>CM037587.1:28036603-30536603 GCA_021018995.1 Chloranthus sessilifolius | reverse complement strand
ACATGGTTAGGATATTTTTAAACTCAGTTTCAGGTGCACAATGTCTGATTATCAGATTTGCGCAATGCTTAAAGAGGTAGGGATCCTCCCACATGTAATATCAAATCTGGTTGCTCCTTCAAGTCCACCACTGGTGGCCTTTGTTGTGTTCTTGTAGGAATCTCTTCATTTTCTCTCTCAAAGTTCCTCACAGGCTCACAGTCCACTTGGTTGTCCACTAGCCTACCACTTCTCAATGTTGTGACAGATTTGGCTTCCTCATAGGTAGAGAAAACTTCACCCACTACATACTGTCTCCTTGGGTTATCCAGTGGTTGGCTAGGTAGCCTCCCTTCCTTTCTCTTAGTCAATGCATTAGACAACTGACCAAGATGGTCTTCTATCTTTTTGATGCTTTGGCTATGAGAGTGAACAGTTTGAGTTAAGGGACCCAAATTCTGCAGTGAGGCTAGAACTTGTTCCTCGAAAGAAGGTGCTCTCACAGCTATAGGAGGTGCAGATTGCTGCACAGGAGGAGCTACAGGTTGGGCCATGGGTTACTGATACTGAGGCCTTGGGACATCACCTTCTCGATAGGGCTGAGTATTTATGTAGGGCATGGGCTGCTGCTACTGGCTGGGGTATGCATCTTGTCTCCACCTCAAATTGGGGTGGTTCCTTTATTGATACCCAGCAGCAAGCTGCTGCCCATAAGACTAACCTGCAGTCACATGCTCTGTTATAAAATTAGGAAACTGGTCAGCAGATGGGCATTCTTCAAGAGGGTGAGCAGGGGACTGGCATATGGCACATGCCTCCTCCACCCTAGCAGCCACAAGTGACTGCATTGCTCTCATCAGCCTATCAAATTTCAGGGCTAGGCTGTCCACTTTCCTTTCCAAATCACTTGACACACTCACTTCATATATCTTCCCTCTTGAGGTATTCTCCTTCACCAACCTAGAAGGCTCTAGATCTCTAGCTAAGGTTTCCCTTTGCAGAGAGTTCTCACTAATAATATCAAAGAGCTCCCATTCCTCCTCAGCAGTTTTATGGAGGTAGGTGCCACCACAAGAAGCATCTATCATGTCTCTGCTTTTAGAATCAATTCCTTAATAAAAGCTTTGAACCAATTGCCATTCAGAGATTTAATGGTGGGGGAATTTCTTTAGGAGTTCCTTAAATCTCTCCCAGGATTTATGAAAATCTTCATTTGGATCTTGGGTAAAAGAGATGACACCCTTTCTCAACTGGCTGGTTTTTAACATAGGGAAGAACTTGGCCAGAAATTGACATTGGAGATCACTCCAGGATTGAATGCTGTTGGGTGGAAGCATGGACAACCAGGTCCTAACTCTGTCCTTTGATGAAAAAGGAAAGAGTCTCATCCTGGTGGCCTCCTCCCCCAAACCTGTGATATTAAATGTAGTGCACAGTCCTAAGAGCTCATGAATGTGCTTGTAGGGGTCTTCTTTAGTCAGGCCATGAAATGAGGGCAGCATTTGAATTATGGACAATTTTATCTCATAGTTTCCTTGAGCAGCTAGGAATTGAATGCAGAAGGGGGAATTGTAAACCCCTGGTGCATTAAATTCCTTGAGAGTTCTAGACTGTTGTTGCTCACCCATTTCTACAGAGTCAATTGCAACAGATGTGGGTGTAGTTGGTCTGGATGTGAGAAGTCTTTCAACCTCTGGATTTAGTGGAATAATCTGAGGTTGGAGAGTTCTACCAAACATACAACACTTAAATTCTTAATGCAGAACAGATCCTCAACACAAGTAGAATAAACCAAACTTTCTAACTAGTCTAAAAAAAATATCAATAGATCTGAAAAATAAAAGTGGAGTAGAGGGATGCAAACTACAGAGCAACCTCCAGCACAATTCTCCTCGCACTGGCAGCCTCAGATATGATGAAATGCACACAAAATACTGAAAACAACAAAACTTACAAATGCAGTTAGTAAAATCAAACCAATAACTACAAAACTTATATCTACCAATCTCTAAACACACCTCCCCGGCAGCGGCGCCAAAAACTTGTTGGCGTGTTTGCCTTCCCTCCAAAGAGGGTCTAAAATCACTAATAAAACTAGGAAGAACACACTCACACAGACTTGCAAGTAATCAGGGTCCGTTGTAGCAAGTTTTGAAAAGATGGTGAGTAAGGGAATGCCAACAGGGAGGTTGGTTTAAAAATGTGATAAATCTCCAGATCTATAGGAGATTTGGCACCCTAACTAATGCTAAGTTAGCTAAAAGACAGGGAAGAGGTTTAAAATGGATTGTCACTTAGACTAAGCTAAAATTAAACACAAGCTAACTTGGATCGAGGTTGGAAACTTAGATCTTGCAAGGGAAAAGAGTAAAAAGTAGAAAATGGAGAAGAGTAGCTAGGAGATTGGTCTCACTGAAATCAGGTTCGATTAATCATGCCACAGAGGTTCAGGGCACACAATTCCCTCAACTGGCTATAAGCACAGCTGCAGGGTAGAAGGCTCCACTCCAAATCGTAGGATCCACCTGGTCTTAAGGCTATGGTCTGTCCACTTGAATGGTCACAAACCATCTTATAGACTTTATCTGATCCATGGATTTGCAGCAGACAAATCCAATTGGAGCCTGAGCTTGGAATAATCTTAAGGTTATGATCTGACCACTTTAATGGTCACAGACCATCCTAGGGATCTCCTCCAAAGCTAAAGCATCAATTAGAACAATTAACACCACTACAGATGTTGCAATTCCAAGGTCACAGACTCAGGAAATTACAGGAGTATCAGATCCAATGAGATCGGATGGTATCCAAGAGGCCTACCAGTTAAGTGGGTGAGTTGATCTACAGACTCCTCTACACAAATCCGATCAATCACCAAATGAAACCAAAGGAACTTTAGATCTAATGAAAGAATTAATAACAACATTTACATTGCAATCAAAATCACTATAGAATGGAAATGCTCTCTGATATGTAGTCTGTGCAGCAGGGAACCTACAATAGCTCTCTTAACCTTACCCAATTACAGATCTAACCTCTCTCCTCGCTACTCCAAGGGAATTAGCCAACCATTGTTGGGCTATAGGAGGAAAAATAGAATTTCTCTACAAGCTCTAATCTCCAAAATTTGGCTCAGATCTCGACCTCCCCCCAATTGCAATTGGGGGTCTCTATATATAGCTTTCTCCTCTATTTTTCTCGCCAAAAATCCCTTCTAGAAGGTCCTCAGAGTTTGTTAGGGTTCTGTTAGAGAATGTGGGTCGGTTAGGGTTTCCTAGGGCATCTTCTGAAATCGTCGTGCCGGTCACTAAGTGTCTTGAGTTGCGTGTAGCAGGTCACTAAGTCACAGCGTGTGCATAGCTGAATTTCTAAGAAGTTTTGCACATGATTTCGACAGGTTCAGGAAGCTTTGGACAGGTTGGAGAACCATTTCGATAGATTCCACTCTGCATGCCATCGTTTCGATAGGGTTGCTCTCACTCCTATCGAAAGGCTCAAGCACCCTTCGATAGGTTCTGTTTCAGCGTCTCCATCTTGATAAGTTCAGGAAACCATTCGATAGGTTCCCTTTAAACCTCAGGCAGGTTTTCGATAGGATGGTTTCTTCCTTTCTTTCAGTTGCTCGATAGGTTCTTGGATCCTATCGAACTCCTCAATCCACATGAATCCATCCTTCTTCTGCCTTCAGATCCTATCGAAACCTTTTCAACTGCACAAATTCTTCCTTTCTTTTCTTTTAGCTCCTATCAAAGTCTTCAGGTGACCTCTTGATAGGATGTTTTCAGCCTGTTTTCACTTCCTTCACCTTGCCCTCTCAGAGCCACGCTCCAACAAAGGATGTGCTACCCTCCGGTGTCGATTCTTTGGGTTTGTCCAGATCTTGAGATGGCCCCTTTTTGGGCATTCTTGAGTGGTTTTCTGCATTAGTGTTATCTTTTATTATTGTCTACAAAATGCACTCGACAGAGGCTTATTAGTGTGCTCACAGGTCTAGAAATGGTCAGGTTAAAGGGTGAAAAGTGGCATTTTTCACCACTTAAGAATTTCCCAAACCATTCCAATCCCTGATACCACCTTCATTCCAGACCCAATACCCACAACCTATACACCAGAACCCCATACCTTTGACACCCCCAGCAGTCCATTGAGACTTCCCCACCTTTTGCACCTATCCATAATGAGCCATTTTCAGGGGTGAAATTTTCCACTATGATGTCTACTATCCTAGGAGACATCAACATAGAGTATACCCCTCTCCCAGACCACCCCCCCCCCCACACACTTTACCCCACCACATGAACCACCACAGGCCACTACCTTTACTCATCGACCCACATCTCCCTTCAAACCAATTTCACCTATCCAACCCCAAATCCTACACCTCTTACTTTCCCTACACTCCCAAATGTTGGCCAATACCCAAACCCAAGCCACAATTGAGGCCAATCTTCATTCACTCCACTCCACCATACTAAACCCTGCCTCCATCCCAAACATTTTACAATCCATCCAGGCAACTTTAACCACTCTCACCCAACAGTCAATTGTCCCTACATCAATCCCTAATCCCCTACCAGCTCTTACTCTCATTACACCTATCCTTGATACTTCTCTCAGCAACTTTAGAGAGGCCTCCACTCAAACTGAACTTGACCCTCAACTACCTACACCGGAGCCTACCCTCCATGTCCCTCACCCTCTGCCCTCCACCCCACCTCTGTCCTCACCCAGTCCCCTTCCTTTCCAGGCTGTCCCTTCTTTCAGTGCTGATATGCCCATCTATCCGATCATTGCTACCCCCATACCTCCTTACTCCACCCTCCTCAGAGCCATGAGAGGCAATGCCTACATAAATAGAGATGTAGTTCAGGGCATGGCTGATTTTAAAGCTACAGTGAGGCAGCCACTCCTTGATCAAATTAAACTCCTAATGCTTGCTCATAAGGTTGAGAAAAAGGAAATCAAGAAAGGATGGCAGGAGATTATGGTCCAATACAATGAAGTAAAGAACCGAGTAGAGAGTCAGGAAGATGTCATCAAAGAATTGAAAGAGAAACTGCGGTTGACTGAGGAGCGTGCTTATGATTATGGAGTGGCTATTGCAGCCTTAGAGAAGAGGGCAAATGCACAAACTGATCGGGAGATGGCAAAGGATCTTTTGAAAGAACTCAACCCTGATGTACCTCTTCAACAATCAGCTCCAGATGCCACGAGTCCTAGCCCCATCAAACCTGGACTCAAAATCAAGAAACCTACACAAAAACCTTCCCCACTCCTACAAGAAAAAACTCAGCCAAGCCTATGAAAGTTAGTTCCAAAAGACCACTGTCTAAGGCTGCCACTTTCAAGCAAGCAAAGGGGAAGGGAATCCAGGAACCACCGGCTGAGACCAAGGACTCTGATGATTAAATTTTGCACTTGTATTTCGTTAGGAAGTCATGTGTCATTTTTTTGTGTAGTTTACTTCCACCTACTTTGTACACACTTTAACTGTTTAATAACACTGCTCCTTATTTTGTTTTGTTTAGTTTCAAATCTGTCACTTTTTCTTTTTATGTTTGTTTGTTTTTTTGCTATTTTTTATGTGTTTCGCTTTCTCTCTTGTAATTTTGGGTAGTTCATTTATGTGTTTTATACCTGTTGCACATCTCACTTTGAATCAGTGCGGACACTGCTCCTCATAGGTTTGGGGGTGTGGCAGGCTCTGCCAATGAAATAGTTAACCTAAGTGTAGCACATTCAAGTGAGCAAGACAAAAACAGAACCATGTTCACCTAAGAATCATTAGAAAAATGAGAAATTTATAATTTTGCAGACCTTTAGGCATTATAAGCTTTTAAATTTTAACTTTTCCATGATGTGAACACCAAGTATACTCACTTGTATCAGTACTAAGTGAATCATTAAAGAGAGAAAAAAGTAAGGACATACTTAAAAGTTCAATGGAAGACCATAACCAGTGAGAGTTGGGCCTACAAAAATCTTTTCCTTCCTTCGAGGAGTGACTGAGGCAATTCTTCTAGCTCTAAGGACTGGCTGAGGTAATGCCCTCACTAGAAGTTAGGCACCTCCAAGTTGAAACAACTGACAGCACTCATGAAACCTAGAAAAGGATCAAGGCCTTCTCTTGGATAGTTTGAGCTTAAACAGACCAAATCCTAATAAACTGCCCTTGTGTACACACCTGTTGAGCCTTAATTTCCAATCTTCTTCAAAATACACCTGAGTACTTGCACCTAAACCTATGGACCTGACTCAAACCTACCCTCACTCTGAGAATTCAAAAGGTAAAGGAGGAGCTGAAGATGGACAAGATAGGATCAACATTGGGTGAATGGAGAAGAGATAACTAAAGTTGAGCAGTGTAGCAACTGAGGAAAGAGGTGGCAAGTCACAAACACAAAAATAAAAATAAAAATAGAAAGAAAAAAGTAAGAAAAGAAAAAAAAATAATAATGAAGAGGAGTGAGAGAGGAGTCAAGAGGAAAAGTTCATTGGAAAAATCAAAATGAAGAGGAGAAGCTGGCCACTTCAAGTTTGAAAATTTTGAAAGAAAATGAAAAGGTACTGAACTAAAAATGGGTGAAGTCATGAATCACCTCCTTCACTTACTGATTTCTCAACTTTGAATCCCTTTTCAACCTTACATTCTTTATAACCCACTTCATAAGCCACATTACAACCCAGTTAAAGGCCATGTGGTCCAAAGTTGAATGTGTTGTCATGAAGAGACAAGGAGTTGTCCAATCTAAGGTGAGGATATGCCAATGATGCCAGGACTTAGGTGCTTTGCCTATGCTCATGCTTACAGACCCATTTGGGGGCTGTAACTGCTCTTGAGCTTGAGAGAAAATGAAACCCTCAAGGTCCCTTGTGAGAGTATGCCCTAGTGAGCATTGGGTCTGATGTTGAATGTATTAGGCATGGCCTCTAACCTGATTTTTGAATTAATGATGAGCTCAGTGTTGACATATATGTGTTGTCCCCCTTGTTGTGAACTAATTGGAAATGTTGTGCACTCATGTAGAGGTTGTGATGATTAAATGTATGTGCTTTTCATGTCTAAATTCCTCACATTTTTATTGAATCAAAGGCGAATCGATGCTCTGTTTCTTGACAGCTGACTTGATAATGTTGCACCTTTGTTAATTATTTCAATGAGAAGTTTGTGGGTATCTTCACTGAAAACCCTCAGGAGACTTCACTCCTCCACTAGGGATCACCTAGGGGTTTAAAGGCTTGGTACATATGCTAAATGTATCCGTGCTCCTTACGATAGTGGCATTTCAATTCTTAGAGTAGTTATTTTAATTTTTTCTTTGCTCAGGTGTTGTGAACTGGAAAATACCATTTTTCACCCCTCAACCTGAGTCTTGATAGACCTTTGAGAGAACTAAATAAGTGTTCCAAGTGCTTGTGTTTCAGCTAACAATAAAGATAAGCTTAACGATAAAAGCAGCTTAAAAGTGTCAAAAAGATGATAATCCATGTCGATCCAAAGGAAGAAAGAGAAGGGACAACCTCACTAGCTGTTAAAAGGTCCGAATTGAAGAGGCAAAGACCTGGTCTCAACCCAGAAAAGAAGTATGGAGCAATTCGAACAGAAAAATGCACTACAGAGTACTTTTCGCAAAGAACCTGAACTATTCGAAAAGAACCTGAACTCTGCGAAAAGAACTAAAAACTCTAGGCTTAGCTTTCGAAGAGCACCTGAACTCTTCGAAGAGATGATTGACCTTTTCGAAAAGAAGAGAACTCCTTTCGAATAGAACTAGAACGTTGTGAAAAGAGCTTCAGGAGTTACAACACCTTGCGAAAAGTCCCCTAAACTATTCGAAAAGGTATTCTGGAGATTCCTAGCTTTTGCAAGGGCAATTCAGTAATCTTTTTCACGCATCCCAATGCATCTAAAAACCTAAGGACATTCCAAAAGATTCTAAGCATGAAGCAAAGGCATATTCCACCCCATGTGAGCACCTATTGATAAAATAACTTGGCGGGAACTTCTAGAAGCTCTAACAGATTTTCAAAATGCATAACAAAATTGATGCTTATTTCGCCTGATTGGCTGAACCAGATTGAGCAATTTTGATTGGCCAGAGCAGATCTGGATCCTTGTGCTCGACTACCATTGGTTGATACAGATCTAAGCACTTCTGATTGGTTGATACACATCTGAGCTAAACTTAGGGAAAACTATAAATAGACGAACCATTTGCCCAATTTGGGCATCCAGATTTTGAGTTTCATTCCTATTCCCCCATTTCCAAATCAGATAGTTTGTCTGAAATCCCTGTAATAGCCTCACTTTTACTTGCAATTGAGAGCTGTGAGATACTCCTGTAATTCAAAGGAGAGTTGTATTCAAGACTACAAATCTGAGAGTTGTTTAAGCTCTGCTCTGTAATTGTAATGGTGAATTTGAAAAGGTTGCTGTAAACCGTACACTCTCAATTGGACTCATGTTAAGGGTTCCCTCTGATCTCCTTATTGCATTAGACTCCTTTAGATTTACTATTTTTCATGCAATTTCCCTTGATTCATTAATCCTGTGAGAATTAGTGTTTGTAACCTAATCTCTCACGGCATTTGTAGTGATGCTTCTTGTTCTAAATTAAGGATTTGGATTAAAAGACTATTGGATGGTCTGTGGCCATTAAAGTGGACAGACCATAGCCATAAGCCTAAATCTAATCCTTGAGTTAGATTTATTTCTCTTACATCTGTGCTTGTAGCCAGATGAAGATTGGATCATCTCTCAGTTGAGCTGCAGTCATTCTCATTACATTTCAAGGACCAAATCAAAGTTAGATATTATTTCTCCATTTTTATAAGTTTACATCAAAATTCCCCCAACTCAGATCTGGATCATTTAGTTTAACTTTTACTTTTATCATTTAGTTAATGTGACAAATTCAACCTCCCATCTTATGTGCTTTCTAGATAGGATAAGAGGCCAGATCTGGTAGCTCAGATCTGGAGGTTTATCTTGCATTTTAAATAAATTCTCTGTGGACGATCTTTTACTCACTTACATTTAAAACTTGCTACAATTGGCCCTGACCTTGCAGGCTAATTCACTTCTCTCTGTGCTGATATTTCTTTACTCTTTTTAATGTTCTAGATTCATTATAACTTAGCGATTTACACAAATAAATCAAGCACACTTAGAAGCAAACAACAAGTTTTTGGCACCGTTGCCGGGGAATTTGTTCTAAAATAGGTAGACCTAAGTTTTCATTTTTAATTTTTATATTAGTACTAAACTATTCTATTGTTTATACCTGTGCAGTATTCATATCCAATTTTTGAAGGAGGGAAACTACTTAAAAAAGGAATTCTGAAGGTTTGCTGTGAAGAATCAGATTTTTTATTCTGAGTTGTATGTTTGGTAGGAGGACTCTCAACCCTGAGATTGTCCCACTGAATTTAGAAGTTGAAGGGC
This sequence comes from Chloranthus sessilifolius, assembly GCA_021018995.1. Classification (NCBI taxonomy): domain Eukaryota; kingdom Viridiplantae; phylum Streptophyta; class Magnoliopsida; order Chloranthales; family Chloranthaceae; genus Chloranthus; species Chloranthus sessilifolius. The sequence goes on along the minus strand of CM037587.1, from coordinate 30,527,179 downwards.
TATTACGAACCAAACAAACAACACAGAATTCTGCTAATATGGGTGAAGAACCTCGACTTTTGAGGGATTACTTTGCCCCTGGTGCTTATAATTCTCCCTTTTACATTCAATTTCCTACTGTTGAAGGAAATTATAAGATCAAATCATCGACCATCCAAATGCTTCCTTATTTCCATGGGTTGAGTAAGGAAGATCCATACAAACATGTGGATGAATTCTTGGCTCTTTGCACCACATTCAACATAGCTGGACTTGGTCCAGAGGCAACCAAGCTTAGGCTCTTTCCTTTTTCATTAAAGGACAAAGCTAGAGCATGGTTATCTATGTTAGCACCAAATAGTATCACTTCTTAGAATGATTTGCAGTGTCAATTTTTAGCCAAATACTTCCCAATGTCTAAAACAAGCCAATTGAGACAAAGTATCATTTCTTTCTCACAAAACTCAACTGAAACTTTCCATGAAGCATGGGAAAGATTTAAGAAACTTTTAAGGCAATGTCCTCATCATCAAATTCCCAGCGGTGGTTCAAAGCTTCTATCAAGGAATTGATCAAAACAAAAATATGGTGGATGCCTCCCGTGGAGGCACTTACTTGCAAAAAACAGTTGAGGAGGTTTGGGACTTATTTGAAGTAATTGGTGAAAACTCAACTCAACAGGAATCTCTGTCAAGAGATATTGAAAATCCTGCTAGGTTGAACAATCAGCAAACCACCAAAGATTTATGAGGTGAATGAGTTGGAAAGAAAGATGGACAATTTAACCACAAAGTTTGATAGATTGATGGACTCACTTAATAATCCAATGGTTGCAAGAGTAGAGGAGGCATATACGATATGCGATCCCTACTCATTCAATTGACCAATGTCCTACTGCACCACAGTTCCCAGATTTAGTGGTGGAACAAGCTCATGCTGCCCAATCATTTGGACAGATGCAGTCAAATGAATATTCATGGAGAGGGCACCCTAATTTGAGGTGGAGCCAAGGGAATTATCAATCACAACAGCAGCAGCAACCAAAGAACCAAATGCCTTTCAAAGCATGACCTTATCAAAGATAATTTTTATGCCAAGCCAAATTTTCAGCAGCCCATTCCACAACAACCTGTGCAGCAATCTGCCCCAGTTCAAATCCCTTCCAGGTCCCCTTCTTTTGAAGATCAAGTCCTAAATTCACTCCAAAATTTAGGATCTTTAACTCAGACTGTGAACTTTCACAGCCAGAGCATAAAGAAGATTGAAGAAACATTGGGACAGCTTTCAAATACTTTGGCCAAAAGAGAGGAAGGAAAGTTACCCAGCCAACCTTTGAACAATCCCAAAGGACAGTTCATGGTTGGAGAAGCTTCTATTTCACATGAAGAAGTAAAAACTGTCACAACTTTGAGAAGTGGAAGAATTATAAATAACAAAGTGGGTACTGAAGAAGAAAAAAATGAGGAAAATGATAAAGATATGCAGCAAGAGCAGCATAATGATAGCAGTGGGGGTGCTGATGTACCTCAGAAAAATCAAACAAATGAAAAACAAAAAATTCAAAAAAATTCTGATAATGCTTCCAAAGCTGTAGATGAAGGACTAGTTCCTCATTTGCCATTTCCTCATGCAATGAAATCTGTATCCCCTTTTGATAAAGGGAACACAAAAATAGATGAAATGATGGAGACTTTCAAGCAAGTCAAGATAAATCTACCTTTGCTTGAGGCAATCAAACAAATTCCAGCATATGCAAAATTTTTGAAAGATGTTTGCACTCACAAAAGACAGTCTAGGATACAGTTATCCAAGAAGGTCTTTGCTATGGAAAGAGTTAATCAGGTGTTGTCTATTGCCACACCTCCTAAACTTCAAGATCCTGGAATCCCCACAATCCCTTGCATTATTGGGGAACATACCATTGAAAAGGCTTTATTAGATCTGGGTGCTAGTGTCAACCTACTTCCATATTCTGTATATGAGAAACTAGGTTTAGGAGAATTAAAACCCACTCATGTGGTGTTACAACTAGCAGACAGATCTGAAAGGAAGCCAGTTGGGATGATTGAAGATGTATTGGTGGGAGTAGATAAATTTTTCTATCCTGCTGATTTTCTAGTTTTGGACATGGAACCTACCAAAAGCAAAACTTCCATACATCATTTTGGGAAGACCATTCACAGCTCTGACAAATGCTTGCATTCAATGCGGTCCGGTATTATGGAAGTCTCTTTTGGAAACATGAAGGTAAAATTAAATGTTTATAATGCAACTACCAATTTCAATTCACTCGAGGAATGTTTTCATGTTGATCTATTGGATGAACTGGTAGAAGGTACTTTACAAGCAGTTTCTGCGGTGTGAAGATTTCACCACAAATGCTAAAGATGCTTGGGAAATTCGAGGAAGAAAGCAGTTTGTATCTCAAGGTCCGAGGAAGTAAATGTTGTGCAAGGAACTCATAATCAATCGACAAGTTTCTCTTCTTGGAAACACCTACTCTTCCCCTTCCACAAACAAACTAAGGTACCTTTGTTACCTTCTTTCTCAACCCACGATTTAGAACCAAGCATTTGAAAATTTGAAATATGTGTTTTAGGAGATCATAAATCATTGCTCGATTATTTCTTCCTCCCTCACAAAGGAGCGGGAGGAAGATCTGATTGTTTTGAAAGAACATAGAAGGGAAATTGGTGGACTATTCGATTTGGGAGGAATCACCCATTGCTTGCATGCACAAAATCCATTTGGAAGAAGATGCAAAGCCTTCTAGGGAAATGCAAAGGAGGCTGAACCCTCATATGCAAGAAGTGGTCATGAAAGAGGTTGTTAAGTTGTTGGATGCAGGGGTCATTTACCCCATTTCAGATTCTGCTTGGGTGGCACCTACACAGGTGGTACCTAAGAAATCTGGGATCACTGTTGTAACCTCAGATTCTGGTGAGCTTATGTCAACCAGACAAACAACTGGGTAGAGGGTCTGTATTGATTACAGAAAATTAAATTCAATGACCAGAAAAGACCATTTCCCTCTCCCATTCATTGATCAGATTTTAGATAAGCTAGAAGGAGCTGTTGGCAATTATTTTTGCTTTAGAGAAATTCAGGTCATATGTCTTGGGTTCACAAATAGTGGTGTTCACTGACCACTCTGCCTTGAAATACCTTCTGTCTAAGAAGGACACCAAACCAAGATTAATCAGGTGGATTCTCCTATCACAGGAATTTGATTTACAGATCAAAGATAAAAAGGGGGTGGAGAATGTGGTGGCTGATCACCTGTCTAGAATTTTAACTGCTGAGATTGATAGGCTGCCTATCAATGAATCTTTCCCTGATGAGCAACTTTTTGCTATTAGTGTACACACTCCTTGGTTTGCAAACATAGTCAACTTTTTGGCTACTGGAAGAATTCCTTAACATTGGAATAAAATGGATAAAGATCTTTTCTTCTTAAAGGTTAAACATTTCATCTAGGAAGATTCTTATCTGTTTAAGACTTGTGCAGACCAAATAATAAGAAGATGAGTCCCTGACCAAGAATTTCATAGAATACTTTCTATGTGTCATGAATAGGCCTGTGGAGGTCATTTTAGTGGAAACAAAACTGCTGCAAAGGTTTTGCAGTGTGGATTTTATTGGCCTACACTTTTCAAAGATGCTCTACGACCTTTGTAAGTCTTGGCCTTAAATTGGGATTTCCAGAAACTCAATGCCTTTGGTAGTTGAGTTATTGATGTTTGGGGGATAGACTTCATGGGTCCCTTTCCTCCTTCCAATGGGTATAATTTCATTTTAGTAGCTGTGGATTATGTATCCAAATGGATTGAAGCCACAGCCACTAAAACAAATGATCACAAAGTGGTTCTTAAATTTCTAAAGGATCGCATTTTTTCCAGGTTTGGTTTTCCCAGAGCCATTATCAGTGATGGGGGAAGCCATTTTTGTAATAAACATTTTGAAACTTTATTGAAAAAATACTCTGTGACTCATAGAGTAGCTACTCCATACCATCCACAAACCAGTGGACAAGTGGAGATTTTCAATAGAGAAATCAAACATATCTTTGGAAAAAGGCGTGAAGAAGGATAGAAAGGATTGGTCCTTTAAAATTTGAATGATGCATTGTGGGCATATAGGACAGCCTATAAAACCCCAATTGGCATGTCCCCATTCAGGTTGGTCTATGGCAAAACATGCCATTTATGGAGTTAGAATATAAAGCCTTTTGGGCCATTAAAACATTGAACATGGATCTAACTCTGCTGGTAATCACGAGCGCAACTTCTTTGAGTTGGAGGAGCTGAGAATGGATGCATACACAAATTCAAGAGTTTACAAAGAGAAAGTCAAAGCCTTCCATGATAAAAATTTGTTGAGAAAAGCGTTCACAACTGGCTCTAAGGTATGGTTATTTAACTCAAAACTTAAGTTTTTTCCTGGAAAGCTGAGATCCAGATGGGAAGGGCCATATACTGTCATTCAGGCAGCTCCTTCTGGAGCTGTTGACATCCTAGATCCAAGTAATGGAAGAATATTGAAAGTAAATGGTCAGAGGCTCAAACTATGCATTGAAAATACCCAGGAGCCTGTGCTGCCCATCTATCATCAAGAGCCTCCCCAAATCTGATGGTATACAACTGTACAATATGCTTTTATTTCATAGTTTTTGCTTAGTTTATTTTTCTCTATTTTTATTCATGATTTGCCTCTTTTCGCATGGTTTAAATATGTGAAAAGTTAAGTCGCAAAGTAAAAATTGTCTTTTCGCAAAGTTCAATATACTTTTCAAAAAGAATCTGGAATTGTAACGAACTGCTCGAAAGCTAGGATTTGCTTGTCGAATAGTTGTTTCTGAAGCCATTTTCTTTTTGAAAAGAGGTTTCTGAAGCTATTAACTTTTCAAATGGTATTCATGCCATTCTCAGTTGTAAAAAGGTCTGTTTTGGAACTTTTCGAAAACTTAAAAAGGACTTTGCGAAATTAACTTGGAGCATATTTAAACCCTTTCGAAGTAAGGGTTTCAGATTCGAAAGCTTTCTGAGAACGTCCTATTCCACAGAAACCTTATTTCTTTCTTTCCTTGCGTGATTTTAGAATCTAGCCACATTTTTCTTCACCTTTGTCCGATCATTTGAGCTTTCAGAGAAGGATTTTAGCTTCTGGTCTAGGGGATTTCAGCAAGCAAGCAACACGCTCAATCAAAAACCCTAGATCTCGGTATTTTTCTGCGCATTCCCTCTGTTTATCATTTGAAAATTTTGATTTTGTGTCAGCATCTGTTGTGGGCATTTTCATACATAATTTTAGAATGGGAAAAGCGGAAAAATCATTGGCTGCCATGTTCCCAAAATCCTCTGCTAAGAAAGTTAGCAAACCTACCCCAAAAGGAAAAACCAAAACTTCAGCCAAAAGAAAACTATCAATGGATAAAGCGGATAGGATTGAGAAAGGGAAGAAAGTGAGACATGAGGAACCCATCCCTGCAGCTGCTAGTCCTGAGCTTCCTCCTCTGCCTATACATTTGGTACTGCCAAATCCATTCATTGAAGCTCAGAAACTAATTCCTGAGCTGATTGTGGATGAAACTTTTTTCGTCAACAAACCGGACTGTCTGCTATCTTTAAGATACATGAGAGATGCCTCACTAAGCAATATCCTTACCCCTCTGCCAGAGAAAATTTACCCGTGAATGGTGAAGTTATGGTACCAAAACCTGGTAAAGTCAACAAAAGATCTTGATGTCCCTACCCTGGTTATCTTTATTGATGATTGCGATCTAACTGTCACATATGAAGACATGGGGAATGCTTTGGGGATACCTTTCCAATTTGATCCTTCGGGTCCATTATTTGCACTGATGACCTCCTTTAGAGAAATGGTGCACATTTAACCCAAGGGATCGTTAGCCGATCCATAATGAGGAGAGACCTAGCACCCTAATTTTTATTGATGGATTCCATTTTGAGGGGAAGTTTTTATGTCACCGGGCACAGCCAAGAGAGGAGAACACCAATTCTAGAGGCTCTCTTTCATTTTTCTAAGGGGCAGTTTTTCAATGCCCCTATGTTAATTTTTGAAGCCATGGCTGATATGAGTGCCAAGTTAAAAAAGGAGCAGAAATTAGCTGGACTCCCATTTGGTAGATTGATCACAGCCCTCCTCAGAGCCAAGTTTGACATTGATGACCAGGAGCCATTTGAAGTCATAGCACCTCACAATTTTGGGAAAAAGGCTTGGACTACAAGCCAAGCCATGCTGAAAAGACTGAGAGAGGAAGGTGAACCTGAACCTGCACCTGCACCTGCAGCTGTTAATGAACCTGCCCCTACAGCTCCCTTAGAACCGATTTTGCCAAATCCTGAGGTGACCAGCTCTTTAGCTGCATCAATTCTTGAAGAAGCTCTGCTAGACCCTGTGGTGACCAGCTCTTTAGCTGCACCCATTCTTGAAGAAACTATCCTTCCCATGGTGACCAGCTCTTCAGCTGCACCAATTCTTGAGGAAGTTGGCCTTTTACCCTCCTCACCTAGTCCAGCTCCTGCCACTTCACCTATCCCAGCTGTCCCATCTCCCATACCCACCATTATCCCAATTGCAGATTCCCCCTCTACACCAACCACTCCAACCATACTCACACCACCAATTTCTCCCACCAATGCCCAAGTTTTGGCTACAGATTTTATTGCCCAATCTCCCTGCACTCCTCTGCTCCAAAGCCCCTCAAATTCACCTGCTCATTCAGCCCACACACCTGAAGTATCCCATACACCTGAACCTGAGCCTTTCACTACAGAGGCTTATTCCTCATTAATGGGATCTATTTTTGAAAACGTGGGGCTTGAACCTGTCCCTATACCTGACCCTCATCATTTCACTCACTTACCTACTTCTCCCTTTACAGCCATTTCACCCATTGCACCTCCACCATCCACTTCAGTTGTACCAGTCCCTGCTATGCACACCTCCCCCACACCTGAATCTATTAACCAAATACTTGCCTTCCTCCAATCCATCCAAGCCCAACTACAAATCAACACAGAAAACCAGTCTGTGACCAATGACCTTCTCCAAACCTTAGCCTCCACATCCCACACAACTACCATTACCACTGTACCTACTGTTGATGCCCATGCTACCCAAACTGAACCTGAAGTACCTCTGGTTGAGTCCCCTTCACCACTCCTCACTTTCTCTGATCAAGCCACTCAGACCGACCCTGAAGTCATCCTTCTGGACACTTCTTCTCCCACTCCCACAGCTGGGATACCTTTGGTCCCCTACCATTCCATTCCCCTTCCCAGATTTGCCACCCTCAGAAGAGCCATGGAAGAAAATCCATATATCTGTAGAGATGTTCTCAAGGGGTTAGCTGATTTACAAGCCTACATTAGAACCCCTTATGAAAACCAGATTCAGAAATTGGAGTTATTTATGAAATTTGAGAGAGAGAAAATGAAGGACTTGCTGGATCAAACTTTTCAGATGGTTCGGAGCAAAGCGGCCAGGTGACCATGTTTGCAAGCACAACTTGACCGAAAAGCGAAGACCACTAGACTTGGAAAGTACATTGGCCTCACCAAAAGATCAAATCGAGGAATACACCATGCAAAACACAATCTAGAGAAAGCTAAATCAAGTTCGGACTAATCGATTCTAGTTCGACTGACAGAACTCATTCCGATCCCATTGAACCAACCTATGATACAGATTTTAACCCCAGTTATTAAAGCACTTTGTACTTATCTGTGTTATGAGTTTGTAATATAAACTTGGTTTTCTTGTGAAATTACTGCATTTCATTCTTTCTTCTTCTTGTCATTATGATTTTTTTTTCTGATTGTTCTTTTCTTTGCTTTGGATCAGTGTGGACCCTGCTCCCCTTAGGTTTGGGGGTGTGACAAAAATGTCAATAATCAATAATTGAGTTAACATCAATACAGCTCATGATCAGTGGAATTTTTAAAAATGAAGTAATTTCACACATGTTGTTTAAAAAAAATAAATAAATAAATAAATAAATGAAGAAGTTAAAAACTTTTTGAAAATAATTTCTAATGTAATTCTAATACTTTCATGAAGTGAATGTCAGGAAATTTCCAAAAGAAAATTGATGTTTTAGTAAGCCTAAAAAGAAGGAAAACAGTGATGATATACCTCAGAAATTTGATAAAAAACCACACCCAGTGAGGTTTGGGCCTGAAATGTATTCTTTGGAGGTATGAATTGGCAATTTTTCTGCTTTTGGGACTGATTGAACTTGCTTACTTTCACTAGAAGTTACACATATCCAAATTGAAATAATTTGACAGCACTCGTGATATTAAAGACATGATGTAAGGCTTCTTTTTGGACAGTTTGAACTTTACAAAGCCCCACCTTTTGAAACTGCCCTTGATACACACCATTTGAGCTTTACAAATCTAAGATTTCTTTGAAACCTCATCAAATAACCTCATCAACTTCATTTAGCCTAACCCTCACTCTGAGAAGTCAGAAGATAAAGGGAAGGAAGCTGAAGAAAGGAGAATTGAGTAACAATTTGACAACAAAAGAAGAATAATAATTGAAGGCAATGATGTATCAGCAGAAGAAATGTGGCATTCCAGTCAATGCTAATTTGAAAAAAAAAAAAAAAAAAAAAAAAAAGAGGGAAGAAGAAAAAGAGAGAAGGCATTTCATTGGAAGTTTGAAAAAGAAAGAGAAAAGATGGCAACTTTGGCTCTGGAAATTCAAAGAAGAAGATGAAAATATGCTGAATTAAAGAAGGTTTGTTTATCACCTCCTTACCTTGACTGACTTCTCAATTTTGAACACCATTCCACCCCTTTATTCTTGATAAATTTCACCCATAAGCCACATTACAACCCGAGTAAAGTCCTTACTGATCAATGATGGATTGAGCTGTCACATGGAGATAAGAATTTGTGTAATCTATGGTGAAAAGCGGTTGAATTCAAAACTAAAAGCAATGCCTATGCTCATGCTTACATCCTATTTGAGGGAAATTTTATAGTACAACCCTCTTACTTGCATGTTGAGTGAAAATCCTGGAGAGAGTTGGGTTTGAAATCAACTCATTAGCGTAACATCAAAGCTGGATTCTTAAATAGAAGGCAAGCTGTTCATTCATTTTTTTGTAAATAACTTTTGACATAAATTGACTGAATGATAACAAGAATTACAGCAGAATTTTAGTTTTGAACTGATGTTTTTCTTGAAAATCTTCTTACAACATGACTGATGCAGGTGTGAATAATCTGATTGGATGAAAGTTTGCTGTAACAGAACTGCAGTGATCTTAACTGATTTATTGAAGAAGTTTGTGGGTACCTTCACTGAAAACCCTCAGGAGACTTCAGTCCTCCACTAGGGATCACCTAGGGGTTTAAAAGGCTTGTTGCATATGCTAAATGCAACTGGGCTCCCTACAAAAGCGGCTGTTTACTTTGTTTTCAATTTTGTCTTTGCTCAAGGACTAGCAAAGCTTAGGTTTGGGGGTGTGTTAAGAACTGGAAAATACCATTTTTCACCCCTCAACCTAAGTCTTGATAGACCTTTGAGAGAACTAAATAAGTGTTCTAAGTGCTTGTGTTTCAGCTAAGATTAAAGACATACTTAACCATGAAAGCAGCTTAAAAGTGCCAAAAAGATGATAATCCATGTCGATCCAAAGGAAGAAAGAGAAGGGACAACCTCACTAGTTGTTAAAAGGTCCGAACTGAAGAGGCAAAGACCTGGTCTCAACCCAGAAAAGAAGTATGGAGCAATTCGAACAGAAAAATGCACTACAGAGTACTTTTCGCAAAGAACCTGAACTGTTCGAAAAGAACCTGAACTCTGTGAAAAGAACTAAAAACTCCAGGCTTAGCTTTCGAAGAGCACCTGAACTCTTCGAAGAGATGATTGACCTTTTTGAAAAGAAGAGAACTCCTTTCGAACAGAACCAGAACGTTGCGAAAAGAGCTTCAGGAGTTACAACACCTTGTGAAAAGTCCCCTAAACTATGCGAAAAGGTATTCTGGAGATTCCCAACTTTTGCAAGGGCAATTCAGTAATCTTTTCATGCATCCCAATGCATCTAAAAACCTAGGGACATTCCAGAAGATTCTAAGCATGAAGCGAAGGCATATTCCACCCCATGTGAGCACCTAGAGATAAAATAACTTAGCAGGAACTTCTAGAAGCTCTAACAGATTTTCAAAATGCATAACAGAATTGATGCTTATTTCACCTGATTGGCTGAACCAGATCGAGCAATTCTGATTGGCCAGAGCAGATGTGGATCCTTGTGCTCGACTACCATTGGTTGATACAGATCTGAGCACTTCTGATTGGTTGATACACATCTGAGCTGGACTTAGGGAAAACTATAAATAGACGAACCATTTGCCCAATTTGGGCATCCAGATTTTGAGTTTCATTCCTATTCCCCCATTTCCAAATCAGATAGTTTGTCTGAAATCCCTGTAATAGCCTCACTTTTACTTGCAATTGAGAGCTATGAGATACTCCTGTAATTCAAAGGAGAGTTGTATTCAAGACTACATATCTAAGAGCTGTTAAAGCTCTGCTCTGTAATTGTAATGGTGAATTTGAAAAGGTTGCTGTAAACCTTACATTCTCAATTGGACTCATGTTAAGGGTTCCCTCTGATCTCCTTATTGCATTAGACTCCTTTAGATTTACTATTTTTCATGCAATTTCCCTTGATTCATTAATCCTGTGAGAATTAGTGTTTGTAACCTAATCTCTCACGGCATTTGTAGTGATGCTTCTTGTTATAAATTAAGGATTTGGATTAAAAGACTATTGGATGGTCTGTGGCCATTAAAGTGGACAGACCATAGCCATAAGCCTAAATCTAATCCTTGAGTTAGATTTATTTCTCTTACATCTGTGCTTGTAGTCAGATGAAGATTGGATCATCTCTCAGTTGAGCTGCAGCCATTCTCATTACATTTCAAGGACCAAATCAAAGTTAGATATTATTTCTCCATTTTTTAAGTTTATATCAAAATTCCCCCAACTCAGATCTGGATCATTTAGTTTAACTTTTACTTTTATCATTTAGTTAATGTGACAAATTCAACCTCCCATCTTATGTGCTTTCTAGATAGGATAAGAGGCCAGATCTGGTAGCTCAGATCTGGAGGTTTATCTTGCATTTTAAACAAATTCTCTGTGGACGATCTTTTACTCACTTACATTTAAAACTTGCTACAATTGGCCCTGACCTTGTAGGCTAATTCACTTCTCTCTGTGCTGATATTTCTTTACTCTTTTTAATATTCTAGATTCATTATAACTTAGCAGTTGCAAACCTGTTTTCAAAACACAAATAAATCAAGCACACTTAGAAGCAAACAACATCAGGGACTAGCAAAGATTAGGTTTGGGGGTGTGTTATTCACTGAAAAGTATCATTTTTCACCTCTTAACTTAGCCTTTGCTTAACCTTGAAGCAGACTAATAATCATTTGTTAAGTGTGTTTTGTAGTTAGTAATAAAATGTGTAGCTTACTATAAACTCCTTACTTTTTGGCCCAAAAGAAAGAGAGAATACACTCAAAGATGACAGCTGAGACAAAGCCTAATGGAACACCTTGGTAGTGCTCACCATGGTGATTCATTGTTGTTGATCACCATTGACCAAAGTCTAGTAGATGAATAAAGTTAGCTGAGAAGGGAGGAGACTGCGACAGCAGCAAGTGCAATGCACCAGAGCAGCGAAAGATAGACCTCACAGAGTTGAGGAGCTTCCTTGTGAAGATAAAGATGTAGTGGAAGAGGCCCTCGCGCAGATACGTTGCGTAGTCAAAAGGAAAGCTGAAATGACCTCGCGAAGATCTCATAGGTTAAAGTCCCCAGAATCTATAGTCGTGAAGCTCTCGCAGAGATCAAGCCTCAAAGCAGCTGTGCGAACAACACAGCGAGTCCATATGCACACTGAACAAAATGTCACCTCGCGGAGTTCTTGCATAGCCCTGGAAGAGAGAGACTGCTAAGACCTGAAAAGTACCACTTTTCACCCCTTAACTTAACCTTTGATTAGACCCATAGCCACCTAATAAGTCCTTGTTAAGTGTTTTATGTAGGTAGTACCCAGCAATGAAATAAGGCCAGGAATCCTGCTAAAAAGCCTGTTTTGGCACCAAAAGTCCCTCAGAAGGATGAAGTCTGAATCTAGACCTGAAAATGAGCCTCGCGCAGTCCAGCTGAGCTTCCCAAGACTCTACAACAACTTCTCACGCAGATGATTGACTGAAGAGCTTCAGAAACATAAACTCGCACAGCTCTCGCGAAACCCAAGAATAGAACTCCTTGCATAGTCTCGCACAATTTAAAGCAGACTTCTCTCAACTACGCGCAGCTCACTCAAAACGGCTGAGAAGAGAGAGCTTCAGAAGACTCCTCACGCAACTATCGCGCAGTCGCCGCAAGATGCAACTATCAGAAGAGAACTCCTCACGCAGTTCTCACGCCATTCAAGAAGAAAGCGTCCTTACGAAGGCAAAGCCACCCTCACGAAGATCAGTTAAGACATGGAACCTCACAGAGTTCAAAACTCATCAAAGCCTCGCGAGGTAACTCGTGAAGCCCAGTGAAGATAAGTGCTCGCAAAGTTCTCGCGCTATTCAAATCTATCTTTGCAAAGATCAACCTCGCGACTGCTTAAGCTCCAACCCCGCGACATCTGAGGCTCTGATGTCCACTCAACCTCGCGACTGCCTGAAGAGGAAACCAAGCCAACCTCGTGAAGGCAGAAGCTTTAATTTCAAATTATCCTAGCGAAGAACAAAAGCTACCACGCAACAAGTCTGGGAAACAATGGCTACCTAGCAAAACTCTGAACCTCAAACTTCCATCTCTTCAGCAGAGAACTTTCTGGGAATTTCCAGCAATTAGGGCATGCACTCCCACTCTCAAATCTTTGTGCACGTGCCCCAAGGCATTAGAGGATCACTATTCGGCAACGTGGCATTGTTAAAATAAGGGTTTCCTAACCCTAATGTGCCACCACACCACTGCTATAAATACCCACACTTAGCTTAGGTTTGAGGGGCAGAGAGATTCTTTTCTTTCTACATCCTGGAATAGCTAGGAACCCATCTCATTTCTGGGAGACCTGATCTGAGATCGTTTAGTTTTTCTTTTCGTAGTTGTAAGTAGTTTTCTTTTACTTTTTTCTTCTCTCCATAGTCCAACACTTGCTAGCTATGTCTTTGTATGTATTTTAAACTAGATTAATGGAAGTTTTGTAATAGGATCTGTACTTTGTGGGATTTGTGTTTGTGTGAGATGCTCTGTGCAAGCCTGCTGCCTTGTGATCCGCCATTACTTTGGCTGTGTTTCAAGGCAATGGAGGACTGATTCTAAGAGCCACTGAGATCCAAGTGAACTGTGTGTCTGGGCTATCATGGTCCTATACAGCCTTAGCCCCACCACAGGACCCACTAGATCTGAAATTCCCATGGGAGCTTTAGCTGGTAGCCTTGTGACCGTGGTGGTAGTAGCGATATTCTTGTTTTGTCTTGGGCTCCGTGAGGAGGATAACCTCTGGGATAGTCTGTGACCATTTAAGTGGACAGATTATAGCCTTAGGGTGATTTTAATCCACCGATCCAAGATGCATCCTTCTTCTTTACACCTGAGCTTGTAGAAGCCTGGTGGGAGATTGTACAGAGGCAGACTCCCCTATATTTGTATAGATCCGCCATCAGATGTTGAATCTGATCTGGTTATAGAGATTGTAGGCTGGTGACTGGACCATTGTAGCCTCACTCAAGCAATGGACAGCTAGATCAAAGGTTGTACTTAATCTCTTGCTGGTTCTATGTGTCTGGGCTATCATGGTCCTATACAGCCTTAGCCCCACATATAGAGCTTTAGAGGTTGGGGTTCCCTATGGATTCTTGAGCTGGTAGCCTGGATGAAATAGTGCCCGCAATAATTTACTGGTTATGTTTTGACCCATCCCTGGATAGTGGTTCCCCTATGGGATAATCTATGACCATTTGAGTGGACAGGTTATAGCCTTAAGGGTGGAATCATGGCAGAGTGATGGGATGGATCCTTTCTCCTTAGTGGTGATAATGTAGCCACTGGACAGGATTTCTATAACATCAAATCTGAATCTGAGTTACAAAACTCCTCTGATCTGGGCTTAATAACATACTTCTCACCCTTTTATATTTATTTTCCACACTCCATCTATCCTCTCAACCCTTTCTGTAGTTTAGACATTAGAATACTTAGAATAAGTGACCTTAAACTCCCCTCCTTTTAGGACTGCCAAATCTGTAGTCAGATCTGGAGGGACTACTAGAGATGGCTCCTTTGGAGCTGTAGATCACCTTTCCCTGTGGGACAAACTCTTACTTATCAAAACTTGCTACAATGGACCCTGTATCTTACAGGTCTAGGATTTCTTAGTTGTGCTGATTCCACCTCCTGTTTTACTCTTTCTTTGATTTTCAAATGACTTTCACCACCAACCAATAATGTAAGCACACACTCAGAAACCCGCCAACAAGTTTTTGGCGCCGTTGTCGGGGAGAGATGATCTATTAGTAGACCCTTAGTTTTTTTATTCTTAGTATTCTTTACACATGTGAATAATTGATACTGCTGACATAATTTTGAATCTTTCTTGCAGATCTAGACAGCCGCAGTGAAGGATAGTTGGACTACAAGTGGAGCTTAGCTACCTCCGTTTGCAAACTCTCTGACTTTTAAATCTCTGTCTATCTTTCTTAAAAAAATTTCTAGCAGTATCTAGGATAGTTTTAAATGTATTCTTTGAATAGCTGTAATCTAGTGAGATAAATTTGTTAGTTGTATAATCATTCTTTTACAATGTGCCTGCAAGAAGCTTTCCTTGTTGTTGGTGTCTTTGTATGCTAGGGAGGAGATCCCTCAGCCCTGCTTTAGAGCCTCTTAACCCTGAGTTAGAAAGGGGAAGGAGACTTAGAAGAGACAGGCACACCACAGGAGAGCCCCCAAGTGAATCTGTGACAACAATTATGGGTGAAGAACAACCCAGAACCCTCAAGGAGTTGAATGCTCCGGATGACTATAACTCCCCTTTTAGCATTCAATTCCCTGATGTTCAGGGTAACTATGAAATAAAAACTTCAATCATCCAGATGCTGCCAACTTTCCATGGGCATAGCAAAGAGGACCCTTACAAGCATATTGACCAGTTCTTGGCCTTGTGCACCACTTTTAATATCACTGGTTTGGGACCTGAGGCTACTAGGCTCAGACTCTTTCCCTTCTCTCTGAAGGATAGGGCCAGTACCTGGCTGACCACTCTTCCCAACAATAGCATTGCTTCATGGAAAGACCTGTAGACCAAGTTCCTAACCAAGTTCTTCCCTGAGACCAAAACTAGCCAGTTGAGGAAAGAGATTCTTGCGTTTGCTCAATCCCCAACTGAGGATTTTAACCAGTCCTGGGATAGGTTTAAAGAGAGGCTCAAACAATGCCCCCACCACACGATCCCAGAGTGGCAGCTTGTACAAAGCTTCTACAATGGGATTGATGAGAAAAATAGAGATATGGTCGATGCCTCTTGTGGTGGATCCTACACAACAAGACCGAGGAGGCATGGGAATTGTTTGAGGTGATTAGTGAGAATGCTTTTCAAAAGCCATCCCTGGTAAGAACTAGTCAGGAATCTGAGTCAAAGGTGGGGTCTGCTGCTGGATCAAGAGGAAAAGTTTATGAGGTGTCTGGAAACAATGACCTGCAGCTGCAGATGGCAAACCTCTCTATGAAGTTTGACAAATTATTGACTGTGATGCAACCCAGAAGGGCTGCTCATGTGGCAGAGGCATGTCTGATATGCCAGTCCCCACAGCACACAGTGGAGGAATGTCCATCTGCAGGGCAATTTCCTGAATTGGTTTTGGAACATGCTGCTACTGCTCAATCTTATGGCCAGCAATAATCTGGGGGCTACAATAGGCAGCCATATGGATACCAGCACCAAAATGTTGGTTACCAATGGAGAGACCACCCAAATCTGAGGTGGCGGCAAGACAACTACATGCAGCCCCAGCAGATGTTGGCCTTACCACAAAGGCCACAGCAGCAGTTCAATGAAGGGAATGCCCCTAGGTCTACCTTTCAGCACCATCAGCAGCAAAATCAGTTGGTCTTACCCCTTCTCAACCTAGAAATACTTCTTTCAAAGACCAGGTCTTGACCTCACTGCAAAACCTGGGTTCCTTGGCTCAGACTGTGAACTCTCATGGTCAGAGCATCAAAAAGTTGGAAGAGCAGATTGGCCAACTAGCGAATACCTTAGCCAAAAGAGAAGAGGGAAGGTAGCCCAGTCAACCAGTGGTGAATCCCAAGGGCCAATTTTTGATTGGTGAAGGATCCTCAGACCCTGAAGGGGATCTTTCATTGAATTGATGATAAGAACTGTGCACCTTTGTATAATATGTACTTTACAGTTTAGAAGAATTTGTAGCAATCTTGTTGGAATCTGAGTTTAGTACTTTATGCCTACTTTTATTCCTGTTCCCCTTGTTTGCTAATATCAAGTGATTGAATGATAATGGTAGTATTTGAATGCTTTTCATGATGTGTGAATTTAATGCTTTGAGAGTATGGGAATTGAATGCTTTATAATGCTTATGGGTGTCCCTGGAAGAGAGACAGTGAGAGAATCCACCCACAAAGTTAGGGTCAAAAGGCTGACTAGTGGGTGAGTGAATTTTAACTCTGTTAAGCCATCGCGAGATTCTGAATAATGGGTTTGGTCCCCTCTCGCGCAATTCATAAAGAACTACCTTGTTTTGCTGTCGCGAGCTTCAAATATAACTGGGTGGGTTGCCTCGCGCAATTTAAATGAACATCTAATCTCACGACCCATTCATGCCCATCCAGCGAACGGATATTTTCAAAGCGCACCGAGCCTCGCGATATTTAAATCCCACCCCGCGCTGCTTTTCTTTACTACTTTCTCTTTCCTCTCCTGCCAGTGAAACCCTAGCTCCCACTCCTCTCAATCTCTCTCCTCCAGCTTTCTGTCTACAGTTCATTGCTCACTTTGAAATTCTAGATTTTTGTTCTTAAAGCTTCCATCAACAGTTGCCCCCTGCTAGGAGCTCTTGCGATCTACCGTGCGTTAAATTGAACAGAACCCTAACTTTTAGGGTTAGACTCAACTCTTAATCTTTCCTTTCCAAATTTCAACTGCACACTCACTAAGGAGAATCTTGATGGCTCCTAAAACTGCATCTATGAAGAGAGCCAGGGACCAGGCCACCGTGGAGCCTGTCCCTAAGAAAGCTAAGTCCTCTACGACACAATAAAAAGGGAAGGAGGTGATTCCTGAGGTGACTGTAAAAGCACCTGATTATTCTACTCCCTCTGAGCTCCTCATTTCCATTCCCTTAGAACCTGAAGCCATTTTTGATATATCGTTCTTCGAATCTGAGCCGTTGTCAGCTCCTGCCATTGAGTTCTTGCGCAAGGCTAGTTTGTTCCCCTTGATGCAAATGATTCCTGCACTAGCCTATCCTAGGTTAGTGCAACTTTTTTAACAACACCTTAGGGTCAGACCTGACACACATGGGCTGCCAGGCCTCCTTGTGTTAGTTGACAATTTGGAGATGCTGCTTAACCCAGTGTTGATTGCTGAAGTCTTGGGCATCCCTGCCATTTTTGATCCCAACTGCGGTTATGGTGCCCCTGTGAATGCCCCTCTCGATACCATTGCCCAGGCAATTACCAGAGGCTTGAAGGCCACAGGGGACTCCATCAGAAGAAGAGATTTGGATCCCAAGCTGCTATTCATTGATCAAGTGCTAAGGAAGAATATCTACTGCTCCGGCCATCAGCAAGAAAGGAGGACACCAATTGCTGATGCTCTCTATTCCTTCTCTCTGGGCCATGGATTTATGCTGCATGATTGATTTTTGAGGCCATGAAAGATATGATGGTGAAGCTCGGGCTGCAAAAGAAGGTCCACACTCTCCCCTACGGAAGACTCATCACCAAATTACTTCTGAAGGGAGGATACAAGATACCAGTGGGGGAATTATCTGCTGACCTCACTCCCACCACTTTTGCCAAAAGACAATGGGGATCGTGAGTCTAATGGATCCCAGGAAGAAGAAGAAGAAGGCTGAAGCTCGAATGTTTAGTAGGGGAGAGGGAGCTGGCATGGCAAAGGCCACCCCACCTTTAAAAGAAGGCTAAAGCCCTTGAAAGAAGGTGGTGGCGCGAGCCTCACCTCTGCAGCAATCCCTCCATCCACCACACTTGCGTCTCCACTAATTTCTTCACCTATTCCATCTCTCCCTTTCCCTCTCTTATCTCCCTTTTCCATTCCACCCCCCATTGGGATTCGTTCCTGCGTGGAAAGTGTTGAACCCCATGACAACACACCCCCTTCACCCACCTTACCTCAATACATAGTCCCAGTACCTCCGACATCCTCTGACCTCAACCCTGGCAGCCCTCCCTTGACAACCTACCTTAAAAAGAAAACCTCTTACACAACCCCTGCCTTATCTCTACCCACTTCCACCTCCACTGTCACTCCCACAGACACACCCCATATTGACCAACCCCTAGTCCAACCCCTCTCGCCTACATCTTCCCTCCATGATATGGACTTTAACCTAGCCACCACTTCAGGGTATCAGGCCTTCA
The DNA here is from genome assembly GCA_021018995.1 of Chloranthus sessilifolius. Lineage (NCBI taxonomy): Eukaryota > Viridiplantae > Streptophyta > Magnoliopsida > Chloranthales > Chloranthaceae > Chloranthus > Chloranthus sessilifolius. The sequence continues at coordinate 30,508,525 of CM037587.1, read as the reverse complement.
TGACTACCTTGCTTGATACCTTGCCCACCCATGACATCCCTCTCTCAGATTCACCACTCCCTTCCCCACATCACTCCCCAGCCCTTTCACCTTCTCCCCCTACCACTTTTCATCATGCCCCCACTTCCCCTTTCCAACCTGTTCCCTCCTATCCTCATATTCCACCCCAACCAACCTTAGATACCCTTACCCATATCCTTTCCCTCATACATGACATCCAAACCCAACTCTCCAACACGACACAGACCCAAGCCCAAATGCAAACGGACATCACCAACATAAAATCCACCCTTCAAACATTGACAACCCCAATCATCCCTACACAACCTCCTACCACCCCATTGACCCAACCCCCTTCCACCTCTGACTCCACAGTTCCAACAGACCTCACCCACATTGACTTACCTACACCCTTCACCCCCCCAGACACCATACCCTACCACTCCTTCCCCTCTCTATCTACCCTACCCCCTCTAATACTACCTCCACCTCAATTTACCAACACTTCTACCCAAACTGACCCCATTCCCTTCCCATCCACCTTTCCCATTCAACCCCACTTATTTTCAACCCCATCCCTTCCATTTCAACCCTTCACCATTCCATGCTTCCCTTACCTAGACCCATCCACATCCACTGCCCTTCCTTCATTTCACTTTCCACCCATACCTTTCATTCCACCTCTTCTCCCATCCCCTCCTTAATTCACTGACCATTCAACACAGACTACCCCAGCCACTTCCACCCCTTCTCTTGACTTCATCCTTACACCACCCACTCTTCCCCCCAGGATCAATCCCCTTCTACTTCTTCCACTCCATTTCTACCTATCTTACCCAGACACTCCTATTACACCCCCCCTACTTCACCCTCCTCCATGCCATGAGGGACAATCCCTATATCAAGAGGGATGTTCTCAATGGCATGGCCCAACTCCGCCAAGCCATCGAATACCCCTTGCTGCAGAAACTTAGTGACTTGAAGCTTGCTCACCGCGAGCAGCTGAGAGATATTTCCAAAGGGTGGGAGGCAATTTTGGAGACCCTAAATGCGAACAAGGTTGCGGCAATGTATTACAGAATGACTACTGAGATTGAAAACGCCAATGCAGAGAGGGCGAAAAAGCACAACCGATTATTAGAGAAAAAATTAAACAATGCTCAGGAGATCAACCGACTCAGTAAGGAGCTTGCAGATACCAATCTCCTGTGGGCTAACAAGAAAATTGAGATCTTAGAACAGAGAGTTGCCTTCCTACTTTCCCAACCCATACAGGCCACCCCTCTCGCCACAGCTCTCCCTGAGGCCCCATCTTCTTCCACTGCCCCTACCTTAACACCTACACACTCTGTTCCCCCACCTCCCACAGCCCCAACTCAGGTACCTCCTCCTGTTCCTCCTCAAATGCCTACTACAGTTCCTTCTGTAGTACCTACACAACCTGTTGCTCCTGCTCCAGTCCCTACTGCAGCTCCTGCTCCTGTCTCAGTGCCCCCCCTGTTCCCCCTCCTGCTCCCAAAAGAAAATGCACTCCTTCTAAGAAAACTCCCACTTCCAAAAGAGCCACTGCAGCCCAAAAAGGCAAAAGGCCGGTCCCTCCATCCCCACTTCCAAAGGTCACCAGAGCTTCTGCTCAAGATGATCCCCATGGTCGCCTACTTTCCAAAGAGAAATGTAGACAGGCTACTGCTGCCCTTGGATTGGATTCCTCTGAGCTTTTTCCTTCTGACTCAGACTCTGATTCTGCACCACCTAGGGATCCCAGTGCCCCCACTATTACTGCTGCTCCTTCATCCAGCCCTGTTGAACAATCCTATCCTCAGCGAAGGAAGGTTGCTGCCAAGAGGACTACTCCCCCAAGTGGCTCTTTGAAAATTGGCAAAGACAAATCTACCTAGTCTGAGGAGGCACCACCACTAAGCCAGCCTGTGAATGGGAAGAGCCCTGCCATTCCTACAGCCAAAGTATAAGAACCATCTTCTGTGGCTCCCCCTAAACCAGTGAAAGGGAAAAGTCCTCTCCTGCCTTAGGTGAAAGCAAAAGCTAAATCCCCTCTTGTCCCTCCTGAGCCAGCACCAGCCCAATCCCCTCTTATTCCCCCTCCGGCCCAGCAAGGGCAAGCCTCCAAAGGTAAGGACCCCAAAGGAAAATCTCCCACCAAACCCCCTGAGCCAACCACTGATAAATCTTCAGAGATCCTTCCTGAACCAAAGAAGAGAAAAATGAGGGTCAGAGCTCCAACCATACCCAAAACGGCCGACCAAAGAAAGGCAGAGAGAGACCGAAGGAAGAAAGAGGAGGCTTACCTTCAAGAACATGCCAAGAAAATGGGTTGGGACAAGTTTTGAGCCAGATTCTGACTAGATTGTCCATAGGATTTTGTCTATTTTCACTCTTTTGCTTATGTTTTCTTGTAGTTTGTACACTTCTCATTTTTAATAGACTTTATTCTCCTATCATTACTTTTTTGCTTTGTATGTTGTGTGTTTGTTTCTTGTTCTGGTCTTTTATGTTGTAATAACTCTGCTGCACAGACACCTTTGAACCAGTGAGGACACTGCTCCTCATAGGTTTGGGGGTGTGCTAGGCAGACCCTTCCAATGGAATAGCTAACATAAGTGTAGCAGACTCATCTGAGCAATATGGAAATGGACCTCTGTTCACTTAAGAATCATGAAAATAAGAAGTCTAAAATTTTTTGCGAACTTTTGACATTATAAACTTCGAATACTCCACATTTCCATGATAATATCACTAAGGAAACTCACTTGTATCAGCACTCTGAATTAGTAGAGAGAGAAAAAGGTGAGGACATACTTAAAAGTTCAAAGGAAGACCATAACCAGTGAGAATTGGGCCTATATAAAAAAATTTCCATCTTTTGAGGAGTAACCAAGGCAATCCCTTCTAGTTCTAAAGATCGACCGTCCTGCTCACTAGAAGTTAGGTAAATCCAAGTTGAAACAACTGACAGTACTCATGAGACTAAGGAAAGGATCAAGGCCTTCTCTTGGACAGTTTGAGCCTAATAAGACCAACCCTTAAGTAACTGCCCTTGTCCATACCCCCTTTGAGCTTTAAATCCTAAATTTCTTCGAAATACACCTGAGTACTTGAACCTGAACCTATGAACCTGCTTCAGCCTACCCTCACTTTGAGAATTTAGAAGGTAAAGGAGAAAAAGTTGAAGATGGACTAGCTATGATCAACAGTAGGTGAATGGAAAAGAAATACCTCAAATCTGGCAGTATGATAATTAGGAGCATGGTGGCATTTCTGAAAAGTAAAAAAAAAAAAAAAAAAAAATCAGAAAATTCCACAAGAAGGAAACAAAAATAACAATGAAGAGAAGTAAGGGAGGAGTCAAGAGGAACTTTTATTGGAAAATCAAAATCAAGAAGAGAAACTGATCACTTCAAATCTGAAAATCTCAAAGAAGATGAAAGGAGCTGAATTCAAGAAGGTGAAGTCATGAATCACCTCATCACCTCTTGATTTCTCAATTTTGAACCCCTTCTCAACCTCCATTCTTTCAACCCCACTCCATAAGCCACATTCTGATCCGATTAAAAGCCCTTGTGATCCAAAAGTTGAGTGAGCTGTCATGTGAAGATAAAGAGTTATCCAATCTATGGTGAGGAACTGCTAATGATGTCATCACTTAAGAACTCTGCCTATGCTCATGCATACAGACCCATTTGGGGGATGTAACTGCTCTTGAGCCTGTGAGAGAATGAACCCCTCAACAAAACCCTTATGAGAGTATGCCCTCCAAAGTTTTTGGGTCTGAACTTGAATGCATTATGTATGACCTTAACCTAATTTTTGACCTAAGGATAAGCTCAGTGCTGGAACACACTAGTGCAGTTTTCTGTGATTGTAAACTAATTGGAAATGTTGTGCAATCATGAAGAGTTTATGCTGTTTAAGTTACTATGCAACCAATGAATTAAATTTCTTTTATGCTTAATGATGCAAGAGTAAACTAAGTCTGCCCCTTGATTGCTCATTGGATGATATTGCACTTTTGTTAACTGTTTCATTGAAGAAGTTTGTAGGTGTCTTCATTGAAAACCCTCAGGAGACTTCACTCCTCCACTAGGGATCACCTAGGGGTTTAAAAGGCTTGGTACATATGCTAAATGTATCCGTGCTCCCAATGAAAGTGGCATTCAATTTTTATATTAGGTTTAATGTAACTTTGCTAAGGGACTAGCAAAGATTAGGTTTGGGGGTGTGTTAAGACCTGAAAAGTACCACTTTTCACCCCTTAACTTAACCTTTGATTTGACCCATAGCCACCTAATAAGTCCTTGTTAAGTGTTTTATGTAGGTAGTACCCAGCAGTGAAATAAGGCCAGGAATCCTGCTAAAAAGCCTATTTTGGCACCAGAAGTCCCTCAGAAGGATGAAGTCTGAATCCAGACCTGAAAATGAGCCTCGCGCAGTCCAGCTGAGCTTCCCAAGACTCTACAACAACTTCTCACGCAGATGATTGACTGAAGAGCTTCAGAAACATAAACTCACGCAGCTCTCGTGAAACCCAAGAATAGAACACCTCACGCAGTCTTATGCAGTTCAAAGCAGACTTCTCTCAACTGCACGCAGTTCACTCAGAACGGCTGAGAAGAGAGAGCTTCAGAAGACTCCTTGCGCAGCTGTCGCGCAGTCGCCGCGGGATGCAACTATCAGAAGAGAACTCCTCGTGTAGTTCTCATGCCATTCAAGAAGAAAGCGTCCTTGTGAAGGCAAAGCCACCCTCGCGAAGATCAGTTAAGACATGGAACCTCGCATAGTTCTGAACTCATCAAAGCCTTGCGAGGTAACTCACGAAGCCTAGTGAAGATAAGTGGTCATGAAGTTCTCGCGCTATTCAAATCTATCTTCACGAAGATCAACCTCACGACTGCTTAAGCTCCAACCCCGCGACATCTGAGGCTCTGATGTCCACTCAACCTCGCGACTTCCTGAAGAGCAAACCAAGCCAACCTCGCGAAGGCAGAAGCTTCAATTTCAAATCATCCTAGCGAAGAACAAAAGCTACCACGTGACAAGTCTGGGAAACAATGGCTACCTAGCGAAACTCTGAACCTAAAACTTCCATCTCTTTAGTAGAGGACTTTCTAGGAATTTCCAGCGATTAGGGCACGCACTCCCATGCTTAAATCTCTGTGCACACGCCCCAAGGCATCAGAGGATCACTATTCGGCCACGTGGCATCATTAAAATTAGGGTTTCCTAACCCTAATGCGCCGCCACACCACTGCTATAAATACCCACACTTAGCTTAGGTTTGAGGGGCAGAGAGATTCATTTCTTTCTACATCCTAGAATAGCTGGGAACCCATCTCATTTCTGGGAGACCTAATCTGAGATCGTTTAGTTTTTCTTTTTATAGTTGTAAGTAGTTTTCTTTTTCTTTTTCCTTCTCTCCATAGTCCAGCACTTGCTGGCTATGTCTTTGTATGTATTTTGAACTAGATTAATAGAAGTTCTGTAATAGGATCTGTAGTTTGTGGGATTTGTGGTTGTGTGTGAGATGCTCTGTGCAAGGCTGCTGCCTTGTGATCCGCCATTGCTTTGGCTGTGTTTCAAGGCAATGGAGGACTGATTCTAAGGGCCACTCAGATCCAAGTGACCTGTGTGTCTAGGCTATCATGGTCCTATATAGCCTTAGCCCCACCACAGGACCCACTAGATCCGAAATCCCCATGGGAGCTTGAGCTGGTAGCCTTGTGACCATGGTGGTAGCAGCGATATTCTTGTTTTGTCTTGGGCACCGTGAGGAGGATAACCTCTGGGATAGTCTATGACCATTTAAGTGGACAGATTATAGCCTTAGGGTGATTCTAATCCACTGATCTAAGATGGATCCTTCTTCTTTACACCTAAGCTTGTAGAAGCCTGGTGGGAGATTGTACAGAGGCAGACTCCCCTATATTTGTATAGATCCGCCATCAGATGTTGAATCTGATCTAGTTATAGAGATTATAGGCTGGTGACTGGACCATTGTAGCCTCACTCAAGCAATGGACAGCTAGATTGAAGGTTGTACTTAATCTCTTGCTGGTTTTATGTGTCTGGGCTATCATAGTCCTATACAGCCTTAGCCCCACATATAGAGCTTTAGAGGTTGAGGTTCCCTATGGATTCTTGAGCTGGTAGCCTGGATGAAATAGTGCCTGTAATGATTTACTGGTTATGTTTTGACCCATCCCTGGATAGTGGTTCCCCTATGGGATAATCTGTGACCATTTGAGTGGACAGGTTATAGCCTTAAGGGTGGAATCATGGCAGAGTGATGGGTTGGATCCTTTCTCCTCAGTGGTGATAATGTAGCCACTGGACAGGATTTCTATAACATCATGTATGAATCTGAGTTACAAAACTCCTCTGATCTGGGCTCAATAACATACTTCTCACCCTTTTATATTTATTTTCCACACTCCATCTATCCTCTCAACCCTTTCTGTAGTTTAGACATTAGAATACTTAAAATAAGTGACCTTAAACTCCCCTCCTTTTAGGACTACCAAATCTGTAGTCAGATCTGGAGGGACTACTAGAGATGGCTCCTTTGGAGCTGTAGATCACCTTTCCCTGTGGGACAAACTCTTACTTATCAAAACTTGCTACAATGGACCCTGTATCTTGCAGGTCTAGGATTTCTTAGTTGTGCTGATTCCATCTCCTGTTTTACTCTTTCTTTGATTTTCAAATGACTTTCACCACCAACTAATAATGTAAGCACACACTCAGAAACCAGCCAACAGAGACGCCTAGAATTCTCTTCGTGTAGATCTCACGCCCTCTGAAGCCTTACCATTGACTATGCGAGTGCAGGAGCATAACTACGCGAGTTCTTAGCGAGAGAGAGCTTCTGAAACTCAACTGAGCGAGAAATCCTAACACTCCAGATCATCTCCGCGACAGCATTGCAGCGCTAGCGAACTGTGCGATCAAATGAAGAGCTAATGCGCGAGCAACCACTTCCCACCAGCCAAAGGCAACTCTGTGAAGGTAAAGCAGCTTTACGAGTGAGCTAAAAGCAGATACCAGCCCTGCGAAGCACGGGCTCTCCACTTCTCAATTTTAACTCAAGGACCTTTTAGGAATTTCCCAAATCTAGGGCACACCTCCCAAGGCATAGATTTTGAGGCGCATCTCTAGGCATTTAAGGGTTAAAATAGTGCCACGTCTGCTAGAAAAATTAGGGTTAATCTCTTCAGAGCGAAAGCCTTATGGACAGATTATATAAGTTGTACTTAGAGTTTATTATTTTCATCTTTCCTTCATCCTCTATCGGCTCAGAACTCCAGCAGCCTAGGGTTAGGGTTTGATCATCTCTTTTTCTTATTTTTCTTCTCTCTTAGCCCAGCACTTGCTGGCTAACCCCCTTATAAGTAGCTAGGTTTAGTTTTATTTCAGTTTGTAATAGGTTTTTGGTATACATTAGGATTGTGGATGAGCAGTTGTGTACAGGCTGCAGCCTGGAGATAGTTCATTGTAAGTTTTTTGTTCATCAATGGATTGCCATTTTAATGCTTAATTAAATCTAAAGATCTTATGATTTCTTTAGATGTCTATAGAATCCATGTATTTGGGACTAGCCTATTCAGTTTCTAGTAGGTCTATTGTTTACCATCTGATTTCTCTTGGTTTGATAGCCCCATAGAAAGCAATGCTGGATCTGTTGCGAGATCCAGGGAGCTCGGAGGCCTGTGGACCATGGTGGTTGCAGTAGTTTTCATGTCCTTTCTCAGGCCTCTGTGAGATGGATAGACCAATGGGATACCCTGTGATCATTCAAGTGGATAGAGTATAGCCCTATGGTTGTGTCCATTCACATGTTTTGCAAAGGATTCTTCTCCCCAGCACATGATCTTCTAGAGCCTTGTGAGGAGGTTCGTACAGGAACTGGCACCCCTTTGTTTTACTTAGTCGACATCAGATGTTAGATCTGATCTCTTTGCAGTAATTACAGTTTGAGGCTGAGTCATTGCAGGCTATTTGTAGCAATGACCAGCTAAATCGAAAGCCTTATTCAACCTATTGCATGGTCCTTTTTGTTGGCACTAGTGAGCAGTTGGCCTTAGCAAAGCACTTAGGATCTTATGGGTTAGAATACCTATGGATGTCAGCCAGGTCTGTGCGTAGATCTGGGGAGCTTGTAGCACTGGCATTACATAGTGCTACAATAGTATTCATGGCTTAATCTGGCCCAGTGGTTGGGGGAATGATTAGACCACTCCCCTGGGTTAGATTGGCAATGTCTATTTTAACTAATGGGATTTGACAGACACTATCGGATACCCTGTGACCATTAGAGTGGACAAAGTATAGCCCTAAGAGCGCCCCAAATGGCATGGATTAAACCGGATATTTTTACCTTGTTGAGGCTTTTAATAGCATCTTATCAAGGAGCACTGCAGAGACAGACTAAATCTAAGTTACGTCACTGCTTTAACTCTAGCTTAACCTGCTTACTTCTCATAATTTATATATTTTATTTTGGCGCACACTACCACCATCTTCCTCTTAACCCTTTCTTTAGGATAGGGCTACATTTTATTTCTCTATTTTTAGGATAAATTTAGTGTAGTCGTGACACCCAACTCCCTTTCTTTAGGATTGTCAGATCTGTAGCCAGATCTGGAGGCCTACTATTATAGCCCATTTTGGGTTCTAGATCAATTTCTCTATGAGACAAACTCTTACTTATCAAAACTTACTACAATGGACCCTGTATCTTGTAGGACTGTGTTTATTTCAGACTTGATGTGCTGACCCATCTCCAATTCCCCCACTCTTGATTTATTCTCTCCACTGTTAGCAAGAGCTTGAAAAATAACCAACGGATGCCAAGCCCGTCAAGCAGAAACTCAGAAGGATCCACCCTCAGACAGCGCTGCAAGTCAAAGAGGAAGTCGACAAGCTACAAAAAGCAAAATTCATTCAAGCCGTCCTCTACCCTAAATGGATTACCAATATTGTACCTGTCGCCAAGAAGGATGGCAGAGTACAGGTATGCATCGATTTTCAAAATCTCAACAAGGCGTGCTCAAATGATAACTTCCCCTACCACACATCGACACCCTGGTCGACAACGTTGCCGGGCATGAGATGTTATCTTTTATGGACGGTTTCTTCGGATACAACCAAATTAAATTAGCATAATTAGACCAAGAAAAGACTTCATTTACCATGCCATGGGGAACCTACTGCAATGTCGTCATAACCTTTTAGGCTCAAGAATGTAGGAGCCATGTATCAATGCACCATGATGGCTATATTTCATGACATGATATACAAATGCATTGAAGTCTATGTCGATGACATACTAGTGAAGTCTCAGACACGAGTAGGACATGCGGAGGTACTACGATTGGTGTTACAAAGATCTGAGCAATATCAACTAAAGATGAATCCTAAGAAATGCATATTCGGAGTAACTTTCAGAAAATTATTGGGATTCATAGTCAGGAAGCGAGGTATCGAAGTCGACCCGATAAAGGTCAAATCCATTCTCGAGATGCCACTTTCTAGCAATATCAAAGAATTATGAGGCTTGATAGGAAGGTTGCAATTCATTAGGAGATTCATCTCCCAACACTCATATCGATGTGACCCTTTTTACAAGCTACTTAAAGGAGGAGCTGAGTATAAATGAGATGACTAGTGTCAATGGGCCTTCAACAACATTAAGAAGTACCTTCTCAACCCGCCAATACTATCATCTCCAGTTCCTGGAAGACCTTAATCCTCTACCTCTCATCAAATGATAAAGCAATGGGAGTAGTTCTTGGACAATATAAAGAAGACGGCAAGAGAGAGAAGCCTATCTACTACCTCAGTAGAACGATGATCGAGTACGAGCGAAAATATATGCCAATGGAGAAGACCTATCTCACACTAGTGTGGGCCTCAACAAAACTACGACACTACTTCAGAGTGCACAAAATATTAGTACTTGTATGCATGGACCCTCTGAAATACATATTTGAGAAGCCCGCTACCTCTGGGAATATCACCCGATGCCACATGTTACTACAAGAATTTGACATCACCTACGCCACACAAAAATCCATCAAAGGACAAGCGATCGCTGATTACCTCGCCGATTTACCACTCCTGGACGACGAACCTATACACACAGCCTTCCCTGATGAAGACTTACTCTCAATTCACATGAAGAGCCTAACAAGACCTCGTGGGCTCTCTACTTTGATGGCGCTCTTAACCATAAAGGGAAAGGAATCAGGATAGTCCTACTATGTCCGGAAGGGGTCGTCATACCAAAAGCTTTCCAACTCGACTTCCCAGTCACCAACAACGTTGTAGAATATGAAGCTTTCATTGCCGAACTATGAGCAGCGCTATAGCTAGGAGTCAAGTAGTTAAAGATAATTGGCGACTCCAAACTTGTAATATCCCAAGTTATCGGGGAGTGAAAAACCAAGGAAAGAAGACTGATGGCCTACCTAGAGACTGCCCAATTCTTAATAAAGAAATTTGAAAAAATATCTTTCACGCACATTCCTAGATTAGAGAACAAGCTCGCAGATTCTCTCACCACACTAGCCTCAGTCATCCAGATACCAGTTGGACAAAGTACAAAATCCTTTTTCATCGAGAGGTTGACGACGCCAACACACAAAGTTGCTTGGAAAGTGAAATCAGAACTACCAATTGCACCAGAAGCTCACATGAACGAAGGGCAACCTGCCCCAAGAACTTTCGTGAAGAAATGAGCCACCCTTGCCACATTCAGATTCGATAAAGCACCAACCGACGACAGGTAACCATAGTAATTTGACATTTGGAATTTCCTAATGCATCAATATGTCCTTCCCTATGCTACAAAGATAGAACAAAAAGCCATAAGGAATCGATGTGCGAGATTTTGCATACTCAACGAAACCCCTTATAAAGAAGCCTTCACCAAAGGAGTACTACTACTATGCGTTACAACAGTCGAAGGATAATATATCATCTGAGAAGCACACACTAGTGCCTGCGGCGCGCATGCCGGTAGACAAAGACTCGCGGATCAGATCATACGACAAGGCTACTTCTGGTCGACACTGATAAGAGATTACTACCTCTACGTCCAATGCTGCAGACAATGCCAAGAACACGCTGCGCTGATCAAAGCTCCATCAGTTGCACTAAACCCTATAACCTCACCAGGGCCATTCTCGATATGGGTCTTCGACATCATCAGACCCTTTACGGACACAGTTGGGAATACTCACAAGCACGAGTTCATACTCACTGCAACTGAATACTACACCAAATGGGCAGAGGCTGAATCTTACGTAAGAATCACCGCTTTGACACTCGTGAGGTTTATCATTCAGAACATCATCACTCGGTTTAGAGTACCTAGGATGTTCGTCACTGACAATGGACCACAATTTATCGTAGAGAAGATGAAGAATCTATGCAAGAAATTCAGCATCGATCTACACCACTCATCAGCATTCTACCCCCAGGGAAATGGACAAGTAGAAGCTACGAATAAAATGCTTATTCGAATTTTGAAATGCACAGTGGAGATGAGCAACAGAGCCGACTGGCTTGAACAATTACCAGAAACACTCTGTGCCTATAGGACTTCTATTCGCACCACCACTAGCCAGACTCCTTACCTCCTCATATATGGGATGGAAGCAGTCCTACCCTATGAGATATAGATACCATCCTTATGAATTCAACTTGATGATGAGCTATCCTTAGACGAAAAGAGAATTGCTTTACTCACCGAGCTGGAGTAACTTGATGAAACGCGTCTAAGGCCAACTGATCACGCTCAGGTATATCAAAGGAGAGTGGCTAGGGCTTATGATAAGAAAGTCCTCCAGCGAACTTTTGACATTGGAGAGTTAGTCTTGAAAAAAATCATGCCCTCTAAACATGCCCATCCAAAAGGAAAACTGAAATCGAATTAGGAGGGCCCATATGTTATAGCAGCTGCACACCTAGGGAATGCCAACAAGTTGGTGAACCAGGATGGGGAAGAACTCCCTAGCCCTTGGAACACCATGTACCTCAGAAAATACTACCCTTAACCCTGTGACCATCACATCCCGTAGTCATCTACTTATATATCTATCACCCTCGTAGTTGTCACGACCCACTCATCAGTCAAACGTCTTCAATTTTCGGAGGATCCTTAAGACTTCCGATTCACTGCCCACCTTCCTATTCAGGAAATTTGATCAAAGGACTAGTGACATACTTGACCTCTTTCGAAAGCATAAGTAACACTTGATTCTCACCCCCTTCCCCGCCATTGGAGGAGATGTTAGAGCACAAAAAAAAATGAAGATGCTAGGCTCAATCAAAACTCACCATTCTTGTGTTAATAGAATGCTTCAAAAAAAATATACTTATACATATACATATACAGAAAAATCGAGTGAGAGCAATATGACGGATGAACAAGTCAATGACCTCAAAGAAGCATAAGTAAAATGTGAGGACATTTCTAGCAATCTTACTAGGAAAGTATAAGCAAGCTGCGAAGGCATCCTTGCTGTCCCATACTACTAGATGTTGTTGTAAGGTGGCGGGAGGAGGATGAACTCCTACTAACCATAGAATGTGAGACTTTGATGGTACCGAAATATGACAGAGAGCTCAATCATGGCACCCCACATCCCCTCTGAGAAAAAGACTATTACTCATCTCTTTTAGAAAACGTTAGATACAAACTATTCCCCCAGATCACTGCGCCTTATCTCTCTTTCACCATTAATTTTATTTTTGGACAATGAGCCGGAAGCCCCCTGGGATATTCCTAGAAATGAAATCGAAAGCCAATGAATGATGACTAATACAATCACCTGTTATACTTACCACACGCTCTCCACCATAATGGCCATGGGACAGGATGACCCCTACCAAAGGTAGACCCTTGATATATGGCTAACATGATTATACAATCTCCCCTAGTTCGACGATAGTATCAAAAGACTTTTCTTCAAAACCAACTCACCACATACACATGTCTCCCTTATAGACCCAAAGTACTTATCGAAAACCCAGAGAAGCTCCATAGCACCTCGACACTGGGGCATTTTTTTAAGAATCACATTAAAAGGCTCGTAATTGCCCATAAAGAAGATGCAAAACGATGAAGTTACCACCCAAGGAATATTACTGAAGATATCGTACTGCCTATTCCACCACACTCCTACACTAGGGTATTTTTTTGATTAGAATTTTCTTTCAGTTATTTTCTTTCCCTGTTGCATTATTTCCCTTTCCTTGTAATGAAAAGTATAAAAAAAAATAAAAAAAAAGAGAAGAAAAAAAATGCCCCCTCTTTTATTACCAGACCTTAGTCTGAGGCACCTCCCCCTTGACAATTAGCAAGGGGGAAAATAAAATTACTAATACCTTTATCTTCATGTGCAGATAACTTTCGACTATTATCGAGCCAACTCAAGGAGCATCCAAGTCCTAATAACAGGCGACGGTACCAAAAATAAGACTAGTAGAATATAGAAGGTAACAAGAAAATGAAGCAAAGACAGGTACATCTAAACCCAAAATATCTTTTATATATCAAAAAGTTTCTTTTACATCTACCATCGAGGGCATACCCCCTGTATATACAATGAGCGAAAAGATAATAAAGACGCCCTACTCCCTCCGCTACCTCTGCGAAGGACGCTCATTATCATCTCCCATCTCCTCAATCTCTAGGTCTGGGGTCTGACCCCCAGACAAATCAATCCCAGTACCAGGAGTCAGAGGACACTCCCTACCAGGAGAAGGCCTAGCAATAGACCCTCCCTCGCTCGCCTGGCTAGAGGCCTGCCGAGAATGTGAACGCAGAGGACAGTGGCAAACATAGGCCCTAGGGCCGAGTTTGCCTGAGCATAGGCCCTCATGCACTCACGAACCCCTCGACGAATCTCTGCTAGTGAACCACCAGCCCTCGACATTGACCCCAGGAGATGATCGATCATCCCTCGCACTCTACCACCAACTTTCTCCAACTCGTACTATAAGAGATCTATCATCGACTGCATATCAGCACGAGGTAGACTCAAGCACTCTTTAACTCTGCTGTCTGAGTCCTTGACTTGACCAGCAAGTCTACGATCACCTCCTGGAGGTGGCGCTCCATCATATTAGAAGAAATCTCATGAATCTCCTAGCGAGATAAGACACGTTGTGTCTCCAAATGTGACTGCTCCAACTCGCGTACCTGTACAAGTCGAGAGCTAAGAAAGGCGCATATGAATAATAAGAAAAAAAAGGATGACGAAGACATACTCGCTCGGTACGCTCCTGCAGAAGATGCTCTATAGTAGCAGTAGTGGCTGGATCAACTAGAGGAACCTCAGACGCAGGTAGCTACAAGAAGCAAAGAAAAGACATCAGGGATACGATGATACTATAAGACGGAGAATGAAAATATAAGTACGCTAACCAAATATACCTGCGAAGGAATAGGAGTCGACCCCTAAGGAGGAGCCATGGGAGCAGACTCAGGAATAACCTGTGCAAGAAACAAATAAACACAAAACTTGTCAGATAAAATTGATTAACAAACAAAATAAAAAAACCAAACAAACTACACATAAACAAAATATACCTGACTCTTTGGGTGCAGAGAGGCAACAGTCACCTCCCTCGTCTAGAGGTCCTCAGCAAGGTGGCGCTGAAAAAGACATAACACCACGTCAATAAACCACTAAACAATACAAGGCCAAATAGCTTAAAAAAGCCCAAGAACTCACCCAGTGCTCTAGCTCCACCCGGAGCTGAGCCATCATCGGATCCTCTTGATTGGAAGAGGTGACTAAAGACGGATCAAATGACAGAACAGAAGCCCCATCAGCGGAAAGCTCCGCTCTCTGCAAACATCAACACAAACACATCAGACCTGATAAAGTCAGCAAACACTAGCAATTGCACCTAGGTGGCCCTGGTCTGATGCGACCAACCTCTCCCTCAACATCGAGGCTGACTCAGGACTGCCAATTGCAAAAGAATCACTCCCATGAAAAGGGCAGGTAAAGAGTCGACCACCGCCTATATCACGAAACTACCTTAGGAACTCTCGGGCATCTGCCTCATCGTGCGCCCCAGTAACTCTGGTCCCTTCGGCTCTGAAATCCTCAATCTAAGCTTCCATCCTCAATGAAAATATAGGATCGGAAGGGCCAGTAATCCTCCTCGCCACTTGGTGACGAATCTCTGAAGGGACTCCCTGGGGGTGCCCCAATTGATGAGTCGCTCGAGAGAGGTGGATGAGCTCCACCTTCTCAAAACAATGGACCCAAATATCTACATCGAAAAAGGGCTAGCTGGACTAAATCACTAGTTGCCCTGCATCCTCTTCAGCACTGTAGGGCATCCAAATCACCTATGAGTAGAAATAAGTAAAACAACCTATTAGTTCCATGACTTAAAACACGTAAAACACTTTAAAACAGCACAGACCTACCGTGTGTGCATATCCTAGAAGAGACCTCTCGTGGTCTGCAGGTCTGAAGATCGATGATAGTGCTCCAACGCTTGCCGCCACACATATATCCGGGGGAATGTGAAAGTAATCTCCCTCGAGGCCCGCAGGCGCAAGGAGAAATGGTCATACACCCAGAACTAAGCACACGACATCAGAAACCGTCACTAAAATAGACAGTCAAGCTATTAAGACACTATCGACGAGAGTAAGGAGTCAACCAAAACTCACCTACAGAAAAGGTAGGAAACCTCCGATGGTTGCTACACCCATCCCTCTACGATAAAGCTGCTCGTAGAGATGAACCAATGCTGCTGCCCTCCAAGCGTAGGTGGGCACCTGATCTTGCTCCCTCAGCAAGGTCAAGAAAAGACCCGTCACACACCCTCGGGTCAAGGATGAGAAGAGAACCGCCCCGAAGAAATGCATAAAAAATGCCCAAAGTACTGGGTCTACAGCTACTCCCGACTCTGTCACTGGCGCCCGACACACCATCGCCTCACAACATGCCATAAATGCCACCCTCGCCTCCGAGTGACGACTCGAAGGAACGAATCCACTCATAAAAGTGTCAAAAAACTAGGTGACCCAAACCACCCCAGTCTCGGATCGCTATATCGGTACTCGACACCGAGCACCACTCGAAACACGGCCTGATAATCACTTTCCATCTGCCCTGTGATCGATGCTTCCTCAAACTGCAGTCTGGTGATACAAATCTAGTCCTTAGGGGTGGGCAGCAGGATGCCTACAGGGAGCAACAATGCTTGCTACTCCCTCCATCTCTCCATGTTTGCCCCAATCAGACCACGATTGACCGTGAAGGGCTCCAACTCCAAAATTGGCTCGAAGCTAAAAGCCGCTAACCTCGCTCGCTGAAAGTAAGGCAGAGCACGGTACCAAGAATGAGACTCCGACCACGCTGTACTAATGGCTACCACCAGAGGCTCCTAGCGAACAACAAAACAAAAAAAATAAAATATATTAACCTATGCCTATGATAACCCTAATCACAACCACTAATATTGACTAAAACTATTAGATTATAATAATATAATAAAAGCAACAATTTGTAGCCAACACTCAAAACATGATAAAAATAATGCAGAAATAAGCATGATCTAAAACTAGATACGAGTATGACGCATGAATGTGCAAGCGCCTTAAAACTAAATGCAAGTTTGACATAAAATTAAAAAAGGGCCTAGAAACAAAAGTGACTCTTGCTCAATGGGTACCTACCTAATCTCACGTAAAGAACTCCTCCAACGTAATCTTGATCGGGGGCTCATGAGGAACAACCTCCTCGCCAGCATCCTCACCATCCTCACTATCCTCGCCAACCATATCATCTATCTCAGGGACCTCCTCCCTAACAACCATCTCGACGTCGCCCTCAACTATGACATCGGTCTCGGCGTGGACCTCTAAGACCTCACCTACCCCCTCGACCATCCGCCGTATCTCGGATGAGGTCGAGGAAACTCGATCAACACCCTCATACTCCATCGTGGATCAAAGAGCTCAAGAAATAAAAAAAATGCAAGAAATGGCATCCAAAACGGATGGATGGATCCCAAGATATCTCGAAGACACTAAATTCGGGGAGCAGGGAAATAAGAGAGCTCAAAATTGCAAAAGATTCCAAAAGTGCGCGTTGGAATCAATAAGTTAAACTTATATAGAGCATGGTTTAATCGTGTGCCTAAGCTCACGCGTGCAATTGAATCAAGCACGACACCCGCAACGCTTAATCAAAAATATGCACCTTTGAACGGGAGTATACTTACATTGTCGCCCGCCCAAATCCCGTTCGCACGTTCTTACCAGGCCGTACAATAGGATTATGCGGCCTACACCAAGCGCACAAACTCAGAAGTCACCTGTATGATGACCAGGAGACGTTCGAATCACGCGACCCTAGACAAGCACGCAAGTTCATTGCACGCTCCAAACCAAGTGTGTAATTGACCCTAGGGTCTATCATTCCCGCGCTCCTTACCAGACGTGCAATCATATTAAGCGCGTGGATCCAACACGCAATTAACCAGGATTGAACAAAAATTTATGCAGCCATCAGCAACCAAGGGAATTGAAAATCCAGACTTGGAAACCAACACCAAAACATTAAAGTACCATACACAGCCCAGATTTCTTACCCATGCTCACTTAGGCACTTACACCCCAAAATTTTCATCTGGATAC
Source organism: Chloranthus sessilifolius (assembly GCA_021018995.1). Classification (NCBI taxonomy): domain Eukaryota; kingdom Viridiplantae; phylum Streptophyta; class Magnoliopsida; order Chloranthales; family Chloranthaceae; genus Chloranthus; species Chloranthus sessilifolius. The sequence continues at coordinate 30,490,836 of CM037587.1, read as the reverse complement.
CTACGTTGGAACCCCGTCTAAAAAAAAAACTCATACTAACTCAAGACCAGATCTGATTAAAATCCACTCAAAACCTAATGGAATCAAATAAAAAATACCCCAACTAAATAAAGTGAATCTAAACTGAATAAGATTGAATTAATTAAACGAAATTGAAATGCACCCAACTAAATAAGATTAACCAAAATTAACCAAAATACAAGTGATAATAAATGAATGAAGATTTTCATAAATATGATAAAGTTACACATTACACTAAGGGCATACCCTTTGAAAATACAAAATCACAACATCGAAACGAAAGACGAATTTGAATTTAGGAGAGGCATCCCTACAAGAAACTCCCAAAATAGGGGAAAATAATAGAAAAGTCCGGAGAGGAAGCACGCCTTGAACGAATTCTAACAAGAATCTCATCTTCCCCTCCTAAGTTTTGAGAACTGGAAAATACCATTTTTTCACCCCTTAATCTGGGCCTTGATAGACCCTTGAGAGAACTAAATAAGTGTTTTAAGTGCTTCTTTTGCAGCTAACAATAAAGACAGGCTTAACCATAAAAGCAGCTTAAAAGTGCCAATAAGATGACAATCCATGTCAATCCAAAGGAAGAAAGTGGAGAAACAACCTCATCAGGTGTTGAAAGGTCTGAATAGAAGAAGCAAAGACCTGGAAGAGAAGTATGGAACAATTCGAACATAAAAATGCACTACAGAGTCCTTTTCGCAAAGAACCTGTACTTTTCGCAAAGAACCTGAAACTCTGCGAAAAGGAATAAAACTCCAGGCGTAGCATTCGAAGAGCATCTGAACTGTTCGAAGAGAGGATTGAACTTTGCAAAAAGAAGAAAACACAATTCGAACAGAACCAGAACATTGCGAAAAGAGCTTCAGGAGTCACAACACTTTGCGAAAAGGCCCCTAAGCTGTGCAAAGAGGCATTCTGGAGATTCGCAGCTTTAACAAGGGCAATTCAGTAATCTATTGCATGCGTCCCAATGCATTTTAAAACTTAGGGACATTCCAGAGGGTTCTAAGCATGAAGCGAAGGAATATTCCACCCCACGTGAGCACCTAGAGAGGGAATAACTTGGCGGGAACTTCTAGAAACTCTAACAAACTTTCAAAATGCATATGTAATTGATGCCTTTTTCACCGATTGGTGAACGGATCGAGGAATTACGATTGGCGAGATCTGGATCCCCGTGCTCGACTACCATAGGTCAATACAGATCTGAGAACCTCTGATTGGTTGATACACATCTGAGCTGGGCCTGGGGAAAGCTATAAAGAGACGAAGCATTTACCCAATTGGGGCATCCAGATTTTGAGTTTCATTCCTATTCCCCCATTTCCAAACCAGATAGTTTGTCTGAAATCCCTGTAATAGCTTCACTTTTACTTGCAATTGAGAGCTGTGAGATATTTCTGTAATTCAAAAGAGAGTTGTATTGAAGACTACAAATCTGAGAGCTGTTTAAGCTGTGCTCTGTAATTGTAATGGTGGATTTGAAAAGGTTGCCGTAAACTATGCATTCTCCATTGGACTCATGTCAAGGGTTCCCTCTGATCTCCTCAGTATATTAGACTCCTTTAGATTCATTGTTTTGCATGCAATTTCCCTTGATTCATCTGCGCTTGTAGCCAGATGAAGATTGGATCACCTCTGTTGAGCTGCAGTTACTCTCATTAGATTTCAAGGACCAAATCAAAGTTAGATATTACTTCTCCATTGTTTGTATAAGTTTACCTCAAACGTTTCCCCAACTCATATATGAATCACTTAGTTTAATTTTTACTTTTATCATTTAGTTAATGTGGCAAATTCAACCTCCCATCTTATGTGCTTTGTAGATAGGATCAGAGGTCAGATCTGGTAGCTCAGATCTGGAGGTTTATCTTAAATTTTAAATCAATTCCCTGTGGACGATCTTTTACTCACTTACATTTAAAACTTGCTACAATTGGCCCTGATCTTGCAGGCTAATTCACTTCTATCTGTGCTGATATTTCTTTACTCTTTTTAATATTCTAGATTCATTATAACTTAGCAGTTGCAAACCTATTTTCAAAACACAAATAAATCAAGCACACTTAGAAGCAACAACAAGTTTTTGGCGCCGTTGCCGGGGAATAGATTTTAAAATTGGTAGACCTAAGTTTTTCAATTTTGTAGATTTGATTTTCATTTTAATTTTTGCTTTAAAACTGCACGTTGCATTCCAAGTGCTTGATTAAATGTCTCTGAGCTTTTGTATAGAAAACCTTGTTTCTTCTTGAAATTTTTTATTTTTTTTATTCTTTGCCTTCTAGTTATTTGAATAAATGCTGCTGCCACTCTTTTGTCTTTTTGTCAAATTTGGGCAGTAGCCTGAGTTTTTCTTTTTATTTTTGTCAATATACTTGAATAAGGTACTGCTGCAATTTTTGGATTTTTGCAGATCTGGAGCAGCCGTCCAACAAGGAGCATCTGGACTAAAGCTGGAGCAGATCTGCTTGAGTTTGCATCCCCTTCTCCTTTGCATTCATTTTCTATTTTTAAATTCTTGGGAACCAGCAGTTCTATTGTGTTTAATGTTTGTTTTGATTATAATTTCTGCTGTCTTTTAGGCATGCTGATTTTTTTTTTACAAAACCAAATACAAAATAAAAGAAAAGGAAAACACAAATAGAAAATCTCTTAGTTGTTTCTCATTATTTTCAGCAGTAGTAAATAAGGGCTCTTATTGAGCCCGGGCTGATCCAAAACAAGTAAAAAAAAAAAAAAATAGAAAATTAGAAAAACAAAAAAAAAATATATATATATATATATAGATATCTTCCGGATGGACTGTTTTTCTCCATTTGCATCCACTTTTCCCATCTGGACCTGCTGAGATCATTTTTTCTTTTTTAGGAATCATGTAGGATAATGAGTAGTGAATCATAGGCTGTTTTAAATATTCAATGGACCCACTGATTTTATTTTCCTTCAAGATTTCTTCATCATAAATGGGTCTCAGCTGTGTGTGAACCCTGTTTTTAATATGTGCTCCCATGCTTCATTATTCTTTTTTTTTATTCATACACATCATCAACAAAGGGGTCAGTCTTATGAATCTTGCTTTTCACTGTATTCCTGCTAATCATTTTTATAATCACTTAGATTCATAAGTATCTCAGGCTTAAGATGTATCATTTGGCATTAGATTTTCTGTTTTAGGAATTTTAGTTTCAAATTCTGTTTTTAGATCGCTGATTTTTTTTTCTTTCTTAGGTTAATGTGTCCTCGTTTTACTGATTTTCGTCATTTTTCTGTGAGTATAGTTAGTTTCTAACTTTGTTTCCCTATTTTGCATTCACAAATTCTGTTTTTTCAACACTTTTCTTTTTCTTTTTTAACTTTGTATTCAGTCCCTTACCTTGCTTTTACTGTTTCTCTGTTATTAGCATTAGTTTCCTTCCATTTGCTTTGCAGTTCTTTTATTTTTCTGATCATATATTCAGTTTTTAGATTTTATTTTGTAGCAGTTCTAGCTTAGTTTTGTTATTTTTCTGTTTTATCAGTAATTTCCTATATTTACATAACATTTTTTTTTTCCCTTTTCCTGCTCATATATTCAGTGTTATTTTCTTTATTTTCTCACGCATATAGTGCAAATTTTTTTTTGCTTAGTTTTCCTTTCTTCTTTTATCCTGCCCCTCGCTTTCTAGAACATTGAGGACAATGTTCATCTTAGGTTTGGGGGTATGGCAGGTATGCCAATAAAATAAGTTAATGCTTGGTGCAGCCTATGATCAGCAGAATTTTTGAAAATGAAGTAATCTCACACCTATTTTTTTTTAAAATGAGGAAGTTAAAACTTTTTAAAATTAATTTCTAGTGTAATTCTAATACTTTCATGAAGTGAATGTCAGGAAATTTCCGAAAATTGATATTTTAGTAAACCTAAAATGAAGGAAAACAGTGAAGATATACCTCAAGAAGTTGATATAAAACCACACCTAGTGAGGTTTGGCCCTGAAATGTATTCTTTGGAGGTATGCTTTGGCAGTCTTTTCTGCTTTTGGGACTATGTGAATCTGCTTACTTACACTAGAAGTTACACATATCCAAATCGAAATAATTTGATAGCACTCATGATATTAAAGACATGATGTAAGGCCTCCTTTTGATGATTTGAACCTTACAAAGCCCCACCTTTTGAAAGCGCCCTTGATACACCATTTGAGCTAAATAAATCTATGATTCCTTTGAAATCTCCCCCAATAAACCTCATCAACCTCATTTAGCCTAACCCTACCCCGAGAAGGCAGAAGATAAAGGGAAGGAAGCTGAGGAAGGAGAATTGAGTAACAATGTAATAGCAAAAGAAGGGTAAAAGTTGAAGGCAATGATGAAACAAAGATAGGAATGTGGCATGCAACAAGGCTAATTCGAAAAAGAAAAGAAAAATATTTGAGCAAAACAAAAGAAAGAAGGCATTTTCATTGGAAGTTTAAAAAAGAAAGAGAAAAAGATGGCCACTTTGGCTCTGGAAATTCAAAAGAAGAAGATGAAACTATGCTGAAGAAGGGTGGGTTTGTATATAACCTCCTGACCTTGACTGACTTCTCAAATATGAACACCATTCCAACCCTTTTGAGAAATTTCATCCATAAGCCACAATAAAACCCAAGTAAAAGTCCTTACTGATCAATGATGGATTGAGCTATCACATGGAGTTAAGAATTTGTGTAATCTATGGTGAAAGGAGCAGTGAATTTATAACTAAAAGCAATGCCTATGCTCCTGCTTACAGTCCTATTTGAGGGTTGTAACTGCTCTTGAGCTGTGTGAAATAGTACAATCCTCTCATTTGCTTATTGAGTGAAAATCCTGGTGAGAATTGGGTTTAAAATCAATTGATTAGGGCAACATCGAAGCTGGATTCCTAAACCAAAGGCTAGCTGTTCATTAATTTTTCTTGTAAAAACTTTTTGACACCAACTGAGTGAATGGTAAAGGAATTACAGCAGAATTTTAGTTTTGAACTGATGTTTTCTTGAAAATCTTCTTACAACCTGACTGATGCAGGTGTGAATAATCTGATTGGATAAAAGTTTGCTTTAACAGAACTGCATTGATCTTAACTGATTTATTGGAGAAGTTTGTGGGTACCTTCACTGAAAACCCTCAGGAGACTTCACTCCTCCACTAGGGATCACCTAGGGGTTTAAAAGGCTTGTTGCATATGCTAAATGCAACTGTGCTCCCTACAAAAATGGCTTTTCATTCTATTTTTAAATTTTGTCTTTGCTCAGGGACTAGCAAAGCTTAGGTTTAGGGGTGTGTTGAGAACTGGAAAATACCATTTTTTCACCCCTTAATCTGGGCCTTGATAGACCCTTGAGAGAACTAAATAAGTGCTTTAAGTGCTTATGTTGCAACTAACAATAAAGACAGGCTTAACCATAAAAGCAGCTTAAAAGTGCCAATAAGATGACAATCCATGTCAATCCAAAGGAAGAAAGTGGAGAAACAACCTCATCAGCTGCTGAAAGGTCTGAATAGAAGAAGCAAAGACCTGGAAGAGAAGTATGGAACAATTCGAACAGAAAAATGCACTACAGAGTCCTTTTCGCAAAGAACCTGTACTTTTCGCAAAGAACCTGAAACTCTGCGAAAAGGAATAAAACTCCAGGCGTAGCATTCGAAGAGCATCTGAACTGTTCGAAGAGAGGATTGAACTTTGCGAAAAGAAGAAAACACAATTCGAACAGAACCAGAACATTGCGAAAAGAGCTTCAGGAGTCACAACACTTTGCAAAAAGGCCCCTAAGCTGTGCGAAGAGGCATTCTGGAGATTCGCAGCTTTAACAAGGGCAATTCAAGATCACACTTCCCAATGCATTTTAAAACCTAGGGACATTCCAGAGGGTTCTAAGCATGAAGCGAAGGAATATTCCACCCCACGTGAGCACCTAGAGAGGGAATAACTTGGCGGGAACTTCTAGAAACTCTAACAAACTTTCAAAATGCATAACAGAATTGATGCCTTTTTCTCCTGATTGGCTGAACCAGATCGAGGAATTCTGATTGGCCAGAACAGATCTGGATCCCCGTGCTCGACTACCATTGGTCAATACAGATCTGAGAACCTCTGATTGGTTGATACACATCTGAGCTGGACCTGGGGAAAGCTATAAATAGACGAAGCATTTTCCCAATTGGGGCATCCAGATTTTGAGTTTCATTCCTATTCCCCCATTTCCAAACCAGATAGTTTGTCTGAAATCCCTGTAATAGCTTCACTTTTACTTGCAATTGAGAGCTGTGAGATATGTCTATAATTCAAAAGAGAGTTGTATTGAAGACTACAAATCTGAGAGCTGTTTAAGCTGTGCTCTGTAATTGTAATGGTGGATTTGAAAAGGTTGCCGTAAACTATGCATTCTCCATTGGACTCATGTCAAGGGTTCCCTCTGATCTCCTCAGTACATTAGACTCCTCTAGATTCATTGTTTTGCATGCAATTTCCCTTGATTCATTAATCCTGTGAGAATTAGTGTTGGTAACCTAATCTCTCACGGCATTTGTAGTGATGCTTCTTGTTCTAAACTAAGGCTTTGGATTAAAGACTATTGGATGGTTTGTGGCCATTAAAGTGGACAGACCATAGCCATAAGCTTAAACCTAATCCTTAAATTAGATTTATTTCTCTTACATCTGCGCTTGTAGCCAGATGAAGATTGGATCACTTCTGTTGAGCTGCAATTATTCTCATTAGATTTCAAGGACCAAATCAAAGTTAGATATTACTTCTCCATTTTTTGTATAAGTTTACCTCAAACGTTTCCCCAACTCAGATCTGGATCACTTAGTTTAATTTTTACTTTTATCATTTAGTTAATGTGACAAATTCAACCTCCCATCTTTTGTGCTGATAGGATCAGAGGTTAGATCTGGTAGCTCAGATCTGGAGGTTTATCTTAAATTTTAAATCAATTCCCTGTGGACGATCTTTTACTCACTTACATTTAAAACTTGCTACAATTGGCCCTGATCTTGTAGGCTAATTCACTTCTATCTGTGCTGATATTTCTTTACTCTTTTTAATATTCTAGATTCATTATAACTTAGTAGTTGCAAACCTGTTTTCAAAACATAAATAAATCAAGCACACTTAGAAGCAACAACACTAAGTTGGCAGAAAAGAAAGAGTGGCTCACAGAAAGGCACCCAGAATTTGACGCTTACACCTATGGAAGGCCAATCTTCGATACCTCCAAGGGAACGCCAACCAGAAGCTAATCCTCAGAGCCTACCAAGGATCAATTGGCATCGGTCACGAGAACTCTGACGCAACTCTATCCTTGGGCTTCTTTTCCCCAACCTTTAACTCTTCCATCTCTTCCCCTAGCATGGTAGCAATTCTATTGCTACCTCGCATTCCCATTGTTGCTTATTCTCAACAACAACGATAGACAAAATAATTACAAGACTTTTAGGATTCAACACCCTAGATATAAAATAAAAAGGAAGAAAAGACATTAGAAATTAGGAATTCCCCCAACTCTTGAAGAAAAAATAATAATAACAAAAAAATGCCTCAAAAATTTTAAAAATTCAAAATCAAACCAAGCTTCCTAGCCCATATTTATAACCTACACTCTCTAAACCACAAGGCAATAAGTGTCACATTCCCAAACACCCTTCATCTAATCAAGTCTAAACCAGACACATACCCCTCTGAAAGACCACAATACATGATAAGCCCAGATAAACCAATAATCACATACCACTTACCCCCCTAGGAAACACCTATCCATCACAATCTAGATAAACCAATAGGGTTAAGGCACCTAACATCCATCTAGAACCACTTACATCAAACCTCAAATTCACACAACTGTCATGCTGAATCAAACATAAGACTAAAAAAAAATACCTTAAACCCTAAACCTAGGACTCATCCTCTCACCATGACAAAAATTAAAGCCCGTAAATCTCAAAATTTCAAATCATAAAGCTTAATCTAAATAAAATAAACAAAATAAACATCTTTTTTATAACAAATTTAATTTCAAAAGCCACCAGAGGCATACCTCCTGAGCATACAACCCAAAACGAAAACTTAGAAAACCTAATTTACAACCCAAAATGAAAACTAGGCCCAAAGGCCCAGCTCGGAGCATCTGATCTGAGGCTTCAGAAGGTGAGACGGAGGATTGGTTGGGGAATACGTCCCTCCACCTATAACACCTTCTCTTCCGCAATCTTCACCTCCTCCACTGTCGCTCCTTCAATGCTACCTTCACTACTCTCTAAAAGGGACTAATGTGAAGGCCAATCACTTCTTTCCCAATAATACCCATTCTCAGAGTCACACCACCATCAGAAGCCCCCTCAGGCTGAAGATCACATAAAACCATGAACATAAGAAGAAACGACATCACAATCGAACAACTGGATCACAAGATATCACTAAAACATGAAAATTAGAGTAAAATAAGAACGAATAAAAAAAAATGAAACTCGAATATATATAGAAACTCGCCTAATTAAGCGCCTAAAATGGAACTCGCAATTAAATTATGCGCATGAACAAACACGCACAACCCAAATCACGCGTAGCGCCACGCTCGCACAATTGAACTTCCATCCACCCACAAGACCCGATACTCCAATTCCACGCTAACAATATTGCGCACAATCGAATCACGCATCCTCCATCCTGTGTGGAATTTAAAAAGTCACTTGGTGATGCCCCAATCATGCGCTCTTCCCACAATGCTTTATACGCTCATGTAGCCGCGCGTAATTGGAAGAGTCGTTCGAATATCTCCCCTTACTAACATGTTGACTCTTCGATTACACGCATCTTAAGTTGCACACAATTGTATTATACGCTTCAATACAGATGCACAATAACGTCATCACCTACCAATCACAAGCAACTTTACCCACATGTAATTGAATCCTGCGCCCTTGGCCAGGCACGCAATTCTAATCTCACAACCTTCACTTAAACACAATCTATAAACTTGAAAAGAAAAAGAAAAAATTCTTTCTATACACATGCTCACCCTTAATCACTCAAACTAAGCAGATCTACTCTTCAGACCATTTCGAATGCATAAATTAGGACATCCCCTGTAGTCCCATCACAACCAAGTGACACCTGATAACTTGCACATCCCATCACGATCAGAATCCCACTTTCTCCTTCGTCCCATTGTGTAGCCTCATAGGCCATTTGGAGAGAGGAGAGTCATTGATCACATTCTGTCCCATCACCGTCAAACACATCAACATAAATCAACCATATCCTACCATGGCACACTACCAAGCCCGAAGATAGAACCCGTCGCACTCTCAAACACCATTCAAACTGACTCCAACCCATTACATAACCAAGATCTGCCACAGAAAGAAACACCATCATTGTCTCATCACAACATTGAAACAACTAAGGAATCATCAACCTTGCACATGTCCTGTCGCGTTGCAACTACAACTTGATCCCATCAAAAACTTGTCTCATCACAACATTACTACCCAAGACGCTCGAACACATCCTGTCACAATGCATAGTCAAGAAGGGAAGGCTCAGTCAATGTCCCATCGTAGAGAGCCAAACCTTCTAAACCCCTCGCAAATCACACCTCCCCGAAATCCCATCGCATAACATTACATAACCAACAGAGGGGATGGTTCGATCATGTCCCATCGTGAAACCAGAGAGCCCTATTCCCAATTGCCTCACCACTGCAATAAACGCATGCGAATGTTGAAACTTATTTAACATCCTGTCACCTAGCGCGGGCATCTCATCATAGTCCCAACCACCCATAATGCCTACCACCAGCGGGACTCACCACAAAAAGAAAACTAAAAGGGAAAGAGATCCTCTGATGTCCCATCGCGATGTCTAATTGGCTAATCAGGATATCCTATTGCAACTTATCCGAACACACAATCGAAAGGAAAGGACCACCATGTCCCATCGCAAACCTCACCTCCCCAAGGCATTCTATCACATTGGTGACCATCAGGTCCTATTATAGCAGAAATGAAGGAAAAGAGACCCTCTAATGTCCCATCACGGCATCACCATGATGACCGATTAGTCCCATCGCGGGCCATACATAGACCCTCAACAATAATTTAGGTAAGTATCACCCCTTTTCTCTTTACTCGATATTTCTGTAAAATATAATTAGTTAGGATTAAGACAAACATTTTCAAAACCCATCTCTCTCTATCCGTGAATCACTGTATCCTCCCATAAGTGACAATCATCAGTATTCACGAGGAGATTAGACAGAGCACCTGACATACTAAGTGTCATTTTGACAACCATGCAAACGGTCAGGTCCATAAATCCCGTATTGGTGGATCTGCTCAGCGATATCTCAGAAGCCACATTTTTTGAAGATTTACAACCAAATTGAACTTAAGTTAAATTCCAAATTTTTTTAAAAAAAATAAAAACATATGTAATGAATATAATAATATAGTAAAGGAACTTCTATCTATCAAACTTTCACTTCTCACCATGCCAATTTGTTCCTTCCCCTGGGAAACCGAACAATGAATATATTCGACTCTGAGAAATCATAAATGTCCACTAGAAAAGGATGCCTGATGCGCCATTGGTGTGAGTAAGGATGCACCCGGTCTGACATGACTCGCGAAAGTCTTCGCCGTTACATGATATTTCATCTTATTATCAATCTCTGGACCTTGTCTCTTGACATTCGTATGATGCCCCTGGTACCTCGACTGTGTTATATATCCCTCTATTTGATTGCCCCTTACACCTACAAATTAGGATATCGACTCTCCTACCGTTTGACTACCCTTAGCAAGTCGCGATATGCAACGGGATGCCGCCACTTACACCCACGGATTAGGTTATGCCTCTTTTCCTCCATTAACTATCACTAACAATAGGTCGCGATATGAGATGGGATGTCTCTCACATCCATGGCATAGAATACGCCTTTCGACAGCTACCATTGGGCCCCCGAATGCTATATCTTAGCTTGCACTGATAGATAAGAATGTCAAGCATCTCATGTCAGCACTCCTGATTCACATTTGTGATTTCCCAAAGAAAATGAGAAGGTCCCTTGGATGAGGGGTGTCTACTTCTTCGACGCATTCTTATTCCACAAGAACATGCCGAAGAGGGGCATCTGTGGACACCCCCATTTTGCCCTCTCATAATATATAAATCCATTTGGTCAACCTTTGACCTTGCCCACGATCTCTGGAAAAGGACTAACCTTCTCTGAATACTTTAAAATCCTATACGGGGACCATGTACTAAAAGAATAGTACATGATCAAGACCCAAACTAAAATAATAGCTCTATGGCTCAGACCCGACTCAGACCCAGGATAGTCTTGAATTATGCGCTTTGACAAGCGCGTGTAACCTGATTGCATGCCCTATAGTTGGCGCACAATTGGTCCTTCTTGGACCAGGATTGTGCTTCCTGAGGACCGCCTTAGGCCTTGATTATGCGTGCTTTCCAATGCACGCAATCATATTACATGCTATACCACCTGCGTACAATTAGTCCCTTTTGGACTGACCATTTACCCTTCTAGAAACCGCCTAGGACGTTATTGTACGCCCTACCTAGCACGCGCAATCAGATTATGCGCCTCTACACTAGCATGTAATTGTTTCCCAAGCGAACCTAGCCACTAACTCCTTAGACTGCCTGAAATCCCCTATTAAGCGCATGTATTCAGGTGCTTAATTGATTGAGTGCACCAAACACAACGCGCAATTAGCCTAATCAGATTAGGACTGGGATACCTGACTGAGCCAGCCAACCGGTTGCTCATTGAGTCGGTCACCGACTCAAAGTGATTGAGCATTTGGTTTCAAGTGCGCAATTCAGTTGAGCGCACCAGATAGAGCGCGTAATTGAAATTCACCGACCAATTGAGCGCACCCCACAGGGCACGTAATTGGCTAAAATCCTATAAATAGGCCCCACCACTGTTAATCACTGAAAAGTACCACTTTTCACCTCTTAACCTAGCCTTTGCTAGACCTTGAAGCTCACTAATAACTCTTTTTTAGCTTGTTTTGTAGTTAAGAATAAATTGTGCAGCTTAACACAAAGCTTGTGCTTTTGGTGCTAAGAAGAGAGAATTCAAGGAAAAGATAGCAGTTGAACCAGAAAGTGATAGAACACTATGGTAGTACACACCATGGTGACTATTTTTTGCATGTCATACTGGACCCAGAAAGTCTAGTAGATGAAAGAAGCTATGTGAGAGTGGAGGAAGCTGTAATAAAAACATGTGCATAGCAGCAGAGGAGCCATTTACTTATCTCGCACAGCTGAGGTGTAGCCTCGCACTATTCAAGTCACTGGCAGAGCTCCCTTTTGCAGCTAAGCCATGCAGTATAACAGAGCTCGTGAAGAAGTCGCGTAGTTCAAATGGAGGGGTTATCACAGAAAAGCCTCTTGCGTAGTAGTCGCGTAGTTCAGTTGCAAGCTACATGTGAAGGAACTCGGGAGCTTTCGCGCACTAAGCCTTTAAAAATATAGCTCGTGAAGTTCTCGTGAGGATCAAGCCTTAGTGCAATAGAGTGCACTACCTCGCGAGGCTAATTGGCATGAATAATAGAAGAAATCTCATGCAGCTCTCGCGTGGCTCTGAAAGAGAGAGATGCCCATAAACAATCTCACATAGCTCTCGCGCGCCTAAAAGTTCAAGTCTATACCGAGCGAGATGCAAAGGCATCTACACTAGTACCTCACGAATGAAGTGTTTGAAGCTCTTCTGCGCGAGCAATCAATGCACTAAAATTTTTTCTGTGCGAGTACATTCAAAGCCGAGGCAACTGCGCGATCATCTAGAGCTCTATTATGCGAGACAACAATATTTCATGCCAAAATCTACCTCACGAACACTCTGCATGTTGTACGACAGAAGTGAAATGCAAAAGCCAACCTTGCAAAGCTCGAGCTCTCCACTTCTCAAACCTAACTCAAGGACCTTTTAGGAATTTTCCCAAGTTTAAGGCACACATCCTGAGGCATGGATTCTGATGCATGCATCCCAAGACATCAAAGGGTTGTAATAGTGCCACATCTGCTTGAAAGAATTAGGGTTTTACTCTCCTCTCAGCCACTGTGTTAGGACTAAGTATATAAGCTACACTGGTAACTTAGGAAACCATCATTCACCTTCTCCTTCAACCTCTGTCGACTAAGAGCTCAAGTAGGCTAGAGTTAGGGTTAGGGTTTGATCACCTCTTTTTCCATTTTTTTCTCTCTCTTAGCTCAGCACTTGCTGGCTAAACCTTTGATAAGCATTTATGTATAGTTTTATTTAAGTTTTGTAATAGTTCAGTAAACATTGGAATTTGGTGTTGAGCTGTTGTGCACAAGGCTGCTGCCTTGAGGGATTTCATTGTTAATAACACCAGATCAATGGAATCTTTGTTTGAATGCTTACTCAATCTGTTACTTGTTAAGACCTGAAAAGTACCACTTTTCACCCCTTAACTTAACCTTTGATTAGACCCATAGCCACCTAATAAGACCTTATAAAGTATTTTATGTAGGTAATAACCATCATTGAAATAAGGCCAGGAATCTAGCTAAGGAGCCTATTTTGGCACCAGAAGTCCCTCAGAAGGATGGACTCTGAATCCAGACCTGAAATGAACCTCGCGCAGTCTAGCTAAGCTTCCCAAGACTTTACAACAACTTCTCACGCAGATGATTGACTGAAGAGCTTCAGAAGCATACACTCGCGCAGCTCTCGCGAAGCTCAAGAGTAGAACACATCATGCAGTCTGGCGCAGTTCAAAGCAGACCTCTCTCAACCTTGAGTAGTTCACTCAAAACGGCTGAGAAGAGAGAGCTTCAGAAGACTCCTCACGCAGCTGTCGCGCAGTCACCACGGGATGCAATTATCAGAAGAGAACTCCTCGCGTAGTTCTCGCGCCATTCAAGAAGAGAGCATCCTTGCGAAGGCAAAGCCACCCTCACGAAGATCAGTTAAGACATGGAACCTCGCACAGTTCCGAACTCATTAAAGCCTCACAAGGTAACTCGTGAAGTCCAGTGAAGAGAAGTGCTCACGAAGTTCTCGCGCTATTCAAATCTGTCCTCGCGAAGATCAACCCAGCGACTGCTTGAACTCCAACCTCGCGACTGCCTGAAGAGCAAACCAAGCCAACCTCGCGATGGCTAAAGTTTAAATTTCAAATCATCCTAGCAAAGAGCAAAAGATACCACGCGATAAGTCTGGGGAACAATGGCTACCTAGCGAAGCTCTGAACCTCAAACTTCCATCTCTTCAGCAAAGGACTTTCTGGGAATTTCCAGGGATTAGGGCACGCACTCTCATGCTCAAATCTCCTTGTACGCACCCCGAGGCATCCAAGGATCACCATTAGGCCACTTGGCATTGTTAAAATTAGGGTTTCCTAACCCTAATGCGCCACCACACCACTGCTATAAATACCCATACTTAGCTTAGGTTTGGAGAGCTTAGACCATCCTTTCTTTCTACATCCTGGAATAGCTGGGAATACATCTCATTTCTTGGAGACTTGATCTGAGATTGTTTTATTTTTCTTTTCATAGTTGTAGGTAGTTTTCTTTTTCTTTTTTCCTTCTCTCCATAGTCCAGCACTTGGTGGCTATGTCTTTGTATGCATTTTGCACTAGATTAATGGAAGTTCTGTAATAGGATCTGTACTTTGTGGGATTCGTGTTTGAATGTGAGATGCTCTGTGCAAGGCTGCTGCCTTGTGATCCGCCATTACTTTGGCTGTGATTCAAAGCAATGGAGGACTAATTCTAAGGGCCATTCAGATCCAAGTGACCTATGTGTCTGGGCTATCATGGTCCTATACAGCCTTAGCCCCACCACAGGAGCCACTAGATCTGAAATCCCCATGGGAGCTTCAGCTGATAGCCTGGTGACCATGGTGGTGGCAGCGATATTCTTGTTTTGTCTTGGGCTCCGTGAGGAGGATAGCCTCTGGGATAGTCCGTGACCATTCAAGTGGACAGGTTATAGCCTTAGGGTGATTATAATTCACCGATCCAAGATGGATCCTTCTTCTTTACACCTGAGTTGTAGAAGCCTAATGGGGGATTGTACAGAGGCAGCCTCCCCTATATTTGTATAGATCCACCATCAGATGTTGGATCTGATCTGGTTATAGAGATTGTAGACTTGTGACTGGACCATTGTAGCCTCACTCAAGCAATGGACGGCTAGGTCGAAGGTTGTACTCAATCGCTTGCTGGTTCTATGTGTCTGCGCTATCATGGTCCTATACAACCTTAGCCCCACACACAGAGCTTTAGAGGTTGAGGTTCCCTATGGATTCTTGTGTTGGTAGCCTGGATGAAATAGTGCCTGCAATGATTAACTTGTTATGTTTTGACCCCATCCATGGATTGTGGTTCCCCTATGAGATAATCTGTGATCATTTGAGTGGACAGGTTATAACCTTAAGGGTTGAATCATGGCAGAGTGATGGGTTGGATCCTTTCTCCTTAGTGGTGATAATGTAGCCATTGGACAGGATTTTTGTAACATCAGATCTGAATCTGAGTTACAAAACTCCTCTGATCTGGGCTCAATAACATACTTCTTACCCTTTTTTATTTATTTTCCACACTCCATCCATCCTCTCAACCCTTTCTATAGTTTAGACATTAGAATACTTAGAATAAGTGACCTTAAACTCCCCTCCTTTTAGGACTACCAGATTTGTAGTCAGATCTGGAGGAACTACTAAATATGGCTCCTTTAGAGCGTAGATCACCTTTCCCTGTGGGACAAACTCTTACTTATCAAAACTTGCTACAATGGACCCTGTATCATGCAGGTCTAGGATTTCTTAGTTGTGCTAATTCCATCCCCTGTTTTACTCTTTCTTTGATTTTCAAATGAATTTTACCACCAACCAATAAACCAAGCACACACACTGAGAAATCGCCAACTAGTTTTTGGCGCCATTGCCGGGGATAGATGATCTATTAGTAGACCACCCTTAGTTTTTGTATTCTTAGTATTCTTTGCAAATGTGAATAATTGATACTGCTGACATAATTTTAAACCTTTCTTACAGATCTTGACAGTAGCAGTGAAGGGCAGTTGGACTGCAATTGGAGCTTAGCTACCTTTGTTTGCAAACTCTCTGACTTTTAACACTGCCTATCTTTCTTAAAAATTTTCTAGCAGTATCTAGGATAGTTTTAAATGTATTCTTTGAATAACTGTAAACTAGTTAGATAAATTTGTTAATTGTACAGATATTCTTTTGCAATGTGCCTACAAGAAGCTTTCCTTGCTGTTGGTGTGCTTATATGCTAGGGAGGAGATCTCCCAGCCCTGCTTTAGAGCCTCTTAACCCTGAGTTAGAAAGGGGAAGGAGACTTAGAAGAGACAGGCACACCACAGGAGAGCCCCCACGTGAATCTGTGATAGCAATTATGGGTGAAGAACAACCCAGAACCCTCAAGGAGTTGAATGCTCCGAATGACTATAACTCCCCTTTTAGCATTCAATTCCCTGATGTTCAAGGGAACTATGAAATAAAAACTTCAATCATCCAGATGCTGCCCTCTTTCCATGGGCTTAGCAAGGAGGACCCTTACAAGCATATTGACTAGTTCTTGGCCTTGTGCACCACTTTTAATATCACTAGTTTGGGACCTGAGGCTACTAGGCTCAGACTCTTTCCCTTCTCTCTGAAGGATAGGGCCAGTACCTGGTTGACCACTCTTCCTAACAATAGCATTGCCTCATGGAAAGACCTGCAGACCAAGTTCCTGACCAAATTCTTCCCTGAGATAAAAAATAGCCAGTTGAGGAAGGAGATTCTTGCTTTTGCTCAATCCCCAACTGAGGATTTTAACCAGTCCTGGGATAGGTTTAAAGAGATGCTCAAACAATGCCCCCACCACAAGATCCCAGAGTGGCAGTTTGTACAAAGCTTCTACAATGGGATTGATGAGAAAAATAGAGATATGATCGATGCCTCTTGTGGTGGATCCTACATGCACAAGACTGCTGAGGAGGCATGGGAATTGTTTGAGGTGATTAGTGAGAATGCTTTTCAAAAGCCATCCCTGGCAAGAACTAGTCAGGAATCTGAGTCAAAGGTGGGGTCTGCTGCTGGATCAAGAGGAAAAGTTTATGAGGTGTCTGGGAATAATGACCTGCAGCTGCAGATGGCAAACCTCTCTATGAAGTTTGACAAATTACTGACTGTGATGCAACCCAGAAGGGCTACTCATGTGGCGGAGGCATGTCTGATATGCCAGTCCCCACAGCACATAGTGGAGGAATGTCCATTTGCAGGGCAATTTTTTGAATTAGTTTTGGAACATGCTGCTGCTGCTCAATCTTATGGTCAACAACAATCTGGGGGCTACAATAGATAACCATATGGATACCAGCACCAAAATGCTGGTTACCAGTGGAGAGACCACCCAAATCTGAAGTGGAGGCAAGACAACTACATACAGCCCCAGCAGATGTTGGCCTTACCACAAAGGCCACATCAACAGTTCAATCAAGGAAATGTCCCTAGGTCTAACTTCCAGCACCATCAACAATAAAATCAATTGGTCGTACCCCCATCATAATCCAGAAATACTTCTTTCGAGGACCAGGTCTTGACCTCACTGTAAAACCTGGGTTCCTTGGCTCAGACTGTGAATTCTCATGGTCAGAGCATCAAGAAGATGGAAGAGCAGATTGGCCAACCAGCGAATACCCTAGCCAAAAGAGAAGAGGGAGGGTTGCCCAGTCAACCAGTGGTTAACCCCAAGGGCCAATTTTTGATTGGTGAAGGATCCTCAAACCCTGAAGGGG
Source organism: Chloranthus sessilifolius (assembly GCA_021018995.1). Taxonomy (NCBI): domain Eukaryota; kingdom Viridiplantae; phylum Streptophyta; class Magnoliopsida; order Chloranthales; family Chloranthaceae; genus Chloranthus; species Chloranthus sessilifolius. The sequence continues at coordinate 30,472,996 of CM037587.1, read as the reverse complement.
ATCTTTCATTAAATTGATGTTAAGAACTGTGCACCTTTGTATGATATGTACTTTATAGTTAGAGGAATTTGTAGTGATCTTGTTGGAATCTGAGTTTAGTGCTTTATGCCTACTTTTATTCCTGCTCCCCTTGTTTGCTAATTTCAAGTGATTGAATGATGATGGTATTGTTTGAATGCCTTTCATGATGTATGAATTTAATGCTTTGAGAGTATGAGAATTTTTGAATGTTTTATAATTCTTATGGGTGTCCCTAGAAGAGAGCCTGTGAGAGAATCCACCCACAAAATCAAGGTCAAAAGGCTGACTAGTGGGTGTGTGAATTCTGACTCTGTTAAGCCATCGCGGGGTTCTAAAAATCTGGTTTGGTTTCCTCTGGCATAGTTCATAAAGAAACACTTTGCTTTGCTGTCGCGAGTTTCAGATATAGCTGGGTGGGGTGCCTTGCGCAGTTTAAATGAACATCTAATCTCGCAACCTATTCATGCCTATCGAGCGAGCGGATATTTTCAAAGCGCGCCGAGCCTTGCGATATTTAAATCCCACCCCGCGCTGCTTTTCTTTACTGCTTTCTCTTTCCTCTCCTGCCAGCGAAACCCTAGCTCCCACTCCTCTCAATCTCTCCTCCAAAGATCCCATCTGCTCTAGTTCATTGCTCACTTTGAAATTCTGGATTTTTGTTCTTAAAGCTTCCATCAATAGTTGCCCCTTGCTAGGAGCTCTTGCGATCTACCGTGCATCAAATTGAATAGAACCCTAACTTTTAGGGTAAGACTCAGCTCTTAATCTTTCCTTTCAAAATTTCAACTGCACACTCACCAAGGAGAATCTTGATGGCTCCTAAAAGTACACCTGTGAAGAGAGCCAGGGACCAGGCCACCGTGGAGCCTGCCCCTAAGAAGGCCAAGTCCTCTACGGCACAACAAAAAGGGAAGGAGGTGGCTCCTGAGGTGGTCAGAAAACACTGACATCTCTGACTCCCTCCTCATTTCCATTCCCTTAGAGCTTGAAGCCATTTTTGATATATCTTTCTTTGAATCTGAGCCGTTGTCAGCACCTGCCATTGAGTTCTTGCGCAAGACTGGTTTGTTCCCCTTGATGCAAATGATTCCTACACTAGCCTATCCTAGGTTAGTGCAACTCTTTTACCAAAGACCTTAGGGTCGCACTGACACATGGGCAGCCAGGCCTCCTTGTGTTAGTTGACAATTTTGAGATGCTACTCAACCCAGCATTGATTGCTAAAGTCATGGGCATCCCTGCCATTTTTTATCCCAACTGTGGTTATGGTTCCCCTGTGAGTGCCCCCATTGACACAATTGCACAGGCCATTACTAGAGGTTTGAAGGCCACAGGGGACTCCATCAGAAGGAGAGATTTGGATCCCAAACTGCTGTTCATCGATCAAGTGCTGAGGAAGAATATCTATTGCTCCGGACATCAACTAGAGAGGAGGACACCAATTGCTGATGCTCTCTATTTCTTCTCTCTGGGCCACGGATTTAATGCTGCATGGTTGATTTTTGAGGTCATGAAAGATATGATGGTGAAGCTCGGGCTGCAAAAGAAGATCCACACTCTCCCCTATGGAAGACTCATCACCAAATTATTTCTGAAGGGAGGGTACAAGATCCCAGTGGGGGAGTTATCTGCTGACCTCACTCTCACCACTTTTGCCAAAAGACAATGGGGGATCAGCAGAAGTCTGATGGATCCCCAGAAGAAGAAGAAGAAGGCTGAAGCTCAGATTGTTTCTGAGTAGGGTGAGGGAGCTGCTGTGGCAAAGGCCACCCCTGCCCCCAAAAAGAAGGCTAAAGCCCCTGCTCTAAAGAAGGTGGCGCGAGCTTCTGTCTCCTCTGCTTCTGCAGCAATCCCTCCATCCACCACACTTGCCTCTCCACTAGTTTCTTCAGCTATTCCATCTCTCCCTTTTCCTCTCTTATCTGCCTTTTCCATTCCACCTCCCATTGTGATTCATTCCTGGGTCCATGACAACACTCCCCCTTCACCCACCTTACCTCAATACACAGCCCCAGTATCTCCAACATCATCTGACCTTAACCCTGACAGCCCTCCCTTGATCACATACCTTAAAAAGAAAACCTCTCACACAACCCCTGCCTTATCTTTACCTACTTCCACCTCCCCTGTCATTCCCACAGACACACCCCATATTGACCAACCCTTAATCCAACCCCTCCAAACTACATCTTCACTCCATGATCTTGATTTTAACCTAGCCACCACTTTAGGGTATCAGGCATTCATGACTACCTTGCTTGATACCTTGCCCACCCATGACATCCCTCTCCCAGATTCCCCACTCCCTTCACCACATCATTCCCCAGCCCTTTCAACTTCTCCCCCTACAACTTTCCATCATGCCACCACTTCCCCTTTCCAACCTGTTCCCTCCTATCCTCATACTCCACCCCAACCAACCTCAGATACCCTTACCCATATCCTTTCCCTCATACATGACATCCAAACCCAACTCTCCAACACCACACAGACCCAAGCCCAAATGCAAACTGACATCACCAACATACAATCCACCCTTCAAACATTGACAAACCCACCCATCCCTACACAACGTCCTACCACCCCATTGACCCAACCCCCTTCCACCTCTGACTCCACAGTTCCACCAGACCACACCCAAATTGACTTACCTACACCCTTCACCCTCCAAGACACCATACCCCACCACTCCTTCCCCACTCTACCTATCCTACCCCCACTAATATTACCTCCACCAAAATTTACCAACACTTCTACCCAAACAGACCTCATTCCCTTCCCATCCACCTTTCCCATTCAACCCCACCTATTTGCAACCCCACCCCTTCCATTTCGACCCTTCACCATTCCATTCTTCCCTTACTCAGAACCATCCACATCCACTGACCTTCTTTCATTTCACTTTTCACCCATACCTTCCATTCCACCTCTTCTCCCACCCCCTCCTCAATTCACTGATCATTCAACACAGACTACCCCAGCCACTTCCACCCCTTCTCTTGACTTCATCCCTACACCACCCACTTTTCCCCCCCAGGATCAATCACCTTCTACTTCTTCCACTCCATTTCTACCTACCATACCCAGACACTCCTATTACACCCCCCCTACTTCACCCTCCTCCATGCCATGAGGGACAATGCCTATATCAAGCGGGATGTTCTCAATGGCATGGCCCAACTCCGACAAGTCATCGAATACCCCTTGCTACAGAAAATGAGTGATTTGAAGCTTGCTCACAGCGAGCAACTGAGAGATATTTCTAAGGGATGGGAGGCAATTTTGGAGACACTCAATGCGAACAAGGCTGCAGTAACTTATTACAGAATGACTACTGAGATTGAAAAAGCCAATGCAGAAAGGGAAAGAAAGCACAACAGGTTATTAGAAAGGAAACTGAACAATGCCCAAGAGATCAACCGACTCAGTAAGGAGCTTGCAGACACCAATCTCCTATGGGCTAACAAGAAAATTGAGATTTTAGAACAGAGGGTTGCCTTCCTACTATCCCAACCAATACAAGCCACCCCTCTCGCCACAGCACCCCTTGAGGCCCCATCCTCTTCCACACAACCAGGCCCATCTTCTTCCACTCCCCCTGCCCCTACACCTACACAACCCGTTCCCCCTCCTCCTCCAGCCCCAATCCCAGTACCTCCTCCTGTTCCTACTCAAGTTCCTGCTCCTGCTAAAGTCCCTACTCTAGCCCATGCTCCTGTCTCAATGCCTCCCCCTGTTCCCTCCCCTGCCCCTAAAAGAAAACGAACTCCTTTCAAGAAACATCCCACTTCCAAACGAGCCACTGCAGCCCAAAAAGGAAAAAGGCCAGCCCCTCCATCCCCACCTCTAAAGGTCACCAGAGCTTCTGCTCAGGATGATCCCCATGGTCGCCTTCTTTCCAAAGAGGAACGCAAACAGGCTACTGCTGCCCTTGGATTGGATCCCACTGAGCTTTTTCCTTCTAACTCAGAATCTGATTCCGCACCACCTAGGGATCCCAGTGCCCAGACTACTGATGCTGCTCCTTCATCACGCCCTGCTGAACAAACTTTTCCTCGGTGAAGGAAAGTTGCTGCCAAGAGGACTACTCCCCCATCTGGCTCTTTGAAAATTGGAAAGGACAAATCTGCCCAGTCTGAGGAGGCACCACCAATAAGCCAGCCAGTGAAAGGGAAGAGCCCTGCCATTCCTGCAACAAAAGACAAAAATAAATCTTCTGTGGCTCCCCCTAAGCTTGCTAAAGGGAAAAGTCCTCTCCTGCCTCAGGTGAAAGCAAAAGATAAATCCCCTGTTGTCCCTCCTGAGCCAGCACAAGCCCAATCCCCTCTTATTCCCCCTCCGACGCAGCAAGGGCAAGCCTCCAAAGGTAAGGGCCCCAAAGGAAAATCTCCCACCAAACTCCCTGAGCCAACCACTGATAAATCTTCTGAGATCCCTCCTAAACCAAAGAGGAGAAAAATGCGGGTCAAGGCACCATCTATACCCAAAACTGCCGACCAAAGAAAGGCAGAGAGAGAACGAAAGAAGAAAGAGGAGTCTTGCCTTCAAGAACATGCCAAGAAGATGGGTTGGGACATGTTTTGAGCCAGATTCTGACTAGATTGTACTTAGGATTTTCTCTGTTTTCTGCACTCTTTTATTTCTGTTTTCTTGTAGTTTGTACATTTCTCCTTTTTAATAGACTTTATTCCCCTGTCATTACTATCTTGCTTTATCTGTTGTGTGTCTTCTTTCTTGTTCTGGTCTATTATGCTTTAATAACTCTGCTACACAGACACCTTTGAACCAGTGAGGACACTGCTCCTCATAGGTTTGGGGGTATGGCAGGCAGACCCTGCCAATGGAATAGATAACCTAAGTGCAGCAGACTCATCTGAGTAATATGGAAATGGACCTCTGTTCACTTAAGAATCATGAAAATAAGAAATTTAAAATTTTTGCAAACTTTTGACATTATAAACTTTTAATATTTCACATTTCCATGATGATATCACCAAGGAAACTTACTTGTATTAGCACTCAGTGAATCATTAGGGAGAGAAAAAGGTGAGGACATACTTAAAAGTTCAAAGGAAGACCATAACCAGTGAGAATTGGGCCTATAAAAAATGTTTCCATCCTTTGAGGAGTAACCAAGGCAATTTCTTCTAGTTCTAAGGACTGGCTGAGTCACTGTGCTCACCAGAAGTTAGGTAACTCCAAGTTGAAACAACTGACAGTACTAATGAGACTTAGGAAAGGATCAAGGCCTTCTTTTGGACAGTCTGAGCCTAAAAGGACCAACCCTAAAGCATCTGCCCATGTCCATACCCCCCTTTGAGCTTTAAATCCTGAATTTCTTCAAGATACACCTAAGTACTTGAACCTGAACCTATGAGCCTGCTTCAGCCTACCCTCACTCTGAGAATTCAGAAGGTAAAGGAGAAAAGGTTGGAAATGGACTCGCTATGGTCAACATTAAGTGAATGGAGAAGAAGCATCTCAAAAATCTCTGGTAGTATGGTAACTGAGAACATGGTGGCATTTCTGAAAAAGCAAAAACAAAAATAAAAAGAAGAAAATTCCATCAAAAGAAAACAAAAACAATAATGAAGAGGAGTAAGGGAGGAATCAAGAGAAACTTTTGGAAAATCAAAATCAAGAAGAGAAACTGATCACTTCAAATCAGAAAATCTAGAAGAAGATGAAGGGAGCTGAATTCAAGAAGGTGAAGTCATGAATCACCTCTGTCACCTACTGATTTCTCAATTCTGAACCCCTTCTCAACCCTCCATTCTTTCAACCCCACTCCATAAGCCACATTACAGCCCAGTTAAAAGCCCTTGTGATCCAAAGTTGAGTGAGCTGTCATGTGAAGATAAAGAGTTATCCAATCTATGGTGAGGAACTGCCAATGATGTCAGCACTTAAGAACTCTGCCTATGCTCATGCTTACATACCCATTTGGGGGATGTAATTGCTCTTGAGCCTGTGAGAAAATGAACCCCTCAACAAAACCCTTATGAGAGTATGCCCTACAAAGTTTTTGGGTTTGAACTTGAATGCATTACGTATGACCTATAACCTAATTTTTGACCTGAGGATGGACTCAGTGCTGGCACACACTTGTGTAGTTTTCTGAGATTGTAAGCTAATTGGAAATGTTGAGCATTCATGAAAAGTTTATGCTGTTTAAATTACTGTGCAACCAATGAATTAAATTTCTTTTATGATTACTGATTCAAGAGTAAACTAAGTCTGCCCCTTGACTTCTCACTGGATGAAATTGCACTTTTGTTAACTGTTTCATTGAAGAAGTTTGTGGGTGTCTTCACTGAAAACCCTCAGGAGACTTCACTCCTTCACTAGGGATCACCTAGGGGTTTAAAAGGCTTGGTACATATGCTAAATGTATTCGTGCTCCCTACGAAAGTGGCATTTAATTTTCATAGTAGATTTAATATAGCTTTGCTAAGAGACTAGCAAAGATTAGGTTTGGGGGTGTGTTAAGACCTGAAAAGTACCACTTTTCACCCCTTAACTTAACCTTTGATTAGACCCATAGCCACCTAATAAGACCTTGTAAAGTGTTTTATGTAGGTAATAACCAGCAGTGAAATAAGGCCAAGGATCCTGCTAAGGAGCCTATTTTGGCACCAGAAGTCCCTCAGAAGGATGGACTCTGAATCCAGACCTGAAATGAGCCTCGCGCAGTCCAGCTCTGCTTCCCAAGACTCTACAACAATTTCTCGCACAGATGATTGACTGAAGAGCTTCAAAAGCATACACTCGCGCAGCTCTCGCGAAGCTCAAGAGTAAACACATCGCGTAGTCTCATGCAGTTCAAAGTAGACCTCTCTCAACCTCGCGCAGTTCGCTCAGAACGGCTGAGAAGAGAGAGCTTCAGAAGACTCCTCGCACAGCTATCACGCAGTCATCGCGGGATGCAATTATCAGAAGAGAACTCCTCGCGCAGTTCTCGCGCCATTCAAGAAGAGAGCATCCTTGCGAAGGTAAAGCCACCCTCACGAAGATCAGTTAAGACATGGAACCTCACGCAGTTCAGAACTCATTAAAGCCTCGCAAGGTAACTCGCAAAGTCCAGTGAAGAGAAGTGCTCCGAAGTTCTCGCGCTATTCAAATCTGTCCTCGCGAAGATCAACCCAGCGACTACTTGAACTCCAACCTCGTGACTGCCTGAAGAGTAAACCAAGCCAACCTCGCGATGGCTGAAGTTTCAATTTCAAATCATCCTAGCGAAGAGTAAAAGCTACCACGCGACAAGTCTGGGGAACAATGGCTACCTAGTGAAGCTCTGAACCTCAAACTTCCATCTCTTCAGCAAAGGACTTTCTGGGAATTTGTAGCGATTGGGGCACGCAGTCCCATGCTCAATTCTCTATGCACGCACCCCGAGGCATCCAAGGATCACCATTAGGCCACGTGGCATCGTTAAAATTAGGGTTTCCTAACCCTAATGCGCCGCCACACCATTGCTATAAATACCCATACTTAGCTTAGGTTTGGAGAGCTTAGACCATCCTTTCTTTCTACATCCTGGAATAGCTGGGAATACATCTCATTTCTTGGAGACTTGATCTGAGATTATTTTGTTTTTCTTTTCGTAGTTGTAAGTAGTTTTCTTTTTCTTTTTTCCTTCTCTCCATAGTCCAGCACTTGGTGGCTATGTCTTTGTATGCATTTTGAACTAGATTAATGGAAGTTCTGTAATAGGATCTGTACTTTGTGGGATTCGTGTTTGAATGTGAGATGCTCTGTGCAAGGCTGCTACCTTGTGATCCGCCATTGCTTTGGCTGTGATTCAAAGAAATGGAGGACTGATTCTAAGGGCCATTCAGATCCAAGTGACCTGTGTGTCTGGGCTATCATGGTCCTATACAGCCTTAGCCCCACCATAGGAGCCACTAGATCTGAAATCCCCATGGGAGCTTCAGCTGGTAGCCTGGTGACCATGGTGGTGGCAGCGATATTCTTATTTTGTCTTGGGCTCCGTGAGGAGGATAGCCTCTGGGATAGTCTGTGACCATTCAAGTGGACAGGTTATAGCCTTTGGGTGATTCTAATTCACCGATCCAAGATGGATCCTTCTTCTTTACACCTGAGCTTGTAGAAACCTGGTGGGGGATTGTACAGAGGCAGCCTCCCCTATATTTATATAGATCCACCATCAGATGTTGGATCTGATCTGGTTATAGAGATTGTAGGCTTGTGACTGGACCATTATAGCCTCACTCAAGCAATGGACGGCTAGATCGAAGGTTGTACTCAATCGCTTGCTGGTTTTATGTGTCTCAGCTATCATGGTCCTATACAGCCTTAGCCCCACACACAGAGCTTTAGAGGTTGAGGTTCCGTATGGATTCTTGTGTTGGTAGCCTGGATGAAATAGTGCCTACAATGATTAACTTGTTATGTTTTGACCCATCCCTGGATTGTGGTTCTCCTATGGGATAGTTTGTGACCATTTGAGTGGACAGGTTATAACCTTAAGGGTTGAATCATGGCAGAGTGATGGGTTGGATCCTTTCTCCTCAGGGGTGATAATGTAGCCATTGGACAAGATTTCTATAACATCATATCTGAATCTGAGTTACAAAACTCCTCTGATCTGGGCTCAATAAGATACTTCTCACCCTTTTTTATTTATTTTCCACACTCCATCCATCCTCTCAACCCTTTCTATAGTTTAGACATTAGAATACTTAGAATAAGTGACCTTAAACTCCCCTCCTTTTAGGATTGCTAGATCTGTAGTCAGATATGGAGGGACTACTAGAGATGGCTCCTTTGGAGCTGTAGATCACCTTTCCCTGTGAGACAAACTCTTACTTATCAAAACTTGCTACAATGGACCCTGTATCTTGCAGGTCTAGGATTTCTTAGTTGTGCTGATTCCATCCCCTGTTTTACTCTTTCTTTGATTTTCAAATGACTTTTACCGCCAACCAATAAACCAAGCACACACACTGAGAAATCGCCAACATTACTCTCCTACTTATCCGTAGTTCTGTTTAGGCTATAGCATATGTTTAGGATTTGAGCTTATTGAAAAGCCCATGGAAGCTTGAGCATGATTGTTAAGTGGTGAAAAATGCCACGTTTCCCCCTTTAACCTGACCATTGATAGACCTGTGAGCACAGTAATAAGCCTCTGTCAAGTGCATTTTGTAGACAACAATAAAAGAGGCCACTAATGCAGAAAACCGCTCAAGAAGGCTAAAAAAGGGGCCATCTCTCAGCACAAGACAAACCCAATAATAGCACACCAGAGGGTAGCACGTCAATTAACCATTGGAGTGCGTGGCTACACCTGGGCAAGGCAAAGGAAGTGCGAACAGGCTGAGAACATCCTATCGATTGGTCACTTGAAGACTTCGATAGGAGCTAAAAGCAAAGAAAGGAAGAGTTCATGCAGTTGAAGAAGTTTCGACAGGATTTAAAGCCAAAAGAAGGATGAATTCGTGTGGATTGAGGAGTTCGATAGGATCTCAGAACCTATCAAGCAGCTGAAAGGAAAGAAGAAACCATCCTATCAAAAACCCGCCTGACGCGTCAAGGGAACCTATCGAATGGTTTCTTAAAACCATTGAGATGAAGACGCTGGACAGAACCTATCGAAGGCTACTTGAGCTGGTCGATAGGAGTGAGAGCAACCCTATCAAAATGATGGCATGTAAAGCAGAACTTGTCGAAATGGGTCTCCAACCTATCGAAGAGTCCCTCCAACCTGTCGAATACTCCAGACCAAGGACTGAGAATGCTAAAACTCTAAGAGAAGGCTCATCCTAAGGGAACCTATCGAAGAGATCTGAGAACCTAGCAAAAAGATAAAAAAGCTCTATTTGAACCTGTCGAAAGATTCCTGAACCTGTCAAAATCGTGTGCAGAACTTCTCAGAAACTTAGCTGTGCATACATTATGATTTGGTGACTTGCTGCATGCAACTCGAGGCACTTGGTGACCGGCACAATGGTTCCATAAGATGCCCTAGGAAACCCTAACCGACCCACGTGCTCTAACAGAACTCACAAACTCTGAAGACCTTCTAAAAGGGATGTTTGGCGGGACAAATAAAGGAGAAAGCTATATATAGAGACCCCCAATTGCAATTGGGAGAGGATCGAGATCTGAGCCAAATTCTAGAGATTAGCACTTACAGAGCACTTCTATTTTCCCTCCTTTAGCCCAACCATGGTTGGCTAATTCCCTTAGACTAGCGAGGAGAGACGTTAGATCTGTAATTAGGTAAGGTTAAGAGTGCTATTGTAGGTTCCTAGCTGCACGGACTACAGATCTGAGAGTATTTTCATTGTAGAGTGACTTTGATTGCAATGTTAAGTGTTGTTTTTAATGATTTAATTATATCTAAAGTTCATTTGGTTCCATTTGGTGATCGATCGGATTTGTGTAGAGGAGTCGGTAGATCAGCTCACCCACTTAACTGGTAGGCCTCTTGGATACCAGCCGATCTCCTGGATCTGATCCTCCTGTGATTCCTTGAGTCTGTGACCTAGGAATTGCAGCATCTGTAGTGGTTTTAATTGCTCTAATTGAGGCCTTAGCTTTGGAGGAGATCCCTAGGATGGTCTGCGACCATTAAAGTGGACAGATCATAACCTTAAGATTAGTCCAAGCTTAGGCTCCAATTGGATTTGTCTGCTGCAAATCCATGGATTCGATAAAGTCTATAGGATGGTCTGTGACCATTAAAGTGGACAGATCATAGCCTTAAGACCAGGTGGATCCTATGATTTGAAGTGGAGTTTATTCCCTGCAGCTGTGCTTATGGCCAGTTGAGGGAATTGTGTGCTCTGAACCTCTGTAGCATAATTAATTGAATCTGATTTCAGTGAAAACCAATCTCCAAGCTACTCTTCTCCATTTTCTATTTTTTACCTCTTTCCCCTACAAGATCTAAGATCCTAAACTCGATCCAAGTTAGTCTATGTTTAATTTTTGCTTAGCTTAAGTGACAATCCATTTTAAACCTCTCCCCTGTCTTTTAGCTTACGTAGCACTAGTTAGGGTGCCAGATCTAATACAGATATGGAGATTTATCATATTTTTAAACCAACCTCTCTGTGGACATTCCCTTACTCACCATCTTTATAAAACTTGCTACAACAGATCCTGATTACTTGCAGGTCTGTGTGAGTGTGTCTGCCTAGTTTTATTGAAGATTTTAGACCCTCATTTGAAGGAAGGCAAACACTCCAACAAGTTTTTGGAGCCGCTGTCGGGGAGGTGTGTTTAGAAATTGATAGATCTAAGTTTTGATCATAGATCTGTAGTTTTCATTTAATTTTTACTAACTACATTTGTAAGTTTTATTGTTTTTCAATATTTTGTGTTCATTTCATCAGATCTAAGGCTACCAGTGAGAGGAGAATCATGCTGGAGATTGCTCTGTAGTTTGCATCCCTCTACTCCCCTGTTATTTTTCAGATCTGTTGATAATTTTTTTTAGAGTAATTAGAAAATTTGGTTGATTCTGCTTGTTGTGTTGAGGGTTTGTTCTGCATTCAGAATCTGAGTGTTGTATGTTTGGTAGGAGAACTCTCCAACCTCAGATTATTCCACTAAATCTAGAGGTTGAAAGACTTCTCAGATCTATACCAACTACACCCACATCTGTTGCATTTGATTCTATAGAAATGGGTGAGCAACAGCAGCTGAGAACCCTTAAGGAGTTTAATACACCAGGGGTCAATAATTCCCCCTTCTGCATTCAATTCCCAGCTGCTCAGGGAAACTATGAGATAAAGTCATCCATCATTCAAATGCTGCCCTCATTTCATGGCCTGACCAAAGAAGACCCCTACAAGCACATTGATGAGTTCTTGGGACTGTGCACTACATTTAATATCACAGGTTTGGGGGAAGAGGCCACCAGGATGAGACTCTTTCCTTTTTCATTAAAAGACAGAGCCATGACCTAATTGTCCTTGCTTCCACCCAACAACATTCAGTCCTGAAGTGATCTCCAATGTTAATTTCTGGCCAAGTTCTTCCCTATGTAAAAAACAAGCCAGTTGAGGAAGGGTATCATCTCTTTTACCCAAGTTCCAACTGAAGACTTTCATCAATCTTGGGAGAGATTTAAGGAACTCCTAAAGAAATGCCCCCACCATCAAATCCCTGAATGGCAATTGGTTCAAAGCTTTTATCAGGGAATTGATGTTAAAAGTAGAGATATGATAGAAGCCTCCTGTGGTGGCACCTATCTCCATAAAATTGTTGAGGAGGCATGGGAGCTCTTTGATATTATTAGTGAGAACTCTATGCAAAGGGAAACCTTAGTAAGAGATCAAGAGCCTCCTAAATTGGTGAAGGAGAATACCTCAAGAGGGAAGATATATAAAGTGAGTGTGCCAAGTGAGTTGGAAAGGAAAGTGGACAGCCTAGCCCTGAAATTTGATAGGCTGATGGGAGCAATACAGTCACCTGTGGCTACTAGGGTGGAGGAGGCATGTGCCATATGCCAGTCCCCTGCTCATCCCCTTGAAGAATGCCCATCTGCTGACCAGTTTCCTGATTTTATAACAGAGCATGTGGCTGCAGCTCAGTCTTATGGCAAGCAGCCTGCTGCTAGGTATCAATAGAGGAACCACCCCAATCTGAGGTGGTGACAAGATGCATACCCCAGCCAGCAGTAGTAGCCCTAACAGCCCATGCCCTACAGAAATGCTCAACCTTATCGAGAAAGTTATGTCCCTAGGCCTCATTATCAGCAATCTATGGCCCAACCTATAGCTCCTATAGTGCAGTAATCTGCACCACCTGTAGTTGTGAGAGCACCATCCTTTGAGGAACAAGTTCTATCTTCACTGTAGAGCTTGAACACCTTATCCCAAACTGTGCATTCTCACAACCAGAGCATCAAAAAGATAGAGGACCAACTTGGTCAGTTGTCTGATGCTCTGACTAGGAGAGAGGAAGGTTGCTTAGCCAACCACAGGACAATCTACGAAGGCAGTTTGTAGTGGGTGAAGTTTCCTCCACATATGAAGAAGCCAAATTTGTTATAACTTTGAGAAGTGGTAAGTTAGTGGACAACTAAGTGGGTTGTGAGCCTGTGAAGAACTTGGAGGAAGAAAATGAAGTGATTTCTACTAGCACACAACAAAGACAGCCAGTGGTGGACTTGAAGGAACAATCAGCTGTGAATAAAGAGGATAATGAGGATCCACAAGAAAAAAAAAAAAGGTCAAAAGAAAGAGGCCCCATTGGCTAAGGCTGCAAGTGAGGGAGCAATCCCACATTTTTCATTTCCTAAGGCACTATAAGCACCTTCCCCTTTGATAAAGGGTAAGGAAAAATTGAGGAAATGATTGAGACTTTCAAGCAAGTAAAGATTAATTTTCCTTTACTTGATGCCATTAAACAAGTCCCAGCCTATGCCAAGTTTTTAAAAGACCTGTGCACCCATAAAAGACAGTCTAGGATACACCTATCCAAGAAGGTCTTTTCAGCAAAAAAAGTTAAGCAAGTCCTGTCGATTACAACTCTCCCCAAACTTCAAGACCCTGGCCTCCCCACTATCCCCTGCATCATTGGAGATCATACCATTGACAAAGCCTTATTAAATGTGGGAGCCAGTGTAAATTTGCTTCCATATTTAGTATATGAGAAGCTGAGCTTAGGCAAATTAAAGCCCACACATGTGGTCCTCCAGCTGGCTGACAAATATGAAAGGAAACCTATGGGGATAATCGAGGATGTTTTGGTTAGAGTTAACAAATTCTTCTATCCTGCTAACTTTTTGGTGCTGGATATGGAACCAGGTAGGAGTACCACTTCCATACCTGTGATTCTAGGCAGACCCTTTTTGGCCACAGCTAATGCTTATATTTAATGCAGGTCTGGAATCATGGAAGTGTCATTTGGAAATATGAAGGTCAAATTGAATGTGTACAATGCAGCAAATCAATCTTATTTTGATGAGGATTGTTTTTCTCTTGATGTGATAGATGAGGTTGTCCAGGAAAATGTGAATATGCTACTACATGGTAAGGAATGGTTTAATGAGGTAACCGAAGTATGGAAGGAAATAGAGGTAGAGAAGGGTCCCACTTATGAGATTGACATGTGAAACTTGTCTCTTCTGAAGCTCTACCAGCACAGCACCATCCATGGAGGCCTACTTTGTTACCTCTACCACCCCCCTCTAAGGCACCCCTATTGCCCTCCCTCATCAGTCCCCCAAAGGTGGAGTTAAAGCAACTCCCAAAATCTTTTAAATATGCCCTTTTAGGAGACAACACCAAATTGCCTGTGATAATCTCTTCTTCCCTCACTCTCGAGCAGGAAAAAGAACTCCTTCGTGTACTAAAAAGACATAAGAAGACAATAGGATGGACCATTGCAGACCTTGGGGGAATCAATCCTGTAGTGTGCATGCATAAAATTCATCTCGAAGAAGGTTCCAAACCTTCCAGAGAGATGCAGAGAAAACTTAACCCACACATGCAGGAGGTTGTGATGAAGGAGGTAGTCAAACTCCTAGATGATGGGATAATTTATCCCATCTCGGATTCACAATGGGTAGCACCTACCCAGGTAGTACCCAAGAAATCTGGCATTACAATTGTTGAAGTAGATTCAGGTGAGCTGATCCCAACCAGACAGACCATTGGTTGGAGGGTATGCATAGATTACCGCAAACTCAATGAAAAAACCAGCAAGGATCACTTCCCACTGCCCTTCATAGACCAAAATTTGGACAAGCTGGTAGGCAAGGCCTATTACTATTTTCTTGATGGATATTCAGGGTACAATCAGATCCCTGTATACCCCCAGGACCAAGAAAAAACCACATTCACTTGCCCATTTGGGACCTTTGCATATAGAAGGATGCCATTTGGGTTGTGTATCACACCTGCCATGTTCCAAAGATGCATGTATGCTATCTTCTCTGACATGATTGATAAATTTTTGGAGATCTTTATGGATGATTTCTCCATTTATGAAGATGATTTTAGCCAATGTCTACACCACCTCAGCTCCGTACTACAAAGGTGTGAGGAGACCAACCTAGTTCTGAGCTGGGAGAAAAGTCACTTCCTGGTGACTCAAGGCACTGTTCTAGGACATGTTATCTCTCACAAAGGAATCGAGGTTGATCAAGCTAAGAACAATTTGATTGCTCATTTGCCCCCTACGAAAATTGTCAAACAAGTCATTTCTGGGTCATGCTGGCTTCTACAGAAGGTTCATAAAGGATTTCAGCAAAATCTCCAAACCCCTCTGTCACCTGTTGTGCCAGGATGTTCCTTTTGACTTTAATGATGAATGCCGAGTTGCTTTTAAGCTGTTATAAACTTGTTTGACCACAGCTCCCATCTTTCAATCCCCTGATTTTTCTTTGGATTTTGAGATGATGTGTGATGCATCAGATTTTGCCATTAGGGCAGTGTTGGGACAAAGAAAAGACAAGACACCTTCTGTGGTAGCATATGCCAGTAAATCAATGGTTGATGCTCAATTGAATTACACTACAACTGAGAAAGAGCTATTAGCTATTGTCTTTGCCTTAGAAAAATTCAGATCTTATGTGCTGGGATAAAAAATTATTCTGTTCACTGACCACTCAGCTTTGAAATACCTCTTGTCCAAAAAGGAAGCTAAAGCACGACTAATCAAATGGATTCTTCTCTTATAGGAATTCAATTTAGAGATTATGGACAAGAAGGGAGTTAAGAATGTGGTGGCTGACCATCTGTCAAGGATCCCAACAACTGACATGGAAAACTTGCCCATCAATGACTCCTTCCCAGATGAGCAGCTTCTGACTGTCCAGATAAGTATGCCCTGGTTTGCCAATATTGTCAATTACCTTGCTGTGGGTAGGATCCCTCCACATTGGACCAAGGATGACAAAAATCTATTCTTTGCACAGATTTGATATTACATGTGGGAGGATCCTTACCTGTTTAAGCATTGTGTAGACCAGGTGATCAGATGTTATGTATCTGAAACTGAGTTTCAAAACATCCTAACCATGTGTCATGAATAGGCTTGCGGGGGCCACTTCAGCGGTAACAAGACTGCAGCCAAGGTCCTTCAAAGTGGCTTCTACTGGCCTACCCTATTCAAGGATGCCCTGCAACACTGTAAAGCTTGTCATCGATGCTAGCAAATGGGCAGCATTACAAGGAGAAACTCTATGCCCTTGCAACCTATACTTGTAGTTAAACTATTTGATATTTGGGGAATCGACTTCATGGGACCTTTTCCCTCTTCTACTGGATACAATTTCTTCCTTGTCGCTGTAGATTACGTATCCAAATGGGTAGAAGCCATAGCTATAAGGACAAATGATCACCAAGTCATCATTCAATTCCTTAAAGACAACATCCTCTCAAGATTTGGCTTTCCTAAAGTATATTAGTGATGGGGGAAGCCACTTCTGTAATAAACCTTTTGACAAACTGATGGAAAGATACTCTGTTACCCACAGAGTAGCCACTCCCTACCACCCACAAACCAGTGGGTAGGTAGAGATTTCCAACAGGGAAATCAAACATATTCTCGAGAAGACTGTGAGAATCGACAGAAGAGATTGGCCCAACAAGTTGACTGATGCCTTATGGGCTTATAGAACAGCTAATAAAACCCCCATAGGCATGTCCCCATTCAGACTAGTATATGGCAAGGCATTTCACTTGCCTGTTGAATTGCAACACAAAGTGTATTGGGCCATTAAAGCAGTATACTCTGACTTACACTCAGCTGGTATTCCCAGGAAACTCCAGTTATCCAAGCTGGATGAACTGCGACTAGAAGCTTATGCAAATGCCTGGAGTTATAAGGAGAGGACCAAAACCTTCCATGACAGACATTTACTCCGCAAAGAGTTTAAGCCCAAGGACAAGGTATGGTTGTTAAACTCCAGAATGAAATTCTTTCCAGGAAAGCTGCAGTCCAGATGGGATGGACCTTTCACAGTGGTACACATTTCCCCATCTGGAGCTGTCGAACTCATGCATCCTACAGATGGCAGAACCCTTAAGGTCAATGGTCAGAGGCTGAAACTTTGCGTTGACAACATTTATGAGCCTGAAGAGACCATTGATCTTCAGGATCCTCCAGGTTAATACCTGACTTCAATTTGTATCATATGAATTATATTTGATTTATACCTCGATTATTTCCAATGATATTCTTTGCAATAAAATGGTCGTGTCAAGTTCAAGCTTCATTTCAATATCGCCCATAGTCTAGGAATCAATGGCATAAGGTCAAAGGCCAATTTGCTAACTGGTAGCATAACAGAGGAGTTGCTGGGTACTAAGGCTAAATACTCTGCACACATAGGCCATATTTTGGAGCTCATTGAACCTCTCGATAGATCATTTAGACCTTTCGCTAGGTTAGCCGCTGATGTCGATAGGATTGGTGAGGATTTCGATAGGTGTCGAAACCTCTCGATAGGTGAGAACAACTTTGCGATAGGTTCTGGACTCTTGCCTGGAACCTATCGACAAGAGTGACAAATGTAATACCCCACCTATCGAAAGGTTGTTCTCACCCATCAGCATCCTAACGCGTGAATGTTTTATCCACCCTCTGTTCGACAAGACACCGACCTATTGCAAGCAGCCATCCTAGCCTATCAAATTCATGTTTATTCTATTTGATAGGATGGGTTAAACCTATCGAGATCTTTCAACTGCCAACCCCATACTTGTGCGACTTCGATAGGAAGCCTTAACCTGTCGACACTCTACACTCATCCTATCGAAATCGACCCCACCCTCACTCCTTCCATGCTTATTGTGCATTTACGTTGCGCAAAAATTTTACCATGTGTACCATGTACAACTGCGCACAGCATGAGCCTTAAACTTTGCACCCCCTGGTTTTCTGCTCCACGTCGTAACTCCCCATGCTAATTATAGGCTACCAGTTAATGCACAATTTTGTTCCCCATGTTGGTTGATCAAATTAACCATTCATTCCTTTTCATCGACGACGGTGATATTGAATGCACCGCTTCATATTCCCTCACACATCCGCCTTAAATAGATGTAGCTGGCTCGATTTCGGCCCATTCCTTTCCTTCTACCCTCTGCACTCCTCCTCATAACTATGGCAGATGACAAGCCCACGCTCACTCCTGCTCAACTCTACCTCTTTCGGCTGGAGCCACTACCGCCCAAGGAACCAGACCAGTTGCAATTCCTCTGGGATGAGTATGAGGAGGTACAGCGGATCCTCGCTAAGGAGAAAAAGGACACGGATAAGAAGGAGAGGAAGAGGCTGAAGACCAACCCACTGGCTTATCGGCCACCATCCTCCTCCACCACCCGTCACCCTGCCCCTTGACACCCTTCTTTTTCCTTTTCTTCCTCCCCTCCTAGTTTCCAATTCCTCTTCCACCTGATGCAGGCTGAGGATACCTCTGAGCCACGGGGAGGCTTTTTTGTTTGCCATGAAAATTTTGTCCACCTTCCGCTTCCTTGTGCTTGACCATTGTAATAAAATTCTCTATTTTATGCTTTGTTTACCCCTGTTAATAAACTTTTTTTTTTTCAGTTCTCTACTTGCTTTGGGTTTTGCTCTATTAATAAACTGCTACACCCCCTATGCTGTAAACAGTGAGGACACTGTTTAGTTTAGCTTTGGGGGTATGGCATGTATGCCAATAAATTAGTTAATTTTAGTACAGCTAGGCTAAAAAGAAGTGTCTGAAATTAATTAGAGTAAATTATCAATGGAACTTTTTTAAAAAGAGGAAATTAAAAAGAATTGTTTGAAACTGAAATAAGCTATAGTCCAACAAACTTCATGAGGCAAATGTCAACAATTTGTGAAAAATAATTTTGATGTGCAGTAAACCTGAAATAAGAGAAGATTGTGGATACCCCTGAAAAATTTTATGGAAGGTCACACCTAGTGAGATTTGGGCCTGAAAAAGTTTCTTTGAAGAGTGCCTTGGCAATTTTTCTGCTCTAAGAACTGATGGGATCTAATTCTAATCACTAGAAGTTAGGCAATTCCAAGTTGAAATAGCTTGATAGCATTCATGACATTGAGGACATGTAGTAAGGCCATCCCTTGGTCAGTTTGAGCTTAAAATGTCCCACCTTTGAACTGCCCTTGATGCACACCACCGGAGCCTTAAAAGTCCCAACTCTCTTTGATGAAAACCAGAAATGTTAAACCCAAAACCTTTTGACCTATTTCAATTCACCCCCAATCTAAGAAATCAGGAAGAGGAAGGAGAAGTTAGATTAGAGGAGCAAGGTGTTAAATCTAGTTGAAAGAAAGGAAAACACATTGTGTGGTGTTGTCGTATTCCAGCTTTAAAAAAACAATAAAAAAATTTAAATAAAAAAATAAAAAATAGAGCAAAAAGGATGAGAAAGAGAAGTCACCTCATTTGAAAATCTACAAGAAGATAAGAAGCTGATCACTTCAAGTTTGAAAAATTCAAACAGAAAGTGAAAAGGTGCTGAAATGAAGAAGGTGTTGTCTCGACCACCTCCTTACCTTTACTGATTTCTCAATTTGAATCCCTTTTACCCTTTCATTCTTTTACAAACCTCATCCATAAGCCACATTACAACCCAATGAAAAGACCTTACTGATCTAAAATGGATTGAGCTGTCATGTGGAGATAAGGATCTGTCTAATCTATGGTGAAAAGAGTCAGGAAATTTTAGAAATTAGAGCAATGCCTATGCTCATGCTTACAGCCCTATTTGAGAAATGTAACTGCTTTTGAGCTATGTGAAATTCTACACCCTTCATTTTTGTTGTGAGTTAACAGCCCTGGTGAGACTTGGGTCTGAAATCCAATTTGAGGGGGGGTATATCAAAACAACATTCTCAAGTGAAAGGTGAGCCATGCATCAATCTTCAGACACAATGACTTGACATGAACCGATTGATGATGAAGGAATTACTGCAAAACTTCACGTTTTAAGTTGGTGATTTTTCTGTTGAAAACCCTCTAGAACTGAAAAGACATGATGAGATTTTATTCTAGTTCACTGAAACTCTGTTTAGCAGATTGTACTACTATTAACTAACCTTATTGGAGAAGTTTGTGGGTACCTTCACTGAAAACCCTCAGGAGACTTCACTCCTCCACTAGGGATCACCTAGGGGTTTAAAAGGCTTGGTGCATATGCTAAATGCATCTGTGCTCCCTACGAAAGTGGCATTTTAATTTTTTTTATCATTTTCCTTTGCTCAGGGACTAGCAAAGCTTAGGTTTGGGAGTGTGTTAAGTGGTGAAAAATATCACTTTTTACCCTTTAACCTGACCATTGATAGCTCTGTGAGCACACTAATAAGCCTTTGTCAAGTGCATTTTGTAGACAGCAGTAAAAGAGGACACTAATGCAGAAAAGCACTCAAGAAGGCCTAAAAAGGGGCCATCTCTCAGCACAAGACAAACCCAGTAACATCACACTAGAGGGTAGCACATCAATAAATCATTGGAGCATGTGACTACAACAGGGCAAGGCGAAGGAAGTGAGAACAGGCTGAGAACATCCTATCGATTGGTCACCTGAAAACTTCGATAGGAGCTGAAAGCAAAGAAAGGAAGAGTTCATGCAGTTAAAGAAGTTTCAACAGGATCTGAAGGCAAAATAAGGATGAATTCGTGTGGATTGAGGAGTTCGATAGGATCTCAAAACCTATCGAGCAGCTGAAAGGAAAGAAGAAACCATCCTATCGAAAACCCAACTAAGGCGTCAAGGGAACCTATCGAATGGTTTCTTAAAACCTATCGAGATGAAGACGCTGGACAGAACCTATCGAAGGGTGCTTGAGCTTGTCGATAGGAGTGAGAGCAACCCTATCGAAATGATGGCATGTAAAGCGGAACCTATCGAAATGGGTCTCTAACCTGTCGAAGAGTCCTGTCGAATACTCCAAACCAAGGACTGAGAATGCTAGAACTCTAAGAGAAGGCTCATCCTAAGGGAACCTATCAAAGAGATTTGAGAATCTAGCGAAAGGACCAAAAAGCTCTATTTGAACCTATCGAAAGCTTCCTGAACCTGTCGAAATCGTGTGTAGAACTTCTCATAAATTCAGCTATGCATACATTGTGATTTGGTGACCTGTTGCATGCAACCCGAGGCACTTGGTGACAGGCACGACGGTTCCAGAAGATGCCCTAGGAAACCCTAACCGACCCACGTGCTCTAATAGAACTCTAACAAACTCTGAAGACCTTCTATAAGGGATTTTTGGCAGGAAAAATAGAGGAGAAAGCTATATATAGAGACCCCTAGTTGCAATTGGGGGAGGATTGAGATCAGAGCCAAATTGTGGAGATTAGTGCTTGCAGAGCACTTCTATTTTCCCTCCTTTAGCCCAACCATGGTTGGCTAATTCCCTTGGAGTAGCGAGGAGAGAGGTTAGATCTGTAATTGGGTAAGGTTAAGAGTGCTATTGTAGGTTCTTAGCTGCACGGACTACAGATCTGAGAGTATTTCAATTGTAGAGTGACTTTGATTGTAATGTTAAATGCTATTTTTAATGCTTTAATTAGATCTAAAGTTCCTTTGGTTCCATTTGGTGATCGATTGGATTTGTGTAGAGGAGTCTATAGATCAGCTCACCTACTTAACTAGTAGGCCACTTGGATACCACCCAATCTCCCTGGATCTGATACTCCTATGATTCCTTGAGTCTGTGACCTGAGAATTGCAGCATCTGTAGTGGTTTTAATTGCTCTAATTGAGGCCTTAGCTTTGGAGGAGATCACTAGGATGGTCTGTGACCATTAAAGTGGACAGATCATAACCTTAAGATTAGTCCAAGCTCAGGCTACAATTAGATTCATCTGTTGCAAATCCATGGATTCGATAAAGTCTATAGAATGGTCTGTGACCATTAGAGTGGATAGATCATAGCCTTAAGATTAGGTGGATCCTACGATTTTGATGTGAAGTTTATACCCTGCAACTGTGCTTATAGCCAGTTGAGGGAATTGTGTGCTCTGAACCTCTGTAGCATAAT
The DNA here is from genome assembly GCA_021018995.1 of Chloranthus sessilifolius. Classification (NCBI taxonomy): domain Eukaryota; kingdom Viridiplantae; phylum Streptophyta; class Magnoliopsida; order Chloranthales; family Chloranthaceae; genus Chloranthus; species Chloranthus sessilifolius. The sequence continues at coordinate 30,450,991 of CM037587.1, read as the reverse complement.
TAATTGAATCTGATTTCGGTGAAAACCAATCTCCAAGATACTCTTCTCCATTTTCTATTTTTTACCTCTTTCCCCTGCAAGGTCTAAGATCCTAAACTCGATCAAAGTTAGTCTATGTTTAATTTTACCTTAGCTTAAGTGACAATCCATTTTAAACCTCTCCCTTGTCTTTTAGCTAACGTAGCACTAGTTAGGGTGTCAGATCTAATACAGATCTGAAGATTTATCATCTTTTTAAACTGACCTCCCTGTGGACATTCCCTTACTCACCATCTTTGTAAAACTTGCTACAACAGAACCTGATTACTTACAGGTCTGTGTGAGTGTCTCTGCCTAGTTTTATGGATGATTTTAGACCCTCATTTGAGGGAAGGCAAACACTCCAACAATGATGCCCTAGGACCATGGTGGCAGTCAGTAATTTTCATGTTCTATTTTCAGTATTTTTGGGTAAGGGGGCCTCTGTGGATAGCCTGTGACCATTAGAGTGGACAGACTATAGCCCTAGGGCAAACTTGGTCACGGATCTGAGATGGATTATTCTTCTCTGCACTTGGACTTGTGGCTTAGTGAGAGATTGTGCAAGAACAGACTCCACTCTGTCTTACTGGACTACCATTAGATGTTAGATTTGGCTTCTCTGTAGTGATTGCAGATTGGGAGGCTGAGTCATTGTAGGCCTTTTGTAGCAATGATCAGCTGTACTTCAATCCTTATTCAACCTATTACTGGTCCTTTGTGTGGGCATCAATGTGTCGTTGGCCTTGACAATTCACATAAGGCTTTATGGGTTGGAACTCCTATGAATGTCAGCCAGATTTGTCGCAAAGCTGGGGAGCTTGTAGCCGGGCAACCATACTGTCTACAATGGTATTTAGGGCCTGATTTGATTCATTGGATGAGATTTGATTAGCTGACTCCTTTGGATTAGATTAGCAATTTCTGGCTTGATCAATGGGATTTGCCAGACTCTATAGGATAGACTGTGGCCATTTGAGTGGATAGACTATAGCCTTAAGAGCACCCCAAATGGCATGGGTTAGGTTGGATATTTCCACCTTGTTGACGTTAGTAATAGCACTTCAGCAAGGACTTGCTGCAAAGAGAGCCCTAAGCTGAGTTATATAACTAAATGAACCTTTAGCCTAAGCTGCTTACTTCTCCCCCTTTTTATCCTTATTTTAACACACCATCATCCCCTTCTTTATAACCCTTTCTTAGGATAGGACTGTACTTTATTTCTTTCTTTAGGTAATTTAGTGTAGGCATGAACCCAACTCCCTTACTTTAGGATTGTTAGATCTGTAGTCAGATCTGGAGGCCTACTATTATAGCCCATTTTAGGTTCTAGATCAATTTCTCTGTCGAATAAACTCTTACTTATTAAAACTTGCTACAATAACCCTGTATCTTGCAGGCTTGGGATTATTCCAGTTGTGCTGTTTCCATCCTTTATTTTATTTTTATTTTTAATTTGTTCTCACCACACAATAAATTAAGCTTCCCTCTTTAATTTGGGAGGAATGAATCTTAAAAAAACACACCAACAACCACGATGACTTCAAAACACACAATTTTCTCGAGGAAACATGATCTTCTTAGAGATTTCTCTCTCTCGAGTTCCTCGCTTTCAAGCCTAGGAGTTCGAGATTTCTCCCTGCGGTCTTGGCCTCAGGTATACTTTTTTCCTTCTAGTTCTTAGTTCTAGTTCTTAGATCTAGATCTCAGATTCTAGTTTTAGATCATAATTCTAGATTCTTTTTATTTTCTTATCACTGGTTCTAGTTCTTAGTTGTTAGAACCAGTCCTTAGCCTTAGCCTTTCTGCATATTTTTAGATCTTAGATTCATATTCATAGTTTTGATTTTAGTTTTTAGCCCTGAATTTTGTTCTAAATTTCTAGAGCTTAAGTTTTCAATTTTCAAATCTTAACTTCTATGTTCTAGATTTTAGTTCAAGCCTCAGTCCTAGAACCATTAATCCTTAGTCCTAGATTTTCTATCCATAGTTCTTAATTTTTAAGTTTCAAATCCTTTAAAACCTATGATTTTGATCTTTAAATCTATAATTCCTAAATTAAATATCTGTTTTTCAACCCCTAGCCACCTGATTTGCCCAAGGGAGCTTACGGAGGGACCGGGGAACGGGGCCAATCCTCCTTAGCATAGCAGGCCAAAATCCCTTTTTTTTAGATTTTCAGTAAAATTATCATATTTACTTTAATCAGAATTTTAGTAGAATTAGTATAGTTTTAATTAATTAGAGTTTCAATAGAACTAGTATAATTTTAATTAGTTTCCATAGAATTAATATGTTGCACTCCCAGAAGGATTAGGAGACTTAATCAATTAAGATTCCTAGTAAGATTAAGATATTTAAACTAATTAGACTCCTAGTATAGGTAGGAGACTTTTTTTTAACCAAATTCCCTGTAGAATTAGGAAACCTGATTAATTGGACTTCTAATAGGATAATTAGATCCCTGCTAATGTCAAGTAATTAAAACATTCAAGAGTTATAATAAGAATAGGAAAGGTAAAGCAATTAGAAGAAAATTAGGAAAAATTAGCTTAACTAAACTTATAAGCGACCCAGTGCTGCTGACATCGGCCGGCCGATGATTCAATAAAGAGAACAACTGTAATATCCCTGATATTTGGACCGATTTTTTTTATTTACCTCAATAAGCATGCCCGGAAAATATTGCTGGATATTTCTGGGTTTTTGGTTAGCTTATGGTTTGTTAAGAATAGTGACCGAAGGATATTGGTTTTGGACTTGTTGAAGGCAGCTAAACCATAGTTTATACTTTATGGAATTTATATGCTCTTAACACCGGAAACATGTGCAAGTCATGTGGATAGAATTGCAAATAAGAAAATCTAGATATTTGGTTCTTAATTTAGTTTATAAGGAGAGAGGCTTTGAGGAGAAGTTTCACTTCTCTCTCTTGTGTGAAATTGAAACCTTGCAGCCCTTGCCTCACCTTGATCTTAGATCGTGTGAGATTGGGAATCCCTCTCCCCAATTTGGCCATTAAAAAGCTTTGTAAAGGGAATTGGATTAGTTTGTTGCAAAAGGAAGGAAGGCCAAGGGAGAGTGGAAAATTATGTGTGATGTGGGTCCGACCTGTGCTTGTGAAGCAAGGTTTGAATGGACTTATTTGGAGGCTCTGGCCTATTAAACCTCGAAGTTTGGTTATGGTGCTTGATTTTGGTGCAACGAGATCGATGGATTAAATGTCAAGAGGTAGGCTTTTAAACCTCCATGAGTTAAATAAATTAATGTTTTGCTTAGAGTAGATTATGGTGAATTATAAATAGATAACCAAATTGTGGTTGAATGAGAAAAAGGGTTCGAAGAATAAAAAATTAACAACCACAGACCTGGAGAAATTCGAGGGTCGAATTTGGAAATCGACCATCAAATTGAAAATCGAGGGTCGAATTTTGATTTTTATAGCCTAATGAAATTTTGGAAATTCGACCATCGAATTTGAATTCGAGGGTCGAATTTTTCCCTGCTTCAGGCCTTTGAATTTTTGTTGGAATTTTTCTCGGCAAGCTTTTGGGTTTGATTTTTTTTTACCAATATTAACACTAGGAGTGTTAATCATTGTAGGTTTTGAAATAAAGAGTCCATTGTGAGGACTGCCTTGCTTGTTTTGGACCATTTTTGTTGAGGTAGGGGAACCCTAAACCTAATTTGCCTTATATTATAAGTTTTGGTTATTTGTTGCAAACATTGAAATCTGAATTTTGATAAACCTGGAATGATTAAGTACTCTGAAACTTCGATATAAGTACTCAGAAATTTGAACTTCTGAACTTCATTTTCCAATGTGAACTTTGAATAAGAACTCCGAAAATCCGAAAAATGTATTAATTACATAACATACGATATGTTTAGCATTGCATTTGAATTGAGGCACATACGAAAGAAACCCTAGATTCTACCAACCGTGTTGACGGTTATTCTTTTTGGCGCAAGTTTCCCTCATAATGTAGGGGCTTGTTGCACTTCAGAAAAAGGGTTCATGGATGACGATGGTTAGTAGGTTTCCCCATTGGTGACCTTTTCTGCTCTCATACTATATGTAATTTGGGAGATAAAATTAAGTTATAAATTTAAGACAAGAAGCATGCCTAATTCAAAATTTTGAAAACATCAAACACATTGAATCAGCTTTTGGCCTTCTATTTAGAATTGGAAATTTAGTTTGCAGAGCATCTTTTGAAAAGTTTATTGATCTGATTTTGTCTTTGAAAAACCTTCACTTATGATAAAATGCTTTAGATAAGTTTCCCATATTGAGCTTTAATGTTAGCTCACCCCGACTATACGTCACAAGTGCTGAGGCTGATTTGGGATCGGACGATCTTGATCTAGAGGACTCTGATTTTGTTCCTAAGGAGGAACTGGAGACACCTGCTGAGGAGTTCTTTCCCTGATTTTTTTTGTTTGTCTTTTTTGGTATTTTGTTTAGAATTATTCTGAATCATGGGCCAAAGGCCGTTGTTTTGTCTTTTTGATATCACTCGAGGAACCATCATTAGGAACCATTATTTTAGGTGTTTGGATTGGCCATCACTGGTGGTTCTTCCTGGTTCCTCAGGGTGATATATTTGTTATGATTTAAGCTTTTGTCTTTGCTTACTCTATGCCTTGCCTCTGTTTAGATCTATGTTATGCTGTCGGCTTCTGTTTGTTATGGCTTATTGAGAAATCAATAATTTGATGAACCGGCATTTCCTATACCAAGAGGATTGGAAAAGTCGGGTCGTCACAATTGATATCAAAGCAAGGCTCTAGGTTCAGAGTCTTAGGACTAAGGGTTAGATTGTCTTAACAAGCAATACTGATCTATTGTTATTATTTTTTAACAATGATAGATTAGCATGCCTCCACGGTTCAGAGGCAGAGGTCGAGGTAGAGAAGGACCTCGTATGACTCATCTTGAGGAAATTGATGAGGGCATAGGCACCTCACATGGTCGAGAGAGATTCGCATCTAGCCCTAATGCAGATCCCTTGGCAGCTGCTAGGCCTGAGAGAGGAAATATTGACCAGGGGTTGGTAGCCTTGGCGAATAACATGGATCAACAGACTGCAACAATAGATCGACAGACAGAGTTACTGGCAGCCAGACATCAGCCAGGAGGGTTCGCCGAGTTTAGGAGGATGAGACCTCCTAGATTCTCAAGGTAGACGGATTCAATGGAAGCTGAGGCATGGCTTGATGAGATGGAGAAAATTTTTAAGGTGTTACAATGTACAGATGTTGAGAAGGTACGCTGGGCAACCTTCAAGCTACTAGGTGACGCCAGTCCGTGGTGGAAATCTGTCTCCAGGACAAGGGAGCAGGACTACCCCAATACTCCATGGACCTGGGCAGAGTTCATGGATACATTCAACGATCAGTATTTCCCAAAGATTATGCATAACCAGTGGGAAGTCAAGTCTATAAGACTGGAGCAGAATGAGATGTCTGTGCACGAGTATGGCACAGAGTTTGATCAACTTGCTCGATTTGCACCCTTACACTTGGCCACTAAGTTGATGAGGGCTCAAAAATTTTAGAGGGGTTTGAGGTCGAATATTCAGGAGAGGGTGTCGATGTGGGAAATGGAGACGCATGCGGGCGTCATGGTAAAGGCTCTTATTGGACAGGAAGACATCCAGAAACAGTATCTGAGGTGAGAGTAGGGAAATAGAAATCAGTTTGGCCAAGGACAGTCGAGTGCGTCTGAGTAGGCGAACAAAAAGCCGAGGTTCTCTAAACCTCCTCACTATCCTAGTCAGCCATCGTATTCCAGGCCGGCTGTTGCTTCAAGACCAGTATCGTCTTTCTATCAGCGACCGCAAAATTCTTCACCTGTGCGACCTTTTAGAGCCGGGAGCACTACTGCGAGTGGAGCTTCTGTGGCTCAGGGTTCATCACGGGGACCATCTGTTACTCCTGTTCCTACTCCAGCATGTACCCAATGTGGGAAACCACATAGGGCAGAGGATTGCTGACGAAACACTGGGGGATGCTTCAGGTGTGGACAGATTGGTCATATGATCAAGGATTGTCCTACGACGGACAAGGGAAGGACTACGTCAATCTCTACGCAGAAGTCGATGCGACCTACAGTCCAAGGTCGAGCCTATGCGGTGACTACATAGGATGCCCAAACATCGAATGACATGATCCAATGTATCATTAAAGTTGAGATGTTAATTCTTGCATTGGTTCTATTATTTGATGTTTAAATTCATTAAAATAAATTTTGAACAAAATTAGAATCATTGCAAATAATTAACAAACTTTTTAATAAAAGGTACCCTTATGATGAGTCGCAGAGGTGACTTGAGTAAAATTGAATCACGAGTTTTGATAGACCTCGGGTCTACACACTCGTTTATTACTCCTCCTTTCTCCGAGAAGTTGGGTATTACTCCCGAACCCCTTGCTTTCATTTTAGACGTGAAGATTCCTACGGGAAGTTCGGTGAGCACGGATATAGCATGTCAGTTAGTCATCATGATGATTGATGAGCACGAGACAGTGACCGATATGATTACGTTGAACATGGAAGGATTCGACGTCATTCTCGGGATGGATTGGTTGGCAGCTTATCACGCGAGCGTGGACTGTCTACAGAAGATCGTGACCTTCCGACCGCCAAAGCGAAAATCCTTTTGATTCTGTGGAGTTAAATCAAAGGTTGTGCCGCTGGTTTCAGCTATTAAGGCCGAGCGCATGATGAGGAATGGTTGCAGCGGGTATCTAGCTTACTTGCAAGATTCTACAAAAAGGAAGAACGACTTAGCTCTTATCACGGTGGTCTGTGAGTATCCTGATGTCTTTCCAGAAGACTTACCTGGATTACCACCTAATTGAGAGATTGAGTTCGTAATTGAGCTTGCGCCGGGTACAGAACCGTTGTCTAAAGCTCCATATCGGATGGCGCCTACAAAATTGAAAGAGCTCAAGGAACAACTTCAGGAGCTATTAGATAAAGGCTTCATTCGACCAAGTGTTTCTCCTTGAGGCACACCGATTCTCTTTGTGAAAAAGAAGGATGGATCGATGCGTCTATGCATTGATTATCGTTAGCTCAACAAGATGACGATCGAGAATCGTTATCCTCTTCCGCAGATAGATGACTTCTTTGATCAATTGCAAGGTGCAAAGTTCTTCTCAAAGATTGATCTGAGGTCAGGCTATCACCAACTCAAGATCAAGGCGGAAGATATATCCAAAACTGCATTTCATATGCGATGTGGCCATTATGAGTTCTCGGTGATGTCGTTTGGGTTGACGAATGTGCCTGCATCTTTTATGGACCTGATGAACTGCGTGTTCAAACCACATCTTGATAAGTCTGTGGTCAGTTTTATGTCAAACTCAGTAAGTGTGAGTTTTGGCTTGATCAGGTCAGTTTCTTAGGCCACGTCATCTCTGAAGTGGGTATATCAGTGGATCCTAGAAAGATCGATTCTATTGTGAACTAGGAACAGCCTACGACAGTTACAGAGGTCTGAAGTTTCCTTGGTCTGGCAGGGTACTATCGGAGATTTGTCGAGGGCTTCTCGAAGATATCGGGTCCACTTACACAGCTTACGAGAAAGAATGTGAAGTTCGACTGGACAGAGCAGTGCGAGTAGAGTTTTCAAGAGCTGAAGCGTCAATTGACTATGGCACTGGTACTTGCTATACCTTTAGGCAGTGGAGGTTTTACAGTGTACAGTGATGCTTCTTATGGCAGATTAGGCTGTGTGCTTAATCAACACGAGTGGGTCCTTGCGTATGGTTCTAGGCAGCTGAAGGACCATGAAAGAAATTATCTGACGCATGATCTCAAGTTAGCAGCAGTTATATTCGCCTTGAAGATCTAGAGACATTACCTCTATGATGAGATATTTGATATATTCACCGATCATAAGAGTCTCAAGTACCTATTCACTCAAAAGGACTTGAATAGGATGCAACGACGATGGATGGAGGTCTTGAAGGACTATGATTGCTCGATTCAGTATCATCCGGGAAAGGCGAATGTCGTTGCTGATGCTCTCAGTAGAAGGTCTTCAGCACAGTTATCACATCTTGTCAGTCGAATACAGAGATGGAAGCTATTGGAGGATATGGCCTTGGGCAGCTCACGGTTTGATGTGAAAGGCTCAGGAGCATTGATGGCTACACTTGTCCTGCGCCCTATGCTCTTTGAGAATATTAGGAAGCTTCAAATGACCGACGATGAGCTAATGGCGATCAGACGAGATGTGGAGAGTGGAAGCAAGAAGGATTTCTTTATTCGAGCAGATGGGACCTTGTTGTTTTAAGACCGAGTATGTGTACCGACAAGTATTGAGCTTCGGGACACCATTCTGAAAGAGGCTCACAAATCGATGTATGCCATACATCCTGTAGCACCAAGATGTATCAAGATTTGATGAAGAGCTTTTGGTGGTGAGGTTTGAAATGCGACGTCACTGAGTATGTATTGCGACGCTTGGTTTTTCAGCAAGTTAAGGTTGATCATCAGAATCCAGCAGGGTTGTTGCAACCTTTACCTGTACTTGAATGGAAATGGGAAGCCATTTTGATGGACTTCATCCTAGGTTTGTCGAAAACACTGAGAAAGAACAATGCCATCTGGGTCATTATTGATTGGTTAACCAAGTCTGCTCATTTCCTACTGTACAATACTACATATACAGCCAGTAGACTTGCAGAGTTATACCTTAAGGAGATTGTTCGACTGCATGGGATACCGGCTAGTATTGTGTTGGATAGGGATCCGTTGTTTACTTCACAGTTTTGGCAGCAGTTTCAGGAAGGAATGGGTTCTCAACTTTAATTCGGCAATTCACCCACAGACGGATGGTCAGACTAAGCGAGTGAATCAGATCATAGAGGACATGCTAAGAGCTTGTATGTTGGATTTTCACGGGTCATGGGACCAACACTTACCTCTGATCGAGTTCGCTTACAACAATAGCTTCCAAGCTAGCATCAGTATGGCTCCGTTCGAGGCTTTATATGGACGGCGGTGCAAATCGCTGTTGAACTGGGAAGAAGTGGGTGAGAAGCTAATTATTTGACCTGAGATAGTCGAGTGCATGACCGAGACGGTTCGGTTGATTCGCAAGAGATTACGTGTAGCTCAGAGTCGTCAAAAGAGCTACGCCGATCTCAAGCAGAGACACGTGAATTTTTAGGTAACCTTGAGTACGTTAATGTGCATTTAATCACTTAATATGTATTCCGTGATGAAATTTTCGTTAACAATTGGTTTTCAGGTCGGCGATAATGTTTTTGTTCAAATTTTGCCTACGAAAGGCGTTATGCGATTCGGTAAAAGAGGGAAGCTGAGTCCTCGGTATGTTGGGCCTTTTGAGATATTAGGCCGAGTCAGAGAGGTTGCATACCAAGTGGCGCTACCACCGCAATTGTCTAGCATGCACAACGTCTTCCATGTGTCGATGCTGCGTCGATACATACGTGACCCGAGTCACGTGCTTGATTTCCAACCCATCGAGCTTCAGGATGGTTTGACGGTGATTGAGGACCCGGTTCAGATTATGGATCGCAAGGAGCAAATCCTATGCACGAAGTGGATTCCTTTGGTTCTCGTCCATTGGAGGAATCATACACCGGAGGAAGCCACTTGGGAGCGAGAAGCTGAGATCCGAGAACAATTTTTACACCCTTTTGCTTAAACTTGTTGAGAAAATGCATATGGGATGAATAGAATTTTGGACCTTTTTGATGTACTTGTTATTTTTGTTTATATGTCCAGTTTTTGGCGATCCAATGTATTTTTTATTGTGTGTTTGCCTAATTTTCTGTCGCACTACTTCACGGTTCCTATTTCTTTAAAACCGAAAAATTTGGGACATAGACCAGTAAGTGGAGGTTACTCACAAATGGGTATGTGAAATAAAACGGGCCAATTTTTAAGCTACTTCATTTCATTTTACAAAATAAATTTGGATTTGATATTTGCGTCATAGCCGGGTTCCATATTTGGAATGAAATAGGCTCAAGGGAGGTCAATTTAGCCCCTAGACAATGGATCAAAATTCCAAAATTTTGAATTTTTTTTTTGTCTTTTCCCACTCAAGAAATTCGAGGGTCAAAAGTGGAATTCGAGGGTCGATTTTGGATGAACAGTGCCCAGCCTGTTTGAGGCAAAAATTTGATGCCTGACAAACTTTTGGGATTTCGAGGGTCGATTTCAAAATCGAGGGTCGATTTCAAAATCGAGGGTCGAATTGAAATTCAACCATCGAATTTGAAATCGAGGGTCGAATTTATCGACTTAAGTGTGTTCTGTTTTTGGGGTTTTTGATATTTCGGGCATTGCAGTCAGAGGCTTAAGCTTGGGGTTTTCGAGGGTTTGGTGTTTTTGTGCTTTTCTCTTGCAAGTTGGTTGGTTCCACGGCGGATTTCACTCGGATTTCTGTTTGGGCTTCGATTTCAAGTGTTGACATCCAATTTGGGGGTTTTCTACCGAGGTAAACCATCTCCATTTGGATATTTTTTTTTGTTGCTTCTACTTGTGCTTTTCTTTTTGCTTGCACTCATACTTTATGGGACCTAAGAAATCCACCCGTACTCGGGTCCCTACATCCAAAAGACCGACTTCTAGAGTTGGCTCTTCACGCCAACCTTCACAGTCGGCTCAACCACCATCACAGCCGACTCCACCCCCTATTCAGCCTGTGCAACCTGTGCCCCCACCAATTAGAGAACAACCCAATGAATTTTGGAGCATTAAGGGCTTCGCTACTGAGTGGTCTTTCATCCCGAATTGTTTGATCAACAAACGACCACTCAATCGGCGTCGGATTATTTAGAGAAAGCCCACTTGACCTCGCTTTGTACTACTTTTAGTGACCACTTCTATCCTCGATTGGTGCGCTTGTTCTATCAGCGCATGCGTCGAGAGGATGGGAAGAAAATTTATACCACAATCGATGGGCGTGATTAAGCTTTCAACCTCGAGGACATTGCCGTGGCAATGCGTTGCCCGACCTCACATTCTTCAACTATGGGATTGGGTCCTCCCTTCCCTAAATCTGTCCCATTCCATGAGGTCATAGCGCAAATGACCCAAGGTCGTCATGGGTCTGGTAAGGCTATCGCTCGTTCACACATGCCCGACTCCATGTGGATCTTAGACATGATTTTTAAGGCAAGCCTTTACCCATTCGATCACAAATCTGAGCGTCAAGGTCCCATCTAGCAAATTTTATTCGCCGCTTTTAAGGAGCGTTGGTTCAGTGCCCCCGACATAATATTTAAGGGAATTATTAAGGCTAGGGACAAGATGGGCAAGCAAGTAAAGAAACCGAAGAAGGGCATTCCATATGCTCGCCTCATTTCTGTGATGATTGAAAATTATCGTGCGGGCCCGGCATATGAGATTCCCCCTACTGAGCCGCGATCCATGGACGGTTTCAAGCTGTATAACCTCGTCAATTGGGGTCAAACCTACAACCGGCTTCTAAAGTCTCCTAAGGGTGAGGTGGTACCAGATGAAGATGAGGAGGATGCAGAGCACGTCGCACTAGAGCCTGACGCACCTGCACCCACCCAGCCCCAACAGACTAATGTACTCACACTCTCAGAGTTCACTCGTCAGATTACTGCCGTGAGCCAGCAGATCCAGGAGCTCACAAAGCATGCCGGCTCCATGCGTCAGGAGTTGGACGTTCATGGCGAGGCTCTGACATATTTGATGTAGCATGCCTTCCCCACAGACTATGCCACATACATGGCCGACATCCGAGCCTCTGTTCACCACCCTTCGACATCGAGCGCTGGTCCCAGCATGCCTACCGATGCGGGTATTGATGGTTCGGACGACGATGCTGATGATGGGGACGGTGACCAAGTTCAGGCTAGTTCAGCTGCTGCGGGGGAGTTTTAGATCAACCTTGTGGTGTTATTGTGTTTTGATTCTTTTTGGGGCATGTACTTATTTTATTTACTGCATGGATTATCTTAGAACCTGGTGGTTCTAAATTTTGCTCTTTCTTTATATTTCTGTTTTGGGATATTGATATGCTCATTTTAGTTTGTTTAAATTTGTAAGTTTTTCGCTATGGGTCCTGTTACAGATCTTTATGGTTTTATTTGGTTCTCTCTATGGTTTTATTTAGTTATGTGCCTAGCCATTATTCGTTTTGTTGGGCTTCTGGCTTTCATTTTGTGGGCATGCACCTTCAATTATGTTTCTACTTTTGTGTGGTGGGATCATCTTATTTTATTTTGTTTTATGCACTTATGCTTTTGCTTGTTATGCTTGGTGTTTTGATTTCATCCTATATTTTTTTCATGAGTCACGGTGCGACGGTTTCCCGGCACATGACACTCGGGGTGTCGGCATCCATGTACGGATGCAACCCACTATCGTCCTTCAGGTGCCACATGTAGTACATCCATGTTACTACGGATCCCATCCCTTGACTTGCATGCCCTGTGAGACCAGCGCACTGTGGCCCATGTTTTCTCTTGGTTTTGTTTTGTGGTGTGAGTTGTGTTTCAGTGTTCTACCTTGTGTAGGTTTTACATTTTCAAGGAGGAAAATTCCTAAGGAGGGGAGAATGTAATATCCCTGATATTTGGACCATTTTTTTTCATTTACCTCGGTAGGCATGCCCGAAAAATATTGCTGGATATTTCTGGGTTTTTGGTTAGCTTAGGGTTTGTTGAGAATAGTGACCGAAGGATATTGGTTTTGGACTTGTTGAAGGCAGCTAAACCATAGTTTATACTTTTTGGAATTTATATGCGCTTAAAACTGGAAACATGTGCAAGTCATGTGGATAGAATTGCAAATAAGAAAATCTAGATATTTGGTTCTTAATTTATTTTATAAGGAGAGAGGCTTTGAGGAGAAGTTTCACTTCTCTCTCTCGTGTGAAATTGAAACCTTGCAACCCTTGCCTCACCTTGGTCTTAGATCGTGTGAGATTGTCAATCCCTCTCCCCATCTTGGCCATTAAAAGCTTTGTAAAGGGAATTGGATTAGTTTGTTACAAAAGGAAGGAAGGCCAAGGGAGAGTGGAAAATTCTGTGTGTGATGTGGGTTAGGCCTGTGCTTGTGAAGCAAGGTTTGAATGGACTGATTTGGAGGCTCTGGCCTATTAAACCTCGAAGTTTGGTTCCGGTGCTTGATTTTGGTGCAATGGGATCGATGGATTAAACATCAAGAGGTAGGCTTTTAAAGCTCCATGAGTTAAATAAATTTATGTTTTGCTTAGAGTAGATTATGGTGAATTATAAATAGATAAACAAACTGTGGTTGAATGAGAAAAAGGGTTCGAAGAATAAAAAATTAACAATCACAGACCTGGAGAAATTTGAGGGTCGACTTTCAATTCGAGGGTCGAATTTGGAATTCGACCATCTATTTGAAAATCGAGGGTCGAATTTTGATTTTTACAGCCTGATGAAATTTTGGAAATTCAAGGGTCAAATTTTTATTCGACCATCGAATTTCATATTCGCCATCGAATTTGAATTCAAGGGTCGAATTTTGCCCTATTTCAGGCCTTTGAATTTTTGTCGAAAGTTTTATCGACAAGCTTTCGGGCTTTATTTTTTTTTACCAATATTAACACTGAGAGTATTAATCATTGTAGGTTTTGAAATAAAGAGTCCATTGTGAGGACTGCCTTGCTTGTTTTGGACCATTTTTGTTGAGGTAGGGGAACCCTAAACCTAATTTGCATTATATTATAAGTTTTGGTTATTTGTTACAAACATTGAAATATGAATTTTGATAAACCTGGCATGATTAAGAACTCCGAAACTTCGATATAAGTACTCAGAAATTTGAACTTCCGAACTTTATTTTCGAATGTGAACTTTCAATAAGAACTCCGAAAATCCGAAAAATGTATTAATTACATAACATACGATATGTTTAGCATTGTATTTGATTTGAGGCACATACGAACGAAACCCTAGATTCTACCAACCGTGTTGACAGTATTTCTTTTTTGCGCAAGTTTCCCTCATAGCGTAGGGGCTTGTTGCACTTCAGAAAAAGGGTTCATGGACGACGATGGTCAGTAGGGTTTCCCATCGGTGACTTTTTTCGCTCTCATGCTATATGTAATTTTGGAGATAAAATTAAGTTATAAATTTAAGACAAGAAGCATGCCTAATTCGGAAATTTGAAAATATTAGACACATTGAATCAACTTTTGGCCTTCTATTTAGAATTTGAAATTTAGTTTGCAGAGCATCTTTTGAAAAGCTTATTGATCCGATTTTATCTTTGAAAGAAAAACCTTCACTTATGATAAAATGCTTTAGATAAGTTTCCTCTATTGAGCTTCGATGTTACAGGTGCTGAGGCTAATTTGAGATTGGACAAGCTTGATCTAGAGGACTCCGATTTCATTCCTGAGGAGGAACTGGAGACACCTGCTAAGGAGTTCTTTCCCTGATTTTTTTTATTTGTCTTTTTTAGCATTTTGTTTAGAATTATTCTGAATCATGGGCCGAAGGCCGTTGTTTTGTCTTTTTGATATAATTCGAGGACCCATCATTAGGAACCATTATTTTAGGTGTTTGGGTTGGCCATCACCGGTGGTTCTTCCTGGTTCCTTAGGGTGATATATATTGTTATGATTTAAGTTTTTGTCTTTGCTTACTCTATGCCTTGCCTCTGTTTAGATCTATGTTATGCTGTCGACTTCTGTTTGTTACGGCTTATTGAGAAATCAATAAGTTGATGAACCGGCCTTTCCTATACCGAGAGGATTGAAAAAGTCGGGTCGTCACAACAACCCATATCTCCACCCCGGAAGGCGTGATCCGTGACTTGTTATAATGTTGATAAATATCTACAGCTGGCGATCACAATGAACCAGGAATTCCTCTGAGATTTACCTCTTCGCTTTTAGTATTTAATTCCCATTTTAAAACACCGCCTTTACCAGAGTCCACTTGGACCGAATTGGGCCACTTATTTTGGGGACTGACACATCATACCGAAAGTTGTGGAGATTTGTGTCTTCAGCTGTATGGGGTACATCTAGCACCTTAAGGTTCTTGATGTTGTGGGCCATTTACTCTCTTTCTTCTTGCCTTCTCCCATGACTGTTATTACCTTCTGCTCTGATATGAATTTGAGCTGTTGGTGTAGAGTGGAGGGCACTGCCTGATTCCATGCAACCATGGGCATCCTAGTAGCATGTTGAAGGAGGACTTGATGTCTATGATTTATAATGGGATTGAGAAGGTCATTGGCACAATGGTGAGCTCAAGATCGACTTCTCCTATCACCTCCCTCCTGGTATTATCAAACCCTCTTGCACTTGTTCTGGCTGGCCTGAATGTAGGGGGATCGACCCCTATTTTGGTTGCAGTCCTGAGGGGGCATACATTCAATGTTGAACCATTGTCTATCAGCACCAAAGGGATTATTAAGTCCTTTGATTCTACCGTAATGTTGAGGGGTCTGGATTAAATATTTCCCTCATAAAGAAGATGAGATGGTGTTGGGGGCTAAAACCTGCCCAATTATTTATCCCACCATCATCAGGGGTTACTTGGATGGACACATGTGCATCTTTTTGTGCTCCCATTAGAGCTTGGAAATGGAGCAGAGATGTCATTAACAGGTCCCAAACTATGATGTGGGTTGACATTATCTTTAGCTGAGTTTCTAGTATGTGCTCTTTGCTCATTTTTTTGAAGGGGTTCACTACGACTGGTTCCTTCTTCTCTTCTAACCGAGCTGGTACCAATACTTCAAGTTGTTTAGAGATTCTACCTGATTGGGTAATGAAATCAACTGCCCCTTCTCCATCACTACCTGCATTGATGTTCGTCTGTTCATAATTGAGCGGGACTTGATGGGGGTCGTAGGTTAACCCTGGGATCTGAAATGGGGTGGGTGAGGGTATCAGAGATGCCTGAATTGATGGCATGGCAAAACTAGGCCAGATCTCGTTGACTGGTGTCGGAGATGGGTAAACTGGTGGGAGTGCAACAAAATTGGGCCAACCGTATTGGATCGGTGTCAGAGATGAAGGTGGATGGGCTGATGATGGTGTGGAAAAATTGGACCAATTGTAGGGAGTCAGAGCTGATTTCGAAGGCAGGGGAAAATTGGGCACCATGTAATTGATGAGGATTGATGCTGAATATGTTTTGTATTGCGGAGGTGGTGGGCCCCAATTAGCTTGGACTTGATTAACGAGAGCTAGAGAGGGAAAATATGACCTCAGATCTAGTGTTGCTACTTGAGGTGTCGGGCTCAGGAAATAATCGATTAAGTTTAATGGTTCGATCACCCCTATGATCTCATTCTCACGACTCTGCTACTCGGGTATTGCAAAACTCCCTCCCTCAGTGATAAATTCGGAGGGATCAAATTCTTTCACCCTTCCTCCAACATGTTAATAGTGGCCCTTGGGTCCATTCCTCCCTGCTAGTGGGGTAGTAACGGTGCCTGCATGATATTAGTTTGTTGATTAGATTGGAGGGTTGCTGGGGGTATGAGTTTCCCTACCTCTATCAAATCCTCTATCGCGTATTTCAAAGGAAAGCACAGATCAGTTGGATGTCCCGGCTCTTGATGGAAATTACAAGATGTGCTGGGATCATAATTCTTTAGGAACAGATTCGATGGGGGGCTTGGTTGAATTTGAGTAACCAAAGCCTTCTCGATCAGCAACAAAAATAGTACATTTAGGGATTGCCCTAGGAGAGTGAATACTCGGTCATATCAAGCCCTCCTCTGCTCAGGGGTCATTTACCCCTAGGGGACACTGTTCTGCTTGGAGCCTGATTTGTTGGTGTTGGTGTTGGTGTTGGTTGTGCTACTATAAACTGAAAGGGGACCATATTAGTGTTGGGCTGTGTATTCATTATATTTTTTACCTCTGCTCCTGCTCCTCTCTTAGTCTTCTATTTGGTGAACTTTCGAACCCCACTAGCCCCACTGGACACATTCTTGCTCAAACGTCCCTCTCTAATTACGTCCTCATAATGGTTAGCATTCCTTACGAAGTCAACAAGCTGGACTGCTATTGGTATACTAAAAAATCTGAGATGACATCTCTATTTGCTCATCATCGAATATTCTATTTTTTACTTGGGCTGCAATGCCCTCCATCGCCCCAGGTAGTCACTGAATTCTTCGTTGGGCTTTTGCCTTAGTCGAGCTAGATCTGACTTACGAGTTTCAATGTCTATGTTATAGACATACTGCTCTTGGAATAAGTGGGTAAGACCTTTCTATATTTTAATCATGGATGGTTCCAGGGAAGTGAACCATCTCAAAGTCGGGCCTGTGAGACTCTCTTGAAAAACTTTTAGGAGCAAACGCTCTTCCCCTCCATACTGGTACATATCTCCACAGTATGATTTAGATGGGCAATTGGATTACCCGTGCCGTTATATTTATGAAATGTGGGGCACTTTAAATTTGTGTGGCAGTGGCACCTCAGCAAAAAGGCACAGATATGAGAAATCTGTGGCATGAATCTCGGTTCCCCCTGACTTCATTAGCTGCTTCTGGGTTTTATCTATTTGTTCTTTTAGCTACTAGAAGTCTCTGGATGGTGGGGTTAGGGTTGTTCCCTTAAGAGGTTGCCTCCCTATATTTTGGATGGCCTAAGGGTTGGTATGTGTGCGTGGTGGGGGTTTAAAGTTGGTGAATGCCCTTGCATAGGCCCAACTATTTTTCACCTCATCTTCCTCGTATTGTTGATCTACATACGGTGGAGGAAGGGTGAGGTTATCCTGCTGATTCTAAATGGGATGTGCAGGTTCTTGATGAGGCCATTGGGGTTGGTGAGGATTTTGATGAGTGAGCAGCAGATTTTAGAGGGGTTGAGTGGGTGCTTGGTGGGACCACTATACATGGGGGAAACTTTGATGATGAGTTTGTGGGGTAAGGGAATGGGTGAGTTGTGGATTTTGGGCAGGTGCCTGATGAGGCAATTGAGCTTGATAAGAATTTTGTTGATTAGGTTGGGGGATGAGAGGATGGGTAAATTGGGGATGGTTGATAGTATGAGATTGATCTCCATATTGAGAAGGGGCTTATGCCGGATTGGGGGACTGGGTTTATTTGAGGGGGAATGGAGGCCTATTGCCTATAGGTAAATGTGAGATATTGGGGGAATGAGGAAGGGTTTGTAAATGGGGCTCCCAAGTTTGGGCCTTGGTGGACTTGAGATGTTGGGCCTTGATAGGCTTGGGTATAGGGCAATGGGCCTTGATGGACAAGGGCGATCAGTCACATAATTTACCAATTTATCACCCTTAACTTAGTGATGCTAGGCTTTAGTTTACTACTAACAAGTTATTGATGTGCAAATATTAAGGAAAAATAGTAAAATAGAGATAAAGTGTTAATCTTTGTCAAAATGAACTAAAAAATCAGTAAAAAGATGATTAAGCATAAAAGACAAATCTTCACCTAAAAAGAAATGAAGAATCGTATTTTACGATTGCTCGGAATAATATACTGAGAAGAGAGATATCGTAATTTACGATTCTCTAAAGAAAAGTCGTATTAAGTAAAGACGATATAAGAGAAAGCGAATAATCATAATGAAGAGTCGTTAGTTGGAAGCTTACTGAAAATAGAAAATCGTGATTTACGAGTTTTCAGAAAGAATAAAAAGAAGAAATCGTAATTTACGGTTTCTCAAAAATACAAGCTTTCCACTGCTACTGAATGAGAGAAGATACCCTGCCATACATATTTTTAGAAGCCTGACCAACCATGGATCTGAGAGATTGATGAAGAAAACTCTTAAAAAGGAGTCTAATACTGAAAATTAGAGAACACTGTAGAAGCATAGGAACTATTCAAAGCAAGGAAGAATAAAATTAGGAATTAGAGTTATATTAGGATACTTTTATTTTTGGTAGTTTCTTTTATTAAGATTAGAACTTTGTAAACCAACCCCTTATGATCTATAAATAAAAGGGCTTGGTATAGGAATAAGCATAAAAGAATTTCAGCATCAATTGATGTATGAGGTTAGATTTTCTTTCGATCAGTAGTGTATAATAGTTAGAGTAGTTTAGATATCCAAGGTTTGTCAAGAGTAATTGACGACTGCTATTGGGTGCTGAAGATTAGTGTAGACATCCTAGTTTCTCAAAAGCAACTGACGACTGCGGCTGAGGGGTGAAAGATATATTTACTTTACTTTCTAGATTAGATTTTATTTGCTTTATTTACTGCTTTGTAAATATCTCCAAGTTTTGATTTGAATTGACGACTCAGGTTAGAATTTACAGATTAGTGTAATGGTTTTACTTTTCCATCTTCAATTTTCTAAGGTTTGATTGACGCTTAGATTTTAGGAAGTTATTGATTAGATTAAATCTGTATTGATAGGATCTTAGACTTGAATGACGACCAATGCTAGGAGACTAGAAATATGGTGTAACGATATTATTTATTTTGATAAATATCCGCTGGTTGAAGATTGGGATTGACGACCTCAATTTGAAGGAGGATTAGGATTTATTTTATGCACTTTAGATTAAGAAACCATTTTTTATTCATATTTCTCCAGTAGTTTAGAACCTTAAAAGATAAATATATGTTTTAAAATAGAAATATAAATAAGATAGCACTTTCACGTGAGAGCGATCCTATACTAGCTCTACAATTTCCATTGTGCGCTTGCAATAGGTTAAGACTTAATTAGATTTAGATAAGAAGTCGATTAAGTTTTTGGATTTACTATATTCGGAACCTCACAGATATGAATTTTCTTGATATCCCCTATTTTGTGCACTACAAATATTTCATGAATATATAATATTTTCTTTTGACTAACTTGCTAATTTTTTTTGTTATTAATTTTTTGTCTCTCTAAAATTTTTATTATTGATACCTCTGAGAATAAAATGGATGTGTTTCTCTTAAGTTTGGGGGGACAATTCTGTAAAAGAATTTTTTTTTCACATCTGGTGCATGATCGGTAATATCAATAATTCAGGTATGAATTTTTTGTGTCTCATATATTTTGTGCTAATGAGGGCATTGTCCTGTTTAAGTTTGGGGGGGGTATACTTTATATAAAATTTTTAGTTTCTTAGTCTAATAAATTTTTGTTTCTTTTATTTTAGTTTTAATGTTTCAGTTTTTTATTTTTAGAAATTTTTTTTTTTCAGTAAAATAATTTTCTTGATAGTATTTTTTCAGAGAATTTTTCTCTATTTCTACTGCAAGTTTAACTTAGTTTTTAAATTTTTTAGTTAATCCCCATATAGGTGTATGATAGAAAATTTGCAAATCTAGAAAACTTGCGATCCATTATGGTAGAAGTTCAATAATCATAATATAAAATAGTTTTTATTCACATATAATCTTTGGAACAACTGTATTAGAATGGATGTTTGAAATAATAAATTGATCGAAACTGCAACATTTAAGATTATAGTTTCAAAATTATACAAACCAGTGAGATCTAGAGCCATATTTTCCTTTCTTTCAGAGAGAGAAACTGTCTTATTCAAGAACAATTTCTTTGAACTTCTATACTTGTATAGAATCTCATATTGCTGAATTTAGAATCAAAATATTCTATGAATATGATAACCTAATTTTTTGTCTAAAACTATTTGTTAGAAATATCATAACAATAAGGCATTTATGCTAGCAAAATTGTGAAAATGATGAAAGGCCATCTTTTGCATAACCAGAGCCAAAAAGCCAAAATCCCAAGAAAAATATTATCTTTTGAACCCATATTAGAAGTGTGAACTGAAATTATTTTGTACAATAATTTTATAAACCCTTAACCATATGTACAATCCAAAGCTTTCAACCTTTAACCCTTACGATTTCTGAGAATTTGGAATGTAAAAGAAGGGAGAAAGAGGGAGTGAAGGAAGTATCAGAAAAAGGGGAATGCAAAAAAAGGGTACAGTAGAAGAAATTATTAAAGAAAAAAAAATGGGAACAAAAAAGGAGAGAAATCATAAAACACGATATTAGAAATACGATTTTAGAAAAAAATGTCTGAAGAAAGAATGAGAAATCGTAAAATACAATTCTGTAAAAGTGAAAAAGAGAAGAATGAGATTTGAGAAGAAAAAAAGAAAAAATGGGAAGAAGTTATCCAACGTAGTGGATACTTACTAAAAAATTGTAGAGAAGAAGAAAAAGAAGGAAGAACTAAATTCTCAGAACTTTGAATCCTATCTACCTTTATTCTGAAACCTTAAACCAAAAGCCCCATTACAAGCTGAAGGAAAGTATTTTTTGATTTATAATTTGTAAAAGTATAAGCCTACTAGATATATGAATAATAAGTACTATGGATTATACAGGGATTCATATGAATAGAATAGATTATCCTTTTCTATGTGATTTATTTTTGCAATTATCTTGGAGTGAATTTTTCTGAAATACTACTGTGACAACCCAAAACGTTTCGATATTTTTTTGAGAGTATGTTAGTAGTGAGCTTTTAAAAGAAAATATTTTCTAAAAGTTGCAGTTTAGAAAAAATTTATGAAGAATAAACTGTTCACTAATGCATCTTGTTTATTATGAATTGAAATTGTTAGAGTTCTAATCGAGGATAACTATCATAATGGAAAGTAATGACAACAGATTTATAAAATTTTGAAAGTCATAATAACTGTATGATGATTAATTTAGTTAGTGTATAAAATTAGTATAGATTTTTAACTTCTTATTTCTTTTTAGTTTTGAGAATTCATGAAAAATTCAAAAATATATTTTGAAGTTTGTAGGTAACTACACTAAAAACTTTCAGGAGACTACAACTCCTCCACTAGGGATCACCTAGGGGTTTAAAGGCTTGTTGCATCTGCTAAATGCAATCATGCTCCCTACGAAAGTGGCATTTAATTTCTTAGTTTATTTTTCCTTGTTTTCTAGGGACTAGCAAAGCTTAAGGCAATGGGTAGGGGTATAGGGCAAAGGGCCTTGATGGTCTTGGGGTACTGGGCCTTGATGGGCTTGACATATTGGGCCTTGATGAGCTTGGGGATGGGCCATTGGGCCTTGATGTGCTTAGGTATAGGGTGTGGGATGTTGATGGGCTTGGGGTATTGGGCCTTGATGGGCTTGGGGTAATGGGCCTTGATGGGCTTTGGTATAAGGTGCGGGGCCTTAAGGCCCACTCAAATGGCCCCATGGTTGATGGGTGCCTTGGATGGTATGGACAATGGAATGTTGATTAGGATTTTGAGGGAATGGAGTGTGGAGATTGAGATTTTGAGGGTTTGTTGGGGATTGGATATTTGGGGTGGATGAGGATGACTTTAGGAGGCCTTCCAAATGGTGTAGGCTTTTACCATGTCCTCCATCATGGACATAGGGTCGAGTATGGGGTTGGAAGTGGATGGATCACCTAATGAGGGGGATGTATGGGAGAAAATAGGCATGTTCTGGGTAGAGGTAGGTTAATTATGCATGGTTGTTGAGGGAATGTTAGGCATTGTTTGGGTAGATTAGGGAAAATTGGGCATGACTCGGACAGAGATAGGGAAATTGTGCATGGTTGATGAGGGAATGTTGGGCATTGTTTGGGTAGATTGGGGAAAATTGGGCATGACCCAGGTAGAGGTGGGAAAATTTTGCATGATTTGTGAGAATGGGGAAAAATTGGGTACGTTGGATGTGGAAGGAAAGCCGAGTGTATTGGGATTTGTGGGGAAGATTGTGGTACATTCGGAGTGGAAGAAAAAGCGGGCATGTTCGGGTGGAGGGAAAATTGGGCATGACTCGGGTAGATGGAGGAAAATGTAGTTGATTTAGGGTGAATGAGGGGAAATTTGGTGTATTTGGAGGGGATTCGGATAAATTGAGCATTGCTTGAGTGTATGTGGGAAAATGGGGGTTGTTGGGATTGGATGTGGAGGAAAAATTTGGATTGGATGTGGAGGGAAGTCGAGGTGTATGAGGTGTTTGTTGGATGGATGTGGGAGAATAGGGAATGGTATGGATGGATGTGGAGGTAAGATGGGGGAGATTTTGAGTGGATGTGGAAGGGAAATGGGGCATGGCTTGGGTAGATGGGAAAAAAATGGGTGTGTGTTGGGTGAATGAGGGGAAGGAGCTTAGATTTTGGATGGATGTGGGAGGAAATGGGGTGAATTTTGAGGGAATGAGACGGATGTGGATGGGAATACGGGTGCACCGTAGGGTCCGATGACATCAAAATGGGATGGGGTGGGGGAATCGAAAATAGGGATTTCTTACATCTGGGAATGAGTTGGGAGCATGGCGGGGATGAATCAGGATCGGCATAAGCCAAATCAACCGCCCACGACATGGCTTGGTGATGGGTGGGGTACGGGTGCCTCGGGTGGGGCCCGTAAAATTTTCTTCTCCTCGCACTTTGGGATGACAGAGAGTAAGGCGACGCTGTTGTGCCCTCACCATGAGTTCTCTTTTTGATTTTTTGATTTTTTAATTTTCGAATATAGCAAATGAACCTTTCTAGGATGAGTTCCAGGGCCTTGGAATTCTCATTTCCGGTAGTGTTCACACCCAAAATATCTCCCACTGCGGGACCCTGACGCACTTCGGAAGAAATAAAGGAGAAAGCCTTTGTTCTAAGTGAAGGCACGGGAATCCATCCAAACAACCCGATCCCTCGGAATAAGTCAATACGAGGGTGCCCTCTTTTGACCAGCGACGACTTATTGGGTGTCGGAGGGTGTGGGATCTATCAGGGGTAACGAATTGCTAAGCGGGGGACTCGGGGATGGTGATAAAAGGCCTCAGATTCAGGCTACCTAGCCCAAAACAGGCTTGGCGTATGTATTATATGCATCAAGCCTAAATCTGGAGATTTTGGCTTGGCGTGTGTATAATACACGCCAGAGCAATTCTGGGAAAGAATGGTTCGGCATGTATTTTATAGACGCCAAGCAAAACAGATTATATAACAAATTTTGACAGCAGAATTACAAGCTCGAAATTGGTCTGATTTTTTGCTTTTCGAGAATTAGTGCCTCCAAGGACTAATTTTTGTGTTATAATGGGTCACTCCTCACCGAACCTAAGGGTACAAGGCTGATTCAGGTTTTTCTAACACTCTCCCCAAGGGTTTTAAGCTTTGTAACAAGATCGGTTACCCACCTGATATACCTCCGGCGCAAGTGCCTTCTCAGATACTGGATGGGGTGGTACTTTACCAGATCATCACCACTAGAGGCTACCATCTTACTAAGAACCGGGTGTTTGTATCGTTGCCTAAATTTTCAACCCTTTAAAACCTACCCCCACAAAAATGATTTAAATCCCTTAATTCAGTTTTAAAGTTCAATTTTAAATTTAATTTTAAAAGAGAGTTTGCCTATCGTCCAAAAACAAGTGGTGATGATCCTGTGCTGCCTCTATGGGCCGACATCCACTAATGGTATATGAGTGCGAGAAAATAAAAGCTAGCGTAGGCCCGCCAAACAGCTGAGGCATGTAAATGATGGAAAGTAAAGGAATTGTAAAGACGATGCTCAAGTAGGCACGCCAATCGACTAAGGCACGTAAATGACGAAAAAGTAGGGGTAAGTAAAAACAGTGCTCAAGTAGGCACGCCCGCCGATCGGCTAAGGCGTGTAAATGACAGAAAATTAGGGGTAAGTATAAAACAAAAAAAGGAAGCAAAAAGGTTAGTAAAAAAAAGAAAAACACATGCAAAAAAGGGGGCCAACTTCAAGTAGAAGCTCTAGGAGTTCCCCAGCAGAGTTGCCATCTGTGCAACCATGGATTTTTAATGATCCGTTGCGACGATGAGCTCGTATGAAAAATAAAGAGTCGCCACCTGGAGCTTTTGGTGTCTCGGGAAACCTAAATCAATATTGAAAGCACCGAAATGTAAAAATAAGACTCTGATTCCTATCTACGCCAGAGGCTCTGGGGTAGGGGCTTCGGTTATCAATCGGAAAGGTGTTAGGCACCCGATCAACCTGCTCAAGCGCGGTCTCTACTGTGCAACTGTAGGATTTTTAACAATCTCGTCACGGCGATGCGCTCACTAACAAAAATATAGAGTCACCACCCAAAGCTTTTGGTATCCCGAGAAACCTAGATCATTTTTATAAGCACCAAAGTGTCACAAATATGACTCTGAATCAGGTCCACACCAAAGGTTCTTGGGTAGGGGTTTTGGTTATCGATTGGGAAGGTGTTAGGCACCCAATCAACCCGCTTAATGCGGTCTTTACATATAGCCAAAATAAAAATAATATCAAAGAAAATAAAAAGGCTTCCTCTTGCCCAAAGGAGCTTAAAATCCTATTTGTGCCATTCCGTTCCTACCGAAAATTCGGCTACGTAATGGCATAAATGGGAGGATAGAGGAATGACCGAGAAGGTAGAGGAATAGAGGGGAGAGTCGGAGCTCTTGGGCCGTTGTTACACTATTGAGGAGCCTTACATAGGCTTATTTTGATAAGCTTTTGAAGGCTTGAATGGTGGAAAATGGGGTTCTAACTCCTATGACTTGCTAGCTAAGAGGTAGAGAGAGGAGTTTAGGGGGTAGCACACACCTGGACTAAGGGTTTTGGATATAAGATTAAGCTTGAAATTAGGTTGAGAGATTTTGGAATTTATGTAAAAATGGGGCACAAAAGGGAGGAAGAACTTCTCACTTTGAGCTCTTTCTCTCTTAAGAAAATTTCTCAACCTCTTATCTAATGGGAGGGGGGCTCTATTTATAGGAAAAGGGTAGGTTAGGAGGCTACTTAGATGCTAATTAGGGTTAGCAATTAGGTAATCTCTAATTTAAGGTTTCCTAGGATTTTGAGAGCTTGGCGATGTGTGGGAATGGTTTTATTGGTTGATGATAGGTTAGTATTTCAAATCACTTAAGGGTTACAAATAGGCATTAACAGGGTTCAATAGAACTAGCAAAACACACCCCAAAGATCAAGATGGTCAACAAGTCCAACCCCAATCTCGATTTTCGGAGAAAAAACCACAAGTACTGTTCATATGCCTGACACAACTACTAGTTGCACTAAGCATATGTATAGTAATACAGTGATTCACAATGGTTTTGGGAGGTTGCAAGCCTGCGGGGGGACCCACTTAAGCCTGGCGCAACTATTAGTTGCGCCAAGCCAAAATCTTGCAAAACTGTGCTATTTTCAAATCGTCATAACTTTTATTATATAACTCCGATTGAGGCAATTCTTAGCTCATTGGAAAGCTGGGAAATTCCTATTTCCAATGGTATATAACTTGATAGTAGTAGAAGATCTCAGCTAGTCCTGGTGTACCACTCTCCATCTATTGCCTGGGAAGGTTGGATTTAGGGTTCGGAAGGCGTTCTAAGGGTTGGGATTGGTTTCTAAAGGTTTGAGGTAAATTATAAGAGATTTGGGATGATTCCTAAGGGTTTGGGAAGGTATTTAAGGGTACCATATATGCCATCAAAAGCTCAGAGGCGCGCCTCTCTCGAAATTTGTTTCGATCGGGCCTTGGGCCAAATTTGGGTGTCTACAGATGCCCTCTTTGGTATCCGATCACTAATAATTGAATGTCAAAGAAAAGAGACATCCGAAGAGGCCCAAGGCATTACTGATGGGTCTGCTAGATTCAGAATAAACTTTAAACATTAGACAAGTAACATGGTGAGAAAACGAAAGCCCTATATGCCAGGCTAAACATTCGTTTCTCAAGATAATATGTCCCCAAGCGCTTAGTGACATTACTGTGCATAACTGAGGTGGAACGAGTTGAGAAAGCCCTGTATGCTAGGCCAAACATTCGCTTCTTGAGACGAATTAAAGGTATTTGATGTTTAAGATTCATTCTGAATATAATAGTTTTGCAAGTAAGAGGGGTGATCGACCCACATTCAAAGATAGGTGCGAAGTAAACATACGCAAGGCTCCACAGTTTGCGTCTAATCCTATGAGACAGTTGATTGCCCCATCTGACTGTTTGCGGGTGCCCCTGCCTGAGGCAGGGTTCAAAATCTTTGGGTGAACCCATCGATCCTGAAGTTTATTTAGCATGACTACTCGAGCAGAGCGAATAGAGGTCGCAACGCTTTTTGGGGAGTATGTGCCATTTTTGAAAACGTGCCCCGGATCAACATGACCTAGAGCATCCAACTTCAACTACCTTGATCAGGTCCAACCAAACATTGGGTATCTCCCAAAAGGGGAATCCAATCCTGGTCTCTGCCAATAATAATCATAAACATCATTCAACTATGCATAATCATGCATCCATTAGGGGCGATAAGCAACAAAGGCGATGGAAGCCCCGACTCGGACCTCCCCGGGTATAATTTACGGGAATAAACATCCATCATACGGATACCCAGACACATGGCGTACACTTTACAAGGATACTATTGTCGATACAAGTTTTAAGCCTGCAGAAAATAAAGGGGAAATGAACCCTTCTGGATGCATGGTTGCACATAGTTTGATTGATACGTAATCTCATTCTCAACAGGTTGGTCTCAACCAACGATTGATCTTTTCTAAAAGAGTTATCTAGACCTTAAACCACGTAGGGCGCGTGCCTAGACCGTATGGACCAAGAGTCCACACCTCCGAAAAGTTCATGAAAAATCTGAAGCTTAGACTCTCAAGTTCATATGAATCAAAGACGGAGCGCTTAGCTCAACAATTTAGCAGTGGAATCGTCCTGACCGAAACATTGACCGTCTGATCATGATTGACACCATTGCTCCTACCGCATTGAAAACACACATGTGTGTTTTACCGCATTGAAAACACACATGTGTGTAGCTGTGTATGAAAAGTTCACAGATTTCTTTTTTTCTTTTTCAAAATGAATTTCATTCTCCCTTTTTTTTTTTGAATAGACCTGACATCGGTGGCGGGATGCTTCATCTGATTTGTCCATCGCTGAGAAGTTGTCTGCTTCGAGGCTTTGGACCGTTTGATGTTCCTGCACATTCTTGAGAAAATGTCAGTCCCTTTTTTATTTATATAGGTACAATAAGCATCCTAATTGACAGAAGGATAAATAAACTTTTACCTATATTTTTTTATTGTCAAGATTTCTATATATATTTTTTAGATTTTTATTTTTAGAGATTTTTTTGTTCTTTTTCTTTATTTTTGAGATGGAGATGTACATGGGAAAGAGTAGAAATATACACACACACATTTTTTTGTATTTGGATTTTTCTTCATTTTTTAATTCTTTTTTGGCTTTTATCTTTTTTTTGGATGATGCCTTATCAGTGAGGTTAAGTCACGGGTCCCACTTTGGGCATAGTCGAACCCCTCTTTTAGATAGTCGACTCTGAGGGAGTTTCAGTAGCCTTACCAAGACTGGAACATTAATCCCAATGGACTGAGCAAACTTTTCTCCTTACCTTGGGTCATACATTTGACGAAGCCATTTCACAAAGACAATTCTGGTCGGGACCCATCTTGAACTAACATAAGCGGCCCAGAAAAGGGGATCAAGGAGAGTAACCAAAAGGGCTCCTCAGACAATAATTTTGTCGACCCATTCCAACAATTATTTTTCTCTTTAAAACTCTTTTACTCACAATGCCTAAGGTAGGTTCGTCGTGCCCATTTTTGCCCTCTTTTTACCCGTGGCGCCCTTTTAGGTTTTCACCACGTTTATGGGTTTAGCTCTCTTACCCCAAGCCCCCTTTCAGGTTTTCACCTGGTCTACACAAACTCGCTATTTTTACCCGTAGTGCCCTTTCTGGTTTTCACCACGTCCATCTTACTTTGAGCTTGTATTTTTATTTTATTTTTTCTTTTTATTTCTATTATTTTAAAGGCCACGATATAGACATCGATTTCGTCATAGCCGGCCGGATGGGGCTCTGGTGTCGTCTCACAATTCGCCTCGTGTTGACTTAACAGATACTATGACTGCATGTGAACCTACAAAGAGGGCTTTCTTGAAAGTGTAGCTTGGCCATGGGTCAGGTTAGGATTTGAAGGTATGCTGGGCTAAATAGGGTTTTCTTGATACGACTTCAGTTTTCTCAACATACTTTCTTCCTTGGGGGTTTTACTGTGCACGCCCCTATGATTCTTCTATTTTTCTTTTTCCTTTATCTTTATTTCAGGCAATCTCTTTTTGAGGTTTTGCTTTTCTGTTTTTTATTATTTTCTGATAGTAATTCTACTCTTTCTCTTTTTTGTATATGTACTCACTTTTTCTTTTTCGGGGAAGGGGTTTATTGAAAGAAAGGCCCAGGCTCGAATGGGATAGTAAAGGATATTATCATTTCTAGAGATGTTTTTTTACTACTGTGCTTGGAATGATGGTCTCTTTTGGGTGGTTCTTAAGCAACCACATATCTATTTTACGAAGACTTACCTTGTCATGATAGACTAAGAGTAGAACCATCGTATATATCCAGCATTGATGGGCTCAAGAAGACAATCTTCGTCCATGGTGGCGAGGCGGATGGCGTATCCTGGCAGCACTTCTCGGACGCCGTAAGGCCCTTCCCAATTCAGCTTGAACTTCCCTCTCGGATCGGCGTGGATGGATGGGAAGATCTTCGTCAACACAGTGTCTCCTATCTTCAGATCTAGACTGCAGACACGCTTATTATAAGCGCGTGTGATTCGCCTCTGGTAAACTTGAGTATGACACAAGGCTAGGAGTCTTTTCTCGTCTAATAAGTTTAATTGGTTAAAGCGGGATCTCTCTCTCTGCTTCAGGTAAGCCTGATTCAATGAGGATTCGTAGCAAGGATACTTCAACCTCTACCGGTAGGACAGCCTCGGTTCCATATACCAGGGAGAATGGTGTTGCCCCTATAGCGGTACGGATAGACATTCTGTAGGCCCATAAAGCAAATGGCAGCATTTCGCTCCAATCTCGATAAGTGATGACCATCTTCTCAAGGATGTGGATGATTGTCTTGTTCGCAGCTTTTACGGCTCTATTAGTTTGAGGCCGATAAGGTGACAAGCGATGGTGCTTGATCTTGTATTGCTCGTAGAAAGCCCAGATGTATTTATTCGCAAAGTTTATGTCGTTGTCCATGATGATATCCTTGGGGTACTCCAAATTGGCGCACAATATTACTCTTGAGAAACTTCTCGATGTGACTGGCTGTGATGTTGGCATATAATGCCGCTTCTACCCACTTGGTAAAGTATTCAATGGCGACGAGGATGAACCGATATTTGTTTGATGCTTTTGGATTAATCATTTCGTTGATGTCAATGCCCCAGGTGGCAAATGGCCAAGGATTGGTCATGCAGTGAAGATCGATGGCAGGAGCGGGTATCAGATTGGAGTGTTCCTAACACTTGTAGCATTTTTGAACATGTTTTTGCAATCTGATTCCATAGTGGTCCAAAAGTATCCCTGTCGTAGAATTTTCTTAGCGAGCATGTGATCGGTGACGTGGGCTCCGCATACTCTCTCGTGGATATCCTTCATAATATTGGTCACTTTACTTTCAGTAAGGCACCTGAGTAAGATGTTATTATAGGATCGCTTATAAAGGCACTCCCCACAAATGATGTAGCCTGCAGCTAGACGTTGAATGGTTTGTCGATCCGTCTTGGATGTACCCTCAGGGAAAGTTAGTGTCTCGAGGAAATTCTTGATATCTGATAAATAAGGTGGCTCATCATCAGGCTTTGTAGGTTCCTCAATCTGAAGGCAGAAAGCCAGCTCATTTCTTTGCTCGATCATGATTGGCTTCATCTCAGCACCAAACGAGATTTCTATCATTGATGCCAACGTCACTGTGCAATCGTGAGATTTTTGACGATCCCGTCGCGGCGATGTGCTCGCTTGTAAAAAATAAATAGAGTCGCCACCTGGAGCTTTTGGTGTCTCGGGAAACCTAATTCATATTTATGAGCACCGAAGTGCTAAAAATATGACTCTGAATCCGGTCCACACCAAAGGCTCTCGGGTAGGGGCTTCAGTTATCGATCAGAAAGGTGTTAGGCACCTGATCAACCTGCTTAACATGGTCTCTACTAATGGCCAACACAAAAATAAAGTAAAAGAAAATGGTTTCCTCTTGCCCAAATGGGCCTTAAATCCTATTTGTGCCCATTCGTTCGTACCGAAAATTCGGCGGCGTAACGACACAAATGGAAGGATGGGAAGAGCTAAAAGAGATAGGAGAAGAAAGGGGAGAGCCGGAGCCCTCGGGCCCTTGTAGCACTGTAGGGGAGCCTTATGTGGCTTGCTTTCGATAAGCTTTTGAAAGCTTATATGGTATGGAATAACCTATGGCTTGCAGCTAAGAGGTAGAGAGGGAAAGCTAAGGGATTACACACACCTAACCTAAAGGATTTTAGTGAAATGCTAAGGTCTAAGGGAGCTTTTTGAAATCTGAAATTTGTATAGGAAGTGTGCACCAAAGGGAGAAAGATCTTCTCACTTTAAGCTCTTTCTCTCTTAGGCCAAAATTCTCAACCCTTAAATCAAAGGAAGGGGGGCTCTATTTATAGGAAATGGGTGGGTTAGGAGACCACTTATATGCTAGTTGGGTTTAGCACTTAGGTTATCTCACATGTAAGGATTCCTAGGATTTTTGGAGCATTGAAATATGTGGAAAGGGCCTCTAATTGTGGATGATAGGGAGGGGCTTTAAGTCACCTAATGGGTTGCAAATAGAGTGTAAGAGGGTGAAACAGAACTATCAAAACACACCCCAAAGACCAGAGGTTACTATTCATATGCCTGGCACAACTATTAGTTGGGCCAGGCAAATGTATAGTAAAATAGTGCTGAACAGTGGCCTAGAAGTTGCCTTCATGAGGGTAGGGCCCACTTTAACACTGGCGCAACTATTAGTTGTGCCAGGAATAAAGTTTGGGAAAATGTCCTGGCGCAACTAATAGTTGCACCAGGAAAAATTAGTTGCGCCAGGAAAAATTACAACTGGCGCAACTATTAGTTGCGCCAAATCCCTAGCGGGCCCAATCGAAATTACGCTTATGCCCTGCGGGTTCAGACTGCCATATCTTTTGACGTACAACTCCGATTGGGGTGGTTCTTGGACCATTGGAAAGCTGACAACTTCTACCATTCAATGGTATGAGATTCAATTATAGTAGAAGGTCGTAGCTAGTCCCGGTGCACCACTCCTCATCCATTCCCCGGGAAGGTTAGGTTTAAGGTTCGAAAGGGGGTATAAGGGTCGAGATTAGTTTCTAAAGGTTCGGAATAAATTCTGAGGGATTAGGGATGATTCCTAAGGGTTTGGGAAGGTACCTAAGGGTTCCATACATGCCATCAAAAGCTCAGAAGTTTGCCTCTCTCGAAATGTATTTCGATCAGGCCTTGGGCCAAATTTAGGTGTCTACAGATGCCCCTCTTTGGTATCCGATCACTAATGATCGAATGCCAAAGAAAAGAGACATCCGAAAAGGCCCAAGGCATTACTGACGGGTCCGCTACATTTAGAATGAACATCAAACATCAGATGAGTAACATGGTGAGAAAACAAAAGCCCTGGATGCCAGGCTAAACAATTGTTTCTCAAGGTAATCGGTCCCCAAGCACTTAGCGACATTACTGGGCATAACCGAGGTGGAACAAGTTGCGAAAGCCCAATGCACCAAGTCAAACATTCGCTTCTCAAGATAATTTAAAGGTATTTAATATTTAAGATTCATTCTGAATGCAACAGCTTCGTAAGTAAGAGGGGTGATCGACTCACATTCAAAGGTAGGCGCGAAGTAAACATATGCAAGGCTCCACGGTTTGTGTCTAATCTTATGAGGCATTTGATTGCCCCATCTGACTGTTCGCGGGTGCCCCTACGGAAAGCAGGGTTCGAGGTCTTTGGGCGAACCCATCGATCCCGAAGTTTATTTAGCATGACTACCCGAGCGGAGCGAATAGACGCCACAACACTTTTTGGGAGTACATGCCATTTTTGGAAAAGTGCCCCTGACCAACATGACCTAGAGCATCCAGCTTTAACTACCTTGAACAGATCCAACAAAATATTGGGTGTCTCCCAAAAGGGACATCCAATTTTGGTTTCTGTCAACAATGATCATAAATCTCATTCAACTATACATAATCATGCACCCATTAGGGGCAATAAGCAGTAACAAAGGTGATGGAAGCCCCGACCCGGACCTGCCCGAGTACAATTTATGAGAACAAACGACTATCATACGGATCCCCAAATGCATGGCGTAGACTTTACAGGGATATCGCTGCCAATATAGGTTTTAAGCTTGCAGAAAATAAAGGGGAAATGGACTCTTCTGGATGCATGGTTGCACATAGTTTGATTGATATGTAATCTCATTCTCAATAGGCTGGTCTCAACCAACGATTGACCTTTTCCAACAGAGAATCTGAAGCTTAAGACACTTAAGTTCATAGGAATATGAAACAGAGCGCTTAGCTCGAACATTTAGCAGTGGAGTTAACCTGATCGAACATTGACAATTTGATCATAATTGACACCATTGCTCCTACTTTGAAGTAGAATCCAGAGATCCAAGGCGGGCCTTAGAATTAGGACATTGATGTAGCATAGCTGCATTGTTGACAAAATGTTGGCCTTTTACCGCCTTATGCCTGCGCGCAGCTCTACGGGGAAACACAAATAAGTTTTTATTTTATTTTTGTGATTTTTCTATCATTTTATGTGATGATTTTTTTATTTTGAAGCTGTTATTTTATGTGATTTTTTTTAGATTTTTCTAACTATCATTTTTTGGATTTTGAAGCTGTTATTTTATGTGATTTTTTTCTTTTTATCATTTCACACATTTTTTGTGTAGGACAGGGATACCTATTGATCTCGGTCTACTTTTATTCTTGCATGGCTTCCTGGGCAAGTCGAAGGAGGATCGAAATGTCGTTTGGGAGTACGTGCATCTGTCGGGAGTAAATAAAATGAAGAGAGGGGGGACCAGGTTACATATCTTGCTCGTACCAGGCCTTGAGACCTGATCTAAGTGGCTGGCGCAACTATTAGTTGCGCCAGGCCAGCAGGAGCCCTAAAATTTCCAGGCACAACTAATAGTTGGTCCAAGCCAAAAGAAGGCCCAAAATTGCCTAGCGCAACTATTAGTTGCACCAAGCTTGGCTGGGGGCAAATTAAACAGCCCGGGTTCGGGCTATGGGGCATTATTTCAAAATTTTTCTTCCCCCCCCTCTTGAAACCGAAAACCGACCCCCTTTTAGGGTTTCTTTACATTCCCTCTACACATGCCTCATTGTCGTTGCTTGCTTGTATCGATCGATTGCCGGCCCGCGCTAGATTATAGACCCCTTCTTCTCCAAAAGGTAACCATTAAAAACCCATTTTTCTTGATTTTTCTTGCAAATATGATCATGATCTTTCAATTTTTTGATGAATAATGGTTTAGTTTTATTGTATGCATGTTTATCGATGATGTGTGGATGATTTCTTATGAACAATGCCTATTTTTGTTATTTTATGGATTTATTTGTGCCTAATATATTTATTTTTGGCTTTTATTTGTGAGTTTGGAAGGGGTTTTATTTTTGTTTATTATTATTATATATATTTTTTATTTCTATTTTGCATATAACGCAATGGATTTTTGGTCTCTTTTTTTTTAACACTAATTTTGCGAAAAAGGGATTTTTGGTTTCTTTTTTTTGAAAATTAAGAAAAATGATTTTTGATTTCTATAGTTAATTAAGGAAAAAAATTTTGGTCTTTGTATTTTTTGAAAACCAACTAAGGAAAGGGGGAGGTTTTTTTTTTATTTCTTGCCCTTTTTTTGTTTTTAAGGAATTGATTTTTGTCTTATCATTTTTTGATATTTATGGGTACAGGAGAGGTTTTTTTTTTGGTGTTTGTTTTGTTTTTCTAGACATAGAAAAGAAGGCACTTTTGTTTATTTTTTTATTTATTTCAGGAACATAGGATGAAGGATTTTTTTTTAGTTTTTAGTTTTTCTAAACATAAAAGAAAGACTTCTTGTTTGGTTTTTTTTTATTTTAATAAGACTACCCCTTTCTTTTGTTGTTGTTTTTTTTGGGATTTTAGGAACATAAAATGACGGAATTTTTTGTTTTTAGTTTTTCTAAATAGAAGGACTTCTTTTTTTTCGTTTTGGTTTTAGTAAAAGAATAAGACTTCTCTTTTTTTGTTTGTTTGTTTTTAACCC
This sequence comes from Chloranthus sessilifolius, assembly GCA_021018995.1. Lineage (NCBI taxonomy): Eukaryota > Viridiplantae > Streptophyta > Magnoliopsida > Chloranthales > Chloranthaceae > Chloranthus > Chloranthus sessilifolius. Next base: position 30,415,915 of record CM037587.1, on the reverse strand, counting down.
CCTTTTTTTTTTAAACGTAAAAGAAGGACTCTTTTTTTGGTTTTGATGATTTTTTTGTTTTTTGTTTATGAAGCATGAAGAAATGATGATTTTTTACTTTAACTGGCTTTTATTATTATTATTATTATTATTATTATTATTTTAAACATAGAAAAAGGGAAATTTGTTTTATTTTTATTTACTTTTTAAGATAAAAAGGAAGGGATTTTTAGCATTTTCAATCTAAAAGGGATTTTTTTTTGCTTGCTTTTTTTTGCTTATGTATGTGTATCTTTATTTTTTGACAATGAACAAAAAGAGGGTGAGCATACTTACCTTCCCTTAGTGTGTAGCATGAAAACGGTTCTTTATCACTGATATGCTCTGGTGTGATTGCCTTTTGCTGCCCCAACATGTCGGGCGATGATGAGCACATTCTCGAGGAGGGCCACGAGGAGGGGCCCGAGATAATATATGGCCCACGAGGGGAGCAGTTCCTTTGGGTGGAGCAGAAAGCGGGCCCATGGCTCGAAATGCAGGGTGAGGCCGCCCGAGTCGGCCTCCTTCATCAATAGTACACCCATATTTCAAATTTTAGTATAGCGGGCCAGGTAAAAGAAGGTTCAGATTTCTTTCTTTTGTGTAGTTTTTCTTTCTTTCCATGATCTTATGTACTTTTCTCTTCTGACGCAGGACTTACCCTCTATTGTATTCCGCGAGAGAGGCTTGATTTCCAGGACTTCTACCTCTACATCCCTCCCATAGTGAAGTTCTTGTTGGCGCAGGTGGGCTTCTAGGAGTTTCTGTCCTGCCCCATCATGAGGGCTGATGCCGCCTATCTGAAGGCCCTGATCGAACGATTTCGCCCTGAGACAATGACCTTCCATATGCCATACGCCGAGATGACCTTGACGCCTGTTGACTGGGCAATGATTATGGGTATTAGGATGGGAGGGATACCGATAGCTGGCCTTTCCATGCCGAGTAGAGAGGACGTCATCCGACTGATAGTGGCCGATCCTCCTCGCTGGCAGATGCATGGTACTGAGGTCAAGATGTCCTGGCATACTGCACTTTACACGACTGACGAGTTGGTGGACCTGGGGCAGCCAGACAGTGTGCTTTATATTACGCCTGAGCAGGTGATCGTCTTGGCCCGCATTACTCTTCTGATCCTGCTGAGTAAGACCCTTTTTACCAATCCAACCGGTGGCAGAGTTTGCCTAGCGTCGCTGAGCGTTATGGATAACTGGGGTGACGTCAATAGGTATGACTGGGGCGGCGGGGCTGGGTACGCATGGCTGATGTGTAACTTAGCTCGGGTCACAACCGGGGATTCCAAATCTGCTGTTGGTTTTTGGGCCGCCTTGGAGGCAATCCCTCATTCCTTCGCTTTCGTCAATTCCCCTGAATGATCATTATATGCTATTAACCTACTCCTGTGTGATGCTCATTTTAGGTATTGGGGTACAACCATTTTCACCCTGGGTGCCCACTTCTTCACTTGGAGGAACTTACCTACCCTCTCCTTAGCAACTGGAACTAAGCCTAGCGCCGTGATGTGGGCATGAAGCACCTGGAGATGGGGTTAAGGTCCCAACTTGACCTGATGGTTCCTGAGTAGGTAAAGCCTCTCTTAACAACTTGGTCTACCCACGCTTGGAAATCCTCCTTCATTAGTATATTGCCTATTTAATTGACTGACCGCTTTTGGACTTGGACAAATCCTCCATGACTCGTATCTCGCGTCCCCCTTCTGGGATCGGGTAGTCGTAGGCCCCTCTCACCTATTTAATAATCACCATGTTGTCTTCTTTTATGGGGCGTGGGCCAAGGCTTACTATTTGGGGGAGCGGGTGGTGCACCAGTACCAGGGTTACTATGCCATTCCCGTGGACCCTCCTGCGGATGTTTGGAATCCTATTGGCAGCATTGAGGAACTCACAACGGCCCTTCTCAACCATGGGCTCCCTATCCATGCTCTTCATGTGCCCGGAGACTATCATACTTGGTACAAATGCCTACCATATCGATTTATCCTGTCGTGATTTGTATCTAGTGTCAATTTCCTCGCATTTGGTGGCCCGCGTGGGCAGGTAATTACCTTTTCCTTTTTAGATTAGTCTCCTTTTGTTTTATCTCGGCCCCTGCTCTTTCTTAACTGACTTTTTATTTTATTTATAGTTTGCTCCTGGGAGCGGCTCTGATGATGAAGGCGGGACGGTGGCAGGTACAGCCTTCGGGGGCAGGTCCTTCTGGCATTGACCCTTCTGGTGCGGGACCATCCAGCGAGGATCCTTCCGGCGATGAATCGTCGAGTACTTCTCAGGCTGGTGCCGTTAGGGGTGACCCGACCGTAGTTTATGGGACCTTTCGACACCTTGATGGCAATTTCTTCTCGGGCCTGTGCGCTGCCGTCGATATGCAGACACGTCTCTCCTAATGGCCAACAAAAAAATAAAGTAAAAGAAAAGAAAATGGCTTCCTCTTGCCCAAATGGGCCTTAAATCCTATTTGTGCCCGTTCGTTCCTACTGAAAATTTGACGGCGTAATGGCACAAATGGGAGGATGGGAAGAGCTAAAAGAGATAGGAGAAGAAAGGAGAGATCCGGAGCCCTCGGGCCCTTGTAGCACTATAGGAGAGCCTTGCGTGGCTTGCTTTCGATGAGCTTTTAAAGGCTTGTAGGGTATGGAAATAGGGTGTAAGAGGGTGCAACAGAATTATCGAAACACACCCCAAAGACTCAGATGGTTGACAAGTCAAACCCCCAATCACAAAATTTTGGGTAAAATCAGAGGTTACTGTTCATATGCCTGGCGCAACTATTAGTTGCGCCAGGCAAATGTGTAGTAAAATAGTGCTGAACAGTGGCCTAGAAGTTGCCTTCGTGAGGGTAAGGCCCACTTTAACACTGGCGCAACTATTAGTTATGCCAGACATATAGTCTGGTAAAATGGCCTGGTGCAACTAATAGTTGCACCAGGAAATTACGCTTATGCCCTCTGGGTTCAGACTGCCATATCTTTTGATGTACAAGTCCGATTGGGGAGGTTCTTGGACCGTTGGAAAGCTGACAACTTCTACCTTTCAATGGTATGAGATTCAATTATAGTAGAATGTTGTAGCTGGTCTCGGTGCACCACTCCTCATCCATTCCCCGAGAAGGTTAGGTTTAAGGTTCGAAAGGGGGTCTAAGGGTCAGGATTGGTTTCTAAAGGTTTGGGATAAATTCTGAGGGATTTGGGATAATTCCTAAGGGTTTGGGAAGGTACCTAAGGGTTCCACACATGCCATCAAAATCTCGAAAGTGTGCCTCTCTTGAAATATATTTCGATCAGGCCTAGGGCAAAATTTGGGTGTCTACAGATGCCCCTCTTTGGTATCCGATCACTAATGATCGAATGCTAAAGAAAAGAGACATCCGAAGAGGCCCAAGGTATCACTGACGGGTCTGCTATATTTAGAATGAGCATCAAACATCAGATGAGTAACATGGTGAGAAAACAAAAGCCCTGGATGCCAGGTTAAACATTATTTTTCAAGGTAATCAGATCGGTCCCCAAGCGTTTAGCAACATTACTGGGCATAACCGAGGTGGAACAAGTTGCGAAAGCCCTATGTGCCAGGCCAAACATTCCCTTCTCAAGATGATTTAAAGGTATTTGGTGTTTAAGATTCATTCTGAATGCAACAGCTTCGTAAGTAAGAGGGGTGATCGACTCACATTCAAAGGTAGGCGCAAAGTAAACATACGCAAGGCTCCATGATTTGTGTCCAATCTTATGAGGCATTTGATTGCCCTATCTGACTGTTCGCTGGTGCCCCTACTGAAACCAGTGTTCGAGGTCAATGGGCAAACCCATCGATCCTAAAGTTTATTTAGCATGACTACCCGAGCGGAGTGAATAGACGCCACAACACTTTTTGGGAGTACATGCCATTTTTGAAAACATGCCCCAGACCAATATGACCTACAACATCCAGCTTCAACTACCTTGAACAGATCCAACCAAATATTGGGTGTCTCCCAAAAGGGACATCCAATACTGGTTTCTGTCAACAATGATCATAAACCTCATTCAACTATACATAATTATGCACCCATCAGGGGCAATAAGCAGTAACAAAGGCAATGGAAGCCCCGACCCAGACCTGCCTGGGTACAATTTACGGGAATAAACGACCATCATACGGATGCCCAGATGCATGGCGTACACTTTAGAGGGATACCACTGCCAATACAGGTTTTAAGCTTGCAGAAAATAATGGGAAAATGAACCCTTCTGGATGCATGGTTGCACATAGTTTGATTGATATGTAATCTCATTCTCAATAGGCTGGTCTCAACCAACGATTGACCTTTTCCAACGGAGAATCTGAAGCTTAAGACACTTAAGTTCATAGGAATATGAAACAAAGAGCTTAGCTCGAAGATTTAGCAGTGGAGTTAACCTGATCGAACATTGACGATTTGATCATGATTGACACCGTTGGTCCTACTTTGAAGTAGGATCCAGAGATCCAAGGCGGGCCTTAGACTTAGGACATTGATGTAGCATAGCTGCATTGTTGACAAAATGTTGGCCTTTTACCGCCTTAAGCCTGTGCGCAGCTCTGCGGGGAAACATAAATAAGTTTTTGTTTTATTTTTGTGATTTTTCTATCATTTTATGTGATGATATTTTGATTTCGAAGTTGTTATTTTATGTGATTTTTTTTAGATTTTTCTAACTATCATTTTTTAGATTTTGAAGCTGTTAGTTTATGTGATTTTTTGGATTTTTAAAACTGTCATTTTATGTGATTTTTTGGATTTTGAAGCTATTATTTTATGTGATTTTTTTCTTTTCTTCTTTTTTTTATTATCATTTCATACATTTTTTTGTGTAGGACCAGGATACCTATTGATCTCTGTCTGCTTTTATTCTAGCATGGCTTCCTGGCCAAGTCGAAGGAGGATCGAAATGCCGTTTGGGAGTACGTGCATCAGTCGGGAGTAAATAAAACGAAGAGAGGGGGGGACTAGGTTACATATCTGGCTCGTACTAGGCCCTGAGACCTGATCTAAGTGGCTGGGGCAACTAATAGTTGGGCCAAGCCAAAAGAAGGCCCAAAATTTCCTGGCAAAACTATTAGTTGCGCCAAGCTTGGCTGGGGGCAATTTAAACAGCTCGGGTTCGGGCTGTGGGGCATTATTTTGAAATTTTTCTTTCCCCCCCTCTAGAAACCGAAAATCGACCCCGTTTTAAGGTTTCTTTACATTGCCTCTACGCGTGCCTCATTGCCGTTGCTTGCTTATATCGATCGATTGCCAGCCCGCGCTAGATTAAAGACCCCTTCTTCTCCTAAAGGTAACCATTAAAAACTCATTTTTCTTGATTTTTCTTACAAATATGATCATGGTCTTTCATTTTTTTGATGAATAATGGTTTATTTTTATTTTATGTATGTTTATCGATGATGTGTGGATGATTTCTTATGAACAATGCCTATTTTTGTTATTATATGAATTTATTGGTGCCTAATATATTTATTTTTTACTTTTATTTGTGTGTATGGAAGGGGTTTTATTTTTGTTTATTATTATTATATATTTTTTTTTTGTTTCTATTTTGCATATAACGCAATGGATTTTTGGTCTCTTTTTTTTGAACACTAATTTAGGGAAAAAGGGATTTTTGGTTTCTTTTTTTTGAAAATTAAGAAAAATGATTGTTGATTTCTATAGTTAATTAAGGAAAAAAATTTTGGTCTTTGTATTTTTTGAAAACCAACTAAGGAAAAGGGGTTTGTTATTATTTTCTTGGTTTTATTTTTATTTTTTATTTCTTGCTTTTTTTTTTTTTTAAGGAATTGATTTTTGTCTTATCATTTTTTGATTTTTCTGGGTACAAGAGAAAGGTATTTTTTTTTTGGGTGTTTGTTTTGTTTTTATAAACAGAAAAGAGGGCTTTTTTGTTTGTTTTTTTATTTATTTCAGGAGCATAGGATGAAGGATATTTTTTTAGTTTTTAGTTTTTCTAAACATAAAAGAAAAACTTCTTGTTTGGTTTTTTTAAATTTTAATAAGACTCCCCCTTTTTTTTGTTGTTGCTTTTTTTTGGATTTTAGGAACATAAAAGATTTTTTTATTTTTAGTTTTTCTAAACAGAAGGACTTCTTTTTTTTTGTTTTGGTTTTAGTAAAAGAATAAGACTTCTTCCCTTTTTTTGTTTGTTTGTTTTTAACCCCTTTTTTTAAAAAAACGTAAAAGGACTCTTTTTTTGGCTTTGATGATTTTTTTGTTTTTTTTTTGAAGCATGAAGAAATGATGATTTTTTATTTTAACTGGCTTTTATTATTATTATTATTATTTAAAAAAACATAGAAAAAGGGAAATTTGTTTTATTTTTATTTACTTTTTAAGATAAAAAGGAAGGGGTTTTTTGCATTTTCAATCTAAAAGGGATTTTTTTTTGCTTGTTTTTTTTGCTTATGTATGTGTGTATCTTTATTTTCTAACAATGAACAAAAAGAGGGTGAGCATACTTACCTTCCCTTGGTGTGTAGCATGAAAACGATTCTTTATCACTTATCTACTCTGATGTGATTGCCTTTTATTGCCCCAACATGTCGGGCGATGATGAGCACATTCTCGAGGAGGGCCACGAGGAGGGGCCCGAGATAGTATATGGCCCACGAGGGGAGCAGTTCCTTTGGGTGGAGCGGAAAGCGGGCCCATGGCTCAAAATGCAGGGCGAGGCAGCCCGAGTCAGCCTCATACATCAACAATACACCCATATTTCAAATTTCGGTATAGTCGGCCAGGTAAAAGAAGGTTCAGATTTCTTTCTTCTGTGCAATTTTTCTTTCTTTCCATGATCTTATGTACTTTTCTCTTCTGACGCAGGACTTACCCTCTATTGTATTTCGTGGGGGAGGCTTGATTTCCAGGACTTCTACCTCTATGTCCCTCCCGTAGTGAAGTTCTTGTTGGCGCAGGTGGGCTTCTAGGAGTTTCTGTCTTGCCCCGCCATGAGGGCTGATGCCGCCTATCTGAAGGCCCTGATCGAACGGTTTCGCCCTGAGACGATGACCTTCTCCGTACATCGAGATGACCCTGATGCCTGTTGACTGGGCAATGAGTACGGGTACTAGGATGGGAGGGATACCGATAGCCGCCCTTTTCGTGCCGAGAGGAGAGGACATCATCTGACTGATAGGGGCCTATCCTCCTCGCAGGCAGATGCATGGTACTGAGGTCAAGATGTCCTGGCTTACTACACTTTACACGACCGATGAGTTGGTGGACCTGGGGCAGCCAGACAGGGTGCTTTATATTATGCCTGAGCGGGCGATCGTCTTGGCCTGCATTACTCTTCGGATCCTGCTGAGTAAGACCCTTTTTACCAATGTGAGCAGTGGCAGAGTTAGCCTAGTGTTGCTAAGCATCATGGACAACTGGGGTGACGTCCATAGGTATGACTGGGGCGGGGCTGGGTACGCATGGCTGATGTTTAACTTGGCTCGGGTCACAACTGGAGATTCCAAATCTGCTGTTGGTTTTGGGCTGCCTTGGAGGCAATCCCTCATTCCTTCGCTTTCATCAATTCCCTTGAATGATCATTATATGCTACTGACCTACTCCTGTGTGATGCTCATTTCAGGTATTGGGGTACCACCATTTTCACCCTGGGCGCCCACTTCTTCACTCAGGAGGAACTTACCTACCCTCTCCTTGGCAACTGGGACTAAGCCCGGCACCGTGATGTGGGCATGAAGCACCTGGAGATGGGTTTTAGGTCCCAACTTGAACTGATGGTTCCTGAGTAGGTAAAGCCTCTCTTAACAACTTGGTTTACCCACGCTTGGAAATCCTCCTTCATTAGTATATTGCCTGTTTAATTGATGGACCGCTTTTGGACTTGGACAGATCCTCCATGGCCCGTATCTCGCTTCCCCCTTTTGGGATCGGGCAGCCATAGGCTCCTCTTGCCTGTTTAACAATCGCCGTGTTGTCTTCTTTTATGGGGCGTGGGCCAAGGCTTACTATTTGGGGGAGTGGGAGGTGCACCAGTACCAGGGTTGCTATGCCATTCCCGTGGACCCTCGTACAGATGTTTGGAATTCTGTTGGCAGCATTGAGGAACTCACAGCGGCCCTTCTCAACCATGGGCTCCCTATCCATGCTCTTCATGTGCCCGGAGACTATCATACTTGGTACAAATGCCTGCCATATCGATTTATCCTGCCATGATTTGTATCTAGTGTCAATTTCTTCGCATTTGGTGGCCCGCATGGGCAAGTAATTACCTTTTCCTCTTTAGATTAGTCTCCTTTTATTTTATCTTGGCCCCTGCTCTTTCTGAAATGATGTTTTTATTTTATTTATAATTTGCTCTAGGGGACGGCTCTGATGATGAAGGCGGGATGGCAGCAGGTACAGTCGATTCTTCAGGGGCAGGTCCTTCTGACGTTGACCCTTCTGGTGTGGCACCTTCCGGCGAGGATCCTTCCGGCGATGAACCGTCAAGTACTTCTGAGGCTGGTGCCCCTTGGGGTGACCCAACCATAGTTTATGGGACCTTTTGACGCCTTGATGATAGTTTCCTCTCGGGCCTGTGCGCCGCCGTGGATAGGCAGGCACGTCTCTCCGTTGAAGCGGCCCGTGCCCCTCCTCCTGAGGTGATCCCTGGGGTAAGTCCTCTGACGACCCATCACTTTCTTGTTCCGGCTTCCTTTTGCACCTATTTTGGTATTGCCCTGATAGCTAGTATTGTATCTTTCTGAATGTAGAACTTCGACTCGGCCGTGGAGTATGCGGCGTATCATCGTAACCTTGTGGAGCTTCGGGATGTGGAGACGGTGAGTATTCTGCTACTTTGCTTCTTCCGTGGGTTTCGTCATCATTTTGATTGGTCCCAATTTTTTATTTTGGCTATGACTTCTAGCGTGCACACGCTAAGGAGTCACGATCTTGGCTTACCCGGATTTCTCAAGCCTGGTCCCCGGTGGGGGAGATGCGTACTTACCAGGGCTCCTCTCATCGTCGGAAGAAATAAAAGGGCGCGGACAAGGAATAGGACTTAGTTTCACCCTTTTTTAAACATTAGTACTTTGGATTGATGATTTGGATTTTTAGATAGCTTGGGTTGGATGATGTGGCACTTTGTGGATGATTTTTATTTTGGAAATATTTTAGTGCTTTTATCTTGATTCCATGCCATGGTTCCCCTGTACCGTATCTATTTTTCTACAGGATGTGCTACCCAGTTCTCTCAGAAAGTGACCCTTTGGGTAGCATGCTTTGATGTAGGATCCATCCTGCACATAAAGAAACAAAAATAGTTTCCAAATTGTTAGAGGCAATAAAAAATTGTGCACGTTGCTTACGACTACCCATAATTTTGACCAATTTTTTTTTTCTTTTTTTTTTTTTAAAAAAAAAAGAGCCCCAAAATGACTTATGAGGGGGGTGGGGCTTTTGTCTGGCACAACCATTAGTTACGCCAGGCAAAAAATGGGGGGAAAAGGTGATGGCGCAACTATTAGTTGCGCCAGGCTAAGATGGGGATAAAATGTGCTGGCGCAACTAATAGTTGTGCCAGACAAAGTTGGGACCAAAATACACTGTCACAACTAATAGTTGCGCTAGCTTTAACCTGGGGAGCCGTGGGTCCTTATATACCCGAGTTAGTCCAAAAACTCTCTTTTGTTTGTCTTGGCCATTTTGACTGATTCTTTTTATTCTCATTTTTCTAGGGGCAGGTCCATCAACATACATCGAATTCTATACGTTTCAAAAGGTCCTTGTATATTTATGGGCCTGCTTTCCAACCCTCCCTTACATGGAGGGCCCGAAATCAATTTATCCCCTTCCTTGGGCATGGGGCCCAAATTTCTAACAAGGTGGGTTGAGAGTTTGAATGAGGGTGAGCTCGTTGATTTGGAGCGCCTTAGGCTATCTCATCTTCCTTCCTTTCTTGAGGCTCCCCCATGGTGGGATCTTCTTCATGCTGCCACATCTTTTTGGAACCCGAGTGGCCATGTGTTCTGATTTGGGAATCAGGAGGTAACTCCTACTCTTGAGGAATTGTCCAACTTGTCGTGTTTGAGGCTTCACGGGGGCCTTGCCAGAATTGTACCGAAGCTGGGCTATGCCAAAACCGTTCATCTTACCTTAGGCTTGAAGAAAAGTGAATATCAGAAAAGTCTCATTGGGGGGCCCACTAAGTGTTTGATGAAATTCTTGAAAGAACTTTTTGGTGAAGAAAGTCTCCGAAAATTGCCGACTCGAAACATCTTCAACGTGTAAGCATTCTCTCTTGGCCTTATCTCAAAAATCCTTTTCTTTACCGGGGGAGAGAGCTTCTCTTTGGAAATTTGTGATATTTTGACCGAGTTTGAGGTGGGCTTATCTATGATGCATTTGGTGCTTGTTGAATTTTTTCTGTGCCTTGATGCATTTTCCCTTGGGAAGACCAGGAATCTTGGAGGTTGCCCACTTTTGCTTTCTGTTTGGCTGGGAGAACATCTTGCCATTTTGGGACCAGTACCCCGCTTTTATCTTGCTCGAGGAGAGGTGGTCTAGTCCTTTTTGGGCAGGTGCCACATGATTCCCCAGGGAGATTTGTCAGAATTGAAACTTTGACTGATTGGTGCAGATCTTATATGGAGACTTCCTTGGCTAGAGTAGTCCTTCCCTGTGATTCGTTCCCGGGACCACGAGAGCATCACCTTTTTGGGGTTGACCGGCAGCACCTTCTACTTCCCATTTCGGGTGTTGCGTTAGTTTGGCTGCACTCAGCAGGTGCCTTGTGAGGCAAAACCCCCTCTGTGTGACTTGATTTTTTCTAGAGGGTCCTCAGGGGATATAGATCAAATCGCCGCTCTTTGGGAGACACACCAGTCGACACTGATGTGCGACATGGAATAGGGAGATTTGGTTCAATCTTCTCCTGAGTATGAGGCCTGGCTAATGACTGAGCAACCTGTTTCTGGCCGTCTAGATTAAGCGGAGAGTGTTGATATTGGAAGCCCTTAGCCAAAGAAAGAGATGGCACTTTGAGCCCATATTGAGCTGCTAGTGGATGATAAGAGGGTCTTGCACGAGCTTTTAACACAGTCAGAGCAGAGAGTGCAAAGGGAGAGGTCCTTCGTTTGAAAGGTTCCTTAAGCGTTGCCCTTGGAGCCGCTGATACTTCTCGGAAGAGGTATAAGAGCTTACATGGTCATTGGTTGATCAAGCAGAATGCCCAGGAAGATGATTTTCATGCTGAGATTAGTGCCTTGAAGCACGAGCTGGGCTGCTGACTGCTTCCTGCACACATAACTTTTTGCATAAATCAGATACACAGAAAAGGGGTGTAAGAAACCCCTTTTAGAGATACACAATATTTGGTATACGTATTTTCTTTATGTTTGTTTGTTGTTTTTTTTTGTTTGTAAAAAGAAAGAAAGAAAGAAAGAAAGAAAGTTGGACATCACACCGACTATTTTTTGGGATGTGGTGTAAGCGGTGCATGCTGTAAATGAAAAGGAAAATCTATTATATTTACAAAGACTCCTTTTCTTCTTTTTTGTTGGGTACTGTTTATTATTTTTTTTTATTCCTTTTTGACTAATGAGTCTCTTTTACTAAGAGGGCTTTCCAACCTATTTTTTTATTCTCTTTTTATCCGATTTGATGCCTTACTCATAGGGTTAGAACTTGGGTCCCCTTTTTGGGCATGATTGGACCCCCCTTAAGTAGTCGGATCTTGGGTGAGTTTCAATAACTTTACCAGGACTGGAACGTCCATCCCTTCGGATTGAGTCAAACCTTTCTCCTTACCTTGAGTCATACATTTGACAAAGTAGTCTTACAAAGGTAATTCTAGTCGGGGTCTGATTCAAACCAGTATGAGTGGCCCAGAAAAGGGGATCAAGGGGAGTAGCCAAGAGGGCTCTTTAAACATTAATCAATCACTTCAAACCCCTCTTCTTTCCTTTTTTTCTTTTTTGTTTTATTTATCTCCTTTTTTACCCATGGCGCCCCTTCGGGTTTTCACCACGTCCATGGGTTTAGCTCTCTTACCCCAAGCCCCCTTTCGGATTTTTACCTGGTCCGCACAAACTCATTGTTTTTACCCGTAGCGCCCTTTTGGGTTTTCACCATGTCCATCTTGCTTTGAGCTTGTATTTTTTTATTTTATTTTTTATTTTTATTTCTCATTACTTTTTAAAAACCACAACATAGACGTCGATTCTGTCATAGCCGGCTAGACGGGGTTCTGGTGTCATCTCACAACTCAGCTTGTGTTGACTTAATAGATATCATGACTGCTTGTGAACCTAAAAGAGGGTTTTCTTCAAGGTGTAGCTTGCCCATGGGTTAGGTTAGGATTCTAAGGTATGCTGGGCCAAAAGGTTTTCCTTGATACGACTCAGTTTTCTCAACATATTTTCTTCCTTGGGGGTTTCACTATACATGCCCCGGGATTCTTCTACACATTATTTTTTTCTTTTTACTCTATTTCAGGCAATCTCTTTTTGAGGTTTTGCTTTTCCGATTTTTTTAGATTTATATGGTAACTTTACTTCCCCTTTTTTGTATATGTACACACAGACATTTTTTATTTTTTTTGGGAAGGAATTTATTGAAAGAAAGGCCCAGGCTCAAATGGGGTAGCAAAGGATATCACCATTTTTAGGGACACTTTTTGGCTACTGTGTTTGGAATGATGGCCTCTTTTGGGTGATTCTTAAGCAGTCACATATCCGTTTCACCAATACTTACCTTGTCATGATAGACTAAAAGTAGAACCATTGGACGTATCTATCATTGATGGAATCAGGAAGATGATCTTCGTCCATGGTGGCAAGGCGGATGGCGTATCCCGGTAGCACTTCTCGGACGACGTAAGGTCCTTCCCAGTTTGACATGAACTTTCCTCTAGGATCGGTGTGGAGGGATGGGAAGATCTTCTTCAGCACAGTGTCTCCTACCTTCAGATCTCGACCGTGGACACGTTTATTATAAGAGCGTGCGATTCGCCCCTGGTAAACTTGAGTATGACATAAGGCGAGGAGTCTTTTCTCGTCTAGTAAGTCCAATTGTTCGAAGTGGGATCTCTCTTTCTCTGCTTCGGGTAACCCTAATTCCATAAGGATTTGATGTGAGGGTACTTCAACCTCAACTGGTAGGACGGCCTCAGTTCCATATACAAGGGAGAGTGGTGTTACCCCTATAGCAGTATGGATTGACATTCTGTAGGCCCACAAAGCGAATGGTAGCATTTCGCTCCAATCTCGGTCAGTGACGACCATCTTCTCAAGGATACGAATGATCATCTTGTTAGCAGCTTCCACGGCTCCATTAGTTTGAGGCTGATAAGGTGACGAGTGGTGGTGCTTGATCTTGTATTGCTCGCAAAAGGCTCGGATGCACTTATTTGCAAAGTTTTTACTGCTATCTATGACGATGTCCTTGGGTACTCCAAATCGGTACACAATATTACTCTTGAGAAACTTCTAGATGTGAATAGCCGTGACGTTGGCGTATGATGCTGGTTCTACCCACTTGGTAAAGTGTTCAATGGCGACGAGGATGAATCGATGCCCGTTTGATGCTTTCGGATTAATCATTCCGACGAAGTCAAGGCCCCAAGTAGCAAATGGCTAAGGAGTGGTCATGCAGTGTAGATTGATGGCAGGAGCGTGTATTAGACTGGAGTGTTCCTGACACTTGTAGCATTTCTGAACATGTTTGTAGCAATCTGATTCCATAGTGGTCCAAAAGTATCCTTGCCGCATAATTTTCTTAGCGAGCATGTGACCGCTGACATGGGCTCTGCATATTCCTTCATGGATCTCCTTTATGATATTAGTTGCTTCACTTTCTGTAAGGCACCTGAGTAAGATGTTATTGTAGGATCGCTTGTAAAGGCACTCCTCGCAAATGACATAGCTTGCTGCTAGACGTTGGATGGTTCATCGAAGTGCTAAAAATATAACTCTGAATTTGTTCCACACCAAAGGCTCTTGGGTAGGGGCTTCAGTTATCGATCGAGAAGGTGTTAGGCACCCGATCAACCAGCTTAACACGGTCTCTACTAATGGCCAACATAAAAATAAAGTAAAAGAAAAGAAAATGACTTCCTCTTGCCCATATAGGCCTTAAATCTTATTTGTGCCCCTTCATTCCTACCGAAAATTCAGCGGCATAATGGCACAAATGGGAGGATGGGAAGAGCTAAAAGAGATAGGAGAAGAAAGGGGAGAGCCGGAGCCCCGGGCCCTTGTAACACCATAGGGGAGCCTTGCGTGGCTTGCTTTCGATGAGCTTTTAAAGGCTTGTATGGTATGGAATGAGGTTCTAACTCCTATGGCTTGAAGCTAAGAGGTAGAGAGGGAAAGCTAAGGGATTACACACACCTAACCTAAAGGCTTTTAGTGAAATGCTAAGGTCTAAGGGAGCTTTTTGAAATCTAAAATTTGTATGGGAAGTGTGCACTAAAGGGAGAAAGATCTTCTTACTTTAAGCTCTTTCTCTCTTGGGCCAAAATTCTCAACCCTTAAATCAAAGGGAGGGGGGCTCTATTTATAGGAAATGGGTGGGTTAGGAGACCACTTATATGGTAATTGGGTTTAGCAATTAGGTAATCTCACATCTAAGGATTCCTAGGGTTTTTGGAGCCTTGAAATGCGTAGGAAGGGCCTCCAATGGAGGATGATAGGGAGGGGCTTTAAGTAACCTAATGGATTGCAAATAGGGTGTAAGAGGGTGCAATAGAACTATCAACACACACCCCCAAAGACCCAAGTGGTCAATAAGTCAAACCTCAATCACAAAATTTGGGGCAAAACCAGAGGATACTACTCATATGCCTAGCGCAATTATTAGTTGCGCCAGGCAAATGCACAGTAAAATAGTGTTGAACAGTGGCCTAGAAGTTGGCTTCGAAAGGGTGGGGCTCACTTTAACACTGGCGCAACTATTAGTTGCGCCAGGCATAAAGTCTAGGAAAATGGCCTGACGAAACTAATAGTTGTGCTAGGCAAAATTACAACTAGCACAACTATTAGTTGCACTAGGCCATTTCTGGGGGAAATGGCTTTTTCTTTTTTAGTTGCGCCAAATCCCTAGGGGGGCTCAATCAAAATTATGCTTATGCCCTCAGGGTTCAAACTTCCATATCTT
The DNA here is from genome assembly GCA_021018995.1 of Chloranthus sessilifolius. NCBI lineage: Eukaryota > Viridiplantae > Streptophyta > Magnoliopsida > Chloranthales > Chloranthaceae > Chloranthus > Chloranthus sessilifolius. Next base: position 30,400,774 of record CM037587.1, on the reverse strand, counting down.
TTGACGTACAACTCCGATTGGCATGGTTTTTAGACTGTTGGAAAGATGATGACTTCTACCTTTCAATGGTATGAGATTCAATCATAGTAGAAGGCCGTAGCTGGTCTCGGTGCACCACTCCTCATCCATTCCTCGGGAAGGTTAGGTTTAGCGTTCGGAAGGGAGTCTAAGGGTCGGGATTGGTTTCTAAAGGTTTGGGATAAATTTTGAGGGATTTGGGATGATTCCTAAGGGTTTGGGAAGGTACCTAAGGGTTCCATACATGCCATCAAAAGCTCGGAAGTGAGCCTCTCTTGAAATATATTTCGATCGGGCCTTGGGCCAAATTTGGGTGTCTATAGTCTCTAGTAAATCGGTGAAGCGATTCCTTATCCGAGGGACATATGAGAATGTCACATCTTTGAAGCAAGCTATCATATCCTAAAGGTCGTCATGGTAAGCGATCAGTTTCTCATCTCTCATCTTCCAATCTCCATTCGTCTAGCATATAATCAACTACGAATCGCCAAATACTCGGAGGTGAGTTAACTTCAGATCGAGAACCGCCTGCAAACCAGCGACACAAGCTTCATACTCGGCCATGTTGTTAGTGTAAGGAAAGTTGAGCTTGATAGAGATGGGTACATGGAATCCTTTTAGCAAAATCAGAATGGTGCCAACTCCCTAACCCTCGGCATTAGTTGCCCCGTTGGTCGATTTTAAATGTAACCCTTGCAAGTGCACAAGATCTATTGCAGTATGGTAAGAACAAGGGTGTCGAACCCACAGGGAAACGTGAATTTTAATTAATTCTTTCAGAGATTTAAAAACGTCCCTAAGGAAGTACCAAAGGGAAAATTCAATTTAACTAAAAATTTATCACTTTTTCTAAATGCAAGAAAAATAAATTAATTAATCTAAACAACTAATTACTGATGAATCTAAAATAATAATTAAATGAGATCAAGGAATATGCTACCCCAGATTTGTACCCCTTTTCTACCATTAAAACTCATAGTTTCATTAAAGCATCATTCACACCATCATTCATCTACAAAAATGATTCGAAATAAAATATGATCATCAATCCGGCATACCCTATCTAAAAACAATGACTCAGCCTATCATCGCGGTATGAGTCATGTAAGAAGCATAGCGTATCTCATGATGTTTAGAACATAACAGTAAGTACATAATCGCTCTACAGCCTAGATCAGTCTGCAGGTCCAGATCTAGCGATTATAGCCGTTGATACGTGCAATCAACGGTCATAACAAGCATTCAATATATTTTCAATAATACAAACTTTTAGCAAAATGATTCCATGATGACAATAAATCGACTATGGTATTAATCATAAATAAGGGTACTTATCTGGGGATCGCATCTTCCCCGATCTACTTATTTAGCCCCTCATCTTTGGTGTATGATCTCCTTGTTCATTCAAAGTCATTCCTCTTTTCATTTCTCCCAAAGATCTTTGTTTACAATGCCTTTTCCTAAATACAATCTATGCATTCATGAACGTAAAGGAAAAATAATACAAATCCTAGGTACAATCTACCCAGATGGAACCCTAGAAGAAGGAGAAAGAACTCTTGAAAAGATGTCAAGAGGAGTCTAAAACCAAAAATAATAATAATGAATAATAATCTTCTAAAAAATTCTCTCCAAAAACTCTAAAAAAAGAAAAGCCAAAACTAACTCTCTAATTATCTATCTCTAATTCCCCCTTTTCCGAAGTGTTTGATCCGCTTTAAATAGAGCCGAAGTTTCCCAGCCGCAGAGGTGTTCCAACTCAAAAATTTAGGGTCGATTAATCGACCCAATAGGGTCGATGCATCGACCTCCCAGATTTTCGTGAATTCCCGCCGAACTTTGCATCAGACATTGCTTTGGTATTGTGGCCATAAAGTTCTGTCCTGAACTCGAAATGAGGTGAATCTTACGCTGTTGGAAAGCTGACAGAAATCTTTACAACTTTTGTGTTTTGATAATTTCATAATTCGGTTGTCTTGAAGGTCCAAATTGAGCTGAAAGTCGCACCAAGTTCTCGATGACCCAAAGTTGCAGTGTTTTGACATTATTTTCAGAATTCTTGGGCTGTTTTCTGCACTTGGCTTGTATTTACCTGAAACACTTCAAATCTAATAATTCTTATCAGATAGCCTTCATCGGATAGTTAAATATAGGTATCTAGGGATGAAATATCATCATATTTCACTACTCATCACACCCCCAAACCTACACTTTGCTAGTCCTCGAGCAAAGCAAACTAAAGAAAATAAATGCCACTTTCGTAGGGAACACGATTGCACTTAGCATGTGCAACAAGCCTTTAAACCCCTAGGTGATCCCTAGTGGAGGAGTTGTGTCTCCTGAGGGTTTACAGTGAAGTTACCCACAAACTTCAATAAATTCTAAACCATCGGCAAAATTGAGTTTTCAAAACATGATTTTTTATAACATATATATTATTCAAAAACAAAAACATTAATTGTTTCAATATGTGAATCATCAATCTTAAATATTAATGTCATGTCAATCATGCTAGTATCCATTCAAATTAATCTAATGCTCAAATTGTTAAACAACTCATCCATTCATGCCTAAACGTGAAGTGTGTGCATACCCAAACCAAGATTCATCCATCTCGGAACTAGTCCAAACGAAAAACCGTCGAATTTGTTGTCTCGACTCAATCCTCACTTTAGGTATACTCTCGAAATAAAATCACTTCGATGATGGGTAAGCTTTAGCACATATGTGAGAGATCAATACAAAACAAGCAAAAAGGTCTCACATGATAACTGAAACACGATGTAATCAATGAATAAAATCAAATCTCATAAGAACAGATACTTGTATATCCTAAGCATGTCATATCAAGTGTCATAAGTATCATATATTTACTCTCCATAAGGCAGTTACCAATGCAAGATCAGATCATGAAGGTCTTTTGTAGGGTTGTAATGGGGCTCAGGAAAGGGTAAGAAAGAAAGGGAAGTTGGGATTCAAAATTTCTGAGAAATCGGAAAGGAAACACCTTTTTGATTTTTCTATTTCTCTTATTTTTCTTTTCTAATCTCTCACTATTTTTCTCAATATTCTTCTCAACTTTCTTTTTCTTTTGAATTTCCTTTTCTTGAAGCACCTCATATTTTTCATTATTTTTCACAATTTTCTTTTTCTTTTTCTCCCCCCTTTTTCTTTTATATTTTTGCCATACACTCTCAGTAAACACCACAACTTAGTAACTCTCCACTTACCCTCTTTTCGTTCACTCTCATCCCTCGTTCCTAATTTCTCAGAAATAAGAAGGGTAAAGCTGAATTTTCAGAAATGGTGAAGGGTTAAAGGTTAACGTGGCTTATCAAAGAATGTATAAAGGTAAATTTTTCAATAGGCTCAAAGGGGTACTAGAAGGATAAATTTATATGAGGTGGGGCATTTAAACACAAACGAGCCAAAGATGTCCTTCAATCATGTCCTTAAAAGATGGTAACCTTGCCTATTTGTCTTGAGTAGACTATAGTACGTTCTAACATAATAATATGAATTTGATATCATGCAAAGTCACAAGCCAAAATAAAGTGTATGAGATTATGCAAAATAATTCATATTCAAAGAAAAATCCGAATTTATGTATTCACTCATCAACAATGGATATTTGGCTCTAAAGCTTCCTGGGTTTAGTCTCCACTAAGAACCTAAGATTCACCATTTAAAACAGTTCATCGATTTCTGAGTCTTAGCTTGGTATAAGTGTAAAAATTATAAGCATGAATATCAAAATTACCCACAAAATATCACATTAAGCTTCATTATTCTAGATACAAGCATTCAAAATCTGACATCGATATTCTCAAAATTAAATTCACATACATCATCAACTAAAGTTTGAAAACTATCGTAAAATAATGTGCATGATGACTTCAAAATAAAAAATTTTCTTTTTTTATTATTATTTTTTATTATTTTATTTTTTTTTGAAAATATAAGTGACGCAAAATAGATAATCATACCCCCAAACCTAAAGATTACAATGTCCTCATTGATTGAAATAAGTAGCTCACCCCCAAACCTGTTGAAAAGTACCTCAACACAAAGATCAGGTGCAGAGAATATGTGCATCAAATTGGAACATGACCAAAAATAGATTGAAGGTAATGTGGCTACACTAATTTGGAAATTAAAAACAACCTAAACTAAACTAAAAACTAATATTCTAGAACTAACAAAAACAAAAATGAAAATGAAAATAAATAAAACACATTGGGTTGCCTCCCAGGAAGCGCTGAGTTTAAGTGTCGACAGTTCGACCTCTTCATTGATCAAGAATCTGGGTCACTAAGGTGCATTGCCTCAATTCTCATCTAGGTCATGGGCTCAAACACCGGTTTAAGACGTTGCCCATTCACTTTGAAAACTCGATTGTCCGTGAGACTGTGAATCTCAATCGCACCATGCACACTAATAGAAACAACCTGATACGGGCCTTCCCATCTCGATTTCAGTTTTCCCGGGTGAAGCTTTAGTCTGGAATTAAACAGCCAAACCTTTTGCCCAATGTGAAACTCTTTCCGAGAAATTGACTCATCATGCAACTTCTTGTACCGTTCTTTGTACATCTTGGAGTTTTCATACGCATCATAGCGTAGCTCTTCTAATTCACTCAGCTGTAGCCTTCGATTTGATCCTGTCGCTTGCATATCGAAGTTAAATCTTTTGATAGCCCAAAATGCATTATGCTCCAATTCAACAGGAAGATGGCATGCTTTCCCGTAGACAATTCTGAACGGAGACATTCCAATTGGTGTCTTGAAGGCGGTACGATAGGCCCAAAGAGCATCAGATAGCCGGTTAGACGAATCTCTTCTATCTGGTCGCACCGTCTTTTCTAAAATTCATTCAATCTCTCGGTTCGACACTTCCACTTGACCACTAGTTTGCGGGTGATATGGCGTTGCAACCTTGTGAGTGACGCTGTATTTCTTCATTAAAGTAGCAAAATGGCGGTTGCAGAAGTGCGAACTGCCATCACTAATGATCGCCCGTGGAAACCCGAATCTGTTAAAAACATTTTCTTTCAGAAATTTGACAACGACCTTGTGATCATTTGATTGGGTTGCCACAACTTCTATCCATTTGGAGACATAGTCAACAGCCACAAGAATATATGAATACCCGAAAGATGGGGGAAAAGGACCCATGAAGTCAATCCCCCAAACATAAAAAATTTCAACAATTAGAATCGGATTAAGGGGCATCATATTTCATCGTGAAATATTTCCCAGCTGTTGACATCATTGGCATTCTTTGCAAAATTGAGCAGCGTCATGAAAGATGGAGGGCCAGTAGAATCCGCTTTGAAGGATTTTCTGTGCGGTCTTCTGTCCTCCGAAATGGCCTCCACAGGCTCCAGCATGGCAGAAATTTATGACGCTTAGTTGCTCTTCTTCTGGTATACATCTCCTGATGATTTGATCGGAACAGATTTTGAATAATTATGGTTCATCCCAAAAATAGTATTTTATTTGGGAGAAAAAGAGATGCTTATCATTCTTACCCCATTCAGTAGGGATTCTGCCAGTGACTAGATAATTCACGATATTGGCAAACCAAGGAGCTTTCGTAGCAGTCGCATCAATTGCCATCAATTGCTCATCCGCAAAAGAGTCCCGGATAGGTTCAGGTGCAAATGATTCTTCAGGCAAAATGCGAGACAAGTGATCAGCCACAACATTCTCTACTCCCTTTTTATCTTTGATTTCGAAATTGAACTCTTGAAGGAGCAAGATCCAGCGGATCAATCTTGGTTTGGCGTCCTTCTTTGCCAACAAATATTTCAATGCAGAGTGGTCTGGAAAGACCACTATTTTTTATCCAAGTAGATAAGATCGAAATTTATCGAGAGCATACACCACAGCTAACAATTCTTTCTCTGTGGTGGTGTAATTGAGTTGTGCATCAATCAATGTCTTGCTAGCATAGTAAATTACGTGAGGTAATTTGTTTGCCCTCTGCCCTAAGACATCTCCGATAGCGTAATCAGATGCATCACACATGAGTTCGAATGGTAAAGAATAATTCGGTGGTTGGATTATTGGTGCATTTGATAAGAGCTCGCGCAATTTCAGAAATACTTTCATGCAGTCCTCGTTGAAATCAAAAGGAACATCTTTGCCAAGCAGGGTGCACAATGGTTTAGCCACCTTACTAAAATCTTTGATGAACCTTCTATAAAATCCAACATGCCCCAAAAATGATCGAATTTGTCGAACACTCTTCGGTGGGGGCAAATTAGCAATTAGGTCGACTTTGGCCTTATCAACATCGATTCCTTTCTTGGAAACAATATGCCCGAGAACAATTCCTTGTTGAACCATAAAATGGCTCTTTTCCCAGCTAAGAATAAGTTTTGATTCGACACAACGTTGCAGCACTTGTGAAAGATGATTCAAACAAGAACCAAATGTTTTCCCAAAAATAGAGAAATCGTCCATGAATACCTCGATGAACTTGTCAATCATATCCATAAATATGGCCAACATACATCGTTGAAAAGTAGCAAGTGCATTACATAAGCCGAACGACATCCTTCGATATGCAAAAGTACCGTAAGGACACGTGAATGCCGTTTTCTCTTGATCAGGGGGAAAAACGGGCACTTGATTGTATCTCGAATAACCATCAAGAAAGCAATAAAACTCCTGTCCTGCTAACTTCTCAAGAATTTGATCAATGAACGGAAGGGGAAAATGATCATTTCTGGTAGCTGTGTTCAATTTTCTATAATCAATGCAGACACGCCACCCAAAAGTTTCGCGAGTAGGGACCAATTCTCCTTCAGTAGTTTCTTTCACAGTGATTCCGGACTTTTTCGGAACGATTTGGACTAGACTTACCCATTCACTATCAGAGATCGGATAGATGATTCCAGCATCGAGAAGTTTAATGACTTCCTTTAAAACGACTTCTTACATGTTCGGATTAAGTCATCTTTGCGGTTCCCTCGATGGTCTACTCTCATCTTCCAGATGTATTTTATGCATACATACTGATGGGTCAATCCCTTTTAAATCAGCTAGGGTTCATCCAATAGCCTCCTTGTGATCTTTAAGCACCTTCAACAAGTCATGCTCTTGTTCTTCTGACAACGTGGATGAAATTATCACTGGAAACGTTTCTCGTGGCCCCAGAAAAGCATATTTGAGCGATTCAGGCAACTGTTTCAATTCCACAGTTGGTGGCTCCTTAATTGATGGAGTCGGTTCAGCTTTTACCTCAATGGGTAACGGTTCTATCTTAGTCACAACTTCACATAAGTTATCATCTTGACATAATGAACTTGACTTATTCTCCTCTGGTTGCTTCCTTTTATATCCCTTTTCCTCATAGATGGCTAACAAAGCAGTTTCAAATTCTTCTTTGGTGAGCATTGATGGTAATGCTTCATCCACTACTTCGTCCATCTGATCGATGTAAAAATATTCGACCTCATCCTTGTTAGGGAAATGGTTCATCGCATGAAATATGTTCAATCTGACCTTCATGTTCCCAAAAGAAACATCCATGACTCCCGTTCGACAATTAATGCAAGCGTTGGCAGTAGCGAGAAATGGACGTCCAAGGATGATGGGGACTTGATTAATGGATTTAACAGGTGGTTCCATGTCTAAAACAATGAAGTCTACTAGAAAGACAAACTTGTCTATTCCAACCAAAACATCCTCGATAATACCCCTAGGTCTTCTTTCTGACCTATCTGCCAGTTGGAGTGTGACCGTCGTGGGTTTCAATTCACCCAATCCGAGTTTCTCATACATTGAGTATGGGATCAGATTAACACTCGCTCCCAAATCCAATAATGCCTTTCCAATTTGTTGCCCACCAATGACACATGGAACAGTTGGGACTCCAGGGTCTTTCAGTTTCTGTGGGGTTTCCAATTGCAACATCGAACTGACTTGATTAGTCAGGAACACTTTCTTTGAAACATGAGTACGTGCCTTTCTCTTACGAGTGCACAAATCTTTGTAAAACTTGGCATACTCAGGAACTTGTTTGATTGTTTCAAGTAATGGAAGATTTATCTTTACTTGTTTGAATGTTTCAAAAATTTCTTCCATTTTTGCCGGTCCCTTTCCCATTCTAGATGGAGGAGTTAGGCATTGAGGGAATGGTGCCTTTGGGACATAAGGTGCAGATTCAAGTTTCGATTCTTTTTCACGTCCTTATTGGACAGTTGGAAGTGACACTTCCTCTATTTCTTTTTCTTTTCCCCTCTCTCTTCCTTGCCCTTTCTCTTTCTCTTTTTCGTTCTCTTTTCCTTTTCCTTTATGTTTTCTTATCTCTGATTCTTTCTCTTTCGCTGCTTCTCTTTCTACATCAACTTCCACAGGCATTTTCACTTGATTATCAACTTCTCGCCCACTTCTCAGCATCGTAACAGCTTTCAACTGTTAACTATTCAATGGTCCTTCATCAGGTGGTGCTTGACCTCGAGGATTATTGACGGGTTGGCTGGGAAGCCTACTTTCCTCTCGTTGACTCAATTGATTGGCCGATTGACTGACTTGGTCCATTATCATCTGCTGAAAAGATTGCATGCTTCGCATCACCTTTTCTTCCAGATCAGAGTCTTTCGAAGTGCTGGTATGAGATTGATTAAGATTCTGATTGAAATTCTGATTTTTTCGATATTCAGTATTTGGATGATAATACGGAGCATTCTGCTGGAAATTGAAATTCTGTTGGAAATTAGGATTCTGTTGTGGACGAAAATTCTGCTGAAAATTTTGTTGAAAATTTTGTTGTCCACTCATTGGATTAGATTTGAACTGCTGATTCACCTGTCTAGTTTGGTTTGATCCTCCCCATCCTAAGTTTGGGTGATTTTTCCATTCCGGATTGTAGGTATTGGAGTACATGTTTCTACCCTGCCGCTGATAAAATTGAGTCACATTGACCTGCTCTTGAGGAGTAGGTTCATCTGGGATGAATGACAAAGTCGTTGGGCACTCATTAGCAATGTGACCTGGGTGGTCACAAATTGAACACACAGTGGGGGTGATAGGAGCTTTAGATTGCTTGGTAGCAGCTAACAACATATTCATTTGCTTGGACAACATGCCAACCTTTGTTGATAGATCAGATGTATTATTGTTGACATCATATAATCCGTCTTTTGTCAACATATGAGATTTAGGTGCCAGGTCCAAGTTAATTCGCCCCAATGTTGCATTTTGTATCGAGGTTTGATACAACTTCTGAAACAATGCCCACAATTCGTCAGCTTCCTTTGTGGCATATGATCCACCACAAGATGCATCAACCATGCGTCTCTCTTCAGGAATCAATCCATTGTAAAGCCTTTGGACTTGTTGTCACCTTGAAACTTGATGATTTGGACAACTCTTAATCAATTCCTTAAAGTGTTCCCAACATTCATGAAATGTTTCTGTAGGTTGTTGGGAAAAGAACTGGATCTTCTGACGCAACTCAATGGTTTTGATCATGGGAAAATATTTTTTAAGAAACTGACGGTGTAGCTCTGCCCAACTCCGAATAGATTGCGGCTCTAAGGAATAGAACCACGTTTTTGCCTTATCCCTTAAAGAGAAAGGAAAGAGTCGGAGCTTAGCTATCTCATCAGTGACATTGTGGACTATGAACATTTTGCATATCCCAGTGAATTCATTTAGATGAACGTGCGGATTTTCATTTACTAATCCATGAAAAATTGGTAGCATTTGGATCATTGCTGATTTGAGTTCATAGTGGTTTCCCTGAATGGGAGCATGCATGATACATTCCTGATCCTCGTAAAAATCAGGATCATTATAATACTCCAATGTTCTAGGGCCCTCATTGTAATTGTTGTTCCCATTATTCCCATTATTTGCATTATTGCCATTATTGCCATTCTGATTATTCCCATTCATTTCTTGCCTTTGATCAGCCATGGTATCAGTATGATGATACTGATTCCTCTGGATTCTACGATTCTCTCTACAAGATCTTTCGATCTCAAGATTAAACGGTTGCGATGTGGGTGATGAGATCGAGTAAAGCTCATGCACCACGCTCACAAACAAGGACTGATGAATCCACAACAAACCCAAAAAATTTAGCTTCAATCGATTAAAGCAAAGATTTTCAACCGATTGACACAAGCGCACAAATTTTTTTTTTTTTTTTTTTTTTATTTTTTTTTAATTAAACTTAAAAATCAAATTTAAAATAATAATTTTTTTTTTTTTTTTAAATCTGAATTTCAAAAATAAAAATTAAATTCGAAAATTAAAATATAAAATTTAAATTTCAAAACCTAAAGGCAATCCTACAAAATCCTATAAAATCTTACCTAAAAGAGAAAAAGAAGGGAGAGAATAGAAAGATTCCTATAAAGCCTAAAGCAAGTAGTCCCACAAAAATTAATAACTAGATTTTAGAAAATCCTACAAAATATCTAAAAGAGGAAAATAAGGAAAATAAACTCCTAAAAAATTTAAAATAAGAAATCCTAAAAATCTAAACTTCCTAAAAGAACTCCATAAAAACTTACCTAAGAGAAAAAAATAAGGGAAAAAATTTTAATTTTTTTTTTTTTAATTAAAATTAAAATTCGAATTTAAATTAAATTAAATTTTAAAAAAATAATAAAAAAAAAAATCCAAATTTCAAAAATAAAAATTAAATTCGAAAATTAAAATATAAAATTTAAATTTCAAAACCTAAAGGCAATCCTACAAAATCTTATCTAAAAGAGAAAAATAAGGAAAAGAATAAAAGATTCTTAAATTTCCTAAGGAAGGTATCCTAAAAATCTATACTTCCTAAAAAGACTCCTACAAAATCTAAAATAAGAAGCCTAAAAATTTCAACTTCCTAAAAGACTCCTACAAAATCTAAAATAAGAAGCCTAAAAATCTCAACTTCCTAAAAGACTCCTAAAAAAAAAAATACTTACCTAAGAGAGAAAAATAAGGGAAAGAAGATTTTGCAAAGCAAAAATCCAAAATTTGATTTTATTTATTTATTTATTTATTATTATTATTATTATTTTATTACTATTATTATTTTTTAATCAAAACACAGAAAATCCCTAACCGAATTAATCAAAATTTCGCCGATCTCCCCAGCAACGGCGCCAAAAACTTGATCGATTTTAAATGTAATCCTTGCGAGTGCACAAGATCTATTGCAGTATGGTAAGAACAAGGGTGTCGAACCCACAGGGAAACGTGAATTTTAATTAATTCTTTCAGTGATTTAAAAACGTCCCTAAGGAAGTACCAAAGGGCAAATTCAATTTAATCAAAAATTTATCACTTTTTCTAAATGCAGGAAAAATAAATTAATTAATCTAAACAACTAATTACTGATGAATCTAAAATAATAATAAATGAGATCAAGGAATATGCTACCCCAGATTTGTACCCCTTTTCTACCATTAAAACCCACAGTTTTATTAAAGCATCATTCACACCATCATTCATCTACAAAAATGATTCGAAATAAAATATGATCATCAATCCGACATACCCTATCTAAAAATAATGACTCAACCTATCATCGCGATATGAGTCATGTAAGAAGCATAGCGTATCTTATGATGTTTAGATCATAACAGTAAGTACATAATCGCTCTGCAGTCTATATCAGTCTGCAGGTCCAGATCTAGCGATTATAGCCATTGATACGTGCAATCAACGGTCATAACAAGCATTCAATATATTTTCAATAACATAAACTTTTAGCAAAACGATTCCATGATGACAATAAATCGACTATGGTATTAATCATAAATAAGGGTACTTATTTGGGGATCGCATCTTCCCCGATCTACTGATTTAGCCGCTCATCTTTGGTGTATGATCTTCTTGTTCATTCAAAGCCATTCCTCTTTTCATTTCTCCCAAAGATCTTTGTTTACAATGCCTTTTCCTAAATACAATCTATGCTTTCATGAACGTAAAGGAAAAATAATGCAAATCCTAGGTACAATCTACCTAGATGGAACCCTAGAAGAAGGAGAAAGAAGAACTCTTGAAAAGATGCCAAGAGGAGTCTAAAACCAAAAATAATAATAATGAATAATAATCTTCTAAAAAATTCTCTCTAAAAACTCTAAAAAAAGAAAAGCTAAAACTAACTCTCTAATTATCTATCTGTAATTCCCCATTTTCCGAAGTGTTTGATCCGCTTTAAATAGAGCCGAAGTTTCCCAGCCGCAGAGGTGTTCCAACTCGAAAATTTAGGGTCGATTAATCGACCCAATAGCGTCAATGCATCGACCTCCTAGATTTTCGTGAATTCTCGCCGAACTTTGCATCAGACATGGCTTCGGTATTTTGGCCATAACTTTCTATACCGAACTCGGAATGAGGCGATTCATACGCCGTTGGAAAGCTCATAGAACGCTCTACAACTTTTGTCTTTTGCCAATTTCATAATTCGGCCGTCATGAAGATACAAATTGAGCTGCAAGTCGTACCAAGTTCTTGATGACCCAAAGTTACAGTGTTTTGACATTATTTTTAGAATCTTGGGTTGTTTTCTGCACTTGGCTTGTATTTACCTGAAATACTTCAAATCTAATAATTCTTATCAGATAGCTTTCATCGAATAGTTAAATGTAGGTATCTAGGGTGAAATATCATCATATTTCACTACTCATCACCGTCAAAGTGCATTACCCAAGATTCTTCTGCTTCCTCAGTATCGTCTTCCGTTATGAACATGATGTCCTCATCAGGAAACTTGGTTCTCAAAGGTTCATAATCTGGCAAAGGATTTTCGACAAGATGATCGGCAAGTGCCTATCCCTTTATCGACTTCTGAGTGATGTCGTGATGTCGAACTCAAACAATAAAAGCTGCCATCGTGCAGTTTGCCCAGTGAGAGCAGGCTTCTCAAACAGGTATTTTAATGTGTTCATTTGGGCTAGGAGTAGAACGGCTTGGGATAGCAAGTAATGACGGAGCCTCTGAGTAGCCCATACAAGAGCCAGACATGCTTTCTGTAGATGAGAATAACACATTTCATAATCAGTAAACTTCTTGCTCAGATAGTAGATGGCTTGCTCTCTTCTTCCTGTCTCGTGATGCTGCCCTAGGACACATCCCATCGAGACCTCCATCATGGAGAGATACATCAGGAGTGGTCTCCCTAGCTCGGGTGGTACTAACACAGGTGGGTTAAGGTGGTAGCTTTTGATTTTATCGAACGCCACCTGACAATCATCATTCCATTCAACGGGCGAGTCCTTTCGAAGTAGCTTGAAGATCGGCGTGCAGATTGGAATTAGTTGAGCAATAAACCGACTGATATATTGTATTCTGCCTAAGAACCCTCTAACCTCTTTCTCAGTAGACAGCAGTGGCATTTTTGTGAAAGCTTTGACTTTGACTCGATTGACCTCGATCCCTCTCCTGATGTTGATGAATCCTAACAATTTTTTGGACATAGCACCAAAAGTGCACTTTTGTGGATTCAGACGTAACCTGTACTTTCTCAGCCTCTCAAATAGTTTATGGAGGTTTACCAAGTGATCGCCTTGCTCCGGTGACTTGGCCATCATATCATCGACATACACTTCAATCTCTCGGTGCATCATGTCGTGAAACAGTGCAGTCATAGCTCTCTGGTATGTTGCACCAACATTCTTTAGCCCAAACGACATGACTCAATAGCAAAAGGTTCCCCAAGGGGTGATGAACGCAGTCTTCTCTCGATCTTCCTTTGCCATCTTTATTTAATTATATCTAGAGAATCCTTCCATAAAAGAAAGCATCCCATACTTAGCGGTATTATCGACTAAGATGTCGATGTGCGGTAATGGGAAATCACCCTTCGAGCTCGCTTTGTTCAAATTTCAAAAATCTATGCACATGTGGACCTTTCCATTTTTCTTTGGCACATGCATAATATTCGCTAGCCACTGCAGGTATTTGGATACCATGAGAAACCCCGCGTCATACTGCTTGATGACTTCATCCTTGACTTTCAGCATCCACTCGGGTCGGAGATGTCTAAGCTTCTGCTTAACCAGCTTCATATCAGGGTAGAGACGTAACTCATGCTCGACCAAATCGGTGTCCAGACCAGGCATGTCCTTGTACAACCATGCAAAAATGTCTTGGTATGATCGAAGGAAATCAATCATGCCTTTTTTTTCTTTGGGAGACAGCGATGTTTTGATTTTGGTAATTCAGGGAATCTCCTCAGTCCCTACATTAACATCCTTAGTTTCCTCGACAATAGGGGTAGGGCCATGCTTAAACTCAGCAAACTGGTCAAGGAGCTCATTGGGGAGCCCCTCCACTGGGATATCCTCGTCTAGACTCGTCACTCCTACCTTTTCTAGTATTTCTATAGGAAAGGGGTCGATTTTATGTGGGACGGGTATTTCGATTAAGGCATCATTTTATGGGATTTTATCTAGAATTTTAAATGATAATATTTTTGGACAATATATTTTTTCAATGTTTTTGAGGTTTTCTATTTCTTCGGAGACGGACCCTTGGCAGCGCGAGTCTGTGTATATATAAGGTATTACCTGCCAAGGGCTTATCTTAATTTTTGTAGGTTGTTTTTTTTTTAGAAATGAGTGTTAAATATTAGGCCACTCCCTGCTTCTAGGGTTTGGGGTAAAGATTCCCAGTTGTGAACCTGAGGGGTCGCTCCTTTACTTGATTGGATGGAGGGCTGGCTGATATGACTCATTTGAGTCAGCTTCCATCATGTTGATCCCCATTTCATCTGAGATGATGTCCTCAAATGTTAAATCCATTTTGTAGTGATTTACCACATGGGGAGTTTATTCAGGTACTGGCTGTCATTCCTCAAAGAGGGATAACAGGGCCAAATCTATCTCCAGGCTGGGAAGGGTAACGTGGGGATTGGTGGGGTGAACTGGTGTTGTAGGCTTGTGTAGGGTTAATCGAGTTTCCCCATTCCGGTCAATCTTCACAACCCTATCACTTATGAATGAATTCCTGATGTGAGGCCTGGGACAAAGCTTCTCCTCTTCCAAGTGTATCCCCCTGGCTCTTACGATCGCCGTCTCACGGGCCTTCTCCTTGGCCTCTCGGGCCTCTTCCTCTGTGGGCTTGTAACCTAACCCAAAACAAACTTTCTGCCCCTTGGCTATTATCGGCTCTCTTCTGCCTTGCAGTCTTGGCCCAAGTCCTCTACCTTTTTTATAGCCACATTTCTGGAGCATCGCCACTGCTGCTTCTGTTCCGCCACTGGGTTTGGAGACTATGCTTTTTAGAGGTGTTGGGCCTACTGCTGGCACCTCATATTCAAAACTATGGAGGTCGGTGTCTTCCTCAGTATGTGGCACATCCATTACTTTGAGATTTTCAATGCTATGGGTGGCCTTGTCTTTGTCGTCATGCCCTTCACCAATGATTGTGATCACCTTCTGCTCGGATATGAATTTTAATTTTTGATGGAGGGTAGAAGGTATGGCCACAAACTCATACAACTAGGGGCATTTAGTAGATTAAATGAAGATTTGATATCCATCACTTAGAAAGGTATGGAAAAGGTCATGGACCCGATTACTAACTCAAGGTCGACCTCTCCTAGTATTTCTCTTCTTATGTTATCAAAACCCCGAGCACTTGTTCTTATCGACCTCAGCATATAGGGGTCCACACTAATTTTGGTGGCAGTCCGCAACGAGCACACATTCAGAGCTGACCCGTTATCAATTAGAACTAAGGAAATTATCATGATCCCAGATTCAACAGTAATATTGAGGGATTTAGCATGACTATTTCCCTCCTCTGACAGATTTGCGTCCGAAAATGAAATGGCATTGGGTGCCATTACTTGTCTAATTATTTGCCTAACTTCATTTGGGCTCACCTACTGGGATACATGGGCATTCTTTAACATTCCCATTAAAGCTTTAAAATGGAGTGGAGACATCATTATTAGATCTCAGACAGTGATATGGGTTGGCATTCTTCTTAGTTGGTCTCAAGGATGTGCTCCCGACTCATCTTTTCGAACGGGTGGACTGCACTATCTTTCATTCCCTCTGATCGTGCTGGTGTTGTTGCTATTGTTGTTATCGTTGCTGCCTCAGGCTGTTTTACGATCTTTCCCGATCTGGTAACGAAGTCCATGGTCCCTTCCTTGTTGTTGTTGCAGTCGGCATTAGCATTGGTCTGTTCATAGCTCAGCGGGACCTGATGAGGATCATAGGTTGGTCCGATGATCTGGAATAGTAGGGCTGCTGGCTCTTGACGTGCGTGTGCTGATGGCTCAGGCAAGGTAGGTAAGACTAGGTTTACCTCAGTGAAAGATGGGTGGGTGGAAAATTTGGGCCAAGTAGGGGTGGTGATGTTTAACGGTGATTGCACCGGGGGTAATGGGGTGGGCATAGGCCATTGGTAGCTAATGGGTGTGGGTGGATTGGGGGTTTGATGGGCCATTAGGTAATTGATGGGGGTGGTGGAGTTTGTGGGTAGTTGAACTGGGGGTAATGGGGTGGGCATAGGCTATGGATAACTGACGGGTGCGGGTGGAGGATTGGGGGCTTGATGGCTTATTGGGTAATTTAAGGAGGTGGTGGAATATGATTGATATGCATTTATTTGTACGTAGTTAATGGGGGTGGGTGGTGGAAAATAGGCCCTAAGATCTAGAGGTTCGGTCTGCGATGCAGGGGTAGGGAAGTAATCTGCTAGATTTAGGGGTTTAATCACCCCAATAGTTCCTTCTCCTAGATTTCTCTGCCTTGGTGCCACAAACATTTATTGATTACAAATGAAGTCTGAAGGATCAAACTCCAATTCTTCTTCAAACTCCTCTACCATCCCTATGGTAGGTCTAGGACCTGCTATTCCGGTAGGGTGTGGTGGTAAAGGCACCTGGTGAATATTTGCGTGTTGGTTCATTTGGGTGGGTGTAGGGGCAATGATCTTCTCAACATTGATTAAATCCTGGATCGCGTGCTTTAATGGGAAGCAGTGATCAGTTGAGTGACCCGAACCCTGGTGAAAATTACAATGAGTATTGGGGTCAAAATTATATGGGATCAGATTGGGAGGAGGTCACGGTTAGAGAGCAGTTATTAATCCCTTTTCAATTAACAGAGGTAAAAGTACACTCAGAGATTGCCCCAAAGGCATAAAGACTTTATCATAATGGGCTCTCCTCTTTGGGCTCATTTGCATCCCCTGCCCATTTCCTGCTCTTTGTACTAGCCCTATCCCAACAGGAGCTGGTTGCACTACTTTAAATTGGAAGGGGGCTACATTGTTATTATTGGGTCGGGTGTTTACAACATTCTATACCTCTGCCCCTGTTCTTCTATCATTTCTCTGCTCGAAGAGCCTCCTTACCCTGCTAGGACCCCCGAATGTATTCTTGTTCAACTGCCCTTCTCTGATGGCGTCCTCACAGCGGTTGGCGTTCCTTACCAAGTCAGCAAAACTGGACTGCTACTAGTATACAAGAAATCCTGAGATCACTGGTAGGGTATTCTTTCAGATCATTTCTATTTGCTTGTCATCAGGTATCCTATTTCAGACTTGAGCTGCCAGTGCTCTCCAACGCCCTAAGTAATCGCTAAAGGTTTCATTAGAGTTCTGCTTCAATCGGGCTAGATCTGACTTGCGGGACTCAATGTCTATGTTGTAGACATATTGCTCTTGGAATAGGTGGGTTAGATCTTTTCATATTTTAATCATTGATGGTTCAAGAGATGTGAACCATCTTAAAGCTGGGCCGGTTAAACTTTTCAGGAACACTTTGATGAGGAGTCGTTCGTCTTCGCCGTATTGGCACATGTCCCCACTGTAGGACTTAAGGTATGCAATAGTGTTGCTTATGCCGTTATATTTATCAAAGACCGACATTTTGAATTTAGGGGGTAGGGGATCGCAGCAAACAAGCACAAGTCCGTGAAGTTTGTGGCATGAATTTTAGGACCACCCATCTTCAATAACTGCTTCTGAAACTTGTCCAACTGTTCCCTCAATTGTTTTGATTCTTTGTACATGGGGGTCGCCTTCTCAATTCTGAGTTTGGACTCACTCTAGGCAACCAGGGATGGGGTAATTATAGGTGGAGGACTAACATTGGTCAATACCCTGACATAGGCCCCACTGTTTCTAATCTCGTCCTCCTCATACTGCTGATCTACATAAGGTGCAGTGAGGACGGGATTCTCAGATTATTGTTTTATGGACTGGGTGGGCATGGTTTGAATGGGGGTGGGGTGAGACCATTGGATGTGGGGGAAGTGTTGTGGGGTGATGGGATGAGTGGTAGTTTGGTTTTGGGGTGGGGCCTGATGGGGCCATTGGACATGGGGGAAGGTTTGGAGATGGCCTTAGGGTGTGGGGCCATGGAAAATTGGATTTGAGGTATGGTTTGGGTTTGACCCGGGTGTGAAGGTTGGGGGTGGGTGAAATTTTAGGGGTATTGTGAGGGATATTGGTGCGGGGTTCCAAGGTTTTGGGCTTGGGTTTGAGCCATGAAGCCTTGGGAGGGTTGGGCCATGAAACCTTGGTCATTATAGGTTTGGGCCATGGGCCATTGATGGGTTTGGGCCATGGGCCCTTGATGGGTTTGGGCCATGGGCCCTTGGTGGGTTTGGACCATAGGCCCTTGGTGGGTTTGGCCCATTGGGCTTTGGTGGGTCTGGGGCATGAGCCCTAGTGGGTTTGGCCCATTGGGCCTTGGTAGGTCTTAGCCATGGTTCCTTGGTGGATTTGGCCCTTTAGGTCTTGGTGGGTCAGGGCCATGGGCCCTTGGTGGGTCTAGCCATTGGGCCTTAGTGGGTCTAGCCCATGGGGCCTTAGTGGGTTTGAGCCATGGGCCCTTGGTGGGTCTGGGTCATGGGCCCTTGGTGGGTCTGGGCCCTTGAAACAAGTGGGGAGTGGACGTTTGGGCCATGAGGCATGTGGGAAATGGGGGTTTGGGCCATGGGGCCTTGAGACAAGTGGGGAATGGAGGTTTAAATGGTGTGGATTATAGGAGGTTGATGGTGGTCATGGGGGAATGAGGCATGGAGACTTGATAAAGTCTCAGATGGGTTCATGAGTGTGTGGTAGGAATGAGTGGAGATGTGTTGGGAGGCCTTCCACCTATTGTAGGCTTGGATCATCTCTTATATCATGGCCACAGAGGGAGGATCGGATGGGGATGGGTTGTTTGAGGCTAGGAGGGGTATGGATGGAGTGGATGTGGAGGGTTAATTGGGCATGGCCCCGATAAAATCTGGCATGACCTAGGTAAGGGATGGGATATGGGGTGGAATGGAGAATTAGGTGGGGCATTGGAAAAGGGGGTTGGTTGGGTCTGTATGGGGATGATGAAGTGTAAAGTGTGGGTGTTTGGAAAAAATTGGGCATGGCCCCGATAAATATGGGCATGACTCGGGTAGATGAGGGGATATGTGAGGGTTGGATAAGGCGGAAGTGGTATATGTGAATGAGGGTGGATCGGGCCTATAAGGGGAAGATGAAAAATGGGGCATGGATGTGGATGGGGAAAATTGGGTTGGATTTTGTATGGATGTTGATGGGAAGTGTGTTAGTTTGGCATGGATGTGGGTGAAAAGTGGGATGGGTTTGGCAGGGATATGGGATGGAAAATGAGCATGATTTGGGCAAAAGATGGGGAATTGGGGGGTGGATTTTGAATATTTTGGGAAGTGGTGGTTGGGAAAATGGGGGTACTAAAGGACCCGATAATTATAAAAGGTGGTTGGGTGATGGGGATGGTGGAAAAAACTTCTCCCGAATGGGAGTGGGTTGGAGAATGTGGCGGGGATTAGTCGGGATCGGCGTAAGACGGGTCTACTACCCACGACATTGTTTGTTGGCGGGTTAGATATGGGTGCCATGGATAAGGCCAAAAAAATTTCCTCCTTCATCCCCTATGGGATGATGGAGGGTAAGATGATGTCGTTATGCCGGCACCACAAAGACTATAGTTTTAAAGTTTTTTTATTTTTAATTTTTTTTGGGAAGAAATTTTTTTTTGTAAAAACAAAGGTTCCGAGGCCTTGGAATTCCCTTCTTGGGTGGCTTTCCTACCCTAATTTAAGACCCGCGGCGATGATTCCAAAGCACTTCAAAAGAATCAAAGGAAAACCTTTAATCTATTGAAGGCACAGAAATCAAGGCGAATGACCCGATCCCCCGAAATGAGTCAAAAAGAAGTTACCTTCTTTTGACCGGCAGGGGCGTATTGGGTGTTGGAGGTGGCGGGGCCCAAACGGCGGCACTAAGGCACTAATCGGGGGACTCAGAATGTGGAAAAGGCCATAGAATCGGGTTGGATTGCTCAGAACAATACTGGCGCAACTAATACATGCACCAGAGCAAAAATTCCCTAAATAAGGCTGACGCAACTATTATTTACGCTAGTGTATTTTTGGAGATTTTTGCATTGGCGCAACTAATACTTGTGTCAGGCAAAAGTGGGTTTCTAGAACCCTTGCTACTCGGCAAATTAATTGAGTCTCTTTTATCTTTTTGTGGAAGGGCTTCGAGGCCCGGTGATTTTTAGTGGATCGTTCTCTCAACTAAGGGTTTGAGTCCCGTATAACTCGCTAGTGCGCTCTCCAATGGGTTTTAAGCATGTAGGAATAGGTGACCCACCCGATATACCTCCGGCGCAGGCGCCTTATCAAATACTAGGCGTGCTGGGACTTTTCTGGATCATCACCACTAGGGGCTGCCACCATACTAAGGCCCGGGTGATTGTATGTGTGCCTAAACCCAACCCTTTAAAAATTCTACTCCATAAAAATAAATTGATTAAGTTCCCTTTTCTTGGTTTAATTTTAATTAATTTTTTTCAAAGCCCTTTTTTTATGGAAGTTTTCCTTAGTTTAAAAATTGGGGGTGATGATCCTGTGCTGCCACTATGGGCCGGCGTCCACTGTTAGAGTATGTTTGCACAAGTAGGCCCGCCAATCTGCTAAGACACTTTAAATGACAGGAATTTAAAAAAAATTAAAAGACAATGCGCAAGTAGGCCCGCTAATTGGCTAAGACACTAAAATGACAGAAAAGTAAAGAAAATTAAAAGACAATGTGCATGTAGGCCCGCCGATCGGCTAAGCCCTGTAAAAGATGAAAAAGTAGGGGTGAATAAAAATAAATAAATAAATAATACAAAAAATAGCAAAAAGGTTAGTAAAATAAAAAATAAATGACCAAATTTCATGGCCATGCGCTCGCTAACAAAAATATAGAGTCGCCACCCGGAGCTTTTAGTGTCCTAGGAAACCTAGATCATTTTTATAAGCACCAAAGTGGCACAAATATGACTCTAAATCCGGTCCACACCAAAGGTTCTTGGGTAGGGGCTTCGGCTATCGATTGGAAAGGTGTTAGGCACCCAATCAACCAGCTTAATGTGGTCTCTACTTATGACCAAAACAAAAATAATATAAAAGAAAAGAAAAAGGCTTCCTCTTGCCCAAAGGAGCTTCAAATCATATTTGTGCCCCTTCGTTCCTACCAAAAATTTGGTGGCATAACGGCACAAATGGGAGGATGAAGGAATGACCGAGAAGGTAGAGGAATAGAGGGGAGAGCCTGAGCTCTCAGGCCCTTGTTGCATCGTTGAGGAGCCTTGCGTAGGCTTGCTTTCATGAGCTTTTGAAGGCTTGAATGGTGGAAAATGGGGTTCTAATTCCTATGGCTTGATAGCTAAGAGGTAGAGAGAGGAGTTTAGGGGGTAGCACACACCTAGACTAAGGGTTTTGGATGCAAGATTAAGCTTGAAATAAGGTTGGGAGATTCTGGAATTTAGGTGAAAATGGGGCTCAAAAGGGAGGAAGAACTTCTCACTTTCAGCTCTCTCTTAAGCCAATTTCTCAACCTCTATTCCAAGGGGAGGGGGGCTATATTTATGGGAAAAGGGTAGGTTAGGAGGCTACTTAGATGCTAATTAGGGTTAGCATTTAGGTAATCTCTAATCTAAAGTTTCCTAGGATTTTGAGAGCTTAGAGATGTGTGGGAGTAGTTTTAATGGTTGATGATAGGTTAGTATTTCAAAACATTTAAAAGTTACAAATAGGCATTAAAAGGGTGTAATAGAACTAGCAAAACACCCCCCAAAGATCAAGATGGTCAACAAGTCAAACCCCCAATCTCAATTTTTAGAGCAAAAAACTATAAGTACTATTCATATGCCTGGCACAACTAATAGTTGCGCCAAACATATGTATAGTAATACAATGATTCACAATGGTTTTGGGAGGTTGCAAGCCCGCGGGGGGACCCACTTAAGCCTGGCGCAACTATTAGTAGCGCCAAGCCAAAATCTTGCAAAACTGTGTGATTTTTAAATCGCCATAACTTTTGTTATATAACTCTGATTGAGGTGATTCTTAGCTTGTTGGAAAGCTGAGGAAGTCCTCTTTCCAATGGTATATGACTTGATACTAGTAGAGGGCTTTAGATAGTCCTAGTACTCCACTCTTTATCCATTGCTTGGGAAGGTTGGGTTTAGGGTTCGGAAGGGGTTCTAAGGGTCGGGATTGGTTTTTAAAGGTTCGAGGTAAATTCTAAGGGATTTGAGATGATTTCTAAGGGTTTGGAAAGGTATCTACGGGTACCATATATGCCATCAAAAGCTCAGAGGCGCGCCTCTCTCGAATGTGTTTCGATCGGGCCTTGGGCCAAATTTGGGTGTCTACATCTACTTATTGCCAAATTAAAGGAAAAATAAAAATTAAAAGAGCACTTCCTCTTACTTGAAGGCATGCTGATCCTATTTGTTCCCCTCTGCAATTATTGAGATTTCTGCGATGTAACGACATAAATTCAAGGATAAAGGAAAGGATGAGAAGGTAGAGGAGTAGAGGGGAGAGCCAGAGCTCTCGGTCCCTTGTAGCAATGCTGTGGACCTTCCCGTAGGTGCACTCGATGAGCTTTCAATTGCTTGAGTGTTTCAAGAATGGGTTCTAACCTCTAAGGGTTGATAGCGAAGGGGTAGAGGAAGAAGGCTAGGGGGTTGTTCTCTCCTTTTGATGGAAGATAGGGTTTCTAAGGTGATTTAGAATTCTATAATTTGTATGGATATTTGGGGCACCAAAGGGGAGGAGGGGATTTTTTAATCTCTTTCTCTCTTGGAAAAATTTCAAGCCTTTGTAAAGGGATGGGTACCTCTCTATTTATAGGTAAAAGAGAGGTTACGAGGGTACTTAATTGCTAATAGGGTAATTAGGTAATCTTCTAATCTAAGGTTTCCTAGGATTTTGAAAGCTTCAAAATGTGGGCAATGGGTTTCAATGGTAGATGATAGGGTGAGGTTTCAAATGACTAGAGCATTGCAAATAGGGTAAATGAGGGTGTAACAGTCCTAATGAAACCCATCCTAAACATTGAGATGGTCAATAAGTCAAACCCCAAATGTGAAATTCGAGCAAAAACTAACAGTTATTGTAGCTAAGCCTGGCATGTGTGTTATCCACGCCAAGAATATGTACAGTAACAGAGAAGTCTAGAGCCCGCTAGAGGGCCAATCTGTGTTTGGCAAATATAATATACACGCCAAGAATATGTACAGTAACAGAGAAGTCTAGAGCTCGCTGGGGGGCCAATCTGTGTTTAGCAAATATAATATACACGACAAGCCATTTCTGAGACAAAAATGGCCTAGCGTGTATAATATACATGCCAGGCAACATTTCTCCATAAATGGCATGGTGTGTGTATTATCCATGCCAGGCAAAATACTTACATTTCTGCCCAATTTTCAAATCATCGTAACTTTTGATCTATTTATTAGAATGAGGTGATTCATGTCTTGTTGAAAAACTGGAGAAGTCTTCTTTCCAATGGTATATAACTCAACTCCAACAGAGGTTTGTGTCAACTTTGGTACTATTATTTCCAACCACTTCTTAGGAGAGTTCAAAACCGGTCTGGGAAAGGGTTCTAATGGGTTTGGAAAGGTTAGGGTTTATTTCTAAGGGTTCAGGAGGGGTTCTAAAGGTTTTAGGATGATTTCTAAGGGTTTAGAAAATGCTTTCGGAAGCTCGAGCGTTCGCCCTTCTCGAAGTATGTGTCAATCGGGCCTTAAGTCAAATTTGGATATCTACACCAGGGAATGCATACAAGCTGGTGAACCCTGATGGGGAAGAGCTCCCCAACCCTTGGAACACCATGTACCTTAGGAAATACTATCTTTAGCATCATAATCGTCATATCTCATAATCAGGTACTTATATCTACCACCCCCATAGTCATCAAGACTCATTCATTATTCGTATGCCTTCATTTCCAGGATATCCTTGAAGGTCTCTGACCTACTGCCCACCTTCTTATTCGGGCAATCTAATCAAAAGGACTAGTGGAAAACCTGACCTCTTCCAAAAGCATAAGTAACACCTAATTCTCACCCCTTTCCCTCCAGCATTGGAGGAGATGTTAAGAACACAGAAAATAAAGATGTTAGGTTCAATCAAAACTCATCATCCTTGCGTCAGTAGGTTGCTTTCAAGAGGACATTCTTGGTAACCTTACTAGGAAAATATAAGCAAGCCGCGAGGGCATCCTAGGTGTCCCGATATGACTAGATATCATCGTAAGGTGGTGGGAGGAGGATAAACTCCTGCTAACCATAGAATCTGATACTTTGATGGTACCGAAATATGACGGAGACCTCGATCATGGCACCCCATCCCCCTGAGAAAAAGATTGTCACTTATCTCTTTTCGAAATTGTCAGATACAAGCTAATCCCTCACATGATTGAGTCTTATCCCCTCTTTCACCCTTTTTTATATTTTCGAATAGTGAGTCAGAACCCTCCTAAGATATCCCTAGATACGAAATCGAAAACTCGTGAATGACGACTGATGTAATAATTTACTATCTACCGCTCACCCTCTACTACTGACTATGGGATAAGATGATTACTACCAAATGTAGGACGCTAGTATACAACTAATATGGTTAAACGATTCCCCCCGAATCGGTGAATAGCATCAAGGAATCTCCCGACATTAATTCATCAAAATATACATGGCTCCTCATAGGCCTAAGTACTCAAAAAAATTCATTAAAAACACTCCATTGCACCTTAATGCTAGGGCATTTTTATTTCAGGAAAGGAGTCGACTTAAAACCCCTGCTTGCTCATGAATAGGTGCTAAATAATGAAGTCATCACCTTAGGAAGACCGTTGAAGATATCGCACTGCTTATTCCATCACGCTCCTACACTGGGGCATTTTTTTTAGTTTTAGATTTTTCTTTTACTTATTTGTTTCCCTGTTGCGTTATATTTCATTTCTTAAAATAAAAAATAGTAGCACCTGTTAAGACCTAAAAAGTACCACTTTTCACCCCTTAACTTAGCCTTTGATTAGACCCTTAGCCATCTAATAAAGGTTTGTTAAGTGTTTTCTGTAGATAATAAACAGCAGTGCAATAAGGCCATAAATCATGTTAAGGAGCCTGTATTGGCACCAGAAGTCCCTCAGAAGAATGAGCCATGAATCCAGACCTGAGGTAAGCCTCGCGCAGCTGACAAAGCTCCAGAGGATTCAGAAAAATATGCTTCGCGTAGTCCTTGCGAAGTCCCAAGACTTCACAACAACTTCTCGTGCAGTGGAGTGACAGAAGAGCTTCAGAAGCCTTGAGTTACGCAGCTCTCGCGAAGTTCAGAAGTTAAAGGTCGCGCAGTTCAGAAAAGCCTCAAAGCTATCGCGAGGATCCTCGTGAAGTTCCATTAAGAAGTGAACTTCTCGCGCAGTTCTCGCGCTGTTCAGGAAGAAAGCAGCCTCGCGAAGCCAAAGTTAACCTCGTGAAGATCTATTGTGAAATGGAATGCTCGTGCAGTTCCCGCGCTATTCACAAGTAGCAATCCAACTGCGCGAAGCTCAATCCAGCAAGAGCTTAACTATCCACCTCACGACTTCTCAAAGCTTCAAGAAGCTACAACCCCGCGACGTCTGAAGTTTTAATGCTAACTCATCCTCGCGAAGTCAGTGCTACCACGCGACAAGTCTGGGAATCGGCTGTAACCTGGCGAAGCTCTGAACTCCAACTTCCATCATTCTGTAGAGGACATTCTGAGGATTTCCAGTAATTAGGGCACACACTCCCACGCTCAAATCTTCCTGCACGCTCCTCGAGGCATCCAAGGATCATTAATAGGCCACATGGCATCGCTAAAATTAGGGTTTCCTAACCCTAATGAGCCGCCACACCCACTGCTATATAAACCTAAGCCTGGTTTAGGTTTAGAGGACCTTTAGACTTAGACCCCCGGAGGAGAGCTTTTAGACTTAGACCCCCGAAAGAGCTCTGACCTTATAACTGATAAGAGATCTGAGATCGTTTTCTTTTATTTTATTCTGTAGTTGTAAGTAGTTTTCCTTTTTCTTTTTCTTCTCTCCATGGCCCAGTACTTGCTGGCCATGCCTATGTATGTCTATTGAGATTAGATTAATGGAATTTGTGATTGGATGTTGTACTTTTATGGGATTCGTGTGTTTGTGAGTTGCTCTGTGCAAGGCTGCTGCCTTGTGATCCGCCATTGTTTTGGCTGTGATTCAAAGCAATGGAGAAATGATTCTAAGGACCTATTCAGATCCAAGTGACCTGTGTGTCTGAGCTATCATGGTCCGATACAGCCTTAGCCCCACCACAGGACCCATTAGATCTGAATTCCCCATGGAAGCCTGAGCTGGTAGCCTTGTGACCATGGTGGTGGCAGTAATATTCTTGTTTTATTTTGGGCTCCGTGAGGAGGATAGCCTCTGGGATAGTCTGTGACCATTCAAGTGCACAGGTTATAGCCTTAGGGTGAATCCAATCCGCCAATCCAAAATGGATCCTTCTTTTTCGAGCCTGAGCTTGTAGCCTGGTAGGAGATTGTACAGAGGCAGACTCCCTTATATTAGTATAGACCCGCCATCAGATGGCAGATATGACCTGGGTATGGAGATTGTAGGCTTGTGACTGGACCATTGTAGTCCCACTCAAGCAATGGACAGCTAGATCTAAGGTGGTACTCAATCTCTTGCTGGTTCTGTGTCTGGGCTATCATGGTCCTATATAGCCTTAGCCCCACACATAGAGCTTTAGAGGTTGAGGCTCCCTATGGATTCCTGAGCTTGTAGCCTGGATGAAGTAGTGCCTATAATGATTAACTTGTTTTGACCCATTTCTGGATTGTGGTTCCCCTATGGGATAGTCTGTGACCATTCAAGTGGACAGGTTATAACCTTAAGGGATTGGATCATGGCACAGGGATGAGTTGGATTCTTTCTCCTCTTTGGTGATAATGTAGCCATTGAACATGATTTCTATAACAGCAGACCTGGATCTGAGTCATAAATTCCAGCAGATCTGAACCCAATAGCATACTTCTCACCCTTTTTTATTTATTTTCCCATACTCCATCCATCTTCTCAACCCTTTCTGTAATTAATTCATTAGGTTATCTTAGGATACTTAGAATAAGTGACCCTAAACTCCCCTCCTATTAGGACTGCCAGATCTGTAGTCAGATATGGAGGGACTACTAGAGATGGCTCCCTTGGAGTTGTAGATCACCTTTCCCTGTGGGACAAACTCTTACTTATCAAAACTTGCTACAAATGGACCCTGTATCTTGCTGGTCTAGGATTTCTCAGTTGTGCTGATTCCATCCCCTATTTTACTTTGATTTTAAATCATTCTTACCACCAACAAATAAAGTAGGCACACTGGGACCCGCAACAAGTTTTTGGCACCGCTGCCGAGGAAACATGATCTATTAGTAGACCCTTAGTTTTTGTATTTTTAGTATTCTTTGTAGCTGTGAATAATTGATACTGCTGATGTAATTTTGAATCTTTCTTGCAGATCTAGACAGCAGCAAGGAAGGACAGTGGACTGCATTTTGAGATTAGCTACCTCTGTTTGCAATTCTCTAACCTTTATAACTCAGTCTAGTTTCTTTGAAAATTCCATAGCAGTTATTTAGGATAGTTGTAAATTTATGTTTTCTTAACTAGCTGTAAATTTGTTAGATAAATTCTTTGAGTCAAGTGCAATGTGCCTGCAAGGAGTTGTCCCTGCTGGTGGTGTGTTTGTATGCTAGGTAGGAGATCTCTTTGTCCTACTTTAGAGCCTTTCAACCCTGAGCTAGAAAGGGGTAGAAGACTTAGAAGGAACAGGCACACCACAGTAGAGCCCCCAATTAAATCTGAGACAGTAGTCATGGGTGAAGAACAACCCAGAACTCTCAAGGAGTTGAATGCTCCGGATGACTATAACTCTCCCTTTAGCATTCAATTCCCTGATGTTCAAGGGAATTATGAAATTAAAACTTCTATCATCCAGATGTTGCCCTCTTTCCATGGGCTTAGCAAGGAGGACCCTTACAAGCATATTGACCAATTTTTGGCCTTGTGCACCACATTCAATATCGCTGGTTTGGGACCTGAGGCCACTAGACTCAGGCTCTTTCCCTTTTCTCTGAAGGATAGAGCTAGTATCTGGTTGGCCACTCTTCCCAACAATGGCATCACATCTTGGAAAGACCTACAAACCAAGTTCCTGACAAAGTTCTTCCCTGAGACCAAAACTAGCCAGTTGAGGAAGAAAATTCTTGCTTTTTCCCAAGCCCCAACTGAGGATTTTAACCAAGCCTGGGATAGATTTAAGGAAATGCTCAAACAATGCCCCCACCACAAGATCCCAGACTAGCAGCTTGTACAAAGCTTCTACAATGGGATTGATGAGAAAAATAGAGATATGGTTGATGCCTCTTGTGGTGGAACCTACATGCACAAGACTGCTGATGTGGCATGGGAATTGTTTGAAGTAATCAGTTAAAATGCTTTTCAAAAGCTATCCCTGGCAAGAACTAGTCAGGAGTCTGTGTCAAAAGGGGAGCTTGCTGCATTGACAAGAGAAAACGTTTATGAGGTGTCTGGGAATAATGCTCTGCAGCTGCAGATGGCAAACCTCTCTTTCAAGTTTGATAAATTACTGACTGTGATGCAACCCCGAAGGGCTGCTCAAGTGGTGGAGGCATGTCTAATATGCCAGTCCCCACAACACATAGTAGAGGAATGTCCATCTGCAAGGCAATATCTTGAATTAGTATTGGAACATGCTGCTGCTACGCAATCTTTTGGCCAGCAACAATCTGGTGACTACAACAGACATCCATTTGGATACCAGCACCAAAATGTTGGTTACCAATGGAGAGACCACCCAAATCTGAGGTGGAGGCAAGACAATTATATGCAGCCCCAGCAAATGTTGGCCTTACCCCAAAGGCCACAGCAACAGTTCAATCAGGGATATGCCCCTAGGTCTAATTTCCAACACCAGCAGCAGCCCCATCAGCAATAAAATCAATTGGTCTTACCCCCATCTCAACCCAGAAATCCTTCTTTCAAGGACCAGGTCTTGACTTCATTACAAAACCTGGGGTCCTTGGCTCGAATGAATTCTCGAAATGAGCATCTATGAAATGGAAGCGGATAAGCAAAATTTCAAATGCCTTGGCTAGGAGAGATGAGGAGGTTGCCACCTTGACCGATTGCTAACCCCGTTGATTTTTAATTGAAGAAGCTTCCTCAAGTTTTGAGGGAACCAATGCTGTCACTACCCTAAGGTCTGGCAGACTGATTGACAACCAGGTGGATAATAGACCAACAGAGGTCATTTCCACAGATTGTTCGAATGAGTGTGATGGGGATGTTGTTGGAACACAGAGCTAAGAATTGCCTGCCACCCTGCAGTAGGAGAAAAATAAAGAGGCTGTAGTTGAGCCTCAGCAGGAAGAAAAATAAGAAAAAATAAAAAAATAGAAGTTTAGTCATGGGCTAGCAGCTGAGGAACCAGCAGAACCTCAGTTGCCATTTCCTCAAGCTTTGGGTGGTTTTGTCCCTTTTGAAAAAGGGAATGCCCAGATGGAGGAAATGATGGAGACCTTCAGGCAGGTGAAAATCAATTTGTCCCTGCTTGAGGCAATTCATGAGTCCCGACCTATGCAAAGTTCCTGAAAGACCTCTGTACCCAAAAGAGAAAAGCTCGAGGCCATGTGTCCAAAAGAGTCTTTGCCACTGATACAGTGAATTCTGTATTTAACATATCAATGCCTGAGAAGTTGCAAGATCCAGGGATACCCACTATTCCCTGCATAATTGGAGACCATATAATCTGGAAGGCCCTTTTAGACCTTGGAGCCAGTGTTAACCTGCTGCCATATAGTGTATATCTGCAGCTAGGTTTGGGGGAGCTAAAACCTACCCCCATTGTGCTAATGATGGCTGATAGATCTGAGAGGAGGCCTATGGGAATGATTAAGGATGTCTTGGTAGGGGTAGAGAAATTCTTTTACCCTGCTGACTTCCTTGTTTTGGACATGGGCTGCAGTAAAAGTACTAATCCCATACCTGTTATCTTGGGCAGGCCATTCTTGGCCATTGCTAATGCATGCATTCAGTGCAGGTATGGAGTCATGGAAGTAACTTTCGGACATATGAAAGTTGAGCTGAATGTGTACAACAATGCAAAGTACCCTCAAGAGGCCAATGAGGAGAGCTTTGCAGTGGATGTACTAGAAGAAATTGTGGATGAAGAATTGCCCACTTTGCTGGAGTGGAGCAACAACATCGAATTTAGTTAAAATGCAGGATATGGTGGAGGAAGAAAGCACTATGATAACAAAAGACATGACCACATTGAAGTCTTCGTGGGCTCGGTCATGACATTCCATTTGGAAACCTACATTGCTGCCTCTTCCTCCAACCACCAATGCACCAATTTTGCCATCCACCCAACAAGCCCCTGATCTGGAACTCAAGAAGCTTCCAGAAACATTAAAATATGTTCCTTGAGAAAGGTAATAAGCTTCCTGCGCTTATCTCCTCCTCTCTTACCAATGAGCAGGAAGAGGAATTACTAACAGTTTTGAGGAAGCATAAAAAGGAAATTGGTTGGACCATTACAGATCTGGGAGGAATAGATGCATCAATCTGCATGCACAGGATTCATCTTGAGGAGGGATCACTACCCTCCAGGGAAATGCAGAGGAAGTTAAATCCTCACATGCAGGAAGTGGTCCTCAAGGAGATCATTAAATTGCTAGATGCAAGGGTGATTTACCCCATCTATGATTCTAACTGGGTGGCACCTATCAAAGTGGTGCCCAAGAAATCTGGCATAACAGTTATTAAAATCGAATCTGGAGAGTTGAGACCAGCCAGGGAGACCACTGGCAGGAGAGTTTGCATTGATTATAGAAAGCTCAACCCCAAGACTAGAAAGGACCACTTCCCTCTCCCCTTCATTGATCAAATTTTGGACAAATTGGCTGGAAAAGCTTTTTACTGTTTTCTTGATGGGTACTCAGGGTACAACCAGATCCCTGTGCATCCTCAAGACCAAGAGAAAACCACATTTACCTGTCCTTTTGGCACCTTTGCTTACAGAAGGATGCCTTTTGGGCTGTGTAATGCGCCAGCCACTTTTCAGAGGTGTATGTATGCCATATTCTCTGATATGATTGACAAGTTTTTAGAGATTTTTATGGATGATTTTTCTGTCTATGGGGACAGTTTTGGCCAGTGTCTACAACACCTTAGCCTAGTTTTGCAAAGATGTGAGGAGACCAATTTGGTCTTAAGTTGGGAAAAGAGCCACTTCATGGTAACACAAGGCATTGTGTTGGGCCATGTAGTCTCTAAAGAAGGGCTTGAGGTAGACAAGGCCAAAGTTGACCTCATTGCAATCTGCCCACTCCAAAAATAGTCAAACAAATCAGATCTTTCCTTTGGCATGCAGGATTCTACAGGAGGTTCATTAAAGACTTCAGCAAAATTGTTAAGCCATTGTGCCACCTGCTCTGCCAGGATGTGCCTATCGACTTCTCGACTGAATGTCTAAAAGCTTTTGAGACTTTGAAAGTCTGCCTTACCTACCTGTACTCGGACACGGACTATACCGCCTTTGAATTAATGTGTGATGCATCAGATTTGGCAATAGGTGCTGTCTTGGGCCAAAGAAAGGATAAGCTGCCTGTGGTCATTGCTTATATCAGCAAGTCACTTGCTGAAGCTCAGCTGAATTATACCACAACTGAGAAAGAGCTTCTGGCAGTGGTGTATGCTCTTGACAAGTTTAGATCCTACCTGCTGGGATCTAAAACTATAATATTCACTGACCACTCAGCATTGAAGTACCTATTGTCCAAGAAAGATGCTAAGCCCAGGCGGATTAGATGGATACTCCTACTGCAGGAGTTTGACATCGAAATCAAGGACAAAAAGGGTGTGGAAAATGTGGTGGCTGACCACTTGTCCAGAATTGTATTGGAGAAGTGTCTTGATGGTCCTACAAATGATGCCTTCCCGGATGAGCAATTATTTGCAATCCAATCCTTGGTCCCCTGGTTTGCACACATTGTGAATTATCTTGTTATAGGAAAGATTCCTGCCCATTGGACCAAAATGGACAAAGACCTGTTTTTCTCACAGGTCAAATATTTTTTTTAGGAGGAACCTTGCCTATACAAGTACTGTGCAAACCAAATCATCAGAAGATGTGTTCCCGAAAGTGATGTCTCCAGTATTCTGGCCATGTGCCATGAAAATGCCTGTGGAGGCCACTTTAGTGGAAGAAAAACAACTGCCAAGGTCCTGCAGTGTGGGTTTTATTGGCCTTCTTTATTCAAAGATGCATATACACACTGCAAGGCATGTGAGAGATGTCAAAAATTAGGAGGGCTATCCAAAAGAAATTCAATCCCTTGACAGCCCATCCTTGTTGTAGAACTGTTTGATGTATGGGGTATAGACTTCATGGGCCCTTTTCCTCCTTCTAATGGTTACCATTTCATCTTAGTGGCAGTGGATTATGTTTCCAAATGGGTAGAAGCCATTGCCACAGGAACCAATGACAACCAGGTGGTCCTCAAATTTGTAAGGCAAAACATCTTCTCAAGATTTGGAACCCCTAGAGCAATTATCAGTGATGGGGGTAGCCATTTCTGCAACAGGAATTTTGAAAGCTTGCTCAAGAAATATTCTGTGACCCATAGGATTTCTACTCCTTACCACCCACAGACAAGTGGGCAAGTTGAAATTTCCAATAGGGAGATCAAGCACATCCTTGAGAAAACAGTAAGGACTGACAGGAGAGATTAGGCTGATAAGCTCAATGATGCACTATGGGCTTATAGGACTGCCCATAAGACTCCCATTGGAATGTCCCCATTCAGACTGGTCTATAGCAAGGCTTGCCATCTCCCAGTAGAGTTAGAACACAAGGCCTATTGGGCCATTAAAAACTTAATTATGAACCTAACTTCTGCTGGTCATCCCAAGTCCCTGCAGCTGTCTGAATTGGACGAGTTGAGGATGGATGCCTACGCTAATGCCAAGATCTACAAGGAACAGTTCAAAGCTTTCTTTGACAAGGGCTTACTGAGAAAAAGCTTCGTACCTGGTGGCAAGGTTTGGTTATTTAACTCCAAACTAAAATTCTTTCCTAGCAAACTAAAATCCCTATGGGAAGGTCCCTATATTGTCTTAAATGTGTCCCCATTTGGTGTTGTGGAAGTCAAGGATCCCAAATCTGGGAGGACCTTGATAGTGAATGGTTAGAGGCTTAAGCCTTGTCTCGAAAAACCGGCCGACCCTATGAACACTATTCATTTTCAAGGGACCCCTTCATCTACCTGACCCACAGTTGTGCCCTTGTTGTACTATACTACTTTCGTTTCTTCAATAGTTTTTAGGAAATTGTAGTGTCTCGATTGGGTTTGAGTCTGTTGGGTTTGATCGAGTTTATGTGGGGTTGGTATGATTACTTCTTTTGCGATTTTCTGATTTTTGAATTGAATGCATACTGTTTGAATATTTTTGATGAGTATGCTGCACTGCATGAATTGCTCCCTATTTGGTACTACGCCCTCGCGCATTCCAAATTGAGATTTGGGAAGCTCTCGCGCAATTCACAGAGTATTTATTACACCGTCGTGAGCTTCAACAAATGCTGCAAAGCCTCTCACGCACTGCAAGCTGCAACATCCATCATCACGAGATTCCATTCCTATCTCGCGATCCCCTTGACCAGCTGCGTGAGTTACATGCATTTATCATTTCCCACGCTGATTGCTATAACTTTTCACTTCCCAACTCACTCTCAATTAATTGCAGCAATTTGGATGTTATTACACCGATTCATCTTCCACCATCCTCGTCTTTAAATACACAGGGAGTCCCTTTCATATTCATCTCATCCTTTCTCCTCTCACCCTAGCGGTCCTTCCCTAGTCCTAACAATAGCAGATGACAAGCCTAACGCTCTGCCTAACAAGTTTTATCTGATGTGGTTGGAACCGCCCCCACCTAAAGAGCCGGACCCCCTACAATCCCTCTGGGATGAATACAAGGAGGTTCAGCAGATCCTGGCTAAGGAGGAGAAGGACAAGCACCAGCGAAGAAGAAAAAGCAAAAGATAGAACCATCCCCATCCCCTACCCCCTCCACTCAACCCCTTCCACCACCTTCTCAGCCCCCACATCCTTGATCCCTCTCTCCCTTTTTCTTAGGATTTTCTTTTTGTAATTTTTTTAGTCTTAATGAAATTTTCTTTTCCTGCTATTCTGTAAAGTTGTCTATTTTTGGTTATTTTCATTCTTACTGTTTTCTTTTCTCTGACCATAAATCTATTGCACACCCACCTTTGAATCAGTGGGGACACTACTCATAGGTTTGGGGGTGTGGCAGGTAGATCCTACCAATGGAATAATTAGCCTAAGTGCAGCAGAATCATGTGAGTAAGATGGAAATGGACCATGCTCATCTAAGAATCATGAAAAATAAGGAATTTAAAATTTTGCTAGAACTTTAGGCATTATAAACTTTTAAAATTTCATATTTCCATGATGAGATCACTAAGGAAACTCACATAACCAGTGAGACTTGGGCCTATACAAAAAAAATTTCTTTGAGGAGTGGCTAAGGCAATTTCTTTTAGCTTTAAGGACTGGCTGAGTCACTGTGCTCACTAAAAGTTAGGCAACTCCAAATTGAAACAACTGACAGCACTCATGAGACTTAGGAAAGGATCAAGGCCTTCTCTTGGACAGTTTGAGCCTAAATAGACCAACCTTAAGCAACTGCCCTTGTCCAGACCCCCTTTGAGCTTTAAATCCTAAATTTCTTCAAAATGCACCTGAGTACTTGTACCTGAACCTATGAACCTGATTTAGCCTACCCTCACTCTGAGAATTCAGAAGGTAAAGGAGAAAGAGTTGAAGATGGACTTGCTATGGCCAACATTAGGTGAATAAAGAAGAAGTATCTCAAAATTCTGGCAGTATGATAACTGAGAAAATGGTGGCATTTCAGAAAAGCAAAAACAAAACAAAAAGAAGAAAAATGCATAAAAAAGAAACAAAAACAATAATGAAGAGGAGTAAGAGAGGAGTCAAGAGGGAACTTTCATTGGGAAAATCAAAATCAAGAAGAGAAACGAATCACTTCAAATCTGAAAACCTCAAAGAAGATGAAAGGAGCTGAATTAAAGAAGGTGAAGTCATGAATCACCTCCTTCACCT
Source organism: Chloranthus sessilifolius (assembly GCA_021018995.1). Lineage (NCBI taxonomy): Eukaryota > Viridiplantae > Streptophyta > Magnoliopsida > Chloranthales > Chloranthaceae > Chloranthus > Chloranthus sessilifolius. Next base: position 30,365,223 of record CM037587.1, on the reverse strand, counting down.
ACTGATTTCTCAATTTTGAACCCCTTTTCAACCTTCTATTCTTTTTAACCCCACTCCATAAGCCACATTACAGCCCAGTTAAAGCCCTTGTGATCCAAAGTTGAGTGAGCTATCATGTGGAGATAAAGAGTTATCCAATCTATGGTGAGGATTTGTCAATGATGCCAACACTTAAGAGCTTTGCCTATGCTCATGCTTACAGACCCATTTGGGGGATGTAACTACTCTTGAGCTTGAGAGAAAATGAAACCCTCAACAGTTCTTTATGAGAGTATGCCCTGGAGAGTTTTGGGTCTGATATTGAATGCATTAAGTATGACCTATAACCTAATTTTTGATCCAGCGATGAGCTCAGTGCTGACACACATGTGAATTATTCTTTAGTGTAAACTGATTGGAAATGCTATGCTTTCATGAGAAGCTTATACTGTTTAAATTTCTGTGCAGCCAATGTGTTTGAATTTCTTATATTCTTACTGATTCAAGGGTGACCTAACTCTGTTTCTTGACTGCTCACTTGATAATAATGCACTTTTGTTAACTGTCTCATTGAGAAGTTTATGGGTGTCTTTACTGAAAACCCTCAGGAGACTTCACTCCTCCACTAGGGATCACCTAGGGGTTTAAAAGGCTTGGTACATATGCTAAATATATCCGTGCTCCCTATAAAAGTGGCATTTAATTTCTGTAGTTGATTTAATGTAGCTTTGCTAAGGGACTAACAAAGATTAGGTTTGGGGGTGTGTTAAGACCTGAAAAATATCACTTTTCACCCCTTAACATAGCCTTTGATTAGACCCTTAGCCATCTAATAAAGGTTTGTTAAGTGTTTTCTGTAGATAATAAATAGCAGTGCAATAAGGCCATAAATCATGTTAAGGAGCCTGTATTGGCACCAGAAATCCCTCAGAAGAATGAGCCATGAATCCAGACCTAAGGCAAGCCTCGCGCAGCTGACAAAGCTCTAGAGGATTCAAAAAAATATGCTTCACGCAGTCCTCGCAAAGTCCCAAGACTTCACAACAACTTCTCACGCAGTGGAGTGACATAAGAGCTTCAGAAGCCTTGAGTCGCACAGCTCTCGCGAAGTTCAGAAGTTAAAGGTCGCGCAGTCTCGCGTAGTTCAGAAAAGCCTCAAAGCTATCGTGAGGATCCTCGCGAAATTCCATTAAGAAGTGAACTTCTCGTGCAGTTCTCGTGCTGTTCAGGAAGAAAGCACCCTCGCGAAGTAAAAGTTAGCCTCGCGAAGATCTATTATGAAATGGAATGCTCGCGCAGTTCCCACGCTATTCACAAGTAGCAATCCAACTCCGCGAAGCTCAATCCAGCGAGAGCTTAACTATCTACCTCGTGACTGCTCAAAGCATCAAGAAGCTGCAACCCTGAGACGTCTAAAGCTTTAATGCTAACTCATCCTCGCGAAGTCACTGCTACCACGCGACAAGTCTAGGAATCGACTGCAACCTGGCGAAGCTCTGAACTCTAACTTTTCCATCATTTTGTAGAGGACATTCTGGGGATTTCCAATGATTAGGGCACGCACTCCCATGCTCAAATCTCCGTGCACGCACCTCGAGGCATCCAAGGATCATTAATAGGCCATGTGGCATCGCTAAAATTAGGGTTTCCTAACCCTAATGCATCGCCACATCCACTGCTATATAAACCTAAGCCTGGTTTAGGTTTAGAGGACCTTTAGACTTAGACCCCGGAGGAGAGCTTTTAAACTTAGACCCCCGGAAGAGCTCAGACCTTATCACTGATAAGAGATCTGAGATCGTTTTCTTTTCTTTTCTTCTGTAGTTGTAAGTAGTTTTTTTTTTCTTTTTCTTCTCTCCATGGCCCAGCACTTGCTGGCCATGCCTATGTATGTCTATTGAGATTAGATTAATGGAATTTGTGATTGGGTGTTGTACTTTTATGGGATTCATGTGTTTATGAGTTGCTCTGTGCAAGGCTGCTGCCTTGTGATCCGCCATTTCTTTGGCTGTGATTCAAAGCAATGGAGGACTGATTCTAATGACCCATTCAAATCCAAGTGACACGTATTATGCAGGCTATCATGGTCAAATCTGACCTTAGCCCCACCACAGGACCCACTAGATCTGAAATCCCCATGGAAGCCTGAGCTGGTAGCCTTGTGACCATGGTGGTGGCAGTAATATTCTTATTTTGTTTTAGGCTCCTTGAGAAGGATAGCCTTTGGGATAGTCTGTGACCATTCAAGTGGACAGGTTATAGCCTTAGGGTGAATCCAATCCGTCAATCCAAAATGGATCCTTCTTCTCGAACTTTGAGCTTGTAGCTAGGTAGGAGATTGTCTGAGACTCCCTATATTAGTATAGACCCGCCATCAAATGGCAGATCTAATCTGGGTATGGAGATTGTAGGCTTGTGACTGGACCATTTTAGTCCCACTCAAGCAATGGACAATTAGATCTAAGGTGGTACTCAATCTCTTGCTGGTTCTGTGTGTCTGGGCTATCATGGTCCTATACAGCCTTAGCCCCACACATAGAGCTTTAGAGGTTGAGGTTCCCTATGGATTCCTGAGCTTGTAGCCTGGATGAAGTAGTGCCTACAATGATTAACTTGTGTTGACCCATTTTTAGATTGTGGTTCCCCTATGGGATAGTCTGTGACCATTCAAGTGGACAGGTTATAACCTTAAGGGATTGGATCATGGCATAGGGATGAGTTGGATTCTTTCTCCTCTTTGGTGATAATGTAGCCATTGGACAGGATTTCTATAACAGACCTGGATCTGAGTCATAAATTCCTGCAGATCTGAACCCAATAGCATACTTCTCACCCTTTTTTATTTATTTTCCCACACTCCATCCCTCTTCTCAACCCTTTCTGTAGTTGATTCATTAGGTTACCTTAGGATACTTAGAATAAGTGACCCTAAACTCCCCTCCTTTTAGGACTGTCAGATCTGTAGTCAGATCTGGAGGGACTACTAGAGATGGCTCCCTTGGAGCTGTAGATCACCTTTCCCTGTGGGACAAACTCTTACTTATCAAAACTTGCTACAAATGGACCCTGTATCTTACAGGTCTAGGATTTCTTAGTTGTGCTGATTTCATCCCCTATTTTACTTTGATTTTAAATTGCTCTTACCACCAACAAATAAAGTAAGCACACTAACACCCGCAACAGTATAAATATATATATATATATATATATATATATATATAATGATCCATCCTTTATTACCAGGTCTTAGCCTGAGACTTCTCCCCCTTGACAATCAGCAAGGGGAAAATAAAATTACTAATAACTTTATCTACATGTGTAGATATAGAGAAACCATCAACTATTACTGGGCCAACTTAAGGATCATCCAAGTCCCGATAATAAGTAACGGTACCAACATCAAACAGTTAAAGTAAAGGAGGTAACAAGAAAAGAAAGACAAAAGGCAGGTACATCTGAACTCAAAGGATCTTGATATATATATAAATTTCCTCTTTACAACATGTCACCAGTGGCATACCCCCTGTATATACAATAAACCAAAAGAGAATAAAAAAATGCCCTACTACCTCTGTTGCCTCTGCGAGGGACGCTCATCATCCTCTCCAGCGTCATCAACCCGAGGACCAGGAACCTGGTCCACTAAGGCGTTAGCTTAATCTTGAGGCCTAGATGGAGGACTCCTCGAAGAAGGTTTGGCAACAGAACCCCCCACGCTTGCCTGGATGGTGGCCCGCCGAGACTGCGAACACAGGGAGCCAAAGGGAAACATAGGCCCAAGAGCCGAGTGTACCTAAGCATACACCCTCATACGCTCACGGGTCTCTCGGCGAATCTCCGCTAGTGAGCTGCTAGCCCTCGATCCTGACCTCGGGAGGTGATCGACCATCCCTCAAACTATCCCTCCTATCCTCAACAACTCGTGTTGTAGAAGATCGATGATCAGCTGCGTCTCAGCACGGGCCATAGATCGAGCACTCTCTAACTCCGTTGCTCGAGTTTGCCACTCAACCGCAAGGTCCATGGTCAACTCCTGGAGATGACACTCAGTAGTATCGGAAGGGACCTTATGAGTCTCCTCGCGAACCTGAGCACTCTGCACCTCAAGACGTGACTGCTCCAGCTCACGTACCTGCCCAAGGTTAAGGCTAAGAAGATGGATTAGCATAGTAAGAAATAGAGCCAGACCGGATGACGTTCTGAAGGCGCTCTATCATAGCGGCGATGGCGGATCGGAGGTGTCGATGGAGCAGAAGGAGCCTCGGGTAGATAGCTGCAAAACAGAAGAACAACATAAAAAAATACTAAGATTACAGAATCAAAAATGAAATATAATTACACCAATTACAATATACTTGAGTAGGAATAGCAGTAGGCTCTTAAGGAGGGGCCTCAGGAACAGAGTCAGGAATGACCTGCATAAGAACCAAACCAACCAACAAACACGTTAGATAAAACCAAATCAACAGAAGCAAAACAAACTAATACACACATTATACCTGACTCTCGGGACGTAGAGAGGCAGCTATCGCCTGCTGTGTCTAGAAGTCCTCGGCAACCTGATGTTGAAAATACACAACACAGTATTAGCAAGTTGCTAGGAAACACAGAATAAAATAACTGAGAAGACCGAAGAAACTCACCTTGTGCTCTATCTTGGTCCGAAGCTGAGCTATCACGGGATCCTCTCGATTAGATGACACAACCGAAGAGTGATCAAATGCTGGAGCAAATACCCCAACACTCGATAACTTTGACCTCCGCAAATATGACATAACAAACGCATCAGAAGTGATAAAAGAACTATGCTAATAATTAATAAAATCGAGTTAAGAGAAACACTCACCAATTGGTTCGACCTCGCAGTACCGATCATCGCCACTTGCGGTGCAACCTCACCCTCCTTCTCAGTCTAATAAGCATAAGAGAAATTAAGCGAAGCAATGGCATTAAACTAACTAGAAAACAAATGAATACATGCTAACAATTAAAGCCAATAAACTAACTCACCAGAGATTTTCGGGCCTCTGCCAGCAGAGCCCTCAGCTCGTCCTCTGTCGCCCTAGCCTGGAAGATCGAAGTCGTTAGGGAGCGCAGTACCTCCTCGTCAGGACGAGGAGAGCACCCTGTCTACTCCACCTTGTGGAGGGAATCCATCGCTCTGCGAATGCAGGCGCCAACGTGATCCTCCTCTAATGCGACCAGCCTCTCCCTCAACGCCGAAACCGACTCCGGACCGCCAACCACAAAAGAGCCGCTCCCATAGAAGGGACGCGTGAAGAGTCAACCACCGTCGAGCTCCCGAAACCATCTCTCAAACTCCCGGGGGTCCACCTCATCGCATGCCCCTGTCACCCTGGTCCCCCAACTCTGAAATCAACAATATGAGCCTCCATCTTCGACGTGAAGTTTTGGCCAGGGGAACTGATCATCCTCTTTGTCACCCTGTGGTGAATCTCTGAGGGGACTCCCTGAGGGAGCCCTAACTACCGAGCTGCCCGAGAAAGGTGGATGCGCTCCACCTTCTCAAAGTAGTGGACCCAGATGTCCACGTCAAGGAAGGGCCGACAAGACTGGATCACTGGTTGCTCGACATCATCCCCACTACATAAGGCCTCCAAATCACCTATTGCTAAAAACAAAGAAATAATCATAAGTAAATAAAAAACCCAAGAACCTAAGACATTCACAACATAGATAATACATACCTGCCCTACATGCATATCTTCAAAGAGACCTCGCGCAGTCTGCAGATCTAAAGAATGGTGACGACGCCCCAACGCCCTCCACCACACATGCATCCACAGGAATGTGATGGTGAGCTCCACCGGAACCCGCGGGCATAGGAAGGTGAAGTGATCATATACCCAGAACTGGAAGATTACCAAAACTATCACTAAATGAAAGGATAGGAAACTGAGACACCGATAAAACTAACGATTAATAAAAAAACCCACCTGAAGAAAAGGGAGGAAACCCTCGATAGTAGCAACACCTCTCCCTCAATGGTACAGTTGTTCATAGAGGAGCGCCAATGCCGCCACACCCCAAGTGTAGGTTGGGACTCTGTCCATGTCCCCGAGTACTGTCAAGAACAACCCGGTGATGCATCCCCGCGTGGAAGAAGAAAAGAGTACTGCCCCAAGGAAGTGCATTAAGAATGCACGGAGCACTCGGTCTGCCGCCACTCCCGATTCCACGACAAGCTCTCGACATGCCATCGCCTCACAACATGCCTGGAATAACACCTTCGGCTTCGAGTGGCGTCTCGGGGGGACAAAGCCGCTAGCAAACGTATCGAAGAACCAGGAGACGCGGACCACTCTTGTCCCTAATCTGTTAAAGCGATATGCAACTCTAAGAATCTCCTTGCATACCGCCAGATAGTCCCCCTCCATCTGGCCGATCACTGGCTCCCCCTCGAATTTGAATCCAATGATGTGGACCCAATCCTCTGGAGTTGGCAACAACATCCCGACTAGGAAGAGCAGTGCCTGTTGCTCCTCCCTCCATCGCTCCAAGATCGCCCCGATCAGACCCCGATCGACCTGGAAAGGCTCCAACTTGAGAATCAGCCTGAAGTCAAAAGACACCAAGCATGCTCGCTAGAACTCAGGCAGGGCACAATACCAAGAGTGGGACATCGACCACGTAGTGTTGACAACCAGCACCTGGGGCTCCTAAAAAATAATAAATAGATAACGAGAAAGAACAAAATAAGACTAATAACTATGCTAAAACTAATGAGAACTACGAGCTACAAGTAAACCTAAAGCACTGAGACAATAACACATATGATAATCACACACCACGATGACAATCTACAATTAAGCATGCAAAACAAATTAAGATAGAACAATAAAATAAACATGACCTAAAACAAGATACAAAGATGATGCATGAATGTGCACGAATACTACATATAGGTTCGACATAAGTTAAAAGGGTTTCCAGATCCTAAAAATCTACATCATAATCTAAATGCCTAAGTAATAAAAGAAGACTCTTTCTCGCGGGTACCTACCTGGTCTCGCACAAAGAACTCCTCCAAAGGGATGCGTATCGTACCCGCACCCTGATGCAGAGCAGCATCGTCATCATCTTCCTCATCCTTGTCACCGCCCTCCGGTACGACCTCCCTCACCACCATCTCAGTGTCCCCCTCCACTACAGTCTCAACACCGGTGCGAACCTCAGAAGTCTCGTCTCCCTCCTCAACCATCCACTCCAACTCGGAAGTAGTCAGGCCAAGTCTGTCACTGCCCTCGGATTCCATCTCAGGATAAAGAGCTCAAAAAATTGAGAAGAATGGAAGAAATCGTGCTCAAAATGGATGAACGGATTGCGAGATATCGTAATGGCATGAAAATCAAAGCACAAGGAAGCAAGGAAGTAGAGACGCAGAGACAAAACTAGAAAGTGTGAGAGAATGAAGGCTCCTCCTGGTTATATAGGACATGAGCTAAGTGTGCGCCTGGAAACAGGCGCACAATTGGATCTAGCACCCTCACCCGCGCACACATGCATAATCCAAATTAAGCATGCTGTAAAATGTGGGCAAATAGTTTGTCGCTCGCCCAAAAATCGATCGTGCACCCTATGTATCGCACGCAATTCTAAAAGTCACCCGCACAATGATCAATTGACTCTTCTATTACGCACACCAAATAGGGCGCGTAATTAGAATATATGCTCACTAATGGATGTGCAACAACCCTCTAGGACCCCTACACACGCCTTCATCGCGCGTGGCCCACCGGGCGCACAATTCAATTAAATGCACTACCCACTCCACGCAATCTCCCAAGCACATAAAAAAATAAATGCCTAGCTGCAGTAGCCAAGCATGAAGCCACAGACTTGGGCACTAGTGCTAAACAACACCCGCAGCATAAGATGCATGCCCGCACTCTGACTTAGGCATATATATGATAGGGAAATCAATAATTTTGCCTATACACACTTACACGCTCCCGAACGGTACACATAACTGCTTATGTCAGAGCCTGTCAAAACTTAACCCTTAATTGACACCAACTGAATTTGATTCCAAAACACGCCTCAACATCCTGGACCTAACCATTTAAGATTAAACCAAATAAAAAATAAACTCAATTAAATACAAAACCAGATTAAATTAGTCAAACCGAACTAAAATTAGTTCGAATTCACATAATCATAGATAAAATTCCCATAAAAATATCAAAATTATCACAAATCACAATGGCGGCATACCCCCTGAATACACCATTTGAAATGAAGGACGAATATGAATTGGGGGTAAACACTCAAAGACACTCGAGCCCATAAACACCCAGAAGAGGCTTCCTTAAAAGAAACATCCAAAATAATTCATAAAAGGGGAAAAATAACAGAAAAGCTCGGAGGAGAACGAATTTCAACAAGAATCTCATCTTCCGGTCCCAAGTTGGTAGAAAAGAAAGAGTGGCTCATAGAAAGACACCTAGGAGTCGATGCAAACGCCCACAAAGAGTCATCACAAAAATCCCCCAAGGGAAGGCTCACAAAAGATTAATCCTCAGAGCCTACCAAGGAGCAACTGGCGTCGGTCATGTGAACTCTGCCGTAGCTCTTTCCTTTTCTTTCCTTCCAGCAACCTTTGGCTCTTCCATCTCTTCCACCAATAGGGTGGCACTTCGGGTCAGATTAACATCATCAACTCTAGCACCACCCCGTATTCCCAATACCGCTCATCCAAAAAAAATAATAATAATGGAAAAATAATTACAAACTGTTGAGAACTAGAAAATACCATTTTCCATCCTTAATCTGGGCCTTGATAGACCCTTGAGAGAACTAAATAAGTGTTTTAGGTGTTTGTTTTACAGCAAACAACAAAGGCAGGCTTAACTCTGAAAGTAGCTTAAAAGTACTAAAAAGATGATGACCCATCTTGATCTGGAGGAAGAAGGAGAAGGGACAACCTCACTAGCCATTCCAAAAGAAGAATGCATTACAAAAATCTATTCGAAAGGATTCCTGATCTATTCGAAAAAAACCTGATCCATTTGAAAAGAACTAAAGCCCCAGGCTTGGTTTTCGAAGAGCACCTGATCTATTCAAAAGGAACCAAACTCACTGATGATCTATTCGAAAAGAAGAAAATTTCTTGCAAACAGCACCAGATCTGTGCGAATAGAGCTCCAGAAGTCATATTTCCCTTCGAAAAGGTCCTCAATCTGTGCGAATAGAGCTTCAGAAGTCATATTTCCCTTCGAAAAGGTCCTCAATTTGTGCGAATAGAGCTCCAAAAGTTACAGTACCTTTCGAAAAGGTCCCCAAACTGTATGAAATCGTATTTTGAAGATTCCTAGCATCTGCAAGGGCAATTCAGTAATCTCTGCATGCGCCCCAATGCATTTAAAAACCCAGGAGCATATAGATGAACTATTTGCCCAATTTGGGTATCCAGAATTTGAGTTTCATTCCTGCTGCCCCATTTTCAATTCAGATCAAGGTAGCTTGTCTGAAACCTCTGTAATAGCGTAGCTTTTGTCTGTAACTGAGAACTGTGAGATACTTATATAATTCAAGTAAGAATTGTATTCAAGACTACAAATTCGAGAGCTGTTTTAAGTTGTTCTCTGTAATTGTAATGGTGGATTTGAAAAGGTTGCTTTCATCAGTACGTTCCCAATCGGATTCATGTTGAGGGTTCATTGTGATCTCCTCACTCATTAGACTCCTTTAGATTTGTTGTTTTTAAGTAATTTCCCTTAATTCACTATCCCTGTGAGAATCTGTGTTTGTAACCTGGTTCTTACAGCATTTGTAGTGGTGCCTATGTTCTGAATCAAGACTTTGGATTAAAGAAGAAAACTATTGGATGATCTGTGTCCATGACAGTGGACAGAGCATAGCATAAGTTCAACTTAATTCTAATCCTTGGATTGGATTATTTTCTCTTACATCTGAGCTGGTAGCCAGATGAAGATTTGATACTTTCTCAACTGTGTTACACTATTTCTCATTCTACAATCAATTACAAAGCTTAAGTAGCAGTTATTTCTCCATTCTTATTAATTTTGCATCCAATTCCCCCAACTCGGATCCGGATCACTTAGTTTAAATTTTACTTTTAGATAATTTAATGTGACAAATTCAACCTCCCATCTTATTTGCTTTGTAGATAGGATCAGAGGGCAGATCTGGTAGCTCAGATATGGAGGTTTACCATACATTTTAAATCAATTCCCTGTGGACGATCTTTTACTCACTTACATTTAAAACTTGCTACAATTGGCCCTGATCTTGGAGGCTAATTGATTTCTCTCTGTGCTGATATTTCTTTCTTTTTTTTAGTTTTCTAAACAAAGTATAATCCATCCTTTGAAAAATCTGTTTTCAAAATACAAATAAATCATGCACACTTAGGACAACACAAATCCCTTTGGGCATAATACCTAGGAAACAAAACAAAAAGGGAGAAAAGACATTAAGAAAATAAAAATGCTCAAACAATCGGTACAAAATTGCAAATCAAAAATTACAAATCCAAAATTCCAAACAAATCCCAGGCCCTTAGCCCCTATTTATAGACTATACCCCTAAAACCACAAAATGACAAGTGTTTCATTTTAAAATGCCCTTCATCTAATTAAATCTAAAACAGACACATACCCCCTAAAAAGAACCACAATCCTTGGCAAACTAAGATCAGCCAATCATTTCAAAACACTTACCCCTTAAGAAACACAAATCCAAAGCAAGTTAGATAAGCCAATAGGATTAAAACATCTAACATCCCTCTAGAGTTCTAGAAACTAAACTCACACACCTTTGACAAATGTCACCTCAAACTAAACCTCAAACTAAAACAAGGTAAAACCCATACCTTAAACAAAACAAATGTCAAAAGTTCCTTAAAATTCCCTAAAACTCTAACTCATTTGGACAAAAATCCGAATCAAAATAAATCAAATAAATCCTAAATAAATTCAAATAAAATAAAATAAGTCCTAAATAAATCGAAATAAAATTCTAAAATAAATCCTAAATAAAATCTTAAATTCTAAATAAATCCTAAATTCTAAATAAAAGCCTAAATACATCAAGTAAAATCCTAAATATAATAAATAAATCAAATAGAATCCTAATAAACCAAATAAGCCGGATAATAAATCCTGAATAAAATCAAATAAATGCCTAAATACGTCTGATTAAATCCAATTAAATACCCAAAACAAGACAAACAAGAAGCGTACAACAGTAAGCAAACATAATAAACAAAGAACCTCTTTATTTATATAATAAAATTTTACAAGTGTCACCGGAGGCATACCTCTTGAACATATAATCTAAAATAAAAACCTAGAACCTAACCTACAAATTAAAACAAACACGGAACCCAAAACGGACACAAAACCCGAAACAACGATGCGCGAAGCACCCAATAAAAAATAACTAGGGAGAGGGAGGAATGGTTGGGGAACACCCTTTCCATCCATTTGGTGGACATCCCTCCCCCTATCTTCACCTCCTAACAATAATGAAGGGTGTATAGCATATCTCAATCCCAACACCCCCTAAGCCATAGCCGCACCTCAATCAGAAGCCACTTTGGGACGTAAAACGCGAGAAACAACGAAGATCGGAAGAAATGACATTGAAGTCAGACAGCTGTATCACACAATAGAGATGCTCTAAATGTTGGCTTGCTCAGATAAAGTGAGAATGAATAAAAACAAGGAAGCTCGGACATATATAGGCACCCGCCTAATTAAGTGCCTGAAACACTGCACCCAATTCAATCCAGCGTAGGATCACCTGTGCAGAATAAATTACTGACCTCCTTGGTGCGCAAATAAAATATTGACCGTCGTGGTGCAGCCTTAGTGCGCAAATAAATTCTTGACCGCCCTAAAAGATTCGACGAACTGATCCTGCGTCGAACACCCCACGCGTAATCAAATTACACGCCGATGTCGTTGCACGGAATTCGAAAGGTCACCCGCATTGTGGCCAGGTGACGCTCCAATCACGCGCACTGATCATGGCGCATAATTGGATTACACGCACAAACACTGATGCATAATTGACCCCTTAATCTCTCAATCGCGCATGCCCAAATAGGCACGCAATTGAATTAAGCACCCAGGTTCATGCACATAATTCTTAGCTATAACGCACTCCTCAAACACGATACGTACTTCGGACAAAATAGACATATCCCCTCAACAAAATCCTAACAAAAAAAATATACAAGATGGCACGTCCTATCACAATATGATACATACATAATCATCTTAACCCATCACAAACCAATCAGGGGTGGGGAAATCTCCCCATAGTCCCATCGCAGCCAAGTCATCCCCTGATGACTTACTACTATTTCATGTCCCACCATGATCAAGATTATTTTCCAAAGTCTCATCGCTTACTCACAAATACACATGACCACTCCCAACATCTGCTGCACAAAATAAATCGACAAAATAAAACCAAACAAAATAAAATCATCACTCACAGCCCCATCGCTAAATACAAAACCTCCTCGCGACACATAGAGAGAATTAACGACAGCGAGGTAGCCAATCGCACTACTTGTCCCATCACGATAAGAATCACTCTCCCTTATCCCATCACGACCAGGGAGAGAGCCATTGGTATCCCATCACGCATCTCTGCAGTGACATGCCCCGTCGCAACAGAACACACATAACTAATGCTATCCCAACACCTAAGCTTACTGGTCTAAATGAGTCACACCCTCGTGTCCCATCATGAGGCCAAAACCCCACCACGCGACCTCACACGCCATGCAACCAAAGGTAGGCAAGACCAATGTCCTATCACAAAGAGCCAAGAATGAGCCTCCCGTGATGACCCCAAGACATCACCTGTCGAAGAAAAGAGACATCATCATCCCATCACAACGTCACAACAGCCAAAGAGTCATCAGACCAGTACCTCATCACACACTCATAAATATGTCCCGTGCGTTGCAACTACAATCTGATCTCATCATATAACCCAAGATCTGCCAAAGAAAGAAATAAACATAACTTTCCCAATTGCATAACCACCAATGTCCCATTGCCGACCACACTTCCCTAAGATTTCGTCGAAACCCGCTATGGCACAAGACCAAAAGGGAAGACTTATCCAACACCCCATTGCAAAGAACTGAACCTCCCTCCAAATGCCTTACCACAACAATCATCACATCCAATCACAACTCCTGAATACTCTATCATGTGGTAGTCACCAAACTCCATGACGGCGGAAACACACAACTACTGATAGGAGAGGGGAGACATTTCTCTGATGTCCCATCACACCCATCAACAACCAAGTCTAGTCGTAAACATTTCATTGGGTGATCTGGACGTCCCATCACAGTAGTGACCATCAACTCTACTACAACAATCAGCAGAGGGGGAAGAATAGGCCCTCTAATGTCCCATCGCGTGACCCTACAAATATAATAGAAAAAGGGGGGCAACTAATGTCCCATCTCAAATCACACCCCTCCAAAATGTCCCATCATGACAGTCCCGCCAGAAGATAAAGTAGAATAGGAAGTCACCTTGATAATGCATAAACACCAATAAGAAGACTTTGAGTTCATGTGGAAAAATTCACACTAAAGCTTAGCAGCCTGAAGGCAACAAAGCCCATTGATATGAATGATGTGGGTGTTTGTGTGATTTCTCATGCTTGCATAGAGAGCTCGAGTCATTCCAATAACTCCACCTTCCAGACACTTTTGTCCCATTGTGCCAGGCAAAGGTGACTCAAGCCAGAGCGAGGAGCCACCCGTAGTCCCATCGCCACACACTAACGGGGGCAACAGCCAGCCAGTCCCATCGCGAGCAATACAAGAGCCTTCCACCCAAATCAGGTAAGTACCGTCCCCCTCTTTATCTACTCGATATTCCTTATAAAATATAATTATCTAATATTAAGTCAAATGTTTTCAAAGCCCGTCTTTCTCTCAACTCGTTAATCACTGTAGTCCTCCAATAAGAGACAATCATCAGTATTCACAAGAAGATTAGATGAAGTATTCAGCATACCAAGTGTTGTTTTGACAACCACATAAATGGTCGGGTCCCTAAATCCCGCTCTGGTGGATCTACTCAGCGAGATCTCGGACGTTTTCCACAAATTTTCTACCTAATTGATCTTAAGTTAAAATCTCCAAATTTCCAAAATATATATATATATATATATATATATATAATATATCCTTTCAAAAGCAAAACACAAAAAAACAAAAATAAATAACAAAATTGGTTCCTCATCAATCCAATCCATTCCTTCCCCTGGGAAACTGAACACTAAATACACTCAAACTCAACTCTAAGAAATCACAAATGTCCATTGGAAAGGGACACCTGACCTGCCATTGGTGTGAGCAATGATGCGCCCGGTTAGACATGACTTGTGAAAGCCTTTACCATTATATGATATTGCAGCTTATTATCTAGTCACTTGACCTTGTCTCTAAACATTCGTATGACGCCCCCTGGTACCTCTATTGCATCAGTTTCCTGCTATTTGATTGCCCCTTACAACTAGTCGCGGCATGCGATGGGATGCCCCCTATACCTGCAAATGTGGATATGATGATTTTCCTACCATTTGACTGCCCCTTGCAGTAGGTCGCGACACATAACGGGATGCCACTTGCACCCGCAGATTAGGATACGCCGATTTCCCCGGTTGACTGCTACTCGCAGCAAGTCGCGATATGCAATGGGATGCCCCTTGCATCCACGATATGGAATATGCCTTTCGACAACTAGCACTGGCCCCTCGAATGCTCCATTTTAGCTTGTGCTAATAGATAAGAAAGCCAAGCATTTCATGTCAGCAACCCCTATCTACATTTGTGATTTCTCGAAAGATATGAGAAGGCACACCCTCGGAAGAAGGGTGTCTACTTCTTTGACGCTTTCTTACTTGACAAGAATGCGCTAAACAGGGGCATCTGTAGACACCCCAATTTTGCCCTCTCGGAGTATACAGACCTATTCAGTCAGCCTTTGACTTTTTCCATCTCTTTCAGAGAGGACTCACCTTCTCTTAGAGTCTTAAGACCCTAACACAGGGACCATATACTAAAACAATAGTATATGGCTGAACGCAGGCTAAAATAATAGCTCTGTGGCTCAGATCCCACAACCCTAATACAAGGACCATATACTGAAACAATAGCATATGGCTAAACACAGGCTGAAACAATAGCTTTGTGGTTTAGATCCCACAACCCTAATATGGGACTATATATTGGAATAATAGTATATAGTCGAAGCACAGGCTGAAACAATTGCCTTGTGGTTCGGACCCAACACAACCTAGGAAAAGTCTCAAATTATGTGCTCTGTCCAGTGCGTGTAATTTGATTGCACGCCCCATAGTTGGCAGGCAATTGGTCCCACTTTGACTAGGCCTATTCTTCCTATGGGTCACCTTAAGAGTGGATTACGCGCCCTATAACACGCACACAATTCAATTGCATGCTTCATCAATGGTACGCAATCGATCCAACATGGACTAGTCCTTAACCTTCTAGAGGCCACCTTAAGACCTGATTGCGCGCCACACCAGCATGTACAATCGATTGCGCGCTGTACAGGGTGCGTAATTAGTTTTAATTAGATTAGAACTTGGACACCCGACTGAGCCAGTCAGTCGGTCACTCAATAAGTCAGTCACCGACTTAAAGTGATTAATCGCCTGAGATAGGGCGCTTAATCCAATTAAGCAAACCACACATGGCGCGTAATGGGATTTGACCGGCTAATTGAGCACCTCCCATAGGGCATGCAATCATTCAAATAACTATAAATAGACCACGCTATCCCACACTTCAACACATCAAACAATCGAGTTTCCGAGTTCATTTCTTCCAAGATTATGAATTTTGAGATTCTCTCCGGCACCTAGGTAACTTCTTAATTCTAGTTTTTAATTTTCTTTTCTAATTCTAGGTTGTAGTTCCTAAGTTCTAATTTATAGTTCTTAATTTCATAGATCTTAGATTTTAATTTTTAGTTTTAGATTTTAGGTTTTAATTCTACTCTCTAATTCTAGTTATTAATCTCTGGTTCTTAGCTTCTAGAACTAGGTCTAAGTTTTCAGTCCTTAAATTTTCGTTCTAGATTTTAGTTTTAGTTCTAAATTTTAGTTCTCTTCCTAATTTCTAGTTCATATTCTGCTACTTTTTCAGATTTCTGATTTTAACTCTTACATTTTAAATTTCAATCCATAATTTCCTCATCTCTGGTTCTAGGTCTTAATTTCCAGAACCAGGTCTTAGTCTTAGCCCTTAAATTTATGGTTCTAGTTCTTAATCTCTAGAGCCAGTTCCTAATCTTTAATTATTTTAAATCATTGCCTCTATTTTCAAGTTTTAGTCTTATCATCTTCTAATTTTCTCATAAAAAACTCTTTAATTTTAATCTTTAGAGCCTTAACTTTTCAATACAAAAATCAAATTTTCAATCAATACTACTTTTAATGATCCTTAGCCAACCGATTTGCCCAAGGGAGCTTAATGAGGGTACCCGACAATGGGGCCGATCCTCCTTAGCATAGCGGGCTCAAACCCCTTTTTTTTAGATTCCTAGTAGAAGTAGGAAACCTAAAATAATTAGATTTCTCGTAGAAATAGAATATTTAAAATAATTAGACTTTTAATAGACTTAAGAAATCTAAGTTAATTAAACTTCTAATAGAATCAAGACATTTAAGTTAATTAGACTTCTAATAAATGAAAATAGGATAGTTAAATTAATTAGAGTTCTAGTAAAATTAGGACACTTAAATTAATTAGAATTCTAATAAAATTAGGATACCTAAATTAATTAGAGTTCTGATAGAGTTAGGATACTTGAGTTAATCAGGATACTTAGAATAATTAGACTTTTAATAGAAGTAAGAGATTAATACTAATTAGATTAGAATTCTTAAGATTCCTAGCCGGATTAGCACTTTTAGATCCATTAAAACTCCTAGTAGGATTAGGAGACTAGTTCAATTAAACTTCTAGAATAATTAAACCTTTTAGAATAAATTGACTCTCGGTAAGATTAGGAAAACTAAAGCAATTAGACTTAGAGCAGGATTAAGAAAATTAAAACTAAACACCAAGGTGACCCAGTGCTGTTGACGTCGGCAGGCCGACGATTCAGTAAAGAAGTTGAACCCACACCCTAAAAGGCATGATTAGTGACGTGTTGCAGTGTCGATAAAAATCTACAGTTGGCGATCGCAACGAACCAGGTATTTTCTTCCTAGAGTTTACCTTTTATTTCTACACTTTTAACTTACCATCAATTGCCTTCCGCCGGAGCCCACATAGACCGAATTGAGCCACTCTTTTCGAGGACCGAGAGGAGTTGTCATCTATAGACACCTCAATTTTACCTTCTCGAAGTATACAGACCTGTTCGGTAAGCCTTTGACCTTGCCCATCTCTTTCAGAGACGGCTCACCTTCTCTGAGAGTCTTAAGACCCTAGCACGGGGACCATATTTTGAAATAATAGTATATGGCTAAACACAGGCTGAAATAATAGCATTGTGGCTCATATCCCACAACCCTAACACGGGGAACATATACTGAAATAATAGTATATGTTGAACACTGAATGAAATAATAACTCTATGGCTCATATCCTATAACCCTAATATATGGACTATATACTGAAATAATAGTATATAGTCAAAGCACAGACTGAAACAATAGCCTTGTGGTTCAGACCCAACTCAACCCAGGAAAAGTCCCGAATTGCGCGCTTTGTCCAGCGCATGCAATTTGATTGCACGCCCCATAGTTGGTGCGCAATTGGTCCCACTTGGACCAGGCCTATTCTTCTTGTGGGTCGCCTTAGGAGTGGATTAGGCGCAGTCGGACACCCGACTGAGCTAGTCAACCGATCACTCACTAAATCGGTCACCGAGTTAAAGTGATTAAGCGCCTGAGATAGGACGCGTAATCCAATTAAGCTCACCACAGAGGACGCATAATTTGATTCGACCAGCTAATGGCGCACCTCCCATAGGGCGCACAATTACCCGAATAACTATAAATAAACCCCCCTACCCCACACTTCAACACATCAAGCAGTCGAGTTTTCGAGTTCCTTTCTTCCGAACTTAGGAATTTTGAGATTCTCTCTGGTGCCTAGGTAACTTCTTAATTCTAATTTTTAATTTCCTTTTCTAATTCTAGGTTCTAGTTCTTAATTTCTAATTTCTATTTCTTAATTTCATAGATCTTAGATTTTAATTTTTAGTCTTAGATTTTAGGTTTTAATCCTAGTCTCTAATTCTAGTTTTTAATCTCTGCTTCTTAGCTTCTAGAACCAGGTCTTAGTTTCCAGTCCTTAAATTTCCGTTCTAGATTTTAGTTTTAGTTATAAATTTTAGTTCTGTTTCTAATTTCCAGTTCATAATCTTCCACTTTTTCAGATTTTTGATTTTAACTCTTACCTTTTAAATTTCAATCCGTAATTTTCTCATCTCTGGTTCTAGATCTTAATTTCCAGAACCAGGTCTTAATCTTAGCCCTTAAATTTATGGTTCGGATTGTTAATCTCTAGAACCAGTTTCTAATCTTTAATTATTCTAAATTGTAGCCTCTATTTTAAAGTTTTAGTCTTAACATCTTTTAATTTTCTCATAAAAAAACCCTTTAATTTTAATCTTCAGAACCTTAACTTTTCAATACAAAAATTAGTTTTTCAATCAACACTACTTTTAATGACCCTTAGCTAATCGATTTATCCAAGGGAGCTTATGGCGGGTACCTGGGAGGGAGGCCGATCCTCCTTAGCATAGCGAGACCAAACCCCTTTTTTTTAGATTCCTAGTAGGAGGAAACCTAAAATAATTAGATTTCCAGTAGAAATAGAATATTTAAAATAATTAGACTTTTAATAGACTTAGGAAATCTAAGTTAATTAGACTTCCAATAGAATCAAGACATTTAAGTTAATTAGACTTCTAATAAAAAAATAGGATAGTTAAATTAATTGGAATTCTACTAAAATTAGGACACTTAAATTAATTAGAGTTCTAATAAAATTAGGATACCTAAATTAATTAGAGTTCTGGTAGAGTTAGGATACTTGAGTTAATCTGGATACTTAGAATAATTAGACTTTTAATAGAAGTAGGAGATTAATACTAATTAGATTAGAATTCTTATGATTCCTAGCCAAATTAGCACTTTCAGATCCATGAAAACTCCTAGTAGGATTAGGAGACTAGTTCAATTAAACTTTTAGAATAATTAAAACTTTTAGAATAAATTGACACTCGGTAAGATTAGGAAAACTAAAGCAATTAGACTTTGTTGGTAAAGTTTTTGCTGCTTCTTTTTATTATGAAAATGACAAAGATAAAATAAAGGAAGTAAAGCAAAACAAAACCAAATCACAGACCTGCAAGAATCCAGGGCCTGTTGAAGCAAGTTTTACGAAGTAAGAGTTTGTCCCATAGGGAGTATTGATCTGAACCACTAGGGCATACAGTAATCTCCAGATCTAGCAACAGATCTGGCAGTCCTAAAGGAGGGGTGTTTAAGTGTCACTAAGCTATACTAAAAACTAAGAAAAACAGGAATAAACTATAGCTAAAGAAAGGGATAAAGAAGGATGATGATGTGTTTAATAAAATAAAGATAAAATATGGAGAAGTAAGCAGCTAGGGAAAAATCAATTATGCAACTCAGTGTTAATCATGAATCTTTAGCAATCCTTTAGATGGCTACAAGCACATCTACAAGGTAGAAGAATCTAACTTAACCCATTCTATTTAGATTGCTCTTACAGATATAACCTGTCCACTTAAATGGTCACAAACTATCTAATAGAGTTTGTTAAATTCCATTGATTAAGTAAGAAAACTAACCTCACCCAAGGGAATAGATTGATCTTAAGGCTATAATCTGTCCACTTCAATGGTCACAGACTATCCAATAGATTTCCTCCAACCAATGAATTAAGTCAGGGCAGGAATATCATTGCAGACACTATGTTTGCAAGGCTACAAGCTCCCCAGATCTGTTATAGATTTGGTATCATAGGGGCAAACAGATCTGTAAAATCAGGTGGAAGCCACAAGAAATTCTAGGTTGAATGAGGACTGAGATGTAGCTGATCATTGCTATAAAAGGCCTGCAATGACCCAGCTCACAAGTCTGCAATCTCTACAACAACTCAGATCTACACACTAATAATAGTGATGCAAAACAAAGTAGGTTTGGCTCTGCACAATTTCTCACTAGGCTACAAGCTCAAGTGCAGAGGAGAGGAATCCTTCTCAGATCTGTGACCAAGACCTGCCTTAGGGCTATAGTCTGTCCACTCAAATTGTCACAGGCTATCCACAGAGGCTGCCTTACCCATAGATGATGAGATAGAAAATGTAAACAGTTGTTGCCACCATAGTCCCAGGGATTCAAGCTCAAGCTTCCATGGGCCTTTCAATCAGCTCAAATCCTAAATGCATGCTACAGCGTGAACAAAACTTCGAGCAAATAGGAAAATAACAAATTGAATGAACATTTAAGTACAAATTCCATTAATCAAAATTACCTACAATGTAACTTCTCAAGGCAGCAGCTTGTGCAAACCCCAAATCAACTCACTCCATTTCATACAAAACCCATTGCATTACATGAAATAAAGCCTAGCTATTACAAAGAACTTAGCCTGCAAATGTTGTGCTAAGGAAGAAGAAAATGGAAAAAGGAAAAGGAGACTAAACCCTAAATGAGCACATGAAACCCTAGCTCAGATCTTAGGCTATTCCTGGATCTAAAACCCTAGGTGAAAACCTAAGTGAACCAGGCTATTCCTGGCTAATTTATAAATGTAGATAATAGTCCTTTATATATGCAACCCTTGAAATCCTAATGTGCATTAGCCAATCAGATTTGAGAATGCTTTGGAGTTGATTTCATGGCTTCATTGTGGCCCTTGGATTGCCTCGGGATGTGTGGATTAGATTGGCACCTCAGGGTGTGTGCCCTAGAAGGTGTGAAATGCCCAAACAGTCCCCTAGGTATGGACTAAGAAGTTGAGAGCCCGAGCTTCGCGAGGTTAAGTTTGTAGGTAAAGGCAGCTCGCGTGGCTGGTCACGCAAATTGGGCTTCAGGTGTTCAGGTCGCTAAGCTCCCGCTTGGCTCCCACAGGGCTAGATTGGCTATAGTTTGTGCAACTCGCCATACTGCTCGCGAGGATCAAATGGGCATAACACAGCTCACATGGCTCCCTTCTAGGCTCACGAGGATGCTCTCCAAGTTGAATGCATGTTTGGCCTCTCGAGTGGCTGTTCGCCAGGATATATCTGAGGATCTTGCATGGCTGGTTGTTCACTGATGCCCGTGAGATCTGTGTAAGAACTGCACGGCTGATCTTCTGAAGCTCTGTGTGGCTC
Organism: Chloranthus sessilifolius; assembly: GCA_021018995.1. Taxonomy (NCBI): domain Eukaryota; kingdom Viridiplantae; phylum Streptophyta; class Magnoliopsida; order Chloranthales; family Chloranthaceae; genus Chloranthus; species Chloranthus sessilifolius. The sequence goes on along the minus strand of CM037587.1, from coordinate 30,343,828 downwards.
GCGAGGATGAGAAGAACCACGCGAGAATCAAATGCGTGTAGCTCACTAAGCTCAAGACAACAAGCTCGCAAGGCTCATTTCCTCATGCTGTTATAGCGTTGAGCTTTGCGAGGTACTTGCGAGGCTCCCTTCTGATTAAATTGAACCTTGTGAGAGGTTGGCGAGGTCACTTTTTATGCTCTTGCTGTTGTGAAGTGTTCGCTACAGCAGTCCTGCCTGCTCGAGTCCACACTTCTTCCACCAGTTGGACTCCCAGGGTCCACTTAAGCAACCAAAGTGGTCCTAATGGTGTGCCCAATAGCTCAAATGGTGTGAACCACCATGGTGCCTTCAATGATTGCCCAACAGCTCCTCATCTTGACATAAAATGCAGTCTTCTTGGCTTGAAAAGTGTGAATTGGTGCATTAACCTTTGAAATTCCTGTTATCTACAGAAGTATACATAAAACACATTATTAATATGCTTAAAGGTCCATCAAATGGTAGGTTAAGGGGTGAAAAGTGGTACTTTTTCAGAGCTTAACACAGCCCCAAACCTAATCTTTGCTAGTCCTCGAGCAAAGGCAAAATTAAAAACATTTATTCAAAATAGAAACTGCCACTTTCGTAGGGAGCACGGATACATTTAGCATATATACCAAGCCTTTTAAATCCCTAGGTGATCCCTAGTGGAGGAGTGAAGTCTCCTGAGTTTTTTCAGTGAAGACACCCACAAACTTCACCAATAAAATAGTTAAGTGCAGTGCAGTCAATAACAAAATTTGATGAATAAAGCATCATCCCACACCCATTCTTTAAAAACTAGAGGAAATTTCAGCCGAAATGCATACAATTAAAACTCAAAATCAGCATATATATGCATCACTACCAATCAATTAACATCAGATTTACATTGTGCACAAATCAACACTAAGCTCACTAGTGATTCAAAAACCAGGTATGTATACAACCCCAATGAGATTAAAATTCAGACCCAATCCTTACCGGAGCTATCTCTCACAATGAAAACATAAGGGTGTTCACATTATCAATAGCTCAAGATCAGTCACAATCCCCAAATGGGATTGCAAGCATGAGCATGGGCATTACATCTAAGTTTTAACATCCTCAAATATTTTCACCATAGATTAGACAACTTCACATCTCCACATGACAACTCATATCACTTAGGATCATCAAGGCCTTTAGTGGGTTGTAATGTGGCTTATGGGTGAGGTTTATAAAGAATGAAGGAGGTACAATGGATCAACATTGAGAAATCAACAAGGTAAGGAGTGATTCATGACTTCACAACCTCCATTTCAGCACAACTCTATCTTCCTTAATATTTTCCAGAGTCAAAGTGGTCAGCTTCTTCTCCTTCTTCTAATTTCTAGATGAAGCAGTACTCTTGACTTCTCTTCTATTTTTTTTTTCTTTTCTTTTATGTATTTTTTTACATTTTGGTGCTGGTTTGCCACACATAACCATTGCTACACTGTTATTTTTAGACTGCTTCTCTTCCACTTTCATCAAATGTTGGACCCAGCTCACCTATCTTCAACTTCTCCTTTACCATCTGAATTCTCAGAGTGAGGGACAGGTTAAATCAGGTTATGAGGTTAAGGTGCAAGTACTCCGGTGTTTGTTGAAAAAAAATAGGATTTTTAAAGCTCAAAGATTGTAAGCAATGGGCAGTTGAATAGGTAGGAAATTTTAAGCTCAAACTGTCCAAATGAAGGCCTTGGGTCATTTCCTTAGTATTATGAGTGCTGCCAATCAGTTTTGATTTGGAGGTGCCTAACTTCTAGTGAAAAGTGATTAAATCAATCAGTACTTAGAGCAGAAAAAATACCAAAAACACTCTTAAAAAGAAATTGGATAGGCCCAAATCTCACTGTGTATGGTCCTCACATTAACCTATGGGGTGTATTTCTACCTTTTTCTTTCCTCTCTAGTTCACTAAGTGCTAACTGAAAAAAAATTTCCGATATTAGTTTCATGATGGCTAAAATTTTCAAAGATTTTCAGTTTTAAAAGTTTGCAAAATTTTAAAATTTTCACAAATTTCCTCATTTTCGGGTTAGGTGGGAATTGACTTTATTCATTCCAATTAAACCACACACTGCTGAACTAGAGTTAACTATTCCATTGGTAGGTCTACTCTGCCACACCCCCAAACCTAAGTTAAACAGTGTCCTCACTGTTTCATGCAACATGTGTATAGGGGCAGCAGGGTAAACATCAAACAGACACCCTAACTTATAACAGAAAATTAAGAAAAAAACTAAACAAAAATTCAGCAAATTAAACTAGAAAGAGAAAAACATATGGTATATACAAGTGACACTATGAGAACAATACTACGACACAAATTACTAAAAATAAAAAGTAAAAACAGCAGAGATGAAATTAAAAACAGCAGATATAGACAAAACAAAAACTAACTAAACACCTAAAAACCTATCCTAAACCTAATGTAGACACCCAAATTTGGCCCAAGGCTCGATCGAAACACATTACGAAAGAGGCGCACCACTGAGCTATTGATGGCACGTATGGAAACCTTAGGAACCCCTTTGAAACCTTAGGAATCCTTCCAAATCACCCTAGATCCCTTAGGAATCTTCCCGAACCCTTAGAAATCAATCCCAACCCTTAGAACCCGTTAAGGACCTGAACCTAGTTTTCTCGAGCCATGGATGAAGGATGGTGCACCGCAACTAGCTATGGCCTTCTACTAAGACCAAATCTCATACCATTGAAAAGTAAAAGTCGTCAGCTTTCCAACGGTCCAAGAATCACCCTAATTAGAGTTGTGTGCGCAAAGACATGGCGGTCCGAACTCGAGGGGCAATGAGGCAATTTTAAGTGGCCCCCTTAGGGATTTGGCGCAACTATTAGTTGTGCCACTCCATTTCTTCCCCGAAATGGCTTGGCACAACTAATAGTTGTGCCAGTTATAAGTAAGCTTGGTGCAACTATTAGTTGTGCCAAGCCATCTCTCCCCAAATGAAGCCTTGCGCCAGCATTAAGGTGGGCCCCACCTCAAGGAGCTAACTTCCAAGCACTGTATATGCACTGTTTTACTATGCATATGCCTGGTGTAACTAATAGTTGCGCCATGCATATGAACAGTAACTTCTAGTTTTTATCTCAAATTTCGTGATTGGAGTTTGACTTGTTGACCACCTTGACCTTTGGGCTGTGTTTCGCTAGTTCTGTAGCATGCATTTACCATCTATATGCAATCCCTTAAGTGGTTTAAAGCCTCACCCTATCATCCACTATTGGAGCATCTCTTCATATATTTCAAGGCTCGACAAACCCTAAGAATCCTTAGATGTTAGATTACCTAATTGCTAAACCCAATTAGCATCTAAACACTCTCCTGACCCACCCTTTGCCTATAAATAGAACCCCCCTCCCCTTGGATTAAAGGTTGAGAATTTTTGCCTAAGAGAGAAAGAACTTAAGTATGAAGATCTTTCTCCCTTTGGTGCACCATCTCCATACAAATTTCAGAATTCAAAAATAACTTTAGACTTTAGTATTTCACTAAAAACCTCTAGGTTAGGTGTGTGTGATCCCCTAGCCTTCCTTCTCTACCTCTTAGCTTCAAGCCTTAGGAGCTAGACCCCATTCCATACCATACAAGCCTTCAAAAGCTCACTGAAGCAAATCAACACAAGGCTCCTCAATAGTACAATAAGGGCCCGAGAGCTCCGGCTCTCCCCTATATTCTTCTACGTTCTCGGTCACTCCTCCATCCTCCCATTTGTGCCGTTACGTCGCCGAATTTTCAGTAGGAGCGGAGGGGCACAAATAGGAATTAAGACTCATTTAGGCAAGAGGAAGCTATTTTCTTTTCTTTTATATCAATTTTATTTTGGCCTTTAGTAGAGACCGCGTTAAGCGGGTTGATTAGGTGCCTAGCACCTTCCCAATAGATAACCGAAGCCCTTACCCAAGAACCTTTAGTGTGGACCTGATTCAGAGTCATATTTGTGGTACTTTTGTGCTTATAAAAATGATATAGGTATCCCGAGACACCAAAAGCTTCGGGTGTCGACTCTATATTTTTTTGTTAGCGAGTGCATCACTGGGACGGGATCGTAAAAAAATCTCACGATTGCACAGATGGCGACTCTACTGGGGACTAGCTAGTAGAGTTTCCCCTTGAACTAGGCCTCTTTATTTTATTTTCCTAACATTTTATTGCTATATATATATATATATATATATATATATATATATATATATATATATATATATATACATATATATTTTCACTCACCCCTCCGATTATGTCATTTTCACTTACCCCTACTTTACGCCATTTACAAGCCTTAGCCGATTGGCGGGCCTACTTATGCAGTCTTTAGTTTTCCTTACTTTTCCGTCATTTTAGCGTCGTAGTTGATTGGCGGGCCTACTTGCACATTATCTTTTAATATCCTTTAAATTCCCGTCATTTAAAGTGCCTTAGCCGATTGGTGGGCCTATTGGGGTAAGCATATTCCAACAGTCGATGCCGGCCCGTAGTGGCAGCATGGGATCATCACCCCCGATCTTTGAACTAAAGAAAACTTTCATAAAAAAAAAGAGGCTTTGAAAAAAAAAAATTTAATTATACCAAGATAGGGAACTTAATCAATTTATTTTTACGGGGTAGATTTTAAAATGGTTGGGTTTAGGCACACATACAACCACCCGGGTCTTAGTATGGCAGCAGCCCCTAGTGGTGATGATCCAGAAAAGTCCCAGCCCACTTAATATCTGAGAAAGCCCTTGCGCTGGAGGTATATCGGGTGGGTTCTCATTTCCTACAGCCTTAAAACTCGTTGGGGAGCTCGTTAGCGAGTTATACTGGACTCACATCCTTTTGGTGCGATAAGGAGAGAATCGATCATATAAAATCAGTCAGTTCTCGGAAGCCTATCTTCCACAAAAACCAAAAAAGATGACTCATTTCAGGCTGCTGCTCCCTACTGTCAAGAATTCTGGAGCCCCATTTTATCCTGGCACAAGTATTAGTTGCGTCAGTTCAAAAATCTCGGAATTATAACTGGCACAACTATTTGTTGCGCCAGCTTTAAATCCGACCACTTTTACCTTGGTGCAACTATTAGTTACGCCAGTGTAAAAAGGAGGCTTTTTTGACTTGGCACATATATTAGTTTCGCCAAGCCTGTTTGGACAATAGCAACCCGAGATCTGGGGCCTTTTTCACCTCCTGAGTCCCCCGATTAGTGTATTTAGTACCTCTGATTAGGCTTCGCCATCTCCGACAGCCAATATGCCCTCGTCGGTCAAAAGAAGGTAACATCTTTTTTACTCATTTCGGGGGATCGGGTCGTTTGCCTCAATTTTCGTGCCTTTAATAGATCAAAGATCTTCCTTTAATTCTTCTGAAGTGCTTCGAATCATCACTGCGAGTCTTAAATTAGGGTACAAAAGTCACCCAAGAAGGGAATTCTAAGGCCTCAGAACCTTTGTTTTTACAAAAAAATTCTTTCCAAAAAATTGAAAAAATCAGAAAACCTAAAAAAATAGAGTTCTTGTGGTGCCAGCACAACGGCATCATCTTGCCCTTCATCATCTCATAGGGGAAGGAGGAAATTTTTTGGGCCTTGTCCAAGACACCCATACCCAACCTGATACCGAGACATGTCATGGGTAGTGGACCCAGCTTACGTTGATCCCAACTCATCCCCGCCACATTCTCCAACCCACTCCCATTAGGGGGAAGTCTTTTCCACCACCCCCCTCACCCAATCACCCTTTACCATTACAGGCCCTTTTGGCGCCCCCATTTTCCCAACCACTACCTCCCAAAACATCCAAAGTCCAACCCCCCATTCCCTATCTTTTGCCCAAACCATGCCCATCTCAACTCCAACACATTTCCCATCGACATCCATACAAAACCCAATCCGATTTTCCCGATCCACATCCATGCCTCATTTTCCATCTTCCCCATATAGACCCGATCCACCCTCATTCACCTATGTCACCTCTACCCTATCCGAGCCCCCACAAATCCCCCCATCTACCCGGGCCATGCCCGATTTTTCCTAAACACCTATACCTTACCCTTCATCATCCCCCTACATACACAATACCTCCCTATTTTCCAATGGCCTATCTCATCCACCCCATATCCCACCACCTACCATGGTCATGCCCGATCATACCAGGGTCATGCCCAATTTTTCCTCCACATCACCCCCATCTACATCTCATCACCCCTTAAATCCACCATCTACATCCAATCCTCCTTCCATGGCCATGATGGAGGAGATGTTCTAAGCCTATTCCTTATGGAAGGCTTCCCAAAATGCCTCCTTTCATCCACACCCCACATCCATGAACCCATCCCATACCCTAGCCAATCTCCATGCCTCTCTCCCCCATGACCATCAACCCTCATCATCCACACCATCCAAACCCCCATTTCCCAAACCCCAATTCCCCACATATCCAAGGACCCATGGGCCAGGCCCATCAAGGGCCCATGTCCCATACCCACCAAGGCCCACTGGGCCAAACCCACCAAGGGCCCATGGCTCAAACCCATCAAGGCCTAATGGGCCAGACCCATCAAGACCCAATGGCCCAGACCCATCAAGGGCCCATGGTCTAGACCCATTAAGACCCAATGGTCTAGACCCATCAAGGGCCCATCGCCCATCGGGCCAAACCCATCAAGGGCCCATGGCCTAAACCCACTAATGGCCCATAGCCCATACCTATCATAACCAAGGCTTCATAACCCAACCCTCCCAAGGCTTCATGGCCCAAGCCCAAGCCCAAAACCTTGGAACCTCACACCAATACCCTTCACAATTCCTCCAAAACTTCACCCATTCACAACCTGCATACCTAGCTCAAACCCATATCATACATCAATCCCAATTTACCCATGCCCCCACATCCCAAAATCAACTTCAAACCTTCCCTTATACCCAATGGCCTCACCAGGCCCCACCACAATATCCAACTTCCACTCATCCCATCATCCAACAAACTTTCCCTCATCCCCAATGGGCTCACCCAACCCCCACTCATGTCATTCCCATCCAACTCATGCAACTCCAATAAGAGAATCCCGCCCTCACTGCACACTATGTCGACCAGCAGTATGAAGAGGATGAGATTAGAAATAATGGAACCTATGGTGGGGCATTAAGAAGTCTCAACCCTCCTCCTATCATTTCCCACACCCTGGTAGCACAAAGCAAGATCCAACCAGCTGTCGAGAAAGTGACCCCTATATCAAAAGAGTCAGAGCAGCTGAAAGAATAGTTGGACAAAATACAAAAGCAACTGATGAAAATGGGTGGTGCTGAAATCCACGCCACGGACTTCACGGATTTATGCCTATTTGCTGAGGTCCCCATACCTTCAAAATTTAAAATACCGGCATTCGACAAGTACAATGGCATAAGCAACCCGATCGCACACCTCATGTCCTACTGTGGGGACATGTGCCAATATAGAGGGGATGAAAGACTGTTGATAAAGGTCTTTTAAAAGAGTTTGACTGGTCTGAACCTGAGGTGGTTCATATCTTTGGAACCATCTATGATGAAAACGTGGAAGGACTTGACGCACCTGTTCCAAGAATAATATGTCTACAATATAGACATTGAACTGCGTAAGTCAGACTTAGCCCATCTGAGGTAGAACTCGAATGAGACCTTCAACGACTATTTGGGGCGATGGAGAGCACTAGCAGCTCAGGTCAGAAAAAGGATACCTAACGATGAGCAGATCGAAATGATTTCAAAAAATACTCTGCCAGTGATCTCAGACTTTTTGGTATACTAACAGCAGTCCAGCTTTACTGATATGGTGAGAAATGTTAATCGATGCGAGGATGATATCAGGGAAGGTCACCTGAATAAAAATATATTGAGGGGAACTAGTGGGGTTAGGAGATTTTCAGAATAAAGAACTGAGAAGAGGACAGGGGCCGATATTTAAAACATTGCCAATACTAGGCCCAATAATAATAACATAACCCCATTCCAATTTCAAGCCGCACAATCAGCACCGATCAGAACTGAGCAGATACAGAGAACAAGGAATGGGCAAGGAATGTAGATGACTCTAGAGCAGAGGAGAGTCTGCTATGACCGAGTTTTTACACCCTTGGGGCAATCTTTAAGTGTTCTTTTACATTTATGAATTGAAAAGGGATTAGTCGCTATTCGTCAACCGCAACCTCCTCCTCACCCAATCCCCAAGAATTACGACCCCAACACCCACTACAATTTTCATCAGGGTCCATGTCACCCAAATAATCACTGCTTCCTATTGAAGCACACGATCCAAGATTTGATCGACATAAGAAAAATATTCTCCCAGCGCCTTCACAAGTGAACCAGCATGCAAATATCCACCAAGTGCCATTACCCCCACATCCTATCGAAGGAGCAGGTCCCAGACCCACCATCGGCATGATAGAGGAAAATGAGGAGGAATTTGAGTTTGACCCATCTAATTATATCAGTGATCGAGAGAGCTATGTGGCGCCATTACCAAGAAATGTTGAAGAGAGAAATATTAGGGTAATTGAACCGCTGAATTTATCAGATTATTTCCCCAACCCAACTCCACAAATTGAAACCCTTGGATCTTAGGGCTTATTTTTCATCACCCACACCTGTCAATTATGTGCACATAATTACGTATCAGCCATACACCACCGCCCCCGTCAATTACCCGATAGCCCATCCAACCCTCAATCCTCCACCGCCCATCAGCTACTAATGGCCTACTTTCACCCCGTTTCCCCCAGTACCACCACCCTCAAGCTTCACCACCCCCATTTGGCCCAATTTTACCACCCAACCAGCTACCACCGAAATAAATCAAGTGTTGCCCACACCTCCTGAGCCTGCAATACAAGCACCTCTGATACCAACTATACCATTTTAGATCTCAGGACCAACCTATGATCCTCATCAGGTCCCGCTAAGTTATGAACAAATAGATATCAACAAGCGACCCACGGAGAAAAGGCGGTGGACTTAATTAGATGCAGGAAGATTTCAAAGTAGCGAAGCACCACGGTGATGGTACAAGCCCAACCCGAGGGGAAGAAAGATAGCGCAATGAATCCCTTCGAGAAGATGAGTCGAGAACATATACTGGAGACTCAGCTAAGGAGAATGCCTACCCATATTACTGTATGGGATCTGTTGATAACGTCCCCACTCTACTTCCAAGCTTTAATGGGGGCATTAAAAAATGTACACGTATCACTTCAGGTTAGTCCAGATGAAGTCGAGAAGATAATTGGTCAAGTGATGGCCCCAAATGCCATTTCGTTTTCTAGCACTAATATACCAAAGGAGGAGGTAACCACTCGAAATCTTTGAATATAACAGTTGAGTCTGGAAACATGGTAATCCCTTTGGTTCTAATTGATAATGGATTGGCATTGAATATATGCCCATTAAGAACCGCCACAAAGATCAACGTAGATCCTTGCATGCTGAGACCCACGAGAACCAGCGCCTGAGGTTTTAACAATACCAGAAGAGAGATAATGGGAGAAGTTGATCTTAAGTTATTAATTAGGCTAATGACCTTCTCCATATTGTTTCAAGTGATGGATATCAAATCCTCATTTAATCTGTTACTTAGGCACCTGTGGCTACATGAAGTTAGAGCCATACCCTCCACATTGCACCAGAAACTTAAATTTGCATCTAGGCACAAGATCATCACCATCATTGGTGAAGGGCAAACGACAAATAGAAGGCCACCAATAATGTCGAAAAACCTAATGTGCTGAATGTACCGCACATTGCTGAGGACGTCGACCTCCACAGTTTCGAATATGAGGTATCGATGATAGTTCCGGAGCCCATCGAGGGCATCGTTCCCAAAATTGGAGGTGGTATGGTAGCAGCTGTAGCCATGCTCCAAAAGTGGGGCTATCAAAAAAGAAGGGATCTGAGGCCCAGATTACAAGGCAGAAAGGAACCCGGCACAGTAAAAGGAGGGAAGAAAGTCAAATTCGAGCTTGGTTATAAGCCCACAGAAGAAGAGAGGTTAAGGAGAAAGTTCGTGTGATGGCAGCTGCAAAAGCCAAGGGGATCCACATAGAAGAGAAACCCTAACCCAGGCCTCACATCTAGAATTCATTCATAAGTGTCGGGGTTGTAAAAATTGACCAGAATGGGGAAACCCGATTAACCCCACACAAGCCTACAACACCAGTTCACCCCACCAATCCCTACATCACCCTTCCCAGCCTCGAGATAGACTTGGCAGCGTTATCCCTCTTGAGGAACGATGGCCCGTACCTGAACAAACTTTCCCTTTGATAAATTACAACAAAATGGTTTTAACATGAGAATCAGATCGCCTTACCACCGTCATTTTCAAATATCGTTCAAGGTCTTGAACGACGGTGTAACACTCAGTGAGAGTCTTAACGGGGTGAGAGACTAACTCCTTTTGTAGGTCAAACTGCAACCCGGTACGAAACCTGAATAGGGTGACCTGAGGGTCTACAAATACTTCGGCTCTCATCATGCATTCTTCAAATTTGCCGATGTAATTCGATACGGGTATACTACCTTGGCGTAAAGTCTGCCACTCATCAAGTAGGCGATGGTAGTATGAGGAAGGATAGTACTTCTCTGTAAGTCGCTCCTTCATATCCTCCCAACGGGTAATGGGAGCACAACCCGCATTCATTCTAATGCGTCCAATGTTGACCCAAAAGAGTTGGGCTTGACCGATGAATTTCATCTTGGCAAGCCTGACGCACCGCTCATTGCTCATGCCAAACCACTCAAAGTGCTGGTCCATGTCGGATAACCAATTGAGAGAGACTTTAGGGTCTAAGCTTCCATTGAAGGTTGGGAACTCAACTCCGACATTTTTAAAGAGTTTCCCCTCCAGGTCTTAGTCATCTCCACGATGATCCATCCTATGATTTCGGCTCCGATCATGTTGTAGCCATTGCGTTCGAAGCGTGAACCATCACGCTCACGACGTTGCTCAAAGTGTTCATCATCCCCGCTAACCGATTGATTTGGTCTAACAACCTTCCATTTGAAAACTCAAGGTTCCTTTGGGTTTGTTCCATGGCAGTCATTCGATTATTGATTGCTTTCAGTTCGGATCTCATGCCGTTAAGAACATCAGCAATCTCATTCATGTCCATGGTGATCACTGTTTACTAATATGGGTTCTAAAATGGCATGCAAATATGAACTAACACGAATGGGACTTCCAACAAACAGTAGACGTTCGCACTTTTGAAATAAAATGCAATGAAAATTAAAATGCAATAAATTGAAATGTTACGCAAATATGCCTTAACCTAGAACTAAGGTTATGATACCAAAGCTAATGCAGGACAGAACCCTAAACTACGTGAATGCTATGATTTGATTAATTACCAAAATTAAATGAAACTAATTTGAACAATGAACCTGAAAATAGTGCGAATACCTTAGAGTTTCGTTGGAGAACCGCGCTTGATTCGAGTAGGGTCCGGTCTGTGCACTAGACCCGTTAACCTTGAGAAAGGAAGATCCTAGAGTTGGAACTTTAGCCGCTTCCAGATTAGGGCGTATGCTCACGGTGCAATTATGGATTTACAGTTCAATCTAGGGCTTGTAGAATCAGATCGATCCAACGACTCAGATGGGTTGATTGACTGGGATGGGTTGTTCCAACGGTTTGGATGGAGATTAGGGTTTATGATTTTGGGTGAAATTGAGGGTTAATGGCTGAATTTAGAATTTAGGGTTTATGGGAATCAGATTACGTAGAGAAAACAAATCAAAAGATAGAGATGGATAAGAAGATAGATTTGGGCTTCACACCAAACCCTTCTCGGGAGACGAAGATTTACTCTTCGTGGAGGCTCATCTCACGCACACACAAGCAAAAACTTTTCATTCAATAATCAATAATCAACTTTAATTACATTGTTTAAAGACCATACGTAGTAGGCCTCTCAAAAAGAAAACGTAAAACATAAATAATTACGAAACTACCCTAAAGTACCTAGTACGCGGCAAAAAGAAGTCTAAGAAAGCAAAAAAAAAATCAAAACTTGCAGCATCTCACTCGAGCGACAACCGATGGTCGCTCAAGCGACCTTTTCCAGAGAGATTCGTGCAGGCATCTCGCTTGAGCGAAATCCAAATTCGCTCGAGCGACTTTATTTTGGAGCCACTCGCTCGAGCGAAAAATTAAAATTCACTCAAGCAATTTTGAGCAGTTCCTTCAGGCTTGGTTTTGGTTCCTGTCGTTCCGCTTTTTCCGACACCGCACATCGCCGCTATGGTCCAGAGCCTATGTCCACGCGATTAGAGAAAACTTCATCTTTAGATTTGATGAGATACACTTATCTGACGCGGGTGTAGTGGTCAATAAGGAAAACATGATAGTGAAATCCCTAAAGAGAGGTGACAGGAGAGGGACCCCAAACATCAGAATGAATCATCTCAAAAGGTGCACTGCACCTATGCATACGGGAAGGATAAGTATTCCTTATTCTCTTAGAAAGAGAACAAAACCTCACTAATGGAATTTGAATTCATACAAACAGATTTAAAGGAAGGAATCAAAAACACAAAGTATGGAATCCAACATGTCCCAATTTAACATGGCAAAGAGAAATGGTCTCAAGACTGACAATAATAGGAAAAGATAAGCATGATAAAAGATCAAGAGTAGAAGTAACAACAACAGTAGCGGATGAACACTAATGTTCAGCATCCAGATAATATAGTCCTCTTTCAATACCCTTACCAATTGTCGACTTAGTGTCAGATCATGAACAAGAGAATGAGAGGGACAAAAATAATGAAGTAGTTTAAATTATTGACAAGACTACTAACATATAATAATTGTGTAGAAAGATTAGGAACATGAAGAACATCAGATAAAGATAGAGAGGATGATCCAGAATGGTTCCAAGTCTTATAACTGGAGTAAAAGAACCATCAGCCAATGGAAGTCGATGACAGTGGTGAATAAGATGAGTAGCCCTTAGCATCTCCAGTCATACATGATCAGTAGCCAGATCAATCACCCAATGTGAAGCAGAGGAAGATGTAGCAGCTAAGACTGATATAACCCTCTGCAATGTGGCTGAAGTAGTATGAATATCTTGAGACATAGTAGTGGTACTGCGACCCTGCAAACCCGAAGAAGTCATGGTCCCCACAAGGAAGAAGAAACAAGCACAAAACAGTCTTAACGAAGAATTCCACCACTCTAACAATCACAGTTCTCACAAATAGCTACACTGATGTTTTCAAACACCTCTGGTTCAACAGCTACTATATCAAAACCAACCATCAAAACAAAAAATCTGTCACGGAGACCTAATGGCCCATGAAATAAATTGTGCATCAACTAAATAACCAGAAATCTCACCAGTAGGTCCAGACATATGAGAAGCCACCATTTCCCTTAATTTCAAATAAAAAATCTGCAACCAACTTGTATGTAAGATTTGAACTGCCGTGCAACAACATAAGCAATATTAGCTCCATACAAGCATTTTCATAAACACCTATTATGCGGTCTCCAGCAGTAACGCATCAAATAATATCACAGCAGTATGCACGTAAGAAAAAAATTCCTTCACGGTAAACCATAAAATGATGACTGTCGACTGTAAAAATGGTAACGGTCAACCACAATATGGTGACGGACGACCATCAAATTGTGTCGCTCTATTTACTGGGTAGGACAGAAGATGTGTTCACCATGGTTGACCGTGGTGATTTTCCCGGTCGACCGTAAAAACATATTGAAGCCGAACGTCAAAAGAAACTCATAGTCATAGCATCCTCGAGAAACTCAGATTCACCGTCAATCCACATCAAAATCACACAAATAAGGATCCAAAAATTTTGTACTGGCCAATGCAGAAGATTACCTCTGTTTCATGTTTTGTATCCTGCAGAGGTCTAAATCTTAAAAAAATGTGGATCTATAGAATTCCAGCAGTGCATAAGGAGGGCCTCAAAACTCATAGAAGGACACGTCATATCGAAAAATTCTACGAGGAAAAATGACCAGCATGAAATTCTGATGCAAATGATGTTGGTCCGTTCCGAAATGAGGTCAACGGGAGAACTGCTGACGTCAACAGGGAATGGTGACGTGTCTGGGCGAGAAAAGGGATCAAGATTCGGCTCTTATACCAAGAACTAGAAAGGATTGGGATTAGATAGGTGGTATTAGGGTTAGGTAGGTGGTATTAGGTGTAGGATTAGAGGAGAGAAGCAAAGAGAGAGAGAGAGAGAGAGAGAGAGAGAGAGAGAGAGAATCAGAGAGGGCTTAATGAGTTAGGAGTCCCTCACTAGCATTTATATCAAGGAGAAAATAATATGTACACACTCATTAGTTCTCCATACACCCACACTACATAGCAATATAATATGAGGTCTATACTACCAATAATATTCAGCCTTCTCGCATTATAATAGTAAAAGATGTCAGGAAAAGTGAAATCTTATGTTAGTAAGCAGAAGAACGGAACAGGCATTAGCTTATCATAAAGAGAAACAATAACAGGAATTCGATCATTTGTGATTTAATGTATATGCCATGACCCAGCTAAAGAAGTATTACATTTCTAGGCATATGATGTGTGTGCCATATGTCATATTATTGACTACCATTAAAACACAAATCATAAAACAAAAATATAATCAGTAAGTATTCCAATAAATTTGTATGCGCTGCATCATAAAAAGTATGATCATGCATCTTTGGGACACCCAATAATGGAAACACCTCCAATGAAGGTACAAGGTGTAGCACACTGATATCAAGAGCAGCATTTGCATCAGAACGAAGTGTGTATTCGCTGGAAAAAGGTCGTTCAAATCCTCCAACACCAGTGGTTGCAGGCGGAGCCATTGGGACAGGAGCAGTAATTTCAGTACCCTTTTCCAGAAACTTCTCCATCCATGATATCTGCAGAGCACATCACAAGTTTAATTTTTATGCACATTAGAAAAATCATTAGATCCAACAGGACGACGCTTACAAGCAATATCCTCCTAGTCCTACCATCAGACAAATGTTTTGAAAAAGAACTCTACTGAATACTGATAAAATAATATGTTATATAACTATCACAAATTCTAACTTGAACTGGAAATAGATGATTAAATAATACACCCTAATGTAACATGAACTTAGATCTTCTGTCCAATCGATAAACAACTCTAAAGCTCGACATACAATGCATGTAATGGACTCGGAAGATAGCCCACGTCAGAATATACGAAGTGAGAGAGTCAGTCGTATTCTATATACTTTCCTTTTCAGTCAGATCCCCAAGTGGTGGACCATGAAACTTTCCCCCCATATAAGGAGCAGCCACTGGAAATCGTTCCACTAATTGATGCACCATCAAATCATCAAGACCATGTTTTTCATAGCTCATGAATGCACCCAAAGCTCCTAAAAATCCCTCATGGCGCAAAAACATTGCTTTTGCCTCACCTTTTGACCTAAAAGTACATGAAATGTTGAGTTCAAGTATATGAGCAGGGAGAAAAGAAATGAAAAAAAAAAAAAAAAAAGCAGAAAAGGAAACAAGTGATTCTAGGGCGGGTGTTGACTTTTTCTTAATGAAGATGTTTTCGTGGAATGTGAGGGGAATTTGTGATGGGATTAAAAGGGCAGGGGTTAAACAAGTGATTGCTGCCTTTAAACCGGTGATTGTTACCCTCCAAGAGACCAAATGGGGTTGCTGCGATAGGAGGAGAGTTGAGGCGGTGCTCGGAGGACGTTCTTGGGATTGGATCGGTGTTGATTCTGTCGGTGCTTCGGGGGGTATTTTGGTGGCCTGGTCCTCAATACTTTTTGACAACATCAATGAGGAGTTAGGGAGGTTCTCGGCTACCGTGGTGCTTTGGGACAGGGTGATTGGGTAATAGTGGATGTTTGCAAGTGTTTATGGTCCGTCGGATGATCGAGAGCGGGGTGATTTCTGGTTTGAATTGGCAGCGCTTGCTGCTAGATGGGACTTTCCCTTCTGATTGGGTGGGGATTTCAATGCGATCCGATGGGGGTTCGAAAAGCAGGGTGGGCCGCCTAATATGGGGGTTATACGGGATTTCAACTCATTCATTTCGGATTGGGGGCTTATGGATGTCCCATTAATTGGGGTGCGATTTACTTGGTCCAATCTCCAGGATAAACTGTCTCTAAGTAGGCTGGACAAGTTCCTTTGCACAATGGATTGGTTAGATATTTTCCCGGAGGCTCGTCTGGAAGCATTTGCTCGTGCGGTTTCCGATCATCGCCCGCTCAGCCTGATTTGTGAATCCAAATGGATGGGGCCATCTCCCTTCAGATTCGAGAACATGTGGTTGTTGGATGAGTCGTTTCAGGAGAAGGTTCAGGTGTGGTGGAGCGACCTAGTGATGCCGGGGACAGCTGCTTATTGTTTCATATCTAAACTTCGTCGCTCAAGGACAAAATTAGGCAATGGAATAGGGACGAGTATGGCTGGATCCACGTCAACAAGGAGTTGTTGCTCGTTAGCCTGAAGGAGCTGGATAACTGGGAGGAAGTGAGAGTCCTTACGGCTGATGAGAGGGAGGCAAGATACATAAAGAAGATGGAGTTCGATAGCATGTGTAGGGCGGAAGAAGTCTTCTGGATGTAGAAAGCCAAGGTTAGATGGTTTAAAGAGGGGGATGCTAATACTAAATATTTCCATGCGATTGCCAACGCTCGTAATAAGACAAAATTCTTGGGCAGCATTATTGTCGATGGGGTGACGTATTTGGTTGACGCAAATGTTCGGGAAAACATAGTCGAGTTTTATAAGCGGATGTATAAGGATGAGGTCTTCCGAGGCCATAGCTAGATGGCCTAACTTTTAGTTCCATCTCGGAGGGGGAGAGGTTGGGGCTGGAGACTATTTTTTCTGAAGAGGAGGTGTGGAGGGCGGTCAGGTATGGTGGCAGGAACAAAGCGCCGAGGCCTAATGGGTTCACTATGGAATTCTATCGAGCTTTTTGGGCGACTATTAAGGAAGACCTGATGGAGGTAATGAGGGAGTTTCACAGGACTGGTTTTATTGGGAGATCTTTAAACTCCACCTGTATTACTCTTTTTTCTAAGATTCATGGGGCTGAGAACATCTCCGATTATCGCCCGATAAGACTCACCAACTGCCTCTATAAGATCATTTCGAGGGTGCTTGCTAATAGGCTCAAAGCAGTGATGAACATTGTTATTTTCGGCAATCAGGGGGCCTTTGTGCGTGGGAGGTAGTTAGCGGATCTTGTTGCGGTGGCCATCTGGAAGGTGGATATGGAAAAAGCGTATGATTGCGTCGATTGGGAGTGTCTTGATTATATGTTGGGCCGGTTGGGGTTTGGAGACACATGGAGGAAATGGTTACGTGGATGTTATTCCTCGCCCTGGTTTTCGGTTATGATAAATGGTACGTCGGCTGGGTATTTTAAGAGCTCTAGGGGCATCAGACAGGGGGACCCTTTATCTCCCTTTCTTTTTAATATGGTCGACGAGGCATTATTGGGGCTGATCATGCGCACCAGGGATCTTAATCTTATTACTGGCATTCAGGTGGGAGCTCAGGGCAGGTTCATCTCGCATTTGCAATATGCGGATGATACAATTCTTTTTGGGAATGGCTGATGTGAGGGAATTTCGTGCCTTGGCTGATGTTCTCTCGGTGTATGAGGCGGTCTCGGGGCAACATATTAATTTTCACAAGTCCGCTATCACGGGGATTGGTGTCAAGGAATCCTGTTTGGCCGACTTGGCGGCTGTGGTTGGTTGTGCCATCGAGAAGTTGCCCATAAAGTACCTCTGGTTGCCCCTTGGTCTGAGACGACCATCGATTGGTGATTGGAGTCCTGTGGTGCAAAGGTTTGAACAACGGTTGTCGGCGTGGAAGGGAAAGCTTCTCAATAGTGGAGGTAGGCTGGTCTTGGTAAAAGCGGTGCTCTCGTCAATGCCAATTTTCTTTATATCGATGTTCAAGTGCCCCATGGATATTATCAATCTGCTGGAACAAATCCAACGGTCTTTTTTATGGGAGGGGTCGGGATTGAATAGATGCTTCCACCTTGTGAACTGGGATACTTGCCATGGGTTGGGTATCCGCAACTTATATCAGACTAATCTAGCGCTGCTGGGTAAGTGGTTATGAAGGGCAGGGAAGGATGAGGAGAGGGATAGTCTCTGGTGGTTGGTGCTGGCCGAAAAATATGGTTTATCCTTTGGTAGTTGGGGAATCTGTTCCATGACCTATAGGGGAATTTTGGCGTGGTGGCGAGGTGTCTGCAACGTTAGGGAGAGCTTTTCCAAAGGGGTGCGATTTAATTGGGGGTGTGGTTCCCGCATCTGGTTCTGAGAAGATGCCTGGCTTGATGGGGTACCTCTAAAAGCTGCCTATTCGGATATCTTCGCTATTACTTTGAATCCGGGTGGGAAGATTGAAGAAGTTGTTTCTCAGTCTGATGGGGGGACTGCCTGGCAAGTTGCTACTAGAAGGGCTTTGAGGGGCAACGAGGTTGGTAGTTTTTCGGATTTGTTTCTCGAGCTCTATGAGATGCAGCGGAATTCCCAGGGTGTAGACCTGTGGATCTGGGACTACAAAAGAGACGGTCAGTTCAGCGTCAAATCCTTTTATCGGCTGTTGTCGTGGCGTCCGCTCATTAGGTTTGAAGGTGCTTGGCTGCGGAGGGAACCTGTGCCTCTGAAGATTCGGTTTTTTGGATGGACGCTTTGTAAGGATAGAGTCCTAACGAGGGACCAGTTGATTCGGAGGGGTAGAGATATCTCGAACGATTGCGGGTTGTGTTCCGAGGGGTAGGAGTCCGCAGCTCATCTCTTACTTTACTGTCAGATGGCTTATGTGGTTTGGGGGGTCATCTACAAGGCTTTTGGGATGAGATGGGTTACGCCGACGACGCCTTATCTACAAATCCTGAGTTTGGCGGCTGTGGATGTTGAGGATGTGAGACGAGAGTACTGGAGGGCTTCTATGTTCGCCGTTTTCTGGTGCTTATGGTGCGAGAGGAATGCCAGGATTTTCGAGAATAAGAGGAAACCGGTGGGGATGGTCATAAAGACAGTCACGGAGCTGGCGAGCTTTTGGGTGGCGAGAGGTGGGGTCAGAGTTAGTAACAACCATTTTTGCTGGGACCCGGGTTGAGTGGGGCCGGTTGAGATAGTTCTGTGTTGTTGTTTTTCTCTTTCTGTTTTTTTTTAATGTTTTTACCGGTTTGGTGGGTGTTTGTTGAGGTTGTATTGTCTTTCAGTGCCTTGTTATTTTTAATATAATCTACATTACCGATAAAAATAAAAATAAAAATAATGTTTATAAAGACCTTATATAGGAGGCCTTAAAACAGAAAAACCCTAAAACATAAAATTTACGAGCCTACCCTAAAATGGATACATACCAGTCAACGAAACCTAGGAAAACACAAAAAAATTCAAAATTCGACATGACTCGCTCGAGCGACAACCGATGCTAGCTCAAACGACTTATTCCAAAGAAAAATCTGTGCATTCTTAGATATCTTGCTCGAGCGATTTTTGACCGAAAGTTTGGCCTTATTTTTGAAGCCTCCTCACTTGAGCGGAAAGTGAGGTCTGTGACGGGGCCAATACTCGAGCTTGCGGCATGGTGCGTGTGGCACGACATGTGGTGCCAGGAGGGCACGCGACATGGGGCCAAGTGGGCCTGGCGACGTGGTCGCGCTGCGAGGACGCGACACGATCGCATGAGGGTATGACGCGGAGCGTCACGGACGCGACATAGCCAAGGTGGGCTAGCGATGCATGAGGCATTGCGGTATGTCAAACCAAGGGGTTTGAGGTTCTCCTGCCATTCTGGCTGAATGACTTTTTTACCCTTATATAGGGGAAGGGAGCTAGAGAGCTATTCCCCCGCACACGGGGCCTTGCGTTGCCAGAGGGGGCGCAAGTGTCTCCTAGGCCTGAAAGGGTGGGCCTAGGACGTCGACGCAGCGATGCCATGTGGAATCTGGGTGAGGTTGATGTATGGCTTCGGACTACGCGTCGCGGTGCATACGGCTGGGCAACCTCGCGTGAGAACACCAAGGCGCTGCGTGGGACTCAGTGGAGCACGCAAGCGCGAGGCACAAGGCTGTGGGCTTGGTTCGGTATGTGAGCAAGACATGGTGGCATGAGAAGCTGCATGCCAAGACCTGCTATGAAGCGAGGTACTAGTGCAGGTGCAGGTGAAGCTGAAAGCGAGCCAAGTTAAGCGTGATGCAGATTGGCGTGTCGTAAAGGCGATAAGCGAGCGAATGGTAGGTCGTGAAAGCAGGTAACCATGTTGGGGAGTTCGCCTCTAGGCGGGTGGTATCGGTCGATGTGCGAGATGGGTTGGCTGCGTTGCACATGGTAGCGAAGCACCGCGCGGGTTGAAAGCGCGTCGAAGGGCGCCCCGCGACTGTTGGTATCTGAAGAAGGCTGGCCTCGCGAAGCGTGCGTTAGGTCTTGCCGGGGCGAGGTTGCTAAGTGCGACCCCGTGACATTTTGGTATCAGAGCCAAGTTCGATCCAGAAGCGATGATGCTATGAGCAAATTGGTGCGGAGGCACGCGATGTGGTGTCAAGAGGGCACGCGACATCCTTGAACATTTGGTGCGGAGGCACGCGATGTAGTGTCAAGAGGGCACGCGACATCCCCGAGCTAGTTAACAGGTGAGGGCCTTGTGACAGCAGAACCAAGTTGACCCGACCGGGGTGACAGTGGGGAGCTAGTGGGAAGGTGCGGACTTAAGAACTAGAAATGAGATGCGAACAAGCTGGGAAGAGTTGACGGGGTCAGTTCACTGCGATCATGCATCAACGAGGACGTTGACATTTTATGGAGTGGTGGAGGATGTGACGGGGCCAATACTCGAGCTTGCGGCATGGTGCGTGTGGCACGACATGTGGTGCCAGGAGGGCAAGCGACATGGGGCCAAGTGGGCCTGGCGACGTGGTCGTGCTGCGAGGACGCGACACGATCGCATGAGGGTATGACGCGATGGGTTAGCGATGCATGAGGCATTGCGGTATGTCAAACCAAGGGGTTTGAGGTTCTCCTGCCATTCTGGCTGAATGACTGTTTTACCCTTATATAGGGGAAGGGAGCTAGAGAGCTATTCCCCTTTACGTGGCCTATGCTGCGGAGGGGCGCAAGTGTCTCCTAGGCCTGAAAGGGTGGGCCTAGGACGTCGACGCAGCGATGCCGTGTTGAACCCGGGTGAGGTTGATGTATGGCTCCGGACTACGCGTCGCGGTGCATACGACTGGGCAACCTCGCGTGAGAACACCAAGGTGCTGCGTGGGACTCAGTGGAGCACGCGAGCGCGAGGCACAAGGCTGTGTGCTTGGTTCGGTATGTGAGCAAGACATGGTGGCATGGGAAGCTGCATGCCAAGACTGTTGTGAGCGAGGTACTAGTGCGATTACAGTGGTGAAGCTTGAGCGAGCCAAGTTAGCAGCCAATGATGCAGATTGGCGTGTCTTAAAGGGCACGATGAGCCGAATAGTAGGCCGTGAAACAGAGGTAACCATGTTGGGAGAGTTCCCGTCCTCTAGGCGGGTGATATCAGAGCTGATGTGCAGATGGGTTGGCTTCGTTGCACGCGGTAGCGAAGCACCGCGCGGGTTGAAAGCGCGTCGAAGGACGCTCCCGCGACAGTTGGTATTAGAAGTAGGTTGACCTAGCGGCGTCGTGCCGAGTCTGAGGGCGAGGTTGCTGCGACCCGTGATGTGTCGCTCCAAAGTGACTTTGGGCAGAGTGTCTCCTTCAGGCTTTATTCTGGTTGCCGTTTAGCTTCTTCCGACGCCAGTACACACAATATAGCCAAAAGCTTATGTCCACAATGTCTACGTCGTCGTCAGGCACCTACCCAATTAGGTGTGACACACTAATGGCACACACCTACTCAAATTTGTGTGTGGGACACAAGAGGTACACCCTACCAGAATTGAATGTGAGACCCATTTGAGGCACCCACACTTTTAAAAATCTGAAATGGTCAATAAGCTTAAACAAGGGTGAGTCAAACCCTTTGACCAATACCAATGGTGTGGAGCACCAAACACCAAGGAGATGGTGTTAGTGACTATATCATATACGTATCGGCCAAACCGGCCGATACCATGGAGGGTATTTTTGGGATAAAATAGTACTTCATATATTTTAATAAAATATAAAAATAATTATTAAAAAATTTGACGGAAGGTATTTTTTTGATTTTATCTGATTATATCAGCAAATATTCGGCCAATATGACCGTATATGGCTGATATTTGACCCTATATAAAATTGACAGGTAATGCCATATCGGGTGGGGTCTAACTCGATATCTACTGGCCAATCTGTATGGGATACACCTGATATGTAAAACCATGGGTCCCACGTTTGATTTTGAAGGAGTGCATGACATTCCTCCTTCATAGTATCACACCAAGGGGTTTGAATATATGCATATGAGCAGACATATGAAGAGAATCTTTAGCAACGGTAGGCAAGAATTTGATGTCTTGTAGGAAGATGAGTGGAAGGTACAAATTGAGATCAAATATTGATGGTTAGGATTACAATGATGGGTTGACTAGCACAACAGAGTAGATGAAGTTGAATGGGGTGAGGTCGGACATCGAGAAGTGGAGAGAAAGGAGCAGGAGAAGGTATGGATGAGGGAGGATTGGGAGCTGTGGCTTGCTCAAGTGTATTTGGGAAGCAAGAGCAGCTAAAAATTCCGAAGTGTGGTGAGGAACCAAGACAAATTAACAAAAGATGTTGAATCGAGGAATGCGGAGCACTAGGCAACAAGGAATCTTTAGGTGTCCTTGATAAGTCTGGATAGGCTACATGGTAAAGTCGTTCTTCATCAGATGTAACATGGCATGCGATAAGTATCTTTTGCTTCGTGGGATCATACACGTGAAAATTTTCATGTAAATGATTATATCCTATAAAAACACATGGTGTAGACTTCCATTGAAATTTGCTCCAACATTGAGCAAGTGCAACATGCGCACGACAAAGGCAGCCAAAGGATCTAGGAAGCGAATAATTTGGAGAGGGACCATAAAGTCCCTTGAATGAATACGAAAAATTCAACGAAGACATCTAACAACCATTTGAGATGTAGGGAAATTAGGAAATAGAATCCAAAAGCTAATATATGCATAAAAGAAAAGTTCACATGGCCCTAGCCGTTGACGCCGAATATAAGTAGGCATTATTTTGGTTGCCACGTTTGTTTAATTCTGAGATGATTTTTCTCAATAAGATCTTGTAATCTTACATAATCCAATTTGCAGAAGTTCCCATGGCGTTGTCCCTCAATAATCCCTTGTCGTCAAATCCTTTACCAAGAATTGTGAGCAAAAATAAAATAATAGACGTACTCTAGAGTGAGTAGAGATACGAATAACAAATTTTTTTCTTCTTCCTAATTTTAAGGACAAAATAAACATTTGGAACAGAGACATTTCTATGTTGAGAGGAAATCAAGATGGCCCCAATATGAGAAAATCATGTGATGTTTCATTACCTGTAATAATTTTGCAAGTCCCCTGAACATGAGATTAGATCAGTGAATGTAAATGCATGCTTAGAAATATGATGAGCTGCACCATGAACTGGATACCAAGAAGTATCAGATGTAGATCCTATAGATAGGGCAGACATGCCATGCGATAGTTCCCAAGCAGAAACATTAGGATTAAAGCAGCGAAAGCATTTTATAGTACTGTGATTTCTTATGCTACAAATTTGACAGTAACTGCAACTCCTTCTGGAGGTAAACGAAGATTTCTTTTGCTACAGATTTTACAGTAATTGTAACTCCTTCTGGAGGTGTACCGAGAAAACTTGCTGAAGGTCATGAGTGACCAGTGTGAGGAGACTGCGTGGACTGATGAGTGCCATCCAAGCCATGACCACCTTTCGCCCACTTCATCTCTGCTGACGTTATCAAAGTCAACCTGGTTGACCATATTTTGACCCGAAATCTGGCTCATTATGACCGGTTTTTTATTCTGGGTATTTTTTTCTTTTGGAGCGCAACGAGATGACACGATCTTCTAAGGTTTTCAAAGGGATCTCTGTATCCCATTTTTTTCGGCGGTTTTACAATTTTTTGGGTTTCTGCTTCTTGTGTCGATCAGATCTACAGCAAGATAGCTTGGAAATGGATCAGTTCCTTATTGCAGACTGTTTGGAAGTGGTTTCGTCTCATTTAGATCACATTTGAGTGAGTTTTGGTGATTTTTGTGCTCTCAGAAGGTGACATCTCTGGTTCTTTGATCTGTTTTTTTTCTATTTGCGGCCAGATTTTATCCTTTTTTCTCAACAACAAATGTTGTTTTATTTATGTTTTGACATTAGTCAAGCATCAAGTACTGTTTTTCTATGAACTTGTAGCAGCCGGTGCTATCTATTGAAGATACCATAGCAAATTTCATATATGGCTGATTCTATGATTGATTGGGAATTATTTCTCTTGTTTCTATCTCTTCTTGTGGCTGTTTTTTAATTATTTCTGGATTTGTGGCCTAAGTTCGAACAATCTTCGGTCAACCATTACTACGATTAAACTAAATTCTTCCAATTATCTTCAATGGAAGAGAGCCGTTACATTATATGTTCAGGCGCGTAGGAAGATGGGTCTTCTTACTGGCACCACCCCACGGCCTAAGCCTGGATCCGCTGACATCGCTGATTGGGAGGCTGATAATGCTATTATCCTTGGTTGGCTCTTTAATTCTATGGAGCCTAGCATTTCACGAACTTTTTTTTTTTTTTGATCGGTAATGAAAATTATTTTGAGAGCCAACAAGGTGCTGGAGGACTAATACAGGACAACACAACCAAAAAGCGAAAACAACATACAAGAAACTAGAAAAAAGAGAGAAAGCCGAAGCACCCCGCCCATGCAAGGGATACTTCGTATCCGCAAGAGCACCACCATGTAGTTATCCCAGATCCCAAGGTTCCGAAGTCATCTCAGCTCTTGCTGATAGCCATAGAGTGGTTAGATCCTTGGCCTCCTTCACAATAAACCCCACAGGTTTCTTCTTTGGCTCAAAAATTCGCAAGTTCCTCTCTTTCCAGATACTCCAAATTACAACGAAGGACACTCCAATTATTCCTAATCAGGTTGCCCATGTTAGCATCACTCCAGGAGAAGTAAAGATCATATGGCTTAGCGGTCATGGCCCACTTCATTTGGAAATGATTTAATACTATACCCCAGATCTCAAAGGCGACCGCGCAATGGATAAATAAATGCGCGGCTGATTCCTCCTCCCTATTACACATGACGCAGCGGTTCGTGATATTCTTTCCCCTAGAAATGAGCAAATCCGTTGTGAGTACTCTCTCTTTGAACAAAGGCCAGGCGAAAAACTTGATATTTAACGGGATTTTAGTCTTCTACATGTAGCCCCTTGGAATTTGATAAGCGTCGACGGCCAATGGTCGTAGTACGATCCGACACCTAGAACATACCATCTTTACTCGGGGCTCATTTCCACCGATCTTGGTAATGCGAATTTGGGTTCATTTCGTACAACATCTGAAGGAGTCTTGCAAACTCTTCTTCTTCATTAGTGCGCAGATTTTGCCGGGTGCCCACTTCCCACACTCTAGCTCCATTGGACTCCGAGAGAAAATCAATAATCCGTCCTGTTGGGTTTTTTTCCGAGTGATGGAGTAAACGCGTTGGAACATCTGTCTAAGCTTCTCCTCTTCTGCCCAATTGTCCTCCCAGAACTGTATTCGGGTGCCACAACCCCAGCTGAACCGAATTCCCTTAGAGAAATGCATCCAAGTACTGCAGATGTTTTTCCACCACTTAGAGGTACCTCTAGTAACTGAAGAATTGATTCCCCAGTTGTAATCAGACGAACCATATTTCTCCACCAGCACCTTTGGCCATAAACTGTCCGCTTCATCCTCGTTTCCTGCACGCCAGAACCACTTGCCAAGCAGGGCTACATTGGTCCACTTCATACTGCGGATTCCCAGTCCTCAGCTCATCGGTAGTTGACATGTGTCCCAATTAACAAGATGGTACTTTCTCTCCAAGCCCGCCCCTTCCCATAGGAAATTACGTTGAATTTGTTCGATCCGAAGTAAGATGGCAGCAGGGCACCTGAACATCGACATGTAGAAGATCGGAAGGCTATAGAGAACAGCCTTGAGTAGAATCAGCCTGCCACCGCTACTGAGGAATTTGCCTCTCCAAGTTGATAACCTCTGCTGAAAGCGTTGTATTACTGGCTCCCAAGAGCTGGCCGTCGGTTCCCGCAATCCCAAAGGCAGCCCAAGATACTTGATAGGCAGGTCTTGGCTGCCGCAATTGACTGTGCACGCCAATTCCTGTACGATTGCATTATCAGTCCCAATGCCTGTCAATTTGGATTTGTGGAAGTTAATGCGCTGCCCTGAAATTGCCTCAAACACGGAAGTACATCCGCCAGGTTCTTGAACTCCTGCACATTAGCCTTACCAAAAAGGATAGTGTCATCAGCGTACTGCAGAATCGCGATGGTTCGGTCGTGAGCTCCCACTCTGATCCCCGAGATGAGGTTCAGGTATCGTGCACGAGAAATAAGCCCCGCAAGGGCTTCCCCCATCAGATTGTAGAGGAGAGAGGATCTCCCTCACGGGGGAGAGAGGATCTCCCTCACGGATGCCATGCGGGCTTTTGAAATAGCCTGCCGGAGAGCCATTAATCAGTACGGAGGACCAAGGAGTTGACTGGCACCCCCGCATCCAGTTCCTCCATTTGACTCCGAAACCGAACCTGCTTAGCA
Organism: Chloranthus sessilifolius; assembly: GCA_021018995.1. Lineage (NCBI taxonomy): Eukaryota > Viridiplantae > Streptophyta > Magnoliopsida > Chloranthales > Chloranthaceae > Chloranthus > Chloranthus sessilifolius. Next base: position 30,316,997 of record CM037587.1, on the reverse strand, counting down.
TGTAATTGAGACCGGACCAGGAAATACGGTCATACGCCTTTTCCATATTGATCTTCTAAAGAGCTGCTAGTATTCGGTCGGTGTGGGCCACTGCAACCTGGTCCACCAGTTGTCTCCCCTTCACAAATGCCCCCTGCAAGTCGGAGATCAGTTTCCCCATTAGGGGGCTTAACCTATTAGAAAGCACCTTAGCTAGGATCTTATAAAGGCTGTTAATGAGGCAAATCGGACGAAAGTTAGTGAGATCCTGGGCCCCGTCTTTCTCAGGAATGAGTGTGATGAACGTGGAATTGAGGCTGCGCCTAATAAAAGCGTTATTGTGGAATTCATGGAAAACTTCCATCAGCTCGTCTTTGAGTACCGGCCAGAGCACCCGGAAGAATTAGAATGTGAACCCATCTGGTCCCGGAGACTTGTTCCTTCCCCCCTTTCTTAATGGCAGTCCATACCTTCTCCACTTGGAACGACCTTTCAATCTCAACTCCATCTTCAGCCGTAATCGAATTTAAAGGCACCCGATCCAGCTCAGGCCGCAGCATGCCTTCATCCTCATACAGTTTCGAGTAAAAACGCACAACCTGATCGCGTATTTGGTCAAAACCGACCGACGTCACCCTCCACAACAGTTCCTTTTATTTCTTGCATTGGCAACGGCGTGAAAGTATTTTGTATTTAGGTCACCCTCTTTTAACCACCGAACCTTCGCCTTTTGGTTCCAAGCAACCTCTTCAGCTCTAGCAATAGAATTGAAGTTCTGTTTATTCTGAGCACGCTCTTCACGCTCAATGACTGAAAGTTTCCTGGTTTCCTCCAAATCGTCGAGCTCCCTCAGTCGCATGAGCATGGCATCTTTATTGGTTTGCAGATCTCCGAACACCTCTCTATTCCACTCAATGACTCTTTTTTTGATCCAATTTAATTTCGATTTGAACCTATAGGCAGCCGTTCCGCTAGGATTAAATTCTCTCCACCACTCCAGTGCCGCCGCGCGGAATCGGTCATCCAACATCCACATGTTCTCGAACCGAAACGGACTCAGCCCTTTCCCCCTCACGTCACAAGTCAGCAGCACTGGCCAATGGTCGGAGGTAGCCCTTGCTAAGCATTCCAGCCTGACAATCGGGAACATCTCCATCCATTCAGCGTTGCATAAAAATCGGTCCAATCTGCTGAGAGAGGGCTTATCTTGAAGGTTAGACCAGGTGAACCGAGATCCGGTAAGTGGGACATCCTCCATCGCCCAGTCAGAAATCCAAGTATTGAACATCGCCATCACCGCCACATCTGGCAGTCCCCTCTGTTTTTCATCTCCCCATTTGATCGTATTGAAGTTGTCCCCTCCCCTGAGCATGGTGTCGCATGTTGTCGGATCGAAGGTACGAATGGGTATCGACCGTTGGATCCCTTTGTAGCGAAGGGTCCGCGGTACCGGATGACTCGAGCACCTTTTATCTTCTCCGACGTAGGTCCGACCGACATCAGAGAACCTCTCCTCAACCTCTTCCTCCTCATTTCTGTGGTTGTTGGAACTTTCACTTCCAGTAAAGCCGTTGACAGCTCTCGACACCTCCTCGTCCTCATTTCTGTGATCATGAGCAATCCTCATCGTCCGAGAGGGGACGCAGTCCCTCACCGGCGCTGCCAACGACCCATGTGGTCCCAAACCGAAAGGCGAGTGTGTGGCCGTGCGCCTCTCCGAGCCACTCGCCGGCATCTAGCAGGACCTAATCACTCCCCTTCCGATTGGATTGGAGAGCGTCTGAATTATTTCTGTGGAAGTATCGCAGATGTCGACATCAATACTCCGGGACCTCTCGGCTTCTTCGCCGGCATGATGTGGGATGAGCACCCTCTCCAACCACGCCACTTCTATGAGGAGTTGACATTTCTGGCTGCTGATCAAAATTTCGCAACATCTGGGGATGGTGTCCAACGAGTCGACGCCGACAAGGATTCTGGTGTGGTATGTATCCCAAAGATCCGCAGAGCGTCAGTCGGCCAGGAGGAACCAGCCGCACTGGTCATCGATCCGTTTGAACACCTCCGGTGACCAAACATGTACCGGTAAACCGAAGATGTGGAGCCACACCCCTTCTCTTTCTCTATGGACTTGTAGATTTCCCACCGTAGATTCCCATGGTCGGCAAACCACCGGGCAATCATGAATGGAGAATAGTTTTTTGTGGCAAACATTCAAAGCGGCCTTCTCGTCCCTGAACGGTAGTAAAAACTTTGTATTGGAAATAGTAGATACAACCGGTCTTTCTATAACGTCCAACTTTGTAGAAATCCACCGATGTAATAAAAATAAAGCTAGCGAGTCTTTGTTAGTGTAAAGGACCACCCAATAGTCGCGGAGATTAATGGTGAGGGAATGAAATTGTGGGGAGTCAAAACATAGTGTCCCGGGACTCAGAACCGTGGGACCACTAACACCGACAGTTTCATTCTGAAACTGCCCCACCATCCTGGCAAAGGACCGAACCGACTGGTGATCGCTCACCCCCTTCGTCGGATCCTCCACAGCCTTAACCTGGTTAAACCTCTTCTCGGCAATCGACCAACTGAGTTGGACATCGCGTGACTGTGACGCGTGTAGGATTGTCTGGCCCGAATTCCTCGTCGTAGGAATCCTATCGTCGGCCGATTTAACTGTCGCTCCTGAAGACCAGGATGCATCGCAGCCATAGCGGTGGCATACCGCGCGGCGTCGGAAATTGACGTTGCGGCACCGGGACAAATCCAATCGCCCACCCTAAGCACCAGACACATCTCTCCCATGCTCCTGAAGCCTCGCCGGAAGTCACGTCGGAAGTGTCGTCGGGGTATGGGGAGACGAAGTCAAGAAAGCAAAACATCAACAAGGAAAAAAGGGGCAAAAGCTGCCCGCAGAAAAGGCCAGCCAAAAAATAAAAAAGCACATAAGGCACACTCGAGTCACAACCTCCATTTCACAAACTTTTTTGTTCTATGAATCTGTATCCCTATTGTGGAGTAAACTTGAGGAAACCTTTGCCCCTTCCTAGCATGATACTCGCATCTATCAACTTACACGTGGTATAGCAGAGTGTAAGCAAAGAGATATGTCTATGGGGAAGTATTGCAGTACCTTACAGAGTATGTGGGAAGAACTTAGTCACTATGGGCCTCTTTCTCAGTTCAGTGCTGATGTGACAGCCATCCTTACTCGTTGACATGAGCCTCAATAGATTTATATTTTTTTGGGTGGTCTTTGTCCATAGTATGAACAGTCCTGTATGTAGATTCTTACTACTTGACCTCTTCCATCCCTTAGTACAGTTTATGGGATTTTATTCTCTGAGGAGCAGCGTTGATCTATTATGGCATCTACCCCTGCTATCACGTCTTCTGAGAGTGTAGCTGTTGCCATAGACTCTTTTTCCCAGGTTGGTCGTGGTAGAGGATCTGACCATGGCTGTGGTAAGGGCCGTGGTGGTAGGGGACGAAGTTGTTCCTCTATTGTCTATTATCACTGTGGGAAGGTTGGACACGATCACGATCTGTGTTACAAGTTGCATGGATATCCTGATTCTTATTCGACGGGATCATCTGCTCACACTGCATCTGCTTCTGGGACCGAGCCTGCCAGAGATGTTGCCACCACATCTTCATTAGACTCACTGGGTACCTTACAGGCTGATATTCTTGAGATGGTTCGAGCTGAGATGCGGGCCCAGGCACCTTCTACATCCACTACAACATCTAGTTCTATCTCTTTGGCGGGAAATTCAGGTACATTTGCACTTGCTGCTTCTTCCTCTTCATACTCATCGTTGGGTCATAGATTCTGGCGCTACGAATCATATGACCGGTGAGTTTCAGGGTTTTTCTACTTTTCTCTTAGCACTTCAGCTCATGTTCGTCTCGCTTATGGTTCATTTACCCCTGTTCTAGGTGTTGGAACCATGTCTTTGTCTCCTTCACTTTTATTATCGCATACTTTACATGTTTCACTTTTCTCTAACAACTTGCTCTCTGTTAGTCGTCTTGCAAAATTGTTACATTGCCGCGTACTCATTGTGTTTTATAGGAGTTTACTACGAGGAGGATTGTTGGTTGAAGCATAGAGCATGTGGGACTCTACTATTTTGACGCTGGCGTGGATAGTTTGGCTGCTTCAGCTACTGCTATTGATGATGCTACTTCTCCTGTTTTCTTTGATTGTTGTTGTCATTTAATATTACTATGACACTCTTGTTTTATGGCATGCCCGTTTGGGGCACGTAGGATTTAAAACTCTTTGTGATTTCATTCGTGCTTTTAAGTTTTTATGCACTTCTAGCAAATTTCAATGTGAAATCTGTGAATTGTCAAAACATATTCGTAATTCATATCCATCTCATATGCATCATTCTTATGAACCTTTTGACTTAGTGCGTTCTAATGTTTGGGGTTCTTTCCCTATTGTTTCTTTAGATGGCTTCAAGTATTATTCTCGTCTCACCTGGGTGTATCTCTTGAAAACCAAAGCTGAAGTCTTACTTAAATTTCAAGAGTTTCACTCAATGGTGAAGACTAAATTCTTCGTACTGATAATGGAGGCGAATATATTTCTCATGAATTTGATCGGTATCTGAAGTCACATGGTATATCTCATCAGGTGTCTTGTCCATACATTCCTCAACAAAATGGTGTTGCGGAGCGTAAGCACAAACATCTTAGAGTGACACACTCACTTTTACGAGGTATGCATGTCCCTAAATCTTATTGGTCAATGGCATTGCTCACAACTTGTTTTTTGATTAGTCGCCTTCTACTCGTGTGTTGAATGGCGGTATTCTGCATTGATACTTGCATCCACAAGATACATTATTTCATGTGCCCCCAATGGTGTTTGGTTGTGTCTGTTTCGTTCAGAATTTAAGTCTTAGTAGTCAAAAATTAGATGATAAGGCTATCAAGTGACTTTGTTGGTTATTCTTCTCAATCCAAGGGATATCGTTGTTATGATCCTTTCACTCATCGGATCTATATGTCTATGGATGTTCCTTTTTTTGAACATGTGGCATATTTTTCTCGATGGTAAATCTTACATCTCTTGTTGATATTCCTCCTTTGTTCCTATTGTTGCTCCATCATCAGGGCCATAATCCATGCAGAAAAATGATCTCACTTACCAACGTCAGAAGCGGCAGGGTACCTCCTCCCCTATGCCACCACCATCTTCCTCTTCACATGCTCCTGTAAGTACATCTTCCCCTACCTTAGGTTCTTCTTCGCTTGTTTTTGATGTTCTTGTTACTCCTGACGCTGATCTTCATGTTCCTATTGCTATAAGAAAAGGAGTTCGTACATGTGTTACTACCCCATATCCCATTGTCAAATATTGCTCTTTTTAACCTCTTACAACTGTATATAAGGCCTTTCTTGCTAAGGTGGACATTGTCACCATTCCTCACTCTGTTCATGATGCCCTGGCTCATCCTCAATGGAAAGTAGCAATGTTAGAGGAGATGACTGCCTTGCAGAAGAATCACACATGGGATATGGTACCTCTTCCTCTAGAGAAGACTGTTGTGGGGTGTAAATGGGTGTTTGCTATTAAGCATCACCGCGATGGATCAGTGGCTTGCTATAAAGCTCGTTTGGTTGCCCAAGGATATACACAGACCTATGGCTTGAATTATGATGCTACATTTGCTCCTGTCATAAGCTCACATCTATTCGTGTGCTTTTATCTATTGCCTCCACCAGTGTACTCACCTGCCAACATATAACAAATGAAGGGTGTATAACTAAAACAGTGGAATAGAGTGGATGTTGGCTTAAGAATCACTTCTAACTCTAATCATAGATTCCTTAGCAGGTGTATTGGAATGGAAGGAATCATATTGCCCTGTAACATCATAAAGGGGAATGATTACATGACAAGGAATATAAATCTGTTGAGAGATTGACACTGGTTACCTATATCAATAGATGGGATGCTCACTCGTGCAATTGTTTTGCCATGTGGCATACATCCTTTGACCAAGCCACTTCATCCAAGTGGTTAGACGTCATGTGAACTTCACTTGGCTAAAAATTGCATCCATCAGTGGGCCAATACCATCCAATCCAAGCACTTCAATATGGATCTAAGTATAGATATGAACAACGGTCTATATATTAAGGAACATGGATCGAATGGTTAGAATCCTTTAATGGGCACCAATTGTACACTATCATTAGCTCATATGATGATTTGCAACTTGAACGGCTTGGATTGGTCAAGGATGTGTGCCACATGGAAAAACAAGTGCACAATATGTTTATAGTTGTTTTGTGATTGGTTAGAAAATGGACTGAAAACAACCAATTGGTAGGTCAGTTTTCCAGAAGACAAATGAAGCGCCTTTTTAAAAGGAAACCAACGAGGCGGTGGTCCCATTTATCGGAGAATAATGGTAATTAGATCATTTGTAGTTCAATTAATTGACTAGGTAAATTTCTATAAATTACTTTAGAGCCAATCGATGTACTATAATTAGAAGAAAGAAGGCTAGGTGGGGAAAAATTACGTCACGTCACAAAATTTTGGAATGCGGTTGTTTTCTTGTACGATAAATGTTGTATCAAATTCTTCTTCTGTTGTCGATCCGCGTTTTCTTGACTGTTGGCCCAGCTTCTATATGCTTCTTTGCTCGATTGTATCTGAGAAAAAAAGATTTTGAGTACAGTAAGTTTACGAGCTTGAAAATTTCAAACGATACATTGCTACAGAAGGACGGTGGTCAAGAAATTGTTTCACCTTATCAAGCTTTTCCCTGACCAAGTGGACTGTCACGTTCATTGATGAGGATGAGAAGTACTCCTGCAATTGCAGAGATGAATTTTTTATTACTTTTACAAGATGTGAAGTCAAAGCTGCACTCAATACAAATAATACAATTGTGGATGATCATAACATATATCTGATCGTTCATTTGATCCTACTTCAACAACTTTATTGAAACCATAAATACAAAGAAGATACATGGCGCTTGAGGTGTTTGGCCTACAAGGAGTTTTTGCCTTCCGCATTCTTCAATTCAGATGCAGCTAATTAGACAACTTTTAGTGCCACAAATACTAAAAATCTAGCAAGTGATGAACTTGTAAATAGTATCAGCATGTCTAATGGCTCGAGTCATTTGAAAGCAAATGTTCCTTGTTTTCGTTGTTGACTTCTTTTGAAAGCAAATGTACATTCATTTTCGTAAACAAGTAAAATCTACAGCAAGAAAATAAGGTAACACCGATGGACCAATCAATCTACATAATCTCGATTAACTACCTATCCAATTGAATAGTGGCCCAAATGGATACTTCGCTCATTAAATGGTACCTACAGGTCAGCATAAGGCACCAAACAACATACCTTGTTGGAGGACACACTCCTGACAAAAGGATCTTCCGTGTGATGAACTTGAGTTGATTCCATGTAGTCCCTATAGAAAGGAGAATCATAAAATATTGACAGTAATATTTAAATATGGTGTACTCTGAAAGGAATTACTCAAGAAAACAGCCCCTTTACCATCTTTTAGTGCTCATCTGGGAAGCACGCAATTTGTCTGTGATGGAGTCTGAGCTAATAAATGACCATCAAGCATATCTTGGGTATGCGGATAATTAGAAATTGGAGCCTTTGGACCTTTGGAACTTCCAACTGCAATAAAGATTCAAATATGAATAATACATAATTTTATTGTTTACTTATTATTATATCATTTATATATGTGTGTGTGTGTGTATACATATTTGGGGAGGGTGGGTGGAGGGGAGGGATGAAAGCATTCTAATTAGGAAAATATACTCACTATTTATTCGCCTTAGGACTTCCTTTCTCCTCCCTTCCAATTTCTCCTTCGTATCAGAAACACTCTCAAAATGAGGAGCGTATGAAACATCTAATTGATTCCCAAGGAAAACAAATTCATCTAGTTTTCTCTTTGCAAACCTGCAACAAGTAGGTCACCAAATGAAAGGCACATCCAGCGGTTAATCATATAATAAATACAAAATACATGAAACTTATTAATTTCGAAATGCAGAAAGTCATGGTCAAACAATGATCTTTATGGCCATAAGTCATTCAAAAGTTGGAAAAAAAATAAAATAAAAATTGGAGCAACTATGGATCACTTTGTTGCAGGCCAGCAACCAGAAAGAAAGATTTACATGAATGTGTGATAACAATTCATGCTAGAAAACAACAAAGAAACATAGGTGGATGGCCAACTTTTTAAGTTCGCAGCACCTGATGGTGTATATGTAAATATTACACAGGTATTACAGACCAAAAAAAAAGTATTACACAGGTATTTGATTTCAATCACCTGGCATTGCTGACCTGTAGAAATTTGATCCAGTAAACATCAGTGAAAGGCTCACAGTCTTCTCCATCCATAGGTTTGAACCTGACAATTAATTAATTAAAAAAGGAAATGAAACACAAGTTAGAGGCTAGTCACCAATTAGGCTATTATAAATGTGACTAAAATACAGTTGTCTAGGAAATCATAATGAGGACATCACGATGATGGAAAAGTTTAGCAGCAAAATCCACCTCTTTCATGAACCAAAAGAACAAGAATTAACCAAATGTATGCTATAGAGATCGACTCCTATGACTGCTTTAGACAAATATTGCAATGAAAGGCACCAATGTAGGCCACATGGCATACATCTGTGATCATTTTAAGTGTTTCATGTGTATGCTTATCGCTTGTACCACACTCAGCCCAAAACACACATATCGGAGTATTGGAACCATCCGATCAGAGCACTTTAATATCAACCATTACCCAACCATTTATATTAAAGTGCATAGCCCTGACGGTTCAAATGCTCTCTGTCCATGAGTTTTGGGCCCAAGCTACTACTTTTATGACTTCGTTTGCTCAAAAGATGTGCCATGTGGCCTAAAATGCGCACTTCTCATGCTCTCTACACTTATAAATCCTGCTCGTAGCCCATTATTTCCTATGCTAAATGAGTACAAAATAGGTACATATCATCTGTCCATACATTCCTTTTTCAAATGTGTGTCGGTGTCTGTGTCTGGTCACACGCGCGCGTGCGCACACACACATATATATATCTCCAATTATAATGTTTATTGTCATATTGCCTAGGCAGCCAATACACTTCAATATATATATATATATTTAACACTAGTGTAAGAACGATGAGTTGAGCTACATCAAGCATTTGCCTTCAGCCCTATTTGTTTTTATCATGATCATGGATGCGTTAAACATGGACATACAAGAAAAGATTCCATGATGCATGTTATATGCTGATGATGTGATATTGATTGTCTAAACAAAGAAGCAAATGATAAAGCCGGAACTGTGGAGAAAAGCCTTGGAGTCGAGGTTTGAAAGTTGGCAGAGCAAAAACGGAATACATGGTGTTTATTTAGTGAACATGAAAGCTTGAAGGAGGATTTAGTTAAAATAGAAAATCATTTAATGCCATGTTGCCATAGATTTTGGTATTTAGGCTCTACTTTACAATCAGCAGGTGGCTTTGAAGAAGACGCTTATAATAGGATTAATGTAAGTTGGATGAAATGGAGACAGACGAGCAGAGTATTGTGCGAGCCAGAGGTCCCACTTACACTGAAGGGATGTTTTTACCAGACGGTGGTTAGACCTGCCATAGTATATGGTGTAGAATGTTGGACTACAAACAAGCGACAAGAAGATAGAGTACATGTGGCTGAAATGCATATATTAAGATGGATGTGTGAAGTAACAAGAACTGATAAAATCCAGGATGAGCATATATGAGAAATTTAAGAGTGGCACCTATAGCGAAAAATGACGGAATGCAATTGAGGTCGTTTTGACATGTCCAGCAGAGGCCAGAAACAGTGAAGACCAGGAGGGAAGGAAGCAATGAGAAGGGATGTGAAGGATTGCAAAGTTATAGAGAGTTTAGCTCTGATGAAAAGTGAGCAGAGAAATGGGATTCCCAAAGCCGATCCCAAATACATGGGATAAGGCAATGGCGATGATGATGATGAACACTGAACCATATTACCTATATTATTCTCCACATTTTCTACACTTTTAACTTGTTTTACATTTTTACTGTGCCTAAGAAACACAATAAATGAAAATTGTCAATGCACATCAATTTTAAGGAGGTATCACCGTATCACTACCCTAAAAATAAAATCATGACGACATCAAAGATCCATAAAGGGCATAAGTCTACATGTGACGATCCAATAGAGTTCCAATAGCATAACACAAATCCATAGAATTGATCAAACTTACTCTTCTACCGCTCCATATGATTCAAACAATTTCATCAGCTCATCGCCACATCCTAATGCCGGTACATTCCTGACTATTAAATACCTGGCAAATAAAAAAAAAGACGAGGTTGATCTATAAACGCGAGGATAAATTAATACCGAAAAATGTAAAGTTCTCAATGTTAAGAGGAGAAATTTCTGAAAAGAGTGAACAATAGAGTTTAGGTCCAGCAGTCCAGCTCAAGAATGATATCTTTGCTTTAAAAAAGAAAAATATGAGTTGGTATATGGTGCACACGAAAGAATGATATCTTTCCTTTAAAAAAAATAATATAAGTTGGTATATGGTGCACAATTCATGCACTGTGCGCAAGCATGCAGGCTGAGTAGCATGGATTTTGACACGTGCATAGGTCTAGGGCTGCTAAATGTGGCTAGTGTATCAAAGTCTGCACACAAATCGCATGCATGCGCAAAGTGCATGAGCCACACACCATATATCAACTTTTATAATATTATAGAAACATCAAGGTTTAAAATCTCGCTCTTGTGGTATATACCAGTCACATTTGGTATTGGTATATGTTAGAGTTTAGTATATTGGTATATACTGGTTATACCAGCCAGTATAAGAATTGGTATATACTAGTACATTAATTTTTTATTTTTTATTTTTTAAAAAGACAATAAATAGGTAAAAATTATTAAAGTATACTGGTATATAGCTGAATATTCTGGTATATAACATTTAAACCAGCCAGTATAACCAATATAATGAATATCTCGGCCAATATATGGTCAAGATGTTCATAAGCCTTTATCGTATCGACGAAGACTCAAGTATTGGCCGATCCTTATACATATTGGCGATTGGTATCGGTCGATACTCCTACCATATCAGTATCTTTTCAATTTTTTTAAAATTATTTTCATTTAAAAAATTAAAAAAAAAAAAAAGAATAACCACATTAGCCGATACCATATCAATCCAAAGAGTGGTTCAAACCTTCCGTACCAGTTTCATCTGACACTGGTACTGGCCAGTATTTTAAACCATGATAATGTGTGATGCACCACATAGGGTGGGGGGAGGGGAATTCTCAAAAAACTATGCAGGATCATTCAATCATCACTATAGCCTTGTCCCATTTATTTGAGGCCACCTTTGAAGCACCATTCAAATATTCCATACATATCACTAATCAAATAGCACACTCATTATCATTTTGCAATAGTAGGAATGAGGGAAATTCCAAGGTTTTTTTTTTTTTTTTAAATAACCGTGGGTGTCCTGGCTGTTAGAGAAATCAACATCTTAGGCAAATTTAATCTTCAATCAAGAATTTAGGCGTACCTTATTTGAGAGAATATTCGCCAATAAAGTTAGAGAAGCCGCCTCCGTGGAATTCCTTGAGGGCAATTCTACCTCGCTTCCATCTCCCTCTATGTGATGGGCACGACTGTATTGAGTGGAGATGAAGAGGGGACGTTGTCCTCTTATATAGCATGCCTTTGAATCCTAACCCATCAAGGATTCAAGGGAGACGTGTATTACTAGAAGATAGGGATTGACTTACCACAAACCAATCAAGTTGAAACCAACTCCTTAAGTTGCGTGGAGTGGAATCACGTTACAAGTAAAACTCAAAATCTTTAGTCAATCATATTTTAATTAAAATAGTAAAAGGGTAAAGTTATTGTGTGGGTCACAAATACCCAACAATCTCCCACTTGAACCACACAATAATTTTAATAATAATATATATTTTTTGATAAAACAAAAGAAAACATCATGATTGACTTAGTTCAAAAACGGATGGTCATCCTTTAAGGTTTTGTAAAAACATTGACTTTCAAGATTTCGACGTAACACACATTCTCTTAAGTTCAATAACAATCTTAATGTCGGATCATGAATGCCAATAATGTATCATTTCTTCAAATCTCATTATGACAATTTCATGGTCAAGACATTAATATCATCAATAAATTGGAGAGCTCATTGTGGTTTTAGTGATACTATGAAATATACACTTTAATGTAACTTCTTGTGTATATCCCCTCATTCGTTCTGCTTCATACCCTAAGGTATGTTGTCCTGATATATTATGACATACGCCATGTGAAAATCATCACCCACCTATCAGGACAAAAGCTATATAAATTGTGGTGCCTAATCACGATAACTCAAACAACCTTATTTGAGCACTTATGCTACCAGACAATAACATTATATATGTACAAATCATAATAATGATAATGGTACCAAAATAAATGCATCAATTAAATAAAGTATAATATTTTACAAGAAAAATATGATAAAAGGAGAATAATACATTGTGGAAGTAGAAACTCCCACTCAAATAATGTACTCGAGTGTATCTAATACTCCCATCCGGATCACATGCGCTTTAAAAACTTTTGGAGTTAATCCTTTAGTAAAAGGATCACCAATCATCTCTTCAGTTGATAAATGAGGACTTTTAATAATCCCTTCCTCCACTTTCTCGCGAACCATAAGGTATTTAATTTCAATATGTCGGTTATTTTTAGTAATCCTCACGCTTTTGATGAAATCTGTAGCAGCTTTATTGTCATAATAACTTGTGATAGGTCTTTTAATAGAATCCGCAATCTTTAGTTCTCCAATAAAGCTTTTCAATCATATAGCATGGCGAGTAGCCTCATGGCATCCGACAAACTCTGCAAACATAGTGGAATCGGTGGTTATGCTTTGCTTTGAGCTCCTCCAAGATACAACACCATCAGCAAGCTTGAAAATGAAACCCGAAGTGGACTTTCGAGTTTCGAAGCACCCAGCATAGTCAGAATCTCTATATCCGACAACCGCAAGCTCGCTCGACCTTCTGTAAACTAGCATGAAATCCTTAGTTCGTTGCAAGTATCGTAAGACTTTCTTCATTATTTTAAAATGAGTAATACCAGGATTTCGTTGGAATCTTCAAAGCATTCTAACAATAAACGCGATATCAGGTCGTAAGCATACCATTGCATACATTAAGCTTCCAACAGCAGAAGCATATTGACGTGGGACGAAAACCCTAAAATGCGGAATATGATTTTTTTATGCAATTTGGCCGAAATTAAATAAAATAATTCAAGTTTAATCGCAAAATTATCTTAAGATACCTTAGGGTTGCAGAATTTTGATGAATAGATCACACGAGATCCAGGTAGGGTCCAGTCCGATGCGCAAGTACTTTTAAGTTTGAGGCGAGATCGGCTTAGAGATAGAACTCTAGCTTTTTCCAGGCTTGGGTGTTCATCTTCGATCCGACGTAGATTCGCAGGTTCTAATTAAGGCTTTGGAAATAAGTGTGTGGTTTTGTAATGGGCTTATGGTTTGATTTATGACTTAGAAAAGGGTCTTGGGCTCTGTTTGATTTGGGGATTCGGAAAGGGATTTATGGTTTTAGGGATCAAGAAATCAATAGGTTAAGATGTAGGAAAAACAAGCAGGGATCAATAAGGCAAAAGATTCAAAGAAGACAGTAATAGATAATAGAGAGAATAACAATGGCTTTTGGGAATCACTCCCTTGGCCTCACACCAAACTCATTTCAGGCAAAGAATATTCAAGCATAAAGCATTCAAAATATTCAATAATTAAATAAAAGTCTTTACAAGCCTCAATATATAGGCCACCAATAATTAAACTCGAAATAAAGAGTTCTAATAGAAATAAAACACAAAAAAGGTAAGTTTTCGCAACAAAAAACTCAAAATTAGAAGTCCCGTCACGACGTCCACGGATGTCCGTAATGCCCCACGGACGTCCGTGACCTACGGACAGATAGGGGGCAAAATCACAGACGTCGTGTGTTTCACGGCCACATCGTTTCATCACAGACATCCGTCCATCGTTCATTGTGAATGTAATTTATTTTATTTTATTTTTGACGTTTCCCGTCACATATTCAGAGACAATTACTTGTGCTTTTTCGATTTCGTTTCTTGGACATTGATTTTCATTGAAAATGTCGCCCTTAACAACAGGAGCATCACCGGGCGCATAATTTTCCATATGAAATCTTTTGAGAGCTTTATCAATATAAGCTCTCTGCGATAAGCCTAAAAGTCCAGCACCTCGATCTCTATGGATCTTAATTCAAAGAATATATAGAGCATTTCTCATATCTTTCATATCAAAACTCTTTGAGAGAAAAAACTTCGTTTCGTGGAGGAGATGAATATCGCTGCTGGCAAGAAGTATATCATCGACGTAGAGAACAAGAATGATGAAACGCGCTTTAATCCTTTTGATGTAAATGCATCGGTTCATAATATTTTCTTTGAAGCCAAATTGTGTCACAATTTTATCAAATTTTAAATACCATTATCGTGAAGCCGTAAATGGATCTCTTCAGTCTGTAAACAAGGTTCTCTTGTCCATGTGCAACAAAGCCCTCTGGTTGAGACATATAAATTTCCTCTTCTAGATCACCATTCAAGAATGTCGTTTTAACATCCATTTGGTGCAACTCGAGATCATAGTGTGCAACGATCGCAAGGATGATCCGTAATGAATTTTTTGATGAGACGGGAGAGAATGTCTCATTAAAGTCAATGCCAGGTCTCTATGTAAAACCCTTGGCAACGAGTCTTGCCTTGTACTTTTCAATATTTCCCTCTGAGACTCTTTTAGTTTTAAAAACCCACCTGCATTTAATTTCTTTATGACTTTCAGGAAGAGTAAAGAGTTTCCAAACATGATTCTTCTCCATGGATTGTAACTCCTCTCTCATGGCCTCCTGCCAGTATTGAGATTTGTCGCTCTCCATAGCTTTGCGGAAGGTAGGAGGGTCATAAAAAACTAGATCAATGTCGTTATCCTCTTGCAAATAGACTTCATAATCAGATGGTATGACAGATCTTCGCTCTCTAGAGGATCTTCTTAAAGTAATTGGTTGCTCTTCAGAATTAGATGGAGTCATAGTGGGGGCACTCGATGTCCCTATGTCAGAAGGAACAGATACTGATATTGAAGGTCCAACAGGAATAGGAGTCATAGAAAGGTAGGTAAAGAAGGGCCAACGGGAATAGGTAAAACAATATTTCGGTCTTCTTCGAAGATAATGTTTCTCCTCTTTTGACTCCCACTAGGAATATTATCTTCAAGAAATTTTGCATTTGAAGTCTCTACAATCTCTAGTGGTCTTGAAGGGCAATAGAATTTGTAGGCTCGAGTACGCTCTGGGTAACCTATAAAGTAACATGTGACAGTACGAGGATCAAGTTTCTTTAACTCAGGATTATAAAGTTTGGCTTCAGCTAAACATCCCCACACTTGGAGATGATTCAAACTAGGGTTGTGACCGGTCCAAATTTTGTATGGGGTTTCAGGAGCTGCTTTACAAGGTACCGTATTTATAATGTAAACCGCTGTTTTGAGAGCTTCTCTCCAAAAATTTTCAGGAAGATCTGAAAAACTCATCATACTCCGTATAGCATCCTGATATGTACGATTTATCCTTTCAGAGACGTCATTTTGTTGTGGTGTACCTAGAGCAGTGTATTGAGGAACTATGCCCTGTTCCTTTAGGTATTCAACGAAGGGTCCGTGATTTACACCGTCGTTATCCATTTTCCCATAGTATTCACCTCCACGATTTGATCTAAGACTCTTTATCTTTTTATCTAACTGTTTTTCTACCTCGGTTTGAAAGATTTTGAACATGTCGAGTGCCTCGGATTTGTGATGAATTAGATACACATACGCATATCGAGAGTAGTCATCTATAAAGCTGATAAAGTATAGTTGTCCACCACGTGAAGGAGTAGGGAAAGGGCCACAGATGTCAGTATGAATGAGATGCAGTAACTTAGATGATCTTGAAGCTTCAAATTTGCGTAGTTTTATCATTTTTCCTTTAATACATTGAACACAAGTTTCAAAATCACTAAAATCGAGAGGTTTAAGAATGTTATTTTTGACCATAGTCTCTAGTCTTTTTCTGGATGTATGACCTAACCGTCTATGCCAAAGAATGGAAGAATTTTCTGCCAAAAGTGAACGCTTAGACCCGGATGAGGTGGAAGAAACATATACTGAAGAAGAAGTAAAATCAATATCAAGAGATAGCTGAAATAACAGATAAATCATTGCCAGAAAAGGTGAAACAATATCTATGACCAAGTAATCTAGATATAGAAATAAGGTTCCGTCGAAATGAAGGAATAAAATAAACATCCTGTAGTATCAAAATGTGTCCAGAGTCTAAAACAAGGCGGTAAGTCCCAACGGCCTCAACTTTAACCGCTTATTCATTTCTGAGGAAATGTCTCTCATCCGGTCTTGAGCTTCTCCTGCTGATTAGCCCCTGCAAAGAACGAGAAACGTGCACAGAGGCACCTGAGTCAACCCACCACGAACCTTCTGAAATATTTACTAGATTTGATTCAAAGCAAACATGTGCGAAGTTAATACCTTCTCGCTGCTTCTTCTTCATAATATTTTTCCACAAGTAGCAATCTTTCTTGATATGGCCTTTCTTCTTGCAGAAGTGGCAGCCATCATCATCGTTTACCTTAATTGCTTTGAGCTTGGAGTCTTTCTTAATTCCTTTAACATTGCGAAAGTTTTGGTTCTGACCCTTCTTCTTGAAATTCTTCTTGTAAGCTGGCTTATAAGCAGGATTATAGGGATGATTGTGGCCAAAATTAGCAGACTCGACTTTGTTTCGAAGAAGCCTCTCTTCTTCGATTACGCACATGGAGATCAATCGATTCAAGTCTCATTATCCTTCTGAGCGTTATAATTCACTTTAAAGGTATCAAATTGCTTAGGAAGAAAAGCAACAGCTAGATGCACTACGGCATCTTCTTCGATTGTAATTCCTTGTTTTTTAAGTTTCATAGCCAACATGGACATTTTAAGAATAAATTCTCGCATACTCCCGTTTCCATCATATCGCATATTGACCAATTGCACTAAGTAGCCATACTGTAAGGACTTTACTGTTCCAACGAACTGGTCTTGGATGATTTTCAACAATTCTTTGGCTGTTTCGGTAGTTTTAATACCACCTCTAATGGGTTCGAAATAGAAGCCAGATGATCATCATCGTCATACGATTTGCCTTATCCCAACGAGCATATTGGGCCTTTTGAATTTCAGTGGCGTTGGACGATAAAATTAGCTTGTCCTCCGAGAGAACAAAGTCATAGTCCATATATCCAAGGGTCAAATTCAGACCAATCCGCCAAGAGTTATAGTTAGTGCCATTAAGTTTTTCAATACTGGTCATCTGTTGATGTAAAAGTGATTTGTCCATAGCTGATATGAAAAGGAATAACTATCAGCACATTGTTCAATTGAAACTTTATAAAATAAAAATTCATACTCGGGGTCAAGGTTGAATTAATCAGAGTGTAAACAAGCATGTGCGAAGGAACATTCACATCGAGGATGACTTCACTCATTGTCTCAGCATCACCTTTGGGAAGAAGCTTTGACTTATCGTAAGTCTCCCTAAGTTGTATTTAGGAACACACATAGACCTAGTCAGATGTATTTTCGGTTTGATTGAAGCTATCCATCACCTTAGGCCAGAAGTATCGCTCCTCTCTCACATAGACACATATGACTATTCTACTCATTCTATCTACATGAATTTTCTAAATCAGCTTTGGCCAGAAATAGTAGTTCGCATAGACGAATGCACATGCAATCTTAATGAAATAGGATTTCAAAATTTAAGGATAACGTGTCCTCCATAGATCGGTCACCTTTGGGCAGACTACAAACCTACTTTGGCTACGCATCCCGAAACGATTGTTTTACCATTTTATCTAAATCCCTTTATAGATAGAACTAAAGTTCTTAGGCATTTTATCATGTCATTAGTTCAATGTTTCACACCCTAAATACAATCATATACAAAGATAGGGAAAAACAGAGTCATAAAGTGAAGATGCACGTGCAATAATTACAAACAATGATATGATAGTGTAAGAGTATTCATACAGAATATTCAAAAGGGTTCAACTATGTATTTAGAACAAAAAATAAATTTATTAACCTTTGACTGGGATTTTCATGTCTAAAACAGTGTTAAGCATCCATAAACTAGTCCAAAGTGTAGATCTCAGTAGACCAAAATCGATAGGTCATATCGCAAACAGAGTTGTATATCTCAAGATATCGCGTTTTAAAGTTTAAGTCGAAAATGGTTCAACTGTAAACAATTTCTGAGTTTTAAATTTTATTTGCAGTGCAAGCAAAGGCATATAGGGCTGCAAACAAAACTGAATAGAAGTAGTTTGGGTCGTGGGTTAGTACACGGGTCATGGGGTGGGGTCAATGGGCCGGAGACATTGGGTCGGGTCATTGGTCCAGGTCAGTGGGCCGAAGAGATTCATGTGGGTCTAGTACAGTTCGAGGGGGGCGGATTACCCAGGTGGCCAAGTGACGGACCGAGTCCGAGAACCCTAACCCTAACATCGCTCATCTTCTATGTAATTTTTATTTATTTTATTTATTAAGATAAAGGATTGCAAATTTTTTTTTTTTTTGAATTGCAGGGAGGAACAGTGGCAGCCCTTTGGGCTCAACCGCACCAAAGGTTCACACGGCAATGGACGATCCGGCAGACCATCCAATCGGCTTGGCGCTTACTGCCTACTGAGCAGAAGGCGGGTCTGACAAGGTCTTGGATGGCGCAATCACCGTCATCAAAGTGCTAAAATTATTTTTTTTTTTTTTTGAATTTGTCCGATCAACAATCCGACCCGCCTCTTTGTCAAGGACCCAATGATGGTGTGCCATCCGGTTACCTGACCGACTGCAAATTTAAGGTGCCGGACCGTCGGCCAAAAGGGTGCCAAAAAAAAAAATAAAAAATTTTTGATTGAAAATAAATATGCCATAACCGTGCTCTGATACCAATTGTTAGAGAAATCAACATTTTAGGCAAATTTAATCTTCAATCAAGAATTTAGGCGTACCTTATTTGAGAGAATATTCGCCAATAAAGTTAGAGAAAAGCCGCCTCCGTGGAATTCCTTGAGGACAATTCTACCTCGCTTCTATCTCCCTCTATGTGATGGGCACGATTGCATTGAGTGGAGATGAAGAAGGGACGTTGTCCTCTTATATAGCATAGCATGCCCTTGAATCCTAACCCATCAAGGATTCAAGGGAGAGGTGTATCACTAGAAGATAGGGATTGGCTTACTACAAACCAATCAAGTTGAAACCAACTCCTTAAGTTGCATGGAGTGGAATCACGTTACAAGTAAAACTCAAAGTCTTTCGTCAATCATATTTTAATTAAAATAGTAAAAGGGTAAAGTTATTGTGTGGGTCACAAATACCCAACAACTTGCGCCCTCGACTAATCCCATGGGCCCTAGAGCTAACGACCAAGTAATACTCCAGTGGCCCCTGAGGGGACTCGAACTGGTGACCATTGGGGAGCAAACCCAAGGCCTAACCAACTGCACTACCCCTTTGGGTTGGGAATTCCAAGGTTGTTGAATCTACGAACCACAATCTCCAAATAGCATATACAACAGGCCATTTTGATATCATGAACCCAAACCTAAAATTACATAAATAAAAACTCATGTCCAAGAACTCATAAATCAAACAAAGGTAATATGGACTAAGAAATCCAAAAGTAAAATATATTGATATGGCGAATATAGATACTTACATAGCTCATATATCCGAAAACGTAACATTTTTCAGAACCAAACAATTGTGCAGAGCATCCTCCATTAAACTCTATTCTATATTGCTCTACATAAACATAAAAACGATTTTTTATACTGCTCCAAAAACGCTATCATATAAAGCTCCTAAAATCAAAACCTCAAAATTCAGATTTTTTTTTTCTTTTTTCGTACTAAAAGATTGAGGACAAAAAATTGTGGGGAAATCCACAATAGAAAAATTAGGGTTAGAATTAGGATTTTATCGGGATTATCACTTCAACATTGTAATTTGGAGCGCTTTGGACACAAATTTGGTCAGTAAAAACTTTCTGTGGAGCTCAATTTTGAATATCTTCAACAAGAATTAAAGGGAAAAAAGAAGAAAAGAAACAATCGAAGAGAGAGAGAGAGGGCACCTGGATTCGTCGCAGACGGTATAAACGCGTATGGCAGGAGGTTCTTCTCTGTTTCGCGGCATGTTCTCTGTTAAAAAAATAAATTAGAAAAGCACATTTAAGGTCTTAGCGGAAGATTTGCTCTCTCTCATATTCATATATATATATATATATATATATATAAGTGGCATGTTCTCTGTTAAAAAAATAAATTAGAAAAGCACATTTAAGGTTTTAGCCGAAGATTTGCTCTCTTTCTCATATATATATATATATATATATATATATATATATATATATATATGAAATTTATAGGAAAAGGCTTCCGTCCTCCATCCTCCAACCTTCCACGTGGAGCTCTACGGCACTAAAAAATACTTTTGTGTGTCACGTGACTTTTTGGGTGTCACCCGGATTCGCTGCAGACAAGATAAACGCCAGTATGGCGTGAGGTTCTTTTCGCCATGCATGTTCTCTGTTAAAAAAATAAATTAGAAAAGCACATTTAAGGTCTTAGCGGAAGATTTGCTCTCTCTCTCATATTCATAAATATAAATATATATATATATAGGAAATATACAGGAAAAGGCCTCCGTCCTCCATCCTCCAACCTTTCACGTGGAGCTCTACGTGGCACTAAAAATATTTTTTGGGTGTCACGTGGACTTTGGGTGCATTGCTTAGATCATCTTTATAAAAAATAAAAAAAAAAAGTTAAAACTCATCTTCAACGTCTATATTTTGAACCGTAAAATATGGACCAATGAAAATCGTCAAACTTTGACTTGTGGATTTAAAAAAAATTCAATTTTTTTCTTTTTAATATTGATCTAAATTATCCACCTGTGCTCCACGTGGCACCCAAAAAGTGTTTTAGGTGCCACGTAGAGGTCTACATAGATCTTAGAGGACGGTCATCGTCCTCCATTGGAGGACCTAACCGGCTCCCATATATATATATAGGGGAAAAGGAAAATATGCTAGGGGGTAGAGATTTCTCTACGCTCATTTAAGGTCTTAGCGGAAGATTTGCTTCTCATTTAAGCGTCAGCGGCATGTTCTCTGTTAAAAAAATAAATTAGAAAAGCACATTTAAGGCCTTAGTGAAAAATTTGCTCTCTCATATATATATATATATATATATATATATATATATATAGGAAAAGGCCTCCGTCCTCCATCCTCCAACCTTCCACGTGGAGCTCTACGTGGCACCAAAAATACTTTTTGGGTGTCACGTGGACTTTGGGTGCATTGCTTAGATCATTTAAAAAAAAAAAAAAAAAAAAAAGTTAAAACTCATCTTCAACGTGTAAATTTTGAACTGTAAAATATGGACCAATGAAAATCGTCAAACTTTGACTTGTGGATTTAAAAAAAAATATTAATTTTTTTCTTTTTAATATTGATCTAAATTATCCACCTGTGCTCTACGCGGCACCCAAAAAGTGTTTTAGGTGCCACGTGGAGCTCTAGATAGATCTTAGAGGACGGTCATCGTCCTCCATTGGAGGATATATATATATATATATATATATATATATATATATATATATATATATATATATATATATACATTCTCATATATAGGGAAAAGGGAAAATATGCTAGGGGGTAGAGATTTCTCTACGCTCTTTCAATGGGGAGCGAACACGTGAAAAGTGCTTTTGCACTAACTGGGGTTAGCCACAACGGGGGTTTCCTGGTGTCAGTGGTAGGTAAAATAGGCAGTAGGGGAATTAGGAAAGGTTATACCTAACGGCTCCTGAAAGGAAGCGTTGTTCCCAAGGGGAAGGTCTTGTCGAATGTAATGGTGGTAAATTTTTTCAAAAATTGCTACAGGTTCCTTATATTTCCCTCCATATTCAGGTTCATCCTCTTTATTTTTTTATTTTCTCTCTTAGACTTGCAACTTTCTACGAGCTCTGATTGGATAGAAGCGCAAAGAGATAACTTTCTCCTTTTTTCCTGGAGGGACGTACTGGATAGAAGGGTAGAAGATGCAGCTTTCACGAAAATCCCCGAGCGCATATTGGATAGAAGCGCAAAAGAGACAAGTTTCTTTATTTTTCTGGAGTTCATACTAGATAGAAGCGCAAAAGAGACAGTTTCTCTATTTTTCTATAGCACGTACTGCATAGAAGCGCATAAAAGACAACTTGCATCGCAGAAGAAAGCTCTTTCTCTATTTTTATGGAGCACATATTGGATAAAAGCACATAAGAGACAACTTACTCTTTCTTGAGATAGCACGTACTGGATAGAAAACTAGAAGATTGACATTTAAGGTAAGTATTAATTTATTTTCCTGTGTATTATTTTCAGCTTACAAAACATTCAAATATATATGGCATCAGATGCATCATTGCTTTTGCGCCTACATGACGACGCTTCGTATGTGAATCAGTTTCCTCATCTGCTCGTAGTTGATGGATCTCTTCACTTATTTACAACGTGGAGATACCGCTTCTTATTTGAAGCGATAGGAAGCGATGACGCAAAGATTGAGAAGCGGCTGGAA
Organism: Chloranthus sessilifolius; assembly: GCA_021018995.1. NCBI lineage: Eukaryota > Viridiplantae > Streptophyta > Magnoliopsida > Chloranthales > Chloranthaceae > Chloranthus > Chloranthus sessilifolius. The sequence continues at coordinate 30,294,151 of CM037587.1, read as the reverse complement.
TGAGTTACAAGCGACAGCACTACGTGTTAGAATTGACAATGTAACGATTGAAAAACATTTGAAAATATATAAAACACACGCTTCTTATTTGAAACGATAGCGCAAAGATTGAGAAGCGTCATCGCTTCCATATTGAAGCGCTGACGCTTTATATAGCCACGTCATCGCTTTCTTGTGGATCAGTTTCCTCATCTGCTCGTAGTTGATGGATCCCTTTACTTATTTACAGGGAGGAGATAAAAACAATTATTAGCATTCAAAAATATATAATTTATAAGCGCGTGCTTCTTCTTTGAAGCAATAGGAAGTGACAACGCAAAGATTGGGAAGCGGTTGTGCTTCCATATTGAAGCGCTTGCACTTGGTATGATAGCGTCATCGCTTCCTACGTAATTTGTTTTCTTATTAGCGCATTTTTTGTCTAATGCAGGGCGCTGTAATGGACTCGATTGGAGAATTCAATGTAGGTGGTGTTGATTTAAATCTCTCCCCTGAAACGGTTTCTTCTGCAATAGGAGATTCACTTGGTGGTGATAGGGATATCGAAATGTTGGATTATTGTGAAGGTACGGAGAATACGAGCGAAAAAGAAAAGCCACGTATGGGCTTAAAGTTTCAATCTGAAGATGAGGCATATGACTTTTATAATTTATACGCGAAGAAAGTTGGTTTCAGCGTCAGGAAAAGTAACACTTACAAATTCGCAAAGGGGAAGATTATAAAGAGAAAATATGTATATTCATTCGAAGGGTTCAAGCAGCCTGACAAACGTAAATTATACGCCAATATAAAGTGTTCAAAAAATAATAGATGCAGATGTGAGACAAGGTTGAAGATTTTGGATCGACGAGCAAAAGTTGTGGGAAGTTATGGATTTTAGATAGCCTCATAATCATCAGCTGTATTCACCTTCGAAGGTGAAGGAACTATAATCATATAATAAGTTGAACGTGGCAAGTAAATCGTTGATAGGATCATTTGATGACATAATTCCTCCTTTGAAGATTTCTACTGTTTTGTCGAGTTTGGATGGAGAGACTGGCGTGACGGTAAACTCTCAACAAACTCGGGATTACCTAAAAAAGATAAGGAAAGAGAGTAACATCAATTCGATGTGCATGAACGTGATCAAATCTTTCATTGATAGGTAAAATAAAGGAGATGGTTTCTTCTTTGAAGCCGAACAAGGCGAAGAAACTCGAATGCATAGTATATTTTCGATCACAGTCACGTGACGTATCAATAGTTCGATGATGTAGTGGTATTCGACACCACTTATAAAACAAATAAATTATTGCTATCGTTCACCCCATTCACGGGGGTCAACCATCATTGGCAGACGATGTTTTTTGGATGTGCGTTGCTCGCATATGAGACAGAGGAGACCTTCGTTTGGTTGTTTAATACGTGGTTGAAGTGCATGGGTGATAAGAAATCTAATGCAATCATTATTGATCAATGCAACGAGATGAGCAAGACCATCTATGAAGTTCTTTCAGGGACTACGCATCACCTCTGCTTATGGCACATAGGGAGGAATGAATTGAACCATCTCTCTCAGCTGAAGGTAAAGTTTGAGAATTTTGGGCGAAAGTACAATCAGTGTAAATTCAATAAAACAGTTGATGATTTCAAAAAGAGATGGGCAGAACTAGTCGAAGAGTTTCAATAACAACGAATGGTTGAAACAAATGTACGCTCTTAGAAGGAAATGGATTCTATGCTACTTGAGCAATACCTTTTGGGCCGGCATGACCACTACGCAACGCGAAGAAAATATAAATTTTTTCTTCGATACCTATGTAAATGCCCAGACGAGTTTGACGGAATTTATTAAGCAATATGATCTTGTCGTTCAATCACATTGTGATAAAGAGAATATGGAGGATCTCCTCTCAATGTCTACGACACCGACGCTCTTGTTCGAAAATTCAATCGAGGGGCATGCCGCTGCTATGTATACGAGAACCATGTTCGATAGATTCCGCTATGAATTTCGAAAGTTTGCCTCTTTAAAGACTTAAAAGGTGCTTAAAAAGGAAGCCGGGGCGGTTATTGTATTCCAAGTTTGTGAAGGTGGTAAAAGTGGTGGGGATGCCAGGGAGGATAGCAGTCGACCATTCAAAGTTTGTTTCGAATGTAGAGATGCTACGATCACTTGTAATTACAAGCACTTCGAGACAGGGTCTGTTGTGTTTTCACCTCTTCAAAGTTTACTTTAAGGAAGAGGTAGACCAAATTCCTTCTAAGTATATTTTGCATCAATGGACGAAAGATGTTAGATACAGTATTGTAAGTTTGGGGGTGAGTGAAAAAGAGGATTCAAACTCTATCTTTAGGATGAAAATATGAAAAGTGAGAGAAGCTAGACTGAAGTTAATTAAGTCTAGGATATAAAAGATTACACGTTGGAAGGGATGATGAAACTATTAGAATATGTAGAGGCCATTACAACGAAAGAGGAGAATGAAAGAGGGACTAGCATCGCGTCCTGTCCGGGTGCCTCCTCTCAACCTAGCTAAGAAATTTAATTGCAAGAACATGCCAAGATTACCGTGCGAGATCTAATATGATGTGCCACCAAAGGTAGGCCAAGCAACAATGACAGAATGAAGTCTGGAATTGATGTTGGTTTTGAACAATCATAAAAGAAGAGACGCCATTGTAAGGGTGTGGTCAAATGGGACATAAAATCACAACTTACGCGCTTCTGAAGGTCAGGATGATGCTGATAGCATTAGACTGAGCCAAACAGAAGAAGACACGAGCGAACGTATGGTCTTACCGAGTCACACTGATTATGAAGCGCAGACGCGTCCATTCAGAACGTCATCGCTTCGTATGTGAAGCGTAGGCGCTTCTCTTTCGATGCGCCGACGCTTTGCTACATTGTATTTATTGTCATGTGGCTAGCCTATGGTAATCTGCTTATGTGTTGAATTTTTTTTTCTTTTTATGCGTTCATTCTCGGTGATTTAAGGATTGATTTCTACGTTTCGTGACCATCATTTAGAGGGGACGACGTCACATACAAGAAGTGACAACGCTCGTAAAGGAAGCGACGACGCTAAGTTTTTGAAGCGTGGTAGCTTCGTCATTGAAACGTCTGCGCTAGTGCTTCTTTTTAATCCTGTGCGCCTATTGGATCCCAGACAAGTGAAGTGTCTGCGATACAATCTGGAACCATTGACAATGTTAACTTTTCGTGAATAGTTTTATGTGATTTGATATTTTCCTTTTCTCATAGAGCATCGTTTTACTTATTACTCAGAGTCATTTATGAAGAAAAAAGATTTACTAATTGGGGTACAAAAGTTTTCATTCATAAATCAAATGTATTTCTCTACATCATCATTCTTTACACTATTTTTCTTTATCTTAAATGGGTTTTGTTGTCGAAGCTTTATAGCATCTGAACTAAAGCTTCATCGCGTCTTAGTTGAAGCGCTATAGCCTCTTGGTTGATGCGAAGACGCTTCCCAATTCTGTGATGTCGCTTCCCATTTACATCGTATTCCTTTATCGTAAATGAGTCTGATGAAATTGAACATGGGTCTGATGTCTGCTAACGCTGGACAGAGAAGCATTATCACTGATTCACAGTGAATCAATATTATGAAAAGCGCTTCGAGTAGTAGGAGGTGCAAGCGCCTCTCAATCGAAGCGTGGTCGTATCGTTCTAGAAGTGTTGGTGCATGACATTGTATTTTCAGTGTTGGTGCATGACATTTTCGACATGCTTATCTTACTAGAACTGTAATTAGAATCAAGTAAAAAATAACTCACTACTCATGCTAAAAGATTTTATTCATAAATCAAAATCATTTTTTTACGTTAAAATACTTTCTATACACTGCCTTCCTATATACCGTTTTCTTATACACTGTATTTTTTTTTATCGTAAATAAGTATGATGAAATTGAATAAGGTTCTGATAGCGGTGGTTGGTTGGAGGAGGATGCCACATTTTATGAAAATGTTGGAGGTGATGGTTGGCAGTAGAGGTAGAGGTGTAAATCTTGGGGGAATAGAGGTAGAGGTGTAGGCGGGTGTGGGGAGTTTGTTATGCTGGAGGTAGAGATGGTGGTGGTTGTTGTGGCTGGGGTGGAGGCGAAAGAAGAAGAACCGACTGCGGAGTCGGAAGAAGAAGCACTGGTTCCAGAGGCGAGAGAAGAAGGGGCTCGGGGTTCCCACCACCGGTAGCATAACTTGAAGGTCGTCATCATTCGGATGACGATAACTTTTTCAAGGGGAGGGGGAACCACATGCTCGTTGTCGAGGATGACAACCAGTTCATTGTCGTCAGGGATGTCAATAACCGAACCATCGTAGGAACTGATAAAACGCTGACACATGATACAATGGCTCATCCTCAAAACGTTACGACACATTTTGGTCTGGGCAGGGGAAGATGAAATGATAATCTAAGGAGATACCGAAGATGAAAAAAATAGGCGCAATGATGCCCTTTAAATAGCGATTTGGCATGCAACTTCATTAAATAAACTATTGTAGGTGTACTGCCGCTACAGAGGAATTTCGTAAATTTTTGCGCTTCTTCTTTATTGTGCCGGCCATGCGTAATTTACGACCTAGATCATACTTCGTGCCAATTTTGTGTTAAAGATCTTTAGCACATAACCTTCAAATCAAGCGGCTTAGATGATGTTTCATATGGTATAGGTCCACAAAATACAAAGTCTCTATTTGTTCTGCGCATAGAAGTGCCTTATTTATACGTTGCGGATGGGAGAGTTTGAGAAAGGAAGATTGACCTGTGCACTGATCTTGTTGCACAGGTGGGACACCTAATATTAACTCGAGGAGAGAAAACGGTCTTTCTCCATTTAAGCAGTCCTCCTCTCTGGTCTCTTACATGTCAGCTACTAAACCCTAGTGGCGGATGTTCCAAAGCTTTTTGCCAAAATATCATTTTTGCCAAACAAGAATTCAAATATAAACAAAAGCCACCTACTTTGGGTACCTACGACCCCCTCTCTCTCTCTCTCTCTCTCTCGCTCTCTCTCTCTCCAAGATGCAGAGCAGTGCATTTGCTCTCTCTTCTCCCAATCCCTTTCCCACAACAAGAAAATTTCCACAATCAAACCCTAACTCTACTAAACGATACGTATCATTTTTGTGAATTTTTAATCCATGCTCATCTCCACTAAGTATTTTTTGAGCCATGAAATGAAGACCGTTGAAAACGGTCAAATTTTGACTTATGCTCTGAATTTTTTATTTAAATTATCTAAACCATAGTGAAAAAAAATTCCCTTTTTTTCTGAAAATATGAATTTAAAACATGTATTGTTGATACAATATATTAAACCCGTGCTGTACTCGTTTTTTTTTCTTTAAAAGGCGCATTTTCATTTAAAACCCGTAATGCGTTCTAAATGCAAAAATACACGTATTAAACCCATTTTCCTGACTTTTCCCAACTTTTTCTTTTTTTTCCGACTTATATGCTTTATAAGTTTTTAAGCTTCAATTTTTTTCCTTTTTGTCGAACTTTTCCGTATTTTGTAGTTTTTTTACTGACTTTTTCCCTCCTGGTATTAAACCTGTATCCGTATTTTGACATTTGATCTAAACCATCCCCCGTGCTCCATGTGGCACCCAAACAGTTGCCACGTGAACTTTCGAGACGGTCACTGTCCTCCATGGGAGGACGATATATATATATATATATATATATTATATCGTACTTTCGAATATTACCACAATATAGATTTTGCGGGCTAGCACCTCCTATATACAACATTGGTAATGGCCTATTATAGATTTCGGGTGCCAAAGATGGCACCCAAAATCTCATCAATTGAAGGAAGTTGCTAAGGCAACTTCCTTATGTGGCTTTGGCGGAGTATCATATTTCACTCCCCATTATAAATAGAGGGGGGCACTTAGATGAGCCCCCTCTCCTCATAACAAAAAAACATTAAAAAATGAATTTGCTTCTCTCTCTCTCTCTCTCTCTCTCTCTCTCTCTCTCTCTCTCTCTCTCTAGGTTTTTCTTGGACAGTCTTTGATAAGCTGTATGCATGTGCAAGTGGCACCTGATCCTGTTGTTGAATGCCACGTGGCACTCAACTGGTTCATATGTAGCGCTCAATGTTGCACTTGAATGCACAGCCCAGGACCTCATATGTGTGTGTGTTCATGTTTTTGTGTATAAAGTAGTCATGGCAAGGCTATAGCCTCACAATGGTGAGGTTAGAGGTTGGTCGCCATAACACCGATATATCTAGCGAGCCTGTAATTAGTGTTATGCCATGGAGTCACTGTAACAACCCTTGACTGGTCTTCGCTGACCAGGTCGTGACCTGACAATTGGTCAAAGTTTGACCCCCAACAGATCTGCCATGGCCAAGCTGTGACCCAAAATCAGTCAGTTCAGGACTTTAACCCTAACACCTAATCTCTGGTATGCCGGTCTAACATAGAACCAATAAGGCCAGACTTGTAAATTCTTTGAAATACCAGGGGCAAATAAATAAAAAAATAAAAATATTAATTAATTTTAAATCAGCTTTTGTAATCTAAGCTATTGATTTGGTTGACTGTGGTTGACTTATCTTAAACTACAGATCTGGTCCAACTTTGACCCCAGACCCTATATAGCTGCTAAATCTGATACTGTAGATTGTAGTCTACTACATTGACCGAGTCATTTCGACCCTTAGATTGGTCAAATTTTGACCTACACACGTATCTAGATGAGACCCAACATGAATCACCACCCCCTTGTCACCCCTTGATACATGGGGGACACATGGCATGAGGTGGAGACACTTGTCACCATCCCATCTCTCTTCTCTCCCCATTCATCTTGGCCGCCCACCACAACCCAGCCCTCTCTCTTCTCTCTCCACCCACCGTCTTCTTCCTTGAACTAGCCTTGAGCTCCATCAATGGCCACCAGAGTTTGATCTCAGTCCGTTCAAAGAACTTCGATGTCGCGACGTTACGAACCGACCCAGCCGCTACAGTAAATTTCTCACTTTCCTATGGATTCTATGGACTTAATTTCTTCGAATTTAACGATTTTGATGTAGTTTCATCGCTATTTTGTCGTAATTTCGTATTTTGATTGATTTTTCTTGTAAGATTATGGATGATGATGGATTTATGATGGTGTTTCTATACCACGTTCATCCGTACCACGTGTGCTCCCCGAGAACTCGCGATGTGTAAAACCATCCCGCAATTGTGGATTTCGATCATTTAAACTCAAAATTTGAAATTTTAACAGGACCGATTAAAATCGATGAAAAACAATTTGTACTATGAAAAATCTGCGTATTTTCAAAGGATTTTTAATGCGTGAAGGTGTTACAATGTCAAACTTTGACTTAGATTAGGATCGTTGCACTTGCAATTCGCATGCATGTGTAAAAATGCGAGCGTGAATCTACGAAATAGAACTCAGTAATTTTTGTGTCGTAAGTTCGGATTCGGCCCGCGTTTCATCCTCAGAACGAACGAACAAGACCCCACTGATTTTTGTAGTGTACCCGATACACTTGAACAGCTGCATAAAGTTTTGTAGCCTAACTCGGAATGTGCTGACCTATGCAAAATCGCGAAGGCTCGTTGTTCAAGAAGTGCAAAAACTGTTACGGTCTGATTTTTGTCGCGAAACAGTCTGAGTTTCGCACAGTGCAATCGCTATACCTACGAAAAATGACGGCAAGCGCCTCACTAAGTAACTTGGAAGATCCGCCTCGATCTTCGTCACTGACGGGAATTCTGTAGCAGTAAAACTGTTGCGTTTTCGGTCAACTTGCCTCTGCAAGTTTGACCAAACCTGATAGAGTTTGGAGGTGCTTCTACCTCTGAATCGACCGTTGATGAGTTAACTTTTAGCGAAATCTGAAACCACTGATTTTCGATACCTGATGTGACTTGTGCGAATTTTTTAGCGCATGAATGTCAAATCTGCAACCCTTCGCGGTAAATTGCGAAAGTCCTTCGCGTTGACTGTAAACCCGTTTTTTGGTCAGTGCTTAGTTACCAGAAGCGGTAGGAAGTGTGTAGTACGTTGGGAGTGAGAGCGCCATCAACAGCTTAAAATTATCTATTTTATGGTCGAAAAATGGGAGCAGGAGCGAGATTCCGAAGCGGGAGCAACACACTAGGTAGAAGGTTCCTACAACTATGGATCAGTGACCATTGGGAAATTATAAAATATATAAAATGGAATATATTAGGCGACCTTTCGTAGGTCAAACTTTAACCACGCGAAGCCCCTCATCCTCATAGCCCATGTCACTAAAATGGCAACTTCAAGATTTGAGCATAATTGACCTTGAGGACCCGAGGATTCTCGTAAAAGGAACCGGACTGTTTCACTTCAGATGACATCAGTCACTTTTAGGTCGACTTTGACCCTTAGTTCTCGCTAGGAGATGAAATACCCACTTTTCACTAATGGCACCCACGTGCACCAATGACACACCCCACTTTGACAAGTGGCGCCCATTAGAAACTGAGTAAGGACTCAAAATATTATTAAATTATTTAAGAGAACCTCGTAAATAAGGTATTAGGTAAAAACTCTTAGTTTGACTTGTTTGACCAGATCGGTACCATCGCCACTGCTTTTTAGCAAGACACCCGAAAACTGCTATGGGCACCCAATAGTGCCACCTGGATTACAAAGGAATGACCATACGTAAGACCCGTGACATAATTACGAAGAACTATAATTCTCGTAAGACTTTCAGTTGACCTTTTGACTTGGATTCACAATAACGATGGATTGCGAGTGATCCTGTGCACCTGTGAGTGAACATGCCAAAAAACTTAGGAATTAGAATCGTGTTGGGACTTATAACGATATAAGACCCCAGGTTATCTATTAAACCTTGATTAACTTAGGTTGATCACCTGTTAAATATAGACAAACTTCGTATAGGCTTGCGAGAAGTCAACAGATTGACTTTTTGGTTTTGATTTGAACTTTACCTACTCATGCAAGATTGCTGCAAGGCAATCCAATAATTAAAGGAATAAGTATCTTTAAAATGTAGAGAAGTCTGATATGATACTAATATCGATAATCGAACCAGTCTTATAAGAAATAAAACCGTTATTGAATTGGAATCCCCGATTTAGTAAGTCATGAACTTTAATCTTCAAAGTTCATGATTCTTGAATCTATTGAAAATACTTGAACCTTTGAACATAGGACTATGAAACTTAGTGGCCCTAGAAACTCTCAGAAAAGAAATGAAAGTGAAAAGATAATATCCCTTGAACTAGAACTTGACACTGCCCGCTATCCTTACGGATAGGCTCGAAATGAGAAGCCTGATTTCATAGGGATTCTGAAATGGTGGTGGATGATAGGGTTTGAAAATGACCAATAGGGTCAATTTGATCCTGGTCTTGATTGATTAAATGGGTGAAGAGTGCCCTATGAAACTTAGTGGCCCTAGAAATTCTCAGAAAAGAAATGAAAGTGAAAAGATAATATCCCTTGAACTAGAACTTGACACTGCCCGCTATCCTTACGGATAGGCTCGAAATGAGAAGCCTGATTTCATAGGGATTCTGAAATGGTGGTGGATGATAGGGTTTGAAAATGACCAATAGGGTCAATTTGATCCTGGTCTTGATTGATTAAATGGGTGAAGAGTGCCCTACCTTTGCTTGCGCCACACTGACTCTAGAATCTTTATCACTGAAACAATGGTCGGTGCTGATATTGCACCGCGAAAGTTAAAAGACACTAATAAGACAATTAGAAGACTTAGAATAAGATAGAATCTAGGATATGACACAAATCCCTGTTCTTACTAGAATTGCCCTGACCATGTTAGCAATTGTGACAATTGTTCCTGAATCTACTAGCTAGACCCTGATTTTTTTTTAAATGCTCAAGAATCTTCTGAAATTGAGAATCAGTCAAGCATCAAATTTATGAATTCACATGGTTAATGGCCTGAAATTATGACTTGTATCTAGTTCAATTATGTTAAACTATTAGCTTGTAATTCCTTCCTTGTATCTGATTATTAACTATTCTTTTGATTGTTTAATTTCAAGAAATATTGCATAGAACTCGTAAACTTCATGAAAATTTGAGTAAAATTTACAAAGCGTCGCAGCTTACCGTCGTTTCATGACCAAAAATTTCAGAGGCAGGAACTACGAAGTCCAACCCAAACTAGACCTGAGGGAGGAAGACAGTCCAGGTGGACCAACCAGTTAACCGTGACTGCCCCTTTTTGCTTATGAAGTCACTGGCATACATGTGGGAGGACCACGTGTCTCTACGATACCTTAGATTTAGTTATGTTTTGTTTTAAACTGCTTTTTAAAAAATGCACATTTTGTTAAGTCCATTCCTTTAAGACTGTTATACAAGTTTTCTGGCTCAGACGTATGTATAAAGGAGCAAAGTTTGTACATATTTATAGTTAGTATGCTTATAAAATTTCAGCTTTTGTTTGAAAAATCTGATAGAAGTAACTCTTATTAAAATGAGAAAAACTTGGACAAAATATATATAGTCAAGTCATTCTTGATGTACCTTGTTTTCAACTTTACAAAGGATGCCTGAACATCTTTGTAATGCCAAGAATGATTTGACTCAATTTTACAATAAAACAGTTTGTAAGATGAATCAATAATGAATCCCTACAAAATTAGAAAATGATTTTGAAGTTAGGTGCGATTCTGTAAAGTCTTTCGCTATTTCATCATTTAAAATAAATGTCTCCCTAAAAAGACATTATGGATCTTCTCTGTCACTTGATAAATCAGAAATGTACTGTCACGCGGGCCCGGCTTGTGAAACGGAACACGCAGACATGAAAGATGCTTTGGTTTACAAGTCAAGGGCTGAAGGCATGACAGTCACCGTAAGGGTACAACATTACACCAAATCATTATAAATGTTGTTTAATGAAAGATTTTGTATCCATTTTACAAAGATTATAAAGGATTTTTAGTGTTTTGGTATTTATTAAAGAGGATTTTTAGCCTTGATGCTATTATTTAAAGGACGTTAAACAAGAAGGCTTTTGAGCCTTCTTTTTAGATGAGAGATCCTAAAGACTCTCTCTCTCTCTCTCTCTCTCTCTCTCTCTCTCTCTCTCTCTCTCTCCCCGACCGGGATAAGATGCACGAGGCAAAGCATTCTATAATTAGTGTTAATTTCATGGTGAAATAGCTAAGTTAATTTCACGGTAAAATTGTGCTAAACTACCATCACTGTGACAAAAATTTTGGGCTTTTAAAATTTTAAGACATAATAATTACTGGTATTTGATGGCTTGATGCAATTCTTAAAAAAAAAAGGTTACAAATCATGCTATACTGTTATAATACAGTTTTTTACTATTTTTTCCTTCTGTTTTCCCTGTTACATGTTCCTGACGAGTATCAAAAAAGGACTTGAAATAGGGCTTCAGATAAGGCCTGAAATATTTCTAGTTAAATGTTGTACTTTAACATTAATTTCTGGTTAAATGTTGTATTTTCACTTTCACTATATTTTCCTTCTATTCCTAATCCTGAGTCATGCTCTCAAGTTTTGAACTTGCCATCAGTTTCAGAACTTGAAATATCTGATGTTCCTAAACTTATATTGATATTGAAATACATTTCAAAACTTGGGAGTACATTCCTATTGAAGTATGTTTCAAGACTTAAATATTCAAAAACATTACAAATTAATGCAATATAATGGACAGGCATGCATGCCTCTAATCTGTTTATAGTTTGTCATCTGCCATTATTCCAATACAATGCCAGCTATTAAAACACATATTTGAATTTGATCAATCAAAGTTGTCCAACTACAAGTTCATCGACATGTGTCTCAGCCAAAATGAGAAAAAAGAATAAAAATAAATAAATAATAATACATAAAATATAAAAAAAGAAAAGAACCGAAAAGGAAAAAAAAAAAAAAAATCTTGCCATGGAACCACCATGGCAGGGCTACAAAGTAGCGAGCATTGGCGCTATGCCCTCGTGATGTTGTAACCTTATATAGTAGATTTAAATCATTCATGTTTTTTTAAAGTTTCTTAATGGGCCATGGATGTACTAATTAGAGGCATGTGACAATTGACGCCATGAAATATACATTTATATTATATATTGTATATAAATCAATAAATCTTATGTATAAGATTTGATATATACATACACATATCTTAAATAGGTAGTTAATTGCCATGCAAGCCCTAGAGGAGTTGAATTTGATTGCCTAAGTTCGTTTTTCAATTTTCATAACATTTGGTGTGACATCCAATTACATAACAGCATTAACAGGAAATCAATTGGAAGATAGTGGAAAAAAGTTGAGCATGCGAGTAATGTCAACCAAGAAGAATTTCATTCATTCAAAATCCAATGGACAAAGAGAGAAGCCATGTCAAAGAATCACATGTCCGAAATATTCTACTTTGTGGCCTCATTTGACCCTGTGTTTGAGTATTTGGTGCAAGGGACAGGGTTAATTTGCAGAGTCAAAATTGTAAGAGTATGAAGACTACTCACCATCTGAGGCCACTTTCAACCGCCACCCTCTTTTCAGACATTGAAGGACTGCATCATTCCCTCTCAGTTGGGTATACTTTACTCTAATTTTTAGGACACTTAATTGGGAAGTTTTTTAATGATTACCAGTTACCATTATCTAGTCTATTGAATTAGACAGTCCTGTTGGAAAGGTTCGATATGATGCCTCTTTATTCATCATTTTTGCATAAGGAAGACGGGGAGAAATAATCTAACTTAATTTTTGAATGAAATTAGATTATTTTGCTAGAGGCAAGTTTCTTTCTTGGGTTGTTCAACTCTCTCATCTTTTGAATGAAATTAGATTATTTGGGAAGAGACAAGTTTCTCTATTGGATGTTCAACTCTCTCACCTTTTTTTGAATCACTGAATCTTCAGAAACACCTTCGGATTGAGTATAAAGCTGCAATTGAAGCCATAGCCATGCTAGATATAAAAGCTAATTACTTAGACACAATGAAACTACACAAAAAGGTTAAATTCACAATAAAGCTAAAATATACAAATGGTGAAATCAACAAATTCACAATTTTAAGAATTCATCAATCAGTCAAAGGTTCGACTTTGACAATTACAACACATCCCACATTCCCACTAAGTATACATTTATTCCAAAATAAAAAATTTAGACAATATAACATAACATTAAAATTATCTAAGCCTTTAAATTAAGCAATGTTTGGGTTGCATGATGTTCATATTTGAAGCAGTGTAAGCCATGCTTTCTTTTTGTTAAACACATTGTAATTGATGTTTACTAGATAGTTTTTACATAAGTATTATGAAAATTGAATCAAGCTTTAAGTGATTGATAAACACCGCAACATTTACACCTAGGATGGATTCATTGAGAGAGAATATTAAAGAAAAAGCTATTAAGAACTTGAAAACTCATTTTTTTCCCGGCCTGAGTTTCTAGTCCAGGTCAGGCATATAGCTAGAGTACTCGACCATGATAGTTCACTGCTAGAGTACTCGAAATTTCTAGTTGACTTGGCTCGGTTCCTTATGAAGTCCAAGTCAAATTTTGAGTTCTAATCCCTGCTTCTGCAATGCCAACCGTTATTTCAAAGAACCAAACATGAGTTGGATATATGCACATGAACCCAAGGGTAATTGCGTGATTGCTTGTTGAGATCCATAGCCATTTAAAGGGGAAAAAGGGCTGCTGCATCAACAAAACAAAATGTTACCTTAGTTACATTAGGGTGATCGAGCTTATGCCAAACAGCAACTTCTTGGGAAAAAGCTGGCCGAAGTGAAGAAATTTCTGCTTCTGTCCTGTTGCCTTCTTCTCCCCAGTCAAGAAGCTTCACTAAAGGCAAGAAAAAGAAAAGAGACCAAGAGTATATAAAATATGGAATCACAATTTCTGGTTTAAATTTGAAATAATCCAATAGTTCAAATAAAGAAACGAAAAAAGATGACCTCTTATAAACCATATTGTTCTTTCATTAATACTGAATCAAACAGGGTGCTGCCTATCATGGCTTTTCTGAAATCCTGAGTATCTGTAAGCTGTTGTTATTTTCTGTTTTGGTTCTAGGTATGCCTCCCTGGCTGTAGTATCTCACTACTCTATTTTCTCTGTACATTTTATGTTTTGTTTGATAAAATTTCACTTATCCAAAAAAAGAAGACAAGGAACACTCCAACAGAGTTACAGCTAACCAATTATGAAAGAAATTCATGCTACACATGATGAAAATGGCAAAGAAGTGGAACAGAAGTTGATTATTGGGTAGTTTGCGTTTCAATTTTAAGTGATCGGGAAGTTTGGTACCAAGACTCCTAAAAGGAGGATGTGTTGCTCTCAAAACGTAAATTAATTGGTAAAAATCTTTGTGTTAGTTTAAAAGGATTTCAGGAGTTAGTATTGGGAGATCTTCTAACAGCTCCTCCCTTAGCCCAGAACAGCCTGAAAGTATGAAATTGTCAAAATGATGGTTTCAACAGAAATGGTTAATTCATGGATCAAAATATTGTCTGATACTGATATGTATCGGTTTTGGACCATAACGATATGGTAAAATGGGTTTTTATCGCCCCCCTTAAAAACAGTCAAATTATCGTTCAATGTATCGTTCGTATCGTCCGTATCGTTCAATGTATCGTCCGATAATTTCAAATTATCGGTTTTGATGTTTTTTTTTTGTTTTTTTTTGGGGGAAAAAACCTGAAAGTATCATCCGGATCCGATACGTATGGGGCTGGATGATACGTATCGAAAAACCGAGATTTTGATCCTTGGGTAAATTCATTCTATATATAAGCTGTCATGCCATTCGATAGACTCAACATCAAACGTCTTTCATAAATGAAAATTGTTTTGTCATCCTAATAAAGGGAAAATGATTCAAAAAATCTATATATATAGGAAAAAGGCTATCCCTATTTTTGTTCCTTTGGATACAACAACAATTGCAAGTGCAATAGATGTGACACTCTGAAATTATAATCGGTACACAATATAACGTTTCAATTTCAACTCAGATCTTCACAGATTAATAAAATTAATAAACTAATGTAGAATAGCACAAACACTGATTAGACTTTCTCTGTAAAACAAAATCAACCTCAGATTGAAGTAATTAAGTATCCTTATGTGCACAAAAATCTATGATCCAAGGTAATATGCTAGTTAGTAAGCCCAAAACTATTTACTAATTGGCCAGGCTACTGTCCACAGCCAACACCAAGAAATAAAAGCTAGTAGAAATCAACGAACTGCGAGTTACCCGTGTACCCGTAGGGATTAATCCTTCCCTAATAATTTCCAAAAGAAAAGAAGTATGAGTTGAAAATTATTTTAATGCCCAGCCTATTCTCTCCTTTTTTGGCTTAACCCTTGAGACTCCTACTTCATATGTGTAGCTTTTTTGGACTTCCCGTGACAGAGGGATCAATTTGAAGTACTCTCCTTCAATGCATCATTACTTTTTTATCCCCCATTCTTGGTAGATCACGAGACTAGATAGAACCCGAGAACCGAACAAGTATTAATAAATGGACAGTTGGGAATCACATGACAAATCGGATAAAGAAGCCCAATGCAGGAAAGTGTCGAAAACTACATAGATTGCCTTCTCACCCAATCCCATGAGTTAGGGATTCAAGAGGGGTCACAATTAACACTCCATGAAAATTAATGGAAATTGAGAGAAAAAAAATTATTTACTGGAAAATCCAACTTCTCCAAGAAACCCAAATCGAAGCCAATTAACTAAGAAACTCCTTATAACCAACATTTGAACCAACCCACGAGAAAAAATAAAGAATCAAAATTTTAATATTTCTTTTTTTCTGTAAAAGCAAAACCATATTACATTAATAGCAAAAATAAATAAATAAATAAGATGGTTATCTATCACAAATTACTGAGAACCAGGAGCTAGGATCGATCAAGAAAGTGAAAGAGGAGTGAAAAAAGAGATGAATGATTAAGAAAAAACCTGCAACATCTTGGCCATCATAAATCCCTCTGTGGACAACGCCGAAGGTGCCTCGAGCGATAACACCCTTGATGAGGAGTTTCGAAGGATCGATCTCCCATTCCTCTTTAGTAGTAGCAGTAGCAGTAGTAGTAGTAACCACCATACCTCTCTCATCTTCCTTCTTGCTCTTCTCCATCGTCCATGCTCTGCTCAGATGCCTCTCTAGTTGCTCATCCAAGCTCTTCAGATCGATCTGATCTGCCCTCACAAACCCATCACTGCTCTCCTTCATCCTCTCTCTCTCTCTCTCTCTCTCTCTCTGCTATTTACGTTTCAAACCAAACGAATGAAAAGCGAAAAAGAGTTGGTGGCGCTTCCTCTTTCGGCTTTCTCTCTCGATTTCTGTCTCTCTTTCTCTCTCTTCCTCCTTCTTCTTCCCCTGCTCTCTATCTTCCATGTGGGCACATGGATTGCCTGATCAAAACGTGTGTCTCTGACCCACCTCGGTCGCCCTTTCTCTTTATAATAAAAAGTGTTTGACTCTCCTCACCGACATCACAAGATCACTATCCTTATGAATAGCCTTACCCCAACTTAACTCTCAGGACGCCTGGATTCAGTGAAACGCATCCCTTGACTTGATGGCCAGGGAAACGGATTCTTCATAAATTTTACAATCTTATGCTGCCGGTGACGCCTCTCTCTCTCTCTCTCTCGCTCTCTCTCTACGTAGTTCACGCGCGGCTCAATGAGCTTTCTCGCAACCAATCATGTTAAAGCTACCGTCTACCGTTTATTCTGGAGGGATTGACGATCTCGCGCCAGAGAAGCGCCTTCTAGCAGCTGAGTTTCGTCAAACGATGACCTTTATAACTCTAAGGTCCTTAATATCCGTGTCAAACAACTTATGATGGGATGTGCTAACTGAAGGCCCTCCACCCTTTCATAGCAGAGTCGCTCTCGATTAAGGACGAATGTAAGTTGAAAGTTGAAGCGGCGCGTGCTCAGCACCATCTTCCCACGTGGGATAGGATTTTTCTAAGATTTAGTGTAAGCCTTATATAACTTAACAAGTGTAAGTAAGCCTAAGTAGCTTAAAACAAGAATTAGTTTACAACCATCATGTGTATTAAAACAATGTAACTAAATTTGGATTTGACATACCTTACTGTTAGATCAAATATCAGGTGATCCAAACCGTAAAATTTTGTCATCTATTTTATAGATCCATGGTGGATAAAGGATTAGGAGAAAAAAAGAAGAAGAACGGTGTTATATATAGACTTCGATATGCTTCATAACTACTTACATGATCTGAAATTTCCACTCGACGATTTCTAGACCTCTAGTTGAAAAATGGCTTATACACAGAGTATCATGTATAATTTCATACATTGAATCTTTTATAGTTTTATTCACTCAGCCAGGCTGCTAAAGTATCTACGCCTCTACCTGAAGTAACGTATAAATTTTATGGGCAGAAAACGGACAAAATGACCTCTGAAGAGTAAGTTGGTATCAAGTAACAGACCCCTGGAGAGAACTAGATTTTGGACATATGGCACTGTTCTCCACGGTGATGGATGCAGAGTAGACAAACGTTTAGATCTACAATGTAAATCTTACATGTGATTTGACTAGTTTGGTAGTCGGCCTCCGAATACCGTTTTTTTTTTTTTTTTCGAAAGTTACCACTCGGATGCCTACTGCCAACTTAATTGCTTCATTAGGACAAAATAAAAACAATGGCTGGCCTACTGGGCATTGGTTTGAGGCACATAGAACAATTGTACAAAGCCAAGCTGTTTGCCACATGATTTAATGATTTATTCCGTGTGATTTGAAAGCCATGATCTAAAAATTTTTAGTGTTGAAGATTTGGATGAAAAATATCTTTCATCTCATGATTCAAAACACTCAAACAACTTCTAAAATGAACAAGCATGTAAATCTCTGACATTGTTAATTTTAGAAAGCTTCGGCAGCTTTAAATCACATGATCGGTTAATTTGTATTGGATACACCCATATTTATACTCGTACTTAATACCAGCTCAACGCCAATACGAGTTTGTACCAGCCGGTACAAAGAAGTGTAATATAAAATAAATAATATTGTACCAGCTGGTACATCATTGGTACCAAGTACCACCTTGGTACAGGCAACAACAACGGGCCCTCAACTCTAAAAGGAAATAATATGGCTTGCAACTTGGGATGGAGAGGGGCCTCCTTTTCATCGTTTCGTTGCTGTTTTTGTTTTGCATGTATATGTCATTGTTTCCTATGGTCATCACTTAGTCCCACTGAGTGAGGGGATCTATCTATCTACAAAATAATAATAGAGGAAAGAGAGCAAAGGCATGGGTAAAAGATAGGGCTTTCGTGTCGGTAATTACGGGTGCAACTGTGCAAGTTTTGCACCAAAAAATTGAAAGAAAAACCAGCTCATTGAGCCAGACCGAAATCGAATCGATTCCCATTCAGTTTAGTACGGCTTTGGGTGGCCAAAACTGAGAACCAGTTGAATAAGTTTAGAACACTGACCCAAAATTGGAAAAAATGAACGACTGAAAAAATAAGAAATCGAGAAAATCGAAACCGAACTGAATGGAACTGATATATTTTTTTCAAAAATCGAAATTAATTTATTTCGGTTCAATTTCGATTTAGGCTGAACCGAATTGAAAACTGAAAATTCGATTTCAATTCGGTTATGTGAACCGGATTTGCACCTTTAAGTAAACCAAGCGAATTGGTATTAGGTACATGTGGTGCTTGGTTCAATCTCCTCCCATTATGAGGTCCTTGGGAGGTCCACAACCATTCTTAGCACAAAAATAGAGGCAAAAAAATTAGTGAAACTACAACCTTTTCTCTGACCAATTTAGTCAAGAATATCCATACATTTCCCAAGGTTGGCGGCGGGAGATTGGCTCAAGCAGCATCCGTAGTGCGGAAGTCGGGTACCTTATAGCAATCCGCGACACTCTTAAAATCATCTTGAGTTGTTTTTTCTGAAAAACAAAATGTCACCATATATGAAAATGTGGCACTGTTTTGTTCAGCAAATATAGGATTTGTGATGTCGTATTGCATAAAAAAAACATCACTATGATAGTTTTATAGTCGGCTAAATGCGTGACCCCAAGATCCAGAGATGAATTTGAATTTTGTGATTCAATATTTAACAGGACACATAAATATTTTAATCTTTCCATCAGGTGGCACACTTGCTGAAAAAGAGTGCCATGTGTATTAAAGGTGACATGTCTTTTTTTATTTTGCTTTTAAGTCAATGACCTTATGAAAAATCTTCTTAATGCATTTTAAAAATAAAAAAGAGTTAGCATTAGGCACTAGACCGGTGTAGAGGGGCACTAGGGTTAATCCTCCAATACCAACGATGTTGGAGAATCCATAGCTGTTGTTGAACACCAAATCAACGAAAGGTCGTAAGTGCACTTTCAGTAATTTGCAAGCTCATAAATAACTCGGCACTGATTAAGAGTTTACCATTTGGTAAGCAGGGGATGTACTCGACATGAGCGCTGTAGGGCTCTCAATGGGTCGGGCCAGCCCAGATTTTAGCTCGTACCCGTCCCAGAAAAAGTGATATATTTTGTGAATCAAACCCAGCCCGGTACATGGGTCAGGCTAATCAAGTGGTGACCCGGATTGATCCAGGCCGGGCTTGGGTTGAATGTTCCAACACCCGGCCCAGATAATAATAAAAAACTAAGTGTATATATATATATATAAAGAGCATTTTTCTTATATGTCTTGAGATTAAACCATTGAATGGTTTAAAATCAATGGCATTTTAGTAAAAATACACTTGCAATTCCAATAGTACTAGCTTCATATAAATAGAAACCTAAAAATAGGATTTTCATTTTATCGCAATCTCTACCATCTCAAGTCCCAACCTAAGCAAGCCTCTTGGTCCGTTAAACTTTCTCTGTCTTTGAAAATTGATTTGATTTTTTTTTTAAAACATTGACCAAAAAGGTCTCGAAAAAAACCCAAGCCAAGCCCGGCCCGCTATGAGTCAGGCTTGGGCTAAGTACATCGTAGCCTGGGTTAGAATCAGGATAAAAATATTAGGAACCCGGCCCGGGTAGGACTGGGCCGGGTTGAACCTTAGTCCGGCACTAACCCGGTCCACTGAGAGCCCTAAAGTGCTGGACCCAGGTGGTGCCCTGGCAGCTTACGTGGGGTACCTAGATACTTTAAAAAAAATAAAAAATTATTATTTGCTTGATTGTAAGGCTAAAAAAGGAAAAAAACGATGACACCAAATTATCAATTTCAATCACTCACACAAACCCCTTACTTTGTGCTTCACAAAGCAATTACTAGATGCACCACAGAAAGTTGTTTCGGACAATAAAGTATGTTAAGAGTGAGAAGATAAGAACAACTGCATGTGAGGGAGTTGTTTTTCTTTTGTTCATGAGAATAAAATTTAGAAGCTATTTTGATTTTTATTTTGAAAAGATAATACTAATCTATGTAGGTTATGTCATTGAAAGGAGACTGGTTGACCTAGCTATCTTCATTATTTTGGAGATTTGATAATATTGTAAAGGTGCCTGGTTAACCTAGCTTTGTGCATTATTTTGGAGATTTGATAATATTGTATATATGCCTCACTAAGAGATCCTTGTACATAGAGGGGGGGGGGGTTAATAGGCTGGCATTACTTTCTAATATAATTAATATAGCAGAAAGTTGCCTATTTACCAAATCGTTCTTATTTGATAACGGTATATATTGTTGTCTCATTTGATACCAATATATATTGTTGGCACGTATGTGTAACATGAGGACTTCTCAGGAGGTAACCAATTTAATTAACTTCACTAAGCATATTAAACTATTAATATTTTGAATATATGGCTAGTAGATGAGTATTCAACTATTAATGTTTAGAATATATGGGTATAGATGATTCCAAATTTCCAATAATAGTATGAGAAGATTGAAAAGCCAATAAAATACATTTACCATACGGGTCTCATCTGATATACTGTAGGCATATATTGCGCAACATGCAGACTTCCCAGGAGGTAACCCACCCTAGTAATGTTGTTTTGATTGTTATGGATGGTAGATCTTAATCCAATAGTGGCATGAGAAGATTTAAAAGCCAATCAAATATATACCATATTCGAAGTTTTTTTTTTTTCAGTTGTTATTATCGAAACACTTTATGTTATACCCACTTCACTTAGTCAAAATAAAACAAATATTGATCACTTTAAATCAGATCATGGATATTATTTTCTGCCCCAATCTTCCACGAATAGAACTTGAAATCATGAGCCTACTGTCACGGGATAACTTTTTTCGACGCCCGTGCGGCGCCTCGCTGCCGCTACAGCGAGGCCAGCCTAACTCAGACACCAATTTTCTCACGAGGCATAACCTAACATTGGTTATCATGCCCATGCAACATCTCACTGCGCGCCAAGCATGAGACCTCATATCCAGAGGACGGGAACTCCCGCGTCGTGATTGCCTTCACTCGAGGCGAACCCACTCGACGCATCGTGCCAAATCATGACACGTATGCCAGCACCTCGGTGCCACTTGGCTTGTCCAGCTTCACCCTGTGCAGTGCACTAGTTCCTCGCTTTAGACAAAGGCATGTCTTACTTCATGCCATTCAAGCCAACCAACGTGTGTGGTCCACGCGACTAACACACTTGGAGTAGCATGCAGCTCTTCATGCTCTCCACACCAAGCATCGTGTGAGGCCAGCACGACCAAAGACACTTCGCCTGTGCCCTCGGCCTAGTGTGCGCCATCTCCCCACCTAGCCCTTGAGTGCCCCAGTGAGGCCACCGACCCATGTACACCGCGACGCCGGCATGGGGCCACATGGTAGCCTCACCCCAGGTGACACATGGCATCGCCGCAGCGCATCATTGCTGCAGCGATGTTCTAGGCCCACCCCTAACCTAGAAAGCACATGCGCTCGTCCCGCAACGCAAGGCCCCATGTGTGGGAGAATAGCTCCACAGCTCCCTTCCCCCTATATATGGTCCAAAGACCAACTTAGGCAAAATAGCAGAAAACCCTCAAACCTATTGGTTTGTCATACCCCCATAGCACACGATCTCCTGCCCGTGGCACACACCTGCAAAGGTGGTGTCCTGCCATTAAACATGGCACACGATCCTCTGACCGTGGCACCCAGTGCCATCGTCCAAGCCTACATGGCTTGAGAGGTCACGCATCAGCGTCCCTTGCGACCGTGTCGCGTCCGCATCGCGACTACGTTACGAGGCCCTCATGGCCTCATGTCCAACATCGCACTGTGTCGCGACCATGTCGCGTGCCCTCATGGCACCACATGGCGTACCCTCATGGCACCGCATCACGTCTAAGTCGTGACTGTGTCTTGTGTCAACTCGACACCATATCGGGTCTGTCATCGCACCCAAATGTCGCGTGCCCTCTTAGCACCGCATCGCGTTGTCATACAAGTTAGATGTCGCGTGTCCTCTTGAAACCACATCGCGTGCCCCCATGGCACCGCCTCATGTGCCTTAGCACTTGGACGTCGCGTGCCCCAACGCAGAGTACCGCACTACGTGCCTGATGGCAACAAGACGTCGCGTGTTCATACACGGAGCACCGCATTACGTGCCTTATGGCACCAAGACGTCGCGTGCCCTCTTGACACCACGTCGCGTGCTCCACCGCGGAGCACCGCATTCTAAGCCCTTCACGCGTCTAGCCACCATACTAGATCGCAATTTAGTTCCGGTCACCGTCGCATCATGCATCAGGGACTCATGCACGCATCGCAGGGCCACGTGCCTCTGCACCCACGCGTGCTACGCGGCTAGCTTACAAGGTCCGCTTGCCTTCTTGCTAGCTAAGTGCCCAATTCCAAGGTCGTCATGCCTTCATGCTGGTGCACAGATTAATGAGGCCGTCACATCCTTCCCAACTCAATAAGGTCAACGTCTTCGTTGACGCAGTATCTCAAGGAAATGGACCATGCCACATCCACCAATCTTGTTGTGTCAACGTCTTTATTGACAGTAAGACTCGCATCAGTTCCTCGACCTATGTCTTCACCCCATGCGAAGCCTATCCAGAGTCACTTTTCTCGTAGTGTACTCCTGTGCTACACTTAGCGTCCCACGCTAAATCAGCCTATCTTAGCTCATGTGTGACCCTCGTCACCAACACACATAGTATTTGGACCCTCTGGCCCACGTACTCTACTGAGTCTCACATCGCATTCTCTTGCAAACTAAGTATATATATATATATATATATATATATATATATATATATATATATATATATATATATAAAGAGCATTTTTCTTATATGTCTTGAGATTAAACCATTGAATGGTTTAAAATCAATGGCATTTTAGTAAAAATACACTTGCAATTCCAATGCTTTGATCTGCATAATTTTTGGGCTAAGTGTGGCCAAGTGGCCAGCAACATGAAACATTTAAAAGGATAAAAAATATATGCCACATGGCCTAAATTGACACTCTTCATGGAAAAATACATGTAAAGCGGGGATATACTTAGATCAGACTGAACACAACAGAGGAAGAATTTACTCACAAGTCAAAAATATTTTATTTTATATTTTAGAGCTAACATAGAGTGATGGACTAATCCAATGATTGGCGCCGTGCAGCAGGGGAGATACGCGTGATATTCTTGCTTCTTCTTTTTTTCCTTGTCGCGCGCTTCAGGGAAGGTAGACATGTGTTGCAGGGGAGTGCATACTCTACGAGTTGGATCAGATCGGAACAAATTTTGGTCTGCCTCCACCAGTGTACTCACCTGCCAACATATAACAAATGAAGGGTGTATAACTAAAACAGTGGAATAGAGTGGATGTTGGCTTAAGAATCACTTCTAACTCTAATCATAGATTCCTTAGCAGGTGTATTGGAATGGAAGGAATCATATTGCCCTGTAACATCATAAAGGGGAATGATTACATGACAAGGAATATAAATCTGTTGAGAGATTGACACTGGTTACCTATATCAATAGATGGGATGCTCACTCGTGCAATTGTTTTGCCATGTGGCATACATCCTTTGACCAAGC
This sequence comes from Chloranthus sessilifolius, assembly GCA_021018995.1. Taxonomy (NCBI): domain Eukaryota; kingdom Viridiplantae; phylum Streptophyta; class Magnoliopsida; order Chloranthales; family Chloranthaceae; genus Chloranthus; species Chloranthus sessilifolius. The sequence continues at coordinate 30,270,072 of CM037587.1, read as the reverse complement.
CACTTCATCCAAGTGGTTAGACGTCATGTGAACTTCACTTGGCTAAAAATTGCATCCATCAGTGGGCCAATACCATCCAATCCAAGCACTTCAATATGGATCTAAGTATAGATATGAACAACGGTCTATATATTAAGGAACATGGATCGAATGGTTAGAATCCTTTAATGGGCACCAATTGTACACTATCATTAGCTCATATGATGATTTGCAACTTGAACGGCTTGGATTGGTCAAGGATGTGTGCCACATGGAAAAACAAGTGCACAATATGTTTATAGTTGTTTTGTGATTGGTTAGGAAATGGACCTGAAAACAACCAATTGGTAGGTCGATTTTCGAAGACAAATGAAGCCTGGCCCCTTTTTAAAAAGGAAACCAACGAGGGCAGGGTCCCATTTATCAGAGAATAATGGTAATTAGATCATTTGTAGTTCAATTAATTGACTAGGTAAATTTCTATAAATTACTTTAGGCGAGAGCCAATACGATGTGTACTATAATTAGAAGAAAGAAGGCTAGGTGGGGAAAAATTACGTCACGTCACAAAATTTTGGAATGCGGTTGTTTTCTTGTACGATAAATGTTGTATCAAATTCTTCTTACATTGTCGATCCGCGTTTTCTTGTATTGGCCCAGCTTCTATATGCTTGCTTTTCGATTGTATCGAGAGAAAAAAGATTTTGAGTACAGTAAGTTTACGAGCTTGAAAATTTCAAACGATACATTGCTACAGAAGGACGGTGGTCAAGAAATTGTTTCACCTTATCAAGCTTTTCCCTGACCAAGTGGACTGTCGCGTTCATTGATGAGGATGAGAAGTACTCCTGCAATTGCAGAGATGAATTTTTTATTACTTTACAAGATGTGAAGTCAAAGCGCACTCAATACAAATAATCAATTGTGGATGATCATAACATATATCTGATCGTTCATTTGATCCTACTTCAACAACTTTATTGAAACCATAAATACAAAGAAGATACATGGCGCTTGAGGTGTTTGGCCTACAAGGAGTTTTTGCCTTCCGCATTCTTCAATTCAGATGCAGCTAATTAGACAACTTTTAGTGCCACAAATACTAAAAATCTAGCAAGTGATGAACTTGTAAATAGTATCAGCATGTCTGATGGCTCGAGTCATTTTTGAAAGCAAATGTTCCTTGTTTTCGTTGTTGACTTCTTTTGAAAGCAAATGTACATTCATTTTCGTAAACAAGTAAAATCTACAGCAAGAAAATAAGGTAACACCGATGGACCAATCAATCTACATAATCTACAATTAACTACCTATCCAATTGAATAGTGGCCCAAATGGATACTTCGCTCATTAAATGGTACCTACAGTCAAAGATAAGGCACCAAACAACATAGCTTGTTGGAGGACACACTCCTGACAAAAGGATCTTCCGTGTGATGAACTTGAGTTGATTCCATGTAGTCCCTATAGAAAGGAGAATCATAAAATATTGACAGTAATATTTAAATATGGTGTACTCTGAAAGGAATTACTCAAGAAAACAGCCCCTTTACCATCTTTTAGTGCTCATCTGTTGGGAAACGCATTTGTCCGTGATGGAGTCTCGAGCTAATAAATGACCATCAAGCATATCTTGGGTATGGATAATTAGAAATTGGAGCCTTTGGACCTTTGGAACTTCCAACCCAATAAAAGATTCAAATATGAATAATACATAATTTTATTGTTTACTTATTATTATATCATTTATATATGTGTGTGTGTGTATACATATTTGGGGAGGGTGGGTGGAGGGGAGGGATGAAAGCATTCTAATTAGGAAAATATACTCACTATTTATTCGCCTTAGGACTTCCTTTCTCCTCCCTTCCAATTTCTCCTTCGTATCAGAAACACTCTCAAAATGAGGAGCGTATGAAACATCTAATTGATTCCCAAGGAAAACAAATTCATCTAGTTTTCTCTTTGCAAACCTGCAACAAGTAGGTCACCAAATGAAAGGCACATCCAGCGGTTAATCATATAATAAATACAAAATACATGAAACTTATTAATTTCGAAATGCAGAAAGTCATGGTCAAACAATGATCTTTATGGCCATAAGTCATTCAAAAGTTGCAAAAAAAAATAAAATAAAAATTGGAGCAACTATGGATCACTTTGTTGCAGGCCAGCAACCAGAAAGAAAGATTTACATGAATGTGTGATAACAATTCATGCTAGAAAACAACAAAGAAACATAGGTGGATGGCCAACTTTTTAAGTTCGCAGCACCTGATGGTGTATATGTAAATATTACACAGGTATTACAGACCAAAAAAAAAGTATTACACAGGTATTTGATTTCAATCACCTGGCATTGCTGACCTGTAGAAATTTGATCCAGTAAACATCAGTGAAAGGCTCACAGTCTTCTCCATCCATAGGTTTGAACCTGACAATTAATTAATTAAAAAAGGAAATGAAACACAAGTTAGAGGCTAGTCACCAATTAGGCTATTATAAATGTGACTAAAATACAGTTGTCTAGGAAATCATAATGAGGACATCACGATGATGGAAAAGTGTAGCAGCAATATCCACCTCTTTCATGAACCAAAAGAACAAGAATTAACCAAATGTATGCTATAGAGATCGACTCCTATGACTGCTTTAGACAAATATTGCAATGAAAGGCACCAATGTAGGCCACATGGCATACATCTGTGATCATTTTAAGTGTTTCATGTGTATGCTTATCGCTTGTACCACACTCAGCCCAAAACACACATATCGGAGTATTGGAACCATCCGATCAGAGCACTTTAATATCAACCATTACCCAACCATTTATATTAAAGTGCATAGCCCTGACGGTTCAAATGCTCTCTGTCCATGAGTTTTGGGCCCAAGCTACTACTTTTATGACTTCGTTTGCTCAAAAGATGTGCCATGTGGCCTAAAATGCGCACTTCTCATGCTCTCTACACTTATAAATCCTGCTCGTAGCCCATTATTTCCTATGCTAAATGAGTACAAAATAGGTACATATCATCTGTCCATACATTCCTTTTTCAAATGTGTGTCGGTGTCTGTGTCTGGTCACACGCGCGCGTGCGCACACACACATATATATATCTCCAATTATAATGTTTATTGTCATATTGCCTAGGCAGCCAATACACTTCAATATATATATATTTAACACTAGTGTAAGAACGATGAGTTGAGCTACATCAAGCATTTGCCTTCAGCCCTATTTGTTTTTATCATGATCATGGATGCGTTAAACATGGACATACAAGAAAAGATTCCATGATGCATGTTATATGCTGATGATGTGATATTGATTGTCTAAACAAAGAAGCAAATGATAAAGCCGGAACTGTGGAGAAAAGCCTTGGAGTCGAGGTTTGAAAGTTGGCAGAGCAAAAACGGAATACATGGTGTTTATTTAGTGAACATGAAAGCTTGAAGGAGGATTTAGTTAAAATAGAAAATCATTTAATGCCATGTTGCCATAGATTTTGGTATTTAGGCTCTACTTTACAATCAGCAGGTGGCTTTGAAGAAGACGCTTATAATAGGATTAATGTAAGTTGGATGAAATGGAGACAGACGAGCAGAGTATTGTGCGAGCCAGAGGTCCCACTTACACTGAAGGGATGTTTTTACAAGACGGTGGTTAGACCTGCCATAGTATATGGTGTAGAATGTTGGACTACAAATAAGCGACAAGAAGATAGAGTACATGTGGCTGAAATGCATATATTAAGATGGATGTGTGAAGTAACAAGAACTGATAAAATCCAGGATGAGCATATATGAGAAATTTAAGAGTGGCACCTATAGCGAAAAATGACGGAATGCAATTGAGGTCGTTTTGACATGTCCAACAGAGGCCAGAAACAGTGAAGACCAGGAGGGAAGGAAGCAATGAGAAGGGATGTGAAGGATTGCAAAGTTATAGAGAGTTTAGCTCTGATGAAAAGTGAGCAGAGAAATGGGATTCCCAAAGCCGATCCCAAATACATGGGATAAGGCAATGGCGATGATGATGATGAACACTGAACCATATTACCTATATTATTCTCCACATTTTCTACACTTTTAACTTGTTTTACATTTTTACTGTGCCTAAGAAACACAATAAATGAAAATTGTCAATGCACATCAATTTTAAGGAGGTATCACCGTATCACTACCCTAAAAATAAAATCATGACGACATCAAAGATCCATAAAGGGCATAAGTCTACATGTGACGATCCAATAGAGTTCCAATAGCATCACACAAATCCATAGAATTGATCAAACTTACTCTTCTACCGCTCCATATGATTCAAACAATTTCATCAGCTCATCGCCACATCCTAATGCCGGTACATTCCTGACTATTAAATACCTGACAAATAAAAAAAAAGACGAGGTTGATCTATAAACGCGAGGATAAATTAATACCGAAAAATGTAAAGTTCTCAAAAATATAAAAAATTACAATAATAATACGTGTAAGATGAAAGCACATATGATTTTTTTCAACAATATATTCAATGATACGGAAGTGTTGTTGTAAATTGAAACAACCAATTTATTCTAACATAATAATAATAATAATAATAATAATAATAATAATAATAATAATAATAATAATAGAGTGTAAGATACCACCTTATGATGTTAGCAAAGAAAAATGATAAATGCCTAATCGGAGGCAACATGATGGTCCACTACCCGACCCGATCCGACGAGAACTGCAAAAACCACCGAGAAGCACCCAGTAAAGCCCCCTTATTTTTCATATTTTTCGTATGTAATTAAATTATTGGTTATGTCGACCCGATCCAACCAGACCCGACCTCTTAAACGATCCGGCCCGACAAAACCTAAAGACTAGGCTAGATGTCTCATGCCTAACAAGATCAGACGGGGCATGTTTATGTGACCGACCCAATAAAATATTAGGTCAAGTAATTGGTCGACCCGACCCATTGACATCGCTCGTAAACACCGTTACCCAGGGCCTCCTAATTAGGAGGGCCTCTTAGAAAAATAACTTTCCTAGGTATTATCATTTTAAAAATCTCATAATATAATTAAATGATATCATTATTAGCAATCATAGTTCAGAAGTTAGAATTTGATTGTAAATAATACTGTCCATTATTTAAAACAAATTATTAAACTTCAATTACCTCTCTTCCTTAACTACAGGTTTATTTGTTAGTTACCTAAATGTTTATCTTTTGGATAGCAATCTTTAAAACAAAAGATACGTTACTGCTTTAAATTTAGACTCTAGATGTAATTTGTCATCTTAATTATGTACACAATAAATCTTGAGGTCATGAATCAAATATCATACGATCAGAAATTAATTTCATGTGGCACACTGGGATAAAAATGCACCATGGTATACCATCATCACAGTCACTGTGGAGAATTTTGTCACATGTAATCAATATCTGGCCGTCTGATAGTTGAAACCTGGTCTTAAGATCTGGTGTATAAAAGATTAGAACAAAAAACAACCTCTATCATCTAATTCAACAGTGTGCGTAGTGGAACCATTGTTACCCCGCAAGAACCTTTAGACAGAAAGCATGTGCTTTTGGTCCAGGCATGAAATCAAAATCATTTTTTTTTTCTTTTCTTCTTACTCTTACTCTCTCTCTCTCTCTCTTTTATTTTTTTTAATTTTTATAAAAGCCTCCCAAAGATGACGAATTCAACCTCCAAAACCAACAAACACATTAAATCTAAAACATGCGACAAAACGCCTAAAAAAGAGCTTGGACTGCCTCCGAGCGACAAGACGCCTAAAAAAGAGCTTGGACTGCTTCCGAAAAAGTGTTACGGATGAGTCGGTAGTAGTCGCATGAGAGAAGTTCTCTAGACAACACCAATTTAAGGCTAGAGGTGGCAAGGTCCTTGGGTGGAATGCGTTTTTCACCAACATTTTTTACTTAGAGAAGTACCTTTTGAAAAAGGGTTGCCAAAGAGGGCCTCAAAGAACTCTTTGCAAGGATATCGGAGTCAAAGAAACTTTCCCTCAATGAAATTTGGAACTTGGAAGAAGTGTTTTTTTTTTCTTTCACCCATAGACTATCTACATTAAAAATTCTCATGAATAATAAGCAGCATGAAACAGTTCTCAAGACACCAATTTAAGCTCCTTTCATAAAAAAAGAAAAAGAAAAAGACACTAACTTAAGCTAGAGGTGGCCATGTCCGTAGGTGGAATTGAATGTGCTTTTTACCCAACATTTTTTCCTACAGGTTGTCAAAGAGGGCCTCAAAGAACTATTTGCAATGACATGGGAGTCAAAGAAACTTTCCCTCAATGAAGATTTGGAACTTAGAAGAAGTGCCTTTTTTCTTTGTTTCCTCCATAGACTAACTGCATTAAAAATTCTCATGAATGATACTAACTTCGGGTACCGTATTTGCATTCTAATATTCAGTATTTTCATACAATAGATCTAGATATCATGATGCACCTATTAGACGGTTGGATGGTGAGTCCACATGGTTCTCACATCCCAAAAGGGAATGTGGTCATGGCATACCATGAGAAGGGGTTCTTGGATCACTTTTAGGAATATGTGCCTCAACATTTTATCATTTGATAGGTGCACCATGATCTCAAGATCAACTGTGTAGAAGACAGATGAAAAACAATCTACACTATCCAATTCAAGGCAGCCACGAACTTTCACGTGCGATAACCCCTGGTTGTAGGTAAAGAATATGAATTTTTTTACCTCAGAGGGTCCCAACCTTCATAATATTTACCTGATAAGTCTAACAATTCATTCTTTATCAAACAGGGTTCAGATCCTGTTACTATGTTTCAATGCTTATCTAATAGGGTTAATAAAAAAATTTCATGTAAATTCTGATTAAGTGAAGAATGAGTTAAATGAAAATGTCCCTAAGTTTCATATGAGACCGATCGGTCCGATATGAGATTGCCACTATGTGATAATTCGCCAAAGAATATTTGGTTGCAAATACCAGTATCTTAACTTATTAGGAAATATATTTTAAGAACTAACAAGATCGGTCAAAAAAGAGATCGCGTTGTCTCTGGTGTAACAAGAAAACAGCTTTCTCTGTCTGTCATACTAGTTTCTGCCAAGATTTTAAAAAACAAAAGCAAAAGCAAAAGTCACTCATCTCATATTATCTAACACTTAATTGTTTTGAAGGGAGAAAAACTATGGAAGCCCACCTTGAGGAGGAAATAGAAAAATATTCTTTAATACTCTTATCTAGATCATTGGATTAGTTGCTGAAGATCCATAGCCGTTTATCATACCCGACCAGGATCCTAAGACACTCAAGTAACCAAATGCATCTTTTTCAAAATCAGAAACTTGATCTTGCCACTCAACTGCCAATATTTTGTTACTTGGCTTCATCTCAGTTGTATGATCAGGATCAAGAACCAACTTCTCACATGTGTCCATAAATGTACCCTGATTCCCATCCATGGAGAACCCAAATGGTGAAGAAAGACTATTGAAACCATAATATGTGGAACCATGATGACCCACATGACCCAATTCACCAGCTGGCACATTGAAATCATGGTTTCTAAGGCTTCCCAATATGGAATCAAGCTTACCCTCCCTCTGATCATTGTTTCTTGGAACACCCATCAAATTATTTAGATGTGACCGTTGGGCCCCTGAAAATGAAAGGTTGAGATCTGTCATAGGGCTTGTTGAGTGCTGATTAGGAGGTGTGACACTTGTTCTTCTAATGGCATCCCCACCCTCTTGTTCTTTTTGCAACCCCCGCCGACAGGGACATTACGGAGGGTCCCACCTTGGGTCCAGTACCTTCTACAGGTCTTGCAGAAGTATCTTGGTTGGGAGAGGCTGTAGTTGTTGTAGTAGCAGAATTTGGTATGGGTTGAGTCACACCTGGGGCACTTGAGAGCTTGGTCATGTTGAGGCCTAAGTCTCCTCTCTGGTAGTGGCATTGAGCATGGGAGAATTTCTTCAGATGGAGAAGAAGAATCGATTATTCCCATTTCATCCACCTGATTGGAAAGGAGAAAAGAATAAGACTAGAGTTTGTTGTTTATTGTTTAATAATAATAAGCTAAACCATTTTATTTATTTATAGTCACTAAGAACAATAACAATCTGACCATGAGAAATAATAGTTGTAAAGTCTATGTAGCATGGAGCTTAGCATGATGAAAGATGGTGGTGTACAGTTGTAATGATCCAAGCCGTTCAAGTATCTAATTGGCTACCTCTTGTACGGGCCATACGTACCCTCGGAAATTGACCAGTTGGATGATGATAATTAGTTTCTAATAGAAGAAATATATTCCTGGTTTTAAATGTCGACCATATAAACATACATATCGGCCGATATATATGGAGTTAGGAGTTAGCCCCTCCAATACGATGTACACCTCTGATTTGGTAAAAGGTTAGATATCATGGTCAAAGTCGTAAAATGTCGGTCAATATCAGCGCATATTAGCTCCTAGGCCGATATGGCTGCTATAAACCTAATATGTATCAGCCATAATATCGGAAATGCCCTTTCTGTAGAGTTTTTTAAAAATTAATAATATATATCGGTCTGTAAACCATCCCATACACATCGGTTCTAAATCCCTGCATATATTATATATTTTTAATAACGGGAAAATGCAAGAAATTGTTTGAGCACTTTAGAATAATCTGATGATCAATGGGGCTTTTGGGTCCTGTCCACAGAGAAGTGGCCCATAGATTGGGGGTAGAGATGGGCGAACTATTATTTTAGGGTGCTAATCAATTTTTTGGCAAACCGATACGTATCGGTATCCCAACTCGGGCATCCGACATCGTATTGGCCGATACGTATCAAGTATTGGCTGATATGTCTCGGTTTCGATTGAGACGTTGAGTTATTTTATTTTATTTTTTTATTTATAAAAATAAGCCGATACGTATCGGTATTGGCCGAGTTATATCGATTTTGGACAAACTGATACCCGAGGCCGATACCAATTTTGATACCTTTAGGCTAAGTACCAACCATTATGTAACAGCTCTAGCTCATCAATTTGGTAAGAACTTACACATGTTGACAGTTGTAAGATTCATGAACTCCATGTATGGCAGGTGTTACACTGGCAATCTCAGTCCGCACTCAGCGATATGTACCGTAACAAGTACCCTGCACTAATACAAGCTCATGCGGTACATGTAATGGTCTATGTGTAGGACATAGTGCAATTAGACTGCATTTAAAGTATTGCTATACACAATTAGTAATATACTTGTTTATTATAGTGGATAGTTTTTGGTACTTATTCAAACCTTGGAACACAAGAATATTTAACTTCCATATATTTTTCAAAACTAATTAATATTGATACATGTATTTTCTGTAAAGAGCTAGCCATCGTCCTTAAAATTGCAATGGTTTTAAAATTTTCACAAATGCTGGAGGACTGGGGAAAGCAGGCATAAAAGATATTCTGGAGCATGCTGCAGCTATATATGATAACTTAGTTGAAAGTCCAAAGGAATTACACTACGTGAAAACAAAGAAAGAACAGCACCACTTATTTTTAAAATACCACAGATCTTGGCTGTTGTAAAAGAAATTCATGTATACAATGGCCCGTATCAGTGGTTAAACCAATGCAATGGCCCATTTAAACGTGTTATCCATAAGCGAGTGAGCTCGAACCCATGACCTTATCTCTGTCGGCTATTTCAGCTATTTCAAACCATCACTTTTCCCTACGGAGACCCTTCAATCAGACAAGTCCTTTCTTTTCCATCAAGCGACCTCTATTTTTCCTATGCCATTCAAGCAGAGATGCCTTTTTTATTTCGAGTTGTCCCTTTTGTTATTTCCATGTCTTTCCCATTTTCATTTCCTGCACAATTGATGGTTGGAGACGATGGAGATCTATGTTGAAGGTTGGAGACGGCTTCATTGAAGCATAGACTAGCATTGAAGGTTTTCCCTTAATCGAGATCGAGTTGTGGAGCCCTAGTTTTACCATTTGGCAAATCGAAATCGAGATTTGGGGACCAAATCAAGGGATGGCGCCCAAATCCGATAGCGTCGAAGGTCATCTCATCATCTCTTTTATCTACTAGATCTAAGTTTTTATATTTTGGCCTGATTTATCTTAGTCCTTAAGCAATTTTCCTTTTAATTTGGCATAAATTTTGGTGAACTAGATCAGATTGTTTGTTGATTGGGTAGGGATCTTAGGTCGAAGCCATCTCGATGATTCTGATTCATAAGTGAACGATTCACCTATTTTTTGATTATTTAAGGCTTTGATTTCGTAAATGTACGTTTCACATGTTTTGTATTATTTAGGGTTGTCAATCGTGTTTGATGTATGAGCTAGGGTTCTTCATCAATCGGAGGTCAGATCCTGATCTCCTCCTTATCTCTTAATAATTTTTTTACTTTATTTTTACTTTTTTTAATTAAAATCTAGGGTTTCTGAGTTCATATATCTCCAAGCAAGCAGGATTTGAACTCCATGTCTCTAAAAAAATCCTCATGTATTTTTGGCGACTAGGTGAAAAATACTTCTCTCTCCACAAAATCTGAAATCGAAGCACGACAACGCTATAGGAAATTTTGGTATACCAAATTATGCTCGTACTATGATGGGCATCATTTTTTACCCACAAAATGCCTCCTCCATATGCAGCTCCATCGATGTCGATCGCCCTCGCTCCAATTTTCCTGTATTTTTTCTCTTTGATCGTGGAGGTATAGTTGAATTTGAATTGTGTTTTTTTTTTTTTTAAATTATTGAACTGGGTAATAATCGGCTATTAATTTTGAACAGTTTTTATGGCTATTATTCATAAAAAAAATAGTTTTGATGACTATTTATTAAACATATAGTTTATATAACATGGTAGTTTTTTATTTTTAATTTCACTTCCAATGATTGTTGGATATTGATTATTTCTTTAATCTTTGTTTTTTGATTTTTTTTTTTTTTGCTTGCAAAAGAAGCTATATCTAATAATGGGTAGTTGTTGAGAACTAGAAAATACCATTTTCCACCCTTTAACCTGGGCCTTAATAGACCCTTGAGAGAACTAAATAAGTGTTTTAAGTGCTTCTGTTACAGCTAACAATAAAGACAGGCTTAACCATGAAAGCAGCCTTAAAGTGCCAAAAAGATGATAATCCATGTCGATCCAAAGGAAGAAAGAGAAGGGACAACTTCACTAGCTGTCAAAATGCCTGAACTGAAGAGGCAAAGACCTGGTCTCAACCCAGAAAAGAAATGTGGAGCAATTCGAACAGAAAAATGCACTACAGAGTGCTTTTCGAAAAGAATCTGAACATTTCGAAAAGAACCTGAACTCTGCGAAAAGAACTAAAAGCTCCAGGCTTAGTTTTCGAAGAGCACCTGAACTCTTCGAAAGGATGATTGACCTTTTCGAAAAGAAGAGAACTCCTTGCGAATAGAACCTGAACTTTGTGAAAAGAGCTTCAGGAGTCACAGTACCTTGCGAAAAGTTCCCTAAACTATGCGAAATGGTATTCTAGAGATTCCTAGCTTTTGCAAGGGTAATTCAGTAATCTTTTTCACGCGTCCCAATGCATTTAAAAACTTAGGGACATTTTAGAAGATTCTAAGCACGAAGCGAAGGCATATTCCACCCCATGTGAGCACCCGAAGATGAAATCACTTGGCGGGAACTTCTAGAAGCTCTAACAGATTTTCAAATTGCATAACAGAATTGATGCTTATGTTGCCTGATTGGCTGAACTAGATCGAGCAATTCTGATTGGCCAGAACAGATCTGGATCCTTGTGCTCGACTACCATTGGTTGATACAGATCTGAGCACTTTTGATTGGTCGATACGCATCTGAGCTAGACCTGGGAAAAACTATAAATAGATGAACCATTTGCCCAATTTGGGCATCCAAATTTTGAGTTTCATTCCTATTCCCCCATTTCCAAATCAGCTAGTTTGTCTGAAACCCCTGTAATAGCCTAACTTTTACTTGCAATTGAGAGTCATGAGATACCTCTCAATTCAAAAGAGAATTGTATTCAAGACTACAAATCGAGAGCTGTTTTTGCTCTGTAATTGTAATGGTGAATTTGAAAAGGTTGCTGTAAACCGTACATTCTCAATTGGATTCGTGTTAAGGGTTCCCTCTGATCTCCTTATTGCACTAGACTCCTTTAGATTTACTATTTTTCATGCAATTTCCCTTGATTCATTAAACCTGTGGGAATTAGTGTTTGTAACCTAATCTCTCACGACATTTGTAGTGATATTTCTTGTTCTAAATTAAGGGTTTAGATTAAAGACTATTGGATGGTCTGTGGCTATTGAAGTAGACAGACCATAGCCATAAGCCTAAATCTAATCCTTGAGTTAGATTTATTTCTCTTACATCTGTGCTTGTAGCGAGATGAAGATTGGATCATCTCTCATTTGATCTGTAGTCATTCTCATTGTGTTTCAAGGACCAAATCAAAGTTAGATATTATTTCTCCATTTTTATAAGTTTACATCAAAATTCCCCCAACTCAGATCTGGATCATTTAGTTTAACTTTTACTTTTACCATTTAGTTAATGTGATAAATTCAACCTCCCATCTTATGTGCTTTGTAGATAGGATAAGAGGCCAGATCTGGTAGCTCAGATATGGAGGTTTATCTTGCATTTTAAACAAATTCTCTGTGGACGATCTTTTGCTCACTTACATTTAAAACTTGCTACAATTGGCCCTGATCTTGCAGGCTAATTCACTTCTCTCTGTGCTGATATTTCTTTACTCTTTTTAATGTTCCAGATTCAGTATAACTTAGCAGTTGCAAATCTTTTTTCAAAACACAAATAAATCATGCACACTTAGATTAACCAACAAGTTTTTGGCGCTGCTGCCGGGGAATTTATTTTAAAATAGGTAGACCTAAGTTTTCATTTTTTTTTTTTTTTTTTTTTTACATCAGTGCTAAACTATTCTATTGTTTATATATGTGCAGTTATTCATATCCATTTTGAAGAAGGGAATCTACTTTAAAAGAAATTCTGAAGGTTTGTTGTGCATAAATCTGATTCTCTGTTCTGTGTTGTATGTTTGGTAGGAGGACTCTCAGCCCTGAGATTGTCCCTCTAAATTTAGAAGTTGAAAGGCTATTACGAACTGCATAAACAGCGACACAGAATTTACTATGGGTGAAGAACCTCGACTTTTGAGGGATTACTTTGCACCTGGTGCTTATAATTCTCCCTTTTGCATTCAATTTCCTACTGTTGAAGGAAATTATGAGATGAAATCATCGACTATCCAAATGCTTCCTTCCTTCCATGGGTTGAGTAAGGAAGATCCATACAACTATGTGGATGAATTCTTGTCTCTTTGCACCACATTCAACATAGCTGGACTTGGTCCAGAGGCAACCAAGCGTAGGCTCTTTCCTTTTTCATTAAAGGACAAAGCTAGAGCATGGTTGTCTATGTTAGCACCAAATAGTATCACTTCTTGGAATGATTTGCAGTGTCAATTTTTAGCCAAATACTTCCTTATGTCTAAAACAAGCCAATTGAGACAAAGTATTATTTCCTTCTCACAAAACTCAACTGAAACTTTCCATGAAGCATGGGAAAGGTTTAAGGAACTTTTAAGGCAATGTCCTCATCATCAAATTCCCCGATGGCAGCTTGTTCAAAGCTTCTATCAAGGAATTGATCAAAAAGGCAAGAATATGGTAGATGCTTCCTGTGGAGGCACTTACTTGCAAAAAACAGTTGAGGAGGTTTGGGACTTATTTGAAGTAATTGGTGAAAACTCAACTCAACAGGAATCTTTGCCAAGAGATATTGAGAATCCTGCTAGGTTGAACAATCAGCAAACCACCAAAGGAAAGATTTATGAGGTGAATGAGTTGGAAAGAAAGATGAATAATTTAACCACAAAGTTTGATAGATTGATGGACTCACTTAAAAATCCAATGGTTGCAATAGTAGAGGAGGCATGTCTGATATGCCAGTCCCCTACTCATTCACTTGACCAATGTCCCCCAGTTCCCAGATCTAGTGGTGGAACAAGCTCATGCTGCCCAATCATTTGGACAGATGCAGTCAAATGAATATCCATGGAGAGGGCACCCCAATTTGAGGTGGAGCCAGGGGAATTATCAATCACAACAGCAGCAGCAACCAAAGAACCAAATGCCTTTCAAAACTGCTCAGCCTTATTAGCAGAATTTTTATGCCAAGCCAAATTTTCAGCAGCCCATTTCACAACAACCTGTACAGCAATCTGCTCCAGTTCAAGTCCCTTCCAGGTCCACTTCTTTTGAAGATCAAGTCCTAAATTCACTCCAGAATTTAGGATCTTTAACTCAGACTGTGAACTTTCATAGTTAGAGCATAAAGAAGATTGAAGAAACATTGGGTCAACTTTCAAATACTTTGGCCAAAAGAGAGGAAGGAAAGTTACCCAGCCAACCTTTGAACAATCCCAAAGGACAGTTCATGGTTGGAGAGGCTTCTATTTCACATGAAGAAGTAAAAACTATCACAACTCTGAGAAGTGGAAGAATTATAAATAACAAAGTGGGTACTGAAGAAGAACAAAGTGAGAAAAATGATAAAGCTGGTGCTGATGTACCTCAGAAAAATCAAAAAATCAAAAAGATTGACTTTGTGTCATCGGGTTAACTTCTAACGCTGCTAATGAGTTATAGGCTTGTCTCATTTTGAGCATGTTCACGATGAACCATCATTTCATTAAGAAATAAAAAATAAAAAAATCTCTAGTCACAAATGCTGATTTTTAGAAACAAAGAATTATTTGTAAATCACCTTCTGGTTATAAGCATCAACCAAAATCACCTTTTGGTTATTCTCAATAATAGAATAATGAACCAGTTCTGTACAATATGTCATGTTTGCTATATATATGGCTGCAGCCATAAAACATTAAAAGAGCCTTAATTGATAATATTATAAGATACCTAAAACAGAAAAAGAATATGAATGGGCTAGTAATGTGGGGACAAACTTAAGGTCATGTAAAAGTACCATGTCGTCTCTCAATGGATATTAGTGAGGGAAGAAATTGTTAGAATTTATCATGTAGAAATTGTGAGAATAATCACAGTCAGCTCTTAAAAGGTGTCAATCCTAATTGATTAAATACCTCAAAACCTATATTCACCAAGTCGAAGTGAGGAGCCAAGCAAAACTGATTGATTAAATACCTCAAAAATAATAATAGATAAAAATATATGCAAGTTTTCTCCCATTCACCTTTCTTCTTTTAAATTCAATTGCAAAAAAAAAAAAAAAATCATTTTTTTTATTGGTCAAGAAAGAGATCATCAATTGGAACTCTAGAAAGATTCAATGTCGCTTCTTTCCAATAGGTACCTTGTCTCTTTACCAGCAAAAAAAAAGTTGGATTTTCAAGCCTCATGAAGCTTGCTTGTAGTAACAACATGTAACTGATTCTGTCGTGCAATCCCCCCCAGGTGTTCGGAAAACCATAAGAGTGCCAAGTGATTTGAACCTGCTCTATTTTTCGACTCATCATCATATCCTATCTAGCTCTGCTTTTCAATTAAGTTGCATAAATTGCATTTTCCTCAGTAATTTTTATTTCTAGAGATGACTGATCTGCCACGGCGTCACCCCTAGAGTGAGATCTAAAAGTGTTCTATAAAAATATATACTACAATGTGTATTTCGATATAAGACAATCTGATACTCAAATGACATCAAATCTTACTTGTCATAAGCTCAATATGAAACCATTTTTGTAATCTGTCTTCCATTTTTCTCCAAGCAATGCAACTGCAACAAATTACAAAAATAAAAAGGAGTAAGAATTCTATATAATATACATGTACGAAAATAGAAACCAAAGGAAAAATATGTTATCCAAATGCTACCTTAACTATGCTGGTTAACAAGATTACAGCAATTAAATCATTAATATATGCCTACTGACTATCGACTATATGGACTATATTGACTATACAGCAATTAAATCATTAAGACGTGTAAACTTACACATGAAATCAGAAAGAACACATATACAATCATGTCCATAGCATAGTCACAGATTTCTCCAAATATCTTCAAATTTTTCCAAAATTTCACGCAAATGGGCACTGAATCTTGCGAGGAGAAACTTCGCCTATTTTGGTAAATTGTTGAAATTTTTCGAAATTCGTCAAAACTTTCCAAAATGACCATTGTCCAAATATTGTCGAAACAGAACTTTGCTACTATGGTAAGTAGTATAGTGCTAGATGCAAGATTCAAAATAAGGTCATGCAAACTGAGAAGATGATTTCTGTTAAACTACCACGATGAGATCCTGGCCGTAAGATCTTCAATAATGATGATCTTCAATAAACTTAAAGAGAAGTGGTAAGAAACAACATGAAAGATCGTGTAGATACAGAGATTTTAGCCTTGAACAAAAAAAGAACAACAAAATAGGACTCATAAAGCCAACCCCAAATAAATGAGATAAGATGATGAGTCGATCACAGTGCTGAGGATGATGACGTTTAATATATTACTTGTAAAAGGCCAATAATATTTGTTATTTCAGGCATTCATATGTTAAATGGACACACATCACCAATAAAAGTAGTTAGCATCTGAGGGTATTATTGGAAGATATAAACTGATAAAATAATTCCAATAAAAACCTGGAAAGCATAGCCCGGACGCCAAAAACATGAAACCAAATCCATCCCAAGCGCTTTACAGGCTAAAATACTATGGACTAAACCAGTTCCATTAAACTATAAAATGGGCATTGGCATGGAATCATTTGTTTCTTGGGTCCCTACAGGAAAAATGGCAAATTGAGGTAAAGAACTAGTCTTACAATCTGATTCAGTGCACCCAAACTTATATCACAGTAGACAAGGTCAATGTGACTATTATTTGAGAGCCTTCATCTTCCAAACACCTCCATTACAATTTCTATTGCTCATATATCTTCAAACTATACAAGATCATCTAAAAACAAAATGACTTCCCAAGCATATATTGAGAGAGAGATAAGTCAAATGATGAATGAGCATCGCCCTCTCCTGTCTAAGCACAACTCCAAGAACGATTTCGTAGGCATTTCTTTGGACATTACCTTTAACGAATTATTTTCCCTTTGTAAATGACGTAACAACAAGATTTCCAGAATAATTCACTCTAAATATTGTGATGGGGCTCGAGGTGAGAAATCAATTTTTCCATGCTTAGAACACAACTTCTAGAATGTCAATAAATCAACCTAAAAGTGGAATCAATTACCCTAATCCTATTAATTACCACTAAATAGATCAAAGTAATATGTACAATTAAATATTAAAAAATCAACAAAATTCACATCACATAGTTTCAGAAAATTCAACCTTCATCTTAATATGATAAATTATCGAACAGATCATTTGGAAAATCATCACCGACCCTATTTTTTTAAATCTTGGGATGCATCTATGTTGGGCTCGCAGTTCAACACAAATCATCAATGCATCCATGTTGGACTTGCAGTTCAACACAAATCATCAGTGTAGCCATGTTGGGCTTGCAGTTCAGCACAAATCATCAATACATCCATGTTGGGCTTTGAAAACTACAAACACACAAGGAATTGAAATCACCGGTCTATAATAGGAATACTCTTATCAGTATGAAAACATGGTTCAAAATATTGGAAAACACTAGATTTTTTACAGTATATACCCCTACTGGATGAATCAGTGATGGTATATCCCTGAGAACATACAGGATATATTTCATCTGGTATTTTAAAAAAATGCAGAATCCCGAGTGATATTTTCCAGTATTTTCAACATTTGGCAGTACTAGAGACCAGATTTTAAACCTTCCTAGAAACACCAAAAAGAAACCTTAGTTGCTTACCTTCATCAGCATCCAGAGAAGGCCACAACAGCGCCTTTTCTAGCGATTTTCTTATTTTGACCATAACATGGTGCAAAGTTGAATCCTTGCCCCTGATCTAAACTGTGAAAAGCATTAAAAGTTTGTGAGTCAAAGAACCAAGACATTTAGAATTCTCTAGGTGAGATCCAATAATTGGAAGTAGCACCTAACATAAGACAACCATGAGTCTAGCTATTCACAGAAAAGAAGGCAAAAGAGATCAATTTTAATGATCATTATTTGCATCAACAATTGGAATCCTATGGGTGAAGTTGACCACACAACTCAGCTGCAAGTTTACCACCATCTTCAAATTCAAACAAATGAAATGCCCTGTTTGGACTAATTATAAATAAAGTTATCAAGTTATAATTCAAGTTGCTTGGGGTCAATGAAGAGGGGAGTATGCTTGCAAAACTACCTGTTTACTAGAATGGAAGCAACACAACCATGATTGCCAATACTGACTTCTCTGCTGTCGGAAGTTGGTTCACAAGAGTGAGGGGACAAGCAACACTACTATTAATAAATGACATCTTCCCAAAAATAATCTCAGCAAACAAAAAACTCCAACAGTTCAAGATTACATAAGAAAGCAAGATAAAATAGCTATATTATTATTCAGTAGTAACTAATCCTAAATTTCATTTTTTTTACAATAGCTACCATAGGTTTCTTTCATCCACCAAAACTAACGTTGCAACTAACCCTTCTTTGAATTCACAATTTCCCTTCAAATTAATTAACAAAATCATCTATCAAATAGATAAACTAAAAATCATAACATTTCTTACAAGCTAAATTTCCAGAACTACAAAAGAATAAAACCCTAGAAAAAAGGGCATTAAAGCAAGATCATATCGGACCTACCTCCGTGACCTCAATCGACACCCCACCGGAACCACCGCTCTCCGACCACAAATCTGAAACTAGGAACAAATCCCAAGACGATAAGATCGAATCAAACTAAAACTGTTGAACAGATTGAATCTGTCATCGAAACCCTATTTTTTTCTGCAGATGTTAGCCTGGCGAAGATCTATAAGGGAAAGGGCACCATTCTCCAAATATGAATCTCCATGATCTGAGAGAGAGAGAGAGAGGGAGAGAGAGATAACTACGAAACCCTGACCTAGGGTTTGATAAATAGGAAGAAAGAGTAGGATAAGAGCAGAGCAAACCCCCTCACTGGGAAAGAAGACGAAGAAGAAGAAGCGTTTCGCAGGGTCTAGGGTTTCTGATTGATATTTGGGCGCCACGCCAATTTGTTTTAGATGGTTTGGGTTTGAAATTGCTCAAATACATCAGGTCATGGGTTCGAACTCGCTCCACTTACAAATATTACATTTAAGTAGGCTGTTGCGTTGGTTTAACCACTGATATCGGCCGTTGTATAGATGAATTTCTTCTACAATAGCCAATGTCTGTTGTATTTTAAAAGTGGTGTTGTTTTTTCTTTGTTTCCACGTAGTGACTAGTCCTTCCGATCAGATTGCCCGAATAAGAAGGTGGGCAGTGGGTCAAAGACCTTCAAGGATATCCTGGGAAATGAAGGTGAACGACTAATGAATGAGTCTTGATGACTATGGGGGTGGTAGATATAATAACTGGTTACGGGATACGATAATTATGATACTAAGGGTAGTATTTCCTGAGGTACATGGCGTTCAGGGGTTAGGAAGTTCTTCCCTGTCCTGGTTCACCAGCTTGTATGCGTTTCCTGGGTATACGGCTGCTATGACATACGGACCCTCCTAGTTCGGTTTCAGTTTTCCCTTTGGATGGGCGTGTTTGGAAGGCATGATTTTCTTCAAGACTAATTCTCTAATTTCAAATGTTCGCTCAAGGACTTTCTTATTGTAGGCTCTGATCATCCTCCTCTGATATACTTGAGCATGGTTAGTTGCCTTTAGACGTGTCTCATCGAGTTGTTCTAGCTCAGCGAGTAGAGCAATCCTCCTTTCGTTTAAGGATAGCTCATCATTAAGTTGGATACGCAGGGATGGTACTTATATTTTGTAGGGCAGGACTACTTTCATTCCATATGTTACAAGATAAGGAGTTTGGCCAGTGGTCGTACGAATTAAAGTCCTATAGGCCCAGAGTGCTTCTGGTAGTCGTTCAAGCTAGTTGGCTCTATTGCTTGTTTCCACTGTTTGCTTTAGAATCTGAATTAAAGTTTTATTTATGGCCTCTTCTTGTCCATTTCCCTAGGGGTAGAATCGCGACGAGTGATGTAGGTCGATGTCAAATCTTTTATATTGTCTCTTCGTCTTCTCTGCGATGAATTGCGGTCCATTATCGGTGACGAACATCCTAGGTACTCCAAAGCGGGTGATGATGTTCTGAATGATAAACTTTATGAGCATAGAAGCAGTGATTCTGACATATGACTCAGTTTCTGCCCATTTGGTGTAATATTCAATCGATGTGAGTATGAATGCATGCTTGTGAGTATTTTCGACCGTATCTGTGAAGGGTCTGATGACATCAAAGTCCCACATCGAGAATGGCCAAAGTGAAGTTATGGGATTCAATGCAATGATGGAGCTTTGATGAGCGCGGCATGTTCTTGGTATTATTTGCAGCATTGGATGTAGAGGTGGCAATCCCTTATTATGGTCGGCCAGTAGTAGCCTTGTCGTACAATCTGATCTACGAGTCTTTGTCTGCCGGTGTGAGCGCTGCAGGCACTGGCGTGTGCTTCTTGGATGATGTATTTGTTAGTGCATGCTTTTTCTAGGTTCCTCTCGGTTTTTGTTGAATCAGTGGCTCCCAATTCTGTCCTGGTGGACTCGAGCGATGCGGCATTTGGAATGATTAAAAATAAAGGGGTATTCTAATTTATTGCGATCGCCAGTTGCAGATATTTATCAATGCTACAACACGTCAATGATCACGCTTAGGAGTGGGTGTGGGTTGCTTTTATACTGAATCGCCCACCTGCGAACTTCAGCAGCGTTCTGTTTCTTTAGGTTAGATAGGTTAATTTTCTTTTTATTCCCCTTTATAGTTATAATTCTGGTCAGTTTAGACTTCCCTTCTGTTATGAATTTAGTTATATAGGTTTATTGCAATCCGATTAAGAGTCCAGTTAATGTTGATTTCCCAATTCTATTAGAAGTCTAATTAATATTAGTTTTCCAATACTACTAGAAGTCTAATTAGTTTCAGTCTCCTATTGGTATAAGGAGTGCATGTATAATAGTTCTGGTGAGACTTTAATTTGTTCAAGCATATCAGGTGTACTAGAATTCTAATTGAATAAGGTATAACAATTCTATTGAAATTCTAATTACAGCAATTATAACAGTCCTACTAGAATTCTAATTGAGATAAAAGACTAATTATACTGAAACTCTAATTTAAGCAAACGAATTAATTTTTTATAATTAAAACAAATAAACTGATTTTTATTAAGAATCTAATTGAAATAAGTAAACTAATTTTATTGAAATTCTAATTGAAGCAATGAATTAATTATACTAAAAAACTAATTAAAGCAATGAAATTAATCATACCAAATTCTAATTAAAGTAAGGAATTAATCAACAAATTTCTGATTTAAAGAGATTAATCAGTCATACTAAGATTTAAGACGCTTAACTAATTAAGCACGTTGAAATAAAGTAAACCTATTAATCAATCATGCTAAAAATATAAAACTAAAGCAATTAATTAATTCTGAAATTCCTAAAAAAAAAAAGGGTTTGGGCCCGCTATGCCAAGGAGGATTGACCTCATTTCTGAGTACCCTCCGTAAGCTCCATTGGGCAAATCGGGTGGCTGAGATTAAAGACAAATTGATTTTTAGACCGTAATATAGTATTTTGAGCTTTTCAGAGTAGATTTCAAAATAATAATTATGAATTAAATTATAAACTAGAATTATAAAATTAGAATTAATATTTGAGATTTTTGAAAGTATTAAACATAGGGCATTAAAGCTATAATTTAAATTTTGAGGACTGAGTTCGGGTCCGAAATTAGGAAATCAGGCCGTATGATTAAGGATTGGTTCTGAATCAAAGGATTAGAACCAGAAATTAATGATAGGACTGTAGATCAAGATTTTAGAACTGAATTAAAGTCTAAGATCGATATATCGGACCGATAGATTAAGGACTAGTTCTAGAAACAGAGAACTAGAACCAGATATATAGAATTTCGGTTCGAAAAGGGGTGCTACGATCTAAAACTGAAAATAAAAATCAATAGAATTCCTAGATCTAAAGATTAGAGGCCATGGTCGTTAATAAAAAATTTAAATCCTTACCTAGGGTCGGGGTTGGGGAGAGAAATCTCGAAGATTCGAAGCTTGAATCTCAAAATCATGACTAGGTTGCTCTATGGGTTTGTCCTCGGAGTTCTCTGGTTTCGGAATCCCAAAAAAATCTGTTCTCTCTCAAAAAATTACCAGCCTCCTGGGCGAATTAGGAAAAAATTCTTTTATAGGTTTTTCTTCAATTACGTGCCATTTTTCAGGTATTTAACTGAATTACGTGTCAGTATCTTAGCGCTTAATTGCTTTGAGTCAGTCACCGACTCAGTGAGTGACCGGCTGACTTGCTCAGTGAGTTTCCCAGTCCTAACAAAATTAGGGCTAATTGCGGGCGTGATGGGAGGTGTGCAATCTGATTAAGCGATTTTTCAGAGGCCAATTGTGTGCTGGTTTTGTGGCGCTCAATCCGATCACGCGTCTGATTTCAGGCGCGTGATTGAGTCTCGGATAGGTCTGAGAAGGGAGGTTTGGTCTGAAAGGGAAACTGATTACGCATTTGTGGTGTGGCATGCAATCGAATTACACGCGGGGTTTCAGGCGCTTAATTCAGGGTTGTCCGGGTCTGGTCTCTAGAATGAAATGCAAGACTATTGTTTCAGTCTGCATTCCAACTATATACTATTGTTTCAGTATATAGTCTCCTCATGTCGAGTTCTGAGCCACAGAGCTATTGTTTCAGCCTGTGTTTACCCATGTACTATTATTTCAGTGCATGGTTCCCATATTAGGGTTATGAGGTCAAGTGTTGACTAAACAAAAAAATATATTTTGAGAAGGCAAAATGGGGGTGTCTATAGATGTCCCTCTTCGGCGCGCTCTTGCGAAGTAAGAACGCGTCGAAGAAGTAGACACCCCTCATTCGAGGTGTCTTCTCGCTTCTCTTAGGAATTAACAAATGTGAATTGGTGATGTTGACATGATATGCTTGGCTTTCTTATCTATCAGCGCAAGCTAAAATGAAGTATTTGAAGGGCAAATGGTAGCTGTCGAAGGGTACATTTTGGGCCTGTGGGTGCATGGTGCATCCCGTATCATGGCGCGAGCTAACAGAAGGATTTTATGCAATCGAGATACCGAAACATCAATCAAATGTCCAAAACAAGGTCCAGGGATCGATAATAAAAGAAGAGATAAATATCATGTAATATCGAAGGCTTTTGCAAGTCATGTCAGACCATACACATCATTGTTCACACCAATGCGCATCAGGCGTTCCTTTTCCAATAGGCATTTGTTAGTTCTTAGATTAAATATAGTCAATGTTTAGTTTTTCAGGGGAATAACTGGTTGATTTGGGCTAGTAATTGAGGTGTGTGTGTGTGTGTGTGTTTTTTTTTTATGAGGTATGCTCAATTGAATTCTGCACAGTGGTGTGTGCGCTTGATTCATTTAGAATTCAGAGGTCAGTAAATTGGAAATTTTAGTTCTAATGTGTCTGAACTAATGATTCTACAGAGTGGCATATTGATCAATTTTAAATTAACCCTTGCAAGTGTACAAGATCTGTTCTAGTAAGGCAAGAACAAGGGTGTCGAACCCACAGGGAAATCTGAAATTTTATTCAATTCTTCCTAGAGATGTAGAAAATATCCCCAAGGAAGTACCAAGGGGCAGATTTAATTTTTACCAAAAATTAACACTTTTCTAATTGCAAGAAAGAAACTAAATTAATCTAAAAATTATGTAATGAGAAATCTAAGAACAAATTTTAAAAACAAGATCAAGGAATTTGCTACCCCAGATTTATACCCTTTTCTATTTTTAAACCCACAATTTTATTAACATCAAACACACCATCATTCTAAGAGAAACATGACTAGTAATTAAGCATGATCATTAACCCGGCATACCCTATCTAAAAACGATGACTCAGCCTAACATTGCGGTATGAATCATGCTAAAAGCATAGCGTATCTCATGATGTTTAGATCAAAACAACATAAACATAATCACAAACTTTGAGAAAAACGATTTGATGATGACAATATTATACTATGGCATTAAACATAAAATATGGGTACTTATCTGGGGATCGCATCTTCCCCGATCTACAGCTTTTAGCCACTCATCCTTGGTGCAAGATCTTCAATTTCATTCAAGTCCATTCCCAAGAGAAAAGAAAACTAAAAATAAAAATATGTTCTAAGCAAGTCTCTTTACAAAAACTTCTCAACTAAAAACTAAACTAAAATTAAAAACTAAAAGCTCTCAGAAGATAACCCTACACTAAAACTCTCCTATATTTAAAAGCCTCCTCAAGCCCCTCTTTACAAAGCCGTGGGCCTCTTATTTATAATAGCCGATTCAAACTAACCCTAATTGCCTCAATCGATTGAGGCTTAGATCTCAATCGATTGAACTTTGAATAATTGCCTCAATCGATTGAGGCTTAGATCTCAATCGATTGAACTTTGAATTTAACCTCCTTTAAGACACTTTTGCCTTTTTGTCTCAATCGATTGAATTTCATGTCTCAATCGATTGACTTTCTAGGGTTGAATTTTACTCCATCTGTCAATCGATTGACAATAATGCCTCAATCGATTGACTCTTCAATGCAAAGTCTTCCCTTTCTTGATGGAAGTTGATTCTCTTCATGGCTTTCAATGCTTCTTTGGACCTTTTTATCCATAGCTCTTTTATAGCCTTTAATTTCCTTCTTTTATGCACTTGAACGATCTAACTGTCAGAAACACCTGTAAACATCAAAACTTCACAACACCATCAAATACTTTCATCGAATCGCTAAGTGTTTAAGGTATGAAATATAGTCATATTTCAGCACCGATCACACCCCAAACCTACACTTTGCTAGTCCTCGAGCAAAGAGAATGATAAATATAAAATAAAACTAACATCCTAAAATTTAAATGCCACTTTAAGAGGGAACACGATTGCACTTAGCATGTGCAACAAGCCTTTAAACCCCTAGGTGATCCCTAGTGGAGGAGTTGTGTCTCGAGGGTTTACAGTGAAGTTACCACAAACTTCCAAACCATCGGCAAAATTGAGTTTTCAAAATATGATTTTTATAACATATATACCATTCAAAACAAAACATCATTAATTGGTTCAACATGTGAATCATCAATCTTAAATACCAATGTCATGTCAATCATGCTAGTATCCATTCAAATTAATCTAATGCTCAAATTGTTAGATAACTCATTCATTCATGCTTAAAACGTGAAGTGTGTGCATACCAAAGCCAAGATTCATCCATCTTAGAACTAGTCCAACGGAAAATCATCGGATCTCATGTCTCAATCCTCACTTTAGGTATACTCTCGAAATAAAATCACTCCGATGATGGGTAAGTTTTCGCACACATGTGAGAGATCAATACAAAACAAATCAAAAGGTCTCACATGATAAATGAAACACGATGTAATCAATGAACACAAAAAACAGATCTCATAAGAACAGATACTTGAATATCCTAAGCATGTCATATCAAGTGTCATAGGTATCACATATTTACTCTCCACAAGGCAGTTACCAATGCAAGATCAGATCATGAAGGTCTTTTGTAGGGTTGTAATGGGGCTCAGGAAAGGGTAAGAAAGAAAGGGAATTTAGATTCAAAATTTCTGAGAAATCAGAAAAGGTACTAACTTTTTTTTTTCTATTGCTCTTCTTTTTCTTTTCTAATTTCTCACCATTTTTTTTTTTTTCAATATTTTTCTTTTCCCACTCTTTCTTCTTCTTTTGAATTTCTTTTCTTAATGGTACCTCACATTTTTCATTCTTTGTCAAATTTCTCTCTTTTTTTTTTTTTTTTTTTTTTTTTTTTTTTTTTTTTTTTTTTCTTTTTCTCCCCCTTTTTTTTTTATTTCTTTTATATTTTTGCCATACACTCTCAGTAAACACCACAACTCGGTATCCCTCCACTTACTCTCTTTTCACTCATTTTCATCCCTCGTTAACGTCTCGTAAATAAGAAGGTAAAGTGAATTTTCGAGAAATGGTAAAGGGTTAAAGGTTAATGTGGCTTATCAAAGAATGTATAAAGGTAAATTTTCAATAGGCTCAAAGGGGTACTAGAAGGATAAATTTATATGAGGTGGGACATTTTAAGCACAAGCAGCCAAAGATGGCCTTCAATCATATCCTTAAAAGATGGTAATCTTGCCTATTTGTCTTGAGTAGATATACGATGCGTTCTAACACAATAATATGAATTTGATTTCATGCAAAGTCACAAGCCAAAAATAAAATGTATGAGATTATGCAAAATAATTCGTATTCAAAGAAAACTCCGAGTTTATGTATTCACTCATCAATGACGGGAAATTAGCTCTAAAGCTCACCAGGTTTAGTCTCCACTAAGAACCTACGATCCAACGTTTAAAATAATTCATCGATTTCTAAATCTTAGCTTGGTATAAGTGCACAAATTCTAAGCATAAATTTCAAAGTCATCCACAAATTATCACATTAAGCTTCATTATCCTAGATACAAGTAATCAAAATATGCCATCAATATTCTCAAAATTACATTCTCATGCATCATCAACTTAAAGTTTTGAAAACTACTGCAAAGTAAATCATGTATGATGGTTAAAATTGTTTATTTATTATTATTATTATTATTATTATTATTATTATTTTTTTAAATACATAACACAAGATAGATTTTAAATACATAACACAAGATAGATAACCATACCCCCAAACCTAAGAATGACAATGTCCTCATTGGTTGAAATAAGTAGGCACCCCCAAACCTGTTGAAAAGTACCTCACACAAAGATCAGGTGCAGAGAATATATGCATCAAATTAGAACATGACCAAAAATAGATTGAAGGTAATGTGGCTATATGTATTTGGAAAGTAAAAACAACCTAAACTAAACTAAAAACTAAATTCTAGAACTAACAAAAACAAAAAGGAAAACAAAAATAAGTAAAACACACTGGGTTGCCTCCCGAAGCGAGTTTAAGTGTAGTGTCGACCTCTTCATTGCTCAAATACCGGGATCAAATACCTGGATCAACTGTTTCAATTTCACAGTTGATGGCTGCTCGGTTGATGGGGTCAGCACAGCCTTTACTTTAACAGGTAGTGATTCTACCTCAGGCACACTGTTAGCATCTTGACATGGTGAACACCAAATTTTCTCTTCTAACTGCCTCCTTTTAGATCCCTTTTTCTCAGAGAAGGCCAACAAAGCCGTTTCAACTTCTTCTTTGATGAGCATTGATGGTAATGCTTCATCCATTACTTTGTCCATGCGATCGATGTAAAAACAATCGACCTCATCCTCGTCAGGGAAATGGTTCATCGTATGGAAAATATTCAATCGAACCTTCATGTTTTCAAAAGAAACGTCCATGACACCTCTTCGACAATTTATGCAAGCGTTGGCAGTAGCGAGAAACGGACGTCCAAGGATGATGGGGACTTGATTAATTGATTTAACAGATGATTCCATGTCCAAAACAACAAAATCCACTGGAAAGACAAACTTATCTATTCCAACCAAGACATCCTCAATAACGCCCCTCGGTCGTCTTTCTGATCTATCTGCCGATTCGCGGTGTGGCGATTGTGGGTCTCAATTCACCCGGTCGAAGTTTCTCGTACAATGAATATGGGATTAAATTAACACTGGCTCCCAAATCCAATAACGCTTTCCCAACTGGTTGCCCACCAATGACACATGGAACAGTAGGAACTCCAGGGTCTTTTAGTTTTTGTGGGGTTTCCAATTGCAATATAGAACTGACTTGATTAGTCAAGAACACTTTCCTCGAAACATGATTACGTGCCTTTCTCTTCCGAGTGCATAAATCTTTGAAAAACTTTGCATACTCAGGCACTTGCTTGATCGTTTCAAGCAATGGAAGGTTTATCTTTACTTGCTTAAATGTTTCGAAAATATCTTCCATTTTTGTTGGTCCCTTTCCCATTCTTGATGGAGGAGTTAGGCATTGAGGAAATGGTGCCTTTGGGACAAAAGGTGCGGGTTCCCCTTCTGAATCTTCGTCTTGTCCTTGTTGGATAGTTGAGGGAGACTCATCCTCTATCACCTTTTCTTTTCCCTTCTCTCTTCTTTTCTCTTCCTCTTTCTCTTTTCTGTTCTCTTTCTCTTTCTCTTTTCTGTTCTCTTTCTCTTTTTCCATTTCTCTTGCTTCTTCTTGCTCTGCTTCTCCTTCTTCCTCTTCCGCTGATTCTCTTGCTTCTGTAGGCATTTCCACTTGATTATCAACTTCACGCCCACTTCTCAAAGACTTTATGTGACTTTTAATTCTTGATAGTTGGATGGTCCCTCACTAGATGATGTTTGACCCGAGGATTGTTGACGGGTTGGTGGAAGCCTACCTTCCCTTCGTTGGCTCTTGATTAGTCAATTGACTAAATTGATCTAACATCATCTGTTGAAAGCTTGGATGCTTCAGCATCATCTTTTCTTCGGATCGAGAATCTTTTGAATTGTTGGCATGAGATTGATTTAGATTACGATTGAAATTCGGTTGTTACGGTATTCAAGATATGAATGATCATACGAGCATTCTGAAATTAGAATTACGCTGGAGATAAGAATTCTGCTGGAGATTCTGTGGTGGGCGGAAATTTGGCTGAAATTTTTGTGGAAAAACTTGTTGTCCACCCATTGGATTGGCTTTGTATGGCTGGTGTACCTGACCGGTTTGGTTCAATCCACCCCATCCTAAGTTGGGGTGATTTTTCCATTCCGGATTGTAGGTATTGGAGTACATGTTACTACCCTGCCGCTGATAAGATTGAGTCTCATTGACCTGCTCTTGACGGGTAGGTCCATCAAGGAAAACGACAAGGTAGTGGGGCACTCATTAGCCATATGACCGGTGATCACAAATTGAGCACACAATGGGGGTGAGGAACTTTAGCTTGCTGGTCGCTGACTAACAACATGTTCATCTGTTTGGACAACATATCAACCTTGGTTGATAGATCGTATTGTTGTTGACCTCATACAATCCGTTTTGGTCAACATATGAGATTTAGGCGCCAAGTCCAACGTGGTTCGCCCCAGTGTCTCACTTTGTATCGAAGTTTGATACAACTTCTCAAACAATGCCCACAATTCATCAGCTTCTTTTGTGGCACAAGATCCACCACAAGATGCATCAACCATCGTCTTTCTTGAGAATTAGTCCATTGTAAAAGCTTTGGACTTGTTGCCACCTTGGAATTTGATGATTAGGGCAACTTCGATTAATTCCTTAAAGCGTTCCCAACATTCATGGAATGTTTGATGAGTTGTTGGGAAAAGAATTGAATCTTTTGCGCAACTCAATGGCCTTCGTCATGGGAAAGTACTTCTTGAGGAACCGATGTAGCTTGGCCCAACTCCGAATAGATTGTGGTTCTAAGGAATAGAACCACGCTTTTTTATCTCGTAAGAGAAACGGAAAGAGTACTTCGCTATCTCGTCGATAACGTTGTGGACTCAACATTTTGCATACCCGGTGAATTCATTTAAATGAAGCGTGTGGATTTTCATTTGCCAAACCATGGAAAATTGGTAGCATATGAATCATCATGATTTGAATTCATAGTGGTTCCACAGGATGGGAGCATGCATGATGCATTCACGATCCTCGTAAAACCGGATCATTATAATATTCAAGTGTTCTAGGTCCCTCATAGTAATTATTGTTCCCATTATGTCCATTATTTGCATTGTTGCCATTCGGTTGTTGTTTCCATTCATTTCTTGCTCTTGATCGCCATGGTATCGATATGATGATCTTGATTCCTTTGGATTCCACGATTGTCTCGCAAAGATCGTTCGATCTCCGGATTAAAAGCGGTAGTAAGTGTGGGTGATGAGCAGTAAAGTTCATACACCACACTCACAATCAAGGGTTTGAAGAATCCAAAATAAATCCACAATCTCAATCGATTGAGACAAGTGGTCTCAATAGATTGATGTAAACACAAATTTGCATAAAATGACTTTTGTCGATTCAATCGATTGAGGGGCTGCTCTCAATCGATTGAGGTTCAAGTAAAAAAACACGAATTTCACACCAAGACTTTGTCGATCAATCGATTGAGAGGTCGCTCTCTCAATCGATTGAGGTTCCAAGATTAAAGCACACAAGAGTTGTGTCAATTGATTGACATAGGAATGTCAATCGATTGAACAAAGAGTAGACAGCACACAAAAAGTTTGTCAGTCAATCTATTGAGGAGCTACTCTCAATAGATTGAGGTTCAAGGGTCACAAAGCACACAGAACTACACACTAATGACTTTGCCAGTCAATCTATTGAGGGGCTGCTCTCAATCGATTGAGAGAAGGCAAGAACTTCACAAAAGTTTAAAATCCAGTGTCAATCGATTGACATAGACTGGTCAATCGATTGAGAGAAAGGTGCACAGTGACCAAAGTAAGGAGAAAGAGGAAAGAAAAACAATCAGAATTTTTTTTTTTTTTTTTTTTTTTTTTCTAAAACTTTCCTAAAAAAAAACTTCTAAACAAGAATATAAACCTTCCTAAAAATATAAACTTCCTAAAATAAAAACTTCCAAAAAAAAAAAAAAAAAAAAATATAAACTTCCTAAAATATAAACTTCCTAAAAGAATAAAAAAAATAAAAATATAAACTTCCTAAAATAAAAACTTCCTAAAAGAAGATTGCAAAATCTAATCTAAGAGAGAAGAATTAAGGAAAGAAATTTGTTTTTGATTTATTTATTTTTTTATTTTTTTATTTTTTTGATTTTCAGCTTTCAATCTATTGACAGATTTGTGTCAATAGATTGAGACACAATTATTGCTAAAAACACACACAGTCAATCGATTGAGAACAAGGCTCAATCGATTGGTGACAAACACAACACACACAAAATAGAGTCAATCGATTGAGGGGTTATTCTCAATCGATTGACTGCTATAAAAACAAAAATCTCTAATCGGAATTAACCAAAATTTCGCCGATTTCCCCGTCAACGGCGCCAAAAATTTGATCGATTTTAAATTAACCCTTGCAAGTGTACAAGATCTGTTCTAGTAAGGCAAGAACAAGGGTGTCGAACCCACAGGGAAATCTGAAATTTTATTCAATTCTTCCTAGAGATGTAGAAAATATCCCCAAGGAAGTACCAAGGGGCAGATTTAATTTTTACCAAAAATTAACACTTTTCTAATTGCAAGAAAGAAACTAAATTAATCTAAAAATTATGTAATGAGAAATCTAAGAACAAATTTTAAAAACAAGATCAAGGAATTTGCTATCCCAGATTTATACCCTTTTCTATTTTTAAACCCACAATTTTATTAACATCAAACACACCATCATTCTAAGAGAAACATGACTAGTAATTAAGCATGATCATTAACCCGGCATACCCTATCTAAAAACGATGACTCAGCCTAACATTGCGGTATGAATCATGCTAAAAGTATAGCGTATCTCATGATGTTTAGATCAAAACAACATAAACATAATCACAAACTTTGAGAAAAACGATTTGATGATGACAATATTATACTATGGCATTAAACATAAAATATGGGTACTTATCTGGGGATCGCATCTTCCCCGATCTACGCCTTTTAGCCACTCATCCTTGGTGCAAGATCTTCAATTTCATTCAAGTCCATTCCCAAGAGAAAAGAAAACTAAAAATAAAAATATGTTCTAAGCAAGTCTCTTTACAAAAACTTCTCAACTAAAAACTAAACTAAAATTAAAAACTAAAAGCTCTCAGAAGATAACCCTACACTAAAACTCTCCTATATTTAAAAGCCTCCTCAAGCCCCTCTTTACAAAGCCGTGGGCCTCTTATTTATAATAGCCGATTCAAACTAACCCTAATTGCCTCAATCGATTGAGGCTTAGATCTCAATCGATTGAACTTTGAATAATTGCCTCAATCGATTGAGGCTTAGATCTCAATCAATTGAACTTTGAATTTAACCTCCTTTAAGACACTTTTGCCTTTTTGTCTCAATCGATTGAATTTCATGTCTCAATCGATTGACTTTCTAGGGTTGAATTTTACTCCATCTGTCAATCGATTGACAATAATGCCTCAATCGATTGACTCTTCAATGCAAAGTCTTCCCTTTCTTGATGGAAGTTGATTCTCTTCATGGCTTTCAATGCTTCTTTGGACCTTTTTATCCATAGCTCTTTTATAGCCTTTAATTTCCTTCTTTTATGCACTTGAACGATCTAACTGTCAGAAACACCTGTAAACATCAAAACTTCACAACAGCCATCAAATACTTTCATCGAACTGCTAAGTGTAGGGTTTAAGGTATGAAATATAGTCATATTTCAGCACCGATCACATATGCGCTCGATCCAATTTCGTGCAGTGAGATATGCACTTGATTGCAAGTTCAGAGGTTGGTCTGTAGATTGGGTAGTCTAGGTTGGGCATTCGAAGTCCTAATGTGTCTGAACCAATGATTCTGCGTAGTGGAGTATGTGCTTGATCCAATTCTGCGCAGTGGTATATGCGCTTGATTGCAGGTTCAGGCGGTCTTAGGAGTTAAAGGTCGGGTTCAAGTGTAATTTATGTGCGGGTGATGGGGCACTTAATTAGTTTCTTTTTTGGTTTCTTGGTATTTTCTTTTTTTTGGTATTTAGAGAAAGGTGAGTCGGGGTCTATTCATTTTGTTGCTTTGTTTTTCTTTTCTTTTCTTCTTTTCTTCTTTTTTTTGTTTGCTTCTTTTATTTTTTATTTATTTTTTTTTATTTTTTTTTGTTTTGGAAAGAAGATTTTTTTAAAAATAAAGGGACTTTTGAAATTTTGAAATTTTAAGGATTTTAACTTAAGATCAATTTGGTGGTAAAATGGCAGAAAATGTGGCTTTCAAGACGTCGCTGAGCAGATCACCGGTACGGGATTTGTAGACCCGACCGTTATTGTGGTTGTCAAGACGACACTTGGTATGTCGGATACTACATCTAACCTTCTTGATGAATACTGATGATTGTCTCTTATGGGCGGACTACAGTGACTCGCGAGTCGAGAGAGACGAGTTTTGAAAACCTTTGATTTAATCATAGTTAACTATATTGATAGGCAATATCGAGTAATTTAGAAAAAAGTGGGTAGTACTTACCTGTGGTGATACTTACCTAGGTTGCACACAACTTGTACGGTTTGTGGTGGTGTTGTAGTGTCGCGATGGGACTTTGTGGCTGTTACTGTGATGCGGTGCTCCGAATGTGATGTTGCGATGGGACTTTAGAGATTTTTCCTCTTTAGGTCTGTTGTGATAGGACTTGGCGGTTGTGATACAATGTCTCGGGATAAATGATGTCGCGATGGGACCTAAGGATTAATTTGAGAAAGAGAGAGAGAGAGAGAGAGAGAGAGAGAGAGAAAGAGAAAGAGAGAGTCTGTTGCCTTAACGATAGGACATGATCGAGCTTTCCCTCTCTCCGTCGTACAGCGTGGCATGCGCTGCCTGAGCCTTCTTTTATTTTTCAGGTAGTGAGGTTTGCGATGGGGCGTCGGCTAGACGTAGTTAGCGATGGGACATTGGTAAGGTGTTATTTGCCCGATGGAACGTTGTTGTCTTTCTTTGGTGGATCTTAGGTTATAGAAGAAATCGTGTTACATTGTGACTGATTTCTTCTTTGGGTGGTTTATTTTTGGCTTTTCGCAATGGGTCATGAGGGTATGGTTAAGTTATTGTGATGGGACTGAGTATTGAGGTGGTATTGCATGTGTGCACGTTATCGCAGTGGGGTCTTCCTTCTTTGGTGGGGTCATGAGGGCATTGCAGTAAGGGGAATGCGTCTTGCTGCGACGGGACTAAGGGATGATTGACGTTATAGGACGGGTGAGTATGTCTTTTTTTGGGATAGCCTGTGAGGCCACATGATGGGACAAAAGGGTGTGACCGCGACGTGATAAAAGAATCTTGGCCACGATGGGACGAAAGGATCTTGACCAAGATGGGATGCAAAGGTGTAAGGGTGTAGATTTCATCCAAAATTAAGTATTGCGCGCCCGTTTTCGGTCGCTCAATATGATTGCATGCTCATTTTTAGGCGTGCGATCTCAGACTTGAGGGGTCATTTACGCGCGTGTATGTGTCCGTGTAATTGGATTATGCGCTATAATCCATGTGCGTGATTGAAGCGTCACCTGGTCAGCGTACAGTTAGTGTAAAGGTGGCCTTTTGTATTGTGCATTTACAATGGGTCGTTTAATTGGTTTACGCGGTCTATAGACTGCACGCGATCGGAGCGTCGCGCGAATGGCACGGGCAATGGTTTAATTGTGCGCTCGGGTCAGAGCACGTATTTCAGATTATGCGCCACTTGAGTGGCGCATGATCTAATTAAGCGCATGTTTTTGCATGTGTGATTGAGTCCGTACTCTATATAAGCAACATAACTTTTATTTGTTTTTCATTCTGGTTTAGTCTCGATTTTTGACCTTTTCTGAATATTTTGTGTTATGAAATTCTTATTTTAGTGATATCAGGCGATCTAATCGTCTGATTGGAATGTCGTTTCTTCCTATGTTCGTTATTTTGTGTGATCTCTGTCCTGAAGTAATGCTTATGGACGGTATTGTTCTGGGAGTGAGCGGTATTGGGAATGAGTGGGCCTATCTTCACATCGATCCTTTTTAAAAAGCAGTGAAGGCAGCGTTGAAGCGGCAGCGGTGGAGGCAAAGATGGCGGAATAGCAGGAGTAAAAAGTGGTGGGATGTGTTTCCCAACCAATGCTCCCTGAAGTCTCTTATTGGACGCTCCAAGCAGAATTTGCTCCTCGCTTCTTCTCAGTTCCGAACCCAGTTTTTATTTTGGGTTGTAGGTTAAAGTTTTAGGTTTTCGTTTTAGGTTGTAAATTCAGGACGTATGCCTCTGGTGACAATTGCAAAATTTTAAATTATAGATGAAGGGGCATTTCTTTTGTTCTTACTGCGCTTGTTTATTCGTTTGTTTAAATTCATTAGCGAATTAGTTGGATTTATTTGATTTGTTTAACTTAGTTTTGGTCTTAGCTTAGAGTTTTAGGATTCATTTATTCAGGGCTTATCCCGATGTTAATTCGTCTTATTGAGCCTAGTTTAGAGAATTTATTTGGTTTTATTTGATTAATCGGGGGTATATATATATATATATATATATATATATATATATATATATATATATATTTTTTTTTTTTTTTAACCATTCAGGGTCTCACTCCAGGGAATTGTTGTTGTTTGTTTTAATTATTTAATTTAAAGTTTTTATGGGTTTAAGGTTTAATTTTAACTTGAGTTTTTGTCTTTTGTTTGTATTCAACATGAGGTTGAAAAAGTGTGAGTTTTCTTAGATTCTAGATGGGTGTTAAATGTTTAAATCCTATTGGTTCATCCATTTTGCTTTGGATCTATATCTCTTAGGGTGTTAAATGTTGTGTACTTATTGGTTTATCTAAGCTGTCATGGATTATGGTCTTTCAAAGGGGTATGTGTTTGGTTTAGATTTAGATTAGATTGAAATGATTTAAAGGTGTGACACTTGTCATTCTATGGTTTAGGGAGTACAGTTTATAAATGTGTGAGTTAAAAGTTTGAACTCTTATTTTTTTTGAAGTACAGTTTATAAATGTGTGAGTTAAAAGTTTGAACTCTTATTTTTTTTGAATTTTATTTTGAGTTTAGGATTGAAAGTTTTGAGGCATTCTTTCTTTTTTAGGGCATTTTTTTTTATTTTTTTTAATTAATGCCTTTTCTTTCCTTCTCTTTTGTATCTCAGGTATTGGATCCAGAGAATTGTGTTTATTGTGTGGGCTCTTGAGAATGAATGGGATTGGGAATGCAAGGTAGCGGTCGAATTGCTGCCATGCTAAGGGAAGAGATGGAGGAGAAAAAGATGGTAGGAAGGAAAGTCAAGGAAAAGGCAGGCTCAGAGTTCTCGTGACCGATGCCTATTTTTCCTCGGTAGACTCTGCGGATTCAGCGTTAGTTGCTCCTCCTTTTTAGTGTTTCCAAGGCGGGCTACTAAGGGTGGATCCTGCAGGTCCTAGGTGGCTTTCCGTGAACCGCTCTATCTTTTCTGCCGGCTTGGGGCAAGGGGAAGGGATTATTACGGTTAGAGTTCGTTCGGGGCACCTCCTTTCTCCGAGTTTCTTCGAGATCTCTAGTCTCCCGAATGAATCCGGATTCAGGGATTGCCTGAACGTGCAGATTTTAAGTTTCTCGTTTTAAGTTGTATATTCAGAGGGTATGCCCTCGGTGTATTTTATAATTATTTATTCATTTATGAAGTGGTTATGATTTTAATTCTTTTGTAAATTCCAGTTTAGTTTGTTTTGCAGCTTATTTGATCTATTTGGAATGTGAGATTTACTTGTTTAATTTATTTATTTTAGATCGGGACATGTTAGGAGTATTTTGTTTTGTGTTTTTTATTTAGTTTGGGGTTAGTCGGAGTGTGTGAATGATGAGGGCATCTTTTGGTCTTAATGTATAGAAGAAAAAAGAAAGGGGGGCATTTTTTTGGTCATTTAATTTAATATTAATTGGGGTTGTGTGTGATATGGGGGCTTTTTTTTTTAGTTTTAGATCAATGTTAGTTGAGACAAAATTTACGTTTTGCTTTGGTCTTAGTTTGGGGCAAATTTTCTTCTCTTTTTTTTGTTTCAGCTTTGGTTGGGGTGTGCGAACGGTGTCAGGTCATTTTTTTTCATTCTTCTTTTTTTCTTTTTTTTAGGGCATATATTTTCCAAGTTAGGGGTGTTCTTGGATCAGTCTTGATAGGGAGTATAGTTTGCACTGGTAATTGGTGTTAGGAATCTCCTAATTTTAGGTCTATGAAAGTGGTATTTTGTATCCGTATATTTTTCATTTTCCAGGGAATTGCGCACTCCATTATGGGCGTTTAAATGAATTGCGAGCTACGTTTGCAGCGTGCATTCCAAAGCATCAAAAGATTATTAAGTGTCAATATTCGCTCGTTTAATCGAATTAAGCGCAGGGTGAGTAGCGCTGGATTAGGGCGGTGGCGGTTACTATGGAAGTGACTGTTTGCATTCACGCGCCACGAGGCGGGTGCTTGATGTAATTATGTACCTGGAGGGCGACGTGCAATCAAGTGGTCGGGTTAGTTTGAGCAGGCGAAGATTAGATTGTGCGCTCTAGATCGGTCGTGTAATCCGAATTATGCACTTCCAAGGTGGCGTGTGATTGGTTTGTGCGCCTGGATTTAAGCGCGCGATTCGACTGTTCCCTATAAATGGCTTAAAGTTTCTCATTTTTGTCGCGCAATCCATTTTAGTCTTTGGTTCTTTGGTTTTCTTGTTTCTATGCACTCTGGTTTTTGTGTTTTCGCGATATCTTGTGATCCAGCCATCCATTTCAGACATCGTTTCTTCCTTTCTCTTTAGTTTCTCGAGCTCTTCATTCTAGGATGGAGTCTGAGAGTGGTGGTAGACATCGTTTCTTCCATTCTCTTTGGTTTTTGTTGCGGAGCATCCGGATAGCAGGCACTTCCCGCTAGAGGATTTCTTTGCCCGAGGCCGGGTAAGCACTCATGAGCAAGAGTTCTTCCATTTCCTTAGTGACTTAGGTTATGACATAGGCTTATTAGGATTTAGAACGCTTCTAATTTATATCAAACCTGCATTAATGATTGATTGTGTGTTTACTCATGCATCATGATTGCATCTAGGGGTAGGTTATGTTTCTACTCAATTGTTCTTATCATATTTTACGTGTTTGTTGTAAATTGTCATTGTGTCTGGGGCATATTTGACTCACTTTTAGTTTCCCTTTTTTTTTTTAAATTCGTTTGCCTTTCGTCATAGGTATGTGTTAGTTTTATTGTTATTATTTGTATGTCGTTTAATAGGAGCCCCCGCAGCTAGCTTTCAACTCAGCATGGGCCGAGTCTCATGCTTGGTATCATGCCTTGCCGAAGTTTCAGCAAGCGTGGCTAGTGTCTTTCTGTTTCAGACCAATTCTAGAATTGGAGCCCTTTCAGGTCGATCGTGGCCTAATTGCGGCGATCTTGGAGAGGTGGAGGGAGGAGCATCAGGCACTTCTCTTTCCAGTTGGGATGATGTTACCGGCTCCAGAGGACTTGGTCAGTATAACCGGTCTTCAGTTTGAGGGCGAGCTGATCACGGAGCGGATGACGGGTCATTATCTGGAGATGTGTGAGGAGATTTAGGTGTGTCATATAGGTCGAGCGGCTCGGGGCCGGGTATAGTTTGGGTCACTTGGTTTTTCGATACGTTTGCAAGTGGCTTCGTCCCCCCGAGGTGCCATTCGGAGGCGAAGGCGGCCTATGAGGCGTGTTGTGCAGTAGTAGCGCGTCGGGAGCCCGTGGTGGAGCCGAGATTGGTTGTGGATAGAGTGCTCCAAGCATTCTTGATGCACTTCCTAGGTGTCATGCTATTTTCTTTTTCGACTCGGGGATGCATCACTGGGTTATTTTTTATGGTAATTGGGGATCTGGATCGAGTCCCTACCTATGCGTGGGGTGCAGCCGCGTTGGGGCATCTTTACGAGCAACTTTACCGTCGAGGATAGAGTGTCCCATCGATCAGGGGTTTCCTTTCGTTCATCCAGGTGAGTTTTAATTAATTATCATCATGATGTCTTGGTTTATTTAATTTTTAGTCGTTTAATGGTAAATGTTTCTCCTTGTGTGTCGCTATTATTGTTATTATATTCCTTTCAGTTTTGGGCGTATGATTACTTCGCTTTCCTTCGTCCAGGGGTTCCGTTGAAGGTGAGGTTTACGTTCCCACGGATGCATGTGTGGAGGGAGGCATTTAGGGGTCGTCGCTAGTCTTCGGATCTTCAAACCCCGTGAGGCCTCTTTGAGGATATGCATGCAGGGCAGGTATAGATTGTCATGCATATGCTTTTTTTTGTTTTGGTGTTTTAGGATCTGAGTCTTCATTGAGAGGTCGGCTCTTTTGTAGGTGATCTGGAGGCCGTATGAGGATGAGGAGGATGCAGGCGTGCCAGTGATTGAGTCTGGCCGGCCCTTCTTTGATGTGGACATATGGATCCACTGTTTTGAGAGGTAGAGCGGATCCACACTTCTCTCGTAGTACGACAGCTGGAGCTCACTCAGGGAGTCCCTCCAGAGATTCGCCACAGAGTGGTAAAGAGGATGGCCGGCCCTCCTGGCCGAAATTTCACAGCACGGATGGCTCTTCAGATAGCAGATTTTAGAGCTGGGGGACTAGAGTTAGAGCGACGCATGATGAGGCGGACGCTCAGGAGTATGCACGGTGGTTTAGTGCATTGGGTGGCGGGCACCTCTTCACACATCCCTTCCATGGGAGTGGCTCTTTCGCGATCTGAGGGTTGGAGTCAGTGTCAACTTTGAGAGAGAAGTTGGCTGCATTAGAGCAGGGCCATCTCACTGCAGGTGTGCGGGGGGCATTGGATGCTCTCCACAGGTGATGGAGCTGATGGGGTGTGCTCCTCGTCTGGATGAGGAGATATTGCAGTCTTTAGCCTCCTCAGTCCCTCAGGCCAGGGGAGCAGAGGATGAGTTGGGGATTCAATTAGTGGAGGCTCGACAGCTCCTAGTGAGTTAATTTGTGGTTTTTTTTATTATTATGTGGATTTAATTTTTGGTCGTTCTTACGTGGTTGTGGTGTCTCATTTTATTTTATCTTGAACACTCTGAGAGGGAGGGTGAGGTCGCTCTTCAGGAGGCACTGCTGAACGTCTATCGCAGTCAGCAGCTAACTAACCGGGAGATAGCGGCCAGTCTACATCTGAGATTGATCGATTCGTAAGCGTCTTCACAAGTAAGATTCTGCTTAGTTGTTAACATTGTGAGCTTTTCGACTGATATGTTTATTATTATTTGTAGAGAGCCGAGCTGGCTGCCGAAGGTCCCGTTCCGACATTTGATCCGTCTTTAGTTGCCTTCTCCAATTGGGAGGATCCAACGATGGCTCAGCTTCAGGCTGAGCTAGATCATTGGGTAAGTTTCATTCAATCTATTATATTGTTTGCGTCATTGCGCTAGTTTGTTGAGTGTCGTTGTTTTGCTTTCTTAGTAGTTTACTAATATCATGCGTTATTTCAGTGTCAGGTTGCCGAGGATCTTCAGATGAGGGAGGAGACTGCTACCTCTCTATGTCCTGAGAGCCAAGTAAAGTTTCTTTTGATGTGAGATTATTCTGTTTTAGTTATTCCTTCTTTATCTCATTCTGACATATCTTGTGTTGGATTATTTGGTTCTTTGTGCAGGCTGTTCCGGATTCCGCTCCCAAGGCTCCCCCTCAGGAGTCTATTCCTATCCCTACTCAGGTATGTTTTAGTTATTGTATTTGTAATTTATTTTTCATTATAGTATTTTTGATGTATTTGTCTATTTTTATTGCAGCCACCTGCGTTTGTTGTCCCTCCTGTGCCTCTTGCTGATCCAGTGATTGCTGAGACAGTTGAGCGACTCCTGAGGGAGAGGCTGGATCTGGTATGGTTCTTTTATTTTTCAAAGTTTCTTATTTTATTCATGTATATATTAGTTTTCACTTGACTTGGTGCGGTTATGCAGGTTCGTCAGCTAGAGGAGGCGCATCCAGAGGCGGCTCGAGCACGCGCCACTCCTGAGGCGAGACGAGTCCTTAGGGAGACGCGAAGTCAGGTTGACTTATTTGCCAAGATGATGGCCACTCAGATGACTCATACTGAGGTGTTAGAGGCGGCTCGTCGGACGACGCAGGTAGAGATGTAGGTGTCCCTAGATCAGCTACAATATAATTTGCTGAGGAGTGAACGAGGGATATATAGGCTAGCTCATCAGCTTGGTGGATCGGATTCGAGGGCGACAGGTTCCTCGGCTGGACAGTCTTATCGCACGTCGCATGATCGTGCCAGGGGTGATGCTCGTGAGGATGCAATGGTTCGTGAGGTTCTAGCGAGGTATCCTCCTCGTTCTCGATCAAGGCGGTCTATTAGCCAGATAAGTGAGGGAGGATCTGTGGCAAGGCCTCATCACTTAGAGGTTTCGCCGACTCCGGGTGTCAGGATCATATTGTCGGAGGACTAGTCCACAGACCTCCGAGCTGATGATATTGGGGACAGTAGCGCTCGACCATCTCAGTGGCAGCGTAGGGAGTAGGTGTGTGTGTGTGTGTTTTTGTATCCATAGCATGTGTGTGTTGTATATATAGGGGGATGTCCCCGGTGACAAGTGTAAAAAGAAATGAAAAGATTTTGACATATATATAGAGAGATTTTTGGCTTGATTTAGATGTACCTGATTGGCTCCTTTTTCTTTTAGTTACCTCTTGTGTCCACTTTTGCTTTCAGTTTGTTTAGTGTCATCAACCTTCATTGGGACTTGGATTCTTGCTGAGCTAGTCCGGTCATGGTTGATGGTTGCTTGCGTATCTGCACATGTGACAATAATGTTGTCAGTAGTTTTGTTCGCCCCCTTGCTGATTGTCAAGGGGGGTGAGTATCTCAGACCGGAGTCTAGTAGCAAAGATGGATATGTGATCTTTTTTTCCTCTTTCCTTTTTGTTTCTTTTTTTCTTTTTTTTTTTGAAATGAAAATAAAGCAATAGTGGATGCAAATAAAAATGAAACTAATAACAAA
This sequence comes from Chloranthus sessilifolius, assembly GCA_021018995.1. Classification (NCBI taxonomy): domain Eukaryota; kingdom Viridiplantae; phylum Streptophyta; class Magnoliopsida; order Chloranthales; family Chloranthaceae; genus Chloranthus; species Chloranthus sessilifolius. The sequence goes on along the minus strand of CM037587.1, from coordinate 30,228,359 downwards.
ATAATAAAATAAAATTGCTCTAGTGTAGGAGCATGGTAGGATCAGCAGTATGGTATCTTCGATAGTGCTTCTCGGAGGGTAACTTCGTCATTTCTTATCTTCTTTATGGACAGGCTGGCGTTTCTAACTTGATTCTTCTTCTAATAAAATAAATGCCCCAGCGTCAAGGTGCAATGGAGCTTTTTCGGGTTTCGAGATAAGCACTTTGGGTCTGTAAGCAGTCATGGGTATTTGGTGAGTTCGGGTTGAAGAAAAGGGTTGATCGGTATTGTCACTGAACCAGGGAGGTCATCTTTATGATTAGGTCAGTTGTATACGGGTCTATGTGGTGGTCATCCTATCCCGTGGTTATTAGGGAGAGGTATGGTATGTATAGTAGGTGATTGTGCCAGTCGTCATTCATCAGTTTTCGATTTCATTTCTAGGAATATCCTGCAAGGCTTCTAATTTATTGTCCACAAATAAAAATAGCAGAGGGAGGTAAGGCTCGGTGATGGGAGGAGTAGTTTGTATCTAATGCTTTTCAAAAGGAGTAGGTAACAGTCTTTTCTCAGGGGGGGTATGGGATGCCAAGATCGAGCTCTTCGTCATGTTTCGGCACCATCAAAATTTCACATTCTTTGGTTAGCAGGAGTTTATCGTCCTCTCGCCACCTTAAGACGACATCTAGTAGTATGGGGGCATCAGGGGCTGCGGCTTGCTTATACACTTCTAGTGAAATTACCAGAGATGTCCTCACGGCCTGCTTATACTTCCATGAGCTTATTGACTTGTTCATTCATTGTAATGCTCTCACTAGATCTTTTTTTTGACATATAAACGCATAATTTTTTTGAAAGCATCCTGCTAGCGCAAGAATAATGAGTTTTGATTGAACCTAACATCTTCATTTTTTTTGCTCTAACATCTCCTCTAATGGCGAGGGAAGGGAAGTGAGGATCGAGTGTTACATATACTTTTGAGAGGGGTTAGATAGGTCACTAGTCCTTTGATCAAATTTCCCTAGTGAGAAAAGGTGGGCAATAGATCGGAGGTCTTAAGGGTATTCTGAGAATTTAAGGCGTACGATCAATGAATGGGTCATGACGTCTACGGGGGTGGTAAGTATAAGTATTTAACCACAGGATGTGACGATCACAGGGTTTAGGGTTGTATTTTCTAAGGTACATGGCGTTCCAAGGACTAGGGAGTTCTTCCCTATCTTGGTTTGCTAGTTTATAGGCATTTCCAGGGTATGCAGCTATTATGACATATGGGCCTTCCCAGTTCGGTTTTAGTTTTCCTTTTGGGTGGGCGTGCTTGGAAGGCATAATTTTCTTCAAGACTAATTCTCCAATATTAAAGGTTCATTCAAGGACTTTCTTATCGTAAGCCCTAGTCACTCTCCTCTGATATGCCTGAGCATGATCAACTACCCTTACACATGTTTCATCGAGTTATTCTAGCTGTGTAAGTAGGGCAATTCTCCTCTCGTCTAAGGATAGCTCATCATCGAGTTGAATGCATAAAGATGGTACTTGTATCTCATATGGTAGGACTGCCTCCATCCCATAGGTGAGGAGGTAGGGAGTTTGGCCAATAGCCGTACGAATAGAGGTCCTATAGGCCCAGAGTGTTTCTCATAGTCGTTCAAGCCAGTCGGTTCCATTGCTTATTTCTACTATGCGTTTCAGGATTCGAATCAGCATTTTGTTCGTAGCTTCTGCCTATCCATTGCCTTAAGGGTAGAACGGTGACGGGTGGCATAGATCGATGCCGTATTTCTTGCATAACTTCTTCGTCTTCTCAGTGATGAACTGTTATCCATTATCAGTGACAAACATCCTGGGAACTCCAAACCGGGTGATGATATTTTGAATGATAAACCTCATAAGTGTTGAAGCGGTGATTCTGACATAGGATTCACCTTCTACCCATTTGGTGTAGTATTCGATTGCTGTAAATATAAACACGTGCTTGTGAGTGTTCCCAACTGTGTCGGTGAAGGGTCCAATGACATCGAAGGCCCACATTAAGAACGGCCATGGCGAGGTCATAGTGTTCAATGCAACTGATAGAGCTTTAATGAGTGAGGTGTGTTCTTGGCATTGCTTGCAGGATTGGACATAGAGGTGAAAATCTCTAATCATTGTTGGCCAGAAGTAACCCCATCGTGTAACTTGATTGGCGAGTCACTGTCTACCGGAGTGGGCACCGCAGGCACTGGCGTGTGCTTCTTGGATGATATATTGTCCTTCAGCGATCGTGACGCATCATAGTAGTACTCCTTTGGTGAAGGCTTCTTTGTATAATGTTTTGCCGAGTATACAGAATCGGGCGCATCAGTTCCTTATAGTCTTCCTTTCGATCTCCGTGGCATATGGGGGGACGTATTGATGTTTCAAGAAGTTCCAAGTGTCGAAAAACCATGGTTGTCCATTGTCGGTCGATGATTTTTCAAATCTAAACATAGCAACTTTGGTTTCTGTCTTAACGTGCTTTCCCAGGGTGATTGCTTCTTTCGATCCTATACTTGTGGGGAGGAAGGGTAATTCTCTCTTGACGGTCCATGCTACCTCGTGGGCGGTATTGCCAGCTTTTCAATAAAGAAGGTCTTGGTATTTTGTCTGACAGGTATATGGATGACCGAGGCTAGCATGCCTAAGGAATATGCGAGCTCATTTTCTAACCTAGGGATGTGCGTAAAAGAGATTCTTTCAAATTTCTTTACTAAATATTGAGCGATTTCTAGGTATGCCATCAGTTTCCTTTCCTTAGTTTTTCATTCTCCTATAACTTGTGAAATAACTAGTTTGGAGTCACCGATGGTTGTTAACTGTTTAACTCCTAATTGAAGTATCGCTCATAGTCCAGCTATAAAAGCTTCATATTCTGCGACATTATTAGTGACAGGGAAATCTAGCTGAAAAGCTTTGGGTATGACAACTCCTTCCAGACTTAGGAGGACTATCCCGATGCCTTTTCCATTGTGGTTCAGAGCATCGTCGAAATAAAGAGTCCTTAAGGTCTTGTCAGGCTCTTCATTATGAATCGTGAATAGGTCTTCGTCGGGAAAATCCACATGTATTGGTTCATCGTTCGGGAGTGGGAGGTCCGTGAGATAATCAGTGATGGCTTGTCCTTTGATCGATTTATGCGTGACATAAGTGATGTCGAATTCTTGCATAGTATATGCCAGTGAGCGATATTTCCTGATGTTGCGGGCTTTTCGAATACATACTTCAAAGGGTCCATTCGAGCTAGTACTAGTATTTTATGTGCTCCGAAGTAGTGTCACAATTTGGTCGAGGCCCACACTAATGTGAGGCAAGTCTTCTCCATCGGAATATATTTTCGTTCATACTCGACCATCATCCTACTGAGGTAGTAGATAGCCTTCTCTCTCTTGTCGTCTTCTTCGTATTGTCCCAGAATTACTCCCATTACTTTGTCATTCGCTGAGAGATATTAAATCAAAGGTTTTTCAGGGACAGGTGGCGATAGTATAGGCGGGTTAAGGAGGTATTTCTTGATATTGTTGAAGGCTAACTGACGTTGGTCATCCCATTTGTATTCAGCTCCTCCTTTAAGTAGCCTGTAGAAAGGATCGCATCTGTCTGAATGCTAGGAGATAATTCTCCTGATGAATTGCAATCTTCCTATCAGGCCTCGTAATTCTTTGATATTACTAGGAGGTAGCATCTCGAGGATGGCTCTGACTTTCGCAGGGTCAACCTCGATCTCTCGATTACTAACTATAAAACCAAGTAACTTTCCTGAGGTGACTCCGAAAACACATTTCTTTGGATTAATTTTTAGCTGATACTTCTTAGCTCTTTATAAAACTAGTCAGAGCGCTTCAACATGTCCTATTCTTATTTGGGACTTCACTAATATGTCATCGACGTAGACTTCTACACACTTATGCATCATGTCATGAAAGATGGCCATCATGGCACATTGATACGTGGCTCCTGCATTCTTAAGCCCAAAAGGCATAACAACGTAACAGTATGTTCCCCATGGTGTGGTGAAGGAAGTCTTCTCTTGGTCGAACTCTACTAATTTGATCTGATTATATCCAGAGAAGCCATACATAAAGGATAACATCTCATGTCCAGCGGTGTTGTCGACTAGAGTGTCAATGTGTGGGAGTGGGAAGTCATCTTTTGGGCATGCCTGGTTGAGATTTCGAAAGTCAATGCAGACTCATACTCTGCCATTCTTCGTGGCGACAAGTACTATGTTGGCGACCCACTTAGAGTAAAGAACGACTCAAATAAATTTAGCTTTGTGTAACTTGTCGATTTCTTCTTTGACTTGGAGGGCAATTCGTGGGTGCATCCTAAGAAGTTTTTACATAGCAAGCTTTGCATCGGGTTCTAAGACAAGACGATGCAAAGCCTGTTATGCAAAAACCCTAAACTCGGACGATCCTTCAAAAAATATAGACTTGTTGTAAATTTGGCATTTTTATTTTATTTTTTAATTTTTTTAGGAGTCCTCAGCTAATGAGACCTTTGGAATAAGTGAGGCGGGTGATAGTGGCACTGATGTTCAGATTTCCTCTATCACGTTAATGGCCTCTTCATCGAATAAACTCTGAAGATCATAGCCGATTGAACTATCCGTGTCTGAGTCATAATATGGTGGTTCTTTCCACTGAGGGGGATCTCCCAAAGGATCCTCAGGGGTAGCAAGTTCTTTTCCTTGATCTTCATAATATGTTGGGATGAGCGCACATGCTCGACAGCAAGGTTGATAACGGTGAAGAATACAGGGGGATTCCCATCCCTCTAGATTTGAATCAAAGATGGTATCAAACTCATCTTCTTGATCTGATAACGCTTGAAGTCCTAAATTAGCTCGCTCAGCTAACTCGAGTGCAGGGAGATCTATCCAGTAGTCTTCATCATCACTCGGGGGACGTTGCCATTCCTATTCGAGAGATTTCTAAAATATTTAGAGCTGCGGCGAATTCGAATATGTAGAAGTGTTTAGTTTGAGTTCCTCTTCAAATTCTATAAAAGTAGGTTGAGTGTTTCCTTCTTGATCAGATGGATAGCTATCGGGATTCTTTGCTCCTTGTGCTAGTAGCTGAGCTGGTAGGTCATTGCTGGTGTCTGTCATCCCGGGGTTGGAATGGTTTGATTCCTCTATCACAGACCGTCGGGCCCACTTAGCGAAGCGTTCTAATATACTGGTGCATGCCCTATAGCGGGGCTGATAAGGGTGAACGATACAAGGGGAATCCCACAGGCATTCCCACCCTACAAGGTCAAGGCCGAGGCAGATGCTATACGGGTTAAGATTCTCTTACGGGGTGTCATCCTCTTCCCACATTGAGTGCAAGTGCTCTTTGTCATCTTGTAGGGCAGCTATATAAAAGTCTTCGTCATCGGCAAATCCCCAATCTTCTAATTGTGGCTTGATTTCTGGAGGTTCTTCCCTCTCAACTGTAGATTTCTTATCGTTAAACAACGGCTTGACCCTTTCGAGCGGTCTATCGATATCGTCGTTGAGACTCATCAAATAGTTGAATGCTTTGGCCATTTGTTCAATTTCTATTTCTTGGGATGTGGTGAAGGATACTTCCTTACACTTCGGCGCATCATCCTTCTCAGTAGCCCCATAGACAAAGTGGTCATATAAAGACCATTTCTGTGAGGTAGGGAATAAGTCGGCTTGTGGGTCGTCCAATTGATAACCTAATCCTATGTATTTGCATATTTTTATTAGGACGACAGGTCCTATATGACCTTGCTTATTCTTACCGAGTCCGATGTGAGGGACGTATCTAAGTTGGTACATGAGATCCCATCCTTTCGTCGTGGTGGGGTTGATGTCATAATGTTTGGCGAGGTCTAGACCGACCTCTCTCCTTACTAATTTTTGTTGACGCATTGGGGAAGAACTAGGATGGGCAGGGGGACAGACTTCTACAATGGTTGCCTCTCTAGGGATTTGGGTCTTTTGAATGTGGCCTATGTTTAATACCAAATCATGGGCCATCGGGATGCTTGCCGCATAATCAGTGTCTATCTCCTGAAGGGGTGGATCAGCATATATACGGACGATGGAGTCCTCATATGGGAATTTGATGGATTTATGGTATGTGGATGCGCCGGCCTTCATAGACTCTAACCATTTTCTTCCTAAGATAAGATTGTACGTACTAGTGGAATCGAAAACATGAAAGGTAACATTTATCGTTACAGGTCCAAATCGATCCTGTAGCTTAATAGTTCCTTTCACGAAACGACGCGAGCCATCGTAAGCTATGAGTGACAGCGCGGAGGGCCTTACATCTTGTTTTGTGTATTCAAGAGTCTTTAACGTTGTGAGAGGGCAGATGTTAAGTCCTGCTCCCATGTCAACTAGCGCGTGTGGTATGGAGAATCCTCTAATTATGATCGTAAGATATATGGGGCCGCACTTCAGCGGGGGGACTCTTTAGGCATTTCTGCATCTATAAACATTAGCGTTGAAGGTTGCGCCATGACCGAAGCGATTTAATGAAGTTCGTCTAGGGTCGTGCCCTCGTCCACTTGCTTGTCTTCGAGCGTCCTTATCAACAACTGATGATGATTAGGCAATTTCTTGATGAGTTCTAGTATGGATATCTGGGCTGGGATCTTCTAGAGATATCACAGAAGATCATATTCTTGTCCTGGCTAGAGTGTCACTTCTTTGCCTAGCCGGTGAACCTTGGGTGCAGGTGGTTGGATGGTTGAGGTGCAGAGATTGGTGGAAGGATGATATCAGGTGGCGGAGATTCAACCAATAGTCTTTGGAGGTCCTCGCCTAATTGTTCCTCCATCTCAAGAGCTGGGAATTCAACCAATAGTCCTCATCATCACTCGCCGGTGGTTGCCATTCTTCTTCCAATGAATTCTAGAATATTTGAAGTTATAGCACATCCAAATATTGGGGTGCATCAAGTTCTATTTCTTCTTGGACTTCTAAAAAGCCAATGCGAGAATCTTATGTGCTTGTTGTTTGTCGTATCTTGCGCAAGATATCTCTTTCGCACTGTATTAGAATAGACACGCACAGGCCGTAATAGGGCAATTCCAAGTAAGGGCAGCGGTGTGGGCACTGCCAATTGTCCAGTAAGAATTGATAATCAAGTTTGTCATCATAATCTAGCCCTTCGCTCCGAGAGTGATTGACCTCCTCGAATAGATTCGGCTGTTTCGCTCACAAGTGATCTCCAAGTTCTATTTCAATAAGACTGGTCCAATATTCTTCTTCTTTGCTCGACATTGAGAGTCAGTCCTCTCTTTTCAGTTCATGAGGCCGGGATGACTCTGGTTCTTCCTCATTTCCTAAAGCGGCGATGTGGAAGTCCTCCCCGTCGGTCGACTCCCAGTCTTCTATGTGCAGCTCGCATTCTGGTGGTTCTCTTCTTTCGGTAGTGCAGGGTTCCTCAGTCTCAAACAGTGGTCCTACACCCTAAAGCGTCTTGTCAATGTCATTGTCGCTTTGGTTCAAGCTTGTTAGGTCCGCGAAGACTTTGGCGATCTACTCAATTCTTGTTGGTTATGGTTCGATGAAGGATGTTTCCTTTCTCCTTGGCACATCGGCCTTTTCAATGGTTCCATGGATGAAATGGTCATAGAATGACCATTTAGGCAAGGTTGGCAGGAGGTTGGCTTGCTTGCAGTCCGACTGGTAACCCAATCCTATGTGCCTGTGGACTTCTTTGGAATGACTGGCCCTATTTGTCCTTGTCTATTCTTGCTAAGTCATGTATGTAGGATGTATCCGAGCTGGTACATGAGGTCCCGTCCCTTAGTCGTGGTAGGGTTTATATCATACAACTGAGTGAGGTCAAGTCCAACAACTCTCTTCGTTAATCTTGATTGATATGTAGGTGAGCTAGGGTGAGTGACTTCTGCTATTGTTGTATCATTAGGTGATTGTACCTTTCTGATGTGGCTGGTGGATAGGATGGAGTTGTGGGCTGTTGGAATACTTGTCGCGTAATCAGTATTCGCTTCTTTGAGGGGCACATCGGCGTATATCCTAACAATGGAGTCTTCATGCGGGAACTTAATTCATTGATGATATGTGGATGCTACAGCTTTCATAGACTCCAATCATTTCCTTCCAGATTGTAGGTACTAGACGAGTCAGAGACATGGAATGTGACGCTTTCAGTGACCAGTCCAAGGCGAACTTGTAACTTAATGGTTCCTTTAACAAAATGTTGAGACCCATCATACGCGATGAGGGACAATGATGACGGCTTTATGTCCTGCTAGGTATATTCCAGCGTCTTGAGCGTGGTTATGGGACATATATTAAGCCCCGCTCCTATGTCAACCAGTGCATGCAGTACTGAGATGCCTCTAATCATAACAGTCAGGTATATTGAGGTGGAGCTCTCACGTAGTAATTCTTTAGGCATATCAGCTTCAGTGAAAGTGAGCATCGGAGGTTGTGCTATGACCCAAGTGATTTCATGTAACTCATCCAAGGTGGTATCTTCATTTACATGCATCTCATCCAGTGTCTCTATCAACAATCTGTGATATTCCGGTGACTTCTTGATAAGCTCAAGGATTGATATTTGCGCTAGTATTTTCTCGAGGTGCCGCAGCAGGTCATATTCCTGACCTACTTCTAGAGCTGGCTCTATGCCAGGGCAATGAGCTTTGTTGACATTTGGCTGAGGTAGTGGAGGTATTGGTTCTGGAATCGAAGGCGGAGGGATCGTATGAGAGGGTGGAGGTAGGTTTACTACTCATTCCCTCGCTATCTTTTCTGACGAGTGAGTGTCATCGTTCTACTTTTCTTAGGGGAATGGCGGTGGTGGGTAATGGGTTCCAGATTTGAGAACTGGGCACGTTGGCTGTTGATGTTGGGGTGTTGATGAACCCGCCGTAGTACTTATCGTGAATGGGGCGAAATTGAGGAAGGAATGCGCAGAGGAGCTATGCCGTTCCACGGTGGGAGATACTGAGTGTAATCTTTCTCTTCTAGAAAAGTGAATATCAGGGCTTCTTCCTTATAGGATCCTTCGCTCGGTTGACTCATCTTGGCATCGGGTGGTGTTCTACTATAGCCTCATGTTGTTATCTTAAAGTATTGTGGGTGACGTTGTCCACCCACGCCGCAATCTGCTCTGTAGTTTAAAGGGCATGGTCTTCATGTTCGGGTTCAGAGTCAGACAATGATGGAGTCAGCTATGGGTTTGGAGGAGTGAGAGGTTCGGGCGAAGGTTGATGGAGGTTTGGTTTCCATGCCCTAAACTATTGGACTCTGATTTGAGTAAAATTTAGGTAGGGAGGCAGATTTGGGGGTGTGACCCGAGTGATTGAGGTCGAAGGGTGTGACCGAACAGTTGGGGGCCTTTGAGGCTCTACTGGACTGACAAAGGTAGTAGGCAGGGGAAGGGGAGTGATTAAGGCAGAAGGACGAAAAGCAGGTCGACCGGGAAGGTCTACTATGGTGATGTGGGACACTGGCCCTAGGTTGTGATTCGATATGGGGTTGTTAACAATCCCGAGGTTTTACGGTGGTTGGTTGTGAGAATTCTTGAGAGCCTCCTAGTCGATCTGATTTTTATCACTCATATCATAGATCACGTCCCGGAGAACCCAACAGTCTTCTAAATTGTGTCCTACTTATCGATGAAATGCGCATAACTTACTATAGACCAAATTTGTTGGCTAGGACTGCGATCATTCTGGTGCGAATCTAAGAAGGTTTTGATTACTTAGGAGGCGGAAGATATTCAAGATAGTGTCGGGTAGCGGAGGGTAGTGCTCCCTTTTTGGCTTGTAGGGTCCTCTAGTTTGTCAATTAAAATTTTGCAACGGAGGCACTTTATTATAATTTTGGGTGTTGATTGGCCTATTTCGAGCGACATTCTGGTTCTGAGTGTTCTGGTTAGGGTATTGGTTTCAGTTTTGGTACTGGTTCTGATTCTGATTAGGATACCACTGCTGATTCTGATTCTGATCAGAATTCCTCGACTAATAGTTTTCGTTATCGAAGTTATGGCCCTGGTCGGCGATAGTATTGACTTGCTTCGAGCCAGAGGCTTTCTTCTTACTCTTCAACTTTGAATCACTGGAAGTAGCGGTCTTCGAGGTTACTATTGAAAAGGTGAGGTCTCCTCCCTATATATGTCATTGGATGCGGCTGGTGCGTGAGTGAAGAGTAGCAAAGTCAGGCGCTTATGACGAGAGCGCTTTGGAGAGGCTCTTTGACATTGTTTATGATGATGTCGATCGCATCCTTCTCCTTCATCTGACTTCTAGTGCGGGTGGCCAACTTCCTCCAACATGCTACAAAATCTATGAAGTCTTCCTCGAATTCTTGCTTAGTTGTCATTAAATCATTGAGACTAACTATTTCTTGTATCATATGCTTATACTAGTCTAGAAATTGTCCGGCCAGATCATCGAACGTGTCGATTTTGTGAAGTGAGAGTTCGACGAACCAATCGAGAGCTTCCCTTTCTAGCAATCTCTGGAAATAATGTATCAAGAGTCCTTGATTGTCAGGAATGGGTCGACAATCGTTGCAAAAGAGCGCCAAATGGTGGTTCAGGTTTCCCATACCATTGTATTTGTTAAACTTGGACAGCTTGAATCCTACAGGTTAGGTGAACTCTAGTTCTTGACAGAACTTATCGAATTCAAATGAGTAACCAAAGCGTTCTCTCTTAGCCATGTATTCGTCGAGCATTTTAGGGAAATCCTCTACTCTAAATCCCACAATTCCATTGCAATATCACTATTTACAATGTTGTGCTCAGATCTACAATCTATGCAGCATCCAATCCCTTACAAAGCCTCTAAAACTCTTAATTACAATTCATAACCTCACCCTAGCTATTGGAGAATTTTTAGCCAACCATAATTAGCTAAAAGCAAGGAAGAAGAAGAGGGAAAAGAGAGGGAAAATTTGGAGGGAAAATGAATTCGAACTTGGCTCTCCCTCTCTCAATTTCTGGATGATCCTTTTTAATATGATTTCTCCTCTATTTATACCTTTTTCTCAGATCTATTTCAGCCAATCAGAACTCAAAAGAATAATACAGTTATGCTGATGTGGCTGATCCCTCTTCTAGAAGCTTTTCTCTTATTGGTTCACAACTGACAAGTACATGTGAGGTAGTTAGAGTTCTCGCTCGTGCTCAATTGAATACCAAAAATACCCCCCAGGGGTTGCTGTCGCGCCTTGGATCGTGTGCGCAAAATCTGGAAGTTGTAGCTGCTGAAGAAGGGCCATGAGATGTTCCCAAAATGAATGTTGAGAGGTTCAGGGAACTTCGCGATGGGCTCTTAGTCTGCTTGCTCTGTATTTCGATAGGTTTGGAAAAACTCTGCTGCGTTGAAGTGCACAAGTCGATTAGGTTAGCATATCTCAATAGGATTGAAGTGGCTCTCGATATCTTCTGTTCAGTTCTTCGTTCATCCTGTCGACAGGTTACAATCAACCTATCAACCTGGTGAAGTGTTTGACAGGTTCTAGGATCATCTTGACAGATTCTAAAAGGTCTTGTCGAAAGCTTCTCTCGATCTGCTCGATAGGTTCAGTTGAACCTCGCGACTTCCCCTACACCTTTAGGTAAGGTGTCGACAGGATTCTTTTACTGCAAGCACAACCTATCGACAAACAACTAGAACCTTGCGATAGCTTAATGGATCCTCTCGACAGATCGATATTTGAGCTTTAGAACTTCTCGACAGCTTCTACCTTGAGTTTCCTCAGCTGGCACCTATATATGGTGTGTTGTCTACCATCCGTTAGCACTTAACAACCTCTTGGTGGGTTCAATCTGTCTTCTTTGCAACTATGCTTAGTCTCAAGCATGCCTTGTTGATCCCATGACCTTCTCATGAATTTATAAAGCTCTGATTGCATGGCTGACAGGCCTTTGGGCTGTTGTGAACACATGATGAGGAGCAGATTGCTTCTTTGGCCTTTTTAGGTGGATATCTACACTAAGGCTGAATTTTATTACTTATCTACAAAATATAATTAAAACACCTTATTAGTCAGCTCAAGGGTCCAATAAAGGTCAGGTTAGGAGGTGAAAAATAGTATTTTTTACTGCTTAACAATTAGACCTTTAATTAATTTAAGTGTCATAATTCTATTAAAAATATAATTACTTTACGTATCCTAATTCTATTAAAAATCTAATTACTTTAACTATCCTATTTTTAATTAGCATAGATTTCCTGATTCTATTAAAAATCAAATTATTTTAGATATTCTATTTCTACAGGAAATCTAATTATTTTAAGTTTCCCATTTATACTGGGATTCTAATTATTTTAGGTTTCCTACTGCTACTAGGAATCTTAAAAAAGGGATTGGGCCGGCTATGCTAAGGAGGATCGGCCCCATTCTCGGGTACCCTCCATAAGTTCCCTTGGGCAAATCGGTTGGCTAAGGGTCATTAAAAATAGTATTGATTGAAAAAAAAAACTGGTTTTTGTATTGAAAAGTTAAGGTTTTGAAGATTAAAACTAAAGAATTTTTAAGATCAAGGTTAGAACTGAAGAATTATAAACTAGAAGAGATTGAAACTAGAAAAAAGCTATGTTCTAAAATAATTAAGGACTAAGAACTGGTTATAGAGATTAAGAACTAGAACCATAAATTTAAAGATTAAAATTAAGAACTAGTTCTAGAAATTAAGATCTAGAACCAGAGATGCGAAAATTATGATTTTGAATTCGAAAGATAAGAGTTAAAATCAAATATCTAAAGATTGAAAGATTACGAACTAGAGAAACTAGAACTAGAAATTAGAAAGAGAACTAAAATTTAAAACTAAAATTGGAATCTAGAATGGAAATTTTAGGACTAAAACCTTGTTCTAGAAGCTAAAATCCAAAGATTAAGAACTAGAATTAGAAACTAGAATTGAAACCTAAAATCTAGACTAGAAATTAAAATCTAAGATCTATGAAATTAAGTACTAGAAATTAGAACTTAGGAACTAGAACCTAGAACTAGAAAAGGAAATTAGAAACTAGAGCTAAGAAATTACCTAGGCGCTAGAGAGAATCTTGAAATCCCTAAGAAAGGAACTCAAAAACTCGATTGTTTGATGTGCTGAAGTGTTGGGTAGGGGGGTCTATTTATAGATATTCAGGTAATTGCGCGCCCTATGGGAGGTGCACAATTAGACGGTCAAATCTAATTGCGCGCCCTGTGTGGTGCGCCTAATTGGATTACGCACCCTATCTCAGGCGCTTAATCACTTTAAGTCGGTGACCAACTTCGTGAGTGACCAGCTGACTGGCTCAACATGGTGTCCGAGTTCTAATCTATATAGAACTAATTGCGCGTCTTGTACAGCGCGTGCAATCGATTGCGCATGTTGGTGTGGGCACAATCGGGTCTTAAGGCGGCCTCTAGAAGGTTAAGGACTGGTCTATGTTAGACCGATTGCGTGCCAGTGATGGGGCGTGCAATTGAATTACGCGCGCGTTATAGGGCGTATAATCCACTCCTAAAGTGAACCACAGGAAGAATAGGCCTGGTCCAAGTGGGACCAATTGCGCACCAACTATGGGGCGTGCAATTAAATTGCACACGCTGGACAGAGCACGCAATTCGGGACTTTTCTTGGGTTGAGTTGGGTTCGAACCACAAGGCTATTGTTTCAGCCTGTGCTTCGACTATATACTATTATTTCAATATATAATCCCCGTATTAGGGTTGTGAGATCTGATCCACAAAGCCATTGTTTCAGCCTGTGTTTAGTCATATACTATTGTTTCAGTATATGGTCCCCGTATTAGGGTTGTGGGATCTGAGTCACAGAGCTATTGTTTCAACTTGTGTTCAGTCATATACTATTATTTCAATATATGGTCCCCGTAATAGGGTTTTAAAGCTTTCAGAGAAGGTAAGTCCCTTTCGAAAGTCATGGGTAAGGTCAAAGGTTGATCAAATAGGTTTGTACATTCTAAGAGGGAAAAATTGGGGTGTCTACAATGCCCCTCTTTGGTATCCGATTACTAATGATCGAATGCCAAAGAAAAAGACATCCGAAGAGACCCAAGGCACGCTAACGGGTCTGTCGTATTCAAAGCGAACTTCAAACATCAAATGGTAACATGGTGAGTACACGACAGCCCTGTCTATCAGGAAAAACATCCGTTCCTCAAGGCTATCAGTCCCCAAGCGCTTAGCGATATTACTGGGCATGACCGAGATGGTGTGAGTTACGAAGCCCAATATACTAGAAAAAACGTCCGCTCCTCGATATGATTTGATGAGGTTTGATGTTCATGTTTCATTCTGAATAAAACACCCCCAAGAGCGAGAGGGTGATCGACCCATACTTAAAGATTGGCGTGAAGCAAAGACGCAAAGATCCACAGTTTGGGTCCAATCTCATGAGGCATTGATTTTTCCATTCGATTGGCCATGGGTGCCCCTACGCAAGGTAAGGTTCGACGCCTCTGAGCGAACTCGTCGATCCTAAAGATAATTTAGCACAACTACTCGAGCAAAAAGAATATTGATGTCGCAATGCTTTTTGGGAGTGTGTGCCGCCTATGAAATGTGCCCTGGATCAACATGACCTAGAGTACCCAACTTCAAAATAATACTAAACAGATCTGGCCAAATTGGGTGCTTATCAAAGGAGACACCCAATCCTGGTCTCTGCCAACAATGATCTTACAAATCATTTAACTATGCATAAAAATGTACCCATTAGGGGCAATAAGTAATAAAGGCGATGAAAGTTCTGACCCAGATCCCGTCAGGGTATAATTTATATGAACAAATGACCATCCTACAGATATCGAGACGCATGGTGCCTATCTAAGGAAAATCGCACCAATGCAAGCTTTAAGCTTGCAATAAAAATAAGGGAAATGAACCCTTTTACATGCATGTTTGAACATAGTTGATTAATGTGTAGTTTCATTTTCAACAGGTTGGTCTCAACTAACGATTAACCTTTTTCTGAAGAATCTGAAGTTTAAGACACTAAAGTTCACATGAATCCAAAGACAGAGCTCTTAGCTCGAGGATTTAGCAGTAGAATCAACCTAATCAAAACATTGACCGCTTGATCGGGATTGACACCATTGCACCTACTTTAAAGTAGGATCCAAAAGATCCAAGCCAAACCTTAGACTTATGACATTAATTTAGCACACCTGCGTTGCCGATAAAATATTGACATTTTACCAAATTGAAGCACATGCATAACGAAAAAGTAATTTTTTCTTTTTCAAAAATGATTTTCTTTCTTCTTTTTTTTGTCTCTTTTTTGGAATAGACTGAACGTAAATGGTTAGATGCTTCATTTGATTTGTCCATCACTAAGAGGTTGCTTGCTTCGAGGCTTTTGACCATTTGATATTCCTGCACATTCTTAAGAAAACGTCAGTCCCTTTTTTGTTTATATAGGTAACAATATGCATCCTAATTAACAGAAGGAGAAGCAAACCTTTACCTACTCATTTTCAAATTTTAAGATTTATATATTTTTTTAGATTTTTGTTTTTAGAGATTTTTTGTTCTTTTTCTTTATTTTTGAGATGGAAGTACGATGTTGTAAATATGTACATGAGAGGAGTATATATTTTTTAGATTTTTTGGATTTCTTATTGTTATTGTTTTTATTTTTTATATATATTTTTTTGCTTTTCAAATTTTGTAAAGGGTGAAACAGGGCATCACACCAATTATCTTTTTGAGATGTGGTGCAAGCAAAGTACATATATATAAATGGAAAAAGAAAATCTATTATCTTACACAAGATTGATTTTATTTTATTTTTGCCTTGTAAAGGGAGAAATCGGGCGTCACACCGATCATCCTTTTGAGATGCAGTGTACACATAGTGTCGGCATGAAAATGGGAAAGAGAAATCTATTATCTTCTATAAGTGTGGTCTTCTCCTCTCTCTGATGCCCTAACCAAGGGATGAGGTGACGGGCCCTCTTTTGAGCATAGTCGAACCACCCATTCATGTGGTTGGACCTGAGTGGGGGCCCAAAATTTTCAAGGTCGAAACGACCATCCCTTCAGAATGAATCAACCTTTTATCCTTACCTCGGATCATACATTTGACGATGTAATTATAAGATCTACCTGATCAGGACCCAATTTGAGCAAACATGGGCGGCCCAGTTAGCAACCAGATAATCGAGAATGTAACTAAGGGAATAACCAATGACTTTCTCTTGTTCTTTTTTTTTCTCAACCGCTTTTACTCACAGTGCCCAAGACAGGTTTTTACTGTGCCCGTTGTTGCCCTCTTTTTTACTCGTAACGCCTTTGCGGGTTTTCACTACGTCCATAGGTATGCATTTTTATCCCAGACGCCTTTTCAGGTTTTCACCTGGTCCGCACAAGCTCGCTGTTTTTACCCATGATGCCCTTTCGGGTTTTCACCACGTCCATTTTACTTTAAGCTTATATATTTTCTTTTTCTTTTCTCTTTTTATTTTCTCAAAAGCCACGACATGGACGTGGACTCCGTCATAGTCAAATGGATGGAGTTATGTGCTGTCTCTCAGCTTGGCTCGTGCTGACTTAATAGATACCATGACTGCTCATAGACCATAAAAAGGGCTTTCTCTCAGGATGAATCATGGTCATGGGTTTGAAAGGGATAGGTTAGGAATTTTGAAGGTATTCTCGGGTTAAAAGGTTTCCTTAATTAGGTTCAAGTTGTAGTAATGCACTTCTTCCTTGAGGATTTTGACTGTACATGCCTCACTTTTTCTTTTCTATATTTTTTATTCTTTTTGCTTTTTTCAGACATCCTCTTTTTGGGATTTTGCTTTTCTAATTTTTTTAGGTTTTGAGGGTAACTCTTTTTCTCCTTTTTTATTCGTATATATACACACATTGTCTTTTCTTGGGAGGTGTTTATTGAAAGAAAGGCCAATGGCTCAACGGGTGTAGCAAGGGTATAAATGTTCAGGGACACTTTTTAGCTACTTGACTTTGAAATGATGGCCTCTTTTATGGGGTCCTTAAGCAGTCACGTATCCATCTTATCAATACTTACCTTGTTGCGGAGACTAAGAGTAGAATTATCGTACTTATCCAGCATTGATGGGTTAGGAAAGTGATCCCCGTCTATGGTGGCAAAGCGGAGCGTGTATCTCAAAAGTACCTCTCGAATGACGTAAGGTCCTTCCCAGTTGGGCTTGAATTTTCCTCTCGGATCAATGTGGAGAGAAGGGAAGAATTTCTTGAGTACTGTGTTACCCACTTTTAAATCTCGGATGCAAACACGCTTGTTCTAAGCCCGTGTGATCCTTCTCTGATAGGCCTGGGTGTGACACAAAGCCAGAATCCTTTTCTCATCTAGTAGGTTCAGTTGCTCAAAATGGGTCCTCTCTTTCTCGGCCTCAGGTAGATCAAATTCGATGAGGATATGGAGTGAAGGTACTTCCACCTCAACTGGCAGTATTGCCTCGATTCCATACACAAGGGAGAATGATGTCGCCCCTGTAGCGGTACGAATCGATGTTCGATAGGACCAAAGTGCAAAAGGTAGAATCTCGCTCTAATCTCGATACATGACGACCATTTTCTCAAAGAAGCAGATGACTATCTTACTAACAGCTTCGACGACCCCATTGGTTTGCGGCCTATATGGCGATGAGCGATGATGTTTGATTTTATATTACTCACAGAAGGCTTTGATGTGCTTGTTCACAAAGTTAGTACCATTATCCGTGATGATTTCCTTGGGAACGTCAAGCCGGCACACAATGTTATTCTTGATGAACTTCTCGACATGACTGGCTGTGATGTTCCTATATGGTGCTACCTCTACCCATTTGGTGAAATATTCAATGGTGACGAGGATGAACTGATTCCCATTAGAGGCTTTCGGATTGACCTTCCCGACAATGTCGAGGCCCCATGTGACAAATGGCCAAGGAGTGGTCATGCTGCATAGATCTATAGCAGGAGCATGTATCAGACTGGAGTGTTCTTGGCATTTGTAGCATTTCTGAATGTGCTTGCAACAGTCAGCTTCTATGGTGGACAAGAAATACCCTTGTCGTAGGATCTTCTTGGCGAGCATGTGCCCATTGGCATGGGCCCCGCATACCCCTTCATGGATTTCTTTCATGATGTTGGTTGCCTCACTTTCAGTTAAGCATCAGAGTAGGATATTGTTGTACGATCATTTGTAGAGGCACTCACCACAAATAACGTAATTAGTCGCTAAACGTTGGATAGTCCGCATGTCCATCTTGGACGTTCCCTCAGGGAAAGCTCGAGTTTTGAGGAAGTTCTTAATATCTGAGAACCATGGTGGCTCATCATCAAACTTTGGGGGTTCCTCAATCTGGAGGTAAAAGACGAGTTCATTTCTCTACTCAATCATGATTGTTTCATCTCGACACCGTAGAAATTTCTACCACTGATGCCAACGTTGCTAGTGCATCGGCAAAGTGATTTCTTCCTCACTGGACATAAGAGAACGTAATATCATCGAAACATACGATCAGATCCTCGAGTTGCTCATGATACGGGATTAGTTATTCATCCTTCGTCTTCCAATCTCTGTGGGTTTAGCATATAATCAGTTGTGAGTTGCCAAATACCCTGAGATGAGTTACATTCAGGTCAAGTGTTGCTTGTAAGCCAGTTGCGCGGGCCTCATATTCGGTCATGTTGTTAGTGCAGGGAAGATTGAGCTTGATGGAGACTGGTATGTGAGATCTTTTTGGTGAAATCAGAATAGAATCAACTCCTTGACCTTCGGCGTTTGCTGCCCCATCGAAGTGCATTACCCATGATTCCTCTGTCTCTTCTTTGTCATCCTCTATCATGAACAAGATATCTTCGTCTAGGAATTCATTTCTTAAGGGCTCGTAGTCAGGTAACGGATTCAAGACCAGATGATCAACTGGAGCTTGCCCCTTGATCGACTTCTGAGTGACATATGTGATGTCAAATTCATATAGGAGGAGTTTCCAGCGTGCAGTTCGGCCTGTGAGAGCTGGCTTTTCAAACAAGTGCTTCAACGGATCCATTCGCGCCAGGAGTAGAATGGCTTGGGATAGCAAGTAGTGGTGAAGCCTCTGTGTAGCCCAAACGAGAGCTAGGCAAGCTTTCTCTATATGAGAATAGTGTGTCTCGTAATCAGTAAATTTCTTATTAAGATAGTAGACGGCCTGCTCTTTTCTTCCTGTCTCATCATGTTGCCCTAGGATGCATCCCATTAAAACTTATGTAGTGGAGAGTTACATTAAGAGTGGTCTCCCTAGTAGGGGTGATACTCATACCGATGGGTTGAAGAGGTAACCCTTGATCTTATCAAATATGACTTGACAGTCATCATTCCACTTAACGGGAGAATCTTTTCTTAGTAGCTTGAAGATCGATGTGCAGATAGGAGTAAGTTGTTGATCAATCACATAATATACCAATTTCTTACCCTTAACTTAGTGATGTTAGAACTTAGTTTGCTACTAATAAGTTAATGATGTATATATCTTAAGGAAAATTAGTAAAAGAGAACCAAAGTATTAATCTTCGTCAAAATGAACTCAAAAGAGCAATAAAAGATGATTGAGCGTAAAAAGACGATTCGCTACATACTATAAGCTAGAAAATCGTGAAAGAAGATTAAGCACTGTTACTAAAGAAGAGAATAAGAAATCGTAATTTATGATTCTTCAAAATACATTAAAGAAGTTAAAGCAATACAGAAGAAAAAAGTGGACAATCGTAATTCAGAGAATCATCCAAAGAGAAATCTATGAAAGATAAAAAATCGTGATTTACGATTTTTCAGAAAGAGAAGAAAAGAGACAATCGTGATTTATGATTGTATTAATAGAAGCTTTCCTGTTGCTACTACTATTGTAGATCACGTGAAGATCTACACCGCCATGTATAAAAGTAGAACTCTTGAATTAGAAGTTTGGCATATCACGGATCTCAAAAGATTGATGAAGATAGACTCCAAAAGATCTCTACTACTGAACAAAAAGGAACAATCCATAAGCGCATCAACTATGGAAAGCGAGGAATATAATTAGAATTAGAGTTATAATAGGAATCATTTTTATAACTCTTATTTAGAGTTACAAATAAGATAGCCGGGTGTAGGAATAATCCATCGAAGAAATTCTCACCATCAATTAATGACTGAGGTTGGGTTTTCTTTTGATCAAATTTAGAGTAGATTTTTATTGCTTTGCAGATTAGACATCCAAGGTTTCTCAAGAGCAATTGATGATTACAATTGGGAGTTGAAGATTAGAGTAGATATTTATAGTTTCTCAGAAGTAATTGACGACTGTCGCTGAGGGGTAAAAGATATAATTTTATTGCTTTCTAATTTAAATTTATTTTATTATAATTTTCTGCTTTGTAAACATCTCCGAATTTTAATTTCAATTGACGACTTACGTTGAAGTTTGCAGATTATTGTAACGATTTTTACTTTTCCATCTTCAGTTTTCTAGAATTTGATTGACGCCCAAGTTTTAGGAGATTGTTGATTAGAATAAATCTATATTGATAGGATTTTAATATTGATTGATGACCAATGCTAGGAAACTTGATATATAGTGTAACGGTACTGTTTAAATTCATAAATATCCGATAACTGAAGATTGTGATTGATGACCATAATCTGAAGAAGGAGGATTAGGATTTAGTTTTTGCAATTTAGATTAAGAAACAATTCTTTTATTCATATTTCTCCAATAGTTTAGGAACTTAAAAGATAAATATAAGTTTTCAGAAAAATTAAGTTAATATAGAGAAACTTGTCTTTGTGGGAATGATCCTATACTAGCTCTACAATTTCCATTGTGCGCTTGCAATAGGTTAAGACTTAATTAGATACATAAAGGTAAGAAGTCAACTTTTTGGTGTCATTTTCAGGGACAGCATTAGTTATATTAATTTAAGAAAACAAGTATTTATCTTTCTCTTTTCATATTTTTTTATATTTTCAATTTTCTCTGATCACTTCTTAAATCTTTTGCAGGTTTATTCGGAGTGACAAATCGGAGTTTCAACTTCCCCTGATCAGAGAAGCTTGAGGCTTAGATTTGTTTTCTCTCCCTGCCTGATAGAATAAAAATTAAAAATATATATATATATATACAAAATAATAAATTTTCTTTTTGTATGTATCACACCCGATCTAGAAGCCTAGACTTCATCTAGCGTGATCCAGAAATTGAAAGAGCTGTCTTGCATAATTTAGCATCACACCGTATACCCACAAGAGAATCCTTAGTTATGGCTAACGATTTGTCAATCCAAGAACATTTCTGTCCACTAGCTTTGACCAAGCCCTCTTGTATAGTGATACCAGAAGTGCCTCCAGGTCAAAATTATGAAATCATGCTCCATAAACTTCAATCTATACCGACCTTTCATGGCCTTGATCGTGAAGGTCCCTACCAGCATCTAAGGGACTTCATAGAGCTTTGCACAGTATTGCAATTATAGCATGCCAACAAAGAGGCCGTAAAACTACGTTTGTTCCTATTCTCTCTCAAGGATAGGGTGAAGGCATGGTTAATTTCGTTACCTGTCAGAAGTATTACCGCATGAGAGGACTTGCAGTCTAAGTTCTTGGGCGAGTACTTCCCAATTAATAAAACTAACCAAATTCACCAAGAGATTCAAGACTCCAAGCAAAATCCAGGAGAATTAGTTCATGAGAGCTGAGAACGGAAGAAGGATTTGTTACGGAAGTGTCCTCATCATGTGGTACCAAATTGGTCGATAGCGTAAAGCTTCTACCAAGGGTTGACTAAGACTAACCAGTCTACAGTCGATGTCATGAGTCGGGGAGCCCTTATGGCTCATAACGGCCAGCAGTCCTAGAATTTATTCGAGAAACTGGCCAATAACTCAAAATAGAAGCAGGCTCTGTTTAGATCTGATTCAGGTGTCACTCGCCACACCCCGCTAGCGAGGGGTGTTAGTCACAGATTTATACTATTTTATACCCTTTAAACCTAGCTTTTATTAGTACTTAGAGTAACTAATAATTGGCTTTTAATATTGTTTTGAAGTTAGGAATAAATATGTATCCATCCATGAATAAGTGTTAAGAAGAGGAGATTAGAGTCAACCAAGAGCCTCAAAGTTATACATTTTAGGCTGAAGAGCAGATCCAGAGCAGCAGCTGCACATTTCAGCAAGTGCACACTAGAACTGAACTGAAGAATGCAGTTGCACTTGTTGGAAAGTGAAGCACTTGAATTACAAAGCAGCCATGTGGACACCTTTGAATAGCAGAACACTAGAACAGCCTTGGGGTTCATCATTCTCAGCTATAAGTGCACATTAGTTGCATCTCAATACTAACAAATTTCAGCTGTATTTTAATGCAGATCTCAAGTTCAAGAAACTGCAACAGAATGAAACTTAAGCAAAGCAACAATGCAACCTGTCAAGAGCTGAAGCAAGACATGGGACTGCTGGAATATATATTGGACCTGTCGAGGTGTGCATACAGCTGGTAAGCAAACCTGTCGAGTGCTAGAATTGGTGTAGCCAACTATTCGAGTTGTTCACAACCATACTACAACACCTATCGAGTACCTGTCAACCCCCTTCAGCAACAAAGCCCCATCCTCTCGAGAGGATCTCTTTCAGCCATCTTCTTGAATGCATTGTTTGACCTGTAACTTAACCTGTCGACTTGTGTATCAAATGGAGCCATAACCTGTTGAGAAGATCAGTGCAGCAGTCCTCCAACCTCTTGAAATACTATGTTACTTAACCTGTTGAGTTGATCAAAGGAACCTCACGAATTGTTGTTGTGTGAACCTACATTTCAACCTGTCGAATGGATACTTTTATGAAGCAGCAATTCAACCTCACGAATGGTTTATGTGGCAGTTCCCAATCTCTCGAGCAAGTGCATTCACCGTCCTCTCGAGTGGAGCTTTTACACTTCAGCCAACCTATCGAGAATCCAACTTCAACCTGTCAAGTTCTAGCTTGCAGCTTCAGCTCACCTCTCGATTTCTCTTCCCATCCTCTCGAATTGCGCCAGAAAACTTTCAGTACCTCTGGAGCTTCAGCCACTACCTTCAGCAACCTATCGATTAATTACTTCATCCTCTCAAGTTCATCTTCTCAAAGGACTACTGAAGCTGCAATCCATTAATTGATGAAGCCATCTCAACCCATCAAGCTGCTGCAGTTTAGACTTCATCAAGCCTCAAATGTTTTCAACAAATCCCTTGAGATTTCATCATGACTTCTTCAAGCTGATCCAAACCCGAGCTTCATCAGTCTTCAGTTATTTTTAGTATGATTAAAGGTCCATGGGGGCTATTTCGGGTTCCAAGGCAGCCAATGGATTGTGAGCTACTTTTGTGCATTCACAAAGATAGGGGCTGACCTGTCATATAATTCAAAATACTTGAAAGGTGCTACACTCCAACCTAATCCTCTCATTCTTCAAATCTGTAACAGCATTGGACTCCATTGGGTTCCATTAGCAATTACCAGTGGTCGATAGGGGCAGATTTGGGAACTCCAAAGCACATGGGATAGCTGCCCACATGCAAACTAATTTTCAAACCAAATTATTGGTGGGAAGCAAACTACTTCAGCTGTGTATAACAGAATGGATCTCTCTCTCCTCTCTGATTGGCTAGAATGCTAAACATATGGATTAGCATAAACTGAAATCAATTCCTCTCCTCTGATTGGCTGCAACTCAAGGCACATGGATCACTATATATGTATAAATAAGCATCCTTGCTTCTATAATTCTTGAGCAAGGAAACTAGAAACTTCTCTAAGTTCTCCTTGACTCATTTAGGTTTAGTTTTAGGTTTTATTTTTCCTTTTATCTTCCCCCTTCTCTCTCTAATTCAGCCTATTGAATTATATCTAGGTAGCAACCAAAGGCTGAGTTGTAATTGTAAACAAATCTATAAATTCATTGTGAAGAGCTCCAGATTCATGCACAGACTATAGGCTTGAGGGCAAAGCATTATAAGTTTTGATTAAGCAATGAAATGTTGATTTTAAAGATCCATTATATCTATAATTTTTCTATTCAATTGCTTTAGATTTTTCCATATTTGATGCACCTATGGTTGCCTGAGCTTATAGCCTTGCAACCATAGTGCCTGCAGTAATTTTATTGTTCCATCCTTTACCCTCACTGTTGGAGTAAATCTCTAGGATTATCTGTGACCATTCAAGTGGACAGATCATACCCTTAGGACTAATCCATAAGTGTAATAACCCGAAAAATCACGTCAAACGAGGACCTCGGGATCCGTGCCCGATTGGTCTTAGTTTTGACCATGAGATAGTTCATTGATGAACTTAAGGTGAGATGAGCGGATGTGATGTGTGAACCAGTGTAGAAGAGTGGAGAGATAGAGGAGTGTGTAGAGTAACACACACCGATGGGTGTGTATGTGCTCCACACCGAGAAAAGAGATAAGATAAAATGGGTTGAAAACCCTAAATTTCATATTTTGGTGGTTGAGAGGAGTAAAGAAGAGAGAGAGAGAGGAAGTAAAAGGAAAGAGATTAAGGAGGATTATTGCAAGATCAAAGGGATTCGGATTCGGCCAAACAAAGCTGGAAACCCTAACCTTCCAACCCTACATTTAAATCAAATTGAGGTTGATTTAAGGTGAGATTCTTGTAAATAAATGGTGTAGATTTATAGAATAAATTGTGGTTAAAATGGGTGGAAATTGTAGGAATATTGCTTAGAAAATAACTGAGAAAAGATTGGGGAAGAACAGCCAAAGAAGGCTGAATCTGGGGATTTCGACTAATCAAAATTGGGATTCAATTAATCGAAATTCACCAAGAAGTTGAAAAGTCAGATGACCACGAATTCGACTAATCGAATTGAATTTCGATTAGTCGACTTTGAATTTCGACTAGTCGAGTTGGGTGTCGACTAGTCGACTGAGAGCCTCCAGTGAGGAGTAAAAGTGGGTTGAGGGAAATCGACCAGTCGAAATTGGATTTCGACTAGTCGAGTAAGGATTTCGACTAGTCGAATTGGACTCGATTGGTCGATTTTGTATGATCAATTATTTAAGTGAAAATCGGACAGTTAGAACAGGGGATTTCGACTAATCGATTTTGAGAATCGATTAATCGAAATTGGACCTCGACTAATCGATTTTGAGAATCGATTAATCGAAATTGGACCTCGACTAATCGATTTTGAGAATCGACTAGTCGAGTTGGATTTCGACTAGTCGAACCAGGAACTCGACTAGTCGACTGACTTAGTTTTTGTTGAGTTGAGATTCTTACTTCAAGACTGTACGGGGGTCTTAAGACTTATTCATTACATCTTTGTGACATTTAGTCGTTTAATGGTATCATAGGGGATACGTTATGGAAGTGGGCACAAGGAGCCGAGTGGGACCTTGATGCATTGAATCGATAGAGACCTAAGGTAGGGAACACCTTGAACATGTACTTTATTTTACAAGAGCATGTATGTAGTGATATAGATTTCCATTCAAATATTTTACTGCTTAAAGAATTGTGAAATGTGTGTGTGTGATATTCATAAGAGTAAACTAACGAGCCATCCCCAGGGGATGAAGAAGTAAAGATAAGAGCATCGTGTGATGAGTAAATGGATACATCCTGTGGATGTATCCAAGGATTGAATCATGTTTGATAGGGCCTAAGCGATATAAGATAGCACACTTACTTACGGTGAATAACTATATGTAAGGCAATCATATTTTTATTATTTGAGGTTTGATAGGTTACCCACCGACGTGGCGGGATATCCACATCGACACGGCGGATATCCGTGACGATACGTGGCATAAACCGTAGGCGGTCACGAGGCCTATCCGTACATAGTAAGCACACCCCAGGGGTGTTGATTGAGACAAGTGAAACCCCGCCACCAATCCCCAGGGGAAAGGGGCTTGGGTACTATATGGTATTCCCAGGGAATACATTAAAACTGTCTATATAGATGACGATGAAGGGTATCTCATCGGGGCTCGATGCTATATTGCTCGGGGATTACTTAAGTTGAAAGTTTAAGTTTTGCTTTAGGCCTTTTCAGCATTATTCATGAGTAAATGAAAACATAAGTAATCAACAGTAAAACGAAATGCTTTTTAACTGTTTCATCAACAATTGCATAGATACATCATGCATGGCATATCATGGAATACATGTGAGTTATAATTTATATGTTCAAACCGTGTTTGTTCCCTATTGAGCTAGGATGTAGCTCACCCTATAGACTATACGTCGCAGGTCCACTACTAGCAGCCGGCTCGGAGGCCGATCCCGTGAGTCGGACCTTGCGATTTGAGTTGGAGCCACCTCCAGAGGACTTCTTCTAGAGGACTCCGCTGTGCCACTTTGAGGGATTTTTATAGAGAGTTTTGTACGGCTTGGTATGTCAAGCCTTGATTTTGTGAAAACCATGTATATAAGGTTTTGGATTATTCTTTTGGGACGAACCATCCGTGATGATTTCTATCATCGATGGTTCGGATCGGTTCTCCATTCATGTAGGGGCATGAGGGTAGAACTGTCTTTTGGAAAGTTAATTAATATAGATTTAAATTCCGCAATTTCATTTATAGTACTTTTGATGCTTGATATACCAGTGTTCCGTGTTTAGCTAAGGGCACGGTCAAGATGATCGTGCTGATGGCACGGGTTTCGGGGTGCCAAAATCCGGGCTGTCACAGTTGGTATCAGAGCTGTTTTCTTTTAGCAATTCTGACAAGAATTCTTTCGTCAGATCATAGGGGCTTCTGCTAACGAAACTTTAGTTTCAATTGCAGCCGCAATGTCAGCTAGAGGGAGAGGCCGACCAAGGGGAGGCAATCAAAGAAGTCTACGTAGTGGAGATGGTTACATCTCTCCTACCAATAGAGTGCCTTTAGGAGGTGCTGAGGCCCCAGGGGGCAGTAGTAGTAGACAGCAGGAGGAAGAGGATCGAGATCATCAGGATCAAGATCTAAGAGAGCAAGAAAGAGTGAGAGAAAGACAAGAAGATAGAGAGGAGCGACAAAGGATGATGCACACTATGGAGACTATGGCAGCTGCCATGGCACAACAAGCCGCATCCTTTGCAGCTCATGCATCAAGAGAACAGCAGCCACCTACACCACCTGTAGGACCTGCGTTGCCTGTGCCCTCATCATTTACAGAGTTTAGGAGGATGAGACCTCCTACATTTTCTGGGCAGGCAGACACAATGGCCGCTGAGAACTGGTTGATGGAGATGGAGAAAGTCTTTAGCGTGCTAACTTGCACGGAAGATGAGAGTGTAAGATGGGCAGCTTACATGTTGGATGGGGAGGCTGGGCCTTGGTGGAAGTCTGTGATACGGACTCGGGCTCAGGAGACCCCAGAGTTGCCTTGGACTTGGGAGGAGTTTGTTGAGGAGTTCAACAAACAATATTTTCCAGAAGTGGTGAGAAACCAACTAGAGAGATTAGTACAAGGGAGAATGACAGTGAGAGAATACGGGGTAGAGTTTCTACGACTTGCCCGTTTTGCTCCGGACTACGTCGCTACTGAAGTGATGAAGTCCAAGAGGTTTCAGCAAGGTTTGAAGCCTGAGGTTAGAGGAGGCGTAGCTCCATTTCAGCTGAGGACCTATGAAGAGGTCATGAGCAAGGTGTTGTAGAAGAGGAAAATAATATGAGATATCGTGAGGGAGAGCGTGCAGAGAGAGGAAGCGAACAAGGAAGAACGGCGCACTATGAACCGTGAACAAAAAGCCGAGGTTCATGGGCGAGAATCGAGACCACGCTTTCAAGGGGTTTGGAAGACCGGCGCAATGACAACAACAACACCAACAAGGTTTCCGTTACTCGCGGGGAAGACCTATTCGCTATGAGAGCCACCGCCATGTCTCTATCGCCCTTGTTACAGTGGTTCTCGTCTTGTTTCTTCACCTCGGGAGACTTGCGCAAAGTGTGGCAAGCCTCATAGGACGGTGGATTGTAGATTGGGAGCCAGGGGCTGTTTCCAATGTGGCAAGGTGGGCCACTTGATTAAGGATTGCGCCGAGACAGATAAAAGAAAGACGGTTTCAGTTGCAGCACCACGACCAATTCAAGCAAGGAAACTGATCGTTCAGGGGAGAGCCTATGCAGTCACTGCTCAGGAAGCAGGGAACGTGCATGACGTCATCCAAGGTGAGATTCCTTTTATAAAAAAAAAAAAAAAAAAAAAATTTAAAGAAAAATTTTACTTCATTAAAACCTTAGATAGAGAAGGAGCATACATTAGGAATTACATAGATTCTTTTCTCAATACAAAAAGCAGTATGTGAGTGAAGAGTGTAAATTGATGTGTAAATTATTGTATGTGTGCATGTATACTATAGGTACTCTAAACATATATGAAAAAGGATGTTTCGGTGGATATGACGCTCGAGTATTGATAGACCCCGGGTCTACCCACTCATTCGTCACTCCACGTTTCGCTAAGAAGATGAAGATTGTTCCAGAGACGTTAGATTTCGTCCTATCTGTGTCTATTCCGACTGGAGAGTTAGTAGACACGGAGTTAGCTTGCAAATCCATCATCGTAGCAGTTCGAGATTTGGAGGTGCATGAACTAGAAGCAAAGCTGATACTGTTAGACATGCAAGGGTTTGATGTAATCCTTGGCATGGACTGGTTGGCGCAACATTGTGCAACCGTCGATTGCAAGAACAAGGTGGTTATCTTCAGACCCAACACAAGAAGATCATTTCGGTTTCAAGGAGTGAGGTCGTCATCAGTACCACTGATCTCAGCAGTAAGGGCCGAAAAGATGATCAGAAAGGGTTGCAGTGGATACTTGGCTTTCTTGAAGGAGGACAAGGAAGAAAAGAACGTCATTTCTGAGATAGCAGTTGTGCGAGACTTCGCCGACGTGTTTCCAGAAGAATTGCCTGGATTACCTCCAGAAAGAGAAGTAGAATTCGCCATTGACTTAGCGCCAGGAACGGAGCCTATTTCGAAAGCACCTTATAGAATGGCTCCCGCTGAGTTAAAGGAATTGAAGGAACAACTACAAGAGCTTATGGACAAGGGGTTTGTTAGACCGAGCGTGTCTCCATGGGGAGCACCGGTCTTGTTTGTCAAGAAGAAGGATGGGTCAATGCGGTTATGCATTGACTATCGGCAATTGAACAAACTCACTGTGAAGAACCGCTACCCTTTGCCTAGAATAGAGATCTATTCGACCAAGCGCAAGGAGCAAGGTATTTTTCCAAGATCGACACGAGATCCGGTATCATTAGTTGACAGTCAAGGCGAGGACATTGAGCGACTTTCCGGACACGGTATGGACACTATGAATTCCTTGTTGGATTGAATGCTCGCTCGGCCGTTTATGGATCGATGAACCGAGTGTTTAAACCACACTTGGACTCTGCGTCGTAGTATTTGTTGATGACATCTTGATATACTCCAAATCCAAGACTAACACGAAGAACATTTGAGGATTGCTCTACTGACGCCACGTGAACACCAATTGTACGCCAAACTCAAAGAAGTGTGAGTTTTGGTTGGAAGAAGTTAGCTTTGGGACATGTCGCCTCAAAGCACGGTGTCACGTGGATCCAAAGAAGATAGAAGCGTAGTTAAATGGGAGCAACCAAAGACAAAGGATCGATGTCCAAGTTTTCGGGCTTAGTGCTATTATCGACGTTTCGTTGAGGGGTTTTCAAAGATATCGGGACCTCTCACAAAGTCGACACGTAAAGATTCAAGGTTTGAGTGGAGTGAGGCATGCGAAGAGTTTTCAAGAACTCAAACGAGACTCACTTGACTCCGATATTAGCGATTCCTTCGATGGAGGATACGCCGATACATCGTCACACAATGGCCTTGGTTGTGTACTCAACCAACACAAGAAGGTGATAGCTACGGATCAAGACAGGTTGAAAGAACACGAGAAGAATTACCCGACTCATGACTTGAACCGGCGGTCATTTTACGCTAAAGATTTGGAGACATTACTTGTATGGTGAAACCTTCGAAATTTTCACCGATCATAAGAGCCTCCGATATCTGTTTACACAGAAAGAACTCAACATGAGACAGCGCAGATGGATGGAATTCCTCAAGGATTACGATTGCTCCATACAATACCATCCTGGCAAGGCGAATGTAGTGGCCGATGCATTGAGTCGAAAAGGTTCAGCTCAGTTAGCTTCTTTGATTTTGGGTATGCACCGATGGAAATTATTGGAAGACCTGGCATTCTATGATGCGAACATTGAGTCAAAGGACACTGGATCCTTTTTGGCTAACATATCAGTAAAGCCAGTGATATTTGAGCATATCCACGATCTACAGATGAAAGATCCGGCATTAACAAAGATTCATCAAGACGTGAGTGAAGGCATCAGGTCGGACTTCTCATTGAAAGAAGATGGTTCTTTATTGTTTAAGGGCCGTCTATGCATTAGGACAATGTCAATCTAAGACGAACGATTCTTGATGAAGCTCATAAGTCAAATTACGCTATCCACCCTGGTAGCACCAAAATGTACCAAGATTTGAAAAAGAACTACTGGTGGAGAGGACTGAAACAAGACGTGGCCGAGTATGTGTCACGATGTTTGACTTGTCAGCAAGTGAAGGTTGATCATAGACATCCTGCTGGACTATTGCAACCTTTACCAATACCAGAATGGAAGTGGGAATCGATCTCAATGGATTTCATTGTTGCATTACCCGTCGCCAAGAGACACAATGCCATTTGGGTCGTCAGAGACCGATTGACCAAATCGGCACTTTTGCCGCATAACACTACGATATCTGCAGGAAGATTGGCGATTTATACATGAAGGAAATTGTAAGATTACATGGTATTCCAAGCGGCATAGTTTGAGATCGTGATCCACTATATACGCCCCAAGTTTTGGAAGAAATTTCAAGAAGGAATAGAACTTTAGTTCACTTTCCATCCTCAAACCGATGGATGCAGAGCGAGTAAACCAAGTGATAGAAGACATGCTCAGAGCGTGCATGCTTGATATGCAAGGATACTGGGATGAGTATCTGCCGATGCTCGAGTTCGCATATAATAACAGTTTTCAAACGAGCATTGGCATGGCACCGTATGAAGCTCTGTATGGACGACGATGCAAGTCACCTCTCAATTGGGAGGAAACAGGTGAGAAATTTGTATTAGGACCAAAACTGCTTGAAGATAACGCTACCGTCGTTCGAATTATCAGAGAAAGGTTGAAGACAGCACAGAGTAGACAGAAAAGTTATGCCGATATGAAGCGGACTAGTGTTGACTACAAAGTGGGTGAGCATGTTTTTGTGAAAGTGTCACCTATGAAAGGTGTAATGAGATTTGGAAAGAGAGGGAAGTTAAGTCCACGTTATGTTGGACCATTTGAAATTTTGGGACGAGTAGGCGAAGTTGCATATCGCATTGGTTTACCACCGCTATTTGATCGAGTGCATAATGTGTTCCACATATCGATGCTCAGGAAGTACGTAAATGATCCGTCTCATGTATTAGGGAAGCAACCTATAGAGATGTGTGAGGACATGAGCATGATAGAGGAACCAGTGGAGATTTTGGATCGAAAAGAACAAGTACTGCGCACTAAAGTGATTCCCTTAGTGCTTGTTCGGTGGAACAATCATCCAAAAGAAGAGGCTACTTGGGAACGAGAGGCCGATGTGAAGGAACAATATCCAGCCTTGTTTCCAACGACGTGAGAATTCGATGTAAACCGCAAACGTAGTTGTGAAATCTCCACGATACTGGTAATTCAATGGAAATTTTGATCCAAATTGTTCAATGGAAATTTTTGTAAAATTTTGATTAATTGAGACATTTCGACTAGTCGAATTGACAATTCGACTAATCGAAAGTCAAAAACCGATTAATCGACTGGCTATGCCAGTGAACCAGAGTTCAAAAAGAATAAGTTAGAAAATTTTGATTAGTCGAACTAGGGTTCGACTAATCGAATTTGGAATTTCGATTAGTCGAATTCACATTTCGACTAATCGAATTACTTAAAGAGTCTAAAAGAAATTTCTGAAAGTGGACAATTCGACTAGTCGAAAGGGAAATCGACTAATCGAATTGGACATAAAGGGAAAATCGATTAGTCGAAAATTTGCATTCGACTAATCGAGTTAAGGAGGGAGTTGTAGAAGTTTAAAAGGGCACACGATTTCGACTAGTCGAATTATATTTCGACTAGTCGAAGTTAAAATTTCGACTAATCGAAACGGATTTCGACTAGTCGACTGAGTCCTTCCAGTGGGCTCTAAAATTAGAAATTTGAACCCTAATCATCTCGACTGATCGAAATGGGATTTCGACTAGTCGAAATCGAAGCCGACTAGTCGAATTAAGAAAATCGACTAATCGAATTCGGGGATGGTATCAAATTTGAAATTCGACTAGTCGAACTGAGAAATTCGACTAGTCGAGCCAACCAATATATATATGTGAAAGGGGGTTTTTCAAACCATTCGACTTTTGAGTTTTGGGCATCCGGTTCTTCTTCTTCTCCGGCGATTCAACCACCTAGGGTTTGCACCATTTCCGGCCATTCTCGACCGGATTTGACCTCACGCAACTTCTCAAGATTGGGTAAACCCTAATCTTTGTTCTTCTTCATTATTTTACATATAAGAAACCCTAATTCCTTACATTTTAGCGAAAATGCCGCCTAAGACTCGATTATCATCGAAGAAGGCAGTTTCAAAACTACCGATACGGCGCAAGAATGCCGCACCACCAACCCCTTCACCTGTGAGGACACCCTCACCATCGACATCGGACACTACGTCTATCGCGACGATCTTCACAAGACGCAAGCCCTATTCCACCACCACCCGTCAACCCTGAGCAACCCACTGAGTGGTGGGCAGTCAAGATCTTTGAAGTCGAACACATTTTCGACAAGACCCTTTTTGACAAGGATGTGGTCCAAGGTGAGACCATTTGGACCCTAAACTACCTCAACAACGCCGGTCTCACCTTCCTCCTCAAACCAATCCGGAAGTTCTACTATCCGCGATTGGTTAGGTTATTTTACCAGGGCCTCAAGGATGGCCCTACTGACGACGTGGTGAAGACCACGATTGAGGGTCGTGAATACATCATCACACGTCGTCATGTCCAAGAAGCAGTCGAGTGCTACTTGGACTATGTACCCGAGACCGCATTACTACCACCCTTCCCAGGGCTGGTCAATGTCGAAGATATCCTGGCCGACATGACCAAGGGGAAAAAGGGATCGGGCACCTCGTCTAAGAGGGTTGACCTTCCACATTATATGTGGATGCTCGATTCTGTTTTTCACGCCAACCTCTACCCCATGCGCCACAGCACCGAGCGTGTTGAGTTGGTGCAACAGGCCCTCTATGCGGCCTATAGCGGCCGATGGTTTGATGTTACCATGGTCATCCTCGAAGGGATGAGGTACATCAAGGGAAAACTCATGGTATGGGATGCCCTAACGCATCATCTCTAGCATTCTAGGCATATTCATCTATCTTTGTCTCACCCCCGAGGTGGCGGCCACGATCCGTGAAACCATTCTCCCACCGAATGGAGCAGGAGTTACAATCTCTGAAGACTTTACCACCACCGGTGGCGCTTGTAAAGTTGCAGTTCCACCACGACCACACCACATGTGCCCGTAGATGGCAGTGATACCACCCCGTCATTCCACGGCCGCTGAATCATTCCACCACCACCACCAGCTGACTACACCACCACCACCTCGACCTACACCGGCCCCCTCTACTTCACGTCGACCCGCTGACCACCACCACCACCATTGAGGAGGCTCGGCCCGCTTGAGGCGAGAATGGAGCGAACGAGAGGATGAGCAGGAGAATTGATTTCCTCATGTTTCACACCTCAAGTTTATCTACCCTCACACCTACGGGACATCTTGGCGGGAAGAAGAATGGACATGGCACCTGACCTTTCAGCAGGGGCACGGTCTTTGGGGCGCGATTACATGATCTGGGTGCTTCTACTTCCACCGCACCCCACCACCTGACAGCGCACGCCACCATCTACTTCCACTACCATTCCACCTCTGCAGTGAGATTCCACCGCATGCAGAGACTTCTCATCTACTGCCACCGACCATCCACCAATGGCAGATCATGACTCGTCGGACGGCTGCTCGACGAGATCCACTGAGTATTTGTTTATTTTGTTTTTTGTTTTGTACATCTTTTTGTATAAGGGTGAACCATTTTTCTGTTCTGGTCCCCATATTCCATAACTATTGTAACTTTTGCTTTTATACTATACAATTTTGTTACTGTTATATATGTTTCATTAATTGACTATGTAAATGTGTATGCTTGTGCTCGTGTGACCACCTCACCTCCGAGTGTCTGTGGGAAGTGCACCACCACACCTTTGGGTGATTTTCGAGGACGAAAATTCCCAAGGTGGGGAGGATGTAATAACCCGAAAAATCACGTCAAACGAGGACCTCGGGATCCGTGCCCGATTGGTCTTAGTTTTGACCATGAGATAGTTCATTGATGAACTTAAGGTGAGATGAGCGGATGTGATGTGTGAACCAGTGTAGAAGAGTGGAGAGATAGAGGAGTGTGTAGAGTAACACACACCGATGGTGGTGTGTATGTGCTCCACGAGAAAAGAGATAAGATAAAATGGGTTGAAAACCCTAAATTTCATATTTTGGTGGTTGAGAGGAGTAAAGAAGAGAGAGAGAGAGGAAGAGAGAAGTAAAGGAGCTAGTGAGAAGTTATTGCAAGTTGTGGGAAGGGGATTCTTGCGATCAAAGGGATTATGGGATCCGTCAAACAAAGCTGGAAACCCGAACCTTCCAACCCTACATTTAAATCAAATTGAGGTTGATTTAAGGTGAGATTCTTGTAAATAAATGGTGTAGATTTATAGAATAAATTGTGGTTAAAATGGGTGGAAATTGTAGGAATATTGCTTAGAAAATAACTGAGAAAAGATTGGGGAAGAACAGCCAAAGAAGGTCGAATTGGGATTCGACTAATAAAATTGGGATTCGATTAATCGAAATTCACCAAGAAGTTGAAAAGTCGATGACCACGAATTCGACTAATCGAATTGAATTTGATTAGTCGACTTTTGAATTTCGACTAGTCGAGTTGGGTGTCGACTAGTCATCGAGAGCCTCATGAGGAGTAAAGTGGGTTGAGGGAAATCGACCGATCGAAATTGGATTTCGACTAGTCGAGTAAGGATTCGACTAGTCGAATTGGACTCGATTATCGATTTTGTATGATCAATTATTTAAGTGAAAATCGGACAGTTAGAACAGGGGATTTCGACTAATCGATTTTGAGAATCGATTAATCGAAATTGGACCTCGACTAATCGATTTTGAGAATCGATTAATCGAAATTGGACCTCGACTAATCGATTTTGAGAATCGACTAGTCGAGTTGGATTTCGACTAGTCGAACCAGGAACTCGACTAGTCGACTGACTTAGTTTTTGTTGACTTCTGATTCTTACTTCAAGACTCTAGGGGGGTCTTGAGACTTATTCATTACATCTTTTGTGACGTTTCGAGTGTGTTTAATGGTATCATAGGGGATACGTATGGAAGTGGGCACAAGGAGCCGAGTGGGACCTTGATGCATTGAATCGATAGAGACCTAAGGTAGGGAACACCTTGAACATGTACTTTATTTTACAAGAGCATGTATGTAGTGATATAGATTTCCATTCAAATATTTTACTGCTTAAAGAATTGTGAAATGTGTGTGTGTGTGATATTCATAAGAGTAAACTAACGAGCCATCCCCAGGGGATGAAGAAGTAAAGAGATAAGAGCATCAGGTGTGATGCAAGTAAATGGATACATCCCAGGGATGTATCCAAGGATTGAATCATGTTTGATAGGGCCTAACTGATATAAGATAGCACACTTACACGGTGAATAACTATATGTAAGGCACCGATATTTTTGTTATTTGAGGTTTGATAGGTTACCCCACCGACGTGGCGGGATATCCACGACTGACACGGCAGGATATCCGTGACCGATACGGCGGCGAAACCGTAGGCCAGTGCGGAGGCTTATCCGTACATAGTAAGCACACCCCAGGGGTGTTGATTGAGACAAGTGAAACCCCGCCACCAATCCCTAGGGGAAAGGGGCTTGGGTACTATATGGTATTCTCAGGGAATACATTAAAACTGTCTATATAGATGACGATGAAGGGTATCTCATCGGGGCTCGATGCTATATTGCTCGGGGATTACTTAAGTTGAAAGTTTAAGTTTTGCTTTAGGCCTTTTCGGCATCATTCATGAGTAAATGAAAACGTAAGTAATCAACAGTAAAACGAAATGCTTTTTAACTGTTTCATCAACAATTGCATAGATACATCATGCATGGCATATCATGGAATACATGTGAGTTATAATTTATATGTTCAAACCGTGTTTGTTCCCTATTGAGCTAGGATGTAGCTCACCCTTCCACTAGCCTGTGAGAGACGCCGATCCCATGAGTCGGGACCTTGCACGGTGACGAGTTGGAGCCACCTCCAGAGGACTTCTTCTAGAGGACTCCGCTGTGCCACTTTGAGGGATTTTACAGAGAGTTTTGTACGGCTTGGTATGTCAAGCCTTGATTTTGTGAAAACCATGTATATAAGGTTTTGGATTATTCTTTTGGGACGAACCATCCGTGATGATTTCTATCATCGATGGTTCGGATTGGTTCTCCATTCATGTAGGGGCATGAGGGTAGAACTGTCTTTTGAAAAGTTAATTAATATAGATTTAAATTTCGCAATTTCATTTATAGTACTTTTGATGCTTGATATACCAGTGTTCCGTGCTTAGCTAAGGGCACGGTCAAGATGATCGTGCTGATGGCACGGGTTTCGGGGTGCCGAAATCCGGGCTGTCACAATAAGTGAAGGTGAAATTAGATTCTTCCTCTTTGCACTTGTGCTTATAGCCAAGTGAAAGATTGTAGAAGATCCGACTCTTGCTCTGATTTTCATATATGTTTTCAGTGAAGAGACCTGGAATTATGCAGAAATTGCAGCCTTGTGAGCTCGGTCATTGTAGTTGTTTGAAGCAATGACCAGCTGAGTTTAGATCCCCAAATAATCTATGATTTCTAGTGGTTCCCACCAGATCTACATGGACTATTTGATCCTATGATTGTAAGTGTTTGTAGCCTTACATGCATAGTGGATGCAATGGTTTTATTGTTTCAATTTGAACCTTGGGATTGGATGAATTCCATAGGATGATTTATGACCATTCAAGTGGGCAGATTATACCCTTAAGAATAGTTGAAGCTTTTGGTTTAGTTTGAATTCTTCTACCTTGCCCTTGTGCTTGTAGCCAAGTGAAGGATAGCTGCAAGTCCATAATCCTAATTTGTTTTGCAATAAAAAAACTAGTCCCTAGCTGTTTACTTCTCACCATTTTATATTTTATTTTACCATTCACATCCATCATCTTGTAGATCTAGTCTTGTATTTCTGTTTTGTAGTTTAGATCTAGTGACACCTGAAAAACTCTCTTTCTTTCCCTATTTTCTTAGATTAGGCTAGAATTGCTAGATCCATAGTAGATCTGGAGGTCCACTATACAACCTCTTAGGGTTTAGATCACTACTCCCTATGGGATAAACTCTTACTTTTAAAACATGCTACAAAAGGATCCTATATATTGCAGGTCTATATATTTTAGATGTACTATTTTCATCTCTTTCATCTCACCTTCTATCTAATTTTAATTTATTTTTATCACCAATAATAATCAGCACCTAAAATATCAACAACAAGGGGTGGACTTTATGATATCGGTAAGGATAAAGTAAAGAAGGAGGATGGCATGAGGGCAAAAGTTTTAGCCCTCGAACAACAAATCGCAACATTAATGGCTATGAAACCTAGCACCCCAGATAGATCTTTGGCAAGCTACCCTATTTGCCAGACTCAGACGTATACTGAAGACCCAGCAGCGCCATCCCACCAAGAGGTGGTGGAAAGTGAAAAAATAATGGCTTTTCATAGGGGAGATTATGGAAATATATATAATCTAACATGGAGGAACCACCCTGGAATTAACTATGGTTCCACAGGCAAAGCACAACTAGCACCATCAGTTGTGCAACCTCGATTTTCCCAAACTCAAGCTTTCCACCAAAGACCTCAAATGCCCACTGCACAGCCCTAATTTGGACCACAAAGCAACGCACCTGATGCCACAGTTGTTCAAATCCTTCGAGATTTACAACAACAGACGCATCAGCACTCAAAAGATTTACATCAGCTTGCTCAATTCTTTCAAGTGCTCAATTCACATACCCAGTCCATTACAAAGCTGAAAAGCCAGATAGGCCAACTAGATTCCCAAGTGGCAAGAAGAGAGAGTGGCCAATTGCCTACACAGCCAGTCAATAATCCTATAGGACAAGTGCTTCTGAGGGAGACATTGGCTCCCCAAAATCAAAGATAGACACCTCATGGATTGTCAAGCTACCAACTCATCCGTAGCATCAATTGTAAATTATGTAAGCTATGTCTTTTTCTTTTTAGTCTAGGTATCATACTATGACCGAAATCATTGAAAGATGATGAATCGTAATATCCTACCTATTGTACATTATAGTGAACAATCATATGGATGTACGATTGATTGTCATTAGGTCTATCAGTGAAGCATGGTGATTGCGATTTACTGATATGAGGGTTCGTACTAGAATCAATTGATGATTCTAGATTAAAACCCAATTGATGACCGGTTCAGCAAGTCATCACTGAAAATAGTGCCTACATATTTGAAAAAAGGATATGTCGGCCCCATTTTCAACTTCTCTAGTTTTTCTCTTACCTTCCCTCACTTTTTCAAAAGGCTCTTCATCCTAACCGTTCTCCAACTCAACCCAACCATTTTACTTTCTTATACACCCTTGCTTCCCCTGTTTTATTTCGAGAATCCTGCGTGCATTTCATTTCACATCTACAGGTTAGGGTTTCAATCATCAAGAGATAAGATGACGATTTTAACGATCAAATGGAAAAGTTTCTGTAAGAAATTTTTATTCAATACATGGAATTCATGATTAATTAATAATATTTTTATTAACTCTTGTAGGAAAGGAAAGAGTTGTAGCATGGCTAATGAGACGGGCAAGTGACAAAGGGAAGAGGAAGAAGGAGGTAATAGTCCTGATAACACCCCAATCATTAACTGTATTGTACGGTCTGTTGCCCTCAAGGCTAAATCAAAAGCAGCAGACCCACCCAAGAAGAAATCCAAATCTTCCAGGGTAGTTATCATAGAAACTCCTAAAACACAAATGAGACCGAATATGTGTCTGCCCCTAAAAAGGGCCTAAAATTCGATAAGGATAAAAAGCCAATGTCCTCTGCTACGACAGTAAATCCACTCCCAACCTCAATGAAACACCATATTGTGAGAGCCAAAATTGCTTTAGACGTTGAGTCTTTAGAAAAATTGGAAATGAGTGGAGAAGCCATCAAGTATTTTAAGGATGTCGGGTTGAATTATTTCTTAGAACCAGGAGTCACACTAGTCTATCCTAGATTGGTGAGGCTATTTTATAAAAAAATAACCAAAAGCAGCCAGGAACCATCCTCAATCCTCTCCACTAGTATCGATGGACTCCCAATCTAAATTACAAAAGAAATGATCGCCAGGGTAATACATGCTCCTTTGGACATACCACAACTGTCCCAAGATAACCCAGAGGCCAACATTTTGAGGATGCCATCAAATACCCTCCCTAACTTTATCCAAATGGTAACAAAACTATTAGTAAATCCTCCATGGGACATGTCCTTTTTCCTTCGAAAGGATCTGGAAGCAACGATTTATCACTTCAATTCTTCAATGTGCTAATTCATAAGATTATTCACCCCACCGGTCATGGAACACAGAGAAGGGCACTACTTTCCAAGGCATTGTACTTAATGGAAAATCGCTATTAGTTCAATGTGCCCTCTTATATTTTTGAAGTAATCACCACCGTGAGGGAGAAATTGAGTCAAGAAAAATAGCAGATGAAGAAGTTGACCCTGCCATTTGGAGGCCTTATCACAAATCTGTTGATGAATGTGAGGTATAGTATAGACCCCAAGGAAAAAGCTTTATCGAGAACAGAGGAAGGCCTAACAATCCTAACTTATAGGAGAACTTTAGGTGCTAAAAATAAAAAGAAAATCCCCGCTCACTCCTCACACCAAAAGTACCTCCTCTACACCACAAGTCTCGCAAATTCATGAGGACCGAGAAGAGGCTGCCATAGAGTAGCCATCAGAAATTGAAGCCCCAGAAGAAGTAGTTATGGAAGAAGGTGTGAGTACTCCTACTCAACCTCAGAAGGGAACAGAGATTAGCTCTTCAGTACCAGAGAGACTAACCGAGTCAGGAGTCCCAATTGCAGACCAAGCCAGTCTCTATGACCCTGCTTTGGACTCACCAGTAGGGCCTGCTATGCCCCTCCTCCACTGAGACAGACACACTGCCAACTGTTATTGAAGCAGACCCTGTGAGCCCAAATATCAAAAGAATATAAGAAATTCATTCACCAATTGATCAACAGATTACTGGAATGGCTACTTCTAGCCATATCCCTGTACCAATAGAGTATGTTGCTCAGCCTATAATTATAGCCAATACAGAGCAAACTCTCATCGTTCAAGCTATTAAAGTAGAACCAAGCTCTGAGTTACTAAGAGGGGGTTTCACTAAATTTTGAGAAGAAGTACCCCCTGTGGATCCTCCAGTCACCACCACAGCAATCTCCGAGCTAGAAAGGAGATTAAAGACAGTAGAGTAATGGCAACTTACACATGGGCTAACTTTATTGCCATTCCAAGATGTAGTGCGCAAATTGAAGGCAGTAGAGGAATGGCAACTTACACATGGATTGACTTTATTGCCATTCCAAGATGTAGTGAGAAAATTGAGGGAGGTAAAATAATGGTTAAATACATTTGGCCCAAAGTTGGCACCACTACCAAATGTGATAAAGAAATGGATGGAGGACTTTCAAAGACTATAGAAGAGTGTCTTTGATACTACTCTGACAATTCAAGAGCGCGCATAAATAATGGAAAGATTGCGACGAAGAGTTGTGTAAGATCATCATGCGAGATGGGCAACAGACACAAAGAAAAGAGTCCAGGATGCCACTTCAACGCTTCAAGCACAGATTACCTAGCTGCAAGTAGAGAATAGAATAATGAGCGAAAATTAGCAAGCTTGGGAAGAGGAAAGAAAGATGTATGAAGATAAAATGGCAGCTATACTTGAATAGTTTGGAGGTTTAATGGTAGTATCAGACAATGCAGAAACTGTAAGGGAAAAAGCTCTTAAAGACTACCAGTAAAAACTCCATCAACAGCTAAGTGAGAGGGATCATCTATTAACCATAGCTAAATGGATAATTCTGCAACCGCAAGAAGCTCAAGACTCCCTAAAATCAATCAATGTTGAACAGAAGCAGATCATTGAGTCTATAACAAAGAATAGCCTGGTCACCATAACAAAAGAACAAGATAAAGCAGAAAAGCTGAGAATGGAGATACAACTTAAATCTATTGTGAACAAAAAGCTAACTGTGAATCTGAAAGACAAAGAAAAGGTTGATAAAAAGCAACATTGTAAGGAAGGAAGCTCTTGCCAAATGATTGATGAGAAGGAAACAACATATGAGGCAGAGCCCGAAACACATAGAAATCCACCCTCAGAAGAAGAACAAGATGGTTATTCTATTGCTGAGGTGTCCGACTCAGAAGATGACCCTACTACTTCTATCCTTGTACCATACCCATCATCACCAAGTGAATAAAAATAAAATAAAACATTATAAACCTCACAGGTTTGATCTTTCTAGATTTTTCTAGGATTATTTTCTCCTCTGGAATTAGTTTTTCCTTTTTATATTTTCTCTTTTCATAATCATTGTAAATATTCAGTAATATATGAAATTTTCTTTTTTTTTTACTAACTGTGTAATTGTTACGAACATTTCTTTTATTTTTGTTATTAATGTCTCTAAAAAGTAAAACTACTATGTTTTCCTCAAGTTTGGGGGAACATTTTTTACAGAATATTTTTCACATCTAGTAAGCAATCAGAAATATCAATAATTTTTAGGTAAATAATTTTCAGTATCCCCTGTTTTTGTGCCAATGACGGCATTGTCCGAATTTAGTTTGGGAGGGGTAAACAATTTATGTGTATAATAGTAGCATAATTAGTATAGTAGTGAATCAATTAGTTTCATTCAGTTTGTCTTTGTAAAAAAAATTTGAATTTTTTTTAGTTGATCATTACATAGGAATTATGATAACCAAATTACAAATCTTGAAAACTTACAATCCATTATAGTAAGAGTTCAATAATCAAAATAAAGAACAGTACAAATCATGCTTAACTCATTGAACACTACATTAGAATGGATGTTTGAAATAATAGATTGATCTAAACTACAAAATTTTAGACTATATTTTCAAAATTATAAACCAGTGAGATTTTGAGCCATATTTCCTCTTTTATTCAGAGAGAGACTGTTTTTATTCAAGTCAAAAAATTTCTTTGAACTTTTATACTTATATGAAATCTCATATTGCTAAATTTAGAATCAAAATATTCTATGATAACCTGATTTTTTGTCTAGAACTATCTGTTAGAAATATCAAAGCAATAAGGCACCTATGCTAGTAAATCGTAAAGCTGATTAAAGACCATCTTTTATTAAATCAGAGCCAAAAAGCTCAAATCCCAGAATAAATCTTATCCTTTGAACCCATATTAGAAGCCAAAACTGAATTTCTTTGTACTAAAAATCTTATAAGCCCTTAACCATATATACTACCCAAAGCTTTCAACCTTTAACCCTTATATTTTCTGAGATTTTAGAATGTAAAAGGGAAGAAGAGGGAGTGGAAGGAGTAAAAAGATAACAGATAAAAGAGGAATGCAACAAAAGGATATAGATGAAGAAATCAAAAGAAGAATATGGGAAAGGAATGAAAAATCGTGAAAAATAATTACTGAAAATGAAGAACGGTTTTAAAGCAAAATGCTTTTGAAAATGAAAATTCGTAAAAAGACAATTTTAGAAAATATCAAAATGGGATTTACAATATAAAAAAAAAAATGGGAAGAAGTTATCCAATTCATGGATACTTTCTGAAGAA
The DNA here is from genome assembly GCA_021018995.1 of Chloranthus sessilifolius. NCBI lineage: Eukaryota > Viridiplantae > Streptophyta > Magnoliopsida > Chloranthales > Chloranthaceae > Chloranthus > Chloranthus sessilifolius. Next base: position 30,185,226 of record CM037587.1, on the reverse strand, counting down.
AAGAAAAGAAGAAGCTGAAAAGATAGGAGAAAGAAGAGCTAAATTCTCAGAAAAACTTTGAATCCTTTTCTACCTTCCTTTGACACCTTTTGAAACCCAAAGCCCCATTACAAGCTGAAGGGAAGACTTTTTTTATTTACGATTTGCAAAAGCATAAGCTTAGTAGAGATATGAAAAATAGATATTATGGATTACACAGGAATTCATATGAATAGAATAGATTATCCTTTTCTATGAGATTGACAATTTTATCTTTATCTAAATTTTTCTGAAATAATATATTGTGAGAACCCAAAAAGTTTCGATATCTTTTTGAGAGTATGTCAAAAGTGAGCTTTCAAATGAATGTATTTTCTAAATCTGTAGTTTAGAAAATTTTATGAAGAATAAACTTTTCACTAATGCATACACTTCCTGCTTACTATGAATTAAAATTGTTGGAATTCTAATCAGGGATAATTGTTATAATAGAAAGTAAGGATAAAAGATTGGTAATTTTATAAAATCATAACGACTCTATGATGACCACCTTAGTTAACTTAGTTAATTTACATAGGGCACAAAATTAGTTTAAAATTTTCTTTTCTTTTAAATAATATTTTGAAAAATCCAAAAAGCTTTGAAGTTTGTAGGTAACTTCACTGAAAACCTTCAGGAGACTATAACTCCTCCACTAGGGATCACCTAGGAGTTTAAAGGCTAGTTGCATCTGCTAAATGCAATCGTGTTCGCTCCCTATGAAAGTGACAATTTAACTTTTAGTATAAGATGTTTTATGTTTTCTTGTTTGCTAGAGACTAGCAAAACATAAGTTTGTGGGTGTGATCAGTCACATAATATACCAATTTCTTACCCTTAACTTAATGATGTTAGGACTTAGTTTGCTACTAATAAGTCAATGATGTATAGATATTAAGAAAAATTAGTAAAAGAGAGCCAAAGTGTTAATCTTCGTTAAAATGAACTCAAAATAATAGTAAAAGACAATTCGCTACATACTGAGAGCTAGAAAGACGATTGAGCTTTGTTACTAAAGAAGAGAATAAGAAATCATAATTTACGATTCTTCAAAAGACGTTCAAGAAGCTGAAGCAATACAGAAGAAAAAAGTAAACAATCGTAATTCAGAGAATCGTCCAGAGAGGAAGCTATGAAAGATAGAAAATCGTGATTTACGATTTTCTAGAAAGAGAAGAAAATAGATAATCGTGATTTAAGTTGTATTAATAAAAGCTTCCCTGCTGCTACTGCTGCTGCAGATCACATGAAGATCTACACCGCCATGCATAAAAGTAGAAGTCTTGAATTAAAAGTTTAGTATATCACGAATCTGAAAAGATTGATGAAGACAGACTCCAGAAGATCTCTACTATTGAATAAAAAAGAACAATTTAGAAGCGCATCAACTATGGAAAGCAAGGAGTAGAATTAAAATTAGAGTTATAATAGGAATCTTTTTTATTTCTTTTATTAAAATTAGAACTTGTAAACCGACTCCTTATGATCCATAAATAAGAGAGCCCGGTGTAGGAATAATCCATCGAAAAAATTCTCAGCATCAATTGATGACTAAGGTTGGGTTTTCTTTCAATCAAATTTAGAGTAGATTTTTATTGCTTTGTAAATTAGATATCCAAGGTTTCTCAAGAGCAATTGACGACTACAATTGGGAGTTGAAGATTAGAGTAGATTTCTATTATTCACTAAAAAGTATCACTTTTCACCTCTTAACCTAGCCTTTACTATACCTTAAAGCTGACTAATAACTCTTTGTTTAGTTTATTTTGTAGTTAGTAATAATTTGTGCAGCTTAATACAAAGTCCATGACTTTGGACCAAAATAAGAGAGAATTTAAGCCAATGATGACTGCTGAAAAAAAGGATGATGAAACCCCATGGTGATACACACCATGGTGACTAGTTTGTATGTCAAGATAGACCAAGGAAGTTCAGCAGATGAGAGAAGCATAAATGTGAGTGGAAAAAGTTGCAACAGCAGCATATCCATTGCAGTAGAGGAGCATAGCCATTATCTCGCGCAATCAAAATGTGCGTTGCACTATTTAAGTCTACAGCAGAGTTATCTCACTCAGCTGATACATGCAGCACAAGTGAACTTGCAAAGAATTCATGCAGTTCAGTGAAGGATTTGTCTCAGAGCATTACTTCGCGTGGAAATTGCGCACTTTAGCCGCAATCAACACTCAAAGTCCTCGCAAAGCTCTCACGCACTAAAGCCTTCAGAAATCCAGCTCGTGAAGCTCTCGCAAGGAACAAATCTCATATTAGCCACACACATAATCTCACGAGACCAATTTTCATAAAGAACACAAGCAAGCTCGCAAAGTTCTCACGTGGCTTAAGAGGAGAGAGAGCTTCAGAAATTCTCTCACGAAGCTCTCGCGCGCTTAAAAGCTTAGCCCCTTACCTAGCGAGCTGTGTTATTAATTCACATGAAGCCAAGCGAGATTTATATTCTACTTCGCAAGACCCTCGCGATAGGAGGAACCTGAAGCTCTGCTGCATGAGCAAAGCCAAATCAGTGCAACTCGTCCTCGCGAGTGCATTTCAGGTCAAAGCAACTGTGCAACAAGCTAAAGTCTTTTGCGCGAGCTAGGAGCTTTTCAAGCCAAATGCTACCTCATGAGCACTCTGCAAACCGTGTGAATGAATTAATGAGCCAAAGCCAGTCCCGCGAAGCTCGAGCTCTCCACTTCTCATTCTTTACTCAGGGGCCTTTTGAGGATTTCCCCAGGTCCAGGGCACACATCTCGAGGTCCCGATCTCAATGCACACATCGCAAGGCATCCTAGAGTTGTACCCAAGCCACGTCTACTAGAAAATTAGGGTTTAATCTTCTTTTGGAAAAGGCATTAGGGACTGAGTATATAAGCTGTAATTTAACTAAGAAAAATCATCTCTCCTTCAACCTCAGTCAGCTCTGAGCTCGAGCAGATTAGGGTTAGAGTTTGATCACCTCTTTTTCCATTTTTTCTTGTCTCTTAGCCCAACACTTACTGGCTATATCCTTTGTAAGAAATTAGGTTTAGTTTTATTCAGTTTTTGTAATGGGTCTTATTAACATTAGGAGTTGTTGATGAGCTGTTATGCACAAGGTTGCTGCCTTGAGAAATTTCATTGTAAGTATTATTGGATCAATGAAATTTATATTTTAAATACTTATTCAATCTATTATTTTCCTATTTATCCATACTTTTGTTCAATCTATGTCATACATTTAGGACTTGAGCTGATTTGAAAGGCCCATGAAAGCTTGAGCTTGTAGCCCTGGGACCATGGTGGCAGCAATAATTTACATGTTCCTTCTCAGTCCTCTGTGGTATGGATAACCTCTATGGATAGCCTGTGACCATTTAAGTGGATAGACTATAGCCCTAGGGTGGTTCCAAGCCACAGATCTGAGAAGGATTATTCTCCTCTGCACTTGAGCTTGTAGCCTTATGAGAGGTTGTTGTAGGAACAAGCTCCCCTCTATTTTACTTGACCAATATCAGATGTTAGATCTGATTTCTCTGTAGAGATTACAGACTTGTGAGCTGAGTCATTACAAGCCTTTTACAACAATGATCAGCTACATTTAAGTCTCCAAATAGCTTTTGAACTATTATGGTTTCCACTAGTTCTTCAAGAACTATTTACTCCCATGGGTGCCTGAGCTTGTAGCCTGGCATACATGGTGTTTACAATGATTTTCATGATCTGATTTGAGAAGTTGGGTAGAGGACATCTTTTGGATAATCTGTGACCATTTGAGTGGGTAGGTTATAGCCTTAAGATTAGTCTATTCCATTGGATCAGATTAATTTTTTTATTTAATTCATGTGGTTTGATCCTCTCCATTGGATAGCATGTGACCATTGAAGTGGATAGGTTATAGCCTTAAGAGACTAGGTCAAACCATAAGAGTTGAGTTAGATACATTTTCCTTGTAGATGGCCATCTCAGAAGAATATCTAAGGGATTGCCGCAGTAACAACCTCCTTAAATCTGAGTTAAGCATAGGTAGTCTGAATTAACTTTAACCTTAATTGGGTTTACTTCCCATCATTGAACACACACATCACTACCTTTTTCATAACCCTTTCTTTAAGATAGGACTGTACTTTATTTTCCTATTTTTAGTGTTAATTTAGTGTAGTTGTGACACCCAACTCCCTTTCTCTAGGATTGTTAGATCTGTAGTCAGATCTGGAGGCCTACTAATATAACCCATTTTAGGTTATAGATCAATTTCTCTATGGGACAAACTCTGACTTACTCAAAACTTGCTACAACAGCCCTGTATCTTGCAGGCTGTGTATTTCAGACTTGTTGTTTTAACCAATTTTCATCTCTTCACTTTTTTATTTATTTTTCTTCACCACTATTTTCTCACCAATAACATGACAGCACCCTGAGATAACCAACAAGTTTTTGGCACCGCTGCCAGGGATATTAATCTTTTTAGTAGACCTGAGTTATATTTTAATTTAGTTTAGAACATTCTTTATAGTTGTGTCTTAAATAGAATAAAAAGTACTACTGATTTTTTATGAAACTTTTGTAGAATTAGACAACAGCAGTAGGGAAAAGCTAGAGCTGTAGCTGGAGTTTAGCTAGCTCTGTTTGAACTTATTTTATCCTAAATCTCAGCCCATTTGTGTTGAATTCCCTGTCATTAGTTTAATTGTAAATCTGTTTAGTTGTAAATTTTGTTTACAAATTTTTTGTGTGCTATGCGCATTTTCTTTACCTGCTAATTCTGTGTGAGTATGCTTGGTAGAAGGTCCCTTAATCCTGACTTGAAACCTCCAAATCCTGAGGTTGAGAGGGTCCTAAGACTGAGAAATACCACATAAGCCTCTATTATTGATACTGAACCAGCTGTAATGGCTGAGGGGGAAAGAACACTGAAGGAATACAATACACCTGGGGGTTACACATCTCCCTTTTATATATAATTTCTTTCAATTGAGAGATTATGAAATCAAGTCCTCCACCATTAATATGCTGTCATCTTTTCATGGGCTCAATAAGAAAGATTCTTACAAGCACATTGATCAATTCTTGGCACTTTGCACCACATTTAACATTACTGGCCTAGGACCTGAAACCACAAAACTTAGGCTTTTTTCTTTTTTCCTAAAGGACAAAGCCAACACCTGGCTCTCTAAGCTCCTAGCCAATAGCATCCAAACATGGAGTGACCTCCAAAGCTAATTTCTGGCTAAATTTTTTCTTAGAAATAAAATTAGTCAGATGAGGACAAACATATTGTCATTTACTCAGTCCTCAACTGAAGATTTTTATGAAGTATGAGAGAGATTTCAAGAACTGTTAAAACAATATCCCCACCATCAAATTCCACAGTGGCAACTTACGCAAGTCTTTTACCAAGGAATTAATCCCAAAAGTAGGGACATGGTGGATGCCTCATATGGGGGTAGTTACCTCCACAAGATAGCTGATGAGGCATGGGAGTTGTTTGATATCATTGGTGAGAATTCTATGCAGCAGGAGTCACTGTCTCGCAATGACAGCCAGACCCTAGCATAATTGGTGAAAGAATCCACCCCTAGAGGTGGAATTTATGAGGTCAAGGTGCAGAGTAAATTAGAAAGGAAGGTAGAGAATCTGAGTTTAAAGTTTGATAAATTGATGAATGTGATGCAGCCTAGGATGGCTGCACAAGTTGAAGAGTTATGTCTGATATGCCAATCTCCCACACATTCACTTCAAGATTGTCCATTAGCCAACCAGTTCCCTGATTTAGTTTTAGAATATGCCAATGTTGTCCAAGCATGTGGGCAGCAACCTGCTAGGTACATATAGAGAAACCACTCAAATTTGAGGTGGAGATAAGACACAGACCCCCCAACAGCAGCAGTTGGCATCTCCATACAGACCTCAGCACCAATTCAACCAGGGATATACACTAAGGCAGAATTTTTAGTTGCTTGTCCCACAGCCCAATCAGTTGGTTTTGCCCCCATCACAGCCCAGATCCTCTTCCTTTGAAAAGCAAATGCTGGCATCCATGCAAAATCTAGGAAACTTTGTACAAACTGTGAACTCTCATGGGCAAAGCATTAAAAAAATAGAGGACTAACTAGGTCAATTCTGCAATGCTTTAAACAAGAGAGGAGGGAAAGTTGCCTAGGCAACCCTTGGCCAACCCTAAAGGGCAGTAGATGATTGGAGAAGGCTCCTCTACCCATGAGTAGGCTAATGCAATCACTACCCTAAAGAGTGGCAGGGTGGTTGACAATTTAGTGGGCAGGGCAGCTGAGGAGGCCATAGAGAGTGAAAATGAAAGAAATGTGAGTGTTGAAAAACCAAGGAATTCATCCCCTGCTGTGGAGCAGTAAGGACAAAATAAAAGGGTTGATGTTGAGCCCCAATAATAAATAATAAATGAAGAAAAGAGAAAAAAGTAAAAATTTGACCATGATATTGTTAGGCATGCAGCTGTGGCACTAGTAGTCCCACAGCTGCCATTTCCTTATGCACTTACTGGCCCATCTTCTTTTGATAAGGGAAATGCTCAGATAGAGGAAATGATGGAGACCTTCAAGCAGGTCAAGATAAATTTTCCCCTACTTGATGCTATAAAATAGGTCCCTGCCTATGCCAAATTCTTGAAGAACCTTTGCACACAGAAAAGAAAAGCAAGGGTGTAGCTATCCAAAAAGGTTTTTACTATTGAACATATTGAATCAGTGCCATCCATAGCCACACCTGAGAAATTGCAGGACCTAGGGGTACCTACTATCCCTTGCATAATTGGAAACCACACCATTGGTAGAGCCCTCTTGGACTTAGGGGCCAGTGTGAACCTGCTCCCATATTTTGTGTATGAGGAGTTGAGTTTGGGCGAGCTAAAACCCACATCAGTTGTGCTCCAGCTGGCTGATAGGTCTGAGAGGAGACTTGTGAGTGTGGTGGAGGATGTTTTGGTGGGGGTGGACACGTTCTACTATCTTGTTGATTTCCTAGTTTTAGACATGGACCCTTGCAAAAGTATTGCAAAAGTAAAACCTCAATTCCTGTCGTCCTTGGAAGGTCCTTTTTGGTCATTACCAATACTTATATTCAATGCAGGTCAGGGGTGATGGAGGTGACCTTTAGGAACATGAAGACCAAATTAAATATGTACAATACAGTTAGGCTGCCTTAGATGGACATTGAGGACTGTTGTGTAATAGTTGTACTAGATGGCCTTGTGGAAGAAGAATTATCCAATTTGCTGGATTGGGACAATGTTTTTGAGAACCTGGAAAATATTTAGAGTATGGTTAAGAAGGAGGCCTAAGATCTCATGACAGAAGACAGCACCAAAATAGAGTTTTCTGTGGGCCTAGTGCAGCATTCTAGCTGGAAACCTACATTACTGCCCCTTCCTCAAACAACCAAGGAACCTTTTTTGCCTTCCATTCAAAGTCCCCCTGATCTGGAGCTTAAGCAGCTCCCAAACACATTAAAGTACGCGTTCTTGAGGCAAAAGAAAAAGCTTCCAGTGATTATCTCTTCCTCTCTCACTAGTGAGCAGGAGGAGGAATTATTGAGTATTCTCAAGAAGCACACAAAGGCAATAGGGTGGACAATTGCTGATCTACGGGGTATTGATGCCTCAATTTACATGAAAAAAATTCACTTGGAAGAGGGCTCAAAATAATCTAGGGAGATGCAGAGGAAACTTAATCCTCACACGCAAGAGGTGGTCATGAAAGAGATAGTAAAACTATTGGATGCAGGGGTGATTTACCCTATTTCAGATTCAGAGTGGGTGTCACCTATTCAGGTAGTACCTAAAAATTCAAGCACAACAGTCATTACTTTTGATTATGGGGAGTTGATGCCAACCAGGGAAACCACTGGCTAGAGAGTTTTCATTGATTATAGAAAACTCAACTCCAAGACCAGGAAAGACCGCTTTCCTCTCCCTTTCATTGACCAAATTCTAGAAAAATTGGTTGAGAAGGCATTTTACTGCTTTCTTGATGGATACTCAGGATATAACCAAATCTTTGTGTATCCTCAAGATCAAGAAAAAACTACTTTCACATGTCCCTTTGGCACCTTTGCTTACAGGAGAATGCCTTTTGGACCGTGCAATGCACCAGCCACATTTCAGAGGTGCATGTATGTCATTTTTTTTATATGATCGATAAGTTCCTGAAAATCTTCATGGATGATTTTTCAGTTTATGAGAAAAGCTTTAGCCAGTGCTTGAGTCACCTTGACCTGGTTTTATAATGATATGAAAAGACTAATTTGGTCTTAAGCTGGGAAAAGAACCACTTTATGGTAACACAAGAAATTTTGTTAGGCCATGTGGTCTCCCATAGAAGTATTGAGGTTGACAAAGCTAAAGAGGACCTCATTTTACATCTGCCCCCACCCACGACTGTCAAGTAAATCAGATCCTTCTTAGGACATGCTGGATTTTACAGGAGGTTCATTAAGGACTTCAGCAGAATTGCAAAGCCACTATGCCACCTGCTACGTCAGGATGTGCCATTTAAATTTTCTGCTGAGTGCCTTGAGGCCTTTGAGGCCTTAAAAAAGTGTCTTACCACTACTCCTATAATTCAGGCCCCAAATTACTCACTCCCCTTTGAACTGATGTGTGATGCATCAGGCTTGGCCATAGGTGCTGTCTTAGGAGAGAGAAAAGATAAGTTGTCTGCAATAATTTATTATGCAAGCATAGCACTAGCAGAGGCTTAGCTCAATTATACCACCACTGAGAAGGAGCTACTTGCCGTGGTATTTGTTGTAGACAAGTTTAGACCCTACTTGTTGGGGTCTAAAATTATTATTTTTACTGATCACTCAGCCCTGAAATACTTGTTGGCCAAGAAGGATGCCAAACCAAGGCTGATCAGATAGATCCTCCTGTTGTTAGAGTTTGATCTTGAGATCAAGGATAAGAAGGGTGTTGAGAATGTGGTGGCTGACCACCTCTCTAGAATTGTTTTGGAAGAATGTGCAATAGCACCTGTCAATGAATTGTTCCCTGATGAGTAGCTTTTTGCTATGTAGTCTAATGTGCCCTGGTTTGTATACATTATAAAAAAATTTATTGTTGGTAGGATCCCCCCTCGCTGATCCAAGATGGACAAAGACCTATTTTTCTCTCAGGTCAAATATTTTATGTGGGAGGACCCAAACCTGTACAAGAATTGTACAGATCAGATTGGGAGGAGATGTGTGCCTGAAAGTGAGTTCCATAGCATTCTTTCTATGTGCCATGAGCATGCCTGTGGAGGTCACTTTAGTGGCAAAAAGACAGCTGCAAAAGTTTACAATGTGAGTTTTATTGGCCCTCTTTGTTCAGAGATGAACACATTCATTGCAAAGCCTGTGAAATATGTCAAAGGTTGGGAGGCATTTCTAAGAGAGATTCAATGCCATTGCAGCCCATCCTTGTAGTAGAACTATTTGATATCTAGGAGATTGATTTTATGGGCCCCTTTCCTCCTTCTATGGGTTTCAATTTTATACTTGTGGCAGTGGACTATGTGTCCAAATGGGTGGAAGTCATTGCCACAAGAACAAATGACCATACAGTTGTCCTCAAATTTTTGAAGGACAACATTTTCTCTAGATTTGGCACCCCCAGAGCTATCATTAGTGATGGGGAGAGTAATTTCTACAACATGCCTTTTGAGAATCTACTCAAAAGGTACTCTATTACACACAGGATTGCAACTCCCTACCACCCACAGACCAGTGGGAAAGTTGAAATTTCTAATAGAGAGATCAAGCACATCTTGGAGAAGACTGTGAGGGCAGATAGGAAGGATTGGGTATAGAAGTTGAATGATGCTTTGTGGGCCTATAGGACTGCCTATAAGTCCCCTATTGGTATGTCCCCTTTTAGGCTGGTCTATAGCAAGGCCTATCACTTGCCAGTAGAGTTAAAACATAGAGCCTACTGGGTTATTAAAATATTAAATTTTGATCTAACTGCTACAGGTTCTCATAGGAAATTGTAATTGTTAGAGCTTGATGAGCTGAAACTGGAGGCTTATACAAATGCAAGAATTTACAAGGAGAGATCCAAGACATTTTTGACAAGAAACTGATTAGAAAGGACTTCAATGTTGGTACCAAGGTTTGGCTTTTCAATTCCAAATTAAAATTCTTTTCAGGAATGTTAAAGTCTAGATGGAATGGACCTTACACTGTCATCCATGTCTCCCCATCTAATGCTGTGGAGATCTTTGATCCCATGTCTGGGAAGATCATGAAAGTGAATGGTCAAAGGCTAAAAATTTGTGTAGAAAATTTTATGGAGTCTCCTCAGACCATCCACCTACATGAACCTCCCTCTGATTAGTGATCCATAGCTCTGTACACTATGTACCATACTTTGTGAATTTGTGTGTTGTTTTGTTTTAAAATCTATCATGTGTTGTTTTGTTTAAAAATCTGTCATGTATTATTTTATTTTGCGAATTGATTTGCATGTTTTGTTATGTTTTGTCTTGTTTGTCTTGTTGTTGTTGAGATGCATGTTTGTCATCTGAATTTAATGTGCATAGGCCTGATGTTGATGTGCATGTTTTGTTGTTGTTGTGTGGTTGAGGTGTTGTCATTGTAAATGTTCATGAATCTGCTATAATTGAAAATCATTTGCGTTCTGAATTTTTTTTGTGCATATGTTGGTAATGAGCATACAATTATCATGATGAAATGGATTAAATTTAAAGGTAGTTGGTGTTGATGCACAATGGCTAGGTGCATGTTAGTATGGATGCACAAGCCAATGTGTAGCACTGAGAATGAGCGAATTATGCTTTGTCGCGAGGCTAAATGGCCTCCATTTTACACTCACGAGCCATTTTTGGGCTTTCTCGTGGGGCTCTGTATTGAATTGGGTTGCTTCGCGAGAGCCTCGTGAACAAAATGCTTGAAGAAAGCTTGAGATTAAACCTCGCGAGCCTATTTCTTCTCAGAGACATTGAGTTGCGCGATAATTGGAAGTCATGTACATAGTTCCTCGTGAGTGCCTCGCGAGCTAAAATTTTGAAGCTTGCAATGTTAACTGCCTCGCAAGGCCTTGATGCTCTGAATGTTTGTTCCTCGCAAGGTTAACAACTAAGCTGCGCGAGGGATGCACAGTTGCTTCGCGCACTTTCACCCAACTTTAGCTCTGCGAGTGACCTCGCGAGACTCATAGGTTTTCCAAATTCCATTCCTCGCAAGTCATCCTTCTTCTCCGCGACTTCATTTCTCGCGATATCTCACTTTAGCGTGCGAAAAGGTGTTGTCCCGCAAGTACCTGGCGACAACTGCGTCAGGCACGGGGTCACACACTTAAACCCTGCGATTTTTCTCATTTCACTTCTTTGCCCTAGCTCCCATTGGACGACCACCGAGCTTCCTCCTCCATCCCTTCTTCTCTCCTACCTAAACCACTACAACTCAACCACTTTTCTCTCACCATTGTGTTCCACAACCACTCCTGGTCATTTTGCACTTGGTTTAAGAAAATTTGCTACATTGGACAACAATTGGACTGAAACCCTAGCTCTCTTGTGGTAAGTGTGCTCACTCCTTCATTTGGATTGATTAGGCTGAGATTTTTATAGTAAGTAGGGAGCATTTCTTATATAAATATCTCATTGGAGTATTAATTACACAATCTGTGTGTTTTGAGACCAATTTTTGAAGAATTTGTGTAACTATGGCCACTGGTTCAAAGTTTGTTGATACCTTGACTGCCATGTTAAACCCTCCCCCTACTGGGAGCCCTATGGCCACACGAAAATTTGTGAGGATTGTAGAGGCCTCCACTATGGAGACCTATGGGATACCTACATGCACTGTGGAGCCCCAAGTGGAACAAATTAAGAAAAGGGTTGCCCCTGTGAAGAAGGCCAAGGTCGTGGCCTCTGATGCCCATACTGCCAAAAAAAAGTCAGCCCCTAAAAATAGGGCCAGAGACCACCCACCTGCTAAGAGCCCTGAGAAATCAAAGAAAAAGTAGAAAAAGGGCAAGGAGGTGGTCCCTAAGGTGGTCCCTAAGGATGCCCAAGAGGATGAATCTGATGATGAGTCACTCAAAATCCCCTCTAAGTTTGTGGCGGCAATTAAGCTTGAGGCAGAGACTGCCTTTGACAAGGCTTTCTTTGAGGAAGAGCCAGAGACAGCTGCTTCAATAGTGTACCTAACAAAAACCTCACTGCTACCCCTGTTAAGGCCCCCACTGCAGCTAGTCTTCCCTATACTAGTGCAGTTATTTAACCAAGCAGCCATTTCTGAAATTCTTGGGATTCCATACAAATATAACCCAGAGTGTGGTTTGGGTGCTCCATTGACAGCCACAATCCCAAAAATTACCAAGGAGCTCACTGGAGGAGTTACTGCATCTGGAGTATCCATTAGGAAGAGAGACTTGCACCCTAATCTGAGGTTTATGGATGGGGTGCTGAGAAAGAGTGTCTATTGCTCTGGGCACCAACAAGAGAGGAGCTTCCCCATTGCTGATGCCCTCTACTCCTTCCACTGCAACTACTACATAGATGTTTCAAAGTTCATTTTTGAATGAATGAAAGATATACATGAGAAGGTAAAGAGAGAACAGAAGCCCCATTCCTTTCCCTACTGTAGGCTCATTACAGCCTTGTTGCAGCTTTGAGGCTACCACTTTCAGATAAATGAGGAGACCCTCACCCTGGCCCCCAACAAGTGTGGAAAGAAGCAGTGGGGGATCAGTAATACCTTGATTGAAAAGAAGGAGGAGTTGCTAGCTCAAGCAACCCCCACAATTCAAGAAGCAGCTGCTGCTGTTATCTCTCATGCAACCACCTCAAGTGTGCCAGCCATCCCTACCATACCCATTCCACCATCATCATCTACACAATCACCTTCCACACTCACCTCCATCTCCATGCCAGCCACTACTACCATCCCAACTCCACAACCCTCCATAGTTACCTTATCTCTACCTGAGCCAATTTTACCCATTACCTCATCCATCACTACATCACCAACAACCACCATACCTACTAAGACCTTATCTTTATCTTTACCCATACATGCACCTATGTACATACCCCACCCCAGCCCACCTATTAAAGTCATATACAGAAAAAGGAAACAATCTAAAGCCCCCTCTGAGCCCCAACCTACATATATATCCCAACCTATCCCTATGCCTAAAATAACAGCCATTCTAGACCCAACCACTGACATACCACCACCCTCACTAGCCCAAGCCTCTTTGGTACCCCATGTTGAGAGTGAGCCTCAGCTTCCTAACATTCCACATAGCTCTCCAATTTCCTCACCTCAGCCCATTGAACCCTCTACACACACTGAACCTGAACCCTTGAGCCAATCCATTCCATTTTCCCTTATCCATGATAAAGATCCCTTCTCATCAGAGGGGTACTCAGCAATGATGAACTCTATCATAGGAGACATTAATTATGAGTTTACTCCTTTTCCAGATTCACCACAGCCCCATCACTTTACCCTTACCCCTACTTCACCACAGCCAACTAATTTCTATCATGCACCCACTTCACCATTTCAACCAATTACAACCACCCAACTCACAACCCCTATCATACCTGATCCCCTACCCTAAATCCTTAACCTCCTCCTCTCCCTTCAAACCCAAGTGATAGCCAACACCCAAACTCAAACATCCATAGAGGCCAACCTTCAAGCCATGAACTCCACCCTCCAAAACCAGGCCTCCATTCAAACTAGTTTACAAGCCATCAAGTCCACATTGTCAACTTTAACCCAACCTTCCCAACAGCCATTTATCCCTTCACCTACCCATTTACCTACACCACCCCCATCTCCCCAACCCTTAATCTTAACAGCAACACCCGTTGCTGCTACACATATTGAACCTGTTCTAGAAATTCTCCTAATTACATTTACCACTGCCTCCACACAAATTGACCCAGAACCTGAACCTCAACCTGACCCTATACAGCCACCCATTATTGCCCCACCTTTGGCACTCACTTTCCCACAACCCCAACCTACAATCCCACCTACAGTAGCAACATCTGATGCTACCACAGATGTGGAAAACCTAATCCCCACCTCCTCAATTCCAACCCAAACTGACCCTGAGGTAATAGACCTCATAGAACCTGAACTTGAAGTCCACCAACCTTTACCCTCTACCTCCACCCCACCCATGCCATTATCCATCCCTTCATCATTGTTGGCTGGCCCTTCTTCAACTGCTGAGCAGTACATATTACCTGCCTCTTTTAACCTCATGCCTCCCTACTCCACCCTCCTAAGAGCAATGAAAGAAAATGCCTACATCAAGAGGGATGTGGTTAGAGGCATGGCTGGCCTCAGAACCACAGTTAAGCAGCCACTCCTAGATCAAATCAAATTTTTGGAACTCACTCATAAAATGGAGAAAAAGAGAATCAAGCATAGATGGAGGGAGACACTGCTCAAATACAATGAAGAGAAGAAAGAGTTGTTATAGTTTCTTAGAAGCAATTGACGACTGCGGCTGAGGGGTGAAAGATATAATTTTATTCCTTTCTAGTTTAAATTTATTATATTTCAATTTCCTGCTTTGTAAATATCTCTGAATTTTAATTTGAATTGACGACTCAGGTTGAAGTTTACAGCTTAGTGTAACGATTTTTACTTTCCATCTTCAATTTTCTAAAATTTGATTGACGCCCAAGTTTCAGGAGATTGTTGATTAGATTAAATCTGTATTGATAGGATTTTATTATTGATTGATGACCAATGCTAGAAAACTTGATATATAGTGTAACGATACTATTTAAATTCATAAATATCCGAATGTTGAAGATTGTGAATGACAACCATAATCTAAAGAAGGAGGATTAGGATTTATTTTCTGCAATTTAGATTAAGAAACAATTCTTTTATTCATATTTCTCCAGTAGTTTAGGAACTTAAAAGATAAATATAAGTTTTTAGAAAAATTAAGTTAATATAGAGAAACATGTCTTCGTGGGAACGATCCTATACTAGCTCTACAATTTCCATTGTGCGCTTGCAATAGATTAAGACTTAATTAGATACATAAAAGTAGCAAGTCAGTTGTGCAATGAATCGATTGATGTACCGTATCCTACCTAAGATGCCCCTGACCTCTTTCTCGGTAGATGGTAGTGGCATCTCAATAATCGCTTTTATCTTGATCAGGTCAACCTCGATTCCTCTCCTGCTGACAATAAGCCTAGTAGTTTTCCTGACATGGCGCCAAATGCACATTTCTAAGGATTGAGACACAACCTATATTTTCTCAGTCTTTCAAACAGCTTCTGGAGGTCTATCAGATGGTCACTTCTCTCTAGTGACTTAACGATCATGTCGTCAATGTACACCTCAATCTAGGTGCATCATGTCGTGGAAGAGTGTTGTCATCCCTCTCTGATATGTTGCCCCCGCATTCTTCAATCTGAATGGCATGACTTGGTAACAGAATGTCCCCCATGGAGTAATGAATGTTGTCTTTTATCAGCCAGCTTCTGCCATCTTGATCTGATTATATCTAGAGAATCCATCCATGAACGAAAGCATCTCATGCCTGGCAGTGTTATCAACCAAGCTATCGATGTGTGGTAACAGGAAGTCGTCTTTCGGGCTCGCCTTGTTCAGGTTTCTGAAGTCGATACATATGCGAATATTTTCATCTTTCTTCGGTATAGGGACAATGTTGGCTTGTCATTGCGGGTATTTGGAGACCATGAGAAACCTCACGTCATATTGCTTGATGACCTCATCTTTCACTTTCAGCATCTATTCTGGCCTGAGGCGTCTCAACTTTTGCTTGACTGACCTAACATCTGGATATAGCGGCAGCTCATGCTTAACCAAATCGATATCCAAACCAGGCATATCCTTATATGACCATGCAAAGATGTCTTGATATGACCAAAGGAAATCAATCATGCTCTTTCTTTCATCGGGAGATAGCGATGTTCCGATCTTGGTGAATCTAGGAACCTCATCGATGCCCAGATTGACATCCTCTACTTCTTCAACAATCGGCATAGGGCCATGCTCAAAATCAGCAAACTGGTTAAGGAGCTCATTGGGGAGCTCCTCGGCAGAGATTTTCTTATCCAAACTCGTGATTTCTCCCTCTTCTTATATTTCTACAGGAAAGGGGTCAATTTCACATGGGATGGGCTTTTCTATTAAGGCATCACTTTCTTTGATTTTCTCGAGAATTTTGAAAGATAATTTTTTATTATTATTTTGTATTTCTTTTATTTTTTTAGAATTTTCTTTTTCTCTGAAAATGGGCCCTTGACAAGGCAGGGTCTTTATATGCACATGGTATTGCCTGCCAATGGCTCACCTCACTTTTTATAGGTTTTTTTTTTGGGGGGGGGAAGCGTGTGCTGAATTTTAGGCCACTTGAAGCTTCCAGAGTTAGGGGCATTGATGCCCAATTCCTTACCTGCGGTGCCACACCTCTACCTGGTTGAAATGGATTTTAGGGGTCAGCCTCCATCATGTTGATCCTGGGCTCGTCCAGGACCCTGTCCTCAAATGTCAGGACGGTTCTATGGTGGTTTACCACAGGGGGGACTATACAGGCATGGGAAACTCCTTCTCAAAAAGGGACAAGGAGGCTAGGTCTATTTGAAAATTGGGAGGGATGATTTGGGGTTTGGTAAGGTGAATAGCGGCTACCGATTTGTGTGAGGTCAGTTATGTTACCCCGTTCTGATTGATCTTTATGACCCCTGTACTTACGAAGGTACTATGAATGTGAGGTCAAGGGTGGGGCTCCTCCTCTAAGTCTATTCCCCAGGCTTTTACAGCGGCTATGGTTTGAGCTTTCTCTTTGGCTTCCTGAACTTCTTCCTCAGTGGGCTTGTAGCTTAACCCAAATTGAATCTATTGTCCGTCTCTGGCCCTAACTGGATCTTTCCTGCCTTGCAAATAAGGTCCCAATCCTTTGCCCTTTTGATAGCCCCATTTCTGGAGTATGGCTACTACAGCGGCCATTCCACCCCCGATTTTTATAGTGATCTTCTTGAGAGGTTCAAGGATTACCATTGATACATCATATTTAAAACTGTGAAGGTTTATGTCTTCGACTGTATGCAGTAAATTCAACACTTTAAGGTTCTCAATGTTGTGAGTAACCTTTTCTCTTTCCTCCCACTCCTCACCTAGAATGGTGATAATTTTCTACTCTGACACAAATCTAAGCTTTTGGTGCAGGATTGAAGGAATTGCCCCAACCTTGTGTAACCAAGGTTGCCCCAATAGCAGATTGAAAGACGATTTGATGTCCATAACCTGGAAGGGTATGGAAAAGGTCATTGGCCCAATGATGAGCTCAAGGTCGACTTCTCCAATTATTTCTCTTCTCGTGTTATCAAATCCTATGGCGCTTGTTCTTGTTGGCCTGAAAGCGGAGGGATCTACCCCTATCTTGGTTGCGGTTCTTAGAGGGCACACATTCAAAGCAAATCTGTTATATATTAACACCAATGGAATCACTAAGTTCCCAGTTTTTACAGTGATGTTGAAGGGTTTGGAGTGATTATTTCTCTCATCCAATAAATTAGCATCTGAAAAGGAAATGGTATTGGGAGCCAACACCTGCCCGATGATCTGTCCCACTTCATCTGAGGTTATTTGGATAGATACGTGTGCATCCTTTAATGCTCCCATCAAAGCATGGAAATAAAGCAGGGATGCCATTAATAGGTCATTTTTTCAAAGGGCATTCTTTTCAATTGTGTTTCGAGTATGTTCTCTTGGCTCATTTTTTCAAAGGGGTTTATATCTGGAGGTTCTTTCTTCTCTTCGGTGCTGGCACTTCTGGTTGTCTTAAGATTCTTCCTGATCGAGTGACGAGATCCACTACCCCCTCTCTACTGTTGCTCGCATTGATATCTATCTGATCATAACTGAGCGGGACCTGATGGGGATCGTAGCTTAGTCCCGAGATTTGGAATAGAGTGGATATAGGCCTCAAAGGTGCTTGGACTGGTGGATTGGAATGGGTGGACAACACTTGGTTAACCTCTGTTGGATAGATCGGGGGAGTGGAAAAAATAGGCCACGTGGGGTTAGTGGGGATTGTGAATAATTGTATTGGGGATGGTGTGATAGGGGTAGGCCATTGATAATTAGTCGGTGTCGGAGGGGGATATGGGGCAAAATCAGCCATCAGGTAATTGGTGGGGGCTGCTGCTGCTATGGTTGATACGGGTTGGTTTGGACATAGCTTACGGGAGCTAGTGATGGAAAATATGCCCTAAAATCTAAGGGTTCTATCAGTGGTGCAGGATTAGGAAAGTAATCAGCCAAATTCAGGGGTTCAATTACTCTAATGCTTCTATCCTCTTGATCTCTCTGCCTTGGTGTTATAAATTCTTCCCGGGTACAGATATAGTCTTAAGGGTCAAACTCCTCATTATCCTCCTCTATCATACTAATGGTCGGCCTTGGGCCTACTCCACCTGGTGGATGTAGTGGTAATGGTACCTAATGTATATTGGCATGCTGGTTGGTCTGGGAAAGTGCTGGAGGAATGATCTTGTCGACCTCTATTAATTCTTACATCGCATGCTTCAAAGGAAAACAACGATCAGTTGGGTGGCCTGGTTCATGATGGAAATTATAATGGGTATTAGGGTCGTAATTCCTTGGGATCAGATTCTGTGGAGGTTGTGGTTGGAGTGCAGTGACCAAGCCTTTTTCAATTAGCAAAGGCAGAAGGACATTCAAGGAAACTCCATCAAAATGGGCCCTTTCTGTTCTGGGGTCATTTGTGCCCCATGTCCATTTCTGATCCTCTGCATTTGCTCACTTCTGGTTGGGGCTGGTTGTGTTGCCTTGAACTGAAAATAGAGTTATGCTGGTGTTGGGTCGTGTATTTATGACCGTCTATACATCTGCTCCGATTCTTCTATCATTCCTCTATTCAGTGAACCTCCGAACCCTGTTGTTTATGATTTTATTTAACCATCCTTCTCTTATGGAATCTTCACATCGATTGGCATTTCTCACTAAGTCAGCAAAACTGGACTACTATTGGTATACTAAAAAATTTGAGTTGACGCACAGAGTATTTTTTGAGATCATCTCGATTTACCATCATCGGATATCCTATTCCTGACTTGAGCTGCTAAGGCCCTCCACCACCAGAGATAATCACTGAATGCTCCGTCAGGCTTCTACTTTAATCGGGCTAGATCTGACTTGCAAGGTTTAATGCTATGTTATAGACATATTGTTCTTTGATCATGGAAGGTTTCAAAGAAGTGAACCATCTTAAAGTCGGGCCAGTGAGACTCTTCTGGAAGACTTTTATTAGTAGACGCTCAACCCCTCCATATTGGCATATGTCCCCACAGTAGGACTTGAGGTGTGCAATGGGTTACCCATGCCATTGTATTTGTTGAAGACTGACACTTTGAATTTTTGGGGTAGAGGGACTTTTGCGAATAGGCATAAGTCAGAGAAGTCCGTGGCATGGATTTCAGTTCCACCCATCTTCATCAGTTATTTTTGGATCTTGTCCATTTTCTCTTTCAACGGCTCTGACCCTTTGGACGGTGGGGTCGTCCTTTCAATAGGCAGCCTCCATTCACTTTGAGTTGTCGGTGGGTGGGTGTTAAGTGGTGAAAAATGCCACTTTTCACCCTTTAACCTGACCATTGATAGACATGTGAGCACACTACTAAGCTTCTGTCAAGTGCATTTTGTAGACAGCAATGAAAGAGGACACTAATGCAGAAAACCACTCAAGAATGCCCAAAAAGGGGTTATCTCTCAGCACAGGACAAACCCAGCAACAACACACCAGAGGGTAGCACATCACTGAACCCTTGGAGCGCATGCCTATAGCAGGGCAAGGCAAAGGAAGTGAAAATAGGTTAAAAACATCCTATCGATTGGTCACCTGAAGACTTCGATAGGAGCTGAAAGCAAAGAAAGGAAAAATTCGTGCAGTTGAAGAAGTTTTCGATAGGACCTGAAGGCAGAAGAAAGATGGATTCGTGTGAATTGAGGAGTTTGATAGGATCTAAGAACCTATCGAGTAGCTAAAAGGAAGGAAGAAATCATCCTATCGAAAACCTGCCTGAGGCGTCAAGGGAACCTATCGAATGGTTTCTTCAAACCTATCAAGATGAAGGCGCTGGAACAGAACCTATCGAAGGGAACTTGAGCCTTTCGATAGGAGTGAGAGCAACCCTATCGAAATGGTGGCATGCAGAGCGGAGCCTGTCGAAATGGTTCTCCAACCTATCGAAGAGCCCCTCCAACCTATCGAATACTCCAGGCCAAGGGCTGAGAATGCAGAAACTCTAAGAGAAGGCTCATCCTATCGGAACCTATCGAAGAAATCTGAGAACCTAGCGAAAGGACCAAAATGCTCTATTTGAACCTATCGAAAGCTTCCTGAACCTGTCGAAATCGTGTGTAAAACTTTTCAGAAATTTAGCTGTGCACATGTTGTGATTTGGTGACCTGTTGTACGCAACCCGAGGCACTTGGTGACCGACACAACGGTTCCAGAAGATGCCCTAGAAAACCCTAACTGACCCATGTGCTCTAACAAAACTCTAACAAACTCTGAGGACCTTTTAGAAGGGATTTTTGACAGGAAAAATAGAGGAGAAAGCTATATATAGAGACCCCCAATTGCAATTGGGGGGAGATCGAGATCTGAGCCAAATTCTGGAGATTAGAGCTTGCAGAGAAATTCTATTTTCTCTCCTTTAGCCCAACCATGGTTGGCTAATTCCCTTGGAGTAGCGAGGAGAGAGGTTAGATCTGTAATTGGGTAAGGTTAAGAGTGCTATTGTAGGTTCCTAGCTGCACATACTACAAATCTGAGAGTATTTCCATTGTAGAGTAAATTTGATTGCAATGTTAATGTTGTTTTTAATGCTTTAATTAAATCTAAAGTTCCTTTGGTACCATTTGGTGATCGATCAGATTTGTGTAGAGGAGTCTGTAGATCAGCTCACCCACTTAACTGGTAGGCCTCTTGGATACCACCCGATCTCCCTGGATTTGATACCCCTGTGATTCCTGGAGTCTATGACCTGGGAATTGCAGCATCTGTAGTGGTTTTAATTATTCTAATTGAGACCTTAGCTTTGGAGGAGATCCCTAGGATGGTCTGTGACCATTAAAGTGGACAAATTATAACCTTAAGATTAGTCCAAGCTCAGGCTCCAATCGGATTCGTCTGCTGTAAACCCATGGATTTGATAAAGTCTACAGGATGGTCTGTGACCATTAAAGTGGACAGATCATAGACTTAAGACCAGGTGGATCCTACAATTTGAAGTGGAGTTTATACCCTGCAGCTGTGTTTATAGCCAGTTGAGGGAATTGTGTGCTCTGAACCTCTGTAGCATAATTAATTGAATCTGATTTCAGTAAAAATCAATCTCCAAGCTACTCTTCTCTATTTTTTGCTTTTTACCTCTTTTCCCTGCAAGATCTAAGATCCTAAACTCGATCTAAGTTAGTCTATGTTTAATTTTAGCTTAGCTTAAGTGACAATCCATTTTAAACCTCTCCCCTGTCTTTTAGCTAATGCAGTATTAGTTAGGGTGCCAGATCTAATACAGATCTGGAGATTTATCATATTTTTAAACCAACCTCCTTGTGGACATTCCCTTACTCACCATCTTTGTAAAACTTGCTACAACAGACCCTGATTACTTGCAGGTCTGTGCGAGTGTGTTCTGCCTAGTTTTATTAATGATTTTAGACCCTCATTTGAGGAAAGGCAAACACTCCAACAGTGGGTGATCATAAGTGGTTGGGGGTTGAAGCTGGTGAATGCCCCCGTATAAGCCCCATTATTCCTGATCTCATCCTCCTCATACTGTGGGTTTATATATGGTGGAGGAAGGGTGAGATTATCTTGTTGATTCTGAGTAGACTGGATGGGTGTTGGGTGAGACCACTATACATGGGGGAAGTTCTGATGAGTAGCTTGTGGAGTGATAGGATGAGTGAAGGTCAAATTTTGGGCTGGGGCCTGATGAGGCCACTGTACTTGGAGGAATCCTTGGGGATGGGTTTGAGACACATGGGGATGGGTGAATTGGGGATAGTTAATGGTATGGGGTAGATTCCCATATTGGGTTGGGTGTGAAACTTGTGGAAAAAGAGGGCCCATTCCAGGTTGGTGGATTAGGTGAGATGGGCGTATCGTTTAAGGGAGAATAGGGTTTGTTGGGTGTATACGAGATACTGTGGGAATTGTGGAGGGTTTGAAAATGGGGCTCCCGGGTTTGGACCATGATGGGCTTGGGTATAGGGCATGGGTCCTATATGGGCTTGGTTCTGGGCCATTGGGCCTTGATGGGCTTGGGACTTGGTGTTTTAGGCCTTGGTGGGCTTGGGCCTTGATGGGCTTGGGTATTGGGCCTTGGTGGGCTTGGGCATGGGCCATTGGGCCTTGTGGCATGGGGTATTGGGCCTTAGTGGGCATGGTGGGCTTGGGGTATTGGGCCTTAGTGGGCTTGGGGTATTGGGCCTTGGTGGTTTTGGGCCATTGGGCTTTGGTGGACTTGGGGTATTGGGCTTTGATGGGCTTGGGCCATTGGGCCTTAGTGAGCTTAGGTCATTGGGCTTTGGCGGGCTTGGGATATTGGGCCTTGGTGGGCTTGGGGTATTCGACTTTGGTGGGCTTGGGTCATTGGGCCTTGGTGGGCTTGCACCATTGGGCCTTGAGGTCCACTCAACTGGTCCCATGGTTGATGAGAGTTTTAAAGGGTATGAACAATGGAAGGTTGATTGGAGTCTTGAGGGAAATAGGCATGGAGACTTGGGAGTGTATAGGATGGGTTGAGAGATGTGTGGTGTGGATGAGAGAGGCTGCTTTGAGAGGTCTTCCAAATTGTATAGGCCTTGACCATCTCATCCATCAAGGCCATTGGATTGGGTGAGGGGGTAGATGTAAATGGTGCATTCGATGGAGGAGGGATGTGGCCTATGGATGAGATGGGTGTATAGGAAAAATTGGGCATGGCTAGGGTAAAATCGGGTATGACCTGGGTGGATGGGGGAGTATGTGATGGATTTGAAAATTTAAGTATAGGTTGGGAAAATGGGAAATTGTTCATGGTATGGGTGGATGTGGAAAAATAGGGGTTGTTTAAATTGGATGTGGGGGAAAAATGGGTCACATTAGGGTTAGGTGTGGGAAAATTTGGGGCACCCTGGTTTGATGTGGAAGGCTTTGGGATGCTTTGATTTGAGGTGGAGGGAGATGGGGTTGTATGTGGGATGAATGGGGAAGGTGAACTTGGAGTGGACATGGGGGGAAAGGGGAATGAATTTTGAGGGAATGTGGACGATGTGGGTGAAAATATGGTTGCACCGAAGGGCCCGGTGATGGTATATGGAGGTTGGGTGAGCGGAATAGGAATCTCCTCCAAAAGGGAATGAGTTGGGGAGCGTGGCAAGGATGAATCGGGATCGGCATAAGCCAGATCTACTGCCCATGACATGGTTTGTTGGTGGGTTGGGTACGGGTTCCTCGAGTGAGGACCAAAAACCCGCCTTCTCCTTCCCCTACAGGATGACGGAGGGTAAGGCGATGTCGTTGTGTCGGCACCACAAGCTTTTTAATTTTTCCTCTTTTTTTTGTGGTTTTAATTTTTTTGAAAAGACAAAATAGAAATATCCCTTGATTAAAGTGGTGATTTTATCTGGGCCCCTGGGGGAACTCCCTTTTTCGGACGGCATTCACGCCTCCGATGTCTCCCACGGCAGGATCCCGATACACTTCGAAAGAAACAAAGGGAGACCTTTGTTCTATGTGAAGCCACATAAATCCGCACGACGACCCCATCCCTCAGAAGGGTCAATAAAAGGGTGACCTCTTTTTATCGGTGAGGGCGTTTTAGGTGTCAAAAGGTGGGGGAACAGTCAAGAGTAAGAAAATCCCTATGCGGGGCACTTGGGAACAGTGGAAAGGGCCTTAGATTCGAGCTGCCCAACTATAAATATGCTTAGCGTATGTATTATATACGATAGGCCAAAAATCTAAAGATTTTGGTTTAGCGTGTGTATTATACACGCTAGGCAAAATCTAAGGATTTTTAGCTTAGCGTGTATATTATACATGCTAGGGAAATTCTGGGGATTTTTAGCTTAGCACGTATATTATACACGCTAGGCAAAAACAATTTATATAAAATATTTTGACAGCAAACAACAGGCTCGAATTTGGTCTATTTCTTTGGTTTTCTAGAAGCGGTGCTTTCGAGGACTAATTTTATCTATTTATAGCGGTCCCTCCTCTCCGAGCCTACGGATACGAGGTCATTTCGGGATGACTAACGCTCTCCCCAAGGGTTTTAAGCTTTGTAATTTGATCGGTCACCCACCCTATATACATTTGGCGCAAGCGCCCTCTTAGATACTGGATGGGGTGGTACTTTTCCAGATCATCACCACTAGGAGCTGCCACCATACAAAGAACTGGGACTGTTGTATCGCTTCCCACCCTTTAAAATCTACCTCCACAAAATTGAATTAAGTCCCTTAGTTCACTTTTAAGGTTTAATTTTTAAATTCAATTTTAAAATGGGAGTTTGCTTAGGTTCAAAAAAGGGTTGTAATGATCCCGTGCCACCTCTACGGGTTGGCATCCACTGGTAGGATATGATTGCGAAAATGTAAAAGCTCAAGTAGGTCGACCAAATGACAAAGGCGTGTAAATGCGTAAGTAAGCCCGCCAATCGGCTAAGGCACGTAAATGATCGAAAATAAATGAAAGTAAAGACAATGCTCAAGTAGGCCCTCCAATTAGCTAAAGCTCGTAAATGACGGAAAGTAGAGGTAAGTAAAAATTGATGGAATTGTAGGGGTGCGTACGAAAGAAAGAAAAGAAATAAACATATGTTAGTGAAAATGAAATAAAACAATAAAAGAGTCCAACCTTCAAGGGAAAGCTCTACTAGCTAGTCCCCAATAGAGTCGCCATCTATGCAACTGTGGGCTCTCGCAAGTCTGTCGCGACAATGCGCTCCTTTGCTAAAAATTTTAGAGTCGCCACCCGGAGCTTTTGTAGTCTCAAAAAACCTAAATCAATATTGAAAGCACCAAAGTGCAAAAATATGACTTTGATTTCAGTCTACGCCAAAGGCACTTGGGTAGGGGCATCGGTTATAGATCGGGTAGGTGTTAGGCACCCGATCAACCCGCTCGTAAACGGTCTCTACTTATAGCCAAAAAAATAAATAAATAAAGCAGCATTTTCTCTTGTACGAAGGCACTCCGAACCTATTTAAACCCCCGCGATCACCGAAATTTCGGCGGCATAACGGTGCAAATTCAAGGGTAGAGGAAAAATAAAGAAGGTAGAGGAATAGAGGGGAGAGTCGAAGCTCTCGGGCCCTTGTAGCACCGATGTAGACCTTCGCATGGGTGTACTTGATTAGCTTTCGATAGCTTAAAAGATCGAAAGATGGGTTCTAATTTCTAAGGCTTGATAGCTAAGAGGTAGAAGAAGAAGGCTAAAGGGTTGTTCTCACCTAGGATAAGGGGTTTTTAATGGAAGGTGGGGGATAAAGGATGGTTTTGAATTCTGGAATTTGTATGGGTTTGGTGCATCAAAGGGGAGAAGGAAATCTCTAATCTTTCTCTCTTTGAAAAAATTTTCAAACCTTTGTAAAGGGAGGAGTGGCTCTCTATTTATAGAAAAGGAGAGGCTTAGGAGGGTACTTAAGAGCTAATGTGATTAGCAATTAGGTAATCCTAAATCTAAGGATTTTGAGTTTTTTAAGGTCATGGATAGGTATGAAATTGGGTTCAATAGTAGATGATAGGGTGGGGTTTCAAAGGGTTAAAAGGGTTGCAAATATGGTTCATGGGGGTGCAACAGTCTTAATGAAACCCACCCCAAGCATTGGGATGGGCAATAAATCAAACCCCAAAAGTGAAATTCAGGTAAAATCTCAAAAGTACTATAACTAAGCCTAGCGTGTATATTACACACGCTAGGCATGTACAGTGCCTTTGAGAAGTTCAGAGCCCGCCATGGGGCCCACACGCTGGAAGAAGAAGGCTTCTTTTGCCTAGCATGTATATTATACATGCTAGGCCAAATTCTTGTAGAAATGGCTTATCGTGTATATTATACACGCTAGGTAAATTTTCTTCAGAAATTGCCTAGCGTGTATATTATACAGGCTAGGCAAGAAATCCTCATTTCTGCCCAATTTTTGAATCGTCATAACTTTCAGTGTATGGCTCGGATTGAGACAATTCTTAGCTTGTTGGAAAGTTGAGAACCTCTATTTTCCAATGATATAGGATTTGGTTCCAGAAAAGGTCCTTAAAATCTTTGGCATACCTCCTTCCTACCATTGCCCTGAAGGGTTTGAAGCGGGCCCAAGAAGGGTTTTAGGGGTGTAGGGTTAACTCCCAAGGGTCGGGCATAGACTTCTAAGGAGTTAGGTTGATTTCTAAGGGTTTGGGAAGGTTCCTAAGGGTTTAGGTTGAGTTCTAAGGGTTTGGGAAGATTCCTAAGGGTTTAG
Organism: Chloranthus sessilifolius; assembly: GCA_021018995.1. Classification (NCBI taxonomy): domain Eukaryota; kingdom Viridiplantae; phylum Streptophyta; class Magnoliopsida; order Chloranthales; family Chloranthaceae; genus Chloranthus; species Chloranthus sessilifolius. Next base: position 30,158,704 of record CM037587.1, on the reverse strand, counting down.
ATTGAGTTATAAGGGTTTGGGAAGGATCCTAAGGATATGGGAAGGTTCTTAAGGGTATGGGAGATGCTATCGGAAGCTCGGGGGTGTGCCTTTTTTTAAGTATGTTTTGATCGGGCCTTGGGCCAAATTTGGGTGTCTACAACCATTTGTTTGAATCATTGATCTATTATATTGTACTTTTTGGAAATATATAATTGCTCATCTATTGTAGTTTTTAGAAAAATATTTATGCATCATTGTTGTTACTATGCAGATCCAGGTTTGGATTATTACATAGTAAGACTGCACCATGGTGGCCAATTTGTGGGTAGACATGAGGGAAGATACATTGGGGGCAGGTCATGACCTTTTTTTACTCCTGTCACACATATGAGATGTCCCTTCTAGAGTTGACAACTATGGCTAAAGAGGTAGGTCATAGAAGGGAATGTCAATTATATGTGAGAGTGAAAGGAAAATTCTCTTGATGCAAACTGATTTGGACACACTTTAGTTGGGCAATGCAGTTGACTCCAAGAGGGTGGTTGATGTCTATATTGTATCCAACTTCGTAAGAGAAGTGGCTACTCAAGAAAGCCAAGTTGGGATGAGAAAACAGAAGAGTATAATTAGAACCCAGAGTACAGTTAACAGTAGTATGGTTACGAGAGGACGGTCCAAAGGAAAGAAGAAAATGAATGTGATGGAAGATGATGATAACACTGGTATGCCAACGAAAGGTATCCCGCCCACTTTTTCAAGAACTTAGAGTATAGTTAGTAGTATGGTTACGAGAGGATAGTCCGAAGGAAAAGAGAAAATGAATATGATGGAGGATGATAATGACACGGATGACTATGATCGGGACTCCAATTCCTCCGATGATGAGGATGAGCTGAATTTGATGATGATGCATTATTTGATGCACATGTGGATGAGGAAGTAGATGTCTGCAAGGATGATAAAGTTGTATCCCTAGCTGGTGATGATGATGAAGGTTTTTCAGAAGAGGAATTGAGGAGCATAGCAAGTGGCTCTGATGATGAGGACCTTCCCAAGCATCCAAAGTATTATAAATTTAACGAGAAAATGGATATGGATAATCCCACATTTTGTATTGGGATGGAGTTCAAGACTCACGAGGTCTTCAGAAATGCAGTAAAAGAGCATGCAATCAAGTTGGGAAAAGAGATTAAGTTTGTGAAGAATGATAGAGAAAAGATACGGGTCGTGTGCAAGGAAGGATGTCCTTGGGTGATATATGCCTCGTATGTCCCAAACGATCTCATATATAGAGTGAAGACATATAGCGATTTGCATACATATAGCAGGTCCTTTGATATCCCATGGGTGAGCACGAAGTGAAAATTGAGCAAGTATGCCGAAAGGATTGGACTTAATCCTATGTGGTCAATTACTTCGTTGGTAGAGACAATTGACTCTGAGAGGAATGTCAAAGTGAATATATAAAAGGTTTATAGGACTAAGAAAATGACCTTACAAATGATTGAGGGGGACAACATCTACCCAATTCAAGTTGCGATGGGGTTGCATACAAGAGTTGAGAGACACCAATGTCGGTTCTAATTTTTAAGGTAGAAGTAAAACTTGTTAATAGGTTGGAGGGAGTTGTGAAGTTTAAGAGGTTTTATGTGTATTGAGGGGGATTGAAAAGGGGGTTTATAGAGGGATGTAGGCTAGTGATCGGCCTAGATGGATGTCACCTCAAAGGGCCCATGGAGGTATTTTTCTCTCAGCTGTTGGGATAGATGCCAACAACTGCATTTATCCATTTGATTATGCTATTGTGGGGAAGGAGAAAAGGAAGACATGGAGCTTATTTATAGAAATTCGATGCATGGATCTCAATGTTGATAATTCATTGATCTATATATTTAAGAGCGATAAACAAAAGGGCTTGCTCAATATGATTGCGAACTTATTCCCCAATGCAACCCACAGGTTCAGGTGAGCCATTTGTATAATAACTTTAAGAAAGAATTTAAAGGTTTAGTTCTAAAAGATATTTTATGGAGAGCTACGAGGGCAACGGTGATCTCTAAATTCAGAAAGACAATGGCAGAGATGAATGAGAAGGATCCGAAGGCATACCAGTGGTTAAGTGTTAGGCCACCAATTAACTAGAGTAAGTCACACTTTGATGTCTTTCCAAAGTGTGATATACTCTTGAATAACCTTTGTGAAAGCTTTAATGCCGCGATTTTAGGTGTCAGGGATAAATCCATCATCACCATGCTCGAGAAGATAAGAGTTATACTGATGACAACCATTTAAAAAAGAAGAAATACAATGAAGAGGGTAGAACTTCCTATCTGTCCCAAAATAGTGAAGCACATTGAAAAGATGAAAGAACAGGTGCAATCATGGATTTCGAGGTGGTGTGGAGATGCGAAGTTTGAAGTTATTGGGCCACATGGGGAACAATACAGGATTGACCTGGCCCTGAGGACTTACAGCTGTAAGAGATGGGATATCTCAGGGCTGCCATGTCTCCATGCCATGTTCATCATCAAATTCTTGAGTAAAGATCCTCTAGACTACGTAGACGACATGTACTCACTTGCAACATATTTGAGGTGTTATAGCAATCTGTTGAATCCAATTAATGAGAGAGACTTGTGGCCTGCCACTCAATACCCTGTAATATTACCTCCGAATGTAAAGAAAAGGCTTGGAAGGCCTAAGAAGGTGAGGTGCTGGGAACCTGATGAACCAACAGATCCATCAAAAATATCAAAGAGGGGTGCAATGATGAGATGCACCAACAGTCAAGAGTTGGGGCATAATAAGAGAGGGTGCAAGAAGGCTAAGACTAAGAAGGTTCTCATTTTGTTTTTTTTTTTTTTACATATACATTCATCTTGTTATTCTGTATTTCTTAGAATTCACATGTTATTGTGTGATATTGCAGCAAAGTAACGATGGAACGACATTGCAGCAAAGTAATGATGAAACAACGGCATCTACTCCACGTATGAGAAAATTTTCAGTATTGAGAAAGGCTCAGGTCAATGTGAATTCATTTATTTTTTTTCAGTCCTCTATCATGAGAATTTTGTTATAATCAATCATCAATCATTATTTATGTACAGCTCACTTGTTCTATCTATCTACGCAGGTGAAAAAGTCACAGGGCAGTATTCGAATAGTAATATCTCCTTAGTGATCTTGGGACAAAGAATATAGGACGTTATACTTTTTGAATTTTTTGATTAATGTATATGATATGTTATACTTTTAGATTTTTTTGTTAATGTATATGATATATTATACTTTTAGGTTTTTTGGTTAATGTATATGATAAGTGTGTTAGGTTGAAAAGTGAATATGAGATAAGGGTTACTCTTTTTTTATTTTTGGTTATGGTATGTAACATAAAAGAATAATATAGTGATCTGTTTTGGTAAATATGGGTTGTATTTATGAACATATGGGTGGATGTATATGGTCCATTTTGATAAATATATATGGTCCTTTTATTATGAACATGGGTTTCAATTTTGTGATCACAGGTGGATGCACCGATTGTGTATGAATACTTTGTTCTTGTTAATATGAGTTTCAATACAATGATCACAGCTGAGGGCTTAGAACATGATTAATTACATGTGGATGTTATGATTATGTATGAATACTTTGTTCTTGTTAACATGAGTTTCAATATAGAGATCACAGGTGGATGTTAGGAATATGAGGATTTAGCACATGGATTGCATCTCCTTCACAGTGGTCATTGATGGTGTATGATAAGTGGCTTCAGGCCAAAATTTACGTACCTTTTGAATGCTTGTGACCTAAATCTTTAGCTGATTATTGAAGATAATATAAGTTTACGTACCTTTTACTTGCAGTATTGCGTGGGTTACAACATTGTAGCATTTAGTTGTGAATTGTGTTTACTTTTTTGTGGTTTATAATCAAAATAGGAATAATTTGTGGTGTTTTCGAAGATCTTTTGGTTCTTGTTTATAGTTTTGTGTTGTTAAGTGTTAATTATATGTTGAAGAGTGATGGTTTTGTAGCCTGTTACCTGTTATGTTTTTCCTGTTGTGTAGCAAAGTATAGTTGAGGTATCTCAAGTTCTAAATCATGGATAAATCTAAAGTATAAATTAATAGTGAATATCATAGACTTGAATTTTAAAAATTGCTATATGATCAAATGATGGTTCTAGAACATGGATTACATCTCCTTCATAGGTGGGGACTGAGAACATGGTTGATCACAGGTGGATTCTATGATTTTGTATGAATACTTTATTCTTGCTAACATGAGTTTCAATGCAATGATCACAAGTCAACGTTGAATTATAGCTTAGACTCTCTTAATCATAACTTGTTCTTGTTAAAAAAAAATTATTAGAGTTTCTGAAGAACAGAATCAACGAAGAACCATAGGTTATTGCAAAGAACCAACTTTACAAATTAAACCAACTTTGCGAAGTTCACAAATTGAATCATCATTTGTGTAAAGCAGCGAAAAATCAACTTTGCAAGTATGACAATTAATTATAGCTTATTGCATGTACTTATAAGACAAACAACATTTTTGCCATTAAAGTATAAAAATATTGGATGTATGGATTACATTTCAACATACAGACAATAGGGAGGACATCCAGAAATCCATAATCCCCCATACACCCATCAATCCATAATTTCCCTAATCCTTAAACAAAATAGAACATATCTGCCTAAATTCTTAATCCACCCATACAGCCATCAAACCAGAAATTTCTTGAATTACAAATATACAAAAAAAATCCAACTGAGAACCAACAAAACTCATAACTTATACACTGTACGCTTTCTCATTTTGGCTTCCATATCGAAATTATTACACCTCCGAAGGAGCCTCGAAATAATTTGGACAACCCTCTCGCACATCAGGGGATCAACCCAGCCGAAGTCTCCGCACGCTCTGTTCTTGCAGAGCTCACGAATGTCTAAATCTGCCACAGATTTCTACAAACACATGGGTCCTCTACGTTGAACTTCGTCTTCTTTGCCACACTCTTCATCTTCTCTGTTTACAAACTCTAACTTCGTCTTCTTCACCCAAAACTTTTTCCTCTGCGCTGAAGAAATGTCCAATTTATAACTTATAAAATCACGAGAGACTCACGTGTGGAGTGAGAAGGACCAACGGTTCATTTGAATATTTCTTTTATTTTCTTTTTTCAAACTATTTTGGGTATTAATCAACAATGTTGGCAGCTAAGTCTTCCCCACATTGGGTGCCACACATGCATTTTTGTTGAGTGTATGTCAACTCAGTTTTTTCGTTCAGCCATTAACGGAAGGTGATGGTAAGGGTTTAGTTGATGAACTTAAGTGTACTTTGGGTGCCTATTAGATATTATCAATAGTTTAAGTGCGTTACTGATGATGAGGTAAAAGTTCAGGGGTTATTTTGAAATTTTTCCTAAATAAAATCACTGCAATTGTCATGCTGGGATATGGTGCAATAATTAGCTGAAATCGAAAGCTGCTTTAACCAAAACTCTACTAGGAGACTCGATTTCTCCGAAGAGATCTAAACCTTAGCCATATCCATTAATCTGCGATACATTTCCAATCACCGAGGACTGCGTACTTGTCAAATCGGGTTCTTGGATACACAAGTTGATAGTTTATTTCTTTCTTTCATTTTGGTCGCTCAAGCATTGTAATGACCCATATTTTTTAAAACGTTGAATCATTGACATTCGAGGAAAATGTGATTTTTGTTTGACTAGTTTGACCTTGGACCAGTATGACGTGAACTCGGGCCCATAATTTTCTCGTAGGATGTATGCTGCCTGACACACTAGATTCCATCTCAGGCCCTATGTAGGGCATATATATTTATTATGCACGATCCAAATCCCGAACACAAAACCGAACTCGAGTCCATACCAAAACCCGAGCCCATTATCTTACTCTGATCTAATTGGGGCCGAGCATGGGTGACTCCAAACCCAAACAGAAGACATTATTTGGACCATTTTAAGATTTATAATATATAAAACTATAGGTGTATAAGTATGTGTGGTGCTAGATGCACCCATACACACTTTATATGTTAAGTGTGGGAACACACTAACTCAGCCCAGCCACACACCTATCTCACTCACACTCACACTCTATATGTGCCCAATACAGTGGACTAGCCTCACTCCCTCCTTGTTAGCTTTTAACACTGATTATATCAAAGGACCACCACGTGGGCTCTCTATCTTTAGAAACCGTGAAACTCGGTGTGCAAGTCCACACCCTATTACAACTTGCATAATATATACAAAAGAATAGAAATTTTGAATTAGGTGTAGCTGGCAAGAAAATTCTCTAGATTGCATGCCTTTTTATTTTTCCAAGTAAATTCTAGAGAGAGAGAGAGTCCTTTTGGACTCTTCATCCTTTTAGATGACTCTCCCAATTAATACTCTCTCTCTCTCTCTCCACCTTTAGCCTTATTCTAATTCAAACGAAAAAAAAAAAAAAACCTCAAAGTCTTCGGTTTGGGTTTGGAGTAGGGCCGGATCAGCCCACTTACTCAAGGGGTCCATGAAGACTCTGACTGATCATTATAAACCGATGTACATGAGTTGATCCGGTCCGATTTTCAAAATTCAAAGGGTGAAAGAAGACCCTAACTTAATATTCCAAGTGGCACAAACATATAACAGTCATGAGATTTTTTCCATTTTTGAGGTGGCACTAAGGCCGAGGTATATTTATTTTCAAGAGGGTCTAACCATCCATTTTATAGATGGTTAGATGGTACAAGATTTGACCTGCGGCCTTGGACCAATAGTCCTTAGTTTGGATGCAACGAGGGGTCAAACAGGACCCTTGACCCCAATTCAGGTTAGTATAATTAAGTTGCAATCCATAAATTTCATGATTTTCTTCAATTTTGGAGCATAGAAATAAAATAGAATAATAATAGCATGAAAGGTAAATCTATACCGTTGGATGGGAAGTGCCCTGAAAGTTGTGGGGTTTTAACTTTTGGACTAAAGAACTGGAGTGCTCTGATACCGAAGATCTATACAGTCGAAGGTCGTGCTTAACTTCTAGTGCCCCAAAGCTGTCAACAGGGCAACAGACCCTTTTTGAAAATGTATGCCTTTAAGGTACCCTTTGTTTTATTACCTAACTTTTTCTTGACTCTTTTACCCTTTTTTTTTTTGGATTTTTCTATTCCCCACTTATTCACATGGTTCAAAATTCCGCCTGAATTTTCAAAATTCCAGACAGAAGGCGAGAACGGGATAACAGAAAATACTAAATACTCCCTCCCTTGTTTTTAACCAAAATTTGTGCCAAAATTTCTGTGATTTTTTTCAGATTTTCTTATAAATGACAGTGATTGTGGGCATATCATGAGAAGAGGTTCTTAGGTCAATTTTAGATATATGTGTCATGTGAAATCAACATTTGGCGGGTCTGATAGGTAAGGCATGATCTAAAGTTTAGTTATGTGGAAGATTGGGACAAAAATATCCCCTCTTTCTGGTTCAGGAAGTTGATGGTTTTCATGTGTAGAAATCAGACTTGTCCTTCAAAAAAAAAAAAAAAAAAAAAAATCTGAATTGTTGAGGCTGGATCTTCAGTTGTAAATAGAGATATCCTTATAATAATCATATCTAATAAATAGCTGGCAATATATAAGTGATGGGTGAATTTGAGTATGGATGAGGGACCCAAAGGAATAATGAACGAACCACTTACGTGGTGCAACCACAAAATATTTGACTCGTCCTAAATGGCCTCCGAAATGTGTATGGCCGTATCACTACATGCAATCAAACACACCTAGGGAGGGATTATTTTTTTTCCCAATTTTTAGAACTCCTAAAAAAAAGTCGCCTAGAATCTCTAGGCTGCGTTTGGGAACTTGGATCTAGATTTGGAGATTTCAAATTTAGGCATTACAAATTTAGAATTTAAAATATAGCGATTTGCAAATCTCTTGTTTGGATGTTTAAGCATTGCCTTAAGATTTGGCCCAAGGATTTATAAATATTTTATTTGGCTATTTTTTTTATAAAAAAAAATTATATTTCATTAGTTTCTTTCATTATATGTAAGTAGGGATGCAAGTTTGGTATACCGAACCAAACCGAACCAAATCTGATTTTTTCGGATTTCGGTTCAGTACACCACAAACCGAACCGAAATATATCGGTTTCGGTTTCGGTACACCAAATTCGTCCAACACATAAACCGTTCCTGAATCGAAACCGAATTTTTCGGTATACGGTTTGGTTCAGTTAGATTTGGATTATATTATAAATAAATTTTTTTTTTTTAAATTGAAAATGAGTGCAACCAGCAATCTCTTGATTCCACCTAAGGTGCACTATACAAAGGTAGGCTACAAAAATAGAAATAAAAAAATGAAAAGAATCGAAAATGAGTGCAATCAACAATTCCCTTATTGCACCTAAAGTGCATTGTACAAAGATGGGCTGCAAAAATATAAACAAAAAAAAATTTAAAAAATCCGAGAAATGGGTGCAACCGGCAATTTCTTGGTTACATCCAAAGTGCATTGTACAAAGGTGGGCTGCAATGGCCACAAATTAGCAGTTGCAGCCCAGCGGCTAGTTTTCTAGTCGTTGCAGTAATTAATTAAACTTGGGTTGGATCAGTTCGGGTCGGGTCGAGTCTGATTTGGTCTAGTACCTGTTCAATCTGGTCCATTTACCACTGGTTCCGCTCAGTTCGATTCGGTTTAATTCGGATTGGGTACTACCGATTCGAGTCGGTTTGGATATTAAGTCGAACCGTATTTATAATAACACTGGATAACAATTTTTTATCCACTAACATAGCCAATTATATATTGGTGTAAGATTTGAATTTTCAAATAACACCTAGGAGGTGTTAATCACAAATCCACATTTTTACAATAAAGCCAAGGATTTCTAAACTCTGACGGATTTATGATATCTAAATTCAAATGCAAAATGGGGAAACCAAACTGTGGATTTGGATTTAAGAGATTCAAATCCAAAATCCAAATGGTGTCTTTCTTAATTGCAATTGAAGCTTCAGTTTCAATTGTTAACATCGGTGACTGCCTTGAATCAGAAGATCGGGATCATTTTTCATTCCAATATTTTCCAAATAGATCAAGAGGCACTATCAGACAATCAAATGTTGATTATATGAGAGACACATCTTGGCAAGTAAGAAAGACAATTTCCATCATATGATTCAAGGAAGTAAAAATGTAACTGATGGAAACCAATGGTTGGAAAGACCGCCAATCTAAAGGAACGGATATAATCATTTTGGTAAAGGACTGTGGAGGCTGAACAAAGGGATGATCAGGTTCCCTTTATTTATTTTTATTTTATTTTTTTATTTGAATACCTTTATTGGAAGTTAGGAACTAACGAAATCTTTGAAGAAACGTACGCCCAAAAAAGGGATGATCAGGTTCGTTTTATTTATTTTTATTTTATTTTTTATCTAAATACCTTTATTGGAAGTTCGAAACTTACGTAATCTTTGAAGAAACGTACGCCAAAAATTTATTAATTGCTTCGAATGAAATAGAGATAATTTTGCTTCCACACAATAGATCAATAGATTATGGGCGTCAATCCTCCTCCTCCAAGATACGAATAATTATCAAATGTAGGCTTGCAAATTAATCTTGAATTATTTAAGACTTTTTTTAAAAATTCGTGTGTTTTTAATAATTCATAAATAAATCACAAATAATTCCCCTATTTTTTCAATACATTGTGCTTTTAAATTTTCTTTTAAATTATTTTTACTTTTTTAATTTTAATTTTTACTTTTTATTTTTTCTCTCCAAATATTTTCCCGAACTGGCCGACCTAGCCAGATTTTTAACCCTGTCGGGGTATTTTTTTGAGACCCACCATATTTTGCCACTTGGACAAGTTTACACGCCTTTTGACTTGAAAAGAATGATTAAGTTTAAATGCCTTTTCTTTTCACTTTTCTTTTCACTTTTTTCTTTATCTTTTAAACATTATTTTTGTTATTTCCTTTTGTCCCATGCATTGCGTGGGTTTCTTACTCGTTTAAATATAAAATGGTGGTTAAATTATCTTATACCATTAAATTTATGCTTTTTATCACACCTAATTCAACTGTCATATATCATTATGCCAGCAAGCTTAATTGTCCAAGTGGTAATCTATCATTAGAACATATCTCATTCAAAGAAACATGCGTGTAAGTGAATGTGAACCTTTCGATAGATGAATATTAATATCAGCCATCAAAACTAAAAATCACGGTCGATATTACAGTCAATAGTTTGGATGGTTTAAATCTCCCTAAATCATTATTATAGTCAATAGATTGTTGCACTCAATCTATGATCTCTCACTCTGATGCTACAAATCACCCACATTATAAACCATTGATGGGGAAGATCATTTAAACACCATTGATGGTGAAGATCATTTAAACACCATTTTGGTGTTTAAATGACGTTAAGGAGAGTCGATCCAAACTCAAATAAGCACAAAGCAATAAGTTGGATTGGCTTTCATTAGAGGTTGAAAAAAATTGAAAAATCGAAAACCGACACAACTGAACCGATAAAAACCAACCGAATCAAATCAAAAACCGATAAACTGAAACCGATTTGGGTTCAGTTCGGTGCCAATTATGGGTGCCAAAAACCGACATAGTAGGAAGAGAAAACTAATAAAAAATTGGAAAAATCGATAAAAACCCCTTTAAAAATTAAATAAAAACTTTTAAAAAATTTGAAAATTGAACCGACCGAAACCGATATGGATTGGTTCTGTCTGATATCAATTTACGTTTTTTGGTTATCGGTTTACTGAAACCAAAACCAATCCATTTTGGTTTGATATCGGTTTTGATGAACTGATACCGAAACCAAAAAATTGGTTTCGGTAACCGAAGTTCCAACCCTAGCTTTCATACATTAGGTGCCCTAAACTAAATAAGTTGATTGCCTTTCATACATTGGGTGCCCTAAACTAAATAAGGCAAATGATATGTATTTAATTTGGAACATCAGATGCATACATGGTATCATGGTCCACTTTATTTGATTTTGAGTTGCAGCCAATCTCTTATGCGTGGTGGATGCTTTGTTAGTAAGTGGATGGGTACTTCTATTCACGCCTATCATATTAATAGTGAACCCCTACATTGAAAACCGTTGACCGAGTTGAATTAGACGATGGTGAATGTTTTTCATTCCAATCTTCTACACATGAGATTTTGAGAGCGTGGACGTGCTATCAGGCGGTTAATTTTTTATTCTATGTGGCATAGATACCGAAAAAAAAAAAAACTTAAATCACATGGTACACATCATGCTCCATCGTGACTTTAGAGCCACTTTTTAGGATATGTGTCATATAGAATTAAATCATTGACCGTCTGATGGAACACCATAATCTCAAGATCCACTGTGCAAAATATTGGAATTAAAAATAATCATCATCATCTGATCCAACACAGTCAACAGATTTCAGTATAGGAGCCCACCAGGATTTTGGCTTTCATTTTATAGGCTACAGCATAATTACTAAGTTGAAATTCGTCTAAATTGGCAAGGGCAGTTGGAAACAGAGTAACAAATTTCGTTTTCGGGAATTTTTCGGTGGGGGGTCCTTTCGGTACATTTCGGATTAATTTCGATACTTTTCGGAAAAATTTTGGGAAAGTTTCGGGATTAAAAATATATATTTAATTTTTTTTTTTTTAATTTTAAAATAATTTACCGAAATTTACCGAAAAATACCGAAAACTGAAATTTTCCCGAAATTTTCGTTTGACCCCCATTTAAGTGAAATTTCGCCAAATTTCGGCGAAATTTGGCACTATGGTTGGAAATGGGTAAAATTTAGGAATAAATTGAGAAAAAAAGTAAATAAAAATGCTTGAAAATGTTAAAACTTGTAAAAATCACGTTTAAAACACAAAAATTACTAATTTTCCATTTTTTTTTTCGGAAAATGCATTTTAAATATGATACCAACAAAAAATGCATTTTTAACTAGTTTTTTTAATAATATGCCGATTTGTAACCATGGCCCATAGTATAGAGACTTCTTGCGACTATTATCATCATCATCATTCACCCTGTGTTTTTTTTTTTTTTGAGAAATTTCCCTAATCGACCTTTTCAGATATACCTTTTTCGTTAGATACCCTATATTTTCACCTTTCACCAAACTGACCAGCTCTAAGCCAAGCCGACCCTAAGTAGAGTAAAAAGTCGAAGATACCCTTCTATGACTTTCTTTAACCTACAAAAGCATTTCTTTTTTCTTCATTTTAATCTGCTACAATTACTAAAAAGTTAGAAGCGGCGAAAGTGACGACGTCTTCTTCCTCAGTCCGATCTCCACTTTGAAAGTAGAAAACAGATGCCTAGGAGAAAACGACCTTACATTTTGTCATTGGGAAAAGAAGGTCCTGCAGTTTATCATTGCAACGCGAGGTATGTTCAGATTATTCAGTGTAAACCCTATTTTCAGTTTCTTAGGGTCTCTTAATGGTACAGTATAAAAAAGATATATATTTTATTAGTAATTTTTTTTTAAGAAACGTCATCGCATTCCTAGACAAGACAGTCTATACCGATTGTATTAACGGTTGATATTGATTGTATAAATCGTCAATATCGAATATTTAAACAGTCAATATCGCCTTTTTAAACAGTTGATATCGAGTGCATGTACAGTCGATATCGAATAAAGATATAGTCGTCATCTCCCATTTATGTCATCTATCTTATGACCCCTTCGCATTCTTAAACAGGCGATGTCGGAGGTGGGCATTCCTCTTCTCTTTCACTGTGATGGTCTTCTTGTAAGCGATAATGGCTTATATGAAGGTAGTTGGTAGAGGCTTCTTTCTATTTCGACGGGTATTTATTATAAACAATTCATAAGGCAAATGTTCGTTGTCCGTTTTGTGAGAGCAGATGAAACAGATTTCATAAAGTTCTCTATGAAGATAGTGAATATTTTTGTGTTTGCCGATATTCTGGACTCAGATGATTTAACCGCTCTATTTACGATTATAAAGATGGGATGGACGTCATAAAGGTATTCATCATTAAAGAACCGTCATCCTTCCGAGTCGAAGTTGAACAAATACCTCTTGTCGGGACTGATTTTATGTGTAACCATTCCTTTTAACCATGTAAGTTTAAGGAGGATGAACCTATATACGATACAATTCGTTTAGGCGATGACGACAATATTACGGTGAACATGTCAGTTAGGAAAGCAACTATTGATTTAAATGATACTCTAGTTGAATCATATGATGACCCACTAAAATATATATATTGGTCACAACAATATCATCAAAAGTTAGACTGCACTTCAGAAAGGGTGGGGGATGAAGACTATTTTGGTCATACCTTCCCCGGTGGATTCACAAGTTGGTTGACTCACGAATTATGTTCTACCATTCTATCGATGGGGATTATAAGAGGAGCTCAACCTCATGTCCATACACATGAGTACCCCTTCGGTGAAAGGCCAAGTCAACAACATCAAAGCCCCTTCAATGAAGGGCCTGGTCAATCACGTCAGAACCCCACTGGTGAAGGATCTAGTCAACCACGTGAGAACCCTGGTGGTGAAGGATCTATTCAACCACTTGAGAGCACTTCTAGTACAGGGCGAACCAAATGGGTTTATAAAAGAGGATCCGAGAAATTTAATGAGAGACATTAATAATCCCCTAATAGACGGAGATTACGAAGGGTCAGAGACATCGAGCGACCCTTCCGATCAAGAGGTAGAAATCGAATACCGGAATTGGATGTTTAAAGTTAGAAAGATTTTCAGAGACAAGCAAGCATTCCCAAGAGCATTGAAAGAATATATGGTAGAGAAAAACTTTCAAATTCGGCCCTTGAAAATCGCTAGTTATCGAGTGACAGCTGGATGCTACGAACCCAGTTGTTCGTGGTGGATACATACGTCTAAATTGACTGGGTTCGACTCTTTTAAAATCAAGATGTTCAATATTACTCACAAATACTGGGCCGCTGTGATCGGAGCGTACAGTCACTGTAATGCAATAATCTCCTTCATAGCCAACTATGTATAAGAAAAACTTATAGCAAAATTTGACTACACACATGTATCGATAATATTTGACATTGTAAAAGTTGATAATGTGCAAATTAAATATTCTAAGGGTTGAAGGACGAAAGAACTCGTCCTGAATGATATTAGAGGTAATTGGCAAAGGTAATTTGTGGATCTACTGCCCTACGTGAAGGAGATGGAGAGGGTAGATCCTAATGTACGAACGTCTTTTTAACTTACGCTTGATAGTAAGTTCTAAAGATTTTTTTAGAGTTTTGGTCTGTGCATCGAAAGCCACCGCAATACACTTCGTCGCATATTGCTTATAGACGGCACACACCTGTGGGGACATTTTGAAGGGATCCTACTTATCGTCTCGATGCAAGACAGTAATGGCCATATATTGTCGTTAGTGTTCGTCGTCGTTGAGTTAAAGAAGATGATACGTGGATATGGTTTTTGAACGAGTAAGTGCATTCATGATCAGTCTGTTTAACGAAGATTTCATTATTATCACAAACAGGTCGAAGGGTTTAATGAAGACGGTGAAATGAATCTTTCTTAACACATACCACAACTACTGTATGCAACATATGACATAAAATTTGACACACAAGTATCCCAAGATCAGCGCGTTGGATCTATGATAGTGCGTTGCGCGTTCATATTCAGTAGAGAGATTTGATTATTTTATTAACAAAATAAAAAAAAAATATTGATCCTCGAGCCATAGAGTATATTTTAAAAATAGATTCGAAGCATTGGGCACGCGCACATATCAAAGGAAGGCAGTACGATTCTCTCACTACGAATAATGCTGAAAACTTAAACAGCATACTAAAGTTAGCTCGGGAGAGACCAATAATCGACTTAATCAAAACTACTAGAGAGAAAGTCGTTGATTATTTTCAAAAGCGCCGACAGATATCTGAGAATTAAAGCACCCTCCTCTGCCTAAAAGCAGACAACACTTGGAGAAGGTGCTCCAATGGGCTGGTAGAAAGAGAGCTCAACCATATGGGTGCGATCAGTTATAAGTGAATTCTAGGAATTTCATTCATCACGTCGACTTGGAACACAAGATATGTACTTGTCGTCGTTGACACATTCATGGTTTGCCTTGCTCGCATGTTGTTGTGGTCATCAATCGAATAAGTTACTATTATCATAACTTCTGTAAGAAATAATTTTTCACCACTTGTTTTAGACAATCATACGACAAACAATAGGTTCCCACCCTCGATAAAAGCCAATGACAAATTCAAGCTGACCAACTGCCTGACAATATGAAAGTGAGACCGCCCTATAATTCTTGAAAGCAAGCCGGACATTCGAGGAAGAGAAGGATATGGTCTAAGGGTTAAGTTAGGTCCCTACATTGTAGCAATTGCAGTGAGTATTGTTACAATCGCAAGAGTTGTACGGCAGTGGGACCGATGGATTAATAGAGAGCGTGTCTCCTTTATATAGGAAATTGCTCTCTAATCCAAGCAATGACGATCAATATCGCTCCATTATGAGATCGTTAGCAATCCTCTAAGAGATCATTAGCACTCTTATATGAGAGCGATATTATTCCATTAAGAGATTGGTAACTTGCATTTTTTATTAATAAATGTAATTTTTTAGCAACTTATATTTTCTATTAATAAATTATATTTTTTAGCATCTTCCATATTGACAGATATTGGTTTGTATTTTCTATTGTGAAGGTACATCGCATCCCAAAATATAACCCAAACGATAATTGTGGGCCTCTACCTCCGGCGGGGACAAGACTTTATTTACGACTTGAAACTTTCCAAGTTGTGGACGGAAGAAACTGTCATACTAATTTCACTATTTGTAATAGTTACCGCTTTTATTATATGAAAATTTTCCTTTATAATGATCGCTTTTGTAACTCTTTTAAATTTCAAGACTGAAGAAGGAATCTTCGATACAGAATTATCTTTCGGAATTAGAGCACCTTGGTATAGATTTGACACAAGTCATCTATCTATGGATGATAGGATTGCAATTCACGCATGGTAGATGAAGATAGATCGCATCCAGAAATAGTACAAGAAGCCGGCTAGATCATACAAGGAACGTTACGAGGTAAAGTTTGGTGGCAAATTCGAATTGTAATAGTTATAAATTTAAATTATAATATTTGCGATCAATTAGCAATTTGAAATGTACATTTGCTCAGAAACATAGAATGTATAAATTCGGTTAGTGTTATAAATTTGGAATGTAATATTAAGAATGCCAAAAAGAAACTTGTAACAATGTTAGGTATGCTCCCATTAACTGCAAGTATAACAAATTTAGCGATAAAGCTAATAAACAATTGTCTATACAGTCGTTGACGACTGTCTAGAGAGTCATCGTCGACTCTCCAGAAAATCGACGACAACTCTTCAAATAGTCGTCAGCGACTGTATAGATAGTCGTTGTCGACTGTTTAGACAATCGTTTATTAGCTTTATCATTGATAAAGTTAATAAACGACTGTTTACAGATAATGATAAAGCTAATAAACGACTGTCTAAACAGTCGATTAAAAAACTTATATTATGCTAAAAATAAAATTACATTACAAATATAAAGTAACAAATTTACATTACGTATGCTCAAAAAAATAATTATTTGTACATTACAAATATAGAGTAAAAAATTTACGTTAGAAATTTACAAATTTACATGAATTTACATTACAATGTGAAAGAGTACATATGCTCAAAACTATGGTGCATCTTTACTAAGGTCCTCCTCGATTTCTTCCCTCAATCATCGATGTATATAGCCAGGGCATGGTCAATTTCTGTCCTGAACATACTCATATCTTCTTACGCGAAGTCGAATTTCTTCCCTACCATGAAGTACTCCACATACTTCAGCACAAACACCACACAGTCCTACGAATTGCTCTGTTGGAGAACGAATTTGATCCGGCAGTCAGTACATGACCAAGGATAGCACTTAGCATTCAGTGCAGGAGAGTCTCCGTATAAATATAAAAGGTGGGGAAAGTAATCGGTCTATTTCAAAATAGTGAAATGTCAGATAAGTTAAGCAAATAATAAAAATTTGTAAGTTTGGACAAGTTCGTATTATATATACTTACCAACACTTTCAATTGCTACATATATTTTTCCTTAGAGGGCCTATCATAAATAGGGTTAGCGAGCATTACCGATCGTTCGACAACCTTCACGATAGCAAGCACCCAGTGTTTCGATTCGTGAGAATGAATTGGGACAAATATTTGGAAAGGAGAATATAATATTAGAGACTACGATTTAAAAATTTTAAAAGTTGTAGGTAGCGATCATAACATACCGTGCTACATTAGTAAGCCCACGGATTCCGTAACCGATTGAAGAAGAAATTTTGTAGCTCCTTTCTGCCTTGGTTCGCTTCTTCTTTATGGGCAGACCACCATTCGATTTGTATCTCGAACTCTTGCTCGTAGAGTTTTTCAGGTTTAGAAAGAATAAATTTATTAAAATCCCTCGGGTCTAAGGCCACATGGGTCAAAATGATGGGTCCCATAAGGAAGCATTTCTCCTTTCGGTCAGGATGAGCAGTATCATCAATGACTTCTAAAGTCTTAGGTAGGCTCCCATTATCTGAAAGCAATACAAATACATCATTAAACTTATAAACGATACTCTAAAGAGTCATCAACGACATAGACAGTCGGTGACGACTCTCTAAAGAGTCATTGAGAGTCGGCGACGACTGTATAGACAGTCGGTATCGACTGTCTAACAAGTCGTCTTCGATTGTTTGGATGGTCGATACCGGCTGTATAAAGAGTCGTCGACAATTGAATAGACAATCATCAACGATTTTATAAACAGAAGATGATGACCTTGTAAAGAATCATTGATGATTGTCTATTCGATACTTACCTTACAGTAGCAAAATTGAGAGAAATCATGCATGAACAATCCAAAATTATATATATGAGTTGTAAGGTTACTTACAATATTGTCTAGGAATACCCTGCCTTCTAAACATCTGAAAGACTGCAGCACGAGAGTATAATCACCGATGGTCCTTACGTAGGTGTTTCATAAATTACGACCAGCGTTGAAATTAAAAACTAAATAAACTACTAACTAACAATCATGCGAAAATGAACTTACTCGTCCTCAGAAACAGGCTTGTTCTAGAGGGTCATCATGTATTTCTACTCCTCTGTCTGCTCAACAGTAGCAGCATCCAATGTCTCCTCAATGGCCCTCTCTGTTACAAGCTTTTTCTTCAGGGATCACTTTCAATATGTCCTAGGCTTGACGGCAATGTGTTTCATGAATTTTCCTTGCCGAAGTCTCAATCGAGTGCCAATTTATTGCTCAAGCACCCCAGTGAATTGGGAAGAGGGTTGCTCATCACCAGCTGACCCCTTAAAGTAAGCCACTCATCCAAGGAGTTACAACGTGTTGCAAGGGCTTCATTCTCTCACTCCAAATGGCTCACTCACTGGGTAAGTTTCAAGTTGTCGAGCACCAGATAGTCGATCCTCCTCAACAACGATTCATTAGGGGAGGTTGGTGCACTGGCGCTCTCCTTCCTGGCCTCCCTTGTTCTCAACCACTCTAATTGGATGGGGCCCTCTTTCGATGACGAGTCATCTTCCGACGTCGATTAGGCGTCAAATTCTTCCTCGTCAATATCGTCGACCGAAATGTAATTTCTCTTCTTCTTCGACTGCACATCCACTTTCACAGTTTTCTTGACCTCTTCATTAACCTCTTTCCTCTCCCCCCCAACGACCTTTCAATCCCACTGATATTTTCATATGACGGGTATCTCTAACTCACAGGAAACCAAAAAAAAAAGGAAACACCCAAATATCATAATACTAAATCGAAAATAAAATATAAGCGCAAGTGTAGACACCTCCATTTTTCCCTCTCGGAGTATATAAATTTGTTCAGTCAACCTTTGACCTTGCCCACTATCTCCGGAAAAGGACTAACCTTCTCTGAAGACTTTAAAGCCCTACACGGGGACCATGCACTGAAACAATAGTATATGGTCGAGACCTAGGCTGAAATAATAGCTCTGTGGCTCGAACCTGACTCAAACCCAGGTGGATCCCGAATTACACGCCCTGTACAGAGTGCACAATTCAATTGAACGCCCAACACCTGGCGCGCAATTGATTACCTGCGGACTGTTTAAGACTTGATTAAGCGCCCTTTCAGGTGCACATAATCATATTGTGCGCTCCACCACTAGCGCGTAATAGGTTCATCTCGGACTAGTCCCTAACCTTCTAGAAACCGCCTAAGACGCGATTGTACCCCCTACATAGCGTGTGCAATCCAATCATGCGCTTCTCCAATAGCGCGTAATTGGTTCCTAAGCCAACCAAGCCTCTAACTCCTTAGACCGTCTGAAATCTCCTATTAAGCGCATGTATTCAGCCGCTTAATTGATTGAGTGCACTAATTATGGCACACAATTAGTCTACTTAGACTAGGACTGGGATACTCGGCTGAGCCAGTCAATCGGTCACTCACTGAGTTAGTCACCGACTCAAAGTAATTGAGCGTCTAAGACAAGACGCGCAATTCAATTGAGCGCACCCAAATGGGTGCATAATTGAATTTCACCGACCAATTGAGCGCACCCCACAGGGTGCGCAAGTGGCCAAATACCTATAAATAGGGCCCCCCACCTCGTCCCAATAACACATCACATAACAACACAGTGCAGTCAGCAATCGAATTTTTGAGTTCCTGGTTCCAAACTTAGGAGTTCGAGATTCCCCTCTGCGGCCTTGGCCTTAGGTATACTTTCTTTCTATTTTTTAATTTCCTTAGTTCTAGTTCTTAGTTCTTAGTTCTTAGTTTTAGATCCATCTGGTTCTAGTTCTTCATTTCTAGAACCAGTCCTTAGGTCTTTAATCCCTAAATTCTAACTTTATTTTTTTTAGTTTGGCATTCTAAATCCTTAATTTTAGGCTTTTGATCTTAAGTCATAGATTTTTAGATTCAAACTCTTAGTTTTAATCTCTGATTTTAGATTTTAAAATCAGTCTTTAAACTATAGTTTTTAGATTTTTCAATCTTTTCTCTAATTCTTAATTTTGAATTCAAGCTGTTGATATTCAATCTTAATTCATAATCCTTAAAATTTTCAGTCTTTAATCTATAAATTCTTAATTTCAGAATAAAAATCCATTTTTCAATCTATATTATTATTAAAATAATCCCTAGCCACCCTTTTTTTTAGAATTATGGTAAATTTAGTGCACTTCGATTAATTAGGGTTTCGATAAAATTAATTTATTTAATCTAATTAGCATATTTTTTTATAAGTTTAGTAAGATTAGTATTCTTAGTAAGATTAGGAACCTTAATTAGATCTTAACATAATTAGACTTTCATTAGGACTAGGAAATTAATTAGACCTCCAATTAGAGTATCAATTGGATTTTTTTTATTAAGTTAGAATATTAAGTTGTTTAGACTTCTAGTCAGATTAGGAGACTTAGTTAAATTGGGATTCCCCGATTAATTAGATTTCTAATAGGATTAAAATTAATTAGATTTTCGATAACTTTAGGAGATTAAAGTAGTCAAAATTACAGCAAGAGTAGGAAAGGTAAAATAGTTAGAAGAGAATTAGAAAAACTAGCTTAACTAAACTTATAGGCGACCCAGTGCTGCTGACATCGGTCGGCCGATGATTCAGTAAAGCGAACAACTCAAACCTCCACCCCGGAAGGCGTGATCAATGAAGTGTTGCACCATCGATAAATATCTGCAGCTGGCGATCGCAACAAACTAGGTATTTTCCTAGGATTTACCTCTTTATTTTCAATATTTAATTACCTTTAAAATGCTGCCTTTGCCAGAGTCTACTTGGACAGAATTAGGCCACTCTTTCAGGGGACCGAAAGGGGCCCAGGAAAAGCACGTACCAATAGCAAGGTATCGACTCTGTAAGTGGTCAGTATTGACTCTTTACGTAGTCGGTATCAACTCTTTTAGCAGTCGATATCGACTCTTTCAACAGTCAATACCCTTAGGCCTCGTTCAGGTGTTTCCTGATTTTTCTCAGAAAAGCTCAGATTCTTGACAACTCAGATTCCTGCAGATTCTTGGCAGACTCAAATTCCTGGCTTTTCCCAGATGCGTGTGTTCTTAAGTCACTCTCATTCCTGACTTTTCCCATAAAAGTTCATAATCCTTCATTCTTAAGTTCTTCTCAAAAAATGCTCAGAATCGGTTCAATGGGTGGTTGTCCTATGACCGTAGAAATGTTATCTAATCAATTATTTATGTATCGTACTCAGATTTGACTCAAATTAGAAGGGCAATTAATCGATGTGAGGTTGAACATATTTGATGGAGTTTTTTTTTTCTGATTTTGATTTAATGGCTAATAGATTGTAAATCATACATAACAATCAATTAAATTGTGGCAAGAAGATTATGGAGAACACTAGAACATAAATATCACGTAGGACACACACACACACACACATATATATATATATATATAAGAAAATGAGAAAATATTTATCGACTAAGCCAGTATGAGAAATTGGACTTTATTTAAAATATCTACAAACTAAACTAGATACGAAATAAAAGATATATATATACTAGGTCATTCCAAAAAATTGGCCTAATTTAAAATTCTCTCGAAAAATGACTACAAGATAGCATCATCCTTGTCGTCATCCTCCTAACAGTAGGAGATGTGGCAGTACGTCGTGGGGAGCCCATGGCACCATCAAAGTTGTCAAACATG
This sequence comes from Chloranthus sessilifolius, assembly GCA_021018995.1. NCBI lineage: Eukaryota > Viridiplantae > Streptophyta > Magnoliopsida > Chloranthales > Chloranthaceae > Chloranthus > Chloranthus sessilifolius. Next base: position 30,136,872 of record CM037587.1, on the reverse strand, counting down.
ATAATAAAGGCGAAGATCCGACATTTTTTATTTAATAATTTTTATGCCTTTTGTAGAATACATATGCATTATTTCAATTTAAAAAATTATATATATATATATATATATATATTATTTATTTATTTATTTATTTAATATTTTTTATTTTCTTACATACTTTAGTGAATTGTTCTAGTGGTTGACTGAATGCTTTGTATAGTTTGGGTCCTAAGTTCAAACCTTGTCATGTGCAATAAATTATTTATCTTTTAAAATATTTATACTAAAACCTATACACCCTATATGTGAGTGTGTAGCTCTACACCATAGTAGAGCCCTTTGTGAGAGAAATTATTTCGAAATAATTTCCTCTCTTCTTGCTTTATAATCTTAAAAATGGGTACGAGTATTTGCAACCAAAGATTTGGTCTCTTGAGCTAATGGTTTCACCGCTAACACCATTGACTGCCTTAAAACAAACGATGGAGATCGTTTTTCATCCCAATCTTTGACAAATTGATATACAGACCATGGCCCACCTATCAGACAATCAGATGTTGAATCCTCATGGAATACATCCCGAAAAGTGGCCCAAGACTACTACTTATATAACGCTCATGATCACAGTCACTTTGGGGATATGTGCCACATAGAATCAACATATGACTATTTGATTTGTGGGTTATGATCTCAAGATCTACTTTGTCAAAGATTCGGATTAAAAAATAATCTTCATGATTTGATTCATGATAGTCAACATGTGAAAAGTTCCTCAAAATGCCTTAAACATGGTGATTATGGGGTATTGGAATTAGTTTTAAATATCTCAAAGGCAGGTATATGGTGTATATACAAAGTGAGAGTATACATGTTAAAACTCAGATTCTGACCAAATTTGAGCAATTTACTCTGACGCATGAAGGTCACTTTCACTCAGAAAGCAATCGAAATCTAGTGGGACGCACCCAAACTCCTAAACGGCAAACTCCCTCAGATTTACTCTGTTTTGCATAACTTTCTGAGTTGAAACTCAAATTCCGAGTGAAAAGGAGCTCCCGAACGAGGCCGAATACAATTGACATTGATACTCTTTACTATCCTTAGCTTTAGGAATTTGACGTATTTAAATAGACATCATACCTTGTTGTTCAGCATCTTTCCAAGAGTGTAGCCTTTCGTCCTCGATTGCCCCTTATCCGCCTATTTCAATAATCATGGGAAAGGATTCTTCAGGGGCGTTCTTTCAGGTGAGATTTATGGCAACATCTCATAAGCCCACCATTGAAGTACACAAATGCATCCATAAACATTGAATGGCTTAAAGGCTTTGTCCATGTCAGCAGCCTTTCTATTCACCACACCCTTCATTATATACTCGAGCAAGTCACGGTACACGCATGGAGTTTGATTAAAGTTCTCAACGTCATCGATGAGGTCGATGTGCTCTTCCGTCAGTTGATCGTAGGACCTCGGGAAAAAGAAATGTACACAATATAAATAGAAGAGACAACTTTACGAAGTCGTCGTCACTTTCTACTCGCCTAATTTCAGAGTCTATATGAGACCAGTGAATTTTTCTAGTAGGCATGTTGTCGCTCCAAGTGTGCCATAATTGTGTGCATTATGAATCAAAAATTAAAGAATTAAAGAATGCTAGGTTATATGGATGTTAACTTATGAAGATATCAGCACATTGGGGCTAACACTGGCCTGCAAGATCAGGGCCAATTGTAGCAAGTTTTAAAAGTAAGTATTTCAAGATCGATCGCCCACGAGAATTTTGTCTAAATCGAGAGATAAACCTCCCTCGGATCTTATCTAAAAAAGAATAGATAAAAGAGAGTGTTGGATTGTGTCACATTTAACTATAAGCAAATAAAGAAAAGAACTAACTACATGATCCAGATCCGAGTTGGGGAGATGTTTAAAATAAGACAAATTAAATAATAGCTTCATGTACTTTAGCCTCTCGAATTTTAATAGAGAATCAGAGTTCAACAGAGCAGATTCAATCTTCATCCTGCTACCAAGACAGATGTAAGAGAAATAAATCGAATTAAGGAATAGGTTTAGACTTATGGCTATGATCCATCTCACTTAAATGGTCACAGATCATCCAATAGTTTGTGGCCTATTCTTTAGTTGTAACATGAACATCATCAGAATGCCGCTAGAATTAGGTTACCAACGCTAATTCGCATAGGTGATGAATTAAGGGAAGTTGCAGCGGATGAGTGAATCTAAAGAAGTCTAATGCACTAAGGTGAACATTTGAACCCTCGACATGACTCCAATGGAGAAGACATAAATTACAAAGAACCTTTTAAAATCCAACGTTACAATTACGAGCACGGCTTCTTAGAGAGCCCTCGGACTTCTGATCTGAGCTTCTTAGAAAGCCCTCAGATTCTGATCTTGAATCCGAACTTGGAAGTACAAATCACTCACAATGGCTCTCAAAGGTAAACTACAAGAAGGGATTACAGGGGGTTCGGATAAGCTATCGGCCGGAATGAGAAAACAGAGATGAAAACTCTAAAATGGATACCCAATTTGGGCGAATGGCTCTATTTATACTTTTCCTCCATCCTGCGCATGGTTGGATTGACCAATCAGAATGCTTTAGATCCGGATTGCCCAATGAGGGTTGAGCACGGGATCCGGACCTGTTTTGGCCAATGGAAATGCTCGATTTGGTTCGCCAATCAAAGTGCCGTAAGCATCAATTCATATGGGTTTGAAATTGCTTGAGCTTCTCGGAAGTTCCTCGGTAATTTAACTTTGGGCGCTACATGGGTTGGAATATGCCTTCGGATCTTGATTGGAACCTTCCTAATGTTCCCGGTCTTTTGATTGCATTAGGCGCGTCATGATTCAATTGCCCTTGTTAAAGCCGCGAATCTCCGAATACCTTTTCGCAGAGTTCGTGGGCCTTTTCGCAAAGTTCAATGACTTCAAGTTTACATTTGCAAAGTTCAATCTTCTTTCGAGGAGTTCGATGCTCTTGAAAGCTACACCTAGAGTTTTAGTCCTTTTCGCGAGTTTAGGGCCTTTTCGCAAAGTTCAATGACTTCAAGCTACTGCTCGCAGTTCAATCTTCTTTTCGAGGAGTGTTTTCTTCTTTTCGCAAAGTTCAAGGTTCTTTACGAAAAGTGCAAGTTCTTTGCGAATAGTAGAAGTTCTTTGCGAATTGAACTCTAGGCTCCCATTCTTCTTTGCGAATTGACTTTTAACTTGATTTTTTCTTTGCGAATGGCTCTCTCTCTTGCTTCAGGTCTTTGTCTGCTCTTTTAGACCCTCTTTAGCCATTGCTGAGGCTGTTTCTTCACTCCTTCTTTAAACTTGACATGAGCTGTCAGCTTTTTGATCTTTTTGGGATGCTTTTCGGATTTGGACCTGTCTGATTGGTTAGCTGTAAAATGCACACTAAAGAACTTATTTAGTCTTCTCAAGGGTCTTTCAAGGCTCATGTTTAGGGGTGAAAAATGGTATTTTTCACTACTTAACAGCAGTCCACGAAAATATTTTAGCGAATGGTTTCTTTTTTCGGTGGTTTAACGGCAGTGGTATACTGTTCGGGTTTAATTACGGCAAGACCCAATATTAATGCAATGTCCATCTTCCGACGATAGACATTAATCTTGCCGATTCGGAAGTGCTTCTTTTCAACCCAAAAACTCAACATCACATCGATGACATCTCCAAGAAAACTCATAACCTTTGGCATTTCGAATATTCCACCGAAAACTGATGCTCTCTGTTATAATTTTTAATCATGTTTTACTCGCAAGTGCACAAATCGGTTTGCAGATAGTAGGTGCAAAGTAAGAGATCATTCCCACGAGGATTAGTCAGAAAATTATAAACGGAAATAGCAACGAACTAAAAGAATAATTACAGATCTATTATAGTATTTACTAACTTAGGAATCTGAGAGTGTAGATGGATGAGATAAGTACTAACAAAGACTGAGAATTTAAACAAGTAATAAAAGATAAGGATTGGGATACTAAATCCTCCCATCATAGATTTATCATTTGTGTAATACAAATATGTGGATCATGATATGAGATCCTCAAAAGATATCTATGAGGGAGCACCGGCCCTAAACACACATGAGTTCTAACTTGCAGATCTGAGATCATGGAGATGTATGATTAACATCCCATGAGTGTATGATTAACACTCACACCTCGGACAACATTCAGAATCCAATCTCTGCAGTAAATGTCATATTGTCATTCTAAGATCATGGAGATGTATGATTAACATCTCATGAGTGTATGATTAACATTCACACCTCAAATGATAATCAGGATCCACTCTTAGGATAAAGTCACACTACTGATCTAAGATCACAAAGATGTATGATTAACATCTCATAAGTGTATGATTAACACTCACACCTCAGATAGTAGTAGAACCTAATTGTGAGATGGGCGATAATTAGGATGAAATTATCATTGCAAAGCTGAGATCATAGGGCATGATTAGCTCCTAAATCTCAGACCGCAATCAGATCATATCCATGTCAATAATAACATTAGGACCCTTAAAAGAATCTAGCATCTCCACCAAAAATTTGTATTAATATAAATGAATACCTCGGATGGAGTTCATCAGATCCCCATCCTTAATGGAACTAGTCACACATGATGGAATTAAACAACATGATTAGAAAATAAATTGATTAAAACATTAAAATACCATGCAGAGCTTTAACAAAATCCACAAAAAGCTTTAATCCAAATCTGGTACAATCCCTCTTCGAAAGTGCACAAATGAAAACTACTATAAATCTAAATCTTATGCCTCAGAAGTGAATAACCAAAAAAATTGCAATAACTCAGGCAGAATGCCCTAGAAAACTCAAAGCAAAAGTAAAAAGAATGCAAGCAGAGTTGATCCCCCCGGAATCCTATTGATCGACTTAAGTGGTCGATCAATCGACCAGATTTAGTTTCGAATTTGAATTCAAAACTTATGTTGTTATGTCGATGCATTGACCTTGGGGGGTCGATTGATCGACATAACAAAATAGTTAGGGTTTGCTTCAGTGTTTCGGTATTTGTTGACTTTGCATTCTTTTATGCTCCTTAGTGCATCCAATGACCAATTTTATCTGAAACTCATAAAACTTCATAAATCCCATTAGATAGCTTTCATCGGATAACTAAATGTAGGTCTTTAGGGGTGAAATATTATTATATTTCACTACTCATCACACCCCCAAACCTACACTTTGCTAGTCCTCGAGCAAAGGAGAAAATAAGCAAACTAAAAAAAAAATAACTTAACAACCTAAAGTGATTAATAATTGTCACTTTCGTAGGGAGCACGATTGCATTTAGCATATGCAACAAGCCTTTAAACCACTAGGTGATCCCTAGTGGAGGAGTTTTGTCTCCTGAGGGTTGCTAATGAAGTTACCCACAAATATCAAGACATTTCCTATAATTGATTATCGTGGAATTTGTTAGTTGTATTCATCATGCAATTTCTCATTATACAATACGCATGTCATGCCATTCTCATTGATAATTAGTTAAATCAGCCCAATGCTTTAATTTATAGATAAATTTATTACCCATCCTTAGATGTGTCAAGTGTAATCATTAGGCTAAATTTTATTTATCTTAAAATTTATCTTATTTGTGAATCGTATAGATTTATGTTTTGATTCAAATCTCACAATAGGTGTACTCTCAAAATAAAAATTCTCCGATGATAGGTATATTTTCACACACATGTGGGAGATCAATATAAAGCGAATAAGAAGTTTCACATAACAGTAGAAACATGATATAATCAATGAATAAAAAGGAATCTCATAGAAAGATACTTGTATTTTTATGCATGTCATATCAAGTGTCATAGGTATCACATATTCACTCTCTACAAGGCAGTTACCATATCAAGGTCAGATTATGAAGGTCTTTTGAGGTTGTAATGGGGCTCAGGTAATGGTAAGAAAGAAATGAAAGTTGGGGATTCAAAATTTATGAGAAATTGGAAAAGGAACTAACTTCTGATTTTTCTATTTCTCTTCTTTTTCTTTTCTAATCTCTCACTATTTTTTTCTTTTTGTCAACTTTTTTATTTTCTTTTCTCACTCCTTTTTCTTCTTTTGAATTTTAATTTCTTGAAGAATCTCATATTTTTTATTATTTTTCACAATTTTCTTTTTCTCCCTTCTCCTTTTTTTTTACATTTTCCTGCCATACATTCTCAGTAAACACCACAACTCGATATCTCTCCACTTATTCTATTTTCGTTTATTCTCATCCCTTATCCCTAATTTTTCATAAGTAAGAAGCATAAGGCTAAATTTTTAGAAATTGTGAAGGGTTAAAGGTTAACGTGGCTTATCAAAGAATGTATAGAGGCAAATTTTTCAATAGGCCCAAAGGGGTACTAGAAGGATAAATTTACATGAGGTAGGACATTTTAAGCATAAACGAGCCAAAGATGGCCTTCAATCATGTCCTCAAAAGATGATAACCTTACCTATTTGTCTTGAGCAAATATACAATACGTTTTAGCACAATAATATGAATTATAATGTCATGCAAAATCACAAGTCAAAGTGAAACGTATGAGATCATGTAAAGATAAGTCATATTCAAAAATAACTCCGAGTTTATGGAGAACTCATCAAAGACGTGAAATTGGCCCTAAAGTTCACCGATTTTAATCTCCACTAATCCTTTAGTTCACAATTTAGATAAATTTTCTTGATTTTCAGATTTTTGAACTGAATTAAACACCATAACCTTTAGAGATGGGTTTAAATTTTCATGCCAACCCCCACATTGAATTTTTCTCTCCTAATAGCAATGATCAAGTATGACACTTAATATTCTTAACATGAGATTGCATAATTTATCAACTCACAAATCCACAAATCAATTAGAAATTTTTTTGAAAAATCTGAAATCTACTTCAAAGTGCTCAGTCGATCAATCAAGGCTTAAAGCTCGATTGATCGACTAAATTCGGACTTTTTTTTTTTTTAATAAAAATAAAAATAAAAATAATACATTTACCACCCCCAAACCCAACTTGTGCAATGTCCCCATTGTACCAAAATTGAGGTGTACCCCCAAACCTGCATCAAAATTCACACAGGCCAAGAGGCAAAGAGGAGGTGAAAAGCATAATTGAAAATAAATTGAAATTTATTAATTAAAATGTGTTATTTACACTTATTGGAAAACAGAAATTATTAAGACCTAAATCTACCTAAAAACAAAAATTATTCAAAACTAACAAAAATCATAAAATAAAACCTAAAACATCCTAAAGATTTTTTAACTTCTTCTCTAAACATCAACATCATTCCTCGATCCTGGCTTCGATTTTGGAAAAGCAAAGTTCCACATTGCTTTAGTGATATGGCCAGGATTCGAGGAATTCAGAGTCACATCAGGGGGAGGCGGAGTAGATGGGTTTACAACGCTGCTTGTGGACAGATCTTGAAGTGTAGGTGTCGGATACAACTTCGCCCAAGTTTTAGCAGGGATCAGATCAATAATCGCTCTCGGGATTGATCTTTGAATGAATGCCGCTAATGGATTACGGCATGGAATTAGTGGTGGTGGTGTTATTAATGACGAAGAAGAAGGGATGTGCAATGGTGATTTAGCTATTGGGGGGGTGGGTCCAGATAAATCATCTCGATATCATCCGATATAATTGGCATGGGCTTGGCTGATCGATTGGTCCTTTTTCTCACTGGTCTTCCCATATTGGAAGAGATAGGGGATCAAGGTCCACCATCTCTACATTGCTGAAATCTAACGGTACCGGTGATCTGTAACGTCGCTCCCTCTTTCTAGCGGTCTCCTCCATCCTCTTTATGGTTGCTCGAGTGCGGTAGTTTCTTCCGGCCATTGATGTTTTAGAAGGGTGAAGAGGATTGATTTGTAATGACATAGGTACAAAATTCTTAAGGTGTTTGAAATAAATTGAGAAAGAGTTTTAAAAATAAGCCTACCAAAAGAAGAGTCCTAAAATACTAAACTGCTAAATTCTAAACATTTCGCACTTATTTTTATTTTTTTTAAATATTTTCTTCTTTTTTTTTACGAAAATAGCTCAGTCGATTGATCGACAAAGGTAGGTCGATCAATCGACCATTCAAGTCAACATGCGTTGACTTTATGTACTCTCAATTAATCGACAGTGTTAGTCGATTAATCGAGTGTCTATTCGAACAAACACACTTTTTTTTTGCCTTATGAATGTTTTGCAGACTTGGGTTGCCTCCCAAGAAGCGTTAAATTTAGTGTCGCTAGCCCAACATTCCAAACTTTCCCATTTCATCTCAATTGATCGGAATTGATTAACACAACTTTATGAAAATTTTCAATGGCATTTTCCAAAAATGGTTTCACTGATTGTCCATTGACTCGAAATTTACTACTATTTCGAAGGTTAGAGATTTCAATTGCTCCATTTGAGAATATTCGATTTACCTAGAATGGACAGTTCCATCCGGCTTAAAGTTTTCCTAGGAACAAATGAAGTTTTGAGTTGTACAATAATACTTTTTGGCCCACAGTAAATGATTTTCTCAAGATGGACTGATCATGGGTACGCTTCATGCGGTTCTTGTAAGATTTTGCACAGTCGTATGCATTAGCTCTTACTTCTTCCAACTCAGCAATCTCTCAGCTTCGCTTCTCACCAACCTTTTGCAAACCAAAGTTTAGTGACTTGATGGCCCAATAGGCTCGGTGTTCTAGCTCAACAGGTAGGTGACAACCTCTACCAAAGACCATCCTATACAGGGGCATTCCAATGGGAGCTTTGTAGGCTATTCGATAAGCCCATAAAGTGTCGTTCAATTTTAACAACCAATCTTTTCGATTTGGCTTAATCATTTTCTCTAGAATGTGTTTAAACTCTTGCTTAAACACTCAACTTGTCCACTTGTTTGAGGATGATATGGTGTAGTCACTTTGTGTGTAATACCATATTTTTTCATTAATTGAGCGAAAAATTTGTTGCAGAAGTGCTTTCCACTATCGCTAATGATAGCGCGTGGAGAGCCAAATCTTGGAAATACCTAATCCTTAAAGAATTTAACAACCACCTTATGGTCGTTGGTCTTACAGGCTATTGCCTCGACCCATTTTGAGACGTAGTCCACTGCAACGAGGATATATAGATTTCCAAAAGAATTAGAGAATGGGCCCATGAAATCTATTCCCCATACATCAAACACCTCAACTTCAAGAATCGGGGTTTAAGGGCATCATATTTCTCTTTGAAATTCTTCCTAACATTTGACAGTTATTATATGACATACAGTGTTGGTGACAGTCTTTGAAAACTATCGGCCAATAGAATCCACACTGTAGGATCTTTATAGCAGTTTTTCTTAAGCTGAAATGTCCTCCACAGGACAACTCATGACATAATGAAATAATTTTTGACTACTCAGATTCTAAGATGCACTTTCTGATGATTTGATCTGCACAATATTTAAACAAGTACGGATCCTCGAAAAAATAGTGCTTTGCTCGTGCTAGAAAAATAGCTTTCTCATTCTTACTCCAATGCTGGGGTACCTAATCCGTCACCAAATAGTTGACCAGATCCGCATACTGGTGTATGTTCGACAGCAAACAATTGCTCATCGGGAAAGTTTTCCAAGATCGAAATTAGATCGTCATATTTTCGACAATAATTCGAGATAAGTGGTCAGCCACCACATTTTCAAATTCCTTTTTATATTTAATTTCCAGATCGAACTCTTGCAAAAGTAAAATGCATCTTATTAGACGAGCTTTGACATCTTTCTTCGCAAAGAGATAGCGAAGAGCCGCATGATCCGTAAACACCACTACCTTTGATCCCAACAAATAAGATCGAAATTTATCTAGCGTGAAGAATACTGCTAGGAGTTTCTTTTCTGTGGTGGAATAATTCAACTGTGCATCACTCAGCGTGCGACTTGCATAGTAAATTATGTGCGGAATTTTCTCCACCCTTTGTCCCAATATGGCTCCTATTGCATAATCAGATGCGTCACAAATTATCTCAAAAGGTAAATTCCAATCCAAGGATTGAATTATTGTAGCTTTAACAAGTTCAGCTTTGATTATATCGAAAGCTTTCAGGCATTTCTCATCAAAAAGAAATGGGACATCTTCGTCGAGTAAGTTGCATAGAGGCTTTGCAATCTTACTAAAATCCTTGATAAATCATCGATAAAAACCGATATGCCCAAGAAAATACCTAATCTTCCTGACTGTTCTGAGTGGTAGAAGGTTTGAAATCAAATCTACTTTCGCCTTGTCCACCTCAATGCCTTTGGATGAAATTATGTGTCCAAGGACTATGCCACTTTGTACCATGAAATGACATTTCTCCCAATTCAAAATAAGATTCTTTTCCTGACATCGTGCAAGAACTAGAGATAGGTTTTCGAGACAGTTATTAAAATTGTCCCCATAAATTGAAAAGTCATCCATGAAAACTTCCAGAAATCTTTCCACCATGTCTGAAAATATACTTAGCATACATCTTTGAAAGGTGGCTGAGGCGTTACAAAGCCCAAATGGCATTCGCCGGTAGGAGAACGTTCCAAATGGACAAGTGAACATCATTTTCTCCTGATCTTCTGGTGCTATGACTATCTGATTATATCCAAAATAGCTATCAAGGAAATAATAGTATTGATGTCCTGCCAAGTTTTTGAGCATTTGATCAATAAACAGGAGAGGGAAGTTATCCTTCCTTATCATTGAATTCAACTTTCTATAGTCGATGCACACTCTCCAGCCAGTCTAAAATTTTATCGATATCATTTTATTCTCTTCATTCTTCACCACAATTGTTGCAGACTTTTTAGAAACCACTTGTGTCGGGCTAACCCATTTGCTGTGAGAAATAGGGTATATAATCTCGGTATCTAGCAATTTAATGACCTCCTTTCTCACAACATCTTACATTATTCGATTTAATCTACGTTGTGGTTCTCTTGAGGGTTTAGCACTCTCTTCCAAATAAATTCGATGCATACACATCGACGGGCTAATACCCTTAATGTCCTTAATAAACCATCTGATTGCTCTTATGTGGTTTTGGAGTACTTCAATGAGCTGTTTGTGACGTTGGCTCGCGATGTGGTCAGCCGCAGGGCCACTCGTGCCACTAGTGCATCAGGCATTGGTGGGTTGAAGTTGGGGCATCGTTGATGTGACACCAAGCCATAAGGGCTTTACCATAGGTACTCCGAAGGGCTTGGATCGTGGGCCATGAGGGCACGCGGCATAGTGGCAGTTTGGTTCATGACACAATGCCAACAGGGCATGCGATGCGGTCGCGATATAGCCACATGGCTATTCACGTGTGAATAGCCATGTGCCTTGAATGACTGTTTTACCCTTATATATGGGAAAGTGATCTAACAGCCACGTGACATATCGCTGGCCTAAGTGATCCCCTACAGAATGCGTACGATAGCCTTGTAGGCTTGAGTTCGTGCATCCGGTCCTCGCTGTGGAGTTGGGTCGCTCCTATCACATCGTGCGCTGGAGCCATCGTGTTGGTGGTCCATGACCACCTTCCACGGTGCGGACCCAAACCCTATGTGGGGCTGCCCCTAGGATTGTCGTTGCATATAGTTATATGAATTATATTTGGGAATCCGCATAGTTTCTAACCTAATGCGTTACCGTGCAGGTTTGAAATGTGAGTAGGCTGATCTAGTTCGGAAAAGCTAGTTGTCGCACAAGAGATTATGTCACAAAGAGTAACTCCATGACATTTGGTATCAGAGCCTAGAGATGGCAGAGGGGACCAGTAGTGGTACACACAGATGTACAAGGGAACGTGTAGAAAAACTTGAAGGTTAGGTAGAACAGTTTGAGACAGTGGTTTCACTTGTAGCAGGCCATCCAGAAAGATTAAGCAAGCAGGAAGAAAACCATGTCATGTTGGCTGAAAACCACGCCACGTTAGCTGAGAATGTAGAAATTCTTACCAAGGATATGAGGGGCACCGTCAAGGCCCTTCGTTTATAGATCGATGACTTTTCCACCAAGATGAATGTCCTGATGAGGGCGATTGGTTCTGGGGCTGCTCAGCAGCCAGAAGCTCCCCAACGGAAGGTTAAAATACTCGAACCGCGATGCTATGGGGGAGCTAGTGACACTAAGGAATTAGAGAATTTCTTATGGGATTTTGACCAATATTTCCATGTTGTCCCACCTGCCATCGAAGCTATGAAAGTGGTTATAGAGACCATGTATCTCAAGGGAGATGCTAAATTATGGTGGCGTACGAGCTACGAAGAGATTCAGAGTGGATGCTGCATCGTAGACACATGGGAAGACCTAAAGAAAGAGTTGAAAGCTCAGTTCTTACCCTAAAACGTCGACTTTATCGCTCGGTGGAAACTACGGAAGCTGCAACACACTGGCACAATGAGAGAATATGTGAGGCAGTTATTCGCCTTGATGTTGGGCATAAAGGAAATGTCCGAGAAAGACAAATTGGTCAACTTCCTTGAAGGCCTCGAGCCATGGGCGCAGACTGAATTAAACAGAAGAGCCCTACTAAACTTAGCAGCCACACAGGCTGCTGCAGAATGATTAACGGACTATGGGCCATCGGATCAAAATAAGAAGAGGCCACACGAGAATAAGGGTGGTTCGAAGAATCCGTCAAAAGCTAATAAGAAAAGCAAGAGTGGCACCCATGAAAAAAAGACGCAGGGACAAGAATTACATGCCAAGTCAGCTGAGTCCGCTAACTACGTGTCAAAGTCGGGTAGCTTCCTGTGCGGAGGGCCTCATCGAGTTAAAGATTGTCCACATAAGCAATCGTTGAATGTCCCTCGGACCACTACTAGTGCTCCTACACCTCCTGCTATGGAGGAATCAAGAATGGGGACACTCAGGTTGTTAAATGCCATAAAAGGGCAAGTAGAGAAAGGAAAGACAGTTGCGCCCAAGGGGCTGATGTACATAGAAGTGTGCATCAATGGAAAAAATACTCGTGCCATAGTTGACACGGGGGCGACGCATAACTTCATCACAGACAAAGAAGCACGTCACCTAGGATTGAAATTAGAGCAAGACTCCAACCAGATAAAGGTCGTGAACTCTGAAGCGCGCCCCATTGCTGGAATAGCAAAGGGTGTACCTGTACAAATAGAGCCGTGGACTGGATCGACAAACTTTATGGCGATACAGATGGATGATTTCAAAGTTATTCTTAGGTTAGAACTCCTGCACCAGGCCAAAGCCATACCTCGGATCAGTGTGCATGTTTGGAGAGGAAAATCCTTATATGATTCCCGTCATTCAGAAAGGCAAAGAAGTGGAGAGTATTGAGTTTATCTCAGCGCTCCAACTCAAGAACGGATTGAAGAAGGGAGAACCTACATTTCTTGCTACGCTAATAAAAGAGAACACGACAGGGTCACTTGAACTTGTGCCAGAGAGCGTTTCAGGGCTACTCAGGGAATTTCAGGACATCATGCCACCAGAGTTGTCGAAAGTATTACCACCTAGGAGATCAGTGGATCACCAGATCGAGTTGGAACCAGCTGCGAAGCCGCAAGCTAAAGCTCCCTACAGAATGGCTCCTCCAGAGCTAGCCGAATTGCGTCGACAGTTAGATGAGTTATTAGGGGCAGGGTTTGTTCGATCATCAAAGGCCTCATTCGGCGCTCCAGTTCTTTTCCAGAAGAAATATGATAGTAGCCTTCGATTATGCATCGATTACAGGGCTTTGAATAGGGTTACTGTCAAGAATAAGTACCCAGTGTCATTGATTGCCAATTTATTTAGTCAGTTCGGTAGTGTGAGGTACTTTACCAAGCTAGACTTGAGATCTGGCTATTATCAGGTGAGAATTGTCGAGGGAGATGAAAGTAAAACTACCTACATGACAAGGTAAGGAGCTTTTAAGTTTTTGGTGATGCCCTTTGGGTTGACTAACATTCCAGCCACATTTTGCACTCTAATGAATGAGTTGTTCCACGCCTACCTTGACAAGTTCATGGTGGTGTATCTAAACAATATTGTTGTATATAGCAACTCATTGGAAGAACATCTCAGCCACCTTTAAATCATTTTTAAGATACTGCGAGAAAATTAGCTCTATGTCAAGAAGAAGTGTTCATTTGCACAAGAGCAGATCATGTTTTTAGGGTACCGTATAAGAGGAGGAACATCAGCATGGACCTTGAGAAAGTTCGTGCAATCCAAGAATGGAGAGTGCCAAAAGGCTTGACTGAGCTGCGGTCATTTTTGGGCCTTGTCAACTATTACAAAGATTCATCATCGATTATTCACACCGTGCGGCACCACTGACAGGCCTTTTGAAGAAAGATCGACTGTGGCAGTAGTGAGAGAAGTGCGAGAGGGTATTCGAAGATTTGAAATCAGTGGTTATGAGTGACCCCGTGTTAAAACTACCCGATCATTTCAGGCCATTTGGGGTACACACGGATGCCTCCGACTATGCGATAGGAGGAGTATTAATGCAAGAAAAACATCCAGTGGCTTTTGAGAGCAGAAAATTGAATGATATAGAGCGGCGGTATACTGTTTAAGAAAAGGAGATGATGGCGGTAGTTCACTGTCTAAAGATGTGGAGGAACTATCTACTTGGGTCCAAATTTCTAGTGATGACCGACAATGTGGCGACCAGCTATTTTCAGACACAGAATAAATTGTCGCTGAAACAAGCCCGTTGGTAAGACTTCTTAGCCGAGTTTGATATGGACTTGGTGTACAAGCCCGGCAGGACCAACCAAGTCGCAGACGTTTTGAGCCGTAAAGTAAAGTTAGCAGCATTAAAAATTAAAGAACAGGCTCCAGCTAGCCACGTTAGTTTTACTATCTCTGACCGGTTGCGCAATGGGTTAAACTTTGATCCTCTCGTGAGGACCATCCTACAGCAGATACAAGAGGAGAGAATACGACGGTTCTGGACTGAAGAAGGACTGTTGGTGAGCAAGGGGGGCCATTTCTATATGGCAAAAGTAGGGGAACTTAGGAAAGAACTCCTAAAAGAATGTCATGATACATTGTGGGCTGGTCATCCGAGAATTCATCGCACGCTCGCCTTGTTGGAGAGGCATTTTTATTGGCCTAAGATGGAGGAGGATGTAGAGGAGAATGTAGAGGAGTATGTCAGGACTTGCCTGATATGCCAGTAGGATAAGGTGGAAAGATCTAAACTATTTAGACTCCTGCAACCTTTACCCGTGCCATCCAGACCATGGGAGAGTGTCTCCCTTCACTTCATATCTGCGTTACCAAAGGTAGGGACACTTGGGTTCATCCTGGTAGTTATAGATCAATTTTCGAAGTATGATACATTCATTTTGACACCATTTAACTGTAATACAGAGCAGGTTGCATGATTATTTATCAGTAATATTGTGAAATATTAGAGAGTGTCGCAAGTGATTGTTAGCGATAGGGATCCACAGTTTGTTAGCAAGTTTTGGTCGAAAGTATTCCAGTTCCTAGGGACGAAACTAAACTTCTCATCTAGCATGCATCCTCAAACAAATAGTCAGACAGAAAGGGTGAATGCTATTTTGTAATAGTATTTGGGACATTTTATGAGTGCCAACCAAAAGAACTGGGTTCAATTGTTAGACGTGGCATAATTTTGTTATAATATGCAGAAGAGTTCAACCTCAAATAAGAGCCCATTCGAATTGGCAACTGGCCAGTAATCGTTGACGCTGCATACAATTACTATATACTGGATCAAGTCCGACAACCTACCATCTTGCCAAAGAGTGGCAGAGAAACGCAGAGATCGCTAGGGCCTATTTGGAAAAGGTCGCTAAGCGAATGAAGAAGTGGGCCGATCAGGGTCGACGGCCTATCGAGTTGCACATAGGGGATGAAGTTTTTGTAAAGCTTAATTCGAAGCAGCTTAAATTCTTCAGAAGAAAACACACAAGATTAGTTCATAAGTACGATGGGTCATTCCTAATCACAAAAAGGATTAATGATGTCTCATTTCGAGTGCAACTTCCTTCTCGGCTGAGAATTCATTCGATATTTCACATCAGTTGCTTGAAGCCATATAAAAGAGACTTGAATAATCCAAAGAGAAGTTTTTCAACTCGCGTCGCACCAGATGCCGATTTACAATTGAAGAGACAGGTTAAAGAAATCCTTACACACAGGCGCAGTAACAAGGAAGATGGCAGTCAGAATGAATTTCCTATGGAATACCTTTTGAAGTGGAAGGACCTATCAGAGGCCAAAATTACCTGAGAACTTGAGAGTACCCAACCATCCTTCCAAGTCGCTCTGAAGAAGTACTTAAAGCGCATCAATGGGGACGTCAACGTAACTAAGTAGGGGAGGATGTGACGTTGGCTCGCAGCGTGGTCAGCCACTCGTGCCACTAGTGCTTCAGGCATTGGTGGGTCGAAGCCGGGGCATCGTCGGCGCATCACCAAGCCATGAGGGCTTCGCCATAGGTACTCCGAAGAGCTTCGATCGTGGGCCATGAGGGCATGCGGTATGGTGATAGTTTGGTTCGTGACACAGTGACAACAAGGCACGCGATGCGGTCGCGACATAGCCATGTGGGGGAGTGATACAGGGCGTTGCAGTGTAAATAGTAAAGTATGTCAAACTAATATGTTTGAGGTCCTCCCACCATTTAGCCTGAATGACTGTTTTACCCTTATATATGGGGAAGTGATCTAACAGTCACATAACGTATCGCTAGCCTAAGTGATCTCCTACGGAATACGTACGATAGCCTTGTGCGCTTGGGTTCATGCATCCAGGCCTCACTGCGGTGTTAGGTCGCTCCTGTCGCATCGTGCGCTAGAGCCATCGTGTTGGTGGTCCACGGCCACCTTCCATGGTGCGAATCCAAACCCTATGTGGGGTTGCCCCTAGGATTGTCATTGTGTATAAATATATGAATTGCATTTGAGAATCTGCATAGTTTCTAACCTAATGCTTTACCATGCAGGTTTGAAACCTGAGTAGGCTGATCTAGTTCGAAAAAGCTAGTTGCTGCATGAGAGATTACGTCACAAAGAGTAACTCCGTGACATGTTCCTCTTGATCCTCATTCAATTTTGCTGAAATAATCACCGGATCAGTTTCATATTTTCCTAAGTATGCATATTTCAGATCGACAGGGAGAGATTTTAGTTTTAACTTTGATTTCTCCTCTTCTCTTGATTCTTCATTACATTCTCCTTCCTTGGCCTCATCTTTCAGTTCCCATTCATTGTCTCCCAAGAGTGGTGTTGAATCTAGCATCTCATTAACTTCATGGATCACCTTATCCACATCGAAGTCTTCACCGAAATGGGCTAGATAAGCCTCTAGAGGGTCCTCATATTTCAAAGTAAAAAATATATTCTCCACAATACTATCAATCGTGCATACTTGTGCATGTTTCTTATCTTCAATGCCTTGCAATGTCGAAGATATTTAGTTTCACGGTCATGTTCCCGAATGATAAATTCATTCTCCCATTTCGATAATTAATTAATACATTCGATGTTGCTAGGAAAGGTCTTCTTAGGATTATCGGACCATTATTTTTCAGTATGGGAATGGGTTCAGTATCCAAGACAACGAAGTCAACTAGAAAGTAGAAAGTGTCCACCTTAATAAGGACATCCTCTACTATTCCCTTGGGGATTTTGATTGATCTATCGGCAAGCTGAAGGGTCATTGTTGTGGGCTTCAGTTCGCTCAATTTGAGTTCCTTGTAAACAGAGTACGACAACAGATTAACACTTGCTCCAAGGTCTAAAAGTACTTGATCAATGTGATTCTCCCCTATAATGATTGAAATTGTAGGACAATCAGGGTCTTTATATTTAATCAAAAGTCTCACTTGCAATACTGAACTTACATGCTCTGTTAAGAAAGCTTTCTTCGGGACGTTAGTCTTTCTTTTGATTGTGACCAAGTCTTTCAAAAATTTTGCGTATGCCGGTACTTGTTGAATGGCATCTAGGAAGAGGATATTTATCTTTAACTGCTTAAACATTTCAATGATCCCTTAATGATCACGATTTTTCTTTGGTCCCATTAGCCTTTGAGGATATGGGGCTTTGAGCACCAAACTCTTTTCTCTCTCGTTCTTTTTTTCAGTCTTTTTTTTTCTTTCACCTCTTCTTCGACTTTCTCATTCATATTAATTTTATCCTCAAGTTCAGACTTCTCATCTTCTTCTGGCATTTTCACTTTGTTATCAACCTGCTTTTTAGATCTCAATGTTGTGATTGCTTTGATTTATTGTTGACTCTCTTCTTATGATGAGGTCGAGGCATGTTCGATAACTATCTGTCCTCTCAAATTTGGAATTGGCTGACTAGGAAATGATCCCTTTTCTCTTTTACATAAGAGTGTTGCCAATTGGTCAATTTGAGTTTCCATCCTTAATATCAAAGAAGTATTGGATTGGATGAACTTCCACATATCCTCACTTTGAGAATATTGGTTTTGAGGATGTCGTTGCGAAACGTTTCCTTGTTGATTGTTGAATCCAGGCGATGGGAAATTTTGCGCAAAACCAGGTTGACTCACGAGTTGCTGTGCGAATTGGTTCTGATATCCCAACATTGGTTTTGAGAATTGATAATTCTGGTTGGATTGCCTGGGTTGCCCATTTTGACTTTGATTTTGGTAGAATTGGTTTTCACTTTCGTAGTTCTGCTGTTGAAATTGCCCTTGACCAAACTGTTGTTGTGGTCCTTGGTTGAAATTTTAATTTGGATAAAAATTCATCCCTTGTCCTCTAGCTTGAGGTTTTTGATTTTCTTGCTTCCATGAAAATTTTTGATGATATTTCCAACTATTTGGATTATTTTCATTGAAGATATTTCCCTGATTTCGATTGTAGGTGTTCAATGCATTTAATTGCTCGTAAGGGTCTTCCGAGTAATTATGCATTGAAGGGCAACCATCATATGTGTGCATTGGATTCGCATAGTATGAATATGGATCTGGTTGTACATTCACAACACTCACGTTCTTCTTCAGCTTCAATTCCTCAACTTGTTGAGTGAGGAAATCTATCTTTGCCATGAGATCAGGTGTTTCTTTTACCACATACAATCCTCCTTTATTTGTTGAGCTTCCAGCTTTGTCTCAATTATTGTTTGGTTGATCTTAAGTTTTCGAGAAGTCCCATTGTTGTGAATCTTCAACCAACTTTTCTAATAATTGATAGGATTCATTTTCCTTAAGTCCAAGGAATCCTCCACTGTTCATTGATTTGATCAGATGCCGATTGGCCTGATCCAGTTCATTGTAAAAATATTAGACCAATCTCCACTTTAAGAATCCATGATGCGGACACTTCAATAAGATATCCATGAACCTATCCCAAGCTTCATAAAATCTCTCGTCATCTTCTTGTGTAAAATCTGTGATTTCGCGTCTTAAAGCATTAGTCTTGGCCATGGGAAAAAACTTTGACAAAAAAATTTTAACCATCTGATCCCAAGTGGTTATAGATGCAGCTCGTAAAGAATTTAACCAGGCTTTGGCCTTATCCTTTATAAAGAAGGGAAACATACGCAATCTCACAGATTCCTCACTGAAGTTCTGATTCACTGAAGAACAAACTTCAACAAAGTTTTTGATGTGTTGGTATGGGTTTTCTCTATTCATGCCATAAAAAATTGGAAGGATTTGAATCACATTTGTACGGATCTCAAATCTACCACTAGGTGTGATGGGGTGCGTGATGCAAGAAGGGGTATTTGTAGTTATAGGAGCAAACAACTCTCTCAGAGTTGGTTCTTCCTTATTTTCAGGTGGGAGATTTTCACAACCGTTTGCATTTATCTCGAATTGAATTAATGTTTCAATTTGGGCTTCTCGTCCTGCTCTGATTTATTTTCGATTCGAACGACCAGTTCGCTCGATCTCAGAATTGAAAGGTTCTAAAGAGTTCTCTCTAGAAGACCTCGTGTGCATACACAAGCTGCCCTGATTCTCCAAAATTTTTTTTTTTTTTTTGTTCGATTGATCGAGAATTTCAAAAAAAAAGGTTTTTTTTTTGTTCGATTGTTCAACTGTTTATGTCGATCGATCGAGAATTTCAAATTTTTTATTTTTTTTTAAATTTGAATTTAGAAATTCAAAATTTTGAATTTTGAAATTTCAAAAATTCGGATAACATAGGAGAGAGAAAGAGTGCGAGTTTTTGGGAGTCGATTGATCGATTGGTTGGCTCGATTGATCGATCTCAATATTTTTTTAAATTTTCAAAATTTTTTTTTTAATTTAACAAAAATATTGATTTAAACCTTCAGAAATTTCAAAAATCAATTTTCTATTTCCTAAAAATTATGGATTTTTTACACCCAATCCCCGACAGCGGCGCCAAAAACTTGTGATTTTTAATCTTGTTTTACTCGCAAGTGCACAAATTGGTTTGCAGATAGTAGGTACAGAGTACGAGATCATTCCCACGAGGATTAGTCAGAAAATTATAAACGGAAATAGCAACTAACCAAAAGAATAACCACAGATCTATCACAGTATTTACTAACTTAGGAATCTGAGAGTGTTGTTGGATGAGATAAGTACTAACAAAGACTGAGAATTTAAACAAGGAATAAAAGATAAGAATTGGGATTCTAAATCCTCCCATCGTAGGTTTATCATTTGTACAATATAAATCTGTGGATTAAGATATGAGATCCTTAAAAGATATCTATGAGGGAGCATCGGCCCTAAACACACATGAGTTCTAACTTACTGATCTGAGATCATGGAGATGTATGATTAACATCCCATGAGTGTATGAATAACACTCACACCTCGGACAACATTTAGAACCCAATCTCTACAGTAAATGCCACATTGTCATTCTAAGATCACGAAGATGTATAATTAATATCCCATGAGTGTATGATTAACACTCACACCTCAGATGGAAATCAGGATTCACTCCTAGGGTAAAGTCACACTACTGATCTAAGATCACGGAGATGTATGATTAACATCTCATAAGTGTATGATTAATACTCACACCTCAGATAGTAGTAGAACCTAACCCTGAGATGGACGATAATTAGGATAAAATCATCATTGCAAAGCTGAGATTATAGGGCATGATTAGCTCCTAGATCTCAGACCGCAATCAGATCATATCCATGTCAATAAAAATATTAGGGCCCTTAAAAGAATTTAACATCTCCACCACAAATTTGTATTAATATAAATGAATACCTCGGATGGGGTTCATCAGATCCCCATCCTTAATGGAACTAGCCACACATGACGGAATTAAACAACATGATTAGAAAGTAAATTGATTGAAACATTAAAATACCGTACAAAGCTTTAACAAAATCCACAAAAAGCTTTAATCCAAATTTGGTACAATCCCTCTTCAAAAGTGCACAAATGAAAACTACCCTAAATTTAAATCTTACGCCTCAGAAGTGAATAACCAAAAAAATTGCAATAACTCGGGCAGAATGCCCTAAAAAACTCAAAGCAAAAGCAAAAAGAATGCAAGCGGAGCCGATCCCTCGGGAATCCTTAGATTTTTCTTTAAATATCTTTCTGATTCGAAATTTGAATTTTGAAATTAGTCGATTGATCGACTTAAGTGATCGATCCATCGACCAGATTTAGTTTCGCATTTGAATTCAAAACTTATGTTGTTATGTCAATGCATCGACCTTGGGGTGTCGATCGATCGACATAACAAAATAGTTAAGATTTGCTTCAGTGTTTCGGTGTTTGTTGACTTTGCGCTCTTTTATGCTCCTTAGTGCATCCAATGACCAATTTTACCAGAAACTCATAAAACTTTGTAAATCTCATTAGATAGCTTTCATCAAATGGCTAAATGTAGGTCTTTAGGGATGAAATATCACCATATTTCACTACCCATCACTCTCAGCAACTCCTTTCCCCTCAGGCTAGCGTCATCATAGAGCTTCCAAATGTCAATAGGGGAACATTTGGCAATAGCCCACTATACGACCATCTTCACAACTTCTTTAAATGAACTGCAATAAAAAGGAAAGGAGTGAGTCTCATACTAACACAAATTGTTTAAATGAACTGTATATTATAATCAGACTAAGAGAACGATATCGATTGTTTATAAGGTCAATATCGACTGTCTAAATAGTCGATATCGACTATATAAGCAATCAAAACAGTCGATACCGACTCTAATGTAATATCTCGAAAAATTAAGCGTTTAACTTTAACCTCGAGATCCGTGCCCAATTGATCGTAGGTTTGACCAAGTGATGGTCAAACATTGAATACATGGAGTGATGAATTGACATAGTATGAATGTCACCGAAGTATGGTGTATAGTGTGAGTTAGTGGTCACATACACCTATCTCTGGTGTATGTGTTTAACACACAAGCAGGAGAGAGGATATAAGGGTTTAATAACCCTATTCCCCTTTTATTTGGTTGTTGAAGAGTTAAGAAAAGAGAGAGAAAGAGAGAGAAGGTAACTAATTGTAAAGGAGTTATTGTGGTTGGATTGAGGGAAAGTGGAGCATTTATTGTCGGATTCAAGGCGATTTGGGATCGTTGAAGCAAATGATGGAACCCTAGCCATCAAATACAACAAATCAACCCTTTGAAAGATTTATTAAGGTAAGTGTGATTTGATTTCAATACATAGAGAATGGATGAATGAAATTTTGTCTAGCATGTATAAAAGGATAGATTAAAGGCTTGGAAAAGAAAAGAAATGAGATTTAGAAGAAGAACCCGAAAGGGGGCTGAATCTGGCCAAATCGATTACTCGAAATTGGGATTCAATTAATCGATTTTGGCCCAGAAGTTGAAAAGTCATGGATGCCCGATTTCGATTAATCGAATTGGATTTCGATTAATTAATTTGGAAGGTCGATCAATCGATTTGGAAATCGACTAATCGACTGGGTACCTCCAGTGGCTGAAAAAACAAGACCTGGGGAAATTGACTAATAGAGTTTGGAAATCGGTTAATCGATTTTAAATTTCGATTAATCGATTTGGGATCGACTAATCGATTTCGGATTTTCGACCACTCGATTTGAGAATCGACCTTATTATGTTAGAGACTTCGATTAATCGATTTGGTATCGATTAATCGAATTTGAATCTCGATTAATTGATTTTAGGAATCGATTAATCAATTTGGGTTTCGATTAATCGATTTTGGGAATCGATTAATCGATTTGTGTTTCGATTAATCGATTTTGGGAATCGATTAATCGACTTTAGCAGTTTTACTTGGCTTTATAGTTTTACTTTGAGATTCATGGAGGGTCTAGGAACTTCTTCATTACATCTTTAGTGATATATTGCATGTGTTATGATGTACCATAGGTGGTACGTGTGAAAGCGAGCACAAGGAGCCACGTGGGACCTTGATGCTTGGACCTTTGAGAATTGAGATAGGGAACACCTTGAACATATACTTTAATTGCAAGAGCACGTATGTAGTGATATATTTATTAGAATTGAAATTGTTTTTAACTATGAAAAGCTTTGTGAAAATGGGTGTGTGTGTGACACCAAGAATGTGATAAAGGTATCTGCATGATGCGAGTAACTAAGATCAAATAATCTAATGAGAATGAAACATCCCCAGGGGATGAAAAAGTAATAAAGGCATCAGTGGATGCGAGTAAGTTATACATCCCAGGGATGTATATCTGATTGAATAATTACTGTTGAGGCCTAACTGATATAAGATAGCATGTTACACGGTGAACAACTATATGTAAAGCACATGTTATTTTTGTTATTTGAGGTTTTTTTAGGATACCCCACCGACGTGGCGGGATACCCACGACTGACGCGGCAAGATATCCGTGACCGGTACGGCGACCAACCCGTACTCCAGTGCGGAGGTCTATCCGTACATAGTAAGCACATTTCAGGGATGTTGAGATGAGTTTTAACCCCGCCGCCTATTGAGAAAGGGGCTTGGGCCGTATTCCCAGGGAATATATTTTAACAACTGTCTATTTAGACGACGATGAAGGGTATCTCATCGGGGCTCGATGCTATATTGCTCGAGGATTACTTAAGTTGAAGATTTAAGTTTTGCTTTAGGCCTGTTCAGTGTCATTCATGATAAACCAACAGTAAAGTAAGACATACTAATTACCAATAAACTTGAATGCAAATTATCAGCTTTTAAACTGTTTTCTAGCAAATGCATAGACACATCATGCTTAGAATATCATAGAATATATGTGAGATTTTAATTTATATGTTCATTGTGTTTGTTCCCTATTGATCTAGGATGTAGCTCACCCCTTTAGACTATACATCGCAAGTCCATTGATTGCAGCAGCTGCGGCTTCAGGAGACGTTGATCCAGGTGATTCGGATTACGTGCCTGAAGACGAGTTAGAGCCTCCTCCCGAGGACTTCTTCTAGGAGACTCTGTTGTGTACTTTGACAGAGAGTAGTTTTTTAGAGCAGATTTGTACGGCTTGGTATGTCAAGCCTTTATTTTGTGAAAACAATATAATTAAATTGATTTATTTCTTTTGGCGAACCATCTGGGGTGATCTGTTTATCACCGATGGTTCGGGTCGGTTCTCTGTTCATGCAGTGGCATGAAAGCAGAACTGTCTTTTGCGTATGCCAGATGGGCATATTAACTTTTTCGTATTATGAAATCATTTGCTTATTTATTTATTTGTGCTTGTTATACCAATGTTCCGTGCATAGTTTTGGGGCACGGTCTGGAGGATCGTGCTGATGGCACGGGTTTTGGGGTGCCGAAATCCGGGCTGTCACACTTTAGGCGTGCGATATTGCTCCGTTATAGAGAAAACAATAAAAAAATTAATTCAAAAGATAGACTGTCGAAAGAAGAAGAAAATATTCTAAAGTAATGAAAGATAATTTGATTTCTAACTTACAGATTTGGTAACTTAAAGATTGAACAATGGAGAGTCACCAATTTCGTCACGACACCGCCTTCCATCGACTTCGAATGAAAAGTAAAAAGGTAAAACAATAATTATTTGAATTTTTTACTGCTATTTATTAAAGGTAGGCATCGGCTCGACTTGGAGCTGGTCAGTTTGGTGAAAGGTGAAACTATAGGGTCTCTGACGGAAAAGGTGTATCTAACAGGGTCTTCGATTAGGGAAATTTCCCTTTTTTTTATAACAGATATCCCGTCTTCTAGAGCACCCGACTAAGTCCCCAGGTATGTGCAACACCTGCATATCACATACCAATCAGTAGGGATAAATCCTTGCGAGTGACTCACAGGGGGTGAGATTCGAACTTAGAACCTCCACTGGAGGCGTACTGTGCTAACCCCCACCCTTGGTGGTTCATTGTCATTACTCAATACTCATCACTCATCATCATCATCATCTCTCTATGTGTCCTCATTTTTAATTTTTGATTCAAAGCTAAATGGATTGGTTTCTTAGTGGCAAAATTTCATAAAATATGCTACTAAGGCCTTGTTTAGCAGCATGAGTCTTGCTGACATTCATTTGAAAAAGAAAAAAAAAAAAAAATAGAGTCTAGCCGAAAAGCTCGTTAAAAAATGATTTTTATGGATTTTGAATTTTTTCCACTGTTTGGGAACACGGTGGGTCCCACTAACTTGAAAAGGAATTAAAAAATAAATTCAGACAAAAACTCCTTAAACTGTTTTTAGCCCATGTTGTGGGAGAAAACAAAGTCCTCCCTCCTCATTCATCCATGTCTATTGTTAGATCTGACGTAAGAATCTGGCGTGCTGCATCGCCAATTGAAGTATGGGGCTTCGCAACTTAGGGTCTTCACCGTGAAACCATTTGACTAACTTGAATCGGGTGATGGAAATCATTTTTTGTCTCGAACATCCGCACAATAAATCTTGAGATCATGGGCTACCTATCAGACGGTTAGGTGTTGATTCCACATGGTACACATCGCCAAAATAGATTATGAGCATGGTGTATCATGTTAACGGAATGATTACTCACACAAGAGAAGTTGGCCCTAGAACATGGTTTAAAAGGAAGACTTGGTATTTCAAGACTTGTGTCACGTTAAAACACCATCTAAGCATTTGATTTGAAGTCGTGATCTAAAGATCTTAGGCGAAAAAGATTTGGCACCAAACATGATTTTATCATATGATTCAATGCACTCAAAAGCTAATATCCGATTCAACAATAGATTGTGTTGAATCATATGATAGAGATTGAGTTTTGCACCACTCTTTGGCATTGTAGAGTTTTAGATCATGGCCTTCAAATCAGACGGCTTAGATGTAACCTCACCCTATAATCATAACATTTTTCACACATTGTAAAATTGTAACCTCTCCTCCAGCCAGCATGCATTGACCCACTACAGATAATTTTTTGTCCGAGTCTTTCGAACATTAAAATCGCATTACACACATCATGCTCAAATATAATTCATGGGTCATTTTTTGGAGTTCGTTTCACATAATTCATTTCACATAACATAAAAAACTGATCGAGAGATGGTATTGTTGGATTTTGTGGTCAACACCTTAACCCATCTTTGGGTTTCCATTAAAATTTGGGTTGGACCTTTGACCACACGTATCTCGAGGTGATAGGAAGCAAGTAGTTTTCTAATATAAGTGATATGTCTCCACTCTCTTTCCTTGATGGGTTAGGAAAGAGTGGTGGCTATATAAGGAGACCACGATCCCATCTTCCTCTTAATCCTAGAACATTCCCATCTAGAGGCTAAACTTAGAGAAGATGAGAGGTAACGTGGACTCAAATTCTCTAGTGGAGATCATCGTTTTCATTACGGAGATCACTAGCGCATCAACCCGAAAATAAATACAAGGTATGCATGTTCTTATAAAGATGTATATTTGATCGTGTTATTTGAGCCTAGATCCTAAAACATCTTACAATTGATATCAACTAAAAATCATTAGATTTCTCTGAAAATTTAATTACAATAATAAGGTTCGATTCTCAATTTTGGAATTTCAACTTTTACCTATATCAACTCCAATGTTTGTTGCTCTAAATATTGTTTTAGTATTGTTCACCTCAAATATGTCAATACAACAATGGAAGAAAACAAATTATTACATAAATCACAAAATCATCTCCAAATTGAAAAGATTAATATCTCAAAATATGTTCTTGAGTGTTACATTTCTATCACATCAGTAGTTATTCAATTTGAGTCTCACTTATCGATGCACGAATCATCAGTGTCATCTTATAACTTTTCTCATTTATTGTATTATAAAATCACTAGCTACACGTTAAGTCAAAAAGTTAAAATCTTTTTTATGCTCAACACCATTAAAAATTCAAAAACTATAGACACAATTATAACTGCACTAATAGTGATCATATACCACTAGATAACACTAAAAAAAATATATCACTATACTTCTATAATTTATCAAATATTTTAACCTTATATCACGAATCGTCCTTAAGAATTACGGCATGACCATAAGTCACTAAAAACTCATCATGAACTATGACCATATGTCACTAACTAACCACTGAGGACTTAATTCAAACTTAGGGTCAAATTTGAATTAATTAAAGTGTAAGTCATGTGCAAACATTCACTCTATGGGACAGCTCGGTCGCATCGTCTCAACATCACCTTTGGGCAGAAACTTCGACATGCATTTGCTTCCCAAGATCGTGTTTGAGAAAACACGTATAGACCTAATCACTAGTGTTGTATGATTGATCTAAACTCTCCATCAGGTTTAGCCAAAAAGATTATCCTTCTCTCCCTTAAATACTTACGACTATTCTATTCACCTTATATGAAATTCCTAAATCAGCTTTAGTCAGAAATTAGAAACCTCACAGAAGCATGTGTCAACCCAATCTTAATGAGACGAAAGTATCAAGATTCAAAAGTCATGCAACCTACATAGGTGGTCACCTTGGTCAAACCTCAGCCTATTTCAGCTATGTATCCTCTAACGATCATTTTACCGGTCTACCTTGATCCCTAAGGTATGACCTAAATTTCATACAATATAATCAAGTCTAATTCAAGGTTTCAAAAAAACTTATTTCTAGATATGTGCATCTTATTCAAACTAACCCACTTTCGATCAATAAATCAATGCCACATATTGCAATTGATAAAAAGGTTAATAAAAAAAGTAGTTGTGAGATACATATGCATTCAGTGAATAAACTATCTATAATCATCAAACTATGATTATGTGGGCATGGATGTCACATCTTGTCAGCATCGTCAATAGAGCATTAAAAGCATACAGAATATTTACCTTGAATCGGATATGATATTTTAAAAACAATCAAACAAAAATAATATACAAACAATATTGAAATACAAACAAAGTGATATCTTATGGCCCAAAAATAAATTTCACAACTTTGGTGACCATTTAAAATAAAATAAATAAGTCACTTAAGAAATGCAAGTAGCCAAATCTAACTCTTGTTGTGGGTAAGTGTCAAAAATTAATAATAATCATAGGTAACATTATATAAGTACTAGCCTTTGTGCTAGAGCACAACCTCCAATACCCGACCCTAATTAAAGGCACTCAAATATAAAATAATTATCCGATTAAAAATTATCAAAAGGACATCAGATTATGAAAACCTCACAGTAGAGATCTCCTTATAAAATACAAACCTCAAAAACAGATCCAAAATATCCGAGAAAGTTAGAATTCATATATAATGTCCTAAAATTGGACTTATAGATAGCCCAAAAATGGTTCGAAAAGAATAAGGAATTATATGGGCCAAAATTGGGCCTTAACGGCAAACAGATCGTATCTAACGGGCCGAATCGGTCATGAATCATGGGCTGACCCATTTAGTGATGGGTCGGAGCATGGGCTGGATCGGGTCATGTGGAATATGGGTTCATGGGTCGGGTCGGGCATGTGGACGGGTCGGCTTGGGTCAAAAAGAATCATGTCATATAGAGTTAGGGAAGCACCAACTTTGGTGCTCTAACTATACATGGATAAATATTTCAAAGATTATTTTTGCTTTATTATAGCAACAAAATCCTAATCATTGCTTTATTATAGCAAGGGAATTCTATACAACAAAGGAAACCAACCTCCCACTCGGATACGGCCATCCATTGGACTCTTCAAACAGGGACAACATGTTTACACGGCTTGACACCTCTACCCAAGTAGAAGATTTAATTAAGTGGGCACACACCTCCCCTAGGTCCCATTAACCTGAGAACGACAATCCCTCAACTTTCCCAAAATAGATTGAATCCCATATTACTTAAAACTTGAAGTCCATTAGCTTTCTCGATTGCATTACAACTGTGACAAATTTAATAAATTATCTTAAGTAATTACAGGGAGCTACAACTCCAGCAGTCAAAGAAAACTACAAACAAAGCGGTATCTTACGGCCCAAAAAAAAATTTAACCACTTTTGTGACCATTTAAAATAAATAAATAAGTCACTTAAGAAATGCAAGTAGCTAAATCTAACTCGTGTTGTGGGTAAGTGTCAAAATTTAATAATAATCATAGGTAATATTATGTAAGTACTGGCCTTGCTGCTAGAGCACAACCTCTAATACCCAACCCTAATTAAAGGCACTCAAATATATAATAATTATCCGATTAAAAATTATCAAAAGGGCATCAGGTTATGAAAACATCATAGTAGAGAGCTCTTTGTAAAATACAGACCTCAAAAATAGATCTGAAATATCCGAAAAAGTCAGAATTCATATATAATGTCCTAAAATTGGACCTATAGATAGCCCAGAAATGACCCGAAAAGAATAAGAAATTATATGGGCCAAAATTGAACCTTAACGGCAAACGGATCGTATCTAACAAGCCGAATCAAGTCATGAATCATGGGCTGACCCGTTTAGTGATGGGTCGGACCATGGGATGGATTAGGTCATGTGCAATATGGGTCCATGGGTCGGGTCGGGCATGTGGACGGGTCGGTTTGGGTCGAAAAGGGTCATGTCATATAGAGTTGGGGAAGCACCAACTTTGGTGCTCTAACTATACATGGATAAATATTTCAAAGATTGTTTTTGTTTTATTATAGCAACAAAATTCTAATCATTGCTTTATTATAGCAAGGGAATTCTATACAACAAAGGAAACTAACCTCCCACTCAGATACGGCCATCCATTAGACTCTTCAAATAGGGACAACATGTTTACATGGCTTGACACCTCTACCCAAGTAGAAGATTTAATTAAGTGGGCACACACCTCCCCTAGGTCCTATTAACCTGAGAACGACACTCCCTTAACTTTCCCAAAATAGATTGAATCCCATATTACTTAAAACTTGAAGTCCATTGGCTTTCTTGATTGCATTACAACTGTGACAAATTTAATAAATTATCTTAAGTAATTACAGGGAGCTACAACTCCAGCAGTCATAGAAAATTATAAAAATTTCGAGACTTTAAAGTTACTATTTTCGGTCTTTATGGACATAAAATGTTTAAAATTTATGGATAATTAATGCGGTTACGTTTAAACTATTATTATCGGAAACTTACTGTTTTAAGGAATGGTTATATCTAGGGTTGTGCAAAAAACTGATCGAACCGACCAAACCAACCAAAACAATCGAAATTTCCGTTCGATTTCGATTTTGGAACATATCAGTTCGGTTTCAAAAAATAGAAATCAATAGTTATCGATTCCGTTTTGGTTTTAACGTTAATAAATCGAAACCGAACCGATAAGAAACCGATAGTGGTGTATATATGGATTATAGTTTGTCTATGTTTCAGTTTGATGGTGTGTGAGGCTTATTGTAGAAAATCAACTATTATTGTTTTAGTTTGTTAATCACCAAAAGTCTTAAAATCAGTTGAATCATAGGAGTTGCAAAAGCAGTTCGTATAAATCGATTCGATTTGTATAAATTTTGAAAACTCTAAGTCGAAACTGAAAAAATCGATTCGATTCGGTTAAATGCTACAAATAAAAAGAGTTTTAAAAATGAGGTTTAGAAATCGAAAACCGACCAAACCGATAACTATCGGTTTGGTTTCGATTTTGAACCTTATTGGTTCGGTTTCGATTTCATAAAATAAAAATCGATAGTTATCGGTTCGGTTTCGATTTTGCATGAAAATCGACCCGAACCACCCAATAACACCCCTAGTTATATCAGTGGGAGTTTGTAGTTGTTGACATTTATTACAAATCCTAAAACTGTGATGTTCATATCGAATTAGTTTTGACTGTACAGTTTTTATGAGAGTTGTCTCTCTCATATTGATTAGTTTAATTTGTTGTTGATGCATCATATATTTTCTTTTTATGCATGCGCTATTGAGAGTATATGTGATTCTACTCTATCCATCCGCATGAGGATTTTATCACATGGCAAGGTGGTGAAGTTGTACCTCGTTATTGCTGGATTTTGCTTGGGCTAGATGTGATTAGGCACCACATAGGTAAGCTTTCGTTCTAATAGTTTTGTAACGACCCTAAAGATTTAAAACTGAATTTGTGGTGTTAGATTTGTTTTGCACAGAGCGTGGTGTTAGTGCTCCATACCGGAACCTATCCTAGTTGAAAAAGTACACATTTTGATTTTTCAAAAAGGTTTTATATTTAAAATTATCCTTATTTGACACAAGTTGTGTGGTGGCCTAGTGGTTGAAAGACTTTGGTTATAAACAAGAGGTCTAAGGATCAAATCTTACTACGTGAGTTTAAACCTCTATATTAAACCTTAAAATAAAACCCTATACACCCTTATTTAGTGCGACCGCTTAACACCGAATTAATGCCCATATATTATAAATAAGAAAGCTACGGAGAATCCTAAACCATTATTAAAAACCCTAGCCGTCACTCTATCTTCTTCTATAGCCACCCTTTTCTAAAAATACCCTAATCTCTTTTAAATCTCTTGTGTGTTCTTCCACAAGAACCACCGTGGTATTTTTCTATCGTCAAATCGAGGTGAAGACGGCGTAATCGTGGACGGCCCATCGTGTGGACGCCGATCCCTATCGCCCTAACCGCCGTCGATTCGCCGAGCACGCTTCAAGAGGTGGGTATCCATCCATCCATCTCGTCCTTCTCAGATCCCGTCGCGTAGGATACGGTTCGATCATGTATCGACGGGTTAAATAAAAAGAACTTATTTTATTTTCTAAATAATATTAATTTAGGATTGAAAGATGTTATTTATCTTTGTTCTGATATTATTTATTTATTTATATATTTAATTTATTTCGAAACCTTACTTGTTTTATTTTTAACTTAATTATTTTAATTGGAGTAAAAGCGATGAATTAATATTGCCGCTTCTTAACTTGGTTGAATAGTGCATAGCTATTTTATATTGAATATTATATATATTAGTCTTCTTCATTATTGTCAATTCAACTGATGTGATTTTATTATATTATATGTATTGCTAGTTTCACTCAATTGGTTACATTGCCTTAAAATTTAGAAGGTAATCTGTGCGTTGCCTTTTAACCGCTATCATATGGGATCTTTTACATTATAAGAATAGTAATATTAAAATCGACTATCTTCTTATTGTTTATTTCTATAAATGACAATTGCCCATAAAAACTCGTACACTTCGTGGGTTTCTTTCGTTTCCAACCTATCGCCTGATTCTATTTTACTTTATTTGGTCGAGTTCTATTTTTATGGGTGAATATTTAATTAGAACTTGTGCTTTTATAAGAATATATTATATTATAAACACTTATAACTTAAACTAAATATCTATTAAAATATTACATAATAAAGTGTTATACAACTTACAGTTATATAATAATATATTTTTACCTAATTGTTCTACTTAAGTACCTACTTTATTGCAAAAATAAAGCAATAAAATTTTGTCTTATAAGACACATGCAAGGTGTCATTCCTTATTTCGAATTCGTACCCTTCTTAACTCATTTGATGTTGGACCGTGACCCATCTAATGTTGGACCGTGACCCATCTGATGTATCAGACCGTGACCCACCTGATGTGGATCTCGACACATCTGATGTTAGACTTTGACCTATCTGATGTGGACCAACCCATCTGATTTTATTTTATAGGATGATATTAAATTAATTAAAGTATCTCTTACAATATATGATGATATATTTAAAGAGAAAGTGATTTTAGATAGTAATATAAAATTAATAAATATTATACACTTATATTTTAGTATTATTTTATTCTCATATAAAATAAAAGTACTTGGTTACTACCTTATTTTAATATTATAAAATTATCTTATAAGGTACATGAGTAATAGTATCCCCTGTCAGAGTTCAATTAGTTTCCTTTCCATAGATTTGTGATTAAAACCAATCAATCGATCTTGAACTAAATGACAACTTACACCTCATTAAATCTAATCTATCGATTTTCATTTTTCGATCGATCGATTTTCATCCGAATAGACGACCTGATTCACACCAAAATTTTACTATTGTACGACCAAAAATTTAATGCACATTAATCACTTGCATTTCTGATCGATGGTCGTGATGTACTCCACTTTAAATTGCATTGCCCCTTTTTATTTGAGCATTTAATTATAGTATACTAGATATATGTATATAAATATCATTTCATCGCTTCAACGCGATCACTTCGAAAACACAAAGTGTTAGAACTTCGATGCCTTTATGAAATCGAACTCTGACCTTTACGATTATCGAAATCACACTTATAACCCTATTCTATAATTATATTGGTGTGTTATGTAAATAAATATAAATATAACCATAACCAAAATCTAAGTGTAAATTGTTCTATATGTGTGATATTTTTGTATTTGCAACTTAATCAATTTATACGAGTTAAGAATATGTTAGATCATGAGTACGAGAGTATATGAGATCATGCCTACGCTTGAGTGTGGTGACTTACTAAGGTGGTATCGAAGCGAGAAATACACCGTATTCACATGCCTTACAACTCATGGTGGAATGGGACCCATGACGAGTCGGGTGAGTGTGAATTGGTAACTGTAACACGGTGGCATATACAGTGATCTTATCATCTCGAGTTTTAATACGAGAGGATAAGATATGAGATATGATACGAGAATCGGGCGTTGGGCCTTTAGCTGTGGTGAGATTTCTTTTACGGTCACGTGAAACTCGAAATATTGGCGTCCATGTACGGATGCAACACCTCTATGGTAGTATAAACTATCACACGAAGTACATCCAGGTTACTACGGAACCTTTTTCTTAGGAAGCGTGAATTAGGAAAGTTGCCTCACTATAGTTTGTCCTAGGATTAAGTATAAGAGTATGATAAGATATGAGTATGAAATAAGATAAGTTATAATACGAGTACAATAATAAGACATCGCTATGTAGGCCAGCAAAAGATAAAGAACTTAAGTCTCTGTACGTGCCGTTCCTTGCATAGCCACCGTAAGGGCAATAACGTCTTTCAGTCAAGACGAATCTCTAGGAGAGATTATGAGTATGAGTATGTTATGAGTGAGTTTGGCCATTATGTCTCCCCATTGGCTGGATGGTGGAGTATGAGTATGACACGAGGGCGTTATAATATGGTGGTATGATACTATGTTGACCCTCCCATAGTAGCTCGGCGTGACTCAGCGCAGTCGTTTAGGATTTCACGAGTATGTTAGTTACGCTCATGCGATGTACAGACGTATGTGCGAGAATGATAATAAGACATGGTAGGATATGTTATGAGATATGATTAGGTACGTTAGGATATGAGTGTCTAGATCATGGTCTTGCATTTATGATATGAGCTTTACGATATGCATGTGATTTTGTCATTCTTTTACTATCTGCTTTGAGATATTATGTTTATCACTTACAAGATGCACCCACAATGCACCTGAGTAGTATGGGGTGGATTGGTGGTGTATCCCACTGAGTTTACGTGACTGAGTAAACTCATCCCACGATAATTTAACAGCTGCAGGTGACTATACCGACGGTGTGGACATGGGTTAATCTGATCTGATTAGTGCTGAGAACGTCGACCCAGTGGACGTTGATTACCAAGAGCCTTTGGAGGGTGACATTACCGGTTATCAGGAGGACTACAGTGTTGATTTTAATCCGAGCACCAGATATTGATTTAGTAGACTCGGTATTGGATTTTGCCTTATATCATTATCATTGACTCTATGCTTTCATTTTTAACAGATTTGTCTCCGATTTGACTTACATGTTACATGTGGATTAATAGCATTTTATCGCATTTTATCAGATTTATTCAGCATTTATGATTATTTTATATTCCACTATGGTATGTTGGCTTTCACGGATTTCGTGGAACCATTATTGCGCGAGAACTCTGATTAGGTGTATGTCCGCTTAGCATATCCGGGATATGTGCGGGTCATAACTCGGAATTCTAGGCCCTCGGGATGGGGTAGAATTACGGGTCGTGACAAGTTTGGTGATTAAAAGTCATAGGCGGAGAGCCAGTAATGTATTAGGAACGACATATCCTTGGGAGTATGATGCATGGATAAATATAGGAACTGCACATATATGTAAGTTGTCTGGTATCACTAAGTAAAAACTTAAGTCCATTAATTAGACTAGTTATGTAACCATAGATTGCCTAGTGTCAATTCACAAGATGGAATACTATGTGCACTATGATCCTTTACTAATATTGTTATTGAATTTGGATTGTTGTTAAGAAGCATCGAGGTAGTGGGGGTCAATAATTTTTCAAAATATAAAATAGATAATCATCCACTTTTCAAAGCTTGTCAACTCAGAGAGTCTTTTTCAAAATTATGTTTAGATGAGTTAAGATGTAAACCAAGTGGGAGAATGTTGGATTTTGTCGTCAACACCTTAACCCATCTTTGAGTTTCCATTAAAAATTGGGTTGGAGTTTTGATTACACGTATCTCGAGGCGATAGGAAGCAAGTAATTTTCTAATGTAAGTGATATGTCTTCACTCTCTTTTATTGATGGGTTAGGAAAGAGAGGTGACTATATAAGGAGACCACCATCCCCTCTAGCACATTCCCATCTAGAGGCTAAACTTAGAGAAGATGAGAGGTAACGTGGACTCGAATTCTCTTACAGTGATCATCGTTTTCATTATGGAGATCACTATTGCATCAACCCGAAAATAAATATAATGTTCTTATAAAGATGTATATTTGATCGTGTGATTCGAACCTAGATCCTAAAACATCTTACAGGTTTGCCCATGATCTCAAGATCCATCTTGTAAAAGATTGAGATAAAAAATGATTTCCATCTCCAATTCAGAGCGATTAATGCATTTTGGCCCGACAAGATGAATGAGGTTACACATTCACATGGTGTGAATACTGGTATACTTTGAAAAACAATTTTTTACACATGCTAAAAAACTTCTCATCAATTCTTTTTTTTTCCTTTTTTTTTAGAGTATCTTTAAATCAACCCACCGAATCTTTGAGTTCACCCACACTGAAACCCACCGACTACTTTGAATCCGACAATGTAGATTGTTTTTCATTCCAATCTTTCACATGATGCATATCTTGAAATCATGCTCGTATCATCCACCGTCAATTTTTTATTTCACATGGTATCTATTCGAAAAAATTTACCTTAACATCATGTGGAGCTCATCACTCTCAAATAAAGTTACTTTTTGGAATGTGTACCACATGAAATAAAAAATTTATCATCTGATGGCATGTCCATGATCTCAATATCCACCATGTGAAAAATTAGGATGAAAAATGACATGCATTTTCAGATTAAAAACAATCAATGAGTTTTAGCGTGGGTGAACTCAAAGATTCAGTGGATGGATTTAAAAATACTTTTTTTTTAATTACAAACATAAAAAAATAAAAAACTTTTCCATGAATTTTCTCAAACAAGGGTAAGTGAATAATTCAGTCCGAATTAATTATTATTCTAATTTTAGTTCTTTTAGAAGTTTATAATGCTAATTGTGTTGGTTGAACCGGTTGAGCAATAACTCAACAGGTATTCTCTTTCCTTGTGAAAGCATAAGTCATGTGCGGTATTTGCATGGACACGAAATTTGGGCAATAGCTCAACAAGTATTCTCTTTCCTTGCGAAAGCATGGGTTTTAATTCCCACGCTTGTGAAAGCAGTGGATCTCCTCGCCGTGTGTTGCACTAAAAGTGGATCCTCTCACAGTACAAGTTTATAAAGACACTATATTTGGACAGTTTATGCCAGTTTATGCCCCTATGGGATCCTTAAAAATATATATATAACAATAATAATAAATAAATAAAATAAATAAATTGTGTCGGTTCGGAGAAGTAAATCTATTACCAATTTGCCATTGCCGACACTATTAGCTCAAATACAATTACAAAGGGATGACTTTATTCTACTTATTAATTTTTTGATGGAACTTGGAACAATAGGTGGGGCCGTGGGACAATTAAGCTTAGATCTTTTTCTTTAGGTGGTAATGGTATTTGCAATCAAATCTTCTTTACCATTGAAATTGAGATCATGGAGCACGTAAGACCCATCCCGTCTTCTTCACCACTGAAATTAAGACCCATCCCGTCTTCTTCACCACTGAAATTGAGATCATGGAGCACCTATTAGAGAGTCAGATATTGATTGCATGTGGCACTACCGCGTAAGAACCCAATTCTCATAGTACATCCATTATCACACTCACTTTTGAGATGTGTATCACGTGGAATCAACATCTGATCGTATGATAAATGAATTATGTTCTCACGATCAATTGTGAGAATGATTGGAACGAAAAATGATCTTCATTGTCTAATTCAACGTTGTCACCACTCACCAGCTCTTGCATGCAAAAATAACCTAATTGCAAATACCGAATATTCAGCTACAAACATGGTTCAAAGTTTCAAATTTTTGGCCGAAATCTAGACTTCGGCCAAAATGTTTCGGATTCGGTCCCCACCGAAACCGAAATGAAATGTCAAAATTTCGATTTTAAATACATGATTTTGAAGATTTCAGCCGAAATTTCAGTTCAAAATTTCGGTTTCAATTCCCACCGAAATTGAAATGAACACTACAAAAATAAGATTATTAGCTGCATAAAAAACTATCGCTATTAACAAAAAAATTGCTGCTATTAGTCCTGTCACTATTGAAACAACAAATTTTTTTATTAATAGCAACAATTTTTTATAATGCGTTAATCTTTGACTGCAAATTTCGGTACCAAATTTTATTTTGTTTTAGCGTTAAATAATAATAACAACAATATTCCGTTGCAAATTGATGGCATCCTTTTGACCTAAAAAAATATTTGTGCTCCTTTCGAGGTGTGTGGAGAGAGATTCATCCATTGACGGTTCAAACTTGAAAGTGATGGATTCGGTTACCGTATACTATCTCTAATAATGAATGCTTTTGTGATGGCTGAGCCACTTTATTAGTTGGATTCAAAGTGTCCCCACCCCCCGCGCTCAACATACACTTCGAATCGGACAATGGAGAATATTTTCTTCCCGATCTTTCACACAAATGCTCTAGAGATCATAGGCATATCATTGGATAGTCCTATTTTAATTTCACATGACACACATTTCGAAAAGTAATCCGAGAACTATATTTCATGTATCTCATGATCATATTTGTAGTGACTCTAAATTTTTGCACCTTTGACTTTTATAAGTTTTGAATCATTAAAATCTTGGATCGATCAACTTTTAATCGTTATCTTTTAATTTAAGACTTTTAATAAAAATAAATTAATATTTTTCCCTATGTTTATTTGTTCTTAGTCAATTTTAAATTTATTGCGATGTGTTTGTCGATACGGTTCCAACGATACATAATTTTTTGAATTCCGACAAAAAAATAGAAAGTTACGCTCGTTTTAAGAGTTGAAACAAGTTACCTGTAATTTCATGAGATAAATGTAATTTACTTTGGTGAACCAAAACCGTTTGACTTGAATCATTTACTAAAAGCCCTAATTAGGATTAACCTAAAACTTTGATTATCATTATAAATAAAACCTTAAGAGCTCTCCATTCTTCACCACCAAAATTATACGAGAGGTTGTTTCCTCTTACTCCTTCCCTTGTCTTCCCTACTCACCCTTCTCTTCCCTACTCAAAAGCAAGATTTCAACTCCTCATCTTCATAGGAGATCTCTACCGTTCTCTATTCACGAGAGGGATTATCTATCATTCATTTGAGGCGATCATCACAGGACTCGTACGACCATTACTAGGAATAATTGCAACCGTTCAATCATATCACTAGTATTTTCCACCGTACAATCGACAATCGAGGTGGGTGCCCTCACATCGACTCCAATCTGCATGATTTCTCCGTAATTGAATTAATAATTTTATATTTTATATACCGATTTTAAAAAACTTAAGAAAATCAAGAATAAGGGCTTTGGGGATCAACCCCTTAATTTGATCATGTGGGTCAATACGATGACCCCTTGATCAAAATAAATTTCGATGAAGATAAAGTACCACCCACCCCACCTTCAAAATGAATCGGACATTACTCCGAAAAAATGCCCTGAAAGGCCTCGAAAATCGAAACGATGACTTCCACGACTTTTCAGGCAATAACTTAAGATTGCGAATATATAATCTTTCGAACCTAATTTTGAAACGTGTTTCAAAGAGACTAATATTTATTATAGCAACCCAAGTTCTCACAATCTGAATTATGAGATCTTAGGTCATACCATCGAATACCATAACTTAGGTTCTCAAAAGAATACATCAAGAGTACATTTAAACAATGGAAGGAAAGATTCAATATATATAGAAAATATGAATCGCATTAAATTAAACTCAACCTGAGCATATCCGTAAAGAAAATTTCTAATCATCGATACTAATCTTCTTATTCCAAGCTCAAACCCATCAGATCAAAATGTTTAAAAGAAACTAAAGAAATTCTTAATTAAAAACTGTATCATCAAAAAGTGATCAACATTGTTTTGAAATGAAAATAAGTAACTAGGCTACGAAGCTCTCATCGCCATCTGTCTCCGATCCAAGAACATTACGTACAGTCTCATCATCATACGCCCACACGTTATCATCATCAGCACATGTTTCATCTGGTCACTCACATAAAAGGGGTGTAAGATAAACTTGTATGGACCAGAAATGCTTTCCTTAAAATATTAACAATATGAACCATCATATAAAACAGTTATAAAATCTTACGTATATGCATATGACATGTATAAATTTAATAATATGAAGAAAAGCTAAGCATAATATGTACATCATTCTTGCATATGACCAGATATATATCAATGATCTTAAGGAACTTAAACATAACATGATTTTATAACATGAAAATCATCTGATAAAGATCATCGCAAATAACATGAAAACCAACTGATAGAGATCGTTGCATTCAAAAGAAAACAAAAGGAAAATCTCGAGTTCGTGGCCTCAATGTTCCAGCTCATGGCCACGAGGTCCCCATTTCGTGGCCTCGAGCTCCAGCTCGCGGCCATGAGATGCTACATTCGTGGCTTCGAGCTCCCAGCTCATGGCCACGAGATTGCACTCGAAAGTTTGGTGCAGTGCATTTATGTTTTCATTTTTCTGACTTTTGTTTCATTTTTATTTTTTTAATTATTCATCCCTCTCAAGACGTTGACTTTTAGACTTCGTCCCACGCAAGACGTTGGGTGTAATCATGCTTATTATTCAATGCTCTTTAGACTTCGTCCCTCTCAAGACATTTGGTCTAATCATGCTTATTATTTAATGTTCTTTAGAACTCGTCCCTCTCAAGATGTTGGGTCTAATCATATTTATTATTCAATGTTCCTTAGACTCCGCCTCTCTCAAGACGTTGGGTCTAATCATGTTTATTATGCTATGTTCTTTAGACTATGTCCTTCTCAAGACATTGGGTCTAATCATGCTTCTTATTCAATTATCATTAGACTCTATCCCTCTCAAGACATTTAATCTAATCATGCTCATCATTGGTTAATATTTTTATCATTTTCTTATAGCTTTTATCATTCAAAATCTTATATCATCATGAGATCTAAAAATGTGTAAGAAATACAACATAGTGAAGATTCATAGCATGCACTAATAAACATTCATCATTTATGCTTAAACATATATTATTTGAAATAGAAAATACATCTAATTCAGTAATTAAATTCTAAAGGCATGATTTCTCCTTACCATGATCGATCGTAAAAGCGTATCTTCGAGGCCCAATTGATTTTCCTCACCACGATGATGAATCTTGACAGATAAGAAGGTTGCTTGAGAACTCGATACCGATGGCTTTACCAATCTTCCAAAAAGAAAAGTTCTAAAAAAGTATATTTAGAATTTCTTCTGTTAAGGCCTCTAGGGTTTCTTACGGAAAGAGCTTCGTAATGCTCTTTTTAACTCTAAATTATTAGGGAATTATCCGGTGCTATGATAGTACACTACCATAGAAGGATGTTTAAGCTTTTAAATCGTAGTCCAAAATAAATGCTCAAAACTTACATACCAAGGTTCGAACCTCTGACCTTATGTCTCTAACTCAAGCCTCTAATCATTAAGTTACCACATAGCTTGTATCAATTAATTATATGAACCAATATATGGGTTTAAAAGTAAAACATGTATTTTTAATTAAAACTTTTACAAATTCAAAGCATGCGGGAGATACACTATTAGACATATACACAGTAATAAGGTGTATCAACGCAATAAAATTTAGATCATTACAATTATTTTTTGTAAACTAATACCCTGTAAAATTCGTTGAGTTTTGATAATGATGGACTAGGGGTGCAATGTAAATCGAACTATTGCCCTAAGTGCGGCATCGGCAAAGATGTATCAAGTTTACCATGTTTCGTACACATTTGGTACGTTCACTTCTACGTATTATGTGAATATTATGTGCAATGTCCTCATTTTACCATAAAAAGTACAAATTTGTGTATTCAATTCAGTATAATTTCTTGAATTTTGAGCCTAAAATACTACCTGGAATATTTCTGACTTACGAGGCTAGCCCTCGTAATGCCTATTTATTGCAGGTAATAATTTCAACGGTCTAATAAAATGCCCCTTTTAAACTGTTGCATGCAACTTCAATGGGGCATAAATACACCATAGCCTTTACTCCTTCAACCACCAGAGAACAGCGAATGCTAAGCTCTTCAACCGCGTCAAGGCAAAAAACCCATCTTTGCTTTCTGCCAATAATTATTTTTTTCTCTGATGATTCGATGAGAGAGAGGGAGAGAGCGAGAAGATGAGTGGGTTTGCTTATAATTTTCGATGAGTGGGTTTGCTTATAATTTTCTTTTGTATGGTTGCAAAGCGGACACCAAAATTCTCTGCGGATGATGTCTATCTTCTTTGTTTTGATGGTAGTGGGAAGGCTTAAGCATCCTTTGATATATAAAGGTTGGGTGTCTTTGATCAGGTTTTTCTGTGTTATAGATTACTCTATTGAGATTTGAGGCCCAAATAACATATTGGCTATTGGGTTATTGTAATGCTTTGTTTTTATTTGATTTTTTTTTATTTGTGGTTTGAATTTGATATTTCACTACTGATATTTTGATTGTACTGTATTTTTTTCCTTGATGAGTTCTTTTGTTCTGTGCAATGGATTAATCAGCAATACATGATCCTTTTGATTTTTAGGGATTTTTTTTTTTCTTTCAAGTACTACACACATTTTTATTGGCTAATAAAATCATTAAATTGATGGCATCATCTGGATGGTACGATTATCAATGCATGAAAAGGATACATCGCAACGAATGATAAGAAGTATCAGTTATGCCAATGCAAACCAGTAGATTGAAATGAACGGGAATGGATAACACTCCCCTAAATTTTTATACAAAATGGATATTTTTTCAATGCCCGCTGAATTGACCTAACATGAACAAACATGATGGTATAAACTAGTCAAGATTACATGTGCAAAATTACACAAACCGTTCACTTCACCGTAAAGTGAATACACTACAAAAAAAAAAGGCTTTTTGCGGCGTTCAATAAATGTCGCAAAAAGTCAGATAAACACCGCAAATACGTTTAGCGGCACTTTATTCAAACGTCGGGAATATGTGTGTCATAGTAGTTATTTGCAACGTTCGTGGCAGCATTTCAGATAAAGCGCCGCTATATCTTTATTATTAGCGGCGTTTAGAGAACGCCACTAAACGATCTCCAAAACATCGTGATAAATATTCAAAAATGTCATCTAAATTGTTTTGGCGAAGCTTATAAACGCCACAAAACACAGTTAAAAGGTGTCGCTATTAGACCTATTTGCGACATTTTCTCGAAACGCCGCTAATAGCGTACATGAAAGGATATAGCGACATTTGTAGATGAAGCACCGTTGTAATTGATCTATAGCGGTGTTGTTCCAAAAACGCCGCTAAAAATATTAATTTTTTTTTTTTAATTCTTTAATTTTATAAATATTTTAAAAAGCTACCAATATCATACATGTTTTTAAAAAATCTCATCCTGACAAATAAAATAATTATCCATCCACAATCACACATTAACTATTCATGAAAGAAAAAATATATGGCTCAATAGAATTTAACACAATGTAATAAGCCTCCCCAAAAAGACATAAAAAACACAAATCAACAAAAATAAGAAGTTTCTTTCTAAGGCCAAATCACAAAATCCCTATATTCATAGCCCATAGGCTAAGTAACAAAAAAAATATAATTAGATAACAAAAATCTCCATTGTTTCTATCTCTGCAAGGTAATGTTGGCCTTTTAAGGTGAGTTGATTCAATGGCACCATTGTTATTGCATGAAATATAAAACTCCTTTAGCATGTTGTGCTGCACCATAGTAAACTCAGAAACTGCACAAATCAATCAAGAATCAACATCAGATAGGGAGACATAAATGGCACCATAAATGAATATTTAAAATAATCAATGAATTCAAAGAAAGTAATCTTAAAAATTAAAATTTCAGCAGCTTCAATAGTCTCAAAATTTCAGCAGCGTACCTAGATAGGCATCTGATTAGATTCCGGTGGAATATACACCACTGCTCTTAGCCTACAGAATTGAAACTAAATATTTCATTTAATTAATAACATCAAAATATAATAAATTCAAGTGAAACTAAGCACTTCATTTTAAATTTCTAACGAATATAATATTATAATTAAAAAAGAAAAACAATGATATATACCTGTTTTAGAAATCATCATTCTTATGAAGTTCTCTATTTCTGTAATCTTTTTCTCCATTATTACAGTTTTTTTTTCCATTTGTGCCTCCATCATCGCAGCTTTTTCTGTCATTTGTGCTTCCATCCTGACACTTTTTTCTACCATTGTGCCTCTATTATGGCAACTCGTTAGGACA
The DNA here is from genome assembly GCA_021018995.1 of Chloranthus sessilifolius. NCBI lineage: Eukaryota > Viridiplantae > Streptophyta > Magnoliopsida > Chloranthales > Chloranthaceae > Chloranthus > Chloranthus sessilifolius. The sequence goes on along the minus strand of CM037587.1, from coordinate 30,092,601 downwards.
CTTGGGTCTCTATTATGGTATTGTTCTCCACCGCCTAGGTCTTTAATTCTTCTAGCTCAGATGCACAATGGCTAGAGTTGAACCCAAAAATACTAGTAGGGGTTGGGCCTAATCCAATGCTTCGAACAAGACCATGTCTCTCTTTTCCCATGGCCCGAGCATACACGTCAGTGCTAGAGATCGAATCTTGTAATCCCTCCGAAAGGTTTGGACGGTAATCTTGCATCTCTTTCTAGAATAATTTAAATTTCAATTAATTGTCTAATTTCAAGTGGTAAAAAAGAGTATAAGTGAAATGATAACTTGCCACAATAGATAGCTAAATATTTAACATCATCCCCTACTGGTCGTCCTCCATCGCCTAAAATTTTTACCTTCTTACCATTTGGTAAGGAATTAAGATAAGCACACTTTGTTTTACCTCGTCTCTTTGTTGAGGATTGAGAAGTACCATCTAAGAATGATGACTCTGGAGGATTCATTTGCTTAAATTCACAAAAGAACACTAAAAAATTAGTCTAACATCTATGTGCTCTCCTAAATGGCAGCACAACTTCAAACACTTGATTACAAATATTGGATGATATTAGAGTTGGCTTATACGTACCGGAAACAAGAGATTTTGAATTTTGCTAACATATATAAAAAAGAGTATAACTTGACATGGTACTCAAAGATGATAATTATTTTTGAGCAAAAAATATTCTTGTTTTGTACTAAGAAACTGTATTTGTCCTCATAAGATGAAAATGTTATCTAGTGACAAGCCTCTTTATAGTACCTGAAAAGTGATTTTTAGAAAAGGGTTGCCAAACAGGGCCTTAAGCGACCTTGCATAAGAGAGAGGGAGCATTATAAACAAAGTCCTACACTCCACTTAAATCCATTTGAACAATGCAACAACTTGGTTTCAGAAACATATAAACATACATGTTTGTAAAATCTCTGCAATACATTTCTTGTTTGTAGATATAATAATGGCAAAAAAACATTTTTAATATGGATGACTGCAATTTTAGGAAATGGCGAATAATTCATATAGAAGAAAAGGTTTTCCAGCGTAATGGAAGCCAATTAAGAGTTCATATGCTATTATATGACAATTAATTGGCAGTGTTTTAGTTTCAGTTCAAAAGCTGAACTTAATCAGTTTCATAAATCAGTGTTTCAATTATAGTTCAAAAATTGAACTGATCTTTGTTCAGAAACTAGTGTCAGTTTCTACTAAAAAATTGAACTGAGTCAATTCAGTAGCTCAACTAGATCAGTCCGGCAACTAGTATTTTAGTTTCAGGTTCACTTCAAAGCTGAATTGAATAAGCATTTCTTTGTTATGAACTGGTGATACAGGCGGCTGACTAAAGGTATCCAAAGGCCCAGGTATATATATATATATATATATATATGCTCCCGCTACCAGTTTTCTAACTCTACCAATTTTCAGTTTCAGCATGCAAAACTGAAACCAAGTCGATTGAAAATCAGTTTCGGTTTTCTCTGTTTTGGGTTGGTTGCGGTCCAATTCGGCTAACCGATTTTTCAATCAGGTTGGATTGTCGGATTTTCGGTTCAGAACTTGCATCCCTACTTGGTGCTCATTTCAATTGGCTTCAGCTCAGACACCTTCATTGAATTCATTGTCTTTTTTATGATCTCAATGGCATACAAGGGCTTCTACATGGATCGCCGATTAGACGGCTTTACTCACTCTTAGGATCTTAAGGTCTCCAATATAAATCGAACTGCTAGATTTAGGGATTTCTTACGTTATTTAACGGCATTTGCCAGGTTAACAACCTTTTTTGGAGAGTAAATAAGATGCCAGTAACAGACCAACAGATTATTCAGCAACAAACAAGAAACAGAAAACACAAAGATAGACCAATTGATGTACAAATCAAGGTGGTAAAAGCTAAGGCAAGGGACAAATACATTAGCGTCATTCTCCATGCCTTTTCTTCTTCATTGTTTGATCGGTTATAAAGGATTAAATTAACCAAGAAAATGTGATTAGCCAAATTACTATTGCACTTAACAAACCAATTAATCATGACCATTCCTCTCTTAGATAGCTGGTCAACGGTCAATGTCCTTTTCTAGGCTACACACCAAGAGAATAATTTAACCTTCATGGGTATCAGAGCTTCCCATAGCACCGTCCAGTTCTGGGTGATAAGAGGTCAGCGAGTCAAAACCAACATAAAGAGCGCACAGAGAACTGGCCCAGTTTGCTCTAAGTCTGGACACAAGAATGTTGGCCATTGGATGGGATTTGCATCCCCTTGAGGGGTGCCAATAAACTGCATGGCTCCTCAATCTCACAATATTTGAGAGCTCTTCTACGATTCAAACACCAACGCTTAGAAAAGGATGGATCCCAAAGCTGGTTCGCTACAGCTGATTTATTAGTAGACAGGTTGTATATATTGGGGAAGGTCAGCCTTAGTTTACCCCAAATTGGCCAATAATACATCCAAGAGAGGATATTTTTCAATCAATTTAATGCCTAAATCAAAGTAGTTTTAAATAAACAACAGACCCTTCCACCATCCTGACAAGTTGGAAAATTTAGAATCCCTGATGTCCCGATCGTCTCTGGACATATGGTTTTTTATATGAACAAACAGAGGACCATAACCTTTGCTGCTCCTCCCTATGTCTTTTTCACCTTACCAAACAGTCCATTCATCTTTTTGATATACCAATAAATGTTCAAAAAGTATATTGTTAAAAAATACAGCAAATTAAGAAGACTAGGATAGCATGTAAGTTCCATCCTCTAACTTCTGAATTTCTTAATTTTAGAAGACTAGGATTATGTACTTATTACTATCAAAATTCTAGAATACATAATAACGAGATAAATGTGTCACGCAAGACATAAGTCAATAATGTCAGCAAACAAGAATATAACTTAGATATAAAATAAGTATCACCTCTCACTACTTCCCCAAGTTTGATGTTCCCCTTCATTTACTTCCTTGCACTTGCATTATAGAAATCCTTTGTACAAAAGTTGTTTCAGGTCTCCGTTGGCCATGCCCAAACCATCTCAAATTGCATTCCTTGAAATTCTCTTTTACAGGGGCTACTCCTAAACTTAATCTTACATACTTATACCTAACCATATCCTTTCATGTTACTCCACACGCCTACCTTACCTTATTAATCTTATCTACATATACTATATCTCCTTGGTACTTTTCTGTAGCGCATCATTGCTCTCGCCTTATAAAAGTGCCACTGCAGTAAAAATGGCACTCATTGAATTTTTGAATAAACTCAAAACAGAAATTTTAGCTGAAACATTTGCAGTCGTGCAATTTCACTCATCTAAAGTTTGACCCTGCAATCCCTAACCATAATCTTCCTCTCACAAATACAGCTTCTGATATAACCAACTCTAGTTTCAACATGTTGTTTTCTCCAACCATGATTCTAGGCTTGGTCAATTAGGCTGAAATTAAGTTAGCCATAAATGGTGATAAATTGAAATTGAGAGAAGAAAACCAGTTGAGAATGGTTTTGATCCATTTTGGGGTCAATTTGAGATTCGTGCGATATCTGGTAGAGAATATCATAGTTTGACATAAGTCCTTTTACTGCATAGGCGTCACTGGATTAGCTTGATTGTAGACTGCCCTACGTTTCAATAATGTATGGTAATGAACTGTTCGAAGCACATTACTCATTAAGAATTGAACTAGAGAGGGGATTTGATCTATTGAAAAAAGAATGAAAAGAGAGTTGAACCAGAGAGCAAACACCTTCCTATTGGAAAATAAATTAGGCACAATAGAAGAACAGTTGGCAGTGGGAAGAAAAGTGGGAGTCGCAAAAAGCTTTTTCCCAAAAAATCAACCCTGAGTTTAATTTGGAATTCCCTCTACATAAATATGGATATGTTTCGAGGAAATGTAATCTCATACACTTTTTTCCAATTTTCCAACTCCATATGCTATCTCTAATTCTCGTTAGGTTAATATGCTGATGAATCTCAAAGTCCATCAGCGTTTATAAACTGGAGGTGTTTATTATTGGTGGATCACTCAAGTGGCTAACAGAGTGGTTTTTAAATGGGTTGTTTTTGTCCTGAGAAGAGGGTTACAAAATTAGGGAAGTACATGAGATATCGTTGAACTCTCTTCCACTTTTACCTTTTTCTTCTTGGTAAGGATAAACTATTAGGTATATAAAATAAAAATAGTGACTAAGGTGGTCATAGATATTTGTTATAAGAAAAGTCCAACAATAAAAATGAAATTGACACTACTCTAAAGCATCTTCTTGTTTAACTGCATTGATAATAGATGAGGGTGAATCATAGATGAATTGATTGCTAGCCTGTGGCCTCTGACAGCAGTATTTTCTGTTGCTCAATTATGTGTGGATATGAGAGATTTTCCAAGAGATGATGGAGAGCCAAAACTCTATAAGTTGAACGAGTTAGTGTGATAGGGCATTCTTCTCTTACTTTTTCTACTTTGTTAATTTCAATGTGGAAAATGTGTTTCTCTACTCTGCTTTTTAGTGAGTCATTAGATTATTACTTGGGAAGCTTTTTGGTGGTTGGGATTATGAGTTTGCAATATCTCTACTAAAATTTAATCATGCCTAAGCCCACCAAAATCCACATATAGATTTTTAAAACACACAACATAGCATCTCCTGGCCAAAGCTCACTTTTGTTCATCAATCAAAGGTCTTTGTTCATAAGAGCTACAGAAAATATTACAAGAGCAGCAATTACAATGGTTCTTTAAACCTTAGATTAAACCCTAAACTCAAAACCCTCAAATCTGAGCATAAATACAAGGTAAATCTGATTTAAATCATAGATTTTTTATACAATAAATTTAAGCCCTTACCTGAGCATAAACACAAGGATGTGCTTTCTGTGGCAAAGACGATGGAGTAGCGATCAATATCCCTTTCCCATGTTGTTCCCAAGCCTTTGTTTGAGATTCTTTGAATCTTGGATGTGCTTTCTGTGGAGAAGACGATGGAGTAAGAAAAATTGTGACAGCCCGAATTTCGGCACCCCGAAACCCGTGCCATCAGCACGATCCTCTAGACCGTGCCCCAAAACTATGCACAAAACATTGGTATATCAAGCACAAATTAAATAATTAAAGCAATTAATCTCATAAAGCGGAAACAGTTAATATGCTCAACTGGCACATGCAAAAGACAGTTCTACTTTCATGCCACTGCATGAACAGAGAACCGACCCAAACCATCGGTGATAAACAGATCACCCTAGATGGTTCGCCAATAGAATAATTTAATTTAATTATATGTTTATGAAAAATAAAGGTTTGGCATACCAAGCCGTACAACTAGCTCTCAAAACTACTCTCTGTCAAAGTACACAGCAGAGTCTCCTAGAAGAAGTCCTCAGGTGGAGGCTCCAACTCGTCTCCAGGCACGTAATCCGAATCACTCGGATCTACGTCTCCCAAAGCCTCTACAGCTGCTATCAATGAACCTGCGACGTATATTCTAAAGGGTGAGCTACATCCTAGCTCAATAGGGAACAAACACAATGAACATATAAGTTAAAACTCACATATATTCCATGATACTCTAAGCATTATGTGTCTATGCTTTTGAAAGAAAAACAGTTTAAATCTAATGAATTGCATTCAAGTTTACTGGTAGTAAGCATGTCTTACTTTACTATTGATTTATCATGAATGACACTGAGCAGGCCTAAAGCAAAACTTAAATCTTCAACTTAAGTAATCCCCGAGCAATATAGCATCGAGCCCCGATGAGATACCCTTCATCGTCATCTAATTAGACAGTTGTAAAAATGTATTCCCTGGGAATACGACCCAAGCCCCTTTCTCACTAGGCGGCAGGGTTAAATATCACACAATATCCCTGGGATATACTTACGGTTACGGATAAACCTCCGTACCGGTGTACGGATTCGCCGCCGTACCGGTCACGGATATCCTGTCGCGTCAGTCATGGGTATCCCGCCACATTGGTGGGGTATCCTATCAAACCTCAAATAACAAAAATAACATGTGCTTTACATATAGTTGTTCACCGTGTAAGTGTGCTATCTTATATCAGTTAGGCCTCAACAGTAATTATTCAATCCTATGTATACATCCCTGGGATGTATACATACCTGCATCACACCAGATGCCTTTATTACTTTCTCATCCCCTGGGGATGTCTCAATCTCATTAGATTACTTGTTCTTAATTACTTGCATCATACAGATGCCTTTATCACATTCTTGGTGTCACACACGCACCCATTTTCATAAAGTTTTTCACAATTAAAACAACTTCAAATTCGATAATTATATCACTACATACATGCTCTTAAAATTAAAGTACATGTTCAAGGTTTTCCCTATCTCAATTCTCTGATGGTCCAAGCATCAAGGTGCCACGCAGCTCCTTATGCTCGCTTTCACACGTACCACCTATGGTACATCATAACACATGCAATACATCACTAAAGATGTAATGAAGAAGGTCCTGGACCCTCAATGAATTTCAAAGAAAACTTATAAAGTTAAGCAAAACTGTCAAAGTCGATTAATCGATTCCCAAAATTGATTAATCGAAATACAATTCGATTAACCAATTCCCAAAATTGATTAATCGAACCCCAAATTGATTAATCGAGATCCAAATTCAATTAATCGATCCCAAATCGATTAATCGAAGTCTCCAACATAAAGTAGTCGATTCTTAAATTGAGTGGTCAAAATTCTGAAATCGATTAGTCGATCCCGAATCGATTAATCGAAATCCAAAATCGATTAATCGATTTCCAAACTCGATTAGTCGATTTCTCCAGGTCTCTTTTCTCCAGCAACTGGAGGTACCCAGTCGATTAGTCGATTTCCAAATCGACTAATCTAAATTCAAATTGATTAATCGAAATACAATTCGATTAATCAAAGTCGGGCTTTCATGACTTTTCAACTTCTGGGCCAAAATCAATTAATCGAACTCCAATTTCGATTAATCGATTTGGCCAGATTCAGCCCCCTTTTGGGCTGTTCTTCCAAATCTTTATCCTTTCTCCCTTATGCCTTTAATCTATCCTTCTAAGCATATTTGACAGAATTTAATCATTCACACTCTATGCATTACATTAATTTAAAACTTACCTTCAATCAATCCTCAAATTGATCAAGATCTAGGTTGAAATGGCTAGGGTTTCAGCTTTTCATTTCAACGATCCTAACGCGTTGAATCCTTCAATCAATGCTCCATCCTCTTCTTGATTTGCATTAACCTCTAGCCCTCATAATTCCTCCTTACTTTTCTCTCTCTCTTCTTAACTCTCTTCAATAGCTCAAAACAAAAGGAAAATAGGGTTATTAAACCCTTATATTTGCTCTCCCGCTTGTGTGTTAAACACATACACCAGAGGCAGGTGTATGTGACTGTAACTTAGCACCATACTCTACACTTAGGCCACACTAATCTCACCTTAGTACATAACTTCATGAGTCCACTGTTTGACCATCACTTGGTCAACCCATGACCAGTCGGGCACGAATCCCGAGGTCAAAGTTTAACGCTTAATTTTTTGGGATATTACATTCTCCCCACCTTGGGAATTTTCATCCTCGAAAATAACCCCAAAGGTGCTCAGTTGGGTACCACGCACCCTGGGGTGTCGCCTACCCACACACAATAATGACGAACACATTTGACAATGTACAAGCAACAAAATGACATACACATCACATGCTGAAGAAAACGGATCTATATTTCATTAATTTCCAAAATTTACAACTTATTTATTTACATCTTTTTAATTACATCAACACACTCAAAATCTGTCATACACAAAAACACCCTCGTCTCAGTCTCACGCCGTCCCCTCTCCTGGCTGGTCTGATGCAGGGGCGGGCTGCTCTGACTGAACTGGTGGCTCGGGTGGTGGCTGGGGCGTCGCCATAGGCTGCTCCGGCTGCTGTGGTGCCGAGCCTGATGCGCCGGCAGCCGATGTGCTCGCATGGAACACCGGACCCGTATGGAATGCGGTCCGACCTGCTGTCCAAGCCTCCTCCTGGGATAAGCGCTGCTGATAGTCCGACAGATAGATGTACCGCATAGTGTGGTACATCAGAAAGTCCATCCGCCGGTTCATCCGTTCGTTGTTGGCCTCCATCCTGGCCAACACGTCCTCGATCGTCGGTGCCTGGCGAGCCGCTCGCCGACGGTAGGAAGAAGTAGGTGTAGCTGCCGCGGACTGCGCTGGCGGCGTAGGTGAAGCGGTGGTATGGGAGGGTGCCCCCTCCACTGGTGGATCAACTGGGTGTACCCCACCCATGGGTGGATCCTGATGTGGTGGTGGTGGTGGTGGTGGTGCTACTGCTGCTGCTAGAACTGGACCCGGAGCCGGTAGGGTTCGTTTGAGTAAATTATAGCTACGGCTCCATGAAGACTTCGAAAGCGTCTTCACTCGATCCGTCGCCTGCTCCTCATGGGGCGATATCGCATACTCGGGAGCGTTGGAGTAACACTCCAACATGCTCGAGATGAGCCGAGCATATGGCATCTTCTCATTGGGCCTTAGATTGCCCTTTATTAATTTGCCCTTAATGTATCTCATCCCCTCTAGGATGAGCATTGTGGCGTCAAACCAACGACCACAAAAGGCCGCATAGAGTGCCTGTTGCACTTTCTCTACGCGCTCTGTGTCGTGGCGTAGTGGGTAACGGTTGCACTTGATTATCGAATCAAGCATCCACATGTAGTGGGGAAGGTCGACCCTCTTAATGGAGGATCCCAACCCCTTCTTCCCGTTAGTCATGCGGGTCATGATCTCCTCGAATCTTACCTCCGCCTCGAAGGGTGGGAGGAGGGTGGTCTCGGGTGTGAAGTCAAGGTAACACTCAAGTACCTCATGGACGTGGCGATGGGTGAATGTGTAATCGCCTCCCTCTATTTTGGTCAAAATAATGTCGTCGGTAGGGCCGTCCGTTAGCCCTTGGTAGAATAGTCTAACCAACCTAGGGTAGTAGGAACCCCGGATTGGTTTCAAAATATTGCCGAGACCGGCATTTTAGAGGTAATTACGAGCCCATTGGGTCTCGCCCGATACATCGGGGTTGGTGAATAGGGTTGGATCGATAATGTACTCGATCTCAAAGGTCTTGGCCTCCCACCACTCATTGGGTTGAAGTACGTTAGTGGGTGGTGGCGGCATGGGGGTAGAGTCGCGTGAAGGCTCGCTCGTTGAACCGGAGGTGGTCTCCAATGCCGACGGTGATGGAGTCCTCACCGGTGATGGGGTAGGTGGTGGCGATGCGGCATTCTTGCGCCGAACCGGGAGTTTGGAGGTTGCCTTCTTCGAAGACAAACGGGTTTTGGGCATGGCTGGTGAAAATATCACAAACTAGGGTTTTTATAGCTCAAATTGAAAGAAAAGACACGAATCTAGGGTTTACCTTAGGTTTTTGATCCGATGTCACGCGATTTCACCCCAAAATCGATTCGAAATGCCCAAACCCTAGCTATCTCGGTCGGTTGGAGAAGAGGAAGAAGAAGGCGCGCAAAAAATGAAACTCCAAGTGATTTTGAATGGGGTGAAAAACCCATCGATTTATATATATATATAGGCTCCGGCTCGATTAATCGATTTCCAAAGTCGATTAATCGAGATTCAAAACTAGGTTAAGCCGCGCTAAATCGATTTCCAAAATCGATTAGTCGAAACTCAAAATCGATTAATCGAAACCATTTCGATTAATCGAAATCGTATCCGTTAAAAATTTTAAGTTTTGAAGCTCACTGGTGTGAGCCAGTCGATTAATCGAAATTTAATTCGATTAATCGAAATTTAAAAATCGATTAATCGAGATTCACTTCGATTAATCAAAATCGTGCAGTCCTTCAAGTTTTTTTCCAATTTCAGTAAGTAACTCGATTAGTCGAACTTCCAGTTCGATTAATCGAAATCTCAAATCGATTAATCGAATTGTTCTTCGATTAATCGAAATCACATAAAATTCTTCAAATTCTTCAAAATTTCCTAAGTCATTCGATTAATCGAACCTCCAGATCGATTAATCGAAATCCAAAATCGATTAATCGAAACCAAAATCGATTAATCGAAATTTCCCTTCTTTCATTTCCTGAGTCCTCATCAAATTTTCAGTCACTGGCACATGCCAGTCGACTAATCGACCAAAATCGATTAATCAAATTTCCAAATCGATTAGTTGATTTGAAAATCGATTAATCGATTTTGATCAGATTTTTCCAGATTTAAAAGTTTTCATGTCTGTTTGATTTTTCTTGGTAAACCATGATACCAATTGGTCGTGGGTTCTACAAAATGCATCATTACGGCCATGTCGTGGCCATGATGAATTCCAATATCGTGTTCAACACTGTATTCGAGACTCCATGTGAATAATATTGTCCTTTGAGATAAATTGATCATAAGATCGATATTAAATTACAACACATGATTCAAATCCACAAACATGCTTGTGGTGATACAATTTTAGCTCTCAAGTTGTTGCAAACAAGGCCAGATATTGTTCTTTCACGTCGGCCTCTCGTTCCCATGTAGCTTCCTCGGCCGGATGGTGCTTCCCTCGAACAAGTACTAATGGAATCACTTTTGTTCGCAACACTTGTTCCTTTCGATCCAAAATCTCTACCAGCTCTTCGATCATAGTCATGTCCTCATGCATCTCAACTGGCTGACCGCTCAACACGTGATTAGGGTCATTAAGTACTTCCTGAGCATAGACACGTGAAAGACATTGTGTACTGGATCAAATAACGGTGGCAGTCCAATGCGGTAAGCAACTTCCCCTACTCCACCCAAAACTTCAAAAGGTCCTAGGTAGCGGGGACTTAGCTTCCCTCTCTTTCCAAACCTCATCACCCCCTTCATAGGTGACACTTTCACAAACACGTGTTCACCCACTTTGAAGTCTACACTCGTCCACTTGATATCGACGTAGCTTTTCTGTCTGCTCTGAGCTGCTTTAAGTTTTGCCCTTATCATCCGAACATAGGTGGCATTATCTTCAAGTATTTCGGGTCCCAAAACGAATTTCTCACCCGTTTCTTCCCAATTGATGGGCGATCTACATTGTCGTCCATAAAGTGCTTCATATGGTGTCATCCCAATGCTCGTCTGAAAAATGTTGTTATATGCAAACTCAATCAAGGGCAGATGCTGATCCCATGATCCTTGTAACTCTAACATACATGCCCTAAGCATGTCCTCAATGATCTGATTGACCCTCTCGGTCGTCCAGATGGGTTTCTTGGATGGAATGTCGTACTGAAATCTAGTCGCGTTCCCATTCCTTCTTGAAATTTCTTCCAAAACTTTGATGTATACAATCGGTCACGGTCTGAAACAATGCTACTCGGAATCCCATGCAAACGGACAATCTCTTTCATATAAAGCTCTGCCAGTTTTTCCGCCGTGTATATCGTGTTGTAAGGCAAGAAGTGTGCTGACTTGGTCAATCGATCGACCACTACCCAAATGGCATTGTACTTCTTTGCAGTACGCGGTAGTCCAACAATGAAGTCCATAGAGATTACTTCCCACTTCCATTCCGGTATAGGTAGAGGCTGCAATAAGCCTGCGGGATGTCTATGATTGATCTTGACTTTCTAACACGTTAAACACCGCGATATGGACTCTGCCACATCTTGTTTCAAGCCTCTCCACCAATAGTTCTTTTTCAAATCTTGATACATCTTAGTGCTTCCCGGGTGGATAGTATAGCTTGACTTGTGTGAATCATCAAGAATTGTTCGTCGTAGATCGGCGTTATTCGAAATACAGAGGATGCCCTTGAACAATAAGGAACCATCCTCCATGATTGAAAACTCTGATGTAATGCCTTCAGTCACATCTTGACGAATCTTTGTTAGCGTCGGGTCTTTCATCTGTAGTTCATGGATATGCTCAAATATCATCGGTCTCACTGAGATATTAGCTAAGAAGGCTCCTGTATCTTGAGACTCAATGTTTGCATCGTATAGGGCCAGATCTTCAAACAGTTTCCATCTGTGCATACCCAAAATTAAACTAACTAATTGAGTTGAACTCTTCCGACTCAAGGCGTCAGCTACTACATTAGCCTTGCCTGGATGGTACTGTATAGAACAGTCATAGTCCTTGAGAAACTCCATCCATCTGCGCTGCCTCATATTTAGTTCCTTCTGTGTAAACAGATATCTGAGGCTCTTCTGGTCGGTGAAAATCTCAAAAGTCTCACCGTACAAATAATGTCTCCAAATCTTGAACGCAAAAATGACCGCTACTAATTCCAGGTCATGTGTCGGATAATTCTTCTCATGCTCCTTCAACTGTCTCGACCCATACGCTATCACCTTTTTGTGTTGATTAAGCACACAGCTCAAATCAGTATACAAAGCATCGCTATACACTGCAAACCCTCCACTGCCTGAAGGAATTGCTAACACTGGAGCTGAAGTGAGTCTCTTCTTAAGTTCTTGAAAACTCTTCTCGCATGCCTCACTCCATTCAAACCTTGCATCTTTCCGTGTAAGTCTCGTGAGTAGTCCTGATATCTTTGAAAAACCTTCAACGAAATGTCGGTAGTAACCCGCCAATCCAAGGAAACTGCGGATGTCGGTCACTGTCTTTGGTTGCTCCAAATTCGCTACTGCTTCGATCTTTGCTGGATCTACAGTGACACCGAGCTTTGAGACGACATGTCCCAAAAAGCTAACTTATTCTAACCAAAACTCACATTTATTGAGCTTGGCATATAACTAGTGTTCACGTAGAGTCTGTAGGGCTATTTTCAAGTGTTTCTCATGCTCTTCTTCTGATTTTGAATAAATCAGGATGTCGTCAACAAATACTACGACACAAGAGTCTAGGTGTGGTTTAAACACCCTATTCATCAAATCCATGGCTGGCGCCGGGGCATTTGTCAACCCAAACGGCATTACTAGGAATTCATAGTGTCCGTATCGAGTCTTGAATGCAGTCTTCTGAATATCCTCTGCCTTGACTCTCAACTTATGGTAACCCGATCTCAGATCGATCTTGGAAAAATACTTCGCTCCTTGCAGTTGATCAAACAAGTCATCTATCCTAGGCAAAGGGTATCAATTTTTAATGGTAAGTTTGTTCAATTGTCAATAGTCAATGCATAGACGCATTAACCCATCTTTCTTCTTTACAAACAAGACCGGTGCTCCCCATGGAGACACGCTCGGTCTAACAAACCCCTTGTCCATTAGCTCTGTAGCTGCTCTTTCAACTCCTTCAACTCAGCAGGAGTCATTCTGTATGGTATTTTAGAAACAAGCTCCGTTCCTAGTGCTAAGTCGATGGCAAATTCAATTTCTCTCTCTGGAGGTAATCCAGGTAACTCCTCCGAAAATGCATCGGCGAAGTCTCGCACAACTGCTATTTCAGAGATCACATTCTTCTCCTCTTTTTACTCCTTCAAAAATGCCAAGTACCCACTACACCCTTTTCTGATCAATCGCTCGGCCCTAACTGCCGAGATAAGTGGTAGGTGTGTCGACCTCTCTCCTCGAAATCTAAACGATCTCCTCGTGTTGGGTCTGAAGATGACAACCTTATTCTTGCAATCTACCGTCGCACAATGGGTTGATAACCAATCCATGCCAAGGATCACGCCGAATCCTTGCATGTCTAACAGAATCAGGTTTGCTGGTAGCTCAAAGACATCTCCATCCATGACCCTCACGGTCACGGAGTTGCAACCGTTCTCGGTATCAACCGCTTTCCCAGTAGGAATAGTCACGGTTAAAACGAAGTCTAACTCCTCTGGGATGACTTTCATCCTCTTCGTGAAGCGAGGTGTAACAAATGAGTGGGTAGACCCCGGGTCTATCAACACTCGAGCCTTGTATGTCACGTCGCTTCCCTTCTTATATATTTGTAGCGTACCTAACCATACATACACACATATATATATATTGTTTATTATCATACCAGAATTTCTCACATGCAAGTTTTTCTTATATTTTCTATATATAAATGTATCTTCTCTATCTAAAATTTCAAGAACTGAAATTCGTCATTTAAAAGAAAGCTCACCTTAAATGACATCGTTCGTGTTCTGAGCCTCTTGAGCTGTGACTGCGTAGGCTATTCCTTGGACGATCGACTTCCTTGCTTGTATAGGTCGTGGAATAGGTGTTGAAGCCGTCTTCCCTTTGTTCATCTCAGGGCATTCCCTGATCAAGTGGCCCACCTTGCCACATCGGAAGCAACCCCGAGTGCCTATCCTACAGTCCGCTGTCTTGTGAGGCTTGCCACACTTGGCACAAGTCTCACGAGGTGTGGAAGAAGAAAAGCACCTGTGTCAGCTATGGCGGTAGTAATAGCAGGGCTCTCGTAGCGTATCGGTCTCCCCGACACGAGCAATAGAAATCTCTGCTGGTTGCTCTGCTATGCCGGTCTTCCATAGCCTCCTTGAAACGGTGGTTTGTGATTATTTGGTATGAATCTCAGCTTTTTATTCACCGGTTCATAGCTCCCCATTCTGCTCTGATCTGTATTCCACCTTCCTTGTTGCTCTCTCTGGCGGTATTTTTTGTTATTCTCCTCTTCCACTACGAGCGCTTTGCTCATGACCTCACCATAGGTCCTCAATTGGAATGGTGCTACTCCTCCCCTCACGTCCGGCTTCAAACCTTGCTGAAACCTCTTTGCTTTCATCATATCGGTGATGACATAGTCGGGCGCAAAGGGAGCAAGTCGCATAAACTCCACTCCATAGTCTCTCACTGTCATCTTCCCCTGAGTAAGGTATAGAAATTGGATTTCCATTTGGTTCCTCACCACCTCAGGAAAGTACTGTTTATTGAATTCTTCGACGAACTCATCCCAAGTCCAGGGCAAATCCGGAGTCTCCTGAGCCCTAGTCCATGAAACAGACTTCCACCAAGGCCCAGCCTCTCCGTCTAGCATGTAGGCTGCCCAACGAACGCTCTCGTCCTCCGTGCACGTCAGTACACTAAAAACTTTCTCCATCTCACTCAGCCAGTGCTCTTCCACTATGGGCTCTCCCTGTCTAGAAAAACTAGGAGGTTTCATCCTCTTAAACTCAGTAAAAGCAGATGATGCTGGCGGTGTCGGAGCCACTGGAGGTGTCGGTGGCTGATGCTGGTTATGAGCTGTGTGAGCTGCCAAAGATGCTGTCTGTTGAGCCATAGCAGCTGCCATGGTCTCCATGGTGTGCATCATCCTCTGACGCTCCTCTCTATCCTCATTTCTTTCTCTAACCCTCTCTTGTTCTCTCTGATCTTGATCCTGACGATCGCGATCACGATTCTCTTCCTGATCTTGGCTCCCTTGGCCACCACTGCCAAAAGCCCCTCCATCTCCTATAGATTCTCTATTTACGTCTGAGATAAAATCATCTCGACTACGTAAGATTCTACTATGGCCGCCCCTGGGTCGGCCCCTTCCTCTAGATGACATAATGGTCTGCACGTGAAGACAAAGTTTCCATTAGCAGAAGTCCCTATGCTCTGACAAAAGAATGATTGTCAGAGTTTCTAAAAGAAAATGCTTTGATACCAACTGTGACAGCCCAGATTTTGGCACCCCGAAACCCGTGCCATCAGCACGATCCTCCAGATCGTGCCCCAAAATTGTGCACAGAACATTGGTATATCAAGCACAAATTAAATAATTAAAGCAATTAATCTCATAAAGCGAAAACAGTTAATATGCCCAATTGGCACATGCAAAAGACAGTTCTACTTTCATGCCACTGCATGAACAGAGAACCGACCCGAACCATCGGTGATAAACAGATCACCCCAGATGGTTCGCCAAAAGAATAATTCAATTTAATTACATGTTTATCAAAAATAAAGGCTTGACATACCAAGCCGTACAACTAGCTCTCAAAACTACTCTCTGTCAAAGTACACAGCAGAGTCTCTTAGAAGAAGTCCTCAGGTGGAGGCTCCAACTCATCTCCAGGCACGTAATCTGAATCACCCGAATTTACATCTCCCGAAGCCTCTACAACTACTATCAATGGACCTGCGACGTATAGTCTAAAGGGTGAGCTACATCCTAGCTCAATAGGGAACAAACACAATGAACATATAAGTTAAAACTCACATATATTCCATGATACTCTAAGCATTATGTGTCTATGCTTTTGAAAGAAAAACAGTTTAAATCTGATGAATTGCATTCAAGTTTACTGGTAGTTAGCATGTCTTACTTTACTGTTGATTTATCATGAATGACACTTAACAGGCCTAAAGCAAAAACTTAAATCTTCAACTTAAGTAATCCCCAAGCAATATAGCATCGAGCCCCAATGAGATACCCTTTATCGTCATCTAATTAGACAATTGTAAAAATATATTCCCTGGGAATACGACCCAAGCCCCTTTCTCATTAGGCGGCGGGGTTAAATATCACACAACATCCCTGGGATGTACTTATGGTTACGGATAAACCTCCGTACTGGTGTACAGATTCGCCGCAGTACCGGTCACGGATATCCTGCCGCGTCAGTCGTGGGTATCCCGCCATGTCGGTGGGGTATCCTATCAAACCTCAAATAACAAAAATAACATGTGCTTTACATATAGTTGTTCACCGTGTAAGTGTGCTATCTTATATCAGTTAGGCCTCAACAATAATTATTCAATCCTATGTATACATCCCTGGGATGTATACATATCCGCATCACACCTGATGCCTTTATTACTTTCTTATCCCCTTTGGATGTCTCAATCTCATTAGATTACTTGTTCTTAATTACTTGTATCACACAGATGCCTTTATCACATTCTTGGTGTCACACACGCACATATTTTCACAAAGCTTTTCACAATTAAAACAACTTCAAATTCGATAATTATATCACTACATACATGCTCTTAAAATTAAAGTACATGTTCAAAGTTTTTCCTACCTCAATTCTCTGATGGTCCAAGCATCAAGGTCCCACGCGGCTCCTTGTGCTCGCTTTCACACGTAGCACCTATGGTACATCATAACACATGTAATACATCACTAAAGATATAATGAAGAAGGTCTTGGACCCTCAATGAATTTCAAAGAAAACTTAGAAAGTTAAGCAAAACTGTTAAAGTCAATTAATCGATTCCCAAAATCGATTAATAGAAATACAATTCGATTAATCGATTCCCAAAATCGATTAATCGAAACCCAAATCGATTAATCGATTCTCAAAATCGATTAATCGAGATCCAAATTCGATTAATCGATCCCAAATCGATTAATCGAAGTCTCCAACATAAAGTAGTCGATTCTTAAATTGAGTGGTCGAAATTCTGAAATCGATTAGTCGATCCCAAATCGATTAATCGAAATCTAAAATCGATTAATCGATTTCCAAACTCGATTAGTCGATTTCTCCAGGTCTCTTTTCTCCAGCCACTGGAGGTACCCAGTCGATTAGTCGATTTCCAAATCGACTAATCGAAATCCAAATCGGGCTTTCATGACTTTTCAACTTCTGGGCCAAAATTGATTAATCTAACTCCAATTTCGATTAATCGATTTGGCCAGATTCAGCCCCCTTTCGGGCTGTTCTTCCAAATCTTTATCTTTTCTCCCTTATGCCTTTAATCTATCCTTCTAAGCATATTTGACAGAATTTAATCATTCACACTCTATGCATTACATTAATTTAAAACTCACCTTCAATCAATCCTCAAATTGATCAAGATCTAGGTTGAAATGGCTAGGGTTTCAGCTTTTCGTTTCAACGATCCTAACGCATTGAATCCTTCAATCAATGCTCCATCCTCTTCTTGATTTGCATCAACCTCTAGCCCTCATAACTCCTCCTTACTTTTCTCTCTCTCTTCTTAACTCTCTCTTCAATAGCTCAAAACAAAAGGAAAATAGGGTTATTAAACTCTTATATTTGCTCTCCCGCTTATGTGTTAAACACATACACCAGAGACAGGTGTATGTGACTGTAACTTAGCACCATACTCTACACTTAGGTCACACTAATCTCACCTTAGTACATAACTTCATGAGTTCACTGTTTGACCATCACTTGGTCAACCCATGACCAGTCGGGCACGGATCTCGAGGTCAAAGTTCAACGCTTAATTTTTTGGGATATTACAAAAACCCTTTACTTTGAATCTTGGATGTGCTTTCTGTGGAGAAAACGATGGAGTAAGGAAAACCCTTTACTTTGAATCTTGGATGTGCTTTCTGTGGAGAAGACGATGTTGAATCGGGCTTTCTGTGGAGAAGACGAGGTTGAATCGGGATGTGCTTTCTGTGGAGAAGACGATGGAGGAAGGAAAACCCTTTACTTTGGAGTTTGGAGTAAAGCTCCCTCTATATATTTAGTTTTTATTAAATAGGCGCCCGCCTACAATCATTTCCCGCGTCCTAAATTTTAACAGCTATTGAGCCGATTAATAATATAAACGTCGCACATAATGATTTACATTGCAGCAACCAATCAAAAAATGTCGCACTTAACTTCTGATATAGAGGCATTTGCAAAATTAAGCGCCGCAAATATTATATTAACGATGTTATCGCGGTGTTTAATAATAAAAACATTACGCATAATGTTTTAAATCACAGCGTCTAATAAACAACGCCACGCTTAGTTTCCTGCATAGTGGCGTTTGCAAAGTAAAGTGGCGCAAAATATTTTAAATCGCGGCATCCAATAAAAAATGCCGTGTATAACATTTTAAATCGCGACGTTTGATAAAAACGTCGGGCTTAGTTTCTTGCATAGTGACGTTTGTAAAATAAAACGCCGCAAGATGTTTTAAATTGTAGCATCCAATAAAAAATGCCGCATATAATGTTTTAAATCGCGGCGTTCAATAAACAACGCCACGCTTAGTTTCCTGTATAGTGGCATTTGCAAAATAAAACGCCTCAAATATTTTATTAGAGCATCGTTTTCACAGTAGACGCTGCAACCAATGTGACACGAAATGAAATCATTAACAATTAGCGACGGTTTTATCACAAGCACCGTGGAAAGGTATTTTTAGTGGCGCTTTTACTCAAACGCCGTTAAACCAACGTCGCCAAAACCCATTTTTTTTGTAGTGATAGTAACCCATAAAGTAGATTTTACACTCTCATTTTATAGTGAATTAAACAATCATATTACACCGGAGGTGTACTTTTTTACAAGTAAAAAAAGTGCACTTTATTACATGTAAGCGAGTATTACATGCAGTGAGATTACAATGAACTGAATGCGCTCTTAAGGTGCGAAACTTATATAAAATTATTCATATTTAAGTGCCACATAAATCCATTGGATCGGAATCAATTGATGTGAATAGTTATAGAATCAATAGTATGATTGCCTCTATTTGATGGTGTTTTAAAAAACAACACAATTACCCTTATTTATTGATTAAGGTTTGACTGAAATAGTTTACCTTTGTTCTCATGGTCAAAAAGGTCGATTTGGGTCTCGACCCAAACTGAGAAGATGATTGTATTAGTGTTCTTGGGACGTCCACTAGAGAAATTGGTCTGATTTCGATCAAAGGTCCCAAAATAGTAATATCATCTTGACTACCGGCCTAAACTTTAATTGCTCGTACGAGAGTCGTTTTATAACCAAAATCCGTGTATTAGAGTTGAAATTGATCAGCTAGATGTAATCTCGAATTGGTCCCAGAGTTGAAAGGTTTTGGTATCAATTACGCAAAATATATTTTTAAATCGTGAGTTTTCGGGATTGTGTGCACCAACCAATATGGACCTTTAGAGTAAATCGAATATAATTTGTTATTACTATTAACTGGAACTAATTAATATTAAGATCGGTGTTTAGACCTGAAAATTAATTATGTGAAAATAATACCTCTCAACTTGACCTCGAAAGCTATCGAACTAATCGAATAACCCTTAAATACAAATTAATGAGTATCGTTAGAAAGGTCTCTTCGATAACCTTCCAATGACACCATATTATTGAGAATCAAGAGGTGTTTAAAGTCTTCAGATGAATATAATATATCTTTTGTTGTGCGATCTGATACACGGATGATGCATTTTGGGTGGGGGGTTAAGCCCATGCCAGAAACAACACCAGGGCGGCGACCTAAGCCCAAAATCGGACAATATTGTAGCATGTGGGTCTGGGTTATCACAATATTAGTTTTATGTGATGTGAGTCACATAGAATCAAACTTGATCGTCTGATGGTTGGCTCATGATCTCATGATCCATTGTGTGGAACATTGAAATGAAAAAATATCTCCATCATTGATCAGTCACATAATTTATCATTTTATCACCCTTAACTTAGTGATGCTAAGCTTTATTTTACTACTAATAAGTTACTGATCTACAGATATTAAAGATAAACAGTAAAAGAGAGCCTAAGTGTTAATCTTTGTCAAAATGAACTTAAAAAAGCAGTAAAAAGACGATTAAGTGTGTAAAGCTGCTGAAAGTCAGGAAATCTTATTTGACGATTTTATGCTACTGCTGAAGTAAAAAGAAGAAAGAAAGAAGCAAGAAATCGTAATTCACGATTCTTCAAAAGAAGATTCTTCAGAAGCGATAAAAGAGTAAAAACGATACAGAAGAAAAAGGCAAGGAATCGTGAATAGAGAATTGTCCAGTATGAAAATCATGAAATATGAGAAAATCGTGATTTACGATTTTCTAGAAAAAGAAGAACAATCATAATTTACGATTGTGTAAAGTTTTCCTACTGCTATATCTGCTGTTGTTGATCACGTGAGCGAAGACTATCACTGCTATATACTGAATTAGAAGATCTCTGAAATTAGAAGTTCGGTGAACTACGAATCTGAGAAGATTGATGAAGATATACTCTGAAGGACTCTGCTACTGAAAATTAAAGAACCTTTCAGAAGCGCATCAACTAAAGAAAGCAAGGAAGAATAAAATTAGGAATTATAGTTATATTAGGATACTTTTACTTTAGTAGTTTCTTTTATTAGAATTAGATCTTTGTAAACTGAGCCCTTATGATCTATAAATAAGAGGGCTTGGTATAGGAATAAACATCGAAGAATTTCAGCATTAGTTGACGCCTGAGGTTAGATTTTCTTCCTATCAAAGTAGTGTAACATAGTTAGAATAGATTAGATATCAGAGGTTTCTCAAGAGCAATTGACGACTGTAATTAAGTGTTGAAGATTAGTGTAAATATTTGTAGTTTCTTAGGAGCAATTGGCGACTACGGCTGAGGGGTGAAGGATATATTTTACTTTGCTTTTTAGTTTAGAATTCTAACCTACGACTTAGGTTAGAATTTACAGATTAGTGTAACGATTTTTACTTTTTCATCTTCAGTTTTCTAAGGTTTGATTGATGCCTAGATTTTAGGAAGTTGTTGATTAGATTAAATCTGTATTAATAAAATTCTAGTTTTGATTGACGCCCAATGCTAGGAGACTAGAGATATAGTGTAACGGTACTGTTTAATTTTATAAATCCGATAGCTGAAGATTGTGATTGACGACCATAATCTGAAGGAAGGAGGATTATGATTTATTTTTCTGCAAATTAAGATTAAAGAACCATTCTTTTATTCTTATTTCTCCAGTAGTTTAGAATCTTAAGAGCTAGATATAAGTTTTTGAAACGGGAATATAAAAATCTATAGAAGATAATCACTTCCTCGTGGGATCGATCCTATCGCTACGCTATAATTTCTATTGCGTGCTTGCAATAGGTTAAGACTTAATAAGATACATAAAAGTAATCAAGTCAATCATCTGATTCAAAGTAGTCAATAATTTTCAACTGTGATTTATAGGAGATATTAAGTATTTCGTTGTAGGGTTACTAGCAACCCATGAAAATTACTAGGTGAAAAATAACTCCAACCAACTCTCTAACCTCTCTTCCCTCATAAACAGTGAATACTATTGTCGAGTGTTGACTCGGCACATCTCCAACTATTGTTGACTCAATTTTATCAAAACTATCAACGTGTTACTCTAAAAAAGGACATCATCGACATAGAGTTGGGGAAAGGTACACAAGTACGGTCAATCTACTTTCATCCAAATGGTCAATCCTTGGGAGGTATAATGTTGTTATTTATGAATACACAACTCAGCGTTACTTTTGACTTTTGCTGATCTGGAATCCAAATTATCAGTTCTCAAGTTGAAGCTGCTAAATATATAAAATTTTCTATTTGAAAAGCATTAAATTTTTTTATATTTACTTGAGAGGGTCCAAAACTCTATTAAATTAACTCCGCCATTACCGGTCCCAAGCTCGGATGAGAAAGGAGGAGGGTTAGGTCAGCTGCTGACTTTTAAAAAATTTGTTAATTTCCAACAATAAGACCTATTAAGAATACACGTTTTGCGACATCCCTTGCTAGCAAGCGTTGCGGTGGACCATAATTATAGTGAGAAGCAGACAAAGGTTGACTCCCAATTTGAAGCACCACATTATGACGGATCCCCATTGTAGGGATAAATAGGCAAAGATTGGTTAGGCATCCCCTTTAAGTGACGCAGAACTACAAAACTCAGTTGTAGTAAGAAGTAAGGGTTGGCTAGAGCATTCTTTATAAGTGACGCACTATATCAAAGCCCGGTGTTGTGAAAAATAGTCAAGAGTTGGCCAAGATGTTCCCTATAAACGACGATTGACAACGATGTCGAACTAGTGCAAATAGTAGGTTAGAACTTCCACATCAACATAGATATGTGTGGGCAAAGAAGGTCCATAAGCTATGTATGGCTTCTCTAAATGAAAGTACATTAGTTGGAAAGAATGCAAAGTTGATAGATGCTTTAGGAAAATGAAGATTAATATAATATGCTTGCATGAGATAAAAACAAAAGGAGAGACGGCTGAGGACCTGGGGATAATTTCAAGCTTTTCTATTCTGGGAAGAGTGACTCTCATAATAGGATAGATACTGTAGTGGATAAAGATTTGAAGGATAAGATTGTAGAGGTTAAGGGAAAGAATGATCAGATTATAATGGTTACAATCATTTTAGATAAGAAAATATTAAATATTATTAATGCCTATGCATCACAAATTTAACTATGTGAAAAAGTGAGAAAAAAATTTAGCAATCGATGAATGCATAAGTACAAAGTTTACTCTATGGTAAAATCATAGCATTTGAAGGTGACTTTAATGGATACGTAAGGAGAAAAGAAAATGGATATGAAAGGATACATGGATGATATAGTTTATGTGAAATAAATAGGATGAGGGAAATTGTAATCAATTTTACTGTAGCTTTTGACCTGACAATGGCAAATGCCATTTTTAAGAAGAGAGAAGAACATCTTATAACTTTCAAGAGAACAGTAAATAAAACTCAAATAGATAATTTTTTATTAAGGTGAAGAGAGTGGGAAAACTTCAATGGTTATAAGACCATCGTAAGAGAGAGCCTTACGACGCAACGTTGATTGGTAGTGTTATATAATCTTATAAAGAGTCAAGTGATTAAAAAGATGACAAATGATCATCCAAAAATAAAACGATGAAAATTAAAAAGAGATAAAATAATAACTTTAAAGGAAAATGAGTGACCGAAAAGTTTGGTTTAAATAATAACTTTAAAGAGAAACCTGCATATGATTTTTATTGATTTGGAGAAGGCTTATGATAGAGTATCGAGACATATAATTTGGTGTAAGTTGAGGAATAAATGCATCCCGAGCTTATATTACGATTATCCAATACATGTAGCAAAGGGCAGTAGCTAGTATAAAGAACAACTTGTGGAGAAAGGAGTGAGTTTGTTGTCAGAGTTAAACTGTATCAAAGATCTACCATGAGCCTAAAGAACATAAGATGATGAATCAATTTCCTTATTTTTCATTCACGTAAATGAAGTATAAATAGTTTACAAGAGATAGACTTTGTTCCCAAAGTATAGGAAGATTACAACAAAGTCTAAGAAACTAAAGATTACGACAAAATCTAACAAACTAAGCTAAGCCAGAACACCATAGAGCAGATCACGTAGGATCTTTTGTGAAACTACTTTTTGGTTATTACACCCCCACAAACTCATGGGACAAGCACGAACTATGAGTTTGGACCACAAAGCATGAAAGTGCAACGATGATAGTCCTTTCGTGAAGATATCAGCCACTTGATCATTGATTGGTATGTATCAGACATCAAGTTCTCGTTGCACAACTTTCTCATGAATATAATGGTAATCCACCTCCAGATGCTTCGTGCGTGCATGAAAAATAGAGTTGGATGCGAGGGCAAAGGAACTGATATTGTCACACCAAATTTTCGGCGCCATCAGTATTGAAATGCAAAGACCATGAAATAAAAGTCGTAACCAAGATAACTCAGCAGCCATTAGGGCAAGTTGACGATATTCTAATTCTGTGTTGGACCTGGAGACTGTATATTGTTTCTTTGCACTCCAAGAAACGAGATTGAAGCCCGAAATTATGCAATAACCACCTGTCGAACAATGATCAATCGGACAACCAGCATAGTCAGAGTAAGCTTCAAGACGAGGCAAACTCAGTCAAAACCATAAGCCATGGGTGATGGTACCCTTAACATAGAGAAGAATTCGCTTGACTGCTACCCAGTGAGAAGTAGTCTAGGAGTTCATGAATTGACAAAACTTGGTTAATTGCAAATACCAATTCAGGATGAGTAAAAGTCAAGTACTGCAAACCCCCAACAATGCTTCGATATTCGGTTAGAACTGGCAAAGGAGAGCCATCGGTGGCATGTAACTTCTTATCACTTGAGACTGGTGAAGAAATTGGCTTAGCATTCTCCATGTGTGCGCGTTTTAGTAAATCAGTGGCATATGATGACTGAGTGAGATAGAGACCCAAGTTGGAGCGAGTCATCTCTACACCCATAAAATAATGAAGGGGCCTGAGGTCCTTCATAGCAAAGACCTCAGCGAGTGCACCAATAATCCGTGAAATAACTCCAATTCTATTATCCGTCACCAATAGATCATCAACGTCCACTAGGATAAATATAATAACATCATCACGGTAATAGGCGAAGAGAGAATAATATGCCTTGGAACAAATAAAGCCCAAGCCTTCGAGATAATCGGCGAGACATTGGAACTAGGCCAGTGGTGCTTGTTTCAATCTGTATAACGACCTTCGAAGGCAGTAAGCATAGCGAGGAAATTGGGAATCCTCAAAGCCACGAGGTTGGTGCATGAATACTTCTTCATTTAGATGATCGTGCAAAAAGGTATTTTGCACATCAAGTTGCCGTAAGGGTCAACCATGGTGAACATCAATAGAGAGTACCGTTCGAATGGTAGTATGCTTTACCATGGGACTAAAAGTCTCGGTAAAGTCCAAACTGGGTTGTTGGTGAAAATCGTTTGCAACGAGGCGGGCTTTGAAGCGCTCGATGAACCCGTCAGATCGGCGTTTAATTTTATAGACCCATTTGTTATTTAAAACATTCATGTGGGTTTATATGGTATCAATTCCCAGGTACCATTTCTAATAAGAGCGCCAAACTCATGTGTCATGGCGCTAAACTATTGAGGGTCCTTACTTGTTGAGGCAAAGACAGTAGGCTCAACAGGTGCCTCAATAATAGGAGCAACAAGGGCATATTTAGGATTGGGCTTGCGTGTCCCATCCTGAAGTCTTGTGATCATGTGATGAGTCACAGGTGGAGCCGGATTAGGATGCTCAGGTATGTGTTGGGTAGATCCTGTGGGTTACGGGCCTAGGGAATGAGCGGTATATGGGTCAGTGGCATCTGACCTTGTTAGAGAATGAGTCGAGTAGAGGATCCAGTTGGGAGATGGTTGGAGGAGTGATCACCACCATGGATCCATCTGCGGGGAAGAGGATGGTTGTACCCGAACCTTGAATGGGAATGAAGTCTCATCGAACAAGACATGACGTGAAAGATAGACCCAGTTTGTGGCCAGATCCAAGCAACAATATCCCCGATGATCAAGGGAATATCCTAAAAAAATACATTGTTTGGATCACTTTTCCATTTTATGAATATTATAGGATCGGAGATAAGGGTAACAAGCATAGCCAAACACTCAAAAAGAGTGAAAATCCGGTACACTGTTAAACAATCGTTCATACGGGGAGATATATTTGAAAATTTCTCCCCGTATGAAAAGGCATTAACCCAATATACTGATGTGGCAAAGGCATTAACCCAATATGTTTGAGAAATTCTCAATATAGCCATGAGTGTCAAGCCCATATCTACAATGTGTCAAAGCTTGCACTCCGCAACCCCGTTTTGTTCGGGTGTGTGCAGGCACGTTAAGCGATGACCAATACTGTGGTGGTGAAAATAATCTTTGAAACGATGCCTGATATATTCACCACCAACATCACTTTGAAGCATTTTAATGGGCCGAGATAAGAGCTTTTCCACATGAATTTTAAAATGCACAATGTGAGAGAAAGTTTCATGCTTATATTTCGTCGGGTACATCCAAGAGTATCTCAAGTAATCGTCAACAAAGAGTAAATATATTTATACCCATCATTCGAATGACATAGTGAAGTCCACACATCTAGGTGGATGAGTTCTAAAGGACCTGATGCCAATGAATTATATAATTTAAAGGGTAGCTTTGTACTTTTGGCTATGTGACAAGGATCACATAATTCATTTAAACTTGAACCATTACTGACAGTAATTTTATTTGATGATAACAAACTAGATAAAATAAATGACACGGGATGACCCAAGCATTGATGCCATAAGGAGAAAGACGCACGATTGCCCATGTATGCAATAGGTGGACGAGCTTTATTTGATCAATCAAAGCAAATTGGGTACAGGCCGTCCTTACTCCACCCTTGGAATAGCGTCCTCCCGGTTGCTATTTTTTTCACAGAAAAACCATTAGCGGAAAAAATAAAATAGCAATTATTGTCTCGAGTGAATTGATTGATGGATGATAAATTAACAGCCATATTTGGACAATGCAATATATTTTCTAAACGGAAGGAATTTGAATTTGCATGAATGGTAGAAGAGTCAATATTGGATATTTGCATACCAGATTTGTTTCCAATGGCCACATGATCGGGGCCCTCGTACTCATCATGATCAACAAGATTTACGAGATTCGGAGTAACATGGGTTGATGCGCCGATTTCACCTAACCACGGCCGATCAGACGAAAAATAATTGGATGCCGCCATTGCCACCAGTTTCGTGGTCATAATGCGGCCTTCATAAGCGAGATTTGGCCTGTTATAACAATCAATGGCTGTTGTTGCTCCACATGTGCCTGATTTATGTGTGTTTTGAATGACGAATTAATGAATATTAAGTTACATAATTTTAAATTATGAAAGAGATATCAGCACATTGAGGGCTAACAATAGCCTGCAAGATCAGGGCCAATTGTAGCAAGTTTTAAAAGTGAGTATATTAAAGATCGTCCACAGAGAATTTGTCTGAAATATGAGATAGACCTCCAGATCTGTGCTACCAGATCTGGCTCTATAATTATCTAGAAAGCAGATAAAAAGAGAGTGTTGGGTTTTGTCACGTTTAACTAAAAGCAAATAAAGAAAAGAACTAACTACGTGATCCAGATCCGAGTTGTGGAGGTGTTTAAAATAAAACAAATGCAGAAATAATAGCTTCATGTATTTTAGCCTTTGAATTTTAATGGAGAATCAGATTCCAATAGAGCGATTCAATCTTCATCTGCTACCAAGACAGGATGTAAGAGAAATAAATCAATTAAGGAATAGGTTTAGACTTATGGCTATGATCTTCCAATGGTCACAGATCATCCAATAGTTGTGGCTCGCTCTTTAGTTCGTAACATGAACATCATCGTAAGTGTTGCTAGAATTAGGTTACCAACGCTAATTCGCAGGGGGACAATGAATTAAGGGAAGTTGGATGCGGTGAGTGAATCTAAAGAAGTCTAATGCACTAAGGTGAACATTCGTAACCCTCGACATGACTCAATGGAGAAGACACAAAGAACCTTTTAAAATCCAAAATTACAATTACAAAGCACGGCTTTAGAAAGCCCTCGGACTTGCAGTCTTGAATCCGATCTCCTTGGAGTTACAAATCACTCTCAACAACTCTCAAAAGCAAAACAGAGGAAGAAATTACAAAGTGCAGATAGACTATCTCGACCGAAGGAGGGAAACAGAGATGAAAACTCAAAACTGGATGCCCCAATTGGGCAAATGTCTTCTCAATTTATAGCTTTCCTCTATCCCGCATGGCTGAATTGACCAATCAAGTGCTCGGATCTGTGCCCAATGGTGAGCACGGGATCCAGCTCGCCAATGAAAATGCTCGATCCGGTTCACCAATCAGCGTTAGAAGCATCAATTCGTTATGGGAATTCAAAGTTTGTTTGAGCTTCTAGAAGTTCCCGCCAAGTGATTTCATCTTTGGGTTTTCTGGAATGAATATGCCTTTGGTTTGTGCTTGGAATCTTCGAATGTCTCGGGCTTTTAATTACATTAGCGCGTGAGTTCTTGAAATGCCCTTCAAAGTGGTGTAAATCCTCGATGCCATTTCAGAGTTTAAGGGTCTTTTCAAAGTAGGTTGGCTCAGACGTTCTTTTCGCAAAGCATAAGTTCTTTTGCAAAGTTCTTTTGCAGCGTAAGTTCTTTTTGCAGAGGACTTCTCTTCTTTTCGCAGAGAGGTAAATCTTCTATTCGAGGAGTGTTTTCTTCTTTTCGCAAAGTTCAAGGTTCTTTGAATTGAATAGATTCTTTGCGAATTGAGCTTTAGCTTCCATTCTTCTTTGAATGGATCCTTCTTCTTTCGTGTCTTTTCTTGCTCTTTTAGGACCTTTTAGCCATTCCGAGGCTATTTCTTCACTCCTCCTTGAGTTTGACATGCGTTGTCGGCTTTTTGATCATTTTAAGATGGTTTTGATTTGGACCCTTTTTTGGTTAGTCATAATATGAACACTAAAGCACTTATTTAGTCTTCTCAAGGGTCTTTCAAGGCTCATGTTTAGGGGTGAAAATGGTATTTTCACTACTTAACACACCCCAAACCTAAGCTTTGCTAGTCCCGAGCAAAGAAACGTAACAGCAAAATAAAGAGCCGCTTTTGTAGGAACCACAGGTGCATTTAGCATATGCAGCAAGCCTTTTAAACCCCTAGGTGATCCCTAGAGGGGGAGTGAAGTCTCCTGAGGGTTTTCAGTGAAGGTACCCACAAACTTCTCCATGAAAGAATTAACATCAGGGCAATATTATCAAATGAGCAATCAAGGAGCGGGTTAGTTACTCTTGAATCAATGATGAAATAAAAATTTGATTATTTTTGCATGTGAATTTAAACATTTATAAACCTCATGAATGTTTCAATATTTCCAATCTGTGAACAGTCATAGAAAATCATACAAATGTGCCGGAAGCTCATCCTATGGATAAAAATTAGGTTATAAGTCATACTTAAGGTGCTCAAGTTCCAACCCAAACACTCACGGTATACTCTCATCGTGTTTTTGTTGTGGGGTACATTTTCAGTCCAGCTCAAGAGCAGCTACATCTCCCAAATGGATCTGTAAGCAAGAGCCTAGGCATGATAGTGAGGCGATGGCATCATTGACATCTCCGCACCATAGATTGGGTCACATCTAATCTCCACCTGACAGCTCACTCAACTTTGGATCACAAGGGCTTTTAATCTAGGTTTGTTTGTATGGCTTATGGAGTGAAGTTTCAAGGAAACGCAATTTGAACAGAGAGGTTTGAATTTGAGAACTCAGAAGTGCAGGAGATGGTTCATGACTCCACCTTTTGAGTTTAGCTTCTTTCTTCTTCTTTCGAGATTCTCACATTCACGGTGATCGCTTCTTTCTTTGATCTTGCATTATAAGGTCCCTTTTTTGCCTTTTTGCTTGCAACTTTTCACATTGTTTGTCTCTTCTTTCTCACCATATTGCCTGCTTTTGAGGTATTTTCTCTTCTTTTCTTGATGTTGCCCGAAAATGGTCCATCTTGCTTCTTTCTCCTTTACCTCCTGAATTCTCGAGTGAGGGAAGGCTGAATTGGTTCCATAGGTTCGGTGCAAGTACTTTTGGGTATTTTGATGAAGAATTGTAGGATTTATAGCTCAAATGGGGTACAAACAGGCAGATTTTTCTTGGTTGGTTCTGTTAGGTTCAAGTTTGTCCAAAGAAGGCCTTGATCTTTTCCTCGGTTTCATGAGTCTTGTTACTTGTTTTAATTTGGAGTTTCCTAACTTCTAGTGGATCTAATGCCTCACCAATCCTTTGAATCGAAAAAATTGCCTCATCACTCTTCAATGAGAGATGGAAAATATATGGGCTCAATTCTCACCGGTTATGGTTTTTCCTTGAGCTTTTAAGTATATCTTTACCTTTTCTCTTCCTTTTGACTTACTATGTGTCGATACCAAGATGTTTTTATGGTGTAATCATCATGGAAATGTAGAATATCGCAAGGTTTAGAATGTCTAAATTCTTGCAAAGAAAATTTTAAAATTTCCACATTGTCATGATTCTTAAGTAAAATAATTCATTTCCGATTACTTAGGTGATTACATTGTCCTTAGGTTACACATGCGCCACACCCCCAAACCTATGAGGAGCAGGTGTCCTCACCGGTTCAAAGGTGGTGGCATAGTCACGATTATTAGGGAAAAGCAAGCAGAAAAATAATAGCATGGAGAATTATGAGAAAGCAAATTGTATGAACCAGAAATTTTAAGGTAAAATAAAAGAAAAGAGGGGAAAGGGAGTAAGGGTGAGGGGTTTATTTTTTTTGTTTCAAGTAGGGGAGCACTATAACAAAAAAATTGCAAAATAATGTAAAATGTACAATTAAGAGAAAATGGAATAAGAAAGAAAACAAATGATGAATTGGACCGAATGATACAAAAACAAAAGATTTATACATTGTATTTGAGACACGATGAGATGCGGACTTTTAATAACTAGGATCAAAGTCGATTATCATAGATGGGTTCTATGGGCTCGAACTAGAGTCCATCGAATCGAACTAGAATCGGTGTTGGAATCGAGCTGGATTTTGGTTTCTCGTGAATGGAGTTACGAGTTGGTGTACTCTTGACTTGATCTTTCCGGTGAGGCCAAGGTGGTGGTTTTTCTTCTGTTCTTGAGCTAACTGAGCTTGGAGCATAGCCACCTTGTGCTGCTCAGCCTTGACCAATTGGAATGTTCGTCCCACCAGATCCCTCATCTTCTCTCTCTCAAATTGCATGAAATGCTCTAATTTCTTGATTTTGGCCTCATAAGGGGTTCGGATGTAGGCCTCCAAATCAGCCAGCCCCTTCTGCACATCCCTACGGATGTAGGGATTTTCTATCATGGCCTGGGAGAGGGTGGCATATCTAGGGAGGGGGATGGAGTGGTAGGGGACTAAAGGGGGTCCACATGTGCCTGATTTATGTGTGTTTTGAATGACGAATTAATGAATATTAAGTTACATAATTTTAAATTATGAAAGAGATATCAGCACATTGAGGGCTAACAATAGCCTGCAAGATCAGGGCCAATTGTAGCAAGTTTTAAAAGTGAGTATATTAAAGATCGTCCACAGAGAATTTGTCTGAAATATGAGATAGACCTCCAGATCTGTGCTACCAGATCTGGCTCTATAATTATCTAGAAAGCAGATAAAAAGAGAGTGTTGGGTTTTGTCACGTTTAACTAAAAGCAAATAAAGAAAAGAACTAACTACGTGATCCAGATCCGAGTTGTGGAGGTGTTTAAAATAAAACAAATGCAGAAATAATAGCTTCATGTATTTTAGCCTTTGAATTTTAATGGAGA
Organism: Chloranthus sessilifolius; assembly: GCA_021018995.1. Taxonomy (NCBI): domain Eukaryota; kingdom Viridiplantae; phylum Streptophyta; class Magnoliopsida; order Chloranthales; family Chloranthaceae; genus Chloranthus; species Chloranthus sessilifolius. Next base: position 30,060,845 of record CM037587.1, on the reverse strand, counting down.
ATCTGTATTCCAATAGAGCAGATTCAATCTTCATCTGGCTACCAGATCAGATGTAAGAGAAATAAATCCGATTTAAGGAATAGGTTTAGACTTATGGCTATGATGATCCTCCAATGGTCACAGATCATCCAATAGTTGTGGCCTGTTCTTTAGTTCGTAACATGAACATCATCGTAAGTGTCTAGAATTAGGTTACCAACGCTTAATTCGCAGACAGGACAATGAATTAAGGGAAGTTGGATGCGGGTGAGTGAATCTAAAGAAGTCTAATGCACTAAGGTGAAGAACCCTCGACATGACTCCAATGGAGAAGACACAAATTACAAAGAAACCTTTTAAAATCCAAAATTACAATTACAAAGCACGGCTTTAGAAAGCCCTGACTTGCGCCTCTTGAATCCGATCTCCTTGGAGTTACAAATCACTCTCAACAACTCTCAAAAGCAAAACAGAGGAAGAAATTACAAGGCAGATAGACTATCCGACCGGAAGGAGGGAAACAGAGATGAAAACTCAAAACTGGATGCCCCAATTGGGCAAATGTCTTCAATTTATAGCTTTCCTCTATCCTCGCACAAGGTCTGAATTGACTAATCGAAGTGCTCAGACCGATTGCCCAATGGTCATTGAGCACGGGATCCAGATCTGTTCGCCAATGAAAATGCTCGATCCGTTCACGCCAATCAGCGTTAGAAGCATCAATCATATGGGAATTCAAAAGTTTGTTTGAGCTTCTAGAAGTTCCCGCCAAGTGATTTCCATCTTTGGGTTTTCACGGGGGCTAATATGCCTGGTTTGTGCTTGGAATCTTTGAATGTCTCCGGCTTTTAATTACATTGGGCGTGCGAGTTCTTGAAATGCCCTTCAAAGTGGTATAAATCCCAAGATATGCCATTTCGCGAGTTTAAGGGTCTTTTCGCAAAGTAGGTTGGCTCAGACGTTCTTTTCAAGCATAAGTTCTTTTCGCATAAGCGAAGTTCTTTTTACAAGCGAAGTTCTTTTCGCAGAGGACTTCTCTTCTTTTCGCAGAGGTAAATCTTCTATTCGAGGAGTGTTTTCTTCTTTTCGCAAAGTTCAAGGTTCTTTGCGAATTGAATAGATTCTTTGCGAATTGAGCTTTAGCTTCCATTCTTCTTTGCGAATGGATCCTTCTTCTTTTCAGGTCTTTTCTTGCTCTTTTAGGACCTTTTTAGCCATTGCTGAGGCTATTTCTTCACTCCCTCCTTGAGTTTGACATGCGTTGTCGGCTTTTTGATCATTTTAAGATGGTTTTCGGATTTGGACCTGTCTTTTTGGTTAGCTGCAATATGAACACTAAAGCACTTATTTAGTCTTCTCAAGGGTCTTTCAAGGCTCATGTTTAGGGGTGAAAAATGGTATTTTTCACTACTTAACAATGGCCGGATGGCCTGTCTGCCCACAGATTTGGCAAACAAGCCTCCCAGGTTTAAGCTCAGGAGCAGCCTGGGAATTATTGAAATTGGAGGGTGTTCCATTGCCCTGAGAATTATTGAAATTGGAGGACGTTCCATGAGGATGAGAATTGTTGAAAGTGGATGGCTTGCCAACGCCACCACTAGGGCCGTGCGGGGTACCACATTGAGGTCAAGTGAACAAAGCAGACGCATTTGCATTTGTAGGAAACACATTTTGATCTTTGAGCCACATCTCAGCACTCAATAACTGACCAAACAAATCATCAAGAGTAACAGGGTTTTCATAGGCAAGAAGAGAGTTCACGGTTGCCTCATAAAGAGGGTCGACCCCATTCAAGATGATCGAAATCAAATCGCCATCTTCAACCGATTTTTCGGCAAGAGCAAGATTATCCGATATTTAATTGATGCTATCAAAATAATCGAAAATCGAAAAGTCACCTCATTTTGTAGACTAAAGCTGATGAGATAATTGGAGAATTTGGGAGCGTGATTGTGCAATAAATCACCTCTCCAACACTATCCAAACAGTGTTAGCACTGGTTAATCGTGCTACCGTTGACAAGATGGTAGGCGAAAGCATTGCATTAATCCAACTGAGCACTAGTTGATCACGTTGCTGCCATTCCAAATAAGCATTGGAAATGGTTGTTGCAGGAACTCCATTTTCGGTTACAAATTTTACAGAACAGATGGACGAACTATTGACGATGCCCATGAGGTTCGTGGTTTGGAGCATTGGCGACATTTGTGTAAGCCAAATGGAGTAATTTGTGTGGTCTAACTTGATGGACACGGTGTGAGAAATGTTGCCAATTGAATCATTGGTTGAGCCAGAAGTGGACGCCATTGAGAAAACAAAGAAAAAGGCAAAAAAAAACGAGTGTCTTTTGACTTTTACTGCTCTAATACCATGAAGAACACAAGATGATAAATCAATTTCCTTACTTTTCATTCACATAAATAAAGTATAAATAGTTTACAAGAGATAGAGTTTGTTCCCAAAATCTAGGAAGATTACAACAAAGTCTAACAAACTAAGCTAAGCCAAAACACCATAGAACAGATCACTTAGGATCTTTTTGTGAAACTACTTTTTGGTTATTAGAGCCCTTGTTTGTTTGCCTTGATCATGGATGCATTAACTATAGACATACAAGAAGAGATTCCGTAGTACATGTTATTTGGAGATAATATTATATTAATAGCCCAAATGAAGAAATAAATAAATGATAAATTAGAACTATGGAGAAATGTCTTGTAGTAAAACATTTTAAAAATTAGCAAAATAAAGGCGAAATACATTAAGTGAAAATTCAGTAAATATAATAGTCTCAAGGAGGATTCAGGTAAAATAGAAAATCATCTGATGCTACATTGCCATAGATTTTACTATGTAGACTCAATTTTACCATTAGATGATGGATTTGAAGAGAACGTCTCAAATAGTACTAATGCAGGCTGAATAAAATAAAGATAAGCATTTCAAAACAAAATAAACAAAGTATTGTGTGACCCAAGAGTTTCACTTATTTTGAAGAGACGTTTTTATTTTGAAACGTTGGGTTATGAAAGGTGACAACAAGATAGTGTGCACATGGCTAAGATGTACTTGGTAAAAAGATGTATGGAGTGTAAGAAAAGATAAAATTTGAAACGAATGCATAAGAGAATTTGAGAGTGATACCTATGCTAAAAAAATTACTACATGTTACTTGAGATGGTTTGAACATGCCGATTGGAGGCCAAAAGCAAATCATGTACAAAAGCTTCGGACGTTATAAGCGCAAGGAACTACGAAAAGAGGAAGATCAGTGGAGGGAAGGAGTGAGAAAGGACATAAAAGATTGTGAAGTTACAAAGAGTTTATCTCTAATCAGAATCAAGTAGAGGAATATGACCTACAAAGCTAACCCTAAATAGATGAAATAAGGCTATGATGATGATAATGATTATAATCAGTGATAGACCTATGATTTTCTTCTACGAGGTAAGTTATAGTTACTATTAGATGAGCGACATGAGCGCCAAGTGACTTAATACTTAGATCATTTTTGGGGATGTATGTTATGTGGAATCAATGTATACCGTCCAATAGGTGCACCATAATTTAAAGACCATTGATGTAAAAGACTGAGAATACAAAATAATATCCAATTCAAACTAATTTAATTTCAAATAAACTTAACAATGTTAATTTAAGATGGCGTTTGACAAATCAGATTGGAAAGATTTCTATTCTAATATTTTTTATTATAGGCTTAAAATCATGGGCGTCAAATCAAATAAAACATATGATAGCTCCATATAGCACACATCCCAAAATTTGCTCGGTTTGGGTAACAGACAGTAACCATTTTTAATGAGTTAGTATTTTAACTCTTTTTTTGGGATAAGGCCATACGGCCTAGACATTTTTAATGAGTTGTATTATTAACTCTTTTATTTTTTGAATAAGGCCATAGGGCCTAGACAGCCTCTACCCGGAGGAGTGCGCATACCACATAGATGTGACATTTAAGGAGAAACACCAACTTTAGTGAGGAAATTTGGCAACCAAATCACTCACCTTTGGAAAAACAAAGGGAGTAAACCAATGGGGAGTATTAAATCCACCATCACATCCCGACAAAGGGGGGAGCATACCAACTAAGCTACCGCTCATATTAACTCTTTTTAACTCTTTTTAATTTGTTACTATTATGTCAATGAGATTTAAAGAGTTTGAGTTTTTTCCTTAATATTAAATAAGCTGTGTATCCATAAAAATAAAAAAATAAAAAAAAAGCTGTGTAAGCTTTAGATGACTTGATAATCTAGTGAATTTTTAGGATTTGTGCCTCATAGAACATCTTTTATACTATCTGATACATGTATCACGATATTAAGATCTTCGGTGCAAAATATGAGGTACAAAACTATCTCAATCATCTCGGCAAAGCAAAGCTGTCAAACTTCATCTAAAATTAACTAGTAAGACGTATATTTTGAACATACTCTCAGACAGTCATATGTTTTCTGGGTTTCTAGAATCTATGGTTAGTTTGGGTTTGAATTTTGGGTTCGTGGGTTTTGTAGTTATTGATATTGATTTGGTTTTGTGTTTAAGAAGCTTTTGTGGATAGTTCTTTGTTTAGGCTTTTGGGTTTTGTGTTCTGTTTGAAGAATTAGTTGTGAAGTTTGATTTTAGAGTTGTGGGTTTAAGAATCTTTATGTAGTTTGAAGATAGGGTTTTTGAGTTATAAATAAAGATACCTTAAAACCGTGGAGACATATACTAATCGATGACGTGAGTAGTTGGGTGCACCAATTGTCCATCATTTTGGTTATATAAAGAGCTAAGTTGCCCAAACTTTTAAGGCACCTAATATCCATGGAGATTGGGATTCCAAAGAGAGGGAGGGAGGGAGGGAGGGAGGGGGGCATGCGAGTAATAAGTTTTAATTTTAACGATTAATATTTTACTGAGTACCGAAAAGTTCAGTTGGTGCTACTCTGGAGCGATCAATTTAGTTGACTTTAATTTCATTGTAAAAATACGGCCCGAATTCTGTCCAATTATAAATTTGGGATTTGGGGTCGAACTTTTTTTTTAAAAAATGATCGTTTAATATAGGAATCTTTTTTGCACAATTGCACCGATGACAGTATTCAACTTTTCATAAATTGTGCATCGGCTAAAATAACCTTTGAATATATACGCTACGGCATCGGATGCTCTACCATCATTCTTACGATCACACAATGTCTCTAAAGTAGACAGATTCTATATTTTTTTGAAACAATTAAAATAATACAGAAAATCTTTCGTTTTTGTTAAATTTAAAGAATCAAGACTTTTCTGAAACATAAAAGAACAGATGTGAAAAATGTCAGGAATCAGACTTGGCCAGAAAACTGAGTTGTCAAGAATCTGAATTTTTTTGAGATAATTCGAGAAATACCGAATATGGCCTTAAGGCCTCGTTCGAGAGCCAGATTTTACCCAAAATCTGAGTTTAAACTCAAAAAGAACTCAGAATGTGGTGTTTTCCGGCTGATTCTGGCATTCGAGAGTTTTTTTTGGGAAGTGGGATTCTGACTCCTTTCCGATTGAAAGCGACACACAGTCGTCCGAGTGATTTGGTTGGAATAAACTCAGAATCTGAGCTCAGATTCTAGCGCATTGTATACTTGGGGTTTAGTTTATGCATCCGATCCCAACTCGTCAATAGTCACAAGCACAATAGTAACTCTCTCTTCTTCCCCAAATGGGTAGGGGCTAGATTTGTGAGGAAAGGCTCTGCAACTCGTCAATAGTCACAAGCACAATCGTAACTCCGTTTCCGTTAATGCAGCTCCCTCAGATCATTCTCAATGCTCAAAATCTTTTGGCGAGAAACAAATTGGTAGTTTTCGCAGTTCCATGGCTCGTTAGTTACCTCAATTTTCTAATTTATTCAAAAAAAAAAAAAAAATAGCAGCTTTGAAAGGTTCTAAGATTTAGGGAAAATGAAAATGCAGGGTATGCTAACCGGTTTGCTCGGAAACCTGTCTCTGCTTTCCTACTTCACGAAGAAGGAAATCGAAGCCACAATAGTTCAAACACTGGGAGTCATATCGACGTATATTGTTATAGTGCAACTCGCCATGGCGGAATCCATGCGGGTGCCTCATTTCTCAGTGACATCGGTCGTTGTGGCGTCCGGCCTCATTTTAAATTTTCTATATTATTTCATCTTGCTTAATTCTGCGATCCGGCAATCTTGGGAAGATTTCATTATGATCGGAGGCCTCTCTGTTCTTCCTCAGGTGAAGCTGTGATATTTTGTTGCTAATAAAATTTATTTATTGTTTTTTGTAAGTGGTCGTTCATAATTGGATTTGGAAGAAGAGTTATTGAAATGTGTAGGTTATGTGGTCCGCCTTTATCCCTTTGCTTTCAAGCAGCATTTTGCCTGGGACGATAGCCTTTGCTTTGGCAGTAGTGGCTGTTGTTATGGTAATTTAGTTTTTGGTTTCTTGTTTTTCTAAATGCGTCTGCTAGTTTTATTAATGAAAAATGGCTCCGAACCAACATTTGAACACCTTTTTGGTGTTTAAATCATCTTTACACCATCAAATGAAATTTTGATGTTACTCCATTAAAGTGTGATACACTATTATGCCACATGACACACATCTATAATCAATCTGAATTTTCCAAGTGACAATCCATCATTGGAACATATCTCGGCCAAAAAATCATGCCTATAAGTGGATGTGGATAGAAACCATCCAATTGATGAGCTTTAATATCAGCCATGAGTGATTGAGCATGATGATGAATTGATTTAGTGTCACTTGGAAAATATGAATGATAGATATACCTTTGGATGATTCAAACTTCACCAATCGGATGGTTTCTATCCACATCAGATGATTCAAACTTCTCAAAAGCAAAACTTTTGGCCAAATTGTCCTTCAATGTATGATCTATCAATTTGATGGTATGGATTATCCACATCTTAGGCCACTTTGATGCTTAAATGACGGTTAGGAGAGTCAGGTCCTTTATAATTAGTCTTTTGCTTCTGGCATGTTGATGATTATTTAAGATTTGGGAACTGATATGCATCTGTACCAGTGGTATATATCAGTGGCACGAGTACATGTTTTACAAAAAAGAAATCTTAAAAAATATAAGTGTGACATTTCTATGTAGAAATACATATAATTAGGCATTCTTATACATAAATGGTCGTTACAAGGAGGTTTAAATCATAGTTCAGTAGTAGTAAGTGAATAAATTAGTGTTTTGAATATTTTATTGCATTAATGTAACTTATGAACTATGATTCTATGAGTGATTAAGTATGATGATGAATTGATTTAGCGTCAAATATTAATGATAGATATACCTTCATATCCAAGGTCCAAGGATGAAGGCGGACTAGGAACCCGATCAATGCGAGCCATGAACCTGGTGTTATTGGACAAATGGCTTTGGAGATGTAGGGATGATAGTCAGTCGCTATGGGTGGAGGGCATTGGCTATGATTGGTTTATTAGGAGCCCTAGAGGTAGCCTAGGCTTTGCTTGGTGGAAGGGAGTTAATAAAACTAGGAAGAAATTTGATGAGGGAATTACCTTCCGGGTTGGTTTTGATCTTAGAATTAGGTTTTGGAACCATAGATGGCGTGGCGAAGAACCCCCTATAAAAGAAATATGGGCTGATCTTCAATCTGGCCATGAACTCCAAAGCATTGGTGGTGTATGTTTGGGAAAGGAAGATGGTAATAATGTGTGGAATGTTCAACCTGTGAATCTGTGATGAGAAAATAGAGGAAATAGAGGAGTTTGTTAAAATAATGGAGGTGTTGGAGCTTTTAAGAAAGATAGCACTAGACCGAATTCTCATTCTTGAACATGGGAGAAAGAAGGAAATTTCACAGTCTGGTTCTTCAACAGTTGTTTCTTTGAAATACCTTTATTGTTCCAGCTCTGACTGTAATGTGGAAAAGGATTGCTCCGAAGCCCAAATAGAGTTAAGTTTTTTTCTTCAGAGGTAGCCTGGGGAAGGGTGTTACCCTGTGCAGTGGCGGAAGAGGGGGATGACCATCCCTGTGAAGTGTATGTTTTGCGGGCAAGCGGAAGAGATGGCTGAGCATCTACTCTTAAGAAGCATGTTTGCATCGGAAATCTGGGATAAGTTCATGAAGGGGTTTAGTGTCAGTAGATATTTGGGAGAATCCTACCTGACAATCTTTACTCGATGGCTGGTGAAAACCACTGCTTGCTTCTTACTTTTTGAGGACAAATATTGCCACCCAAGGATACACAATATCGAGAGTTAGATCGCGATCAGTAACCGATGTGGCCCAATCAGCATCGGTGTACACAGAGGTACCCATATTTCTGCAAGAGTAGTATACCAATCCAAATCTAGGAGTGGACTTGATATACCAGATAATGCAATAGACAACTGCCATATAGGTGGTGTGAGGGGCATGCTGGCTCACTAGACTAACAGCAAATGTAATATCAGATCTCCTACGAGTAAGGTAAATAAAACATCCCAACAATCTTTGGTACTCACGAGGATCCGAGAGCAGCTTGCCATCTTTTCCATATATGCAATTTTATGTTTTAGTCTTTTAAAAAATTCTTTTGTATGCATGGGCTGGTGAGTCTAGATTCTCTGAGGTTCTAGATTAGTTAGGGTTGTTGATGGGTTGAGTCAGGCTCGTTACCCAACCTGACTGGTTGTCAGGCACAAACACTTGACATGTCGAGTCAGGTCTGGTATGAAGTGTCTGAACCAACCTTTGGATTGGGTTGAGCTGACTCAAAGATAGGGTTTGGCTAGCTCACTATTTTATATAGAATAAAAGGGTATAAGGCAGGTTTAGGGGATTTTCGACTGGGCCTGGTCAAGTCGAGCATATACCTTTGACCCATCAGGCAGCCAAAATTTGGACGATCCAATCTGTTCCGTTGATAGACCTAGGATCAGTTACTGTAATAATTCAGAGGATCAATATTCATGTTTTTGTTCATTTAACACTGCCTTGGGTACATCTTGGTCTTTCTCAGATGTATTTCTCTTCTTTGGGTAATTGACACTGTTAGTTATGGCACTGGCAATTATCTCTGTATAGTGTCAATATAGAAGAGTTAATCTTTTTTTCTTGCATGGGTAAGCTGAGATTGAACTTGCAACCTCAAAGTTGCACTATTATTAACCATCCTTGAGCTCTAGGAGTGGCAACCAGTATTGAATATGAGGATTTTACAGGAAGATGGTTCATATATCTCCATCGTTAGCATATTCTCCCAATGCACAACTAATATCTGAAATTCTAGATCACAATTCTTTCTTATTTGCGGATTTGAAAATATTGGCATTTTTAGTCCTTTAGTTCTGCTTATTTGTCAGTCACTAAACTTTGCGTACGAATAGGAAAATTCTCAGAGAAAGGTGCTACTGCTGTAATGATTCTAATTTCTAACCTTGCATTTGTCATTCCAGTTTCAAGAGTATTAGCAGGGAGTTTTTCTTGGCAGCAACCCTTGTCTTGCTTACATGGCTAGGTTTTTATTCTATCCTTATTATTCATTATACTAGTCCTATGAAATATCAGATTGCATATGATATTAACATTATTTCCATTTTGAGCAATGACCATGTGAAGTTAACTGGAACTGCTTAATTCAGCTGTTAAACATATGGTTTCTAATACTTCACTAGAATCTGCATCTTTTCTGGAATCAGCCTTAATATTTTGATAGTGCATTTTTTGAAGATTCTGATTACTGAGAGCAAAATTTGAGAAAATAGCAAAGATATATTGATCATTTAAAAAAGATATTATGTAATAACCCGAAAAAATCATGTCAAACGAGGACCTCGGGATCCGTGCCCGTTTGGTCTTAGGTTTGACCATGAGATAGTTCATTGATGAACTTAAGATGAGATGAGCGGATGTGATGTGTGAACCAGTGTAGAAGAGTGGAGAGATAGAGAGGTGTGTAGAGTGACATACACCGATGTGTGTGTATGTGCTCCACACCGAGAAAAGAGATAAGATAAAAGGGTTGAAAACCCTAATTTTCATATTTTGGTTGTTGAGAGGAGTAAAGAAGAGAGAGAGAGAGAGAGAGAGAGAGGAGTAAAGGAGCTAGTGAGGAGTTATTGCAAGTTGTTGGAAGGGGATTTCTTGCGATCAAAGCGCCGGATTCGACGCGGGGGATCTGTTCAGACAAAAGCTGGAAACCCTAACCTTCCAACCCTACATTTAAATCAAATTGAGGTTGATTTAAGGTGAGATTCTTGTAAATAAATGGTGTAGATTTATAGAATAAATTATGGTTAAAATGGGTGGAAATTGTAGGAATATTGCTTAGAAAATAACTGAGAAAAGATTGGGGAGGAAATGCAAAGAATTTGAACACAGGGATTTCGACTAATCGAAATTGGGATTCGACTAATCGAAATTCCCTAAGAAGTTGAAAAGTCAGATAACCACGAATTCGACTAATCAAATTGAATTTCGATTAGTCGACTTTGAATTTCGACTAGTCGAGTTGGGTGTCGACTAGTCGACTGAGAGCCTCCAGTGAGGAGTAAAAATGGGTTAAGGAAAATCGACCAGTCGAAATTGGATTTCGACTAGTCGAGTAAGGATTTCGACTAGTCGAATTGGACTCGATTAGTCGATTTTGTATGTTCAATTAATTAAGGGAAAATTGGACAGTTAGAACAGGATTTCACTAATCGATTTTGAGAATCGATTAATCGAAATTGGACCTCGACTAATCGATTTTGAGAATCGACTAGTCGAGTTGGATTTCGACTAGTCGAACCAGGAGCTCGACTAGTCGACTGACTTAGTTTCGTTGACTTTTGATTCTTACTTCAAGACTCTAGGGGAGTCTTGAGACTTATTCATTACATCTTTCGTGATGTTTCAAATGTGTTTAGTGGTATCATAGGTAATGCGTGTGAAAGTGGGCACAAGGAGCCGAGTGGGACCTTGATGCATTGAATCGATAGAGACCTAAGGTAGGGAACACCTTGAACATGTACTTTATTTTACAAGAGCATGTATGTAGTGATATAGATTTCCATTTAAATATTTTCACTGCTTAAAGAATTGTGAAAAGTGTGGGTGTGTGTGACATTCATAAGAGTAAACTATTGAGCCATCCCTGTGGATGAAGAAGTAAAGAGATAAGAGCATCAGGTGTGATGCAAGTAAATGGATACATCCCAGGGATGTATCCAAGGATTGAATCATGTTTGATAGGGCCTAACTGATATAAGATAGCACACTTACACGGTGAATAACTATATGTAAGGCACCGATATTTTTGTTATTTGAGGTTTGATAGGTTACCCCACCGACGTGGCGGGATATCCACGACTGACACGGCAGGATATCCGTGACCGATACGGCGGCGAAACCGTAGGCCAGTGCGGAGGCTTATCCGTACATAGTAAGCACACCCCAGGGGTGTTGATTGAGACAAGTGAAACCCCGCCACCAATCCCCAGGGGAAAGGGGCTTGGGTACTATATGGTATTCCCAGGGAATACATTAAAACTGTCTATATAGATGACGATGAAGGGTATCTCATCGGGGCTCGATCCTATATTGCTCGGGGATTACTTAAGTTGAAAGTTTAAGTTTTGCTTTAGGCCTTTTCAGCATTATTCATGAGTAAATGAAAACATAAGTAATCAACAGTAAAACGAATGCTTTCAAACCGTTTCATTAACAATTGCATAGATACATCATGCATGGCATATCATAGAATATATGTGAGTTATAATTTATATGTTCAACAGTGTGTGTTTCCTATTGAGCTAGGATGTAGCTCACCCTATAGACTATACGTCGCAGATCCACTACTAGCAGCATCATGCAGAGACGCCGATCCCGTAGTCGGACCTCGGGTGACGAGTTGGAGCCACCTCCAGAGGACTTCTTCTAGAGGACTCCGCTGTGCCACTTTGAGGGATTTTTACAGAGAGTTTTGTACGGCTTGGTATGTCAAGCCTTGATTTTGAGAAAAACCATGTATATAAGGTTTTGGATTATTCTTTTGGGACGACCATCCGTGATGATTTCTATCATCGATGGTTCGGATCGGTTCTCCATTCATGTAGGGGCATGAGGGTAGAACTGTCTTTTGGAAAGTTAATTAATATAGATTTAAACTCCGAAATTTCATTATAGTACTTTTGCATGCTTGATATACCAGTGTTCCGTGTTTAGCTAAGGGCACGGTCAAGATGATCGTGCTGATGGCACGGGTTTCGGGGTGCCGAAATCCGGGCTGTCACAGTTGGTATCAAAGCTCATTTTCTTTTAGCAATTCTGACAAGGGTTCTTTCGTCAGAACATAGGGGCTTCTGCTAACGAAACTTTAGTTTCAAATGCAGCCGCAATGTCAGCTAGAGGGAGAGGCCGACCAAGGGGAGGCCATCAAAGGAGTTTGCGTAGTGGAGATGATTTCATCTCTCCTACCAATAGAGTGCCTTTAGGAGGTAACGAGGCCCGTAAGCGAGTAGCAGAGGATCGAGATCATCAGGATCAAGATCTAAGAGAGCAAGAAAGATTGAGAGAAAGACAAGAAGATAGAGAGGAGCGACAAAGGATGATGCACACTATGGAGACTATGGCAGCTGCCATGGCACAAGCAAAGATCCTTTGCGACTCATGTCAAGAGAACAAGAGATGACCACCTACACGCTTTGTAGGACCTGCGTTGCCTGTGCCCTCATCTTTTACAGAGTTTAGGAGGATGAGACCTCCTTCATTTTCTGGGCAGGCAGACACAATGGCCGCTGAGAACTGGCTGATGGAGATGGAGAAAGTCTTTAGCGTGCTAACTTGCACGGAAGACGAGAGTGTAAGATGGGCAGCTTACATGTTGGATGGGGAGGCTGGGCCTTGGTGGAAGTCCGTGATAAGGACTAGGGCTCAGGAGACCCCAGAGTTGCCTTGGACTTGGGAGGAATTCGTTGAGGAATTCAACAAACAATATTTTCCGGAAGTAGTGAGGAACCAGCTTGAGATTCAGTTCCTACAGCTAGTACAAGGGAGGATGACAGTCAGAGAGTATGGGGTAGAGTTTCTACGACTTGCCCGTTTTGCACCGGACTACGTCGCTACTGAAGTGATGAAGTCCAAAAGGTTTCAGCAAGGTTTGAAGCCTGAAGTTAGGGGAGGAGTAGCTCCATTCCAGTTGCGGACCTATGAAGAGGTCATGAGCAAGGCACTGGTAGTGGAAGAAGAGAACACAAACAGATATAGACAGAGAGAGCAACAGAGAGGACTTGACCACGGAAGGATGGGGAACTACGAACCTGAATAAAAAGTCAAGTTCGTGGGTCGAGTCGAGACCACCAGTTCGAGGAGGTTTTGGAAGGCGGCAATAGAACACCAACAGAGGTTTCCATTACTTGCGTCGGGAGACCTTTTCGCTATGAGAGCCTGCCATGTCTCATGGCCATCTTGTCATGGTTCTCGTCTGCATCTTCCGCACCTCGAGAGACGTGTGCCAGATGTGGCAAGCCGCATAGGACTGTAGACTGCAGAATCGGAACTAGAGGTTGTTTCCGATGTGGCAAGGTGGGCCACTTGATCAAGGATTGCCCCGAGACAGACAAGGGCAAGACGGCTTCAAGCAAGGAAGCCGATTGTTGGGGAGAGCCTGTCAACACGTCAGAAGCAGGGAATGTGCACGACGTCATCCAAGGTGAGAAATTTTATTTTATTAAAGAAAAAATTTCCATTTCATAAAGAATCTTAGATGGAAAAGGTGCATGCATTAGGAATAGTGTAGATTCTTTTAATATAAACTGAGAGTGCATTTTGATGTGTAAATTTCTGTATGTATGTGTATATATATTATAGGTACTTTAACTATGTATGAGAAGGGAAGTGTATTTAGACATGGCCTTCAGTGTTGATAGACCCCGGGTCTACCCACTCATTCGTCACTCCACGTTTTGCTAAGAAGATGAAGATCGTTCCAGAGACGTTGGATTTCGTCCTATCTGTGTCTATTCCGACTGGAGAGTTAGTAGACACAGAGTTAGCTTGCAAATCCATCATCGTAGCAGTTCAAGACTTAGAAGTGCATGAATTGGAAGCAAAGTTGGTACTGTTAGACATGCAAGGGTTTGATGTGATCCTTGGCATGGACTGGTTGGCGCAGCATTGTGCGACCATTGATTGCAAGAACAAGGTAGTCATTTTCAGACCCAACACAAGAAGATCTTTTCGGTTTCAAGGAGTGAGGTCGTCATCCGTGCCACTGATCTCAGCAGTAAGGGCCGAAAAGATGATCAGAAAAGGTTGCAGTGGATATTTAGCTTTCTTAAAGGAGGACAAGGAAGAAAAGAATGTCATTTCTGAGATAGCAGTTGTGCGAGACTTCGCTGACGTGTTTCCAGAAGAATTGCCGGGATTACCTCCAGAAAGAGAAGTAGAATTCGCCATTGACTTAGCACCAGGAACGGAGCCTATTTCGAAAGCACCTTATAGAATGGCTCCTGCTGAGTTAAAGGAGTTGAAGGAACAACTACAAGAACTTATGGACAAGGGGTTTGTTAGACCGAGCGTGTCTCCATGGGGAGCACCGGTCTTGTTTGTCAAGAAGAAGGATTGGTCGATGCGGCTATGCATTGACTATCGACAATTGAACAAACTCACTGTGAAGAACCGCTACCCTTTGCCTAGAATAGACGATCTATTCGACCAACTGCAAGGAGCAAAGTATTTTTCCAAGATCGACCTGAGATCTGGGTATCATCAGTTAAGAGTCAAAGCTGAGGATGTTCAAGACAGGCGACACACTATGAATTCCTTGTGATGCCGTTTGGATTAACGAATGCTCCAGCGTCGTTTATGGATCTGATGAACCGAGTGTTTAAATCACACTTGGACTCCTGCGTCGTAGTATTTGTTGATGATATACTGATATACTCCAAATCTAAGACAGAACACGAAGAACACTTGAGGATTGCTCTCTGACGCCGCTACGTGAACACCAATTGTACGCCAAACTCAGCAAGTGTGAGTTTTGGTTTGAAGAAGTTAGCCTTTTTGGGACATGTCGTCTCAAAGCATGGTGTCACTGTAGATCCAGCAAAGATAGAAGCAGTAGTTAAATGGGAGCACCAAAGACAAGGTGATGATGTCCGAAGTTTTACGGGCTTAGCGAGCTATTATCGACGTTTAGTTGAGGGGTTTTCAAAGATATCGGGACCTCTCACAAAGCTGACACGTAAAGATTCAAGGTTTGAGTGGAGTGAGGCATGCGAGAAGAGTTTTCAAGAACTCAAAACGAGACTCACTTCGGCTCCAGTGTTGGCAATTCCTTGAGCGATGGAGGATACGCAGGTCTGACTGACGCGTCATACAATGGCCTTGGTTGTGTGCTCAACCAACACAAGAAGGTGATAGCTTACGGATCAAGACAGTTGAAAGAACACGAGAAAAATTACCCGACTCATGACTTGGGAACCGGCGTCATTTTTTATGAAAATTTAGAGACACTACTTGTATGGTGAAACATTTGAAATTTTCACCGATCATAAGAGCCTCCGATATCTGTTCACACCGGAGCTCAATATGAGGATAAATAGATGGATGGAATTCCTCAAGGACTACGATTGCTCTATACAATACCATCCTGGCAAGGCGAATGTAGTGGCCGATGCATTGAGTCGAAAAGGTTCAGCTCAGTTAGCTTCCTTGATTTTGGGTATGCACCATGTAAATTATTGGAAGACACGGCATTCTATGATGCGAACATTAAGTCAAAGGACACCGATCCTTTTTGGCTAACATATCAAGAAGCCGGTGATATTTGAGCATATCCACGATCTGAGATGAAGGATCCGACATTAACGAAGATTCATCAAGACGTGAATGAAGGCATCAGGTCGGACTTCTCAGAAAAAGAAGATGGTTCTTTGTTGTTTAAAGGCCGTCTCTGCATCCCGGACAATGCCGATCTAAGACGAACAATTCTTGATGAAGCTCATAAGTCAAATTATGCTATCCACCCTGGTAGCACCAAAATGTACCAAGATTTGAAAAAGAATTCGTGGAGAGGATCAAGCAAGACGCGTGGTATGTGTCACGATGTTTGACTTGTCGCAAGTGAAGGTTGATCATAGACATCTGCGGGACTATTGCAACCTTTACCAATACCGAATAGAAGTGGAATCGATCTCAATGGATTTCATTGTTGGATTACCCCGTACTGCCAAGAGACACAATGCCATTTGGGTCGTCGTAGATCGATTGACCAAATCAGCGCACTTTTTGCCGTACAATACCACATATACAGCAGGAAGACTGGCAGATTTATACATGAAGGAGATTGTAAGATTACACGGGATTCCAAGCAGCATCGTTTCAGATCGTGACCCACTATATACATCCAAGTTTTGGAAGAAATTTCAAGAAGGAATGGGAACACGACTAGACTTTAGTTCAGCTTTCCATCCTCAAACCGATGACGATGACGAGCGAGTGAACCAAGTAATAGAAGAGCGTGCTCGGGCGTGCATGCTTGATATGCAAGGATACCGGATGAGTATCTACCGATGCTCGAGTTCATATAACAACAGTTTCAAACGAGCATTGGCATGGCACCGTATGAAGCTCAGATGGACGACGATGCAAGTCACCTCGAATTGGGAGGAAACAGTGAGAAATTTGTATTAGGACCGAAACTTCTTGAAGACAACGCCATTGTCCGAATTATCGAAGAAAGGTTGAAGACGACGAGTAAGATGTAAAAGTTACGCCGATGTGAAGCGGACTAGTGTTGATTACAAGGTGGGCGAGCATGTGTTTGTGAAGGTGTCACCTATGAAGGGTGTAATGAGATTTGGCAAGAGAGGGAAGTTATGTCCACGATATGTTGGGCCATTTGAAATTTTGGGAAGAGTAGGTGAAGTTGCATATCGCATTAGTTTACCACCGCTATTTGATCGAGTGCATAATGTTTTCCACATATCGATGCTCAGGAAGTACGTGAATGATCCGTCTCATGTATTAGGAAAGCAACCTATAGAGATGTGTGAGGACATGAGCATGATAGAGGAACCAGTGGAGATTTTAGATCGAAAAGAGCAAGTACTACGCACTAAAGTAATTCCCTTAGTGCTTGTTCGGTGGAACAATCATCCTAAAGAAGAGGCTACTTGGGAACGAGAGGCCGATGTGAAAGAACAATACTCAGCCTTGTTTCCAACGACGTGAGGATTCGATGTAAACCGCAAACGTAGTTGTGAAATCTCCACGATACTGGTAATTCAATGGAAATTTTGGTCCAAGTTATTCAATGGAAATTTTGATCCAAATTATTCAATGGAAATTTTTGTGAAACTTTGACCAATTGAGACATTTCGACTAGTCGAATTGAAAATTCGACTAATCGAAAGTCAAATCGATTAATCGATCGCTATGCCAATGAGCCGAGTTCAAAAGAATAAGTTAGAAAATTTCGACTAGTCGAACTAGGGTTCACTAATCGAATTTGGAAGTTCAATTAGTCGAATTCACATTTCACTAGTCGAATTACTTAAAGAGTCTAAAGAAATTTCGAAAGTGGACAATTCGACTAGTCGAAGAGAAATCGACTAATCGAATTGGACATGGTGGAAAATCGATTAGTCGAAAATTTGCATTCGACTAATCGAGTTATGGAGGAATTGTAGAAGTTTAAAAGGGACACGATTTCACTAGTCGAATTATATTTCGACTAGTCGGTTAAAATTCGACTAATCAAACCGATTTCGACTAGTCAATCGAGTCCTTCCAAAGGCTCCAAAGTTAGAATTTGAACCCTAAACATTTCGATCGATCGAAATGGGATTTTCGAATCGAACGATACTAGTCGAATTGGGAAAATCGACTAATCGAATTCGGGAGTTCCTTTAAGTTTGGAATTCACTAGTCGTGAGAAATTCACTAGTCGAGCCAACCACTATATATATGAGAAAGGGGTTTTCAACCCATTCGATTTTTGAGTTCGGGCACCCGATTCCTCTTCTTCTCCGTGATTCAACTACCTAGGTTGCACCATTTCCGCCATTCTCGACCGGATTTGGCTTCACACACCTTCTCAAGATTGGGTAAACCCTAATCTTTATTCTTTTTCATATTTTTCATATAAGAAACCCTATTTCCTTGCGTTTTAGCGAGAATGCCGCCTAAAACGCGATTATCATCGAAGAGGGCCGTTTCAAAACTGCCGGTACGGCGCAAAAACGCCGCACCACCACCAACCCCTTCGCCTGTGAGGACACCCTCACCATCGACATCGGACACTACGTCCGGGTCGACGAGCGCGTCTTCACAAGACGAAAGCCCTATTCCACCACCACCCGTCAACCCTGAGCAACCCACTGAGTGGTGGGCAGCCAAGGTCTTTGAAGTCGAACACATTTTCGACAAGACTCTTTTTGACAAGGATGTAGTCCAAGGTGAGACCATATGGGCCCTAAACTACCTCAACAATGCCGGTCTCACCTTCCTCCTCAAACCAATCCGGAAGTTCTACTATCCGCGATTGGTTCGGTTATTTTACCGAGGGCCTCAAGGATGGCCCCTCTGGCGATTTACATGGTGAAGACCACGATTGAGGGTCGTGAATACCTCATCACACGCCGTCATGTCCAAGAAGCGCCGAGTGCTACTTGGACTATGTACCAGACCACACTACTACCACCTTCCCAGGCCGCCAATGTCGAAGATATCCTTGCCGACATGACCAAGGGGAAAAAGGGATCGGGCACCTCATCTAAGAGGGTTGACCTTCCACATTACATGTGGATGCTCGATTCTGTTTTTCACGCCAACCTCTACCCCATGCGCCACAGCACCGAGCGTGTTGAGTTGGTGCAGTTTCTATGCGCCTATAACGGCCGATGGTTTGATGTTACCTTAGTCATCCTTGAAGGGATGAGGTACATCAAGGAAAGCTCATGAAGGGCAACCTTGAACTAGGGATGGGATGCCCTACGCGCATCATCTCTAGCATTCTAGAGGCATATTCATCGACCAGCCTGTCTTGCCGTCTCACCCCACGAGGCGACGGCCACCGATCCGTGAAACCATTCTCCCACACCGAATGGAGCAGAGTTACAATCAAGAAGACTCTACCACCACCGGTGGCGCAACCGAGGACACACTACAATCCCACCACCACCCCTCCACCACGACCACAAGTACGAGATGGCGCACTACCACCCCCATCGTTCCACAGTGCACATGACAATCATTCCACCACCACCAGCTGCTACACCACCACCACCTCGCCCTACACCGTGACCCCTCTACTTCACGTCGCCCGACCGCCACCACCACCACCATTGAGGAGACTCTCACGCTTCGAGGCCGAATGGAAGCGAATAACGAGAGGATGAAGCAGGAGGTGAATTGATTTCCTCATGTTTCACACCCTCAAGTTTATCTACCCTCACACCTACTGGACATGCTGGCCCAAGAGAGAATGGACCACCATGGCACCACTGACATTCCATCGGTCCGGTCTTTGGGGCGCAATTACATCATCTTGGTGCTTTCTACTTCCACCGCACCCCCACCACGGACGACGTCGACGACGACGCAGCCACCATCTACTTCACTACCACTCCACCTCTGCCGCCGACCGAGATTCCACCGCCGCCGCCGACAGGGACTTCTCATCCTTCTACCGCCACCAGCCATCCGACCACCGTGGCGAGATCCATGACTCCGTCGACCCACTGCTCCGACTTAGATCCAGTAGTTGTTTGTTTTGAGCATTGTACATCTTTTTGTATAGGGGTGAACCATTTTTCTTTTCTGTTGTGGTCCCCATTTCAGCAACTATTGTAACTTTTAATATTTTTATATACAGTTTTTGTTACTGTCATGTATGGTTCATTGTTTGCCTATGTCCATGTACTTGCGTGTGTGCTAAGTGATAGACCACCTCACCTCCGCGTGTGCGGGGGGGGGGGGAGAGTGCAGACCACCACACCTTTGGGTGATTTTCGGGGACGAAAATTCCCAAGGTGGGGAGGATGTAATAACCCGAAAAAATCACGTCAAACGAGGACCTCGAGATCCGTGCCCGTTTGGTCTTAGGTTTGACCATGAGATAGTTCATTGATGAACTTAAGATGAGATGAGCGGATGTGATGTGTGAACCAGTGTAGAAGAGTGGAGAGATAGAGAGGTGTGTAGAGTGACATACACCGATGTGTGTGTATGTGCTCCACACCGAGAAAAGAGATAAGATAAAAGGGTTGAAAACCCTAATTTTCATATTTTGGTTGTTGAGAGGAGTAAAGAAGAGAGAGAGAGAGAGAGAGAGAGAGGAGTTATTGCAAGTTGTTGGAAGGGGATTTCTTGCGATCAAAGCGCCTGGATTAGCGGGGATCTGCATAGGACAAAAGACCCTAACCTTCCAACCCTACATTTAAATCAAATTGAGGTTGATTTAAGGTGAGATTCTTGTAAATAAATGGTGTAGATTTATAGAATAAATTATGGTTAAAATGGGTGGAAATTGTAGGAATATTGCTTAGAAAATAATCGAGAAAAGATTGGGGAGGAACAAAGAAGAAGGTCGAACACGGGATTTCGACTAATCGAAATTGGGATTCACTAATCGAAATTCCCAAGAAGTTGAAAAGTCGATAACCATTCTAATCGAATTGAATTTTGATTAGTCGACTTTGAATTTCGACTAGTCGAGTTGGGTGTCGACTAGTCATTGAGAGCCTCAGTGAGGAGTAAAAATGGGTTAAGGAAAATCGACCCCAATGAATTGGATTTCGACTAGTCGAGTAAGGATTCGACTAGTCGAATTGGACTCGATTAGTCGATTTTGTATGTTCAATTAATTAAGGAAAATTGGGCGTTAGAGCGAGACTAATCGATTTTGAGAATCGATTAATCGAAATTGGACCTCGACTAATCGATTTTGAGAATCGACTAGTCGAGTTAGATTCACTAGTCGAACCAGGAGCTCGACTAGTCGACTGACTTAGTTTCGTTGACTTTTGATTCTTACTTCAAGACTCTAGGGGAGTCTTGAGACTTATTCATTACATCTTTCGTGATGTTTCGAATGTGTTTAGTGGTATCATAGGTAATGCGTGTGAAAGTGGGCACAAGGAGCCGAGTGGGACCTTGATGCATTGAATCGATAGAGACCTAAGGTAGGGAACACCTTGAACATGTACTTTATTTTACAAGAGCATGTATGTAGTGATATAGATTTCCATTTAAATATTTTCACTGCTTAAAGAATTGTGAAAAGTGTGGGTGTGTGTGACATTCATAAGAGTAAACTATTGAGCCATCCCCAGGGGATGAAGAAGTAAAGAGATAAGAGCATCAGGTGTGATGCAAGTAAATGGATACATCCCAGGGATGTATCCAAGGATTGAATCATGTTTGATAGGGCCTAACTAATATAAGATAGCACACTTACACGGTGAATAACTATATGTAAGGCACCGATATTTTTGTTATTTGAGGTTTGATAGGTTACCCCACCGACGTGGCGGGATATCCACGACTGACACGGCAGGATATCCGTGACCGATACGGCGGCGAAACCGTAGGCCAGTGCGGAGGCTTATCCGTACATAGTAAGCACACCCCAGGGGTGTTGATTGAGACAAGTGAAACCCCGCCACCAATCCCCAGGGGAAAGGGGCTTGGGTACTATATGGTATTCCCAGGGAATACATTAAAACTGTCTATATAGATGACGATGAAGGGTATCTCATCGGGACTCGATGCTATATTGCTCGGGGATTACTTAAGTTGAAAGTTTAAGTTTTGCTTTAGGCCTTTTCAGCATTATTCATGAGTAAATGAAAACATAAGTAATCAACAGTAAAACGAATGCTTTCAAACCGTTTCATTAACAATTGCATAGATACATCATGCATGGCATATCATAGAATATATGTGAGTTATAATTTATATGTTCAACAGTGTGTGTTCCCTATTGAGCTAGGATGTAGCTCACCCTATAGACTATACGTCGCAGGTCCACTACTAGCAGCTACCGCGGCTTCAGGAGACGCTGATCCCGGCGAGTCGGACCTTGCGGCCGGTGACGAGTTGGAGCCACCTCCAGAGGACTTCTTCTAGAGGACTCATTGTGCCACTTTGAGGATTTTCTGAGAGAGTTTTATGCGGCTTGGTATGTCAAGCCTTGATTTTGAGAAAAACCATGTATATAAGGTTTTGGATTATTCTTTTGGGACGACCATCCGTGATGATTTCTATCATCGATGGTTCGGATCGGTTCTCCATTCATGTAGGGGCATGAGGGTAGAACTGTCTTTTGGAAAGTTAATTAATATAGATTTAAACTCCGAAATTTCATTATAGTACTTTTGCATGCTTGATATACCAGTGTTCCGTGTTTAGCTAAGGGCACGGTCAAGATGATCGTGCTGATGGCACGGGTTTCGGGGTGCCGAAATCCGGGCTGTCACATATTATTTAGTTATTTCAACCTATGAAATTAAATGCTGAAATGAAGGCTCTCAGCATTCTCCCTTCATTGGTTACCCTGGTCTAGACCTCTGTTCGTTTCTGATTATACCATTTGTAGGCTAAAACTTAATGAAAAAGCAGTAATTAATGCACAAAGGCAGCCCAGCTCTTTCTTCTATTTCTTCAAGTTCTACTTTTTTTTTGTGCCTTTCCATGATCAGCTTTTTTCTTGGGCTGCTTGAATTTCAACTTTTATTGGTAGGACTTATTGTAGATACTACTATTATTTGATCTTGTGCCATATGTTCTTTCAGTAGATTATTTAAAATCATGGCAGTAAAACAAAAATTATTAAGTCGTTCTTAAAGATTTAATTGGATGTTGAAATGTTATCTTGCAAATTTTGTTGTTGACAAAGCTAGTGCAATTAAACTGTTTTCTTATTTAACAGGAATGACTCTTTTGAAGGACACCAAAGCGAGGACACCAAAGCTTATAGATGCAGTTCTCGAGGAGATCTTTGAAGGAGTTATTTTCCGTAATGCCGCAATCTTTCGTATCATGAGTAATTTCTTGTGGATCGGTCAAAATATAAAATAAAGTTAATTACATCGTTCATCTATGATGTCGATGCTTATGATCAGATGGTAGCTGGGATAACGGTAAGTTGTTTATACGGGAATAAACTTCTTCTTTCATGGTGAAAGATACACAAATAAGAAGCGTTGTTTGAGAAATTTTGTAAAACTATCTGATTCAATGTATCACAACTCATTTGAGTTGACCAACTTTTGACAATTTTCTGGTGTGTCAATTGAACATCAGCAGCAGCCTTGTATTTTTTACAAAGGGAGTCACATAGTAGATGTCTCTCCTCTTAACATTTTATGTACCTAAGAGATATGATCATTTGTAGGGGTGAGAATCCATTGGCCAGACTCTCATTCATTGCTCGTTCACTAGGCAGACATGGGGGTGCTCATATATACCTTTAAGGTCTACTTTTTTCGGAGAACATGGATAGAATGCTTGGACGGTGGGACGGAGTCCGATTTGACGACATCAAAGGGGACCTATGGAAAATCTGTGCTTATGCGGTTGTCTGGGCCATTAGGTCGGAGAGAAGCAACATAGGTTTTTGCTGGAATGGTAGGCCTTTTTAATTTGTGGTTAAATCTGCTCTTCTCCAATCCTAGATCATGAGCAAAAGAGTTGACCTTCACTTTTAGGGATGTGTGCAATGTGGAATCAACCGTGTGACAGGTGTGCATGATCTTAAGATCAATCGTGAGGAAGATGGGAAGAAAAAAAATCTCCATCGTCTAATTCAGAGCAGTCAATGGTTTCCGATTTGAAGCTCACCTCAAACGGATCACTAAGGGACGGGGACACGTGGTAGGAGAGGCGAAACAAATTTGATTTTTTTTTCTTTTATTTTGAAAATGGACCATGGGGTCATGGGGTCCTTCGATTGTTAACTCTTTTTATTTTCTTCTTTTTTTTGTTTGAAAAAAAGGATTGGACATGCAGAGTTTATAATATTTGGCTGATTTGAAAGGTTGGATCATAGGTTGAGATGTAATGTTTTGTTTGAATAAAAGAATTAGACATTTATTTTTTTAATTAATAGCATTGAATGATTTGCATTTGAGTTGAATGGATGTGTTGAAATATGAGATTAATAATTTTTTTCTTTATATAATTTTTTTTTAAATCATTAAAAAAAATATAAAAAATTGTATTTAAAAAAAATATTAAATTTTTTTTATTAAAATAAAATATTAAAAAAATTACATTAAAAAAAGTATTAAAAAATTACATTAAAAAAAAGCATAAAAAATTGCATAAAAAATCGTCGACGTAATTTTTTTTTTTTAAAACGTATTTTTTTTTAATAAAATTTGTATAAAAATATCACTGCCAAAAGCAGTGATTTTTTCTGTGACTGTTAAGAGCAGTCGTTGTTGAGGTTCATAAACCACTGTCCTATATAGTGGTAAAAAAATCAACGCTTTTTACAATGCTTAGGGCGATGATTTTTGAAAAATCATTGTTTAAGCGGTGATTTTTTAGCTTTTCAATAGTATCTCAGTTTTTATTTTGTAGTCGGTCTTTTTTACGTCGTCTCATAGCTTATAGTTGGGTTGAGTGTTTCTGTGGTTATGATGAATTGATTACTTATTTGTATTCAGTTTTGAAATTTGAATTATGCATACCTTGTCAGTTGTTAGATAGATCTGCTACTTGTGATCTTAGGTCCATGTTTTGTCATCTTAGATCTGTTGATCCTTATGTTTTTTATACTTCCTCATACTTTGATTTGCATCATTTTACATTGTGGTTATATATTGCAATTTATTAGATCTCTTAAATCTGTCCATTGAATAAGCATTAAATATCACTAGTTTGCTACCAAAGGCCCAAAAAACTAGCTTGCATTGTCCGCTTGAATATAATATGTATTAGATGTGATCTAGATGATAAGTTTGAATGCCTTTTTGTTTAATAAGACAGCTCATGACCATATTATATTAGGACTGTAGAAAACAGTCATTTTCTACCGTTTAATTTGATTTGACGTACATTAAATCTGGTCAATTACCATTTATTAAAAAAATATATAAAAAATGATCCCTACGCCGACGGCGTAGGGATCATTAATGAAAAAGATTGCAACCATCGGTGTAGGCGCATTTATTAAAAAAAAAAAAAAAACTAAGCCGTCGGTGTAGAATATTTGAGTTATGGTGACGACGCCTTACAATCGTGCAATGGTAGTGTTAGGGACCCATTTTAAAAATAATAGTAATTAAATCAAATTCGAAAAAAGACTCCGTCAAATATGTTCAACCCCATATCGATTGGTTGCCCGTAAATTTTGAGAGAAATTCGAGTACGGCACATAAACCGATGATTAAGATCACGTTTCTACGGTCATAGCATAACCACTGATTGCATCTATTCTGAGGATTTTCTGAGAGGAACTTAAAAACAAAGGATTTTGTGTTTTGTAAGAATCTGTCAGGAATCTAAGTGATTTAAGAACGCATATGATGAAAACCAGGAATCTGAGTCTGCTAAGAATCTGTCAGGATTATGAGTGTCCAAAAACTGAGCTTTTCTGGGAAAAATCAAGAAACACCTGAACGAGGCCTAAGAGTGTTTCTGATTTGAGTACGCTTAGTGAGTCATATCTATCATTTTATGTGTGTCACTAGCAGCAGCCCTAAAAAGAAAAGTAGCAGGTATCAAGTGTCGGTGGCGGATCAGAGGTTCCTTTCCTACAGCCTGTCCATCCTTTAAACCTCGAGCAACTTATCAACCCATCATCGCATGCCAATCGTTGGATGAGATAGAAAGTGGGGCCGAGTTACTCCATCTTTCCTTCCCTTGAAGCTGAACCCTTCTCTCTCTCCCACCATATCAAGAATTCTCATCATCTTCTTCTTCTTCTTCCTCCACCAACCAACAATCTCTGCATTCTCACTCATTCTCTAGTAAGTAATTTATATATATATATAAGAAATATCTCTGGTATCTCATCTCATATCTTGGTTTGTTGATTTAATAGATAAAAGAGGAAAATGGAGATGAGCCATAGGAAAAGGGTGGTGGTAATGGTAATGGTAATGGTGGCGTTAATAAGTGGATCAACAGAGGGATCAAAAGTGTGCAGCAAGGGTTGGGAATGCCACAACAGTATATATTGCTGCAACGACACCATATCAGATTTCTTCCAAGCATACCAATTCGAAAACCTATTCTCAAAGCGCAACGCCCCAACAGCCCACGCCGTCAATTTCTGGGATTACCACTCCTTCATCATCGCTTCCACAATCTACCAGCCCCTCGGCTTCGGAACCACCGGCGGAAAGCAGATGCAGATGAAGGAAATCGCCGCTTTCCTCGGCCACGTCGGCAGCAAGACTTCCTGTAGGAAATCTATTTGTTTTCAATTTAATGATTTTTATTTTTTATTTTTTTGATAATTGTTTTCAATTTAATGATTAGATATGATAGATCTGGAATTGGTAGTGACAAATTGTCTTCAATTTAATGATAATTCTATGGAAAATGCAGGTGGGTATGGTGTTGCAACGGGTGGTCCATATGCATGGGGGCTATGCTATAACCATGAGATGAGCCCAAGCCAATCATACTGCTCTGAGAGCTACACTTATCCATGTGCTCCTGGTGCTGATTACTACGGCCGCGGTGCCCTCCCCGTATACTGGTTGGTATCTTCTCCACCTTCTTTTCTTTCTTTTTTCCCTCTTCTTATTATTATGTATTCGTTTCTATTTCTGCTTGAATTCATTTGTGAAAGAGTAGAGAGAATGAGAAACATACCTAATTTGGTACCCCTGATGAAAAAGAGAATAATAAATCATTACAAATTCTTCAAAATTATCGCTGTCAATTGGTGATGGGTTGTGAAAAAACATAATTACATCGCTATACCAAAATTGAAATATTTTTTTATTAGCTCGCAATTTATCCGTTTCTAATTTTTTCAAAATCAATCGGGTGGTGCAAAACATGAATGAAAATGATTTCTTGGTTGCTAAATATTTCATTTTTTCACAAGTATGTGCCAATCCTAAATATTTCATTTTTTTTTTTTGGTATACTGATCTAATTATTTTTTTAAACTAATCCTGATTAGCTGAATTTCCCTTTTGTCAATTCGTACCCAATTGAGGTTTTTAGGATTTGAAGAAAAGAAATTTGAGTTAGAGTTTTTAAATAATGGTCCTTGTGTTTTTGTGGTGATGACTGCTGGGATGGTGATGTTGATGCCTAGGAACGAAAACTACGGAGTTACGGGTGATGGCATTAAGGCAGATCTGCTGAACCATCCGGAATATCTGGAACAGAACGCCACTCTAGCCTTCCAAGCTGCTATTTGGAGGTGGATGACACCAATGAAGAAGAAGCAGCCTTCGGCGCACGATGTGTTTGTGGGGAACTGGAAGCCCACCAAGAACGACACCTTATCTAACAGGCGACCAGGTTTTGGGGCAACCATGAATGTTCTTTACGGAGATCTCGTGTGTGGTAAAGGCTTCGTAGATTCCATGAACAACATGATTTCACACTTCCAATATTACCTTGATTTGTTGGGTGTCGGCCGAGAAAATTCCGGACTTAATTTGGATTGTGCGGAGCAGGCTGCTTTTAACCCTACATCTCCACCTGCTACTGCTTCTTCGTAAACTGATGCTAAGAGCCGAGAACAGAAGAGCAATAAAGGGTTGTGTTTTTTAGTTTCTGTGTGAAGCTAAACTTGTGTGGGCCAAGTAGAGTCATGTTTAGCCATTGTTATATTGCTTTGTTTGTAGAGATGATGTATGTTTATTTTTGCCATTTATTATCGGAATCAGTAGATGGGTTACTTCCATTTACGCTCATTTCCGTTTGTTATGCGATAAAAACTTTAATATATTTCATTTGTGGAGACTTTGAGCTATTGTAGCAGTTGTGATTGCTTGCTCGACTTTGAGCTATTGTAGCAGTTGTGTTTGCTTGCTCGACTTTGAGCTATTGTAGCAGTTGTGTGTTTGCTTGCTTTAATGAAATCTCTTATCTTCGTAAATCAGGGGGTGCATTTTGGCAAGTGTTATCACTTCCTTGTGAAGATGGTCCCAGATTGCAATTCTCTCCAGGTTCTAAGAATAATTAGAGTTTTTTTTTGTGTGTTTCATAAGGGTGGTGGTTAGTAAAATCACATCATGTGGAGCTGTTTGTTTCTTTGGTTGGTTGAGCCATGGTGTCTAAACAGTAATAAAATCCAGGTGAAAAATGTCTGTTACTTAATTTGCAATTCGATGGGTTCATTTTTGAGTTGGTATTTTGCAATTTGTTACTCTCATGCGAATCTGATTTGCTAGTGATAGGACGAGTTTATTATTTTTAATAAGCTATATAATAATTAGCATTAACTTAGGGGTTTGGTCAGGTCCAACTGGTTGACATCTAAATGTGTTTCAACCAATTTTGCGACCATTGGATGCAAGGGAATCCTCACTCTGATCTTTATTAGTTTACATTTACTCTTTTGAACATTTGCATCCAACCATATTAAAATTATTTTAGAGTTCAACCATTTGAACCTAACCAAAGCCCCATTATCTTAATATACTAAAACAGCTCCCAGCTTAGTTTGTTAGACATTTGGATGTAACTAGTAAAGGTCGTGGGTTCAATTCTCCCACCGCCACCCATTTTTAAGAACTTTTTTAATTACTGCTCCAGTTCGCCCATTGAGGCCTAATCAAACCGAATTGGATGGCCAATCGGTTCACTCCGAACCAATTAGCCATTTGCAGGAGCGAATTAAGTTGCATAGTTGAGAACTTCTGTTGTTGAATCTCAAAATAGACTTTTTTCTTCAAAATGAGAGACCTAATCTGAGTTGATTGATTTTCTTTTCTCAATGCTCTATTCTATGAAGGGAATTGGGTGTTCGTATTGGTTATTAAAGTTGTGTTTGGTATAGCTCTCTGTTACCTCCCTGACAGAGTAGGGTTTAGCTGCTTTATCACTCTCTTTCTCTTTTCTAAATCCATGCTATCTGCTTTAGCAGGTCTCCTTTCTCTTTTTTAAATGCCTGCTTCAGCAGGTCCACCTTCTCCTTGCTAACTCCTTGCAAAGCAGGGTTCTTCCCTACCCCAACAGTTCTCCCATGCCCTTTGCTCACTTCCTGTCAGAGCAAATTTTATTTGCTCTGATAAGGAGTTAACGGGAAGGTAGTTGCTAGAGTAGGTAAATTCTGCTTTGCAGGGAGTTAGGAAGGAGAGGGGGGCCTGCTAAAGCATATATATCCAGCTCTGGCAGGGAGTTGACAAAGAGCTATGCCAAACGCAGCCTAATTGAATGCAGTTGGCTTGGCTCCAAATGAACATAAGAAAGAGGGCACAAACTACTTAGATGAATGGGAAAACCTGCGCACTTCCTAATTCAACCTCCAGCTGATGGAGGGTCCTCCTAGGCTTCATTTCGGGTGGCTCGTTGGATTTGGGGATTAGGCAATTGCTGTGTTTGGTTTTCTGACCCTGTTCCAGCTCCTCGCTGCAGCAGTCGGTACATCGATTTTGCTCTTATAATTTTGGTTTTCTGTTTTTATTAATGCATTTTTGTTACCGATTGAAAAAATAAAAAGTAAAAGAAATTGGGGATTCAAACACAAGCACATTAAACGCTAGTTTTTTCTGCTTCCAATATTTTATTTCCATTTTTTGAAACTATAAAACATGGTGCAATTTGATCTGTGAAAAAAATTGATCAAATACCAATGCTTAATACAAAGCTTTGTAATGCAGAACATCAATTTACCTGCAGCTGCTTCATGGGGATTAACGGTTTTCAATTTTGAGATGAATTAAAAGCTAGACTGATTGAATGTTACAGTTGATGAAACATAAATACTTTAAGCTTAGATTGATTGAATGTTGAATTTGATGAAACATAAAAAGTTGAGCATGATTTAGTAGTGATAGGGGTAATTTGTTTTTAAGGGTGAAGATTCAGTTAAAGGAACCGAAATAAAAAATTTCAGTTTTTGGGCACTTTGATGGAAGCTTTTGTACCTAGCGAAAATGACTCTAAGCCTTCGTGCAAGCAAGCACGAAAGAAGCAAGCCAAGCAAAGTGGAAGCTTTGCCAGAAGCAAGACGGGGAAGCGGGGCTATCATAGAAGCGGTTGCTTCCCCCGACTGACTACAATACTACAGTCATGACCTACTTTGATTATAAAAAAAGGCCTGGGTATGCTCTTTTCGCCCTACTTTGATTCAAAAGAAAGGTGAACAAGGTGGTTTAGCAACAAGCAGACGGTTCTCTATCATAGTTACAAAGGGAGCTGTTCGCCTTAACTACTTAAGTAGCAAAGGTTGCTTTCGGATTCATAACAACGGAGGTGGGAGAGATTGAGCAGCAATAAGATAAGTCGACCTTTGATCTCTAATGTGGGTTCAGCTAAGAACAGAATAGTGTGTGTGAAAAGGTGAACAAAGCCCTAGCTTCTAGAGTTTGCTGCTTTTCCAAGGCCGGAGAAGGGCTTATACTGCTCGCGTATGGGAATCAATTTCGTTTTTTTCAGTTTTGGGTTGGTTTCAGTCCGGTTCGGCGAACTGGTTTTTCTGTCAGTTTTGGTTTTTAGTTCAAAACTTGCATCTATATATAACAAAAAAGGATTAATCAGTAAAATAGAGGATGTTGGTGACTGCATTTCAACTACAGATTAGACCGTTTGCATGAACCAAAATTGGGATTTGGGGATTTCAGAAATAAGAAATCCTCCTCTTTTGATGCTTCTCTCAAACAATTCTTAGTCCCCTTATTTTGGGGGTTTGATGATCCTCTGCAACACAACTGTCCTAGCCCGGTGAATATTCCTGCTACAATAATCTACATATTCCTCAACCTCATCAATCTTCTTTCTGAAATCACTCACCTTCTCCTCGATCTCTTTCATCTGAAAACAAACCCCATCCTCCCCTTCACCCACAAAACCAGAACTCAACTCCATCTCCAACTTCTCCACCAAAACTCTTATATTCTCCAAATCCCTGATCATCAAATGCGTCCCCGCGTACATCGAGCTCACTGCATCCTTCTGCTCCTTAACCGCATCCTCGTACCCCTTCCACAGCCGATCAAACCATCTCCCCATCAACCCAGCAGGACCCCAAGCACCTCCCGCTCCTGCCGCTGCGACCATGGCACTAACAACCGGAGGAGCTGCCAAGGCAGCAACTACAATTGAACAGATCAACACCGCGGCAATCGAGGCTGCAAAGAGAACACTGGCGACCTTTTTCAACGATCTAATCCTTTGCTGCTTCTTACCCAACTGAATTTGCTGCACCCGCAGTCTCTCCAACATGTTCAGGTGCTGTATGTGAATCGACGTAAACAGCTCAAACAGCTCATTCGTGAACGGATTCTCGCTCGTCCTAAACCCCTGCAGCTCAACCAGTGTCTTCGCGAACGCGTCTTCTCCTTTCTCCTCGGCAGCTCTCCGAAGTGCTGCCTGCAGAACCATCTGCCTGTTCCTCACATTATTCAGGCCCTTTTCCAAAGCCGCACAGAAATTCAATGTCTGCAAGCTGATCTTGAAGTAATCGTCTACGAGGGAAAAGAGTTCCGGGTTCTTCCAGATATCTTTCTTACCAGCCAATATCAGATTAACGACATGCTGATCTGTATCTAAGAGGCAGCCTGTGACCTCTCTCAGCGAATCGAAAGAGAGAGCGTGCGGTCGATCCACATCAGCAGCCAAAGTATTCACAACCCGGTTCATCCGAACCTGTAACTCGGTATCAAATTTGCAGACATCCTGGTCGTTCTCGCAGGCCAGTTGGTACGAGCTCAGCTCAGTGACTGAATTTTTCTGACAAGGGATCGTGGGTTCTTCAATTCTGTTGCTCAACCCGTTCCCCATTTCTTGATCTCCCCCAATGAAAACCAGATTACGGCAGCATCTTTGCGGATAAAAAAAAATCAAGAAGAAGAATTAACTACAGGTTTAATTAATTCAAGGAATTAACTACAGGTTTGATTAATCACCAAAAAAGGGGTGGCTTGAAAGAAGAAGAAGATAGATTAAGTGGGACAAAGGGTTGGTTGAAAATTGACAAATTGAGATATTGCAAATTTGCAATGGATGCCTTTGCCTGCTCAGTGCTCACCAACTGAATTCTTGGACAGAAGGAAGATTCCCGGAAGGAGAGAGAGTGCTGATTTACCCTTCTACCACATGCAGGAATTTAAAGTCCGATATTTGAGCACCTTTTTTATTATTTTAAAATGATTAAAAAAATTAGAAAAAAATTGCAAGTTAGCACATGCGCACCCCAAGATAGACCATTGAGATCAACAATCACCAAAAAAGGGTGGCTCTCAAGAGATGAATCTGCAGGGAAGTTTGAAAGAAGAGGATAATAGATTGATTGGGTTAAAATGGTTGATCGTTGACAATTGAGGTACTGAAAAAGAAGCGTTTGCCTGCTCAAACACTAGTTGCAGTCTTGGAGAGAAGGAAGATTCCAGGAAGGAGAAAAATGATTCTTGGTTATTTTGTTTTTGGTTTTTATGTCATATTGGCATAGACAGCCTAGATATAGTGCCTCTACAATCTTACACGCAGAAAGGAAACAAAAAAGTGTTGACCGCTTTGAATGAGACAAATAGAGATCCTTTTCGCCCAATATTTCATGCAATAGATCTTGAGAAGACGGACCTTCCATCAGATGGTTTGATTTTGTTTTGATCTTGAGAAGATGGACCTTCCATCAGATGGTTTGATGTCGATTTGATGTCGCATAAAACCCAAAATGTGAACTAACCTTGTTTGATGGTACATTGTTATTATGTTCACTTTTTGGCATGTATGTCACATGGAATCAACTTCCGGCCATTTGATAGTATTGTTGTGTGGAAGATTGGGACACAAAACAATCTCCATCGCCTAATTTAAAGCAATCATTAGTCTTTGTAGACACTCAAATTTGGCCCAAGGTGCGATCAAAATATACTTCGAGAAAGGCGCCGCCCCCCGAGCTTCCGATAGCATCTCCCATACCCTTAGGAACCTTCCCATACCCTTAGAAACCCTCCCAAAACTATTAGGAATCAATCCTACACCCTTGAAACCCCTCCTAACCAGTTTCAAACCCTCCTGAACAGTAGTTAGAAAGAGGAGTGTCAAAATTTACATAGACTTTTGTTGGAGTTGAGACTTATACCATTGGAAAGAGGATCTTCCCAGCTTTCCAACAAGCTAAGAATCGCCGCAATCTGAGTTGTAGATCAAAAGTTGTGACAATTTAAAAATTGAACAGAAATGCAAGAATTTTTGTTTGGCGTGTATAATATACACGCTAGGCAAAATTGGTTTTATGTGGGCCCCAAGGTGTGTTATGAACCTCTAGCTTTTTCCCAGGTTACTGTACTTATAACTAGCGTGTCTAATACACACGCTAGGCTTAGGAACAATATTTTTTGGGATTTTGGTCAGATTTCGAATTTGGAGTTTGACTTGTTGACCACCCCATCCATTGAGGTTAATTTTGCTAGGACTGTTGTACCCCACTAGCTCTCTTTTTAATTCTTGTCACTTAGAGCCCCACCCTATCATCTACCATTAAACCCAATTTTTATCTTTCCAAAACCTTGAAAAACTTAAAATCCTTAGATTTTCTATTACCTAATTGCTAACCCAATTAGGACTTTAGCTTCTTACTAATCGTCCCTTATCCTCCCCTTTTCTATAAATAGAGAGTTACTCCCCTCTTTTTAAGGGCTTGAATTTTTTCCCAAAAGAAAGAAAAGATTAATGAGTTTCCCTCTTCACTTTCTAGCACCAAAATCAGAATTCCAGATTTGAGTTTTACGTTTTAGTTCTCATTTTCCACCATCAATCTCTAAGCTTTTGCTAGAACTAGGTCCTAGTCTGCCTCTTCTACCTTCTAACCTTCAAACCTTAGAAGCCAAGACCATTTCCTCTACCCATTTGCTTTCGAAAGCTCATCAAGGATGCACTCGTGCAAAGATCCACGGTGCTACAAGGGCCCGAGAGCTCCGGCTCTCCCCTCTATTCCTCTACTTTCTTTATTTTTCCTATATCCTATAATTGAGCCGTTACGCTGCCCAAATTTTGACAAGCGGGAAGGGCTCAATAGAATCGGTGTGCCTTCGGGCAAGGGGAAGTGCCGCTCATTTTATTTCTTTTTTTTCATATATATAATTTTATATATATATATATATATATATATATATATATATATATATATATATATATATATATATATATATATATATATATAAACCAGCCACACATAGACCCAGCCATAGTAGAGACCGCTTATAAGCAGGTCAATCGGGTGCCTAACACTTTCCCGATTAATAACCGAAGCCCCTACCTAAGAGCCTTTGGTGTGGATCGATAAATCAGAGTCATATTTGACACTTTAGTGCTTTCAATATTGATTTGGTTTTCAGCGACTCTGTTGGGGAGAGCTTGTAGAGCTTCCCCTTGAAGTTTTGGCCTATTCTTGTTTATTTATTTTTCTTGTTTACTAACCCTTTTTGCTTCATTTCTTTTATACTCACTCCTATGATTCCATCAAATTTTTATTTACCCCTACTTTTACGTCATTTACGCGCCTTAGCCGATTGACGGACCTACTTGAGCATTGTCTCTACTTACATTTATTTTTCTATCATTTACAAGCTTTAGCCGATTGGCGGGCCTACTTGTATATTTTACTGCCTTAGCCGATTGGCGGGCCTACTTGCGCTTTTATGTTTGTGTTATCATATATTAACAGTGGATGTCGGCCCGTAGAGGCGGCACGAGATCATCACAATCCATTTTTGAACCTAAGCAAACTCCCTTTTAAAATTAAATTTAAAATTGAACCCTAAAAGTGAACAAAGGGACTTAATTCATTTTTACGTTGGATAGATTTTAAAGGGCAGGAATTTAGGTAGTGATACAAACGTCCCGATTTTTAGTACGGCGGCAGCCCCTAGTGGTGATGATCCGAAAAAGTATAACCCCATCCAGTATCTGAGAAAGCGTTTGCGCTAAAGGTATATCGGGTGGGTGACCGATCCAGTTACGAAGCTAAAACCCTTAAGGAGTGCGTTTAGTTACCCCAAATCTACCTTGTATCCCTAGGTTCGGAGAGGAGGGGCCCATTACAACAAAGAAAATCAGTCCCCGAAAGCACCGCTTCCCGAAAGCCAAAGAAACAGATCAAATTCGGGTCTGTTGTTTGCTATCAAAATATATTATATAAATTGTTTTTGCCTAGCGTGTATAATATACACGCTAAGCCAAAAATCCTCAGAATTGCTCTAGTGTGTATAATATACACGCTAAGCCAAAAATTCTCATATTTAGCCTAGTGTGTATAATATGCATGCTAAGCCAAGATCCCCAGATTTTTGGCCTAGCATATATAATGCATACGCTAAGCCTATTTTGGCTGAGCAGCCCGAATTTGAGGCCTTTTGTTCACTATTCTCAAGTCCCCCGCTTAGTAGTTTAGTACCCCCGATAAATCCCACACTTTTCGGCACCCAATACACCCTCGCCAGTCAAAAGAGGTCACCCTCTTATTAACTTTTATCGAGGGATCGGGTTGTCGAGTAGACTTTCGTGCCTTCACATAGAACAAAGGTTTTCCTTTGTTTCTTTCGAAGTGCGTCGGGATTTTGCTGTGAGAAATATTTGAGGTGTGAACGCCACCCGAAACGGATATTCCAAGGCCCTGGAAAACATCATAAGAATGTTCAAAATCTTTTATCCAAAAATCAATAAAATCAATAAAATAAAAAACCAAAAAGAAAAGCTTGTGGTGTCGGCACAATAACATCGCCTTACCCTCCATAATCTCGTAGGGGGAGGAGAAAATTTTTTAGTCCTCACCCGAGGAACCCATACCAAACCCACCAACAAATTATGTCGTGGGCGGTTGATCCAGCTTATGCCGATTCTGATTCATCCCTGCCACATTCCCCAACACATTCTCATTTGGAAGAGATCCCTATCTCCCTTCTGTTCACCCAACCCCCATTTACCGTCATCTGTCCCTTCGGTGCACCCATATTTCCATCCACATCCTCCACATCAACTCAAAATCTACCCCACTTTTCTCACACATCCACCAAAGCCATATCTAGCTCTCCCCCATCCATACAAACCATGCCCATCTCTCCCTCCACATCCACTCCAAATCTCCCCAAATTTCCCCCCACCTTTACCCAAAATCCATCCCCATTTTTTGTCCACTTACAATCCACCCCATTTTCCATCCACATCCACCCAAAATCCAACCCAATTTTCCACCTTTACCCAACAAGCAATGCCCAATTATCCCCAATCCCCTCAAAGTATGCCACATTTTCTCTCATCCACATCCAATCTAATGCCCACCTTTAGCCCAGTCATGCCCAATTTTCCCTCATCCACATCTAATTCAATGCCCACCTTTACCCAAGTCATGCCTAATTTTTCTCAATCCCCTCCATCCAATTTGTTTTCATCCACATCCAATCCAAATTCACCACCTTTTCCCCCATCTACCCAGTTTCACCCAGGTCATGCCTAATTTCCCTCGCCCTTCTTCCCAGGTAATGCCCAATCTTTCATCTATATCTACCCAGGTCATGCCCATTTTCTCTCATGCACCCCCCTCATCAAGTGAGCCATCCACTTCCAATCCCATACCCAATCTTGTGTCCATGATGGAGGATATGATGAGGGCTTACACCGTGTGGAAGACTTTCCAAAGCCTTTCCACCCATCCCATACACTCCAAAATCTTCATACCTCATTCCTTCTTCATACCTCATTCCCCCAAAATCCTAATCAACCTCCTATTGTCCATACCATCCAAGGCTCCCATCAACCATAAGACCATTCGAGCGAGCCTCAAGGCCCAATGCCCTATACCCAAGCCCATCAATGCCCAATTTCCCAAGCCATCAAGGCCCAATACCCTAAGGCCTAATGGCCCAACTCCACCAAGGCCCAATGGCCCAAACCCACTAAAGCCCAATATCTCAAGCCCATCAAGGGCCAATACCCTAAGTCCATCAAAACCCCATGCTCTATACCCAAACCCATCAAGGCCCAAACCTAGGAGCCCCAGTTTCAAACCCTCCATCATTCCCCCAATATCTCACATTCACTTACACCCAACAGGCCCCCATTCCCCCTCAGAAAATACACCCATCTCACCCAACCCCTCAACCCAACATGTGCCCTATTTTTTCATATATCTCACACCCAACCCAATATGGAAATCTATCCCATACCATTAACCATCCCCAATTCACCCATCCTCCTATCGCTCAAGTCCATCCCCAAGGTTTCCCCCATGGACGGTGGCCCCACCAGACACCCATCCAACCCACTCAAAACCAACAAGATAACCTCACCCCTCCTCCACCATATGTTGATCCACAGTATGAAGAGGACGAGGTCAGAAATAGTGGGGCCTATGCAAGGGCATTTACTAGTTTTAATCCACCACACCCACATTCACCCATCCATAAGCCATTCAGAATGAAGGGGGACCAGCCCCGACCTTGCAATCAAAAGAGTTTCAATTGCTGAAAGAATAAATGAACAAAATATAAAAGCAACTGATGAAGATGGGAGGAGCTAAAATTCACGCTACTGGGTTCTCTAACCTGTGTCTGTTTGCGAAAGTACCACTTCCCTACAAATTCAAAGTGCCTACTTTCCATAAGTACGATGGCATGGGCAACCCAATTGCCCATCTAAAATCATACTGTGGAGATATGTGCCAGTATGGAGGGGATGAGTGTTTGTTAATAAAAGTTTTTCAAAAGAGCCTCACAGGCCCTGCTTTGAGGTGGTTCACATCCCTTGAACCATCCATGATTAAAACTTGAAAGGATCTAACCCACCTGTTCCAGGAGCAGTATGTCTACAACATGGACATTGAGCCCCGCAAATCTGATCTAGCTCACCTGAAGCAGAAGTTCGATGAGACGTTCAATGACTATCTGGGGAGATGGAGAGCCTTGGCAGCCCGAGTGAGAAATCAAATACCCGACGATTAGCAAATCGAGATGATCTCGAAAAATACTCTGCCAATCATCTCAGACTTCTTGGTATTCCAACAGCAGTCTAACTTCGCTAATTTGATAAGAAATGTCAACTGTTGTGAAGACGCAATTAGAGAGGGACGTTTGAGAAATAATGTGTCCAATGGGGCCAGTGGGGTCATGTAGACACCCCAATTTTGCCATCTCAGAATATATAATCTGTTCGGTCAATATTTGACCTAGCCCATGACTTTTCAAAAAGAACTTATCTTCTCTGAAAGTTTCACAACCCTAATGTGGGACCATATATTAAAACAGTAGTACATGGCTGGACATAGGCTGAAATAATAACTCTGTGGCTCAAGCCCTATGACCCTAACTTGAAAATCATGCACTGAAATAATAGTATATGACTGAACACAGGCTGAAATAATAGCTCTGTGATTCAAATCCCGACGTAGAGAGACTATATACTGAAATAATAGTATATAGTCGAAATGCAGATTGAAATAATAGTCTAGCATTTCAGACCCTCTAACCCTAAATTTGGGAATCATACACTGAAATAATAGTATATAGTTGAACACAGACTGAAACAATAGCTCTATGGCCCAGATCCCAACATAGGGAGACCATATACTAAAATAGTAGTACATAGTCAAAATGCAGGTTGAAACAATAGTCTGGCATTTCAGACCCGACTCGGATAACCCTGAATTACGTGCCTAAAACTACGTGCATAATTTGATTGCACGCAAGCCTAGAAGCATCCAATCAATCCCCTCTTAGACCAAACTTCCCTTCTCCAGACCACCTCGAGACTCGATTACGCGCCCCATATGACATGCGCGATCGGATTGAGTGCCATATCACAGGCGCATAATTGGCCTATGCCCGACTTAGTCTCACATTCCTTGACCTCCAAGATTCTATGATTAAACGCTTCGGATGAAATGCTTAATCGGATTGCGCACTCCAAAAAAGGCACGCAATTAGTCCTAAAATGATTAAAACTAAGAAACTCGACTGAGCCAGTCAGTCGGTCGCTCACTAAGTCAGTGACCGAATCAAAGTGATTAAGCATCGAAAAATCGACGCGCAATTCAGTTAAACACTTGAAACAGGGCATTTAATTAGAAAAAAATCTATAAAAGATTTTTTTTAATTCGACCCAAAAGAGGGGCACAGAGAGGACGAAAAAAATAAAGAGAGAATAGAGCGAATACAGAGAGAAACAGAGCAATGACTTCGGGATTCGAGCTTCAAGTCCTCTACATCCAAGCTTCAAATTTTGAGATTCCTCTCTGCGGCCCTGGCCTTAGGTAAAAATTTAGTTTTTAGTTACGACCCTAGTTTTAGTTCTTAGATTTAGTTTGTTGTTAGTTTTAACTATTGGCATTGAATTTTCAGTCTTAGACCATAGCACCTTTTTAGACCGTAATTTTAATATCTGGTTCTAGCTCTTAGTTTCTAGAACCAGTCCATAATCTGACGGCCTAATTCACCGACTTAAACTCTAATTTTATTCTGAAATCTTAATCTCCAATCCTATTATAAATCTATGGTTCTAGTTCTTAGTTTCTAGAACCAGTCCTTAATCATACGGTCTGATTTTCTGCTTTCGGTCCCGAATTCAATCCTTAGATTTTAAATTTTAGTTTTAATTCTACAATTTAAGATTTCTAAAATCCCATTTTATAATTCAGTTTTCTTAATTTCTAATTCATAATTATAATCAGAAATTATCGACTTTAAAAATTCAAAAAAATACTATATTATAATTCAAATTTCAATTCGCTTTAATCTCAGCCACCCGATTTACCCAAGGGACTTTACGGAGGGAACTCGGGAACGAGGTCAATCCTCCTTAACATAACTGGCCCAAAACCCCTTTTTTAAAAAATTTTAGTAAAGTTAAGTCATTGTCTTAATAGAATTTTGGTAAAGTTAGTTCCTTTATTTTGATTAGAATTTTAGTAAAATTAATTCATTGCTTTAATTAGAATTTTAGTAAAATTAGTTCTTTTATTTTGATTAGAATTTTAATAAATTAATTCATTACTTTTCTTAGAATTTTAGAAAAATTAGTTCCTTTATTTTAATCAGATTTTTTTTTAGTAAAGTTAATTCATTATTCTAATTAGAATTTTAGTAAAATTAGTTCATTTGTTTTAATTAGAATTTCAATACAATTAGTATAATTACTTTAATTAGAATTTTAGTAAAATTAGCATAATCGCTTTAATTAGAACTTCAGTAAAATTAGTATATTTGTCTTACTTAGAATTTCAGTACAATTAGCATGCTTGAGTTAATTAGAGTTTCACCAGAATTAGCATATTTGCATTCCTAGTATAATTAGGAGACTAATATTAATTAGACTTCTAGTAGGATTAAGAAACTTAATTAATTAGATTTCTAATAAAATTTGAATATTTAAATTAATTAGACTCCTAGTAGGACTAGGAGACTTAATTAATTAGACTTATAATAGGATTAAGATATTAAATTAATTAGACTTCTAATAGCATTAGGATACCCAATCACAATAGAATTCCAGTAAAGGCAGGACACTCAAAAGTAATTAGATTCTAAACTAATTAGACTTCTGATAAAGTTAGAATATTTAAACTAAGTAGACTCATACTAGGATTAGGACACTAAGATTAATCCACCATAATAAATTCGTAAAGTTAGGATCATAGTAGAATTAGGAAACTTAAACCAATTAGAATTACAGTAATAATAAGGGAAAGAAAAACTAAACTATCTAAATTATAAGAGTCAGTGCTGCTGACGTTGGTAGGCCGACGATTCAGTAAAGAAGTAACCCACACCCGCTCTAAAGCATGATCACTGACGTATTGCAACGCCGTTAAATATCTGTAGCTAGCGATCACAACAAACTAGGAATCTTCCTAGAAATTCCCCCTATTTTCAACATTCAAATCACCGCATTGCCAGAGTCCGCTCAGGACAGAATTGGGTCACTGATTCACGAGAACCGAAAGGAACCCAGAAAAAATGCGCACCAAATGACTGGCAATCGCGATGGGACTCTTTTGCCAAACTCTTTCTTTCTTAGATAGCGTTTATTTTATTTTCATGCTTTTTCTTTCCATTGCATCATTTTGAATTTCCTTGAATATATGAGTCTTCGCCAAAGACTCGAGATGTCCGGTATATGAAGAATGAGTTTAAGAGACCCACCATTGTGGGAATATCATGACAATCTCGTATACGAAGAAGAATCACCTTACGATTCTACCTACGACAGCCTGAGATTAACATGGCTGACAATCAGGAAAATCCTTTAACGATAATGGGAGAGATAGTAATACTAGATAAAACCTCACTGCTCAACAAATTGTAGAAGTCAGTGTTCAGAGAATACAAAGAGGAGATGATAACGCTGAAGAATTGCTTCAAGGACTAGTTGCTGCATACAAGACCATTAGAGCACGGCAATATTCAGAAGAACAAGAACGACAGGAAAGGTCGCCTCCTACCCCGAGCACAATGTCAGCCCGCGCCTTGCCATTGAGACAACTTGCTCACACATTCTTCAACGATGATCCTTTAGATAAGGTTTGCTCGCGAGTTGCTCCGAAAGACAGTACCATCAAGATCGAAGATCTCCCCAAGATGCTTGATGAATACATGGCCAAGAGAGAACGCCTTGGTCACTCATTCGGATTCGACAAATTTTGCCGAGATGTCGAGTTTAAATTACTAGCGGGGTTCAAACCGCCAAAATTTATCAACGGCACGGGAAATTCAAACCATCACTTGACCCTCTTTTGCAATGACTGCCGACCCATACGCAATAACCAGGGACTTCTCATCCACTATTTTCAACGCTTATTAGAAGGAGAAGCTCTAGATTGGTTTGTAAGACTCCCGCTGTATAAGGTAGATACATTCGATGATTTAGTCGATCAATTCCTTGACCAATACAAGCACTTAATCTAAGAGACAGATAGTCTCAGTGATCTAATGGTGGCAAAGCAAGGACCTGATGAAGAGTTTGCCAACTTCGTCACCAGGTGGAGGAAACTCGCTGTCAGGACTGACACTTCAATGAAAGAGAAAGACTCGGTTGACATTATCATTGATAACACTAGAGAACCATTAAAGAGCGCACTTGTCATAAGTGGCTGCCCCGACTTCACTATACTCTACTCCCGGGCATCCCGATTAGCTCGACACATCAAAGGCGTAGACCTCGCCCTATCCATAGTCACATCGAGAGTAGGCTCTTTCAGTGAATCAAAGTAAAAAAATAACAAGAAAGCCTCAAAAACTAAGCAGGTTAACACCATTTTCAACCAAGGGCAGAACTCAGGGAATGAAAACTTCCAATCACAAAGTTTCAGGCAGAATCAAAATCAGCAATGGTATACAAATCAAAACCAAGGCACGAATCAACAAAGATATACGAACCAAAACCAAGGCCAGAATCAGAATCATGGCCAATACCAAAACAGAAACCATTACCCCAACACTTACCAGAACCAAAATACCACACATAATCGACCGACCCACACGCAGAGCTATAATAACGTACCCCCACCACAAAACTTCAACCCAACTAGAAGCCCCTACCAGCCGAGATAGGAACACTATCCCCCTTTGCCTCATACAATTCCTAACATCTTTCATCTTCTCAGTACTCAGAATCTCCTCCGATTCCCGCAGGAAAGACCCTGACCATGGCCGATAAATATAGACTACAGCAAATACTGCGCATTCCACTGATATGCGAGACACAATCTGGAAGACTGTTGGGTCTTCCAGGATATAATCTATGACATGAATGATCGGAACCAAATTGACTGGGAAGCACTCAAGAATCTTAACCCTAATAATAATCAACCCCAACAGAACTTATGAATCATTAATAATCTTATGCCCAACCATAACCAAGGAACGCCAGCCCAGGTCACCACCGTGGATCTCCCCGGTCAACCCTCCTTCCAACCCTCTACCTTAATCACTCGCATCCAACCTTCCACCACTTTTGCTACCCCTATGATGGCTCCTTCGCCCTCGCACCCCTCGGCCTCGATCACTCGACTCACCCTGTCGAGCCCACCTCCTTACCTAAAATTTACTCAGATACAAGTCCACTCTTTTAGGGCCAGAAGACCACTCCTCCATAATCGCCCACCAGAACTTTCAACCCTTCCAAATCCTGAGCCAACACCATTGCCGCTCCCCTCGTCCGATTCAGAACCCGAGTATGAAGATCATGTTCTTCAAATTGCAGCCCAAATCGTTGCACGGGTGGACAGCGTCGCCCGAAAGACTCCGAGCCAAGAAGACAAAATGAGGACTGCGTGTTTGTTAAACATAAAAGAGAGTGAACAGGAAGGACATCCCGACCCTTGTGAGGCACTGGTCTCTGCTTTCCTAGAAGAAGAGGATTACACACAGTACCTCCCACCTTCGAGCGGTACAGTACAAGTACGCGCTCCGTCCTCGAATGTCACTCACTTCACAAATACATCAACATCGAGCAACACCGGGTTCGGTTAGCAACCGACTTGCCCGATTCTTAAGTCAAGAACCAATTATCCACCTCCGCCTTTTCTTCGAAATAAGGATTTCATGAGTGCACAACCATCAGAGGGGAACGTGAGAGAAAAAGAAGTTAACTTGCCTCCCCCACCTTACATTATCCCTCTGCCAATCCCTGTACCTCAATCACTCCAACCACCCGCACTCCAAGGCTCATCGATCATGCAAAGAAATTACACTCGAGCCAGGACAAGAATATGACCTTCTGCGGCATCTCCAAAAGATCACGACCCAGATATCTATATTAAAACTCATCAAGAAATCACCTAGTCATCATTGACTGTTGATAAGGACTCTTGAAGACACACAAGTGGACAAGGACACAACATTAGATGAGCTACATCAAATTACCTCGGTCATTGCGTAACCTCTAACACTCACTTTCACGGATGCAAACATGCCTAAAGAGTCACTCCAAAGAAGTGCAGCTCCCATATACCTTACAGTCATAATTAGAGGATTCTCCGTACCCCATGCGTTAGTTGATACAGGAGCGGGACTCAGTATCTGCCCTATCACAATGTTAAAAATGCTTGAATATACGGAGCAGGAGGTCAGGCCCTCAGCACTATCTCTTATAGCTTATGATGGATCGCATCGTTTCGTCAAAGGAACTATCAAACTCCATATTCGCCTCAAACCTGTAACAAAAGATATCACTTTCCATGTTTCTGATTCCTCTAGTACATACAATCTTATCTTAGGAAGAAAATGGTTAAAGTCAATAAAGACCGTCGCATCCACATACCATCAATGCATCAAATTCTCGTATGAGAACTCTATTGTTCGTATATACATTGATGCACCCCTCCAGAAGATGGACACTAATTACACGGCAAGTATTCTGACATCCCATGATTTCGTGTTGAACACGGGCCACATTCAGAAGACCCAAATCCTTGATGAGGCAACCGTCACAGATGTTCGCCCTCTACTCTTAGTTCTCCCCCAACGCGTCAATAAAAACTATTGAGAAGAGAGGTTGGCCCAGACCTTTCCAAACTCTATGACATCAACCCAACCACGAAAAAAGGTTGGGCCCTTATGTATCAACTCGGGTACATCCCCCACACTCGACTCGATAAAAACAAGCAAGGTCATGTAGGGCCTGTTGTCCTAAGGAAAATACGTAAACACATAGGGTTAGGTTACCAATCGGATGGCCCACAAGGCAGTGGCCATGCTCCAAAAGTGGAGCTACGAGAAAGGAAAAAATTTGGGCCCTCACTTACAAGGCATGAGGGACCTAGTCAGAGCGAAAGGTGGCCAACATGTCAGATTCGGCTTAGGCCATAAGCCTACCAATGAAGAAATCCATGAGGTCAAGGAAAAGGCTCGAATCATTGC
This sequence comes from Chloranthus sessilifolius, assembly GCA_021018995.1. Lineage (NCBI taxonomy): Eukaryota > Viridiplantae > Streptophyta > Magnoliopsida > Chloranthales > Chloranthaceae > Chloranthus > Chloranthus sessilifolius. The sequence goes on along the minus strand of CM037587.1, from coordinate 30,015,896 downwards.
TGTAGGCAAAGCCAAGGGGATAGATCTTGAGGACGAACATCGCCCGAGACCTCACATCCGAACCACATTCGTGACAGCAGGGGTCATCAAAATCGACCAAAATGGGGCAATGCAATTGACCCCATATAAGCAGGTGGTCATTCACCAAGCCAATCCCCAAATCATCCCTCCGAAAATTGAAATAGGCCTCGCCTCCTTATCACTTTTTGAGAATGAGATACCCATACCTGTACAGCCACACATCCTGAACCATTCCAAGCCACCCAAGCCAGTGTTAATCTTTCAGGATTAGGTTCAAGATGAGCCAATGATAAACATGATAGAGGTTGACCCTCAAAAGTCATTTCAAAGAGCCTCCTCCGCCAGACCAGGTAAAGGGTAGCACGGCAGGTGAGGAATTGGGCTTCAATACCACTACCTCTAGAAGTATCAAATGATCGTAAATACGACACCGGCTTCTAAAAAAATTAAGCTATAAAAAGTGAGATTAGCCCTTAGCGGGTAATACCATGTGTATATAAAAACCCGCTTTGCCAAGGACCCATCTCTGAAGAAAAAGAAAATCTAAAAAATATATATATAATAATAATAATAAAAGAAATACAAAATAATCTAAAAATATTATCTTTTAAAATTTTCGAGAAAATTAAATAATGCCTTAAATTGAAAAGCTCGCCCCCACATGAAATCGACCCATTTCCTGTAGAAATGAAAGAAGATGAAGGAGTTACGAGTCTGGACGAGGAAATCCCTACTGAGGAGCTTCCTAATAAGCTCCTTGAATGGTACGCTGATTTTGAGCATGGCCCCACCCCAATCATTAAAGAGACTGAGGATGTCAATCTAGGTATTGAGGAGGTTCCTAGAATCACAAAGATCAGAATGTCGTTATCTCCTAAGAAAAGAAAAAGCATGATTGATTTCCTTCGATCATACCAAGACGTCTTTGCATGATCATATGAGGATATGCCTGGTTTGGATACTAATTTGGTTGAGCACGAGTTGCCTCTGTATTGACCGCAAACCAATAGAGTCGTAGAAGCTACTAACAAGACAGTCGTCTGCATCCCTGAGAAGATGGTCGTCACGTACCGTGACTAGAGCAAAATGTTACCATTTGCACTATGGGCTTACCGAACGTCGATCTATACCGCTACGGGGGCAACACCATTTTCCCTTGTGTATGGAACCGAGGCAGTACTGCCAGTTGAAGTTAAAGTACCCTCACTTCGCATTTTCATTGAATCTTATCTACCAGAAGCCGAAAGAGAGAGGTCCCACTTTGAGCAACTGAATCTGCTAAATGAGAAAAGGCTCCTAGCCTTGTGTCACACCCAGGCCTATCAGAGAAGGATCGCATGTGCTTACAACAAACGTGTTCACATTCGAGATTTAAAGGTGGGTGACACAGTACTCAAGAAAATCTTTCATTTTTTCCACGCTGATCCGAGAGGAAAATTCAGGCCCAACTGGGAAGGACCTTATGTCATCCGAGACGTACTCTCGGGGACTGGGAGTACGTGATCCACCTCGCCACCATGGACGAGATCACTTTCTCAAGCCCATCAATACTGGATACATACGACGATTCTATTCTTAGTCTCAGCAGCAAGGTAAGTATTGATAAGATGAATACGTGACTGCTTAAAGACCCCAAAAAAGAGGCCATTATTTTAAAGTCAAGTAGCCAAAAAGCGTCCATGAATGATCATATCCTTTGCTACACGCGTTGAGTCATTGGCCTTTCTTTCGATAAACCCCTCTTAGAAAAATATAATGTGTGTATATATACCAACAAAAAAGGAGAAAAAGAGTTACCCTCAAAACCCCAAAAAATCAAAAAAATAAAATCTAAAAAAGATGATGTCTGAAAAAAGTAAAAAGAAAAAATAAAAATAAAAAAATCATGGGGCATGTACAGTAAAAATCTCTCAAGGAAAAAGTGTATTACGGCAGCTGAAACCCAATCAAGGAAACCCTTTAACCCGATAATACCTTCAAAATTCCTAACCTATCCCATGGTCAAGATACATCCCGAGAAGAAGCCCTCTTTAAAGTCTACGAGTAGTCACAGTATCCATTAAGTCAGCACGAGCCAAGCTGTGAGACGACAAAAGAACTTCATCCAGTCGGCTATGATAGAGTCGACATCCATGTCGTGGCCTTTGAGAAAATAAAGAAGAAAAGAAAAAGAAAATATATAAGCTCATAGTAAAAAGGACGTGGTGAAAACCCGAAAGGGTGCCATAGGTAAATATAGCGAGCTTGTGCGGACCAGGTGAAAATTTAAAAAGGCGCCTGGGGTAAAAATGCATAGTCACGGACATAGTGAAAATCCGAAAAGGCGCTATGGGTAAAAAAGAAGGTAATAACGAACACGATAAAAAACCCGTCTTGGGTGCTGTGAGTAAAAAAAAAGGTTGAAAAAGAAAAATAGAAGAGAAAGGAAAAGTCTTTCAGTTAATCCTTCGATTACATTTTCAAATTATCTGGTCACCAATTGGGCCGCTCATGTTTGCTCAAATCGGATCTTGATCAAGTATATCTTTAGACTAGACCATCAAATATATGACCCGAGGTAAGGAAAAAGGGTTAATTCGATCCAAAGGGATAGACGTTCTGACCTTGGTAAAATTCTGAACCTCACTCAAGTTCGACCCCATGAACGGATTCGACTATGCTCAAAATGGGACCCATTACTTCACCTCATTGTGAAGGCATCAAACAAAAAAGAAAAAAAGAAAGAAAAAATAAAAACAAGAAATCTGAAAAAATCTTTAATATATATATATACTCCTTCCATATACATATTTGTAGCATCATACTTCCATCTCAAAAATGAAGAAAAAGAATAAAAAATCTCTGAAATAAAAATCCAAAAAAAATATATAAATCTTAAAAAAATGAAAAAGTACATGTAAAAGTTTATTTCTTCTTCTGTTATTTAGGATGCATATTTATTATCTATATAAACAAAAAGGGGACTGAAGTTTCTCAAGAATATGCAAGAATATCAAATGGTCCAAAGCCTTGAAGCAGGCAACCTCTCAGCAATGAATAAATCAAATGAAGCATCTCACCACTGACATTTAGTCTATTAAAAAAAAGAAAAATGGAAAAAACAATCATTTGAAAAAGAAAAAAAAAAAGAGATAGCTGAGTTTTCATGGTACTTTTTATTACGCACTTGTGTCCTTCAATGCGATAAAATATTAATATTTTATCAGCAATACAATTGTGCTAAATTAATATCTTAAGTCTAAGGTTCGCCTTAAATCTTTGCATCTTACTTTAAAGTACAAGCAACGGTGTCAATCCCGATCAAGCTATCAATTTTTTGATTAGGTTGATTCCTCTGCTAAATCTTTGAGCTAAGCACTTCGTCTTTTGGATTCATATGAACTTTAGTGTCTTAAGCTTCAGATTCCTCAAAAAAAGGTCAATCATTGATTGAGACCAACTTGTTGAAAATGAAACTACATATCGATCAATTATGTTCAAACATGCATGCAGAAGAGTTCATTTTTCTTATTTTTTCACAGGCTTAAAACTTGTATTAGTGCGGTTTCCCTTAGATAGGCACCATGTGTCTGGGTACCCGTAGGATGGTCATTTGTTGCTGTAAATTATACTCGGACGAGATCTGGGTCGGGATTTCCATTGCCTTTGTTGCTTATGACCCCTAATGAGTACATATTTTTATATAGTTAAATAATTTGTAAGATCATTATTGGCAGAGACCAGAATTAGGTGTATCCTTCTATAGATACCCAATTTTGGTTGGATTTTTTCAGTATTATTTGAAATTAGGTGCTCTAGGTCATGTTGATCCAGGGCACATTCTAAAAAATGACGCACACTCCCAAAAAGTATTGTGACTACAATATTCACTCCGTTCGGATAGTTGTGCTAAATTATCTTCGAGATTATTAGGTTCACCCAAAAGTCTCGAACCCTACCTTGCGTAGGGGCACCCATGGCCGATCAAATGGGGCAATCAATGTCTCATGCGATTGGACACAAACTATAGATCTTCGCGTCTTTGCTTTACGCCAATCTTTGAGTATGAGTCAATCACCCTCCCGCTTGCGGGACTATTTTATTCGGAATGAAACTTGAACATCAAACATCATCAATCATTTCACCATTTTGGTTATGCCCAGTAATGTCGCTAAACGCTTGGAGACCGATAGTCGTGAGGAACAGATATTTTTCCAATAATGTAGGCTTCTGCAACTCTCCTTTTCGAGTAATGGACGTTTTCCCAATGTGATGAGCTTACGTTACTCTCCATGTTTCTTTCCATTTTGATGTTTGAGGTTCGTTTTGAGAAAAGTGGACTCGATAGCATTTCCTTGGGCCTCTTCGGATGTCTCTTTCTTTGGCATATGACCGTTACTGATCAGATACCAAAGATGGGCATCTGTAGACACCCAAATTTATCCCAAGGCCCAATCAAAAGATACTTCGAGAAAGGTGCCCCCCCCGCCCCCCCCCCCCCGAGCTTCCGATAGCATCTCCCATACCCTTAGGAACCTTTCCAAACCTTTAGGAACTTTTTCAAAACCATTAGGAATCAATCCTATACCCTTGAAACCCTTCCTAAACTAGTTTCAAACCCTCCTGAATAGTGGTTAGAAAGAGGAGTGCCAAATTTTATATAGACCTCTGTTGGAGTTGAGACCTATACCATTGTAAAGAGGATCTTCCTAGCTTTCCAACAATCTAAGAATCCCCTCAATCCGAGCTGTATATCAAAATTTACGGTAATTTGAAAATCGTGCATAAATGTAGGAATTTTTGCCTAAGTGTATAATATACACGCTAAGCCAAATTCTGGCAGAATTTTACCTAGCATGTATATTTTTGTGGGCCCCAGGGTGTGTTTTGAACCTCCAGCTTCTTCCCAAGTTACTATACTTATAACTAGCGTGTCTAATGCACACGCTAGGCTTAGAAATAGTATTTTTTTATATTTTGGTCAGATTTCGAATTTAGAGTTTGACTTGTTGGCCATCCCATCCATTGAGGTTGGTTTTGATAGGACTGTTGCACCCCCACTAGCTCTCTTTTTAACCCTTTTGCCATGTAGAACCCCACCCTATCATCTACCATTAAACCTAATTTCCACCTTTCCAAAACCTTGAAAAATTCAAAATCTTTAGATTTTCTATTACCTAATTGCTAACCCAATTAGAACTTTAACCTCTCACTAATCCTCCCATCTTTTGTAAATAGAGAACTAACCCCCTCTTGTTAAGGGCTTGAATTTTTTTTCAAAAGAGAAAAGATTAGTGAGTTTTGATGAGTAGTGAAATATGATGATATTTCACCCCTAAATACCTATATTTAGCCGTCCGATGAAGGCTATCTGATGAGATTTGCTAGATTTGAAGTGTTTCAGGTAAATACAGTCCAAGTTTCTAAAACAGCCCAAGAATCCCGAAAATAATGTCAAAACACTGCTATTTTGGGTCATTGAGAACTTAGTGCGACTTGCAGCTCAATTTGGACCTTCAAGACGTCAGATTCAGGAAATTGCTAAAACATAAAAGTTGTAGAGCTCGTCGTCAGCTTTCCAACGCCTCAAGAATCACCTCAATCCGAGTTGTTATGAGCAAAATACAGGCAGTATCTGATGCAAAGCTAGGCGGAATTCACGAAAATTACTCTTAGATGTCAATCGAGAGGTATTAGGGTTAGGCTATTATAAAAGGAAGCCACGAGTTTCTTAGGATCATTATTATTTTTGCAATTAGAATATTATTCATTCTTTCTTTTTAGTTTTTAGGGCTCTTCACTTTGGGGAATATTTTCTTCATCTTTTCAAGTCTTCTCTCCTTCTTCTAGGGTTTATTAGGTAGATTGTACCTAGGATTTGCATTATTTTTCTGAAATTCATAGATTGTATTTAGGAAAAACAATTGCAAATATCTTTTGGAAGAAATAAAAGAGGAATGACTTTGAAAGAAAAGGAGATCAAACACCAAAGATGAGCGGCTAAATCAAGAGATCGGGAAGATGCGATCCCCGAGATAAGTACCCATGTTTATGATTAATACATACTATTATTGTTATCATGGAATCGTTTTGCTCAAAGTTTGTGTGATTGAAAATATTTTAAATGCTTTGTTATGACCGTTGATACGCGCAATCAACGGCCGTAATCGCTAGATCTGGACCTGCAGGCTGATCTAGGCTGTAGAGCGATTATGTGCTGATTGTCGTGATCTAAATATCATGAGATACGCTATGCTTTTTACATGACTCATACCGCAATGTTAGGCTGAGTCATTGTTTTTAGATAGGGTATGCCGGATTGATGATCATATTTTATTTCAAGTCATTTTTCTAGATGAATGATGGTGTGAATGATGATTTAATGAAACTGTGGGTTTTAATGATAGAAAAGGGGTACGAATCTGGGGTAGCATATTCCTTGATCTCATTTTAATATTGTTCGTAGATTTATCAGTAATTAATTGTTTAGATTAATTTATTTTTCTGCATTTAGGAAAAGTGCGTTAAGTTTTTGGTAAAATTGAATCTGCCCTTTGGTACTTCCTTAGGGACGTTTTTAAAATCTCTAAAAGAATTAATTAAAAATTCACGTTTCCCTGTGGGTTCGACACCCCTGTTCTTGCCATACTGCAATAGATCTTGTGCACTTGCAAGGGTTACATTCTAAATCGATCAAGTTTTTGGCGCCGTTGCCGGGGATCGAACCCGGGTCACCCGCGTGAAGAGCCCTAAAAACTAAAAAGAAAGAATGAATAATATTCTAATTGCAAAAAATAATAATCCCTCTAAGAAACTCGTGGCTTCCCTTTTTATAATAGCCTAACCCTAATACCTCTCTCGATTGACATCTAAGAGTAATTTTCGTGAATTCCCGCCTAGCTTTGCATCAGATACTGCCTCGGTATTTTGCTCATAATTTTCTGTACCGAACTCGGATTGAGGTGATTCTTGAAGCGTTGGAAAGCTGACGACGAGCTCTACAACTTTTATGTTTTAGCAATTTCCTGAATCTGACGTCTTGAAGGTCCAAATTGAGCTGCAAGTCGCACTAAGTTCTCAATGACCCAAAATAGCAGTGTTTTGACATTATTTTCGGGATTCTTGGGCTGTTTTAGAAACTTGGACTGTATTTACCTGAAACACTTCAAATCTAGCAAATCTCATCAGATAGCCTTCATCGGACGGCTAAATATAGGTATTTAGGGGTGAAATATCATCATATTTAAACACTCAAAACAGAAAAATCCCTATCTGAATTAATCAAAATTTCACCGATTTCCCCGGCAGCGGCGCCAAAAACTTGATCGATTTAGAATGTAACCCTTGCAAGTGCACAAGATCTATTGCAGTATGGCAAGAACAGGGGTGTCGAACCCACAGGGAAACGTGAATTTTTAATTAATTCTTTTAGAGATTTTAAAAACGTCCCTAAGGAAGTACCAAAGGGCAGATTCAATTTTACCAAAAACTTAACGCACTTTTCCTAAATGCAGAAAAATAAATTAATCTAAACAATTAATTACTGATAAATCTACGAACAATATTAAAATGAGATCAAGGAATATGCTACCCCTGCATTCGCACTTTTCTATCATTAAACCCCACAGTTTCATTAAATCATCATTCACACCATCATTCATCTAGAAAAATGACTTGAAATAAAATATGATCATCAATCCGGCATACCCTATCTAAAAACAATGACTCAGCCTAACATTGCGGTATGAGTCATGTAAAAGCATAAGATCTCATGATATTTAGATCACGCATAATCAAAGACATAATCGCTTCACTTAGATCACCTGCAGTCCAGATCTAGCGATACGGCCGTTGATACGCCGTAATCAACGGTCATAACAAAGCATTTAAAAATATTTCAATCAACACAAACTTTGAGCAAAACGATTCCATGATAACAATAATAGTATGGTATTAATCATAAACATAGGTACTTATCTGGGATCGCATCTTCCCGATCTCTTGATTTAGCGCTCATCTTTGGTGTTTGATCTCCTTTTCTTTCAAAGTCATTCCTCTTTTATTTCTTCCAAAAGATATTTGCAATTGTTTTCCTAAATACAATCTATGAATTTCTCGAGAAAAATAATACAAATCCTAGGTACAATCTACCACCTGAATAAACCCTAGAAGAAGGAGAGAAGAAGACTTGAAAAGATGAAGAAAATATTCCCCAAAGTGAAGAGCCCTAAAACTAAAGAGAAAGAATGAATAATATTCTAATTGCAAAAAAATAATAATCCCTCTAAGAAACTCGTGGCTTCCCTTTTTATAATAGCCTAACCCTAATACCTCTCTCGATTGACATCTAAGAGTAATTTTCGTGAATTCCCGCCTAGCTTTGCATCAGATACTGCCTCGGTATTTTGCTCATAATTTTCTGTACCGAACTCGGATTGAGGTGATTCTTGAAGCGTTGGAAAGCTGACGACGAGCTCTACAACTTTTATGTTTTAGCAATTTCCTGAATCTGACGTCTTGAAGGTCCAAATTGAGCTGCAAGTCGCACTAAGTTCTCAATGACCCAAAATAGCAGTGTTTTGACATTATTTTCGGGATTCTTGGGCTGTTTTAGAAACTTGGACTGTATTTACCTGAAACACTTCAAATCTAGCAAATCTCATCAGATAGCCTTCATCGGACGGCTAAATATAGGTATTTAGGGGTGAAATATCATCATATTTCACTACTCAAAACAGAAAAATCCCTATCTGAATTAATCAAAATTTCACCGATTTCCCCGGCAGCGGCGCCAAAAACTTGATCGATTTAGAATGTAACCCTTGCAAGTGCACAAGATCTATTGCAGTATGGCAAGAACAGGGGTGTCGAACCCACAGGGAAACGTGAATTTTTAATTAATTCTTTTAGAGATTTTAAAAACGTCCCTAAGGAAGTACCAAAGGGCAGATTCAATTTTAAACACTCAAAACAGAAAAATGAGATTTGCTTGATATATGATGATATTTCACCCCTAAATACCTATATTTAGCCGTCCGATGAAGGCTATCTGATGAGATTTGCTAGATTTGAAGTGTTTCAGGTAAATCTGATCAGGTTTCTAAAACAGCCCAAAAATGTCAAAATCATCATTTTTATTGTCGAATTCGTGAAATCTAGCTAAAGAGAAAGTGAATATTCTAAAAAATAATAATTCTAGAGCTCGTCAGCTTTATAGCCTCAAATCACCTCTCGAGTTGACAAAAGAGTAATTTTCGAGATTCCATGGCTGCAGGATACTGTCAGTATTTTAAAATTTCTGTACCGAATCGGATTGAGGTGATTCTTGAAATTGGAAAGCTGACGAGCTCTACAACTTTTATTTTTTTAGAATCTGACGTTGAAGGTCAAATTAATATTTTAAGTTTCAATGACCCAAAATCTTTTTGACATTATTTTGATTCTTGCTTTTAGAAACTTGACATATTTCTTCAAATCTCAAATTCATCAGATAGCCTTCATCGGACTAAATATAGGTATTTATGAAATATCATTATTTAAACACTCAAAGCAAAAATCTATAGATTAATCAAATTTGATATCAACTTGATCGATTTAGAATGTAAGCATGAATACTCTTATGAAGAGAAGATGTCGAACCCAGAGAAGCGTGAATAATTAATTCTTTTAGAGATTAAAACGTCCTAAAATGATTCAATTTTACCAAACGCTTCTAAATCAAAAATAAATTTCTAAATTAATTCTTGATAAATCTGAACAATATTAAATGAGATCAAGAATATCTTAGATTCGATTTTCTATCATTAAAATATTTAAATCATCATTTTGTCATTCATCTAGAAAATGACGTATATGATCATCAATCATATTCTACAATGACTCATTTTGCGGTATGAGTCATGATAGCGTATCTTTGATATTTGATCACGACAATCGTAATTTTCTAGATGAATTGTGTGATTTTGAGATTACGAGTTGATTAATGATCAGTCATAACAAAACATTAAAATATTTTCAATCACACAAATTTAGCAAAGCGATTTGATAACAATAATTTGTATTAATCATAAACATAGGTACTTATTTATATCTTATCTTTGCTCATCTTTGGTGTTTGATCTCCTTTTTTCAAAATCATTCCTCTTTTATTTCTTAAAAGATATTTTGCAATTATTTTTCCTAAAACAATCGAATTTCTCAGAAAAATAATGCAAATCCGATCAATCTCTAAACCCTAGAAGAAGGAGAAGAAGACTTGAAAAGATGAAAATATTCAGTGAAGAGCCCTAAAACTAAAAAGAAAGAATGAATAATATTCTAATTGCAAAATAATAATCCTCTAAGAAACTCGTGGCTTCCTTTTATAATAGCCTAACCCTAATACCTCTCTCGATTGACATCTAAGAGTAATTTTCATTCTCCTAGCTTTATCAGATGCCTCTTATTTTGCTCATAATTTTCTGTACCGTACTCGGATTGAGGTGATTCTTGAAGCGTTGGAAAGCTGACGACGAGCTCTACAACTTTTATGTTTTAGCAATTTCCTGAATCTGACGTCTTGGAGGTCCAAATTGAGCTGCAAGTCGCACTAAGTTCTCAATGACCCAAAATAGCAGTGTTTTGACATTATTTTCGGATTCTTGCTTTTAGAAACTTGGACCATGTTACAAACACTTCAAATCTAGCAAATCTCATATAGCCTTCATCGGACGGCTAAATATAGGTATTTAGGGGTGAAATATCATCATATTTAAACACTCAAAACAGACAAATCCCTATCTGAGTTAATCAAAATTTCACCGATTTCCCCGGCAGCGGCGCCAAAAACTTGATCGATTTAGAATGTAACCCTTGCAAGTGCACAAGATCTATTGCAGTATGGCAAGAACAGGGGTGTCGAACCCACAGGGAAACGTGAATTTTTAATTAATTCTTTTAGAGATTTTAAAAACGTCCCTAAGGAAGTACCAAAGGGCAGATTCAATTTTAAACACTCAAAACAGAAAAATGAGATTTGCTTGATATATGATGATATTTCACCCCTAAATACCTATATTTAGCCGTCCGATGAAGGCTATCTGATGAGATTTGCTAGATTTGAAGTGTTTGTTCTTCCAAGTTTCTAAAACATTGAGAATCCAAATAATGTCAAAACACTGCTATTTTGGGTCATTGAGAACTTAGTGCGACTTGCAGCTCAATTTGGACCTTCAAGACGTCAGATTCAGGAAATTGCTAAAACATAAAAGTTGTAGAGCTCGTCTGTCAAACCTCAAGAATCCTCAATCCGAGTTCATTACAGAAAGTTATGAGCAAAATAGCGTATCTGATGCAAAGCTAGGCGGGAATTCACAAATTACTCTTAGATGTCAATCGAGAGAGTATTAGTTAGCTATTATAAAAGGAAACACGAGTTTCTTGATCATTATTATTTTTGCAATTAGATATTATTCATTCTTTCTTTTTAGTTTTTTCTTCACGGAATATTTTCATCTTTCAAGTCTTCTTCTCTCCTTCTTAGGGTTTATTCTAGATTGTCGATTTGCATTATTTTTCTAGAAATTCTAGATTGTATTTAAAACAATTGCAAATATCTTTTAAGAAATAAAAGAGGAATGACTTTAGAAAAGGAGATCAAACACCAAAAAGAAACTAAATCGATAAGATAATCCCCGATAAGTACCCATGTTTATGATTAATCTATTATTGTTATCATGGAATCGTTTTGCTCAAAGTTTGTGTGATTGAAAATATTTTAAATGCTTTGTTATGACCGTTGATTATTCGTATCGGCCGTAATAAAGATCTGGACCCAGTGATCTAAAACAGAGCGATTATGTCTTGATTTGTGATCTAAATATCATGAGATACGCTTATATTTTTCATGACTCATAGAAATTTGAGTCATTGTTTTAGATAGGGTATCTTGATTGATGATCATATTTTATTTCAAGTCATTTTCTGGATGAATGATGGTGTGAATGATGATTTAATGAAACTGGGTTTTAGATAGAAAAACTAATCAGATATTCTATCTCATTTTAATATTGTTGTAGATTTATCGATAATTGTTTAGATTAATTTATTTTTCCATTTAGGAAAAGTGCGTTAAGTTTTGGTAAAATTGAATGCCTTTGGTACTTTACGTTTTTAAAATTCTAAAAGAATTAATTAAAATTCACGTTTCTCAATTCGACATTTTGCCATCAATAGATCTTGTGCACTTCAGGGTTACATTCTAAATCGATCAAGTTTTTCGCCTCTGTGGAAATTGAAATTTGATTAAGATAGATTTTGTTTGAGTGTTTAAAAAATAATAATAATTATTATTATTATTATTATTATTTCCTATTTTTCTCTCTTTGATAAGATTTTGGAGTCTTTTAGGAAGTTTAGATTTTTAGGATACCTTCCTTGAAAATTTAGGAAGTAGAGATTTTAGGACTTCTTATTTAGATTTGGTAGGACTCTTTTTCCTTATCTTCCTCTTTTAGATATTTTTAGGATTTTCTAAATTTAGTCATTAACTTTTGTGGGACTTTTGTTTTAGGATTTTTAGGAATCTTTCATTCTTCTCCTTATTTTTCTCTTTTAGGAAAGATTTTATAGGATTTTCAATTTTAATTTTTAATTTTTTAATTTAATTTAAAAAAATAAAAAAAAAATTAAAAAATTAAAAAAAAAAATTTAATTCGAATTTAAAAAAAAAAAAAAAAAAAAAATTTAATTAATTTAAATTCGAATTTTAATTTTAATTTGAATTTAAAAAAAAAAAAAAAAAAATTTAATTAATTTAAATTCGAATTTTAATTTTAATTTGAATTTAAAAAAAAAAAATTTAATTAATTAATTAATTTTAATTTGAATTTGAATTTTAATTTGAATATAAAAAAAAAAAAAAAAAAAAAATTTAATTTAAATTCGAATTTTAATTAAAAAAAAAAAAAAGAAAAAAAAAAAAGAAGAAATCTTTCCTGCTGATATTGGCTACTGTTTATCATCTTTGTTTAAATCGTTTGAAAATTTGTGGGTTGTTGTGGATTCTTCAACCCTTTGTGAGTGTTGGTGTATGAGCTTTACTAATTCTCATCACCCACATCTTTAATCTTGAAATCGAAGAGCTTGTAGAATCAAGAGTCGGAGGAATCAATATCAACAATGAGACCATGGCGGACCAAAGGCAGAGAGATGAGAATAACAACAATGGAATGTCAATAATGGAAATAATAGAACAATAATTTTGATGAGTAGAACACTGGAGTATTATAACGATCCTGGTTTTACGAGGATCAATGTATTATGCATGCTCCCATTCCAGAACCTATGAATTCAAATCAAGAATGATTCAAATGCTACCAATTTTCCATGGGTTAGCAAATGAAAATCCATACGTTCTTAAATGAATTCACGGGTATGCAAAATATTAGTCCACAATGTCAAAGATAGAAGCTCACTCTTCCGTTCTCTTTAAGAGATAAGGCAAAACATGGTTCTATTCCTTGAACCACAATCTATTCAGAGTTGGCGACATCGTCAGCCTTAAAAAATATTTTCCCATGACTAAGGCTATTGAATTTTGGAAGATCCGGTTCTTTTCCCAACAACTCTAAATATTCCATGAATGTTGGGCGTTTTAAGAATTGATCAAGTTGCCCAAATCATCAAGTTCAAGGTGGCAACAAGTCCAAAGTTTTACAATGGGTGATTCAAGAGAGGCGCATGGTTGATGCATCTTGTGGTGGATCTTGTGCCACGAAGAAGTTAATTAGGGCATTGTTTGAAAAGTTATATCAAACTTGATACAAAGTGAGACAGAAGAACAACTGCACCTAAATCTCATGTGTTGACAAAAGGCGGATTATGCGATGTCAACAATAATGCCTCGATCTCTCAACAAAGGTTGACATCTTTGTCCAACAGATGAACATGTTGTTAGTGCTACCAAGCAAGCTAAAGCTCACACACATTGTTCAATTTGTGACCACCGGTCATAAATAATTGCCCTACTACCTTGTCATTCTTCCGATGAACCTAATCCTCAAGAGCAGTAAATGTGACTCAATCTTATCGGCGGTAGAAACATGTACTCCAATACCTACAATCCGAATGGAAAAATCACCCCAACTTAGGATGTGAATCGAATAAACCGGAAGAACATAGAGCCAACACAATGGGTGGACAACAACCTTTTCAACCAAATTTTCAACAAAATTTTCGTCCCATAATTTCAGAATTCTAATTTCCAGATTCCAATTTCAACGAATGCTCAATATTATCATCCAAATTCGACTCAAGAAAAATCAATTTCAATCGAATCTTAATCAATCTCATCGATTGAAGATTCGATCTAGAAGAAAAGCTTAGCATGCAATCTTTTCGGCGATGATAATGGACCAAATCGATCAATTGGCCAATCAATGAGTCGGCGAGGAAGGTAGGCTCATCAATAATCCTCGAGGCCAAGCACCATCGAAGCAGACCATCGAATAGTCAGGTTGAAAACATTCATTAGAAGTGGAGAGGTTGATAATCAAGTGGAAATGCTAGTGATGAAGAAGAGCGATGGAGGAAAAGAATCGAGAAAAGAAAGGAAAGGAAAAGGAAGAAAGGAAAAGAAAGAGACAAAGAGCGAGAGATAAGAAAAGTGCAAGAGCAAGGAAGAGAAAGGAAAGAAAAAATAATAGAGGAAGAGTTTCCTTCAACCGTCCAACAAGGGTGAAAAGAATCGAAATGGAATCACCTATGTCCCAAAGGCACCATTCCTCAATGCCTAACTCCTCCATCTAGAATGGGAAAGGGACAAAAATGGAAGAAATTTTGAAACATTCAAGCAAGTAAAGATAAATCTTCCATTACTTGAAACAATCAACAAGTCCCCGAAATCAAGTTTTCAAAGATTTGTGCACTCGGAAGAAAAGCGTACTCACGTTTCAAAGAAAGTGTTCCTAACAAATCAAGTCGATTCGATATTACGATTGAAACCCCATGTAAAAGACCGAGTCCCCATGTTCCATGTGTCATTGGTGGGCAACCAATTGGAAAGCGTTATTGGATTTGGGAGCAAGTGTTCGATCCCATACTCAATGTCGAAAACTTCGGATTGGGTGAATTGAAACCCACGACGGTCACACTCCAACGCGAGATAGATCGAAAAGAAGACCGAGGTGTTATCGAGGATGGTTGGAATAGACAAGTTTGTCTTTCCAGTGGACTTCGTTGTCTTAGACATGGAACCCTGAAATCAATCAATCAAGTCCCAATTATTCTTGACGTCCGTTTCTACAAGCTTGCATTAATTGTCGACAGAGTCATGGGCGTTTCTTTTGGAAACATGAAAGTCGCTTAACATATTCCATGCGATGAACCATTTCCCTAATGAGGATGAGGTCGAATGTTTTACATCGATCGGATGGAAGTGGTGGATGAAGCATTACCATCAATGCTCACCAAAGAGGAATTTGAAGCCTTTGTTAGCCATCTATGAGGACAAAGGGCTTGAAAGGAATCAGAAGAAAAGTCAAATTCATCATGTCAAGATGATAACTTATGTGAAGTTGTGACTAAGGTAGAACCACTACCCTCGAGGTAAAGGATGTCGACTCCATCAATTGAGCGACCACCAACCGTGGAATTGAAACAATTGCCCGAGTCCCTCAAATATGCTTTTACGGGACCTCGAGAAACACTTCCCAAATGATAATTTCATCCACATTATCGGAAGAACAAGAGAATGATTTGTTGAAGGTGCTGAAAGAGCACAAGGAGGCCATCGGATGGACCTTAGCTGATCTCAAGGGGATTGACCCATCAGTATGTATGCATAAAATACATCTGGAGGATGAGAGTAAACCATCGAGGGAACCACAGAGGCGACTTAATCCGAACATGCAAGAAGTCGTTTTAAAGGAAATCATTAAACTCCTCGATCTTTGGAATCATCTATCCGATCTCGATAGTGAATGGGTTAGTCCACAAATCGTTAGAAAAAGTCCGGCGGAATTACGATTGAAAGAAACTACGGAGGAGAATTGGTGCCCACTCGTGAAACTCGGATGGCGTGTGTGCATTGATTATCGAAAATTGAACACAGCCACCAGAAAAGATCATTTTCCCCTTCCGTTCATTGATCAAATTCTTGAGAAGTTAGCTGGGCAAGAGTTTTATTGCTTTCTTGATGGTTATTCGGGATACAATCAAGTGCCCGTTTCTCCAGCTGATCAAGAGAAGACAACATCCACGTGTCCAAATGATACGTTTGCATATCGAAGGATGCCAGTCGGCTTATGTAAGGCGCCGGCCACGTTGCAACGGTGTATGTTGGCCATATTGGCGGACATGATCGACAAATTCATCAAGTCTTCATGGGCGACTTCGGTTTTGGAAAAACATTTAATTCTTGTTTGAATCATCTTTCACAGTGTTGCAACGCGTTGTGTAGATTCCAAACTTGTTCTCAGCTGGGAAAAGAGCCATTTTATGGTTCAACAAGGAATTGTGTTGGGGCATATTGTTTCAACGAAAGGAATTGAAGTTGATAAGGCGAAGGTCGACTTAATTGCAAATTTACCACCTCCTAAAAGTGTTCGACAAATTCGATCATTTTTGGGGCATCTTTGAATTTTATAGAAGATTCATTAAGGATTTTAGCAAGGTGGCTAAACCATTGTGCACTTTGCTTGGCAAAGATGTTCCTTTTGATTTTGATGAGGATTGCATAAAGGCATTCCTAAAATTGCGTGAACTCTTATCAAATGCACCAATAATCCAACCAGGATTATTCTTTACCATTCGAACTCATGTGTGATGCATCGATTATGCGATCGGAGATGTCTTAGGGCAAGGGTGAATAAATTACCTCACGTAATTTATTATGTTAGCAAGACATTAATTGATGCCCAATCAATTACACCACCAAGAAGGAATTATTAGGCATGGTGTATGCTCGGACAAATTCCGTTCCTATTTGCTTGGATCGAAAATAGTGGTCTTTTAGACCACTGCTTTGAAATATCTTTTAGCAAAGAAGGATGCGAAACCAAGGCTGATCCGTTGGATCACCTTCTCCGAATTCAACTTTGAGATTAAAGATAAAAGGGGTTGAGAACGTTGTGTGGTGATCATCCGAGAATTACCTGAAGAATCATCTATACCTGAGACCATCCGTGACACATTTCCGGATGAACATTTGATGGCAATTGATGTAGCTGGTGCAAAAGTTCCGTGGTTTGCTAACATCGTGAATTATCACAGTCATGGCGTAATTCCCAACCGAAAGTGGGGTAAGAATGATAAGAATCTCTTTTTCTCCCAAATAAAATACTATTTCGGGATGAACCATATTTGTTTAAATTGCTCGGATCGGATCATTAGGAGATCGTGCGGAAGACGAGCAACTAAGCGTCCTAAATTTTTGCCATCTTTGGGGCTGTGGAGGCCATTTCGAGACGAAGACCGCATGAAAATCCTTCAAAGCGGATTCTACTGGCCCTCAATCTTTCGTGACGCTGCTCAATACTGCAAGGAATGCCAACGGTGTCAACAGCTTGGCAATATTTCACGACGAAATATGATGCCCCTTAATCCAATTCTGATTGTTGAAATTTTCGATGTTTGGGGGATTGACTTTATGGGTCCTTTTCCACCATGCTTTGGGTATTCATATATTACGGTGGTCATTGACTATGTCTCCAAATGGATTGAAGCTGTGGCAACCCGATCAAATGATCACAAGGTTGTGGTCAAATTTCTGAGAGAACATGTGTTTAACCGATTCGGGATCCCAAGAGCAATCATCAGTGATGGCGGTTCGCATTTTTGCAATAGCCATTTTGCCACTTTAATGAAGAATGCAGCGTCACTCACAAAGTCGCTAGGCCGTACCATCCACAGACTAGTGGTCAGGTGGAAGTGTCTAACCGGGAAATCAAGCGAATTCTAGAAAAGGCGGTACGACCGGATAGAAGAGATTGGTCAAACCGGCTATCTGATGCTTTGTGGGCCTATCGTACTGCATTCAAGACACCGATCGGAATGTCTCCCTTCAGAATTGTCTACGGGAAGGCATGTCATCTTCCTGTCGAATTGGAGCATAAGGCATTCTGGGCGATCAAGCGATTTAATTTCGATATGCAAGCGGCAGGTCGAATCGAAGGTTACTGATTGAGTGAATTAGAAGAGTTACGCTCGATGCGTATGAAAATTCAAAGATGTACAAGGAAAGGTACAAAAGTTGCACGATCAATTAATTTCTGGAAGGAGTTTCATGTTGGCCAAAAGTTTGGTTATTCAATTCCCGACTTAAGCTTCATCACTGGAAATTGAAATCTAGATGGGAAGGCCCGTTTGAGTTGTTTCCATTAGTGAGCACGTGCAATTGAAATTCAAAGCCTTCAGGACAATCGAGTTTTCAAAGTGAATGGGCAAAGACTCAAACCAATGTTTGAGCCGATGAGCTTTAAGATTGAGGCGATGCACCTTAGTGATCCGATTCTTGATCAATGAAGAGGTCGAGTCGACACTTAAACTTAAACTCGCTTCGGAGGCAACCCGGTGTGTTTTATTTAGGAGTTGGACACAGGTTTAGTTTAGGATTTAGGATTTATTTCTCTTTTCGTATGTTTAGTTCTAGAATATTAGTTTTAGTTTAGTTTAGGTTATTTTTAATTTCCAAATTAGTGTAGCCACATTACCTTCAATCTATTTTTGGTCATGTTCTAATTTGATGCCCATATTCTCTGCACCTGATCTTTGTGTTGAGGTACTTTTCAACAGGTTTGGGGGTACCTACTTATTTCAAACAATGAGGACATTGTCATTTTTAGGTTTGGGGGTATGTATGATTATCTATCTTTCATCACTTATTTTTGATTTTCTTTGAAAAAAAAAAAAAAAAAAAAAAAAATTTTTTGGAACCATCATACATGATTTACTTTGCAATAGTTTTCAAACTTTAGTTGATGATGCATGTGAATTTAATTTTGAGAATATTGATGTCATATTTTGAATACTTGTATCTAGGATGATGAAGCTTAATGTGATAATTTGTGGATGACTCTGAAATTCATGCTTAGAATTTTTGCACTTATACCAAGCTAAGACTTAGAAATCGATGAACTATTTTGAACGTTGAATCTTAGGTTCTTAGTGGAGACTAAACCCAGTAAGCTTTAGAGCTAATTTGCCGTCATTGATGAGTGAATATATAAACTCGGAGTTTTCTTTGAATACGAATTATTTTGCATAATCTCATACATTTTATTTTGGCTTGTGACTTTGCATGATATCAAATTCATATTATTGTGTTAGAACGCATCGATATCTACTCAAGACAAATAAAGGTTACCATCTTTTAAGGAAATGATTGAAGGCCATCTTTGGCTCGTTTGTGCTTAAAATGCCCCACCTCATATAAATTTATCCTTCTAGTACCCTTTGAGCCTATAGAAAAATTTACCCTTATACATTCTTTGATAAGCCACGTTAACTTTAACCTTCACAATTTACGAAAATTTAGCTTTACCCTTCTTATTTAGAAATTAGGAACGAGGATGAAAATGAGCGAAAAGAGAGTAAGTGGAGAGATAATGAGTTATGGTGTTTGAGAGTGTATGGCAATATATAAAAGAAAAAAGGAGAGAAAAGAAAAAAAAAAAAAAGAAATGAAAAATGAGGTGCTTCAAGAAAAGGAAATTCAAAAGAGAAGAAAGAATGAGAAAAGAAAAATATTGAAAAGAAAAAAAAAATGGTGAGAAATTAGAAAAGAAAAAGAAAAGAAAAGAAGAGAAATATAAAAAAAAAAAAAATCAGAAGTTAGTTCCTTTTCCAATTTCTCAGAAATTTTGAATCACAATTTCCTTTCTTTCTTACCCTTACCTGAGCCCCATTACAACCCTACAAAAGACCTTCATGATCCGATCTTGCATTGGTAACTGTCTTGTGGAGAGTCAATATATAATACTTATGACACTTGATATGACATGCTTAGGATATACAAGTATCTGTTCTTATGAGATTTATTTTTGTTCATTGATTGCATCGTGTTTCATTTATCAAGTGAGACCTTTTATTTGCTTTGTATTGATCTCTCACATGTGTGAAAACTTACCAATCATCGGAGTGATTTTATTTTGAGAGTATACCTAAAGTGAGGATTGAGTCAAGACAATGAGATCCGATGATTTCCGTTTGGACTAGTTACGAGATGGATGAATCTTGGTTTTGGTATGCACACACTAATGAATGGATGAGTTATCTAACGATTTGGAGCATTAGACTAATTTGAATGGATATTGGTATGATTAGTGTAACATTGTTATTTAAAATTGAGAATTTGCATGTTGAATTGATTATTGATTTTGAGCTTTGAAGTTAAATATATGTAATAAAATCAGATTTTGAAAACTCAATTTTACCGATGGTTTGAAATTTTTGGAAGTTTGTGGGTAACTTCAACGCAAACCCTCGTGAGACACAACTCCTCCACTAGGGATCACCTAGGGTTTAAAGGCTTGTTGCACATGCTAAGTGCAATCGTGTTCCCTACGAAAGTGGCATTTAAATTTTAGGATGTTAGTTTGATTTGCTTTATATTTCTATCATTCTCTTTGCTCGAGGACTAGCAAAGTGTAGGTTTGGGGGTGTGATGAGTAGTGAAATATGATGATATTTCACCCCTAAATACCTATATTTAGCCGTCCGATGAAGGCTATCTGATGAGATTTGCTAGATTTGAAGTGTTTCAGGTAACATCCAAGTTTCTAAAACAGCCCAAGAATCCCGAAAATAATGTCAAACACCTATTTTGCTAAACTTAGTGCGACTTGCAGCTCAATTTGGACCTTCAAGACGTCAGATTCAGGAAATTGCTAAAACATAAAAGTTGTAGAGCTCGTCGTCAGCTTTCCAACGCCTCAAGAATCACCTCAATCCGAGTTCGGTACAGAAAGTTATGAGCAAAATACCGAGGCAGTATCTGATGCAAAGCTAGGCGGGAATTCACGAAAATTACTCTTAGATGTCAATCGAGAGAGGTATTAGGGTTAGGCTATTATAAAAAGGGAAGCCACGAGTTTCTTAGGATCATTATTATTTTTTGCAATTAGAATATTATTCATTCTTTCTTTTTAGTTTTTAGGGCTCTTCACTTTGGGGGAATATTTTCTTCATCTTTTCAAGTCTTCTTCTCTCTCCTTCTTAGGGTTTATTCGGTAGATTGTACCTAGGATTTGCATTATTTTCTCTCGAGAAATTCATAGATTGTATTTAGGAAAAACAATTGCAAATATCTTTTGGAAGAAATAAAGAGGAATGACTTTGAAAGAAAAGGAGATCAAACACCAAGATGATGGCCTAAATCGATAGATCGGGAAGATCGATCCCCAGATAAGTACCCATGTTTATGATTAATACCGCAGTCTATTATTGTTATCATGGAATCGTTTTGCTCAAAGTTTGTGTGATTGAAAATATTTTAAATGCTTTGTTATGACCGTTGATTGCGCGTATCAACGGCCGTAATCGCTAGATCTGGACTCGATCTAGTGTAAGCGATTATGTCTTGATTGTCGTGATCTAAATATCATGAGATCGCTATGCTTTTACATGACTCATACCGCAATGTTAGGCTGAGTCATTGTTTTTAGATAGGGTATGCCGGATTGATGATCATATTTTATTTCAAGTCATTTTTCTAGATGAATGATGGTGTGAATGATGATTTAATGAAATTGTGGGTTTTAATGATAGAAAAGGGGTACGAATCTGGGGTAGCATATTCCTTGATCTCATTTTAATATTGTTCGTAGATTTATCAGTAATTAATTGTTTAGATTAATTTATTTTTCTGCATTTAGGAAAAGTGCGTTAAGTTTTTGGTAAAATTGAATCTGCCCTTTGGTACTTCCTTAGGGACGTTTTTAAAATCTCTAAAAGAATTAATTAAAAATTCACGTTTCCCTGTGGGTTCGACACCCCTGTTCTTGCCATACTGCAATAGATCTTGTGCACTTGCAAGGGTTACATTCTAAATCGATCAAGTTTCCCTCTTCACTTTCTAGCACTAAAACCAGAAATCTAGATTTGAGTTTTGCCTTTTAGTTCCCATTTTCCACCATCAATATCTAAGCTTTTGCTAGAACTAGGTCCTAGTCTACCTCTTCTACCTTCTAGCCTTCAAACCTTAGAAGCCAAGACCATTTCCTCTACCCATTTACTTTCGGAAGCTCATCGAGGACGCTCTCACATAAAGATCCACGATGCTATAAGGGCCCGAGAGCTCTGGCTCTCCCCTCTTTTCCTCTACCTTTTTGGCTTTTCCTCTAACCTAGAATTGAGCCGTTACGCTACCCATATTTCGGCAAACGGGAAGGGCTTAATAGGATCTGTGTGCCTTCGGGCAAGGGGAAGTGCCACTCATTTTGTTTCTTTTTTTCATATATATATATATATATATATATATATATATATATATATATATATATATATATATATATATATAAACCAGCCACACAGACCCGGGCATAGTAGAGACTGCTTATGAGCGGGTCAATCGGGTGTTAGCGTCAATCGGGTGCCTAACACCTTCCCGATTGATAACTGAAGCCCCTACCCAAGGGTCTTTGGCGTGGATTGGTAAATCAGAGTCATATTTAGCACTTTCGTGCTTTCAATATTGAGTTGGGTTTCCTGGGACATCAAAAGCTCCGGGTGGCGACTCTATATTTTTCATACGAGCGCGTTGTCATGACTGATTTGATAAAAATCAACGGTTGCACAGTTTTTGAATAAGGTGTGGCAGTAGAATTTTTCTTTTTCTTTTTTACTTTCTATTGCAACTAAAGTTATATATTAAAGTACATCAAGCAGATAGCTTCAATGTTCCGCATGATTCTTCGGCTAAGACCTATGCTAATGATAGACTATTCGATTGAAGATAACTCTCATAGCTCTAGGAGTGTAGATGCGAATTTTTGTACAATGCTTAAAATTTTGGGGCAGTTTTTGTATGAAAAGTAATAAACATAGGACAGATTTGTTGCGGACAAAATACATGCGGCTGACATGCCACGATACGACTCGTTACACTGACCTGCATTAATTGATTGATCGGTTTTAAAGTGTACCCTTGCAAGTGCACAAGTTCGATTGTAGCACGGCGAAATTAAGGGTGTCGAACCCACAGGGAAGCGCAAAATTAAATTAATTTTAAAGAGATTTCAAAGACCCAAGGAAGTACCAAGGGTGAGAGATTTCATTGTCAAGATTTACCACTACACAATGCAATAATCAAAAGAACTAAATCAAGCTATGCACGGATGAACTATGATTAAGAAATTAACAATGATGAAATGATCAAGGAGTTGCTAACCCTAGATTTATAACTTTTCTACAATCAACCACACAATTTCATGTTAAATCATTATACCATCATTTAACTACAAGAAAAACGAATCGATGAAAATGCAATTATTGATTCGGCATACCCTATCCGAACACTATGACGCATCCAATCACGGCATGCATCATGCGAAAGGCATAGCGTATCTCAAATTCAAAATCACAACCGTAAGAATCAATCGCACGGCATCCTATATCGATCTACAAGATCGATCTAGGTGGAATAATTCGTTTATTGTCGCCGATCACACGACGGCTATAAACGAGTATTCGATGATAACACAATGAAGCACACACTAAAAGCCGTACGATTCAATAATTCTAACAAGAAATTGTAAGCTTAAAAGTAAGTTAGTTACTCATCTAGGGGTCGCTTCCTCCTTGAACGAGGGGTTTAGCCGCTCATCCTTGATCCACACGCACAATGTAAATCGAAAGCCATCACAAAAATTGCTCTTTTATTTATCAACCGCTTGATCTTTTTGGAGAAGATCACAACCTTACACAGCTTTTTATCTAAATACAAAACTAAAAATAACAAAGAAAAAATTGCTAAAGGCCCTAAGAAAATCTACCGAGCAAAAGTCTCCCTAAAACCCTAAACATCCTGTTGTTTAAATAGGGCCCGGGCTAAAATTATTCCATATCCGAATCAATAGATTGAATTTTGAAATCAATCGATTGAATTTCGAATTCAATCGATTGAATTCAAAATTCGAATTTTGGAGGGTTATTAGCATTCCCAAAATCAATCTATTGAATTTAAGGAATTCAATCGATTGATTTTCGAAAATCAATCTATTGAATTCAATCTATTGATTTTGGAAATCAATCTATTGAATTTCCAAATTCAATCTATTGATTTTGGCGGCTCATTTAATTTCCAAAATCAATCTATTGAATTTAAGGAATTCAATCGATTGATTTTCTAAAATCAATCTATTGATTTTGGTGGCTCATTTGCATTCCCGAAATCAATCTATTGATTTTTTTGGAAATCAATCTATTGATTTTGGAAATCAATCTATTGATTTTTGGGCAACTTTTTAAACTCAATCGATTGAGTTTCAAATCTCAATCGATTGAAATGACATGTGACATATTTAACTCTCGAAACTGTGGCTAGACCAATCAGTCTTTTTCACGGATTTCAGTGCTTCCGCTTGCTCCATGGTCCAAAGTTCATATAGTCCCTTAATTTTATTCACTTAAGCTCTTTCAACATCCCACGGTCCGTAACACCTGAAACCACTAAAACTATACAAGCCGTTAGAATGCCTTCATCGGATAGCTAAATGTTAGTATTTAGGGTGCGAAATATAGTCATATTTCGACACAGATCACACCCCCAAACCTGCACTTTGCTAGTCCTCGAGCAAAGAGAATGATAAATATGTCAAGACAAATTAAACTAACATCCTAACAAAAATTAAATGCCACTTTCGTAGGGAGCACGATTGCATTTAGCATATGCAATAAGCCTTTAAACCTCTAGGTGATCCCTAGGGGAGGAGTTGTGTCTCCTGAAGGTTTTCAGTGAAGATACCTACAAACTTAACAAAAAAACAATTTTCAAAATCATCGATAGAAGAGTTTTCAAAAATCGGTTTATATAATATATATACCTTTAAAATCAAAAACCAATAATTATTTCAGCATGCAAAAGTTCATTCTCAAATACCAATGGCATGATAATTCCACTGTTGTTTATTCCAATTAACCCAATGCTCTGATTTTTAGACCAAAATTTATTTATGCCTAGAATGTCGTGTGCACATGTGCCAATGCTTAAATCATTTCATTGCTGGATTAATCCAAATCGGGAATCATCGGATCCAAAGTTTCACTCAATCCTCACCTTAGGTATACACTTAAAACAAAATCGCTGATAAATGATTTACTTTTTTGCACACATGTGAGAGAGTTATAATACAAACAAAAGGTCTCACATGATATAAGAAAACGGTGCATCAAAGAATTAAAAGAAATCTCATGATGAAAGATATTTGTATCTTAAGCGCTATACCAACCACCATAGTCATTGCATCATCACTCTCCACAAGGCATTTTACCCAGATCGGATCACGAAGGTCTTTCTATGGTTGTAATGGGGCTCTGTTAAGGTTATGAAAGAAAGGAAAATTGATTCAAATTTCTCGAGAAACTAGAAAAGAAATACAATTTAATTTTCTAACTTTCCACTCATTCTTTCTCGGATTTTTCAGAATTTCTCTCTTTTCCTTTTTCTTCTTTCTTTTCATTCCTTTTTTTTTTTTTTTTTTTTTTTTTTATAATTTTATGCACAAATTTTTCTGCCATATGCTCCTTGCAAGTATTATCGGCATGACTCTCCACTTTCTCTCTTGTTCTTGTCCCTCTTTCCTAATTTCTCAGAGATTGAAAGGTAAAGTTTTGTATTCTCTTTTTTTTTTTTTTTTTTTTTTTTTCAAACTAGTGTGGGGTATGGTTAATATAGCTTCGCAAAAAATTTTCAATCAAGGCTCAAAAGGGGGTGCAACAAGGAAAATCAATATAAGGTGGGGTATTTTAGGCGTAAACTTGAGCCAATGATGGCCTTTGATCATATCCTTTCACGATGGTAATGATGCCTATTTGTCTTGAGTTTAAATGCAATGAGTTTTAGCGCAATGATATAAAGCATGCGAAATAAACAAACCGAGATAAAATGTATGAGATTTCAACAATTAAGCACGAATTTCAAAGATACTCCGAATTTATTTTAGCACTCATCAAGAATGAGGACAAAGTTCTAAATCTCACGGGTTTAGTCTTTCTTAGGATCCTAGAATTCCAAATTTGGACAAATCTTTTAATTTCCAGATTCAAGCATGGCGAAGTGCAAAAAAAATTTCTAGGCATAAAATTCAAATTAATCTTTAAATATTCACAATGGAATTAATTATCCTAAACAACAATAGTTTTATCATGGCATAAATATTTGAAAATTAAAATTTTATATGCATCAGTGATTAAAGTTTGAAAACTACGCCAAAAATAAACAACGATGATTTTTTATTTTTTATTTTTTAATTTTTTATTTTTTTATTTTTTAGTATTGAAGGTGCATATAAAATGTGGTCAAACATATACTGCAAAAGTTAAAAATCATGAACCACGCATTTGAGCACACCACCCCCAAACCTGATGTTTCCAATGTCCTCGTTGGATTGTTGCAGGAACCCCCCAACTGTTTTTTTTTTTACTATCCTAATGCAACAATGAACGAAAAATAAAAACAAAGTTACAATAACAAACAAGTTTTAAACCCTAACACCGTTCTAGAGACGAAACTAAAATCCTAAAGCTAAAACAGAAATCAATCCCTCATTCATCGTTGCTTGTCATTCCGGGTTTCGATTTTGGAAATGCATAACGCCACATCTCCTCAGTGAGTCCGACCGCGCCGGGTGGTGGTATTGGGGCTTGAGGCGGTGATGTTGGTGGGTCATTTTCAACTTCAATGGATCGAGTAAAATGTGGTGAGTTTATGATCATGTATTCCAATGCTGAAATCGGCGAAGTCGATTGTGGAGATACCAAGTCAAGATCAATGATCTCCTGATTTGATAAATCGAGCGATTGGTGTGGCGAATCCCGACGCGACTTTTTCCTTGCTGGTTCAGCAAGGCGTTTGGTTGCGGAACGTGTGCGGTATCGGATTGAGTCCATGGATCGAAGCTGGGGATAACACATTCTAAGAAACCGAGGGATTGTTTTCAAAAAAAAAAAAAAGTAGAGCTACGTACTTCTTAAATAAGTGAAAACCAAAAACTATCCTAAAAATAACTAAGCTAAGATTGGAAATTTTGGGACTGATTTTCGGATGGTTCAGAAATAGCATCAGTCAATCGATTGGAATGTGAAAATCAATCGATTGACTGAGTGCAGAAGGAAATTTGTGCTGGCTTTGAAAAGAATTTTCCTTTTAAAGGTCATATCGAAATTTGCGCCAAATCATCAAATTGGAGGAAACCTTCAATATTTAAATCGATTAAAACCAATTTGTGTACTAGGTGACTTTCCAATTGAGTGGTCTCTTTCCAATTGAGTTGCCAACTCAATCGATTGAAGGAGTTAATTGATAAGACCAAGAAAACATTTGTTTAATCCAATTTTCAATCGATTGAAAATTTCAATCGATTGAACAATATGTGAGGTCATTCACTCATTTAATGCATGGCTATTTCCAAGGAGTCTCCTACCTTTTTTTCAATCGATTGAAATGAGCCTTGCATTGATTTCTCCCACAGCACATTAATGCATGTGACAAGGGCTTTGACTAATAGCCCTTTATCTCAACCGATTGAATTTTTAAGAAGAGAATTCAATCGATTGAAACCAAAAAGGAAAATGGAGTGGGTGATTTGAAAAGTCATGTGATATGACTTTGAATTAACTTGTGGCAGCAAGAGTACTATGCGATCAGCTCGATCGATTGAATTTTATTTTCATTCAATCTATTGAGCAGAATTTCACCTTTATGCTAAAAATATCCTGAGTCAATCAATTGACTCCGATCTTTTAACACAACAATCGAGGACCATACAACTAAAATCTATCCCACTGGGTTGCCTCCCAGGAAGCGCTGAGTTTACGTGTCGACAGCTCGACCGATTCTTCATCACATTGGCGGCTCAAGGAGATCTGTTTCTTCAGCCATCATTTGAAACTTTGACTCCAACAGCGGTTTAAGCCGTTGACCATTTACTTTCAGAATTCGATTATCTTTGATGTCTCTAATCTCGACAGCACCAAATTCAGATGTGGAAATGACCTGAAAAGGTCCCTCCCATCTTGATCGTAATTTTCCCGGATGAAATTTTAACTTTGAATTGAACAACCAAACTTTTTGCCCCGGATGAAATTCCTTTCTGGAGATTAACTCATCGTGAAGCCTTTTGGATCTTTCCTTGTAAAGTCTAGCATTATCATATGCATCATAACGTAACTCATCGAGTTCATTTAATTCTTGAGCGGCGATTAGATCCAAAGATTGCATGTCAAAATTAAACCATTTGATTGCCCAAAAGGCTTTGTGTTCAATTTCAACTGGAAGGTGACACGCCTTCCCAAACACAAGCCGAAATGGAGACATTCCAATTGGTGTCTTGAATGCCGTCCTATATGCCCAAAGAGCATCCGATAGGCGAAGAGACCAATCCTTTCTATCTGATTACGGCGGTCTTTTCTAAAATCCGCTTGATTTCACGATTCGACACCTCAACTTGACCACTAGTTTGCGGATGGTAAGGTGTTGCCACTTTGTGAGTGACTCCATATTTCTTCATTAGAGTTGCAACGGATTGCAAAAGTGTGAACCACCATCACCGATGATTGCTCGGGTATTCGAATCGGTTGAACACGTTCTCCTTAAGAAACTTTACCACCACCTTGTGGTCATTCGATCGAGTGGCTATAGCTTCCACCCATTTTGAAACATAATCTACAGCCACCAAAATGTAGAGAAACCCAAATGATGGGGGAAATGGTCCCATAAAGTCGATTCCCCAAACGTCAAAAATTTCGACAACTAAAATCGGGTTCAACGGCATCATGTCTCGTTTAGAAATATTTCCCAATTTTTGACATTTTACACATCCCTTGCAATAATCCATTGCATCGCGAAAGATAGTGGGCCAGTAGAATCCACTTTGTAAAATTTTGAATGCGGTCTTTCGTCCCCCAAAGTGACCTCCACAAGCTCCATTATGACAGAAATTCATCACGCTTGATTGTTCTTCTTTGGGCACACATCGTCGGATTATCTGATCAGAGCAGAATTTAAACAAGTGTGGTTCATCCCAGAAGTAGTGTTTCACTTGGGAGAAGAACAAATTTTTATCATTTTTGCCCCACTGCAATGGGATTTGACCCGTAACCAGGTAATTGACAATGTTTGCATACCAAGGAGTTCCATTTAGAGCCGCACGGATAACCATCAATTGCTCATCGGGAAAGGTATCTCGAATAGGTTCTGCAAAAGATGTTGCTTCAGGAAGTATACGAGACAAGTGGTCTGCAACCACATTTTCAACTCCCTTTTTGTCTCGTATCTCAAAATTGAATTCTTGCAGCAATAGAATCCATCTGATCAGTCTTGGCTTTGTAGTCTTCTTGGCCAATAAGTACTTAAGTGCGGAATGATCGTAAAAATTACGATCTTGGACCCGAGCAAGTATGACCGAAACTTGTCCAATAAACCATGTACCCAATAATTCTTTCTCTGTGGTGGTGTAGTTTATTTGTGCGTCGATCAGTATTTTACTTGCATAGTAAATTACATGAGGTAATTTATCTACTCTTTGGCCTAAAACCGCTCCAATTGCATAATCTGATGCGTCGCACATTAGTTCAAAGGGAAGCGAGTAATCTGGAGGTTGAATTATGGGAGCATTGGATAACAGTTCTCTTACTTTCAAAAATGCCTTCATGCAATCATCATCAAAGATGAAAGGAACATCCTTCCCAAGCAAGGTACATAATGGTTTAGCCACCTTGCTAAAATCTTTGATAAATCTTCTGTAAAATCCCGCATGTCCCAAAAATGATCGGATTTGTCTAACACTCCTTGGTGGTGGCAAATTAGCAATTAAGTCGACTTTTGCCTTGTCGACTTCAATTCCTTTCTTGGAAACGATATGCCCTAACACAATTCCCTGTTG
Source organism: Chloranthus sessilifolius (assembly GCA_021018995.1). Classification (NCBI taxonomy): domain Eukaryota; kingdom Viridiplantae; phylum Streptophyta; class Magnoliopsida; order Chloranthales; family Chloranthaceae; genus Chloranthus; species Chloranthus sessilifolius. The sequence continues at coordinate 29,985,819 of CM037587.1, read as the reverse complement.
AACCATAAAATGACTCTTTTCCCAGCTTAAAACAAGATTAGATTCTACACAACGTTGTAATACCTGTGTCAAATGGTTCAGACACATTTCAAAGGTCCTCCCAAAAACCGAGAAGTCGTCCATGAATACTTCGATAAATTTGTCAACCATATCCGAGAATATTGCTAACATACAACGTTGAAAAGTGGCCGGCGCATTACAAAGTCCGAAAGGCATCCTTCGATATGCAAAGGTTCCATAAGGGCAAGTGAACGTTGTCTTTTCTTGGTCTGATGGAAATCTGAGTGCACTTGATTGTATCCCGAGTAACCATCAAGAAAACAATAATATTCTTGTCCTGCCAACTTTTCTAGAATCTGATCAATAAATGGCAGGGGAAAATGGTCCTTTCTCGTGGCAGTGTTCAATTTCCGATAATCGATACATACACGCCATCCAGTGGTCTCACGTGTAGGCACCAATTCCCCCTCGGTGGTCTCCTTCACTGTTATTCCCGATTTCTTTGGAACAATCTGAATTGGACTTACCCATTCACTATCTGAAATTGCATAAATGATTCCTGCATCAAGTAATTTGATAATCTCTTTCAAAACAACTTCTTTCATGTTGGGATTCAGCCGTCTTTGTGCCTCTCTTGATGGTGTGCTACCTTCTTCAAGGTGGATCTTGTGCATACACTCACGGATCTATCCCTTTTAGATCGGCTAATGTCCATCCGATTGCTCTTTTATAGTCCTTGAGTACTCCAATTAGTTCTTCTTGCTTTTCGACAAAGTTGCGAGATTATCACGAAGTGTTTCAGATGGTCCCTGTGAAAACATACTTAAGTGAATCGTAATCGTTTCAACTCAAGATTTGGTGGTTGCTCAATTGAAGGCATCAATTTGGGTTTTCCACCATGTAATGGTTCAATTCGTGCCTTCCATGGCTTCTTCTCCCGAGACATTGAGATGGTGTTCATTTCCTCGAAATTTTGCTCAACACTTCCTCCTCATCATAGATTGCCGAAGGCGGTTTCAAATTCCTCCTTGGTGAGCATCGAGGGAAGCGCTTCTTCAACCACTTCATCAACTGGTCAATATAAAAGCAATCAACCTCTTCTTCGTTGGAAAATGGTTCATAGCATTGAACACATTCAATCTCACTTTCATATTTCCAAAGGAGACATCCATCACCACATGACGCTTAATACGGGCATTCGCAGAGTAGCAAGGAAAGGACGCCCAAGGATAATGGGGACTTGGTTTTCGGATTTGACCCGTTGTTCCATATCCAAAACAAGAAAGGCCTCAGGAAAGACAAATTTATCGATTCCTACCAAGACGTCCTCGATGATACCCCTAGGTCGTCTTTCAGACCTATCTGCTAATTGAAGTGTTACCGCAGTTGGTTGCAATTCACCTGTGCCTAATTTTTCAGACACGCAGAGAATGGGATCAAGTTCACACTTGCTCCCAAATCTAAAAGTGCTCTTTCAATTGTTTGTCCACCAATAACACATGTAACAGCTTGGGACTGTGGTCCTTAAGCTTTGGTGGCGCATTCAACTTCAGGATGGAACCCGGCTTGATTAGTCAGAACACTTTTTGGACACATGTGTACGTGTCTTCCTCTTCGGTGCATAAGTCCTTGAAGAACTTGGCGACGCGAGAACTTGGTTAATGGCATCGAGCAAGGGAAGATTAATCTTTACTTGCTTAAACGTTTCAAGAATATCGTCCATTTTGAAGGACCCTTCCCAACTGATGGAGGTGTAAGGCACTGTGAATGGTGCCTTAGGTGTATGGGGATTTATTTCCATTCTTTGGATCCACTTCAAGTTCTGTCGAACATTTTTGGGATTTTCGTTCTTCTTCTCTTTCTCGGTTCTTCTTCCTTTTACTTTTTTTTATTTCTTGACTTTAGATGGAATTTCAACTTGGTTGTCGACCACCGACCACTTCTCAAGAGACCGTTCTGACCTTGGTGATGGTCGTTGATGGCCCTTCACCGGATGGTGCGTGGCCTGCGGTTGTTGATAGGTTGGCTAGGAAGCCTTCCTCTTCTCTTTGACTCATTTGGTTAGCCAATTGCCCGATCCGATCTTGCATTTTAGCCATAGGTGTACGCTTGCATAGTTTGTTGTTGAGCTTGCGAGTTTGCATCAATTTTTCTTCAAAATCAATTCCTTGAACTTGAAGCATTGGTTTGGTTGAAATCGATGTTGACGATGCTCGAATATGGGTCCGATAATTCAAATTTTGTTGGAAATTGAATTTCGTTGGAAGTTAGAATTCGTGTGGATGAAGACCTTGTTGTCCACTTGATGTATTTGCTTTATCTTCTTGGTTTCCTTGTCCGGTTTGACTTGATCCTCCCACCCTAAGTTAGGATGGTTTTTCCACTGTGATTGTAGGTGTTTGAATAAGGATTCCTATCTTGCCGTTGATATGACTGAGTCACATTAACTTGCTCCTGGGGATTTGATTCTTCGGGAAAAATCATCAGAGTGGTTGGACACTCGTTAGATGTGTGACCTTGATTCTCACAAACAGCGCAAACAATAGGTGCATTGAGGGTTTTAGCTTGCTGAGTTGCGGCAAGCAACATATTCATTTGTTTTGACAACATATCCACTTTTGTTGACAACTCAGAGGTATTGTTGTTAACGTCAAACAACCCCTCTTTTGTCAACACATGAGACTTTGTTGATAAATCACGATTAACACGTCCCAAAGTTTCGCTTTGCATTGAGGTTTGACTCAACCTTTCGAATAGAGTCCAAATTTCGTCATGCTCTTTTATGGAATAGGATCCTCCACACGATGCATTGACCATACGTCTTTCTTCTGGGATCAATCCATTGTAAAAACTCTGAACTTGTTGCCATCTTGGAATATGATGATTAGGGCAGCTTCTAAGCAATTCCTTAAAACGCTCCCAACATTCGTGAAATGTTTCAGCAGGTTGCTGAGCATAAACCAGAATTTTCGGCGTAACTCGTTGGTTTTACTCATGGGAAAATATTTCTTTAAGAATTCACAACTCACCCAACTCGTGATGGATCTTGGTTCTAACGAATTAAACCACGATCTCGCCTTATCTCGCAAAGAGAAAGGAAAAAGTCGCAATTTAGCTATTTCGTCAGTCACATTATGAACTCTAAACATTTTGCAAACCCCAACGAATTCGGTCAGATGAGCATACGGATTTTCATTACTCAATCCGTTAAAGATGGGCAACATTTGAATCATTGCCGATTTGAATTCAAAGTGATTCCCTGGAATGGGAGCATGAACAATACTATCTTGATCCTCGTAAGGACCAGGATCATAGTATTGTTCCAACGTTCGGGGTCCTTCTGGTGGTTCATAATGGTTTTCACCATTATTGTTGTGTGCATTCCTTTCTCCTTCTCTTTGTCTTTGATCGGCCATAACTTCGGAGTTATTACGCAGAATCCGATTGCTTTTTCGATTTGTTTTACAAGCTCGCTCGATTTCCCGATCCAACGGTTGAAGAGTTGGGCGATGAGATCGGGTAAAGCTCATACACTAATGAACCAAAACAAAATAGACTCAAAGCAGACTCAAAATTAAATTAATCAATTGATTTTTTTATTTTTTTATTTTTTTTATTTTTTTTATTTTTTTTACAATCGATCGATTGAAAAAGAGTGGGAAAACAAAATAAAATCAAATAATTCAATAGATTGAATTCCTAAAATCAATAGATTGATTTTATCAATTCAATAGATTGAATTCCCAGATTCAATAGATTGAATTCCCAAATTCAATAGATTGAATTTATAAATTCAATCGATTGAAATCCCAAAATCAATAAATTGAATTATGGAACTCAATGAATTGAATATATCAATTCAATCGATTGAGAATGGGAACAACCACTAATGTCAATCAATCGATTGAACTGATAAGTTCAATTAATTGAAAGGACATTAAAATGCAAAACTCTGACTGACAAGCACAGTCAATCGATTGAAATTGATGCAAAAATCGATCGATTAAGCAACGAATAATCGATTGAAATTGACAGGTCAATCGATTGATTAACAAACAGTGATGTACTTTATATTCCTACTAGAAATTTTGCAATCAACTCAGAACAGAAAAAATTGGGTTTTTTTTTTTTTTTAATATTTTTTTTTTTTTATATATTTTTTTTTAAATAAAACAGGGAAATGTGCACAGTTGAAAATCGATCGATTGATAAAAATCAATCGATTGATTAGCAACAAAGAATTTAATGAGATGCAATCTCCGCTTCTCAGTCAATCGATTGAATATGAAAAATCAATCGGTTGACTGGCAACTACAGAATAAAAATCTCCTTAAAAAAAATAATAAAATTTCGTCGCAGTCCCCGGCAGCGGCGCCAAAAACTTGATCGGTTTTAAAGTGTACCCTTGCAAGTGCACAAGTTCGATTGTAGCAGAAATTAAGTGTCGAACCCACAGTGGAAGCGCAAAATTAAATTAATTTTAAAGAGATTTCAAAGACCCAAGGAAGTACTGAGAGATTTCATTGTCAAGATTTACCACTACACAATGCAATAATCAAAAGAACTAAATCAAGCTATGCACGGATGAACTATGATTAAGAAATTAACAATGATGAAATGATCAAGGAGTTGCTAACCCTAGATTTATAACTTTTCTACAATCAACCACACAATTTCATGTTAAATCATTATACCATCATTTAACTACAAGGAAACGAATCGATGAAAATGCAATTATTGATTCGCATACCCTATCCGAACACTATGACGCATCCAATCACGGCATGCATCATGCGAAAGGCATAGCGATCTCAAATTCGAAATCACAACCATAAGAATCAATCGAGCATCCTATATCGATCTACAAGATCGATCTAGGTGGAATAATTCGCTTTATTGTCGCCATCACACGGTCGACTATAAACGAGTATTCGATGATAACACAATGAAGCACACACTAAAAGCCGTACGATTCAATAATTCTAACAAGAAATTGTAAGCTTAAAAGTAAGTTAGTTACTCATCTAGGGGTCGCTTCCTCCTTGAACGAGGGGTTTAGCCGCTCATCCTTGATCCACACGCACAATGTAAATCGAAAGCCATCACAAAAATTGCTCTTTTATTTATCAACCGCTTGATCTTTTTGGAGAAGATCACAACCTTACACAGCTTTTTATCTAAATACAAAACTAAAAATAACAAAGAAAAAATTGCTAAAGGCCCTAAGAAAGTCTACCGAGCAAAAGTCCCCCCAAAACCCTAAACATCCTGTTGTTTAAATAGGGCCCGGGCTAAAATTATTCCATATCCGAATCAATAGATTGAATTTTGAAATCAATCGATTGAATTTCGAATTCAATCGATTGAATTCAAAATTCGAATTTTGGAGGGTTATTAGCATTCCCAAAATCAATCTATTGAATTTAAGGAATTCAATCGATTGATTTTCGAAAATCAATCTATTGAATTCAATCTATTGATTTTGGAAATCAATCTATTGAATTTCCAAATTCAATCTATTGATTTTGGCGGCTCATTTAATTTCCAAAATCAATCTATTGAATTTAAGGAATTCAATCGATTGATTTTCTAAAATCAATCTATTGATTTTGGTGGCTCATTTGCATTCCCGAAATCAATCTATTGATTTTTTGGAAATCAATCTATTGATTTTGGAAATCAATCTATTGATTTTTGGGCAACTTTTTAAACTCAATCGATTGAGTTTCAAATCTCAATCGATTGAAATGACATGTGACATATTTAACTCTCGAAACTGTGGCTAGACCAATCAGTCTTTTTCACGGATTTCAGTGCTTCCGCTTGCTCCATGGTCCAAAGTTCATATAGTCCCTTAATTTTATTCACTTAAGCTCTTTCAACATCCCACGGTCCGTAACACCTGAAACCACTAAAACTATACAGCAGCCGTTAGAATGCCTTCATCGGATAGCTAAATGTTAGTATTTAGGGTGCGAAATATAGTCATATTTCGACACAGATCATTGATCCCACCACACTTGGAGCCAACTGAATCGCGCCACATCACCCGCCTGCATTTTGTCTAGAAAAAATTTGTCCTCCATATAACAATCTTTTTTGTATGGAGATCAATTTGATTCATATCCTTTCAAGGAAGCACCACTAAGAACTATAGAATCTAAAAGGATACTGGTATTTGCAACTATAGATTCAATCTTTGCAGCTCAGGATTTCCATTGTTAAAATCACTGGTTGTTGTGAGTTAGACAATGGAGATCATTTTTTTGTCCCAATCTTTCACACAAAAGATCTTCATATCATGGCCCACCACATTTGTAGCCAATTGTGTCACGCCACATCGGCCACCTACATTTTATCTGCGTAAAATATGTCCTGCACATACCACTGTCCTTTTTGTATGGAAAGGAATTTGATTCACATCCCTTTAATAAAGCACCACAAAGAACTATTGAATCTTAAAGGATACCGGTATTTGCAACTATAGATTCAATCTATGTAACTTGGGATTTTCATTGTTAATATCATTAATTGTTGTGAATTAGACAATGGAGATAATTTTTCTGTTCCAATCTTTCACACGATAGATCTTCATATCATGGCCCACCTAGGCGGTCAGGTGTTGATTTCATATGGCACACATCCCCAAAAGAGACAATAATCTTGGCATACCATGAGAAGGGTTCTCGGGTCACTTTTGGGAATGTGTTTCACGTAGAATCAATATTTGATCGTCTGATATGTGGATTATGATCTCATGATCTATTGTGCGGAAGATTGAGGCAAAAAACGATTTCTATCATCTAATTCAAGACAATCAATGATTTTAGCTTTGGAAATCCAAAGCTACAGAGTCCAAAAATGCAATTGCAAATACCAATACCCAATAAAAAAAATCCTAAAACCCTATTAGAGATAGGAAAAAATAAAAAACCGAAACCGATGAAACCAAACAAAAACCAATCAACCCGAAATTGATCCAAAACCGAAAAAACCAAAACCTGCTGTGGATTGGTTTGGGGTGCCTAAAACTAAAAACTGGTTAAATAGGGAGAGAACCAACTCTAAAATCGAAAGAAATTGAAAAAAATAAAAATAAATTCTTTCAAAAAAATAGAATAGAAAATTCTGAAAACCAAACTGAACTAAACTGACCGAAACTGAAACTTGAACCAAATCTGTTTGGTTTTAGTTCAGGGGGTCGGAGTTTGGTTAACCAAAATTGAAACATTTTGGTTCAGGTTCAATTTTAGGTGAATTGACACATAAATCGTTTAATTTCGGTTTCAATTAACCAAAGCTCGACCCATAGAAAGAGAGAATTTGTAACGACCTAGATTTTCTTAACTTTATTTTGTGGTGTTAGATGTGTTTTGCACTATACTTGGTAGTAGAGCTTTACACAAGAATCTACCCTATTTGGAAAACTTTATTTAAGTTACGTAACTCTATTCTTTTTTTCTTATTCTAATCTTCTGAAGAAACCTTAGCCGTCTCTTGTTCTTTTCTTTTTTTCTTCTTAAAAAATCCTAGCAGTCACAACCTACCTTCTTCAACCCATCTCTTCTCAAACTCCTTAATCTCTTTCCTAAAATCTTTTGTATGTTCTTTCACAAGAACCACCGTGATCTATTTCCACCATCAAGATCGAGGAAGAAGAAGATGGCAAAATTTTGGATGGGCTATCGCGTTGGGCGTCGATCTTTTTTCCCTAATCGTCGTATATCTACTGTTCATGCTTCAAGAGGTGGGTACCCATCAATCTATTTTATTCTTCTCAGATTCCCTCGCGTAAGGTGCATTCGATCGCACATCGACGAGTTTAAAAAATTATTTAAACCTTAATATCTCTTAATTCTGATAAACCTGCATATTTAATATTATGCTTTCCCTTAAAACTATATGATTTGTAAGTCGATTTATATTTTGTTCCTCTTTTCAAACAACCCTTTGTTTGGTTATTAATTTACTTTTCTATTAAGCTTTAAAATCTAAATTATGTTCTCATTTTATTTAAAAGAAGAGCATGACTAACCCTAACTATAATTTTATATTATTTATTTTCTTATTATTTTTTTGTCTTATTTCAAATTCATGAGATTAATGCAATAATGAACCCATAAAACTTAGTATGAAAGACAATGATTAATATAAGATCCGATGTCATATTTTTAAAAGGTTCAGTAGATAAAAATCTATACTAAGATATATTGGGATTGCACCATCATGAAGTTTCAGGTCCGAACTTGCGGCCACAAATTCAAATTCGTGGCCATAAACCCAAACTCGTGGCCATGAACTCCAGCTCACGACCATTAATGTACCAGTCTCGATATTTTAGACATAACTTTTTACTTTGACCTCGGAATAACATGATTCTTATGGCATTGGAAAGAAGACTTCGAGCTTTACAACTTTACGTGAAATAGTCATTTCACTAATTCGATATTTTAGAGGTCAAAATAGAGTAGAAAGTCGGGATCAATTTTTAATGATCCAAGGCTACATAAATTTAATAATTATTTTTAGATTTTCATAGCCAATAATTTATGTATATATTATATCTTAAAGAAGGCCTTCCGTTCGATTTGGACCCTAATTGAATGATTTATATATTATATTTTGATTGATCAATTTTAAAACTGATCGATAGATTTTTGTCCGAACAAACATCAATTATTATTATTATATGTTTCTTTCATTCTTATAATTTTACCTTAGCATGACCAAAACTTAATGCATATTAATCACTGGAATGTTTCGATCGATAATCGTGATCTATCTAACTTTAAATCATAACATTTTTCTATTTAAGTATTTAACTATAGTAATATATATCAGTTTTATCACTTCAATGCGACCACTTCGATAATATGAAGAATTAGAAATTCGATGCTATCGTGAAAATTAAACTCGGGCCTTCATATTTTCGAAATCATACTGATAACTATCATATTCTATATTTAGGTGATATATAAATAAATATATGTATAAACATATCAAAATCTGGATGTAAATCTTTGTTGTAAGTATCATAATTCTACGCTTCCATCTTGATCATGATATATGAGTTATGGACATATTAGATTATATATACACGAGTGTATAAGATCATGTTTATACTTGAGTATGGTGATTTGCTGATATAGTATCGAAGCAAGGAATACATCATATTCACATGTCTCACAATTCATGGTAGTATAAGACATCATGACGAGTGGGGTGAGTACGAATTCAGTTTAGCCTCGTATACGGGGAGATATACGGTGACCCTATCACCTCGAATTTTAATATTAAAGGTTAAAATATGAGTTATGATATGAGATTCAGGCCTTGGTTATAGTCAGAGATCTTTACGGTCACGTGAAACTCATAATGTAGGCATTCATATACAGATGCAATTCCTCTATAGTAGTTTAGAACCTCTATGATAGAGAGGTCTCTTTACTGCCACACGAAGTACATCCAGGTTATTACAGAACCCTTTTTCGAAAATCATAATTTAGTGAAGTTATCCTACTATAACTCGTCCTATAATTAAGTTGTAAGAGAATATTATGATATGAGTATATTAAGATAAGTTATGAGCACGATAATAAAACACCGCTATGTAGGCCAACAAAAAATTAAGAATTTAAGTCTGTGCGTACTGTTTCTTGCGTAGCCATCGCAAGGGCAACAATGTCTTCAGTCAAGACGGGTCTTTAAGAGACAGTATGATAGGGTTATATTTGTCGTCCGCCTCTATGACTTGATGAGGTATATAATATGAGTATGCTATGAAGGGCATTATGATATGGTAGTAAGATACAATGGTGACCCTTACATGATAGCTCGATTAGCGACTTTAGCGCATATCATTCAGGATTTATGAGTATGTTAGTTACGCTCATACGATATAGAGACGCATGTACGAGAATAATAAAATATGATATGTTATGAGGTATGATGAGTTATGTTAGGATATGAGTTTGTCTAGATCATGGTCATGCATTTATATTATGATATGAGCTCTACGTTATACACGATGGCTACGCAAGAAACAGTACGCACAGACTTGATGAGGTATATAATATGAGTATGCTATGAAGGGCATTATGATATGGTAGTAAGATACAATGGTGACCCTTACATGATAGCTCGATTAGCGACTTTAGCGCATATCATTCAGGATTTATGAGTATGTTAGTTACGCTCATACGATATAGAGACGCATGTACGAGAATAATAAAATATGATATGTTATGAGGTATGATGAGTTATGTTAGGATATGAGTTTGTCTAGATCATGGTCATGCATTTATATTATGATATGAGCTCTACGTTATACACTTGATTTTGTCATTCTATTTTTTTGATTTCATTGATATACTATTATTATCATTCACGTGATGTAGTCACAATGCACCTGTGACAGCCTGGATTTCGGCACCCCGAAACCCGTGCCATCAGCACGATCATCTTGACCGTGCCCTTTAGCTAAGCACGGAACACTGGTATATCAAGCATCAAAAAGTATAATAAACGAAATTTCAGAATTTAAATCTATATTAATTAACTCCCCAAACGACAGTTCTACCCTCATACCTCTGCATGAATGGAGAACCGATCCGAACCATCGATGATAGCAATCATCACGGATGGTTCGTCCCAAAAGAGAAATCCCCACTCCTCATATACATGATTTTAAACAAAATAAAGGCTTGACATACCAAGCCGTACAAAAACCTCTCCAAGAATCTCTCAAAGTGGCACAACGGAGTCCTCTAGAAGAAGTCCTCTGGAGGTGGCTCCAACTCGTCACGCAAGAAGGTCCGACTCACGGATCGGCCTCCTGAAGCCTCGTGCTAGTAGTGGACCCGCACGATAGTCTATAGGGTGAGCTACATCCTAGCTTAATAGGAACAAACAGTTGAACATATAAATTATGACTCACATATATTCCATGATATGCCATGCATGATGTGTCTATGCAATTATTGATGAAACAGTTAAAAAGCATTTCGCTTTCCGTTGATTACATATGTTTTCATTTACTCATGAATGATGCTGAAAAGGCCTAAAGCAAAACTTAAACTTTCAACTTAAGTAATCCCCGAGCAATATAGCATCGAGCCCCGATGAGATACCCATCATCGTCATCTATATAGAGCTTTTAACCGTATTCCCTGGGAATATAAATAGTACCCAAGCCCCTTTCCCCTGGGGATTGGTGGCGGGGTTTCACTTGTCTCAATCAACACCCCTGGGGTGTGCTTACTATGTACGGATAAGCCTCCGCACTAGCCTACGGTTTCACCGCCGTATCGGTCACGGATATCCTGCCGTGTCAGTCATGGATATCCCGCCACGTCGGTGGGGTACTCTATCAAACCTCAAATAACAAAAATATCGGTGCCTTACATATAGTTATTCACCGTGTAAATGTGCTATCTTATATCAGTTAGGCCCTATCAAACATGATTCAATCCTTGGATACATCCCTGGGATGTATCCATTTACTTGCATCACACCTGATGCTCTTATCTCTTTACTTCTTCATCCCCTGGGGATGGCTCATTATGATTACTCTTATGGATGTCACATACACACACTTTTCACAAATTCTTAAGAAATAAACATTTGAATTGAATTCTATATCACTACATACATGCTCTTGTAAAATAAAGTACATGTTCAAGTTGTTCCCTACCTCAAGTCTTCATTTGATCAATGCATCAAGGTCCCACGTGGCTCCTTGTGCATCTAGCCACACGCATCACCTATGATACCACATAATGTGAAACACATCACAAAGGATGCAATAAAGAAGGTATAAGACCTCCAAGAATCTTAAAGTCAAACCCAAAAGTCAACTTATTCCAAAATCGATTAATCAATCGATTCGATTAATCGATTCCAAAATCGATTAATCGAGGGTCAATATCGATTAATCGAAAAATCTCGCTTCGCAAAGTCGATTCTCAATTCGAGTAGTCGAAGTTATTCGATTAATCGAATCCAATTCGATTAATCGAAATTCTCCTTTCGCAAAGTCGATTCTCAATTCGAGTAGTCGAAGCCATTCGATTAATCGAATCCAATTTCGATTAATCAAAATTCTCATTTTCGCAAAGTCGCGAAATTGTCGATTCAAACCCTTCGAGCTGTTCTTCCCAATCTTCTTCCATACCTTTTCCTCTATTTTTCTAAGCCATTACCTTATGATTTAACCCACATTCAACCACAACTTAACCCCTATAATCTATGCATTTTATTTACAAAAATTTTACCTTGAATAGATCTCAAGTTGATTTCAATCCAGTGGTTGGAAGGCTAGGGTTCCAGCTTTGCTTTTAGCGGATCCCTCGCGTCGAATCCGGCGTTTATTGCTCGAATCTCCCTTCCTCATCTAGCATTCACTCCTTGCATTAATCACTCTCTTTACTCTCTCTCTCTTCTTTACTCCTCTCCTTCAACAACATCAAACCCTTACTTTTAGGGCTATTAAACCCTTTTATCTATCTCCCTCTTTGTGTGTTGAGCACATACACCGCAGTAGGTGTAAGTGACTTCCCATTTACATCACGCACCACATATTCACTCAAACCATCACATCTCGCCCGTTCATCACATTCTATGCTAACTCTTGATCTCCTGATTGGTCAAACTTGTGACCAATCGGGCACGGATCCCGAGGTCATAGTTTAGCGTAATTTTTTGAGCTATTACATCCTCCCCACCTTGGGAATTTTCGTCCTCAAAAATAACCCAAGGTTGGTGTGATTGGTTCTCCCCCCTGTTAAGTAGTGAAAAATACCATTTTTCACCCCTAAACATGAGCCTTGAAAGACCCTTGAGAAGACTAAATAAGTGCTTTAGTGTGCATTTTACAGCTAACCAATCAGACAGGTCCAAATCCGAAAAGCATCCCAAAAAGATCAAAAAGCTGACAGCTCATGTCAAGTTTAAAGAAGGAGTGAAGAAACAGCCTCAGCAATGGCTAAAGAGGGTCTAAAAGAGCAGACAAAGACCTGAAGCAAGAGAGAGAGCCATTCGCAAAGAAAAAATCAAGTTAAAAGTCAATTCGCAAAGAAGAATGGGAGCCTAGAGTTCAATTCGCAAAGAACTTCTACTATTCGCAAAGAACTTGCACTATTCGCAAAGAACCTTGAACTTTGCGAAAAGAAGAAAACACTCCTCGAAAAGAAGATTGAACTTTGCGAACAGAGCTTCAGAAGGCATTGAACTTTGCGAAAAGGCCCCTAAACTCTGCGAAAAGGACTAAAACTCCAGGTGTAGCTTTCGAAGAGCATCTGAACTCCTCGAAAAGAAGATTGAACTTTGCGAACAGAGCTTCAGAAGTCATTGAACTTCTGAAAAGGCCTGAACTCTGCGAAAAGGTATTCGAGATTCGCACTTTAACAAGGGCAATTGATGTCTAATGCGCCCAATGCATTGAAAAGCCCAGAGACATTTCGGAAGATTCTAAGCATAAAGCGAAGGAATATTCCACCCCACGTGAGCACCTAGAGAGGGAATAACTTGGCGGGAACTTCTAGAAACTCTAGCAAACTTTCAAAATGCATATGTAATTGATGCCTTTTTCACCGATTAATGAACCGGATCAAGCGCCTTACGATTGGCACAAAATAGATCCTGGATCCTTGTGCTCGACTCCTATTGGTTGATACAGATCTATCCAATTGATTGGTTGATACACATGTGAGCTGGACTTAGGGAAAACTATAAATAGACAAACCATTTGCCCAATTTGGGTATCCACATTGTAGAGTTTTCAGCTCTGTTTCCCTCATTCCGGTCAGATAGCTTAGCTGAGCCGCCTGTAATCCCTTCTTGTAGTTAACCTTTGAGAGCCATTGTGAGTGATTTGTACTTCCAAGTTTGGATCCAAGAAGTCGAGGCTCTCTGAGAAGCTTCGGAGTAAGTCTGAGGGCTCTCTAAGCCGTGCTTTCTGTAATTGTAATTTTGGATTTTAAAAGGTTCTTTGTAATTTGTGTCTTCTCCATTGGAGTCATGTCGAGGGTTCGAATGTTCACCTTAGTGCATTAGACTTCTTTAGATTCACTCATCCGCATGCAACTTCCCTTAATTCATCACCTATGCGAATTAGCGTTGGTAACCTAATTCTAGCAAAGATTTACTGATGATGTTCATGTTACGAACTAAAGAATAGGCCACACTAGTGACGGATCTGTGACCATTTAAGTGGACAGATCACGCCCATAAGTCTAAACCTATTCCTTAATTGGATTTATTTCTCTTACATCCGTCTTTGGTAGCCGGATGAAGATTGAATCTGCCTGTTGAACTCTGATTCTCCATTAAAATTCGTGAGGCTAAAGTACATGAAGCTATTATTTCTGCATTTGTCTTATTTTAAACATCTCCCCAACTCGGATCTGGATCATGTAGTTAGTTCTTTTCTTTATTTGCTTATAGTTAAATGTGACACAATCCAACACTCTCTTTTATCTATTCTTGTTTTTAGATAATTATAGAGCCAGATCTGGTAGCACAGATCTGGAGGTTTATCTCTCAGTTTAGACAAAATTCTCTGTGGACGATCTTGAAATACTTACTTTTAAAACTTGCTACAATTGGCCCTGATCTTGCAGGCCAGTGTTAGCCCCAATGTGCTGATATCCCTTTCATAAGTTAACATCCATATAACTTAGCATTCTTTAATTCTTTAATTTTTGATTCATAATGCACACAATTATGGCACACTTGGAGCGACAACACCCCCCCCCCCACACTCTCAGGTGAGGTGGTCCAGTTGACTCAGACGCATTTAATTAGTTACATATACTAGCATAGAATTTAAAGTTGGCGAATTTGAACACTTTATACAAAAATTTTGATTTGTATTAAAATTGAAAAATGTTTACAATGCCAATAAGTTGGCGTACAAAAGAAATCTACAGGTAGACAATCAAAATGCAAAATACATATAAGACTCAAATGGTGTGTTTGAGCCGACTGTGGGCGGTCAAGGTGGTGGTGGACTGTGGCCGAGTGGTCGGCCGTGGTCATGCTGCGGCTCGTCGGGCGTGAGTGGATGTGGATGTGGAAGGAGCCAAGGTCAGCAGTGGTGGGATGGATCCTCGGTGGAAGGCGGCGTCCCAATGGTCCACTCCTCCTCCCGGGCGAGGTAGCGGTAATGGCCTGTAGATGTGGCAGTGTGTGGAACATCAAGAAGTCCATCCTCCTGCTCATCCATTGGTTGTTGGCCTCCACATGGCCAACACGCCCTCGATGGTAGGACCATGGAGGCGGGCGCCACTGCTTTAGGATGAGGGTGTCACGCGCGCGCGGAGTGGGCAGGTGGCGTCGGTGAGGCTGCGGTGTGGGAGGGGACCCTCTCAACGGATGGCCTTCTGAGAATAGGGTGTGCCCCACCCACGGGTGGGTCCTGCTGAGGCGGTGGGGGTGGTGGCGGTGCTACTACTGCTGCGGCTGGGGCGGGAGCGGGACCCGGAGCTGGTAGGGTCCGCTTTAGAAGGTTGTAGCTACGGGTCCATGAAGACTTTGTAAACGTCTTCACGCGATCCGTAGCCCTCACCTCGTGAGGCGAGATGTTGTAGGAGGGCTCGTCAGAGTAGCACTCCAACATGCTCGAGATGAGCCGAGCATACGGCATCTTCTCCTTGGGCCGCATGTTGCCCTTCATCAACTTTCCTTTGATGTACTTCATCCCCTCGAGGATGACCAAAGTAGCATCAAACCATCGGCCACAGAAGGCCACATAAAGTGCATGTTGCACTTTGTCCACGCGCTCGGTGTCGTGGCGCATAGGGTAAAGGTTGCACTTGATTATTGAATCAAGCATCCACATATAGTGTGGAAGGTCAACCCTCTTAATGGAGGAGCCCGACCCCTTCTTGCCGTTAGTCATGCGGGTCATGACTTCTTCAAAGCGGGGGTCTTCCTCAAAAGGCGGAAAGAGGGTAGTTTCGGGGGTGAAATCGAGGTAGCACTCGAGTACCTCGTGGATGTGACGCCGAGTGATCGTATAGAGACGACCCTCGATCTTGGTCAAAATGCAATCGTCGGTAGGGCCATCGGTTAGCCCTTGGTAGAACAGTCTAACCAATCTAGGGTAGTATGAACCCCGGATTGGTTTGAGAAGGTTGCCGAGGCCGGCGTTATTGAGGTAGTTTCAAGCCCATTGGGTCTCGCCCGGCACATCGGGATCGGTGAATAGGGTAGGGTCGATGACGTACTCGACCTCAAAGGTCTTGGCCGCCCACCATTCGTTTGGTTGTATTACATTAGTGGGTGGTGGGGGCATGGGGGTGGATTCGCGGGAAGACTCGCGCGTAGATGCGCTCGTTGAACCGGAGGTGGTCTCCGATTCCGACGGTGATGGAGTCCTCACCGGCGATGGGGTAGGTGGTGGTGGCGCGGCGTTCTTACGCCTAACCGGCAACTTAGAAGTCGCCTTCTTTGAAGACAACCTAGTCTTTGGCGGCATTTTTGGGTGAAATAGGGAGAATCTAGGGTTTTGAACTAGCTCAAATTAAAAGAAAAACGGAAATCTAGGGTTTATCTAGTTTAAATTTGAAAGAAAGGTACGAATCTAGGGTTTACCTTTGGTTTCGATCTGAAATGGGGCGATCTCAATCGAAAATCGACGGAGAATGCTTAAAACCCTAGCTCAGACGGATGGCCGGAGAAGAAGGAGAAAAGGCGCTTGAAACTCAAGGTGCAAATGATTCGAATGGGAAAAAAAAATCCCCAATTTTATATATATAGGCCCCGGCTCGATTAATCAAAATTCAGAATCGATTAATCGAGATTTAAAACTAGGTTAAGCCGCGTAAAATCGATTAATCGATTTCTCAAATTGATTAATCGAAAGTCAAATTCGATTAATCGAAACCATTTCGATTAATCGAAATCGTATCTGTCTAAAATTTTAAATTTTTGAGCTCACTGGCGCGAGCCAGTTGATTAATCGAAATCCATTTCGATTAATCGAAATTCCAAAATCGATTAATCGAACACCAAATTCGATTAATCGAAATTTAAAAATCGATTAATCGAATTTCACTTCGATTAATCGAAATCGTCTCTCTGACTTCAATTTCTTCTAAAATTCCCAGTTTATTCGATTAATCGAACCTGCAGTTCGATTAATCGAATTCCCAAAATCGATCAATCGATCCCAAATCGATTAATCGAAATTATAATTCGATCAATCGAAATTGCATCCTATGTATATTCTAACTCTCCTTTCAATTTCCAGTCACTGGTATATGCCAGTCGACTAATCGAACAAAATCGATTAATCGAAATTCCAAATCGATTAATCGATTTGAAATTCGATTAATCGGTTTTGCCCAATTTCTGTAGAATTTCAATCTCTTTGTTTCTTTGATTTCTTTTGGTAGTTTATGACATCAAGTGGTTCATCCATAGAGTTGTATATGCTTGATCATGTACGTATAATTCTGTTCCTCAAATCAGATTGGATCAAATTTTCCATTTAATTACACGTATAGTGGAGATTTCACAAACATGTTTGTGGTTTACACTAAGTTCTCACGTCGTTGGAAACAGGGCTGGATATTGTTCTTTCACATCGGCCTCTCGTTCCCAAGTAGCCTCTTCTTTTGGATGATTATTCCACCGAACAAGCACTAAGGGAATCACTTTAGTGCGCAATACTTGTTCCTTTCGATCCAAGATTTCCACTGGTTCCTCTATCATGCTCATGTCCTCACACATCTCTATAGGTTGCTTTCCTAATACATGAGACGGATCATTCACGTACTTCCTGAGCATCGATATGTGGAAAACATTATGTACTCTATCAAACAGCGGTGGTAAACCAACGCGATACACAACTTCACCTACGCGTCCCAAAATTTCAAATGGTCCAACATAACATGGACTTAACTTCCCTCTCTTACCAAATCTCATTACACCTTTCATAGGTGACACCTTCACAAACACATGCTCGCCCACTTTGTAGTCAACACTAGTCCGCTTCATATCGGCGTAACTTTTCTGTCTACTCTGTGCTGTCTTCAACCTTTCTCTGATAATTCGGACAACGGTGGCGTTGTCTTCAAGTAGTTTTGGTCCTAACACAAACTTCTCACCTGTTTCCTCCCAATTTAGAGGTGACTTGCATTGTCGTCCATACAGAGCTTCATACGGTGCCATGCCAATGCTCGTTTGGAAACTGTTGTTGTATGCGAACTCGAGCATCGGTAGATACTCATCCCAGTATCCTTGCATATCAAGCATGCATGCTCTGAGCATGTCTTCTATCACTTGGTTCACTCGCTCTGTCTGTCCATCAGTTTGAGGATGGAAAGCTGAACTAAAGTCTAGTCGTGTTCCCATTCCTTCTTAAAATTTCTTCCAAAACTTGGACGTATATAGTGGATCACGATCTGAAACTATGCTGCTTGGAATACCATGTAATCTTACAATCTCCTTCATGTATAAATCTGCCAGTCTTCCTGCTGTATATGTAGTATTGTACGGTAAAAAGTGCGCTGACTTGGTCAATCGGTCTACGACGACCCAAATGGCATTGTGTCTCTTGGCAGTACGGGGTAATCCAACAATGAAATCCATTGAGATCGATTCCCACTTCCATTCTGGTATTGGTAAAGGTTGCAATAGTCCAGCAGGATGTCTATGATCAACCTTCACCTGCTGACAAGTCAAACATCGTGACACATACTCGGCCACGTCTTGTTTCAGTCCTCTCCACCAGTAGTTCTTTTTCAAATCTTGGTACATTTTGGTGCTACCAGGGTGGATAGCATAATTTGACTTATGGGCCTCATCAAGAATCGTTCGTCTTAGGTCGGCATTGTCCGGAATGCATAGACGGCCTTTAAACAATAAGGAACCATCTTCTTTAACTGAGAAGTCCGACCTGATGCCTTCACTCACGTCTTGATGAATCTTTATCAATGCCGGATCTTTCATCTGTAGATCGTGGATATGTTCAAATATCACTGGCTTTACTGATATGTTAGCCAAAAAGGATCCGGTGTCCTTTGACTCAATGTTCGCATCATAGAGTGCCAGGTCTTCCAATAATTTCCATCGGTGCATACCCAAAATTAAAGAAGCTAACTGAGCTGAACCTTTCCGACTCAATGCATCGGCTACTACATTCACCTTGCCAGGATGGTATTGTATGGAGCAATCATAATCCTTGAGGAATTCCATCCACCTGCGCTGTCTCATGTTGAGCTCTTTCTGTGTAAACAGATATCGGAGGCTCTTATGATCGGTGAAAATTTCAAAGGTCTCACCATACAAGTAATGTCTCCAAATCTTCAGCGCAAAAATGACTGCTGCCAGTTCCAAGTCATGAGTCGGGTAACTTTTCTCGTGTTCTTTCAACTGTCTTGATCCGTCCGTAAGCTATCACCTTCTTGTGTTGGTTGAGCACACAACCAAGGCCATTGTATGACGCGTCGCTGTACACGGCGTATCCTCCACTGCCTGAAGGAATCGCTAATACTGGAGCCGAAGTGAGTCTCGTTTTGAGTTCTTGAAAACTCTTCTCGCATGCCTCACTCCACTCAAACCTTGAATCTTTTCGTGTCAGCTTTGTGAGAGGTCCCGATATCTTTGAAAACCCCTCGATAATAGCCTGCTAAGCCCAGAAAACTTCGGACATCGGTCACTGTCTTTGGCTGCTCCCATTTAACTACTGCTTCTATCTTTGCTGGATCTACAGTGACACCATGCTTTGAGACAACATGTCCCAAAAAGCTAACCTCTTCCAACCAAAACTCACACTTGCTGAGCTTGGCGTACAATTGGTGTTCACGTAGCGTCTGTAGAGCAATCCTCAAGTGTTCTTCGTGTTCTGTCTTGGATTTGGAGTATATCAGTATATCATCAACAAACACTACGACGCAGGAGTCCAAGTGTGGTTTAAACACTCGGTTCATTAGATCCATAAACGACGTCGGAGCATTTATCAATCCAAACGGCATCACAAGGAATTCATAGTGTCCATACCGTGTCCGAAAAGCTATCTTCTGAATGTCCTCAGCCTTGACTCGCAACTGATGATACCCAGATCTCAGGTCGATCTTGGAAAAATACCTTGCTCCTTGCAGTTGGTCGAATAGATCGTCAATTCTAGGCAAAGGGTAGCGGTTCTTCACAGTGAGTTTGTTCAATTGTCGATAGTCAATGCATAGCCGCATTGACCCATCCTTTTTCTTGACAAACAAGACCGGTGCTCCCCATGGAGATACACTCGGTCTAACAAACCCCTTGTCCATAAGCTCTTGTAGTTGTTCCTTCAGCTCCTTTAACTCAGCGGGAGCCATTCTATAAGGTGCTTTTGAAATAGGCTCTGTTCCTGGTGCTAAGTCAATGGCGAATTCTACTTCTCTCTTTGGAGGTAATCCAGGCAATTCCTCTGGAAACACGTCAGCAAAGTCTCGCACAACTGCTATCTCAGCAATGACGTTCTTTTCTTCCTTGTCCTCCTTTAAGAAAGCCAAGTATCCACTGCAACCCTTTCTGATCATCTTTCTACTTCGCTGAGATCAAGGGTACGGATGACGACCTCACTCCTTGAAACCAAATGATCTTCTTGTGTTGGAGTCCGAAAATAACTACCTTGTTCTTGTCAATCGACGGTTGCTGCAATAATGTCAGACCAACCACCCATGCCAAGGATCACATCAAACCCTTGCATGTCTAACAGTATCAACTTCGCTTCTAATTCATGCACTTCTAGGTCTCGAACAGCTACAATGATGGATTTGCAAGCTAACTCCGTGTCTACTAACTCTCCAGTCGGAATAGACACAGATAGGACGAAATCCAACGTCTCTGGAACAATCTTCATCTTTTTAGAGAAACGTGGAGTGACGAATGAGTGGGTAGACCCGGGGTCTATCAACACTCGAGCGTCATATCCACCGAAGCATCCTTTTTCATATATATTTAGAGTACCTATAGTATACATACATGCATACAATAATTTACACATCAATTTACACTCTTAATTCACATACAACTTTTTGTATTGAGAAAAGAATCTATATAATTTCTAATGCATGCTCCTTCTCTATCTAAGATTTTAATGAAATGGAAATTTTCTTTAATTTAAAAAAAAATCTCACCTTGAATGACGTCATGCACGTTCCCTGCTTCCTGAGCAGTGACTGCATAGGCTCTCCCCTGGACGATCGGTTTCCTTACTTGAATTGGTCGTGGTGCTGCAACTGAAACCGTCTTTCTCTTATCCGTCTCGGGGCAATCCTTGATTAAGTGGCCCACCTTGCCACATCGGAAACAACCCCTAGTTCCCGATCTACAGTCCACCGTCCTATGAGGCTTGCCACACTTTGCGCAAGTCTCCCGAGGTGCGGAAGAAACAGTACGAGAACCCTGTGTAACAGTGGCGCCAGTAGACATGGCAGGGCTCTCATAGCGAATAGGTCTCCCCGACGCAAGTAATGGAAACCTCTGTTGGTGTTGTTGTTGTTGCGCCGGTCTTCCGAAACCCCCTTGGAACTGTGGTCTCTGATTTTGGGCTACGAACCTCGGCTTTTTGTTCACCGGTTCGTAGTGCCCCGATCTTCCTTGTTCATTTCCTCCTCTCTGCTGCTCTCTCTGTCTATATCTATTTGTATTCTCCTCTTCAACCACCAGTGCTTTACTCATGACCTCTTCATAGGTCCTTAGTTGAAATGGAGCTACGCCTCCCCTAACCTCAGGCTTCAAACCTTGCTGAAACCTCTTGGACTTCATCACTTCAGTAGCGACGTAATCCGGAGCAAAACGGGCAAGTCGTAGAAACTCTACCCCATATTCTCTCACCGTCATTCTCCCTTGCACTAGCTGTAAAAATTGTATCTCAAGCTGGTTCCTCACCACTTCCGGAAAATATTGTTTGTTGAACTCCTCAACAAACTCCTCCCAAGTCCAAGGCAACTCTGGGGTCTCCTGAGCCCGAGTCCGTATCACGGACTTCCACCAAGGCCCAGCCTCCCCATCCAACATATAAGCTGCCCATCTCACACTCTCATCTTCCGTGCATGTTAGCACGCTAAAGACTTTTTCCATCTCCATTAGCCAATTCTCAGCGGCCATTGTGTCTGCCTGCCCAGAAAATGTAGGAGGTCTCATCCTCCTAAACTCTGTAAAAGATGAGGGCACAGGCAACGCAGGTCCTACAGGTGGTGTAGGTGGCTGCTGTTCTCTTAAGGCATGAGCTGCAAAGGATGCGGCCTGTTGTGCCATGGCAGCTGCCATAGTCTCCATAGTGTGCATCATCCTTTGTCGCTCTTCTCTGTCTTCTTGTCTTTCTCTCAATCTTTCTTGTTCTCTTAGATCTTGATCCTCTTCGTCATGTTGTCTACTACTACTGCCCCCTGGGGCCTCAGTACCTCCTAAAGGCACTCTATTAGTAGGAGAGATGTAACCATCTCCACTACGTAGACTCCTCTGCTGGCCTCCCCTTGGTCGGCCTCTTCCTCTAGATGACATTTACAGCTGCATTTGAAACTAAAGTTTCGTTAGCAGAAGCCCCTATGTTCTGACGAAAGAACCCTTGTCAGAATTGCTAAAAGAAAATAGCTTTGATACCAACTGTGACAGCCCGGATTTTGGCACCCCGAAACCTGTGCCATCAGCACGATCATCTTGACCGTGCCCTTTAGCTAAGCACGGAACACTGGTATATCAAGCATCAAAAAGTATAATAAACGAAATTTCGGAATTTAAATCTATATTAATTAACTCCCCAAAAGACAGTTCTACCCTCATACCTCTGCATGAATGGAGAACCGATCCGAACCATCGATGATAGCAATCATCACGGATGGTTCGTCCCAAAAGAGAAATCCCCACTCCTCATATACATGATTTTAAACAAAATAAAGGCTTGACATACCAAGCCGTACAAAAACCTCTCCAAGAATCTCTCAAAGTGGCACAACGGAGTCCTCTAGAAGAAGTCTTCTGGAGGTGGCTCCAACTCAAATCCGCAAGAAGGTCCGACTCACGGGATCGGCTCTCCTGAAGCCTCCTTGCTAGTAGTGGACCTGCGACGTATAGTCTATAGGGTGAGCTACATCCTAGCTCAATAGGGAACAAACACAGTTGAATATATAAATTATGACTCACATATATTCCATGATATGCCATGCATGATGTGTCTATGCAATTATTGATGAAACAGTTAAAAAGCATTTCGTTTTACTGTTGATTACATATGTTTTCATTTACTCATGAATGATGCTGAAAAGGCCTAAAGTAAAACTTAAACTTTCAACTTAAGTAATCCCCGAGCAATATAGCATCGAGCCCCGATGAGATACCCATCATCATCATCTATATAGACAGTTTTAACCGTATTCCCTGGGAATACAAATAGTACCCAAGCCCCTTTCCCCTGGGGATTGGTGGCGGGGTTTCACTTGTCTCAATCAACACCCCTGGGGTGTGCTTACTATGTACGGATAAGCCTCCGCACTGGCCTACGGTTTCACCGCCGTATCGGTCACGGATATCCTGCCGTGTCAGTCATGGATATCCCGCCACATCGGTGGGGTACCCTATCAAACCTCAAATAACAAAAATATCAGTGCCTTACATATAGTTATTCACCGTGTAAATGTGCTATCTTATATCAGTTAGGCCCTATCAAACATGATTCAATCCTTGGATACATCCCTGGGATGTATCCATTTACTTGCATCACACCTGATGCTCTTATCTCTTTACTTCTTCATCCCCTGGGGATGGCTCATTATGATTACTCTTATGGATGTCACATACACACACTTTTCACAAATTCTTAAGAAATAAACATTTGAATTGAATTCTATATCACTACATACATGCTCTTGTAAAATAAAGTACATGTTCAAGGTGTTCCCTACCTCAAGTCTTCATTTGATCAATGCATCAAGGTCCCACGTGGCTCCTTGTGCATCAGTTCACACGTACCACCTATGATACCACATAACAGGTGAAACACATCACAAAGGATGCAATAAAGAAGGTATAAGACCCTCCAAGAATCTTAAAGTCAAACCCAAAAGTCAACATATCTCCAAAATCGATTAATCGAATCTGATTCGATTAATCGATTTCCAAAATCGATTAATCGAGGGTCAATATCGATTAATCGAAAATCTCTGTTTCGCAAAGTCGATTCTCAATTCGAGTAGTCGAGTTTTCATTCGATTAATCGAATCCTAATTCGATTAATCGAAATTCTCCTTTTCGCAAAGTCGATTCTCAATTCGAGTAGTCGAGTTTTCATTCGATTAATCGAAGTTCTCATTTTCGCAAAGTCGATTCTCAATTCGAGTAGTCGAGTTTCTAAAATCGATTAATCGATCCCAAATCGATTAATCAAAAATTGAAATCGATTAATCGAAATACCATTTCGATTAGTCGATTTTCCACAAGTCATTTCCTCCAGCCCCTGGGGTCCACTGGAGGTTCCCAGTCGATTAATCGATTTCCAAAATCGATTAATCGAAATCCAAAGTCGATTAATCGAACTCCAATTCGATTAATCGAAATCGGGTCTTCTGACTTTTCAACTTCCTGGCCAATTTCGATTAATCGAAACCCAATTTCGATTAATCGAAATTGTCAGATTCAGCCCCTTTCGAGCTGTTCTTCCCAATCTTCTTCCATACATTTTCCTCTATTTTTTTAAGCCATTACCTTATGATTTAACCCACATTCAACCACAACTTAACCCCTATAATCTATGCATTTTATTTACAAAAATTTTACCTTGAATAGATCTCAAGTTGATTTCAATCCAGTGGTTGGAAGGCTAGGGTTCCAGCTTTGCTTTTAGCGGATCCCTCGCGTCGAATCCGGCGTTTATTGCTCGAATCTCTCTTCCTCATCTAGCATTCACTCCTTGCATTAATCACTCTCTTTACTCTCTCTCTCTTCTTTACTCCTCTCCTTCAACAACATCAAACCCTTACTTTTAGGGCTATTAAACCCTTTTATCTATCTCCCTCTTTGTGTGTTGAGCACATACACCGCAGTAGGTGTAAGTGACTTCCCATTTACATCACGCACCACATATTCACTCAAACCATCACATCTCGCCCGTTCATCACATTCTATGCTAACTCTTGATCTCCTGATTGGTCAAACTTGTGACCAATCGGGCACGGATCCCGAGGTCATAGTTTAGCGTGATTTTTCGGGCTATTACAGCACCTGAGTAGAATATGGTGGATTGGTAGTATATTCATTGAGTTTACATGATTGAGTAAACTCATCCCACGAAAATTTAACAGTTGTAGGTGATTATATTGACAGAGAGGACGCTGACTATTCTGATCATTTTGGCTCTGACTTCGTTAACCTAGTAGACACAAAATACCAAGAGCCTTGGGAGGGCGATGTGGCAGGTTATCAGAAGGACTTGGTGCTGACCTCGATCTTAGTACCAATTATTAATAGTAGTAGTTTTTGTATTCAGATCAGTTTCGTATAGTTATTATTTATTTATAGCTTCGTATTTTTCATTTATTTTTTATATTTATTTCTTCATTGATTATCAGATATCTCATTTATTTTTATCGCATTTTATTCATTATTTATAGCTGCCTATTTATTTCAATCCTTATTTTTTTGGGTTCACAGATATTGTGGAACCATATTTTTGCGAGAACTTTGATTATGTGTAAGTCCGCTTAACATATATGGGGTGCGTGCAGGCCATAACTCGATATTCTAGGCCCTTAGGATAGGATAAAATTTCTAATTATGACAGAATCAAAATCCAGATATAATAAAATAATGGAGATGACGAAAGGTGGTGTTGTTGATTCTTGTAGAACTGTGGTGAGAGACGATTAGACAACTCCCTGTTGGCTTGCGAGTGCTCGATAGACTCCTATCTCATTGACACCTGCTCAAACTCCACTCTCATATGCAACAAGGATACCCCAATAATCTTTTTACCCATAGTGATCAAATTTGCCGACATTTTTATATAATTTGCAAAAAAAAAAAAAAAATTTGAATTTTTCAAAATTTTTGAATAACATTGGAATTTTTCGACTAATTCAAAAATTTTATGAATTACATGCGAATTAAATAACTTTTCCCTGATTTTGGTTACAAACTTTATATATATATATCTATCCAGATCTTGACCATATTTTTTTCAAATTTGATGAATTTTGGCGAATTTTTTCCATGCCAATTTATTTCCAAACGCCGACTTGGTCAATATGTTTTCAAGGAGAAAATGAAAAAATAAAATTATAAAATAATGGCTTGATCTACATTAAACATCAAAAGAGTGTTTAAGTGATTTTCTACCATTAAAAGTATGGGATGCGGTCAATTTAAGCTATCAAAGTGATAGTTCTGTGTACTCTATATCATTGATTGTAGATTCGTTTTTTGAAGGATGGTGTTTCTATCACACCACTTTATGTTATACCTCAATCAAAGCAAGCAAGCATAGACTACTTTCAATTAAAAGATAAGATCATTTTTCGACCAAATCTACCACACAATAGATCTTGAGATCATGAGTATATCATACGATGGTTTAATATTAATTATATATGACACATTTCCAAAAGTGAACTTGATTATGACATACAATCAATTGTGGTTTATTTTCACTTTATGAGTTAAAATTGACTATTCAATGGTGTGCTCATGATCTCAAAATACATTGTGAAAGATTAGGATGAAAAATGATCTCTATCCTCTGATTTAAAACAGAGAACGAATTTTTACGCTTAAGTGAGGTGACTATAATATAAAGTGGTATGGCAATAACACAAATATTTTTCAAATGGTCAATACAAAAACTCATAAATTAGGTGATTCTAATCTGATAGGTGTCAATCTTTAGCTGGGACATGTCATTGATGACCTATCACTTGAACTATTTAAATTAATGAAAAAGAGTGCTTGGAGTGGGTAGTCGTTCCTTTATACGTTTCATATAAGTAAAATCATTTAAAAACTCTATCAGTGTTCAAATGTTGGTAGGAGAGTTGTCTTAGCAATTTAAAGGAGCAAGCTGGCTTCACTGTCAAGCTGTCAAAGTGATAGCTCATTAATTGGGTTAAAGTAGGCCTGAAAAGTCTTTTTGGTTTTGAAAGATTTGAACCATTTAATTATAAAATTTACCTTTTTTTTGTCCATTAATCCAATTAATAAGGCTTTGGATGTGTTTCGGATTGCTTTTTGGAGGCAAAGAGCAGACGACTTAAAAGAATAGATTAAATTTGTTCTTTAAATGAGACCTAAATTCAGCTCTTTTACTCTTTAAAATAGCTACGGGCAATTACAATAAAACACATTCCTATGTTAAAAATGCTTTACGCTAGAGCAGAGAGCTAAGGCACGTTTGATTGCGTTTTGAAACGCGTTTCACAATTATAACTGTGGCGTTGACCGTAGAACGTTGTTTGATAAAACAAAAGATAACACGTTTTGGTTGCTTTTTCAGCTTACGGTTACCGAAATGGGATACAAGCAGCACCCCTCGTATCACCTCGTCCCGCCGCGTGCCCTGAAACGCGTCGCCCATCAAACATGCTCCTACTCTTTGCCTCCAAAGAGCAATCTGAAGCACAACCTTTATTTCTTAATTATTTTGACACGCCAACCTGACCCACATAGTTTACCCACTGACATAGATCGAGAACTCATTTGTCTTGGACAAAATAATTTTGGGTACCTCTGTTTGTGCCTACAAGATTATTGAAGGCGCCTATGTCTAAACCCCTTCACACCCATTGACTATTTAGAATCAGACGATAGAGATTGTTTGTCACCCAAATCTTTCACACAATGGATCTTGAGACTATGATCTTATAATTAGGTTAGTTTTTTATTCTGTGTGACACAGATATCCAAAAAATGGTCAAAAATCACGTTGAATGTGATGTGTGTCATGTGATTTTAGGGCCACCTTTTGGGGATCCATGCCACGTGGAATAAAAACTAACTGTATGATGGCATGCTCATGGTCTCAAGATCCATTCTATAGAAGATTTGGGTGAAAAATGAACTCTCATGTTTGATTCCAAGCAATCAATGGATTTCAAGGGGTTCAAATGGAAGCGCCTTGAGTAATCCAGTAGGTGCGACCATAATTACTGTATAATTTTTGTTGGGGGCTGCTACTAAACCCAACTAATTAAATACTCAATATCCCCCAAACCCTAAACCCGAAACCGTTGACTGCTTTGAATTAGATGATGGAGAATGTTTTTCATTCCAATCTTTCACACAATGGATCTTGAGATCTTGAATCTATCATTAGATGATCAGATTTTGATTCCACATGGTACACACCCCAAGAAGTAAGTCGAGAACCACATTTGGTGTATGTCATAATCATGTTCAATTTTTGGGAGGTGTGCATTGTGAAATCAAAATATGATCATTTGATTATAATAAGGCTGTTAATAGGCCGAACTTTTGCATTGCCTTGGCCCTAACATTAGGCGGGCCTTAATATGGTTAGCCCTAGCGGGTTTTAACATAGTTGGTCGTTGCCCTAGCATGCAAAGGCCCAGCTGCCCTAGCCGAGCTTTCGGCTTTCGAAAATCACTATTTTTTTTTTTTGTTCTTATTTTATAAAAAATATATATCATATGCATAGTAACAAATTTCGCCAAAATTTTATAAAAATAGCCGAAATGAGGGTCAAACGAAAATTTCAAAAAAATTTCAAAAATTTTCGTTTTTTCGGCGCTTTTTTATTATTATTTTATTTTATCCTTTAATGCTGGTAAATAGATAGTAAAGGCGTTAGGGGAACGGCTGTTTATAGTGGGGTTGGAGTGTTTACCTTTTTGGTTTAACCGGTGTGAGAATAAAGCTGCAGGGAAAGGTTGTTTATATAGTGGGGTTGGAGTGTCCAACTTTTTTGTTTAACCGATGTGGGACTAAAGGCCCTTGCTATCCTTCAATGCAGAGAGGAGAGAGGAGGGACGACGCATTTTTTTAACTCTCTTTTAGATCGTGAAATAAATTATTATTGTAACTTAAGAAGAGTAGATCTTGTTAATATTATATTTTTGGGAATGTATATGCGGATGAGTGGGGAATTGGCTTCAATTTGAGACGAAAATGAGGGATTATTCGCTTGGTTTCTGATTTTTTCTTCGATTTGGTTTTGCTGCTTCTTTTTTTCTATAATCCACAGGTAATGTGAGGATTGAGGAAGGAGTTTCTAGTTAGGTTTGGTTCGTTTCCATTTGTTTTCAGTAAGTCAACGAGAATCTGCCTTTTATTAATGTGCATTTGCGACATTTAATTTTTTTTTTTTTTGGCATAGATAGATTTGAAATATACAGATTGCTCTTTTTTGGTCGATTTTGAGTGGATCAACTGAGAAGCTCATCTTTTATTCATGCATTTTAATTCAGTCTGCTTTTTGCTCTATTTTGGCTTCAAAATTAGTGATTTTTTCTTACAATCTCGTTTTTTCCCAAGTCTGATAGAAAAGTGATTTCTTATTTCGTTGCATCTAGTTTCTTTTTGTTTTCTTCAAGATTATTGTTTTATTTTTAACGATTCATCTCAGAATTATATATATATATATATATATGCTCTAAATCCATTTGGAACAATTGGTAAAATATATATTTTTATATATTTTTAATCACCGAAACTTTCCCGAAATTAATTTGAAATGTATTGAAATTAATCCGAAATGTACCGAAAGGACTCCCCTACCGAAAAATTATCGAAAACGAAATTTGTCACTATGATCATACGTATTATTAGATAATTTTAAACATTCATTATTATATAAAAGAAGGATAGCGCTACTTTTAAAATTATCAAATTAATTTCCATAATTTTTTATTTTATATTTATTTGATCAAATTAACCTTCTAATCTAGGTGTCTATTAAGAATGATGTAAGGGTTTAAAAGAATGATGCATTTGACAAAATAAAAATATATAAATATTTACTTGTATGTATATATAAATATATACATTTAGGCATACCACTAGTCCACTACACTAATCCTACTGCTGTTGTTGTATTCTTGCGCCTTGACTTGACCAACAAGCGGGAGCCATTAACAAAACGGATTGAATCTTTCAATCCACCCTTCTCCCTCCTCCCATTCCCATTACTCTCCTTCTCTTCTATTTATATTTATTATTATCGATATCTACGAGCAGAGCAGAGGAGGAGTCAGAAATGCGTTGCTTTACACTCAGATCCAAAAACATCAACACCACCACTTCTCCTTCTTCTCCTTCTTCTCCATCACCACCTCCATCTCATCAACAAGGTAACTGATTAATTAATAAATAAATAAACAAACTATTTGCTCTTTTATTTATTGATCATTGACCATCAATCCTACTTTCTACTACTGCAGTAGCAGAAGCATCTCCCACTCTCAACCTCACCAACGAATACACAAACGCCGTTCAAACAGATTCCTATAAGGCCATATGGGAAGCCATTCAACTCCAACAACAAAACCAACCCTCTTCTTCTTCTTCTTCCTCCTCAGTTGTAGCCCAAGTCCTCAAACCTGACAAATCCTCAATTCAACAAGCCCTCGGCCGCTCCAAACCCACCAACCTCACCCGCCTCGTATCCACCTATTTCGACAACAGCGAGCACACCTCGCACCTCTGCCTCCTACTCCACCGCAGCGTCGACCAAGCCCGCTCCCTCTACGCCCCTCTCTGCACCCTCCTCGACCTCCTCCCCTCCTCCTCCTCCAACCAATCCCTCACTCAATCCCAATGCAACTGGGCCTTCGACACCTTCTTCGAATTCGCCCGTCTCGAAAACCCGTTCCCTGACCCCAACTCCGACAACTTCCGCGAAATGCGTCTCTGCTTCTCCCAACTCAAACACCAACTCGACCTCCGCCTCCACAAAGCCCGCACCCGAGCCCGCCTCCACCGCCGCGCTACCACCGGCACCGCCCTCTGCCTCATTACTACCACTGTTGGGGTTGTCGTCTCTGCTGTTGTCATCGCCACCCATGCCGTAGCCGCGTTCGCTGCTGCTCCCCTTTTTGCCCTTTTGCCCACCAATTTCGCTAAAAATCAGCTTCGCCATATCTCGCAGCTGGAGGCCGCGGCCAGGGGGACTTACGTCCTCAACCATGACCTCGACACCATTGATCATCTCGTCACACGATTGCACGATGCGGTAGAGAGCGACAGGCGCCTCATCCGACTTGGAATTGAGAGGGGTAGGGATCGGTACCCGATTCAAGAAGTTGTGAATCAGTTGAGGAGGAATCACCCCAACTTCGTACACCAGCTCAAGGATCTTGAGGAACACGTCTGCCTCTGCTTTGCTGCCGTTAATAGGGCGAGGTCTCTACTCTTGCAGGAGATCCATCTCCACTCGTAATTCATGGTAACCACTAAATCGCACGATGACTGGGAATTCTTATACTAATTTAACGAGTTCTGTTCTTTTAATTCTATTGTCCGAATGCCCTTCTCAGCATTCTTTTCTAATCTTTGTAAAATTGATGAGGCAATGTTTTTTATGGCAGCCCACTGGATAATTAATATCTTACTTCTACGTATTTTTGGCATTCTTTCAGTTATGCAACTATTTGTGATGAGGAACAGATGTTCTTGATTTTGGATTGTCACTGAACTTAGAATCCATCAATTTTCTTCTCGGCTGCCTACTACACAATTTGTGTTTCCTTTTTTGCCATTCTTTGAATCTTCAAACATTTATGATAAATGAAGATAGACGACATTGATACCAAAAATCAGCAATACGTAACTGGATAAAGATAGATTATTTTTCTACTTGTCACCTGTATTGCCCATTTTGGCAAATCATTCTATCATTTTGGGGAACAATGTTATTGCTATTCTCTATTGCTAAAGTTCCTACACGGCTACAATATCTAGGTAACTGATTTATCGTTACTGTACATGTAATTACACATCCCAATTCAGCATTCTTCAACTCAATCTTACATATTAGGAAAAAGAGATGTTTCTATGTTTTCTATTATGGAATTTCATTTTGTTCTTCTATGGTTTTGGCACTCTTAGTGGAACAAATCCAGAAGTTATTCATTAAGATCATGCCATGAAAAATGATAAGAAAAGAAAAAACAAACAAAACAAAACTGCATCATCATCATCGTCATCATCATAGTCTTATCCCATCTATTTGGTGTCAGCTTTTTATGAGTTCTATTTTTGCACTCGTTTTTGATAAACACTAAGCTCTATGTAACTTCGCAATCCTTTATGTTCCTTCTCACTGGTTCCCTCTAGGTCTTCACTGATTTTTTCTTGTACTTCCTTGTTCTTGTAGCATCTCAACCATTCGTACAGGGTCTGCTTCTGGCCTCTAATAGACATGTCCAAACCACCTCAATAGAGATTCCATAATTCCTTTACAGGTGCCACTACCAAATTTTCACTTATGTACTTTTTTCCAAATTTTCTTGTTACTTCACACATCCATCTTAACATACAAATCTCAGCCACATGTAATTTATCTTGTTGTCTCTTACTGTAGGTCTAACCGTTGTAATATAAAAATGCCTCTTCAATCTAAGTGGAACTCTTGGGTTGATAATACTCTGCTCGCTTATCTCCATTTCATCCAATCTACATTAATCCGATTGGAGACATCCTCTTCAAATCCATCATATGATTGTAAAGTAAAGTGTAAATAGCTAAATCTATGACAGGGTTACCCACTTCGTTGGGTAACCCTAAAAACCATGACCCGGTTCGATGCTAACCGGTTTACGGTTCGGTTCTCTCTGTATAGGCGAACCGACCTCCTAGTGTTTGTTTTTTATTTTCCAGTATCTGCCCAAATGCCTTGCACGTCACATGCCTTATCAACTTCCCACCCAACAGCTTTAATAAACTTAAAAACATGTTTTTAGACATTTTCTAATTTAAATATTTACCATCTAAATGTAAAACTCATCCTACTCCTAGAGAACTGGTTCGTTGGACAGTGGTGAGCTGTGAATTGTGAACCCAAATTCGAATCGAGTGAACCAACGAACCAGGTAACATTGATCTATGACAATGTGGCACTGAATAATTCTCTATTTTAACTAAATCCTCCTCCAGGTTGTGATGTTCACTAAATTTGTACTCCCATGTATTTCTTTTTTATTCTGCTAATTTTCGAAGCTCTTAACTCCAAGACTTTTCTCTACAATTTCAACTTACCATTTTGTTTCTTTCCTTGTTTGAGCAATTTGTACTACATCTATAAATAACATGCAAATGGAATCTCTTCTTGCATGTCTATGGTTAATGCATCTATGATAAAGGCAAACAAATAAGGGCTTTGATTCAGCCCAACTCTGACAGGGAACTCACTTGTCTCTCCACACGTCATTCTTAAACTAGTTGTTGCCTTTTCATACATATCAAGGATGATCTCAATATATAAGTTTGAGATGCATTTCTTCCTCAACATCCACCAGATTATCTGTCTCGACACTGAAGCATAAGCCTTCCCCAAATCCATAAAAACCATATGCAAATTTTTTTCTTATTTTTGAACTTCTCTGTAAGATGTCTCATTAGGGAAATAGCTTCAGTTGTTGATCTTCCCGGCATAAATCCAAATTGGTTCTCTGATGCACTTGATTCTTGTCCTCTTTGTTCTAACATTCTCTCCCAGAGTTTCATAGTCTGGCTTATAAGTTTAATGCCTTAATAACTCACAGTTTCATATGTCTAAGTTGTTCTTCTAAAAGTGACCACAATGTTCTTCCTCCATTCCTAGGGAATTTTCTTCATTTTTTGTATCTTATTGAACAATTTAGTCAACCATTTGAGTCCATTCTCTCATATCATAATCCAATCTTCTATAGGTATTTCATTTGGTCCTAATGCTTTTCTTTTCTTCATCTCTGCTAAGGCGGCTATTACCTTAGCTTCCGTTATTTCATGGATCATTCCTTGATATGGTTCCTCTTCTTGATCTACTTCCTTCACATTTTCTGTGCTTAATAAAATCTTTAAAGATTTTTGTAATGGGGTTTATTTTATATGTCAACAGTTTTGGATTGTTCATCTGGATATGCAAGGCATAACAAACTGATGTATCTTTATTGTATTATCTCTGTCAAGAAAACAAAATTTTGGAGCTGAATTATCCCTCCGTTCATTAAAGGAATAATCCGCGTTCAATAATGGTGTAAGAAACTCATTGCTTACCATCCTGCTCTCATTCTGGCTAACATTTAAGAAATCAACATGCCTCATCGAAGATCATTTCCTGAACATACCAAAACCAAAAAGAATGGTTATCAAACATTGGCGCCTTCCATCTTATTTTCACGTATACTATTTACTAAAACTGTCAACATTTTCGAGACATATAAAGCATAAACAGGCAATAAATCAGAAGTGGATTCAGGTAAAGACCTGGTCGCATATGAGGCAAGTATCACTCCTTTCCATCCACTCAAGGACGCACGACATGTGATATTGATGCTTGCATCGGGTGATTAAGTTAATTAGGTTGATTCTGGATTGAGGGCTAGGATTTGGTACAGGAGAAGAAGAGGAAGAAGAAAGGAGAAATTAGGGTTGAGTTGCTAGCTTAGCACTCTTCCCAATGTCTTAACAATTTATATAGTAGATCAGTACATCACAGATTACAGGGACATTAAAATATGAGGAGTACGTAAGATGCCCTACTCACTCACACAAACCCAAAACTACTGGACACACATCACCTACTATATTTACATACTAAATTACCAATAGATTATCTTTGGGTTTTCTTAGCCATAACCTGCCGTGTAGGTAAACCCTATCAGGACCAAACATAAGCAACTGAACAGCGCGAAAAGATACCATGATCTAGTGTTTCATTTGCAAAATTCTTTGATGAGCCGATTTATAATTCTTCTGTTTGCCAGTGGCAGTGAATGTAAAACAAGTTCATTTGCATATTAATTAGTCTGAAAAATACACCTTCCATCTTAATACATACATTTATTACCAATTCTCAAACTCACGATGGATGTAATAATAGTAGAATATCTTACATCTATCTTGTTATCCGTGGCACCGTATGCCATGTGACATATAAGATCATATAAATACTTAATGCATTAAGAAGAGTGTCACTTCACTCAACCCTAATTTTCTCCAAATCTCTTCTCCTTCTTCCTTCTCTTCCTAATCCTAACCCTAGTTAACTACAATATCATAGTTTGCTCAACAAGAACTGATATCTAGCAATTGACTTCATGAACAAGGCATTGAGTTGAAGATTGGAGGAGATACGAGTTAGAGAAATGCAAAATGAATTTATCTAGACTCATTATTAATTTTCAAACTTACTGAACCACCAACTAGTAGCTAACATTAAGAAAGGACAAAACTGTCCATTCGGCTAGAGTTGATACAATCATATCGGCTTTATGAAAAAGTCACATTTTAATTGCAATTTATTCATCAAACGAATAAATTGTTAATAAATTGCAACATTCATAAAGTCGGTACTTTTTTAATAAATCAAGAAGATTGTATTCGATTCATGAATAAATCTCGACTTAATCAAATGTCACGACAGGGTTTAAGTGAAAAAAACCCTGAAAAAAATCTATTTAAACTTTAAAGCCTTAAATCTAAACCCCTAACTCTACTCCTCTCATCTTCTCTCTCTCTCTCTTTCTCTCTCTCTCTCTCTCTCTCTCTCTCTCTTGTAGTCTATTTTCATTGCGTGGTGAGTCGGTGAAGAAGAAATATATGAAGCATATATATTTTAGCATACAAAATTTTTAGTTTTTATAATGTTGCATATGAAATGTTTAACCTATGAAATATATATTTTTTATAATTTGATAATTATTGATACATTTTTTTTCCTGATTTTTGCCCTTTTTCTGAATCTTTCCCTTGCTGACTTATTCTCGAACTCTGAATTTTTAGGAATATTTCCCTTGCCAAATTAAAATTATTAATATTATTATTTTATTTTTTTCTGATTTTTTCTTGATCTTTTCCTGATTGTTGCTGAATTTCTCTGAATCTTTTCCTTTGCTGATTTATCCTTGAACTCCGACTTTGCACTATGGATACATACAATAGGCACATTTATTGACACCCAACACAGTGACCCTGACAACTCGCTCATGTTGACAAATTTGTACAGTTAGGTGATGATATCAAAAGATATTTTACCTACATAAATGTATGTCCATATTGGCATATGCAGAAAATTTACCTATTTATGTAAAAGTATGGTTAGAACTTGTAACAAAACACACACACTCAGAGGATTAATCCAGCGTCACATATATCAATAGATAAGCCTCTCACTATCACACTTTTTAGGCCACGTGGCCCATATTATTTACTAATCCAAGTCGTCCAAGTGGCTGAACTCATATGAACTGATATCAGCCAAAAAAAATGCCCTTTAGAGGATTCAACTATTTGATTCAATCACTTGGCTGTTGTTCATTTCTAACATAGAGTCGATATTGAAATTCTCGTATTCAATGGTACAGATCCTCTGATGGGCATTTATCTTGAGTTGAGCAAGAAGTTCATACCACATGACCTTGGTGACACCACATGGCCTAAAAGTATGATTGGCGAGTGTTATCTATTGATGTCATTGACGAGAGCCACTCTTATATAAATGACACTTCGATTTTTTTTTGTTATTCAAGTGATTGGACTTCTGACCTCAAAGGTTGAGCCATCGTGCACCTTCCAGTTGACCTACAGGCCAACCCCGATAACATCTAGCTACATTGAGGTTTTTCCAAATATGCATGCTAAAGCAAATCCAATACATGTTTCCAACATGGAATTATTTAAAAAATGAAATGCTCCGTCACATTCCCTTTGTAGAATGAAAGTCTCGGGTTTAGGCATGGTTAAAAGAGTTGTGTTCAACTTGGAATCGGTCAGGGATATTTCTTAGACAACTTGGCTGAGTTTTGAAATTTTGGTGTAAAACTTGCTACCTGGTCTCCTCCAAGACTGATTACTTGGCCGAGTTTGCCGAGTCCTTAAACTGCAGTGTTAGGGTTCATTGGTAATAGGATTAGGATTTCTGGCCTAAGATTCTAAGGATGCCAAGAAAGATAGCATAGTTCAGGTTGACATGATAAATGACTTGATAAGTGCCATAATTTACTCTGCCTGTGGCAAATAAGATCAAGGTTACTATGTTCAAACGTCCTTTTTTACGGTTGTAGTGAGCATCGGTTTGATCATTTTTAAGGTGGTTGCGCTTGGTCTTTTGGAAGGCTTTTAATGTGTGTATGGAAGTTTTGCATATACACTTTGCCACTGATGCAAATCAAACCACAAATAGAAATCGAAGGTGTGCCTTAAGATGCTTTGAAGAAGTGTTAGATATTGAATTGAATTTGGGTAAAATTACAACAATTTCTACACTGTTGAGTTGCATGACGTTGGAACCTATATTGGGTAACAAACCCAAAGCATTTTACTATCTTTGACCTCCCATTGGGCTTGGGAAACGTAGTGCAAAAGTTATGGGAGCAATCATTAAATTCTTTAAGAGCAATCGTGCTATGTAGAAGAGGAATTCCTCCCGTTGGGAAATAGAATTACTTTGCTCACATATATATGTGCTTGGGCCTCCACACTGGATAAATTCTTACCATGGAGCATCTTTAAAATTGTGGAATCCCATATAGATGTATTTGTTGTCGTCAGATGTCAAGAAAGTTGACCAATAGTTTGTAGATTGTTTGTGTGTGCATAGGATGTAGGATTCCCCCCTTCAATATTTATTCGCTGTGAGATCTCAAACCTCTAAAGGAGTGCTACCCATCCATCTATCGTCTAGCGGTGGATACTCGCGTTTCTGTGACTGCCCTGTACTCTGAGTTTGGGGGGGAGCCCTCTTGGGATATTTGCACTAGGAGGTCCTTGAGAGATTAGAAGATGAGCCATTTCCTGAATCTGATGTCTTCCTTGTATGATGTCAAGAGGAATGCTACAAGTTTGGATTCCCGTATTTGGGTGGTGACCAGCAAGAAAGGGATCTTTTCTGTCAAATCCTACTATCTGGCTCTGTTAGGCAGGTCTCTTGTTTATTGTGATTGGGCTCTACTGTGGAAGGCTCCAATTCAGCCCAAGGTGAAATTTTTTACTTGGACTGTCGCTAGGGGTCGTATCTTTACCATCGATCAACTTATCGCGTGAGGTAAAAATCTGCCCAACCTGTGTCCCATGTGTCTTCAATCGGAGGAATCAGTGTCGCACCTTTTTTTGCAGTGCTTGGTTGCGGCTGAGATTTGGGGAATTCTTCTTAAATCCTTTGATATGAAACAGGTGTTTCAGACTCGGTTCCTAATCTCCTAGTCTCTTGGTTGGGGATGGATCTGGAGGGACAGTTTGGGACCTTTTGGAGGGTTGGTCTTTTAGCTGTTTTATGGGGAATCTGGCTTGAAAGAAATGCGAGGATTTTTTTCAAGAAAGTGCCGGCCGATCAGGGTGATCATGAAATCCGTCAGAGATCTTATGACTCACTGGGTAGCCCTGGACAAGGCAGGCGTGGGGGGGACACGGAGCTGCTGGATTTTGGTTAGGCTTTGGGTCGTTTTTCGCCCTTGCTTCTGAGGGGTGTGGCTTTAGGATCGTTTGGGTCTGGGCCCTAGGCTTTAGGTTTTTTCTTTTTCTCTTTCTTTCTCTACCTTGGATCAGTTGTTTTGCCTCTTTTAATGTCTTTGTTCTCCTTTCTCCAGCTCCTCGCTGGTTTTTTAATAAAATTTGCTTTACCGATTAAAAAAGTAACAATATTTATTCGCTGTTTCTTAGGTATTTCTGTTGACTATAGGACCATTGTTTCAAGGATGAAGGAGGACTGGTTTATGCCAAGAAGCTACGCCATATGACATGCATGCATTTAGCTGTAATGTGGAGTATTTGGGGAACGATAAATGATTGTTTCTGTATGTTAGAAATGAACCAAAAATAATAATAATAGTAAGTGTTTCTTACGTTGGGATAGACACTTGTTTTCATGTCGTGGTTCACCATGTCATGAATCACAATGCCACTTGTCTAGCATTCGTTGAAATGAGTACTTCACTGATCTAATAATTGATCAATTGTATTGATGTATTCTCTTAGCGACTTCATTTATACTGTATAGTATAAATACAGTATACCAAGGAGTTTTGGCTCTCTTTGATGGCGATGTAGCCGGTTGGTAGCCACGTGGATATTCTCCGCTGTCTTTTCTTTTTAGTTCTTTTTTGTGGGTTTTAGACCTGCTGGCTCCTCACTAACCTTTGATCTCGGCTGTATTTTTATTCTTCAATGAAAACTCCTCTTTACCGATAAAGAAAAAAGGAGTCTGAATTAGCAGGAAACATGTATGGAAAATACTAGTTCTTCGTAGGGCATATGGTAGCACGAAAGAAGAGGAACCGGGGTCAATGGTTGCGATCAAGTATATTTTCCATACCACTTGAACATCTAATTGACAGCTATGTACCCTTGTTATAGATGGGAGAGTACGTGAAATATGGTTTCTAAAGAATTGGTTGATAAGGAACCTCCGGGACAATGAAAGGGAGGAGTTCGCTGGCCTCCTTTCCAAACTGCTTTCAGGCACTCGGATTAATCAAGATGATGATTCCAGAGTGTGGAACATTCACCCCAAAGGAGTCTTCTTGGTCAAATCCTTCTGCCATCATCTTGGGAGATGCCCATTGATTATCCAACGATTATCTTGGGCGTCTCCCAAGATACTGAGGCTCACTAAAGCGGAGCATTTCTAATCCCCAAATCCAGCGGGTTAGAAACGATCTGTTCCACCATGGAAGATGAGGTGCCAGGCTGCCCAGCCTCCCTCCCTCCTCTCCCCACAATCTCAACGTAGGAGGCCCCTTTACGATGGCCTGCCAGATTTGTTACTAAGCCAGTCACCCGGTTGAACATTTTCCCGGCGATAGACCATCCCTAGCGCAGATCACACGCTTGAGCGCCATTAATAACCGTCTGATGGTCGCGACCCGATCGGGGAATGCGCTCATTAGCAGATTTAACCGTCAGTCCCTCAGCTCTCGTCGAGGCACAACCATAATGATGGCAAACCGACCGACGTCTGAAGTAACGTTACGGCAATTTGCGCAAATCCAATCACCCGCCCTAAGCGTCAGAGCCATCTTCAAATCTCCATTAATTCGTGCAAATCCAATTCTTGCTTGAATTCTCAATAGTAGGGGACGTCAATTACCTGGAGATTGTTCGCATACAAGTCGATTTTTCCTTATAGTGTTGCATCGCTTCCATCAACCCGACTGTCATTACGCTTTAAGACCAAATGGGGGAGTTGCAACAAGTTCAATGTCGCGTCTGTGCTTCAAGGAAATTGATGGGATTGGATTGGTGTTGATTTTGACGGTGCATCGGGTGGCATCCTCGTCACTTGGAACTCGGTTTTGTTTGAAAAAATGGATGACGAGGTGGGTCTTTACTTTACTTCTGTGGTGCTTCGGAACAGAGACACGAGCAAAGTCTGGTCTTTTTCAGGGGTTTATGGTCCATTGGATGATAGGCATCGAGGCGATTTCTGGTTCGAACTTGCAGCCATTACGGCTAGGTGGGACCACCTGCTATGCTTGGGGGGGGGGGGGGGATTAATGCTATAAGATGGGATTACGAAAAGAAAGGCGGACTGTCGGATGGGGCTGTGATGAGAGATTTCAACTCCTTCATTTCGGATTGGGAGTTGATGGATGTTCCACTCATGGGAACCAAATACACCTAGTCAAATCTTCAGGAAACCCTATTGTTAAGTCGGCTAGACAGATTTCTATGCACCTCGAACTGGATAGACACTTTTCCAGCTGCTAGACT
The DNA here is from genome assembly GCA_021018995.1 of Chloranthus sessilifolius. Classification (NCBI taxonomy): domain Eukaryota; kingdom Viridiplantae; phylum Streptophyta; class Magnoliopsida; order Chloranthales; family Chloranthaceae; genus Chloranthus; species Chloranthus sessilifolius. The sequence goes on along the minus strand of CM037587.1, from coordinate 29,944,983 downwards.
TGAAGGATTAGCAAGGGTTGTCTTCAATCACCGACCGTTACTGCTGCCATGTGAGTCCCAAGGCAGAGGGCCGATCCTGTTTCGGTTCGAAAACATGTGACTGCTCGACAATCATTTCAGAGCAATGGTTCCAACGTTGTGGAGTCAGCCAACCCTCCTGGGGCGGCCATATTCCGTTTCATATCCAAACTCTAGCAGCTTAAGTGTCGCATCAAAGCGTGGAAAGTGAAGTGTACCGGCTGGTTCATGTTGCAAAAGAAACCTTACTCCTTCGACTGAATGAAATCGAAAATATCGAGGAGCACCGAGTTCTTTCGGATGAGGAACGGCTTGAGAGGTTAAAAAAAACAGGAGTTCAATAGTAAGTGCATGGCCGAGGAGGTGTGCTGGAAACAAAAATCAAAGGTTCAATGGCTGAGAGCGGGAGATCAAAATACCAAGTTCTGCCACGTTGTTGCCAATGCGCGCAACAAGATCAATTATATGAGCAACATTACTGTGGATGGTATTGCTTATTCCGACCAGGAGCAGATCCGGTGCAACGTCGTTAGATATTACACTAACATGTACTCGGATGAGGGTCTTGGGCGACCAGAGCTGAACGGGTTCCTGTTCAACTCTATCTCGGAGGACGAGCGTACTGATGTGGAGCGACCATTTATTGAAGATGAGGTGTGGCGGGCGATTAAGTTTGGGGGGAAGAAAAAATCTCCAGCTCCGAATGGCTTCACTATGGAATTCTACCAATCCTTTTGGCCGATCCTTAGGATTGACTTGATGGATGTGTTTCGAGAGTTCCACGCCAATGCATTCATCGGCCGAAGTCTTAATTCTACATTCATCACACTCATTCCAAAAAAAGGGGGGTTGAGGACATATCTGAATACCGACCGTTCTGCCTCTTAAATTGTCTATATAAAATCATCTCCAAGGTGTTGGCCAATAGAATCAAACCGTTAATGAGCAAGTTCATTTTAGACAATCAGGTAGCGTATGTTTAAGGAAGACAGCTGGTGGACCTTGTCACTGTGGCCCAAGAGGTGATACACTCCGCCCATCATGCTCGACGAGTTGCTGCCCTGTGGAAGGTGGATATGGAGAAGACTTATGATCGTGTCAGTTGGGACTGCTTAGACTACATGCTAGGCAGGTTTGGGTTCGGAACTATCTGGAAGAGTTGGATGCGGGCATGTTACTCATCGGCATGGTTCTCGGTTTTGATCAAATCTTTCAAAACCTCTAGAAGAATCCGCCAGGGAGACCCGCTGTCCCCCTTCTTATTCATCATGGTGGGAGAAGCACTAGCTGATCTCATTGCTTGTGCGAGACAGTTGCAGCTCATATCAGGGATAATGGTGGGGTCGCAGGGTCGCTCCATCTCGCATCTCCAGTATGCCGATGATACGATCCTTCTTGGATATGCTGATGTGGAGGAGTTCAGTGTTCTATTAGATGTGCTTTCAGTGTATGAGGCAGTGTCGGGTCAGCGAATTAACCTCCACAAGTCAGCTATAACCGGAATAGGGACCATCGACCAGTAGTTGGCTCATTTAGCGACTACAGTGAACTGCACGATCGAGAAGCTCCCTATCAAATACTTGGGCCTGCCTCTCGGGGTTAGGAAACTATCTGCGCGGGCATGGGAGCCGGTTATTCAAAGATTCGAGCAACAGTTGTCTTCGTGGAAAGGTAAACTTCTCAGCAGTGGAGGTCACCTTCTTCTGGTCAAATATGTCTTCTCCAGTCTGCCCATCTTCTACATGTCAATGTTCATTTGCCCGATTGGAGTCATCAACCAGCTTGACCAAATCCAGAGAAAGAAGGGTCAGGCCTAGATAAACATTAGTATCTTGTGAACTGGGAAACATGCCAGCTCCCCATGAGTTGTGGTGGTCTCTGGCATTTGAAGTCTCAGTGCACAAACGTTGCACTTCTTGGGAAATGGTTTTGGAGAGCTGGCTCGGTGGGTGATAGAGATAGTCTTTGGCGAAAGGTCCTGGTGGAAAAGTATGGGCAATCAGCTGGTAATTGAGGCATCAACATCATGTCTCACAGAGGCACATCGGCCTAGTGGAAAAGCATCTGTGGCACGTGGCCTCTTTATGCTAGAGAGATCCAATTCAGTTGGGGCTGTGGTACCCGGATTCGTTTCTGGGAGGATGCGTGGGTGGAAGGCCATATGCTCAAATCATCATTTCAGGATATTTTTGCGATATCCACTAATCAGCAGGAGCTGATCACTGATTTTTGCGCAAGCACTATTGGGGGAAGGTCGTGGGATGTCACCACACGCAGAATCCTGTGAAGCGACGAGATGGCCTTGTTCACTAGACAGCTGTCCCAGAAACGACGAGATGGCCACGATCTATGGTCTCCTCCCAAATATTCAAGGTCAAGATCAGCGGGTATGGGCTCCCAGTAAAGATGGCAAATTTAGCGTCAAGTTGTAGTATGGGATGCTTACGTGTCGTCCCCTGATTAGATTCCAAGGAGCCAGGTTGTGGAAGGCGACGATCCCCCCAAAAGTTAGATTCTTTGTGTGGACTTTGATCAAAGGAAAATCCTGACAGTCGGTCAGCTCATCCGGCGGGGGAAGGATATTTCCGATCAATGTGTTATTTGCCTCCAAGAGGGAAGAGTCAGCCGCGCACCTCTTCCTCCACTTCTAGGTGGCACACAAGATCTGGGGTGTTATTCTTCATTCGTTTGGAATGAGTTGGGCCACCCCTTCCACCTCCTACCAGCAGTTTCTGGCATGGACGTCTGTCACTCTTGAGAAGTCGATTGGGGACTACTGGAATGTGGCTATCTTCGCTGTTAATTGGAACATATGGCTGGAGAGAAATGGGCAGACCTTCAATAACAAATGTTGACTGGTTGGGATGATTATCAAGTCTGTTAGGGGATTACATATGGTTCTGGGTCGATAAAAACAGTGACGGAGGCTGGGGGGAGAGCACCCAGTGGGACCCGGGGTAGAAGTGGAGGGTTCGAGTGGTGCTGGTTTTGGTTGCCCTGCGCTGATTCCTTCGTTTCTGTTTTTCTGTTTGTTATGTTTTTTTTTGGGGGGTTCTCCTCTTTTGGTCGTGTCTTTGTATTTGTCCTTCTAGCCCCTTGCTAGTTTTCAATATATTGCAAATTACTGATAAAAAAAAAGATTACAATGAAGTACATGTTAATACATGGCTTGACGATGCTAAATGTTTTGTGATGACCCAGACCCACATGCCACAATATTGTCCGGTTCTGGGCTTAGGTCCTGCCCCGGTTTTGTTTCTGGCATGGGATTAAGTCCGCAATACACGACTGACCCACATGCCACAATATTCTCCAGTTCTGGGCTTAGGTCCCCGCCCCGGTTTTGTTTCTGGCATGGGCTTAAGTCCCCACCCAAAACGCGTCATGACATGAAGCGTTCGCAATCACATATAGCCCAGGGTCAGGACTTTTCCCTATCCGATGCGGGACTATTACAAACTCTGTAATGACCCAAAATCCCTTCCAAGCATAATTGGGGATCTCAAGTCATCACTTACATATCATGATCGTGAAGCAACAATTATTATAACTATACATGAACAAGGTGGCCAATTTTTATATTATTTATTTATTATTGTTATTTATTTTTTTCTAAGTGAATCAAAAGCCATAAATTCTAAACAACTCAAATATCCAAACGGTAAGAAATTGATAACTAAGTCGCCCATGACAACCGTATGTCATGGTAATAAGTGATCCAACATCACTATTAAATGCAATTAAAATAGTGGGAAAATAAAGTAAAGTATTGATTTACTATGGCCCTCGAGATACTCACTAGGAGTGAAACTAAAATAACGGTCTGACTCTCAATTCCAATAAGAGTAATCTGCATCGGAAAAGCTTTAAAAATTAAAATTGTGAATATGCAAAACATATTAGTTATAATAATTTCAAATAAAACATTCGACCATACTTACGAAGAAATCAGATAGTTGGGAAATGGTCTTCGGGATTCTTGTCAATGGCACCTTCTTCTACAAAATCTTCCTCGTAGCCCTCCTGATCTTGATTGATAAAATTTGTCAACATAAAGTCAGAGGGTGAGCAAAATTGCCACGGGGCTCAGTAAGGGTGCTTAGCGTACTCCATAGATCGAACTTAAACTTAACATGAATTTTCAACCGTAATATCTCAATACATGCGTTTAATCTTAAGTTTATTGTGTTTCAAATGTAAGTTGTATTATTTTAAATGGATATGGAAAGCTTATAGTGTCTAACACGTCTGACATCTGATTTTTAGAAAATATTACTAATAAACTAATTCAATACTCACATAATGTATAAAGTCTATCCATAAAACATATACGGAATTCATAAGCATATGGCTGTGCCATTTTAACTGACTACGTACCCAAACCTGGATCAAGCCAACCGTAGTTCCAAAACTTACCGTTTTCATAATATAACTGATGCATAAGGAGTCACAGGCATCACTTAACCCGATAATCACATCATTTCACATGGACGCAATTCTATACATCCCATTCCGTATAGGGGAAATTTCCGGATCGGATGGCTCGATCAAGTCTTGTGAAATCCCGTGATGGTAACTACACTATGAGTAGAATGTGACATGACTTATTCTTATTGTTAAATTCGTAATTTACTTATAACATCTTAGAATTTCTTTATTTCCACAACTTACGGTTTGCATCATATCTTTAGCTTTTCTCCCCTACGGTTTAATTCCCGTGGCTTATCTTAACTTATCTTATCTCGCCTACGGCTTAGGTCCTAGCTTATCTGCGGCTTAGGTCCCATGATCAAGGATCAAAATTTCGGTCAAAATTTTGGCCGAAGACCAATAATATGACCGAAATTTTGATACCCATACAAAATATGACCGAAATTTCGGTCCAAATTATCGTTTAAGTGAGGACCGAAACCAATAATTTGGATCGAAATTTCAGTTATTTCGGCCGAAATTTTGATCCTTGCCCACTATTGTACCTTTAAGTTCACTGCTTAGGTCCTGTTCACCTTATTCTTATAGGTCCATAGCTTAGGTCCTGTTAACCTTCTTAAATTAGCCTAGCTTATCATCCTTATTCTTAACACCATAACATATCCATCGTATCAGTTTAAATTGTAATTTAAAATAACTTAGGCACATAGATAATAGCCTAAGACTACGTATAGTAAGATGGGAATACCTACCGTCGATAGTTGGCCAACTCATATCACCAAATGCGAACATCCTATTATGTCACCGAAGGCCGCAGACCCTCTACTAATCACCGGAGGCGAACCCCCTACTAATCATCGGAGGCTGCGGTCCTCCTACTATGTCACCGGACGCAAGCATCCTACTAAATGGACTCGATATTCAACATAAATCATTAAATAATCCGATTGCTTGCCAACGAAGAATAATTTTCATAAGTAGTCTTTATTTTGCTTAATTTTGGTCCATATCATAGTTGCGTATAAGCTTAATTCACCTTGCATCTTATTCTTACATGTCATCATATCGTAACTTAGCATATCGGCATATGTCATAGTATAAAAGAACAATATATTTTAATAATAGAAATTTGGAAGGTTAAATGAGTCTACGAACACCGCTATTGTATCCGAAAGACTCAAGAACCCTAAGATATAGTCCTGATTTGCTGAAATTGGGCATTGGAATGAAAAGACACATTAAATATATAGTAATTGGATTATTATAGGAAGAAATTATTTGATTGCAGCTAATCTGTAGGTCATTAGGTCAGACGGATAGCGCCATTGAGTTCAAAACACGTCAAAACCTCAAGATAGGTGTTGGTCGTGATCGAAATAAGTTAAATTTTCATAAGTTTAAAGGTTATTAAAAAAAATTTATATTAATTAATTTTGACTTTTCGGTATATCAGGTGTGCAAACGGACTGTGCCAATGCATCCGCAACAATGAAAAACCTCAATTTCATGTCCTAATTCATTTTAAATGGATGTCAATGTTGGAAAATATCTACCATTTAATTTTAATCTAAATTTATATATATTATACTTATAAATAAGGGGATTAGCTTTTATGTCATAACCGATTAACCGCACAGCAAAACGGACTATGCCATCACGTCCGGAATGCTGAAAAATCTTAAGATGCATCCCAGTTTCTTCAAATAAGTACGTATTTTCTATAGTTTTAAATTTTATGTTATAATATCAATTAACTGAAATATGAATTAGGAATTTAATTCATCCAATCTAATCCATCGGATTGAAAATAAAAATAAAATAATCAGGGGTAGGTCACTGGACCCAACCTCTAATTTTACCTATAGGGTACCCTTATTGATAAGTCAAAGTTTTGCTAAATCAACGGTTGATGAGTGCTAATCACTAAAGTTATTTCTCGGGTAACGGTGGATGCCAAGATTAGACAAAGAATTAATTCGAGCAATGAACATTACAAAGTAACGGTGGATGCACATAAGCGTTTCAAATAATTCCAAGTTGAGGATTATGTGATGGTTCGGGTTAGGCCAGAACGACCCCCATCGGGAGTCGCAAAGAAGCTCCAAGCCCGAGGCGCTGGGCCTTTTAGAATTGTGGTAAGAAGCGGACCTAAGGCGTACGTTCTCGAACTTCCTCCGGATGTGAGGACTTGCACTACGTTCAATGTGGAGGACCTAGTCCATTCTTTAGGCTCAACCCCACTTCCTTGCAACCCTTTCCAAACAACCACGCCCCATACAACCACCCCACCCTTGTAGCCCCTATCCTTTCCTTCCCCAAGCAGGCAACGGAAAGACATAATTGAAGGGATCTTGGATGATTTTGTGGTATGCACCCATGAGGGAGGATTTTAGAAATACTTGGTCAAATGGATGGGCAAGCCAGACTCTGAGAACTCATAGGTATATGAAGACGAAGTTCGTCGCCTCGACCCAGACATGCTCGATCGAAATCATACCTCCGCTTCATCAGTGATGAAGCCCTTTCAGTCCGGGAGAGTTGACGGGGATGCTGACATTGTGGACATCGGTTATGGAGCATATCATGTGTATCGACGGCGGAAGAAGCGGAGCAGGAGCCAAAGCCAAGTTTAGCTTCAAGCTCGCTGCCCAAGATCGCTTGAGCGACCTCACTTCTCGCTTGAGCGAGAATGCTCCAGAATAAGTGTCAAACTCTGGGCCAAAAGTCGCTCGAGCGATCTTGGTGGTCACTCGAGCGAGATATTGAAGACGACACGTGAATCTTCTCTTGAATAAGTCGCTCGAGCAAGACAAGTCGAGTTTTGGCTTTTTCTTTTTCTTTGTTTTTTCCTAGGTTTTGTTTTGTTTTGTATTAAGTACTTTAGGGTAGTTTCGTAATTATTTATGTTTTAGGGTTTTCTATTGTAGGACCTCATATAAAAGGTCCTTAAACATTTTAATTGGATTTATTGACTGATTGATTATTGAGTGAAAAAGTTTTTGCTTTTGGAACTTGAGATGAGTTTCTTCGAAGAGTGATTCTTCTTTCCGAGAAGGGTTTGGTGTGAAGCTAAGGGTGTGAAGCCCACGATTTATCCATTTTATTTGTCTTTGATCTATCTTTCCTTGCTTTTCTTTTTGTTCCCCATAAACCCGAAATTCAGCCATTAAGCTTCTACATACCCCAAATTTATAAACCCTAGCCTTCATCTAAACCAGTAAATCGACTTGTTTCCAAGAACCCTAGCTCGAACCGGCGATTCCATCGTTGATCAACGAGCGAGCCCTAACCTGGGAGTGGCTAGAGTTCTACCTCTAGGATCCTCCTTTCGAGTGGCTAACGGATCTAGCGCAACGGACCAGACCCTATCCGAACCACAACACGAACATCTAAATGGAAAAATACAAAACCTAATGTATTTGCGTTATTTTCAGATTTATTGCTCAATTAATATAGTTTAATTTCGGCAAATTCATCACTTCATAGTCATTCACGTAGTTTAGGGTTTTGCCTCGCGTCACAAACAGCCTAGAGAATACCCTTTTTACAGCTCTTGAAATTCAGATTTCAAGCATAGTAAGTCATTTACAAATCAGCTAAGGGCTGTTAGTGGGTTCTAATAAGAGGGCATTTTAATTAGTAAGGGCCTAAGGGGTCAGTAATGGCTTAATGGGCCACCTCAACATCACGTGAGTTGTCAAGTAAAGGCCACTCTAATGTCTTGCAATGACCATCAAAATTTCGAGAAAGTTGAGAACTGGATGGGAAGTTGACTATTTGTGATGGGGTTTGACTCCTTTAAAGAAGTGTAAAATTTATTTAGTAACTAGATCTTTTACTTCATTAGGAAACTTAGTTTATTTATTTACTTGGTTACATTAATAGGTGAACGTGGGATATGGTGAGACATTTTTGACCTTAACTACTCTTTTGAAGTGTGGATTGTAGAATTCAGGTACATCTTTTATTTTCTGCATATTTTCTCCTTCTCTTGGATTTGTCTGTACTCTTTCATCTCAAGGAGAGATTTTGTTGTTCTTATAAAATAAGAAGCTCTTTTCTTTCTAAGATCTTTACTAATTATGAAATTAAGCCCTGCAAGTTGGGCTATCTTAATTTATTGAGCCCCCGTCTTAAAATTCTTATTTTTCTTGAGTGGTCCACATACAATTTCTTCTTCATTGTTGTCTTTTTTTTTTTTTTCTTCTGGTACGAATCGGCTGCATTAGAATTCCGTTTTCTATAATATATGATTAAAAAAAGTTCTCATGGAATTCATTCCCAAGATATAATATGTGAGATCGGTGGGTAGTGGAAGGGGCACACTAAACTTTATTAGATGGGATGTTAATAAAGAATACTACCCCTGGAAGGTTGCTTGGATATCAGAGGAAATTATTGAGAAATTTAAGTTGTTTCATGTTTTTTGGTTTATAGCAAGAGAGAAACTAATGAAATATCAGATAGTTTGGTACTAGATCTTTCATGTGTTACTGTTATTGAGAAAAAAGGAATCTACGAAGTGTCACATGTTCCTATCATGGAGGGTAGCTCATATTTTCTTTAACGATCAACATTAAAATGCACCAATGAGATGGTTTGAATCCTCTAATCAATGTAATTTTTTGGCTGGGACATGTACTGATGATGGGCTGCTAGTGATACTGCTTTGATTGATCAAACATGTATGCCACTTGGCAAACAAATGGACTATTATGGCACAATCTGTTTAATGGCTCTCGTAAATTATCCTGCTTAGTGTGCGAAAATCCTTTAGCTCAATCCAATCGAAAGTTGACTTCCACAGATGTCAGGGTTCCTAAAAATATTGTTTTCACGCAGTTCGACTGCTAATGATGTCACTGAAGAAAACCAATACCTTAATTATTTATTTTTTATCTTTATTGGTAAAAATACATATTCAAGAAAAGCAATAGCAACTGAGTAGTAGTCAGTGGTGGGTCAGAGGTTCCTTTCCTCCACCCTCTCTAGGCTTAAACCTTGAAAATCTTAAGAACCCACCCATCAGCTCATAACAACCGTTGGATGGTGTGGAAAGTGGGGGCTCTTTACTCTTCTTGCATTCCTTGCAAACAAAACAACCTTGAAATTGAACCCTCCTCTTCCCTGAGCAATAATCAGCAAACAGCTGGGCATTGTCATTATCCTCATCATCTCCCCTCCCCTTCTCTAGTAAGTAATTTGTTACCCAATCATTCTCTCTCTCTCTCTGGTATTTTTTTCTTTATATATAATCAATCTCTCCATTTCTTCTCTGCTATTACTACTTGGATCTCATCTCTCATCTAGTCTTCTGCCTTCAGTTAAAGAGAAAAAAAATTAAAAAGATGGAGAGCAGTAGTAAATGGGTGGTGGTGGTGATGGTGGTTTTGGTATTAGCGTTTTTAAGTGCACCCGAGGTGATAGAAGCAGCGTCAAAGAAAAAAGTGTGCACCAAGGGTTGGGAGTGCAGCAATAGCGCATATTGCTGCAACGAAACCATAACAGATTTCTTCCAGGCGTACCAGTTCGAGAACCTCTTCTCCAAGCGCAACACCCCTGTTGCACATGCAGCCAGTTTCTGGGACTATCGTTCCTTCATCACCGCCTCCGCCCAGTACCAGCCCCTCGGTTTCGGTACCACCGGCGGCAAGCAGATGCAGATGAAGGAGGTTGCAGCCTTCCTTGGCCATGTCGGCAGCAAGACTTCCTGTAATAACTTCATTAATCTCTCTTCTTTTTTCTTCTATTGTCTAGATTACTAGATCTGCTTCTCACTTCTATCAAATTTACTGCATTTGGGGTCTTTACAGTGTTCTTGAATTATAATTACAATGCTTATTATTTGCATGAGTACCTTTAAATTCATCCACGAGTCTGATGGCACCCATGCTGAAAACTCATTCACTACTTTGAACCAGGCGATTGAGGTTTTTCGTCCCAATTTTCACATTATGGATCTTTAGATCATGGGCATACCATCAGACAATCAGTTTTTTAGTTCATGTGGCACTGATACCGATACTTATCGGTTTTGGACCTCACCGATACGGTACATTCAAGGTACCGTATCGGTGCCTCCCAAACAAAAACCTAAAATTTCGGACAATACATTGGAATGTATCGTCCGAAACCAATACGTATTGGTTTTGGGGCTGGACGATACGTATCATTTTTCCGAGATTTTAACCCATGGTGGCACATACCCCAAAAAAGTGACCTTAACATCATTTGGCACTCTTCACGCTCAAACCTGATTTTAAGGTCACTTTTTTGGGATATGTGTAAGATGAAATAAAAAAAAATGACCGTCTGATGGTATACTCATGATCTCAAGATCCACCGTGTGAGAGATTGGGACGAAAAACAATCTCCATCGTCTGATTCAAAGTAGTCAATGAATTTCAGCACGGGCACCCTCAAAGATCCACCGTCTGAGAGATCTGATCTGAGGAATGAGAGTGAATTTTTAATTTGGGATTGCAGGTGGGTATGGTGTTGCAACCGGTGGTCCACTTGCATGGGGCCTATGCTATAACCATGAGTTGAGCCCAAGCCAATCATACTGCTCTGAGAGCTACACTTATCCCTGTTCTCCTGGTGCTGAATACTACGGACGCGGTGCCCTGCCTGTCTATTGGTATCTCATCCAATGCTTTTTCCATTTTTCGTCTCACAATAATAAGAAATCAAAGTCTAGAATCTTGAAACTTCTCCCAAGTATAAATTCTTAGTTCCAGAATTTTAGCTTTCCAATTTCTTCATTTCTTCCAATTGATGACATTTTTTGTTAGTTTGTACCCAATTGAAGTTTTTGGGACTTGAAAAAATCTAGAAATTTCCTTAAGTCGGCTGAATCATGTTTGGAATTTAATTGAATTTTTAAACGATTGAATCGGTCTGACTGAGGTTCTAAGAGGTAGAGGTCCTTAATGTTTTTGTGGTGCTGATTGCTCAATGCTGATGCCTAGGAATGAAAACTACGGAGTTATCGGTGATGGCATTAAGGCAGATCTGCTGAACCATCCTGAATATCTCGAGCAGAACGCCACACTAGCTTTCCAAGCGGCTATCTGGAGGTGGATGACGCCAATGAAGAAGAAGCAGCCTTCGGCACACGATGTGTTTGTCGGGAACTGGAAGCCAGCCAAGAACGACACCTTATCTAAGAGGCTACCTGGTTTTGGAGCAACCATGAATGTTCTTTACGGAGATCTCGTGTGTGGTCAGGGCTCTGTCGATTCCATGAACAACATAATTTCTCATTATCAGTATTACGCCGATTTGATGGGAGTCGGCCGAGAAAATTCTGGAGCAAATCTGGATTGTGCAGAACAGGCTGCTTTCAACCCTTCATCTCCACCGACTTCTTCGACTTCGTAAACAGTGCACACTGCTAAGATCTCCTTTGTCAACCGAAGGAACAGCAATAATGGGTTGTGTTGTTTACTATTGCCAGTGTCGGCATTCTTGAGTTTGTAGAGACGATGATTGCCATTATTATACTGCTTTGTTTGTAGAGATGATGGTGTATGTCTCTTTTGTCATTGGTCATTGGAATTGATAGATGGTTTCTGCCATTTATGCGATTTTTCCTTCTATTATGTGACAAAAACCTATATAATATATTTCATTTGCAAAGACTTTCAGCTATTGTGTTTGCTTGCTCTAGTGATTCTCATTTTGGGAAGGGCCATCATATCCTTGTGAAGTAAATAGGTTCCAGCCGGCTGCTCCATCTATGCTGTAAATAATTAAGAACAATGTTACTGCCACCCCCATTTTTGTTACTGCCACACCACTTAAACAAAGGAAAACCCGCTGACTGCTTTGAATCCTACGATGGAGATCATTTTTCGTCCAAATCTTCGATAGAATAGATCTTGAGATCATGGGTCTACAGTTAGACAGTCACATGTTGATTTCACGTGGCATACATCCCAAAAAGTGGACGATCACAAGATATAATAAAAAATGATTCATGTTCACTTTTGGGGATGTGTCCCACATGGAATCAACATATGACCGTTTGATGGTAGGCCCATAATCTCAAGATGTATTGTATAGATGATTAGGACGAAAAATGATCTGCATTGTAGGATTCAAAGCAGTCAACGTTTTTTTCCTTTGTTTAAGTGGTGTGGGAGTAACAAAAATGAGGGTGGCAGTATCACTGCTCATAATTAAAAGATGAAATAGAAGAATTGTTTTTTAATGTTTTTGAAAAATGGTGGTTGGTAGTAAAAAATCACATCATTTGTAGTTGGTTGAGCCATGGTGTCTAAAGACTCTAAATAGTATAAAAACCCATGCGAAAGATGTCTGTTAGGTGTGATGGAACATTTCAGCACTCCTATTGTTGGATCTCAAAATATGACTTTTTTTCTACTTCAAACTTGAGTAACCTATAAGGTCGATTTCCCATTAGTTTGTTGAGATCCTGGCCTTCCCCAGCCATTAAACCGATTTACTTTTCCCCACGCCCTATTGCATTGTGGGAATTCAAACACAACCATACAAAGCAGTATATTTGTTTGCCCCAATATTTTATTTCCAATTTTTGATAGCATAGAACATAAAAAGTATTGAATAATTTGGTATCCTCCGTCCTTTGTTAGTCTTGAAGATGGAGTTTTCCACTTTACGTTTGCTTCCTCCCTTATAATAATAGGGTGATGATTGTTGGGTAAGATTTATTCCCCAATAGCGGATGCTCATTAGACCATTGACGTGGAACTAGTATTGGATTTGGGAGTCAAGAAAGGGTACCTTTGCTTAAAACATTTGAGATTGGATATTTTTTCTCGTCGCAAATTTTCACAAAACGGATCTTGAGATTGTGAGTGTACAACTAGACGGTTAACTTTTTATTCAAAGCGGCATACATAAAAAAAAAAAATGTGATCGGAGAATCATGTGACAGGCACACATCACATCACTTTTTAGGATGTGCCACGTGGAATAAAAATTTGACCGTCTGACGGTATGCCCAAGATCTCAAGATCCATTGTGTGGAAGATTAGGATGACTGTTGATGGCACATGTCACACTTAAATATGATTTTAGGTCACTTTTTGAGATGCGGGCCATGTGGAATAAAGAATTTACCGTTTGATGGTACGCCCATGATCTCAAGAACCGTTGTGTGCAAGATTGGGATGAAAAAACGATCTTCGTCCTAATTCAGAGCAATCAATGATTTTCATCAAGGTGCCTTCAAAGATTGGGTGGATGCAGATAAAGGCACCCTTCAAGAAATGAGAACATCTTTCTCTTATGGTGCTTCCCTAAAATTATTCTTAGTCCTCTTTTGGTGGGATTTTGATGATCTTCTAGTAAGTAATTTTTTAAGATTGATAAAAGAGATGCACATCTTATATTTTAAGTAAAATTAAAATTGGTAAGAATTTTATAAATATTGTAAGAAGTATTTTGAATTATTAAATATATATTGAGATTTCAGTTTATTGTATTGGCCAATGAGAACATCTTTCTCTTAAAGGGTCTTCGCTTTCCAGTGAAACTATAAAAAGATAGATTTCAAATGTAGTATTTTAACTTTTCTCACAAGCAATCTGCAAAGGAGGAAGGGGCGTTAGAAAGAAGGGAGGATGGATGGATTGGTTGAAGAGGGGTTGGTTGACAATTGACAGATGAGGTCCTGAAAGGGATGCCTTTGATTGCTCAACAACTGCTCATATCAGCAAAAGACCAGTTGGAGTCTTGGAGAGAAGGAAGACTCCAAGATGGAGAAAATGAATTGAGTTATTAAATAACTCATTTTCCCAAATAAATCTAAGAGCCAAGTCACTGAAATTATTTATAATTAATAAAAGACCCGGCCACCAGGCATGATCAACCCAAAATAAATCCCGTTTTGGGTTCATCACCTAGCTACCTTGCATGTGATTTGAAAAAAAAAAAAAAAAATTGATTTTTTGCCCTCCATTTAATGGGTCAAAGATATAATAACACCCAAACTATTTGGAGCAGCATTGATTTTCCTCAACTTTGACCACATTTTTAATAAGGGAAAAGTCATGAAAACAATTTTTTTAATGAGATCTGAACGACCTTGCCTAAGTTCCCGTGGCATCTGATCCTCATGATAGATGCCATATGATGGCCAACTGACAATGGGAACATACTCCCCAGCCTGTTAATAAAATGCCAAAAAATGAAGTTACAAAATTGTTTCAATTTGTTCATTGAAAATTTATAATTAAGTGCCACACATTTATTTTCACAAATGAACCATTGACTGATTTGAATCATGCGATGGAGATTGTTTTTTGTTCCAATCTTCCTCACGATTATATTAAGATCATGGCACAACTATCAGACAGTTAGATGTTGATTCTACATGACACACGCCCCTAAAAGTGAAGGTCAACTTTGCTCATGGTCTACGTCACTTTTGGGGAGGTGTGTCATGTGGAATCAACATCTGACCGTCTGATAGTCGCACCATGATCTTGAGGAAGATTGGAATAAAAAATAGTCTTTTTTTTTTTTGATAACCTAGGTATCCGGGCCACTTAGAGCACCCACCTAATCCCAAGGGCACATGCGCACTCCAAATTCAGCATATGTCGGGTCAGCACAAGATATAAATCCCTAGGGTGGCCTCAAGGGGGGGAGGGAATTCAAACTCAGGTCTCCTATTTTTGGAAGTAGGTACCTGGCCAACTCACCTAACCCCTTGAGGTTAAAAAAAAACAATCATCTTCTGATTCAAATCAATCAATGATTTTCGTCCATAAAAAAACTATATGATACTTACTATTAAACAAATGATAATAGCCGCACCCATATATATATATATATCCCATCTACATATAAAAGTTAGAGAAAGAAATTCAAAATTTGGTACTATTCTTTTTTATTGAAAGAATATTCTTTTATTCTTTCACATAAGACAATAAAGGTTATATGCAAGCTAGTAAAACTCATGCTTATTGTAGCAAAATCACAAATTATTGAGACTTCATTAATGCGCAATAGAACATGATTATCAAAATCTCAACCGACAAAGACTTCATTTTGGTTGGGGTACCTCTATTTGCGCCAGCGCATTCTCTGAAAGTGCCTACATCCCAGACCCCTTCAAAATCATTGATTGTTTTGGATCAGATGATGGAGATTATATTTCAGCTCGATATTCCACACAATAGATCTTGAGATCATGACTCACCTATTAGACGGTCATTTTTTTACTCTATATGTCACATATCCCAAAACAAATGGCCCTTGAATCACATGACACACATCACGCTCAAACATGAATTTAAGGCCATTGTTTGGGAATCTGTGACACATGAAATCAAATAATGGCCGTCTGATAGATGAGCCATGATCTCAATATGTATTTTAGGGAATATCAGGAGTGAAATATGATGTCCATCATCTGTTCCGACGCAATCAATGGTTTTCAAAGGGTCTGGGACGTGGGCTCTTTCAGAGAATGAGTGGGCACAAACGGAGGTACCCATCAATTTATAATAAAAAGTGAAATCATATTAACATATGATAATATCAATAATAAAGAAAAATAAAATAAGAGACGGTTATACACGCCCGCCTTTCCAGAATACACGCTCTTTCACACGAAAATATTGTTGATTGCCATGAATCAGATGATGGAAATCCTTTTTCTTCCCAATATTCCGCATAATAGATCTTGAGATCATGCCACACCTATAAGGCAGTTAGATATTTATTCCAAGTGGCACACATCCCCAAAAGTGATCATCTGACAGGTGTGCCATGATCTCAAGATCTATTTGATGGAAGATTCAGACAAAAAACAATTTTCATCGTTTGTTTCAAGGTAGTCAACGTTTTTTCCCTGTAAAAGAGTGTGCTCTTTACGGGAAAAGCAGGTGCAAATAGCGTCGTTCAAAATTATAATATAAATGTTTTTCATGTTAGTAATGACATACAACCTTCCATCCAATTCAAGAGTATTCAGACCAGGTGAACTAACTTCAAACAAATGCATTTTGCTTACGATTTACCGCTCTAAGTCGTATTGTCTTCATCTTATAGGCTCCAATTGTATGCATTTGCTTGAGCTTGAGTTGTATTTTTTTTATCTGTTTAGAACGGAATAGAGAGACATAATAGATCTATTTTGACAATTTGTGTCAAAATAAATACAACAAATCTATTGAGAAGCATGATATCTAATAAAAGAGAATTTTTTTAACATAACAAGTGTTAATTAATTTATTAATGCATGTGAGCACTCAACACTTATTTGGTGCTCAATAATATCTATGTACCAGTTGAGCAATAGCTCAACTAGTATCCTCTTCTCTTGTGGAAGCACAAGTCGTGGATTCTAATCCCCATGCCTGCTCTCACCTTTTATGTGGGTCCCCTCCTAGTGTGCTAGGTCAAAAGTGAATCCTCTATGTGTGCAAATTTGCACATGCACTACATCGAGGTCTTTTATGAGGTATAATATCCTCAAAATAAAAAAAAATAACAACAATATCGGTGCAACCCAATTGCAACTCTCTTTTCTATGAGTTGGTATTAGGTGCGTGAACTGTTGCACCTATAATAAAATGGTACTTTAATCAATTAAATACATAAAAGTTTAAATAGGATTTCGCCCAATTTAAAACGAAACGTAAAAAATATTTTTGAAATTTACATTGTGGCGATTCATTCTTCAAATAAACTTCAAATATACGGCTCTCATGTGCATCGCATCGCATCGCATCGCATGTGCATCGCATCGCATCGCATGTGCAGGGTCTACTAATATATATATATGTGTGTGTGTGTGTGTGTGTGTGTGTGTGTGTTTAAGAGTTTTTTTTAAGTGGTTTGGTGTAATAACCCAGATTTTTGAATTTTATTTAATGGTATTAGATGATGTACCACACAGTGCGTGATGATAACGCTCCACACCGGAATATACTCACTTTAAAAATAGTCTGATTTTTTATATATCAATATTAGACTCAATGCGGAGTACTCGTCGATACAATTCCAACGATATATAATTTGTCGATTTTCGATAAGAATATAAAAAGTTATGCCCGTTTGAAGAGTGAAGCGGGTTAAAGGGCACAACTGTAAATTCGGGAGAGAATCACCATTTACCTTGGTGCTTACACAAAGCGCTGGAGCAAAACCTCTTCTCAAGCTAAAGTCTTAATTAGAGTTAACCTATACAAGGAATTAGATATATATTTACTTCTTCTCTCAGTTGTCTTTCTTTATCCCCTCTTCTCTGCAAAAGCTCTGACAGTGCCATCTTTCATAATTCTTCATCGGATCTCCATCGATTTTCGATCTTATCAGAGAATCTTACACCATCAAAGTTTCTCATTGCCGCGACCAATTTATCGTAAGAAAGGAATTCTCGTGAAAAGACTCGGGCATATCGTCTCTCGAATCCGATCTCCATCAACCCAAATCATCGTAGGATTCGAAACACTTCAAATTGGGTGCCTAATCCATCTTAAATTATTTAGTTATTTCTTAAAAAGAAAACCCTAATTTTTTCTTAAATTTTGATAAATTTCGGGTCTTAAAAATATAGAAATTAGGCCCAAATTCGATAGGATCATTTTTCCCAGATTTTCGTGAAATTCGGCCAAACTCTTCAACAGACACAGCCTCGGTATTTTGGCCATAACTTTTTATCCCGAACTCGGATTGACATGATTCTTGCGGCATTGGAAAGAAGACAACGAGATCTATAACTTTGTCTGAAATAGCAATTTCACGAATTTAATATTTTTAAGGTCAAAATTGAGCTGCAAGTCGGGATATATTTTAGATGATCCAAGGTTACACGGGTTTGACATTATTTTTTTAACTCTTTGACTACTTTATGCTAAACTTATCTCTAGACTTATAAATCGCTAAGATTAAATAAAATATATTAAATAGCTTGCATCGAATAACAATTTATAAGTTTAAGGGTCAAATATGGCGTTTTCAATACTTACCATTCTATTACCTCCTCTAAGCCTCATACAATTCTTTAATTGACACATGCGTTCCTTTAGAATTTTAAAATAGGTTGGATCGCTATACCAGTCAATTACCAAATTTCATGAATATAATTAACCTTAATGAAGTATAGTTTCAACACTATTATAAAATAAATATAGTTAAATATTTCTTATTTTCTATTTTACTTTAATATTTCGTATGTTATGCTATTTATTAATTTTCTTCAAAAATATGAAATGTTTAAGGTTTATGTTATAATTCATTCTTATATATGTTCACCATTATCATATGACATTCATCATATAGAAAATCACGATAGGGCATAATGCATATAAGTTAAGAATAAAATATGACACATGACTTAAGCCTTCGTCACGGTGGGGTTTCTTTCACGATCACGTGGAACTTGGAAATGTAGGCATCCATATGCGGATGCAACCCTCTATGGTAGTATGGGATACCACACGAAGTACATCTAGGTTACTCGGAATCAGTCCCTTGGAAAAGCGTGGTTTAGTGAAGCTTATGCATGGGCCTATTCTAACTAAGTTTTAAGAAAAAATGAGAAAAGAATATGTTAAGAAACATATATATTAAGAAAGTGGGGACTTAAGCCCAGCAAATATAAAATCGGTGGGGACCTGCCCAAAACCAAATAATGTTATGATATGTTAAGATCTGTTGTGAAGGCCCTAAATATAAATTAAGTTTCTACCGTGTCATACCTTACGAGCCACCGTAAGGGCTTAACGTCTACTGACCAAGACGGGTCTTAAACATTATAGCTTTGTCTCGAACTAAGGGGACATCGTGGTTACTATGCCAACCTCATCTATTTGGATGGTGGTTTATATTATGATATGGAGGTTAAGTGGTTATCTACCGTGGACCTCAGCGTGGTAGGCTCGGTGATCACAGCACGCATCGTTTAAAGTAAGATAAGATCACGAAGGGCGTTGTGTGGCGTATGGAGTAATTAATAAGACTTACGATATGTTACGTATGCTAAGTTGATGAGACAAATAGGAAAAGAGATAAGAAAATAGAAGCATCATGCACTCTTCATATTAGTATATTTTTATCTTGATTATGATAGTCTATGAATTATGGATAAGTTTATTTCATTTATTTAAGATGTTAGTTATATTTTAAAAATGCACTTAATTCAAGCGATTACTGCACGCCCACTGAGTAAGTTATGGTGGATCGATTGTGCAACCCACGATTCTGTGATTGAGTAAACTCACCCCCTCCCAAAATCTAACGGTTTGGTGAAAATTACGCCTTATCCGTCCTTGATGATTTGAGAGGCTCATTAGGAGGCGGCTTACGTAGATGGAGCGTTGGCTATCATCAGGAGGAAGCGTAGATCCAGATTTTCTGAGCCTTAAGAGTCCTTTGCTTTAGACTTTATTCTTTGAGAGATATATTCTAGTTATTTTGATATTTTTGTGAGTTTATGTTTAGGACCATTTTATCCTACGTAAAACTTATTTTTTCCTATCTTAGATGCATGGTTAGGATTTATCTTTTTATTGTCTTTTATAATTCCCGCCGTTAATTTATGAGTCAATTATTTTTAATGCTATCTTACATGCCTCAATCCATATGCTAAGTCAATTTATAGATTATGTGTATGTCCGCTTATTGCCTTAACCAGCATGCGGTGTCATAACACGGAATTCTAGGCCCTCGATATCGGGTAAGGATTCTGGGTCGTGACATTTGGATCATCTCATCTCACTCATTCATGTAACACTCATTCATATAATCGGCTGCCATGTGGCAGCCAATGACTTTGGGTCTATGTAACTTACGTAAGGATTAAGATATCTTTATCCTTACAAAAAAGATATTGGGGTCAAAGAATCCAAGGGTGATGATTGTGTTAGAAAAAATTAGGAATAGAAATCCAAAAATGATGAAATGGGCAAGAGAAATTGGACTCGAGGCATATAGTCGCTATCTTTAAAACGCTATTCGTTCCTTACTTGCGTAAATCCTCGAGTTTACAAAAAGGTTTCAGCGAGACGTTTTCAGGATACAACGAGACCAATCTCTTGGATGCGATCCGTTACTTTGCAATAGTAGAAGATTGCCCCATAAAACTCAATCTGATGAAGGACCAACAAAAGAAGAAAGAGGAATTCTCAAGTTGTATGCAAGATTTCGATGGATTTCAGAGTATTCAAATCTGTATACAGAGATTTTCTTATATAGATTTTAAATGTCTTTTCAATATGATTGTTAGACTAACAATCATATTTTGGATGGCTCAGATCTTTCAGAGATCTCAGCCACTCCATCGAACGGTTGTATGAAAGGTTATACCTTTTTTAATTCAAATTCGAGTAGTTGCACACCTTTATAAGTGATTATGAAATGGTTAGGTCCAACGGCCAATATTTGACCAATTTGTTTGACCCAATAGAATTGAAATAACCCACTGATTAGTGGCCCATTAAACCCGACCCGACCCATGAATAATCTAATCGTTGGATCTACCTAGTCAAAAAGTCAAATCTCTCCTTGCGACGATACGCACGTGCAAAGTGCGTGCACCAATCGCCAAGCACATGTGCGAACGCGACAGCTCGCCGCTAGACATACTCTTCTCCTCTAACTGTCAAACAATAATAGAATGTGAAATGTTTTATACATAGTATAGATACTTTTGACATTAACCAGTATGAAACTATTTATTTGCATATGAAAATGAGAACATCTATTATCTAAAAAACCAACCCACAAAACTAAGAAATGAAAATAAAGTTTATTTTCTTTAAAATTATTAAAATATTTATTATATTCTAAAGTAATAAATAAATGTAACAGTTTGTACCATTAAGTATTATTATGTTACAACTTACAATTTACATGCTACCTTTTTCATGTGTATTATGATATGTTCTTGTCGTTTTTTAAGACTCTTGAATAGTAATGTGAGTTAGTAGTAAATTTATTTATTTGTTTATTGTTATTATTATTATTAGGTTGATGTTACTATCAGTCCAATTAATATTACAACCACCTCACTTAAATAAAGGAAAAGTCGGTTGACTTCACTAATTGGTTTTCTACCCAATCATCTACACAAAAGATTTGGAGATCATGGGCTTAACATCAAATGGTCAAATGTTGATTCCATGTGGCGCGCATACCAAAAAATGAAAATGAATATAACATACTATTATTATTATTATTATTATTATTATTATTATTATTATTATTATTTTGGGATACTATTAAACATGGTTCATATTTTCTTTTGGAATGTGTAACACATAACAATATCTTACCGTCTTGATAATACTCTCATGATGTCAAGATCTATTGTGTGGAAGATTGAGTTTAAAAAATGGTATCCAACCTCTAAGCACTCAACTGACTTTTCCTTTGGTTAAGTGAGGTAGTTGGAACATAGAGTGGGTAGTAGTAACACCAGTATATTATTATTATTATTATTATTATTATTATTATTATACATTGATGTGAGCTAGTAGCACATTTTAAGGTATTGTGCATATTCTCTTTTACATGTGATGTGAGTTAGTGGGCAAGCCAAAGTGCCCTAGGCTGTGTTTGGGTTAGCTCTTATAAGAGCAGAAGTAGCTCTTTGCCTGCTCGCTGTCAAAGCAGATAAAATCTGCTCTGAGATAGAGCAGGGATAGAGCAATTTTGTCACTTAAAACAGCTCTCCACCAGAGCCAATGACGCAAGGAGTTGTGTTACCAAATGTAAAAATAGTTCTCTATCAGAGCCAAAAAGTGAAAGAACTACTCTTTGCCCCAAAAGAGCTAACCCAAACGCAGCCCTAGTAAAGAGTTTAGGAGCTGGTTCTCATGAGAAGTTTGCAAATGGGAATCATTTATTTAAAAAAAATGTTGGTATTAGATGTATTAGATACCAGGGCCGATGCTCTTGATACTCAGGCTATTCTTTGGGAGGCATGCCATGTGAAGCCTTATTATCTGTACCGTGTGATTTGATGCCTATGATGTAAAAAAGATTTTAACTAAAGGCAATCTCCATTATTTGAATGAAAGGAGTTTTTTTTTTTTGAGTCAGATAATACCTATTAATTTTAGTTGACATTGTTTTTCTTTGAGTCAATTAATAGAGATTTTTCGTGCTAATATTTTGCCCCAATGATTTTTTATCATGATTCACCTGTTGATTATTACATACAAAGATTAATTTTACATGTCACATATCTTAGAAGGTGGCTTAAGTACTAAGTCACGTTACACTTGCATGTCATAACTAATATATGATTCATTAAGACGAGAAATTAAAACCCAAAACGCCAATACCACATACGATATGCTACCTCCAACTGGACTTTTCAAATTTAGCCGTTAAAGATATTTTCGTGGCTAAAATTTGAAAAGCTCAAATTGTATGATAAAATTTGAAAAATGTTTTTGGTGCTCTTCTCTGATCACACTCTTTAATTTTAATTATTTTAATTATTTTATTATTAAAATTTAAAAATTTGTAAGAAGATATATATGAAAAAATAATCCCTTGTCTTCCAAAGGTCAAAATTTAAATATTTTACTTTTAAAAAGTGAAAAAAGACTTCAATTTTAAGAGTGAAAAAGGACTCTTCAAATTCATGTGAATTTGAAGAGCCTGATGGGAGATTTTTTTGGAAAATTTAGTTCTTCAAAAGTAACCGTTCCACTCAATTACAAAGATTTAAAGAGCCGATTGGAGATGCTCTAAGATATCCAACTGGAGCACCAATTCTCTTGCGTCAAGAGTCACTTTTTGAGATGTCTGATCATATGCTTCATGTTATTTAATGTTCATGATCTTTTTTTTTTTTGATAGATAAGCGTGAGATTTGAACCCGTGACTTCAACTCTAAATGCTTAAGGGCATCACCATTGGGGCAAAGGTCCAATCCCTTATGCTCATGATCGTAAGATCCATTGTATAAAGTATTAGAACGAAACATTATTTCTACTGTCTAATTCAATGCAGTAAAATGTCATCTAAAATTAATGGTAGGCTTGACTAACATGGTACCATTAATTTTAGATAGGACTTTGCTGTTTTGAATCAAATGATGGAGATTATTTTTCTTTCCAATCTTTTATACCAGAGTTCTTAGTTTATTGTACACTTATTAGATGGCATACATATTGATTCCTCATGACACACTCCTAAATGTGACTTGAGTATCAAGTCACCTGACAGATGGTACCATTAATTTTAGATAGGGCTTTGCTATTTTGAATCAAATGATGGAGATTATTTTTCTTTCCAATCTTTTATACCAGAGTTCTTAGTTTATGGTACACTTATTAGATGGCATACGTATTGATTCCACATGACACACCCCTAAATGTGACTTAAGTATCAAGTCACCTGACAGTTGTGTCGCTTACCTAATACTAACTCATTTTCTAAATTGGCCATATCTTGCCTCCCCAGGAAGAAAATCTTGGGTCCATTACAACTGATGAGGGCGGCGAGGTTGTGGTGCCGGTGATAAGAGTGAAGGTGTTAGTGGTAAATTGGTAATTGTGGTGGAGAATGGAGTTAGTGGTGTTGGTTGTCGTGGTGGTGGCGGTGGTAGTAGTAGTAGTAGTAGTAGTGGGTGCTTGCAATGGAGAAGGCTTATGGTGGAGGATGTAGTAGTAGTGGCATTTATAGGCGTGGGGAAAAAGTCATTACTCATCGTTGGTCCTGGATTTATGGAGTGTTGGGAGGGGTGGACAGGATATATACCTAACCTCCGACATTTTATGCATAAAGTGGCTGCTCTCTACACTTGAACTTTTGTTTTGACCAAACTGATTATTAGAAGCATGGATTCACCTTTTGATCTTTTGGGATAATCATTAAAATGATAAGTTATAATTTTAGGATCCAATTTTTATAATTGTGTTGCCGGCCAAACGATCCTAAATGCACGTATATCTCAAAGTCGATTTTGTTCCTACCAATAACTCTTAAGGAGTTATGAGAACAACCTTACTAGGAACTCAATTCAGAATATACATTGTTGTTTTCACAGTTTCTCCCCACAACATAACTTTAGTGACGGATCTAAGCCTTTAATCATTCACACCAAGCAATGGACCCCTTTGGATTTGATAGTATTAGTGTAAAAAATGAAATAAAATAGAATATTTTCTTTGGTTACGTGTAGTTGCAACCAAAGATTCAGTCTCACTGCCTTGAATCAGACATTGGTGATAATTTTTCATCCCAAAATTTTCATACAACAGATTTTGAGATGATGGACCAACTAATCAGACGGTTAGATGTTGACTCCAAATGAAAAAGATCTCCAAAAGTACCCGAGAACTCTTCTCATGCATGCTATGACCACGTTCACTTTTGAGGATGTGTGTTGCGCGGAGTTAATCTCTGACTGTTTGCTAGGTGATCAAAATGTTAAGATCTATTATATGAAAAATCTCTGACTGTTTGCTAGGTGATCAAAATGTTAAGATCTATTATATGAAAGATTGGCTCCATCCTCTAAATCAAGGCAGTCTACGGTGCTAACAATGGAACCATCAATAGCAAGAGACTGAATCTTTGTTCATACCCTCTCTTTTTTTGGAGTTGCAACAATAGGTTTTGCACTTATGAGGGTTGGGAGGACAAAATGGGAGCACTAATAGTTTTTTTTGGTTGCAAAAATTTGATAGCCACTCTAAAGTCCACACAGTAGTCTGTGTACAGCCATTTCAGGAAATTACGTTTGGTACCATCATTTACACCCCTGAAAATGTAATTGCACCAATTAATAAAAAGCATCATATAGCTTGGGCAGTAATTACAAGTCCCACCCATTAAATTTGTAGGCTTTTTCACAATTTATTCTACTTTACTCCTCACTCTTCGCACAGTTTGTTGAACCCTGTCAATCAATGGCTAGTTAACGGTGGGCACCGACCGATCAACTTTACAATCCTTGGTGCATCCCCACCAAGAAGTCTTGGGAAATACAAAATAAAATAAAATAAAATCGTTGGTGGACCGCAGCCGAGAAATTTGTGTAGCTATCGATGGTCCCATACCGAATAGTATTTGGACAGGCCAAAAAAATAAAATTACGTGAGAGCTACAAATTCAGGGAGGAAGTGATCCTTGTAAAGGAAAGAGAGGTTCTCCTAACCTCAACCAAAACCTCAATATCATTAAGTTGGGGTAAGTTTAAACACTAATCGTTTGATGATATGTCAATGATCTCATCTCTCAATCAAAACAGTCAACGGTTTTCAACCTTACTTAATAGTGAGGTTAATATTCACTATTGGACATTGATATATGACAAATCGCAAACAACAGACCATTCAACGGACCACTTATGCGACCATTCAACAGACCATTCAACGAACACCGACCGATCAACTTTACAATCCTTGGTGCATCCCCACCGAGAAGTCTTGGGAAATACAAAATAAAATAAAATCGTTGGTGGACCGAAGCCGAGAAATTTGTGTAGCTATCGATGGTCCCATACCGAATAGTATTTGGACATGCCAAAAAAATAAAATTACGTGAGAGCTACAAATTCAGGGAGGAAGTGATCCTTGTAAAGGAAAGAGAGGTTCTCCTAACCTCAACCAAAACCTCAATATCATTAAGTTGGGGTAAGTTTAAACACTAATCGTTTGATGATATGTCAACGATCTCATCTCTCAATCAAAGCAGTCAACGGTTTTCAACCTTACTTAATAGTGAGGTTAATATTCACTATTGGACATTGATATATGACAAATCGCAAACAACAGACCATTCAACGGACCACTTATGCGACCATTCAACAGACCATTCAACGAACACCGACCGATCAACTTTACAATCCTTGGTGCATCCCCACCGAGAAGTCTTGGGAAATACAAAATAAAATAAAATCGTTGGTGGACCGAAGCCGAGAAATTTGTGTAGCTATCGATGGTCCCATACCGAATAGTATTTGGACATGCCAAAAAAATAAAATTACGTGAGAGCTACAAATTCAGGGAGGAAGTGATCCTTGTAAAGGAAAGAGAGGTTCTCCTAACCTCAACCAAAACCTCAATATCATTAAGTTGGGGTAAGTTTAAACACTAATCGTTTGATGATATGTCAACGATCTCATCTCTCAATCAAAGCAGTCAACGGTTTTCAGCCTTACTTAATAGTGAGGTTAATATTCACTATTGGACATTGATATATGACAAATCGCAAACAACAGACCATTCAACGGACCACTTATGCGACCATTCAACGAACACCGACCGATTAACTTTACGATCCTTGGTGCATCCCCACCGAGAAGTCTTGGGAAATACAAACTAAAATAAAATCGTTGGTGGACCGCAGCCGAGAAATTTGTGTAGCTATCGATGGTCCCATACCGAATAGTATTTGGACATGCCAAAAAAATAAAATTACGTGAGAGCTACAAATTCAGGGAGGAAGTGATCCTTGTAAAGGAAATAGAGGTTCTCCTAACCTCAACCAAAACCTCAATATCATTAAGTTGGGGTAAGTTTAAACACTAATCGTTTGATGATATGTCAACGATCTCATCTCTCAATCAAAGCAGTCAATGGTTTTCAACCTTACTTAATAGTGAGGTTAATATTCACTATTGGACATTGATATATGACAAATCGCAAACAATAGACCATTCAACGGACCACTTATGCGACCATTCAACGAAAACCGAAAATTTTGATTATGGTTGAATTCGGTGCCGAACCTGCATCCCTACATGGGAGTAGTCGGCAGGGGCGTTGCAAGTGGCTGATCCGATCAGTATCGCTGGGACCCACTGCGATTGCATCGCGTTACGTAAGCGATGGGTTGAATGGTATTACAGTTTGGAGTCCGCCATTTATCGGTGTCCGTATTTGGTAGGGGTAAGTAGATGTAAATAACGGTATCCGATAGAGTGAGAGGGAGAATATGGGAGGTTTGTGGTGAGGTGTTTTGATATTTACCTGCTCACTCACCTTCGGTCCTTGATAACAAAACGGAGCGTCTGATTTCCATCTCTATCAAATCCATCCAAAACTCTCTCCTCTATTCTTCTCTCGTTTTTTTAAAAATAAATAAATTAGAAATGTGTTGCTTCCCACTCAAACCCAGATACACCCTCACCTCCCCCTCCTCAAAACCACCATCACCATCACCATCACCATCGCACCAAGGTAAATCCAAAAGAAAAAAATAAATTTATTTACTCAGTAGTTAGTTGATATATCAGGCACTACTTACTTTGTTTTGTGTTTATTTCTGGCTACTGCTGTAGAAGAAGCATCACCCGCCAGTTGTACTACCATCCTCAACCTCACCAACGAATACTTTACCGCTGTTCAAACCAATTCTTACAAAGAGATCTTGGAAAAAATCCAACACTACCACCCATCTTATTCCTCCTCGCCTTCTCACCTCCTAACCCAACTCCTCAAACCCAACAAATCCTCAATTCAAGAAGCCCTCCGCCACACCAAGCCCACCACCCTCACCCGCCTCGTCTCCACCTACTTCGACCGCAGCGAGCACACCTCCCACCTCTTCCTCCTCCTATACCTCTCACTCGACCGTGCCCGCTCACTCTACGCCCCTCTCTCCCCCATCCTCCAACTCAATCCCTTCACTCCCCCCCAATGCCGCTGGATCTTCGACGCTTTCCTTGAATTCGATAGCCTCGAAAACCCCTTTATTCACCCCAACTTCCACGAAATCCGCGGCTCTTTCTTCGACCTAAAGCTCCAGCTTGACAAAGCCCGCAACCGACCCTCCCTCTTCTGCCGCCCTACTGCTGCCGCCTCCCGCCACAACTCGCAGCTCGAGGCTGCTGCCAAGGGCACTTACGCCCTCTACAATGATCTCGACACTATCGATCATCTCGTTGCTCGATTGCACGATGCCATAGAGAGTGACAAGCGCCTCATCCGATTCGGATTGGATCGGGGTGTGGATCCCTACCCGATGCAGGAAGTTGTGAATCAGTTAAAGAAGAATCAACCCAATTTTCTAAAGCTATTCAAGGATCTCGAAGAACACGTCTGCCTCTGCTTTGCGGCCATTAATAGGGCTAGGTCTCTACTCTTGCAAGAATTTTTGGTAACCGCTCGATAGGACTCTTACACTCTTATCACTGCTATTTTTTGTATTGCCATGTATTGCCCTTCTCAGCATTCTTTTCTAATCCTTGTAGAATTGATGAAGAGAGTTTTTTCCTTTTTTCTCAGCATTCTTTTCTAATCCTTGTAGAATTGATTAGGAGAATTTTTCCCTTTTTCCTGTTGGCCCACAAGATAATTAATTTCTTAATTATTCCCTATGTTGCTTTCTTTCAATTATACAACCATTTTCTTTCTTGATGACCAAGGACAATTATCGATATTTTTCCGTTGCTAAAGTTCCTACACTATTTAGACTCCGATTTCTCATTTCTGTGCTTGTAAACATGGTATCAAAACTCGGCCAATGCTGATACGTGTCGGTTTTGTCGAGAACCAATACCAATACCACCCTGATACAAGTATCGGGGTGATATCGAGATCAATATCAGTATCGGGCCGATACACTTTTTATTATTATTCTCTTTTCAAAAAAGAAAAAGAAGGACCGATACGATTTCGGTGATACTGTATCCGTATTGGCCGATACATATCGGTCCAAGATGGACCTATACCTGATTCCGATACTGATACCTTGCTTGTAACTAAGGTTTTCGTGCGTCCTATCGGTAAATTATTAGTTTTTCCAATGGTCTTGGTACTCTTAATGGAACAAATCCCAAAGTATGCACTAAGAACGAGTCATGAAAAATGGAAAAACAAACAACCAAAACGCAATGGAGTTCCTTTTACAAGTATGTAAAAATAATTCTGGACTGTTCATCCAAATATGCAAGGCATAACAGACTGCGATATCTATTTTGTATAAATCTCTATCAAGAAAACAAAATTTTTGAGGCCAAGTAACCCTTCACTCGTTTAAACAAATTATATGCATTCAGTAGTGGTGTAACTCATTGCTTGCCATCCTTCTTTCATTCCAGCTTAACATTTAAGATGTCAACATGCTTCATTGAAGACCATTTCCTGAAAAGGCCAAAAGCCAAAAAGATACTATCAAACTTTGGTTTTGATCAAAAGTAAAAAAAATAAATATATCAAACATTAGTGCTTTACATCTATTTTCGCGTTTACAATTTACTTGACTAGTTGACCGTCACCATTTTCCACACATAAAAACTGAAAATTAGTAATAAATCAGAAGGGGATTCAGGTAAGGACCTGGTCGCATATGGGGCAAGTATCACTCCTTTCCATCCACTCGAGGATGCAGGACATGTGAAAATGATGCTTGCATCGGGTGGTTATCTTTGGGTTGTCTTCATCATAACCTGCCATGAAGGTAAACCGCATCAGAAGTAAACATAATGAACTGAACAGCCAGGAAAGATACCAAGATCTATTGTTCGTATCTGCAAACACCATTTAAAAGATCCACCAGTGTATGGTTTGCGAAATTATTTGAGGAACCAACTTATAGTACTTCACGTTCATATTTGCATATTAAATTTAATCCGATGAACACATCTTCGATCTTAATACATACATTTATTAACAAACCTCAAACTCACGATGGACATATTAATCATTGGAAGTTTGTTCAATAACATATTAATCATTGGAAGTTTGCTCAGTAATTGATATCTAGCAATAGTGAAGTACTTCGTGAACAAGTGAGTCAGTTGAAGATAGGAGAAGACATGAGGTAGAGAAATTTTCCCACCCAAATAATGATGATGCACAAATTGTCAATCAATTTCGATATGTTTGGTCATCTTGTCAAACACTGGGTTTGGGAGAAGACACAAACTTGTAGTTCTCATTAGTGTGAAAAAATTTGTCTGTACTGTTTATTCATTCCCAAATTTCTAAAGAACCAACAAAACCATCCTAGTAACTAAGTTCCAGTATGTTTAGTAAAAAAAACATGCTAAACCATCCTAGTAACTAAGTTCCAGTATGTTTAGTAAAAAAACATGCTAAACCATCCTAGTAACTAATATGGAGAGAGAGAGAGAGAGAGAGAGAGAGAGAGAGATGACAGTGAGAGTGATACACAATTCCCCGACCAGAATTGGACTTAATGTATCTGAGAATGCGATGAACAATGGCTATATGAGGAGCACAAGAAGCATGCATAAATTAATGACAGAGCTGAAGATGATAGTAATGTCTGGCAGCCAAACACACCTACATCGCTCAGAAGATCTAGAGCATACATCCTTTGTGAAGAAAGTTTCCCTCATCGACCTGGTTACCTTCAAACCAATGTTGTCAAAATTGAATCGTATCGCAGTATCATTTAGGATTTTATGAATCGAATCATATCGTTAAATCATTGAATCATAAGATTCATAACATTTTTTTTAAAAATCCAATAAATATAAAATTTAAATTATACAAAATATGCTCCATAATCAATTATACAACATGATGTTTTATTCACAAACTATATGAAATATAAATCAGTTAAGTATGCCTGATTCAAGGTCAATTATAAAATATGTCGAAGTATTGTATATCAAAGAAGTATGCACTTTTCTCAAAAGAAAAAAGAAGTATGTACTAATATAAATGTACAAAACTATAGCTGAACTCATCCACTTCCTCCTCAACATAAATCATCGCTCATTAGTTATTAGAAAAGTATATAATGATATAAAACTACATACGTATCTATAAATGTTCAGTCATCATTCAGAGGCCAATCTATAGCAAAAAACAAGTAATGGATCCTGTGCTTGAAACATGAAAAAAATTGGTTGCGATATGTTGTCCATCAGGAACCTCCGAGCTTCATAACCATGCTTCCCTTTGATAGCCCTCGACAAAGGAGAACTTTCACAACAGATGGGAACTGAATCCGTGCTAGCAAAAGTATTTTGAGGAAGACGAAAAAATCTAAGAAACTTTTTGTAAGACTGAGCTAAAACAACTTTTAAAATATATTTTTCTTTGAAAAAGGAAAAAAAGTGAAGAAAAATACAAAAAGACGGTTCAATATCAATCTGTAACCATGAAACCCCAGGTGAATCAAATCGTAAGATAGTATGAATCTTAGGAATAGAATGGAATTGTGCGATTCAATATGTAAATCATAAATATATGACTTTACGAGTTATTACATAAATTGAATCGTGAGCCTGAGATTCGATTTTAATCGTAGTATTCACATCTTAACTCCCAGGATTTCGATAACAATGTTCCAAACCAAGAAGATATTTTAGGCTGCCTATGTCTTGCAATTCAAAAATACGACCTAGCTCCTCCTTCACACAAGATATGAAGGAAAATCAACCCCAGCAATCACAATATTATCAACGCATACTTATAAGATAGTATGGCTAGCAGGACCAAAATGATAAAAAACAATATGCTTTTAGTGGCGTCTTTGAAATTCCACACCAATGATTACTCTATTGAAATGCTGAAGACAAGCACGGGGGGATTGCTACAAACCATATATAGCCTTTCTAGGCCTACACACTATCCTGGTCCCCCTTGAAGCAGGAAGCCAGGTGGAGGATCCATATAAATCTCCTATGTGAGATCACTATTAAGAAAAACAGTTTTCACATTTAGTTGATAAAAGGCCAATTTTAATTGGCGGCAATGTGGTACCATAATCAATCCCCATATGCTTGAGTGTATCCACAAGCAACCAGACGTGTCTTATGTCTAGCGACACTGCCATCTAGATTATGCTTTAGAATAAGGACCCACTTGCACACGGTCTTCTCCCTTGGAGGAAAGGGTCCATTTCTCAAGTGTGTTTACTCACAAGGACATTCGTGTTATTCATCATATGCAGGATGTGAAAGTGTTGCATGGATAGTATGAGGTATAATAACCATATCAACCATAGAGAGAAAAGTCCTGTTAGAAGAAGACAGCCTGGTAGGGCACGTATTTAGTAAGAGGATAAGGTGCATCGCATGAACGAACTCCCTTGCGAAGATTAGAGGTATCAGAAGACATAGGAGAGAGAAGTCACAATTAGATTGGTGGGTGGATGCAAGGGGATATAACAACTGGACCTACCTGTATAGAGGCCTGGGGATAAGGCCTGATAGAGGAGGTCTTGTGCTGATGTTTGGGAATATAAGTAAGAAACTGCTTCTACTGCTACAAGGAGGCGGAGTATGAGGAGTACTGACAGGCTGTTGTATAGTATGCTGCTATATAAGAGGAGAGCAGTAGGAGATAATGAGGAAGTTGTACCGATGGACCGAGGAACAATGGAGGCAGCAATGCCAGGTGCAAAGATGAAAGTTGTATCAGACTAATGATAAGAAAAATAAGGCGCATGCTCAAAAAAGTAATGTCCATGGAAGTAAAGAATCAATGTGATTTGGAATCATAACATTTATATCCCTTAGAAACACTTAAATAACCAATAAAGAAACACTTAACCTAATGATCATGTAATTTACACGGATTAAGACGAAGGTCCTAAGCAAAGTAAGGATACTCAAAACCTCGACGCTCAATAAGGATGTAGGATTTAAAAAAGAGTATTACCACCAAGAATCCTCGGCAGAGTACATGACGGGGACGTCGACATTGTAGACATCGGATACAGATCGTTTCGCGTGTACCGACGTTAGAAGAAGTGGAACGGAAATCAGAACCAGGCGTAAAGGAGGAAAAAAAAGAAGAGAAGTGAATAGTGCTATGCACAGTGTCACGGACGTCCGTGAACAGTGTCACTGACATCCGGATGAACAGTGATGGACGTCCGTGAAAAGTGACGGATGTCCATGATTTGGAGCCTTCACTGTTTTTTTTGGGACGGACGCCCGTAGTGCCCTCGGACGTCCGTGGACATCGTGCCGCCAGCGACGGGATTTTATTTTTTTCTGCAAAAATTGCCTTTTTCAGTCTTTTATTATTAGTAGGACTCTTTATTTCGAATTAATTATTGGTGGCCTATATATAGAGGCTTGCAAAGACTTTTAATTAGTTTTTTTTTATTAATGAAAAGAGCCTTTTGCTTCATTGCTTGAGATGAGCATCTTCGGAGAGTGAATCTTCGTTTCCCGAGAAGAGTTTGGTGTGAAGCCAAGGGTGTGAAGCCTAAAATCCATCCTCTATCTATCTCTTTATTTTATTTTCTTTCTCTATTTTGTGTGATCCCATAATCCTTAAATCCAGCTGTCACCTTTTCCAAATCTCGAAAACCATAAATCCTAACACCCATCGGAATCATTGATTCAAACCCATCTCACAAATCCCTATTTCAACCATTAAATCTCCAAACACTCGATCCCATAAATCATAGAAGAACTTGAGATCCCACCATTGAACCACAGGTAAGCGCCCTAATTTGGAAAACCTAGAGTTCTACCTCTAGGACCGATCTGCACCGCAACTTTAACGGATCTAGCGCAAAGACTGGACCCTTTCCTGAACCCGGACGTAATCTCTCGTATGAAAAAAGATGGAGCTTTAAGGTAACCGCATTATTTTCAAGTTTATTGTTCAAGTTAATTTAAATTAATTTCGGCAAGTAATTAATTCATCGCATTCATGTAGTTTAGGGTTTTTGTCCTGCGTCAGTTTTGGTATCAAAGCCTAAGTTCTAGGTTAGGGCATATTTGTGCGACATTTAATTCCATTGCATTTTAATTTTCATTACATCTAACTTTTGTTTTGGTCAACGTGCGCACATCCCGTGTTTGTCAAAAGTCCCATTCATTGTCAGTTCATATTTGCATGTCATTCTAAAACCTGTCATTAGTGAACCGCATCACCATTGACATGAATGAGATTGTCGAGGCTCTTAACGGTATGAGGGTTGAATTAAAATCGATCAATGATTGAGTGGCTGCCATGGAGACAGGCCAAAGGAACCTTGAAACGTCCAATGAGAGGTTGTTAGATCGAGTCAATCGGTTAGACGAGGCTGATGAGTACCTCAAACCACATCGTGAGCATAATAGTCCACGTTTCGAATGAAATGGCTACCAACATAATTGGAACCGGAATCATAGGATGGATCATCATGGAGATGACTACGACTCGGAAGGGAAACTCCTTAAGAATGTCTCAGTTGAGTTCCCAAGTTTCGATGGAAGATTGGACGCTCAAGTCTTCCTCGATTGGTTATCCGATATGGACCAACACTTTGAGTGGTTTGGCATGAGCGATGAGAGATGTGTCTGACTTGCTAAAATGAAGCTCATAGGCCAAGCCCGACTCTTTTGGGTCAACGTTGAGCGCATCAGAATGAATGCGGGTTGTACTCTCATTACTCGTTGGGAGGACATGAAGGAGCGACTTACAGAGAAGTATGTTCCTTCCTCATACTACCAGCGTCTCCTCGATCAATGGCAAAATCTAGGCCAAGGTAGAATGCCTGTAGCGGACTACATTGGAAAATTTAAAGAATTCATGATGAGAGCCAAAGTGTTTGAAGACCCTCAAGTCACTCTATCCATATTTCGCATCGGATTGAGACATGACTTGCAAAAAGAGTTAGTCTCCCACCCTGTTGAGACTCTTGTTGAATGTTACACCGTCGTTCAGGGCCTTGAATGATATTTGAAAATGACAGTGGTTAGGCGATCTGGTTTTCACACCGGTCAACCCCGTACCGGCGAAGTGAGATTTAGTGCTGGAAACGCGCCTCCCAAACCCACACAATCCACATCTGCCAATGTGCGGTTTGATAAAGGAAAGGGTGTAGTCTGATAGTCCTCGAAGAGTGGTTCTCACGTCAAGTGTTATAAATGTCAAGGTTTGGGACACTTTGCCGCCCAATGCCCCACGAGAGGCCCACAAAGGAATCTCTTCATCGAAGGAGGAGAAGAGAGTGAGGGAGTTTATGAAGAAGAGGTCTTTGAGCCGAATGTCACACCTAGTAATGAGGAAGGTGATGACATGGATCGTGCTCTAGTTGTGAGGTGTGCCTTTGCACAACATCAATGGGATGAAAAGGAGGATTGGTGGAGGCAGAACATCTTCCACACATTTGCCACATGTGAGACAAAGAGTTGTAGGGTTTTCGTGGATAGCGGAAGTTGCACCAATGTGGTGTCAGAACATACCGTCGCCCGCTTAGGGCTTACACCCGAAGCCCACCCGAGACCTTACAAAGTCTCATGGGTTGACTCCTCATCCATTCCGGTGTCACAGAGGTGTCGTGTACCCATACAATTGGGTTCATACTCGGACTCCTTGATGTGCGATGTGGTGCTGATGGATGTGGGCCACATCATCTTAGGGAGGTCATGGCTTTATGATTTGAACGTGACCATTTTTGGTCGATTTAATATTTGCACGCTCAATTATAAGGGCAAGAAAATCACTCTTAACCCTTTCACCATTAGTTAACATAGTTGAAAAGAAGGGAGGCCAATCCAAGGCCATCAACATTGTGAGCCCTTCAGAGTTCGAGAGGGCATCGTTAGATAAGAGCGTAGTGTATGTCCTCGTCACCGTTGAAAGTACTCCTGAGTCAGCAAGTGAGTTCCCCAAGGAGGTCGAGCCAATCATGAATGAATTTGCGGATGTCTTCCCTGAAGACTTGCCTAATGAGCTCCCTCCCATGCATGACCTTCAACACGCAATTGACTTGGTTCCTGGATCTACATTACCGAACCTGCCCTACTACAGGTTGAATCTGGTTGAGCACGCTGAGTTGACTTGGCAAGTCAATGAGCTCCTTCAGAAGGGGTTCATCCAAGCGAGTCTGAGCCTGTGTGCTGTACCCGCATTACTCACTCCTAAGAAAGATGGTACATAGCGCATATGTGTGGATAGCCGTGCAATTAATAAGATTACGGTTAAATATCGGTTTCCCATACCAAGGCTTGATGACATGCTTGATATGATGGTTGGCTCCACTATCTTTTCCAAGATAGATCTTAAAAGTGGTTATCATCAGGTTCGTATTTGCCCTGGCGATGAATGGAAAACCGCCTTCAAAACCAAAGACGGTCTTTATGAGTGGATGGTCATGCCTTTTGGGCTATCCAATGCCCCGAGCACATTCATGAGGCTCATGACCCAAGTGTTGAGGCCATTCCTTGGCAAATTCCTTGTCGTATATTTTGATGACATCTTAATTTACAGCCTGGACAAGGAGCAACACATCATCCACTTAAGGTTGGTTTGCGAAACCTTGAGGGGAGAAAGGTTATCGCGAATCTCAAGAAGTGCACCTTCATGTAGCAATCCGTTGTATCCTTGGGATTCATTGTCTCGGTAGACTGGTTGCGGACTCTGCAAAGGTTAAGGCCATTGTGGAGTGGCCTGAACCTCAAACTATTCATGAAGTCCGTAGCATCCATGGCTTGGCCATATTTTATCGTCGTTTCATTCGAAACTTTAGCACCATCATGGCTCCCATTACCGATTGCATGAAAAAAGGAGAGTTCCTGTGGAGCAAAGCCGTGACGAGGGCCTTTGCCGAGATAAAAGAGAAAATGGTTACTGCACCCGTCATGCACCTACCAGACTTTTCTAAAGTCTTTGAAGTAGCATGTGACGCGTCTGGTGTAGGCATAGGCGGAGTGCTGAGCCAAGAGGGCCACCCTGTGACCTATTTTATTAAGAAACTTAATGAGGCAAAGCAGAAATACTCCACCTATGACAAGGAGTTTTATGCGGTCGTTCGATCTCTTTGGTGTTGGAAACATTACCTGAGACCACAGAAATTTTTATTGTTTTCTGATCACGAAGCCTTACGCTTCCTTGCTTCACAGAAAAAGTTGAACTTGAGGCACGCGAAGTCGGTCGAGTACCTTCAAGGGTTCACATTTGTTTTGAAGCATAGGGCCAGTGCCGAGAACAAGGCAGCTGATGCGCTTAGTCATCGAGTGCTGACTTTGCAGTCTATGTGCAGCAAGGTCATCTGATTTGAGCTGTTAAAACAAGATTATCCTGAGTGCCCAGATTTTGGGGCGGAATGCACTGCTATCCTTGAAAATCTGAACAACATTAATACCGAGTATATCCTACTGGATGGGTATCTGTTTAAAGGAAATCGTTTGTATATCCCTCGTACTTCATTGCATGACTTCCTCATCTGGGATTTATATGTCGGAGGGATTGTCGGATATTTCGGGCCCGATAAGACCGGTGCGCTCTTTGAGGATAGGTTTTATTGGCCTAGCCTTATGAGAGATGTCTCCAAGGTTGTGAAACAATGTTGTACATGCCAAGTGGCGAAGCAGATTAAGCAGAATACCGGCTTGTACACCCAGTTACCCGTGCCACACACACCGTGATAAGACATCTCCATGGATTTCATGCTCGGACTTCCCAAGACTCAATGGAAGTATGATTCCATTTTTGTGGTAGTGGATCACTTTTCCACAATAGCCCACTTCATATGTTGCTCTAAAACCTCCGATGCGGCTCACATAGCCAAATTATTTTTCGGGAAGGTTGTGCGTCTCCATGGGTTACCCAAACTATTGTGTCGGATCGGGACGTGAAGTTCACCAGTTACTTCTGGAAAACTTTATGGCACATGATGGGTACCATACTCCAATTTTCTTCAGCCTATCATCCTCAAACCGATGGCCAAACGGAATCCACCAATAGGAGCTTAGGTAATCTTCTCTGTTATCTTGTTGGTGATCATCCTAGGACTTGAGATTCTACATTGCCTATAACCGAGTTTGCATACAACAATACAGTTAATAGGTCCCTAGGCATGAGTCCTTTTGAGGTTGTATTTGGTCATAGGCCTAGAACACCTAGCGATTTAATCCCCATGTTTGCATCCCATCGAGTTTCCAAGTCAGCCGATGCATTCGCACAACACATCCATGAATTGCATGCCGAAATTAGAAAAAAATTTAATGCGAGCAATGAACATTAACTGCGGATGCGCATAGGCGCTTCAAGATTATGTGATGGTTCGGGTTAGGCCTGAACGATTCTCATCGAGAGTCGCAAGGAAGCTCCAAGCCCGTGGCGCTTGGTCCTTTAGAGTTGTGGCAAGGAGCAGGCTTAATGCTTATGTCCTCGGACTTTCACCGGATATCGGGGTCAGCTTTACGTTCAATGTGAAGGACCTAGTTCCTTCTTCGGCCTCAGCCCCACCCCCTACCAACCCCTTCCATGCAACCCCGAGCTCAAATTCCAGCCCCACCCTGCAACCCTTACCCTTCCCTTCCCTACGCAAGCAGAGGAGAGATGAGGTCGAAGAGATATTTGATGATTTTGTGTATCCACCCATGGTGGAGGATTTCAGAAATATTTGGTACAGTGGTTGGGAAAGCTGGACTCCGAAGAAAGATGGTTAACTGAAGCTAAGGTGCGACGCCTGGACCCCGACATGCTCGATTGCTATTACGACGCCGCTTCATCGGTGATAAAGCCTTTTCGGCCTAGGAGAATTGACGAGGACATCGACATTGTAGACATCGGATACGGACCGTTTCGCATTATCAATGTCGGAAGAAGCGGAACGGAATCAGAACCAGGCGTAAAAGAGTGAAAAAAAAAAAGAAAAAAAAAGTGAACAGTGCTATGAACAGCTGAAGGACATGTATGACCTACATTCAAATAGAATAGATCACCTCTCTCAATGCCTTTACCAGGAATTCTCTCAGTGGCAAGACCATAAACAACATAATAGAAAGGATAAAAAGTAATGGAACAATTTAAATCTTAACAAGACTACTACCTACAAGAAAATTTGTCGATAAATACATGAGACAAAGAAATGATAGATGATACCTGAATCATTCCTACTCTTATAACGAGGGTGAATGAACCATCAACCAACCGAATCTGAGAGGATGATGATGAAGGAAAATATGATGAACAACCTTGAAGAAAATATTCAGTTGTGTAAACCCTAAACCCTAAACCCTAAAGAAGAAGTGGTCGCTAACACAAAAGTAACATTTTGTGGTGTGAAATGAGGCAGCTCAGGCGTAGGAGTCAACGCTGTCATTTCTGATTAACAAACCAAGCCCAAACCAAATCAATCTGCAACAATAAAAGATATCAATTTTCAATGCTCACAGCTATGCAATAATTACGCAAGCAAAGAAATATTAATGCATTCGTCTTCATTACTGGACTTTAGTCAAGCACCTATATTGCTGGCACACAATCTATATTTGTCATCAAAACAATTCACCAAAACATAACTAGATGCTGGTGTTTGGGTAAACGATTCAATCCAGATGACAATCACTTCACAGAAAAATATTCAGGTAGGGTTCCTGGTACCAAAATAGTTTTGAATCCACAACAAGAACCATATGCAATCCGAACAACTTTAATAACCAGCTGCATCGAATTCCAAAGAGGTTCACACAGCTAGAAATACACCGCATTACAGTTGTGTTTTTAACCCACATAGGCGCACAAAACACTTGTAACAATCTCAAAACACTCAAATCGACACACCATTACAACCGAAAGCACGCATTAGGGTTCCGATCCACTCCCAGTCCAGAAACTGAGCCAAAAACGTTCACAGAAAAAACTGTGATAGAAACCGTGAGATGAAACTGTAACGGCAGAAACCTAAAAATAGATGTAATTCAATCGAAATCCACTCAAATTCACAAAAGAAACACAGTGGTAAGCTTCTACAAAAATTCCCATCCAATTCATGTAACGCATCAGATGATTTTCAGCCCCACAAAGTTCAGATCTCCAGAAAATCATGAACACTATTTCTAAAGATTTGTTTGAACCCAATCAAAGATTGCTCAAAACCCATGAAGGCCATCATTAAAGTTGATCTGCCTGAGAAGCCGATCAAAACTCATAGAGATCCATGTCATTCGAGAGTCAAAAATTTGATTTTGCCGACATCATATCGATGTCAGCATAGATGACATGGCAGAAAAGGTCTAGTGTCAAGGCTCTATTACCTAAACAAAAGTCTGGTATGGTTTAGGGTTTAGACATGGTGGGCTAAGCTATTACGTTTAGATTTAGGGTTAGGTTGAGAAAGAGAGTAGCTTAGTTAGGTATTGCGTCTCACTGGCTTTTATATTAAGTAAAAAGCATATTACACTGTCTTTTAAAGAGAAATTTTTGGTTTTCCGATCAGTCTTTTCATCTTACTCAGCCGATTTTCGGCTTTCGGCTACCGAAACCGAACTGAGCCGGACCGGTTCGGTGTCGGTTTTAAGTTGATTTCGGTCCAGTTCGGGAGCGTCGTTTTCCGGTTTTAATTTACACCCACCCTAGTTACAGGCTTGTCTAGCTGAGTGTATGTACCAAGTAAAATTACTGATAGAAAAAATATTGGCTAGTTTATGTATTTAATACATGTCCCTCTTCAAGGTTCAATGTGTAATCGTTTAGAGTTGGAGATGGCCCAAAGAGGCTACCTTTACGAAGGAGAGCAGAACTTTATATCCATCTTGTAAAAGAAATACAATGAAATGATGACCTTGGAATCCGATCGCTAATGAAAAGATGTGGGTTTTGATTTGGATTTGGGACAATAGCTCTGAAGATTCAGACTGAGAGCAGGGAATGGGTTGGGAAAATAGGCAAGTCTCTTAATGTAGTAGGACTGGGTGTTTGAAAATCAATTTGTAGGCATAGGTCAAAATATTGGATGATACCGTTACATATAGTCTGATACTTATCGTTTTGGGGGGTCCCCGGTACGATACATTGCAATGTTTCAACTCCTCAATGTATCGGCCAAATTATCGGCCGATACATTGAAATTATCGTTTGTATCGGATGATTATTTCAAATTATCATTCATATCGGATGACAATGTCAAATTGTCGTTCGATAATTTGGATTTTTTTATTTTTATTTATAAATAAATAAATAAACACAGTATGTATCATCTGATACATCGGACGATACAAACGATATGTATCAGTTTGAGGGCAGACTGATACGTACCAGATTTCCGAGATTTTGACCCATGTTTGTAGGTGCCATGAGTTGTTTAGGGTAGGTATAAGGTTGTATTAGATGATAGGTTGGTTTGAACAAATCAATGGTTGAGTAGGGTGGTGTCCAGAATCTTTCAAGCTTTTTTAGAATTCAATGTTATGAGGTCTTCGGGGGTAGGAGGCGTCCAAAAACTTTTGAGGAATTTAAAAGATTATGACCTATTGCTTGTGCGATGGTAAAAGGCTTGGGCTGTCAAGCATGAAAGCATTGG
This sequence comes from Chloranthus sessilifolius, assembly GCA_021018995.1. Lineage (NCBI taxonomy): Eukaryota > Viridiplantae > Streptophyta > Magnoliopsida > Chloranthales > Chloranthaceae > Chloranthus > Chloranthus sessilifolius. Next base: position 29,903,397 of record CM037587.1, on the reverse strand, counting down.
TTCGAGTCCCAGAGTGCAGCCATGTAGTACGTAAAACTGTAAAAGAGCCAGAGGTTAGGTCTTTTTCCCAAAGCTTCGCTTGGATGTTCCCCTAAATTACAGGTCAAAGTGATTTTTTGATCACTAGGGACCAGGGGTTGGTAGCATGCATATTTGACTGCCTCTTTCATGTGAAATTGGGGCTCTTTTAAGAGACTCAAAATGATTTTAGGTTGGACTATAAACAACTTTAAATTGAAATCTAGGCAGATTAAGATTTGGAAGTTGTAAAGGAAACTCCAAGTGTTAGCAACGGGTGGAGCTTTTGGTGGTGGACCTCCTGAACATTGTCGTTAAGAGCGATTGCATATGCGATTATGTGATCGCATATGCGGTCCTCAAAGTAGAAATCGTATTGCCACGATGACATGCGATTTTGAGGGTATGCGATTGCATACCCCTCCAACGGTCAGAATTATGTCCGTTGGAGCTTATTTGAATTTTTTGTTTGTTTTTTAAGCCTCCCCAAAGGTTATAAATTGGGAGTTCCTCTTCCTAATCCATACCACATCCCCCCTAAGGTATGATTTGTGTCTCTTTGGTTTTTTTTTTTAGTTTTTAGTACTCTTTCTCTCTCTCTCTCTCTCTCTCTTTCTTAAAACTTTGTTGATAATTCTTTTTGCTCTATTTTGTAGTTAACTAAGGAGCTTTAGTCTTCATTGACATGTTATCATTCTTCAAGCAAAGAGGGAAGAAATCACTTCAAGAATCAAGGATTCAAGGAATTCAAGAGTTAGAAATTAATTTATAATTCCTATCAAATTTTGTTTGATTGTTTTTCTCCTTATTACACCTCATTTCTTTCATTTCTTTCCTTTTTCAAGTGTGATTTCCACCCACTTCTTTAAATTACGTTGTCATTATGTCTACGTCCTCGAACGACGCTCTTAGATCGGCAAATTCGACCGATCCGGGTTGAAAATATGGACGTTACAAGAGTGTAACTGAAAAAAATAAAGTCCAATGCCCTATGCCCCTATGTAAGCATGGGGGAATAGGGAGACACAAGAAACATCTTGCTTGGCAATCCGGATCGAATGCGAAGGCATGTCCGGTTAATAGAACACAAAATTAACACCAAACATATATTATACAGTTTTGGGAATTTTTGAAAGAAAAAAAAAAGTTATGCCATCGCGCAATCGCATATGCGGATTGACAGCATTGCTCTTGAAGTCTTTGCAATATAAAGATAGAGGATGTTGGGTCGAGATTCAGAATCTGGGAAGCGAGGCGAGTCGAGTCATAGTATTGGGTCAGATGGAGTGTCTGAATCCCGTGGCAGTGAAGGCTCGGTTGATTTTAAGGTGCGCTAGCAAGCTAGATAAATTAGTTTCTTATTCTAAGGAAATTGGTAGGGGTGTATTCGGTTTGGTTTGGTCGGTTTTGGACCAAAATCACAAGCCAAACCAGTCCTAATCGGTTTCTAGATTTTCAAACCAAACCAATCCGTCCAACTCTTAAACCAAACCAACCCGATTAGATTTGGTTTGGTCGGTTTCGATTTTCCTATAAGTTCTACTTGAACTTCAAAATTTTCTCAACTTCCCAATCGATTTTCCTATAAGTTCTACTTTACCGCTTTAGGATTTAGGAATAGGCTAAATACAAGGGTAGGGATTTATATAAAAATATGCATTTTACTTAAATGCCCTTTAAACGTAATCAAAACCCCCGCCTATATATATATATATATATATATATATATATATATATATATATATATATATAATTATTTACAAACTACATTCGGTTCAGTCAGTTTCGGCCGAACCCATTTCGAAACCAAACCCAAACCGGGCCAAACCCGACGGTTCGATCGGTTTGGTCGGTTCGGTCCAAAAAATGTACAGGCCTAGAAATTGGTGCAGAATACTTGGGTATGGAAAACAGCTTAAGAGCTCTTTTCACTAGATTGGAAGGCTTCAAAGGGTGTGAAACACCAACTAGCAAGAGGAAAAAGCATTCTCCTAGGAAACAAATGAGAAAGGGCTGGTATTCCTTCAGTTGGGGCCTTGGGGGGAGTGATTGTGGCTCAGAATGAGATGTTTCTGGAAGGGTTAGAGAAGAAGGTGGGATGCTTCCCTATCTCGTTATTAAGAAATAGGAATAGGGGGTAGATAGGGCTTTCACAAGGGTCTATGGTCTGAGTGAAGATGGCCGAAGGAGAGATATATGGACAAAATTGGCAGAAATGTAAACTAGTTGGAGAACTCCGTGGGTGGTGGGTCCTGACTTTAATGTCATAAGATGGCTCTCAGATAAAAGAGGGGTGGTTATAATCTAGTGGCAGGAACTGATGGTTTGGAGACTTCATTAGGAGGTTCGAGTTGATAGACCAGCGTATTTTTGTCGGGGGGTGTTCTTCGTTCAGATTTGAAAATATGTGGCCAACGGAGGCTTTTAGAAATATGATGTCCGAAATATGGAACGCATGGGAGGTGAGAGGGAGGCAAGGCTGACTTCAAAGTTACATGCAAGCTGGGGTACTTGAAAGAAGCTATTAAGAAAAGGAATGTGACTTTGTTTTGGCTGGTAGGGAAAGCTGAGGAAGAGCTGTTAGCCAAAATCAAAGAGTTGGATCAGCTAGAAGAATGGAGAATCCTGATGCTTGACAATCTTCAGGAAAGCGAAAGGCTCAAAGACTGGATTTGAGCCTGTAGCACAATGGTAGGTTGACAATATTGCAACCTCAAGGTCACAGGTTTGAGCCCAACATACCCATAAAACAAGACCTATTTAACAAAAAAATGCATAGAGTTGGAAGTCTCCTAGAAGTGAGGGCTTCCACAATTTAAAACACAAAATTCTTCCATGTCATGGGGAATAGAAGGAGGAAAATTAATAGCATCTAGCATTGAATGGTGAATGGACGAATAGTGAGTGATTTGAAGGAGCTGGAAAGGGAGATAACTCGATACTACCATAAGTTATACACTATTACACTATTGATGGATGGGAGAGGCGCACACTCGTTAACAGAGGAGGACAATAGAGGATTAGAAGGGGAGTGTCAGGAGGGGGAGTCCACAGAGCCGTGTTTGGTTTGAGTAAGGACAAAGCGTCAGGGCTGGATGGATTTGCTATGGAGTGGCCACTTTTTCTAGGAATTATTGAAGGAAATTAAAGACTTGTTCAATGAGTTTTATGATAAAGGGAAGATTCGGTCAGGTGATGAACTCTATTTTTATCACTTTGATTCCAAAAAAGGAAGGGGTGGAATGCATAGGTGACAACCGGTCTATTGGTGTTTTGGAGAGTCTATAGAAATCTTGCCAAAGCCTCTCAAACCGAATGAAGCTGGTTATGGGAAAATTTTCTCGGACTCGAAGGGTGCTTTTGTCACCGGAATAAAGTTAACGGATGTTGTTATAGCCCATGAAGCTTTGGACTCGAGAGATAAATCTAGAGACCCAGGTATCCTCTAGAAGGTGGACATAGAGAAAGCTTTGGATGAGTAAGCTGGAACTTTCTTGATTACATGATGCCAAGCCTTGGGTTTGGTGAAAGATGGAGAAGCTGGATGATAGCTTCCTATTCAAAAGCTTGGTTTTCCATTTTGATTAATGAATCTCTTTATGACTTTCAAGAGTACTTATCCAAACACTTGATCATAACAAAAAAAGGCACAAACAGATAAAAAAGGCCTAGAGAACAGGCGCTCTTGGGACTTAAAAAAAAAAACTACAACCTACGATCTCATAGATTATTCCAAGAAACTCACAACCCAATGGAAAGTGTTTTGAGTTCTGATCCAACCCCAAGCAACTCGCATAGCCCGTCGATCTCACAACAACCAAAAACACAAAAAATTGTGAATTACAACAAAAACGTGAGAAAGAGAGAAACCTTTTAAAGAGGCACAACAAAATCACAATCAAAGAATATGTTTCACAGCTTTATTGACGCGGGAAGACAACCCTAAAATGCGGAATATGATTTTTTTTAATGCGATTTGCCGAAATTAATTAAAATTAAATCAAGCGTAATCTCAAAACTATCTTGAATACTTTAAGGTTTAGAGAATTTAGGTTGGTAGATCACGCGAGATCCAGTTAGGGTTCAGTCCGATGCGCAAGTACTATTAGATTTGAGGCGAGATCGGTCTAGAGATAGAACTCTAGCTTTTCCAGGATTAGGCGCTCGTCTTCGGTCCAATGTAGATTCACGGCTCGAACCAGGGTTGCGGAATTAGATTATGGGCTTGTAATAGGTTTTGGTTTTGTAACAGGTTTATGGTTTTCAGATCGGTTTATGGTTTGGAAAAGGGTGTTGGCTATGTTTGATTTAGGGTTTCAAAAGGCTTAGGGTTTTGGGATTGAAAGGAAACAATTAGGCTACGGTGTAGGGGAAGCAAACACAGATCGAGAGATAACAAATATAATAGAGAAGATAACAATGGCTTTTGGGAATCACTCCCTTGGCCTCACACCAAACCCATCTCAGGCAAAGAATATTCAAGCATAAAAGCATTCAAAATATTCAATAACTAATTAAAAAGTCTTTACAAGCCTCTATATATAGGCCACCAATAAAATTCGAAATAAAGAGTTCTAATAGAAATAAAACACAAAAAAGGCAAGTTTTCGCAAAAAAAAACTCAAAATTCGGAAGCCCGTCACGATGTCCACGGATGTCCGTAGTGCCCCACGGACGTCCGTGACTTACGGTCAGGGAAGGGGCAAAATCACGGACGTCCGTCAGTGTTTTACGGACGTCCGTCACTATTCATCGTGAACAGTAAATATATATATATATATATATATATATATATATATATATATATATTTTCTTGACGTTCCCCGTCACTTATTCTGCATAAAAAACTGATACAAATGCTTATTGGTTCGAGTCCAATAGATGTCCATTCCCTAGAAATTCACTCACTATCCAAAACCCACAGGAAAACCTTCGAAACTGCTTGATAACAGTGTCAAATGGCTTCAACCAAGAAGAATAAAATGATCAGAAATGAATTTCGATCAATACCCTCAAAAAAATTCAGTACTTGAGGTTAAAGATTTGACCCTACTGACGTCGGCAAAGTTAGCGGACAATGATGGATCTGATGCTGTTGGAGGAAGACAAGGAACGCCACAAAAGACCAATGTTCCCGATTTCTTATGCACAAAGATTTGATGAGGCGACAAGGTGCAGAAGACACGTCAGATGGAACAAAAAATAAATCAAAACTACGGACACACAGATTCGGCCTGCTCTGCTACCATATAGAAGATAAGCAGCTAAATATGATAAACTAGGTAAAGAGAAGCAACGCCCATTTAGGGTTTATTTAGGGATAGGATAGTTGTTTTCTCTGACGTGCGAAGCATGGTGGCTGTGACCTTCTTATGGGGTATTGTGGCTGCGGGATCCCATTTTTCTGTTTTGCTGTCTGTAGTTTGTTTCTTTTTTATCTTCTTTTTCTTCTGGGATGAGCACCTCGGTCATCCTCTTTGATCTGGTTTAATTCATTTTCATTTTCAGTGATCACAGTATGGCATAGCATTGATAAAAAAAAAGGAGAAAGAAGAGACACCTTAAAGACTACATTGTTGCTATTTCAGATATTGCACAAGTTACATCATAAGGCTCTTATATAAAGCAGCACAAGAGATGAGAAATGCTACCTACACAATGTGGGACTAATCACTTCTATACTCTCTCACCTACATACTAAGGCTAACATGTTAAGCGCTAATAATCTTTCTAACTCTCTCACACGCAATAAATCCAACAGCTATGATGATGATGATGATGATGATTGAGAAATCTAAGTTACGTGTTTTTTGTTCATAGATCAAGAGACTAACAAAATTTCTGATAGCTTCACATAGGGTGGTACTGGATCTTTCATGTGCGACTGTTATTGAGAAAAAGGAACCAACAAAGTGTCACATATTCCTATTTTGTTCATACATTATCAGCCAAAAATTTGTTGCAGTCTAAAGATATATTACTATCCTTGGCTAACATTTCAAAAACTAGAAAGGCTTAACCATTTTCATAATGATGTAAAATGCACTTATTTTTCAGGCATGATCTCTTGAATGGCAGTTATTTATTACTAAATTCCTGTTCTTAAGTTAGTCATATGGTCAACTTGTTCTGACATGAGTCAGAAAAATAACATAACTTTCGAAAATAAGCATTTGTGCCATGGGAGTTCTTTTAGGGTCACTCATAGTAATCCAAAGTGAAAAATATGGGTACAGGTTTAATATGGTGAGCAAGAAAGTCAGAAAAAAGGGCATAATACGGGAAAAATTCGAAAGCTAAAAAACTGTAAAATACGGAAGATGGAAAAACGGAAAAAATTGGGAAAAAACGAGATATATTAATATTTTTTTTTAAAAGTTATAAAATAGTTTTTTTTAAATAAAGTAAAATAGGGGGAAAAAATACTTGAGAAAAATGCGATTAATGCTCAAAACTATGTGTATCATATGAAAATAAGCATTTTATTAAAAAAAATGCGGGTAGTATATGTGTCTAGTACATTGTGGGGAAAAAACCCATCTTATGTGCATATTTGTTTTTTTTTAAATGCCGTTTTTTGGCGCAATGTAGTAATCTGGATGCGTCAGTCATGTTGATTGAGTCCCATTTAAAAAGCAATGGAACTTCTCCCTCACTGATTCAAAACTACTTCTTTTCCGGATCGCACAAGTGGATTAATGACCAATTAGGTCCCTACTCCCTACACATTTAATATATTAGAATGAAAAAAACAACCTGCAGTCTGCGATCAATTTCATCATTTAGAAAACAATAGATGCCAAGGGGACCTTCAACAACCTACTATTTTAATTGATTAAACTGAAATTAATATTGCAAACGTACCATCAAGGCACGTTGGGCAGCATTCCTCATCGTCAGCTATAGGTAGAAGCGGGTCACATGTCGTAGGTTTCTCACATGCATCTGGAGCATCAAGCTTGCAATCTGAGGATGGGTTTTTCTGATTGTTACAGTTGAGGATATTAAATGGTCCCCCTTCTTGCTTCGTAGCTCCATCAACAGTTACTGCAGTAAGCAGTTCTTCTCCGGCTCTTACTTGGTCAATCTTGCTCTGCCTTGTTAATTGTTCATCATGCACTCTTTGGGTATACCCTATATCTGCGCGACAATCTTTCAAATGAGCGACACAAGCAAAAAATATTGTTCTTAATATCAAGTTTTGCTGGCCTACTAGCACAGACCTCGATTTGGTGACAAAATCGGGTTCCTTGATCGACGATCAGACTGCATCAATTCACATCAAACAAAGTTGATATTTTGTAACATAGCATAAGCAGACTTCAAATTTCCTCAAACTAAATGCACTGGTCTACATATAGAGCAATAAAATGTTTAATAATTCTAGCACTTGGATCAAGGCAGAGAAAATAAAAGTTCAATTTTGAATCTAATTAGATGGTGATAACAAAAATTCTTATAAATTCATCAATAAAAAATAATGTTGGATATCCAACAAAGAAATCCAATTTTACATATTAAACAGAGTAATTATCACCACTCCAAGACTAGTCTAGTTTGGATTCTTAAAGACAAATTTATTCTAACTCGAACAAGAGAACCTCAAGCAGCATTTGGTGAATAATTTCAAAATACGAACAGCAAGCAAAAGCAGAATAATATAAGGGAATGTTGAGTTAATCTAGGCCGTTCATGATAAACAGTCTTGAATGCTTTAGATTAGGCAGTCTATAAGCATCCGATAAGAATGATGGTAGATAACTATAAAAATATACAGGGAAAATATAAGACCAAGCTGTACTGAAAGAATGTGTGATGCAGAGCTTTTATGATCACTGGGTAAATATACTACGCTTGGAAGCTAATTTTAGTGAGGATGTTGTATTAGTAATGGTACGGATGTGGAGGTACAAAGTAGATTCCATGCTATATAAATTTGGGTACCTTTAAATTCACTCACCGAATCTTTGAGTTCACCCATGATGGAGATCATTTCGTCCCAATCTTTTACACGATGGATCTTGAGATCATGGGTGTACTATCAGATGGTTGGTTTTTTATTTCACGTGGGACACATCCCAGAAAAGTGACATTACCATAACGTACTCATGATGCTCAAACCTGATTTTAAGGTTACCTTTTCGGGATGTGTGCCACGTGAAATAAAAGAACTGATTGTCTGATGGTACACCCATGATCACATCGTGTGAAAGATTGGGGTGAAAATTGATCTCCATCGTCTGATTCAAAGGAGTCAACAGGTTTCAGCGTGGGTGAACTCAAAGATTCGGTGGTGAATTTAAAGGTACTCAATTTGTTTATGATTTATGTGTGCATTGTTTGGCTGGATGAAAATGGGAAATCAAGATGAGCTATTGGAAACTATTATGTGGATTGCCATTCAACTTTTAAAAAGTTGGAGGTTGATCTTTTCATAAAAAATCCACAATTGGATCATGAGGTGAGTAATAGATGCATCTTCTGAAACTCGAGTTGGAATTCTTTAATAGCTGATTTCAATGACAATGACAGGGGTAGCTTGCACGGTTAGAGGAAGCTTGCTAGTCCCTTGATTTTATTCCTATACAGTTAGTTGACCTCGAATTTGGTAGAAAAAGCTGTTGAAATCGAGAATTGAGATGTTTAATTGCTTGCAATCTATCCAAATTCTTTGTTGGTATTAATTTTGCAGGATTTGTGTTCTCCCGGGTGCAATTGAAAACGGTTTGAGTAGTTTCTGTCAGATTCTTGTACAAGAATTTGGGTACTGAAAGTATATGAATTGCACTTTAGTATTGAAATTCTTCCACTGTTAAAGGTTTTCAGCTCATTGTTCGGGTTGTTTTTTGGGTTGGGTTTGAATGGGTGTGGACCGTATGATGGTTCTTTTTTCGGGTTAGCCTCTCACTACCCTTTCGGTTTGTACCTTATATATATATATATATATATATATATATATATATATATATAGTGCTGAAATGCGAGTTAACACCACATGGAATATATATAGGTTTAATGGTGTTCTTGTTGTTGAAGAAACAGTTTGGAGTTGCTAGATATTTGTTTCAAAGCTTTGTTGGATAGCATCTAAAGAGTAGAGTGGAAAGCCAAAAGGGTTGATGCTAATTGATTAAAGGTGTCTGATGATCAGTCCAAACAAGAAACTAAGAGCAAGGAGATCAAAGGAGAATGATGGAAGAATTCTTACCAGTTCTTGATGCCTCGTGGATTGCAGGTTAAGCGAACTCCTGTAACCTGAGGTGCAGCATGTAGTTATGGATTCGTTGCCATCGTCTCGGGCCATTCGACAGCATGATGCGCCCATTTGGTCTTTGTCTGCACTCTAAACAGAGGTGTAAGGCTTGGTTTGTGGGTTATTGGCACCTTGCAAATATAAATATTTTTTCAGCCCATAGTATGGTTCCTCACCAAAGCATAGAAAAGTAGATCCCCACACAAAGAATTCATCAAAAAGATCAATCCAAAAGCAGCAGTTAAACAGTTGTGGTAAGGCCAACAGTCAAAGAGAAGAGACTGATTTTAAATGAGTTAGTTTTGAGGAGGGAGAGAGAGAGAGAGAGAGAGAGAGAGAGAGAGAGAGAGAGAGAGAAACAAAGAAGGCTATCGTTTCAGCTTTCTATCGTTGAAATAAATGGGTGCTGTGCTGGGTAGAAAGGAAAGGCCCAAGTTGGGAATCTTGCCTTTATATTTTGAAGTGTTACAAATTGTATTCGCTACACCACCACCTTCCCTTTAAATTGTAGAAGATCCTCCAATAAAACACACTTGTCTTGTTCATATATGCCTAGTATAAAAAAATGGAAAGAGAGAGAGGGGGGCACGTAACGTTGCTAAATCAAGATATGATTATTATTATTATTTTTTTTATATATTTAGAAGAGACAAATAAAGTAGGAAGTGGATTGGTATTAGATAAGGAAGTAGGCAGTTGGTGCAGTTGGTTAGACCTAAAAGACATCTTGATTGGTTTGACCTCCAATCATATTGGCATCTCCTTTTATTATTATTATTTTTTTTTTTTATGTTTATTTGGTAGGATAATGATAATGCTTAGTGTGACTCATATCTTTCCTTCCTCTATTCTCGCAGTCTCCTCAAATCCCTATAGAGTGGAATTATTAGCACCAGTTTTTCCTGTGAAGAGCATACTCTCTCTGACCATAAGAAACTTTGACTTCCTTGAATCGGAGGATGGAGATTATTTTTCTTCCCAATCTTCAACACAATAGATCTTGAGATTACGGAATACCTATCAGACGGCAAGATGTTGGTTTCATGTGGTGCACACCCTCAAGAGTGGTGTCTGATATGTATGCACATGATCAAGATTACTTTTGAGGATGTGTACCACTTGGAATCAACATGTTACGGTATGTGGAAGATTGGAAAGAAAAATAATCTTTATAGTCTGAATGAAGTCAAAGATTTCTTATGGTGGAAATCTGAATCATGGAAGTCAAACGTTAAAGGTTTCTTACGGTGGAAAGCTTGTGTGCTCTTCCTAGGGAAAACGTGTGCACGTAATGCCACACATCCCTAAAGTCTTTCTCGCCCCCGTGACTCACGTCTCTCTCTCTCCCTCTCCCTCTATATATATATAACAAATCTTTTGTCCTAAGGGCCAATCTTGGGAGTTCGAACGCTTGCCCGTGGCTATAGGTTGCAAGTGGCTGGGCCTGGGCCAGGTTATAAACCCAAGCCTAGCCTGGTGAATTTGGCCTAAGCCAAGTCCGAGCCCATGGCAGGATTATGACTCAGCCCAAGTCCGGCCCGCCATAAACTTTAAAAGCCTAAGCCCAGCCCGTCTTGGACCATTCAATAAAGTACTTTCGCAAATATCTTATAAAAGTCGATGTCTAAATCCAACCTACGAAACTAAAGCCGCACTAATCTTTGAGTTTGCAATTGTGCAATGTACTTATTAAATTGATGATAAATTCTTATTCACAAAACTCAAATTCAGAAGATCTAAATCGGACCTACGAAACTAAAGTCCCACTATTCTTTGGATTTTGCAAATGTGCAATCTACTTATTAAATTGATAATAAATTCTTAATCACAAAACTCAAATTCAAAAGTGAACGATTTGAATTTTTTTAAACCTTATTTAGTGGTATTAGATATATTTTGTATTATACTTGGTGTTAGAGCTCACTAGGAGCTATGGGGGCTCAAGCCTACCATTTGATTCTTAAATTTGTAGTAGCTTTGTATAAGATATGTTTTTTATACAACCAACTTTTGCGTATATATAAGTTCTCAAATCCATGGTGTACAAGCCCCCAATCATTGGTAAAATAATTATTAAAATCTATGAAATCATTGTTAGCCTCCACCAATAGAAAATCCTGGCTACGTCGTTGTTAGCGCTCCACACCAGAACCTACTTTATTTTAGAAATCTCTATTTAAGTTATGTAACCTTATTCTTTTTTTTTTATTCTTATCTCTTAAGAAATCCTAGTCGTCTCTTATTCTTTCTTTTCTACTTCTTAAGAACCCTAGTCATCACAACCTTTCATCTTCAGCTCATCTCTTCTCAAATTCATTAATTTCTTCTCTAAAGCCTTTTGTGTGTTCTTCTACAAGAACTACTGTGATCTATTTCTATCATCAAGACCGAGGAGGAAGAAGAAAGAGAAATATTAGAAAGACTATCGTGTGGGATGCCGATCTTTTCACCTTAATCATCGTAGATCTACCATTCACGCTTCAAGAGGTGGGTACTCATCAATCCATTTTATTCTCCTCAGATCCCATCGCGTAGGATACGTTCAAACGCGTATCAATGGGTTAAATAAATGAACCCTATTTTATGATTGTTATATAAATTGCTAATAAAGAGAATGAGATGGCTAATCCCTAACCATATTTTTGTTTATTGTTATTTTAAATAATTTTCTTTCTTTTTATCTTACTTTCGGAATCCTATTTCATTCCAAAAATCTTAGAATCGATCGATATTTAATTTCGATCGATCGATTCCGAACAGATTCAACTTTGCCTCTTTCTTATTAATAGTCGATCAATCGACTTTCTTCAATCCGACCGATCAATTATGGATCGAGACCGTGTCATTTATATATATTTACCTTTAATTTTCAATCGATCGATTCTTAATGTTCGATCAATCGACTCTGGACGGAGACCATTTATATATATATATATATATATATATATATATATATATATATATATATATATATATATATATTTGCTTTCATCTTTGATCGATCGATGCCTAGACCGATCGATCGATTCTAAACCTTAACGATTGTCCTTTTGCTTTATGTTCAATCAATCGATTCTAAACCTTAACGATTGTCCTTTTGCTCTATGTTCGATCGATCAACTTTAATGTCCGATCGATTAAATCTGGACAGAACTAATTGCATATATATTTTAATATCAATCGATTGATTCCAATTTTCGATTGATCAATTTTGACCTAAATTAATTGGCATATATATTTTAATTCCGATCGATCGATTCTCATCAAAACAACATCAATTATTATTATTATATGTTTCTTTCTTTCTTATAACTTTACGTTAGCACGACCAAAACTTAATGTATGCTAATCACTTGAATGTTTCGATCGATTGTCGTGATGTACCTAACTTTAAATTATAACATCTTTCTATTTCAGCATTTAATGATAGTAATATATATATATATATATATATATATATATATATATAAATATATATATATATATATATATATATATATATATATATATCAGTTATATCACTTCAATGCGACCTCTTCGATAACACGAAGAGTTAGAAATTCGTTGCCCTCGTGAAAATCGAATTCTAACATTTATGTTATTGAAATCACACTATTAACTACTCTATTCTATATTTGGTGTTATATATATATATATATATATATATATATATATATATATATATATATATATATATATATATATATATATATATATAAACATAATAAAAATTTGGATGTAAATCTTTTTGTAAATATGATACTCTGTACTTCCATCTTAATCATGTTATACGAGTTATGAATAAGTTAGGTCATATGTACACGAAAGTTTGAGATCATGCCTACACTTGGGCGTGGTGATTCGCTAAGATGGTATTGAAGCGAGGAACACATCGTATTTACATGTCTCATAACTCATTGTGGTATAAGACATTATAAAGAGTGAGGTGAGTGCGAATTTAGTATACCATCGTATACGATGACGTATACAATGACCCTATCATCCTGAACTTTAATATGATAGGATAAGATATGAGTTAAGATATGAGATTTGACCCTTAGGCTTTAGTTGTAGTGAGATAACATGAAACTCGAAATATAGGTGTCTATATACGAATGTAACCATTCTATGAAAGTATAGAACCTCTATGGCAGAAAAATCTCTTTATTGTCATTCGAAGTATATTCAGGTTACTACGGAACCTTTTTCTCGAAAAGCGCGATTTAGTAAAGTTATTTCATTATAGCTCGTCCTAAAATTAAGTTGTAAGAGTATGTTATTATATGAGTATTTTAAGATAAAATAAATTATGAGTACAATAATAAGGCAACGCTGTGTAGGCATATAAACGATTAAGAACTTAAGTCCAGACAGAAATGTTTGTAGCCACCGTAAGGCGCAAGAACGTCTTGATCAAAGGCGTGTCTGGAAGATGATGGTATGAGTTACGCTTTGTCACCGTCCTCGTGGATCGATGGGGTGTATGAAATGAGTATGATATGGAGGACGTTATGATATAGTGGTAAGTTATTATGACGACCCTCACATGATAGACTCGAGCAACGACTCTAATACAGATTGTATAAGATATATGAGTATGTTTGGTACGACCATGCGCGAGAATAATAAGATATGCTATATTATAAGGTATAGTGAGGTACATTAGGATATGAGCGTTTAGATCATGCATTTTGTTATGATATAAGTTGTACGATATGCACATGATTTTGTCTTTCTTTTTCTGACTTCATTGAAGTACTATTATTATCACTCACGTGATGCACCCACAATGTATATCTGAGTAGTATGGGATGGATTTGTGTGTATCCACTGAGTTTACATGACTGAGTAGATTTATCCCATGAAAATATAATAATTGCAGGTGATTATATCGAAGGAGTGGACACTAGATATTCAGATCCTACTAATATTGATTTCATTGATCCCATGGACGCCGAGTACCAGGAGCCTTGGTTACCGGAAAACTTTAGTTCTAATTTTGATCCGAGCATCGACTGTTGATATTAGTAGACTCGGTATTAAGTTTTGCTTTATACTATTATTGTTGACCTTATAGTTTCTTGTATCAGATTTGTCTCTGACTTTTATTTCCTTTTTATTTGTGGATTACTTCGATTTTTATCGTATTTATTCATATTTATGATCTTCCTTTTCATCTCATTTTTAAAATAAAAAAGGTAAAAGGTTGTAACAAAAAAAAATAAAAAAAATTCAACATTTTGACAACTAAACTAGTAGAAGCTTGATGATGGGGCACTACTTTTGCATATATACAAGGCGATGATCGTTGCAGTCTTTCTCTTTTTTTTCTTAACTATATGCAAGGGCCAACTTCTTTTGCACAAGTAATCGCTCAACAAAATAAATTTGGTTCATTCAATCAAAGGCCATAAAAACTATTTTCTATTTTTAATCAGATGATTGAGATCAGTTTAACTGTCCAACTTTCCACATCTTAGATCTCGAGATCATGGGTCTACTATCAGACGGTTAGATATTGATTCCGTGTAGCATACATCCAAAAAATTGAACGTGAAGCACGACCCAACATCCAACTTGATTCACATTCACTTCTTTTTTATAACTTGGGTATTCGGGCCTCTTAGATGTTGGGTCGCGCTTCTTAGAGCACTCACCTAATCTCAGGCGCACATGCGCACCCCAAATTCAGTACATGTCAGGTCAGCACAGGATATAAATCCCTAGGGTGGCCTTAGAGGGGAGGGGATTCGAACTTTGGTCTCCTGCTTTTAAAAGCGGGTACTTGACCAGCTCGCCTAACCCCTTGAGGTTTATTCACATTCACTTTTGAATATATGTGCCATGTGAAATCTATATTTGACCATTTGATGGCATGCTCATAATATGAAGATCTTTTATTTGAAATATTTAGATGAAACACTATCTTGATTGTCTTATTTAAAGAGGTCAGCTGTAATATCCCGAAAATTTTGCGTTAAACAGTGACCTCGGGATTCGTGCCCGACTGGTCATAGGTTTGACCGAGTAAGAGTTCAGAAACCAACTCGGGGTGTGATGAACGAATGTGATGAGAAAACATAGTGAGTGTGTGGAATGTGACATGAGATCTGAAGCCACATACACCTATCTTGGGTGTGTGTGCTCAACACATAGAGAAGGGGTATATAAGGGTTCAATAACCCTAAAATCAATGTTGAGTACTTGAAAGAGAGTTAAGAAGAGAAAGAGAGAGAGAGAGGAGTAAAGAAGAGTGTTGAACAAGGAGTTATTGTGGATGATTGGAAGGGGATTCAAGCATTTAAAAGGCCTATTTGACACGATCAGTTCAAGCCAAAGCTGGAACCCTAGCCTTTCCAACCCCTTGACCTAATCAATTTGAGATTGATTGAAGGTAAAATTTTGTAAATTAAATGTATAGGTTATAGAAGTTTAAATTCAGTCAAGAATATTTAAAATGATAGATTAAGTGCTTAGAAAAAATGAAGGAAAAAGAGAAGAAAAAGATTTGGAAGAATAGCCCAAAAGGGGGTTGAATCTGGCCAAATCGATTAATCAAAATTGAGATTCGATTAATCGATTTTCGCCAAGAAGTTGAAAAGTCAAAGAACCCGAATTCGATTAATCGAACTGAGTTTCGATTAATCGACTTTGAATTTCGATTAATCGATTTTGGTGTCGATTAATCGACTGAGAACCTCCAGTGAACTCTAGTGGCTGGAGGAAAGTGACCTGGGGAAATCGACTAGTCGAAATGAGATTTCGATTAATCGATTTCGAATTTCGATTAATCGATTTGGGATCGATTAATCGATATTGAGAATTTGATTACTCGAATTGATAGAGTAGAGAATTTTGATTAATCGATGTGGGATTCGATTAATCGAATGGGGACCTCGATTAATCGATTTTGAGAATCGATTAATCGAGTTAGATTCGATTAATATACTGACTTAGTTTTTGGAGTTCGATTAATCGACTGACTTAGTTTTTGGTTGACTTTTAGTTTGACTTCGAGATTCTCGGAGGGTCTTGGACCTTCTTTGTTACATCTTTATTGATGTATTGCATGTGTTATGTTGTGCCATAGGTGGTACGTGTGAACTTAGGCACAAGGTGCCACGTGGGACCTTGATGCGTGATTTATCATCGACTTGAGGTAGGGAACTCCTTGAACATGCACTTTAATTTGCAAGAGCATGTATGTAGTGATATAGAACTCAATTTAAAACTGTTTATTGCTTAAGGTTTTCGTGAAAAGGAAGTGTGTGTGTGTGTGACATCTATAATAGTAATCATAATGAGCCATCACCAGGGGATGAGGAAGTAAAGTAATAAGAGCATCAGGTGTGATGCAAGTGAATGGATACATCCGAGGGATGTATCCAAGATTGAATAATGTCTGATAAGGCCTAACTGATATAAGATAGCACACTTACACGGTGAATAACTATATGTAAAGCACCTGATATTTTTGTTATTTGAGGTTTGATAGGATACCCCACCGACGTGGCGGGATACCCACGACTCGACTAATATATTCGTGACCGTCTGACCAAATCCAGAGCTGAGGAGGCTTATCCGTACACAGTAAGGACATCCCACGGATGCTGTGATATGTTTGAAACCCCGCCACCGATCCCCAGGGGAAAGGGGCTTGGGTACTATTTGTATTCCCAGGGAATACATTTAAAACTGTCTATATAGATAACGATGAATGGTATCTCATCGGGGCTCGATGCTATATTACTCAGGGATTACTTAAGTTGAAAGGTTAAGTTTTGCTTTAGGCCTATTCAGTGTCATTCATGATTAATTAAAAGACATGTGCAAACTACCAGTAAAATGTGATTCTTTTCAACTGTTTTTCTCAAGAATCGATAGACACATCATGCATGGCATATCATGGAATATATGTGAGTTTTAATTTATATGTTCACTGTGTTTTGTTCCCTATTGAGCTAGGATGTAGCTCACCCTTTAGACTATACGTCGCAGGTCCATTGTTAGCAGTTGCTGAGGCTTCAGGGGACGTGGACCGTGGTGAGTCAGACCCAGCACCTGGTGACGAGTTAGAGCCACCTCCAGAGGACTTCTCCTGTGCATTCTTGAGAGTTTTTTGTGAGATTCTTAGTTCGGCTTGGTATGTCAAGCCTTGTTTTGTAAATAATGTAATTAAATGATGGGATTATTCTTTTGGGGCGAACCATCAGTGATGATCAGCTATCATCGATGGTTCGGATCGGTTCTCCATTCATGCAGGGGCATGAGGGTAGAACCGTCTTTTGATTATGTTGATATAGTGATTCCGCATTTATATTAAACGTTTTCTTTTGTCATATTGTTGCTTGATATACCAATGTTCCGTGCATAGCTAAGGGGCACGGTCCAGATGATCGTGCTGATGGCACGGGTTTCGGGTTGTCGAAATCCGGGCTGTCACATCAGTAGTGGTAGCATGATGAAATCCATGAAAAGAAGAATCCCGGGTTGCAAGGTTGTACATAAAAGTACCTTGAAATCGGGATTAAAAGAAAAAAATCTTAGTTGAAATCTAAGTTTAGAAAGAAAAAAAATAGGATTGTAAATAGAAATATCATTAAGAAATATAATAAGAAACCCTCCGAAATGACATGCTTTTTTCTAAAAGAAGTTGAGGGGTAAGCTGCCCCCCGCCCTAATTTGGCTCCCCCCCTGCACACGAATCCACGGCTTGCATGCATTTCTCTAAAATTAAAAATGTATAACCTCAAGGACAATGTGATATGGAGGTGTGCGTCACAATTAGCTACAAATATGGTGAAGCTTAATTAATGCAGGTCGGTGCAGCCAATTATATTGCGCCACATTAGCCGCCTGAACTTTGTCCTCAATAAATCCGTCCTCTGTTTATAATTTTCCTAGCCTCAATCCCTTCGCTAGAGATTGAACGTTGGTCCAACGCCTTCTTTGGGTGCACGTGGCACCCATAATGCCACATGGGCACGCTTTTCCTAAGGTTCAAAGGTCTTGTTCAGGTATTTCCCCAATTATCTCAGAAAAGCTCTAATTCCTGACAACTTAATTTCCTGCAGATTTTTGGTCAACTCAGATTCCTGACTTTCCACAGGTGTATTCTTTTAGGTATTAGAAAAGCTCTGATTCCTGGCATTTCACATACACAAAGGATTTCCTGTGTTCCTTTAATTATTTCAGAAAAACACATAATCGGTCTACTTTAGGGACATCGTATGACCGTAAGATTAACTGTAGAGCATTCGATATCGTACTGTTTAGATTTGAAGGTTATTTTTTGCTGATACACGCTCTATATGAAGTTGAACACTTTCGTCGGTGCAATTGTGTAAAAAAGATTTCTCCAGCTATACTACCTGATCGCCTATTATACTAATACTATAATAGCCGCTTGTATAATTCAGAAAAGTATATGATACATTACGATATTACATTCAAAAGCGGGTTCATTGGAAATCCAATTACAATATTAAAACAAATACAACTGCGCAAGAAAAGCGACATATAACTCCAAATATGACTACGAGATTGCGTCATTGCCAATCTATTGGTCGGAAGAGTATGAGATAGTGACCGTATGAATGTGGGAGCTACCCCTGTTGTTCAAGCTAAGACAAATTCTCGAGTCACTTTTGGAGATGTTTGTTATGTGGAATATAGTCACGTCGAGTGATTAAGGCAAGAAAATTGATCTCTATCATCATATTTAAGGCAGTCAAGCCAAATGATCTGTTTCAAAAACTGCCTACATCCGTCTGATTTTAATCCAATGACAATGCAGTAAGTTCCACCATACTATAGAGCTACAGGACATTACTGGATCATAACCGTATGAGGCCACAACCCTACCTTAGATCTCGCTGTCAGTAAAACTCCACGTGTCAACTAAACGCACACTAAAGTAAAAACAGAGCCTCCACCTATTCCCACTCCCTTCACCCACGTATCTCCTGTAGAGCAAAATAAGCTCCTCTCCATATAAAAACCTAAAATCTCTCTCTCTCTCTCTCTCTCTCTCTCAACTCTAAACAGCCTCCATGGCTACCCAAGACGTCAAACAACGTCACAAAGACGAACCCACCAACCTCAACGACATCCACACCAAGCGAGCCAAAAGGCTAGCCATGGCTCGCCGAGGCCATTGTAGACACCGACGTAGGTTGCATAGGGAGAGGA
Organism: Chloranthus sessilifolius; assembly: GCA_021018995.1. NCBI lineage: Eukaryota > Viridiplantae > Streptophyta > Magnoliopsida > Chloranthales > Chloranthaceae > Chloranthus > Chloranthus sessilifolius. Next base: position 29,883,935 of record CM037587.1, on the reverse strand, counting down.
AAAGACTTGTCTTTGGTCCTCTAGAGAGGTGTTGGCTTGGACGACGACTACGGAGAAATTGCCGGAGGTGTGGGGTTTAAGTTGGTGTGCCAGAGGAGGATGTCACTGCCATGGCCACTCCAACGGTTTGAAACACGAGTGGAGAAGCATTGAACAGTGTCTGATGATTGAAATTTCTTTCTTCCTGTATTTGGATTTTGGGGATTGGTGTGGGAGAAGGAGAAGAAAGCCTACCGCGGTTTCGATGACGAAAAGAAGAAGCCGAGAGGCCCAAGACCAAGCCGAGGAGCGGCTTCTTTGAACTCACTGAATACAAGTGTGCTGAAGAGAGAATTGCAGTTTTAACTAGAGTTTTGATTTAGTATTCCTACGGTCAACTAAGCAGTTTACCGCATGGGACTCCGTTTCTGAGTATTCCTAAGCAGTTTACCGCATGGGACTCCGTTTCCGAGTATTCCTACGCATTTTGCAGTTTACCACAAGCCCCATGCTGATCAAATCAGAATGGGCGTTATTTTGGGTTTATCATGCCAAGTGGCATTTGAAAATGCACATATCACATCCACTCAAGTGCAAGAATTCATCCCTTCACTTGATTGTAGAGTCCAACTCTATACTTGTGTGTAAATCACAAGATGTCTGGCACGTGATCTTGAATTGCACCCCATCTTCTAAGGGTTCACCGTCCCCCTAAGGGTTTAGAGAAATTTTTTTTTTTTTAAATTGACCTTTTTGCCTTTTATTTCATAAGCCAAAAAGATGGGTTTTCTCACAAAATTTTTACCCTTAGGCCATGTTTGAATAGGATGAAAGGTAAAGACATGGGTGGAAAGGAAATTGAATTCCACCCATTTCTCTTGGGTAGAACTTAAGCATCGGAACAGTAGGTCCACTTTCCGTTCCCGCGGAAATGATAAAATCTTACGTCTTTGGTAGGAAATGATATAATTCATCCCCTTCGTATAAACTCTCTATATCTCTCTCTCTCTCTTCATACACAATCTCTCTCTTCATACATAATCTCTCTCTCTCTCTCCTCTTTTCTCTCTCTTCGTATAAACTCTCTTTCTCTCTCTCTCTCCTTATATTTATCTTTCTCTCTCTCCTAATTTCTCTATTCGATTCTCTCTCCTAATCGCTCTCTCTCTCCCCTAATGTCTCTCTTTTAGATTTCTCTTTCTCTCTCCTAATCTCTCTCTACTTTTCTCTTTTAATTTCTTTCTCTCTCTCTCTCTCTTAATTTTTGTCTCTCTCCTTAATTTTCTCTCTCTCTCGCTCACCGAATCTCTCTCACAATAGCCAGTTGAATTTATTGAGTGTGTAAGATGTATACCAATGATGATATTCATTTTTTATTTTCTATGTGTAATTACTCAATCCAAATACCGAAAAGTAATGGATTTCTATGAATTTTCGAAGAGATGGAATCCATCGGATCTACAAATTCATTTTCACTATTTTCCTAAAAATATCTAAACAGACCCTTAAAATTTTTCAATGGAGTAATATATATATATATATATATATATATATATATATATATATATATATATTTTTGAATGATCATTGATTGACCTTGTGCGTGTGGCTGTGACACATGATCTAAATGATTCGAGTGTAGAGATCTTATGCATATGCACATGACACATGATCCATGAATTGGGTGCCACGTGAAGCACAAATGACTCAAGGGTAGAGTTCAACTCTACATCATCACAAAATAGGAATGTGTCCTAGCCATGGTTTTAAATATGGGCCATATCTGATACATATCGGCCGATAAGTATTGAGTTAGGCCTCATCCGATATGAATATACACCATGATTCTATATGAGGGCAAATATTGGTCGAATAGATCAATTATCAGACCATATCGGCCCATATAGAGTCATATTGGGTCATTTCGTCCGATATGTATCGGATGACTCGGACAGAATACAAAAATTATCCTTTTTACAATTTTTTAATATTTATGTATATTTATTATTTTAGAAATTAAAAGAGGTAAATATTAGCCGGTTTCACAGATATGTATATGATATATCAGATACATATCGGCATGGGATCCAATCAGACTTTAAATCCCTGGTCATACAATTCATTATTTGAGAAAAACATACACCTAATATATAATTTCAAGTACTCATATCACTAATCATATAATTCACTTATCCTTACTTGGTAATATTCATTTTAAACGCATTTAAAAATGACACAGTAGGATCTATCAAAAAAAAGAAAAAAACAAATCACACAGCAGGCCAATGGCCATTACCAGTGTTGGTGTGAATGACATACTTAGTATCATTTTTTGTGCTCTTAGATATATGTGGTAAAATATATAAATACATGTGTGCGGTAGAACATAAGAAATAGAGTGAAAATAGTTGAAAAACTAGTGAGAGAATGTAAGTCAAAGAAGAAGGTTAATAGGAAGAGTGAGCTTGGAGAGATTGTACAAAAGAGAGATTGATTTCTTTGTGGATAACAATAAAGCCTTCCATTCTTCGGAACAAGCTTGTGGGTTGTGCAAGTCGTAGGTGTTCTTCATAATGGATTCTCTCGTCACCCTCGTGGATGTAGGCATAGCCGAATCACGTAAATCTCGTGTGTGGGTATCTCTACTTGCTATTTACTTTCTTATCTAATTGTTTACTTTGATTGGTTGCTAGTTGTGTAGTTCATAGCTTGTTGGTTATGGATCCATATATGTAAGTTCCTACCGTGGTTAGCTTCCGCAGTGCCAAGGGTATCCTATATCGGATTACAACAGTAGGTCCCGTATTACCTAATGCTAGTCGAATGCTATAAAGGGAATTACAACTTACACTCGAGATTTGTACCGTCACATATGGGTTACAAAGAAAGACTTAATATTTTTGAGATGTGAGCCACATTGAACACCATCTAAGCCGTTTGATTTGCAGACCATGATGTAAAGATTTTTTATACAAAAAATTGGCATAAAATACAATCTCTATCATCTAATTCAACACAGTCAAAACCTATCATCTTATTTAATCATTACTGTATTAAATCAGATAATAGAGTTTGAATTTTGTGTCTATCTTTGGCATCAATGATCTTTACATCATGACCTTCAAATAAGACTGCTTAGATTGTGTTGCACTTGCCACAAGACCGAAAATTACAAAGTCCTTTTTAACCCACGTGCCATGGCATAAATCCCGTGTGCAAGTTGTAGCTCCCTTCTACAAATTGTGTCCTTTGCATCATAGGGTACCTCTATTCACACCCACTGCTCTTCTTGAAGCACTCACATAAGTCACGTGGGAAAAAGAAAAAAAAAATGTATTTTTTTCGCTTCAATTTGAAGTAGGGCATCCACGGTTTCTTTACTTTGTGGTCACTCACTTATATAATTTTGTATTTTTTTTCATTCTTCCTTCTTTTTCTGGCAGCTATCTCAACGACGACACTAGCATGACTAAGTCACCCCTCTTCTTCTTCTTTTTTCTCTTTTTCTTTCTTCCTCAATTTCGATCAATCGCAAAAGATGATACCAACATCATGGAAGCACCCTCTTTTTCAACTATTTTTCATCTTCTTTCTCAAATCAAGCGACTAGATCGCAACAACGACAACCCCGGTGACTCAATCGCAACGACGACAACACCGACTTCACCGGAACACCCTCTTCTTTTCTTCTTTCTTCCTCAACTCTCATTAAAAGTTTAAAAAATATTATAAAGACAGAAGAAAAGCCTAAAAAACAAACCCAAAAATTGTTTTCTTTAAAAAAAACCCTAAAAGTAGTGTCAGTAGGTATCTACCATCATATGTGATAATCTGACAGTGAAAACCCCCTGTTAGTTGTTTACAAAATTCCCTTAGATCACATTGGACATGTGATCTCTACCATAAGTAGTTCTTTAAAAAATCCCTTAGGTCACATGTCCAAAGTTGCTTTTCTCTTTTAGTTAGTATTGGGTAGGTGACCCGCAAACTAAGGAATGGAAAGTACACGTGTCACACTCCCTTCCGCTGAACTGGTCAGTGGATATACAAATATATATCATTAGGAAATCAATTAAAAGCTCAAAAGTTTACAAAGTCTCCCATACTTTTACCATTTTGATGGAGACATTGATATGTGCAAATCATTTGGTGCATGGGTCCAGCACCAAATATAATCTCTATATGTTTATTAATTTTTTTTGTTATTATTTAGAATTGGCACGTCCCCACAAACTAAAACATCTTTATACTTATATGATTATATCCAATAGAAGCAATGATACGTTGGTTAGCTATTGGAAACTTTGTTCAAATGTGGTCCACCAAGTCAAAATTCTCTAGTATCCAATGGCTGCAAACATTGTTGAATAGGAAATCAACCAGAGATATAATAAAGCATTTAATAATATTAAAATCCAACACATAGTGATTACTTAGATTACTTACTTTTCTATCAAATGCGTCTTAGGCCCTCTTTGATAGCAATGAAATTCCAAAAAAGAAATAAAATCAATTTTTTAGTTGATTTCTTAAAAAATAATTTCCTCTAGAAATGAATTTTCCACTGTTTGATTAGTGTGTTTGAGAAATGAATTTCATTAGAAATTGATTTCTCTTATTTGATTAGTATCTTTAAAAATGAATTTTTAAATTTTGATCATTTATTATTAAAGTCAAATATTAACTAATAATTTTTTTAATAATATTCTATTATGTTACAAATTAATACCATCGCAATCACTATTTATTACTAAGTTACATAAGTTAGAGTTTGAAAAGTCAAACTCAAATAAAAAGTCAAATTTTGACCAAACTTAAAATTTTGATAAAAAAAAATATGTAAAGCTAAATAATAAAGTTGTAAATTCTAATATCTACTGTAAGTTTATACGTTGAAATGAAGTTAAATTTCTATAGAAGTCAAACTTTGACTAATAAAAAATTCGACAATCTACTGCCAACCTGCAAATTAACATAACAGTATTCGTATCCATCGCTAAGTTACACTAGTAAAAACTTTGACTAAATATCAATTTTTAAAAAAGTCAAACTTTGACCAAATATAAAAAAAAGTAAAATAAAATTTGATAATGTACTAGAAAGTAACAAATTAAAAAAGCGATAATCTCATTGGGGATACAGAAGTTCAAAAAAATTAAATTGTGTTAAAAAGTCAAATTTTGATCAAATATCAAACTTTGACTGATTAAATTTTATATTACCAAAATATAAATAACAATAATAATAATCACTATCTACTGTCAAGATGCACTTCTCAACTTTTGACTAAAGTCAATATTTGAATAAAAATCAAATTTTGACTAAAAGTCAAACTTTGACCAATAAAAATGAGACAATGTATTTTCAAATTATAAATGAAAATAATGATAAATATTTTTAATTATAATATTTCACTAATAAAAATTTATAACATTTTATAAAAAATCAAATTTTGACCAAGAAAAAATTGTACTGATATGATATAAATTTATGTAGTAGTAGACTCTATCTATAAGCAGGTTTCAAGTTTGACTAAAGATAAAATTTGTGTAAAAGTAAAAGTTTGACTAAAGGTCAAACTATTGACTAATACAATTGAGAATCTAGTATCAAATTATACACCAATACGGCAGTATCCTTTTTTCGTCATCATATTATTAGAGTCTAAGTTTAATAAAAAATAAATTTTAATTAAAAGTCAAAGTTTGACCTTAAGTCAACCTTTGACCCTTAAAATATTGATAATATATTACTAACTTACAACTTATTATCATGTTTCAGTAGTCAAAGTTTCATTAAAAGTCAAAACTTTATATAGCTTATAAATCTAATTAAAGTTTGATTAAAATTCAAATTTTGACCAAAGTCAAATATTAGCTGAAAAGAGTATGATCTAGATAATGTAGTGGTCATAGTGATCATACTGGTATGATGATCATAGAAATTGAAGTTACTTTTTAGTAGTCAAATTTTATTTATTTAGTTATTTTTAGGTTTTTTACAAGTAACTTTAGATTTTCAATAACAAAACATTATTATTTTGTTAGTTGGAAACTCAATTTTAGCCAGTTGTAGGGTTGAAATGATTTCCTCCTAAAATGATTTGGTGTATGGAAATTCAATTTCCATGTGGGAGACGTAATTTCATTTCCATCTCCTTAAATAGCTATCAAACAAGAATAATTAGAAACTAAGTTTTATTTTCATAATGAAATTACATTTTCATGTTATCAAACAAGGCCTTAATGATATTTAATAATGATTGGTTCATTCGTTTGTTCACTATAATCGTTATAAAAAGTAAAAAATGATTCAAAATTAAAGATACAAACGGCAAAAGTAAATCTTAAAGGGTATTTATAAAGCTTTTCACATTGTACATATAATATATTTTAAATGAGTCGTAAAATTCTCAATTAACGATACCAATTACCAACTTCTTTTTTTGTTTTTTTTTTTATAGAACGATACCAACTTCTTCACCAAAATGAAATTTATTTAAACGGTAAGAATTTTTTATTAGCCTAATTCGACTTTGTGAGTAGCATGATTAAGAAGTCCTCCATTTCACAGGTCAGAGATATTAGTTTTCCATCCAAAATTTTAACATTGACCACATGATCAATGGTGATAGATTAATTATTTTTAGATGATGGTTGATCTAACATAATGCATGGGCATGTGACACCCAACTAGATAGTGTGCTGTGTGAACTTGTAAATAAAAGGTTCGGTGGGACAGCGCGTGGGCGTACAACATTTTTAATCAAAGCATCATTTTTGTGCCACATCTATACGTAAGGGAGTCAAATCATCAACAACTAAAAATAAACGTTTTAACATAACAAGAGAGATTATGTTAATATTGCAATGGGTATGGGTATTTGAAGATCCAGTCTCCGCAGCTAGGGCTTTGCCGTTAAAGCTGTTGACTTTCGTGAATAAGATGATGGAGTTCATTTTTCCTCCCAATCTTCTACATGGTAGATCTTAAATCATGACCCACCTCTTCGAAAGCCAAATGTTGTTTTCTACCTAAAATAGCTTTTCCTTTGAATTTCCTTATAACCCTATCAAACTTAAACGTAGGGAAACTGAGTTTAGCAAGCGTTTTTGTTGAGTGGGCTATTAAATTGTAATAAATTTATACATGATTAAAGAAGGGAAAGAAGGGCTAAGCTCCTCTCTTTTGCCAATATACATCGGCGGAGCCACGTTGTTCAATTGGGGTCCCAGGATCCTTCATTACAAGTTTTTTTTCTTTAAAGTCTCTTAAGTTCCATCTTTTTAAAGGCAAGATCTTTCAATAAGGATCCCCAAATCTCAAAACTTCTTGAGATATTTTAAAAACTTATATTTTTATCCTCAAATTTTTTTAACACTAGTAAAAAGGCACGTGCAAATGTGCGTGGATATTAGGACCTTAAATGATCAAATTTTATTTTTAGACATTTATCGGATGATTTGAACATAAAACAATATAGTATTTCAAGCATTCGTTACTATGTTTTATGATTTAGTAAAGATAAAAAAAAAGTATTTATTATTATATTTCTTATGTCTTTATTATTTATAATTTAAAATTTTAAAAAAATTTAATAAAAAATAAAAAAATATAACTTGTATTGTCAACTATAGAACATAAAGAAAAAAAATAAAAACTAACAAATAAGTATAATCTAGAAATTTCAATTAAATCGAAAATGAGTATTTATTCCTTCTCGACTTTAACTTTCTTGACGATTTTATCGTCTTCATCATCCGTAGTCTCGTATTTAATATTTTGGGATATCTACGACCTTGTAAGATAATTTTGATAAATTGTATCCTGCATTTTGACTTGAAAGAAATACTCATTTTCGATATATTTGTTCATTTTCGAGATATTGAAACCAAATTTGATTTTAAGGTCACTTTTTTTGAGATATGTGTCACGTCAAATCAATGCCTAACCATTTGATGGTATACCCATTATCTCAAGATCAAGTGTGTGAAAAGTTGGAACAAAAAAATTCTCCATCATTTAGTTCAAAATTGTCAATTGGTTTTACACGGTGCCTTAATAGATTCGGTGGGCATAGTTAATTAAAGGTAAAATCACATTTTAATAAAATCACCTGTCATTCGTCTCGTTTAGATTTGATTTTAAGGTCATTTTGAAATTTGTGCACGTCAAATTAATATCTGACCGTCTGATGGCACGCCCCTAATCTCAAGATCAAGTGTGTGAAAGATTGGAACGAAAAACACTGTTATCATCCATTTCAAAGCAGTCAATGGGTTTTAACATGGGTGCTCTCAAAGATTCAGTTGGAATATTTAAAGGTATGTTTGGAGGTGGGATCTTAATTGGCATGCCGAGTTGCTATGATTTGATCAGGTCTAACTGGTTGAACTTTAAATGCGGTTCAAACATATTTGAGAAGTGCACGTACGTTGCACTTGAATACCGTAAAATGAAATATTTTGATCAAAGATGATTTTAATTATGAGTTAAAATTGACTGATCGTATAAAATCATAATCGTATATCTACTTTAATTTTATAATAACTAATGTAACTAAGGCTTCAAATTTCATATCCTACGTATTTATTAATTATTATTAAAAATATGAATAGTAATGTCCACTCATACATAGCGGTCCAAGTTTTGACTTAAAACTCAAACCTGGCCTGAAAATCGGTGAATCAAACTGGTCCAAACAGACCCGAAAATCGATAATGAACCTATTCTGGACTCATTTCGATTTTTAGGGAGAAAAATTGAAAATTTATTAGGTAGTATGAGAAAACTGAGAAAATAACTTAAAATAATAAAATGGTGATTGCACCCCATTCAAATCCATGATTGCTTGGAATTACGTAATGGAGATCGTTTTTCACCCTAATCTTTTGTAGAATAGTTCTTGAGACTATGATCTTACCCTCGTATGGGTGTAAAAATCGGTTCAAACCGAATCTGATTTCGATTTTAGGTGGGAAAAGTCGAGAACCGATTAGGTAAGATGAGAAAATTTGATAAGGAGTACATTAATCATGGTTCAAAGGGTTTCAACATGTTAATAAATTATTATTTTGGTAACTTAACACCCATGAAATCTTAGAGGACATCTATGCAAAAAATTATCGACTCTTTGAATTAGTTGATGGAGATCGTTTTTCTGCCCAATCTTCCACATAAGGGAATTTGATATCAAAGCAAGTCAAATATTATATGGCAAAATTGTTAATTCTCTTAACTTTGTGAATTCCGTTAAAGGTGATCGAACTGGTCCAAACAGACCCGAAAATTGATAATGAACCTATTCTGGACTCATTTCGATTTTGGGGGGAAAAATAAAAAATTTATTAAGTAGTATGAGAAAACTGAGAAAGTAGCTTAAAATAATAAAATGGTGAATGCACCCCCATTCAAATTCATGATTGTTTGGAATTAGGCAATGGAGATCATTTTTCACTCTAATCTTTCGTAGAATAGTTCTTGAGATTATGATCTTATCCTCGTATGGGTGTAAGTTTTGAACTGAAATTCGAACTTGCCCAAAAAATCAAACTAATTGAACCAACCCCAATCGATCCAAAAATCGGTTTAGACCGAATCTAATTTCGATTTTAGGTGGGAAAAGTCGAAAACCGATTAGGTAAGATGAGAAAATTTGATTAGGGGTGCATTAATCATGGCTCAAAGGGTTTCAACATGCCAATAAATTATTATTTGGGTAACTTAACACCCATGAAATCTTAGAGGGCATCTCTGCAAAAACCATCAACTCTTTGTATTAGTTGATGGAGATCGTTTTTCTGCCCAATCTTCCACATAAGGGAATTTAATATCAAAGCAAGTCAAATATTATATGACAAAATTATTAATTATCTTAACTTTGTAGGTTTCTTTAAAGGTGTTAGAAAAGATAACTTTTATGGCAAAGTTGTTAATTTTCTTAACTTTATAGGTTTCTTTGAAGGTGTTAGGAAAAGAATGGCAAAATTGTTAATTCTCTTAACTTTGTGCATTCCTTTAAAGGTGATCGAACGGGTCCAAACAGACCCGAAAATCGATAATGAACTTATTCTTGACTCGTTTCGATTTTGGGGGGAAAAATTAAAAATTTATTAGGTAGTATGAGAAAACTGAGAAAGTAGCATAAAATAATAAAATGGTGATTGCACCCCATTCAAATCCATGATTGTTTGGAATTAGGCAATGGAGATCATTTTTCACTCTAATCTTTCGTAGAATAGTTCTTAAGATTATGATTTTAACCTCGTATGGGTGTAAGTTTTGAACCGAAATTCGAACCCGCCCAAAAAATCAAACAAATTGAACCAACCCCAATCGATCCAAAAATTGGTTCAGACCGAATATGATTTCTATTTTAGGTGGGAAAAGTCGAAAACCGATTAGGTAAGATGAGAAAATTTGATTAGGGGTACATTAATCATGGCTCAAAGGGAATTTGATATTAAAACAAGTCAAATATTATAGGGCAAAATTGTTAATTCTCTTAACTTTGTAGGTTTCTTTAAAGGTGTTAGAAAAGATAACTTTTATGGCAAAGTTGTTAATTTCCTTAACTTTGTAGGTTTCTTTGAAGGTGTTAGGAAAAGAAAACTTTTATGGCAAAATTATTAATTCTCTTAAATTTGTGGGTTTCTTTGAACGAGCTAAAAATAATGAAGGAAAGAGAATTTATTTGGATACCATTATTTACATATTCTCATTGGAAAAGAGTGTGTTAGGGGTATTTTAGGAACGAAAATATGACAGAAATATTTGTACTTTTATATAATAGTAAGGATAAGGATAAGGATAAAGACTCTCTCTTCCCAAATACTACTCCCAAAATTCTCTCGCACACTATCGGTTCCCAAATCTAAGGCAACTCTCCAATTTTTATCTCAGTTTCTCTCTCTCTCTCTCAAGAGTCTCTTACCCCACTCCCAAGTCCCAATGTTTTTGTCTTCTCTCTCTCTCAAATCTTATCCGCTCACCTTTTTCTATGACATCTCATTCACTCTCCTACCGTCAATGTCAAGATCTCTGATTGTCGTCAATTTTTTGCTAAAGTTAAAGATTTGCTATAATTATTATTTTTTAATAAAAAATAAAAATTTTAATTTATTATTTTTTAATGAGAATTGCTTTTTTTTTTTTAATTATTTAATTATTTAATTATTTTTTATTTTATAATTGTGATTTGATAAAAGCGAATATGACAAAATTATTACTATCTTACAACTATAAAGGATCTTCCATCAAAAAAATTTTGACTCCTGACTACCAATACATATTATATAATATAGTGCTACCACCCATGCTGCCAATACATATTATAGATTGGGATCGGTGTCATTATCCGAGAGAATGAGGGGCAGATTTTGGGATACCGGTGAATTATAATCATAAATATCGCATCGGATGGGGCCGAATCCGACATATGGGCTGATATGTTTCAGATAAATACTACAGCACTCTGTAACGTCGTATACTTACACTGATTCAATCTTTATAATATGCGTAGGATAGCATAGGAATTTGAATTTGGTTGCTCTAGATTTCATGTTCCAACTTCCATGTGAAATCCAAGATTTGGAATGGAGCCGCAGCAAGCAAATGCACCAATTAAAATCCGAAAACCTGAAATCCACCTGAAAACTGAATCGGTTCCAGTTTGACACCGAACCTAACTTTCAGTTTTGGATGGCGAAAATCGAAACTGATTAGGTAGGATGGTAAAACCGAAAAATTGAAAAAATAGTTTAAAAAAAAAAAAAAACCGAAATCAAACCGATAAAATCAAAAAAAAAGTTTCTTATATATATTGAAAAAAAAAAACAAAAATTTTTGGTTTTGGTTTCAAAAAATAAAATATAAATCAAATCGAAACCGAATCAATGGGTAGCTTTAACCGCACTCACAGAATCTTGCTTGACACCTACACTAAAAGCCATTGATTTATTTAAATCAAATGATGGAGATCATTTTTTGCTCCAATTCTTCCACACAGGGAATCTTGATATCATGTTGCCCCTATCAAACAGTCAATTTTTGATTCCACAAGGCACAAATCCCAAAAATGTGGCCCTCAAATCATATGCCACACATCACTCTCAAACGCGACTTTGGGACTACGTTTGTGGTATCTGTGTCATGTGGAGTCGAAAACTGGCCGTATAATTGGTGTGCCATTATCTCATGATTCCTTCTGTGGACGATTGGAGCTAGCGAAAAACGGCCTTCATAGTCTAATTTAAAGCAATCAATGATTTTTAAAGTAGGTGTTCAACAGGATTAGGTGGGTGCGTTTAAAGCTACCCCGAATCAATTCGGTTCAATTTTGGTTCCAGCTGTTGCGAACCAAATGCCAAAATTTTCAGTTTCAGTTGGATTAACCAAATCAGCATCCCTATGTGGTCCCCTGGTCAAGCTCATCAAGCTCATCTCAATCTATTTAATAAATCAATAAACTTACTTCTAACAACATTTATGCGCAACCGACTTTTCACATATAATAATTGACAATTAACTAATGTCAGCCATAGACATTAAATTCCCCGAATATTTAAAAAACAATCGCCAATCTATTGTTCTACAAATTATTTTCATATTTATTAAAAATTTGTATATTTTTAAAAATATCTGTAAATAATTAAAAAAAATTCAATAAATCATGACTTTTAATATTTCTTAAATTCTTTTTTATACGTTCTAATCTTATTTTTTTTCTCTGAAATTTTCTCTGAATTTACCGGATTTTAACCTTATCCAACCCTGCCTAGGTGACTATGATGTCAATCACCTAAATAAGTTATTTTCACTCCACCAAATTGCTTTTTCACCCATCTCCTCCAGCTGTCATCCATTGACCACCTTTGAGCTAGTCGATGTTTTCGTTCGAATCTTTTCACTGGATCCACACGAGTACCATCACATGATCAATTTTTTTATTATGTGTCAAACATTTCAAAAAGTGACCCTAAAATCATACTTGAGAGTTGTGTGTCACATAATTTTAGGGTCACTTTTTAGGAAGCGTGCTATGAGTTTGATGGTAGGCCCATGATTAATCAGGTGTCATCTCAAATCCACTTAATAGTGTAAAACTGTTGATTATTTCAAATCTAAAATGGAGGTGGACGACTCGAAAAACAATTAAGTTAAAATAAGCTCGTATCCCTCCTCTTTCATTTTCTTCTGCAAAACATAGCTTGTTTGATCGATCTGCTCATCTCCAGATCAGAATGCGCAATCGTCCGATCAGACCCTAGCATCATCCTGCACCTGTCACTGAAACTGTCGGCATCCATCTGGCACCGCATAATCATTTGACCACCCAGAATCGCCATCCTCTTCCCTCGGTTTAGGGTTTATTTTATTGGTTGCTCCTCTAATTTATTCTGCTATGCCCTTTTTTTATACGTAAATGAACAACTCTATGGATTCCTGTAAAAGTTTTTGATATATTTAATTTTTCTTTTACTTTTTTTGAAAATTTCCAATAACCAAAAAACCCGACCCAGTCAAATATCCTGTTTTTAATGATCTTTATTCGTAAAATATCAGGCTGGGTCGACTTGACCCGACCTGTGTTTTGCCCAACCTGCCCTGACCTCTTAGTTGACCCGACCCGACCCGTCTCAACTGGTGAAGTTTATGGTAAAAATTTGGGTGGGGCGAGTGGGGCAACCAAGTCAACCCAACTAATTTACAATCCTAGCTGTGATTCATGCATGCTAAAATTTGAGCAACTGATATCTAATCTATTTTTTAAAAACTAAAACTAAATCCAAATACACTAGTTAAACATCTAAACAACAAATGCTTGTTCCCAAACACAGCTTAACATGGATTTGGATCTCGGGATTTCAAATTCAAATTTTGAAATAATTAGATTTGCAAATCTCTTGTTTAAATTTGGCCCAAGGATTTATAGATATTTCATTGGACTATTTTTTTTTTTTTTAAGAATTTATATTTCTTTGGTTTTATTCATTCTGTGTAGGTAGGGATGCAAGTTTGGTATACCGAACCGAATCAAATCCAATATTTTCGACTTTCGGTTGGGTACACCACAAACCGAAATATATCGATTTCAGTACACCGAATTCCTCCAACACAAACCGTTCTCGAACCGAAACCAAATTTTTCGGTGTTCGGTTTGCTTCAGTTTGGACTTAGGGGAAAAAAAATCGCAAATAGGTGCAACCAACAATTTTTCTGATTGCATCCAAGGTGCAACGTAGAAAGGTGGGTTACAAAAAAAGAAACGAAAAATGAAAATTAGGGGGGGTGGGCGGCGGGGGAGGGTTGTACAACCAAAAATTTCCTAATTACACCCAAGGGGCATTGTACAAAGGTGGACATTGTACAAAGGTGGACCAAAAAGTAAAAAAGGAAATAAAATGAGTGCAACCAACAGTTCCCTAATTACACCCAAGATACATTGTACAAAGTTAGGCTGCAAAAAAACAAAAAAAAATTGAAAAAAAATTGATATAAGCACAACCAACAATTTCCTAGTTGCACACAAAGTGCACTATACAAAAGTGGATTGCAAAAACAGAAATTAAAAATGAAAAAAATTTGAAAAATATTGGAAATGTGCTAGTTGCACCCAATGTGCAATGTACAAGAGTGTGTTTCAACAGCCATAAACTAGCCGCTGCAGCCCAATAGCTAGTTTTCTAGCCGTTGCATTAACTAATTAAGCTTGGGTTCGATCAATTCAGGTCGGGTTTGGTCTGGTACCTCTTCAATCGGGTTCATTTACCACCGGTTCAGCCCGATTCGGTTCGATTTAATTCGGATTGGGTACCATTGATTCGGATCAGTTTCGGTATCAAGTCGAACCGTACCTATAATAACACTTTGGTAACAACTTTTTATTCACTGAACATAGCCAATTATATGTTGGTGTAAAATTTAGACTTTCAATAACAGCTAGGAAGTGTTATTTCCAAATCCATGTTTTTATAATACAGCCATAGATTTCTAAATTCCGATAGATTTACCAAATCCAAATTCAAACACAAAAATGAGGAACCAAACGGTGGATTGGATTTAAGAGATCAAAATCCAAATTCCACGTTCCCAAAACACAGCCTTAGATGTATGTTGGAATTCTATCACGAAAAGGAGCCTTCTAAGAACCACCATCTATTGAATCCCAGAGTCGTCAAGGCTAGTCAATCAAAATATATCTCTTGGAGAAAAAGAAAGAAATGTCGATTGATTGATAAATCAATTTGTTCCAATCTCTAATTACCCATCAGTACAAAACCATTACCTTAGGGAGAAGTTGCATAGATTTACATCTCTCTCTCCTCTTTGATCACAGCATCAGCCACCCAAAACCAACAGATCTTCATCACACTTCTCCAGACACACAGCTGGGGCATACCAGTATCCTTTCTATTTCGGGTGGTTCCATCATTAAAATGTCAGCACAGAAAACTATAAATAATATATATATATATATATTATGCACATATATCAAATCGCCGTTACGATTCTATGAGGATACGAACTTGCCCGCGAAAACCTTCAGCACTTTAACTGTGGTTCCTAATGTTAACAACCAAAAGACAGCACAGAACACCCCCAGAATTGAAAGGAAAATGAATCCCCTATTTCCACTCTCTCTCCTCCTAACAACTACACCGTCCGCACCAGCGGCAACATGTGTGTCTCTAGCTCCTATGCGCAAAGCACCAAAACTCGACATCCGCTCCAAAGCCCTGTTAATCAAGGCGCTCTCTGAGGCTGCAGCAGGATGACTGGGTACAGAATCCAATAAAGCAAAGACTGTCGAACTCAACCAAGATTCTGAATTGCGGACTTGGTTCTGTGTTCCCTCGTTAAGATTCGTTGAACTGCCACTGTATAATACACCTATAAAATTTAAATGCGTACATTGATCAGAAACCATGAAATTAGCAGCAGCACTATTTGCGGCAACTAGTAACATAGCTGGAATCAGATTTAGTTACCTGTATTTGTTGCCGGTGCCATAATCACCTCATTTGTTTCTGTCAATGAGTGGATACTGAATCTCTGTTCATGCATCCAGAGCTCACTGGTAACAAGAGCTTGACTGTTTTGATCTTCATCATCAAAGTTTGCTGGTAGGTGGAAATCCAGCTGGCTAGTCAAGTCACTTTCAGCCAAACCATTGATATATTGCAGCTCCTGCCCGCTGCCCAGGGAATCATTGAATTCCGGAAAAAACATGGGTGCATCAAAGAAGTCATCTGTGTCAGGGACGTTGCAATTTGTACCAATGCTATCTAAAGCCGAACCTCTGGGCTCCGGACCCAGCAGATCTTTAATTTCCAAGAAATCCGCTTCAGTTCTTTGAGTTCCCTGCTCGAGACAATTGAGAGCGGACGGTGCTTCAAAGGGCTGTACATCTGAGGTAGCTGTCGGCGTGATCTGAAAGCTTCTCTGAGCCTCATCAATCTGATCATATGAGAACCAAACATTGATGGGTTCAGTAGAAAAGGCTTCCTGAGGGACAGACCAATCCTCTTCAATTCCCTGAGTTCCGTGCTCAAGACAATTGAGAGTGGATGTGACTTCCAGTGCTTCGGAGGGTTGTAGATAAGAGGTAGTTGACTGAGTGATCTGAAAGCTTCTCTGAGCCTCATCACTCTGCTCGCATGGACGCCAAACATTGACGGGTTCAGTCGAAAAAGCTTCCCAAGGGACTGACTCCATTACGTAACTTCGAGTTTCATCATCACCATCAACCTACAGCATTGATAAGATTTAAAAAAAAAAGGCATGTTTAAAAATTGATACCACAGTACGTACTAAAAAATGCAAAATTTAATTGTTAGGTGAGAGATAAATTTCAGAATATTAAGGTATACTTTAGTGTTCTCACAATTAATCCATGTAAATAAGCAATTTCCATTCTATAAGCATTCCAGACTTCAAACATATTTAAAAGGACCCGACTCTCCTGACAGTCATTTAAACACCAAAACGGTGTTTAAATGATCCTACACCATTAGTGGTTTAAGATGTAGATGATCCACACAGTCGAAGTGGTAGATCATAAATTATAAGGCAATCAGCCCAAACCTAATACCAACTGTTGTTCTTAGTTTTAATGGCTGATATTGAAGTTCACCAATAGGATAGTTCAGACTCACTTATAGGCATGATTCTTTGGCTAAAACATGCTCCAATGATGGATTGCCACTTGGACAATTTAGATTGATCACAAATGTGTGCTACTTGGCATGATAATAAACCACATTTCAATGGTGTAAAATAAAAAGCCTCATTTTAATGGTGTAAGATCATTTAAGCACCATGTTGGTGTTTATGTTTGTCAGGAGCCATTATGATGCGGGAATTTACTAAATGCAATGTTAGGACTGAGATTATGATTAAAATTAATTTAATCAATTAAAATAACAATTTCTCATAATAAATTATCACGAAAATTCTAGAAATTCAATTAGGTGATTTAATTTCGGCCCAAAATAGTGTTACTTTCGTGTACGTTCCCTATCGCGGATCTAGAAAACTAGGGTTCTTATGAACGGCTAAATCTCCGATAGTTTTAGGGCGTCGAACGAACTCGCAAGCAGGTTCTCTCGATACCAAACGAAAATAAAAGGCTAATAAAATTAATGATGAACAAAATATTGATTTAGGGCTTTTATGAGATTAATAAAATAATTGGGATTACGCTACTTACGCAAACCGTAGATCTAAAGAAGATAGAGATGGAAGAAGAGTTGGTCTCGCACCAAACCGCAAGCGGGAATCAAAGAATCACACTTTTCTTAATCTCAGCATGCAACTCATGAATGTAATATGCAAAAGTGGATGCAGACTCTGATGACTCTGGTGTGAATGATGCAAAGGGCACTAATGGCTTATGTACACTCGACTCGATTAACTCATGTGTACTCGCTTCAACCAAAATCAAAGACTCTGGGGTACTTGATTGAAAAAATGACGCCTAGTTAGCTGTCATTTAACGGCAAGGGGGTATTTATAAAGGAAACATAAAAGTAAGGGGTGCAGTATAAATAGGCATAACTCAGGGGGTTTTATGCAATTTCAGTATAACATAGGGGGGTATTTGCAAAAAACCCATTTTAAAAATTATTTTATGTGGTTGAGCAATTTGAATATTTTTGCTATTCAATTACCTTTGAAGTTAATCCCCAAATTCGCATAAATAGGGTTTTAGGGCTTATCCTGCACCAGTACCACTAATGCAGGTTATTCATGATGCGATCAGTTGTGCTGGATTAGAGAAACTTAACAATCCCTAATGTTCATTTGTTTCTTTGGCTAGTGACTAACATTAAACGTTTTAACAGTTGATCCAATAGAAAGAAAGAAGAGAATAATCTACTCCTGATGTCTGATTCTCTTTACGAAATAAATTACAGAATTTTTAATATATCACCATATTTGTTAAGAGGCCCAGGGCTATGCGTCCGGACCCAACCATGAGGGCTGCGTCTAGAACAGCTGAGCACCATGTGGCACCCATCACGAGGATCGGGGACCACGACAACTTACATAGGATCGATCAGGTATCACCCAAAAAATTTGGGCATGATCCAATGCATATCTCTCGTTGAAAATGTAGTCAAAGGTGCCCAAAATCAATGCATCAAGTTGGTTGGGTGTCACCTTATGTTTGACCCATCAAACAGAGGTAAAAAAAGGTTTAAAAAAGATAATTTTTTTAAAAATCACATGCCCTATGGCTGATCAACCGTAAATGGGTGTTGTTTTGGGTTGATCATGCAACTTGGCATGAGATTTGGCATACTGCAGCCCTCCAGGGTTGCATCCTGATGCATTTCCCCAATTCTCATTTGTAAATCGATTGATGTACACAGCAGCACTTAGAGGTATTTCTATATATATTAGAGAATCATATAGTGTAACCAAAAAGGAGCACAAGGTAAAGTTTATCTACCTCAGAAATATAGGTGAAACCATTCGGATACTGTTGTCTTGCTACAGGCTCATCAGCAATCTGCTGTAGTGAGACCGCCTCCAGGTTTGTGCTATGAGGACAAAAACTGTGATCTAAAAACCTCTCAACAGAATCACCACATGTAGGCGCTGGCACCACATTTTCTTCATTTGTTAGGTTTCCAAAGCTATCATCAATTGGGTCTTCATCAGCCCACTCCTCTTCTTTGAACGGCGCCCCATACTGCGCACCATTTTTTGGACCCGATCCACTTTTGTGGTAAGCTTTATATATTGCATAGGAATCCTGCAAATAAAAGAAGTAGCAGAAATGAGATATCATCAGGCTGGCGAAAAAATAACCAATTTGGAAAAATATTAACTAGTCTGCAAACCTGTGCAGCATTGCAGTTCTTGAGCTCCTCTTCATCCAAGGTATATTCATGCATCACCCAATCGGTGCGTTCTCCCTTGGGAGCACGACCTTCATAGAAAACCAAGGTCTTCTTCAGGCCCACAGTACGTGAATTCCGAGAAATAGTCCGATCCTTTCCTGTAGCTTTCCAGTAACCGGTTTTTGTAGCCCGATTTGCTCTCGACCCGTTCGGGTACTTCTTGTCCCTGCGACTGAAGAAGAACCACTGTCTATCGCCACTTTGCAAAAGTGATTTTTCTACATTCCAAGAATGATGAATCAGATTCCGACAGGCATAATAAGGTAATTTTCCAATTTGAGAAATTGGTAAATATTGTAAGTTTTTTGAGTTTAAACTTGCAACTCAAAAAGTTGCTTGTGAGCAAAAGGCTATGGAGTTGTCTCATTAAAGCCAAAAGCTCTCCTCTACGAAAAGGAGAGGTTAGTCTTAGCCTTGAGGGAGGAGGGAAGAGGGAGGAGGGAGAGGGGGGGGGGGTAGTGCATGAACTTTTTATACACTAAAAAGTGTCCACTTAGTTGTCTAGGAATTTAAAGCCAGATACCTATCGGCATATCAGCAATGTCCCAAGCCGATACATATCGGATATGCCAAACCAGCAATTTCAAAGTCTCTTCTTTATTTATTTTTTTAAATATTAAAACAACGAATAAATAATTTAAAAAAAAAAAGTTTGCAAAAGGACATTATGGTATTATGTCCGGTTCATATCAGATGCATATTGGTCGGTATGGGCCGATTTTGATTGACTAATTTGACCTATAACAAATCAAAGGTAACCTCAAGGGGTTAGGCGAGCTGGCCAGGTACCTGCTTCCAAAAGCAGGAGACCTGAGTTCGAATCCCCTCCCCCTTGAGGCCACCCTAGGGATTTATATCCTGTGCTGACCCGACATGTGCTGAATTTGGGGTGTGTATGTGCCCCTGGGATTAGGTGGGTGCTCTAAGAGGCCCGGATACCCAGGTTATAAAAAAAAAAAAAAAAAAACAAATCAAAGGTGTATATCATATTGGAGGGGCCCAAACCTGATACATATTGGCATATATTTAAAGCCACGTTTGTGTCTCCGCAACCCTAATCATCGGTCAAAATTTCAGCTGACACTGATACGTATCAGTACAAACCCCTCTAGTATGATACATAGCCAATGCATCGTACCTAGCTTGTATCGTCCAAATTATCGGACGATACAAGGAAATTATTGGTTGTACCGTCCACTAATTTGAAAATTTGAAATTATCGTCCGATAATTTCGAAGTGCCAGATACACTGATTTTTCCTTTTATCACAATCATTGGCTCATAATTTCGATAATTTGACAGGATAATATGACTGATAATTTGAAATTATCAGCCGATAATTTGGCTTAAACATATTGTTTGTATCGTTCATCGGCGATATACGCAGAAGAAAACCGAGATTTTACCCATGACCCTAGTAACTGTATCAGTTTTCAAACTTTCTATTGGTCGGATGATATCAAGAGTCATTTACAGATTGCATACCAGAGCCAAGAGATGTGGGCTCTGTAATTGAGCGATCTAATGCTTAGGATCCTAATTTAATTGTAACTCCATATGCTCTTGTCTTATTTGGTTATTAAATTTGATAAAGGTTAAAACCAAAATAGGCAATTTTGCAAATTTTGATTGTGAGGGTTTTGAATCTAACAGTGGAATCGAAACCATACAAAATAAAAATAAAAATTTGTGAGAACTTCAAACAAGAAAGCGAAGGATGATCATAAAAAAGTTAATTTGGGTGTGATTGAATAATTTGGCTGAGTCATATCAGATACATATAGGCCGATATGACCCGATATGGGCTGATATGGTCCAATATTTGACCTGTTTGACCCGATATTTGACCCAATAGAAAATTGGGGTGTATATATCAGATGGGCCTAAACTGACACATATATAGGCCGATATGTAAAACCTCCATGGGTACATGTACCAGATGAAACCGGTACACTAAATTCAATTATGCACATCTCGGCACTGTACCCGAGATATCCATTATACCTGTATATTCCCAAAATGTTCATAATAATCCAACCGAAAATCTAAAAAAGTTTACTACTTTTTTATTAATATTTTTTAACTCTTTCCGCAAAAGAACACAAAATACAAGCACTTTTATTTTACTTTATTTTCTTTTAAAATTATAACATCAATATACCGGTATACACTGGCCGGTAAAAATATTATAGGCCGGTACCGGTTGTGGCCCGTATTTATGGTAAGAACGAGATTTTAAACATATCAGCAATCAGATCCAAACAGCGAGTACCCGAAATTTTTTAAAAATAATAATAAGAAGAAGAAGAAGAAGAAGAAGAATAAGAAGAATAAGAATGCTACTAGATCTCAGTAATTGAAAAAATTGAAAAAAAAATAATAATAATAAAGAAAGAGAAGAAAAGAAGTGGATCCACAGCTTACCAGGCAATTCACATGGTTCACACTTATAAACATCAGTTTCTCCAATAATTTTAGGCGTCAAACGCTTTCTACAAAGTTTCCTCTTCAGATAATACAACACGAGCTCCTCGTCCGTCGGATGGAATCGGAAACCCAACGGCAACGATCGACAATCCTCAAATTCCCCATCAAAACTCACAGAAGATCCCAACTTGAACTTCATCTCCGTTTTCGATTCGATAACCAACGGATTAGATCTGCTCGCAGCAGCAGAAGCTGCTCTGATAACCAGGGAAAAAAAGTTAGTAAACCCTAACCCTAGAAAAAAAAACAGAAAAACCAGTCGTCGCTGGAATCTCTACGCAACCGTGGAAGTATCCCTCGCTCTCTCTCCTCCCTCCCGCGCTATCTTAATCCCGATAGCCGCCCTCTCTTCTCTATGCTCTCTCCATCCCTTTTATTAAAAAAAAAAAACAAAGAAAGTACCCAATGTAAAGCCTTTATATATAATGTTAATATAAACGACCCCGATCGATATGGCTATTGTTAGATATATTTACCTAAAGATTCAATAGAGATCTTTGGTACGGAAAAGAGTCCCTTTATATACACTCACAGAATCTGTGAGGACACCTACAATAAAAACCGATTTGATTGTTTTGAATCAAACGTTTCAAATTATATTTCGTTCCAATCTTTTAGACCATAAATCTTGAGAGGAGTAATATTAGTGAGTCAGATTTTTATTTCACATGACACACATCCCAAAAAAATGACCTTAAATTCACTTAGCACTCATTACATTCAAACCTAATTTTAAAGTATATTTTTGAGACAAGTGCAGCTTGAAAATAAAAACTGACCATTGGATTGTACGCCCATGATCTTAAAACACTTTATCATATAATTTATAGCAATCAATGATCGTTCAGCCTGGGTGCCCTTAATAATTTGGGGAGTGTATTTAAACAAAATGCTCCAAATGTGAAACAAAGTGGCCATTTAGTTTGCTAGCTTGGTCAACTAAGAGAAGCTTCTCTGGAAACTTCCCTCATCACCTTCGTTTTTAGAGTTGGCATGGAAACGAGTATCTATCCTCAAACGATATAAAGAAAGGATAGCTGTTTGCGAACACGTTATCTTGAAGCACCTACATCGGATACCCTTTAAAACCTTTCATTGTTTCATATCTAATGATGGAGATTGTGTTTCACCCCAATTTACAGAAATGATCTTGAGAACATTTTACATATATTAGACGGTCAATTTTTTATTCCGCATGTCACAAATCTCCACAAAATGAGTCTTGAATCCTATGACACACATCATGCTCAAATGTGTAGAATAAAAAACTGATCGTCTAATAAGTGTGACATATTTTGAGAATTTGTGACATGAAAATAATGATCGTCTAATAAGTGTAATATGATCTCCATCATTTGATGCTACTCAATCCTTGTGCGTTTAGAGCTAAACTACAAAAAAGACCCCTTCATTTGATAATGACACCTACAACTTACGCACGAGAATTGTAATGTGACACATGTTAAAGAGAAAGACTTGATATTTTTGAGACTTGTGCCATGTTAAACAATATCTAATCCGCATGATTTGAAGGTCATGATATAAAGATCTTTAGTGTCGAAGATTGGCACGAAAAATGATCTCTATCATTTGATTTAAGAGAGTCAACTATTAAATCAAATAATAGGTTTTGATTGTGTTTGATTCAAATAATAGATATTATGTTCATTTGGTTTGTTGGCCCAAGGCTAACCAACAGCTGCTCAATCTCCTTATTTATTATAAAATGGTCAAAAGTCAAAAAGTATAACTTCAGGATACCAATATTTGCAACTGGAGATTAGGTAAGTGCAACCTTGGCTTTCACATGTTATAATCGTTCATTTCCCTGAATCAGATAATAGAGATCGTTTTATCAGCTCAATCCTTCACAAAACTGATCTTTAGACCATAAATCACCTATCTCGTGACATAATTCCCAAACATAACTGTGATCATGGATGTACCATGAGAAGGGGTTCTTAAATCACTTTTAAAGTTTTAGGGATGTGGGCTCTGATGACTCAACATCTGGCCATATGATAGGTTATTCTTGAAAGATCAGTTTTGTGAAAGATTGGACTGAAATGATCTCCATCATCGGATTGAAATCAGTCAACGACTTTAACCTATGAAAACCCTTATTGCATATGTAGAATATTCGGTTGCAGATATCGGTATGCATTGCTGTGCTGTGCAACTCTTTGACCGAAATTGCCCTTTTCGCAGTGAGGGAGAGAGGAGAGAGACCGGTTTCCCATACCAAATTTGTTTGACCATCTGCCACTACGTTTGACTAAGAATGAGCCGAACAAATTAACCCTGCTAACACCCTAAGGCCTCGTTCGGTAACCCAAAATACTCAGAATCTGGGCAGATTCTGAGTTTTTTTGCAAGATCTGAGCAAAGCCCACGTTCGAGAGCCAATTTTGGGAAGCGGGAATCTGAGTGTTTTCTGAGTGAAAACGACGTTTGGTCGTCCGACCAAACCTCTCGGATTAGCTCAGATTCTGAGCTCAGAATCTGGGTTGGTGAAGTATACTCCTCATCCATCTATGCAGCTGATCAAAACTATGTGTCCTCCCCAGCTACGCAGTAGCTTCTTTGAAGCTACTGCATCGTCTTCCCCAACCATCCATGGCGATAGGTAGGGGCCAGCCTCGATTCAAAAACACCTGCCTCCATCTCTGCTCCGATTCCCTTTGCAGTGCATTCACATGGCCCTGTAATCGATGACGACTCAGTACCAAGTCGATCTCGATTCTGTACTGAGTCGTCATCGATTACATAAAAAAAAAAAAAAAAAATTTATTTTTTTTTTTTAAAAAAATTTATATATATATATTTTTTATGTAATCGATAACGACTCAGTACAGAATCGGCATCGACTCGGTACAGAATCGTTATCGATTACATAAAAAAAAAAAAAAAATTAATTTTTTTTTTTTTTTTTTTTTTTTTTTTTTTTTTTTATGTAATCGATGACGACTCAGTACAGAATCGGGATCGACTCGGTACAGAATCGTTATCGATTACATAAAAAAAATAATCGATAACGACTCAGTACAGAATCGGCATCGACTCGGTACAGAATCGTTATCGATTACATAATTTTTTTTTTTTTTTAATATAATCGATGGCGACTCTGTATAGAGCCAATGACGACTTTGTACAGAATCGATGACGACTCTTAAAATGATCGGTACCGACTGTGTACAGAGTCGATATCCCCTTTTTCTCATATCTATCTTTAGAATTATCGATTTTATATTGTAGTCTTCAAATCTGACGGCATAGATCTCGTTTCTTAAATGAGTGTTTGGCTTTTTTATGTTTATTGTTCTCCTATCCACTTTGGTTATTTATGTATGGCAGTCACTGTGATTTCTTTATAATTCTCAATATGAAGCTTGTCTCTTTTCATATTTTATTATTTCTCGTGTAAGCAAATCATATGGGTTGTGTATCGTATCCCAAATGACTCTTCTCGAGGTGAGGGTCACCGTCAGGTTGTCATACTCATTCAATTCTTATGGTGACGAGCATAATCGTGCAATGGTAGTGTTAGGGACCCATTTTAAAAATAATAGTAATTAAATCAAATTCGAAAAAAGACTCCGTCAAATATGTTCAGCCCCATCTCGATTGGTTGCCCGTAAATTTTGAGAGAAATTCGAGTACGGCACATAAACCGATGATTAAGATCACGTTTCTACGGTCGTAGTATAACCACTGATTGAAGCTATTCTGAGGATTTTCTGAGAGGAATCTGAGTGATTTAAGAACAAAGGATTTTGAGTTTTGTAAGAATCTGTCAGGAATCTGAGTGGTTAAAGAACGCATATGGTGAAAATCAGGAATCTGAGTTTGCTAAGAATCTGTCAGGAATCTGAGTGTCCAAAATCTGAGCAAAATCTGAGCTTTTCTGGGAAAAACCAGGAAACACCCGAACGAGGCCTAAAGGAAGAGCGACGACGTTCCAACATTGACTCTTGCCGGACTAGGCCGGATTTTAGCCCATACCCAGTCTTAAGAAAGAGGTATATTTTATGAACACAACTCGCCCTGATAATCCCACATCGGGCCTGAAAAAGAGGTATATTTTATAAAGTCAACCTGGCTCAGTACCCAAGCCGGGCTAAGGATATGGTGACCCGGATTGCTTTGGGGCGGTCTTTAGTTAAATGTTCCAACACTTGGCCTGCATCTAGCCCGATTAAAAATGTAAAGAAATATATATATATACTAATAAACATGCACATATTTTGCACGTGTTGCTCTATAAAATTTTAAAAATAATAATAATTTTATAAAATGAAAAAAGTCTATGGGTTTTAATATATGGATAAACATATGCATTCAAACCTTAGATCATATGTCACCTGATTCTAAGATAGTGCCTTTTTTGAGATAGTGTGTAATGTCACATGTCATCTATTAAAAAAAATTATTCTTTTTTGTGGTCTAAACTTCAACCAAAGTTTGAGTACTGCCTCGCACATTATAGCGCATTGATTTTTTTGAACCGTGGATGTCTACTCTTTTTCAACAATTTTTATTTATTGAATGCGATGACTATAACATAAAGTGATATGCCAGTAATACGAACCAAAACATTATCAGGCTAATTTAACTTTATTGTTTGACTTAATTTTTTAATCATATCGAGCACATGAACTTGACCACTCGGATCAAGTTCGAGGATGAATCATTTGAAGATTAGGTTGAAATTTTTTTTGTATACAAAATATATAGAGATAAGGGGAATTATAGGAATTGAACTAAGTTAGGTTTGCTACAGGCAGACACTTGAAAAATTGGGGTCAAATGTGTAAACCTGAGGAGAATGGTGGGATGAGTTTTATCAAAATATATACGTTTAATGGAGCTAGGCTTGCTAAATAGGGTTCGAGGATTTTCTCTAATCCAACTTCTCTCCCAAACCGCATCTTTGAAGCCAAGTATTTCCCAAAAGCAAATTTTCCCTAAGAGCTAATTTCCTTAACCTAAAAGTTGGTAGAATGCCTTAGTCCTGGGCGAGCATCATATCTGTAAAGAATATAATTGAAAGTGACTTAATATGGAGGGTGGACAACGGAAACTCAATCAAAATATAGGAAGATAGGTGGAATCTTAGGATTTCTACCTAGAAAGTTATTATGCGCATCAAACTCGATTTAGTGATCCTAATGTCCAAGCTACTAGAGAATGATCCTAAAAGATGGAATAAAGAAATGGTTCCGAATGTGTTTCATGATATAGATGTCGATATAATTTTGCAGATCCCTATTTCCTTCCAAAAGACAAATTCGCTTGAACTTATGATAAGAAAGGAATCTGTTAGAAGTGCATAAAAAGTGGCTCACAAGCTTATAGAAGATGCCAAAGGATCGGGTAACACTATAATTAATATAAAAAATAATTACAAAAAATTTTGAAAAAAAAAAAAAAAATTAACAAAAAATTCACTTTTTTTTTCCAAAAAACTACATTTTAAACTCAACTTTTCCAAATAAAACATGTTGTAAACCTATTTTTTCCCATTTATAATGATTAATATTTTTTTATTTTCAAATTTCCTGTGTTTACAAATGTAAAAAAAATTTAATTAAATTTAATTATCGTGTGATTTACCTAGAGAGAACATGGGGGAGATTAGGATTGGAGGTTTTTTTTGGGGATAGCACTATTGGCACCTAAAGTTTATTCCAGAGCCATTGACTTATCCACCGTTAAGATCGTTGACTTCCTTGAAACAAATGATATAATTCAATTTTAGTCCCTACCTTTCACATGATAGATCTTGAAGTTACGACCCACATATCATACGGGCAGATGTTGATTACACATATCAGACATCCCTAAATTAACTGCAATTATTCTGCCTAACAGTTCACTCTGATCCATGATGTTTGCCACTTTTAATGAACATTTGGCCATCTGATATGTGGGTCATGATTTGAAGATCTAGTATGCAAAATTTTGGGAATAAAAATGATCTAAATCACTTGGTTCAAGGCAGTCAACAATGTCAATGGTGGAACTCTCACTGTCTCCCTAATAATCTTTTGTGGCGGAAATGGTTACCCTTTGTTTATTGATTACCATTATTATCCTTTACCACTGAAAAAATATCAAGACATTCCCTTTCTATCAAATATTTACTAATGAGGATTTTCAAGTCAGTTTTGAAAAATTGGACTATGTGATGCTCGGCCTTTCCCTTTATTTTGAATGTTCAGATTGGGGAGGTCAACCAACAATCGACGATTAACTGAAATGTATTCTAATCAAACCAACAAAATATGTACTTGTTTGTTAGGTGCTCGGTTTCATTCTTCGCTGTGAATTCTGAAAGTCTCTTTCCGTATCTACCCTCGTGATTTATATTTAGATTTCGTAGAGATATTGGAGCATTTAATTAGCTCGAAGAGTCTTAGTTTAAGAGATTGGAGCGTTTAATCAGCTCAAAGAGTCCTAGTTTAATTAGAAGTGTAGCTATAGAAAATTAAAAAATATAGGGATACATAAAAAAGAACATGAGGGTAGATAGAGTAGCTTAGGGGGTATTTTGTTCATAAAATATGAAAACACTAAAATTGACAGAAAGAATATATCATTCGTACTTTTATATAGTAGTAAGGATATATATATATATATATATATATATATATATATATATATATATATATATATATATATATAAACATTTTACTTAAATGCACTAAGGTTGAATTGTTGAACGATTTAAATCAACGTCATTTAAGTAAAAATGCACGTGCAATCCCAATCAGTACTAGCTTCATAGATACAAACCCTAAAATAGGGTTCTCATCTTATTGCAATCTATAACATCTCAAATATCCAGTCTAAACAAGCAAGTTTACCGCTCTCTCAAACTCTCTCTTGTTGAAAATTGATTTGAATTTTTTTTTTCAAATTTTATTTAAAAAAATAAATCGTCCACAAAAAGCTTAAGCCCGGCCCGACTTGCTATGGGTTCGGGCTTGGGTTGAGTACATCACAACCCGAGGTAGGGTTGGGCTAAAAATTGGGAACTCAGCCCGGGTAGGGCGGGGCCGATTGAACTCTAGCCTGGCCCTAACCTGGCCCATTGAGAGCCCTACTTAGGACCCAACCTACTGGGCTGGTAGACTGTCTAGCTGGGTTGGATCTAAACTATGGACCCAATTGGCAGTTGGGTTCGAATCTGGGTCGAGACCCATCTAAGCTTTAGTGAATTTCAGGTTACCAATGCTTGGATCCAATGCAAATACAGTCCAATAATAAATGGAATGATGGATTTTCTTATATATCAAGGACACTCATATATGGCCGACACGAAACGGCAGACCATTCAATGGACCGCTTATGTGGGGCGATGCCAGCACAGTGGGTCCCCAGCAATGCAGGTCGCAGCCTACGCTTTGTTGTCCGCTGTTGGTCTGTTGTTTATCGTCTGCTCATTGTAATTTTCCATATATCAATGATATGATGGAATGATGGATTTTCTTATGCCAAATTTAGAATCAATGATTAAAATACTAGTATTTGTTGGATATTTAAACTTTTAAATAGTGGGGGATTGTTAGATATTTAAAAGTTTATTAAACTTGTCTTTTCCAAGAGGTGTGCTTTTTCAATTGAGGTGTCTTTTCCCAAGAGGTGTGTCTTTTCAATTGAGGTGTCTTTCCAAAGTGGTGTGTCTTTTCAAAAGAAGTGTCTTTCCAAAGTGGTGTGTCTTTTCCGAAGGGATGCGTGTAGCACCTTTTCATAGGAAAATGGTGCATTAACACACTACTTGATTTCTATTTAAAAAATCCAAAGTCATTGTTTTATATAACACAAAAGAGTCTTCTTTCTTCTATCTTGTTATGTCTTTATCATAGCGTTCTTGCAATATTTGGTGTTCGGATAGCGTGGTCGGATTCGCCAAATCCTTCATAAGAATGCACAGTCGGTTCGTTGTATCCTAGAACCAGTTTGTCGGTAACCTGTTGGTGACCACTTTGTCGAAGTGGTAGGGGAAAATATTGGTTTAAAGACAACGATATTTCTCGTGCCTCGGACTGGTTCCCTGTATTATTTCGGATCAACATTTCAATTTTTCCAACAGTATTTACAACCGAATATTCTCCATCCACAACCATGGTTTTCGCTCATTAAAAATTGATAACTGCCTTGAATCATATGAGACCTAAGCTTCTTTACATATAGAGATTGGAGATGTGGGGGTAACTTTGTACACAACAAAACCAAGTGCTATTGCATCACATAGTAAGTGAACATCAGTTGAGAATGTATTCTAAACAAAATTAAATTGAAAATGACAAAATATTATACTAGTTTGAATCATGGACAAGAGAAGTTGGTGGGGAATGAAACAAGTGCATTATGATTAGATTTCATATAGAATCCCTACTTGCAGAATCTTGGCTGGTGGAACTCTTAATGTTGAGACAGATGATCTAAAGTTCTTCTGTAGAAACCTGTATAAACAATCTATCACAAAATGTCTAAACCATCCATTCTTCTCATTTGACTTCAAAATAGTCCTACCCATCACATAAACAACCCCCTTATCTATTGCAGATTCTAACTCTTCCATTTCCTTAGGAGTCTCGCTCTGCACTTTAAGTTTGTCGATTACGGAAACGATGTAGTCTTCCCCCTCCATGTTTGGAATGTCCATATATCCATACTGGACCAAACATCGGTAGACACCTGCAGAATCCAATTTTCCAACTACGAAGCGCTCCTCCGGGAGAACAGATCTAACTGGGATTGTTCTCACTGTGACGATCACCATAATTTTCCAAAGAGACCCAACGTGTTGCACGTAATGTCGGATGATAGGTGGTATGCCATTTACAAGGTCCGTACAGAAAAAACATATCCCAGGCACACGAGAGACTTCAGTACTTAATATCAAATCACGAAGATCAGCTTTACTCATCTTTCGCTCTGCTTCATAGTCGTTCTTCTTCGTCCGCCCATACGTCCACGACAATGTAATTATCAAGAAGAACAATGATATAGCAAAAAAAAAACAGAGGACGCACCATAAGCATTTCCAATCTCCACACCCCCCTTGAAGCCGGCCACGATCAAGATACACACAACCATGAGAAGATAATTTATTTCAGGGGAATATATTTGGCCCTCATGTTTTGCAGAGGTATGAACCATGTTCACACGTGGGAAGCAACCAAGCGACATGGATTGCCTTATAATGGAGAAACTTGCCGATATCAACGCTTGACTTGCAACAATGGCAGCCAAAGTAGCTATGACAAGCATTGGCCAAAATATGGGACTAGGAACAGAGCTATAAAAGGTTGTGCTTATATTCTCCGGATTTTTAATCAAATATGCAGCTTCCCCTGCGTACGATAGTAATAGCGCAGGATAAACCAAGGTTGAGAAAGCCAACTGTAGTGAGAAAGAGTTGGAAGGTAACTACTTATCTAATTCATATAACATATAATATAGTTAACTTAACACTATGGAAAACTCACCTGTATCCCTTGCTTATTGAAATGACCCAAATCAGCGAACATAGCTTCGGCACCTATCAGTTGATGAAAGAAAAACAAGAACAATGAGAAGAGTGCCACAAATTTTATAGAATTGATGAGAACATTTACTGTATACTATTTACCGACCTGTTACACACAGGGTAACTGCGCCGAGGAGTTCCCATCCAGTCTTATGGTTTGTAGCGAAGAAATAGAATATGTAATGAGGAGAGAAGGCCTTGAAGATTGTTGGATAATACTTAATGATAATATACACCCCAATTGCCGCAGTAGATGAGAACCAAATTAGCATGATTGGAGAAAATGAGGAGCTAACTTTACTTGTACCAAATCGTTGGAAGAAGAAGAGAAGGAGAAGAATTACAACAGACACAAGGACAACATGTTCTGCAAAATCCAAACATTTAACTTAATTAATGAGATGATCCTATTCCTCTGTTATGACCCGATTATCTGTGGCTCAAATGAATGGCGATAGATTTAGGATGCACCAAGAGGGGGTACGTGTACGCACACTCTATCCTGACCCACACAAATGTTAATTTTAGGAATTTCTATTTTATTACGTTTACACTGTATAGGGCAACTAAATTATTTTGTTTACCAAATAAGAAGAGTCCCAAAAAGGACTCCTACTCTCTTGGAACTCTTGCCCCTTTTAGGTTTGGGAACTTACCCATTTAGGTCACCCACGTCCGTCTCTTCCTCTCTCTATAAATAAGAGCCACCAAAGGCTTTTAACCTAAAACCTTACCCTCCCTCTCTATATATAGATAGACTTGTTTATAAATATACATATATCTTAACCCACTAAACCAAACAGCCATCTTCCTCTGCCTCCCTCTCTCACTTTTGAACCAAACCCAACAGCCACGCCCCCTTCCAAAACGCCTAGCAGGCCCTCTGTCGATCGGCCCACGGGGTGGCGCACAAATACCACACCCGAGCCAAAGTGTTGCCTTGAATCTGATTTGCATAAGTGTGAAACCGTCGATCCACTGCCGAAAGCACATCGCCGAATCGACTCGTAGGAGTCGCATCGCCGATCTAGCGCTTGAAATCAACTCCTACGTGCACGCTCCAACAAGTGAGTGCCCCTTGATCGATCTTAAAATATTCAACTTTTTATTTTAATAATAATAAGAATAAATATATATATATATATATATTAAATGAATATCTATTTATCTTATTTAGGTATTCAAAAGTTATATATATACATGTATTTCGGTGTGTATAATAACATAAATCCTATACATGGACATATAATAGTTGCCCTTGATATATATAGATATAAAATGAATATATATAGTGTTTTGTATTGCTTATATAGGTGTTTACAATGGAGAGAGAGAGAGAGAGAGAGAGAGAGAGCTCTTCTTCTCCACAATTTCGTCAGTGAAGATAAGATATATTTCGGGGATCGGCCCAACTAAACGCCGACAATGCCGGTGATAACTTGCCCGTGCCAACTATTGTAGTTGGGCACTTTGAAGAATTTTACCTGATATGAATACTTTGGTGCAACCATCCTTTTAGCACCATTGATTTCAAATGAAATAGATTCAAGGTTGGACCTGGTGGGCCCAACCCAAGAAATAGAACAGAGATGGACCATCTCCACAAATTGAAATCCTCGAGACATCTAATGGTTCAGAACTCGAGAATTTGGCCCACAAATCAAGAAAATTAAAAGGCTATTTAGAGATCAGTGAACATGAAGGATTTGACCCTTAGATTTGAGACCTTAGAGGTCAAAATAAATTGGGCCCAACGACCTAATACCTTAGAATCATTTTTCTTAAATATCTGATGGTTCAGATCTATTCAATCTGATCGCCATATGGTAGGTACACTAAGTGTGCACTTGACTGCTAGATCTTGTAAAACGCGTTGAGGAAGATCTAGTGTGCTAGAGATCGAATTGGGATCGGGACAAAGAATCAACCTTAGGTAAAATTTTATTGTCTAACCATCCAATGGTTCAGATTAGAGGATAAATGACTCAAAGTTCGTGCCTTCTTATTTTAGCCTTAGGTGCCACATGGAATAATACATGAGTTACCTTTGACCCTTAATTTTTGAGAATTAAAGGCATCAAGTGGCCCATAGGACCAACTTCAAAACGATCTCAATAGTAACTCAATGTAATCTAATGGATCGAGAAAGTGCCACTAAAATTTCTAGGGCGCTTTGAGGCTCGAAATTGGAAAATTTAGTGAGGGATATTAACCCTTGTATAACTAGGCTAAGTGGATCATTTGACTGCCACATTGACCCACTCTTAGGTCAAATTAGTAAAAGGTGTCGATACTAAGACTGCACAAATATTATGAAACTTTAAAAACAGAAGGCCCGATCAGTAATCTGACGGCCCATAGAAGGTTTCTCCACAATTTTTTTTGTATGAAATATCTGTTCTGTTCAAATGTTAATTATTATTTTATATTCACAAGTATGTAAGGTGTATGAAATAGTTTCTTTAGGCCAAGTTAGTCCTTTCATCATATAGCATGCACCACATAGAAAAATCACGATAGGGCATACTGACAATTAAAAAGAAATAAGCTATGTCACACGACTTTTAAGCCTTACGTCATGGTGGGGTTCGATCACGGTCACCACGTGGAACTTGGAATGTAGGCATCCGTACGGATGCAACACCTCTATGGAGTATAGTCATCACACGAAGTACATCTAGGTTACTACGGAACCCGTTCTTTGGAAAGCGTGATTTTGTTAATCTTATCGCACCGTGGCTCACTTCAAATTAAGTTTTCAGCAAACAATAAGAAATGATATGTAAGATAAGGTAAGCTACGAATACGGATAATTAAGTTACGTTGTGAAGGCCAGCAAAATATAAATTAAGTTTCTACACGTGTCATGTCTTGCATTACCACCGCAGATCTAACGTCTGCACCAAGACGGGTCTTAAGGACAATATGAGTTGTCCCGAATGTAAGGGGACACTGATTTAAATGTATGCCACCACATCGGGCTGGATGGTGGTATACGATATGATATGGAGGTTAGGTGATTATCTACACGTGGACCTCGCGTGATAGGCTCGAGCACTGCCCGCACAGTCGATATCTGAAAATTAGGTAGGATGTGAAGTCGTTGTGTAGGCGTATGGAGCAATATTAAGTCTTAAGATATGCCACATAGGAAAAGTCGACAAAGCAGACAAAAAAAGGAGATCAGAACCTGATGCATCATATTTATTTCATGTTATGTCAGGTCTTTTCATTTTATGTTACTTCTTTTCTT
Source organism: Chloranthus sessilifolius (assembly GCA_021018995.1). Lineage (NCBI taxonomy): Eukaryota > Viridiplantae > Streptophyta > Magnoliopsida > Chloranthales > Chloranthaceae > Chloranthus > Chloranthus sessilifolius. Next base: position 29,849,269 of record CM037587.1, on the reverse strand, counting down.
TTTATGCTATATTTTTCAGTTTTGTTATGATAGATATGAGATCTTAGATGTTTTGGAATCATTTATAGTTGTTTGATTTATTTCAAAATGTATCGCAACTCAAGCGATTGCACACGATCACCGAGTATTTTATGGTGGATCGATTGTGTTGAGTTTACGGATTCGAGTAAACTCACCCCCTCCCCAAAACTAACAGTTGCAGGTGAGAACTCCGATTTTTTCATCACTGAGGATGGGGATGCTGCTGTTCCTGATGCGGCTCAAGAGCGTGAAGACGTCGGCTACCATTTGGACGAGGGAATAGATCCGGCGGATTACTTTGAGCATTGAGAGATTCTTAGTCATAGTTTTATTATTTTTCAGGGGAGATTTGTTATTAGATACTTTTATTTTTCAGCACCAATCTTGGGTTTGCGTTGGGACTGTTTTATTCTACGTAAAACCTCTGCTTGCTTTCGATTATAGATGCATGGTTAGGATTTATCACTTAAGTAACGTCATCTACGTTTTCCGCTGTTGTTTTCTTGAATAATTTATTTTTAAATGATGCTATTAAATGCCTTGATCCATATGCTAATTCGGTATAAGAATTATGTGTATGTCCGCTTATCGCCTTAACAAGCGTGCGGTGTCATAACACGGAATTCTAGGCCCTTGAGGTCGGGTAAGGATTCTGGGTCGTGACATCCTCTCAAAGAAAATATGTAACTACATTATAGTTGAAAGATTGAAATCACAACAAAAATAATTTACCTTGATGAATCTTTGAGGATCTTGATTGGATTCCCTGCACCGCAGAGAGAACTGCAAGATGAAAATATTGAGAACATCAAAATCAAATTAAAAAGAAAATATCATTAAAGATATCCATTACAAAAATACATTAGATGTCACAGTTGTTTTCAACTTGAATCATCTCCTGTTTGAAGTCTCCATCTGATTCAAACTCGTTGTCTCTAACAGATGCACTATAATTTGATGCAAATTTCCTTTAAAAAAATTCAGCCATAAATGAAAGGAAAGTTACCTGAGATTGCAGGAGTGAGTGCTCCATCTCCTATAACCATGCAAGTTCCAAGCAAAACAATAAAAGTGAGAATCCCCTGAGCTTTGGAACTCTCCTCAAAAAATTTCGTTGCCTTAGACTGCAAAGTCCTTCCATTCCCGTAAAATGTAAGATTGGAATCTGAAGCCAGCCTTGTGTTTTTTATGGAAAATTTGTTGCAAAAGTTTATATGTCTACATAACAAGCTATACAAGGCAAACGTACCACCTACAACAACAACAACAATTTTTTTTATTTTATATATTACACTCAAGACAAAAATGTGTGCTAAGTTTTAGCTCCCAAAGAAAAAACACAATGAATTAAAAAGGGTGCCTCTATTCGTGCCCACTTGTTTACTGAAATGATGTGGTGGGTGCTAGCACGCGATTTCATTAAGTGGGCTCTTTCCATAATTAAGAGGGCCCCAATAGAGGTACCCATTAAAGGAAGAGTACCTTTATTTACAACCCAAGATTCTTTCTTTTCAAACCAAGTTTCATGTGCTTAGAACTTTGAATGTGAGAGATTGTTTTTGTGACAATCTTTGAGACAATAGGTCTTGAGATCATGGGCCTTTTCGAGAGGTCCGCCATCCGGAATCAAAATCTTTGCGTCGGATGGTAAGGCTATGATCTCAACATCTATTGTATTGAAGATTGGAATGAAAAACGATCTCCATCGTTAGTTTTAGTGACATAATAGTTTAAGCATGCCCCAGGTTGGGAATGAAGAATGCTGGTTGGAAAAAAAATGTACCCCTAAGAAAAGTAAAAAAAAACACATAGAGACATATATAAATATATATTATATATACCTTCACCATGATCATCTGCATGCAAGACGACGAAAACATATTTGATGAGACCGATCAACGTCAAAATCCAAAAAATGAGACTCATAATCCCTAAGATATCTTTCTCTCGTGGCTCCGAAAGGGTGATTGAGGAGAACACGTAGAGAGGTGATGTACCAATATCTCCATACACGACCCCCGGTGATTGATAAGCTAAAATCAACGATTGAGCCAGAGGATAATCCTAATTTTTATTTAATAACAAAACAAAAGGAAACTCATTATAATCTGAATAAATCCATCAATAAAAATAATATTAAAAGATAAAATAAGTTAGTCCGATATGTATTGGCACATGGGATAGGTCTCTGGCCGATACATATCGGGAAGCACCTTTTTTTATTTACGAAATAATAGAAAATGAGAAATGGGTATATGGGTTGGAATCCATGGATGAATTCGTGCATTACAATCACAGATCACGTGTCATGTTGTAGGTGATCCCAAAGTAACACCCGTTTTTGGATTATATGTCATCTGCAATGTGATCTCAAAAAAAAAAAAAAAAAAAAAAAAATTTAAGGTTTTTTTGTGGTCAAAATCGTAGTCAAAGTTTGGGTGCCTCCCACATATTTTGGTGCATTGATTTTTACCCCGTTGACCATATTTTGGATGGTGGATATGCATCGGATCATACTCAAATTTTTTGAGTGATCTCTGATCATATATGAACAAGTTTCCGTCTCACCCAATCCCCTTGATAGTTTCTATATGGACCCATCTAATTGGGACGCATGGATCCATCATGCAGTCCATGTTCCAACCCATATCCCCGGACCTCTAAGAGAATTTGTAAAAGTATAAATTGGTTTGCAAAAAGAATATTTGTAGGATAAATTATCATAATAACTCTCTTTTCGAAAATAATGTCATCTTTAAACCCATTTCAAACATTTTACCAAAGAGGGAAGTTTTATAAAATATTTACCTAGACGGCTATCCATCTAATTTAGAAAATAATCAGACTACCCTTATATTAAAGGCTTAATAAGATGTAAATCATGGGTAAATATGTAAATTTTATAGTAGGAGGAATGTTTTTGAGATACTTTTTTAGTAAATTTTTTTTTATAACCCTATATGGTTATTATTTTTTAAATGATATAAAATGGTTATTATTTTGTATATTGGTTCCCAGTTTGGTCAAGTGCCCTATTTTTAGTATTTTTTCAGAGTCATATCCAATACATATAGGCCGATATGACCCGATATAGTTCGATATTTGATCCTGATATTTGCCCTCATATAGAATCGGTGTGTACATCCATGGTATCAAGTATCGACTGATATCGATATGTATCGACGATACTTATCGGTATCTTGGCCAACTAATATGGCTCCGATATAGTATCGTGGACGCAGTGACGGAGCCAAGATTTTCTGATGGAGTCCATGATAATTGTTAAATATTAGGGTTTTTTGCAAATATCACCCCTGAGTTATATTGATATTACAAATAACCCTCCAGTTATAGCTATATGCTTTAAACCCCCTAAGTTAGCATTTTGGTGTTTATAAAACACCCTTTTTAAGGGAGGCTACTTTAAATGGTTAATCTGCCGTTAAAGAATAGCCTAAATATCATATTTATCCTTTTAAAAATTAAATTACTAAATTGCCACTCTCTACACATGGTAAGAGTAATTTTAAATCCACCCATCCACTTACAAAAAAGAATAGTTTTAAATCCACCCACCAAATATTTGAGTTCACTCACGCTGAAAAACATTGACTGCATTGAATCGGACGATGGAGATCGTTTATCGTCCCAACCTTTCACAAGATGTAGAATTTTGGGACGGAAAATAATCGCCATCGTCTAATTAGTAAAGACACTCTTCAATTTTTTGAGGTGGCAATGTGTGTTCTACACCAAAAGAAATGGTTGCAAGCAATGCCACTCCTATTGTAATATGCGTAGATTTTATAATTGGGCATTACAACCCAAGGTTCTTCCTTATCAACTGGGGGTGATTTTTTTCAACTTTGAAGATGCAGACTGTTTTTCATCCCAATTTTCTACATAATGGATCTGGATATCGTGAGCCCACCATCAGACGATCAGATTTTGAATTCACATGGCACCCATCCCAACAACCACGTTTAATGTATGCTTGTGATCAAATTCACCTTTTGGGATGTATGCCATGTGGAATTAAAATTTAACAGCTCGATAATAGGCCAATGATCTCTAGATCAAATGTTTAGAAGATTAAAAGGAAAAACCGATCTCGATCATATGATTCCAAACATTCAAGTTTTTAGCACTTGTAATGCGGTTTTAGGGATGCAAGCTTTGAATCGAATATTGAAACCGAACAGAAAACCAATGGTTCTGAATTGGCCGGAACCGGGCCTAAAACTGAAAAACTTGAAAAAAAAACCCTGAAAATAGTGAGAAAATACATTAAAAAAATAAAAAATAGTAAAAATTCCGAAAAAAATGAAATATTTCAGTTTTGGTTTCACAAAAAAAAAAAAAAAAAAAAGAAGCCCCCGAACCGAAACGAAACCGATTCATTTTGGTTTGGTTTCAGTCTGGGATCTACCACACAGCATACCGAAAAAATTGGTACCGGTTTGATACACCGAACTTGCATCCCTGTGGGGAGCAAAGAATCTTGAGTTGTAAATGATGGTATCCTTCATAATTATCTGCATGGAATTTGTATAGAAAAGAATTTTGAAGATATATATAGCGCACACGTTGTTAACACGATTTGCCATATAAAGTAAGTGATAATTATGGAATTTTCTTTTTATTTATAAATGATAAATATGATTATTAATTGTTAGGTGCCTGAGATTATCTTGTGTAATATGTACAACTAAGATTCTGTCTATTGCGTTAAAAATTAAAATAAAAAAAATTCTCTCTATTCTGCCATATATAGAAAGTAAAAGGCTTTTTTGTTTACATCAGAGGGTCCAAACTTTTACCTAATTACCCGACAACTTTTTATAAATAATGCACATTAGCAATTTATTTTCTATTAATGTACGAAAATTCTATTTAATTAAAGGCACGAGTTTTTTTTTTAAAAGGTAGTCGGCACTTGTTTTTAAGTGAAATCGATTGGTCTTGTATGACATTGAGACTATCGACTGGTCTCGTACGAGCCTGACGGGTCGTCTGCTTGTAAGAGCATCGCAGTTTACATGAGACTTATTGGACGTAATTTAAATCATGATCAATAATGTGTCTACATGTCATTGGTTATTATTATTTTATTTGATAAGTCATTACAAAAAGTAAAACTATTAGCGGCAATTTTTTGCTCCAAAAAACTTTCGTTATTAATAAAAAATTTATTAAAACTATTAGTGATAAGGGTATTATCGGCAGTTTTTGGTTGCCGCTAATAATCTTGTTTTTTATAGTGAGTTCTAATCGCTTAGTACGTGTCATGATTGGTGCCAAAATTGTGTGCAAGTTCTAGAATAGTAGATAAGTGCTAGGTGTTATGGTTGTTGTTATTGTTGTGGGTTTTGTTAGCAATGAGTCTATTTGTGGATCATCTAGTATGTGCTTTAAGTAAGACGATATAATGAAAAGTTTATTTTCTTAAATTGTTTATTCTTATGTGTTCTTGCAAGACCAACCTCACGTAGTCTCATATCAGATTGATCAATCTCAGTCTCATATAGGACTAGGGGTTGAAGTTCAGTTTATTGAATTGGAACCGAAACAAAAATTTTGGTTTATTCTAGTCCGAATCTGAAACGAATTTTGTCGGTTTTGGTTAACCGAACTCTCCATTCTCTGAAACTGAAATTGAGCCGAGCTGATAAAAAGTTTTCAATTTTTTTTAAAAAAAATTTCTCAAGAGATTTTTTTGGTTTAATCTATTTTAGGTATTTTTGTTGGTTTTCTCTCCCTACTAAATAGGATCGGTTTAGTTTCGGTTTTGGATCGGTTGCAAGTCGGTTTTTTTAATTCAGTTTCATCTATTTTCGATTTTTCTTTCCACCCTATATAAGATTGATGGATTTCACTTAAAAAAGTGTGCACATACTCTATATTAAAGGACATTTTCACCAATTAAAAGCATAGTCACAAAACCAATTTCTTTTTTATGGAAAAAAAAAAATTGTATAAAATTCACATGCTTTTGCACGTGTTAAATTATAAAATTTAATAAATATTAACTTATAACTTATAAATAAAAAAAAAAGAAAAAAAAACTTATAACTTAATCCATCTAATCAATCACACTTCTCAGGTTACATGCGGAGAAAAGCGGAAGTGAGGTCCCAAGTCGGGACGTATTGTAACCATTCCATTTAGAGCGAGACAACAAGAAGCTTCAAAAGAATGTGCTAGCGAGCTACGACTTCTTTAAACATAATATTATTATATATTTAAAAAAGGTTCTTGAATCACTTTGGGGATACGTGCCATATGTAATCAACATTTAACTGTTTGATAGGAGGCTAGGATCTCATCTCAAGATCTATGTATGCTGGGACCGAAAACTGAAATTGCGGGTTTCAATTTAGGCTGGACAAAATGAAAATTGAAAAAATTGAACACAAAAAAAATACATATTTTAAAGGATAGACTAAAACCATAAAACCGAAACCAAATCGAATAGATTTTTTTTTATTTTCGACTTTTTGAAATTTAACTGAACTGATATCAAACTGATTAGTTCTGATTCGGTTTCGGTTCAGCCAGGACACATGATGATAATCATCATATGGCACATGCTTTCTCATGTAACGCGTCAATAGAGAGTAAGCCCACTAACAAAAAGCATAAGCCGATTGCTCGTATCCAAAGTAACAAATTCGATTTGGCAATCATTCACTTGGGTGTCAGCTCAGTGTAATTTTGTCACGACCCAGAATCCTTATCCGATATCGAGGGCCTAGAATTTCGTGTTATGATACCGCACGCTGATTAAGGCGATAATGGAGTATTTAATCCTAATCATGCATATAGGATAAAAATCAAACTAGTTTCACGTAAGGTGAAACGGTCTCAAACGTAAACTCACATAATATATCAAGGCTAAAACAAGTCTCTCAAGAAATAAAGAAAAACTAGAGTAAAAGGTTCTCGATGCTGGTAAAAATCTGTCGGGTCTACGTTTTCATCAAGGTGGTAACCGAAATTGGGTTTCGATCCTATGGTTTCAATGATTTTGAGGATCTCTGGGTTTGTACGCTCTATTTCCCTAATTTTGTCCAAAATGAACGGACTTCTCACAATTCGTGCCAAATATACACCATCGTCAATCTGTTGGAGATAAATGTCTTCTTCGGCGAGTTCATTGAAGGGCTTCCAAATTTTTAATCTGGCTAATAGTGTCAAAGATTTTCTACTAAGTGCATCAGCGACGACATTAGCTTTTTCGGGATGGTAATTTATGAAGCAGTCATAATCTTTCATGTATTCCATCTATCTACGTTGTCTCAAATTCAGGTCCTTTTGTGAGAAAAGGTACTTGAGACTTTTGTGATCCGTATAAATCTTGAACGTCTCATCGTAGAGATAGTATCACCATAGTTTGACCGCGAAGATAACTGAGCCAGTTCCAAGCCATGAACTGGATAGTTCTTTTCATGAGGTTTGAGCTGTCTTGACCCATAAGCAACAACTTTCTTACTTTATTCAAGCACACAATCAAGTCCCTGGCGAGATGCATTTGTGAATATTTCAAATTCACTAGTGCTGGAAGTGGAAGGTAGGGTGAGGATTGGTGCAGTAGTAAGCCTCTTCTTCAGTTCTTGAAAACTTGCTTTACATTCATCGGTCCACACAAATTTAACATTCTTCCGTGTGAGGCAGGTGAACGGTAGAGCAATGCGTGAAAATCCTTCAACAACGCGACGGTAGTAACCTGCAAATCAGAGGAAACTCCTAACTTCGGTGACACTCGTCGGTGCTTTCTATTCTGTAACTGCTTCGATCTTAGAAGGATCGACGGTCACTCCTACTGATACCACGCGGCCCAGAAATGTTACTTGTTTAAGCCAAAATTCACACATACTAAATTTAGCATACAACTGGTGATCTCGGAGTGCCTCATGTTCTTCCACTCTTTATAATCCTTAATTTTTCAAAAATCAAATTCTCATAGTCTCTTAAATTATTTATTCGAAATATACTCACTTCTCAACATCAATTACTTCTAACACTCCGTCGTAGGCTATCATCACTATTATATCTTGTTGACCATAAAGTAATTCAAATAAATATGAGGTTGATGATAATAATTTATTTCTCCATCTGAACTCACTTCTAATACGTTATTCTTATAGTCAATATCTCAACCTATAATGAATATTTAAACCATCAAATCAGTTAGGATTTATCTTTTCTAACTATTCCCCAATACGCTAAAAATATATCTTCTAATTGCTCCTCAATCTTTAAAGATTCTTCTCAATTTCTCTCACATGCTCCTAACTTATATAAGTTTTCATCAAACAGATCTTTAAATCCTTAATTGAACCTTCAAATCTTATGTCATTAATCATTACACTTTCTTAAAATTCTTTAGTCCACAAAAGATCTAAAGCTTAGGATCTATCAAAATCATTATAACATCATCACCATAGTGTACTTACATGAGCCACACAGTCCTCGAGGAAGTAAAGCCTAGGCGCTCTAATACCATCTCTATCACGACCCAGAATTCTTACCCGATATCGAGGACCTAGAATTCCGTGTTATGACACCACACGCTGGTTAAGGCGATAAGCGGACATACACATAATCTATAAATTGACTTAGCATATGGATTGAGGCATTTAAGATAGCATTAAACGATAAATGACTCATAAATTAATAACAGAAACGTAGACAATAATAATGAAATACTTAATCCTAATCATGCATCTAAGATAAAAATCAAACTAGTTTCACGTAAGGTGAAACGGTCTCAAACGTAAACTCACACAATATATCAAGGCTAAAACAAGTCTCTCAAGAAATAAGGAAAAACTAGAGTAAAAGGTTCTCGATGCTGGTAAAAATCTGTCGGGTCTACGTTTTCATCAAGGTGGTAGCCAACATCCTTGTTTATATGAGCCGTCTCCGGATCAGCAGCTTCCGTATCATCAAGGACGGGATAAGCAGAAACTTCACCTGAAACTGTTAGATTTTGGGAGGGGGGTGAGTTTACTCAGTCACGTAAACTCAGCGAGTTGCACAATCGATCCACCATAACTTACTCAGGTGGTTGTGTGTGCAATCGCTTGAATTGCGGTGCATTTTTAAAATATAACCAACATCTTAAATAAATGAAATAAACTTATCCATAATTCATAGACTATCACAATCAAGACTGAAAAACATACTAATATAACATGAAGAGTGCATGATGCTTCTATTTTCTTATCTCTTTTCCTATTTGTCTTATCAACTTAGCATACGTGACATATCGTAAGTCTTATTAATTACTCCATACGCCTACACAACGTACTTCACATCTTATCTTATTTAAACGATCTATGCCAGGATCGCTGCTCGAGCCTACCACGTGAGGCCCATGTGTAGATAACCACCTAACCTCCATATCATAACATAAACCACTATCCAGTCAGATGAGGTTGCCGGCATAGCAACCACGATGTCCCCTTAGTTCGAGACAAGGCTATAATATCCTTAAGACCCGTCTTGGCTGCAGACGTTAGGCTCTTATGGTGACTCGTAAGGTATGACACGTGTAGAAACTTAATTCATATTTAGCTGACCTTCACAGTGTATCTTAACATATCATAATATTATTCGGTTCTAGGCTTAGGTCCCCGCCCCGATTTCATATTTGCGTGGGCTTAAGTCCCCACTTTCGTAACATACATGTATCTTAACATATTATTTTATTATTTTTTCTTAAAACTTAGTTAGAATGGGCCACGGTGCAATAGGCTTCACTAAACCACGCTTTCCAAGGGACGGGTTCCGTAGCAACCTGGATGTACTTTGTGTGGTATCCCATACTACCATAGAGGGGTTGCATCCGTACATGGATGCCTACATTTCAAGTTCCACGTGACCGTGAAAGAAACCCCACCATGACGAAGGCTTATGTCATGTGTCATATCTTATTCTTAACTTATATGCGTATGCCCTATCGTGATTTTCTATATAATGAATATCATATGATAATGATGAACATATATAAGAATGAACTATAACATAAACCTTAAGCATTTCATATTTAAAAAAAAATTAATAAAGAGCATAACATACGAAATATTTAAGTAAAACAGAAAATAAGAAATATTTAACTACATTTATTTTTCCAATAGAGTTGAAAATATACTTCATTAAGGTTAATTGTATCCATGAAATTTGATGATTGACTGGTATAGCGATCCGATCTATTTTAAAATTCTAAATGAGCACATATGTCAATTTAAGGATTGTATGAGGTTTAAAGGAGGTAATAGAATGGTAAGTATTGAAAAACGTTAATATTTGACCCCTTAAACTTATAGATTGTTATTCGATGCAAGCTATTTAATATATTTTATTTAATTTTAGCGATTTATAAGTCTGGAGATAAGTTTAACATAAAGTAGCCCCAAGAGTTTGAAAAAATAAAGTCAAACTCATGCACCTTGGATTATTTAAAACGTATCCCAACTTGCAGCTCAATTTTGACCTTAAAAATATTGAATTCGTGAAATTACTATTTTCGATAAAGTTGTAGATCTCGTTGTCTTCTTTCCAATGCCGTAAGAATCTCGTCAATTCGAGTTCGAAGTAAAAAGTTATGGCCAAAATACCGAGGCTGTATCTGTTGAAGAGTTTGGCCGAATTTCACGAAAATCTGGGAAAAACGATCCTATCGATTTTGAGCATAATTTCTATGTTTTTAAGACTCGAAATTTATCAAAATTTAAGGAAAAATTGGGGTTTTCTTTTTAAGAAATAACTGAATAATTTAAGATGGATTTAGAGGCACCCACCTGTTGAAGCGTGATTCGAATCCTACGATGATTTGGGTTGATGGAGATTGGATTCGAGAGACGATATGCCCGCGTCTTTTCGCGAGAATTCTTTTCTTACGATAGATCGGTCATAACGATGAGAAACTTTGATAGTGTAAGATTATCTTATAAGATCAAAAATCGATAGAGATTCGACGAGAAATTATGAAAGATGGCATTGTCGGAGCTTTTGTAGAGAAGAGGGAATAGAGAGAGACAATTGAGAGAAGAAATAAATATATATCTAATTCCCTTTCTAGGTTAACTCTAATTAAGACTTTCCGTATAAGATTTAATAAAAATAGTAGTTTTTACACGCAAGTAGAATTCATACAAAAGCTTGAGAAGAGGTTTTGTTCCAGCGCTCTTTGTAAGCACCAAGGTAAATGGTGATTCTCTCCCGAAATTACAGTTATGCCCTTTAACCTGCTTCACTCTTCAAACGGGCGTAACTTTTTATATTCATGTCGAAAATTGATAAATTATATATCGTTGGAATCGTATCGACGAGTACTTCGTAATGAGTCTAATATTGATATAAAAATTTAGACTATTCCTGAAAGTGGGTGGATTCTGGGTGTGGAGCGTTGGCACCATGCACTGTGTGGTACATCATCTAATACCGTTAAAAAAAATTAAAAAATTTGGGTTATTACAAATTTGGATAAATTTGAGGTAAAATTTTGAAAATTATAAAAATGATAATAAGTTATTAAAAAAAATAAAAATGTATGTATTATTTTTTACCCGAAACTCAAACCTGACCCGAAATTCAAGCGATCCAAATCAATCCAAACCAGCCCGAAAACATATTCGGAGTAAACCAAACCGATTCTAGTGTGGTTTTAGTTTGGATGACAAAAACAGAAATCCAATTAGGTAGGATAATAAAATAAAAAAATAGATAAAACAAAAAAAAACCTTTAAAATATAAAAAATAATATAAAACCAAAACCGAACCGAAAAAAACTGAAATTTTTGGGGTTCAGTTCGGTTTTGGTTTAAACAAAAAAAAGAATCGAAACTGACATGATTCGTTTTGGTTCCGGCTGAATCGAACCGAAACCGAAATTTTCGATTTCTGTTTGGTTCAGTGAATGGAACTTGCAAACCTAATATTAACCTATTTAAAGTTAAAAATAATGTTTTTAAATAAAAAAAATATGTATGTTATATAATCTATTCGCATTAACAGTTTATAACACTGATAAAAAAAAAAAATACCAAGTATATAACACATGTATTACAATGATAAAAAATTTGAAAAATTTGTTAAGTTTGCAAAAACTCAAAAAATAAACGAATCAATCATTACCTTAGTGGTTTTCTATGATCTCAATTCCAATGGCTGCAATGGCAAAGCCAAGATTTTTCTGATGAGGGATTTCTTATAGTCGTAAGATAGTAATAATTTTGTCATATTTGCTTTTATCAAACCACAATCACAAAATAAAAAAATAATAATAATAATTAAACAACTCTAAAAAAGAAGCAATTCTCACTAAAAAAATAATAAAATAAGACTTTTATTTTTTATTAAAAAATAATAATTTTAGCATATCTTTAACTTGAGCGAAAATTCGACGACAATCAGAGATCTTGACATTGGTGGTCGGAGAGTGAATGAGATGTCATAAAAAGAGATGAGCGGCTAAGATTTGAGAGAGAAAGAGAGAAGACAAAGACGTTGGGAGTTGGGAGTGGGTGGAGAGACTCTTTTGAGAGAGAGAGAGAGAGTGTGATGGAAATTGGAGAGTTGCATGAGATTTGGGAACCGACTCTGTGTGAGAGAATTTTGGAATTAATATTTGGGAAGAGAGAAAAAAAATATTGAGAGTCTATTTATGTTAAAAAAATTTGAGGATAAAAATATAAGTTTTTAAAATATCTCAAGAAGTTTTGAGATTTGGAGGATCTTTATTAAAAGATCTTGTCCTTAAAAAGATGGAACTTAAGAGACTTTAAAGAAAAAAAATTTGCAATGGGGGATCCCGAGACCTCCTATTGAACAATGTGACTCCACCAAATCTCCATTGAACAACGTGGCTCCGCCAATGAATGGCTGGAACTTCAACTCTCTGCTCTGTCATTTTCTCACCGGAAAAAAGACGAAAAGAGAGATTTTGGTTCTCTTTTTTTCAAAAGGGTTCTCTATATTTATACTTTTATTTATACCTGCTAAAGCTGAATTAGAATAATTTAATTAGAAATATATTATAGTAAGATTATAATTTAGGGTAAATATGTTGGCGCCCACACGTTCCCTAAAGCACCCACGTCCCAAAACCCACGAAAACCGTTGAGATATATTTATACTTTAATTATACACACTTTCAGAAAACGCGTAGGCATATGTAATTATGTACCCAATCACCGATAACTTAATCTATATATTTTTTTGACCTGTTAGCAAAGAAATGATATAGTAGTAGGTTATCATTTTATTTTTATTGATATGGGTTAGCAGGTTATCATTGGAAATTAAGATTCTAAATAAATTGGGATTCTTGAGAATTTTTTTTTTTGGATGAAATTTTATCTTATTCATTTGAAATGGAGACGGGTTACATAATACAGGGATACAATAATGGTAGTTAGAATAACTAATAGTAAAATACATTAAATGGCATTTAAGACCCATCTAATACTGAAACGGAATTTATGGACCTTCAAAGTAAAGTAAAAATTTAAAAATTCTTTACCATCTTGAAGATCCGCCATAACCAACACCGAAGATCCATCCAAAGATATGCCACTACCATCAACAAACTAAAAACTTCACACATCGCTTCAATCGAAGCTTTTAAATAAGTCGCGCAACAACGAAGCCATCAAAAAATCGAAAAAACCCATGACAAAAATCGTTTTAGAAATAGTTATGGATTGCAAAAAATCCTTCGTAGAGTCGATCTCCTCAAAAAAGAAGACTCACCAATGAGAGGATAAAACTCTCATATTCTACTCTTAAAATAAGGAAAAAATAAAGAGAGAAAAATGAAGAGCCGAAGTCTCCAAGCAAAAGACGATCCCCAAAAGATTTATTTATTGAAAGCATAAAAAAATTGGATGAAAAGGGATTAAATCCCCCCTACCCACGACAGTTTTTTTTCTAGGAGAGTTTTAAAAGAGATTCTTGAGAATTGAACTTCTATTGGGTGGAAAATTGCAAACTGCAGCAGGTTTTATGCTGGAAAAATAGGCTGCTGACATGGCCTGACGTGACTAGCTGCCCTGACTTATTTTGTTTCGGCCTTATTGTACTTGCAGCCAATTACATCGCTTCACATAAGCCACCTCCACTTTGCCGGCCTACTCACACCTATGCGGCTACACCCTAAGGTAGGGGTAAGTGTCAAAATTCGCATATTCTAGGGTAGCTTTATTAACTCCCACCAGATCTTGGAGGGCACATTGCTAAAATATTTTGACTGCTTTGAATAAGAGGATACCGACTGTTTTTTGCCCCAATCTTCAACACAAGGGATCTTGAGATCACAGAGGTTCCATCATACGATAAGTTTTTAATCTCACCCTGCACAAATCCCACTTGAGCATAATGTGCCTTGTGAGTTTAGGGCTACTTTTTTAGGATCAGTGACACTTGGAGTAAAAGATTGATAGTAGTTTGATTGTACGCTCATAGTGTCCAGATCCCTTGTGTGAAAGATTTGAAAAAAACGACCTCCATCATTTAATACAAAGCAATCAATTGTTGTTGGCTTAGGAGGTGCCCTCTAAGATCCCTTGGGTGTTAATAAAGGTTAGCGTAATTTTTAAAGTTACATCAGTGGATGATCACAAGTGTGCTTTCACAAATTGCTCTCTCTAGTTTTTATCACGTCCTGAAGGCTAAAGTTTGAGGAGTTGGATGGAAGGAGATTGATGTGTGTACCGAACTTGGTGCAGAACACTAACCTCTATAAGACTTCCAAAAAAACTCCGTCAATTTCTTTTATGGTGGGATGCAAGTAGAAAACCGAAAAACCGATAAACTGGCCAAACTGAATCGGGTCTACTGCACGAAAACCGATTCAAAACTGAATCGGGTCTACTGGACCGAAATTGATTCAAAACTAAAATAACTGACCGCTTCTAAGTTCGGTTTTGGTTTTGGGAGGCAGAAACTAAAAAATGATTTGGTAGGATTAGAAAACCGAAAAAAATAATGAAAACCTCAAAAAAAAAAAAATTCGAAATCAGATTGGACAGATTTTTTTCTGTGTCTGATGCAGTTTTGATTTCAGATCGATTCCTTTTGATTTGGTTTCGGTACAGGCTGAACCGAAGAAAAAACCAAAATTTTAAGTTTCTGTTCGGTTTAGTTAACCAAATGTACATCCCTAGGGTTAATGGACCTATCAAACATTCAAGTTGACCTGATATTCGACCTGCCACAGACAAGTCTTTTACCAGGTGGGGCCCATAAAATTGACCCATCGGGTTAGGTCTGGCAAGAGGCATCTGATCGAACCTTTGGGTCGGGTTGGGAATATATATATATATATATATATATATATATATATGGAAAAGGCCTCCGTCCTCCATTGGAGGTGACCACTGTCCTCCAAGCTTCCACGTGGCAGCCAACATATCGTTTGGATGTCACGTGGAGCTCAGGTGCATTGCTTAGATCATCTTTGTAAAAAAAAAAATTTGAAAACCCATATCCACCGTGTGTTTTTTGAACCGTGAAATATGGATCAATGAAACCTGTCAAACTTTTTTTTTTTCAATATTTTTTTTTAATATTGATCTATACCGTCCACTTGTGCTCCACGTGGCACCCAAACAGTGTTTTGGATGCCACGTGGAGCTCCAATGGAGGACGGTGGAGGACTTAACCAGCTCCCTCTATATATATATATATATAAGACAATAGTTACGTACCCCAACGGGGCATGGTGAGTGTATCCCAATGGTCAATGCGAAGCTCCATGTGGCACGCAAATCATTACTTTGGTGCCATGTGGAGTAATGTTGTTTTGTTTAGATCAATCTTTAAAAAAATATATTTCAAAAACTCATCTCCACCATGTTTCGCTTGAGCTTCCAAATTTAGACCATTGAAATCAATCAATGTATTACTTTTGCCTTAAGAAAATGTTTTTTTGAATTTTTTATTTTATAGAATTGATCTAAACAATGCACTCGAGCTTCACATGACATTCAAATAGTATTTTGGATGCCATATAGAGCCCCACACAAACCATTGGGGCAGGCTCATTATACACCATATATATATATGAAAAAGGGTTCCGTCATCCAATGGATGACGGAGAGTGTCCACAAGATCCTACATGGAGCTCTAAGAGGCACTCGTAACATCATTTAATGCCACATGGAGCACAGGTGTATTGCTTAGATCATTTTTGAAAAAAAATAATTGAAAACTCACATTTACCATCTATTTCTTTAGCAATGAAATTTGGAATATTGAAACTAGTCCAAAATTGACTTGTGATTTAGAATATTTTAATGATTTTTTTTTTTAATTAATCTAAACAACGCACCATATTCCATTTGGCACCCAAAATGTGTTTTGAATGTCACGTAGAGCTCCACTTCTGTGTATATATATATATATATATATATATATATATATATATATATATATATATATATTAGCCGATTCCGATACGTACCGGTTATCAACTCAGTATTTGGTATTGGGTATCGGCCGATATATATGGAACCCGTATCGGCTGATACCTCTCATTTCTTTTTCCTTTTTTTTTTAAAATTTACCGAGTCAACTCAGTATCGGCTGATTCATATTGGTCCTCCATCCGAGTTGACACCTTGTATATATATATATATATATATATATATATATATATATATATATATATATATATATATATATATAAATGAAGGAAAACAAGGATTTTAAATTTGATCGGATCAGGTTTTCAGGTCGTGTTGGATGTTTGGGCCAAGTCGGGCATATAACTTTGACCCATCATGTCGGGTTGGATAGGGGTGCACCATTGGGTTGAGTCGGAAATATGCTATTTTCCCACAGGGCAGCCAAATTCTTGGCCCCAGTCAATCCGTTGACAGGCCTACGGGTTACCATTATTTACGACTACTGATTTTTTGTTGGGTTTCACGTGCTAAAACTGTTGCATGGCTTTAAATCACATAATAGATCTTCAGATTGTAGTCCTACTACGAGATGTTGATTCCCCGTAATACACATCTCAAAAAGCGAATATGATCCTAGGTGTACATCAAACATAATAGAGAATATTTTATAGGAGAGATACAAATTATATTATATGTTTCTTTTTAGGCACGACAAAAATTATTGATAGAAATTTTAAATATTTTAGAAAGTTTTTTAAATAATTAAAGATCTCTTGAGGTCTTAACTGATTATATTTACCTCTATTTTTTTTATCAATTAAAATCACTCATTTCCTTTTTATCTCTACAAGCCATCTTGATCCACACATTCATGCAACACAATCTCATGTTTTCTTTTATTTATCACCTCATTAATGAAAAATTTCTTCAAGCTTCATGATCCTACATCGGGGGCTTTTATGAGATATCATAACAGAATTGATCTAGGGAGCCACCGACCCCGACAGATTAAAAAATAGAGAAGGATGCGACAATGATAGATTTCACATACAGACGGTGACCATTAGCAAGCATGACGGATGTTGTTAATGTTGGATATTTTAAAGGTTTTAAAATAAACTTTTGAAATTGGGATTTGTCCCACACCGTGTAAACTCTTTTTTGGGTTTGGCTTATATATCATTGTCTTGGCTCAAGGCTTGTAGCTTTCACTCAGGGGGCACCGAATTTTGTACCTTCCACCGCCATGCAACCCATCAGTCACACACAAGCGCGCGCGCCGAGCCGAGCCGAGTCTCTTTCTTCTTCAATCTCTTTCTAGCTCCCTCCATCCTCCCATTTGTGTCGTTACGCCACCGACTTTTCGGTAGGAACGGAGGGGCACAAATATGATTATAAGCTTTTTTGGGCAAGAGAAAGCTATTTTCTTTTTTTTTTACTTAATTTTATTTTTGGCCATTAGTAGAGACCGCATTAAGTGGGTTGATCGGGTGCTTAACAACTTCCTGATCGATAACCGAAGCCTCTACCCAAGAACCTTTGGTGTGGACCGGATTCAGAGTCATATTTTTAGCACTTCGGTACTCATAAAAATGAACTAGGTTTTTCGGGACACCGAAAGCTCCGGGTGGCGACTTTATATTTTTCTTTCGTTAGAGAGCGCATAGTCGCAACGGGATCATCCCGATTCCCACAGTTGCACAGATGGCGACTCTGCTGAGGATTAGCTAGTAGAGCTTCCCCTTGAACTAGGCCTTTTTACTTTTTATTTTTCCTAACATTTATTGCTATTTTTTTGTCTTATTTTTGCCCCTTTTTTTTTAACTTACCCCTTCGATTAAGTCATTTTTCTCACCCCTACTTTTCCGTCATTTACATGCCTTAGCCGATTGGCGGGCCTACATGCGCATCGTCTCTTAATTTCTTTACTTTTCCATTATTTTAAGTGCCTTAGCCGATTGGCGGGCCTACTTGAGCTTTATCTTTCAATTCCTTTAAATTTATGTCATTTAGAGTGCCTTAGCCAATTAGCGAGCCTACTTGCGCACTTATATCCTAATAGTGGATGCCGGCCCATAGTGGCGGCACGGGATAATCACCCCCGGTCTTTGAACTAAAGAAAACTTTCAAAAAAAAGAAAAAGCTTTGAAAAAATTAAAATTGAACCAAGTTAGGGAGCTTAATCAATCTATTTTTTTTACGGGATAGATTTTCAAATGGTTGGGTTTAGGCACACATACAAACACCCAGGTCTTAGTATGGTGGCAGCCCCTAGTAGTGATGATCCAGAAAAGTCCTAGCCCACCTAGTATCTGAGAAGGCACTCGCGCCGGAAGTATATCGGGTAGGTTTCCATTCTAAAAAGCTTAAAACCCTTTGGGAGCGCGCTAGCGAGTTATACCAGACTCAAACCCTTTAGGTGCGGTGAGGAGAGAATCGATCATCAAAAAATAGCCTAGTTCTCGGAAGCCTAGCTTCCACAAAAACACCAAAAAAGAGACTCATTTCGGGTATTGGTGGCTGTTGTCAAACATTCTGGCGTAGCAGTTTTTCCTTGACGCATGTATTAGTGGCACCAATGCAAAAAATTGGAAATTATAACTGGCGCAACTAATAGTTGCGCCAGCTTTAAAATCCACTCTTTTTACCTTGGCGCAACTAATAGTTGTGCAGTGTAAAATTAGTGCCCTGCAACTTGAGCGCAGGTATTAGTTGCGCCAGGTCTGTTTAACAGCACCTCAGCCCGAATCTGTGGCCTTCTTCATCTCTCAAGTCTCCCGATCAGTGTGTTTAGTGCCTTGTTTAGGCCCCACCATATCCGACACCCAATACGCTCCCGCCGGTCAAAAGAGGGCAACTTCTTTTTGGCTCATTTCGAGGGATCGGGTTGTTTGCCTAGATTTCCATGCCTTTAATAGATCGAAGATTCTCCTTCGATTCTTCCGAAGTGTATCAGAATCGTCGCCGCGGGTCTTGAATTAAGGTACGAGAGCCACCCGAGAAGGGAATTCTAAGGCCTCAGAACCTTTATTTTTCAAAACTTTTTCAAAAAATCCAAAAAATATATATAATCAAAACCCAAAAAAATATATAGTTTGTAGTGCCGGCACAACGGCATCATCTTGCCCTCCGCCGTCCCGTAGGGGAAGAAGGAGGAGGATTTTTAGGCTTTATCCAAGGCACCCTTACCCGACCCGCTCCCGAAAAATATTGTGGGTAGTGGACCCGGCTTACGCCGATCCCGACTCATCCCCGATTCTCCAACCCACTCCAATTCGGGAGAAGTTTTTTCTACCATCCCCCTCACCCAACCCCCCTTTACCATCACCGGCCCATTCAGCGCCCCCATATTCCCAACCATTACCCCCCACAATATCGAAAGTCCTACCCCCCATTCTCCATCTTTTGCCCAAGCCATGCCCATACCAAGTCTAACTCATCTCCCATCTACATCCATACAAAATCCAAACCCATTTTCCCAATCCACATCTATGCCCCAATTCCCATCATCCCCCTATAGACCCGATCCACCCACATTTACATATACCACTTTACCCTATCCACCCCCATAAAATCCCCATCCATTCGGGTCATGCCCATTTTTACCGGAGCCATGCCCAACTTTCCTCATCCCTCCTCATCATGCCCCCCATTATCCCAAAACATACCCAATACATCCCCTCATCCACCCCATACCCCCCCGCCTACCGTGGCCATGCCCAAATTTTCCACCACCTCAATCCCATCTATACCTCATCACCCCTTAAATCCCCCATCTCCATCCAACCCTTCCTCCATGACCATGATGGAGGAGATGGTCCAAGCCTATTCCGTGTGGAAGGCTTCTCAAAACACCCCCTCTCTTCCACACCCCATGCCCATGAACCCATCCCATACCCTAGCCAATCTCCATGCCTTACTCCCCCATGACTCCCATCAACCCCCCATAACCCACACCACCCAAACCCCCATTACTCACTTACCCCAAGGCCTCATGGCCCAATCTCCAAACTCCCACATACCCCAAGGCTCATTGGCCCAAACCCCCTTTTTCCACATATCCCAGGACCCCAGGACCCCACGACCCAACACCCCACCACCCAAACCTACCCAGGGCCCATGGCCCAGACCCACCCGGGCCCATGGCCCAGACCCATCAAGGGCCCATAGCCTAGACCCATCAAGGCTCATTGGGCCAGACCCATTAAGGTCCATTGGGTCGAACCCCTCAAGGGCCATTGGCCCATACCTACCCAGGCCCATTGACCCACGCCCACCAAGGGCCCGTGACCCAAACCTATCAAGGGTCCATGACCCTAACCTATCAATGGCCTGTGGCCCAAAATGGCAAAGGGTTCATGGCCCAAACCCAAACCCCACACTCATACCTTCCACAATACTCCTAACATTTAACCCAACCTTCACAGCCGGGTCAAACCCATGCCATACCTCAAACCCAATTCTCCCATGGCCCCACACCCCAAGGCGATCTCCAAACCTTCCCCCATACCCAATGGCCCTATCAGGCCCCACCTCAAAACCAAATTCTCATCACCCAACAAATCTTTCCTCACCCCAATGGGCTCACCCAACTCCCACCCATGTCATTCCCATCCAACCCATATAACAACAACATGAGAATCTCGCCCTCGCTGCACACTATGCTGACCAGCAGTATGAAGAGGACGAGATTAGGAATAGCAGGGCCTATGCTGGGGCATTGACCAGCCTTCACCCTCCTTTCATAATTACCCACCCCCTGGTGGCCCAGAGTGAAGTCCAACCAACAGCCGAGAAAGTGGCCCCCCCATCGAAAGAATCAGAGCAGCTAAAAGAGTAGTTAGACAAAATACAAAAGCAGTTGATGAAAAAGGGTAGTGCTGAAATCCACGCCACGGACTTCACAAATCTATGCCTGTTCGCTGAGGCCCCCCTGCCCCCCAAATTTAAAATGTCAGCCTTCAAAAAATATAATGACACTGGCAATCCTATTGCACACCTGAAGTCCTACTGTGGGGACATGTGCCAATACGGGGAGGATGAAATACTGCTAATAAAAGTCTTTCAAAAGAGTTTGACCGAGTCAGCTTTAAGGTGGTTCACATCTTTAGAACCGTTTATGATGAAAACGTGGAGGGACTTGACGCATCTCTTTCAGGAATAGTATGTCTACAATATAGACATTGAGCCGCGTAAGTCTAACTTGGCCGTTTAAGCGAGAACGAGCGAGACCTTCAAATGACTACTTGGGCGATGGAGGCATTTGGCGAGCAGATAGAGATGATTTCAAAGAACACTCTGCCAGTGATTTCGAACTTTTTGGTATATCAGCAGCAGACCAGCTTTGTTGATCTAATAAGAAATGCTAACCGATGTGAGGATGCCATCAGGGAGGGGAGTCTGAGTAAGAATATGCCGAGTGGACCCAGTGGGGTTAGAAGATTTTCAGAGCAAAGGAATGAGAAGAGAACAGGGGGCGATGTCCAGAACATAGTCAATACCAGGTCCAATAACAATACTATTCCGTTTCAATTTCAGGCTGCCCCACTAGCACCTGTTAGGCCTGAGTAGACGCAAAGAATGGGGAATGGGCAAGGAATGCAAATGACCCCGGAACAAAGGAGAGCCCGCTATGATCGAGTCTTCACACCTCTGGGGCAATCATTGAGTGTACTTTTACCCCTGTTAGTAGAAAAGGGATTAGTGGCTATCCGCCAACCGCAACCTCCTCACCCGATCCCAAGGAACTATGACCCAAATACCCACTGCAATTTTTATCACGGTCCGGGTCACCCTACTGATCGCTGCTTCCCATTGAAGCACGCCATCCAGGATTTAATCGATGTCGGGAAAATCATTCCCCCTGCACCCTCTCAGCATGCTAATATTCACCAAGTGCCACTACCCCCACATCCCACCGGAGGAGCAGGTCCCAGACCCACCATCGGAATGATAGAAGATGAGGAGTTTGAATTTGACCCATTTGATTATATAAGTGATCGAGAGAATTATGTGGCACCATTGCCGAGGAATGATGAAGAAAGGAATGTTGGGGTAATTGAACCCCTAAATTTGTTTGAATATTTTCCCAACTCCGGACATACTTTCCGTCCACCACACCCGTCAATTATGTAAATATCAATGCATACCAACCATACACCACAACCCCCATCAATTACCCTATAAGCCCCCAGGCCCCCAATCCTGCACCCGCATCCCCCAGTTATCAATGGCCTGCGCCTGCCCCATTTCAACTACCACCATACACCACACCCCCATCGATTACCCTTTAAGCCACCTGGCCCCCAATCCAACACCTGCACCTATCAGTTATCAATGGCCTGCGCCCACTCCATCACCCCCAGTTCAGCCACTGGCAAACCCCACCACCCCGGTCAATCACCTAACGGCCCATCAGACCCCCCATCTCTCGCCAACCCCTACCAGCTATCAATGACCTACTTTTACCTCCTTCCCTCCAATGCCACCACTCTCAAGCTTCACCACCCCCATTTGGCCCAATCTTTCCACCCAACCCGCTACCACCGAGGTGAATAAGGTATTACCCACACCTCCTGCGCTGACAGTGCAAGTGCTTCAAGTATCGACAGTCATACCTTTCCAGCTCTCGAGACCCACATATGATCCTCATCAGGTCCCGCTAAACTACGAACAAATAGATGGCAATGCCGGCAGCAGCAGCAAATAAGGGGCAGTAGATTCTGTTACCAGGTCAGGGAGGATATCAAATCAGCCAGAAGCACCAGCAGCAGCACATGCCCAACCGAAGGAAAGAAAGACAGCGCGGTGAACCCCTTCGAGAAGATGAGTTGAGAACATATACTGGAGACTCAGCTGAGAAGAATGCCTGCCCATATCACTGTATGGGATCTGTTGATGACGTCCCCACTCAATTTCTAAGCATTAATGGGGGCATTAAAAAATATGCATGTATCACTCCAAGTTAGCCCAGATGAAGTCAGGCAGATAATTGGTCAAGTGATGGCTCCAAATGCCATTTCATTTTCTGATACCGATTTACCTAAGGAAGGAGGTAGTCACTCAAAATCTTTGAATATAATCGATGAGTCCAAAAATATGATTATCCCCTTGGTACTAATTGATAATGGGACTGTATTGAATATATGCCCGTTAAGAACCGCCACCAAGATCGGGGTTGATCCGTGCATGTTAAGGCCCACCAGAACCAGTGCTAGAGGGTTTAACAATAACAGGAGAGAAATAATGGGAGAAGTTGATCTTGAGCTGTTGATAGGGCCAATGACCTTTTCCATCTTATTTCAAGTAATGGATGTCAAATCCTCATTTAATCTGTTATTGGGGCGCCCGTGGTTGCACGAGGTCGGAGCCATACCTTCCACATTACACCAGAAGCTCAAATTTGCATTCGGGCACAAAATTATTACAATCATCGGCGAGGGGCACAACGAGAAAGAGAAGGCCACCAACAACATGGAAAAACCAAACATACTGGATATACCACACACTGCTGAGGATGTCAACCTCCACAGTTTCGAGTATGAGGTGTCGGCAATACTCTCGGAGCCCATTGAGGGCATCATGCCTAAAATAGGAGGCGGTATGGTAGCGGCAGTGGAAATGCTCCAAAAGTGGGGTTATTAGAAAGGAAGGGGTCTGGGACCCAGATTACAAGGAAGAAAAGAGCCAGTTGTTGCCAAGGGGCAGAAAGTAAGATTCGGGCTAGGATACAAGCCCACAGAGCAAGAGGTCCGAGAGGCCAAAGAGAAAGCCAGGGTCGCCGCGACGGTAAGAGCTCGAGGAATCAACGTAGAAGAGAAACCTCACCCTAGGCCGCACCTCAGGGATTCCTTTGTCAGCGTAGGGGTCGTAAAGATTGATCAAAATGGGGTAACCAATTTGACCCCACACAAACCCATAGCCCCAATCCATCCCACCAATCCCTAGATCTCCCTTCCCAGCTTGGAGATAGATTTGGCCGTGTTGTCCCTTTTTGAGGAACGACGGTGAACAAACCCCCCTGTGGTGAATCACCACAAAACTGAGTTATCGTTTGAGGACATGATCTCAGACGAAATGGGGATCAATATGATGGAGGCTGACTCCAATGAGCCATATTAGTCAGCACCCTCCATCCAAACAGGTAAAGAAGCGGCCCCTCAGGTACGCAACTAGGCATCTTTGCCCCAAACCCTGGAAGCGGGGAGTGGCCTAACATTTGGCACCCGTTTCTAAAAAAAAAACAACCTATAAAAAGTGAGAGAAGCCCTTGGAAAACAATACCTTGTGTATATAACAACCCGTCTTCCCAAGGGTCCGTCTCTGAAGAAAACAAAAATCTCAAAAACATGGAAAAAATACAAAATCCCAAAAATATTGAAAAAATTCAAAGTCCAAAAATATTGTCATTTAAAATTCTAGAAAATGTCCCACAAAAGGATGCCTTAATCAAAATATCCGTCCCACGTGAAATCGACCCCTTCCCTATAGAAATACAAGAAGAGGTAGGGATCGCGAGTTTGGACGAGGATGTCCCCTTCGAGGAGCTCCCCAATGAGCTCCTTGACAGATTTGTGGATTTTGAGTATGACCCTACCCCCATTGTCGAGGAGACCGAAGACGTCAATCTAGGAACTGAGGAGGTTCCCAGGATAACCAAAATCGGAACGTCCCTATCTCCTGAGAAAAGAAAAAGCATGATTGACTTCCTTCGGTCATACCAAAACATTTTTGCTTGGTCGTACGAGGACATGCCTGGTTTGGATATTGATTTGGTCGAGCATGAGTTGCCCCTCTACCCTGATATGAAGCCAGTCAAGTAGAAGCTGAGACGTCTCCGACCTGAGTGGATGTTAAAAGTCAAAGATGAGGTCATCAAGCAGTATGACGCGAGGTTTCTCATGGGATCAAAATACCCACAATGGCTAGCCAATATTATGCCCGTACAAAAGAAGGATGGAAAGGTCTACATGTGCATTGATTTTCGTAATTTGAATAGAGCGAGCCCAAAGGACGATTTCCCATTACCGCACATCGACATCTTGGTCGATAACATAGCTAAGCACTGGATGCTTTCTTTTATGGATGAATTCTCAGGATACAATCAGATCAAAATGGCAGAGGTTGATCACGAAAAGACAATGTTCATTACCCCCTGGGGAACCTTTTGCTATCGAGTCATACCATTCGGGTTGAAGAATGCCGGTGCAACGTACCAGAGAGCTATGACTGCACTCTTTCATGACATGATGCACCGAGATATTGAAGTGTATGTCGACGACATGATAGCCAAGTCACCGGAGCGAAGCAACCATCTGGTGAACCTTTAGAAGTTGTTTGAAAGGCTGAGGTACTATCGACTATGACTGAATCCACGGAAGTGCGCATTTGGCGCCATGTCAGGGAAACTATTAAGGTTAATCGTCAGCAGGAGGGGGATTGAGGTCGACCCAATCAAAGTCAAAGCCATCACTGAAATGCCACGGCCGTCCACCGAGAAAGAGGTTAGAGGATTTCTGGGTAGAATATAGTATATTAGTCGGTTCATTGCACAGCTAACTCCAATCTGCACGCTGATCTTTAAGTTACTAAGGAAGAATTCGCCCGTTGAATGGAACGACGATTGTCAGGCAGCGTTCAAAAAAATCAAAAGCTACCTCCTTAATCCACCTATTTTGGTACCACCTGAGCCAGGGAGACCACTCTTGATGTATCTCTCCATGAAGGAAGTTTTGATGGGATGTGTCTTGGGGCAGCATGATGAAACGAAAAGAAGAGAGCAGGCCATTTACTACCTGAGCAAGAAGTTTACTGATTATGAAGGGCGCTACTCTCATCTGGAGAAAGCATGCCTGGCTCTTGTATGGGCTACTCAAAGGCTCCGCCACTACTTGCTATCTCAGGCGGTTCTACTCTTGGCTCGAATGGACCCATTGAAATACCTATTTGAAAAGCCAGCTCTCATTGGACGAATCGTAAGATGGCAACTTTTATTATCTAAATTCGACATCACGTACGTCACTCAGAAGTCGATCAAGGGGCAGGTGCTTGCTGATCATCTTGCCGACAATCCTTTACATGATTATGAGCCTTTGAGAACTGAGTTCCCCGATGAGGACATCCTGTTCATGACAGAAGACAATACAGAAGAAGCATAGGAATCATGGGTAATGCACTTTGACGGGGTAGCAAATGTCGAGGGCCAAGGAGTTGGCGCTATCCTGCTTTCACCAAAAGGATCCCATGTACCAGTCTCCATCAAGCTCAACTTCCCTTGCACTAACAATATGGCTGAGTATGAAGCTTACGCCGCTGGTCTGCAGGCGGCTCTCGATCTGAATGTAACTCACCTTCGAGTATTTGGTGATTCATAGTTAATCATATGCCAGACGAATGGTGATTGGAAGATGAAAGACGAGAAACTCATCCCCTGTCATGAACACCTCGAGGATCTGATAGCTTGCTTCCAAGATGTGACTTTCTCATACATCTCCCGAATAAGGAATCTCTTTGTTGATGCATTAGCAACTTTGGCGTCAATGATTGAAATCCCCTATGGTGTTGAGATGAAGCCGATTGTGATCGAGCAGAGGAATGAGCCGACCTTCTGCCTCCAGATTGAGGAACCTACAAAGCCGGATGATGAGCCACCTTGGTTCTCAGATATCAAGAATTTTCTCGAGACCCTAACTTTCCCAGAGGGTACATCCAAGACAGTCCGACGAACCATTCAACATTTAGCGGTAGGTTACGTCATTTACGGGGAATGCCTCTATAAGCGATCATACAATAACGTCTTACTTAGGTGCCTCACTGAAAGTGAAGCGGTCAATATTATGAAAGAAATCCATGAGGGAATATGCGGAGCCCACGTCAGCGGTTACATGCTCGCTAAGAAAATCCTATGGCAGGGATACTTTTGGACCACTATGGAATCAGATTGTTGTAAACATGTTCAAAAATGCAACAAGTGTCAAGAACACTCCAGTCTGATACACGCTCCAGCCGTTGATCTTCACTGCATGACCACTCCTTGGCCATTTACTACCTGGGGCCTTGACGTTGTCGGAATGATTAATCCGAAATCATCAAACGGACATCAGTTCATCCTCGTCACCATTGAATACTTCACCAAGTGGGTAGAAGCGGTGTCATATGCCAACATCACGGCCAGTCACGTTGAGAAGTTTCTCAAGAATAATATTATGCGCCGATTTGGAGTACCCAAAGATATCATCACAGACAGCGGCACAAACTTTGCGAATAAGCGCATCCGAGACTTCTGCGAGCAATACAAGATCAAGCACCATTGCTCGTCCCCTTATCGGCCTCAAACTAATGGAGCCGTGGAAGCAGCGAACAAGACAGTCGTCTGCATCCTTGAGAAAATGGTCGTCACTTATCAAGATTGGATCGAAATGCTGCCATTTACTTTGTGGGCCTATCGAATGTCTATCCGTACCGCTACAGGGGCAACACCATTCTCCCTTATGTATGGAACCGAGGCCGTCCTCGCAGTAGAGGTTGAGGTACCCTTGCTCTGAATTCTCATAGAATCAGGCTTACCCAAAGCAGAAAGAGAGAGATCTCGCTTTGAACAATTAAACTTATTGGACGAGAAGAGACTCCTAGCCTTATGCCGATCTAAAGGTAGGAGACACTATCCGTGGTCGAGATCTAAAGGTAGGAGACACTGTGCTGAAGAAGATCTTTCCATCCCTCCATGCCAATCCAAGAGGAAAGTTCAAGCCAAACTAGGAAGGACCTTACGTCATTCGAGAAGTGCTGCAGGGATATGCCATCCGCCTCGCCACCATGGACGGAGATCATCTTCCTGAGCCTATCAATGCTGGATACGTCCAATGGTTTTACTCTTAGTCCATCACGACAAGGTAAGTGTTGATGAAACAAATACATGACTGCTTAAGAACCACCCAAAAGAGGCCATCATTCCAAGCACAGTAGTAAAAAAAAAAAGCATCCCTAAAAATGATGATATCCTTTGCTACCCCATTTGAGCCTGGGCCTTTCTTTCAATAAACCCCTTCCCCAAAACAAATACGTGTACATACACCAAAAAAAGAGGGAGAGAAATGATGCCTGTGTGTAAGGTTACTATCAAATCCAAAAAAAAATCAAAAATGCAAAACCTCAAAAAGAGATTGCCTGAAATAGAGCAAAAAAGAATAACAAAAAATTACAGGGCATGCACAGCAAAATCCCCAAGGAAGAAAGTATGTTGAGAAAACTGAAGCCGTATCAAAGAAACACTTTTTTAGCCCAGCATACCTTCAAATCCTAACCTAACCCATGGCCAAGCTACACCCTGAAGGAAGCCCTCTTTGTAGGTTCGCAAGCAGTCATAATATTTGTTAAGTCAACATGAGACGAGACGTGAGACAACACCAGAACCCCCTCCAGCCGGCTATGATGGAATCGACGTCTATGTCGTGGCTCTTGAAAAAAGAATAAAAAAATAAAATAAAAAGATAAAAATACAAGCTCAAAGCAAGACGGACGTGGTGAAAACTTGAAAGGGCATTATGGGTAAAAACAGCGAGCTTGTGCGAACCAGGTGAAAACTCGAAAGGGCACTTGGGGTAAGAGAGCTAAACTCATGGATGTGGTGAAAACCCAAAAGGGCGCTACGAGTAAAAAAAGGAGATAGATAGAAAAAAAAAAGAGAGAGAAGAGAAAAATTTTGAGAAAGGAAATTTTTTTGGAATGGTTGGTTAAATGTTTAAAGCGCCTTCTTGGTTACTCTCCCTGACCCCTTTTTAGGGGCCGTTTAGGCTAGTTCGAATCGGGTCCAGACCAGAATTGTCTTTGTGAAACCCGCACCGTCAAACGTATGACTCGAGGTGAGAAAGGTCTGACTCAATCGAAAAGGATCAATTTCCCGACCTTGGTAAAATTCGGAGACTCACTTAGGTCCCACTTCCGAGTTCGACCATGCTCAAAGATGGACCCAGGGTTTCCCAAAAGTATCACCCAATGATTAAGGCACCCAAAAAAAATATAATAATATAAATAAAAAATAGATCTATATAGATGTATATAATAAACTGCCTTTTGCACCACTTACACCACGTACCAAAAAAAAAAAACTGTCGGAGTAATGACTAATGTGTTTTCCCTTTTACAAGTATAAAACAAAAACAACTAAAACATAAAGAAAATATGTATACCAAAAAATGTGATCTTCCCGGACATTCCATTCAGTCAGCCAATGACCATGCAAGCTCTTGAACCTCTTCCGAGAAGAATCAGCGGCTCCAAAAGCGACACTCAGTGACCCCTTCAAACGGAGGACCTCACTCTCTGCTGTTTCTGCTCTAACCTTTTCATGTGCCAAAAGTTTGTGCAAGATCCTCTTCTCGTCCACCAATAACTCAATGCGGGCTTGGAGGGTCGTCTCTTTCCTTGACTAGGGGCCCTTAGTGTCAATAATCTCTGACAAATTTGAACCATCGACAGCAGGTCGCTTAGTGTCACACATCGACAGCAGGGAGACTCAGTCCTAACCGAGTCTCCCTGCTCAATGTCACACATCAGCATCGACAGATGCGTCTCCGAAAGAGCAGCAATCTGATCTATGTCCCCAGAGGACCCCCTAGAAAAGATCAAATAAAGGGGGTCTGGCCTCACAAGGCACTTGCTGAGGGTAGCCGAACTGATGCAACACCCGAAATGGGAAGTAAAAGGTGCTGCCCGTCAATCCTATGAGGGTGATGCCCTCGTGATCTCTACTACGAATTATCGGGAAGGTCCGGTCCAGCCAAGGAAGCCTCCATATCAGCTCGGCATCGATCAACCAAAGTTTCAGAGCTGACATATAACCCTGGGGGAGCAAGTGGCATCTACCCATAAAATATTGGACCACCTCGCCTCGGGCGATATAAAAATAGGGCATGGGCCCCAAAACGGCAAAGTGCTCACCCAACCAGACCTGAAGCAACAAGGGGCATCCCCGAAGGCCCTCCACCTTACCCAAAGCAAAGGAATCAAGGCATCGGTACAGCTCGACAAGCACAAAATGCATCATGGACTGACCCACCTCCAGCTCCGCCAAAATATCACAAACTGCCAATGAGAAGCTCTCTCCCCCGGTGAAGAAAAGAATTTCAGAGTTGAGACCGAGTGCTAGAGCTTTCACGTTAAAAACATTCATAACCGGCAATTTCCGGAGGCTTTCGTCACTAAAAAGTTCTTTGAGGAATTTTAGCGAACACCTTGTGGGCCCCCCGATGAGACTTTTCTCATACTCAGATTTCTTCAAACCGAGAGTAAGGTGAACAGATTTGGAATATCCTGGTATAGGCGTGACTCTTGCAAGGCCCCTATGAAGCTTCAGGCCAGACAAATTGGATAGCTCCTCAAGGGTTGGGGTTAGCTCCCGCTTCCCAAAATGAAATATATGGAGGTTCACATCCCAAAATGAAGTGACGACATGAAGAAATTCCCACCGAAGGGGAACCTCTAGAAAGGAAGGAAGGCGAGATAGCCCAAGGCACCCCAAGTCGGTGAGCTCACTCTCATTCAAGCTCCCAAACCAGGCCATTAAAAACTTAGGCCCTAAACCCAACTAGGGGGGAAAATTGGCTCCGGGACCTTCGCGTAAGGGAGGGCTGGCAAGCGGGTCCATGAATGTACAAGGATCTTTTGGGGAGATAAAAGTTGATGTATGATAATGGACTCGCCTTGAAAAAGTAAGGGCAAAAAGAACCAGTCAAAGAGACCAAGTCAAAACAAAAAGAGCTAACTTTTGGACTGACCCAGGTATATAAGGACCCACTGCTCCCCAGGTTAAACCTGGCGCAACTAATAGTTACGCCAGTGTATTTCGGCCCCCTGTCTTGCCTGGTGCAACTATTAGTTGCGCCAGCACAAATCAGCCAAGAATTAAACCTGGCGCAACTAATAGTTGCGCCACACTCCGAGCCCCCCCTCTTCAGCCTTTTCGGGACCTAACTAGGGGACTTACACCCCTTCTTGTTTGTTTCACACACCTTGTTCATTTAACAACTGGGCATTTGTTTTGTTTATTTATGTGCAGGACTGATCCTACATCATGGCATGCAACCTAGGGGGTCACTTTCCAAGAACATTTTGGGCCAACACATCCTGCAGAGAAACGGATCCAATACCAAGAAATGGGGGCATAAAGTCAAAGCAGAACTATCTTCCAAAAAATGATAAAAATAAAAATTTGTTTCCAAAGTACCACATCAACCATCCTCCAAATTGTTTAAACGGATCCAAATAAAAAAGTATTGAGTTTTTCAAAAAAAGGACGAAAACCAAAAGCCTATTCCTGGCTGGCGCCCTTTGACTTCTTACGACGACGAGAAGAACTCTGAAAAGTCCGCATGTCCCCCACCCTAGACCACGCCTGCGAGATCCTGCTGAGCAAGGAACGTGATTCCTTAGCACGAGCACGCTGCAAAGTACAAACCAAAGTTAGAAGTCAGGATCAGTTAAAGGGCACATGATGATAAAAAGGAATAAAGAGGAATATAACAGCAAGGCACACACCGTCTCAACCTCCCTAAGCTCCGCCAAGTGACGATGGTATGGCGCATACTCCATGGCCGAGGTGAAATCCTATATTCAGAACAATGCAAAGTCAAAGGTCAGGACAACCTTGAAAGCGTGTGCAGAAAGAAACCGAAATGAAAGGAGATTGGGCCATCAAAGGACTTACCCCTGGGACCACCTTAGGAGGAGGAACGCGAGCCGCTTCGGCAGAGAGTCGTGCTTGTCGATCTACATCAGCGTAGAGGCTCGAAAGGAAGCTATCATCAAGGAGCCAAAAGGTCCCATAGACTACGGATGGATCACCAGTAGGGATACCAGCGTGAGAAGTCCCCGACGGGCCAACACCCGACGAGCCCTCACCCGAGGGACCCGCACCAGAGGGACCAACACCAGAGGGATAGTCACCTTCACCATCCGAATCATCCCCTGGGGCGAACTGTGAACAAGATAAAGATCCACTGAGAGGGGGGTAGAAGCCAAATAAAAGCAAAAAAGGAACTAATCCAAGCCAAGACGAATTACCTGACCAAGCGAGCCGCCAAATGCCAGGAAATTGGTGCTGGGAACAAAGCGTGGCAAGATAAACCGATGGGGCAAGCACTCGTACCAAAGGTGATTGTCCCCGGGCATGTGAAGGGTATGGATAGGGAGCTCGTTATTGAAGAAGGCCGTTGTGAGCTCCTCGATACTGGCAACAGGATACCAGACATCCATCGGAGGGTCCACGAGTATGGCGTAATAGCCCTGAAACTGATGCACCACTCGCTCTCCCAAATAATAAAATTTGGCCCACGCTCCATAGAAGAACACGACACAGTGATTATTGAATAAGCGGGAGGCACCTATAGCTGCCCGGTCCCAGAAGGGGGATGCAAGGTACAGATCAAGGAGGATCTGCTCAAATCAAAAAAAGGAGAGAAACCAAGCAAGAAACATCTCAGTCAAAGAAAGTTCCAAGCTAAAAATGAACAAAGGTTGAGAAAAGAGAGGAGAGTTGTTACCTGCTCGGGGACCATCAAATCAAGTTGGGATCGTAGGCCCATTTCCAGATGCTTTAGGCCCACGTCACGACGTTGGGCCTGATACCAGTTGCTGAGCAGGGGATAGGTGAGCGCCTCGGAGAAAAGGAGCGGGCGCCCGGGGTGGAAGTGGTGGTATCCCCATACCTAAAGAGACAAGCACATAAGAGTAGGTCAATAGCACATACAGGTCATGCGAAAAAGAGATATATATATATATATATATATATATATATATATATATATATATATGATGTGGACGGGGGCAAAGAGATGCGAAATTACCTCCAGGGCGGCCTAAAAACCCACAGCGGACTTCAAATCCCCGGTTGTAACCCGAGATAAATTGTTCATCAGCCACGAATACCCTGCTCCTCCCCAGTCATGCCTGGGGACGTCACCCCAATTGTCCATCATGCTCAATAGGGCCAAGCTGACTCGACCCCCGCTGGCATTTGTGAAAAGGGTCTTGCCTAGCAGGAGTAGGAGCATGATGCGAGCTAAGACAATCGCCTGCTCTGGCGCGATGTAGAGCACCCTATCTGGCTGACCCAAGTCCACCAACTCATCAGTAGAAAAAAGGGAGGTCAGCCAGGACATCTTGACCTCTGTGCCATGGGTCTGCCCGTGAGGAGGATAGGCCCAAATAAGTCGAATAATGTCCTCCCGACTCGGTACCGTGAGATCGGATATTGGGATCCCCCCAATCCTAATACCGGTAATCATGGCCCAATCGACGGGCATCAACGTCATCTTGACGTACGACATGTGGAATGTCATGGTCTCAGGGCGAAACCTCTTAATCAGGGCCTTCAGGTAGGCAGCGTCAGCCCTCATGGCGGGACAAGAGAGGAACTCCCTAAAGCCCACCTGCTCCAATAGGACCTTCACTATGGGGGGGACGTAGAGGTAGAACTCGTGAAAGTCGAGCCACCCCCTGTGGAACACAATATTGGGCAGGTCCTGCACCCAAAGAAAATGCACATCAGATCCAGAGGCAAAAAGAGAGAGCGCATAACGAAAATAAATTGAACCTTTCGTTTACCTTGCTTGCTATCCCAAAGTTAGAAATATGAGTGTGCTGCTGGTGAAGGAGGCCGACCCATGCGGCCTCACCTTGCATCTCGAGCCATGGGCCCACTCTCCGTTCCACCAAGACAAATTCCTCCCCCCGCGGGCCACGAATGATCTCGGGTCCCTCCTCGGGAATATGCTCATCACCGCCTGACATACTAGGGCAACAAGACAATCACAACTGGTCAAGCACAGAGATACACGTACAACTTTGTTCTTTCAAAAACAAAAAAAAGAAACCCTTTTACTTTGGTTCATTCTTTCAAAAACAAAAAAAGGAACCCTTTTACTTTGCTTCGTTCTTTCAAAAACAAAAAAAAGAAGCTTTTTTACTTTGCTTTGTTCTTTCAAAAACAAAAAAAGAAACCCTTTTACTTTGCTTTATTCTTTCAAAAACAAAAAAAAAAGAAGAAACTTTTTACTTAGCTCAAACAAAAGGGGAAGAAGAAATAAAAGAAAACCCTTATGCTTCAAAACAAAAAAATCCCTTTCTTTTATGATCCTAAAAATAAAGAATAAAAACAAAAAAAAATAGCCTTTCTTTTATAAACAAAACCCCAAAAAAATCCTTATCATTAGAAAAAAAAAAGAAAACAAAAACAAAAAATAATAAAAATGCCTTAGATGTTTTTCCCAAACAAATAAAATCCCTTAATTTCAAGAGAAGTCAAAAATTATTTCCTTGATTTTCAAAAAAAGAGACCGAAAATCCCTCCTTCCTTCTAAATTAGTGTTAAAAAGAAAAAAACAAAAACAACAAAACAACAAAAAATAATAAAAATGCCTTAGATGTTTTTCCCAAACAAATAAAATCCCTTAATTTCAAGAGAAGTCAAAAATCATTTCCTTAATTTTCAAAAAAAAAAAAGAGAGACCGAAAATCTCTTCTTCCTTCTAATTTTGTGTTTAAAAAAAAAAAAAAAAAGAAAAAGACCAAAAATCTAATATATGCAAAATAAAAAAATATATAAAAAAAAAAGAAAAAAAAATATAATAACAAAAATAAAAGTCCATTCTATATACACAAATAAAAATGAACAAGAAATATACATTAGGCACTAACAAATTCCACAAAATAACAAAAATAGGGCACCATTCATGAAAAATTGCCAACATATCATCAATAAACAAACATGCAATGAAGATAAACCATTATTCATCAAAGAATGCAAGATCATAACAAGAAAAAGCAAGAGAAATCAAAAGAAGTAAGTTTTAATGGCTACCTTTTGAAAGAGGATGGGTCTCTGACCCAGCGTAAGCCGGCACTCAATCCCCACAAGCAGGGCAACAGCGATGAGGCACACAAAGAGGGAATGAAAGAAAACCCTAAGAAGAGGCAGTTTTCGATTTCAAAGGAGAGGGAGGGGGAGAAAAATTAGAAATAAAGCCCCTCAGCCCGAACTCGGGCTGTTTAAATTCTCCCAGCCAAGCCTGGCGCAACTAATAGTTGCGCCAGGCAAAATGTCGCCCTCCTTTTGCTTGGCGCAACTAATAGTTGCGCCAGGCTATTTTGAGGCCCCTAGTGGCCTGGCGCAACTATTAGTTGCGCCAGGTGTTTAGGCCGGGTCTTGGGCATGGTACGGGTCAGATTGGAAGACTGGTCCCCCCCCACTATTTTTGTTAGTTTTATCGCTCCCAATAGTTGCACGCGCCTCCGAGATGGCATTTCGATCATCCTTCGACTTGCCGAGGAAGCCGTGCTAAAATAAAGGCGGACCGAGGTCAATAAGCACTCCGGTCCTACACAGGAAAATATGAGAGAAAATCCAACAAAAGATAAAAAAAGAAAAAAGAAACAAATCCCCACAGAAAAGCCGAAAGTATTTAAAAATAAAAATAAAATAATAATCACTTAAAATTAAAACTTGAAAAAAAAAGACCAAAAAATCACATAAAATAATAGCTTCAAAAAAATCACATAAAATATTAGTTTCAAAAACCAAAAAAATCACATAAAATATTAGTTTGCAAAAAAAAATCCAAAAATCACATGAAATAATAAAATTCCAAAAAAAATCACATAAAATGGTTTGAAAATCCAAAAAATATATATCAGAAACAAATCTGTTTTCCCCACAGTACGCACATGCGTGTTCTGATGCGATAAAATGTCGATATTTTATCAGCAACACCACTGTGTTATAATAACGTCCTAAGTCTAAGGCACGCCTTGGATTCTGGATCCTACTTCAAGGAAGGAGAAACGGTGTCGGTCCTGATCAAACAGTCAATGTTTCGATCGAGTCGACTCCACTACTAAATCTTTGCGACGAGCGCTCTATTTTGGATTCATGTGAACATAAGTGTCTTAAGCTTCAGATTCTCCGTTGAAAAAGGTCAATCGTTGGTTGAGACCAACCTATTGAGAATGAGATTATGGGTCAATCAAACTATGTGCAACCATGCATTCAGAAGTGATCATTTCCCTTTTTATTTTCTGTAGACTTAAAACCTGTATGGGCAACGGTATCCCTGTAAAGTGTATGCCATGCGTCTGGGTATCCGTATGATGGTCGTTTGTCCCCGTAAATTGTATCCGGGCAGGTTCAGGTCGGGGCTTCCAACGCCTTTGTTGTTACTTATTGCCCCTGATGGGTGCATGATTATGCATAGTTAATTGATGTTTATGATCATTATCGGCGAAAGCTAGGATTGGATGCCTCTTTTTGGGAGGTGCCCAATGTTCGGCTGGATCTGTTCAAGGTAGTTGAAGCTGGATGCTCTAGCTTATGTTGATCCAGGGCATATTTTTGAAAAATGGCACATACTCCCAAAAGGCGTTGTGACATCTATTCACTTCGCTCGGGTGGTCATGCTAAATAAATTTTGAGATCGATTGGTTCGTCCAAAGATCTCGAACCCTGCTTTCAGCAGGGGCACCCGTGAATAGTTCGATGGGGCCATCGAATGCCTCATAGGATTGGACGCAAATTGTAGAGCCTTGCGTGTGTTTACTTCACGCCTATCTTTGAATATGGGTCGATCACCCCTCTTACTTACGAAGCTGTTACATCCAGAATGAATCTCGAACATCAATCACCTTCAAATCATCTCGAGAAGTGGATATTTTTTTCGACTAACGAGCTTTCACAACTTAAGAGGTGAACACTTTTCCTAGCTATTGGGTTGTCAAAACTCATTCCACCTCGGTTATGCCCAGTAATGTCTCTAAGCGCTTGGGAACCGATTACCTCGAGAAACGAATGATTAGCCTGACACCCCAGGGCTTTCGTTTTCTCACCGTATTACTCACCCGATGTTTGAAGTTTGTTCTGAATACAACGGACCCATCAGTAATGCCTTGGGCCTTTTCGGATGTCTCTTTTCTTTGGCATACGATCACTAGTGATCGGATACCAAAGAGGGGCATCTGTAGACACCCAAATTTGGCCCAAGGCCCGATCGAAACACAGTTTGAGAGAGGCACATTTTCGAGCTTTTGATGGCATGTGTGGAACCCTTAGGAATCACCCCAAAACCTTAGGAATCACCCTAGATCCCTTAGGAACCTATTCTGACCCTTTAAAACCCATTTCGAACCCTAAACCTAACCTTACCAGGCTATGGAAGAGTGGTGCACCGGAACTAGCTACGGTCGTTTACTACGATCGAGTCTCATACCATTGAGAAGTAGAGATTATTAGCTTTCAAATGGTCTAAGGATCGCCCCAATCGGAGGTATACGTTAAAAGATACGACAAACCGAGCCTGGAGGGCATGAATGTAAAGTCATGTGGGCCCCTTAGGGACTTGGCGCAACTAATAGTTGCGCCAAGCCATTTCTCCCCAGAAATGACCTGGCGCAACTAATAGTTGCGCCATTAATAAATTTTGCCTGGTGCAACTAATAGTTACGCTAGACCAATTTTCCCTCATTTTAAGCCTGACGCAACTAATAGTAGCGCCAGAATCAAAAGTGGGCCCCATCCTCGCGAGCTGACTTCCAGGCTACTGTTCACCATTATTTTACTGTACATTTACCTGGCGCAGCTAGTAGTTGCGCTAGGCATATGAATAGTAACTGTTAGTTTTTGCTCTGAAATTTGTGATTAGAGTTTGAGTTATTGACCACCTTGACCCTTGGGATGTGTTTTGCTAGTTCTGTTGCACCCATTTGAAGCCTATTTGCACCTCTTTAAGTGGCTTAAAGCCTCACCCCATCATCCACCGTTGGAGGACCTCCCCACACATTTCAAGGCTCTAAAAACCCTAGGAAACCTTAGATTGCCCATTACCTAATTGCTAATCCAATTAGGACTTTAACCCCTCACTAATCCTCCCTTTCTCTATAAATAGAGAGCCACCCCTCTTGCTTAAAGGTTGAGAATTTTGCTTAAGAGAGAAAGAGCTCCAAGTGAAAAGTTCTTCCTCCCTTTGGTGCACCATTTTCACCTAAAATCTAGAACTTAAAAACCCCTTTCCAAGCTTGCTCTTACACCTAAAACCCTTAGCCTAGGTGTGTGTGATCCCCTAGCCTCTCTTCTCCATCTCCTAGCTAGTAGGCCTTAGTGGTTAGAACCCTTTTTTCCACCATTCAAGCCTCCAAAAGCTCATCAAAAGCAAGCCAAGCAAGGCTCCTCTATGGTGCTACAAGGGCCCGAGGGCTCCAGCTCTCCCCTTTCTTCTCCTATCTCTTTCTAGCTCCCTCCATCCTCCCATTTGTGCCGTTACGCCGCCGACTTTTCGGTAGGAACAGAGAGGTACAAATAGGATTCTAAGCCCTTTTGGGCAAGAGGAAGCTATTTTCTTTTCTTTTACTTCATTTTATTTTTGACCATTAGTAGAGACCGCGTTAAGCGAGTTGATCGGGTGCCTAACACCTTCCCGATCGATAATCGAAGCCCCTACCCAAGAACCTTAGGTGTGGACCAGATTCAGAGTCATATTTTTAGCACTTCGGTGCTTATAAAAATGAACTAGGTTTCCCGGGACACTGAAAGCTCCGAGTGGTGACTCTATATTTTTCTTTCATTAGAGAGTGCATCGTCGCGACGGGATCGTCCCGATTCCCACGGTTGCACAGACTTAATTAGAATAACATAAATACCAAGAACAAGTTTTTGGCGCCGCTGTCGGGGAAGCAAATTTTATTTTATATTAGTTTTTAGAAAATAAATTTTTATCTTTCTTTTTTTATATTTCTTTATATTTTTATTTTCTTGATCACTTCTTAAGATTTTGCAGGTTTATTCGTAGCCATCGAATTAAGGTTTCAACTTCCCCTGATCAGAGAAGCTAGAGGCCTAGATTTGTTTCTCTCTCTGCTTTCTAAAATAAAAATCATATAAATTAAAAATAAATAAATAAATATATTATATATAGTTTCAATTCTGGTGTATGCATCACACTCGATCTCGAAGTTTTGATTTCTTAGAGTGTGACCCAGAAATCGAACGAACTCTCTTGCATAATCTCACGATAAATTGATCTTCTAAGAGAGAGTCCTTAACCATGGCTGACAACCGTTCAATTCAATCACATTTAAGCCCGATTGCTCTGACTGCACCCTCCTGTATAGTTATATCAGAGGTTGAAAGAACAGTTACAAGAGCTCTTAGATAAGGGGTTTGTAAGACCTAGTGTGTCTCCTTGAGGGGCACCGGCCTTGTTTGTAAAGAAGAAGGACGGATCGATGAGACTATGCATCGACTATCGTTAACTAAACAAACTGACCATAAAGAATTGATATCCCTTGCTTAGAATTGATGATTTATTCAATCAACTACAAGGAGCGAGATATTTCTCCAAGAACGATCTGAGATCTGGATACCATTAGCTAAGACTCAAGGCAGAGGACATCCAAAAGATGGCATTTAGGACACGGTACAAACACTACAAGTTTTTGGTGATGCCGTTTGGTTTGACAAATGCACTAGCGTCATTTATGGATTTGATGAATCGGGTGTTTAAACCACACCTAGACACTTGCATCGTAGTATTCGTCGACGATATTATGATATATTCAAAATCGAAAAAGGAGCATGAGGAGCATTTGAGAATCATACTACAAACATTGCGTGAACACCAATTATATGCCAAGCTTAGTAAGTGCGTGTTTTGGTTAGAGAAAGTCAGCTTTTTGGAACATGCCATCTCAAAGATGGCGTCACAGTGGATCTGGATAAGATCAAAGCAGTGGTAGAATAGGAACAATCAAAGACGAAAATAGATATCCATAGTTTCCTTGGTCTAGCTGGGTACTATC
The DNA here is from genome assembly GCA_021018995.1 of Chloranthus sessilifolius. Taxonomy (NCBI): domain Eukaryota; kingdom Viridiplantae; phylum Streptophyta; class Magnoliopsida; order Chloranthales; family Chloranthaceae; genus Chloranthus; species Chloranthus sessilifolius. The sequence goes on along the minus strand of CM037587.1, from coordinate 29,808,998 downwards.
GATATTTTGTGGAAGGATTTTTAAAAATATTAGGACCGCTTACGAGACTCACAAGGAAGAAAGTGAGATTTGAGTGGACCAAAGCGTGTGAGAAGAGTTTTCAAGAACTCAAGAAGAGACTCACTTCAGCTCCAGTGCAAGCAATTCTATCAGGCAGTGGAAGGTTTGCGGTATATAGCGATGCATCACATAGTGGTTTAGGCTGTGTGCTCAACCAGAACAAGAAGGTTATTGCTTATGGGTCAAGGCAGCTGAAGGAGCACGAGAAGAATTACTCGACACATGACCTAGAACTCGTAGCGGTCATATTCACGCTAAAAATTTTGAGACACTATCTGTATGGCAAGTCCTTTAAAATATTTACCGATCGTAAAAGCCTCCGATATTTATTTACACAGAAGGAGTTGAATATGAGGCAACGTCGGTGGATGGAGTTTTTCAAGGACTATGATTGCTCCATACAATATCACTCAGGCAAGGCTAATTTGTTGCGGATGCCTTGAGTCATAGGTGTTCGACTTAGTTAGCTAGCCTTGTTATGGGGATCCACAGGTGGAAATTGCTTAAAGATCTCTCATTATATGTGGCAAAGATCGAGGTGCAAGCTTTAGGGGCTCTCTTGGGCAATATTATAGTGAGACTGACAATCTTTGAGCATATTCACGAGTTACAGATGAAAGACCCGGAGTTAGTCAAGATTCGATAAGGTGTGATTGAGGGCACCAGATCGGATTTCTCTGTGAAGGAAGATGGTTCTTTTCTATTTAGGGGATGCCTTTGTATTCTAGTTGATGCCGATCTGTGGCAAACTATTTTAGATGAGGCCCATAAGTCTAGATATGTGATTCACCCCGGTAGCACAAAATATATCAAGACATGAGGAAGAGTTACTGGTGGAGAGGTCTGAAGTAAGATGTAGCCAAATATGTATCAAGGTGTTTGACATGTCAGCAAGTGAAAGTAGATCATAGATATCCTGCGAGGTTGTTGCAACGTCTACCTATACCAGAGTGGAAGTGGGAGTCCATTTTAATGGATTTCATTATAGGGTTACCGCGTACTGCAAATTGACACAATGCCATTTGGGTAGTTGTCGATAGATTAACCAAGTTTGCCCACTTTTTGTCATATAATACCATGTATATGGCTGGAAGACTTACAGAGCTATACATGAAAGAGATCGTTCGACTACACGACATTCAAGTCAGTATCGTTTTGGATCATGACCCTTTGTATACCTCAAAATTTTGGCAAAAGTTTCAAGAGGGTATGGGCACTCGATTGGATTTCAATTCGGCGTTCCACCTGTAGATTGATGGACAAACAAAATGGGTGAATCAAGTAATAGAGGATATGCTCAGAGCATGTATACTTAAATTTCAAGGATCATGGGATCAATATCTACCGTTGATCGAGTTTGTATACAACAATAGCTTTCAAGCGAGCATTAGAATGACACCTTATGAAGCTCTCTATGGAAGACAGTGTAGATCGCCTATCAATTGGGAAGAGACCGGCGAAAAGTTTATATTGGGTTCAGAAATACTTGAAGGCAGTAACACTATCGTTCGTATGATGTGAGAGAAACTTAAATCGGCTCAGAGTAGACCGAAGAGTGATCCCGATATCAAGAGAACAAGTGTGGACTTTGTCATTGGCGATTACGGATTCAATAAGATATCTCCCATGAAAGGCGTTATGACATTTGAGAAGAGGGGAAAGCTAAGTCCTCGTTACATTAGGCCCTTTGAAGTTTTGGGTCGAGTCGGTGAGGTCGCCTAGCGAATTGGATTACCTTCTTTGTTTGATCGAGTACATAATGTATTTCATGTATCCATGCTTTGAAAGTATGTAAAGGATCCTACACATGTCTTAGAAGATCAGCCGATCGAGATGTATGAAGACATGACCATGATAGAAGAAGCGACCCAAATTCTGGATAGAAAAGAGCAAATTTTACGCATGAAGGTTATTCCTTTAGTACTTATCAAGTGGAGGAATCATCCTGCCGAAGAAGCGAATTGGGAGCGTGAGGTGGAAATCAGGGAGCTATACCCTCATTTGTTTGAGGAACATTAAGCGGCAAGTAGTATGTGTAGTGTAAATTTTGAATTCTACTTGTAATCTATATTTTGGCCTCTTAAATTTTGAGTGATATGTGTAGAACCAAACTGAGATGAATAAAAATTTGTCGTGAAATTTGATGTAATTGTGGAATGTTGGCTAGGTATATATGAATTTTATGTATGAATTATGTATAAAATTGAAGTACAAATTTTGTATTATAGGTACAAATTATAGGCTGTTTATCAATGAATTATGAAGGCATGCATATGCAACCTTAACACTATTTTAGGAAAAAAAAATTTGTTCGATCAAAATTCGAAAACCGTTCGATCGAACTGCAATCAACTGAAACCAGTGTGTCTGCCAGAAATCATTCGATCAATTTGGAAAATTGTTCAAACGAAACCACTAGGCTAGTGGGAGAAAAAGGGGCTGGTAGATTAATTTTTGGAAACCGTTCAATCGGAATTAGTAACCGATCGAACGATTTCAAATCGTTAGATTGATTTCACAACCTATATATATGGCATGCGATTTTTGCCCTCCACAACAAATTTTTCAAATATGTTTTCCTATCTCTTGGAGAGGTTTTTTTTTTTGGGCTTGTTATGGAACTCGGCATTGGTGATTTCTGGCACTTTCAAGCTTGGATCTTTGCAAGGTCAGCTCCTATTAGGGCAAGAGGTAAACCTTAACCTCTTTCAAGTTTTTAAATTTGCGATTAGTGTCCCACACCCTAGGATTTAGTTAATTTAGGGCAAAGTCCTACTTCCTTGCAATTGTGGTGTGGTTGTGATGGCACCTAAAACTCGCCAAAGTAGGACGAGCACTGCTTCAAAGAAACCCACGACACCGATGGGTTCTTTGTCACTACCACCTACACAAACCCAACCACCACCACCACAATGAGCACGCCCACCACCACCACAGTGACATGAGCAGCTCGCTGAGTGGTGGGGTGATAAAGATTTTGAGCTTGAATCACCTCAGCTAGTCCTAGTGCAATGGACGAGCCAAGAATCACCTCAATCATTGTCGGGGAAGGTTAGGTTTAGGATTTGGAATGGTTCTAAGGGTCAGAATTGGTTTCTAAAGGTTTGGGGTAGGTTTCGACTCAGCATGGCCTAGAGTATCCAGTTTCGACTTCCTTGAACAGATCCAGCCAAACATCGGGCACCTCCCAAAAGGTGGCATCCAATCCTGACCTTTGTTGATAATGATCATAATCATCAATTAACTATGCATAATCAGGCACCCATTGGGGGCAATAAGCAACAACAAAGGTGATGGAAGCCCCGACCCGAACCCGCCCGGGTACAATTTATGGGGACAAATGACCAACATATGGATACTTAGATGCATGGCGTACACTTTATAGGGATACCGCTGCCCATACAGGTTTGAAGCTTGTAGAAAATAAAAGGGAAATGAACCCTTCTAAATGCATGGTTGCACATAGTTCGATTGACACATAATCTCATTCTCAACAGGTTGGTCTTAACCAATGATTGACCTTTTCCAACGGAGAATCTGAAGCTTAAGACACTTAAGTTCACATGAACCCAAGGACAGCGCTTGGCTCAAAAAATTTAGTAGTGGAGTTGACTTGATCGAAACATTGACTATTTGACCGGGACTGACACCGTTGCTCCTTCCTTGAAGAAGGATCTAGAATCCAAGGCGTGTCTTAGACTTAGGACATTAATTTTGCATAACTGCACTGGTGATAAAATATTGATATTTTACTGCATCGAAAATGTGCGAGTTCGTCACTCTGTGGGGAAGCACAAATTTATTCTTTTTCTCTTTTTTTCTTTTTTCAAAGATTGCTTTTTTTTTTTTATCATCATTTTTTTTTAAAACAAGCAATATCTAGACCTCGAACCCCGTAGGGCACACGTCCAAACTGCGAGGACCAAGAGTCTACACCTCCGAAAATATCATGTGACGAACTTGAAGTACAAGGCACTCAAGTTCACCTGAAACCAAAATATGGAGCGATTAGGGCAAAGATTTAGCGGTGGAATCAATCCGATCCAAGCATTGACTGTTTGACCAAAATTGACACCGTCGCTCTTATTTTGAAATAGGATCCATGGATCCAAGGAGAACCTTAGACCTAGGACATTAATTTTGCACAGCTGCGTTGTTGATAAAATATTGACATTTTATCACATCGAAAATACGTGAGTGCATAGCTGTGCGTAGCATGAAAACATAGATTTCTTTTTCTTTTTAAAATGATTTTCATCATTTTTTTTGTTAGACCTGACGTCGATGGTGAGATGCTTTATCTGATTTATCCATTGCTGAGAAGTTGCTCGCTTCGAGGCTTTGGACCGTGTGATGTTCCTGCACATTCTCAAGAAAACGTTAGTCCCTTTTTTGTTTATACATATAAAGAAAATGCATCCTAAACAATAGAAGAAAAAGTAGATTTCTACCTACACTTTTTCATTTTAAAGATATTTTTTGGATTTTTTTTTTTAGAGATTTTTTATTATTTTTCTTCATTTTTGAGATTGAAATATGATGCTGGAAATATATACATGAAAATGAGTAGAAATATGTACACATTTTTTGGTGTTTGGATTTTTCTTGATTTTTTATTATTTTTGGCTTTTCTTCTTTTTTTGTTTTGTTTTTGATGCCTTGATAGTGAGACGGAGTAACGGGTCCCATTTTGAGCATAGTCGAACTCTTTCATGCAGTCGGTCCTGGGTGAGTTTTCAGATTTTACCAAGGCCGAAACATTGATCCCTTTGGATTGAGTTAAACCTTTCTCCTTGCCTCGGGTCATGCATTTGACGGTGCGGGTTTCACAAAGACAATTCTGGTTGGGACCCGATTCGAACTAGCATGAGCGGCCCAGTCGGACAAGAGGGTACAGGAAGAGTAACAAAAGGGTTCCTCAAACATCAATCTTCTCAATCAGTCCAAACCTTTCTTTTTCAATTTTTTCTCTTTTTTTTTTATCTCCCTTTTTTTACCCATGGCACCCTTTCGGGTTTTCACCACGTCCGTGGGTTTAGCTCTCTTACCCCAAGCGCCCTTTCGGGTTTTCACCTGGTCCGCACAAGCTTGCTGTTTTTACCCGTAATGCCCTTTCGGGTTTTCACCACATCCATCTTGCTTTGAGCTTGTATTTTTATTTTATTTTTCAAGAGCCACGACATAGATGTCAATTCCGTCATAGCCGGCTGGATGGGGTTCAGGTGTTGTCTCACGACTCGGCTCATGTTGACTTAACAGATATTATGACTGCTTGTGAACCTACAAAGAGGGCTTCCTTCAGGGTGTAGCTTGGCCATGGGTTAGGCTAGGATTTGAAGGTATGCTGGGCTAAAAGGGTTTCCTTGATACGACTTCAGTTTTCTCAACATACTTTCTTCCTTGGGGGTTTTTACTGTACATGCCCCGTGATTCTTCTATAGACATTTTTTTTTTGTTATTCTTTTTCCTCCATTTCAGGCAATTTGTTTTTGAGGTTTTACTTTTTCGATTTTTTTTTGGATTTGATAGTAGCTTTATACACATGCATCTTTTCTCTCTCTTTTTTTTTTGGTATATGTACACGTATATTTTTTTTGGGGGAATGGGTTTATTGAAAGAAAGGTCCAGGCTCAAATGGGGTAGTAAAGGATATCATCATTTTTAGGGATATTTTTGGGCTACTGTGCTTGGAATGATGGCCTCTTTTGGGTGGTTCTTAAGCAGTCATGTATCTGTTTCATCAATACTTACCTTATCGCGATAGACTAAGAGTAAAACCATCAGACGTATCCAGCGTTGATGGGCTCAGGAAGATGATCTCCGTCCATGGTGGCGAGGCGAATGGCATATCCTGGCAGCACTTCTCGGATGACATAAGGTCCTTCCCAATTTGGCTTAAACTTTTCTCTTGGATCGGCATGGAGGGATGGGAAGATCTTCTTCAGCACAGTGTCTCCTACCTTTAGATCTCGACCGCAGACACATTTATTATAAGAGCGTGCGATTCGCCCTTGGCATACTTTGGAATGGAATAGGGCTAGGAGTCTCTTTTCGTCCAGTAAGTTCAGCTGATCAAAGCGTGATCTCTCTTTTTTTGCTTCGGGTAAGCCTGATTCCATGAGGATTCGGAGTGAGGGTACTTCAACCTCTATCGGGAGGACAACCTCGGTTCCATACACAAGGGTGAATGGTGTTGCCCCTGTAGCTGTACGGATCGACATTCGATAGGCCCTCAAAGCAAATGGCAGCATTTCGCTCCAGTCTCGATAAGTGACGACTATTTTCTCAAGGATGCGGATGACTGTCTTATTTGCGGCTTCCATGGCTCCATTAGTTTGAGGCTGATAAGGAGATGAGTGATGGTGCTTGATCTTGTATTGCTCGCAGAAGTCTCGGATGCGCTTATTCACAAAGTTTGTGCTATTGTCCGTGATGATATCTTTGGGTACTCCAAATCGGCACACAATATTATTCTTGAGAAACTTCTCGACGTGACTGGCAGTGATGTTGGCATATGATGCCGCTTCTACCCACTTGGTGAAGTATTCAATGGCGACAAGGATGAATCGATGTCCATTTGATGCTTTCCGATTAATCATTCAAACAATGTCAAGGCCCTAGGTAGCAAATGGCCAAGGAGTGCTCATGCAGTGAAGATCAATGGCAGGAGCATGTATCAGACTAGAGTGTTCTTGACACTTGTAGCATTTTTGAACATGTTTGCAGCAATCTGATTGCATGGTGGTCCAAAAGTATCCCTGTCGTAGGATTTTCTTAGTGATCATGTGATCGCTGACGTGGCTTCCGCATACTCCCTCATGGATTTCTTTCATAATATTGGCCGCTTCACTTTCAGTAAGCACCTGAGTAAGATGTTATTGTATGATCGCTTGTAGAGGCATTCCTCACAAATGACATAACCTACCGCTAAACGTTGAATGGTTCGTCGATCTGTCTTGGATGTACCCTCTGGGAAAGTTAGGGTCTCGAGAAAATTCTTGATATCTGAGAACCAAGGTGGCTCATCATCAGGTTTTGTAGGTTCCTCAATCTGGAGGCAGAAGGCCGGCTCATTCCTCTGCTCGATCACGATCGGCTTCATCTCAACACCAGAGGGGATTTTGATCATTGATGCCAAAGTTGCTAATGCATCGGCAAAGCGATTCCTCATCCGGGGGACGTATGAGAAAGTCACCACTTGGAAGCAAGCTATCAGATCTTTGAGTTGTTCATGATAGGGGATCAGTTTCTCATCTTTCGTCTTCCAGTCACCATTCGTCTGGCATATGATTAACTGTGAATCGCCAAATACTCGAAGGTGAGTTACATTCAGATTGAGAGCCGCCTACAGACCAGCGGCGCAAGCTTCGTACTCAGCCATGTTGTTAGTGCAAGGGAAGTTGAGCTTGATAGAGATCGGTACATGGGATCCTTTTGGTGAAATCAGGATGGTGCCAACTCCTTGGCCCTCGACATTTGCTGCCCTGTCAAAGTACCCATGATTCTTCTGCTTCTTTTGTATCGTCTTCCGTCATGAACAAGATATCTTCATCCGGGAACTCGATCCGCAAAGGCTCATAATTAGGTAAAGGATTGTCGGCAAGATGGTCAGCAAGCGCCTGCCCCTTGATCGACTTCTGAGTGACATACGTGATGTCAAATTTAGATAATAAAAGTTGCATCGTGCGGTTCGTCCAGTGAGAGCTGGCTTTTCAAATAGGTATTTTAACGGGTCCATTCGAGCCAAGAGCAGAACCACCTGAGATAGCAAATAGTGGGGAGCCTTTGAGTAGCCCATACAAGAGCCAGACATGCTTTCTCCAGATCAGGGTAGAGCATCTCATAATCAGTAAACTTCTTGCTTAGATAGTAAATGACCTGCTCTCTTCTTCCTGTTTCATCGTACTGCCCCCAAACACATCCCATCAAAACTTCAGTCGTGGAGAGATACATCAAGAGTGGTCTCCCTGGCTCAGGTGGTAGCAAAATAGGTGGATTAAGGAGGTAGCCTTTGATTTTTTTGAACGCTGATTGACAGTCTTCATTTCATTCAACGGGCGAATTCTTCCTTAGTAACTTAAAGATCGGCGTGCAGATTGGAGTTAGCTGTGCAATGAATTAACTTATATACTATATTCTGCCCAGAAACCCTCTATCCTCTTTCTCGGTAGACGGCGGTGGAATTTCAGTGATGGCTTTGACTTTAACTGGGTCGACCTCGATCCCTCTCCTGCTGATGATGAACCCTAGCAGTTTCCCTGACATAACCCCGAACGTGCACTTTTGTGGATTCAGACGTAGTCTATATTTCCTCAGCCTTTCGAACAACTTCTGGAGGTTTACCAGATGGTCGCTTCGCTTTGGCGACTTGGCTATCATGTCGTCGACATACACTTCAATCTCTCGATGCATCATGTCATAAAATAGTGCAGTCATAGCTCTCTGGTATGTTGCATCGGCATTCTTCAGCCCGAATGGCATGACTCGATAGCAAAAGGTTCCCCAGGGGATAATGAATGCTGTCTTCTCGCGATCAACCTCTGCCATTTTGATCTGATTGTATCCTGAGAATCCATCCATAAAAGAAAGCATCCTGTGCTTAGCTGTGCTATCAACCAAGATGTCGATGTGTGGCAGTGGGAAATCATCCTTTAGGCTTGCTCTGTTCAAATTGTAGAAATCAATGCACATGCGGACCTTTCTGTCTTTCTTCGGTACATGCACGATATTGGCTAGCCACTGTGGGTATTTTGATACCATGAGAAACCCTGCATTGTATTGCTTGATGACCTTGTCTTTCACTTTCAGCATCCATTCGGGTCGGAGACGTCTCAGCTTTTGCTTGACTGGCTTCATATCAGGGTAGAGAGGCAACTCATGCTCGACCAAATCAGTATCCAGACCAGGCATGTCCTCATATGACCAGGCAAAAATGTCTTGGTATGATCAAAGGAAGTCGATCATGCTTTTTCTTTCCTCAGGAGACAGTGATGTTCCGATTTTGGTTATTCTGGGAACCTCCTCAGTTCCTTGATTGACGTCTTAGGTCTCTTCGACAATGGGGGTAGGGGCATGCTCAAAGTTGGCAAATCGATCAAGGAGCTCATCGGGGAGCTCCTCGAGGGAACATCTTCGTCCAGACTCATGATCCCTACCTCTTCTTGTATTTCTATAAGGAAGGGATCGATTTCATGTAGGACGGGCATTTTGATTAAGGCATCCTTTCGTGGGACATTTTCTGAAATTTCAAATAACAATATTTTTAGGCTTTGGATTTTTTCAATGTTTTTGAGATTTTATATTTTTTCCATATTTTTGAGATTTTTATTTTCTTCGGAGACTGACCCTTGGCAAGGCAGGTTTGTGTGTATACAAGGTATTTCCTGCCAAGAGCTTCTCTCACTTTTTATATATATATATTTTTTGGGAAACGGGTGCCAAATGTCAGGCCACTCCCCGCTTCTAGGGTTTGGGGCAAAGATACCCAGTTGCGTACCTGAGGGGCCGCTTCTTTACTTGTTGAGATGGAGGGTGCTGACTAATATGGCTCATTGGAGTCAGCCTCCATCATATTGATCCCCATTTCGTCTGAGATCATGCCCTTAAATGATAACTCGATTTTATGGTGATTCACCACAGGAGTGGTTTGTTCAGATACCAATCGCCGTTCCTTGAAAAGGGATAACGCGACCAAGTCTATCTCCAAGCTGGGAAGGGAGATCTGGGGATTGGTGGGATGGACTAGGGCGTTGGGTCTGTGTGGGGTTAAATGGGCTGCCCCATTTCGGTCGATCTTTACAACCCCTGCGCTGACAAAGGAATCCCTGATGTGCGGCCTAGTGCGAGGTTTCTCCTCTATGTTGATTCCTCGAGCTCTTACAGCCGCGGTGACCCTGACTTTCTCTTTGGCCTCTCAGACCTCTTGCTCCATGGGCTTATATCCTAGCCCGAATCTTACTTTCTATCCCTTAGCCACAACTGGCTCTCTTCTGCCTTGTAATTTGGGTCCCAGACCCCTTCCTTTCTGATAGCCCCACTTTTGGAGCATTGCCACTGCCGCTATCATACCGCCTCCCATTTTAAACATGATGCCCTCAATGGGTTCTGGGAGTATTGCCGACACCTCGTACTCGAAACTGTGGAGGTCAACGTCCTCAGCGGTGTGTGGTATATCCAACATATTGGGTTTCTCCACATTGTTGGTGGCCTTTTCTTTCTCACTGTGCCCTTCTCCAATGATCGTGATAATCTTATGCCCAGATGGAAATTTGAGTTTCTGGTACAATGTGGAAGGTATGGCTCCGACTTCTTGTAGCCACGGGCGCCCCAACAATAGATTAAATGAGGATTTGATATCCATGACTTGAAACAAGATGGAAAAGGTCATTGGCCCTATCAATAGCTCAAGATCAATTTCTTCCATTATTTCTCTCCTGGAATTATCAAACCCTCTAGCGCTGGTTCTGGTGGGCCTTAACATGCACGGATCAACCCCAATCTTGGTGGCAGTTCTTAACGGGCATATATTCAATGCAGACCCATTATCGATTAGTACCAAGGGGATAATCATATTTCCGAACTTAACGGTTATATTTAAAGATTTTGAGTGGCTACCTCCTTCCTCAAGTAAATCGTCATCAGAAAATGAAATGGCATTTGGAGCCCTCACTTGACCAATTATCTGCCCGACTTCATCTGGGCTAACTTGAAGTGATACATGCGCATTTTTTAACGCCCCCATTAATGCTTGGAAATGGAGGGGGGATGTCATCAACAGATCCCATACAGTGATATGGGCAGACATTCTTCTCAGCTGAGTCTCCAGTATATGTTCTCGACTCATCTTCTCGAAGGGGTTCACCGCGCTGTCTTTCTTTCCTTCGGGTTGGGCCTGTGCTGCTACTTGAATTTCTGGCTGCTTTGATATCCTCCCTGATTTAGTAATAAAATCTACTGCCCCTTCTTAGTTGCTGCTTTCGGCATTGATATCTATTTATTCGTAGCTTAGCGGGACCTGATGAGGATCATATGTGGATCCAGAGAGTCGGAAGGATATGGCTGCCGGTTCTTGAGGTACTTATACTGTCGGCTCAGGAGGCGTGGGCAATACTTGACTCACCTCGGTGGCAGCGGGTTGGGTGGAAAGATTAGGCCAAATGGGGGTGGTGAAGCTTGAGGGTGGTGGCATTGGAGGGAAGGAGGTAAAAGTAGGCCATTGATAGCTAGTAGGTGCTGGCGACAGATGGGGGATCTGATGGGCCGTTAGGTAATTGACCAGGGTGGTGGAACTTGCCGGTGGTTGAGCTGGGTGTGATGGAGTGGGCGCAGGCCATTGATAACTGATGGGTGTGAGTGTTGGATTGGGGGCCTGGTGGCTTAAAGGGTAATTGATGGGGGTTGTGGTGTATGGTGGTAGTTGAAATGGGGTGGGCGCAGGCCATTGATGACTGCGGGTTTATAGGGTAATTAATGGGGGTTGTGGTGTATGATTGGTATGCATTGATATTTACATAATTGACGGGTGTGGTGGATGGAAAGTATGCCCGGAGATCCAAAGGTTCAAATTGTGGGGTCAAGTTGGGGAAATAATCTAACAAATTTAGGGGTTCAACTACCCCTATATTCCTCACTTCAACGTTTCTTAATAGTGGTGCTACATAACTCTCCCGATCACTGATATAATCAGATGGGTCAAATTCAAATTCCTCCTCATCTTCTATTATTCCGATGGTGGGTCTGGGACCTGCTCTTCCAGTAGGATGTGGGGGTAGTGGCACTTGGTGGATATTAGTATGTTGAGACGGTGCAGGGGGAATGATTTTCTCGGCATCGATTAAATCTTGGATGGCGTGCTTCAATGGGAAGCAATGATCAGTAGGGTGACCCGGACCCTGATGAAAATTACAGTGGGTATTTGGGTCATAGTTCTTTGAGATTGGGTGAGAAGGAGGTTGCGATTGGCGGATAGTCACTAATCCCTTTTCTACTAACAGGGGTAAAAGTACACTTAAAGATTGCCCTAGAGGTGATAAGACTCAGTCGTAGCGGGCTCTCCTCTGTTCCGGAGTCATTTACATTCCTTGCCCATTCCCCATTTTTTGCATCTGCTCAGGCCTAACTGGTGCTAGTGGGGCTGCCTGAAATTGAAACGAAGCAGTATTATTATTGGGCTTGGAGTTGGCTATGTTCTGGACATCACCCCCTGTTCTTTTCTCGTTCCTCTGCTCAGAAAATCTTCTGACCCCACTAGGGCCCCCTGAAGTATTCTTACTCAACCGCCCTTCCTTGATGGCATCCTCGTAGCGGTTGGCATTCCTCACCAAATCAGCAAAGTTGGTTTGCTACTGATATACCAAAAAGTCTGAAATCACTGGTAGAGTGTTCTTCAAAATCATCTCTATCTGTTCATCATCAGGTATTCTGTTCCTGACCTGAGCTGCCAATGCTTTCCATTACCCCAAGTAGTCGCTGAAGGTCTCGTTCTGATTCTGCTTCAAACGGGCCAAGTCGGACTTACGTGGCTCAATGTCTATATTATAGACATACTGTTCTTAAAAGAGATGCGTCAAGTCCCTCCATGTTTTCATCATAGACGATTCTAATGATGTGAACCATCTTAAAGCCGGCCCGGTCAGACTCTTTTGAAAGACTTTTATTAGTAGTCTTTCGTCCTCCCCGTATTGACACATGTCCCTGCAGTAGGACTTCAGGTGTGCAATAGGATTGCCCGTGCCATTATATTTGTCGAAGGCTGGCATTTTAAATTTGGGGGATAGGGGGACCTCAGCGAACAAACATAAGTCTGTGAAGTCTGTGGCGTGGATTTTAGCACCACCCATTTTCATCAGCTGCTTTTGTATTTTGTCTAGCTGTTCTTTCAGCTGCTCTGACTCTTTGGACACGGGGGTTGCTTTCTCGGCCGTCAGCTGGATTTCACTCTGGGCCACCAGGGGATGGGCAATTATGGGAGGGGGGTTGAGGCTGGTCAAAGCCCTAGCATAGGCCCCACTGTTTCTGATCTCGTCCTCCTCATATTGCTGATCTATGTAGGGTGCAGTGAGGACGAGATTCTCAACCTGTTGCTGCATGGGTTGGATGGGAATGACATGAGTGGTGGTTGGGTGAGCCCATTGGGGGTGAGGAAAGGTTTGTTGGGTGATGGGAATTTAATTTTGAGGTGGGGCCTGATAGGGCCATTGGGTATGGGGGAAGGTTTGGAGATGGCCTTGGGGTGTGGGGCCATAGGAGAATTGGGTTTGAGGTATGGCATGGGTTTGACCCAACTGTGAAGGTTGGGTTAAGTGTTGGGGGTATTGTGAAAGGTATGAGTGTGGGGTTTGGGTTTGGGCCATGAACCCTTGGCCATTTTGGGTCATGGGCCATTGATAGGTCTGGGCCATGGACCCTTGGTAGGTTTGGGCCACGGGCCCTTGATGGGTTTGGGCCAATGGGCCTGGGTAGGTGTGGGCCAAGGGCCCTTGGTGGGTCAGGCCCAAAGGGCCTTGATGGGCCTGGCCTAAATGGGCTTTGATGGGTCTGGCCTAATGGGCCCTTAGTGGGTCTAGCCCAATGGGCCTTGATGGGTCTAGGTCATGGGCCCTTGGTGGGTCTGACCCAGTGGGCCTTGATGGGTTTGGTCCATGGGCCCTTGGTGGGTCTGGGCCATGGGTCTTGATGGGTTTGGGCCATGGGCCCTTAGTGGGGTTGGGCCATGATCCCTTGGTGGGTCTGTCCCAGTGGGCCTTGATGGGTTTGGGCCATGGGCCCTTGGTGGGTCTGGGCCATGGGCCCTGGGTAGGCTTGGGTGGTGGGGTATTGGGTCAGGGGTCCTGGGATATGTGGAAAAAGGGGGTTTGGGCCAATGGGCCTTGAGGTATGTGAGAGTTTGGAGATTGGGCCATGGGGCCTTGGGGTAAGTGGGAAATGGGGGTTTGGGTGGTGTGGATTATGGGGGGTTGATGGGGGTCATGGGAGAGTGAGGCATGGAGATTAGCTAGGGTAAGGGAAGGGTTCATGGGCATGGGGTGTGAAGGAGGAGGGGGGGTGTTTTGAGAAGCCTTCCACATGGAATAGGTTTGGAACATCTCCTCCATCATGGTCATGGAGGAAGGGTTGGATGGAGATGGGGGTCTAAAGGGGTGATGGGGTATAGATGGAATGGAGGTGGTGGAATAATTGGGCATGACCCCGGTATAATCGGGTATGGCCACGGTAGGTGGGGGGGTATTAGGTGCATGAGGGGATGTATTGGGCATATTTTGGGATAATGGGGGGCATGATGAGGAGGGATGAGGAAAGTTGGGCATGGCCCCGGTAAAAAGGGGCATGACCCAGATGGATGGGGAATTTTGTGGGGGGTTGGATAGGGCGGGAGTGGTGTATGTGAATGTGGGTGGATCGGGTTTATAGGGGGATGATGGGAATTGGGGCATGGATGTGGATTGGGAAAATGGGTTTGGGTTTTGTATGGATGTGGATGGGAGATGAGTTGGACTTGGCATGGCTTGGGTAAAAGATGGAGAATGGGGGGTTGGGTTTTGGATATTTTGGGGGGTAGTGGTTGGGAAAATGGGGGTGCCAAATGGGCCGATAACGGTAAAAGGGGGTTGGGTGAGGGAGATGGTGGAAAAGACTTCTCTCGAATGGGAGTAGGTTGGAGAATGTGGAGGGGATGAGTTGGGATCGGCGTAGGCCGAGTCCACTACCCATGACATTCTTTGAGAGCGGGTCGGGTAAGGGTGCCTTGGATGAGGCCCAAATATCCTCCTCCTTCTTCCCCTACGGGATGACGGAGGGCAAGATGATGCCGTTGTGCCGGCACCACAAACTATATATATAATTTTTTGGGTTTTGATTATATATATATTTTTGAATTTTATGAAAACTTTTATTGATGAAAAGGTTTCGAGGCCTTGGAATTCCCTTTTCAGGTGGCTCTGTACCTTAATTCAAGACCCGCGGCGATGATTCTGATGCACTTTGGAAGAATCGAAGGAGAACCTTCGATCTATTGAAGGCACAAAAATCGAGGCAAATGACCCAATCCCCCAAAATGAGCCAAAAAGAAGTTGCCTTCTCTTGACCGGCGGGGGCGTATTGGGTGTCGGAGATGGCGGGGCCTAAACAAGGCACTATGCACATTGATCGAGGAACTTGGGAGGTGGAAAGGGCCAAGGACTCGGGCTGGGTGTTGCTAAACAGACCTGGCGCAACTAATACTTGCGCCCAGGTTGCAAGGGAGAAATTTTACACTAGCGCAACTATTAGTTGCGCCAAGGTAAAATCTTGGAGTTTAAAGCTGGCGCAACTATTAGTTGCGCTAGTTATAAATTCCAGCTTTTTGTGCTGGCGCAACTAATACATGCGCCAGCCAAAAATAGATGCTCCAGAATTTTTGACAGCAGCCACTGATGCCCGAAATGAGTCTCCTTTTTTAGTTTTTGTGGAAGCTAGGCTTCCGGGAACTGAACAGTTTTCTTAATGATCAATTCTCTCGTTAGCGCACCTAAAGGTTTTGAGTCCGGTATAACTTGCTAACGCGCTCCCCAAGGGTTTTAAGCTTCGGAATGGGAACCCACCCGATATACCTCTAGCGCAAGTGCTTTCTCAAATACTAGGTGGTCTAGGACTTTTCTGGATCATCACTACTAGGGGCTGCCGCCATACTAAGACTCGGGTGTTTGTATGTGTGCCTAATCCAACCCCTTTTAAAAATCTAACCCGCAAAACAAATTAATTAAGCTCCCTAACTTGGTTTAATTTTAAATTTTTTTTCAAAGCTTTTCTCTTTTTTTAGAAGTTTCCTTTAGTTCAAAGACCGGGGGTGATTATCCCATGCCGCTACTATGGGCCGGCGTCCACTGGTGGAATATGAGTGCACAAGTAGGCTCGTCAATCGGCTAAGGCACTTTAAATGACAGAAATCTAAAGAAATTCAAAGACAAAGCTCAAGTAGGCCGGCCAATTGGCTAAGGCACTAAAATGAAGGAAAAGAAAGGAAAATAAAGACTATGCGCAAGTAGGCCCGCCAATCGGCTAAGGCTCATAAATGACGGAAAAGTAGGGGTAAGTAAAACTACTTAATCGAAGGGGTGAGTAAAAAAACAGCAAAAATAAACTAAAAACACAACAATAACATGTTAGTAACAATAAAAAAAAATAAGGCCAAGTTCAAGGGAAAGCTCTACAAGCTAATCCCCAGCAGAGTCGCCATTTGTGCAATCGTGGGAATCGGGACGATCCCGTCGCGACGATGCGCTCTCTAACGATAAATATAGAGTCGCTACCCGGAGCTTTTGGCGTCCCGGGATACCTAGTTCATTTTTATGAGCACCGAAGTGCTAAAAATATGACTTTGAATCCGGTCCACACCAAAGGCTCTTGGGTAGGGGCTTTGATTATCGATCGGGAAGGTGTTAGGCACCTGATCAATCTGCTTAACGCGGTCTCTACTAATGGCCAAAAATAAAATAAAGTAGAAGCAAAGAAAATGGTTCCCTCTTGCCCAAATGGGCCTCCAATCCTATTTGTGCCCCTCCATTCCAATCGAAAATTCGGCGGCGTAACGACACGAATGAAAGAGTAGGGAATGCCGAAAATAGATACGAGAAGAAAGGGGAGAGCCGGAGCCCTCGGGCCCTTATAGCACCGTAGGAGAGCCTTGTGTGGCTTGCTTTAATGAGCTCTTAAAGGCTTTGTATGGTGGAAAATGGGATTCTAACTCCTAGGACTTGAAGCTAAGAGGTAGGAAAGGGAGGCTAGGGGATCACACACGCCTAGGCTAAGGGTTTTGGATGCAAGAACAAGCTTGAAATGAGGTTGGGAGGTTCTGAAATTTGGGTGAAAATAGTGCATAAAAGGGAGGAAGAACTTCTCACTTTGAGCTCTTTCTCTCTTAAGAAAATTTCTCAACCCTTAAACCAAGGGGAGGGGGGCTCTATTTATAGGAAATGGGTAGATTAGGAGGCTATTTAGAGGCTAAGTAAGATTAGGAATTAGGTAATGGGTCATCTAAGGTTTCCTAAGATTTTAAGAGCTTGGAAAGGTGTGAAGGATCCTCCAATGGTGGATGATGGGGTGAGGCCTTAAGCCACTTAAGGGGTTGCAAATAGGTAGTGAATGGGTGCAACAGAACTATCAAAACATACCCCAAAGGTCAAGGTGGTCAATAAGTCAAATCCCAAACATGAAATTCGAGGCAAAACCCAATAGTCACTGTTCATATGCCTGGCGCAACTATTATTTATGCCAGGCAAATGTACAGTAAAACAGTGTTGAATAGTAGCCTGGAAGTTGGCCTCGCGAGGGGTGGGGGGACCCATTTATACCTGGCGCAACTATTAGTTGCGCCAGGCAAATCCAGGGGGAAAATGGCCTGGCACAACTATTAGTTGCGCCAGGCAAAAATCCCTCCAAAAGAGCCCGATTGGCAAATGGTCATAACTTTTGATATACAACTCCGATTGAGGTGATTCTTAGCTCGTTGGAAAGCTGGAGAAGTCCTCTTTCTAATGATATAGACTAGATATCAATAAAAGACCTCAGCTAGTCCTAGTGCACCACTCTTCATCCATTACCCGGGAAGGTTAGGTTTAGGATTCGAAATGGTTCTAAGGGTCGGGATTGGTTTCTAAAGATTTGGGGTAGGTTCCTAAGGGATCTAGGGTGATTCCTAAGGGTTTCATACATGCCATCAAAAGCTTAGAATTACACCTCTCTCGAAAGGTGTTTCGATCGGGCCTTGGGCCAAATTTGGGTGTCTACACAACAATAGGGCCTTGTGTGGTGTTTTTTGGTCTAAGGACCCTTTCAACCTCAGGATTTGGAGGTTCCAACTTAGGGTTAAGGGACCTTCTTCCAAGCATACACACACAAATTCAACAGGTAAAGAAAATGATCACAGCCCAAAACAAAATTTTCAAACCAAATTAACAACTAATAAGATTTGCACTAAACTAATGACAGGGAATTTAACATTACGAGACTGAGTTTTAGGGTAAAAGAAGTGCAAACAGAGCTAACTAAACTCCAGCTGCAGCTCTAGCTTTTCCCTATTACTGTTGTCCAATTCTGCAAAATTCTATAAAAAAAATTAGTAGTACTTTTTAGTCTCTTTAAGGCACAGCTATAAAGAATTTTCTAGACTAAAATATATATAACTCAGGTCTACTAAAAAGATCAATGTCCCCGACAGCGGCGCCAAAAACTTGGGGTGTATTTTCATGTCTAGGTGCTGATGTTATTTAAGTGATGAGATGGTAAAATTAGAATGCAAGAGTGGAGTGAAATGATTATGAAAACATTAACCAAAAGTACACACAGCCTGCATGATACAGGGCTATTATAGTAAGTTTTAAGTAAGTGAAAGTTTGTCCCACAGAGAAATTGATCTAAAATCTAAAATGGGCTATAATAGTAGGCCTCCAGATCTAGCAATCCTAAAGAAAGGGAGTTGGGTGTCACAACTATACTAAATTACCTACTAAAAAGAAAAGAAATAAAGTGCAGTCCTATCCTAAGAAAGAGTTATGAAGAAAGTGGTGGTGGTGTATTAAAATAAAGATAAAATGGTGGGAAGTAAACTACTAGGCTAAATTCATATAAGTTTTTGTAACTCAGATCTAGATCTGCTTCTGTAGGAATCCTTGCTAATGTGCTATCAAAAACCTCAGCAAGAAAGAAGAATCCAACTCACTTTTGTGATTCAACTTAGTCCCTTAAGGCTATAACCTGTCTACTTTAATGGTCACAGACTATCCAATAGGGAGGATTAAAGCACAAGAAGAAAATCAGAAAACTAATCTGATTAAATGGAGTTGATTGATCTTAAGGCTATAACCCGTCCGCTCAAATGGTCACAGATTATCCAATAGATGTCTTCCACCCAACTGATCAAATAAGAACATGAAAACTATTCCAGACACTATTTTTGCCAGGCTATAAGCCCCCTAGATATGTTACAGATCTGACAGGCATTCATAGGAATTCCAACCCATAAGGGACTTAAATGCAGCTGATCATTACTGCTAAAGGCCTGCAATGACTCAGCCCTCAAGTCTGCAATCACTACATAAAAAGTCAGATCTAACATTTGATATTGGTCAAGTAACACAGAGGGGAGCAAGTTCTTGCAACAACCTCTCACCAGGCTACAAGCTCAAGTGCAGAGGAGAAGAATCCTTCTCAGATCTGGACTTGGAATCACCCTAGGGCTTTGGTCTATCCACTTAAATGGTCACAGGCTATCCACAGAGGTTATCCTCACCACAGAGGTTTGAGAAGGAACATGTAAACTGGTGCTGCCACCATGGTCCCAGGGCTACAAGCTCAAGCTTCCATGGGCTTTTCAATCAACCTAAATCCTAAATGCATGCTATAGCTTGAATAAAACTACTAGCGAATAGGAAAATAACAGATTGAATGAACATTTAAAGTACAAATTCTCTTGATCAACATTCCCTACAATGCAATTTCTCAAGGTAACAATCTTGTGCACAACTGCTCAACCAAAGATCCCCAAGATTACATGACCCATTATAAAACTAAATAAAACTATACCTAACTGCTTATAAAAATATTTAGCCAGCAAGTGCTGGGCTAAGAGAGAAGAAAAATGAGAAAAAGAAGTGATCAAATCCTAACCTTAGCTTGCTTGAGCTCACAGCCTACAGAGGTTGAAGGAGAGATCCTATTCTAAGTTATAAGTACAACTTATATACTCAGTCCCTAATGCCTTGGCTCAGAGAAGAGTAAACCCTAATTTTTCTAGCAGATGTGACACTGTTACAACTCTTGGATGCCTTGGGATGTGTGCCTTGAGATTAAGGCCTCGAGATGTGTGCCCTAGACCTGGGGCAATCCCCAAAAGGTCCTTGGAGTTAAGACTGAGAAGTGGATAGCCCGAGCTTTACGGGGCTGGCTTTGGTTCATTAATTCACTCGTGTAGGTGGGATTTGGATAATCGTACAGCTGCTCTGCCTTGCAATGCTATCACGAGGGTGAGTTGCACTGCTTGCCTTGCTCGCATAATAGAGCTTCAGAAGTTCCTCTCACGAGGGTGTCTTCTATATATTAATTTTGTCACGCAGTTGCTTTTTGCTCTTTAATTTCTTCGCGCAGCTTGCAGAGTCCTCGCTAGGTAAGAATTAGCTTGGAAGGTTTGTTCCCTCGCGCAAGTGGGCTTTGCATTATAGCTCGACTGCTTTGGCTTTGAGTGAACTTGCGCAATAGGGCTTCAGAATTTCCTGTCGCGAGATACTCGCGCAGATGCCTTCCCATCTCGCTCAATACAGGGTTAAACTTCTAGGCGCACGAGAGCTGCGCGAGATAGTTTTTGGGCATCTCTCTCTTCCAGAGCCACGCGAGAACTTCGCGAGGTTGCTGTTGCTGTTTGTGCAGATTGGTCTCGCGAGGCTGTGCGTGTGGTTTCTTTAAAGCTTGATCCTTGTGAGAGTTTCAAGAGTTCTTTAAGTGTTGATTGCAGCTGAAGTGCGCGACTGCTGCACGAGAGATTGCTTTGTGATAATCCCTTCATTGAGCTGTGTGACTTCTTCACGAGCTCTAATGTGTTGCATGTAACATCACCGCAAGGGAGCCTTGCTGCAGCTTTAGCCATGTGAGGCATCACCTCAATTATGCGAGATAGCTCATTTGTTGCTTTGCTGCTATGCACATGCTTCTGTTGCAGCTTCCTCCACTCTCATCTATACTTCTTTCATCTGTTAGACTTCCTTGGTTCATCATGATATGCAAACTAGTCACCATGGTGTGTACCACCATGGTGTTTCATCAATCTCTGGCTCAGCTGTCATCCTTTGCTTGAATTCCCTCTCTTCTTGGCACCAAAGGCATGAACTTTATGTTAAGCTGCACAAGTTATTACTAATCTATAAAACAAGCTAAGCAAGAGTTATTAGTCAGCTTCAAGGTCCAGCAAAGGCTAGGTTAAGAGGTAAAAAGTGATACTTTTCAGTAAATAACACTTGCGCATTTACATTTCTCATAATAATATTCCATCAGTGGACGCCGACTCTTAGAGGCGGCACAGGATTATCACAACCCGTTTTTGAACAATAAGCAAACTCTCCTTTTAAAATTGAATGTAAAATTAAACCTTAAAAGTGAACTAAGGGATTTAATTCATCTTTTGCGGGGGTAGATTTTAAAGGGTTGGGAATTTAGGCTGCGATACAAACATCCCGATTCTTAGTACGATGGCAGCCCTTAGTGGTGATGATCCCAAAAAGAACCACCCCATCCAGTATCTGAGAAGGAGCTTGCGCTGGAGGTATATCGGGTGGGTGACCGATCCAGTTACAAAGCTTAAAACCCTGGGAGGGTGCGTTTAGTATCCCCGAATCAGCCTTGTTTCCCGAGGTTCAGAAAGGAGGGACTTGGAATAACAAAGAAAATCAGTCCCCAAAAGCATCGCTTCCAGAAAACCGAAAAAAAGAGGAAACCAATCTCGGGCTTGCTGTTTGCTGTCAAAATATAAATATATATCTTGTTTGCCTGGCGTGTGTAATACACACGCTAAGCCAACTTTTCCCGGTTTTGCTCTAGCGTGTGTAATACACATGCTAAACCAACCTTCTTTAGATTTTGCCTAGCGTGTGTAATACACATGCCAAGCCAAAATCTCCATATTTTCGCCTATAGTATATACTACACACATCAAGCTTATTTTGGTTGTGCAGCCAAAATCTGAGGCCTTTTTCTCACTTCCCCGAGTCCCTCACTTAGCGGTTTAGTGCCTCTAATAAATCCCTACACCCAATATGCCCTCGCCAGTCAAAAGAGGTCACCCTCTTATTGATTTTTTCAAGGGATTGGGTTATCGCATGGATTCCCGTGCCTTCACTTAGAACCAAGGTTCTCCTTTGTTTCTTCCGAAGTGCGTCGAGATCCCGTCGTGGGAATTATTTGGGGTGCGAATGCCACCTGAAATGGGAATTCTAAGGCCCTGGAACTCATCCTAAAAAGGCTTATTTGCTTTATCCAAAAATAAAAAGATCAAGGAAAAATCAAAAGCCAAAAAGAGAACTCGTGGTGCAGGCACAACGGCATTGCCTTACTCTCCGTCATCTAGTAGGGGGAGGAGAAAATTTTTAGGGCCCCACCCGAGGCATCCATACCTAACCCGCCACCAAGCCATATCGTGGGTAGTTGATCCAGCTTATGCTGATCCCGATTCATCCCCGCCATATTTCTCAACTCATTCCCACATGGAAGAAATCCCCATTCCATTCGCCCAACCCCCATTTACCGTCACCAAACCCTTCGGTGCACCCCTCTTCCCCTCCACCTCAAACCAAAATTCACCCCTCTCTCCCCCATATCAACTCAAAACCCACCACATTTTCCACCCCATTCTTCCTCCACCACCCAAAACTTATCCCACTTCTCTTCCACATCTAACATGCCCAATTTCCCCATATCTTTCCAAAATCCAACACCTCATTCCCCATCGTTTTTCCAAACCATACCCCATTTTCTCATACCTTCCCAAAATCCAACACCCTCATTGTCCCAATCCATGTCCAACTTTCCCCTATCAACATCCATCCAACAAACACCCTATTTCCCTCTCACATCCACTCCACATACGACCAATTTTCCCTCCACATTAGCCCAACATACGCCACAATTTTACACATCTCCCATGCCCAATTTTCCCACATTCACCTAAACCATGCCTAATTTCGCTTCCACACTCTCTCCAAATACACCCCATTTCTCCCATACACCTACCCAAAATACATCTATTATTTCCACATCCACCCATACCATGCCCAAATTTCCAAATCCACCACATACACTCCCATCTACCTAGGTCATGCCCAATTTTTCATCTACCCAAGTCATGACTAATTTTCCCCCATCTACCCAGGTCATGCCCATTTTCTCCCATACATCCTTCTCATCAAATGAACCATCCGCCTCCGCTGCCACACCCGATTCCATGGACATCATGCAAGAAATGATGAACACATTCATGGCATGGAGGGCCTCCCAAAACCACCCTAATCCACCCCAAATGCCCAACCCTCAGCATACCCTCCAAAATTTTCATACTTCCTTGCCCCAAAACCCTAATCAATCCCCCATTATCCATACCATCCAAGGCTCCCATCAACCTTGAGACCATTTGAGGGCGACCTCAAGGCCTAATGACCCAGATCCAAGCCCATCAAGGCCCAGTGGCCCAGACCCAAGCCCACCAAGGCCCAATCCCCTAAGCCCATCAAGGCCCAATACCCCAAGCCCATCAAGGCCCATTTCCCTATACCCCAGCCCATCAAGGCCCATTGCCCTATACCCAAGCCTATCAAGGCCCAACATCCCAAGTTCACCGAGGCTCCAACCTGAGAGCCCCATTTACAAACCCTTCATCATTTCCCCAATATCCCACATTTACGTATACCCAACAGGCCCCCATTCTCCCTCAAATAAACCCAATCCCCCAATCTGACATAAGTCCCATTCATCCACATTCATCACACCCGCACCCTTCTCAATATAGGGATCTATCCCATACCATCAACCATCCCCAATTTACCCATTCTCTCATCCCCCAACCCAATCAAAAAAATTCTTATCAACCCCTATGGCCTCATCAAGCACCTGCCCAACCCAGTTAGAATTAGCAAAATAACCTCACCCTTCCATCACCGTATGTTGATCAACAATACGAGGAAGATGAGGTCAGAAATAGTGGGGCCTATGTAGGGGCATTCACCAACTTTAATCCCCCACCACCCACACATAATTCATTAAGCCATCCAAAGCTGAAGGAGGCAGCCTCTTGAGGAACATTGACCCCACCATCCAGAATTGACATTGAAAGAATAAATGGATAAAATCTAGAAGCAGCTAATGAAGTTAGGGGGAACCGAGATTCATGTCACAGATTTCTTAGATCCGTGCCTTTTTGCTGAGGTCCCATTGCCACCCAAATTTAAAGTACCCACATTTGATAAATATAACGGCATGGGTATGCTGGTGCACACTTTTTCTGGGTTCCTCTCGGTCCCCGTTGAATCAGTGGCTCCAATTTTGTCTAAGTGGACTATAGCGATGCAGTGTTTGGAATAGTGGAGGTAAAGATAAATAAAAAAAGGTTTTTTTTCTAAAAAGATTCTTAGTTTGTTGCCATCACCAGCTGTAAATATTTATCGACGCTGCAACACGTCAATGATCACCCTTATGAGCGGGTATGGGTTACTTCTATACTGAATCGTCCGCCTACGAATGTCAGCAGCTGTGTCTTTTCCTTATAATTTAGATAGTTTAATTTTCCTTTTATTTCCCGTTATTGTTATAGTTCTAGTCAGTTTAGACTTCCTTGATTCTATTATGAATGTAGCTATGAATTTGTTGGAGTGAGTGGATCTATTATAATATTATAATCCCATTAGGGGTCTAATTAATTTAGTTTCCTAATCTTATTGAAAGTTTAACTAATTTAAGTGTCCTGATACTACTAGAAGTCCGGTTGTGATCAGGTTTCCTAATTATGCTAGGAGTGCACACACAGTAGTCTTGATGAAACTCTAATAAAGTCAAGCATGCTAGTTATACTGAGATTCAAAGTAGAGCAAGTATTCTAGTTGTATTGGAATTCTATCTAAATCAAGTATAACAGTCTTACCAAAATTCTAATCGAGATAGAAAACTAATTTTACTGAAACTCTAATTTAAGCAAAGGAATTAATTTTATTACAATCTAAATAAAACAAATAAACTAATTTGATTAAAAATCTAATTAAAATAAATAAACTAATTTAATTAAAATTCTAATTAAAGCAATTAACTAACTATACCAAAAATCGAATTAAAGCAATGAATTAATCATACTAAATTCTAATTAAAACAAGATATTAATTGATTAAAACCTGATTTAAAGAAATTAATCGATCACACTAATATCTAATTAACTTAATTAATTATGCTGAAATAAAATAAATCTACCAATTAATTATACTAAAAATATAAGAAAAAGCAATTAATTGATTCTAGAATTCCTAAAAAAAAAAAGGTTTTGGGCCCACTATGTTAAAGAGGATTGGCCTCGTTCTCAAGTACCCTCCGCAAACTCCCTTAGGCAAATCGGATAGCTGAGATTAAAGATAGATTGAAGTTTAGACCGTAAAATAGTATTTTAGGCTTTTCAGAGTCGATTTCGGAATAATAATTATGAATTAAATTATGAACTAGAATTCTAGAAACTAAAATTAATATTTAGGATTTTTAGAGATATTAAAATAAGAAACTAAAATTTAAATTTAAATTTCTAGGATTGAATTCGGGTCCGAAATCAGAAAATCAGACCGTATGATTAAGGACTGGTTCTAGAGTCTAAGATCTAAAAACAATAATTAATGATAGGACTGGAAATTAAGATTTTAGAACAGAATTAAAGCCTAGGGTCGGTAAATTAGACCGTCAGATTAAGGACTGGTTCTGAATTCTGAACCATATATAGATAATGTGCGGTCTAAAAAGGGTGCTACAGTCTCGGACTAAACATTAAAATCTAATAATTAAAACTAAGAGAAATCCTAAATCTATAGGCTAGAAGTTATGGTCGGAAACTAAAAATTAAATTTTTACCTAGGTCGGGGCTACAGAGAGAAATATCGAAGATTCGAAGCTTGAATTTTAAAATCATGATTAGGTTGCTCTATGGGTTTATCCTCGAAGTTCTGTGGTTTCAGAATCCCAAAAAAATCTATTCTCTCTCGAAAATTGCCAGTCTCTTCGGGCAAATTAAGAAAAAAAATCTTTTATAGGTTTTTCTTCAATTACGCGTCAGTCTCCAGGCACTTAATTGCTTTGAGTCAGTCACTGACTTAGTGAGCTACCGGCTGACTTGCTCAGCGAGTTTCCTAGTCCTAATAGCGTTAGGGCTAATTGCGCGCTTGTTAGTACGTGCGCAATCCGATTAAGCGTTTCTTCAGAAGCGCTCAATCAAGGAAACTTAGGGGTCAAGGATTGTGAGGCTAGGTCGGGTGTAAGCCAATTGTGCGCTGGTGGTGGAGTGCTCAATCTGGTCGTGCATCTGATTTCAGGTGCGTGATCGAGTCTCAAGATGGTCTGGGAAAGGAAGTTTGGTCTGAAAGGGGGACTGATTACGCACGTGCGATTTGCCGTGCAATTGAATTGAGCGCGTGGTTTTAAGCACTTAATTCGGGGTTGTCCAGGTTTGGTCTCTAGTATGAAATGCAAGACTATTGTTTTAGTCGGCATTTTGATTATATACTATTATTTCAATATATAGTCTCCCTACGTTGGGATCTGAGCCATAGAGTTATTGTTTCAGCCTGTGTCCAGCCATGTACTATTATTTTAGTGCATGGTTCCCAATTAGGGTCATAAGGTCAAAGGTTGATCGAACAAAATTATATATTCTGAGAGGGCAAAATGGGGGTGTCTACAGATGCCCCTCTTCGGCCTGCGCTTGCGAAGTAAGAACACGTCGAAGAAGTAGACACCCCTCATTCGAGATGTCTTCTCGTTTCTCTTGGGAAATCATAAATATGAACTGGTGATGCTGATATGACATGCTTGACTTTCTTATCTATTAATGCAAGCAAAAATAGAGCGTTTGAAGGGAAAATGGTAGCTGTCGAAGGGTACATTTTGGGTCTGTGAGTGCATGGCACATCCTGCCGCATGGCGGGGGCTAACAGAGAGATTTTACATAATCAAGGTATCGGGGCATCAATCAAATATCCAAAACAAGGTCTAGGGACCGATAATAATAAAATAAAAAATCATGTAATATCGAAGGCTTTTGCATGTCATGTCAGACAGGGCGCGTCATTGCTCACACCAATGCACATCAGGCATTCCTTTTCCAATAGGCGTTTATAAGTTCTTAGATTAAATATACTCAATGTTCAGTTTCTCAGGGGAATGACTGGTTTGGGCTGGTAATTGAGGTGGGTCTTGTGAGGTGTGCTCGATTAAATTCTGCGCAGTGGCGCGTGCACTTGATTCATCAGGAGTCGGCCTCTAAGTTGGGAATTCTAGTGCTAATGTGTTTGAACAACCGATCCTGTGTAGTGACATATGCGCTTGATCTAATTCTGTGCAGTGGGATATGCACTTGATTGCGAGTTCGGGGGTTGGCCTGTGAGTTGAGTTTCTAGTTCTAATGTGTCTGAACAAATGATTATGTGCAGTGGCGTATGTGCTTCATCCAATTCTACGTAGTGGGATATGTGCTTGATTACAAGTTCAAGCAGTCTTAGGAGTTAAAGGTTAGGTTCAAGTATAATTTATTGTGCATGGGTGATGGGGTGCTTAATCAGTTATTTTTTTTTTTTTAGTATTTAAAGAAAGGTGAGTTGGGTTTATTTATCTTGTTGCTTTATTCTTCTTTTCTTCTCTTTTATTATTATTATTTTTATTTTTGAAGTAAGAAGATTTGAAATTTTAGGAGTTTTGAAAATTTAAAATTTTAGGGATTTTAACTTAAGATCAATTAGGTGGTAAAACGGTGGAAAATGTGACTTCCGAGATGTCGCTGAGTAGATCCATCGGTATGGAATTTATGAACCTGACCATTATTGTGGTTGTTAAGATGACACTTGGCATGCTGAATACACCATCTAACCTTCTCGATGAGTACTGATGATTATCTCTTATGGGAGGATTACAGTGATTCGCGAGTCGAGAGAGACGGGTTTTGAGAATATTTGACTTAATCATAACTAACTATATACTTATGAGGAATATCGAGTAAAAAAAGAAAAGAAAGTGAGTAGTACTTACCTGGGGGTGATACTTACCTAGATTGCGCGTAGTTTGTACGGTCTGGTGGCGCTGTAGTGTCCTGATGGGACTTTGGAGATTTCTCCTCTTCAGGTCTGCTGTGGCAGGGCTTGGCGGTTGTGATGTCTTGTCTTGGGAGAAATGATGTCGCGATGGGACCTGGGGATCAATTAGGGAGAGAGAAAGTCTTATGCCTTAGCGATGGGACATGATCAATCTTTTCCTCTTTTCTTCATACGGTATGGCATGTGCTATCGAAGCTTTTTTTTTTAGGTAGTGATGTTCGCGATGGGATGTAGACTGAGCGTAGTTAGCGGTGGCGTGCTGGTGGGATATTTGCGCAATGGGACGTTGGTGTCTTTCTTTGGCATATCTTGGGTTATAAAAGAAATCACGTTGTGGTTGCGTCGTGATTGGTTTCGTCTACAGGCGGTTTGCTTTTGGCTTTTCATGATGGTTCATGAGGATATGGTTAATTTATCGAGATGGGATTGGATATTGATGTGATATCGCATGCGTACATGTTATCGTGATGGGGATGGGTGCTGTTAATGCTTCTTTCTCATATAAGGGTATACGATGGGATTGATGAGTAAGTCCCTTTTTTTGCCGGTAGGAACAGCCTATGAGGCTACGCGATGGGATAAAAGAATTTTGGCTGCGATGAGATAAAAGAGTCTCGACCGTGGTGTGATAAAAAGGTATGAGGGTGTAGATTTCTTCCAAAGTCAGGTATTGCGCGCCTGTTTTAGGTTGCTCAATGAGATTACGCGCCTATTTTAGGGCATGTGATTTTAGGCTTGAGGGGCTATTTACGTGTGTGTATGTTTGTGTGTGATCGTATTATGCGATATAATCGAAGAGTGTGATCGAGGCATCACCAAGTCAGTGTACGGGTGACCTTTAATATTGCGCGGCCGGGGTTGGCCATTTGATCAGGTTGTGCGGTCTATAGATTGCGCGTGATCGGAGCGTCGCGCCATTGGCGCGGGCGATGGTTTCATTGGGTGCACTTGGGTCATAGCGTGTGTTTTAGATTATCTGCAGCGTGCGTAGCACGTGATCGAATTAAATGCATGTGCACTGGCGCGTGATTAAGGCCGTACTCTATATAAGCGAGGAAGATTTCATTTATTCTTCATTCTCTGGTTTAGTCTTGAGTTTTGACCTTTTTCTGGATGTGTTGTGTTCTAAAATTTATATTTTAGTGATATCTAGTGATCTAACCGTCCGATTGCGATGTCATTTCTTTCTATAATCATTATTTCGCGTGATCTTCATCCTGATGTGATGCTTGTGGATGCCATTATTCTGAGAGTGGGCGGTATTAGGAATGAAGGTGCTTGTCTTCACATCGGTCCTTCTTAGGAGGTAGTGAACGCAGCGTTGAGGACACGGCGGTGGAGGAGGTGAAGATAGCGGAAGAGAAGGACTAAAAAGTGGTGGGATGTGTTTTCCAACCAATGCTCCCTAAAGTCTCTGATTGGACGTTCAGAGCGGAATCTGCTCCTCGCTTCGTCTCAGTTTTGAACTCAGTCTTCATTTTGGGTTGTAAATTTAAGTTTTAGGTTTTCGTTTTGGGTTGTAAATTCAGGAGGTATGCCTCCGGTGATACTTGTGAAACTTTTGATTTATGAATAAAGGGGCATTTCTTTTTGTTTTGTTGTGCTTGTTTATTTGTTTAAGCTTATTAGCGGATTAGTTGGATTCATTTGACTTGTTTGACTTATTTTAGAATTTAATTTAGCTTGGAATTCAGTTTATTTTATGGGGTTTGTTTTAGTGGGTTTACTTGGTTCTGATGGGTTTGGTTTGTTGGGGGCATTTTTTGGTCCTAAATAGGCTAGGGTCTCACTTTAGAGAGTTTTTTCTTATTCAAAGTTTTGTATGGTTTAAGGTTTGATTTGACTTGAGTTTTGGTCTTTTGTTTGATTCCACACGAGACTTAAAAGGTGTGAGTTTTCAAAGGTTCTAGATAGGTGTTAGGTGTTTTAATTCTATTGGTTTATCCATTTTTGAGTGGATTGGTGTTTCTTAGGAGGCTAAGTGTTGTACGATTATTGGTCCGTCTAGGTTTTTCATGGATTGTGGTCCTTCAAAGGGGTTATGTGTTTTGTTTAGATTTAATTAGATTGAAAAGGTTTAAAGGAGTGACACTTGTCATTTGGTAATTTAAGAGGTATAGTTTATAAATGTGTGAGCTAAAAGTTTTGGGTTCTTGTTGTTTTAAATTTTATTTCAAGTTTGGGATTAAAAGTTTTGGGACATTTTTGTTTATTAATGTCTTTTCTTCCTTTCTCTTTTATTTCTCGGGTATTGAACCTGAAGATATTATATTTATTAAGCGAATTCTTGAGAATGGGCAGGATTGGGAATGCAAGGTAGCAGTCGAATTGCTACCATGCTAAGGGAAGAGATGGAGGAGAAAAAGGTGGTAGAAAGGAAACCCAAGGATATGGCAGGGTCAGAATTCTCGTGACTTATGCCTATTTTTCCTCGGTAGGCTCTACAGATCTCGTATTAGTTGCTCTTCCTTGTTATGGTTTCCAAGGTGAGCTTTAAGGGCGGATCCTGCAGGTCCTGGGTGGCTTTCCATGAGCCACTCTTTCTTTTCTGCCTGCTCAAGGCAAGGGGAAGAGGTTATTACAGCTAGAATTTGTTCAGGGTGCTTCCACCCTTCAGGCTTCTCCGAGATCTCTAGTTTCCTGAATAAATTCAGATTCTGGCATTGCCTGAGCGTGCTAGTTTTTTAAAGTTTCTTGTTTTAAGTTGTATATTTAGAGGGTATGCCCTCGGTGTATTTTATAATTATTTTATTTATTTATGAAGAGATTGTGATTTTAATTTCTTTTATAAATTCTGGTTTAGTTTATTTTGTCACTTATTTGATTTGTTTTGAGTGCGAGGTTTACTTGTTTCACTTATTTATTTTGGATCGGAGCATGTTAGGAGCATTTTTTTTTGGTTTAGCTTAGCTTAGTTTCAAGTGAATGAGTGATGAGGGGCATTTTATTTAGTTTTTATTTAGTCTTGGTACTAGTTGGAGTGTGTAGGTGATGTTGTGGAATTTTTTTTTATTATTGGTTTGGTCTGGTGCATTTTCTTTTAGCCGTCGGGGTGGATATTTCCTTAAGTCTGGAGTGTTTTGGGATCGGGCTTAACAAGGACATGGTTTAAGACTGATAATTAGTATCGGAGATCACCCAATTCAGGGCTGTGAACACACTATTCTGGCCATTTTTTTGTGTTTCTGGGGAATTGTGCGCTTCACTCCGAACTCATAAATTAATTGCGTGCCACAGAGTGGACGTGCGTTTAGAGAGTCAGAAGGTTATTAAGCGCCAGTTTCTTGTCGTTTGACTAAATTAAATGTAGGATACCGGTCGCGTGATTAGGGTGGTGGCTGGTCACTGTACAGGTGACCATTGGCATTCACACGCCATTGTGTGGACGCTTGAAGTGATTATGCGTTGAGTAGGCTGCGCGCAACTAGATGGTTGGGCTAGTTTGATCAGGCGAAGATTTGTTTGCGTGCTTAGGATCGGTCGTGTGGTCCAGATTAAACTCGATGCAATGGTGCGTGATTGATTTAAGCGCTTGGATTTAAGCGCGCGATTTAGCGGTGTCTTATAAACAGTTCAAAAGTTTTAATTTTTGTCGCGCGATCCATGCTAGTCTTCGATTCTTTGTTTCCCTATTCGTTTGTGCTCTAATTTTTGTATTTTCATGATATCTCGCGATCCGGTCATCCGTTTCAGGCATCGTTTCTTTTATTCTCTTTAGTTTTTCAAGCTCTTCGTTCTAGGATGGAGTCTGAGGGTGGTGGTAGGCACAATATTATCATTTCTGAGTTGGAGAGGATGTTAGGGGCGGAGATGGGTGAGACTTCCAAGGCTCGGATCGACATTATCGAGGAGGTGGATGTCAGGGAGGTAGTTAGAGAGGAGGTACTAGAGGTTGACCAGTCAGGGGTCAGGGAGGAGGTGCTCGAGATTGAGCAGGGAGTCACTGAGGATGAGGGTGAGAGGGTTGAGGGTGAGATACCTGAGTGTGAGAGAGTTGAGGTTGCGGCTGAGGGGCATCAGGGCGTGGCTGAGGAGCATCGGGATCACAGACAGTTCCCATTGGAGGATTTCTTCACTTGAGGCTGGGTAAGCACCCATGAGCAAGAGTTCTTCCATTATCTTAACCACTTAGGTTATGACATAGGCTTATTAGGATCTGGAAACCCTTCTAATTTATGTTGAACTTGCATTAATGATTGATTGTGTGCTCACTCATGCGTCATGACGACATCTAGAGGTAGGTCACATTTCTATTCAGTTATTCTTGTCACTATTTTGTGTGTTTGTTATAACTTGTTATTGTGTTTGGGGCATATTTGACTTGCTTTCAGTTTTATAACTCGTCATAGGTGTGTGTTAGTCTTACTGTTATTATTTGTGTTTCGTTCAATAGGAGCCCCCACAACTAGCTATCAGCTCGGCATGGATCGAGTCTCATACTTGGTACCGTGCCTTGTCAAAATTTCAGCGAGCGCGATTGGTGTCTTTCAGTTTTGGACTGATCCTAGAGCTAGAGCCCTTTCAGGTCGATCGTGGCCTGATCGCGGTGATTCTAGAGAGGTGGAGGGAGGAGCATCAGGCGCTTCTCTTTCTAGTAGGTATGATGTTGCCGATGCTAGAGGACTGGGTTCACATCACCGATCTTTGTTTCGAGGGTGAGCCGATCACAGGGCGGATGGCAGGACATTACTTGGAGGTGTGTGAGGATATTTTGGGTGTGCAGTATAGGTCTAGCGGCTCGGGGCTAGGTGTAGTTCGAGTCACTTGATGCATCCCCGAGCGGCTGCGGATAGGGTGCTTTGAGCATTCTTGATACACTTCCTTGGTGCAGTACTTTTCTCTTCTTCGACTCGGGGATGCATCACCGGGTTATTTTTGATGGTTCTTGGGGACTTGGATAGAGTCCCCACCTATGCGTGGGGTGCAGCCGCATTGGTGCATCTCTATGAGTAGCTTTACCGTCGGTGACGGGGCATCACGTCGATCAGAGGTTTTCTTCCTTTCATCCAGGTGAGTTTTAGTTAATTAATGTCATAGCGTCTCCATGATTTTTTTGTCTTTTAATGGTAACAGCTATTTAGTATTTCTTCTTGTGTGTCATTGTTGTTGTTGTTATTTTTTTTCAGTTTTGGGCGTATGATCATTTCGCTTTTCTTCGTCCGAGAGTTTCATTGGAGGTGACATCCACATTTCCGCGGATGCACGTGTGGAGGGAGGCGTTGAGGGGTCGTCGTTGGTCTTTGGATCTTCAGATCGCGCGAGGCCACTTTGAGGATATGCATGTGGGGCAGGTATAGATCGTCATGTGTACATTTTTTTTTTCTCGTTTCATTTAAGTCTTTTAGGATCTAGGTCTTCATTGAGGGGTCGGCTCGTTTGCTTGGTTGTAGGTGATTTGGAGGCCGTATGCGGATGAGGAGGATGCCGACGTGCTAGTGATTCAGTTTGGCCGACCCTTCTTTGATGTGATCATATAGGTCCATTATTTTGAGAGGGTGGAGAGGATCCACACATCTTGAGTGGTATGACAGCTGGGGCTTGCTCAGGGAGTCCCTCCGGAGATTCTCCACAGAGTGGCGAAGAGGATGATCGGCCCTCTTGACTGGAATTTTACGGAGCGGATGGCACTTCAGGCAGCAGATTTTAGAGCTGGGGGGACCCGAGTTACAGGGGCGCGTGACAAGGCAGACGCTTGGGAGTATGTGCAGTAGTTTAGCGCATTGGGTGGCGGGCGCCTCTTCACACGCCCTTTCCATGGGAGTGGCTCTTTCGCGATCGGTGGGCCAGAGTCGGCGTCGGCTTTGAGGGAGAGGTTGGCTGTGTTAGAGCAGGGCCATCTCACCGTGAGTGTGCGAGGGGCATTAGATGCCCTCCATAGGGCGATGGAGTGGATGGGGTGTGCTTCTCATCCGGATGAGGAGATGCTGCACTCCTTAGCCTCCTCGGTTGCTCAGGCTAGGGCAGCGGAGCATGAGTGGGGGGCTCGGCTAGCGGAGGCTCGACTGCTCCTGGTGAGTTAACTCACGAGTTTTTGTATTATGTGGACTTGGTCTTCTTGTTACTCTGACATGGTTGTGGTGCGTTTTACTTTATTTTAGATAGTTTGCGAGGGAGGGTGAGGTTGCTCATCAGGCGGCGATGATCGAGTTGTTACGCGATCAGCCGTAGGCCGATCGAGAAGTGGAGGCCAGTTTGCAATCTAAGATTGATCGATTGGTAAGTGTCTTCCTATGTTTTGTTAATTGTTAGTGTTGTGAGCTTGTCAACTGATGTGTTTATTGTTATTCGTAGAAAGCCGAGCTCGCTGCTAGAGGTCCCATTCTAGCATTTGATCCATCTTTAGTGGCTTCCTCCAATCGGGAGGATCCAGCGATGGCTCAGCTTTGGGCCGAGCTAGATCATTGGGTAAGTTCCATTCAATCTTTTATCTTGTTTGTGTCATTGCATTAGTTTATCGGGTGTTGTTATTTCGTTTTCTTAGTTGCTTACTAATATCATGTGGTATTTCAGCGTCGAGTTGCCGAGGATCTTCAGGTGAGGGAGGTGACTGCTGCCTCTCTATGCCCGGAGAGTCAGGTATAGTTTTTTTTTTTCTGATATGGCGTAATCTTGTTTCGGTTATTCCATCTTTATTTTATTCTGACATGTTTTATGTTGGTTTGTTTGGTTCTTTGTGCAGGCTATTCCGGATTCTGCTCCCAAGGCTCCCCCTCAGGAGTCCATTCCTATCCCTACTCAGGTATGTTTTAGTTATTATGTTCGTAGTTTATTTATCATTATAGTATTTTATTTTTGATGTGTTTATTTGTTCTTGTTGCAGCCGCCTACGTTTGTTGTTCCTTCCGTGCCTCCTGCTGATCCAGTGACTGCTGAGATAGTTGGGCGACTCCTGGAGGAGAGGTTGGATCTGGTATAATTCTTTTCTTTTCAAAGTTTCTTATTCTGTTCATGTATATATTAGTTTTCCTTTGACTTGGTGTGGTTATGCAGGTCCGCCAGCTTGAGGAGGCACGCTTAGAGGTGGCGCGAGCGCATGCCACTCCTGAGGCGAGATGGATCCTTGGGGAGATGCAGAGTCACGATGACTTTTTTGTCAAGATGATGGCTGAGTAGAGGACTTAGACTGAGGCATTAGAGGCAACGCGTTGGATGATGCGGGTAGAGTCGCAGGCGACCCTAGATCAGCTACAGTATCATTTGGTGAG
The DNA here is from genome assembly GCA_021018995.1 of Chloranthus sessilifolius. Taxonomy (NCBI): domain Eukaryota; kingdom Viridiplantae; phylum Streptophyta; class Magnoliopsida; order Chloranthales; family Chloranthaceae; genus Chloranthus; species Chloranthus sessilifolius. The sequence continues at coordinate 29,773,891 of CM037587.1, read as the reverse complement.
GAGTGAGCGGGGGATACATAGGCTGGCTCGTCAGCTTGGTGGGTCAGAGTCGAGGGCTGCGGGTTCCTCGACCAAGCAGTCTCGTCACACGCCCCATGATCGTGTCAGGGGTGATGCTTGTGAGGATTCTGTTATTCGTGAGGTTCTTACGAGGTATCCTCGTAATTCACAATCGAGGCGATGTGCTAGTCAGGCAAGTGAGGGGGGTTTTATGGGGGGGCCTCATTGTCTAGAGGTTCTAAGGACTCTGGGTGCAGGGATTGTGTTTTCAGAGGACCAGTCTACGGACCTCCGAGCTGATGATACTGGGGATGGCATCGCTCGGCCATCCTAGCGACAGCGTAGGGAGTAGGTGTGTGTGTGTGTTTTTGTATTCATAGTACGTGTGTGTTGTATATATAGGGGGGATGCCCCCGGTAACAAGTGTAAAAAAAATTGAAAAGATTTTGATATATATAGAGAGATTTTTGGTTTCGATGTATCTGATTGGCTCCTTTTCTTTTAGTTATCTATTGCGTATACTTTTGCTTCTTTTTTTTTAGTTGCTTTAGCGCCATCGACCGTCATTGGGACTTGGATGCTTCCTGAGTTGGCCTGGTGACTGTTGAAGGTTGCTTTATATCTGCACATGTGAGAGTAATATTATCAGTAGTTTTATTCTCCCCCTTGCTAGTTGTCAAGGGGGGTATGTGTCTCAAATTGGAGTCTGGTAGCAAAAGACGGATATGTGCTCTTTTTTTTTTCTTTCTTTTTTTTCTTCTCTTTTTTTTCTTTTCCTCTTTTTTCTTTTTTCCTTTGTTTAAAAAAAAATGAAAATAATGCAACAGGGAAAACAAATAGCTAAGATAGAAATAATAACAAAACAATAAAAATAAAAATGCCCCAATGTAGGAGTGTGGTATGATTGGTAGTATGGTATCTTCAGTAGCACTTTTCGGATGGTAACTTTGTCGTTTCTTATTTTCTTTGTGGACAAGCTGGCGCTTCTGATATTATTCTTCTAATCCAAAAAAATACCCCAACGTCAAGATGTAGTGGAGCTTTTCTGGGTTTCGAGACGAGCACTATGGGTCTATAAGCAGTCATGGGTAGTTGGTGAGTTAGTTTTGAAGAAAAGTTGATCGGTACTGCCATCGAACCGGGGAGGTCTCTTTGATTAGGTCAGTTGTATACAGGGTTTATCTCAGGGTGGTGGTCATCCTATCCAATGGTTATTAGGAAGAAGTATGGCAGGTATAGTAGGTGATTGCATCAGTCATCATTCATCAGCTTTCAGTTTCATTTCTAGGAGTATCCTGTGAGGCTTCTGATTTATCGTCCAAAATAAAAAAGGGGGGTAAGGCTCAGTGATGTGGGGAACAGCTTGTATCAAATGCTTTGCAAAAGGGGTAGGTAACAATCTTTTTCTCAGAGGGGATACGAGATACCATAACTAAGCTCTTCGTCATGTTTCGGCACCATCAAAATCTCACATACTATGATTAGCAGGAGTTTGTCCTCCTCCCGCCACCTTACGATGATATCTAGTAGTATGGGAACATCAAGGATGCCCTTGCAACTTTCTTATACACTTCTAATATAGTTACTAGAGATGTCCTCACAACTTGCTTATGCTTCCCTGAGCTCATTGACTTGTTTATTCATCGTAATGCTCTCACTCGATTTTCGATATATAGATATATGTTTCGAAAGCATCCGGCTAGCGCAAGAATAATGAGTTTTGATTTAACCTAACATCTTTATTTTTTTTTGCTCTAACGCCTCCTCCAATGGCAGGGGAAGAAAAATAAGGATCGGGTGTTACTTATGCTTTTGAAAGAGGTTAGATAGGTCACTAGTCCTTCAATCAGATTGCCCGAGTGAGAAAAGGCGGGCAATAAATTAGAGGTCTTAAGGATATTCTGAAAATTGAAAGCGTACGACCAATGAATGGATCGTGATGACTACGAGGGCGATAAGTTTAAGTATTTAACTACGGGATGTGATGATCGCAGGGTTAAGGGTAATATTTGCTAAGGTACATGGCGTTCCAAGGGCTAGGGAGTTCATCCCCGTCTTGGTTTGCCAGTTTGTAGGAATTTCTAGGGTATGCGACTGTTATGACATATGTGTCTTTTCAGTTCATTTTCAGTTTTTCTTTCGGATGGGCGTGCTTGGAAGGCATGATTTTCTTCAAGACTAATTCTCCAATATTAAAGGTTCGTTCAAGGACTTTCTTATCATAAGCCCTGACCACTCTCCTTTGATATACCTGAACGTGATCAGCTGCCCTTAGACATGTTTCATCGAGCTGCTCTAGCTGTGTGAGTAGGGCAATTCTCCTCTCATCTAAGGATAGGTCATCATCGAGTTGAATCTGTAAAGATGGTACTTGTATCTCATATGATAAGATTGCCTCCATCCCGTAGGTAAGGAGGTAGAGAGTTTGGCTAGTGGCTGTACGAATAGAGGTCCTATAGGCACAGAGTACTTCTGGTAGTCATTCAGGTTAGTTGACCCCATTTCTTATTTCCACTATACGCTTCAGGATTCGAATTAGTGTTTTATTCGTAGCTTCTGCCTATCCATTACCTTGAGGGTAGAACGGTGATAAGTGGCGTAGATCGATGTCGTACTTCTTGCATAACTTCTTTGTCATCTCCGCGATGAACTTGGTCCGTTATCGGTGATAAACATTTTGGGTACTCCAAACCTGGTGATGATATTCTGAACAATAAACCTTACGAGTGTTGAAGCAGTGATTCTAACATAGGATTCAACCTCTGCCCATTTGGTGTAGTATTTGATCGCTGTAAGTATGAACGCGTGCTTGTGAGTGTTCCCAACGGTGTCTGTGAAAGGTCTAATGACATCGAAGGCTCACATCGAAAACGGCCATGGCGAGGTCATAGTTTTTAATGCAACTAATGGAGCTTTGACGAGTGCGGCGTGTTCTTGGCATTGCTTGCAGGATTGGACGTAGAGGTGGCAATCTCTTATCATTGTCGGCCAGAAGTAGCCTTATCGTGTAACTTGATCGGTGAGTCTCTGTCTACCGAAGTGGGTGCCACACGCACTGGCATGTGCTTCTCGAATGATGTATTATCCTTCGGCAGTCGTGATACATTGTAGTAGTACTCTTTTAGTGAAGGCTTCTTTATATAATATTTTACCAAGTATACTGAATCGGGCGCATCGGTTCCTTATAGTCTTCCGTTCGATCTTCGTGGCATGTGGAGGGGCGTGTTGATGTTTTAAGAAGTTCCAGATGTTGAAATACCACGATTGTCCATCGTCGGTCGGTAATTTTTCAATCTGAATATGGTGACTTCAATTTCTGTCTTGACGTGCTTTTTCAGGGTGATTGCTTCTTTCGGTCTTGTACTTGTGGGGAGAACGGGTAATTCTCTCTTGACGGTCTATGCTACCTCGTGGGCGGGTATTGTCAGCTTTTTGATGAAGAAGGTCTTGGTATTTTGCCTGATGAGTACTTGGATGACTAAGGCTAGCATGGCTAAGGAATCTGCGAGCTCGTTTTCTAATCTAGGGATGTGCGTGAAAGAGATTATTTCAAATTTTTTTACTAAATATTGAGCGGTTTCTAGGTATGCCATTAGTCTCCTTTCCTTAGTTTTCCATTCTCCTATGATTTGTGAAATTTCTAGTTTGGAATCACCGATAGTTTTTAACTGTTTAACACCTAATTGTAGCACTGCTCGTAGTCCAGCTATAAAGGCTTTATATTCTGCGACATTATTAGTGACAGGGAAATCTAATTGAAAAGCTTTAGGTATGACAACTCCTTCTGTGCTTAGGAGGACTATCTCGATACCCTTTCCTTTGTGATTTAGAGTGCCATCAAAATAAAGGGTCATGAGGTCTTGTTGAGCTCTTCGTTATGAATTGTGAATAGATCCTCATCGGAAAAATCAGCATGTATGGGTTCATCACTAGGGAGTGAGAGATCTGCAAGGTAATCGGCGATTGCTTGTCCTTTGATCGACTTTTGCATGACGTATGTGATATCAAATTCTTGCAATAGCATATGCCAGCGAGCGATCTTTCCTGATGTTGCGGGCTTTTCGAATACGTATGTCAGAGGGTTCATTCGGGCTAGTACTAGTATTTTATGTGCTCTGAAGTAGTGTCATAATTTGATAGAGGCCCACACCAACGTGAGGCAAGTCTTCTCCATTGGAGTGTATTGTCGTTCGTATTCGACCATTGTCCTAGTGAGGTAATAGATAGTCTTCTCTCTCTTACTGTCTTCTTCATATTGTCCCAAAATTACTCCCATTGCTTTGTCGTTTGCTAAGAGATATAGAATCAGGGGTCTTCCGGAGATTGGTGGCGATAGTATTGGCAGGTTAAGGAGGTACTTTTTGATGTTGTTGAAGGCTTCCTGACACTGATCATCCCATTTGTATTAAGATCCTCCTTTAAGTAGTCTGTAGAAAGGATCGCATCTGTCCGAATGCTGGGAGATAAATCTTCTGATAAATTATACTCTTCCTATTAGGCCTCGTAACTCTTTGATATTACTGGGAGGCGACTTCTCGAGGATGGCTCTGACTTTTCCAGGGTCAACTTCGATCCCTCGCTTGCTAACTATGAAACCAAGTAATTTTTCAGAGGTGACCTCGAAGACACATTTCTTTGGGTTCATTTTTAACTGATATTTCTTAGCTCTTTGCAACACAAGTCAAAGTGCTTCAATATGTCCTACTCGCGTTTGGGACTTCACTAATATGTCATCGACGTAGACTTCTACACACTTATGCATCATGTCGTGAAAGATAACCATCATGATGCGTTGATACGTGGCTCCTGCGTTCTTGAGCCCAAAAGGCATTACGACGTAATAGTATGTTCCCTATGGCATGGTGAAGGAAGTCTTCTCTTGGTCGGACTCTGCTAATTTGATCTGATTATATCTAGAGAAACTGTCCATAAAGGATAGCATCTCATGTCCAGCGATGTTATTGACTAGAGTGTCAATGTGTGGAAGTGGGAAGTCAGCTTTTGGGCATGCCTGATTAAGGTTTTGAAAGTCGATGCAAACCCATACTCTGCCGTCTTTCTTGGCAACAGGTACTATCTTGGCAACCCACTTGGGGTAAAGAACGACTCGAATAAATTTGGCTTTGTGTACCTTATCGACTTCCTCTTTAACTTGGAGGGCAATTTGTGGGTGCATCCTGCGGAGTTTTTGCTTAACAGGATTTGCATTGGGTGCTAAGACGAGGTGATGTTCTACTAAACTTGGGTTTATACCGGGTATCTCCTCATAGGACCATGCAAAGGAATCAAGGTACTCTTACAGGACTTGTGCAAGTTGTTGGCGTTCCTTGGAGTTGAGCGTTGCGCTAATCAGTAGCTTCTTGGGTTTCTCTTCAGTGCCAAAGTTAAGTTCTTTCGTGGGTTCCGCGGCAGCTTGAGTTTGCTCATCAAAACGCTTGATAACCTATTGGAAGTCCAGTGCCTCCTCGACTACTGGTGTTCTTTCTTCGTTCTCGGTAAGTTCGTATACTACGAAATTGCTACACTAGGGATTTGAGTTTGCGAAAGGTAACCCTTCATCGGCACAATCTATGACTGAGAGATCTTTGGTAAGGTGAAGGTCAAGACTACTGATTCTTTGCTCGAAGTCATGAAATATCTCGTCTGGTATGATCACTGGCTTATTGTTTAGCTGGGATGCTTTACATCCTCGTGCGGGGAATGTGATAGAAACCTTAGGAGAAAAGTCTCCTTGTTGGCCATAAATTTGGTTCGAGACGAAGAGTTTCCTTTCTTTTTTGGGGTTTTCTGATTTTTTGGATTTTGTATTTATGAATTTTTAGGGTTTTCTATTTTTTCTATTTTTTTAATTTTTGATAATAAATATGGTACATGGTCAGTCGCCTCAAGGGACGCAGGGAGAATTGCTTCCTCTAGTTGAGGGAGCGAGACGGCTGCTGGAGCCGTTTGGGCTATTCTTCAGGAAATGCAAACTTGCTGTGAATTTGGCAATTTTTTTTTTGGAGTCCTCATCTGATGAGATCTTTTAAATGAGCGACATTGGTGAAAGCGGCACTAACGCTTAGACTTTTTCTGCTATATTGATTGCCTCTTCCTCGAAGAAGCTCTAAAGATCATAGTCAATTTTAACTATCATCCTCTGGGTCATAATAATATTATTCTTTCCACCGAGGGGAATCTCCCAAAGGGTCCTCAGGGGTAGCGAGTTCATTTCCTTGATCTTCATAATTGTCAGGATGAGCGCGCATGCTCGACAGCAAGGTTGATAATGATGAAGAATGCAGGGGGATCCCCAAGGACATTCCCATCCTTCAAGGTTAGAGTCGAAGACGATATCGAGTTCATCTTCTTGATCTGATAGTACTTGAAGTCCTAGATTAGCTCGCTCTGCTAACTCGAGTGTCAGGAAGTTTATCCAATAGTCTTCGTCATCACTCGGGGGAGGTTACCACTCTTCCTCTAGAGATTTCTAAAATATTTGGAGTTGCGACGAATCTGGGGATGTAGAAGTATCTAGTTCAAGTTCCTCTTGAAAGTCTATGAGAGCGACGTGAGTGTTTCTCCCTAGGCCAACCAGATGACCGTTAGGATTTTTTACTTCTTGTTTCGGTAGCTGAGTTGGTAGGTCATTACTTGTGTCGGTTGTCACGAGGTTGGAGTGATTCGATTCTTCTATCGTAGAGTGTCGGTTTCAACTAGCGAAATGCTCTAATATGCTAGCGCATGCCCTACAGGGAGGTTGGTATGGGTAAGCAATACAAGGGGAGTCCCAAGGGCATTCCCATCCCTCAAGGCTAAGGCTGAGGCAGATGCTATACAAGTTAGTATTCTCTTGTGGAGTATCATCTCTTTCTCATGTTAAGCATAAGTGCTCTTCACCATCTTGCGAGGCAGCTATGTGAAAATCTTTGTCGTCAGTGGATTTCCAATCTTCTACTCGGGAGTCGAGTTCTGGAGGTTCTTCTCTCCTCACTCCTGTAATTCCTCAGTGTCAAACATGGGCTTGACTCCTTGGAGCGATTTATGAATATCGTCATTTAAATTGGTTAAATCATTGAACACTTTAGTCATTTGCTCAATTTCTACTTCTTGGGATCTAGTGAAGGACACTTTCTTATGCTTTGGCACATCTACTTTCTCAGTGGTCCCATAGGTGAAGTGGTCATATAGAGACCATTTTGGTGAGGTAGGGGACAAGTTGGTTTACGGGCCGTCCGATTGGTATCCTAACTCTATGTATTTACGTATTTGCGTTGGGGCAATGAGTCCTACACGACCTTGCTTATTTTTTGAGTCCGGTGTGGGGAATGTATCCAAGTTTGTACATAAGGTCCTACCCTTTTATCGCGGTAGGGTTAATGGCATAGAGTTTGGCGAGGTCTGGGCTAGCCTCTTTTCTCATTAATTTTTGTCGATGCATTAGCGGCGAACTAGGAGGGGTAGGGGGATGGACTTTCGCAATGGTTGTCTCATCAGGGATTTGAGTCTTTTGAATATGACCCATGTTCAACACATAATCGTGAGTGGTTGGTATGCTCGTCGCATAATCAATATCAATCTCTTGGAGGGGTGCATCAGTGTATATACGAACGATGGAGTCCTCGTATGAGAATTTGACATATTGATGGTATGTGGATGCGACGACCTTCATTGACTCCAACCATTTTCTTCCTAAAATGAGATTGTACGTACTAGCGGAATTAGAAATGTGGAAGGCAACATCTTTCGTTACAGGTCTGAGGTGAACCTGTAGCTTGATAGTTCCTTTGACAAAGCGACGCGAGCCATCATAAGCTATGAGTGACAATGCGAAGGGCTTGACATCCTGCTCCGTGTTTTCGAGCATCTTTAATATGGTGAGAGGGCAGATGTTAAGTCCTGCTCTTGTGTCAACGAGTGTGTGTGGTATGGAGAATCCTCTAATTATGACTGTAAGATGTATGGGGGCCGCACTCCCGTGGAGTGACTCTTTAGACATGTTTGCATCTTTAAAAGTGAGCGCCGGAGGTTGCGCTATGACCAAAGTGATTTGATGAAGTTCATCTAGGGTCGTATCCTCATCCACTTGTGTATCTTCAAGTGTCCTTATCAACAACCGGTGATGGTCAGGCAATTTCTTGATGAGTTCTAGTATGGATATCTAGGCTAAGATCTTCTAGAGATGCCACAGAAGGTTGTATTCTTGCCCTGGCTCGAGCGCAGTTTCTCTGCCTGGCCGATGGGCCTTAGCTGTGTGTGGTTGGAATGGCTGAGGTGTAGGAATTGGTGGAGGGATGATGTGAGGTGGGGGAGGCAGGTTAACTTCTCTTTGTCTCACATTCTCCTCTGGTGGTTGTGCGTTCATGAAATCCTTATTTCGAGGGAAGGCGGAGGTGGGTAATTGGTTTCTGATTTGAGAATCGGGCAAGTTGGTTGTTGATCAAACCCGGCGTGGCTTGACACAGATGTGTTTGCAAGATGGGTGAAATTCGAGGTTGGAGTGCGTACCTGAATGGTGCCGCTCTAAGGTGGGAGGTACTGTGTGTAATCTCTCTTTTTGGAAAGCAGAGACTAGTGTCTCGTACGGGTCAGGATGTTCTTCTGGTTCACTTTATTTTATGTTGAGCGAATGCTCGGTTGTTATTTCATTATCTTGGTTTGGAGTTTTTTGGGTGACACTTTCTACCCATGCTATAGTTTGGAGAATGTGATCTCCATACTAGGGTTCAGAATCGGACAAAGGGAGCGGAAATGGCATTGGTTCGGGATTTAGAGGGGTTGAAGGCTTTGGTGGGTGACTATAGAGGAATCGTCTCCTAGCCCTAAAGGAATGAACTCGTATCTGAGTGAATTTTGGATAAGGAGGTGGATTCGACAGGGTGATGTGAGTGATCAGGGCTGAGGGATGCAGTGGTGAAGGAGCTCTCGCCGGTGTGGCAGAAGTAGCAGAGGGTTGAATGTGAGTGATTAAAGTGGAAGGTTGGAAGGGATATCGACTAGAGAGATCTACGATGGTGACCTGAGCTGGTATTGTTTGGTTGTGGTTGGGCATAGGGTTATTAACGATCACTAAATTTTGTTGGGGTTGGTTATTATTAGGGTTAAGATTTCTAAGCGCTTCCCAATCGATCTGACTTCGGTCATTCATGTCATAGATTATATCCCTGAGGACCCAATAGTCCTCTAGGTTGTGTCTCGCGTATCGATGGAAGGCACAGTATTTACTATAGTCTGGTTTTATCGATCATAGGCGGGTTTTTCCTGCGGGAATCGAAGGAGATTCTGAGTATTAAGGAGACAGAAAATATTGGGGATCATATCCGATAAAGGGGGATAGTGTTCTTGCCTTGGCTGGTAGGGGCCTCTCGTTGGGTTAAAGTTCTACGGTGGGGGCACACTATTATAATTCAGCACGTGGGCCAGTCGATTCTACGTCATATTCAGATTCTGGTAGGTATTGGGATATTTAGTTCTATTCTGATATTGGCCCTGATTCTGATTCTGGCTTTGGTTTTGGTTTGCATATCTTGGCTGATTAGTGCCTTGGTTTTGGTTCATGTATCATTGTTGATTTTGATTTTGCCCAAAGTTTTATGGGTGGAAATTTTTGTTCTGAGAGTTTTATCCTTGATTAACAACGGTATTGACCTGTTCGATTCCTAAGGCTTTCTTATTATTTTTTGATTTTAATTCATTGGAAGATCCTACTTTTGATGTGACTATGGATAGAGCAAGGTGTCCGCCTTTAATGTGTCATGCTAGTTGGGATGCCTGAGAGTGGAGTGTGGTGAAGTCGGGGCAATCACTTAGGACAAGTGTGCTCTTTAATGGTTTTCTAGTGTTATCGATGATAATGTTTACCGAATCCTTCTCTTTCATTGAAGTGCCGATCCCAGCAGCGAGTTTTCTCCATCTGGTGACGAAGTCGATAAATTCTTCCTCAGGTCCTTGCTTGGCTACCATTAGATCGCTGAGATTGACTGTCTCTTGGATCAAGTGTTTGTATTGGTCAAGGAATTGACCGACTAATTCATTGAAGGTCTCTATCTTATAAAGAGGGAGTCCCGCAAAACAATCTAAAGCTTCTCCTTCTAATGAGCATTGGAAATAGTGAATGAGAAGTCCTTAATTATCACGTATGGGTCAGTAGTCATTACAAAAGAGGGCCAAGTCATGATTCAGATTTCCTGTGCCATTATATTTGGTAAATTTTGGTGGCTTAAATCCTATTGGTAAATTAAATTCGACATCCCGACAAACTTTTTCGAATCCGAACTAGTGACCAGGGCGCTCTCTTTTGGCCATGTACTTATCGAGCATTTTAGGGAGATCCTCAATTTTAATGTTGCTGTCTTTTGGAGCGACCTGTGAGCAAACCTTGTCTAAGAGTCATCATTGAAGAACGTGTGGGTAGGTTGTCTCAATGGTGTGGCACGTGCTGACTCCGTGCTTGGGGTAGGAGGTGGCTTTTCTTGTTGCTCTTGTTCTTCTGAAAATTATCGTGACCTAATGGTTTCGTATGTGGTGGCCAACCCTCGAAGCAATTCCTCAGAGTCGTCATCTCCTCTTTGTATTCTTTGAATACTGAGTTCTACAATCTGTTGAGCGGTGAGGTTTTATCCGATGTTATCACCTCTCCCATTATGATTATTACTGCTGTGTGGGGTAGAGAAGGGATTTTCTTGCTCGCCGGCCATGTTAATCTCAGGTTGTTGTGGGTTGGAATTGTGAAATGGTTCTTTTTCGTACGTGAGGTTGTCATGATATCCCCACAATGGTGGGTCTCCTAAACTCACTCTTCGTATACCAGACATCTTGAGTCTTTGATGAAGACTCATATATATAAAAGGGAATCTAAACGTCACGATGGAAAGAAAAATAGGGAGATAAGATGAAAACTAACTATCTAGAAAAAGAGTTTGCAAAAGTGTCCCATCAGGATCACCAGTCTGTTGGTGCGTGCTTTTTCTGGGTTCCTCTCAGTCCCTGTTGAATAAGTGGCTCCAATTCTGTCCAAGTGGACTCTAGCGATGCGGCGTTTGTGGAGGTAAAGATAAATAAAAAAAGGTTTTTTTTTCTAAGAAGATTCCTAGTTTGTTGCGATCTCCAGCTATAGATATTTATCGATGCTGCAATACGTCAATGATCACGCTTGAGAGCGGGTATGGGCTACTTCTATACTGAATTGTCCGCCTGTGAACGTCAACAGCTGTGTCTTTTTCTTATAATTTAAATAGTTTAATTTTTCTTTTATTTTCCGTTATTATTATAGTTCTGATCAGTTTAGAGTTCCTTGATTCTATTATGAATCTAGTTATGAATTTGTTAGAGTGAGTGGATCTATTATAATATTATAATTCTATTAGGGGTCTAATTAATTTAGTTTCCTAATCTTATTGAAAGTCTAATTAATTTAAGTGTCTTAATACTACTAGAAGTCCAGTTGTGATCAGGTTTCCTAATTATACTAGGAGTGCACATGTAGTAGTCTTGATGAAACTCTAATTAAGTCAAGCATGCTAGTTATACTGAGATTCTAAGCAGAGCAAGTATTCTAGTTGTATTGGAATTTTATTTAAATCAAATATAACAGTCTTACCAGAATTCTAATCGAGATAGAAAACTAATTTTACTGAAACTCTAATTTAAGCAAAGGAATTAATTTTATTAAAATCTAAATAAAACAAATAAACTGATTTTATTAAAAATTTAATTAAAATAAATAAACTAATTTTATTAAAATTCTAATTAAAGCAATTAACTAACTATACCAAGAATTGAATTAAAGCAATGAATTAATCATACTAAATTCTAATTAAAACAAGATATTAACCGATTAAAATCTGATTAAAGAAATTAATCGATCACACTAAAATCTAATTAACTTAATTAATTATGCTGAAATAAAATAAATCTACTAATTGATTATACTAAAAAAATAAGAAAAAACAATTAATTGATTCTAGAATTCTTGAAAAAAAAAAGGGGTTTTGGGCCCTCTATGCTAAGGGGGATTGGCTTCGTTCCCGAGTACCTTTCGCAAGCTCCCTTGGGCAAATCGAATGGCTAAGATTAAAGATAGATTGAATTTTAGACCGTAAAATAGTATTTTAGGCTTTTAAGAGTCGATTTTGGAATAATAATTATGAATTAAATTATGAACTAGAATTCTAGAAACTATAATTAATATTTAGGATTTTTGGAGATATTAAAATAAGAAACTAAAATTTAAATTTAAATTTCTAGGACTGAATTTGGGTTCGAAATTAGAAAATCAGATTGTATGATTAAGGACTAGTTCTAGAGTCTAAGATCTAGAATCAGAAATTAATGATAGGACTGGAGATTAAGATTTTAGAACGGAATTAAAGCCTAGGGTCGGTAAATTGGACCGTCGGATTAAGGACTGGCTCTAAATTCGGAGAATTAGAACCATATATAGAATATTTGCAGTCTAAAAAGGGTGCTACGGTCTCGGACTGAACATTAAAATCTAATAATTAAAACTAAGTGAAATCCTAAATCTATAGGCTAGAAGTTATGGTCGGAAACTAAAAATTAAATTCTTACCTAGGGTCGGGGCTGCGAAGAGAAATCTCGAAGATTCGAAGATTGAATTTCGAAATCATGATTAGGTTGCTCTATGGGTTTGTCCTCGGAGTTCTTTGGTTTCAGAATCCCAAAAAAATCCGTTTTATCTCGAAAATTGCCAGCCTCTTCGGGCGAATTAAGAAAAAAATCTTTTATAGGTTTTTCTTCAATTATGCACCATTTTCTAGGTGATTAACAAAATTATGCGCCAGTCTCCAGGCGCGCTTTGAGTCGGTCACTGACTCAGTGAGCAACCGGCTGACTTGCCCAGTGAGGTTCCTAGTCCTAATAGCATTAGGGCTAATTGCGCGCTTGTTAGTACTTGCGCAATCCGATTAAACGTTTCTTCAGAAGCACTAAATCAAGGAAACTTAGGGGTCAAGGACCGTGAGGCTAGGCCGGGCATAGGCCAATTGAGGGCTCAATCCGGTCGCGCGTATGATTTTAGGCGTGTGATCGAGTCTCGAGATGGTCTGGGAAAGGATGTTTAGTCTAAAAGGGGGACTAATTGCACGCGTGCGATCTGGTGTGTAATCGAATTGAGCACATGGTTTTAAGCGCTTAATTCGGGGTTGTCCGAGTCTGGTCTCTAGTCTGAAATGCAAGACTATTGTTTCAGTCGACATTCTGACTATATACTATTTTTTCAGTATATAGTCTCCCTATGTTGGGATCTGAGCCATAGAGCTATTATTTCAGCCTGTGTCCAGTCATATACTATTGTTTCAATGCATGGCTCCCAATTATGGTCATAAGGTCAAAGGTTGACCGAACAAAATTGTATATGTTGAGAGGGCAAAATGGGGGTGTCTATAGGAATTGCCTATTTAGAATCATACTGTGGAGATATCTGCCAGTATGGCGGAGACGAACGACTCCTCATCAAAGTGTTCCAGAAGAGTCTTACAGGCCCTGCTTTAAGATGGTTCACATCCCTCGAACCGGCCAGGATTAAAACTTGGAAATATTTGACCCACCTATTCCAGGAATAGTATGTTTACAACATAGACATCGAGCCCCGCAAATTTGATCTAGCTTGCCTGAAGCAGAAGCCCGGTGAAACATTTAGTGACTACCTTGGGCGATGGAGGGCATTGGCAGCTCGAGTGAGAAATAGAATACCAGATGATGAGCAAATCGAGATGATCTCAAAAAATACTATGCCGATCATCTCAGATTTTTTGGTATACCAACAACAATCCAGCTTTACTAACTTGGTAAGAAATGCCAACCGTTGTAAGGACGTAATTTGAGAAGGACGTTTGAGCAAGAGTATGTCCAATGGGGCCAGTGAAGTTGGAAAATTCACCGAGCAGAGAAATGAGAGAAGGTCAGAGGCTGAGGTATAAGCTATAATGAACACACTGCCCAACACCAACATGGTACCCTTTCGGTTCACGGTAGCACAGCCGACACCAACACTAACAAATCTAGCTCAAAGGCAGAACAATGTCCTCCTGGGGAAAATGACCCCTGAGCAGAGAGGGGCCCGATATAACCAAATATTCACTCCCCTGGGGCAATCCCTGAATGTCTTTTTGCCTTTGTTAGTCGAAAAAGGTTTGATTACCATACTCTAACCACGACCTTCGCTGAATTTTCCCCCTAGAGGTTACATTCCCAGCACACATTGCAATTACCACCAAGAACCTAGGCACCCAACTGATCGATGCTATCCGTTAAAGCATGCCATACAAGACCTCATTGAGGCAGGGAAACTCATTCCCCCGACACCTCCTCAAGCAAATCAACACACTAATATCATACAGGCTCCGTTACCCCCACACCCACAGGGAGGAATGGATCCAAGGGCCACAGTTAACATGTTGAAGGAAGAGGTGGAAGAGGTCGACCCCTCAGAATATATTGGCATAGGGGTAAACTACGATGACTCATGGCAGTGGAATCAGGAGAGCGAGACCGTCAGGGCAGTCGAGCCTTTAAACTTAGCCGATTATTTTCTAAGCTCGACACCTCAAGCAACACCACTAGATCTGAGGTCATATTTTCCCTCACCAGCTCCCATTAATCAGGTCCAAACCAATTGGGCTCCACCACCTCCGCAATACCAAACATATTTGGTATCAACCCCCGTTAATTACATTGTGCCCAATTTTACCCCACATTCATAATCAGATCTGACTCCCTAAAATTGGTCCAATTTTGCCACGCCATCATCAACCCATCCACCTTCATCTCCGACACCATCTAATACGGTTGGCTCAATTTTGCCACACCCTCGCCAGTTTACCCATCTTCGGCACCAGTCAATGGGATTTGGCCCAATTTTGCCATGCCATCAGTTCAGGCATCTCCGATACCCTCATCCACTCCATTTCAAATCCCAGGGCTGACCTACGACCCCCATCAAGTCCTGCTCAGTTATGAACAGACGGACATCAATGCAGGCAGCGGAAGAGAAGGGGTAGTTGATTCGTTACCCAATCAGGAAGAATCTCTAAACAACCTAAAGTATCGGTACCAGCCCGGCCAGAAGAGAAGAAGGAACCAGCCGCAGTGAACCCAGTAAAAAAAATGAGTAGAGAGCACATACTAGAAACTCAGCTAAAGAGAATGCAAGCCCACATCACAGTCTGTGACCTGTTAATGACATCTCTATTCCATTTCCAAGCTCTGATGGGAGCACTAAAAGATGTACATGTGTCCATCCAAGTAACCCCTGATGAGGTGGGACAAATAATTGGGCAGGTTTTAGCCCCCAATGCCATCTTGTTTTCAGATACTGATCTTTCAGATGAGGGAAATAATCATTTCAAACCCCTCAATATTACGGTGGAAACAGGAAACTTGGTGATTCCAATAGTACTGATAGACAATGGATCAACCTTGAATGTGTGCTCGTTGAGAACTGCAACAAAGATAGGGGTGGATCCTTCCATGTTTAGGCTAGCAATAACCAGCGCTAGAGGATTTGATAATATAAGAAGAGAAATAATTGGAGAAGTTGATCTTGAGCTCATCATTGGGCCAATGACCTTTTTCATACCTTTCCAGGTTATGGACATCAAATCTATATTCAATTTACTATTAGGGCGACCATGGTTACACGAGGTTGAGGCAATACCTTCGACCCTCCACCAAAAGCTTAGATTTGTTTATGAACAGAAGATTGTCACCATTCTGGGAGAGGGAGAGGGAGAGAAAGAAAGAGAAAAAGCCACCCACAACATCGAGGACCCTAAAATGCTGGATGTATCGCACACAACTGAAGACACATATCTCCATAGTTTTCAGTATGGTGTGTCAGAAGTGGCGCCTGAACCCCTTGGAAAGGTCACCCAAAAAATTGGAGGAGGAATGGTCGCAGTTGTAGCCATGCTCCATAAATGGGGCTATAAAAACGGCAAGGGATTAGGACCACACTTGCAAGGCAGGAAGGAGCCGGTCAAATCTAGTGGTGAACAACTAGTTAGATTCGGCTTAGGCTACATGCCTACCAAAGAAGAAATCCAAGAGGCCAAAGAGAAGGCCCGAACCATTGCTACAGTCAAAGCCAGGGGGGGATAGACCTGGAGGATGAACCCCGACCGCCCCACATCTGGAGTAAATTTGTAAGCGCAGGGGTAATCAAAATTGACCAGAATGGGGCAACTCAGTTAACCCTGCACAAAAGAGCCCCTGTCCATGAGACCAATCCCTACATCATTCTCCCAGATATCAAAGTCAACCTCTCATCCCTGTCACTCTTCGAGGAAGAGACTTGCGCCCAAACAATAGCCTGCCATAAACCACTACAAATTCATGTTGACGTTCGAGGACAGGGTCCTAGACGAGCCCAGGATAAACATGATGGAGGCTAACTTCCAAAAGCCATCTCAATCAGCCTCCTCCACAAGTCTAGGTAAAAGGGCGGCACCTCAGGTGAGGAATTGAGTGTCAATGCCCCTAACTCTGGAAGCATCAAATGACTGCAAATACGGCACTAGCTTCCCAAAAAGAAACAGCCTTTAAAATGTGAGGTTAGCATTTGGCAGGCAATACCATGTGTATATAAAGACTCGCTTTGCCAAGGGCCCATCTTCGAAGAAAAAGAAAAATCCAAAAAATAAAATAAATAAAAAATAATCCAAAAAATTTATCTTTTAAAATTCTTGATAAAATTAAGAAAAATGATGCCTTAATTGAAAAACTCGTCCCACGTGAAATCGACCCCTTTCCTGTAGAAATATAAGAAGAGGTAGGAGTCACGAGTCTGGACGAGGAGATCCCTACTGAGGAGCTCACCAATGAGCTCCTTGACTAATTTGTTGATTTTGAGCATGGCCCTACCCCAATCTTTACAGAAATAAAAGACATCAACCTTGGTACAAAGGAGGTTCCTTGAATCACTAAGATCAGAACGTCGCTATCCCCAAAGGAAAGAAAAAGCATGATTGATTTCCTTCGGTCATACCAAGACGTCTTCACATGGTCATATAAGGATATGCTTGGTTTGGACGTCAATTTGGTCGAGCATGAGCTGCCGCGATATCCAGATATTAAGCCGGTCAAGCAGAAGTTGAGACTCCTCAGGCCAGAATGGAGGTTAAAAATGAAGGACGAGGTCATCAAATAGTGCGATGTAGGGTTTCTCATAGTCTCCAAGTACCCTCAATGGTTAGCCAACATTGTCTCGATATCGAAGAAAGATAGAAAGGTTCACATATGTATTGACTTCAGAAATCTGAACAAGTCAAGCCCAAAGGATGACTTTCCATTGCCACACATCGACATCTTGGCCGATAATACTGCTAGGCATGGGATGCTGTCGTTGATGGATGGATTTTTTTGGATACAATCAGATCAAGATGGCTGAAGCAGACCGAGAGAAGACAATGTTCATTACTCCATGATAAACTTTCTGTTACCGAGCAAAGTTATGAAGAAATTTGAAGCAATGGTAAGAATCTAAGGAGAAACTGCTGAAGGAATGCATTAAAAGGTCTTTCTCACCAGTCAAAACTGTAGATTCGACCGGTCAGGATCGCGCAACAGAGAAGGATCCTGAGTAAAAGAAGAGAGCCTTAATGAATTAGTCAAAATATTAGTTTCGACCAATCACGGGGTTCTAAAGCTTCAGAAAATCAAGATGGACCGGTTAAGAAGCCTGTTTGACCGATCGAGTATCGGGCAAACAAAACAATTAGAATTCAATATATATTTTCGACCGATCATAGCTGGTTCAACCAGTCAGAGATTCAAGGAAATCTAAAGCCTGCAAAGTATCTTCAACTTGGAGAGTTAGTCGAAAACCCGATCGGTCGAGAGTTTAGTTCGACCGATTAGAACAGAGTTTCTGAGCGAAGACTCAGCTGCTCCAGCTATGGATTTCCTCTGGCTCTGAGATCTTCTTCGAAATTCTCTTCTGCAAGCTAGATAACTCAAAGCTACTTTGATTTCCATCAGGATTCTTCTTCCTTAGAGGATTTTTAGGGATTCTCTAAGGTTACTTTCCATTATAATGTACTAGAGACTTGTAATCTATAAATAAGGATCCTAGGGTTAGGTTTGAGGAGACTCACCCGGTGAAACTTTTCTAGAGAGCACCGGCGTGAGTTTCTGTAGTTTAGGTTAGAATAGTTTTAGAATGGAGGGAGATTGAATGTTATCATCGATCAGAGCCTAATTCAGCGATGATGAAGGTCTCTGAATCAATGCATGCTTAAAGCTTCAGCCTGGGATCTCTTGTAAATTTCGGATAAGTATTCAATAAAATTATGCTTCCTTCTTTATTTTGATTCCTATTTATGGTACGATTGCATGTTCACGGTTCCGACTAGGTCGAGAATGAGATGGTAACACTGTAATCTTATTTAGAATAATCTCAGTGGCCTTGTAGGGATTGCGGTTAGCCTAGATAGGATATTCACCGACGGACTAGGCCTTGTAGGATAGTTTTTATTAGTTCATGCAATGATGCCTTGATGGTTACATTTATCTAACTTGCGATTAGATTTCTCTAATTCATAAATGAAGCAACTGAGCTTGTAGCCAGGAGCAGGGGTACCTGGGATTCATTATAGAAAAGAAATAGGCTTTATTGTTTACAAATCTGAAATCCAAAAGAGGTTCTAGACTGCCTTCTCCTCTCTTATTTCCAAACTATTTAGATTTTCTTTTATTTATTTAATAATTTAGGAAATCTGATGTTACAAAGTATTTTATAAAATAAAAATTAAATCGAGATAAATGACAAATCCCTGTGGTTTGACACCCTTGTACTTTCCCTCGTACTTCCGAACTTGTGCACTTGCAAGGTCATATTTTAAGACAATCAAAGTTCTTCAGATCATAGTCTTCCTTGTGGGAATGATCCTATACTAGTGCTGCAATCACCATTGTTCGCTTGCAATAGGTTAAGACTAGGTATAATTTAATAGTGCAATAAGTTTTTGGTGCCGCTGTCAAGGAAGCAATATCTGGAAGCCAATATTTGTCTTTCCATTTTTCTTTTCTTTATTTTTATTTTTCTTTTCTCACATCTTAATCTTTTATAGGTTTTATTCGGAGCAACAGATTAAAGTTTCAAAGCTTCTTTTGACAAAGGAAGCTAGAGGCCCATATTTGTCTTCTCTCTACCTGCTGTCTAAAATAATAATCAAATAAAATCAAATAAAAATAAAATAAAAAATTTCTGGTGTATGCATCATACTCGATCTCAAAATTCAGACCTTTTTGAGTGTGATCCAGAATTAGAGAGGACTCTCTTGTAGAACTTAGCCTTTATCCAAACTTCCAAAAGAGAAATTCATACAATGGCCGAAGATCGCCTATTCAGGGGCATTACACTCCAGTCACACTGATCGCGCCCTCTTGTATTGCCTTACCAGAGGTTGCGAATGCTCAGAACTTTGAGATCAAGCTTAACATGCTACAAGCCCCTGCCTACCTTTCATGGGCTTGATCGCGAAGATCCCTGTCAACACCTTAGGGATTTCATAGAACTCTGCACCATTTTGAAAATCTCAACACTTAATGACAAGGGCATTAAATTACGGTTGTTTCTCTTCTCTCTTAAATACCGAGCAAAAGCATGGCTTATTTCTTTGCCCGTTAATAGTATTACTTCTTGGGATAGACTACATGCCAAATTTTTAGCCCAGTATTTCCCGATTGGTAAAACCAACCAAATTCGTCTAACAATTCTGAACTTCAAGCAATTTCTAGGAAATTTTTTTCATGAGAGTTGAGAACGCATGAAGGATCAATTAAGGAAATGTCCTCATCGTGAAGTGCTAAACTGACCGAAAATTAAGGATTGACTGAGGGTAACCAATCTATTGTTGATGCTATGAGTGGAGGGTACTTCATGGCTTAGAATGGACGACAGTCCTAGGATTTATTCAAGAAACTGACCGAAAATTCAAAGCAGAAACATGCCCTGCTAAAGTTTGACCTTGATGTGATTCGCCACACTCCTCTTGCTAGGGTTGGTCTTTACGATGTTAGCAATGACAAAATAAAGAATTAGAGTGACATTGGTGCCAAGGTAGAAGTTTTGGAATAGAAACTCGCATCTTTGATGACTTCTAAGCCTAGTACCTAGGATAGACCCATTACAGCCTGTGAGATTTGCCAGAGCTTGACCCATGTTGCTACTAAGAGCCCAACTGCCCCATTATACCCGGATGTTTTGGAAAAGGAACAAGTACTTGCGTTCTAAAGGAGTGATTACGAGGATTCATACAACTTGCAGTGAAGGAACCATCCAGGTTTAAACTATGGCTCCACAAGTGGGGCACAACAAGGACCATCTGTTGTGCAACCACAATATCCTCCTGCCCAAATTTTTACCAGAGACCACAAATGCCTACATGGCAGTCACAGTATGGGCCATAGACCAACGGACCCGATGCCACAGTTGTTCAAATCCTTTGGGATTTGCAGCAACAGTCGCATCAACATTCAAAAGACTTATCCCAGCTTGCTCAGTTCTCTCAAGGTCTACACTCACATACCCAATCCATCTCGAAGCTGAAAGGCCAAATTGGTTAACTTGCTTCATAGATGACAAAGAGAGAATGTAGCCAGTCACCGTCATAGCCACTAAGCAACCTAAGAGGACAAGTATTTATAGGGGAGACATCCGGCCCCACTGATCAAAATTGAGTTCCTCAAAGGACCCGTCGAGCTACCGACTCATCTGTAGCAAAATCTTGTAAAATATGTGCATTAAATCTTTTATTTAATTTAGGAAGTTTTTATTTAGAGTGCATTACGATTCAAATCGTGGTCAAACATGATTGATCATAAGGCATTCTCTGATGTATACTATTGGATGTGAGTGAACGCATGGATTTACGAGCGCTCTTGTATATTACCTTGAACTGTCAAATCGTAGTGATTACGATTTGAATAGTGGAAGAAGTTGTTCCTTCGAGAGTCTTGTGGTTAGAATAGTAACCCACGATTCTAGGTTACAGGTGAGTATTGTGACCAATTCAGTCGGTCATCTTGGAAGTTGAACCCATTTATTCATAGGAGAAGTGGAACATGCATCACATTCAATATCGCCACCTGCCCCTACCCAAGCTTAAATGAATAACCCATCGAAATTTATTTTGAAGTGACATTTCAAAACCCTAGCCTTTTCCTTATAAAGCGATGTCCCATCGTAAACCCTCCCCATTCTAAACCCATCTTCTTTACCTTCTGTCTCCAAATCCTATTCTCATGGTGGAAGAACCAGACCATGACGAGCTCAGTAGACGACTTGATCGACTTATTGAGAGGGAGAAGGCCGAACTTATGGCGCTGGTGATCAAGTTAGAAAAGTTGAAGCTCCAACGACCCATCCCAGACACTAAATCGTCTACTGCAACCCCCCTTCGCCATAAACCTCATCCTAAACCGACACCTTTTTCTAACTCCTCACCTTCTTCCTCTTCTTAACAATCTCACCATCCCAACCCCCCCAGAGTGCGAGTTCCTCTACAATGATGGTGGGTTGAGAACTTCCAACTCCTCAACTTCTACCCCTAATTGCCCCCCCTTTCAAAGGTGGCATGTTGAGGATATCTTGAAGACAGGAAGGAGAAGCACTTGGTATGACGGAACAAATTTTGAAGACCTTGAGACGGCATAACTGTGCAAGTCATAAGTCTAAGGGAGGGTTCGTGTCTAGATTTTTCCTAGGGTTTTTTTTCTTTATGTAATTAGCTTATGTTATTTTCTTGCACAATCTCTGTAAATATTTCTTTTTGAATATTAATAGAAAGTTTCTTTTCGTTATATTATTATTTATATTTCTATGGTGCTGTTTCTTTTAGATATGTTAGATGTACTCTTCTCCAAGTTTGGGGGAGTGATTTTGATGTCCACGCTGATCTTGTGCCTGGTACCTTTTGAGCCATGAATCCTATTTGGGTATCCCCTATTTTGTTTCCAATGAGGACATTGTCCGATTTATGTGTGTGTGTGTGGGGGGGGGGGGGGGGGGGGGGGGGGGGTACAATGTTGTGCTATATAAAAAAGAATTTAGCATTTTATTTCTGTTTCTAGATTTTTAGGTTTATTTTTGTGTGTAAATTTTCTTTTTTTTAGTTAACCATCACATGTAAGTAATGATTAGACAAGATTCGATTTCAAACACATTACCATCATCTTATTGGAAGTTCAAAATCAATGATAGGAAACAACTAATATTCATGTTTAGTCCATTTGCATACCTATATCATAACTGAAATTTTGAAATTATATATTGCTTTAAATTGTAACATTTAAATTATAGTTTCAGAAATATTATACCTAGTGAGCTTGTGGAACTTTTCCTTTCTTTGATAAAGACTGCTCTACCAATATATTCTAAAATTTTTCTTGAACTTCGTGACTGTTTGTAATTGAAATCTCATTGCTATTGCATCACGATTCTACGATTTTGTTGTTGGTATTTCTAGAACTGTTTATCAAATGCATTGACACAATATGACATTCTTGCTAGTAAATTTGAAAATGAAAAGAGGCCTTTTTATACGCTTGAGCCAAAAAGCCAAAATCCCTAACAATTTACCTCTTGAACCCATATTAGAAGTTTGAAATAGAATTTCTTTGTATGAAATTTTATAAACCCTAACCATATGTACTGCCTAAAGATTTCGGTCTTTTAACCATTGTACTTCTCAGAATTTAAAATAAAAGGTGAAAGGAGTTGCAAAAACAGAATAGGGAAATGCTAAAAAGGGTATGTCTGATAAATAAATAAATATTTGAATGCTAAAAATATGGGAAGAAAAAGAAATGAAAAGAGAAGTAAAAGAAGCTTCCAAAACTGAGCAAAATCGAGAGGAAGACTGAAAAAGAAATAATGAAAAGGAGATTTGTTTGAAAAAAAATATATGGGAAGAAGTGATCCAACTTTTTGGATCCTTGCTGAAGTAGAAAAAGAAAAATATGAAGAAGAAAAGGTGAGTGATAGACTGAATTCATAGAACTTTGAATCTTTTTATCTTTCTTTGGAACCTTAACCCTAGCCCCATTATAAGCCAAATAAAGACCTTTTTGATCTGCGATTTGCAAAAGTAAGATCCTAGTAGAGATATCTTTGATAAATACTATAGAAATCTGATAGCATATGAAATAAAATAGATTATCTTTTCCATGAGATTTATCTTTTTGTTGTATCCTTAAAATTATTCATTATATAAATCATTGTGAGAAACCCAACAAATTTCAATGCTTCTTTTAGAGTGTATGTCACAATGAGAATTTGGATGAAAATGTTTTCTAAATTTGTAGTTTAGAACAATTTATAAGGAATGGATTATGTCATTGATACGCACACACTCCACGCTTTATATGAATTGAAATTGTTGAGTACCTAATCAAGGATAACTGCTAGGATGGGAAATAATGGTCGGATGGAATCTTATTTTTGAAAATCTAAACAACCATGTGATTATTAACTGATGATTAGTTAGTGTACTAGTAGTTAGTTTAGTATCTTAAAAATTTGTTTTGAAATATTCTGAAAAATTCAAAAAAATATTTGAAGTTTGTAGGTAACTTCACTGGAAACCTTCACGAGAGACAACTTCTCCACTAGGGATCACTTAGTTGTTTAAAGGCTAGTTGCATCCGCTAAATGCAATCGTGTTCCCTACGAAAGCGATATTTAAATTTGTAATTAGGTTTAATTATCTTTCCTTGTTTGCTAGGGACTAGCAAAACTTACGTTTGGGGGTATGATGAGTCACATAATTTACCATTTTGATGCCCTTAACTGAGTGATATTAGCCCACTGTTTGCTACTAATGATGTGTGAATGTGCAAATATTTAGAACAGTAAGCAGAAAAGAGTAAAAGTGTTAATATTTGCTAAAGTGAACTCATAAAGTAGTAAGAAAGAAGATCACAAAAGAACCATAGCTGAAACACCAGTTCTCAAGTTATTGCAGAGAAATCGTGAAGCTTAGGAATCAGTCAAAGTGAAATCGAGAGCTAGAACCAGAAGAAAAGAAGAAATTATAATTTATAATTTCTACTGAAGAAGATTGAAGAGAGCTAGGTGACATACGAGCGATTGAGCAGAAGCCGAACTGAAGAAACAAAGAAAGCACACAAAATTGTATTCTCAATTTTGTACACTAAAGCTTATGAAATACTGCTGAAGGTCACGTGAGAGTTGTACAATCATGCAAAGATTTAAAATTTTAAAAAGTGGAAATTACGAATCTGAGAAGATTGGCGTGAATCATTGCTTCTGAAAATCAGGAGAAGAAATCCCACACGTCTTTAGTAGTCAGAAGCAAGCAGGATTGGTATAAGGAAGTTTAATTTTAGAAGAGTCTGCTTTAGGTAGTTTGCTTTAATTAGAATCGTAATTTGTTGTAACTGACCTCCTATAATTCTATAAATAAGAGAGATCGGTACGCAAAATAATTATCCAAGGAATTCTTAGTCATAGCTGACAGCTAAGATTGAGGACTCCGAAAGATCACTCTAGCATAGTTTTTATTTTATGTTTTCTAGAGTAGAGTATCTAAAGTCTCTCAGTAGCAATTGACGACTGAGATTGGGAGAGTGAGGGTCAAAGTAGTTAGATTTATTTTTATGTAATTTTCAGGTTTGTAAACATCTAATATTTCTTGGTTTTAATTGATGCCTAACATTGAGAGATTGAGGATTTAGTTTTTATTTTCTTGCAATTTATTTTCCTTGCAATTTACTTTTCATGCAATTTATTTTTTGCACATAAATATATGAAGACTTTTAGATCTTAATTGACGACTAAAATTTGGAAGGCTGCAAAGTAGTGTAACGGTTTTTCAATTCATAAATATCGACAAGATTCTAGGTTTTAATTGACGACTAAAATCTGGAAGACTAGAGATTTAGTGTAACTATTTTTCGATTCACAGAATAGATTTATTTTCTGCATCTTAGTTTAAACAAAACAAAAAATTCTTTATTCTTTAAAGGCAAGTAGAAGTTCTTCAGATCAAAGTCTTCCTCGTGGGAACGATCCTATACTAGTGCTGCATCATCATTGTGCACTTGCAATAGGTTAAGACAAGGTATAATGTCTTATGTGGCTTCCCACACCTTGTGCACGATGCAATTGAAATGGATAAAGAGACGCATGAAGCTTGTGGAATCCTGAACGCTCCCATTGTAGTAGGGTTCAAAGGACGAATTGACCCCGAGGGTGTAGATATAGTTTGCTTTAGATAGACATCTTGAGCAGGCTGTTGAGATGCGAGTGTCCTCTTCTTCCTTTTAACCATAGGGTAGTCTTTTATAAGATGTCTTGGCCTGCCACATCTGAAGCACTCACCTGAGGCCCACCTACATTTCTCCGTCTTGTGCTGCTTTCCACATCGTGAGCATGACTGAATGAGTGAGGGCGAAGAAGTGTGTGCAGTTGGCTGTACTATTGTCGCAAGTAATGCGGTATGCTGGGCAATCGTTCTGACCATTCTCTCCAATAATCGCCTAGTTCGTCCATCATCATTTTCTCATCTCAAGGAGACGTTGCTTGGACCCGTGACGATACCTTCACCGCTTGATAAGTCTCTGTTGCAGACAGTTCCTAGTTTCTTACGTGGGGCCATAGTGATATGTCACATTCAGACAAAAGTTTCAGTCAGAATTGATCGTGAAAATCTAGGGTAATAATTGAGCATGGGCTAGACTTCCTATGTCCTGACAGAATCTAAAGCCATAGCTTTGATCGTGATTACTCAGACTATGTCCTAACAGAATCTACTGCCACAACTCTAACATCAACTGTGACTCAAGGTGGCACAGTTGACCCGCACGGGATCTAGAGCCATAGCTCTGATACCATCTGTGATAGCTCAATTTTCCCTAAACTAGATTCCTAGAAAATCGGACCGTCATCGGCTCGGTACATCCACAAAGTGCAGAAATAAAAGTAGATATCATTTTATAAAAATAGAAATCTCCATTTCTATATAAAACGTATGGACAACCAAACAAAATAAACCCTCGGTGATGACCGATCATCACATAAACAGTGGTATACAAAATGTATATACAATCGTACTAAATCTATAGTTCTACAAAGATGGCTGGACGTACCAAGCCCAAAATCTCATAATCCAAGCTATACAAGGTCCACTAAGGAAAATACTCTTATGGCGGAAGATTAGTTTCTTTCCCTGGGATGTAATCCAGATTGCTCTCAAGCTCCGGATCCTTTTCAACGTCTACACCTGTGACGTATAGTCGGGGTGAGCTAACAGTCTAAGCTCAGTACAAGAAAGTTCAATACCAATGTACATCTTATTAAATCAAGCATAGACTAAATGACAGAATTTTGGAAGCATTGTTTCCTATTCAAAATAGAGTTGTAAAGATTGACGAAAAATTCAAAGGCATTTTTTTATCAAAACGAAATTTGGAATTTCATGTCTATCGTAAAACTTCATATAACATTCAATGATGATGTATCACATGGTTTCTGATTTCTTATTCATATTTGTAGTTTACATGCAGTTACTTATCTCAATGGATGACTTAAATCATCACTTAACTAGTCTCCCAAGAAAATATAGTGTTGGGAGTCGAAGATTTTTACCAATGGGAATCCCCACTAACCATTGTCGTTCAATGAACACTTTGAAATGTTCGTTGCGGACCCGGAATCAAGGTGTAAAGACCAACCGCCGTACCAGTGCAAAGAGCTGTATAGATAAACTTCTGCACATGTGCAAAGAGCTGGGGGATTCGTTCAAGTGAACTTCAAATCAAGTGCAGATTTTAATACATAATTCAAAAATGCAGTGTTTAACAAATAGTTAAATTCAGAGTTCAAAGTACATATCCAGAATATCAGAGTTCTTATGCAAATTCATATTCATAATTCTTATCCATAAGCAGATTCAAAATTTCGAATTCATGTTCAAAATACTGATTTCATGGTTCAAATTTAAAGCTCACATTAAATGGTTTAAAATCATAATTTAACGGAAATATTCAAAAACAGGATTCAAATTTCAATACAAAAGATCAAATACAATTCAAATACAGTCAGGCTTATCATATTTCACTCAATCATATCATGACATCCATGAAGATTAAGTAAAATGCACATGGTATTGAGTTTCCCCTACCTTAAATTTGAAGCCGTTCAATGTGATCCAAAGGTCCTCAATTACGGTTTCCCACTCTTAACCTAGTTCACAATAAGATCGTACTACGTGCCAATGGTGGTAAAAACGAATTGGCTCGAAGTTTCCCAAAGTTTTTCCAAGAAAACTGAACCAGCCAAAACAGAGAAAATCGATCGATCAATTTCAAAAATTGATCGATCGATTTCTTCGAAAATCTGACTCTTCCTTGTCCTGTCAAAATCTATCGATTGGTTTCCAAAACTGATCATTCAATTTTGACAGACTCTGTATCCCTTCAGGCTTCTTCTTCTTTGGTCTATTTTTTTATTTCTTTTTCTTTTCTCTCCTCTCCCTTTCAACCCATATCATTTATACAAATTCAAGACCACTAATTTACCAAAGTAAATTACTAAAAAATCAACGAAATCTAACCTTTCAAGCTTGTAAGATTACGTGCACAATCAATCAAAAACTTGAACCCTCTTGCACATGAAATGGGTTTTGAAACCCATTTACTCTTGATCGTAACAAACACATAAACAAGGTTTCAATTCTTCTCACCACACCCGATCAAGCACACATCATGCATGGAGGCGATCCCGATACAAAACTCCCTACGAGAGGGTTTCTAATGAAGCAAAAGAGTGTTTGATCGGTGTGGAGCTCGTGGATCACAACCGCATCAGAAATCCAAGCTCTCCTATGGTAACCAATCAAAGCAAAAGAGAGATTGAGAGAAAGATCAACAACTTCTACGAGCGTCGGGCACAAATGCGAAGCCTCTTCTCATGGTTCTCCTCTCTCTCTCTCACTTCACTTTCTTAACTTCCTCTTAAAATTTCCTTTGCAAATCAAGCTTACCCGAGAAGCTACACTCTTATACATTTGGGCTTGCTTAAATGCTAAGCACTCACACCGATTTGGTGTGTTTGCTCTTATCCACCTGGTCATAGATTGGTTGTGAAACCAATACACCTAAGTGAGGGGTTTAGTTCCATTCCAAATGGAGGTTTGATCCGGTGTGAAACTTGCACACCAAAATTAAGTCTTAGCTCACCTACCAAAGGCCCAAAATCGGCTCAAATAGTTGACCCAATCAATCGGCCCAACTAGTCAGCCCAATTAGTCAGCTCAAATGGTCGGCTCAAATAGTTGGCCCAATCAGTCGACCCACATAACCTAAACAAGCTTTACACTAATTCTGATTAGTATTTTATTCTCAAAAAAGAAAAATTGCCTCTCGGTTACAAACGTGCACAGTGGGCATACCAGGCATGCGCACTTAGCCTCTATGCAATGGCCCAAATTGAAACACGGATTTTGGGGACGTCACAAATGGGCTTTGGTTAGGTTCATTCCTAGGGTGCACATGATCGCACTTGATCACGCGCGCACCATTCTTCTCGTATTAATTTATTCATTAATAATAACTAACTAATCCGATATGTTATCATGATTGTGCTTGAAAAGGTGGGCTCAAGCTTGGTCCGATCTCGGGGTTCGAGTTGTGTGCAACACACACACTTCACACACGGCTCGAGTTTCAATTGGTTGCTCAAGTCAGGAACCTCTTCTCAGATTTAAGTTTGGTTATGTCTTCCCTGTTAAGACAAGTGAGTTAGAGATCGTGTCATAGACATCAAAAGTTTGATCAAAGTCAAACCGTTCAAAACAATCGTACAAACATTCAGGGTCAAAGAGTCAACGTTAGAAAAATTAAGGTTGTTACAATAAGAGAATTCAAACTTGAAAAGGAAATAGAACTTTGAATATAAACTTATCTTTGACATACAAGAGATCTCAAACTTCGAGAACTAGATTTGCATCATGGTTCTGATCTTCATCATCTTTGATTCGACCATAGAACGATGGTTTACAATTCCCTCAATCTCACAAACTCTTGATATCTGGAAACTAAAAACTATGAAACTAAAACTAAGAATTAAAAGCCCTCTAAATCTCTATCTAAAAGTCTATATTGAATCCTAAGCCTAGGGTCCTTATTTATAGATGCATGGTCTAGTACATGCAAATCAACTAGGAACGATTCCTAAAACAACTCTACGTCGAACTAGAGAAGAAGAAACTTTCAAATTTTAGAATTTCGGTTGGTCGGCCTTGAAAATCGCTGAGAACCCTTATCTTGAGTGGTCGAGATTAAGTCTCGACTGTTGAATTTACTTTATGCAGACAACATTTTTTGCAACATGGATGGTTAAAATTCAACAGAAAATAAAAGGTAAAATGGAAATGAAATAGAGCATAAAGCAAAACCTGCAAGATATAGGGCTGTTGTAACAAGTTTTGAAAGTAAGTAAGAGATTGTCCACAGGGAAAATTGATCTGAAAACCTAAAGACAAATAGTAGATCTCCAGATCTGGCTATAGATCTGGCACCACTAACCTAAACTAGAAACCAAGGTAAGTGAAGGGGTCTTTGGTGTCACAAAACTAAACTAAAATTAAACACAAAAAATTAAACTACAGAAAGGATTTAGAGGAGATGGAAATGAAAATAAAAGCAAATGGTGAGAAGTAATGAGATAGGGCCAAAGATTTGTTATGAAAAATAGGTTGATCCAGCAAAGAGGAATCAAATCTACACTACTCCTTCACTCAGCTCCAAGCCAAATGCAAGGACAAAGAATCTAAACCAATTATATTGATATGGAGTAGTCTTAAGGTTGTGATCTGTCCAATGAATGGTCACAGATCATCCCATAGATATATTCCAGTCAAGGGAACTGGGATCATAACATTAAAATCACTGCAAGCACTATGGATGCAAGGCTACAAGCTCAGGCATCCATAGGTGCATCAGATCCATAAAAACCAAAATAAATTGATTAGGGAAATTATAGATCTAATGTAATTTTAAACACAACATTTCATTGATTTAAAATGTACTTATAATGATCTGCCTCAAGCCTCTAGCCAATGCAGATTATAGATCTCTTAATTCTTACAAACCTTTTTACAAGACAAAAATCAGAATTCCTATCTATTACAACAGATCTCAGCCAGCAAATGCTGGGCTAAGGAGGGAAGAAAAAGGAAAAAGAGAGGGAAAAAAATTACAATTCGAAAATCTAAAAGCTCTCCACAATTCTATCTAATTTTCTAGATTATCCCCCCTTGATCACAACTCAAAGGCTTTATTTATACATTTGCCTTGATCTGTGTGCCTTTATTCCTAACCAATCACAGGAGAGAATTGAATTCAGTTTATTGTGATCCATGTGAATGGTATTTTGGCCAATCGGAGAGGAAGGGGATCAATTCTGTTTAGACCCATGATGATTTGGCTGATTTTCCTCCAAGAATTTATTCCAATCTATTCTAGAATTGGTTTAACCAACGTGAATTGGTTGGATCAATTTCATTTTGCATTTGGGGTTCCCCAATTTCCTGCCAATATTAACAGATTGTTGTTGGACATGTGCTTCAAGTGATTGAAACATCATGTGTTCTCGGATAAAAGAGTGGAGCTTCATAAATCGAGCTATGATAGGTACAGAGTACCTATCGACAAGTTCCCGATGGGTGTAGGCTTCAGATATCCCTCTTTCGATAGGTATAAAGTACCTATCAACAGGTGCTTGCTTCAGATGTTCACTCTCCGATTGGTGCCAAGCACTTATCGATAGGTGCTTTTGCTTAAGGTGTAAACCCTTCGATAGGTGCCCGACAGGTGTGTTTCAGCTTTCATTTGGTTGGCTTCAGTTATCCTTTCGACAGGTACCCATGTACTAGTCGACAGGTACTCTTTAGATTGCATTGCACCATTCGACAGGTGTTTGCACTGCTCGACTCCTTCAGTTCAGCTTCAACACTGCTCGATAGGTACATTTGTGAGCCTTCCCTGCTGTTGACAGCCACTGTCATGCCTAGGTTTCTTCATCAGCCAAAAGTCAACTTTTCTCTCCCTCCTTTTTGGCCTTTTATGCATGGTTTGTTGCACTTCACTATAGATTATTTCTAACTACAAAATAACACTTGAAACACATCGTTAGGCAGCTCAAAGGTCCATCAAAGGTTAAGTTAGGGGGTGAAAAATGATATTTTTTACTGAATAACACACCCCCAAACCTAATCTTTTCTAGTCCTCAAGCAAAGAAAAAATTAAAAACATTTATTCAAAACAGTAAATGCCACTTTTGTAGGGAGCACAAATGCATTTAGCATATGCATCAAGCCTTTTAAACCCCTTGGTGATCCCACAAACTTCCTTATGAACAACAATTAAACCAAGTGCATCAAAGGTAATTTAGATCTCAACAATTTAAGCTTCATTCCACACCTTGCTCTTTCAAATTAAAAAGTTTTAAAAACAGTGTATGTAAACAATTAAATGCCTAAATCCTCATGTGTATTCATCACAAGCCATCTGAAAATATAAAGAGCATAGTATGTGCAAATTAGTATACAGTTTACCAATAGTTTAAGAATCAGGTTTTTAACACTGCCCCAATGATTCCAATCTCAGACCCAATTCTCACAACGGTATACTCTCAAAACTGAGTTTAAAGGTGTTCAACTTCCCTCTAGCTCAAGAGCAGTTACATCCCTCAAATAGGATTGCAAGCATGAGCATAGGCATGGCTCCTTAGTTCTGAAATCTTCTAGCTCTTTTCACCATAGATTACACAGCTTCTCATCTCCACATGATAGCTCACTCTATTTCAGATCAGTAAGGTCCTTTTGTTGGGTTGTAATGTGGCTTATGGTTGAGGTTTAAAAGAATAAAAGGGGTAAAAGGATTCAAAATTGAGAAATCAACAAAAATAGGAGATGATTCATGACTTTACCTTCTTCATTTCAGCACAACTCCATCTTTTTTTTGAATTTTTAGAGCTAAAATGGCCACCTTCTTCTCTTCCTTTCAAATTTTACCAATGAAGTACTTCTTTGACTTCTCATTCTCTTTTTATTTTATTTTTCTATTTTTCTCTTCTCATCATTTTATTATTATTATTATATATTTTTTATATATATGGGTAGGAATGCCACAGCTATATAGCTGCCACACAACTGTCATCACATGTGCTTTATTCTTCTTCCACCAAATGTTAAACCAGCTATACCTTCTTCAACTTCTTCTCTTTAGCCTTTTGAAATCTCAGAGTAAGGGTCGGGCTGAATCAGGTCACTGAGTTTTGGGTTCAAATTCTCTAGTTTTTGTTAAAGAAAGCTTAGATTTTTAAGGCTCAATTGGTGTGTATCAAGGACAGTTCAAAAGGCAGGGATTTTTAGGCTCAAACTGTCCAAATGAAGGCCTTACAACATGTCTTTAGTATCATGAGTACTGTCAAACTATTTCAATTTGGAGATGCATAACTTATAGTGAAGAAGATTAGGTTCAATCAGTCATTTAGAGCAGAAAAATTTGCCAAAACACTCTTCATAGAAAATTATATCACAAGCCCAATTCTCACTGGGTATGGTCTTCCTCTGAACTCATAGGGCTTGTTCTTACCTTTTTCTTTTCTTACTGATTTACTATAAATTGATTCTCACAATAATTTCTTGATGACCTACTTCATGGAGGCGTTGAATTTAAAAGATCCCAGCATTAAACAACCTACTATACTATTTCAATTCTCCTTTTTCCAAATTTGCTTAGGTGAAATTTTAGTTCAATTGTTTTAATCCTACTACTCACTACTACACTTAGCTTAACTATTTTATATGTCTACCCTGCCATACCCCCAAACCTATGAGAAACAGTGTCCTCACTGGTTCAAAGATATAGGAGTAGCAGGGTAATAAAACAAGAAACAATTTTATTAACAAGTAAAAATAGAAGAAATAAAGATAATGTAAAGAGGTACAGAAACAATAAATTTTGATTAAATAGAAAAATTGACAAGATAGCAGACATGCAAAAGACTGCAATGAAACACTATATGACAAACAAACCTCAAAATGAACATCTAATTAAAAAGTGACTGAATGAAATCCTAGAGCTAATCAGCATCCGAATCTGAGTTGGAGAAAATCACTGGGTCCCATCCATATTTTTCAGCTATTTTAGCATAATCTTCTTCAAATTCTCCTTCTTCAGATTTTCAGTGTTGGCAGCTTCGGCCTTTGTCCTTTTGGCAGCTAGCTTCTGAGGCTTGGTGCTGTCCTGGTGCATGGTGGGCTCATTGCTGGAGACCCCAGTAGATGAGGGTGTTTTCTGGCCTAAGATGGTTGATTGTAGGGTGTCTGCCAATTTGGCCAACATCTCAGCCTTCTGCTTCTCTTTTTCATATAATTTGAGGATATGCCTGCATAATTGTTCCCACTGCAGCTTCTCCACTCTATGATCCAGTTCAGCTGGTCAATTTTAGCAACCAATGGCTGCTTCACCAAAGTTTGAAGCTCAGCCATCCCTTTGATGAAATCTCTGTGGAGATAAGGGTTGGAAGCCATGGCACATTTCAGGGTGGCAAATGGTGGCACAGGGTCTGAGGATGCCAGGACCATGGTTGAGGATGCTGGGATAGCTGAAGGGCGTGGAAGGATTTTTGGCAGCTCCTCTTCGAAAGGCTCAGTTTGGGTAGAGGTAGAGGCTAGGGTGGGTGGAATAATGGATACCTCCTCCACAAAATCTGTCTGGGTGGAGGAAGAGGCATATGTAGGGGGGACATGGATCAACTCCTTAGAAGTAATGTCTATCTGAATGGTAGCAGTGGGAGTGGCCACAGAATTGGAAGGCTGTGGAGAAGATACAGGAACAAGTGATGGGACCAGGGGTTGGGAGAGGCTGTGGAGAAGATACAGGAACAAGTGATGGGACCAGGGTTGGGAGATAGGGGTAGATGGCAGTAGGGTGGATTGAATGGAATGGAGGCAGGTTTGCATGACAGATTGGTTCTCAGTGTTGGTATGGAGCTGAGATTGGATAAAAGTGAGAAGGGATATGATTTGAGCAAATGAGGTAGGGAGGGAATGGGTGACAGGCTGGGTAGGTGAGATAGGAATAGAAGGGGAGGTAGGGGCATGTTGGAAATGATCAGGCTGGGGAGACTCAGGTAGGGGGTTGTACTCATACCCAATATCCTCTACAATGGAGTCAATTAGGGTGGAGTACCCCTCAGTGGTACAACACTCTAGGTCCTGTGAATGGATAGGTGAAAGAGATGTAGTCAGGTCAGTGGGGAAAAGTGAATCAATCGCAGATGGGATGTAGGTGAATTGGGAGGAGGGTCAGGAATGGTGGGATCTGAGCTTGGAATGGAAGGGCTAGGGTGGCAGATAGTAGGTCAACGCTGCCGGGGCTTCCTCTGGTAGGTGGTAGTGATGGAAGGTGAATGGGGGAGGAGGGTCAAGAATGGTGGGGTCTGAGCTTGGAATGGAAGGGCTAGGGTGGCAGATAGTAGGTCTAGGCTGCCGGGGCTTCCTCTGGTAGGTGGTCGTGGTGGTAGGTGTGAGTAAGGGTAGTGGGTCAATGGTAGGAGGAGCTGACAAATGGAAGGTTGAGGTGATTATGGAGGGTGTGGATGTGGTTGTGAGAGATATGGGTGCAGGTATGGAAGGTGTAGAGGAGGATGGCAAGGATGAGGTAATTGTGGCTAACACCAAACTCCCAGTGGTTACTTCAGTGGAGATTATGATGTTTGTTGCTGTAGCAGAAGAGCTGGCTGCTATGATTAGGATGACAGGAACTAAAATTGCAGCTGTGGATGTAGTGACTGTGGTTGCTGCTGAAAGGCCCTAATTTGTTTCTTCTTCTTTCTAATGAGGGTCATGCTAGTTGACCACAGTTTTCTTCCAAATGCCAGGGGAGGCAAATCTGCAGTGGGCTCACCCTCCTTGAGCACATACTTCCCTTGTTTCAAAATAGCAGTTATAATTTTGTTGTATGGTAGGCCCAACACCAGCTGCTTCTTTTTAATCTTCTCATGAATGTTCTCCATCCCTTTGAAAATCAACTCAGGGACATTTAGAAACTGCCCCTTGGAGAAAAAATATAGGGCATCCACTATAGGGGTCCTTCTCTCTTGTTTATGCCCAACCACAAAACCATTCTTTTTGAGAATGGTATCCATGAAAAATACACTTGGGTCCAAATCTCTCCTCATCAGGGATTTCCCAGAACCCACTATCCCCTTGGTCAAGTGATGAGCTATATCTCAAAAGGGTACTTTCTCAGGGGCATCTAATCCTTTGGCTAGGTCATGTTGAAATGGAATCCCCAACACTAGCCCTATGTCCTTGACATCCACCACAGTCTCCCATTCATCAATTAGTACTAAAAACACAGTCTCAGCTATCTCAGGGGACACCTTCACTCGGATGCTCTGGTAAAATAACTTCGCCAACCTTGGGTACACAGATTCTTGTAATGGGGTCTTCAGGGGTTGTAGCTCAGCCTTATCCAAATATGCCATAGTCCCCTTTTTGGCCTGAGTGTAGTATGGGATGTCAAAAGTTGTCTCAGGAATGAGACTCAGGGCATCCACAAACTCATTTGGAGTTGTGAGTGGGTTAAATGTAACCTCAGGCTCAGGTATCTCAGGTGTCGCAGTCGCACTCTCACTGGCCTTAGGCTTCTTGCTTTTCTTAGCTTTCTTGGGCTTCTTGGAACTAGCTGCCTCACTTAACTTCCTTTTTGCAGGGGGGTTCACTTGGGACTGAGAGGAAGTCACTCTGGTAGACTTTCTAGTTGATTTGGGTGAGGGTTGAACCAATTTGGATAGAGAGTCCTTGTATTGATTTGGGTCAGCCATGGAAACACACAAAATTCCTTAAAATAGCTCAACGAATCTCCAATCACACAGAAAAAACTCAACTCCACTGAAAACATCTCTTCCCACACAGCAGATATCCACAAACACAAATTTGACAAATTGAAAAAAAGGGACTATGAAGAACTTACCCAAAAAGCTAGGGTTTCACATCAAATGAGGCACAGAGAACCAATCCGGCAGCAAGTAGGTGTAAAATGTTGACTTTTCAACACTGAATCAACAGGTAAATGCAAATGAAAGATGGAAGAGCACTGGTGAGGTGAGTAAGAAAGAGTGACACAGAGGGTTTCATGGAGAAGAAAGGCAGATTTCGAGCAAAAGCATAAAATTGCTAAAAAATGCACTCGTAGAAAGGATTTAAAAACCCTAAACATGATTTTGATAGGTGCAAATCGTCCTATCGAACAGATAAAATCCAGGATTGAAGTGGTCGATCAGTGCAATTCTTCCTATCGAACAAATAAAATCCATCAAGGCACAGGAAGCTCCAGAATGGTTAGTTCGATAGGAACGTTGGATTGTTCGATAAGCCTTTTGATTCAGAAGCTAGGATTTGATAGGCACTTTGAACCTATCGACAGGTACTCAGAACCGGTCGAATCTTTATTAAAATACCCTCAGCACTTGTCAAATCCTTATTAAAACTCTAATGCTCAAGAAAGACCTTCAGTACCTGTCGAATGGTAGGTTAAACCTATCGATAGGTATCAGAACTGCATCAATGCATGCTTTTTTACCTTTGTGCTGTCCTTAACTCATCCAACAGTCAAAACTGCATCTTAGCATTAGCAAAAGTGCACTCATATTTCAAACGTACAAGCCATAAAGAATCCACCATTACTCAGACATTGAACAGAATGCAAAAACGAGACAAAAAACTACAGAAATATACAACTAAAAAGACAGATCTAAAGAAACAAAATAAAGAAAATTCAAGATATGGTACACAGTATATAGAGTGGAAAATCAAACATCATTGAAAGGTGCTTGAAGGTTAATGGTCACAGCAGGCTCCATTGATTTTTCAACACAAATTTTAAGCCTTTGACCATTCACTTTCATGACTCTTCCATCAGTTGGGTCCATGATTTCAACAGCTCCAGATGAGGAAACATGCATCACAATGTAAGGTCCATCCCATCTGGATCTTAGCTTCCCCGGGAAAAATTTAAGCTTAGAGTTGAACAACCATACCTTGGCACTAACCTCAAAATTCTTTATTAGCAGGCTTTTGTCAAAGAAAGCCTTGGCTCTCTCTTTGTAAATCCTAGAATTTGCATAAGCTTCCATCCTCAACTCCTCCAATTCTGATAGCTACAATTTCCTATGTATGCCAGTAGCAATTAGTTCAACATTTAATGCTTGGGTGGCTCAGTAGGCCTTATGCTCTAACTCAACTGGCAAATGACAGGCTTTGCCATATACTAACCTGAACGGGGACATACCAATGGGGGTCTTATAGGTAGTCCTATAAGCCCACAATGCATCTATTAACTTGACAGCCCAATCCTTTCTGTCAGTCCTCACAACTTTCTCTAGGATGTGCTTTATTTCCTTGTTGAAAATCTCCACTTGCCCACTAGTTTGTGGGTGATATGGAGTAGTAACCCTATGTGTAACATAGTACTTTTTGAGTAGATTCTCAAAAGGCCTGTTATAGAAATAACTTCCCTCATCATTGATGATAGCTCTTGGGGTGCCAAATCTAGAGAAAATGTCATCCTTCAAAAATCTAAGGACAATTGTGTGGTCATTTGTTCTTGTGGCAATGACTTCTACCCACTTGGAGACATAGTCCACTGCAAAAGTATAAAATTAAAACCCATAGAAGGAGGAAAGGTGCCCAAAAAATCTATTCTCCAGATGTCAAACAGTTCTACCACAAGGATGGGCTGCTATGGTGTAGACACCCAAATTCGGCCCAAGGCCCGATCAATCTGTACTACGGGAGAGATGTACCCCTGTGCTTCTGATGGCACCCCTGAACCCTTAGAAATCCACCCAGACCTTTAGGAATCACCCTGAACCCTTTAGAACCATTTCCCAACCCTTAGAGATCGCCCCTAAACCCTAGAATCCCTTCCCAGACCTAACTTAAACCCTTCTGAGTAGTTGATGGGAGAGGAGCTACAAAATTTTATACAGACCACCACCTTAGATGACCATATACCATTGGAAAGAGGACTTCTCCAGCTTTCCAACGAGCCAAAGATCACCCAATTTAGAGCTACGGTTCAAAAGTTTTGGCCGATTGAGGTTTCACATAAAATCATAAAACTTTTGCTCAGGCGTATATATTACATACGCCCAGCCAATTTTGCCCTAGATTGGTCAGGCGTATATATTATATACACCTAACATTTTTGGGCCAAGTTTGGCTGGGCATATATAATATATACGCCCAGCATAGGTGGGACCCACCACGGGCTTCATCTTCCCAAAGCTCCCCTGTTTTTGGTGGAAGTCACTGTGCATAAACTGGGCATATATAATATATACGCCCAGCTTAGCTATAGTAACTGTCATCAGTTGCTCAAAATTCCTTCATTTGGTTTGACCTTTTGACCATCCCCTTGGTTGGGGTGGGTGTCTTGAGGTTGGTTGCACCCCCTTTGAGCTTATTTGCAACCCTTAATCACCTATGGTCTCACCCCATCATCTGCCATTGAAATCAGTTTCCCAAAACCCTAGGACCTTGAAAACCTAGAAAACCTTAGATGGGGGATTACCTAATTGCTAAACCAATTAGCTCTTAAGTAAGCCCCTAATCCTTCCCTTCTCTATAAATAGAGAGGCCCCCCTCTTCCCAAAGGGTTGAATTTTTGTTGAAAGATTAGAGAATGCTTAAGAGAGAACCCTAGTGAGAGAAAATGCCACTTATTTTCCAGAATTCCAGCAAGCTTAGTTCATCTTTTTCAATCCATTTCAACCATTAGATCACTCCCTTTAGCTAAAGTCTAGCCTTTGGCCTCACCCTACACTTCCTATTTTATTGAATCCTATCATTAGAACTCATTTTCACTCCATTTAAGCCATCGGAAGCAGGCCAAAGCGAAGGACTTCCACGGTGCAACAAGGGCCCGTGAGCTCCGGCTCACCCCTCTCTTCCTCTACCTTCTTGGTGTTTCTCCCGTCCAAGGATTCAAGCCGTTACGCCGCCGAAAATTCGGTTTGGCTCAAAGCTTGATAGGACCGTATTACTTTCAGGCAAGGAGAAACTCCGCCCTTTTATTTTTATTTTTGGCCATAGATAGAGACCGCTACGTGCGGGTTGATCGGGTGCCTAAACCCTTCCCGATCGATAACCGAAGCCCCTACCCTAGAGCCTTTGGCAAAGACCGGTAAATCAGAGTCATATTTAACACTTCGGTGCTCAAAATATCGATTTGAAGGTTTCCCGGGTCACCAAAAGCTCCGAGTGGTGACTCTACATTTCATTCCTAGCGAGCGCATCGCCGCGACGGGTTCGAGAGGATCCATGGTCGCACATATGGAATTGAATTTATCTTTGAAATGCCTCCCAACCTTTGATCTCTAGCACAAGCCTTGCAATGTACATGGACATCTTTGAACAAAGAGGGCCAGTAGAACCCACATTGCAACACTTATATTGTTGTCTTATTGCCATTAAAGTGACCTCCACAGGCCTGCTCATGGCACATAGAAAGAATACTGTGGAACTCACTTTCAGGCACACATCTCCTCACAATCTGATCTGTACAATGCTTGTAAAGGTAAGGGTCCTCCCATAGAAAATGTTTGATTTGAGATAAGAATAGGTCTTTGTCCATCTTGGACCAATGAGGGGGGATCCTACCTACAACAAGGTAATTCACAATGTGTGCAAACCATGACACACTCACAGTTTGGATGGCAAGCAACTGCTCATCTGGGAAAGACTCATTCAATGGTTCATCAGTACATGCTTTAACCAAAATCTTGCTCATCTGGGAAAGACTCATTCAATGGTTCATCAGCCACCATATTTTCCACTCCTTTTTTATCTCTGATTTCAAGATCAAACTCCTATAAAAGGAGGATCCATCTGATCAGCCTTGGTTTGACATCTTTCTTAGCCAGTAGGTACTTTAGGGCAGAATGATCAGTGAAGACTACAATTTTAGATCTAAGAAGATAGGATCTAAATTTATCCACATCAAACACTACTGCCAGAAGCTCTTTCTCAGTTGTGGTGTAATTCAGCTGAGCTTCTGTTAGGGATCTACTTGCATAATAAACTACACAAGGCAATTTATCTTTCTTCTGTCCTAAAACAACACCCATAACTAAGTCTGATGCATCACACATTAATTCAAATGGGAGGGAATAGTCAGGGGCTTGCATGATGGGAGCAGAGGTTAGGCATTTCTTCAATACCTCAAATGCTTCAAGGCATTCAGCAGTGAATGCAAAAGGTACATCCTGACACAGCAGGTGGCACAAGGGTTTAGAAATTCTGCTGAAGTCCTTGATGAACCTCCTGTAGAATCCAGCATGCCTAAGAAAGACCTGATTTGCTTGACTGTCTTAGGTGAAGGCAAGTGTGCAATCAAGTCAATTTTGGCCCTATCAACCTCAATACATTTATGGGAGAGCACATGGCCCAACACAATGCCTTGTGTTCCATGAAGTGACTTTTCTCCCAGCTCAAGACCAGGTTGGTCTCTTCACATCTTTGCAAAACCAGGCTGAGGTGTTTCAAGCATTGACTAAAAGTATCCCCAAAGACTGAGAAATCATCCATAAAAATCTTCAGGAATTTATCAAGCATATCAGAGAAGATAACATACATGCATCTTTGGAAGGTGGCTGGTGCATTGCATTGACCAAAAGGCATTCTCCTATAGGCAAAAGTGCCAAAGGGACAAGTAAATGTGGTCTTCTCCTGATCCTGTGGATACACTGGTATTTGGTTATAACTAGAGTAACCATCTAGGAAGCAATAAAATACCTTTCCAGCCAACCTATCCAAGATCTGGTCAATGAATGGCAAAGGAAAGTGGTCTTTTCCTATTTTGGAGTTTAACTTTCTATAATCAATGCAAACTCTCCAACCAATGGTCTTCGTGGTTGGTACTAACTCTCCAGAATTAGTAGTAACAACTGTTATGCCAGATTTTTTAGGGACTACCTATGTAGGTGAGACCCACTCAGAATCTAAAATGGGTAAATGACCTCAACATCTAATAATTTTACTACTTCCTTTAAAACCACCTCCTGCATGTGAGGGTTTAATTTTCTCTGCATCTCTCTTGAGGGCTTGGAACCCTCCTCAAGGTGAATTTTGTGCATGCACAAAGATGGGTCAATTCCCCCAATATAAGCTATAGTCCATCCAATTTCCTTCTTATGCATTTTGTGCACACAAAGCAATTATTCTTCTTGCTCCTCAGTGAGGGAAGAAGAAATTATCACAAGCAATTTTTTATCCTCCAAAAATGCATATTTTAGTGTGCTTGGGAGTTGTTTCAACTCCAACTCAAGTGGGCTAACAAGAGAAGGTAGTAGAGATGCCTTTGATGGCTGAGGCAGGAGCATCAATTTAGGTCTCCATGTGGACTGCTGCACTAGGCCATGTGAAGATTTTGATGTGTTGCTGTCTTCAACCAGATGAATTTGGGCCTCCTCCTCAGTTACCTCAGTCCAAATATGTTCAAACTCCTCACCAATTATATCCTAATCTAGCAAATTGGATATATTTTCTTCCACAAGTTCATCTAGTACAACCACTGCAAAGCAGTCCTCATTGTCAAGTTGAGGTTTCTTGGCAGCATTGTACATATTTAATTTTACCTTCATGTTCCCAAAGGTCACCTCCATTATTCCTGATCTGCATTGTATACAACCATTGGCTTTCGCAAAAAATGGCCTGCCCAAAGTGACAGGAATGGAAGTGCTACTTTTTGAAAGTTCCATATCCAAAATAAGAAAATCAGCAGGGTAAAAGAATTTATCTACCCCAACCAGCACATCTTCAACAATTCCAGCAAACTTTCTCTCAGACCTATCAGCCAGCTGAAGCACAACAGATATTAGTTTTAGCTCCTCCAAACCTAGCTGTGCATACACTGCTGGCAGCAGATTGACACTAGCTCCTAAGTCTAAGAGATCTCTACCTATGGTATGCTCACCAATGATACAAGGGATGGTAGGCACCCCTGGGTCCTATAATTTAGCTAGTGTGGTAATAGACAACACGGATTTCACTTTGTCCTTAAGGAACTTGGCATAGGCTGGGACTTATTTAATTGCATCAAGCAGGGATAAATTGATCTTAACTTGCTTAAATGTGTCCAACATTTCCTCCATTCTAGCATTCCGCTTATCAAAAGGAGAGGGGTCTTTTAGAGCATGAGAAAATGGCAATTGTGGTACTGCTGGTACCTTAGTTGCATGCCTAACCATCTCATCAAAAAAAAATTTTCTTTTATTTTTTTCATTTTTTCATTTTGTTGGGGCTCAATAGCAGCCCCATTATTGTGCTCCTACTGTCCATCAGCAGGGGATGAGTCCTCGTTCTCTCCAACACTCTTTTCCTTCTCCATACACACATGGTTGTCTACCACCCTACCACTCCTTAGGATTGTTCATGGGTTGGCTTGGTAGCCTGCCCTCTTCTCTCTTGATCAATGCATTGGAAATTTGACTAAGCCGGTCCTCTATTTTTTTAATGCTCTGACTGTGAGAGTTCACAGTTTGTGAGAAGGAGTTCAGGTTTTGCTATGAGGCCAAAACTCGCTCCTCAAAAGAAGCAGTTTTAGGCTGTGGTGGGGGCAAAGTCAATTAGCTTGGCTGTGGGATAGACTGAGGGAAAGGTTGCCTAGGTGCATACCCCTGATGATATTGGGGTTGTGGTCTGTTGGAGCTTGCTGCTGCTGCAGTTGGGGGTACTTGGTAATTATCCTGCTCCACCTCAGATTGGGGTGGTTTCTCCATGGCTACCCAGTAGGTTGTTGCTGCCCAAAAGACTGAGCAGCATTTGCATGCTCCATAACCAGGTCTGGGTATTGACCAGATAATGGGTAATCTAGAAGTGAATGTGATGAGGACTGGCATATCAGACATGCCTCCTCAATTTGTGCAACCATTTTAGGCTGCATCACACTCAGCAGTATATCAAATTTTGAGCTCAGATTGTCCACTTTTCGTTCTAGATCAGTGTGCACACTAACTTCATACATCCTTCCTCTTGAGGCTGGTTCTTTTACCATTTTAGCTGGAGTCTTAATGTCATTGCAAGACAAAGACTCTTGCTGCATGGCATTCTCACTAATAACATCCAAAAGTTTTCAAGCCTCATCCGTAGTCTTGTGAAGGTAAGTAGTCTTGTGAAGGTAAGTACCCGCACAAGAGGCATCCACCATGTGTATGCTTTTTGGACCAATTCCTTGGTAGAAGCTTTGGATAAGTTGCCACTCAGGAATTTGGTGGTGGGGACATTACTTTAACAGCCCTTGAAACCTTTCCCAAGATTGATGAAAATCCTCAGTTGGGAATCGAGCAAAGGAAATTATGCTCTTCCTCAATTGACTAGTTTTAGATATGG
This sequence comes from Chloranthus sessilifolius, assembly GCA_021018995.1. Taxonomy (NCBI): domain Eukaryota; kingdom Viridiplantae; phylum Streptophyta; class Magnoliopsida; order Chloranthales; family Chloranthaceae; genus Chloranthus; species Chloranthus sessilifolius. Next base: position 29,730,464 of record CM037587.1, on the reverse strand, counting down.
GAAAAAATTTGGCCAAGAATTAGCATTGGAGATCATTCCAAGACTGTATGCCTTGTGCCCTTGAAAGTGGTGCACAAGGCCAAGAACTCATCAATGTGCTTATATGAGTCTTCTTTACTTAGCCTATGAAATGATGCTATCATTTGAATGATGGATAATTTAATTTCATAGTTTCCCTGAACAGTAGGGAATTGAATATAGAAAGGGGAGGTATATGCCCCTGGTGTATTAAATTCCTTTAATGTTCTCTGTTGCTCACCCATCTTTACTATTGGCTTAGTATCTATAGTAGGGGCTTGTGTCGTGTTCCTAGGTCTGAGGTCTCTCTCTAGCTCAGGATTTAGAGGTTCTAAATTAGGATTAAGAGATCTCTTTCCCAGCATACACACACAAACAATAAGTACAAACAAACACTAACAACACACTAAGAAAAAGAATTATAACAGAATTGTTAAAACTACAGCTGAATTTAATGCATTATTCAAAAGAAAGAGACAAAGGACAAGGGGAAAGGGATGCAAACTAAAGCAACCAAGCTCTAATAGCAGCTTCCAGCTTCTCCTGTTGCTGTTCTAGATTTGTAAAAAAATCAAATTAAACTCAGTAGTACTTTTATTCAAACATGTAAACTACAATTAATAAATTTATATAAAAACAAAAACTCAGATCTACTAATTACATCAAAGATCCTCGGCAGCGGCACCAAAAACCTGTTGAATTTACTTTACGTAGACAGAATTTATTGCAACATGGATGGTTAAAATTCAGTAGAAAATAAAAGGTAAAATGGAAATGAAATAGAGCATAAAGCAAAACCTGTAAGATACAGGGCTGTTGTAGCAAGTTTTGAAAGTAAGTCAGAGTTTATCCATAGGGAAAATTGATCTAAAAACCTAAAGGCAAATAGTAGATCTCCAGATCTGACACCATTAACCTAAACTAGAAACCAAGGTAAGTGAAGGGGTCTTTGGTATCACAAAACTAAACTAAAATTTAACACAAAAAATTAAACTACAGAAAGGATTTAGAGGAGATGGAAATGAAATAAAAGCAAATGGTGAGAAGTAATGAGATAGGGCAAGAGATTTGTTCTGAAAAATAGGTTGATCCAGTAAGGAGGAATCAGATCTACACTACTCCTTCACTCAGCTCCAAGCCAAATGTAAGGATAAAGAATCTAAACCAATTCTACTGATATAGAGTAGTCTTTGGGTCATGAACTGTCCGATGAATGGTCACAGATCATCCCATAGATATATTCTGGTCAAGGAAATTGGGATCAAAACATTAAAATCACTGCAGGCACTATGGATGCAAGGCTACAAGCTCAAGCATCCATAGGTGCATCAAATCCATAAAAACCAAAAGCAATTGATTAGGGAAATTACAGATTTAATGGAAGTTTAAACACAACATTTCATTGATTTAAAGGATACTTACAATGATCTGCCTCAAGCCTCCAGCCAATGCAGATTACAAATCTCTTAATTCTCACAAACCGTTTTACAAAACAAAAATCAGAATTCCTATCTATTACAGCAGATCTCAGCCAACAAATGCTGAACTGAGGAGGGAAGAAAAAGGAAAAAGAGAGGGAAAAAAATTACAATTCAAAAATCTAAAAGCTCTCTACAATTATATCTAATTTTCTAGATTATCCCCCCTTGATCACAACTCAAAGGCTCTATTTATACATTTGCCTTGATCTATGTGCCTTTATTCCTAACCAATCACAGGAGAGAATTGAATTCAGTTTATTGTGATCCATGTGAATGGTATTTTGGCCAATCGGAGAGGAAGGGGATCAATTCTGTTTAGACCCAGGCTGATTTGGCTGATTTTCCTTGAAGAATTTATTCGAATCTATTTTAGAATTGGTTTAACCCACGTGAATTGGTTGGATCAATTTCATTTTGCATTTGGGGTTCCTCAATTTCCCGCCGATACTGATAGATTGTTGTTGGACATGTGCTTCAAGTGATTGAAACATCATGTGTTCTCGGATAAAAGAGTGGAGCTTCAGAAATTGAGCTTCGATAGGTACAAAGTACCTATCGACAAGTTCCCGATAGGTGTAGGCTTCAGCTATCCCTCTTTCGATAGGTATAATGTACTTATCGATAGGTGCTTGCTTCAGATGCTCACTCTCCGACAGGTGCCAAGCACCTATCGATAGGTGCTTTTGCTTCAGGTGTAAACCCTTCGATAGGTGCCCGATAGGTGCGTTTCAGCTTTCATTTGGTTGGCTTCAGTTATCCTTTCGACAGGTAGCCATGTACTAGCCGACAGGTACTCTTCAGAATGCATTGCACCATTCGATAGGTGTTTGCACTGCTCGACTCCTCAGTTCAGCTTTAGCACTGCTCGATAGGTCCATTTGTGAGCCTTCCCTGCTGCTGACAGCCACTGTCATGCATGGGTTTCTTCATCAATCAAAAGTTGACTTTTCTCTCCCTCCTTTTTGGCCTTTTATGCATGGTTTGTTGCACTTTACTACAGATTATTGCTAACTACAAAATAGCACTTGAAACACATTATTAGGCAGCTCAAAGGTCTATCAAAGGTTAAATTAGGGGGTGAAAAATGGTATTTTTCATGTAATGACATCAGCCGATCAAGATTGTCTGTTGCTTTGATTCTCGACAGGTCGAGTTGTATTCTTGACCGGTTGAATTTTTATAAGCCATTTTCTCTCACTGTTTGGTAATCTCGACCAATCGAATTGGACTTTCGACCAGTCGAGTTCTTTGATCCTTGGCACTCTCTTGGATCTCGACCGGTCAAATTGTGTTCTCGATCGGTCGACTTTTGTAATTTCTTCAGGTCTTCTTCTTCTTATCTTGACCGGTCGAAATAGGATTTTGACCAATCGAGATTAAGAGTTTCTTTGTTTTGAGTTCTTTTTTTCCTCTGTTTTGGCCATTTGTATCCTTTTCTTTATTTCTTTCTTTCTTCTTTTAGTTTTTTCTTACCTTTTGTTCTTCAAAACCTCTTATACATGAAAAAATACTAAAGGAAAACATTAACGATCATACGGGGTCTTGCAATGTCAAGATTTGAGTCTAAATTGTAGAGTTTTGAAGGTTGATCACACCCCCAAACCTCAACTTTGCTAGTCTTCGAGCAAAGGCAAAAAGAAAAAAATTAAAAATAACTAAAGACAATTATTCTACGAAGATAAAGTGTCACTTTCATGGGGAGCATGATTGCATTTAGTGTATACAACAAGCCTTTAAACCCCTCGGTGATCCCTAGTGGAGGAGTTGTGTCTCTTGAGGGTTTACAGTGAAGTTACCCACAAACTTCCCAAAATTTTAAACCATTGATAAAATTGAGTTTTTCAAAATATGGTTCTCACAACAATTTTATCTTTAAAGAACAAAACCATTAGTTAATTCAACATGCAAAATCTCAATTTCAAACGTTAATGTCATATCAATCATACTCAAATCCATTGTCCCTCATTAATCAATCTATCTATCCCTCTCTATGTCTCTCCTTTCTTTCCCTCGGGAAATCAAAAATTGAATATACTCAACTTTGAGAAATTATAAATGCTTACCGAAAGAGACCCCTTGATCAGTCAGAGAATATACCATTTTATCACCCTTAACTTAATGCTGCTAGACCCTAGTTTGCTACTAACAAGCTAATGATGTGCAAATATTAAGGAAAATCAGTAAAAGAGAACAAAAGTGTTAATCCTCGTCAAAATGAACTCAAAAAGCAATAAGAAAAATGATTGAATGCAAAAGATGATCCGATGCTGTTGAAAGCTAAGAAATCGTGTTTTACGATTGAACGAAGCCAAAGAAGAAAGAAATCATAATTTACGATTCTTCAGAAGATGTTCAAAGCAAAAGGCGATATAGAAAGAAAGCGATCGATCATAATATAGAATCATCCAGAAAGAAAGCTGTAATAGAAGAGAGAAATCGTGATTTACGATTTTACAAATAGAAGCTTCTCATTGTTGTTGATCACGTGAAGATCCACACTGCCATGTACCAAAATAGAAGAACTCTTGAATTAGAAGTTTGGCAAATCACGAATTTGAGAAGATTGATGAAGAGAGACTCCTAAACATCTCGATTGTTGAAATTAAGGAGAAAATCCAGAGGCGCATCAACCAGTGAAAGCAAGGAAAATAAAATTAGGAATTAGAGTTATATTAGGAATCTTTTATTTTTAGTAGTTTCTTTTATTAGAATTAGGTCACTGTATATCAGCCCCTTATGATTTATAAATAAGAGGGCTCGACATAGGAATAATTTCATCGAAGGAATTCTCAAGATCAATTGAAAACTGAGGTTGGGTTTTCTTCTGATAAAAAATAGTTTAGAGTAGTTTAGATATCCAAGGTTCCTCGATCACAATTGACGACTGGGATTGAGAGCTAGAAGATTAGTGTAGATATTCGTAGTTACTTAGAAGCAATTAACGCCTGCGGCTGAGGGGTGAAAGATATATTTTACTTTGCTTTCTAGTTTAGATTTTTTTTATTGTAATTTACTGCTTTGTAAACATCTCTAAGTTTTGATTTGAATTGACGACTCAGGTTGAGATTTGCATATTAGTGTAAAGGTTTTACTTTTCCATCTTTAATTTTCTCGAATTTGATTGACGCCCAAGTTTTAGGAGATTGTTGATTAGATTAAATCTGTGTTGAAGGATTTCAGTTTTTTATTGACGCCCAAATTCTGGAAGACTCCAATACGGTGTAACAGTATTTTAATTTTGTAAATATCCGAGACTGAAAGGATTGTAATTGACGACCATAATCTAGAATGAGGAGGATTTAGATTTATTTTTTGTAATTAGTTTAAAAAACCATTCTTTTATTCATATTTCTCTAGTAGTTTTGGATCTTAAAGATAAATATGAGTTTTTAAAATAGAAATATAAAGATAAATCACTTCCTCGTGAGAACGATCCTATATTAGCATTACAATTTCTATTGTGCACTTACAATAGGTTAAGACTTAATTAGAACAACATAAAGAGCACATTAAGCTTTTGGCGCCGCTGTCGGGGAAGTAGATTTTATTTTATATTAGTTTTAGAAAAAAAATATTTATCTTTCTCTTTTTATTTATTTTTTATTTTTTTATTTTCTTGATCACTTCTTAAGCTTTTACAGGTTTATTCGGAGTAACGAATCACAAGTTTCAACACTTCCCCTATTCCGAGAAGCTAGACGCTCAGATTTATTTCTCTCCCTGCTTTTTAAAATAAAAATCATATAAACCAAAAAAAAATATAGATATTTGTAATAACCAATCTAGCCAGCCTGCTTTGTTTTGAATTTCATTCAGAATGGCAGGTAAAGACCAATTTTTGGCTAATACATTGGGGGAGTATTACGCACTAACACCTCTTACACCTCCCCCATACATTCAAGTACCCCCTGTAGCCGGTAATGGGACTTTTGAAATCACACCCAATGTGCTTCAAATACTTCCTACTTTTCACGGGCTAATGGATGAAGACCCCTATATGCATTTACGTAAGTTTCCAGAATTATGCACCATCATTCGAATTAACAAATTGTCAGAAGCATCTACTTTGTTGAGGTTGTTCTCATATTTTCTTAGAGATGAAGCAAAGTAGTGGATAAACTCTTTACCCCATAATTCAATTGCTAATTAGGTAGGATTGAAACACATGTTTCTTATGAAATTCTTTCCAATCTACAGAACGAATAAAATCCGGCATCTTATTATAATATTTCATCAATTCCTGGATGAATCTCTTCAAGAATGTTGGAACCATCTTAAGGATCTTCTGCACAAGTACCCTCACCACAGGGTCACTGTTAAGTAGTGAAAAATACCAATTTTCACCTCTTAACCTGACCTTTGTTGGACCCTTGAGCTAACTAATAATGTGCTTTAAATATGTTTTATAGTTAAGCAATAAATTGCAAGCTTAATACAGATTTCCACTTAAAAGAGCCTAAGAAGTACTGTGCTACCTAATTGGAAAGGCCTGAGACCAAGTCCAGCGGCAAAGAAAGAAAGATTGAACCTACTGAGGGGTTGCTAAGTGCTGAACAATAGAAGAACAACACACCCTAGAGGTGTGCCAGCTGTGGAAGCACTGAAAATAAGCTGCTGAGAGGTTCCATGAAGCTATTAAGAGCTTCCCAGCACTTGTCGAGAAGTCCTGAGGGCAAGGAATGAAGCAGTCGAGAGGTTGAACGTGTGTAAATAAACCTATCGAGAAGTGTAAGATAACCTGTCGAAACTTATCAAAAGCAACGTTCAGTCTCGCAAGGATTGAGCCAACCTGTCGAACACTTCACTGAAGATTGTATAAATTGTCGACAGGATTGTCTATAACCTGTCGAGAGGATGAGTGTGGAACTAAGCAGAATGAAGAAATAAGCTTGCAATCCTATTGACAAGTTCAAACCAACCTCTCGAGATGTTCTCCCAAGCTGTCGACAGGATCTTCATCAACCTGTCGAGAAGTGTTCAAACCTATCGAGAGCCATTCCAGACCTGTCGAGACACTACCAAACCTATCGTTGTGATTATAATACAGATTCAGAACCTGTCGAGAGGATCCCCAGAACCTCTTGACACTCATTTTGTCAAATTTTCAGCATCTTCCTTCAGTAGTTGCCAATTCTAGATTTTTGTGCACGAGTTCTAAAGCACTTCAGTGACCCCTGGGGGTATTTTTGGCACATAGTTGGGCATGCATGGAAACCCGAACCACTTCACGTGTCTTTTTCAGTTGAGAGCCAATGGGAAGAAAGCTTCTAGAAGAGAAATTGGCCACATCAGCAGCCCAGAATGACAGAATTATTCCCTTGTGCTTTGGTTGGCTGAAACGGATCTGAGGATAGAGGAGGAGAGTATAAAAGCTTAAAAAAAATATAGAACATCGATCCAGAATTTGAGAGAACTAGAGCCTAGAGCGAGATCTATTTTTCCCTCCAAATCCTCCCTCCTTCCTTCTTCTCCCATTCTCGCTTTAGCCAATCATGAGTGGCTAAACTCTTCTCAGTAGTTAGGGTGAGGACTTAAGCTATAAATTGAGAGATTCAAAGGCTTGTAATAGACTATATACTGCACAGATTGCAGATCTGGGCACAATAGTATTGTAAGCTTATAATATAATTATAGATTTTAAAGGTTATTTTTACCTACATTTCACTTTTTCATATTTGATTTCCCTGGATTGGATACTCCTGTGGATGCCAGTCAGAAATGGGGTGCTGGTAGCCTGGCATCTGCAGCATCTGTAATAGTTTTCCTGTTCTAATTCAGATCAAAGGATTAGAACAATTTCCAGGATGGTCTGTGACCATTAAAGTGGATAGATCATAGCTTTAGGATTGCTTCAATTCTCTGGTTAAGATTGGATTCTTATACCTCACCTCTGTCGGGGTAACCTGGGAAGCTTGGAGCCAAAAAAGAGGATTGTAGCAAATTAGATCTATGCAAGTTCTTTGATTCCTTTGATTTTTAGTTTGAGACCAATACCCCTAGCTGTTGTTCTCACCTTTTGAATTTTTCATCCCTTCTATATCTCCTCTATTCTCTGTGTTAGACTAAATCTGGATCAATAGCATTTAATTCTTTAGTCTGTAGTTAAAGTGAGAAGACCACAAAACCTCTCCTCTTTCCTGCTTTAGTTTAGTTTAAATTAGGATAGAGTATCAAATCCACTCTGGATATAGAGATTTACCATCCTTTATAACACATTTCCCTGTGGACATACCCTTACTTATCTTTTAAAACTTGCTATAACAGCCCTGAATCTTGCAGGACTGGCTGCTCGCCCTGATTATGAAATTGTTGTAATTTGTGCTGTTAATCTGTTATTTTAATCATATAATAATCGCAAGGTGGCAGCAACAACCAATTTTTTAGCGCCGCTGCCGAGGATCTGTGTTTTTAAAAGTGGTAGATCTAAGTTTTCTCATTTTTAGATTTAGATTTTTTCATTGACTGTCTAGTATTTGAATAATTGCTTCTATAGTTGTTGGTGTAGTTTCTAATTTTTTTGCAGATGTGGAGCTATACTTAGAGAAGCAATTTTTGCTAGGAGGAGCAAGCTGCACTGAGTTTGCATTTCCTTACACTTTTACATTTTTAGATTTGTGAATTTTTTAGATCTAATAGTGTTTTACTTATGTTGCAATTCCTGACTGTTTGCTTTAAATTTGAGCTGTAATTGTGCATTGGAATTGTGAGTGGTGTATGTTTGGAAGAAGAACCCTCAACTCTCAGCTTGTGCCATTCAATTCTAAGGTTGAGTGAATTCTTAGGCCTAAACAAACCCCACCTGCATCTGCTGCACTTGAATCTGTCGAAATGGATGAGCAACCAAGGCTGTTGAGGGATTACTATGCACCTGGTGCAGATAACTCTCTCTTTTGCATTCAATTCCCTACTGTAGAGGGAAATTATGAAATTAAAGCTTCAACCATCCAGATGTTACCCTCCTTCCATGGTTTGAGTAAAGAGGACCCATATAAACATGTTGATGAATTCTTTGCCTTGTGTACTACCTTCAACATTGCAGGACTGGGGCCGAAAGCAACCAAACTTAGGCTATTTCCTTTTTCATTAAAGGACAAAGCTAGGGCCTGGTTGTTCTCACTTCCTCCTAACAGTATCAATTCTTGGAGTGACCTACAATTTCAATTCCTAGCTAAATTCTTCCCCATTCTAGAACCAGTCAGTTGAGAAAAAATATCATCTCATTTTCTCAACTCCCAACTGAAGGGTTCCATGAAGCATGGTAGAGATTCAAAGAGCTCTTAAGGCAATGCCTTCACCACCAAATTCTCGAATGGCAACTTGTACAAAGTTTCTATCAAGGAATTGATTCTAAGAGTAGAAATATGGTGGATGCTTATTATGGAGGCACATACCTTTATAAAACAGCCGAGGAAGCTTGAGAATTGTTTGATGTTATTACTGAAAACTCCTTACAGCAGGAGTCTTTCATTAGGGACACGGAGATTCCAACAGGAGTGTTGAGGGAAAACACAACAAGAGGAAAATATATGAGATTGGTGGGTATAATGACTTGGAAAGAAAGGTAGCCAGCTTGACCCAACAATTGGAGCAAATGATGGGAGCAACGCAGTCTCCAATAGCTGCTAATGTGGAAGAGGCATGCCTCATTACCAATCTCCCACTCATCCCATTCAAGATTGTCCCTCTGCTGCTCAATTCCCAGAACTAGTGATGGAACATGTGCAGGCTGCTTAAACTTTTGGTTAGCAGCCAAATGCTAGTTATTCTTGGAGAAGCCACCCTAATCTGAGGTGGAGGCAAGACAATGTTCAAAACCAGCCACAGTAGTTCCAACAATAATTCTATCCACAACAGTTAATGCCTTATAAACCTGCTCCCTAGACTTATCAGTAGAATTTTATCCCAATGCCCCAATACCAACAACCTATGGCTCAGCCAATGGTCCAGCTTGTGCTTCAAAGTGCACTAGCCCCAGCACCCCCTAGGTCCCTCACATTTGAAGAACAAGTTTTGGCCTCATTGTAGAATTTGGGCTCTTTATCCCAAACAGTCCACTCTCATAGCCAAAGCATTAAAAAGATGGAAGACCACCTTGGTTAGCTATCTAATGCCTTGACAAAGAGAGAAGAGGGGAGGCTACCTAATCAGCCCATGGATAATCCAAAGAGGTATTATGTGGTGGATGAAGTTTCTTTCTCACATGAAGAAGATAAATATGTCGCTACTTTGAGAAGTGGGAGGACATTTGACAATCAAGTTGGTATTGAGCCTGAGAAAAAGGCAGAAAAAGAAAAAGAAATAGCCCCAAAAGATATGCAGTAGGAGCAACATAGCCTGAATATGGAGAATGTTGATGATCCCCAACAAAATAATGAAAACAAAAAGAAATTTGATAAATTGGCTAAGGCAGCAAATGAAGGAGTAGTCCCTCACTTGCCATTTCCAAGGGCACTTCAAGCACCTTCTCCTTTTGATAAGGGGAATACTAAAGTAGAGGAAATGATGGAGACTTTTAAACAAGTAAATATCAACTTACCTTTACTTGATGCCATCAACCAAGTGCCAGCCTATGCTAAATTTTTGAAGGATCTTTGCACCCATAAAAGTCAATCAAGGATACATTTATCCAGGAAGGTCCAACTGAAAAAGTGAACCAAGTGTTGACCATTGCAACCCCAACTAAGCTACAAGACCCTGGAGTCCCTACAATCCCCTGCATCATTAATTGGGGATCACACCATTGAAAAGGCTTTACTAGACCTAGGAGCTAGTGTGAATCTGCTTCCATACTCAGTTTTTGAGAAGCTGGGCCTAGGAAAGTTGAAGCCCACACATGTGGTCTTACAATTAGCTGACAGGTCTAAAAGGAAGCCAGTGAGGATTATAGAGGATGTGTTAGTTGGAGTTGACAAATTTTTTTACCCAACTGATTTCTTGGTGCCAGACATGGAACCAAGCAAGTGTGCTACTTCCATCCCCATGATCTTGGGTAGGCCATTTTTGGCCACTGCAAATGCATGTATACAATGTAGATCAGGGGTGATGGAGGTAATTTTTGGCAATATGAAGGTTAGGTTAAATGTGTATAATGTAGCCCATCAACCTCACTTGAATGATGAGGATTGTTTTTCAATCGATGTGTTTGATGAGCTTGTGGAAGAGACTTTTCCCAAGCTGCTGCATTATAATGATTTTTGTGATAATCTTGATGAGGCTTTTGAGAATGTATGGAGTAAGATTGTGGAAGAGAAGGCCCCCACACCCAGGGTTCATGAGGTGAAAGCCTTAATTTCTGATGAGGGACCAGTAACAAGGTATCTTCCTTGGAAACCTAATGTGATGCCTCTCCCACCACCATCAAAGGCACCTTTGTTGCCTTCACTTGTATCTCCACCAGAGGTGGAGCTGAAGCAACTACCTAAGACATTGAAGTATGCCTTTTTGGGGGCAAACAAGAAATTTCCAGTGATTATTTCTTCCTCTCTCACTGATGAGCAAGAGGAAGAGTTGTATGTTTTAAAGAAGCATAAGAGAGCAATTGGTTAGACCATTGCTGACCTTGGGGGCATCAGGCCTGCTGTGTATATGGATAAAATTTACTTGAAAGAGGGTTCCAAACCCTCTAGAGAAATGCAGAGAAAATTGAATCCCCATATGCAAGAAGTAGTGATGAAAGAAGTGGTCAAATTGTTAGATGCAAGAGTCATCTACCGAATTTTAGATTCTAAATGGGTGGAACCTACTCAGGTGGCACTCAAGAAATCTAGAATTACTGTGATAAAAAATGATTCTGGTGAACTTATTCCAACTAGGGAAACCACATGTTGGAGGGTGTGTATAGACTATCGGAAGCTCAATCTGAAAACTAGGAAAGACCATTTCCCTTTGCCCTTTATTGACCAAATCCTGGATAGGTTAGCAAGAAAGTCTTTTCATTATTTTCTTGATGGTTATTCAGGGTATAACCAAATCCCTATTTACCCACAAGATCAAGAAAAGACTACTTTTACATGCCCATTTGGCACCTTTACTTATAGAAGGATGTCATTTGGACTGTGTAATGCTCCTATAACTTTTCAAAGGTGCATGTATGCTATATTTTCTGACATGATTGAGCAGTTTCTAGAGATTTTCATGGATGATTTCTCTATTTTCGGGGATACTTTTAGCCAATGTCTATATCATCTCAGCCTTGAGTTGTAGAGATGTGAGGAAACTAATTTGGTGCTGAGTTGGGAAAAGAGCCATTTCATGGTAACTCAAGGCATTGTCCTTGGTCATATGGTTTCCCACAGAGGCATCGAGGTAGACAAGGCTAAAATAGATCTGATTGCATATTTACCCCCACCAAAAATTGTGAAACAAGTCAGATCGTTCTTGGGGCATGTTGGCTTCTACAGAAGATTTATCAAAGATTTTAGCAAGATCTCAAAACCTCTCTGCCACCTGTTGTGCCAAGAGGTTCCTTTTGATTTCAATGATGAATGCCTTAAGGCCTTTGAACTATTGAAAGAGTGTCTAACCTCTGCACCTATCCTCCAAGCACTTGATTTTTCCATACCCTTTGAGCTGATGTGTGATGCATCAGACTTTGCAATTGGTGTAGTCATAGGACAAAGGAAGGATAAAGCCCCTTGTGTGATTGCATATGCCAGCAAAACCATGATTGATGCTTAGTTAAATTACACTATAATTGAGAAGGAACTATTGGCAATTGTCTTTGCTCTAGATAAGTTCAGGTCTTATATACTTGGATCCAAGATAGTGGTTTTCACAGACCACTCAGCCCTCAAATACCTTTTGTCAAAAAAAGATACAAAACCCAGACTGATCAGATGGATCCTCCTATTACATGAGTTTGATATTGAGATTAAGAACAATAAAGAGGTTGAAAATGTGATTGCAAAACACTTGTCTAGGATCCTAGCAGAGGAATTTGATAAGCTGCCTATTAATGATTCGTTTCCGGATGAACAACTATTTGTTGTTAGCACCTCTACACCTTGGTTTGTAAATATTGTGAACTATTTGGCAGTAGGTAAAATCCCCCCACATTGGAACAAAATAGACAGGGATATGCTCTTTTCACAGATCAGACATTATATGTGGGAGGATCCATAACTATTCAAATATTGTGCAGACTAGGTGGTGAGGAGATGTGTCCCTGATGAGGAATTCTACAACATACTAACAATGTGCCATGAATAGGCTTGTGGAGGCCACTTAAGTGGGAACAAGATTGTTGCCAAGGTGCTCCAATGTGGATTTTATTGGCCCACTCTCTTCAAGGATGCCTGGCATCATTATAAAACTTGTTAAAGATGCCGAAAGATGGGAAGTATCTCCAAAAGAAACTCCATGCCTTTACAGCCCATACTTGTGATTGAGCTTTTTGACATATGGGGGATTGATTTAATGGGCCCTTTCCCTCCTTCCTATGGATACAATTATATTCTTGTAGGTGTGGACTATGTGTCTAAATGGGTTGAGGCCATAGCTACAAGAACTAATGATCACAAGGTTGTCCTCAACTTCTTAAAGGACAACATTTTCTCCAGGTTTGGCACCCCCAAAGCCATCATCAGTGATGAGGGGAGCCACTTTTGTAATAGACAGTATGAGAATCTACTTAGAAAGAACTCTGTGACATACAAAGTTGCCACCCCATATCACCCACAAACCAGTGGGCAGGTGGAGATTTCTAATAGAGAAATCAAACACATTTTGGAGAAAATGGTGAGGGTGGATAGGAAGGACTGGTCCTTGAAATTACCTGATGCTCTGTGGGCTTATAGGACTGCCTATAAGACTCCCATAGGGATGCCCCCCTTCAGACTGGTATATGGCAAGACGTGCCATTTACCAGTAGAGCTTGAGCACAGGGCATATTGGGTTGTTAAAGCATTGAATACTAACTTAACTTCTACTAGCATACACATGAAACTCCAGCTGTTTGAGCTGGAAGAACTGAGATTGGAGGCTTATTCTAATGCTAGGATCTACAAGGAGAAAATCAAGGCTTTCTATGACAAGCACCTGCTGAGGAAAGAGTTCATCGCTGGCGACAAGGTATGGCTGTTCAACTCTAAGTTGAAATTTTTTCTAGGAAAACTGAGATCCAGATGGGAGGGACCTTACACAGTTGAGCATGTATTCCCATCTGGAGCTGTTGAAATCCATGACCCAACAGATGGAAGGACCATGAAAGTAAATGGTTAAAGGCTCAAACTTGCTATTGAAAATATGGTGGAGCCTGTAATGATCACCCACTATCATGAACCTTTATAGCATAGCTGAATTTCAATAATGTACACTATGTATACTAGTTACTGATTTTGGTTATTTTTCCTACTATTTTTGTCGTTGATTCGTTTCTATTTGTCAAAAGTGTAAAATAAAAGACTGAGTGGAGTGTCAAAGCTGTTGAGAAAGTGAGCTGGGGACTGCATGTAAATCTATTTAAACTGAAAAACTGCCTATCGACATGTTCTATGAACATCTCGACAGGTTTTGAGAGTGCCCAATTTAATTTTCGACGGGATTTGGAGACTGTCAAGTAGTGTGGATTAATTCTCGACAGGTGCTGGAGGTGTAAAAATTGGTTGTGGATAAGATCCATACAGATTTCGACAGGTTCTGCAGGCTTTGATTGATTTCTCGACAGGTTCAGAGTACCTATCGAGAGGTTCTATGTACCTCCCGAAGTGATTTTCTGGAAGAAGGAACTTATCGAGAAGATTGACTAATGAACTCAAAAGAACCCGCCGAGAGGGTCTTTGAACCTCTCGAAATGTATTCGTTTAAAATCTTCAACCTGTCGACAGGATTGCTTGAACCTCTCGAGAGGTTCAGCAATTTTTAATTCCTCGACAGGGTGTCCCAACCTGTCGACACCTTGTCCCCAATCCTGTCAAAGCTCATTTTCCCTCCTTGCCCCCAATCGCTTGTTTGAGCCTTAATAGCTCCCATCTCCTTGCCTTAACTCCGATTGCTAAAAATAGGCCACCATGCACTTCACGGTACCATTCCCAATATTAAATTGCTTGGCGTTCCATACTTCTCGAAACCAACATATCATTTTAGCAGTTAAGCTGGGAAAGATGAAAAAATAATAATTTATTATGACGATTCATATTCCACCACCCACACATTTTAAATATCAGGCCCTTTCCCCTCCATTGCATTCGTTCATAAATTTACCCCTCCCACAACTATGGCGGATGACAAACCCATTGAGTTGCCAATCAAATGTGACCCAGTTTGGGAAGATCCGCCACCACCAAAAGAGCCTGACCCATTACAATTCCTGTGGGATGAGTATGAGGAAGTCCAAAGGATTCTGGCCAAGGAGGAGAAGAAAAAGAATAAGAGGAAGAAGAAGAAATAGAAGATAGACCCACCTACATCTTCTCCCCCATCCTCCTCACTCCATCCACCACCCGCTCAACACCCTTCTCCTTAAATCCCTGTTCTCCCCCTCCCTGGCTTGTAGTTCCTCTTTCAGAAGCACCAGGTTCAGGATATCCCGGAGCCAGGAGGACCAACAATTTTGTTTTTGACGGGATAATTTGTTAATGTGTGTCTCAAATTTTCTTCGTTTAGACCCTTTCCCATATTTAGTTAGGACCTTTACTTTTGTCACCCTTTTTATGTCATTGTTCCATCGTCCAACTTTATGTGATTTAATGAATTCTCTCTTTGTGATGCTTTGTATAGTTTGCAATTGTCCGCATTTTTGTTTTCTATTTTCTTTACTTTGTATACTTCTGTTTTTCTCTTGCTGCTCATTTCCCTATCTTCCAAGCAGTGAGGACACTGCTCCTCATAGGTTTGGGGGTGTGGCAGCTTGCCAATGGATAGTTAATGGTAGTGCAGCAAGATTTTTAATAGAAATTAAGGAAATGAAATAATTCCACACCTGATTTTTGTTTAAAATAGAGGAAATTAAAACTTTTTAAAACTAGAACATGTTATAGTTCTAACACTTTCATGAAGCAAATGTCAGGAATTTTTTATAAAATTGATGTTTAGTGAACTTGAGAAGAGAGGAAATTGTGAGGATATACCCCAAAAGTCTAATGAAAGACCATATCCAGTGAGATTTGGGCCTGAGAAAATTTTTCTTGAAGAGTCTCTTGGCAATTTCTTCTGCTCTAAGGACTGATTGGACCTAGCTTTGCTCACTAGAAGTTAGGCAAATCTGAATTGAAACAGCTTGACAGCATTCACGATATTGAGGACATAAAGTAAGGCCATCCTTTAGATAGTTTGAGCTCAAAAATATGCTTACCCTTTGAACTGCCCTTGATACACACCTTTTGAGCCTTAAAAAAATCCCAATTTTCTTTGACAACAACCAAAAAATTTGAACCCAAAACTTCAGTGACCTGATTTAGCCTAACCCTCACTCTGAGTTTTAAGAAGGTAAAGGAGAAGAAGTTGAAGAAGGTGGAGCTAGTACAACATTTAGTGGAAGAAGAAAAAACATTGAAAGGCAATTGTGTATCAGAAGCACAATGGTGGCATTCCAACCCAGAAAAAGAAAAATGCAGAAAAATACAAAAAGCATACAAAAAGAAAAGAAAAAAAAAAGAGAAAAGTAAAACAAACGAATAAGAAAGAGAAGTCATTTCATTAAGAGATTGAAAAGAAGATTAGAAACTGATCACTTCAAGTATGAAAATTCAAGAAGTAGATGGAACTATGCGAAAATGAAGGTTGTGAAGTTGCAAATCACCTTCTTACCTTTTTGATTTCTCAATTTTGAATCCCAGTCCAGCCTTTTATTCTTTATAAACTTTCCCCATAAGCCACATTACAACCCAATAAAAAGTCCTTACTGATCTAAAATTGATTGAGCTGTCATGTGGAGATAAGGATTTATTTAATCTATGATGAAAAGAGTTAGAAAATTTTAGAAATTAGAGCAATGCCTATGCTCATGCTTATAATCCTATTTGAGGGCTGTAACTGCTCTTGAGTTGTGAGAATAGATATACCCTTCTATTTCTATTGAGAGAGACAACCCTGGTGAGTGTTGGGTCTGAAATTAGGGTTGATAGGGGTATTATCCAAAAACATGATTCTCAATTTGAAGGTAAGCTTTGCATTAATTTTCATACAAAATACCTTAACATGAGCTGATTGATTGTGAAGGAATTATAGCAAGATTTTAGTTTTAAACTGTCTTGTTTTTGCTGAGAATCCTCTGAAACTGAATGGACAAGGTGTGGAATGAATTTTATATTGCTTGAATTTTGTTTTAACATGCTGCACTATTATTAACTGATTTTATTGGAGAAGTTTGTGGGTAACTTCACTGTAAACCCTCAAGAGACTTCACTCCTCCACTAGGGATCACCTAGGGTTTAAAAGGCTTGGTGCATGTGCCAAATGCACCCGTGTTCCCTACGAAAGTGGCATTTAATTTTATAGGTTAATTGTTTTTACTTTCTCCTTTGCTCAGGGACAAGCAAAGCTTAGGTTTAGGGGTGTGTTAAGTAGTGAAAAATACCAATTTTCACCTCTTAGCCTGACCTTTGTTGGACCCTTGAGCTAACTAATAATGTGCTTTAAGTATGTTTTGTAGTTAAGCAATAAATTGCAAGCTTAATACAGATTTCCACTTAAAAGAGCCCAAGAAGCACTGTGCTACCTAATTGGAAAGGCCTAAGACCAAGTCCAGCGACAAGGAAGAAAGATTGAACCTAATGAGGGGTTGCTAAGTGCTAAACATTGGAAGAACAACACACCCTAGAGGTGTGTCAGCTGTGGAAGCACTGAAAATAAGCTGCCGAGAGGTTTCATGAAGCTATCGAGAGCTTCTCAGCACTTGTTGAGAAGTTCTGAGGGCAAGGAATGGAGCAGTCGAGAGGTTGAACATGTGTAAATGAACCTATCGAGAAGTGCAAGACAACTTGTCGATAACTTACTAGAAGCAACGTTCAGTCTCGCGAGGATTGAGCCAACCTGTCGAGCATTTCACTGAAGATTATATAAATCGTCGACAGGATAATCTATAACTTGTCGAGAGGATGGGTGTGGAACTAAGCAGAATGAAGAAATAAGCCTACAATCCTATCGACAAGTTCAAACCAATCTCTCGAGACATTCTCCCAAGCTGTCAACAGGATCTTCATCAACCTGTCGAGATGTGTTCAAACCTATCGAGAGGCATTCCAGACCTGTTGAGAACTGCCAAACCTGTTGTTGTGATTATAATGCAGATTCAGAATCTGTTGAGAGGATCCCCAGAACCTCTCGACACTCATTTTGTCAACTTCTCAGCGTCTTCCTTCAACAGCTGCCAATTCTTGATTTTTGTGCATGAATTCCAAAGTACTTCAGCGACCCCTGGGGTATTTTTAGCATATAGTTGGGCACGCATGAAAACCCTAGCTACTTCACGTGTCTTTTTTAGTTGAAAGCCAATGGAAAAAAAGCTTCTAGAAGAGAAATCGGTCACATCAGCAGCCCAGAATAATAGAATTACTCCCTTACGCTCTGATTGGCTGAAACGGATCTGAGGACAGAGGAGGAGATTATAAAAGCTTGAAGAAAATACAGAACATCGATCTAGAATTTGAGAGAACCAGAGCCTAGAGTGAGATCTATTTTTCCCTCCAAATTCTCTTTCCTTCTTCCTTCTTCTCCCATTCTCCCTTTAGCCAATCATGAGTGGCTAAACTCTTCTCAGTAGTTAGGGTGAGGACTTAAGCTGTAAATTGAGAGATTCAGAGGCTTGTAATAGACTGTATACTGCACAGATTACAGATTTGGGCACAATAGTATTATAAGCTTGTAATATAATTGTGGATTTTAAAGGTTATTCTGATCTACATTTCACTTTTTCGTATTTGATTTCCCTGGATTGGATACTCCTGCGGATGCCAGCCGGAAACGGGGAGCTAGTAGCCTGGCATTTGCAGCATCTGTAATGGTTTTCCTGTTCTAATTAAGATCAAAGGATTGGAACAATCTCTAGGATGGTTTGTGACCATTAAAGTGGACAGATCATAGCCTTAGGATTGCTTCAATTCTCTGGTTAAGATTAGATTCTTATACCTCACCTCTGCCGAGGTAACTTGGGAAGCTTGGAGCCAGAAAAGAGGATTGTAGCAAATTAGATCTATGCAAGTTCTTTGATTCCTTTTATTTTAAGTGAGAGACCAATGCCCCTAGCTGTTGTTCTCACCTTTTGAACTTTTCATCCCTTCTATATCTCCTCTATTCTTTGTGTTGGCTAGATCTGGATCAATAGCATTTAATTCTGTAGTCTATAGTTAAAGTGATAAAACCACAAAACCTCTCCTCTTTCCTGCTTTAGTTTAGTTTAAATTAGGATAGAGTGCCAAATCCACTCTGGATCTGGACATTTACCATCCTTTAGAATACATTTCCTTGTGGACATACCCTTACTTACCTTTTAAAACTTGCTATAACAGCCCTGGATCTTACAGGACTGGCTTCTTGCCTTGATTCTGAAATTACTGTTATTTGTGCAGTTAATATGCTATTTTAATCATATAATAATCGCAAGGCCACAACAACAACCAGCCACGCGCTGGAAAATTGTGCTCGCTTTCTATGAAGGCCTTAATGATGCAACCCGACATATGATTGATGTGGCCTGTGGTGGAATGCTTCGTTCATTGACTGCAAAGGATGCTTGGGAACTCTTTGAGACCCTTAGCGAGGAACCGGTGCAACACCACCCACTGGGTGAGGTTGATTCGGAGACTTTAAGGAATACACCTCCTAGGGAAGAAGGATTATATAAATTAAAGTCAATGATGAAATGTATTCCAAGGCTGAGGTGTTGGAAAGCAAAAATTCAATCTCTAGTGGGTATAAAATCGTACCCAATATCTCAAAAAAGAGAAGCTTGTGATCCTAATCATGGCCCAACTCAGGTAGTTCCCCAACCTCCAACTGTTTCTCTTTACCCCACAGAAGCCCAAAACCACACTGCTGCAGAGGAAGCCTTGTTGCAAATAACTGAAAGTTGGCTACAGCATGACCATATCTAGACACAATTACTCAACTCCCTTCGGCAGTCTATCATAAAGTTAGAAACTCAAATTGAGCAACTAACCCTTTTTGAGAAAGAGTAATTTACCTCATGCACATGTAGTTGGTATGTCTAGAGGACGTATATTTATGAGAGGCACATTAACTCCCTCTGTTTCAAAATTAGCCCCTCTAGAACCCATCGAGCTACCGACCCACCCGTAGCAAACACCTGTAACATATGTACATAATTTAATATTAGTGAGTACTCTATGATCTTCAGTGTGTAAAAGTGCATTCAATCGTAAAGACTTTTTCTACCAAGTAATAATCACTTTTAAGCGTATGGATTTATGGTTTCTCATGATTTAAAGGCTTGAATCATAGAGATTATGATTCAAAGCATCATAGAGTCTTAATCTTGTTCTCAAAAATTGTAAACGACAATTCTAGGGAACCAGCGATTCCAGTGATCGGTCTTATTGGTTACGTTGGAATTCAGACCCATTTAATTTATAGAGGAAGTAGACATGCATCACATTCAATTTTTCCAACTACCCAAGCCTAAGAACCTACATGTTGACATTTAAACTCGAGGTGATGGTTCAGAACCTTTCCCTTCCCTATAAAACTAGACCTATCCTTTCTATAAAACCATCTCTTTCATCTTCCTTCTTCATAACTCTAGCCCTTATGGCAGAAGAGAATAACCCACACGATTTTAGAAAATGACTTGATCGAATCATTGAGATACACAAGGCCTAGCTCCTGACTGTAGTAAAAAGAGTAGAAAAGTTGAAGCATCAGCAACCCATCTCGGAGGCTGAATCATCCATCGAAACTACCCTTTACCCTAAACCTAACCCAAATCCGAAACCATATTCCAAGAATCCATTTTCCCCCACTTCCTAATCTTTACACCATCACAACCCACCCCAAATGTGAGTTCCTTTATGATGATGGTGGGTTGAGCTATCCCTCGCCACCCCTCTCCATTGTCTATCTTCTCCCCCTGCCTGCATTACAATCTCTTCGTAGAATCTTTGCAGGGGAGTAGTATATGCTGTGGATGAAATGAGATGTGTTCACTTCTCTTCACTTTCTTCGCCTACCTGCACTGCACTACTCTTCTGAGGGTGCAGTTGATGGAGCACGAAAACAAAGCAACGTGCTCCATTTGGGAGATATTTTGAAGGGAAGTGAGGAGTGTTCCGATAGCTCTTGGAGGAGCGATCTTACCAAATTATGGTAGGAAGGAATGAGAGACTCTGATTGAAGGTGGTTAGAAGTCGAGGACTGATCTTTATCTAAGACAACTTCTCTCGGACGTTGCTGTCAATGTCGTAGTTAGGTTATGTTTAGATTTTTCCTATGTTTCAAACTTTCATGTATTTATTTTCACTTTCATGTTTCTGTAAATATTTCTTTTTATATGAAAATTTCTTTCGTTTAACATTTTTTTTAATCATTTGCTTTATGGTGCACTTTCTATTTGTACATGCCGAAAGTAATTTCCCCCAAGTTTAGGGGGAATGTTTTGGGATATTTCTGCAAATTAGATGCCCGGTACCGCATCAGCACCGTCAAGGAAATAGAATTTTGACAGTATCCCCTATTTTGGGTACAATGAGGACCCTGCCCCCTTAGAGTATACTAAAGCGTCCGATCAACCATTGACCCTGCCCTCGATTTCTAAAAAATTCAACCTTTCCCTGGAATCCCAAAACCCCCTATCTTTGGGAATTATACATTGGAAATCTAGCGTATAATTGATTATACGTTGAATTCCCTACTTATAATTGGACTCGACTTGGCCCCGGTCTTCTCGCGGATTATAAGCTTGATTTTAGGAGTATAATTGGTTATACACAACACCCTCTGCATATAATCTGCCCATTATTACACCAAGACTCTCTCTCTTGAGCCCCGAATTCCCCTCAATTATACGCTGGATCCCATGTGTATAATTCATTATACGCGAAAATCTATGCTTATAATCAGTCCAACTTGGACTGAGTTTCTCTCTCTCCCCTATCCAACTTCCTGATTATACGTTGTACCTACACCATATAATGGAGGAAATTCCTACTCGGACTCTACCCCCCCAGAATAATCTGGCCATCCGGTGACTTGATCGATTCCAACTTATGGCCGTTCGGATTATACGCTATAACCATAGCGTATAATTCATTATACGTTGGATTCCCAATGTATATTTCGGGTTATACACCAGATTTCTAGTGTATAATTTCTGATTATACGCTTGACTCCCAGCGTATAATCGGCCTATACTATAAATAGGGCCCTTCCCCTCCCATTCTCAACATAAATTTTTGTTTATTCTCGTTGGAAAACTCGAGGTTAGCTCTGGGATTCCAAAATAGAGCAGAATTGCACTCTAAGTTCTTGATCTTAGAACTGCAACTCTCTTCTAGGAATCTCATAGAGCAGTCGTTCTAGTTGCGGCAGGCCCTTCTACTTCAATTCCCGAGTAGTCCGGAGGGAAGAAAAGCTAACCTTAGATCTGACCCTTAGGAAACTTATGACAACCCGATTTTCCCCTAAACGGATCTCAGGGAAAACTGGACCGTCGGATCCGAAGTTTTGAGATCACACTAAATTCTCTAGTTCAGATGCTTTGATACCAACTGTGGCAGCCCGATTTTACCCTACATGGATCTTAGGGAAAACCAGACCGTCATCGAATCCAATGCCCAGGTACGCACTGAACTCTCTAATTCTGATTTCCTGGTACTATGTACGACGACCTAATTTTCCCACGCGGAGCTTTGGGAAAACCCGATTCACCAATTTTGATACAATCCAACACATACAACAGCTGAGCAGCTATCCAATGGTTCCTATACATAATGTAAACTAAACTAAAACTAAAATCAGCCACTGGTGATGGCTGACCATCACCTAAACATTGGCGCACAAATATGTATGTACCCATATACACATCCATGGACCATTCTCATACCATACCGTGTCCAAAATTTATCTCAGAGTGCGTCTACAAATAAAATTTTTCAGGCGAAAGATCCTCTTTTGCCTCAGGGACATAATAATAATCCTCCTCTTGACCTTGATCTTGGTCTAGGTCTAAACCTGTGACATAAAAGTTGGTTGAGCTAACAGTCTAACCTTAGTAGGAACAAATTCAATATAACTTACATTTATCAAATCGAAGCAAAAAATTGGTGTCAAATTCAAAGTGCTAATTTTCTCCAAGAAGAAATTTCAAACTAAAACCAAGGCATGTTCGTATGCGAAAACAAAGTCAAATATTTGAAGTTGAAACGGAAAGAAGATAGCCAAATTCAGATGATTTATTTCACAAATATCTGGTATTTTATATGCATGTTCTTATCTTAAGGCATGACTTAAACTTTTAACTTAGGTAACTCCAACGCGAGTATAGCATTGTTGAGCCGAGATACCGATGGGAATCCCCACCTAACCATCGTCGCTCAATGAACATTTTTCGAAGGGCCGTCATCACGATTCGAATTACTGTATAACGAGCCGTCCTGGTATTGAATTACTATTTAACCGCCGTACCGGTAAAAGATGTACGGTAAAACCCACAGAACCGGTATCGAATTACGGATTAACCCGGTATCGGTTGTGCCGTTGCACCGAAATGTGGGGATTCGTTCGAATGAACCTTAAATCACATGTTTTAACATATAGTAAGATGTCAAATATTTTATACTAGATTCAGAGTTTAGAGGTTCAGATTCGAATTTAGTTCCAAAGTTCATAAATTTGCATTCACATTCGGATTCAGAGTTTGGAAGTTCACATATGAATGCCTATTCAGAGTTGGGAACATTCATATTCAAATCCAGAAATCAATCTTAGATTATAGTTCAAATTCTAGTTCACAAATTCAGTAGCAAAGAGTTTCTAAAGTTCCAGTTTGAATTTACCGATCAAATTCAGATGCAAAGCATTCTTAATGCTCAAATTCACATTCATAGTTCAAATTCAGATGCCAAATATATCTAAAGTTTTAGAATTCAGAATCACTGTTCAAATTTCGTATACATCAAATCAATCTATGGATCAAAGGTCAAAATGCAAGTGAGTATTGAATTTCCTCCTACCTCAGGTTCGAAAGTGGAGCGAAGTTCTTATCAATGGTCACTTGTACTTAATCTAGGTCATCAAAGGTTCACAACCATGTGTTAATATCATGGGGATTCGAATAGTTCCATCCCATTCAAGCTTCACTGAAGAAAATTAAGGAAGCCAGAAACAGGGAAATTCACTCGGGCGAATTTATAATTTCCCAGTGGCACCTACAAAACTCACACGAGCGAGTTTTTCCCGAACTATTTAGCCTAAAATCTGAAGAAAATTCGCTCGAGCAAATTTCATCATTTCACTTTCCTTTTTTTCTGAAGGTGATTAGCTCGAGCAAAATCCAATTCGCTCGAGCGAATTGGGGCGGATTAGGCAACTCTTCGGGTTTCGTCTTCCTCAACCTGGATTCCCGATAATTGATCTTAAGTTTCTTACATGCATACACACGAATCGAAACTAACCTAAATCCACACATTCCAAATATAAATCTTACCTTCTAGACGCGTATGGGACACTCACGATGATCGATATCCGAAGATATCTGCGTGTACTCTTCCCAATCGTCTGATTCTTGAAATCCTTGCATGCAATTACAAAACACGCTCAATCTGAATCTATCTTTATATAATCGACATTCACATGCAAAGGATCTCTAATTTTAACTTTCAAGTCATGCATGCGGAGTTTACAATTGGTTGGATCGCGAGATGTCGGTGTCAAAACCAATCATTCATGAAATTACTCCTTTCTCCCCCTTCGTCGATTTCAACGATGTTGATGATCAGTGTTTTCTTGTGATGCGAAATGTGACTAGGATCCCTAAGGATGGCGAAGGGAGATTCAGGAGATGATCAACGATTGAGATCTCTAACCAAGCAAGAAGATGGAAAGAAGAAGACTCTCCCTTCTTTCTCTCGAGCTCTCTCTTCCTTTATAATTTTGAATGGGTTAAGCCCAATTGAAAATTTATTTGGTATAAATGTTTTGTGGGGCTGATTGTGTGTGGGGATGATACACTGTGATTCAGTGTGTGACCCTTATCAAAAGGTCCAAAATGGACTTAAAAGTGCATTCCACCGTTATCGATTCCTGGACTTCTTACCGACAGACTAAGTCCTTAACCAATGGTGCTCTCACAGAGCTCGTGTAATTAATTGCCCACTTTAATACATATACTTTTTCACTCATAAGGTACGCTTTCTAAAATAAGTATTCTAAAATATCGAGGCCCGCATCGTATGCGGTATCAGACATGTACACTTGGTTAGCGTATTTGGTTCAGAATTTTACCAAAATTTTCAGGGTGCTACATCGTCCCCTCCTAAAAAGAATTTTCGTCCACAGAATTTCACTATGTGACCATTGGGTCAGAGGACGTATCCTCATACACACAGGGTAGGGAAAACATGGCTACTGCTAGTGGTAATAATACTAGAGCCAACGATGCATTTATATCAATTATCCAACCATGCATTTATATCAAGAAAACACATCCACAACCATGCAAACACATCATTAATCAAGGATCTATATCGTGCCATTAAAATCTATCTATTGAGTTTACACTAAGTGTGTCCATCTCTCACCAATCGGTGCCCATTCAAGGATTGATTCAGGGATTCAATTAGCCATCCAAACACACTTTTGCAAGCAATACTTCCACAATTCATGAGAGCACATGAACATCTACACACAATGAGGGTACCTACTGGTACATGCACATCCTTATTAATCTTCCACAAGGCACACACACACCATTGCCATTTGAAAGACATTCACAACTAAAATACGAGAGATATCCACACTAATCAATTTACTAACAACCACCATCAAGCAAAGTTCACACAACGAGTTAACGTCTCAAACGGAGAAATCATTTCCACAAGGTATAAAATCCAAAATTCGAAATTCTAAATCATTATACAAGTATTCCATCACCAAAATAATGCATCATGACTGAGATGCTAGTAGTGTCCGAAGTTTTCAAACCACCAATTAATTACAGTTCACCAAGAGAATAAGTCAAATTCCTCAAGTTTTGCTAAATTAAATTAAAAAAAAATTCTTACCATATCAGACTGCTCACTGGTCTGCCTCTCCTCCTACCGGTTTCGTTCCTTGGTCGTCACCACCTCCGGCCCTAGACATAGATGCACCTTATGTATAAGTCTATGCTCTCGCGATAAGTTGCGAGGCGGTGGTTCAAAAATAGTAGTGCATTATCTCCATGAGCATTCCTTTGTGGAAATCCATTCTTCTAGCGATCTCCGCCTGCGTGACCATATTATCATACGAGGCGGTTGGCGATTGCGGTGCATATTGTCAGTGCGGTTGGTCTCACACACTCTTGTTCAACTTTTGATAATTTGATTTCCATTCCTTGGCTCCAAAATATCTGATATTGTCGGTCACTCTTACTTTGCCAGGCGGTATCGCATAGTCACCCACTTCATCTTGGTATTCCTCAATGAGACGTGAGATGAGGCGAGCGTATGGTATCATGTTCGAGAGTTTCTTCCTAGTTTCCATCATCCGATTGTGGGCATGAATCAGCCATTCCAAAATGACTTTTGACGCATCAAACCATCGTTCTTTAAAAACTGAAAATAATGATTGCTAAAACACTCCAACCCTTTCTTCTTCGTGTCTCAGAGAGTAGAGGCTGCTTCTGAAAACTATGTTGATCCACCACATATCATATGGTAGTTGCGATTGTTTCACTGATCGACCGGGCCGCCCATGTTCTCCGTGGGTCATTTCTGCGATGATTTGGTGGAACGGTATCAACTCGGGGTTTGGCGGTAATAATCCCCAATTTCCCCATAAATTATCGGGGCACCCATGGCTGTGGCTATGCGGTCATGATCAAACCAAAATACTCGGCCGTCGATGATAGTACAAGGTATCCCATCTTCCTCGAGAATTAGACTCTGATAGAGGAGCTTGACGATCCTTGGATAGTAGTGTTCATGGAACAGTTTAAGCAGGGTCGTCAAGTTAGCTCTCTCAAGATAGTTGACCAACCACTAGAGCGCTTCCTCGTTGTCAAAGTATTCTTGGCCAAAGGACCATTCAGGTTCGAACACTTTTGAGTCCCACCAAGGAGTGGGTTGGTCCATTGGCGGTGTTGGGGAAATGATTTGGCATCGTTTCGACATTGAGGCCTTTGATTTACCAGGCTTTTTCGGTGCCATAGAAATGGAATAGAGAACTTCGAAGTCAAATCGGATTTACCTCCCTAAGATGCGAAGGCGAGGATGAACGAACCCCCGTGAAGGTGGAAACACTTGTGATTCTTGAGGAGAACATGTCGGGTTCTCGCAATCGACGGAAGAACTGTGTCCTAGGAGGAAATGTTGGTTTTCCACACGGGAGAAGAATTTGAAACGTCCCTTCTTTTGAAGTTCAAAGCCGTGTGAAATAGGGAAAAGGAAATGCGCAGGGATTATATATAACGAAATTCGCTCGAGCGACCCCTTAATTTGCTCGAGCGAAAATGAAGTGCATAATCGATTTACACTAAGCCGCATAAAAAATCGGTCGAGTAGTTTTCACCCAAGCATTTTTGCATGGATAATTCGTGTGAGAGAATTTCTTTAATGCTGTGTTGGGATTTTCTAAAGGATTCGCTCGAGCGATTTTCTAAACTCACTCGAGCAAATTTGTTCTAGTGTCTATTATCACTATAACAATCTGTTGATTATTTTGGGACTTTTAAGTCCACTTCCCTTCCATTGTACCTGCATTTAAGTCCTTATCATCACATCCATGTTTACACAATTATCTACCAACAATCACATCAAGTCTCACCTTAACATGACCTTTAATTCTTCAAGCTTAGATTTAATACTACCTTACACACATTTTAAATTCAAAACAAAGTTTAATCCAGAATAACTTCAACTCAACTATTGTATTACGAGATTCATCAAAACTTAGCACATCCCATGACCACAATGTACAATAATTCTTCAAGTTTAGCAGTAATTCATTGAGTTACACTATTCATTTGTTGTTAAATAGTACATTGATGACTATCACAGTTCATAAAAAAAGTCCGGGTACGCCTCGCATATATCCTCTTCACGTTCCCAGGTGGCCTCAGTATTCGAGTGATTCTGCCACCTTACTAGTACAAGTGGGATTAGCTTGGTGCATAGGATCTGTTCCTTATGGTCCAGAATTTGTATTGGTTCTTCCACCACGGTCAGATCCCCCTGGAGTTCTATGGATTGGTGATCCAAAACGTGAGTCGGTTCCTACACGTACTTCTGCAACATCGACATATGAAAGACATTGTGCATACTCGAAAGTTGCGATGGCAAAGCGATCCGATATGCAACTTTGCCAACTCAACCCAACACTTCGAAAGGTCCAACATAATGTGGGCTTAGCTTCCCATACTTTCCAAAATGCATCACGCCTTTCGTGGGTGAGATTTTAATGAACAGGTTGTCCCCAACTTGAAAGAATGTGGAGGTGTAAGTATCACATGAAAATAACATGAAATTAAAGACAATTAATGATATCGAGTTCACCTGAAACTTGACATTCGTTCTCTTGATATCGGAGTATATCTTTTGTCAGCTCTGAGCAACTCTCAATCTCTCCCCAATCATTGGAACGACTTCTGTCGTGCTCTCAACGATTTCAGACCCAAAATGAGTTTCTCGCCAACTTCCTCCCAATTGGGAGGAGACATGCATCTCCGACCATATAAAGTTTCGAAAGGAGCCATGTCAATGCTTGCCTGATAGCTGTTATTATATGCAAATTTGATCAGGGGAAAATGCTTGTCCCATGATCCTTGAAAATCCAGCATGCAGGCTTGGAGCATGTCTTCAATAATTTGATTTACCCTCTCAGTATGTCCATCCGTCTGTGGGTGAAATGTCGAGCTAAAATATAAATGTGAACCCATTCCTTCTTGGAATTGTTGCCAAAACTGTGAAGTATACAGAGGGTCTCTGTCAGATACAATGCTGGTAGGTATGTCGAGCAGTCTGACAACTTCCTTGAGATACAACTCTGCTAGTCGGTCAGTTGTATACCACGTGTTGTATTGCAGGAAATGGACGAACTTGGTTAATCGATCAACAATTACCCAGATAACGTTGTGCCCTTTCATTATTCTCGACAATCCCAAAATGAAGTCTATAGATATGGCTTCCCATTTTTATTTGGGTATCGGCAGGGGCTATAGTAAACTTGAAGGGTTTAGATGGTCCACTTTCACTTGCTGACAAACTAGGCATTTAGATACATACTCTGCGACTTCCTTCTTCAAACCTTTCCACTAGAAGTTCTTTCTCAGATCTTGGTACATCTTAGTACTTCCAGAGTGGATGACATACTTTGACTTGTGAGCTCCATCTAGAATCGTATGTCGAAGATCGACGTTGGTCGGTACGCACATTCAGCCTCTGAATAGTAGTGATCCATCTTCCTTGATGGAAAAGTCAGGCCGATTCTTGCTAATTACGTCTTGTCTAATGGCCATGAGATCCTCATAAGCCATTTATAGGTCATGGATGTTTTCGTGGAGAGTTGATCGGATGACAACATTAGCTAACAAGGCTCCAGAATCCTTCACATCGAATCTCGAGTCGCATAAGGCCATATTCTCAAGCAACTGCCATTTGTCCATCCTTGTGATGACGTGTGATAACTGAACTGAGGACTTTCGGCTCAGTGCATCTGCCACCACGTTGGCCTTTCCAGGATAACATTGAATGGAGCAGTCGTAGTCTTTAAGAAACTCTATCCATCTCCTTTGTCTCAGATTCAAATCCTTCTATGTGAACAGGTATTTGAGGCTCTTGTGGTAGGTGAATATTTCAAACGTCTCACCGTAGAGGCAATGCCTCCAAATCTTCAACGCAAAGATGATTGTTGCTCGGCCTTGCGCAAGGCCGAGCATCTTCTGAGACAACATGACCCAGGAAGATGACCTGGTCTAGCTAGAACTTGCACTTGTTTAGCTTTGCATATAGCTTATGATCATGAAGTGTCTAGAGAGCGATACATAGGTGTTGCTCATGCTCTTCTTTCATCTGCGAATAGATAAGAATGTCGTCAACGAAGATAACCACACATTTATCGAGGTGCGCTTTGAACACCTGGTCCATCAGGTCCATGAAGGATTCCGGTGCATTTGTCAATCCAAATGGCATCACTAGGAACTCATAGTGGCTGTATCTCATGTGAAAGATAGTCTTCGACATGTCTTTTGCCTTGATCCTCAGCTAGTGATACCCTGACCTCAAGTTAATCTTTGAGTAAATTTTACCACCCTAGAGTTGAGTGAAGAGGTCGTCGATCCTAGGGAGTGGGTATCGGTTCTTGATTGTCAGCTTGTTCAATTAACGGTAGTCGATACAAAGCTGCATCAATCCGTCCTTCTTTAAGAACAGAATAGGTGCTCCCCATGGGAAAACACTCGGTCTAATGAATCCCTTATCCAACAGCTCTTGTAGTTGCTCCTTGAGTTCCTTCAACTCTGTCGGCACCATACGGTATGGTGCCTTTGATACCGATTCTGAGCCTAGAGCCAAGTCTATCATGAACTTAACCTCTATATTTGGCAGAAAACATGTTAGCTCATTCGAAAAGACGTTGAAAAACTCACACACAATAAGAATCTTGGTAATATTAACCTTCTCTTCCTTTTGACTTTGTATGAACGCGAGATACCCATGACATCCACTATTCATCAAGAGCCCAACTCGAATAGCGGATATGAACGGTGCAATGGACGGCTGTATGCCATAGAATCTGAATGATTTTCCCTTCGTGGGGCAAAAAGTAACTATCTTCCTAAGGCAATCGATCATTGCACGATGGTTAGCCAACCAGTCCATGCCAAGGATCACATCGAATCCTTGCATGTCCAATAAAATCAGATTAACTACCATCTCGTGATCTTCAATTGCAATGATGATCGATTGACAAACAATATATGTGCTCACTGAGTCTCCAGTAGGAAGAGACACTGCTATAATGAAGTCCAGTTGTTTGGGAATAATACTCAATTCGACTGCGAATTGGGAAGTTATGAAGGAGTGCGTAGATCCAGGGTCTACCAACACTCGTGCCTTATGCTGAAAAATGTCGGCTCGTTGATACAGATTTAATGTACCTAATTTTCAGGCATATGTCTTAGTATGGTATACATGTGATGGTGTTGAAACTTTTATGAAATATTATAATAACACATAACTTCCGAGAACAAGCATTAACTGAGGATAATGTAAAACTTGAAGGCGATAGTAGCTTATACCTTGGATTACTTCATTTGTTACTTGGGCCTCACTTGTCATAACATCATATGCTCGGCCTTGCGCAATAGGTTAGGAAGTTCTCTTAATAGCAGTTGAGGTCATCTTTTCCCTCTTTTCCTCAGGATAATCCTTAATCATGAGTCCCACTTGACCACACCTGAAACATGTGCCTGTGTTTCTCCTGCATTCTTCCATATTGTGTGGTTTCCCACACTGTGAGCACCTTTGAACTAGTGTGGAAGAACTTGTGTGTGAAGTGCGCTGCACCATTGAAGGCTAGGTTGTGGTCAAGTTTAGAGGTCAAAAGGACCTTGTAGGTGCAGGCGTAGCAGGTCTCGAATAAGCAGTCTGTGCCGACTGGTGTGGTGCAGGCATCGAGAACCTTGGTTTCTTGCTCGGTTGCCCTTGGGAATACGATTGGGTTCAGCCCGTTCTATTCTTGCTCTATTGCTCTGTCCTCTTGTACATATTGTCGATGTCTTTTTATACTATAAGGGCTAGGTTCATGATCTGAGCATAGGTCTCTACTTGAAATAGTGAGATTCTCTCCTTAATGGCTGGCCTCAGACCACATTCAAATTTCTTCGCCTTCATTAGTTATGTGGCCACGTGCTAAGGAGCGAATCTAGACAGTCTGGTGAACTTTGCCTCGTACTCATGTACAGACATCTTGCCTTGCTCGAGAGATATAAACTTTACTTCCAACTGGTCCCGGATCACCTTGGGGAAGTATTTCTCATTAAAAGTGTCCACGAACTTTGCCCAAGTCCATGGTGCATTTAAGGTTTCTCCTACTCTGGTTCTCTCTACCGATTGCCACCATGGATCGGCTTCCCCCTCTAGCTGGAAAGATGCCCAACTGACCTTTTCCTCCTCTGTACACTGAATCCTCTTAAGGATCTTCTCAATCTGGTTCAACCAATTCTCCGCCTCAAGCAGGTCGGCCTGACCATAGAAACTAGGAGGCTTCATCCTCCTGAACTTCTCAAATCCTGAAGATTGATTTCTATCTGCAAGTAAGGTTGCCTGTTCGGCCATTGTGTTGGCCATGGTCTCTAGCAGTTACCTATCCTGACCACCACTTCCTCCTCTTGGAGGAATGTTGCTGGTGCTCTTGTTGTTGCCTCGTCCCAAGGGAGTGCTATTTGCGCCAATGGCTACACCTTCCCCACTAGGCGTGATCCTAGTACGGATCGTTCTGGGTCTACCCCTTGGAGGCATACCGACTTGTCATGATCAAGGAAAGGTCTTAGCCAGGGGAGATTGTGAATTCGGCCCATGTTCCGATAGAATCTATTGCCTAAGCTTAGACATCAACTGTGTCGTAGTTGACCCTTCCTGATAATGTACACAAGATCTAGTGCCATGGCTCTGATGTCATACACAAAATCTAGTACCACGTCTCTAATACCAACTATGACAGCCCGATTTTCCCTTACACAGATCTCAGGGAAAATCGAATCGTCGAATCCGAAGTTCTGAGATCACAAAAAATTCTCTAGTTCAGATGCTTTGATACCAACTGTGACAACCCGATTTCCCCCTACACGAATCTTAGGAAAAACCAGACCGTCATCAAATCCAATGCCTGGTACACGCTGAACTCTCTAATTCTGATTTCTTGGTACTACGTACGAAGACCCGATTTTCCCCATGCGGAGTTTTGGGAAAAGCCGGTTCACCAATTCTGATACAATCCAACACATACAATAGCAGAGCAGCTATCACATGGTTCCTATACATAATGTAAACTAAACCAAAACTAAAACCAACCACCGGTGATGGTCGACCATCACCTAAATAGTGGCACAAATACGTATGTACCCATATAAACATCCATGGGCCATTCTCATACCATACAGTGTCCAAAATTTATCTCAGAGTGTGCCTACTAATAAAAATTTTCAGGCGGAAGATCCTCTTCTGCCTCAGGGACGTAATCAGGATCCTCCTCTTGACCCTGATCTTAGTCTAGGTCTAAACCTATGAGGCTATGACATAAAAGTCGGGTGAGCTAACAGTCTAAGCTCAGTAGGAACAAATTCAATATAACTTACATTTATCAAATCGAAGCATAGAATCGGTGTCAAATTCAAAGTGCTTATTTTCTCCAAGCAGAAATTTCAAACTAATATAAAGGCATGTTCATATGCGGAAACAAAGTCAAATATCTG
The DNA here is from genome assembly GCA_021018995.1 of Chloranthus sessilifolius. Taxonomy (NCBI): domain Eukaryota; kingdom Viridiplantae; phylum Streptophyta; class Magnoliopsida; order Chloranthales; family Chloranthaceae; genus Chloranthus; species Chloranthus sessilifolius. The sequence continues at coordinate 29,697,410 of CM037587.1, read as the reverse complement.
AAGTCAAAATAGAAAGAAGATAGCCAAATTCAGATGGTTTATTTCACAAATATCTGGTATTTTATATGCATGTTCTTATCTTAAGGCATGACATAAACTTTTAACTTAAGTAACTCCAACGCGAGTATAGCGTTATTGAGCAGAGAAACCGATGGGAATCCCCACCTAATCGTTCAATGAACATTTTTCGAAGGTTCGTCGTCATGGTTTGAATTACGGTATAACCCGTCGTACTGGTATCGAATTACGATTTAACCATCGTGCTAGTCCAAGATGTACGATATAACCCATTGTACCTGTATCGAATTACGAATGAACCTGCCGTACCGGTTGTGTCGTCGCACCGAATTGTGGGGGATTTGTTCGAATGAACCATAAATCAAATGTTTTAACATATAGTAAGATGTCGAATATTTTATAACTAGATTCGGAGTTCAGAGGTTCAGATTCGAATTCGGATCCAAAGTTTGGAAATTCACATTCACATTCGGATTCAGAGTTTAGAAGTTCACATACAAATTCCTATTCAAAGTTCGGAAAGCTCATATTCAAATCCGGAAATCAATCTTAGATTATAGTTCAAATTCTAGTTCACAAATTTAGATGCAAAGAGTTTCTAAAGTTCAAGTTCGAATTTATTGGTCAAATTCAGATGCAAAGCATTCTTAATGTTCAAATTCCCATTCATGATTCAAATTCAGATGCGAAACATTTCTAAAGTTTCAGAATTCAGAATCACAGTTCAAATTTGGTATGCATCAAATCAATCTATGGATCAAAGGTCAAAATGCAACTGAGTATTGAATTTCCTCCTACCTCAGGTTCGAAAGCGAAGCGAAGTTCTTATCAATAGTCTCTCGTACTTAATCTTGGTCATCAAAGGTTCACAACCATGTGTTAATATCATTGGGATTTGAATAGTTCCATTCAATTCAAGCTTCACTGAAGAAAATTAAGGTAGCCCAAAATAGGGAATTTCGCTCGAGCGAATTTCCAAGCTTTTCCATATTCATTCGTGCGAATTTATAATTTCCCTGTGGAACCTACAAAACTTATAATTTCACTCTAGCGAACCTACAAAACTTGCACGAGCGAGTTTTTCCCGAACTATTTAGCCTAAAATCTAAAGAAAATTCGCTCGAGCGAATCTTCTCATTTCACTTTCCTTTCTTTCTGAAGGTGATTCGCTCGAGCGAATTCCAATTCGCTCGAGCGAATTGGGGCGATTCTGCAACTCTTCGGGTTTCGTCTTCCTCAACTCGAATTCTCCAAAATTGATCTTAAGTTTCTTGCATGCATACACACGAATTGAAACTAACCTAAATCCACAAATTCCAAATATAAATCTTACCTTCTAGACGCGCATGCGACACCCACGGTGATCGATATCCGAAGATATCGGTGTGTGCTCTTCCCAATAGTCCGATTCTTGAAATCCTTGCATGCAATCGTGAAACACGCTCAATCCGAATCTAACTTTATATAATCGACATTCGCATGCAAAGGATCTTGAATTTTACCTTTCGAATCACGCATGCAGAGTTTACAATCGGCGGGATCGCGAGATGTTGGTGTCAACACCAATCATTCATGAAATTACTCCATTCTCCCTCTTCGTCAGTTTCAACAATGTCGATGATTAGTGTTTTCTTGCGATGCGGAAGGAGACCGGGATCCCTAAGGATGGCGAGGGGAGATTAGGGAGAAGATCAACGGTTGAGATCTCTCACCAAGCAATAAGATGGAAAGAAGAAGACTCTCCCTTCTTTCTCTCGAGCTCTCTCTTCCTTTAGAATTTTTAATGGGTTAAGCCCACGTGAAATTTTTTTTGGTATATATGTTTTGTGGGATCGATTGTGTGTGGGGCTGATACACCGTGATTCGGTGTGCGGCCCTTATCAAAAGGTCCAAAATGGACTTAAAAGTGCATTCCACCAGTATCGATTCCTGGACTTCTTACCTACAGACTAAGTCCTTAACCAATGGTGATCTCACAGAGCTCGTGTAATTAATTGCCCACTTTAATACATATACTTTTTCACTCAAAAGGTAGGCTTTCTAAAATAAGTATTCTAAAATATCGAGGCCCGCATCGTATGCGGTATCGGATACATACACCTGGTTAACGTATTCGGTTCGAAATTTTACCAAAATTTTAAGGGTGTTACGTCCTCCCCCCCTTAAAAGAATTTTCGTCTGCGAAAATTCACTATGTAACCTTTGGGTCGGAGGACCTCATACACACAGGGGACGGAAAACATGGCTAGCGCTAGTGGTAGTAATACTAGAGTCAGTGAATCCTTCCATAACTGGATTAGGATTACTGTCAATCATCCAACCATGCATTTATATAAAAAAAACACATCCACAACCATGCGAACACTTCATTAACCCAGGATCTACATCATGCCGTTAAAACCTATCTGTTGAGTTTAAACTAAGTGTGTCCATCTCTCACCAATTGGTGCCTCATTCAAGGACTGATTCACGGATTCAGTCAGCCATCCAAAAACACTTTTGCAAGCAATAATTCTAATTGGCTTATTATATGTATTAAAATTTTATTAAATTCAAGTCTTAACCTATTGCAAGCGTGCAATGGAAATCATAGTACTAGCATAGGATAGTTCTCACGAGGAAGTTTGATTATCTATTTATCCTATATTTATATCTTCTATTTAAATTCTTATTTTAAAAAACTTCTATTTATCTTTAAGATCTAATCTACTAGAGAAATATGAATAAAAGAATTTTCTCTAATCTAAAGTGCATAAAATAAATCCTAAATCCTCCTTCTGATTAAGGTCGTCAATCCCAATCTTCAGCTATCGAATATTTATAAATTTAAATAGTACCGTTACACTATATCTCTAGTCTCCTAGCATTGGTCGTCAATCAAGTCTAAGATCCTATCAATACAGATTTAATCTAATCAATAACTTCCTAAAATCTAGGCGTTAATCAAACTTTAGAAAACTAAAGATGAAAAAGTAAAAACTGTTACACTAATCTGTAAATTATAACCTGAGTTGTCAATTCAAATTAAAACTTGGAGATGTTTACAAAGCTGTAAATTACATAAAATAAAATCTAAACTAAAAAATAAAGTAAAATATATCCTTCACCCCTCTGCCGCAATCGTCAATTGCTCTTGAGAAACCACAGATATCTACTCTAATCTTTAGCACTCAATTGCAGTCGTCAATTGCTCTTGAGAAACCTCTGATATCTAATCTACTCTAACTATTTTGCATTACTGATCGGAAGAAAATCCAACCTCAGGCGTCAATTGATGCTGAAATTCTTCGATGCTTTATTCCTACACCAAGCCCTCTTATTTATAGATCATAAGAGGTCGGTTTACAAAGACTTCTAATTCTAATAAAAGAAACTACTCAAGATAAAGGATCCTAATATAACTCTAATTCCTAATTTTATTCTTCCTTGCTTTCTGTAGTTGATGTGCTTCTAGAAGGTTCTTTAATCTTCAGCAGCAGAGTCCTTCGGAGTATATCTTCATCAATCTTTCCAGATCCGTGAGCAGCTGAACTTCTAATTCTAAGAGTCTTCTAATTTTGTTCATGGCGGTGATAGTTTTCACTCACGTGATTAGCAGCAGTAGATATAGCAGCGGGAAAGCTTTATACAATCGTAAATTACAATTGTCTCTTCTTTTTTCTAGAAAATCATAAATAAGAATTTTCTCTTCTTTCATGGCTTTCATTATAGACGATTTTCTATTCACGATTTATTGCCTTTCTCTTCTGTATCATCTTTACTCTTTTGTTGCTTCTAAAGAATCGCCTTTTTAAAGAATCGTTAAATTATATTTTCTTATTTCTTTCTTTCTTCTTTTTACTTTAGCCGTAGCGCAAAATCGTTAAATACGATTTCTCAACTTGTACTAGTGAATCATCTTTACATGCTCAATCGTTATTCTTATTGCTATTTGAGTTTATTTTGATGAATATTAATACTTAGTCTCTCTTTTACTATTTTTCCTTAATATCTGTACATCAGTAATTTATCAATAGCAAACTAAAGCCTATCATCACTAAGTTAATGGTGATAAAATGGTAAATTATGTGATTTATCATACTCCCAAACTTAAGTTTTGCTAGTCCCTAGCAAACAAGGAAAATTAAACTATCCTAAAACTAAAAATTTAAATGCCACTTTCGTAGGGAGCACGATTGCATTTAGTGGATGTAACAAGCGTTTAAACCCCTTGGTGATCCCTAGTGGAGGAGTTGTAGTCTCCTAAAGGTTTTCAGTGAAGTTACTTTCAAACTTTCAAATATTTTTGGATTTTCCAAAATAAAAAATTTAAAATATAGATTTTTATATACTAATTATTCAGTCAATCATTAGAAGTTCATTATTTTTCAAAAAATTTCAAATATTTTATCCTTAGCTTTCCATCATCATAATTATCCTCTATCAGAACTCAATAATTTCAATTCGGTATATCGTAGAGTGTGTGCTTATCAGTGAAAAGTTTATTCATCATAGATTTTTCTAAACTGCAGTTTTTAGAAAATATTTTCATTCAAACTCTCACTTATTGGCATACTCTAAAAAATAATCAAACTTTTAGGTTCTCACAATATTATAGATATATATGAAAATTCCATCAGACAATTAACTAAGAAGATAAATCTCATGGAAAGGATAATCAGTTCTGCTCATATAACTTCTCCATTTATTCATAGTATCTATTTTGTATATCTCTACTAGACTCATATTCTTTTAAATCGTAAATCACAAAGGTCTTTCTTTCGGCTTGTAATGGGGATTTGAGTTTTTAGAAGGTTTCAAAGAAAAAGGTAAAGAGGATTCAAAATTATTTATGAGAATTTAGCTCTTCCTTCTCTTCTTCTTCTATATCTTTTAGCTTCAGTAAGTATTCGCATTTTGGATAACTTCTTCCCATTTCTATTGTAGTATCAATCTCATTTTTTTTTCTTTTTAGGTTAGAAGCTTTTTACTTTTTTTTTTTCATGGAATCGTCTTTTTATGATTTCTTCTATTTCTTTTCCCATATTTTCATACAATTGTATTTCTTCTTACTTGTACCCTTTTCAGCAGATCATTTATCTGCTATACATATACTATACTCCTTTCACTCCATCTTCTTCCCTTCTTTTTTACTCTAAACTCTCAAAAATTGTAAGGGTCAAGGATAGAAAGTTTTGGACAATACATATGGTTAAAGGTCTATAAAATTTTGGTACAAAGAAATTTTAATTTTTTAGGCTTCTAATATGGGCTTAGAGAGTAAAATATTATGGGATTTTTGATGTTTTGGCTCTGGTTTAACAAAAGATGTCCTTTAGTCATTTTCACGATTTACTAATATGGATGTCTTATTGCTTTGATATATTTAATAGACAGTTATAAACAAATAAATCATCATATTTATAGAATATTTTGATTCTAAGTTCAACATTATGAGATTTTAAATAGTAGAGAAGTTCAAGAAAAATTTAGCATGAATAAAAACAGTCTCTCTTTCTCAGAATAAAAGAGGAAATAGGCTTTATAGCTCACTGATTATATAATTTTGAAAATATAACCTAAAATATTTGCAGCTCAGATCAATCGTATAGCTTCAAACATTCATCTGATACAGTGTTCTAGAGATTCTTTACTTTGAATTGTAACTATTTTTATTTTGATTTTTGAACTACTACTATGATGGATTGCAAAGAATTTCAAATTTTCGTATTTTTTCTATCATAATTCCCATATAATGATTAACTCTAGATTAAAATTTTTATTTTTCTAACTAAAAACAAAGAACTAGATTTTTATTTTTTTCTAATTTTTTTTAATCTGTAAAATTTCAGATATAAAAGCAATTAAAAATAAAAACTATTACCTACTAATATACAGGTTTGTATACCCCCCCCCCCCCCAAACTTAAATAGGATAATGTCCTCATTATGCAAAACAAGGGACACAACAAAAATCTATTACCTTAATGGTGCTGTTTAATTACCGAGTCTATGATCTGCATTAGTGGTTCAACAGTGATCCCCCAAACTTGGGAGAAACTGCTTCGGCATAAACAAAATTTTTTTGCATTTGAAAGATATAGTTAGAAACAATAGAAATGAAATAAAATATTTACATAAAATAAAGAGAAATTATGTAAAGGAATAAACCTAGGAAAAATCTAGACACACACTAAACTAAGACACTAGCAGCAACGTTCGAGATAAGGATTCGTCTTCAATAAAGATCGGTCATTTGTTTCTAACAAAATTATCCCGTAAAAAAAAATGGTTTACCCTCCCGGCTTCAGGATGTCCTCAACTTGTTGCACTTGAAAGACGAACTGCAAATTGGGAAGGGGGATAGCAGGGTTTAGGGAGATGGATGCTAAGTAGGTGGTGGACAAAGGAAAGAGAAAGTGAAGATAGCGGTCGGTTCCATCCTCTTATTTTTCTTTTTCTTTCTTTTATTCTTTTTCTTTTCTTCTTTTGCCAAAATCTGTTGTACTTCCTCGTACTCGTCCCACAGGAACTGTAAAGGCTCTAGTTCTGGTGGTGGTGGTGGGTCCTCCCATACTGGAAAGAACTTTATTGAGTTATAATTGGTTTTATCGTCTGTCATGGGGAAAGATGGGCTGGTAGGGACGAAAGGGAATGATTTTGCTAAGGACGAACTAAACCTGTATTTAAAGCGCATGGATAGTGGAATATGAACCGTTGTATTAAATTTTCTCATCCTTCCGAACTTATTTGTTATAATAGTTTTACAAAAGGTTAGTTTGTAATAAATTGAACGTCAGCTGAGATAAATATAAAACGTCATACAATTTATTATGAGTAATGATACCGTAGAGTACATATGATGGGTAATAATTGTTTTCATACAACGGCAGAATGCTTATCTAGTTGCATATGAATTGTATATGTGAAGGGCTTCTAAGATGAATTAGAACGCAATTTATTTAATTTTACGTTTTGAATTTTTATATGATTTTTTTTTTTTTAGAAAGCAGGAGAGAAAAAAATCTGAGCCTCTAGTCTCTGTGGCCAGCAGAAGTGTTGAAACCTGATTTGTTTCAAATAAACCTGCAAAAGCTTAAGAAGTGATCAAAGAAAGTTAAAACTATAAAGAATATAAAAAGAGAAAGATAAATATTAGTTTTTAAAAGAATAAAAATATTAGATAAAAATAGAAATAAAGATAAATTCCGCTTCCCCGACAACGGCGCCAAAAACTTGATCGGTTTATTATATGTATTAAAATTATGTTAAATTCAAGTCTTAACCTATTGCAAGCGCACAATGGAAATTATAGTACTAGCATAGGATTGTTCCCACGAGGAAGTTTGTTTATCTATTTATCCCATATTTATATCTTTTATTTAAATTCTTATTTTAAAAAACTTCTATTTATCTTTAAGATCTAATCTACTAGAGAAATATGAATAAAAGAATTTGTTCTAATCTAAAGTGCATAAAATAAATCTTAAATCTTCCTTCTTCTGATTGAGGTCTTCAATCCCAATCTTCAGCATCGGATATTTATAAATTTAAACAGTACCGTTACACCATATCTCTAGTCTCCTAGCATTGGTCGTCAATTAGGTCTAAGATCCTATCAATATAGATTTAATCTAATCAGTAACTTCCTAAAATCTGGGCGTCAATCAAACCTTAGAAAACTGAAGATGGAAAAGTAAAACCCGTTATACTAATCTGCAAATTGTAACCTGAGTCGTCAATTCAAATTAAAACTTGGAGATGTTTACAAAGCTGTAAATTGTATAAAATAAAATCTAAACAAAAAAGCAAAGTAAAATATATCCTTCACCCCTCACCAATTGCAAATAGAATTGCTCCTTTAATCTTCAGCACTCAATTACAATCGTCAATTGCTCTTGAGAAAACTCTGATATCTAATCTACTCTAACTATTTTACACTACTTATCAGAAGAAAATCCAATCTCAGGTATAAATTGATGCTAAAATTCTTCAATGTTTTATTCCTACACCAAACCCTCTTATTTATAGATCATAAGGGGTCAGTTTATAAAGACTTCTAATTCTAATAAAAGAAACTACTAAAGATAAAAGTATCCTAATATAATTCTAATTCTTAATTTTATTCTTCCTTGCTTTCTTTAGTTGATGCGCTTCTGGAAGGTTCTTTAATCTTCAACAGCAGAGTCCTTCGAAGTATATCTTCATCAATCTTCTCAGATTTGTGATTAGCTGAACTTCTAATTCTAAGAGTCTTCTAATTTTGTTCATGGTGGTGATAATCTTCACTCACGTGATCAGCAGCAGCAGATATAGTAGCGGGAAAGCTTTACACAATCGTAAATTATGATTGTCTCTTCTTTTTTTTAGAAAATTATAAATTACGATTTTCTCTTCTTTCATTGCTTTCATACTGGACAATTTTCTATTCATGATTGTTGGCTTCTTACCTTGTGCTCAAAAAGAGGTTTAAAATCACACAATTAAAGGATCTATTGGTTGCACACACCAAGGTAAGCAGACACACAGACCTGCAAGTATTTAGGGCCTGTTATAGCAAGTTTTAAAGGATAAGTAAAGGTATGTTTATAGGGAAATGTGAGTTGAAAATTAATTAAATCTCCAGATCTAAGGCAGATCTGGCACCCTACCTAATACTAAAATAGCAAAAGAGAGAGGAGAGGTTTTAAGGGGTTGTCACTTTAAACTAAACTACAGAAACACAATTAAATGCATAAATGAATTGAGATTAAATCTAGAGTTCAGATCTTGCAAGTGAGGGGAATATTTGGTGAAATTGGAAATAGAAAATGGAGAGAAACAACTTGGAGTTTGGTCTTGCTGCAATTGGATTGAGCTAACAGTGTCACAAAGAATTCAGAGTGCATCAATCCCTCATCTGACTATAAGCACAACTGTAGGGTAAAAGGATCTGATCGAAGCCAGAGATTTAGATTGATCTAAAGGCTATGATCTGTCCACTTCAATGGTCACAGATCATCCAATAGATTCACCCCATTCTTAGGTTTCAATCAGAACATTATAATCACTATAAATGCTGTAACTATCAGGCCACAGACACAGCCAATTGCAGGAATATCAGACCTAGGGAGATCAAATGGTATCCAAGAGGTCTACCAGTTAAGTGGGTGAGATAAATCCCATCTACATAAATCCAATCGAGCACCAAATGAAACCAGATGAGCTATGGATCTAATTAAAACAATAAAACCAACATTACAATGAAATAAACTCACTATCCAATGAAATGCTCTCAGATATATAGTCTGTGCATTATCTGACCCTCAATAACACTCTCAACTCTCCCCAATTACAGATCCAACCTCACTCCTTGTTGCTCCTAAGAAATTAGCCAACCATAGTTGGGCAAAAAGGAAGAATAGCAAATTTTGATGCAAGCTCTAATCTCGAGAATTAATCCCCCCTTTTTCTGACAACTTCCCTCCTTATATAGCTCGCCCCTTTAGCCTTAAATCTGTTTTTCCTGCCAATCACAGCTCAGCTGGAATAATTCTGTTATTTCCTCTTTTATTCCCTTTCTAGAAGGCTCTCTCAGTTAGTTAGAGTTGGGGGAGAGCTGTTGAGAACTGGAAAATACCATTTTTCACCCCTTAATCTGGGCCTTGATAGACCCTTGAGAGAACTAAATAAGTGTTTTAAGTGTTTGTTTTACAGCTAACAATAAAGGCAGGCTTAACCTTGAAAGTGCTTAAAAGTGCCAAAAAGATGATGACCCATCTTGATCTAGAGGAAGAAGGAGAAAGGACAACCTCACGGGCTGTCAAAATGCCTAAAATAAAGAGGACAAAGGCCTGGTTTCAACCTGGAAAGAGGTTTAGAGCTATTCGAAAAGAAGAATGCACTATAGAATGTTATTCTTAAAGGTCCACAATCTTTGCGAAAAGGTCCCCAAGCTCTGCGAAAAGGTCTCCAATCTTCGCGAATAGATCTCCAGAAGTTACAGTTCTTTTCGAAAAGGTCTCCAATCTTTGCGAATAGATCTCCGTTCTGATTCTTTTCGAAAAGGTCTCCAATCTGTGCGAAAAGAGCTTCAGAAGTCACAGTACCTTGCGAAAAGTTCTCCAAACTGTGCGAAATGATATCCTGAAGATTCTTAGCATCTGCAAGGGCAATTCAGTAATCTCTGCACGCGCCCCAATGCATTTAAAAGCCTACGGACATTCTGGAAGATTCTGAGCACGAACCAAAGGCATATTCTACCCCACGTGAGCACCCAGAGATGAAATAACTTGGCGGGAACTTCTAGAAACTCTAACAGACTTTCAAAATACATAACAGAATTGATGCCTTTTTCACCTGATTGGCTGAACCAGATCGAGAAATTCTGATTGGTCAGAACAGATCTGGATCCTCGTGCTTGACCACCATTGGTCAACACAGATCTGAGCACCTCTGATTGGTTGATACACATCTGAGCTGGACTTAGGGAAAACTATAAATAGATGAACCATTTGCCCAATTTGGGCATCCAGATTTCGAGTTTCATTTCTGTTGCCCCATTTCCAATTCAGATAGCTTGTCTGAAATTCCTGTAATAGCCTAACTTTTATTTGTACTTGAGAGCTGTGAGATACTTTTGTAATTCAAAAGAGAAGTGTATTCAAGACTACAAATCCGAGAGCTGTTTAAGCTGTGCTCTATAATTATAATGGTGAATTTGAAAAGGTTGCTGCGAACCGTACGTTCTCAATTGGATTCGTGTTAAGGGTTCCCTGTGATCTCCTTATTGCATTAGACTCCTTTAGATTTACTGTTTTTAAGCAATTTCCCTTAATTCATTATCCCTGTGAGAATTTGTGTTTGTAACCTAATCTCTCACAGCATTTGTAGTGGTGTTTCTCGTTCTGAATTAAGGGTTCAGATTAAAGACTATTGGATGATGCATGGCCATTGAAGTGACGAGACCATAGCCATAAGTTTAACTCTAATCCTTGAGTTAGATTACTTTCTCTTGCATCTGTGCTGGTAGCCAGATGAAGATTGGATAATATCTCATTTGTTCTACATTTATTCTCATTTTGCAATCAAGAACTAAATCGAAGTTAGATATTATTTCTCCATTCTTATTAATTTACATCAAATCTCCCCAACTCGGATCTGGATCATTTAGTTTAATCTTTACTTTTATCATTTAGTTAACGTGACAAATTCAACCTCCCATCTTATGTGCTTTGTAGATAGGATCAGAGGTCAGATCTGGTAGCTCAGATCTGAAGGTTTATCTTAAATTTTAAATCAATTCCCTGTGGACGATCTTTTACTCACTTACATTTAAAACTTGCTACATTTGGCCCTGATCTTGCAGGCTAATTCACTTCTATCTGTGCTGATATTTCTTTACTCTTTTGAATATTCTAGATTCATTATAACTTAGCAGTTGCAAACCTATTTTCAAAACACAAATAAATCAAGCACACTTAGAATGAACAACAAGTTTTTGGCGCCGTTGCCGGGGAATAGATTTTAAAATTAGTAGACCTAAGTTTTTCAATTTTGTAGATTTGATTTTCATTTTAATTTTTGCTTTAAAACTGCACGTTGCATTCCAAGTGCTTGATTAAATGTCTACTGCAGTTTTGTATAGAAAACCTTTGTTTCTTTATGACATAATTTTTTTTCATTTTTAGTTTTATTCTTTGCCTTCTAGTTATTTGAATAAATCTGCTTGCCACTCTTTTGTCTTTTGTCAAATTTGGGCGTGCTTTGAGTTTTTATTTTATTTTGTCAATACTTGAATAAGGTACTCAGTAGTTTTTGGATTTTTGCATATCTCGAGCAAGCATTCAACAAGGAGCATCTGGACTAAAAGTGGAGCAGATCTGCTTGAGTTTGCATCCCTTCTCCTTTGCATTCATTTTCTATTTTAAATTCTTGAGAACCAGATTCACTGTGTTTAATGTTTGTTTGACTATAATTTCTCTCTTTTAGGCATCTTGATTTTTTTTTTTTTACAAAACCAAATACAAAATAAAAGAAGTGAAAACACAAATAGAAAATCTAAGAGTTGTTTCTCATTATTTGACAATAGTAAATAAGGGCTCTTGTTGAGCATGATCAAAACAAGTTTAAAAAAAAAATAGAAAATAATAAAAACAAAAAAAAATATATATATATAGATATCTTCCTGATGATGCTGTTTTTCCATTTGCATCCACTTTTCCCATCTGGACCTGCTGAGATCATTTTTTCTTTTTTAGGAATCATGTAGGATAATGAGTAGTGAATCATAGGCTATTTTAAATATTCAATGGACCCACTGATTTTATTTTCCTTCGAGATTTCTTCATCATAAATGGGTCTCAGCTGTGTGTGAACCCTGTTTTTAATATGTGCTCCCATGCTTCATTATTTTTTTTTTTTTATTCATACACATCGTCAACAAAGGGGTCAGTCTTATGAATCTTGCTTTTCATTGTATTCCTGCTAATCATTTTTATAATCACTTAGATTCATAAGTATCTCAGGCTTTTGGGTTTTTTTTCTTTCTTTGGGCTTAGGATGTATCATTTGGCATTAGATTTTCTGTTTTAGGAATTTTAGTTTCAAATTTTGTTTTTAGATCGCTGATTTTTTTCTTTCTTAGGTTAATGTGTCCTCGTTTTACTAATTTCCGTCATTTTTCTGTGAGTATAGTTAGTTTCTAACTTTGTTTCCCTATTTTGCATTCATAAATTCTGTTTTTGTATCAACACTTTTCTTTTTCTTTTTTAACTTTGTATTCAGTCCCTTACCTTGCTTTTACTGTTTCTCTGTTATTAGCATTAGTTTCCTTCCATTTGCTTTGCAGTTCTTTTATTTTTCTGATCATATATTCAGTTTTTAGATTTTATTTTGTAGCAGTTATAGCTTAGTTTTGTTATTTTTCTGTTTTATCAGTAATTTCCTATATTTATATAACATTTTTTTTCCCTTTTCCTGCTCATATATTCAGTGTTATTTTCTTTATTTTCTGCTGCACATAGCTGTAAATTTTTTTTAGTTTTCCTTTCTTCTTTTATCCTGGTGCCCCTCGTTTCTCAGTGTCTAGAACATTGAAGACAATGTTCATCTTAGGTTTGGGGGTATGGCAGGTATGCCAATAAAATAAGTTAATGCTTGGTGCAGCTTATGATCAGCAGAATTTTTGAAAATGAAGTAATCTCACACCTGTTTTTTGGAAAAATGAGGAAGTTAAAACTTTTTAAAATTAATTTCTAGTGTAATTCTAATACTTTCATGAAGGGAATGTCAGAAAATTTCCAAAAGAAAATTGATGTTTTAGTAAACCTAAAAAGAGAGAAAGCAGTGATGATATATCTCAGGAATTTGATAGAAAACCACACCCAGTGAGATTTGCACCTGAAATGTATTCTTTGGAGGTATAAATTAGAAATTTTTTCTGCTCTAGGGAATTGTTTGAACACCTTGTTATCGAGAAGTTACACATATCCAAGTTAAAATATCTTGACAAATCATGATATTAAAGACATGATGTAAGGCCTCCTTTTGGACAGCTTGAACTTCAAAAAGCCCCACCTTTTGAAACTGCCCTTGATACGCACCAATTGAGCTTTATAAATCCAAGATTTCTTTGAAACCTCATCAACATCATTTAGCCTAACCCTCACTCGAGAATTCGTAAGGTAAAGGAAAGAAAGTCAAGAAAGGTGAGTTGGGTAACAGTTTGGTAAAAAAAAAATAATTGAAGGCAATGCAGTATCAGCAAAAGAAATGTGGCATTCCAATCAATGTTGCTTTGAAAAAAAAAAAAAAGGAAAAGAAAAGGAGAAGGCATTTCATTGGAAGTTTGGAAAAGAAAAAAGAAAAGATGGCCAGTTTAGCTCGAAAATTCAAAGAAGAAGATGAAATGGTCTTTGAATTGAAGAAGGTGTGTCTATCACCTCCTTACCTTGTGACTTCTCAATTTTGAACTCCATTCCACCCCTTTATTCTTGATAAATTTCACCCATAAGCCACATTACAACCCAAGTTAAAGTCCTTCGATCAATGATGGATTGAGTTTGTCACATGGAGATAAGGATTTGTGTAATCTATGGTGAAAAAAGTAGTAAATTCAGGCGAAAAGCAATGCCTATGCTCACCTTACAATCCTATTTGAGGACCGTAATTGCTCTTGGTATGTGAAATAGTGCAACCCTCATATTTGCATGGTGAGTGAAAACCTTGGTGAGAGTTGAGCTTGAAATCAAATTATTTGGGGTAACATCAAAACTGAATTCTCAAATAGAAGGCAAGCTTTTCATTAATTTTTCTTGTAAAAACTTTTTGACACCAACTGAGTGAATGGTAAAGGAATTACAGCAGAATTTTAGTTTTGAACTGATGTTTTCTTGAAAATCTTCTTACAACCTGACTGATGCAGGTGTGAATAATCTGATTGGATGAAAGTTTGCTTTAACAGAACTGCATTGATCTTAACTGATTTATTGGGATCACCTAGGGGTTTAAAAGGCTTGTTGCATATGCTAAATGCAATTGTGCTCCCTATAAAAATGGCTTTTCATTCTATTTTTAAATTTTGTCTTTTCTCAGGGACTAGCAAAGCTTAGGTTTGGGGGTGTGTTGAGAACTGGAAAATACCATTTTTCACCCCTTAATCTGGGCCTTGATAGACCCTTGAGAGAACTAAATAAGTGTTTTAAGTGTTTGTTTTACAGCTAATAATAAAGGCAGGCTTAACCTTGAAAGTAGCTTAAAAGTGCCAAAAAGATGATGACCCATCTTGATCTAGAGGAAGAAGGAGAAAGGACAATCTCACGGGCTGTCAAAATGCCTAAAATAAAGAGGACAAAGGCCTGGTTTCAACCTGGAAAGAGGTTTAGAGCTATTCGAAAAGAAGAATGCACTACAAAATGCTATTCGTAAAGGTCCACAATCTTTGCAAAAAGGTCCCCAAGCTCTGCGAAAAGGTCTTCAATCTTTGCGAATAGATCTCCAGAAGTTACAGTTCTTTTCGAAAAGGTCTCCAATCTTTGCGAATAGATCTCCTTCTGATTCTTTTCGAAAAGGTCTCCAATCTGTGCGAAAAGAGCTTCAGAAGTCACAGTACCTTGCGAAAAGTTCTCCAAACTGTGCGAAATGATATCCTGAAGATTCTTAGCATCTGCAAGGGCAATTCAGTAATCTCTGCACGCACCCCAATGCATTTAAAAGCCTAGGGACATTCTGGAAGATTCTGAGCACGAACCAAAGGCATATTCTACCCCACGTGAGCACCCAGAGATGAAATAACTTGGCGGGAACTTCTAGAAACTCTAACAGACTTTCAAAATACATAATGAATTGATGCCTTTTTCACTGATTGGTGAACCGGATCGAGAAATTCGATTGATCGAATAGATCTGGATCCTCGTGTTCGACCACCATTGGTCAACAGATCTGAGCACCTGATTGGTTGATACACATCGAGGACTTGGAAAACTATAAATCGAACCATTTGCCCAATTTGGGCATCCAGTTCGAGTTTCATTTCCATTGCCCCATTTCCAATTCGGATATAAACCGAAATTCCTGTAATAGCCTAACTTTTATTTGTACTTGAGAGCTGTGAGATACTTTTGTAATTCAAAAGAGAAGTGTATTCAAGACTACAAATCCGAGAGTTGTTTAAGCTGTGCTCTATAATTGTAATGGTGAATTTGAAAAGGTTGCTGCGAACCGTACGTTCTCAATTGGATTCGTGTTGAGGGTTCCCTGTGATCTCCTTATTGTACTAGACTCCTTTAGATTTACTGTTTTTAAGCAATTTCCCTTAATTCATTATCCCTGTGAGAATTTGTGTTTGTAACCTAATCTCTCACAGCATTTGTAGTGGTGTTTCTCGTTCTGAATTAAGGGTTCAGATTAAAGACTATTGGATGGTCTGTGGCCATTGAAATGGACAGACCATAGCCATAAGTTTAACTCTAATCCTTGAGTTAGATTACTTTCTCTTGCATCTGTGCTGGTAGCCAGATGAAGATTGGATAATATCTCATTTGTTCTACATTTATTCTCATTTTGCAATCAAGAACTAAATCGAAGTTAGATATTATTTCTCCATTCTTATTAATTTACATCAAATCTCCCCAACTCGGATCTGGATCATTTAGTTTAATCTTTACTTTTATCATTTAGTTAACGTGACAAATTCAACCTCCCATCTTATGTGCTTTGTAGATAGGATCAGAGGTCAGATCTGGTAGCTCAGATCTGAAGGTTTATCTTAAATTTTAAATCAATTCCCTGTGGATGATCTTTTACTCACTTACATTTAAAACTTGCTACAATTGGCCCTGATCTTACAGGCTAATTCACTTCTATCTGTGCTGATATTTTTTTACTCTTTTTAATATTCTAGATTCATTATAACTTAGCAGTTGCAAACCTGTTTTAAAAATACAAATAAATCAAGCACACTTAGAATGAACAACAAGAGCACGTGGGTCGGTTAAGGTTTCCCAGGGCACTTCTAGAAACTTTGTGCCGGTCACCAGAGTACCTCAGAATGCATGCAATAGGTCACCAACTTGCAGCGTGTGCACAGCAGCTTTTCTGAGAAGTCCTTCAGTCGATTTCGATAGGTTTTTGAGGCTTTTGACAGGTTTCAAATAGGCCTTCTGTTCCTTTTGCTAGGATTCAGGTTCCTTTCGATTGGTTTCGATAGGTTGGTGCTGAAAATAAAGCTCCAACATCCACAACCTTCATCTGGTGTGTTCGACAAGTTGGGGGATCCTTTCGATAGATTGATTTCTGTGCAATAAGTTTCGATAGGTTCTCTTCTGGCTCCTATCGACAGGTTTTCAGACTTTTCGATAGGTTATGTTCAAGCTCAGGCAGCCATTCGATAAGATGCTCCCTTTTTGTTTCCGACTGCGCGATAGGTTTCGGATCCTATCGAATTCTCCCATCCTCACGACTTCTTCCTTTTTCAGCCTTCAGATCCTATCAACAGGTTCCAGTAACCTCTCGACAGGTTGTTTTCAGCCTGCTTTCACTCCTTCAAAGCTGCTTTGCTCTTGCTGCATGCTCTAAGTGGGCCATTGTTGGGTCTAAATTGCACTGAGAGATGGATTTCTGCACTATGACTGCCTTTTACTGCTATCTACAAGACATACTCAACAAGCATTTATTAGTCCACTCATAGGTCTATCAAAGCTCATGTTAAGGGGTGAAAAGTGGTACTTTTCAGAGATTAACAATAATTCATTGCCTTTCTCTTCTGTATCATCTTTACTCTTTTGTCGCTTTTAAAGAATCGTAAAATTATGATTTCTTATTTCTTTCTTTCTTTTTTTTACTTCAGCAGTAGCGCAAAATTGTTAAATACAATTTCTCAATTTTCTTGTACTGGCAAATCGTCTTTACAGGCTCAATCATTATTCTTACTGCTATTTGAGTTCATTTTGATGAATATTAACACTTAGGCTCTCTTTTATTATTTTTCCTTAATATCTACATATTAGTAACTTATTAGTACCAAACTAAAGCCTAGCATCACTAAGTTAAGGGTGATAAAATGATAAATTATGTGATTGATCAACTTCCACAATTCATGAGAGCTCGTGAACGTCTACACACATTGAGCGTACCTACTGGTACATGCACATTCATATTATTCTTCCACAGGGCACACACACACACACACACCAATGCCCACTGGAAACATTCACAACTAAAATACGAGAGATATCCACACTAATCGATTTGCTAACAACCATCAAGCAAAGTGCACACAACGAGTTAACGTCTGAAACGAAGAATTCATTTCCACAAGACATAAAATCCAAAATTTGAAATTCTAAATCTTTATACAAGTATTCCATCACCAAAATAACACATAATGACTAAGATGCTAGTAGTATCCGAAGTTTTCAAACCACCAATTAATTACAGTTCACCAAGAGAATAAGTCAAATTCCTCAAGTTTTGCTAAATTAAATTAAAAAAAAATTCTTACCATATTAGATTGCTCACTGGTCTGCCTCTCCTCCTGCCGGTTTCGTTCCTTGGTCGCCACCACGTCCGGCCCTAGATGTAGATGCACCTGATCTATAAGTATGCGCTCTCGCGATAAGTTGCGAGGCGGTGGTCGGGAAATAGTAGTGCATTATCTCCATGAGCATCACTTCATGGAAATTCGTTCTTCTAGTGATCTCTGCCTGCGTGGTCGTATTGTCATACGAGGCGGCTGGCGGTTGCAGTGCATATTGTTCGTGCTGTTGGTCGCACGCACTCATGTTCAACTTTTGATAATTTGATTTCCATCCCTCAGCTCCAAAATTCCTTATATTGTCGGTCAATCTTACTTCGCTAGGCGATATCACATAATCACCCACTTTGTCTTGGTATTCCTCAATGAGCCGTGAGATGAGGCGGGCGTATGGTATCATGTTCGAGGGTTTCTTCCTACTTTCCATCATTCGATTGTGGGCATGAATCAGCCCTTCCAAAATGACTTCTGACGCATCAAACCATCATTCTTCAAAAACCGAAAATAATGCTTGTTGAAACACTCCAACCCTTTCTTCTTCGTGTCTCAGAGGGTAGGGGTTGCTTCTGAAAACTATGTTGATCCACCACATATCAGATGGTAGTTGTGATCGTTTCACTGATCGATCGGGCCCATGTTCCTCGTGGTCATTTCTGCAATGATTTGGTGGAACGGTATCGGCTCGGGGTTTGGTGGTAGTTCCAATTTTCCCCATAAATTATCGGGGCACCCATGGCTGTGGCTATGCGGTCATGATCAAACCGAAACACTCAGCCATCAATGATAATACAAGGTATCCAGTCTTCCTCGAGAATTAGATTCTGATATAAGAGCTTGACGATCCTTGGATAGTAGTGTTCATGGAACGGTTTGAGCAGGGTCGTCAAGTTAGCTCTCTCCAGATAGTTGACCGACCACTAGAATGCTTCCTCGTTGTCGAAGTATTCTTGGTCAAAGGACCATTCAGGTTTGAACACTTTCGAGTCCCACCATGGAGTGGGCTGGTCCGTTGGTGGTGTTGGGGAAACGATTTGGTGTCGTTTCGACGTTGAGGCCTTCAAATTACCTACATATCAAGTCCTTAACCAATGGTGCTCTCACGGAGCTCGTGTAATTAATTACTTTAATACATATACTTTTTCTCTCATTAGGTACACTTTCTAAAATATTGAGGCCCACATCATATGCGGTATCGAACACGTACACATGGTTAACATATTCGGTTCAGAATTTTACTGAAAATTTCAAGGGATTATAAAACTCCTGCCGAAATTCTCAACTTAGATCCAATTAGGTCCATACCACTCATCATATTTTCAAAATCCATCATAGCCTTTAAACCTGATTTTCTCAAGGGAGCCAATGGAGGGTACTCGGGAACGAGGCGAATCCTCCTGCACGTAACTGGCCCAACACCTCCCCTTTAGTTAGATCAATTAGGATTAGAAAAAACCCAAATTAGTTAAATAGGCAACCTTAGCTGCTAAATCCGGCATGCCGGTGTTTAGTATAGGAGTTCAACCCTAGTCCCTCTCCCTATCCTCGCGAACAATGACGTTCCACAGCATCAATAAAACTATAGATGGCGATCGCAACATTAGATATAATAGCTATGAAAGTAAAGGTATTTAAATGCACCCTTTGCAGACGGAGTCCCTTTGGAACCAGTTTTCTTGAATTTAAGAGGGTTCTTGAAAAATGCATACCAACACATCCTTATGCCTAGCTACTGAGATAATCGAGTTAGACCATAGCGAGACCGTAGCCCGTTAGGGCCTAAAGCCCAAGGTGAATAATTGATGAGTCTTCAATTGAAGGGAGTGGACCCAAGGTCCCTTCCTCAATAAATAAATACCTCTCTTGACCCTCCGATGAGCTTTACCATGCTTGATACTAAAATGATTGAGGCCTTAGGATGTAACCTGAATTTTGACTGTTAAATCGAAAGATTTATCGAGAAATTGAAACAAGGTAGTATGAACACTAGAAGGGGATACCCACGATGAATGTCAAGATTCATCCCCAATAAACAAAAATAAAATTAATACGCCGATGAAAAGTCAAATGATTGACTTGACTTGGGTGTTAGTAGGAATAGAGTGATAGAGAAAACTCGTAGAATAATTAGAAACGAGCACCCTGATGCCTTAATAATGATTTGAGATGATTGATTATTTCTTATCGATAATGACACATATAAGTCCAATGGGAACTCTAAACTGAGGTGACACTTACAGTGTGAACTGACGAAGTCCTCCCCAAGGATTAAGTCTTAAATTTCTAGAATTAGACCCTGATTAAGGAATTGATTAAGAATACTAATTGATAACAATATTTGATTGATTGATTGACTATTGATTGATAGTAGTTGACTAATTGGTGGAACTGATTGATAGATATAGATCAATGATAAATTCAATGATTTGTGATGCTTGATAATAATCTTGAACGAATATAGACACCTTGAGAAACGATTGGTGAATTTAAAAGATAAAGTCACCAAATTAATATGGAAATCCTTATCTGAAATAGATTATTGAGCTTCTAAAAGAAGTATACTTGAATATTGAACCCAAATACGAAATGTATTTACCGAATATTGATTACTGAATAACGAACATTAAATACTGAAGATCTAATTGAATATTGGACATTGAACATGGAAGTTATTGAAAATTTAACTTTGAAAATTGATTATTGAATATGAATATTGAAACTTGCATATTGACTAATTAATAATGAATATTGAAACTTTGAAAGTGAAAAGATGATACTGAATTGAATGTGGAACCTCAAATAGTTGGTCGTTGTTCTTGTGAACAGGCTCATATGAGCACCTCACATTCAATTGAGTTTTTGAAATATCAGCTGAGGATTGGGTCTCGTTAGACCAATAGGGTCGTTGATCCTTATCTTGATTGATTAAATGATGAAAAGTGTCAGCCTCTGTTTACGCGACATAGGCAATTGAATATTTATTATTGGACAATGGTTGTTGTTTGGTATTGCACCGAATTAATTAAAAGACGTTAACTAAATTGTTAATTCATTTAGTAATAAATAAACAAGATCTAATGAACCAGTAAATTGACACTTAAATAAGTTCATAAATACTTAATGTACCTTGTAAACCTTTTGAGCTTGTTAATAATTTAATTGTACTAAGTTGCTATCTTGTAGAATATCATTTCCATATTATAACTGCAATTCTTACATCATAAAGTGCTATCCTCATCATTGTACTATGAATACTTACTTTCATGCTAGATAGTAATTGTATTGTACTTAGAATTTTATGTTAGAGTTAGTTTAATCTTAATTACTCCTTTGATATCACATTATGCTGGAAACCTCACTTGTGCAATCACATATGGAATTCTCTTACATTAACAGTACTGGAAACCATAACTTAAAATGATTAAGACTTTAGAAAGCTTCACCATTAACGATCCTTTCATGACCCAAAAATTCTAAAGGCCAGCCAGTAGCCACCCAGTCAGAGCTAAGAGAGTTGTACGATGAGAGATCCAGGAGTGACTACCGAGCTCGTAGTTTGAGCTCGTTTTGTCTATAGAAAAAGAAAAAAAAGTTTTCAGAAAAATGCTTTTGCAATCATTGAAATCCTTTTCGAAAATATTTCCCACAATATTTTAGAATATATATATAGGGTTGGGGATATCCGCCCAGGCGTAGAGATATCTCTATGCATATTGCTATGGGCGCGACACGTAGCGCCTTTTTGTGAAGTGATGGGTGGCGTGAGAACCACTTCAATAACCAGGGTTACACTTTTAAATATTTTAAATGTTAAATACCTTTCCAGCAGTCATTCTTGACTTTTTTAAAGTTTGTTTTCTCTTTCTTCTCTCCATTTTTTCAAGAAACTGTCAGACATACTTTTTCAGATACATTTTACTCAAAAAATGTGAGCGTCCAATAGTGAAGCACTAACACCTCAGCAATAAAGCGTCGACACCTCGATAGTGAGGTGCTGGCACCCTGGCGTCGAGGTGCTAGTGTCGGGGTGTTGGCGCTTTGTTTTAGGGGTGTCGACGCCTCTATAACAAGGTGCCAACGCATCGAAAAAAAAAATTTATCGAAGCGCCGACACCTCAATATAGAGGCGCCGACGCTCCTAAAATAATTTATCTAATTTTTTTTTAATTGAAGCGCAGACACCTCGATAAAGAGGCATCAGCACCCTGAAACAATAGAAGCGTCATTTTTTTTAGTGAAGCACTGACACTTCGATATAGAAGTGCTGGCACCCTGGCGCCGATGCCCATTTTTTTTTAGTTAAGCATCGACACTTCGATATAGAAGCGTCGACACCCCAGCACCGAGGTGCCAGTGCCTCGCTATCGCTGCCGAGGTGCTAGCGCTTTGTTATCTAGCACTTAACATTTTTTGAGTAAAAGATACCTAAAAATGTTAGTCTAATACTTTCTTAGAAAAAGAGAGAGAAGAGAGAAAAGAAGAGACTTTAAAAAGACTTCTAAAAAAGTCAAGAATGACAGCTGAAAAGGAATATAACTTTTTTAATATTTTAAAAGTTTAACCATAGTTAGTAAAGTGGGCCCCATGTCACCCATCATTGTTGTTGGTTTCCTTGTGCACTTATTAAAGGTGTAAAAACAGTAAATAAAGAGGAAAAGCAAAATTAAAACAAAAAGGAGCTGCACACAAAGGTAACCACAGTCCTATAAGAATCCAGGGTTGTTGTAACAAATTTTAAAAAGGTAAGTAAGAGTGTGTCCCACAGGGAGTGATGATCTAAAAACCTAAAGGCGTGTAGTAATCTCTAGATCTGGCTACAGATCTAGCAATTCTAAACCTAAGCTAGAAAGCAAGGTAAAGAAAGGGTGTTTAAGTGTCACAAACTAAACTACACTAAAAACAGAAATAAAACTATAACTAAAGAAAGGGGATGAAGAAGGATGATGATGATGTGGTGAAATAAAATATAAAATGGTGAGAAATAGACAACTAGGGACTGGTTCTTATTGCAAAACAGATTAAGATTTATGGATTTGCAGCTGTCCTTCAATTGGCTACAAGCACAAGTGCAAGGTAGAAGAATTCAAATTAAACCAAAGTCTTGAACTAATCTTAAGACTATGATCTATCCACTTCAATGGTCATAAATCATCCTAGGGATTTCATTCAATCCAAAGGCTCAAATCGAAATAAAAAAACTATTGCAGCCACTATGTTTGCAAGGCTACAAGCACTTACAACCATAGGATCAAACAATCCATGTAGATCTGGTGAGAACCACTAGAAATCATAGATTATTTGGGGATCTAAACTCAGCTGGATATTGCTTCAAATAGCTGCAATGGCCTAGGTCACAAGGCTGCAATCTCTGCACATTTCTAGATCTCTTCATTGAAAAACAAATATGAAAATCAGAGCAAGAGTCGAATCTGCTGCTACAATCTTTCACTTGGCTACAAGCTCAAGTGCAAAGAGGAAAAATCCAATCTTACCTTCACTTATGGATTAGTCCTAAGAATATGATCTGTCCACTTGAATGGTTACAGATTATCCTATAGATTTACTCCAGCAGTGAGGATAAAGATTAGAACATAAAAATTACTGCAAGCACTATGGTTGCAAGGGTACAAGCTCAGGCAACCATAGGTGCATAAGATCTAGGAAAGTCTGATGGAAATTAAAAGATCTACAGATTAAATGAGTTGGCATTCCCAGAAGCATAAAGCCTATGAAACTCTAATGGAAATCAAAAGACCTACAGATTAGATGAATCTTTAAAAATAGCATTTCATTGAATAAACAAAACTTACAATGATCTGCCTCAAGCCTATAGTCTGTGCATAAATCCAGAGCTTTTTACAACGAATTTACAGATCTATTTACAATTCAAATCAGCATTTGGCTGCTACAAAGATCTAATCCAACGGGTTGGATTAGGGAAAGAAGAGGGAAAAGAGAAGGGTAAAAATAAAACCTAAATCTAAATTGAGCTAAGGAAAATTAAAGCTATTCCTTGGTAATTCCTTGCTGAAGAATTACAGCCAAAAGAGGGCTGCTATTTATAGCTTTGCAGTGACCTATGTTTCTTGGTTTGCAGCCAATTAGAGAAGAGAATTTCATTTCAGTTTATACTAATCCAAGTGATTTGTATTTCGACCAATCAGAGAGAAGAGATAGATCCATTCAATTATACCCAACTGCAATGTTTGGATTCCCGCCAAGAAATATTCCCATTCAGTTATAAAACAATTTGCACATGGGATAGTTTGTTGAGATTCCAAAACTGCCCTTTAATCTGTTGGTAATTGTTGTTGGAACCCAAGATATCTTCACAATTTATTGGCTATTGTTGGAGTTTCCAAATATGCCCCCACCGATCATAAATAATGGCTGAAATCTGTTAGAACCCAATGGGACTCGAGCTGGAGTAGATTGAAGACGTTCTGATTTAATTTTGAGAAGATGAAGAGGGCTTCAGGTATCCATTCGAGAGGTTCATGGATGAACTCGAGAGGTTGCTTGTTGCTGGTCGACAAGTTGCTGAAGCTTGAAGCAATCCACTCGATAGGTTGGAGAGCTGCTGCGGTCTACTCGATAGGATGACTGAATGGAGAGCTCGACAGGTTGAGGGACTATACTTTGATGATTTCGAGAGGTTGAAGTTGGATTGCTGCAGCTTACATGTCGAGAGGTTGGTGTAAAGAACTGCAGCAACAATTCGATAGGATGCTGGAACAACTTGACAGGATGTGAAGACCATCTACATGTATACCGCAATAGGTTAGCTGCATGTTCCATCCATTCAAGAGGTTTGTTGAAGGTGTACTTGCTGCTTAGAACCTCACGAGGAACCTCTAGAATTGTTCACTGAAAGTGCCCAACTGCTGATGTGCTTGAGATCCATTGCTGAAAATCCTCTTCAGCTCAAGTGCTCGAATGTATTGCTGATGTAGCTGAAAGTATAAGTTGTTCCAGTGCACAAAGCTGAGCGTATTTGCTGCTCTTTGCTTTTAGTGCACACAGCTTGAAATTCTCTATCCTTCTAATCAGCTTGAGTCCACACCAGCTGAAGGTCCTCTTCAGCTCAAGTACACAATAGGTAGCCACAAGAGGCTCTTTGAGCTGTTGTTTACTCCAACAATAGCAGTTATTCTTCATGTGTGAATCCCTCTTTTCTCAGCTTTAAGAAAATTGTTCTCATCTCCTCTTATTGGCATTTATTTCATGAGAAAATGCACTATGCTACATATTTATTCCTAGCTGCAAAATATACTAAAAATCATTTATTAGTCACTCTAAGCTCTAGCAAAAGCCAGGTTTAAGGGAGAGAAAATGGTATAAATCGGTGACTAACAATCATTTCACAAAAAAAGTGCTACGTGCCGCGCCCATATCAATTGGCGTAGAGATGTCTCTACGCTCGGACGCATCTTCTCCTTTGCCATATATATATATATATATATATGGTGAAAAGAGGTTAACCGAATTATGATTTATCTAAATTTTCGGAAATGAAATTGAAATCAAAGTTTGATTGGCGTGGTGTTGGGCTGACTCGACCAGTGGATTGGTGATGTGTGAGGCCAGGAGTTGGGGTGCGTGACATTGGGTGATTCCAAAACTCAATGAAAGAGGGCTGGAAGCGTCATCTTTCACAAGTGATGGCATGCAAAAGCGTGATGAGGCATGATCATAGTCATCAATTTACAGAACGGGTTTTTAACCAATTCGTATATCATACCAGATGTTGAGGTCTTTGGTAATCGGGTTGTAACTTTCATTGCCAATATCGGAATGAGGCAAATGAGAGCTTGTTGGAAATATCTTTAAGTTATCTACAATATTGGTGTATATTTATAGCACAAAAAACTTCTAAATCATGGTGTAATCAGGGCCATCTGTTCGGATGTTCAACAGTGATCATAGTGTGTGCCATTTGACATAGTTTTGCACCCTTGTTTTTCGAATTTTCTATCAGTCAAACCCGATTGATTTCGAGGCTGAATTTTTATATGAATTTAATATATTTATAATTTTATTGTATCTAAATTTTATAGAATTATTTGGGTCACTTTAGCCCATGAAATGTACCCCTAAAGTGAGTCATTTTCTGTGCTTTTTAGGAAAGTATTGCACTCTTCTAGTCCAGCATTTGTGCAAGTCAAACCACATTAGATTTGTGGCTGAGACTTTACAGGGTCATAATAGACTCATTAATATAATCTGATTAATTTTTATGATTTTATTTCTTAGAAAACCAGTAGCCTCAATTTGGTCAAATCTACATATTTTTATTATCTTTCAAAACAATGACTAAGTGGTGTTGCTTGGGGAACATCTAACACCACACATCAACTCCATCAATATTTTTAAAACTGATATGATGATTATTACCAATCAATATATGTAGATCATGTGATTCCATCATCAAGATCTCCTATGACTTCTATTCTAATCCAACGGTGACAGTTAGCCAAAATAGTCAATTTCGTCAACTAGTCTACTATTCATCGATACATCTATTATCATTCACTTCGATTATCAAAGTCATTAACAAAAGCAATGATTCCAATAAGTATATAGTCATAAAATATGATATCAAGCATAAATAATAATCATTTAACTATTATCTGATATACGACATTTAATCAACACTAATAAGGGTGCATCAAGTTTATCAATCAACTATAAACTAACAACACTAATTTATATAATCAATATTCATAAAAAAGGCATCAAAAACTATAAAATAGCAGTATGCATCAATGATTAGAATTATATAATTTAACAATATAAACCAAGTGTTTATACACTCACTAACTATATAATCTAAAACTAGACAAATCAGTAGATCAATAATTTGGTTCAAAAACATCTATCACCATCCATTTCCATCTTCAAAACAAAAGAAAAACAGTAAAGGTACTATATTCAAACAAAATTTCATCAGTAAAAATCATATCAGTTCAATCAAATCAATCAATCTATGGATCTAGATCTTTTAAAATCAATCAAAATAGCTATATCAAATCATTTTCAAGATCGATAAAAATCAATGGTTCTAAATCACTTTTCAATAACTTTTGCATCAAACAAATCAAAATCAAGCCTTCAATATCCAATTTACACCATTAAAATCGTGTGGATGGATAGCCTAAAAGCATACATGGTAACCAATGTGATCCATGCACTTACAATACCCAATCTACATCGCACAAGTGGATGGATTCCATCCATCGATCACAATGGTTGATGACCATTGATTTGTGTTCATTGATAGTCATGCATGATCATTAGGATCACGTGCAACTCCATCTTACACCAATCCTTCAAAATAGAATAGGAAAAATCAAAATAATTTGATTAAATTACAAGAAAATGACTAGAGTTTCATAGAAGAATCTAGTCAATACTTTACTTTAGCAATCTAAGATTAAGCTTCCTGATTTATGGTCTTTTGACCAAGGAGATGAGCTTAGATGAGTGTGTGTTTACACTATATCAGACTATGGGCTAAGGGGGGAATCAATCTATGGAAGTGGATTGAAGTTCTAAGGGTTGGATGGTGAGTATCAAGCTTCGGAGGTCTTTAATGGAGCTGGCTAGAGGAAGAAGAAGATGATGAAATTCGTTTTGTTACTTTGGGGGCTATTTTTCTTGACTTTTTAAGCTTCTTAAACTTTTTTAGATTTACAATTGTCTCAAAGTACATATGTCATATGGCACTTCATTTTTGACATTTTCCTTTCCAAAAAAAAAATGAAAACATGCAAGAAAGGTAAGCATGTGGTCAAAATTCAAAATTTGACTTATTTTCTTTAATAAAAAATTAGGTGTGGGTCCCACTTTGATTCTCATATAGTTTTTGGATTGGTCCTCTATTAGACTTTGTAGGCTCTTGTAGGCCTAGCTCCAATGAAAAGTCAAGATTCCTCCAAAATATGTGATTGCATGCACTTAAGCTATATCTCTCACCTTAGATTTCCCCTATGTAAATCCAAGGGTCTATGATGGGGTCAAGGTTGGTCAACCCCATTAATGGCCAAGATTGCCTAGAACTTCTAATTTTAATTTAATTAGAAATTTTATTCTATAAAAACTATACAAAATAACCTTTCTTGTTTAGATAAATTACAAGATTTGCCACTATCCCAAATTAAACTATTAACACTTAATTAGTATATAAGTGCATCTTAATCCTTCAAAATTAAGTCAATTATTTGACCGGACCATAGATGGCCCATCGATTTTGACTAAACAAAGTGGACTCTTGAGCGTCACTTGAAATAATTGGATAGTGGGTGCCTTCAAGGGTTTTAAAAATAATAGTGAAATAATTGGATGGTGAGTGCCTTTAAGGGTTTTAAAAATAATAGTGGGTACCCTTAGAGGTGCTACTTATATAAATAATTAAAGGCCGGTGCCACATAAAATTCAAATGATGGGGTGCCTCCTATGTTAGGGTGCCCCAAAGTTTTAATTGGGTGTCCACAATCAATGTGAGTGCCCATATTTTAAAGGTGTCCTTATCTTGGGTCTTTTAAGAGGTTGGATTTTGAGTCAAAGGTTTGAGTAGATTGGGTTTTCAGGCAGTGCCCACTTTCACGAATTCATGAAATTTTTTAGGTTTTAGGTTTTTTCTTTGTGTTTGTAAGATTTTTCAAGTTTTATAGAACTGAGGAAGAAGGAAAAGGAGAAGAGGATGCTTCACCACAGTAGGGTCTTCGTTGCAACTCGGCCCAAAAAGGAAGAAGAAAAAAAAAAAAAAAAGATTGAAACAGAGCCCACGAAGTAAAAAGAGGGTGGGTGTCCTTTTTTCCGAAAAGGTTCAAAGAGATCCTCTCTTATTTCTGACATGATTTATGTGGACACTTCGAAAAAATGGTTAGATGTGAACAGAGATATCCTTCCCGAAAGGGATTTTTTTTCAAGGTGACGTTACTGCCACTTGAACTTGTTTGGTTTAGTCAAACACGTGCACCACATGGCTTAAAAATGATCATATATTTAATGTAATCCGGGGAATGCATTGATCAATTATATGGACAGTTTGAATCATTAGTAAGCATGATGTTGGAAATAATTCTTATTGGAACTATACGACGGTCTGCCACTTGGACATATTAGCCTGTGCTATATTGATGACACGTGCATCCACCTACATCCAGCTCATTGATTTCTGGCCTTTGGCTTTAGCGCGTTAGTGCATGTGATTATGTATTCTACTGCATGTGAGGGCCATTCTTGACGTACAAAATGACAAGGATGCCGACTCTATGAGGCAAAATCTCAGGTTACTTATATATATATATATATATATATATATATATATATATATCGTCTGAGCTCTAAAACGATACGAATCAGACGATACATATCGGTATCATCCAATACCAAATAATACATTGAATGTATCGTTTGATATCTGTCATACTGACGCATGTATATTGAATGTACAGATTATTCAAATTCGATATCGATACACGTATCGGATATTAAACGAAATTTTGATCCATGGCCGACTCCCTTGTCTTCACTGTCAAACGCTTCAAATATCTGTGACGTCACAACCCTTTAATTTACTCAAAACAAGGAATCTAATAAATATGCGCCGTCTAGCTATTAGATTAGATGCTCCCTTAAACAAGTTAAATCTGTTGGTCAAAGAAGAGAGGTGAAAAACTTAATCTTATAAAAAAATATTCACAATCGCTGGTTTATAGACTTTGCTATATTAAGTGACATGTATCATGTGATTTTAGGGCTACTTTCGGGATATGTGACATATGAAATCTAAAATTGATCGTCTGATAGGTGTGTCATGATCTCAAGATCCATTGTGTGAAAGATCAAGGTGAAACACGATTGTTGGTATGTGATTTTTCTAGATTCTTTTTGGTGCCCGAAAGAAGTGTCCCAATTCGGTCTGAGTGAACTCTGACTAAAAACGATCGAATAGGGAATTAGGAAATATTAAACTGCTGAAATTAAATAGGTGAATTCTAAATGAAAAATACCTAAGTGATGCGATTGCCAACTGTAGATGTTTATCGATGTTGCAACATGTTACTGATTACACGCGGAGAGATGCGAACTGACTCTTTTACTGAACATCGGCTGACCGACTCCAGCAGCTAAAAATAGTCTATAATCTATCTAGTCTAACTTCCTAATCCTGCTCTAAGTTTAATTGATTTTGTCTTCTGATCTTACTATGAATCTAACTGGTTATGGGTCTCCTAATACTACTCCGACTTTAACTATTTTAGTTTTCTACTGCTACTCTAATTAAAATAAGGGGTTGTGGCCCGCTATGCTTAAGAGGATTGGCCCCATTCCCAAGTACCCTCCGTAAGCTCCCTTGGGCAAATCGACTAGGCTAAGGATGATTAAAGGTTTAACTACAATTGAATTAAGAATTAATGACTAGGAGTAAGGGGGGAATTAAGAACGAAGAACTAAGAAATTAAAAATTAAGAAGTAAGCATTAAGAATTAAGACTTAAGAACTGAGAATTAAGAATTAAAGATTTAAGAACTAAAAACTTATAATCAAGAACTAGAAACTAAGAATTAAGAACTGGAAGCTAAGAATTCAGAACTAGAAACTAGGAATTAAGAACTAGGGGAGCAATTACCTGAAGTTGAGCGCTTCTTCCTCCCTGATTCTCCTTCTAACGTCGTAGAGAAGAAAGCTCGAAATCCCTAAGAGGCCTAGGCTTGAGAGAGGAGAGAAAAATAATGAATTTGTGTTGTGTCAAGTTGGGAGGTAGGTGGTCTTTTTATAGGTGTACGGGAAATTACGCTCCCTGGGGCAGGTGCGTCATTAGTCAGTCGATTTCAATTAAGCGCCCTGTGTGGGGCGTGTAATCCGATTTCACGTCCTGTCCAGGGCGCTTAATCGAGTTTGAGTTGGTCACGGACTCAGGTGTTCGGCTGACTAGCTCAGCTAGGAATCCTAGCTCCAACTCACTTGGAACTAATTACGCGCCCTGTGGTGTGCGCATAATCCAATTAAGTGCCCTGTGCAGTGTGCTTAATTATGGAATTCGGACGGTCATGGGAATCAGAGACCAGATCCAATTGGGGACCAATTACGCGCAGGTGGTACTGTGTGTAATCAATTGTGCACTCTGAGTAGAGCACGCAATTGGATCTTAAGAGCAGTATGGGGAAGAGCGATTTTGATCCAAGTTGGACCAATTGCGCGCCAGTGATTGGGCAAGCAATCTGATTGCGTGGCCTGTCCACGGAGCGTAACCCGGTCTAAGGTGGTCCACGGGGAGAGTAGACCTGGTCCAAGTGGGCCAGTTGCGCACATGCATCTGTGCATGCAATCAAATTGCGCGCCTCTCTGAGGGAACGAAATTCGGGTTCTTCCCTAGGCTAAGTCGGATCCAGGTCACAAGGCTATTGTTTCAGCTCAGGATTTAGTCATATGCTATTATTGAAACATGTAGTCCCCGCTTTTAGTGTTTAAAGGCCTTTGGAGAGGGTGAGCCTGTAATATTCTAAAAATTTGAGCGTTAACCAGTGACCTCGGGATCTGTGCTCGACTGGTCGTAGGTTTGACCAAGTGATGGTCAAACAATGAACTCATGGAGTGATGAACTGATGTGGTACAAATGTGACCTAAGTGTGGTGTGTAGTGTGAGTTAGTGGTCACGTACACCTATCTTTGGTATATGTGCTTAACACCGAGACTAGAAAGAGGATATAAGGGTTTTAATAAACCTAGGTTACCTTTTGTTGAGTTGTTGAAGAGAGAGTTAAGAAGAGAGAGAGGGAGTAAAGAGGAGTTATTGAGCCAAGAGTTAATGCAAATCAAGAGGGGGTCAAGCATTAATTGTTGGATTCGATGTGTGAAAGATCGTTGAAGCGAAAAGCTGGAGCCCTAGCCATCAAACCCAACAAATCAATCCTTTAAAGGGATTATTGAGGTGATTTTCATTAGAATTAAATGCATAGATGTTTGATGGTTAAATTCAGTCAAATATGATTAAAATGGTAGATTAAAGACTTGAAAAAGAAAGAAAATAGAAAAGGGAAAGAGTTGGTAGAACAGCCCGAAAGGGGGCTGAATCTGGCAAAATCGATTAATCGAAATAGAGATTCGATTAATCGATTTTGGTTTAGAAGTTGAAAAGTCAGGGATGCCCGATTTCGATTAATCGATTTAGAAATTGATTAATCGATATTGAAGTTCGACTAATCGACTGGGTACCTCCAGTGGCTGTAGAAACAAGACCTGGGGAAATCAACTAATCGAGTTGAGAAATCGATTAATCGATTTGGGATCGACTAATTGATTTCGGAATCTCGATTAATCGATTTTGGGAATCGATTAATCGATTAATCGATTTTGGAAATCGATTAATCGACTTGGGCAGTTTTACTTGACTTTCTAAATTGACCTTGAGGTTTATGGAGGGTCTAGGATCTTCTTTATTACATCTTTAGTAATGTGTTGCATATGTTGTGATGTACCATATGTGGTACGTATGATAGCAAGCACAAGGAGCC
The DNA here is from genome assembly GCA_021018995.1 of Chloranthus sessilifolius. Taxonomy (NCBI): domain Eukaryota; kingdom Viridiplantae; phylum Streptophyta; class Magnoliopsida; order Chloranthales; family Chloranthaceae; genus Chloranthus; species Chloranthus sessilifolius. Next base: position 29,664,882 of record CM037587.1, on the reverse strand, counting down.
GCGTGGGACCTGGAGGCTTGGACCATCGGAGACCTGAGGTAGGGAACACCTTGAACATGTACTTTAATTGCAAGAGCATGTATGTACTGATATAGAACTCAGACTGAAAATATTTTAACTGTGTAAATCTTTGTGAAAAGAGTGCGTGTGTGACACCAAGAATATGATAAAGACATCTGTGTGATGCGAGTAACTGAGACCAAGTAATCAAATGAGACTAAGGCATCCCCAGGGGATGAGAAAGTAATAAAGGTATCAGTGTGATGCGAGTAAATTAGACATCCTAGGGATGTAAGCATGATTGAATAACTACTGTTGAGACCTAACTGATATAAGATAGCACTTTACACGGTGAACAACTATATGTAAAGCACATGCTATTTTTATTATTTGAGGTTTAATTAGAATACCCCACCAATGTGGCGGGATACCTACGACTGACTCTACAGGATATCTGTGACCGGTACGACGACCAATCCGTACACCAGTGTGGAGGTCTATCCGTACACAGTAAGCACATCCCAGGGATGTTGAGATGAGATTTAACCCCGCCGCTTATTGATAAAGGGGCTTGGGTAGTATTCCCAGGGAATATATATAACAACTGTCTATTTAGGCGACGATGGTGGGTATTCCATCGGGGCTCGATGCTATATTGCTCGGGGATTACTTAAGTTAAAGATTTAAGTTTTTACTTTAGGCCTGTTCAGTATCATTCATGATAAATCAATAGTAAAGTAAGACATGTAAATTATCATCTTTTAAACTATTTTCTAGTAAATGCATAGACATATCATGGAATATATGTGACATTTTGACTTATATGTTCATTGTGTTGTTCCCTATTGAGCTAGGATGTAGCTCACCCTTTAGACTATACGTCGCAGGTTCATTATTAGCAGCAGCCGAGGCTTCGGGATACGTTGATCCGGGTGATTCGGATTACGTGCCTGGGGACGAGTTGGAGCCTCCTCTCGAGGACTTCTTCTAGGAGACTATGCTGTGTACTTTGATAGAGTCAGTTTTGAGAGCAGATTTTACGGCTTGGTATGTCAAGCATTTATTTTTGTCAAACAATGTAATTAGATAGATATAATTATTTTGGGCAAACCATCTGGGGTGATCTGTTTATCATCGATGGTTCGGATCGGTTCTCTCTTCATGCAGTGTCATGAAAGTAGAACTGTCTTTTGCATATGCCAAATGGGCATATTGATTTTTTGTCTTATGCAGTTATTTTCTTTATCTTGTTATTATTGCTTGTTATACCAATGTTTCGTGTATAGTTTTGGGGCACGGTCTGGAGGATCGTACTGATGGCACGGGTTTCGGGGTGTCGAAATCCGGGCTGTCACAGTTGGTATCAAAGCTTTTTCTTTTAAAAATTCTGACAATCATTCTTTTTGTCAGAGCATAGGGACTTCTGCTAATGAAAACTTTATTTTCATGTGCAGACCGTTATGTTTCTTAGAGGAAGAGGCCGACCCAGGGGTGGTCATCATAGAAATTTGCGTAGTCGAGATGATCTCATCTCGGATACCAATCAAGTACCTTTGGAACATGGAGGTGCTTCAGCTAGTGGCAGTCAAGAGGGCCATGGACAGGGAGAGCACCACGATCGAGATCGTCAGGATCAAGATCAAAGAGAACAAGAGAGTCAGAGAAAGAAACGAGGATAGAGAGGAGCGTCAGAGGATATTGCACACCGTGGAGACCATGGCGGCTGCTATGGCCCAACAGGCAGCATCCTTGGCAGCTCATACCGCTCATGAGCAGCATCAGCCACCGACACCTCCAGTGGCTCCAACACTACCAGTGTCTTCTACGTTTACTGAGTTTAGGAGGATGAGACCTCCTAGCTTTTCGAGGCAGGCAGAGCCCATGGCAGCTGAGAACTGACTGAGTGAGATGGAGAAGGTGTTTAGTGTGCTCACTTGTACAGAGGACGAGAGCGTCCGTTGGGTAGCCTATATGCTTGATGGAGAGGCTGGGCCTTGGTAGAAGTCTGTTTCACGGATTAGGGCTCAGGAGACTCCTAATTTGCCATGGACTTGGGACGAGTTCGTGGAGGAATTCAATAAACAGTACTTCCTAGAAGTGGTGAGGAACCAAATGGAGATTCAATTTCTACAGCTTACTTAAGAGAAGATGACTATTTGGGAGTATGGAGTGGAGTTCATGCGACTTGCTCGCTTAACGCCTGACTACGTCATCACAGAGATGATGAGAGCAAAGAGGTTTCAGCAAGGGTTGAGACCGGACGTGAGGGGAGGAGTAGCGCCATTCCAGTTGAGGACCTATGGAGAGGTCATGAGCAAGGCCTTGGTGGTAGAAGAAGAAAATAATAATAAGTACCACCAGAGGGAGCAGCAGGGAAGGTGGAATGTGGATAAAACTAGAACGGGGAACTACGAGCCGATGAACAAAAAGCCGAGATTCGTAGCAGGCAATCAAAAACCACCGTTCCAGGGAGGTTATGGGAGATCGGCGCAGCAGACCAACCAGCAAAAATTTCCATTGCTTGCGTCGGGGAGGTCGATGAGATACGAGAGCCCTGCTATTACTACCGGAGCTACAGTTACACAGGGGTTCTCGCGAGCAGCTTTTTCCACACCTCGTGAGACTTGTGCCAAGTGTGGAAAGTTTCATAGAACAGTTGATTGTAGGCAAGGAACTCGGGGTTATTTTCGATGTGGCAAGGTGGACCACCTGATCAAAGATTGCCCCGAGGTGAACAAAGGGAAGACGGCTTCAGTTCCTTTTCCACGATCGATACAAGCAAGGAAGCCGATCGTCCAAGGGAGAGCCTACGCAGTCACAGCTCAAGAGGCTTAGAATACAAACGACGTGATTCAAGGTGAGTTTTCTTTTAAATAAAGAAGTTCAATTCTTAAAAATTTTTAGACAGAGAAGGTGCATCCATATAGAAAATATAAGAGAACTTGCATGTAATAAATTCTAGTACGATGATAGACATTATATATGTGTGTATGTATGATTAGGTACATTACAAATTTATAAGAAAGAAAGCGACGTGACATACGAAGCTCGAGTGTTGATAGACCCGTGGTCTACCCACTCGTTTGTTACCCCTCGCTTCACAAAGAGGATGAAAGTCAACCCAGAGGAGTTAGACTTCGTTTTAATCGTGACTGTTCCTTCGGGGAAATCAGTTGATACTGAAAAGGGTTGCAACTCTGTGATCGTGAGAGTCATGGATGGAGATGTCTTTGAACTACCGACGAACCTAATCTTATTAGACATGCAAGGATTCAACGTGATCCTTGCCATGGATGGGCTATCGACTCACTGTGCGATGGTAGATTGCAAGAACAAAGTCGTCATTTTCAGACCCAACACGAGGAGATCGTTTAGATTTCGAGGAGAGAGGTCGACACACATGCCACTTATCTCGGCAGTCAGGGCCGAGCGTTTGATCAGAAAAGGGTGTACTGGATACTTGACATTCTTGAAGGAGCATAAAGAAGAGAAGAATGTTATCTCCGAGATAGCCATGGTGTGAGAATTTGAAGATGTATTTTCGGAGGAATTACCAGGATTACCTCCAGAAAGGGAAGTGGAGTTCGCTATCGACTTAGCACCAGGAACGGAGCCTATTTTTAAAGCACCATATAGAATGACTCCTGCTCAGTTGAAGGAATTGAAAGAGAAGTTACAAGAGTTAATGGACAAGGGGTTTGTTAGACCGAGTGTGTCTCCATGGGGAGCACCAGTCTTGTTTGTAAAGAAGAAAGATGGGTCAATGCGTCAGTGCAATGACTATCGGCAATTGAACAAACTTACAATTAAGAATCGATACCCTTTGCCTAGGATAGATGACCTGTTTGATCAACTGCAAGGAGCAAGGTATTTCTCTAAGATCAATCTGAGATCTGGATATCATCAGTTGAGAGTCAAGGCAGAGGATATTCAGAAGACTGCATTCAGGACTCAGTACGGACACTATGAATTCCTAGTGATGCCGTTTGGGTTGACAAATGCCCTGACGTCATTCATGGATCTGATGAATAGGGTGTTTAAACCACACCTAGACTCTTGTGTCGTAGTATTTGTTGATGACATCCTGATCTATTCAAAATAAGAGGAAGAGCATGAGAAGCACTTGAGAATAGCCCTATAGACTCTACGTGAACACCAATTGTATGCCAAGCTCAGCAAGTACTAGTTTTGGTTAGAAGAAGTTAGCATTTTGGGACATGTCGTCTCAAAGCATGGTGTCACTGTAGATCCAACAAAGATAGAAGCAGTGGTCAATTGGGAGCAACCAAAGACAGTGACCGACATTCGCAGTTTCCTTGGATTAGCGGGCTATTACTGACGTTTTGTTGAGGGGTTTTCAAAGATATCAGGACCACTCACGAGACTCACATGGAAAGACGCAAGGTTCGAATGGAGTGAGGCATGCGAGAAGAGTTTTTAAGAACTCAAGAAGAGACTCACTTCAGCTCCAGTATTAGCGATTCCTTCAGGCAGTGGAGGGTTCGCAGTATACAGTGATGCTTCGTATAGTGGGTTTGGGCTACGTACTTAATCAACACAGAAAGGTGATAGCATATGGATCGAGACAGTTGAAAGAGCATGAGAAGAATTATCCTACACATGACCTGGAATTAGCTGCGGTCATTTTTGCGCTGAAGATTTGGTGACATTACTTGTACGGTGAGACTTTTGAGATTTTCACCGATCATAAAAGCCTTAGATATTTGTTTACACAGAAAGAACTGAACATGAGGTAACGCAGATGGATGGAGTTTCTCAAAGACTATGACTGTTCCATACAGTACCATCCAGGCAAGGCTAATGTAGTGGCTAATGCCTTGAGTCGGAAGGGTTCAACTCAATTGGCTTGTTTGATTTTGGGTATGCACCGGTGGAAGTTATTTGAAGATCTGGCACTCTATGATGCAAACATCGAGTCGCAAGTGTTGGCGGATTCTGAGTTTGTGCTTGCTTTATTGGTTGGTAGTAAAAGTGATTTAAAAATCAAAGAAAGAGTAAAATAGGGGATGGAATCAACACAACTAAGAAATCCTAGACCTGCAAGATACAGGGTCCATTGTAGCAAGTTTTGATAAGTAAGAGTTTGTCCCACAGGGAAAGGTGATCTACAGCTCCAAAGGAGCCATCTCTAGTAGTCCCTCCAGATCTGACTACAGATCTGACAGTCCTAAAAAGGTGGGGAGTTTAAGGTCACTTATTCTAGGTATTCTAAGGTAACCTAATGTCTACACTACAGAAAGGGGTGAGAGGATGGATGAAGTGTGGAAAATAAATATAAAAGGGTGAGAAGTATGTTATTGAGCCTAGATCAGAGGAGTTTTGTAACTCAGATTCAGATAAGATGTTATAGAAGTCCTGCCAAATGGCTACATTATCACCACTGAGGAGAATGGATTCAACCCTTCACTTCTGCCATGATTCAATCCCTTAAGGTTATAACCTGTCCACTCAAATGGTCACAGACTATCCCATAGGGGAACCACAATCCAGGGATGGGTCAAAACAAAATAAGTTAATCATTGTAGGCACTATTTCACCTAGGCTACCAGCTCAAGAATCCATAGGGAACCTCAACCTCTAACGCTCTATGTGTGGGGCAAAGACTGTATAGGACCATGATAGCCCAGACACATAGAACCAACAAGAGATTGAGTGCAAACTTTGATCTAGCTGTCCATTGCTTGAGTGAGGCTACAATGGTCCAGTCACAAGCCTACAATCTCTATAACTAGACCAGATCTAACATCTGATAGCGAATCTATACAAATATAAGGGAGTCTGCCTCTGTACAATCCCCCACCAGGCTTCTACAAGCTCAGGTGTAAAGAAGAAGGATCCATCTTGGATCGGTGGATTAGAATCACCCTAAGGCTATAACCTGTCCACTTGAATGGTCACAGACTATCTCAGAGGCTATCCTCCTCACGGAGCCCAAGATAAAATAAGAATATCGTTGCCACCACCATGGTCACTAGGCTACTAGCTCAAGCTCCCATGGGGATTTCAGATCTAGTGGGTCCTGTGTTGAGGCTAAGGCTGTATAGGGCCATGATAGCCCAGACACAGGTCACTTGGATCTAAATGGCCCTTAGAATCAGTCCTCCATTGCTTTGAAACACAGCTAAAGCAATGGCGGATCACAAGGCAGCAGCCTTGCATATAGCATCTCACATTCAAACACAAATTCCACAAAGTACATATCCTATTACAGAACTTCCATTAATCTAGTTCAAAATGCATACAAAGACATAGCCAGCAAGTGCTGGATTATGGAGAGAAGGAAAAAAAAAAAGAAACCTACTTACAGCTATAAAAGAAAAGAAAAACTACCTCAGATCCAGTCTCCAAGAAATGAGAGGTGTTCCCAGCTATTCCAGGATTTTTCTCTCTAAAAACCGGCCTTCTAAACCTAAGCTAAGTATGGGTTTATATAGCAAGGGTGTGACGGCGCATTAGGGTTAGGAAACCCTAATTTTAACGATGCCACATGGCCTAATGGTGATCCTTGGATGCCTCGGGGCGCGTGCAAGGAGATTTGAGCGTGGGAGTGCGTGCCCTAATCGCTGGAAATTCTCAGAAGGACCTCTGCTGAAGAGATGGAAGTTGAGGTTCAGAGCTTCGCTAGGTAGCCATTGTTTCCCAGAGTTGTCGCGTGGTAGCTTTTGCTCTTTGCGAGGATGGTTTGACATCGAAGCTTCAGTCGTTTCGAGGTTGGCTTGGTTTGCTCTTCAGGCAGTCGAGAGGTTGAGTAGACATCAAAGCCTCAGATGTCGCGGGGTTGGAGCTCAAGCAGTCGCGAGATAGCTGTGCGATCGCTGGGTTGATCTTCGCGAGGACAGATTTGAATAGCGCGAGAGCTTCGCGAGTACTTCTCTTCACTAGACTTCGTGAGTTACCTCGCGAGGCTTTAAGGAGTTCTGAACTGTGCGAGGTTCCATGTCTTAATTGATCTTCGCGAGGATGGCTTTGCCTTCGCAAGGATGCTTTCTTCTTGAATGGCGTGAGAACTGCGTGAGGAGTTCTCTTCTGATAATTACATCTCGTGATGACTGCGCGACAGCTGCGCGTGGAGTCTTCTGAAGCTCTCTCTTCTCAGCCGTTCTGAGCGAACTACGCGAGGTTGAGAGAGGTCTGTTTTGAACTGAGTGAGACAGCGCGATGTGTTCTACTCTTGAGCTTCGCGAGAGCTGCGTGAGTTTATGCTTTTGAAACTCTTCAGTCAATCATCTGCGCGAGAAGTTCTTGTAGAGTCTTGGGATGCTCAGTTGGACTGCGCGAGGCATATTTCTCCTGAATCCTCTAAAGCTTGGGTCAGCTGCGCGAGGCTCATTTCAGGTCTGGATTCAGAGTTCATCCTTCTGAGAGACTTCTGGTGCTAAAACCAGCTCCTTAGCAGGATTCCTAGCCTTATTTCATTGCTGGTTATTACCTACATAAAATACTTTACAAGAACTTATTAGGTGGCTATGGGTCTAATCAAAGGTTAAGTTAAGAGGTGAAAAGTGGTATTTTTCAGGTCTTAACACACCCCCAAACATAATCTTTGCTAGTCCCTTAGCAAAGGTACACTAAACCTACTATAAAAATTAAATGCCACTTTCGTAGGGAGCACAGATATATTTAGCATATGTACCAAGCCTTTTAAACCCTTAGGTGATCCCTAGTGGAGGAGTGAAGTCTCCTGAGGGTTTTCAGTGGACACCCACAAACATCTTCAATGAAACAGTTAATAAAAGTGCAATATCATCCAATGAGCAGTCAAGGGGCAGACTTAGTTTACTCTTGAATCAGTAATCATAAAATAAATTTAATCCATTGGTTGCACAGAACAGCATAAACTTTTCATGAATGCACAACACTTCCAATCAGTTTACAACCATAGGAAATTGCACAAGTGTGTGCCAGCACTGAGCCCATCCTCAGGTAAAAAATTATGTTATAGGTCATACATAATGCATTCAAGTTCAGACCCAAAATCTTTGCAGGGCATACTCTCATAAAGGTTTTGTTGAGGGGTTCATTTTCTCACAGGCTTAAGAGCAGTTACATCCCCCAAATGGGTCTGTAAGCATGAGCTTAGGCAGAGTTCTTAAGTGCTAACATCATTGGCAGTTCCTCACCATAGATTGGATAACTCTTTATCTTCACATGACAGCTCACTCGACTTAGGATCACAAGGGCTTTTAACTGGGCTGTAATGTGGCTTATGGAGTAGGGTTAAAAAGAATGGAAGGTTGAAAAGGGGTTCCAAATTGAGAAATCAGTAGGTGACAGAGGTGATTCATGACTTCACCTTCTTGAATTCAGCTCCCTTCATCTTCTTTGAGATTTTCAGATTTGAAGTGATCAGTTTCTCTTCTTCATTTTGATTCTCCAATGAAAGTTCCTCTTGGCTCCTCCCTTACTCTTCTTCATTATTATTTTTGTTTCCTTTTGATGGAATTTTCTTCTTTTTATTTTTGTTTTTGCTTTTCAGAAATGCCACTATGTTCTCAGTTACCATACTGCCAGAATTTTTTTGAGATGCTTCTTCTCCATTCACTTAATGTTGACCATAGCTAATCCATTTCCAACCTTTTCTCCTTTACCTTCTGAATTCTCAGAGTGAGGGTAGGCTGAAGCAGGTTCATAGGTTTAGGTTCAAGTACTCAGGTGTATTTTGAAGAAATTTAGGATTTAAAGCTCAAAGGGGGGTATGGACAAGGGCAGTTGCTTTAGGGTTGGTCCTTTTAGGCTCAAATTATCGAAGAGAAGGCCTTGATCCTTTCCTAAGTCTCATGAGTACTGTCAGTTATTTCAACTTGGAGTTACCTAACTTCTAGTGAGCACAGTGACTCAGCCAGTCCTTAGAACTAGAAGAGATTGCCTTGGTTACTCCTCAAAGGATGGAAATTTTTTTATAAGCCCAATTCTCACTAGTTATGGTCTTCCTTTGAACTTTCAAGTATGTCCTCACCTTTTTCTCTCTCTAATGATTCACTAAGTGCTGATACAAGTAAGTTTCCTTAGTGATATTATCATGGAAATGTGAAATATTAAAAGTTTATAATGTCAAAAGTTTGCAGAAATTTTAAATTTCTTATTTTCATGATTCTTAAGTGAACATAGATCTATTTCCATATTACTCAGATGACTCTGCTGCACTTAGGTTAACTATTCCATTGGCAGGGTCTGCCTGCCACACCCCCAAACCTATGAGGAGCAGTGTCCTTACTGGTTCAAAGGTGTCTGTGCAGCAGATTTAAGAAAGCATAAAAGGTCAGAACAAGAAAGAAAGCAACCAAGAATAGAGAACTGTACAGAATATCAGAAAAAGAAAGTTTCATTAAAACTATATATGAAAAAAAAGAAAATTATAAAAAAAAAAAAAAAAGAGGAAGAAAGGAGAGAGGGATCAGGGGTGAGGGGGTTGAGAAGGTGGGGGAGGGGGTGGAGTGGAGGGGGCAGGGGATGGTTCTATCTTTTACTTTTTTTTCTGCGGCTGGAGCTTTTCCTCCTCCTCCTTAGCTAGGATTTGTAGAACCTCCTCGTATTCATCCCAGAGGGGTTGTAGGGGATCCGGCTCTTTAGGTGGTGGCGGGTCCAACCACATCGGGTAAAACTTGTTAGGCAGCACATTCGGCTTGTCATCTGTCATGGTTAGGATTAGGGAAGGACCGCTAAGGTGAGAGGAGAAAGGATGCGATGAATAGGAAAGGGGCTTCCTGTGTATTTAAAGGCGAGGATGGTGGAAGATGAAATGGTGGAATATCATCCAAGTCGTCGCAATTAATTGAGAGGGAGTTGGGAAACGTCAAGTCCCAGCAATCAACGTGGGAAATGACAAATGCATTAGACTCGCGCAGCTGGGTAAGGGGATCACGAGATAACTGAATTGCGCGATTATGGAAGTTGGAGTTTGAAGTGCGCGAGAGACTCTGCAGCATTGTAGCTCGCGACAACGAAAGAAATGTTCTATGGGAATTGTGCGAGAGCTTCCCAAATCACAATTTGGAATGCGCTAGGGCTTAATATCAAACAATATCCATTCAATTCGAAAGTCAGCAATTCGCAGAAGAAGAAGAATAAATCATACCAATCCCACATAAACTCGATCAAGCTCAACATATTAAGACTCCACATAACCACTAAAATTTCTTAAAACTTATGGAAGAAATAAAAGTAGTATAGTACAACATGGACACAACGATGGGTCAGGTAGATGTAGGGGTCCCATGAAAATGAATAGTGTTCATAGGGTCAGCAGGTTGTTCAATGCAAGGCTTAAGCCTCTGACCATTCACTTTGAAGGTCCTCCCAGATTTGGGATCCTTGACTTCCACAGCACCAGATGGGGAAACATTTAAGACAACATAGGGACCTTCCCACCTGGATTTTAATTTGCCAGGAAAGAATTTTAGTTTAGAGTTGAATAACCAAACCTTACCACCCGGTTCGAGTCTTTTTCTCAGCAAGCCCTTGTCAAAGAAAGCTTTAGACCGTTCCTTGTAGATCCTGGCATTGGAGTAAGCGTCCATACTCAGCTCATCCAATTCAGACAGCTGCAATGACCTGTGATGACTCGCAGAAGTTAGGTTCATGTTTAAATTCTTAATGGCCCAATAGGCCTTGTGTTCTAACTCTACTAGGAGATGGCAAGCCTTGCCATAGACCAGTCTGAATGGTGACATTCCAATGAGAGTCTTATAGGCAGTCCTATAGGCCCACAGTGCATCATTCAATTTATCGGCCCAATCTCTCCTGTCAGTCCTTACTGTTTTCTCAAATATGTGCTTGATCTCCCTATTGGAAATTTCAACCTGCCCACTTGTCTGTGGGTGGTAGGGAGTAGCAATCCTATGGGTCACAGAATATTTCTTGAGCAAGCTCTCGAAATTTCTGTTGCAGAAATGGCTACCCCCATCACTGATAATAGTTCTAGGGGTTCCAAATCTGGAGAAAATTTGTTGCCTTACAAATTTGAGGACCACCTGGTTGTCATTGGTTCTTGTGGCAATGGCTTCTACCCATTTGGAAACATAGTCCACTGCCACTAAGATGAACTGATAACCATTAGAAGGAGGAAAGGGGCCCATGAAGTCTATACCCCATACATCAAATAGTTCTACGACAAGGATGGGCTGTAAAGGCATTGAATTTCTTTTGGACAGCCCTCCTAATATTTGACATCTCTCACATGCCTTGCAGTGTGTGTATGCATCTTTGAATAAGGAAGGCCAGTAAAAACCACACTGCAGGACCTTGTCAGCTATTTTTCTCCCACTAAAGTGGCCTCCACAGGCATTTTCATGGCACATGGCTAGAATATTGGGGATATCACTTTCGGGAACACATCTTCCGATGATTTGGTCTGCACAGTACTTGTATAGGCAAGGTTCCTCCCAGCAAAAATACTTGACCTTTGAGAAAAACAGGTCTTTGTCTATTTTGGTCTAGTGGGGAGGAATCTTTCCTATAACTAGATAATTGACAATGTGTGCAAACCAAGAGATTAAGGATTGGATGGCAAATAATTGCTCATCCGGGAAGGCATCATTTGTAGGGCCATCCAGACATTTCTCCAAGATAATTCTGGACAAGTGGTCAGCCACCACATTCTCCACACCCTTTTTGTCCTTGATTTTGATGTCAAACTCTCAGAAAGGTGAGTATCCATCTAATCAGCCTAGGCTTAGCATCTTTCTTGGACAGTAGGTACTTCAATGCTGAATGGTCAGTGAAGATTATAGTTTTAGATCCTAGTAGGTAGGCTCTAAATTTGTCAACAGCATAAACCACTGCTAGAAGCTCTTTCTCAGTTGTGGTATAGTTCAGCTGAGCTTCAGCAAGTGATTTGCTGATATAAGCAATGACCACAGGCAACTTATCTTTTCTTTGGCCCAAAACAGCACCTATTGCCAAGTCTGATGCATCACACATCAGCTCAAAAGGTAGGGTATAGTCTGGTGTTTGGAGTACAGGGGCAGAGGTGAGGCATATTTTCAATGTTTCAAAAGCCTTAAGACAATCAGCAGAAAAGTCATAGGGCACATCCTGGCAGAGCAGGTGGCATAATGGCTTAGCAATTTTGCTGAAGTCCTTAATGAACCTCCTGTAAAATCCTGCATGCCCCAGGAAAGATCTGATTTGCTTGACTATTTTTGGAGGGGGCAGATTGGCAATGAGGTCCATTTTGGCCTTGTCTACCTCAAGCCCTTCTTTGGAGACTACATGGCCCAACACAATGCCTTGTGTTACCATGAAGTGGCTCTTTTCCCAGCTTAAGACCAAATTGGTCTCCTCACATCTTTGCAAAACTAGGTTGAGGTGCTGTAGACACTGGCCAAAATTGTCCCCATAGACAGAAAAATCATCCATAAAAATCTTCAAAAACTTGTCAATCATATAAGAGAATATGGCATACATACACCTCTGAAAAGTGGCTGGCGCATTACAATGTCCAAAAGACATCCTTCTGTAAGCAAAGGTGCCAAAAGGACAGGTAAAGGTGGTTTTCTCTTGGTCTTGAGGATGCACAGGGATTTGGTTGTACCCTGAGTACCCATCAAGAAAACAGTAAAATGGTTTTCCAGCCAATTTGATCAATAAAGGGGAGAGGGAAATGGTCCTTTCTGGTTTTAGAGTTGAGCTTCCTATAATCAATGCACACTCTCCAGCCAGTGGTCTCCTTGGCTGGCCTCAACTCTCCAGTTTCAGTCTTAATCACTGTTATGCCAGATTTCTTGGGCACCACTTGGATAGGTGCCACCCAGTGAGAATCAGAGATGGGGTAAATCACCCCTGCATCTAGCAATTTAATGATCTCCTTGAGGACCACTTCCTGCATGTGAGGATTTAACTTCCTCTGCATTTCCCTGGAGGGTAGTGCTCCCTCATCAAGATGAATCCTGTGCATGTAGATTGATGCATCTATTCCTCGCAGATTGGCAATGGTCCATCCAATTGCGTTCTTGTGCTTCCTCAAAACTGTTAGTAATTCCTCTTCCTGCTCATTGGTAAGGGAGGAAGTGATAATCACAGGAAGCTTATCACCTTTCTCAAGGAAGGCATATTTTAATGTTTCTGGAAGCTTCTTGAGTTCCAGATCAGGGGCTTATTGGGTGGATGACAGAATAGGTGTAGTGGAGGTTGGGGGAAGAGGCAGCAATGTAGGTTTCAATCGGAGTCGCATGAGCCCATGTAAGACTTCAATGTGGTCATGGTTTTTGATACCACATCTGGGCTCTCTTCCTCCACCATGTCCCAAATTTCAACTAAATTCCTGACAATGTTGCCCCACTCCAGCAGAGTGGGCAATTCCTCTTCTACAATTTCCTCTAGTACATCCACTGTAAAGCTCTCCTCATTGTCCATCTGAGGGTACTTTGCGCTATTATACACATTCAGCTCAACTTTCATATGTCCAAAAGTTACCACCATTACTCCAGACCTGCATTGAATGCATGCATTGGCAGTGGCCAAGAAAGGCCTGCCCAATATAACAGGTATGGGATTTGGGCTATTGCGGCAGCCCATGTCTAAAACTAAGAAGTCAGCAGGGTAGAAAAACTTATCCACTCCCACTAAGACATCCTCAACCATTCCCAGAGGTCTCCTCTCAGACCTATCAGCCATCATTAGCACAATGGGGGTAGCTTTCAGTTCCCCCAAATCTAGTTGCAGATATACACTGTATGGCAACAGGTTAACACTGGCTCCAAGGACTAAAAGGGCTTTTCCAATTGTATGGTCTCCAATTACGCTGGGAATAGTGGGTATCCCTGGATCTTACAACTTCTCAGGCATTGATATGTTAAATACAGAATTCACTGTATCAGTTGCAAAGACCTTTTTGGACACATGGCCTCTAGCTTTTCTCTTTTGGGTGCAGAGGTCTTTCAGGAACTTTGAATAGGTTGGGACCTGTTTAATTGCCTCAAGCAGGGGCAAATTGATTTTCACCTGCCTGAAGGTCTCCATCATTTCCTCCATCTGGGCATTCCCTTTATCAAAAGGGACAGGGCTATCCAAAGCTTGAGGAAATGGCAGCTGAGGTTCTGCTGGTTCCTTAGCTGCTAGCCCATGACTAAACTTTTGTTTCTTTCTTTTTTCATGTTTTTCTTCCTGCTGAGGCTTAATGACAACCTCTTTATTTTTCTCCTGCTACAGGATGGCAGGCAATTCTTGGCTTTGTGGTCCAACAACATCTCTATCATGATCATTTGCATCATCTGTGGAAATGACCTCTGCTGGTCTGTTACCCACCTGGTTGTCTACCATCCTGTCAGACCTTAGGGTAGTGACAGCATTGGTGTCCTCAAACTTTGAGGAAGCTTCCTCAATTAAAAACTGACCCTTGGGGTTAGCAATTGGCTGGCAGGGCAACCTCCTTTCATCTCTCCTAGCCAAGGCATTTGAAATTTGGCTTATCTGTTTTTCCATTTTCTGGAGGCTCTGACCATGAGAGTCCACAGTCTGAGCCAAGGATCCTAAGTTTTGTAATGAAGTCAAGACCTGGTCCTCAAAGGAAGCATTTCTTGGCTGAGTGTGGGGTAAGACCAACTGATTTTATTGCTGATGGGGCTGCTGATGGTGCTGGAAGTTAGACCTAGGGGCATTCCCTTGATTGAACTGCTGCTGTGGTCTTTGTGGAAAGGCCAACATTTGCTGGGGCTACATATAGTTGTCCTGCCTCCACCTCAGATTAGGGTGGTCTCTCCATTGGTAACCAGCATTTTGGTGCTGGTATCCATATGGCTGTCTGTTGTAGCTCCTAGATTGTTACTGGCCATAAGATTGAGCAGCAGCAGCATGTTCCAAAACTAATTCAGGAAATTGCCCTGCAGATGGACATTCCTCCACTGTGTACTGTGGGGACTGGCATATCAGACATGCCTCCGCCACATGAGCATCCCTTCTGGGTTGCATCACAGCCAGTAATTTGTCAAACTTCATAGAGAGGTTTGCCATCTGCAGCTGCAGGTCATTGTTCCCAGACACCTCAAAAACATTTACTCTTGATCAAGCAGCAGGCCCCACCTTTGACTCAGATTCCTGACTAGTTCTTGCCAGGGATGGCTTTTGAAAAGCATTCTCACTGATCACCTAAAACAATTCCCATGCCTCCTCAGCAGTCTTGTGCATGTAGGATCCACCACAAGAGGCATTGATCATATCTCTATTTTTCTCATCAATCCCATTGTAGAAGCTTTGTACAAGCTGCCACTCTGGGATCTTGTGGTGGGGGCATTATTTGAGCATCTCTTTAAACCTATCCCAGGCTTGGTTAAAATCCTCAGTTGGGGATTGAGCAAAAGCAAGAATCTCCTTCCTCAACTGGCTAGTTTTGGTCTTAGGGAAGAACTTGGTTAGGAACTTGGTCTGCAGGTCTTTCCATGAAGCAATGCTATTGTTGGGAAGAGTGGTCAACCAGGTACTGGCCCTATCCTTCAGAGAGAAGGGAAAGAGTCTGAGCCTAGTAGCCTCAGGTCCCAAACCAGTGATATTAAAAGTGGTGCACAAGGCCAAGAACTAGTCAATATGCTTGTAAGGGTATGGAAAGAGGGCAGCATCTGGATGATTGAAGTTTTTATTTCATAATTCCCCTGAACATCAGGGAATTGAAAGCTAAAAGGGGAGTTATAGTCATCCGGAGCATTCAACTCCTTGAGAGTTCTGGGTTGTTCTTCACCCATATTTGCTGTCACAGGTTCACTTGGGGGCTCTCCTGTGGTGTGCCTGTTCTTCTAAGTCTCCTTCCCCTTTCTAACTCAGGGTTAAGAGGCTCTAAAGTAGGGCTGAGAGATCTCCTCCCTAGCATACAAGCACACCAACAGCAAGGAAAGCTTCTTACAGGCACATTGCAAAAGAATATCTGTACAATTAACAAATTTATCTCACTAGTTTACAGTTATTCAAAGAATACATTTAAAACTATCCTAGATACTGCTAAATTTTTTTTAAGAAAGATAGACAGAGTTTTAAAAGTCAGAGAGTTTGCAAACAGAGGTAGCTATGCTCCAATTACAGTCCAACTATCCTTCACTGCTGCTGTCTAGCTCTGTAAGAAGGGTTCAAAATTATGTCAGCAGTATCAATTATTCACATTTGCAAAGAATACTAAGAATATAAAAACTAAGGGTCAACTAATAGATCATCTTTCGCCGGCAACGGCGCCAAAAACTTGTTGTCGGATTCTGAGTTTGTGCTTGCTTTATTGGTTGGTGGTAAAAGTGATTTAAAAATCAAAGAAAGAGTAAAATAGGGGATAGAATCAGCACAACTAAGAAATCCTAGACCTGCAAGATACAGGGTCCATTGTAGCAAGTTTTGATAAGTAAGAGTTTGTCCCACATGGAAAGGTGATCTACAGCTCCAAAGGAGCCTTCTCTAGTAGTCCCTCCAGATCTGACTACAGATCTGGCAGTCCTAAAAGGAGGGGAGTTTAAGGTCACTTATTCTAAGTGTTCTAATGTCTAAACTACAGAAAGGGTTGAGATGATAGATGGAGTGTGGAAAATAAATAAAAAAGGGTGAGAAGTATGTTATTGAGCCCAGATCAGAGGAGTTTTGTAACTCAGATTCAGACCTGATGTTATAGAAATCCTGTCCAATGGCTACATTATCACCACTGAGGAGAAAGGATCCAACCCATCACTCTGCCATGATTCAACCCTTAAGGTTATAACCTGTCCACTCAAATGGTCACAGACTATCCCATAGGGGAACCACAATCCAGGGATGGGTCAAAACATAACAAGTTAATCATTGCAGGCACTATTTCATCCAGGCTACCAGCTCAAGAATCATAGGGAACCTCAACCTCTAAAGCTCTATGTGTGGGGCTAAGGCTGTATATGACCATGATAGCCCAGACACATAGAACCAACAAGAGATTGAGTGCAAACTTTGATCTACCTGTCCCATGCTTGAGTGAGGCTACAATGGTCCAGTCAAAAGCCTACAATCTCTATAACTAGACCAGATCTAACATCTGATAGCAAATCTATACAAATATAGGGGAGTCTGCCTCTGTACAATCCCCCACCAGGCTTCTACAAGCTCAGGTGTAAAGAAGAAGGATCCATCTTGGATCGGTGGATTAGAATCACCCTAAGGCTATAACCTGTCCACTTGAATGGTCACAGACTATCCTAGAGGCTATCCTCCTCACGGAGCCCAAGATAAAATAAGAATATCGCTACCACCACCATGGTCACCAGGCTACCAGCTCAAGCTCCCATGGGGATTTCAGATCTAGTTGGTCCTGTGGTGGGGCTAAGGCTATATAGGACCATGATAGCCCAGACACACAGGTCACTTGGAACCGAATGGCCCTTAGAATCAGTCCTCCATTGCTTTGAAACATAGCCAAAGCAATGGCGGATCACAAGGCAGCAGCCTTGCATAGGGCATCTCACATTCAAACACAAATCCCACAAAGTACAGATCCTATTACAGAACTTCCATTAATCTAGTTCAAAATGCATACAAAGACATAGCCAGCAAGTGCTGGACTATGGAGAGAAGGAAAAAAGAAAAAGAAACCTACTTACAGCTACAAAACAAAAGAAAAACTATCTCAAATCCAGTCTCCAAGAAATGAGAGGTGTTCCCAGCTATTCCAGGATTTTTCTCTCTAAAAACCGGCCTTCTAAACCTAAGCTAAGTATGGGTTTATATAGCAGTGGTGTGGCGGCGCATTAGGGTTAGAAAACCCTAATTTTAACGATGCCACGTGGCCTAATGGTGATCCTTGGATGCCTCGGGGCGCATGCACGGAGATTTGAGCATGGGAGTTGCGTGCCCTAATCGCTGGAAATTCCCAGAAGGTCCTCTGCTGAAGAGATGGAAGTTGAGGTTCAGAGCTTCGCTAGGTAGCCATTGTTTCCCAGACTTGTCGCGTGGTAGCTTTTGCTCTTCGCGAGGATGGTTTGACATTGAAGCTTCAGTTGTCACGAGGTTAGCTTGGTTTTCTCTTCAGGCAGTCACGAGGTTGAGTAGACATCAAAGCCTCAGATGTCGTGGGGTTGGAGCTCAAGCAGTCGCGAGGTAGCTGCGCGATCGCTGGGTTGATCTTTCCGAGGATAGATTTGAATAACGCGAGAGCTTTGCGAGCACTTCTCTTCACTAGACTTCGCGAGTTACCTCGCGAGGCTTTAAGGAGTTCTGAACTGTGCGAGGTTCCATGTCTTAATTGATCTTCGCGAGGATGGCTTTGCCTTCGCAAGGATGCTTTCTTCTTGAATGGCGTGAGAACTGCGCGAGGAGTTCTCTTCTGATAATTGCATCCAGCGGCGATCGTATGCGGCACTGGCGAGAGTCTTGACTCTCTTCTCGCTCGTTAAGCGAGCGCGAGGTTGAGAGAGGTCTGCTTTGAACTGCGTGAGACTGCGTGATGTGTTCTACTCTTGAGCTTCGCGAGAGCTGCATGAGTTTATGCTTCTGAAGCTCTTCAGTCAATCATCTGCGCAAGAAGTTGTTGTAGAGTCTTGGGATGCTCAGTTGGACTGCACGAGGCATATTTCTCCTGAATCCTCTAAAGCTTGGGTCAGCTGCACGAGGCTCATTTTAGGTCTGGATTCAGATTTTCATCCTTCTGAGGGACTTCTGGTGCTAAAACCGGCTCCTTAGCAGGATTCCTGGCCTTATTTCACTGCTGGTTATTACCTACATAAAACACTTTACAAGAACTTATTAATTGGCTATGGGTCTAATCAAAGGTTAAGTTAAGGGGTGAAAAGTGGTACTTTTCAGGTCTTAACAACAAGCTACAGGAGCCTTCTTGGCTAATATATCAATGAGACCGGTGATATTTGAGCATATCCATGTGCTATAGATGAAAGACCCGGCACTAACCATTATCCGTCAAGATGTAACTGAAGGCATTGGATCTGAGTTCTCGGTCAAGGAGGATGGTTCCTTATTGTTCAAGGGACATCTCTGCATTCCGGACAATGCCGATCTATGGCGAACGATTCTTGAAGAATCTCACAAGTCCAACTATGCGATCCACCCAAGTAGCACAAAGATGTACCAAGATTTGAAAAAGAATTACTGGTGGAGAGGTTTGAAGCAAGATGTGGTAGAGTACGTGTCGCAGTGTTTGACGTGCCAACAAGTGAAGATCAATCATAGACACCCCATAGGATTATTGCAGCCTCTACCTATGCCGGCATGGAAGTGGGAATCGATCTCTATGGATTTCATTGTTGGGCTCCTGTGTACTGCAAAGAAGTACAATGCCATTTGGGTAGTGGCCGATCGATTGACCAAGTCACCGCACTTCTTGCCTTACAATACGATGTATACAGCGGGAAGACTCGCAGAGCTATATATGAAGGAGATTGTCCATTTACATGGGATTCCGAGTAGTATTGTTTCAGACCGTGACCCATTATATACATCAAAGTTTTGGAAGAAATTTCAAGAAGGAATGAGAACGCGACTAGATTTTAGTACGACATTCCATCAACAAACCGACGGACAGACATAGAGGGTCAATCAGATCATTGAGGACATGCTTAGGGCATGTATGCTAGAATTGCAAGGATCGTGGGATCAACACCTACCATTGATTGAGTTTGCATACAACAACAGTTTTCAGACAAGCATTGGGATGGCACCATATGAAGCTCTTTACGGACGGCGATATAGATCGCCCATCAATTGGGAAGAAACCAGGGAAAAATTTGTTTTGGGACTCGAAATACTTGAAGATAATGCCACCTATGTTGGTATGATAAGGGCAAAACTCAAAGCAGCTCAGAGCAGACAGAAAAGCTACGCTGATATCAAGAGGACGAGTGTAGACTTTAAGGTGGGTGAATATGTGTTCGTGAAAGTGTCACCTATGAAGGGGGTGATGAGATTTGGAAAGAGAGGGAAGTTAAGTCCCCGCTATCTTGGACCATTTGAGGTTATAGGTCGCATAGGGGAAGTTGCTTATCGCATTGGATTGCCACCGTTATTTGATCAGGTACACAATGTGTTCCACATATCTATGCTTAGGAAGTATCTTAATGACCCTGATCACGTGTTGAGCGGCAAATCATTTGAGATGCATGAGGATATGAGCATGATCGAAGAACCGACAGAGATTTTGGATCGGAAGGAACAAGTGTTGCGGACAAAAGTAATCCCATTAGTACTTGTTCGATGGAAGTATCATCCGGCCGAGGAAGCTACATGGGAATGAGAGGCCGACGTGAAAGAACAGTATCCGGACTTGTTTGCGACAACTTGAGAGTCAAAAATTGTATCACCGCAAGCATGTTTGCCGATGTAAACCATATGTTGTAATCCAATGTCGATCTGCTGATCAATTTGTTCAATAGAAACAATTTTTAATCCACATACTGTTCCTAATACCATGTCGAATGTGTACTTAGAATTCATCATAGCCATGACATGACCGTGATGACGGGTTTCGCAAAACCAATGACCAACTAGTCATGTTTTACCAAGAAACCAAAAGAGACAGAAAAATAACAAAAAAAAAATTGGAAATCTGATCAAAACCGATTAATCGATTTTGGTCAATTAGTCAACTGGCATACGCCAGTGAGTGGAGATTGAATGGGAATTCAGAAAAATAACAAAGTGAAATTTTGATTAATCAACTCGGGTTTCGATTAATCGATTTTAGATTTCGATTAATCGATATGGAAATTCGACTAATCGAGTAACTTGAGAATTTTGGGAAAAATTTGAAGAACTTTACAATTTCGATTAATCAAAGTGAAATTCGATTAATCGATTTTGGGATTTTGATTAATCGACTTAGAGATTCGATTAATCGACTGGCTCACGCCAGTGAGCTCGAAAAGTTGAAATTTTAAGTGACCACGATTTTGATTAATCGAAATCATTTCGATTAATCGATTTTGAGTTTCGAGTAATCGATTTTGGAAATCGATTAATCGATTTCGCGCAGCTGAACTTAGTTTTAAAACTCGATTAATCGATTAATCGAATCGGGGCCTATACATATTAAATGAGGGGGATTTCTCCCCATTCGAAATTAGTTTGATGTTTGTTCTTGCGCGCCTTTCGTTCTTCCTCTTCAAGCGACTGTGCACCTAGGGTTTCTTAGAGTTTCAAATCGATTTCGAATTGAAATTGTTTGCGTTCGGATCGAATACCTAAGGTAAAACCCTAGATTTCAATTTTCTTTCCATTTCAAGCTATAAAACCCTAGTTTATTTTAATATTTTCACCAAAATGCCGCCTAAAACCTGGTTGTCCTCGAAGAAGGCAACATCTAAGCTCTCGATCCGGCGTAAGAACATCGCACCGCCACCACCTACCCCATCGCCCATAAGAACCCCATCCCCGCCATCATCAGATACCACATCCG
Source organism: Chloranthus sessilifolius (assembly GCA_021018995.1). NCBI lineage: Eukaryota > Viridiplantae > Streptophyta > Magnoliopsida > Chloranthales > Chloranthaceae > Chloranthus > Chloranthus sessilifolius. The sequence goes on along the minus strand of CM037587.1, from coordinate 29,643,524 downwards.
GTTCGACGAGCGTGTCTTCGCGCGAAGCTTCACCGACCCCCCCACCACTCGTCAACGTACTCCAACCAAATGAATGGTGGGTGGCTAAGACATTCGAAACCGAGTACATTATTGATGTGGTGTTTACCAACCCCGACGTTGAGGGTGAGACCCAATGGGTTCGAAATTATTTGGTGAAGGCCGGCCTTGGCAATCTTTTAAAGCCACTCCACGGGTGCTATTACCCTAGGCTCGTACGCCTATTTTACCAGGGCTTGGAGGATGGCCCTACCAATGACGTGGTTACGACCAAGATCGAGGGTCGTGACTATACCTTCACCCGTTGCCATGTCCATGAAGCCCTAGAATGTTATTTAGACTTTGTGCCCGAGACCACCCTCTTCCCACCCTTTGCGAAAGAGGTGAGATTTGAAGAAATTATGACCCGCATGACTAATGGGAAGAAAGGGTCGGGATCGTCTATTAGGAGGGTCGATCTCCCCCATTATATGTGGATGCTTGATTTTATAATCAAGTGCAACCTCTACGTGATGTGTCATGACACCGAGAGGGTGGAGTTGGCCCAACATGCCTTGTACGCAGCATTCTGTGGCCGTTGGTTCGATGCCACCATGATCGTATTGGAGGGGATGAGGTATATCAAAGGAAAATTGATGAAGGGCAATCTAAGGCCCAAGGAGAAGATGCCATACGCTGGACTCATTTCGATCATGTTGGAGTGCTACTCAGACGCTCCAGGGTACGCTGTCTCGCCCCACGAGGAGAGGGCTACGGACCGCGTGAAGCACTACTCCATGGGGCCATAGCTATCGGTTGTTGAAGAGGGCCCTACCAGCTCAGGGCCCAGCACCAGTAGCACCACCACCACCCCCACCACCACATCAGGACCCACCTATAGGGGGAGCACACCCCATCGATCCACCAGCTGAGGGGGCACCCTCCCATACCACCGCATCGCCTACACCGCCGTCACAGTCAGTGGCAGCCACACCCACTTCTTCATACCACCGGCAAGCGGCTCGCCTAGTGCCTACTATAGAGGATGTGTTAGCTCGGATGGAGGCCAACAACCAGCAGATGAATTGGCGGATGGACTTCTTGATGTACCACACCCTGTGATACATCTATCCGTTGGACTTTCAGTAGTATCTCGTGCAGGAGGAGGCGTGGTCTGCGGGCAGGACCGCTTTTCACGCGAGTACCTCTACTGTCGATGCATCTGGCTCGGTGCCTCAGTAGCAAGAGCAGCCTGCTGAGACGAGTCAGCCACCGCCTGCTGAGACGAGCCAGCCACCACCAGAGCAGCTAGCCCAGACAGAGCAGCCCGCTCCAGCACCAGATCACCCAGGAGAGGGGACGACGTGAGCGCATGACGATGGCGTTAGATTGTGATCACTTTTTGTGGACATTTTTGTACTGGTGTAATTAAATTCCCAATTGTAATTATGGGGAACAGTAAAGGAAAATTGTAAATTTTGGGAAATGAATAGAAAACAGTTTCATTTTAATTACCAATGTTCTTTTTTTTTTATTGCAAATTGTCCTTCGGTTGTAACCACAACTATGCATGTGTTGATGTACTAAGTCTAAGTGTACATGGACCTGTGGCATTTCCCTGTGTGTGGGATACCACAACGATGCACCTTTGGGTTATTTTTGAGGATGAAAATTCCCAAGGTGGGGAGAATGTAATATTCCAAAATTTTGAGCATTAAGCAGTGACCTCGAGATCCGTGCCCGACTGGTCGTAGGTTTGACCAAGTGATGGTCAAACAATGAACTCATGGAGTGATGAATTGACGTAGTACAAATGTGACCTAAGTGTGGTGTATAGTGTGAGTTAGTGGTCACGCACACCTATCTCTGCTGTATGTGCTTAACACCGAGACTAGAAAGAGGATATAAGGGTTTTAATAAACCTAGGTTACCTTTTGTTGAGTTGTTGAAGAGAGAGTTAAGAAGAGAGAGAGGGAGTAAAGAGGAGTTATTGAGCCAAGAGTTAATGCAAATCAAGAGGGGGTCAAGCATTAATTGTCGGATTCGATGTGTGAAAGATCGTTGAAGCGAAAAGCTGGAGCCCTAGCCATCAAACCCAACAAATCAATCCTTTAAAGGGATTATTGAGGTGATTTTTATTAGAATTAAATGCATAGATGTTTGATGGTTAAATTCAGTCAAATATGATTAAAATGGTAGATTAAAGACTTGGAAAAGAAAGAAAATAGAAAAGGCATCTGTGTGAATCTTTGTGAATGTGATAAAGGCATCTGTGTGATGCCTTTATCACATTCTTGGTGCGTGTGTGACACTAAGAATGTGATAAAGGCATCTGTGTGATGCGGGTAACTGAGACCAAGTAATCAAATGAGACTGAGGCATCCCCAGGGGATGAGAAAGTAATAAAGGCATCAATGTGATGCGAGTAAATTAGACATCCCAGGGATGTAAGCATGATTGAATAACTACTGTTGAGGCCTAACTGATATAAGATATCACTTTACATGGTGAACAACTATATGTAAAGCACATGTTATTTTTATTATTTGAGGTTTGATTAGATTACCCCACAGACGTGACGGGATACCCACTACTGACTCGGCAGGATATTTGTGACTGATACGACGGCCAATCCGTACACTAGTGCGGAGGTCTATCCGTACAAAGTAAGCACATCCCAGGAATGTTGAGATGAGATTTAATCCTGTCGCCTATTGAGAAAGGGGCTTGGGTAGTATTCATAGGGAATACATATAACAACTATCTATTTAGCCGACGATGGTGGGTATTCCATCGGAGCTCGATGCTATATTGCTCGGGGATTACTTAAGTTGAAGATTTAAGTTTTTACTTTAGGCTTGTTCAGTGTCATTCATGATAAATCAACAGTAAAGTAAGACATACAAATTACCATCTTTTAAACTGTTTTCTAGTAAATGTATAGACATATCATGCTTTGAATATCATGGAATATATGTGAGATTTTGACTTATATGTTCATTGTATTGTTCCCTATTGAGCTCGGATGTAGCTCACCCTTTAGACTATACGTCGCAGGTCCATTATTAGCAGTGGCCGAGGCTTCCGGATACGTTGATCCGGGTGATTCGGATTACGTGCCTGGGGACGAGTTGGAGCCTCATGCCGAGGACTTCTTCTAGGAGACTTTGCTGTGTACTTTGATAGAGAGTCAGTTTTGAGAGCAGATTGTACGGCTTGGTATGTCAAGCCTTTATTTTTATCAAACAATATAATTAGATAGATATAATTATTTTGGGCGAACCATCTGGGGTGATCTGTTTATCACCGATGGTTCGGATCGATTCTCTGTTCATGCAGTGGCATGAAAGTAGAACCGTCTTTTGCATATGCCAGATGGGCATATTGATTTTCTGCCTTATGCAGTTATTTGCTTTATCTTGTTCTTATTGATTGTTATACCAATATTCCGGGCATAGTTTTGGGGCATGGTCTGGAGGATCGTGCTGATGGCATGGGTTTTGGGGTACCAAAATCCGGACTGTCACAGAGCCCCTTTTCGGTGGTTATGGGCAAGGTCAAAGGTTTATCGAAGGGAAAAAATGGGGTGTCTATAGATGCACCTCTTCGACACGTTCTTGTGGAACAAGGATGCATCGACGAAGTAGACACCTCCCTTTTTAGGGTGCCTTCTTGTTTCTTCGAGAGATGACAAGTGTGAACCGTGGAGCTGATATGAAGTGCTTGACTTTCTTATCTATCAACGCAAGTGAAAGGAGCATTTGAGGGCTTAGTGATAACTATTGAGAGGTATACCCTCATCCGCGCGTGCAAGTTGCATCCCGTCGTATATCACGACCTGCTGTAAGTAGCAATCAAACGGGGGAAATTGACGCAATTGAGGTAACGGGGGGCCTCATACGAATGTTAGGAGACAAGGTCAAGTGACCAAATGATATGATGTAATATGCTGGCAAAAGCTTTCGCGAGTCATGTCAAGCCGAGCACGTCATGAGTCCCTTTCCAGTAGACATTTGTGATTTCTCAAAATTAAGTATACCCTGTGTTCGGCTTCCCAAGGGAGGGAACGAATTGGAGTGATGAGAAGTGAAGTTTGATAGATGGGGTTTTTAAACTTTCAAGGTTTTTAACTTAAGATTCGCAGATTGGGAGAGACAGGTTTTGAAAACATTATCTTAATATTAGCTAGTTATACTTATAGAGAATATCGAGTAGGGGGGAATGTTTACTTACCTGATTCGTTGTTGGCGGGGTGCCTTTGTGTTGGGATGTGATGATTGCCGCGATGGGACATTTTTGAGAGGCTTACCGTGATGGGACATCAGAGAGTCTTCTCTCCTCTTCTGTTGTTGTGGTGGTAGGTTGTGATGGGACCTGGCAGTTACGCAATGGGGTATTTCATGTTGAGGGCTTCTGGACTGTTCTGACATCGCCATGGGGTAATGATGGCTCGTTTCTTTATTTGGCAGATCTTGGGTTATGCGATGGGATGTTCAGTGCGATGTGGTTTGCAATGGAACATTAATGGTTCTCCTCTTGGTTGTGTGTGATGATGACTTGTTTCATTTTTTGGTGTTAATGATGGCCAGTTTGGTGTCGTGATGGGACAGAAGGCTTGGTTACTTTAGTTCATGGTTTGGGATGGTGGTGGATGTTTTTTCATGATGGGACGTATTACCCGGTGCGTGGGATCTTTTCCTCCGTACGGTATATGAGGTCACGTGATGGGATGGGGGCGTTTGGGGGCTAGTCGTCTAGATGGTTCTATCTGTTCCGGGAGCATGTGAAATGACACAACTACCCTCGTCGTCCAACTTAGTTGACTTTGTCACCTCTTCGACTACTATGCCTTCTGAAAGTCTGCTCATTGGTGCCTTTTCTCCGTAAGGGTGACCTCCTGTGCTACCTCCTTGATTAGTAGTAGAAGCAATATACTCATCATTGTTGGCCTGTCTCTTTCTCTGGTGTGATCTTTTGGTGGTGGTTGGATAGTGGTGTTCGTGCTATTTTGGGATGCATGCCCTAGAAGTTGTGAAATCCCCAAAATGTATTTGGAGTTTGAAAACAGCAGCTGAAACTCGTGCCTCGCGAGGATAGAGCTTTAGAACTCTTACCTCGCTAGGATCTTGCTAGGATGCAACTTCAAAACTCTCATTTCACCAGGATCTCGCTAGGTTCATTCAACAGCTCGACAGGTTCTCGCTAGGTTCATTCAGTAGCTCGACAGGTTCACGCCAGGTTCATTCAGCAGCTTGCCAGGTTCTCCCCAGGTTCATTTAGCAGCTCGCTAGGTTCATCCAGTAGCTCGCCAAGTTGAATTACACTAGCCAGCACAACACTTCAGCCAACACAGCGCTTCAGCCAACACAACACTTTAGCCAGCAACTCGACAGGCTAGTTTCAGCTACTCAACGGCTTGATATGCTGCAACAATGAGCTCAACAGGATGGGGGTTTCATCAGCTCAACAGGTTCATTGCAGCAACTTATGGACTGCTCGAGTTTATTTTTGAGGCTGCTACATAACTGCTAAAGTGCTGGTTTGCTGCACACATGATGTACTTAAATGTGGACTTGCTGTAAGAGAGTGTGAGCTGCTCGAGAGGTTGCTATTTGAAGGCACAGAGCTGCTCAACAATGGATTTCAGATTTTGCAGTTTGTCTAGTTCATAGCAGCAACACTCCACTGTGCTTAGGCTCCACTTCTCTCTCTCAGTGGGCCTTCTAGGACACCAATGCATGCAAAATAGCCCCAATGGTGTGAACCACCATGGTGCAATTAATGTAAACCCATCAGTCCCACATCTTAGCTCTAAATTCTTTCTTCTTGGCATAAAAATGTTGGATTGCTGCACTAAGCTGTAAATTCCTGTCATCTACACAAACACACTTAAAAATCATTATTAACCAGCTCAAAGGTCTGTCAAAGGCCAGATTAAGGGGTTAAAAGTGGTACTTTTCAAAGATTAACAAAGCCCACCACTCATTGGGCTGCTCATGAGGTGGTGGTGGTGGCTGCTGTGGTGGTTGTTGTGGTGGTTGCGAAGAACCCGCTCGTGATGTGGGTTGCTTTGAAGTAGTGCTTTTCGACAATTGTCAAGCTTTGAGAGCCATCGATACCACAACAATCAAGAATAAACTAGGGTTTTTCTAACAATCAGAATCTCAATCTCCAAATGTCTAAAGCTTACCTTTTTGAAGTGATTGGATCTCCATCTTATGGAGAATCGAACTCCAACAGGCGCTTAATCGAAATCTACAAGTCTCCAAGCAAGAGCACAAGAAAACCCCCAAAAGAAAATCAAATTTCTAATTTTTTTGAAACTGAAATCACACGATCCCCTTATATATTAGTGAAATCGATCGATCAATTTTCAAATCGATCGGTCGGTTTCCCTCATAAATGCACTAGTTGACTACTTCAATTGGTCGAATTAAATCGTTCGGTCGGTTTCAAAATTCGATCGAACGGTTACTTATTTTGTTCGATCGATTTTCTCAAATCGATCGGTCGAATGTCCATTTCGATCAATCAATTTTCATAAGGTTCTACCGGTTTAAAATTTTCTCTTTGTTTTAGCAATTTCGATCAATCAATGAGCATTTCGATCGAACGGTTTAAAATTGATCGATCAATTTTTAATTTCGATCGATCGATTTTCACAGACACAGCCTGTATCTCAGTTCTGTCAAATTGATCAATCGGTTAAGGTTTCGCTCGCTCATTTTTGACAGATAACCTCAAAATTTGTATTTTCACTTATACTTGATTGCAACTTCTTTAACTTTCATAAAATTGGTCTTTATATGTTCATTAAGCTACATTTACATATCAAACTCTCAAATTTATAATATCAGAAGAAATTTACAACTTTTCTCAACTCTCAATGAACAACTAAGGGTATTAAACCATTCAATCGAAATGCGCATTGATCGATCGAAATTGCTAAAACAGAGAGAAAATTTTGAATTGGTAAAACCTTATGAAAATCGATCGATCGAAATGGACATTCGACCGAACGATTTGAGAAAATCGATCGAACAAAATAAATAACCCTTCGATCGAATTTTGAAACCGACCGAACGATTTAATTTGACCGATTGAAGTGGTCAACTAGTGCATTTATGAGGGAAACCGACTGATCGATTTGAAAATTGATCGATCGATTTCAATAATATATAAGGGGATCGTGTGATTTCAGTTTCAAAAAAATTAGAAACTTGATTTTCTTTTGGGGTTTTTCTTGTGCTCTTGCTTGGAGACTTCTAGATTTCGATGAAGCGCCTGTTGGAGTTCGATTCTCCACAAGATTGAGATCCAATCACTTCAAAAAGGTAAGCTTTAAACATTTGGAGATTGAGATTGAGACTTTTGGTATTATACCCTAGTTGCTTTCAGTTTTTAGAAAAACCCTAGTTTATTCTTGATTGTTGTGGTATCGATGGCTCTCAAAACTCGACAATTATCGAAGAGCACTACTTCGAAGCAACCCACATCACGAGCGGGCTCTTCGCAACCACCACAACAACCACCACCACCACCTCGTGAGCAACCAAATGAGTGGTGGGCTTTGTTAATCTTTGAAAAGTACCACTTTTCACCCTTAACCTAACCGTTGATGGACCTTTGAGCTGGTTAATAATGATTTTTAAGTGTGTTTGTGTAGATGACAGGAATTAATAGCTTAGTGCAGCAATCCAATATTTTTGTGCCAAGAAGAAAGAATTTAGAGCTAAGATGTTGGACTGATGGGTTTACATTGAATGCACCATGGTGGTTCACACCATTGGGGCCATTTTGCATGCATTGGTGTCCTAGAAGGCCCACTGAGAGAGAGAAGTGAAGCCTAAGCACAGTGGGGTGCTGCTGCTATGAACTATACAAACTGTAAAATCTGAAATCCATTATTGAGCAGCTCTGTGCCTTCAAATAGCAACCTCTCGAGCAGCTCACACTCTCTTACAGCAAGTCCACACTCAAGTACATCATGTGTGCAGCAAACCAGCACTCTAGCAGTTATGTAGCAGCCTCAAAAGTACACTCGAGTAGTCCATAGAGTTACTGCAATGAACCTGTCGAGCTGATGAAACCCCCATCCTGTCGAGCTCATTGCTGCAGCATATCAAGCTGTCGAGTAGCTGAAACTAGCTTGTCGAGTTGCTTGCTGAAGCGTTTTGCTGGCTGAAGTGCTACGCTGGCTAGTGTAATTCAACTTGGAGAGCTGCTAAATGAACCTAGCGAGAACCTGGAGAGCTGCTAAATGAACCTGGCGAGAACTTGGCAAGCTGTTGAATGAACATGGCAAGAACCTGTCGAGCTGCTAAATGAACCTGGCGAGAACCTGTCAAGCTGCTGAATGAACCTAGCGAGCTCCTGGCAAGATGAGAGTTCTGAAGTTGCATCCTAGCGAGATCCTGGCGAGGTAAGAGTTTTGAAGCTCTATCTTTGCAAGGCACGAGTTCCTGCTACTATTTTCAAACTCCAAGTATATTTTGGGGATTTCACAACTTTTAGGGCACGCATCCCAACATAGCACGAACACCACTATCCAACCACCACCAAAAGATCACACCAGAGAAAGAGACGGGCCAACAATGATGAGTATATTGGTTATACTACTAATCAAGGAGGTAGCATAGGAGGTCACCCTTACGGAGAAAAGGCACCAACGAGCAGACTTTCAGAAGGCATAGTAGTCGGTCGGTTTAGGTTCCACCTCACGCTTCCAAGTGGCCTCTTCCACTGAGTGATTCCACCACTTAATCAGTACTAACGGAATGAGTTTTGTGCCCAATACCTGTTCTTTCGGATCAAGTATTTGAACTGGCTCCTCTCTCATGGTCAGATTTTCATAAATCTTAATTGGTTGATCATCAAAGATATGTGTAGGGTCCTTCACATACTTTCTCAATATAGATATGTGAAACACGTTGTGAACCCTATCAAGTTGTGGGGGTAAAGCAATTCGGTATGCTACTTCACCAACCCGGCCTAAAATTTCATACGGTCCTAAATAGCGTGGGCTTAGCTTCTCCGCTTCCCAAAGCGCATCACACCCTTCATTGGTGAGATCTTGACAAATGCATGATCGCCAATTTGAAAATCGACGCTTGTCCTCTTTATATTGGCATAACTCTTCTGTCGGCTCTGAGCGGTTTTGATTTTATCACGAATTAAACGAATGACCTTAGCATTGCTTTCAATAACTTCCGGACCTAATATAAACTTTTCTCCGTTTTCTTCCCAATTTATCGGTGATCTACATCACCGTCCATATAACGCTTTGTAAGGTGCCATACCGATATTTATTTGAAAACTGTTATTATATGCAAACTCGATCAATGGTAAGTGTTGATCCCATGATCCTCTAAAATTAAGCATACATGCTCTGAGTATATCTTCTATTACCTGATTCACCCACTCGGTTTGCCTATCCGTCTGTGGGTGAAATGCCGAACTGAAGTCTAATCATGTACCCATTCCTTCTTGGAATTTCTGCTAAAACTTTGAAGTATATAATGGGTCACGATCTAAAATAATGCTAGCTGAAATACCATGCAATCGAACTATCTCTTTCATATACAACTTTGCAAGTCCGCCTGTCGTATATATCGTGTTATATGGCAAGAAGTGAGCTGATTTGGTTAGTCGGTCAACGACCACCCAAATGACATTGTACTTCCTTGTTGTTCGTGGTAATCCCAATATGAAGTCCATAGAAATTGACTCCCATTTCCACTCTGGTATTGGTAGAGGTTGCAATAAACCTGTCGGATGTCTGTGATCCACTGTCACTTGCTGACATACTAAATACTTTGACACATATTCAGCAACATCATATTTCAAACCTCTCCACCAATAACTCTTCTTCAGATCCTGGTACATCTTGGTACCACCAGGATGAAAAGCATACATAGACTTATGGGCTTCGTCTAAGATAGTCTATCTAAGGTCGGCATCGATCGGTATACTTAGACGTCTCCTGAATAAAAGTGATCCATCCTCCTTGATGGAGAAATCTGGCCTACTTCCATCAATCACACCTTGTCTGATCTTTACTAACTCTGCATATTTAATCTGTAACTCATGAAGGTGATCGAAGATCGTCAGTCGGATCGTAATGTCAGCCAATAAGGCTCCTGAAGCTTGTACCTCGATCTTCATTTCATACAAAGAAAGGTCCTCTAGCAGTTTTCATCTACGGATCCCCATAACAAGGCTAGATAGTGGAGTCGAACTCTTTCGACTCAAAGCATCTGCTACAATGTTTGCCTTGCCTAGATGATACTGAATGGAGCAATTGTAGTCCTTGAGAAATTTCATCCCTCTTCTTTACCTCATATTCAGTTCTTTCTGCGTAAACAGATATCTGAGGCTTTTATGATTTGTGAAAATCTCAAAGGTCTCTCCATACAAGTAATGCCTCTAAATCTTCAACGCAAAGATCACCACTGCTAGTTCCAAGTCATGTGTTGGGTAATTTCTCTCGTGATCCTTAAGCTGTCTCGACCCATAAGGAATAACCTTTTTATTCTGGTTGAGCACACAACCTAAACCACTGTGTGAAGCGTCACTGTACACAGCAAACCCTCCACTACCTAAAGGAAGAGCTAACATTGGTGATGTAGTTAATCTCTTCTTGAGTTCTTGAAAACTCTTCTCACATTCTTTACTCCACTCAAACTTCACATCCTTTCTTGTAAGTTTAGTGAGCAGTCCTAATATCTTTGAAAATACCTCTATAAACCTTCTGTAGTATCTAGCCAAACTAAGAAAATTGCGAATCTCAATCATAGTCTTTGCTTGTTCCTATTCTAATACTGCCTCGATCTTTGCTGGATCTACTGTCACACCTTCCTCTGAGACTACATGTCCCAAGAAACTCACTTTCTCCAACCAAAACTCACACTTACTAAGTTTCGCATATAGCTGGTGCTCACGTAGCTTCTGTAGAGCAATCCTCACATAATGTTCATGTTCCTTCTTTGTCTTAGAGTAGATGAGGATGTCATCTATTAACATGACCACACAAGTATCGAGATGTGGTTTAAACACCCGATTCATTAAGTCCATGAATGAAGTTGGTGCATTAGTCAATCCAAACGGCATCACCAAGAACTCGTAGTGCCTATATCTGGTTCTAAATGTTGTCTTCTTTTGACTCTTAATTGATGATATCTAGATCTCAAGCCGATCTTGAAAAAGAAGCTAGCACCTTGCAACTGATCAAACTGATCATCGATCCTAGGCAAAGGGTATCGATTCTTTATGGTCAACTTATTCAACTGGTAATTGTCGATATACAATCTCATCGACCTATCCTTCTTCTTCACAAACAAGACTGGTGCTCCCTAAGGAGACACACTAAGTCTTATGAACCCTTTATCTAAGAGTTCTTGTAATTGGTCCTTCAATTCCTTCAACTCAGCAGGAGCCATTCGATATGTTGCTTTTGATACTAGATCCATTTTCGATACTAAGTCAATAGCGAACTCCACTTCCCTATTTGGTGGCAATCCCGGTAACACATCGAAAACATGTCCTAAAACTCATGAACAATCAAAAATTCTGATATCATATTTTTCTCTTCCCATTGCTCTTTCAGAAAAGTGAAGTATCCACTACATCCTCTCTTGATCAAACGTTCTGCTCAGACTGCAGATATAAGCGGTATAAAGGTTGATCTCATTCCTAGAAACTTGAACGATCTATTTCCATTTTGTCGAAATGTAATCATCTTCCTCTGACAATCAACGCTTGCACCATGCATGGATAACCAATCCATGCCAAGGATTACATTGAATCCTTGTATATCCAATATGATCAAATCCACCACCAATTCATGACTTTAGTAATTCCTGATGGCGACAATAACGGACCGACACACTGTACTAATACTGAATGCATTTCCCGTTGGAACTGACACTTTTAAAACAAAATCCAAGGTCTTGGGAATGACCTTCACTTTCTTCACAAATTACGGCAACAAAGTGAGTAGACCCTGGGTCTATCAACACTCTCGCTTCATAACAAAGGTAATCATCCTTACTATACAATTGTAACATACCTAAGTCACACATATTTAACCAATTACATATGCATCAAAGTGAGATATGTAGACATTGTAATTTAAAGACTACGTCTATAATTGATACACTTTCTCTATCTAAAACTTAAATCAATGAATATATTTTGAATTTAAACCAAAATTTTACCTTGAATGATGTCGTTACTATTTTGGGCATCCTAAGCCGTAACAGCATATGCACACCCTTGTATAGTAGGCCTTGCTGCCCTGATAGGCCTTGGCATCGTTGCTGATGTTATTCTCTCCCTCTTCAACTCTGGGCAATCTCTAATCATATGCCCTATCTTTCCGCACTTAAAACATCCACCAATTCCTTGTCTGCAATTTGAGGTCTTGTGAGCCTTGCCACATTTTGCACACGTCTCAGTCGAGGTAGATGATGCTGCTCTAGAAAAACCCTGGGTAACTGATACTCCCGTAGTCGTCGTAGGGCCCTCATAATGGAAAGGTCTCTCCGATGTAGGCATAGGTGGCCTAGAGAAATTTGTCGATGCAGGTAGTCTCAGAACTGGTGGTACGAATCATGGCTTTTTGTTCACCGGCTCGTAGTTACTGGGTCTGCCTTGACTTGTCTTGCCCTTGTTCTGCTGGTCCCACCTTTTAAACATCTCATCTATGTTCTTCTCGGCTACCAACGCTTTTCTCATAACTGCCCCATAGGTCTCCAAATCAAATACGGAGATCCTATCTCGGATAATCGGCCTTAAGCCGCTTTCAATCTTGTTGGCCTTCATCAGTTTAGTGGCCACATACTAAGGAGCAAATCTTGACAACCGAGTAAACTCCGTGTCGTACTTTCGTACGGACATTGCTCCTTGTTCCAAAGTCATGAACCTTGTTGCCATTTGGTTTCTGACTTGTTTCGGGAAATAGTCCTTGTTGAATATCTTAACAAACTCATTCCATGTCCATAATCCGTCCGGATTGTCTTGTTCTCTCATTCTCAAAACCAACTTCCACCATGGATCGGCTTCTCCCTCTAATTGAAATGAGGCCTAGCTCACTTTCTCCTCATCTGTGCAAGGTAATCTCTGGAGGAGCTTCTCAATTTGATTGAGCCATTTATCCGCCTCAAGCGGATCCGTCTGCCCATAGAAGCTAGGAGGTTTCAATCTCCTAAACTAAATGAATGATGAGGGCTGTGGTGGCATAGGACGTGGTATTGAAGGCTGTTGCTGATGGACAGTGGCATTGTTTGTAGACATCGATACTGTATGTTAAGCCGTGGCATTTGCCACAACCTTCATGGCCTGTGCCATTCTCTGCCTCTCCTCTCTATCTTCTCTTTCTCGATTTCACTCTTTCAGAACACTTCCTTCCGGAATCTCCCTATTACCAACTGAAACTCTATTTGAACTGGTAGGAATCTCATCCCCACTTCTAAAGTTCCTCCTAAAACTGCCTCTTGGTCATCCTTGACCCCTAGTGGACATGACGCTCTGTAATATGAAACCAAGAGTTTCACAGAAGGTCTCTATATTCTAACACAATCTTAAACACACAAATCATGTCTAAGGCTTGCCAGAAATCTCTTAAGAGAAATGCTATTCCACAAAAGATGATTCTACACCCATGCTAATCACATAATAAAAGAACCAAACCAAATGATCAATGACAAACAGTAGTCACCCAAAGATGGTTCGCAAAACAAATAACATATCACAAAATTACATCAATTCTATCTTATACTGGCTAGACATACCAAGCCTTACATATAAACTCTCAAAATATATAGCGTTAGTCCACTAAAAGAACTCTTCAGGAGGGGGCTCAGTCTCCTCCTCTGGCACGTACTCTGGGTCCTCAGGATCTACGCCCTTAGTACCCACCTCAATACCTATACCTGTGATGTATAGTCGAAGGGTGAGCTAACATCTAAGCTCAATAGGGAAATATAATGAACATGCATATCTTTCACATCACACATATCTTTCATGACATAATTCAAAGCACATTTTGATTACTGAGTGTCACAATTTAAAAGCATTTAAATTAGATAAAACAAATATCAAATGCATATCTCTAAGTCACACTTATCATGATTTCAAAATTTGTCTCATAACACACACACTTAAAAGACTTACTTAAATATTCTCTCGAACATATATAGCATTGAGATCCACATAATTTATCGATGGAAAACCCCAACCATCATCGGTCAGTGAACAATTTCACACATATTTCCCAAGTCCCTTCGAAGAGGTGACTGGGCCGCACGAAGTGTTACCGCAGAATGGTAACCATAAAATGGATATCCCGCCTACCGAAACATTCTTACGGATATCACGTTGTACCGATCACAGTTATACCGCCGCATCAGTAGGGTATCACACATGAACCTTAAATCAAAGTGTTAAATCTACATATAATTTATCACCGTGAGTTTGTGATAATTTATAATAGTTCGAAGTTCAAAGCTTGCACACACATACTTATTCACATCACACACATATTTACATCCTTCCGATGTACACACACATATTTACATCCTTCTGATGTACACACATATTTGATGGCACACACACACACACACGTAGTTTTTCTCTTAGTGCTTATACACACGCAATTCACATGTTAAAAGCTATGAATGAAATTCATACTAACTCGAAGACAAATTTATAAAACACACATACTCTGATCATATCACTAAGTCCATCCTAGTTGTAATAAAATGCACATGTTAAGGAGTTTTCCTGTGATAGCCCGGATTTTCCTTACCATAAAAGTCATGCCGTTGGATCACACACAAGATCTGAAACACAATGATGCTATGGTATCAAGGTACAACATTACTTCCTGCTAACTCTCTCTTTCCTCACATCATACAATAGGAAGGAACAAGCCATCCCAATAATGGTAAGCTCACAAAGCGGAAGAAAAAGAATGCGCAGCACAAAAGCGTAATAGAGCTATATCATGGATAGAATGACAAATGTAAACTCACACGACTAGCTACAATATATATACATGTCCAAAAATAAGAATTCACCGATGAAGACAGTCCTTCATCTAAACAGTGGGTCAAAACATATCATATCATTTGATTACATATCTCCCTTTACCTTTTACCCAAAATTTTCAAAAACAAACAAGACTCTCCCAAAGACTATTCCAAGCTAAGGATAATGCTCCTCAGGCAAGACCTCCTCTTCCTCAGGGTTATAATCCAGATCTTTCCTTCTTTCTAGATCATGCTCCAAGTCCACACCTACAATTGTGACGTATAATCGAGGGGTGAGCTTCATCCAAGCTCAGTAGAGAAAATTACCATGCTGAATCACACCTTATCATTCTAATTCATATTCTTGATACATAATTAAAAGCAGTCAAAACTTGTGTTTATATTCAAAATTTGTATATATCGAATTCAAGCAAAACATTCATTAAATCTCAGCGGGTCAAATCATGAAGGCAGATAAAACATGCGTACACTATGCATATCAAGTCAAGAGAGCCAAGACACAATCGAAGCATATAAATGGAACAAGCAAGAAACACATAAAATCGAGGTTCGAGATAATTCATGTTACGTGGCATGGATTCATAACATAACGGATCACATAGCACGTTTTGAGACAAGGCATATAATATGGCATTATAGTAAGTATCTTGTATTAGAGAAATGAGCAGTTCGTAGCGGACACAGGATCATAACCCCGGGGACTCCCCCCCTCTCATGGAGACTCCACTCCCCTTATGTAGCAGACATGGGGTCGTCCCCCAGGGACTCCACCCCTCTCATGGAGGCTCCACTCCTCAGTGCACTTGCTCACAAATTCTTAACACATAGCATCGAGTACACATGGACAGGAAACAAGTTTTACGAGTGAGAACACTACAAGATAAGTACACATAAGAATCAAGAGACGCATGTAAGAGATCATGCAAGACGTGAATGCAAATGTAACATCTAATATTCATATTCACAAGTTTTAAAAGACATAAAGATAAATCATGATGAGAGTACGTAAATGAAATTCATGGCGAAAATCTAATTCATTTGAAAATAGCATCATAAAACATGACTTCGAGAGAACATATAAGTTGGTGTTTTCCCTACTTGAAATCGTGTCAAACACACATGCAAAGATTCACAAGTCCAAAGAGTTTGAAACCGTGTTCCTCTGGGAGTTTACCCTGAATCACGATGCCCACTACATGTCATAGTTTGAAATACTCAAGGCATTTACACATGTATAACTCACAAGCACGCTTGTCAAGTCCCAAGTCCATATATTGAAACTAGCCAAAATAGGGTTTCACACTTGAGCGTGATTCAATCTCGCTCGAGCGATTCCCAGTGGCACCCATGCTTCACGCTCGAGCAATTTTAACCCGAGTAAAATAAGCCTACAAATCACGCTCGAGCCTAGGATTCAGATGATATTCCACTCGAGCGGCGCTATTCATGCTCGAGCGTGTTTCCAACACAAATCCTTAGGTCTTGCTCGAGCAGTTTTGACCCGATCTAAAATAGCCTAGAGATCCCGCTCGAGCATAGGCTTCAGGTGATATTCTGCTCGAGCGGTCCATATTCACGCTTGAGCATACCATACAGAACTGTCATCTTTAACAGTTCCTCCCTCCAACTCGAGCCGGCCCTTATGGCTTTCAGAGTTGGTTCAATGACACCACAAACATGCTCTAAATGAGTTATCACTCGTCTACATGACTCCTCTTCGAAAAATTAGAAATTTGTACACCATAAGTCACACATTTGCGAAGTTTAAACCTATGATTTATCCCCAATTTCACAGCTCATGCAAGGGTTTCAACGATTAAACCCAATGCTTCCCTTCTCGTGATTTATACACGTTTGATCTCTAAAATCCTTGCATGCGGCCTCGACTATTGCTACATAGCAAAAATATACGGACTCTAAAACACGACGCATGCACTATGAGGGTTACCTCTACGAGCTTTCCTCGCATGCGAAGCTCCACGACTCAACGACATTGGGTCAATATCTTCAACATGCCGATTCCACGATTCGTTCTCCCCTTGGTCTAACAAGTCAAAGAGTTTGGGGTACTCAGATGTTATAGGGTTCTATTCTTCCTTGAAATGGAAGAGTTTTCGGGGCAGTTCTGAGGCTTACTTTGCAAGAAGATGGATCGAATCAGGAAGAAGGAGGTGGCTTCTCTTCTACACTTTGGTTTCTCCACGCTCGGCGGCTCTTCACAATGCAAATGATGGTTTGCATGGTAACGTGAAGGTTGATATAATAGGGAGGTTAGTTTCAGTGTGTGACGCATATACGTACATATATGTGTGTGTCCACATCACTTGGCCTCAATTTCATGGGATCAAAGCTCTGGGCCGAATGGGTCTCAATTCATCTAATCTCTTCACAGGTCCTAGTGTCCGGATGGTTCTCTCGGGTCATCAGTGACTAATCTCCCATTAGGTACCCCTACATTCAAGGTGGTTCATGAGGGTTTAGTTTCTTATATAGACCTAAGGTAGGTTGGTTCCAAAATAAAAGTGTATGGGTCTGGGTCCAATCCGCTCATAATGAGCACAAGTCACACATGAATCTCAAACGAAGGCTTTACTAGTTCCTCGTGGTTGGTGACATACTACGTGCCCAGATTTCACGCGTGTGATTTTACAGGGAGTCACATTCTCCCCTCCTTGTAAGAATTTTCATCCTCGAAAATTGAATCTTCTACGAAATCATTGCAAAGGTTTACAAAATCATTGTAAAGGTATAAAAAATCATTTCAAAGGTATACAAAATGCCCTAGTTAGAAATATTTATGCTATTACAAATATCTATTGTATTGACTTCTACCATTACCACAAGATTCTCAGTCATGGAATTGGAAATTATCGAGAATGTAGTATTAACTAACAGTTTACTTATACATTTCTATCCTAGGATCACTAAGAATAGTTAGTATACTAAGTAATATGACTAAACTAGGAATTCAACGAAAGGCTCACCTGGCTGTTCCGCGGTTGGTGGGCTACGCCTCTCTCCAGAGGTCGAAGGACCAGCGCCCGATGCGAAGGCTCCCTGAGTGAACCTCAAGGTGTACTCCGATGTATACGTCTTGGCATGTGCCAAGAAAGGTGTAGAGGTCGCTGGGTAGGCCTTCTCAATAGGCGCGTGAGTATCTCCTTGGAGTAGTCCAACTGCTGGTGGAGCATATATTTATCCTCGCATAGGGTGGACAATTGCGTGTAGGTCTGCTAGTGGAGGTGCTGAAAAACACGCATCTGTCGGTTGAATTCAGAGAGTGTGAGGATATCACCTTGAGGTCCTTGGGGTGGCTAGGTCGAAGCTTGCTGAGTGCCTGTTGGCGATTTCTCAGTGGGTGTGCTTGGTTTATTGGTTGGTGGTAAAAGTCATTTGAAAATCAAAGAAAGATTAAAACAGGGGATGGAATCAGCACAACTAAGAAATCCTAGACCTGTAAGATACAGGGTCCCTTGTAGCAAGTTTTGATAAGTAAGAGTTTGTCCCACAGGGAAAGGTGATCTGCAGCTCCAAAGGAGCCATCTCTAGTAGTCCCTCCAGATCTGACAACAGATCTGGCAGTCCTAAAAGGAGGGGAGTTTAAGGTCACTTATTCTAAGTATTCTAATGTCTAAACTACAGAAAGGGTTGAGAGGATAGATGGAGTGTGGAAAATAAATAAAAAAGGGTGAGAAGTATGTTATTGAGCCCAGATCAGAGGAGTTTTGTAACTCAGATTCAGACCTGATGTTATAGAAATCCTGTCCAATGGCTACATTATCACCACTGAGGAGAAAAGATCCAACCCATCACTCTGCCATGATTCAACCCTTAAGGTTATAACCTGTCCACTCAAATGGTCACAGACTATCCCATAGGGGAACCACAATCCAGGGATGGGTCAAAACATAACAAGTTAATCATTGCAGGCACTATTTCATCCAGGCTACCAGCTCAAGAATCCATAGGGAACCTCAACCTCTAAAGCTCTATGTGTGGGGCTAAGGCTGTATAGGACCATGATAGCCCAAACACATAGAACCAGCAAGCAATTGAGTACAACCTTCGATCTAGCTGTCCATTGCTTGAGTGAGGCTACAATGGTCCAGTCACAAGCCTATAATCTCTATAACCAGATCAGATCCAACATCTGATAGCGGATCTATATAAATATAGGGGAGTCTGCCTCTGTACAATCCCCCACCAGGCTTCTACAAGCTCAGGTGGAAAGAAGAAGGATCCATCTTGGATCGGTGGATTAGAATCACCCTAAGGCTATAACCTGTCCACTTGAATGGTCACAGATTATCCTCCTCACGGAGCCCAAGACAAAACGAGAATATCGCTGCCACCACCATGGCCACAAGGTTACCAGCTCAGGCTCCCATGGGGATTTCAGATCTAGTGGCTCCTGTGGTGGGGCTAAGGCTGTATAGGACCATGATAGCCCAGACACATAGGTCACTTAGATCTGAATGGCCCTTAGAATCAGTCCTCCATTGCTTTGAATCACAGCCAGAGCAATGGCGGATCACAAGGCAGCAGCCTTGCACAGAGCATCTCACATTTAAACACGAATCCCACAAAGTACAGATCCTATTACAGAACTTCCATTAATCTAGTTCAAAATGCATACAAAGACATAGCCAGCAAGTGCTGGACTATGGAGAGAAGGAAAAAAGAAAAAGAAAACTACTTACAACTATGAAAAGAAAAAAAATAAAACAATCTCAGATCAAGTCTCCAAGAAATGAGATGTATTCTCAGCTATTCCAGGATGTAGAAAGAAAGGATGGTCTAAGCTCTTAAACCTAAGCTAAGTATGGGTATTTATAGCAGTGGTGTGGCGGCACATTAGGGTTAGGAAACCCTAATTTTAACGATGCCACGTGGCCTAATGGTGATCCTTGGATGCCTCAGGGCGTGTGCACGAAGATTTGAGCGTGGGAGTGCATGCCCTAATTGCTGGAAATTCTCAGAAAGTCCTCTGTTGAAGAGATGAAAGTTTAAGGTTCAAAGCTTCTCTAGGTAGCCATTGTTTCCCAGACTTGTCGCGCGGAAGCTTTTACTCTTCGCTAGGATGATTTGAAATTGAAACTTTAGCCATCGCGAGGTTGGCTTGGTTTCCTCTTCAGGCAATCGCGAGGTTGATCTTCGCGAGGATAGATTTGAATAGCGCGAGAACTTCGCGAGCACTTCTCTTCACTGGACTTCGTGAGTTACCTCATGAGGCTTTAATAAGTTCTGAACTGCGCGAGGTTCCATGTCTTAACTGATCTTCGCGAGGCTGGCTTTGCCTTCACAATGATGCTCTCTTCTTGAATGGCGCGAGAACTGCGCGAGGAGTTCTCTTATGATAATTGCATCCGCGGTGACTGCGCGAGGAGTCTTCGGAAGCTCTCTCTTTTCAGCCTTTCTGAGTGAATTGCACGAGGTTGAGAGAGGTCTGCTTTGAACTGCGTGAGACTGCGCGATGTGTTATACTCTTGAGCTTCATGAGAGCTACGCGAGTGTATGATTCTGAAGCCTTCAGTCAATCATCCGCGCGAGAAGTTATTGTAGAGTCTTGGGAAGCTCAGCTGGACTGCGCGAGGCTCATTTCAGGTCTAGATTCAGAGTCCATCCTTCTGAGGGACTTCTGGTGCCAAAACAGGCTCCTTAGTAGGATTCCTGGCCTTATTTCACTACTGGTTATTACCTACATAAAACACTTTACAAGGTCTTATTAGGTGGCTATGGGTCTAATCAAAGGTTAAGTTAAGGGGTGAAAAGTGGTACTTTTCAGGTCTTAACACACCCCCAAACCTAATCTTTGCTAGTCCCTTAGCAAAGCTACATTAAATCTACTATGAACATTAAATGTCACTTTCATAGGGAGCACGGATATATTTAGCATATGTACCAAGCCTTTTAAACCCCTAGATGATCCCTAGTGGAGGAGTGAAGTCTCCTGAGGGTTTTCAGTGAAGACACCCACAAACTTCATCAATGAAATAGTTAACAAAAGTACAATATCATCCAGTGAGCAGTCAAGGGGCAGACATAGTTTACTCTTGAATCAGTAATCATAAAAGAAATTTAATTCATTGGTTGCACAGTAATTTAAACAGCATAAACTTCTCATGAATGCTCAGCATTTCCAATCAACTTACAATCACAGAAAACTGCACAAGTGTGTTCTAGCACTGAGCCCATCCTCAAGTCAAAAATTAGGTTATAGGTCATACGCAATGCATTCAAGTTCAGACCCAAAAACTTTGTAGGGCATACTCTCATAAGGGTTTTGTTGAGGGGTTCATTTTCTCACAGGCTCAAGAGTAGTTACATCCCCCAAATGGGTTTATAAGCATGAGCATAGGCAGAGTTCTTAAGTGCTGACATCATTGGCAGTTCCTCACCATAGATTGAATAACTCTTTATCTTCACATGACAGCTCACTCAACTTTGGATCACAAGGGCTTTTAATTGGGCTGTAATGTGGCTTATGGAGTGGGGTTGAAAGAATGGAGGGTTGAGAAGGGGTTCAAAATTGAGAAATCAGTAGGTGACAGAGGTGATTCATGACTTCACCTTCTTGAATTCAGCTCCCTTCATCTTCTTTGAGATTTTCAGATTTGAAGTGATCAGTTTCTCTTCTTGATTTTGATTTTCCAATGAAAGTTCCTCTTGATTCCTCCCTTACTCCTCTTCATTATTGTTTTTGTTTTCTTTTGATGGAATTTTCTTCTTTTTATTTTTGTTTTTGCTTTTTCAGAAATGCCACCATGTTCTCGCCACTATACCGCCGTAAATTTTTGAGATGCTTCTTCTCCATTCACTTAATGTTGACCATAGTGAGTCCATTTCCAACCTTTTCTCCTTTACCTTCTGAATTCTCAGAGTGAGGGTAGGCTGAAGCAGGCTCATAGGTTCAGGTTCAAGTACTCAGGTGTATCTTGAAGAAATTCAGGATTTAAAGCTCAAAGGGGGGTATGGACAATGGCAGATGCTTTAGGGTTGGTCCTTTTAGGCTCAAACTGTCCAAGAGAAGGCCTTGATCCTTTCCTAAGTCTCATGAGTACTGTCAGTTGTTTCAACTTGGAGTTACATAACTTCTAGTGAGCACAGTGACTCAGCCAGTCCTTAGAACTAGAAGAAATTGCATTGGTTACTCCTCAAAGGATGGAAAAATTTTTTATAGGCCCAATTCTCACTGGTTATGGTCTTCCTTTGAACTTTTAAGTATGTCCTCACCTTTCTCTCTCTCTAATGATTCACTGAGTGCTGATACAAGTAAGTTTCCTTGGTGATATCATCATGAAAATGTGAAATATTAAAAGTTTATAATGTCAAAAGTTTGCAGAAATTTTAAATTTCTTATTTTCATGATTCTTAAGTGAACAGAGGTCCATTTCCATATTACTCAGATGAGTCTGCTGCACTTAGGTTAACTATTCCATTGGCAGGGTCTGCCTGCCATACCCCTAAACCTATGAGGAGCAGTGTCCTCACTGGTTCAAAGGTGTCTGTGCAGCAGAGATATTAAAGCATAAAAGATCAGAACAAGAAAGAAATCAACCAAGAATAGAGTACTGTACAGAATATTAGAAAAGGAAAATTTCATTAAGACTAGATAAAAAAAAGAAAATTACAAAAACGGAGGAGGAAGGAGAGAGGGATCAGGGGTGAGGGGGTTGAGAAGGTGGGGGAGGGGGTGGAGAAGGTGGGGGAGGGGGTGGAGTGGAGGGGGCAGGGGATGGTTCTGTCTTTTGCTTCTTCTTCTGCGGCTGGAGCTTTCCTCCTCCTCCTTGGCCAGGATTTGCAGAACCTCCTCGTATTCATCCCAGAGGGGTTGGAGGGGATCCGGCTCTTTAGGTGGTGGTGGGTTCAACCACATCGGGTAAAACTTGTTAGGCAGCGCATTCGACTTGCCATCTGCCATGATTAGGATTAGGGAAGGACCGCTAGGGTGAGAGGAGAAAGGATGCGATGAATATGAAAAGGGGCTCCCTGTGTATTAAAAGGCGAGGATGGTGGAAGATGAAATGGTGGAATATCATCCAAGTCGCTGCAATTAATTGAGAGTGAGTTGGGAAACGTCAAGTCCCCGCAATCAGCATGGGAAATGGCAAACGCATTTGACTCGCGCAGCTAGGTAAGGGAATCACGAGATAATTGAATCGCGCGATTATGAAAGTTGGAGCTTGAAGTGCGCGAGAGACTCTGCAGCATTAAAGCGCGCGACAGCGAAAGAAATGTTCTATGTGAATTGCGCGAGAGCTTCCCAAATCCCAATTTGGAATGCGCGGGGGTTTAGTACCAAACAGGGGCAATACCGTTAGTGCAGCCTACTCATCAACAATATTCAAACAATATGCATTTAAATTCGGAAATCAGCAATTCATAGAAGAAGAAGAATAAATCATACCAATCCCACATAAACTCTATCAAGCTCAACAATATCAAACTCCACATAACCACTAAAATTTCCTAAAACTTATGGAAGAAACAAAAATAGTATAGTACAACATGGACACAACTATGGGTCAGGCAGATGTAGGGGTCCCATGAAAATGAATAGTGTTCATAGAGTCAGCAGGTTGTTCAATGCAAGGCTTAAGCCTCTGACCATTCACTTTGAAGGTCCTCCCAGATTTGGGATCCTTAACTTCCACAGCACCAGATGGGGAAA
Organism: Chloranthus sessilifolius; assembly: GCA_021018995.1. Classification (NCBI taxonomy): domain Eukaryota; kingdom Viridiplantae; phylum Streptophyta; class Magnoliopsida; order Chloranthales; family Chloranthaceae; genus Chloranthus; species Chloranthus sessilifolius. Next base: position 29,619,806 of record CM037587.1, on the reverse strand, counting down.
CAATTAAGACAACATAAGGACCTTCCCATCTGGATTTTAATTTGCCAGGAAAGAATTTTAGTTTGGAGTTGAATAACCAAACCTTACCACCCGATTCGAGGCTTTTTCTCAGGAAGCCCTTGTCAAAGAAAGCTTTGGACCGTTCCTTGTATATTTTGGCATTGGTGTAAGCATCCATCCTCAGCTCATCCAATTCAGACACCTGTAATGACCTGTGATGACCAACAGAAGTTAGCTTCATATTTAAATTCTTAATGGCCTAATAGGCCTTATGTTCTAACTCTATTGGGAGATGGCAAGCCTTGCCATAGACCAGCCTGAATGGGGACATTCCAATGGGAGTCTTATAAGCCCATAAGATGCATCATTGAGCTTATCATTTCAATCTTTCCTGCTACCTAACTGTTTTCTCAAGGATGTGCTTGATCTCCCTATTGGAAATTTCAACTTGCCCACTTGTTTGTGGGTGGTAGGGAGTAGCAATCCTATGGGTGACAGAATATTTCTTGAGCAAGCCCTCGAAATTCCTGTTGCAGAAATGGCTACCCCCACCACTAATAATAGCTCTAGGGGTTCCAAATCTTGAGAAAATGTTATGCTTTACAAATTTGAGGACAACCTGGTTATTATTAGTTCTTGTGGCAATGGCTTCTACCCATTTGGAAACATAGTCCACTGCCACTAAGATGAAATGGTAACCATTAGAAGGAGGAAAGGGGCCCATGAAGTCTATTCCCCATACATCAAACAGTTTTACAACAAGGATGGACTGTAAAGGCATTGAATTTCTTTTGGACAGCCCTCCTAATTTTTGACATCTCTCACATGCCTTGCAGTGTGTGTATGCATCTTTGAATAAGGACGGCCAGTAAAAACCACACTGCAGGACCTTGTCAGCTATTTTTCTCCCACTAAAGTGGCCTCCACAGGCATTTTCATGGCACATGACCAGAATACTGGGGATATCACTTTCAGGAACACATCTTCGGATGATTTGGTCTGAACAGTACTTGTATAGGCAAGGTTCCTCCCAGAAAAAATATTTGACCTTTGAGAAAAATAGGTCTTTGTCCATTTTGGTCCAGTGGGGAGGAATCTTTCCTATAACTAGATAATTGACAATGTGTGCAAACCAAGGGACTAAGGATTGGATGGCAAATAATTGCTCATCCGGGAAGGCATCATTTGTAGGGCCATCCAGGCATTTCTCCAAGATAATTCTGGACAAGTGGTCAGCCACCACATTCTCCACACCCTTTTTATCCTTGATTTCGATGTCAAACTTCTGTAGCAGGAGTATCCATCTAATCAGCCTAGGCTTAGCATCTTTCTTGGACAGTAGGTACTTCAATCCTGAATGGTCAGTGAAGATTACAGTTTTAGATCCTAGTAGGTAGGCTCTAAATTTGTCAACAACATAAACCACTGCTAAAAGCTCTTTCTCAGTTGTGGTATAGTTCAGTTGAGCTTCAGCAAGTGACTTGCTGATATAAGCAATGACCACAGGTAGCTTATCTTTTCTTTGGCCCAAAACAGCACCTATTGCCAAGTCTGATGCATCACACATCAGCTCAAAAGGTAGGGTATAGTCTGGTGTTTGGAGTACAAGGGCAGAGGTGAGACATATTTTCAATGTTTCAAAAGCCTTAAGACAGTCTGCCGAAAAGTCAAAGGGCACATTCTGGTAGAGCAGGTGGCACAATGGCTTGGCAATTTTGCTGAAGTCCTTAATGAACCTCCTGTAAAATCCTACATGCCCCAGGAAAGATCTGATTTGCTTGACTATTTTTGGACGGGGCAAATTGGCAATGAGGTCCACTTTGGCCTTGTCTACCTCAAGCCCTTCTTTAGAGACTACATGGCCCAACACAATACCTTGTGTTACCATGAAGTGGCTATTTTCCCAGCTTAAGACCAAATTGGTCTCTTCACATCTTTGCAAAATAGGCTGAGGTGTTGTAGACACTGGACAAAATTGTCCCCATAGACAGAAAAATCATCCATAAAAATTTCCAAAAACTTGTCAATCATATAAGAGAATATGGCATACATACACCTCTGAAAAGTGGCTGACGCATTACAAAGTCCAAAAGGCATCCTTCTGTAAGCAAAGGTGCTAAAAGGACAGGTAAAGGTGGTTTTCTCCTGGTCTTGAGGATGCACAGGGATTTGGTTGTACCCTGAGTACCCATCAAGAAAATAGTAAAAAGCTTTTCCAGCCAATTTTTCCAAAATTTGATCAATGAAGGGGAGAGGGAAATGGTCCTTTTTGGTTTTAGAGTTGAGCTTCCTATAATCAATGCACACTCTCCAGCCAGTGGTCTCCCTGGCTGGTCTCAACTCTCCAGTTTCAGTCTTAATCACTGTTATGCCAGATTTCTTGGGCACCACTTGGATAGGTGCCATCTAGTGAGAATCAGAGATGGGGTAAATCACTCCTGCATCTAGCAATTTAATGATCTCCTTGAGGACCACTTCCTGCATGTGAGGATTTAACTTCCTCTGCATTTCCTTGGAGGGTAGTGCTCCCTCCTCAAGATGAATCCTGTGCATGCAGATTGATGCATCTATTCCTCCCAGATCGGCAATGGTCCAACCAATTGCCTTCTTGTGCTTCCTCCAAACTGTTAGTAATTCCTCTTCCTGCTCATTGGTAAGGGAGGAGGAGATAATCATAGGAAGCTTATCACCTTTCTCAAGGAAGGCATATTTTAATGTTTCTGGAAGCTTCTTGAGTTCCAGATCAGGGGCTTGTTGGGTGGATGGTAGAATAGGTGTAGTGGAGGTTGGGGGAAGAGGCAGCAATGTAGGTTTCCAACTGGAGTGCTGCACTGAACCCATAGAAGACTTTAATGTGGTCATGTTTTTTTATACCACCTCTGGGCTCTCTTCCTCCACCATGTCCCAAATTGTAGAAGAGGAATTGCCCAACAGAGTGGGCAATTCCTCTTCTATAATTTCCTCAAGTACATCCACTGCAAAGCTCTCCTCATTGTCCATCTGAGGGTACTTTGCACTGTTGTACATATTCAGCTCAACTTTCATATGTCCAAAAGTTACCTCCATTACTCCAGACTTGCATTGAATGCATGCATTGGTAGTGGCCAAGAAAGGCCTGCCCAATATTATAGGTATGGGATTTGGGCTATTGCGGCAGCCCATGTCCAAAACTAAGAAGTCAGCAGGGTAGAAAAACTTATCCACTCCCACTAAGACATCCTCAACCATTCCCAGAGGTCTCCTCTCAGACCTATCAGCCATCATTAGCACAATGGGGGTAGCCTTCAGCTCCCCCAAACCTAGTTGCAGATATACACTGTATGACAACAGGTTAACACTGGCTCCAAGGTCTAACAGGGCTTTTCCAATTATATGGTCTCCAATTACGCAGGGAATAGTGGGTATCCCTGGATCTTGTAACTTCTCAGGCATTGATATGTTAAATACAGAATTCACTGTATCAGTTGCAAAGACCTTTTTGGACACATGGCCTCTAGCCTTTCTCTTTTGGGTGCAGAGGTCTTTCAGGAACTTTGCATAGGCTGAGACTTGTTTAATTGCCTCAAGCAGGGGAAAATTGATTTTCACCTGCCTGAAAGTCTCCATTATTTCCTCCATCTGGGCATTCCCTTTATCAAAAGGGACAGGGCTATTCAAAGCTTGAGGAAATGGCAGCTGAGGTTCTGCTGGTTTCTCAGCTGCTAGCCCATGACTAAACTTTTGTTTCTTTCTTTTTTCATGTTTTTCTTTCTGCTGAGGTTCAATGACAGCCTCTTTATTTTTCTCCTGCTGTAGGGTGGCAGACAATTCTTGGCTTTGTGGTTCAACAACATCTCTATCATGATCATTTGCATCATCTGTGGAAATGGCCTCTGCTGGTATGTTACCCACCTGGTTGTCTACCAGCCTGCCAGACCTTAGGGTAGTGACAGCATTGGTGTCCTCAAACTCTGAGGAAGCTTCCTCAATTAAAAACTGACCCTTGGGGTTAGCAATTGGTTGGCAGGGCAACCTCCCTTCGTCTCTCCTAGCCAACGCATTTGACATTTGGCTTATCTGTTCTTCCATTTTCTGGAGGCTCTGACCATGAGAGTCCACAGTCTGAGCCAAGGATCCCAGGTTTTGTAATGAAGTCAAGACCTGGTCCTCAAAAGAAACATTTCTTGGCTGAGAGTGGGGTAAGACCAACTAATTTTGTTGTTGATGGGGCTGCTGATGGTGCTGGAAGTTAGACCTAGGGGCATTCCCTTGATTGAACTGCTGCTGTGGTCTTTGTGGTAAGGCCAACATCTGCTGGGGCTGCATGTAGTTGCCTTGCCTCCACCTCAAATTTGGGTGGTCTCTCCATTGGTAACCAGCATTTTGGTGCTGGTATCCACATGGCTGTCTGTTGTAGCCCCCAGATTATTGCTGGCCATAAGATTGAGCAGCAGCAGCATGTTTCAAAACCAATTCAGGAAATTACCCTGCAGATGGACATTCCTCCACTGTGTGCTGTGGGGACTGGCATATCAGACATGCCTCCGCCACATGAGCAGCCCTTCTGGGTTGCATCACGATCGATAATTTGTCAAACTTCATAGAGGTTTGCCATTTGCGCACAGGTCATTGTTCCCAGACACCTCATAAACCTTTTCCTCTTGATCCAAAGAAGAAGCCCCACCTTTGACTCAGATTCCTGACTAGTTCTTGCCAAGGATGGCTTTTGAAAAGCATTCTCACTAATCACCTCAAACAATTCCCATGCCTCCTCAGCAGTCTTGTGCATGTAGGATCCACCACAAGAGGCATCGACCATATCTCTATTTTTCTCATCAATCCCATTGTAGAAGCTTTGTACAAGCTGCCACTCTGGGATCTTGTGGTGGGGGCATTGTTTGAGCATCTCTTTAAACCTATCCTGTGATGGTTAAAATCTCGGGGGATTGAGCAAAAGCAAGAATCTCTTTCCTCAACTGGCTAGTTTTGGTCTCAGGGAAGAACTTGGTCAGGAACTTGGTCTGCAGGTCTTTCCATGAAGCAATGCTATTGTTGGGAAGAGTGGTCAACCAGGTACTGGCCCTATCCTTCAGAGAGAAGGGAAAGAGTCTGAGCCTAGTAGCCTCAGGTCCCAAACCAGTGATATTAAAAGTGGTGCACAAGGCCAAGAACTGGTCAATATGCTTGTAAGGGTCCTCCTTGCTAAGCCCATGGAAAGAGGGCAGCATCTGGATGATTGAAGTTTTTATTTCATAGTTCCCCTGAACATCAGGGAATTGAATGCTAAAAGGGGAGTTATAGTCATCCGGAGCATTCAACTCCTTGAGGGTTCTGGGTTGTTCTTCACCCATAATTGCTGTCACAAATTCACGTGGGGGCTCTCCTGTGGTATGCCTGTCTCTTCTAAGTCTCCTTCCCCTTTCTAACTCAGGGTTAAGAGGCTCTAAAGTAGGGCTGAGAGATCTCCTCCCTAGCATACACGCATGCCAACAGCAAGGAAAGCTTCTTGCAGGCACATTACAAAAGAATATCTGTACAATTAACAAATTTATCTAACTAGTTTATAGCTATTCAAAGGATACATTTAAAACTAACCTAGATACTGCTAGAAATTTTTTTAAGAAAGATAGACAGAGTTTTAATAGTCAGAGAGTTTGCAAATAGAGGTAGCTAAGCTCCAATTGCAGTCCAACTGTCCTTCACTGTTGCTGTCTAGATCTGTAAGAAAGGTTCAAAATTATGTCAACAGTATCAATTATTCACATTTGCAAAGAATACTAAGAATACAAAAACTAAGGGTCTACTAATAGATCATCTGTCCCCTGCAGCGGCGCCAAAAACTTGTTGGTGATTTCTCAGTCGGTGTGCTTGGTTTATTGGTTGGTGGTAAAAGTCATTTGAAAATTAAAGAAAGAGTAAAACAGGGGATGGAATCAGCACAACTAAGAAATCCTAGACCTGCAAGATACAAGGTCCATTGTAGCAAGTTTTGATAAGTAAGAGTTTGTCCCACAGGGAAAGGTGATCTACAGCTCCAAAGGAGCCATCTCTAGTAGTCCCTCCAGATCTGACTACAGATCTGACAGTCCTAAAAGGAGGGGAGTTTAAGGTCACTTATTCTAAGTATTCTAATGTCTAAACTACAGAAAGGGTTGAGAGGATGGATGGAGTGTGGAAAATAAATAAAAAGGGTGAGAAGTATGTTATTGAGCCCAGATCAGAGGAGTTTTGTAACTCAGATTCAGACCTGATGTTATAGAAATCCTGTCCAATGGCTACATTATCACCACTGAGGAGAAAGGATCCAACCCATCACTCTGCCATGATTCAACCCATAAGGTTATAACCTGTCCACTCAAATGGTCACAGACTATCCCATAGGGGAACCACAATCTAGGGATGGGTCTAAACATAACAAGTTAATCATTGCAGGCACTATTTCATCTAGGCTACCAACTCAAGAATCCATAGGAAACCTCAACCTCTAAAGCTCTATGTGTGGGGCTAAGGCTGTATAGGACCATGATAGCCCAGACACATAGAACCAGCAAGCGATTGAGTACAACCTTCGATCTAGCTGTCCATTGCTTGAGTGAGGCTACAATGGTCCAGTCACAAGCCTACAATCTCTATAACCAGATCAAATCCAACATCTGATGGCAGATCTATACAAATATAGGGGAGTCTGCCTCTGTACAATCCCCCACCAGGCTTCTACAAGCTCAGGTTGAAAGAAGAAGGATCCATCTTGGATCGGTGGATTAGAATCACCCTAAGGCTATAACCTGTCCACTTGAATGGTCACAGATTATCCTCCTCACGGAGCCCAAGACAAAACGAGAATATCGCTGCCACCACCATGGCCACAAGGTTACCAGCTCAGGCTCCCATGGGGATTTCAGATCTAGTGGCTCCTGTGGTGGGGCTAAGGCTGTATAGGACCATGATAGCCCAGACACATAGGTCACTTAGATCTGAATGGCCCTTAGAATCAGTCCTCCATTGCTTTGAATCACAGCCAGAGCAATGGCGGATCACAAGGCAGCAGCCTTGCACAGAGCATCTCACATTTAAACACGAATCCCACAAAGTACAGATCCTATTACAGAACTTCCATTAATCTAGTTCAAAATGCATACAAAGACATAGCCAGCAAGTGCTGGACTATGGAGAGAAGGAAAAAAGAAAAAGAAAACTACTTACAACTACGAAAAGAAAAAAAACAAAACAATCTCAGATCAAGTCTCCAAGAAATGAGATGTATTCTCAGCTATTCCAGGATGTAGAAAGAAAGGATGGTCTAAGCTCTTAAACCTAAGCTAAGTATGGGTATTTATAGCAGTGGTGTGGCGGTGCATTAGGGTTAGGAAACCCTAATTTTAACGATGCCACGTGGCCTAATGGTGATCCTTGGATGCCTCGGGGCGTGTGCATGAAGATTTGAGCTTGGGAGTGCGTGCCCTAATCGCTGGAAATTCCTAAAAAGTCCTCTGCTGAAATGATGGAAGTTTGAGGTTCAGAGCTTCGCTAGGTAGCCATTGTTTCCCAGACTTGTCGCATGGTAGCTTTTGCTCTTCACTAGGATGATTTGAAATTGAAACTTTAGCCATCGCGAGGTTGGCTTGGTTTGCTCTTCAGGCAATCGCGAGGTTGATCTTCGCGAGGACAGATTTGAATAGTGCGAGAACTTCGTGAGCACTTCTCTTCAGTGGACTTTGCGAGTTACCTCATGAGGCTTTAATGAGTTCTGAACTGTGTGAGGTTCCATGTCTTAACTGATCCTCGCGAGGCTGGCTTTGCCTTCGCAAGGATGCTCTCTTCTTGAATGGTGTGAGAACTGCGAAGGAGTTCTCTTCTGATAATTACATCCCACGGTGACTGCGCGATAGCTGCGCGAGGAGTCTTCTGAAGCTCTCTCTTCTAAGCCGTTCAGAGCGAACTGCGCGAGGTTGAGAGAGGTCTACTTTGAATTGCGTGAGATTGTGTGATGTGTTCTACTCTTGAGCTTCGCGAGAGCTGCACGAGTGTATGCTTCTGAAGCTCTTCAGTCAATCATCTATGCGAGAAGTTGTTGTAGAGTCTTGGGAAGCTTAGCTGGACTGCGTGAGGCTCATTTCAGGTCTAGATTCGGAGTCCATCCTCCTGAGGGACTTCTGGTGCCAAAACAGGCTCCTTAGCAGGATTCCTGGCCTTATTTCACTGTTGGTTATTACCTACATAAAACACTTTACAAGGTCTTATTAGGTGGCTATGGGTCTAATCAAAGGTTAAGTTAAGGGGTGAAAAGTGGTACTTTTCAGGTCTTAACAGTGCCCTCTGCTGCGATTTTGGTTTGGGTGGGTTCTTGTTGGGCACTCTCCTGTAGCCATCGAAGGTGTCTATTTTTAGCACTAAGCTGCAACATTTTCAATGTTCAGCTCCAATCTCGTAGTGTCCATTGCCGGACATTATCAGTCCGCCTCTCCTCACCGGCTAGAATCTGGTAGGGTTCGTCTTCCTCGGTGTCGTCGTGGTTCTCTAACATTCAGGAAATGAGGCGGGCATAGGGCATGTAATTTATTATTCTATTCTTGGGATACGTGCTTAGCATGTGATCATGGGCATGTATTATGCCCTGAAAAATCAGTTTGGGGGCATTAAACCAATGCTCCCTGTGTGTGGAGTATAGTGCTTGTAAAAGGGGTCCTCTCCGTTCTTACTCATGCTGAAGCGGGTAAAGGTTTTTCTGGAATATATCATCTAGTTGCCACATCTCAGGAGGCAATTGGGCTCGATGAATAGCGCCATTGACCACCAGTTGGTCATCAACAATTTTAGTGGCAATGACATGTATCGAAATGTCTTTGAGGTGGGGTTGGTATAGCCCCAAACTGTCATGAAAGTTCAAAGTACAACCTATGGTGTTGTCGACGTCGAGGACGTCAATGTGAAATGTGCGGTTGTCTATTTTTGTGGTGAGTTCTCTGACATGGTCACCGACTCTGACTTCCATGTTTTGTTAGAATAAGCGAACGAGTCACGGGTAATAGTGCGTGTGGAATGGTTGGAGTAAAACCTTGAGTTTTGCTCGGTGTATATAGTTAAGTGCACAGGCAGTAGTATCCTGGTCGGTAAACAGATCTTGGCTAAAAACCCATTCAGGTTCGAAGGTTTTGTTTGCCCACCATGCGGCGGGCTTCTCGAGGGCCAATTCTGGGGTCGGTTCCGAAACACTCTTCAACTTTTTTGAAGATTTAGGTTTTAAGGTCGAAGATTTAGAGGGCTTGGAGACCATTATCTTCTTTGAGGCCATTAATTTAAGAACAAGAAGAAGACTTTAAAGATTTTGAAACTAAAAGAGGGTTTCTAGGGCTTTACAACTCAAAATGGAGGTGAGTGTGTGAGTCAGGACCGAAATGCGAAGAGATGCTGCACGCTTTCTCGCATGAACTAAATGCCTATAGTTGCATCAAAATGAAATGTCCATAAAATAAATCTCTTCAAGTTAAACATAATTGTGTACATTGTTCATATATGGGGGTCTACGTGTAGTGGAAACATAGTTTCAATGGATAACACTAATATTAAGTCCTAATAATCTTAGGAAAACAGATTCTGGTATTGATCGCAAATCTCCGTTTCTTGCTCCCATGTTGCTTCCACGGTAGAATGGTTGCGCCATCGAATCAAAATGAGGGGAATAGTTTTAGTTCTTAAAATTTGCTCCTTACGATTCAACACCTCTACCGGTTCCTCTATCAGCGTCAAGTCATCTTGTACCTCAATAGGCTGGTAGTCTAGCATGTGTGACGTGTCTCTAACATACTTTCTTAGCATTGACACGTGGAAGATGCTGTAAATGTCTGACAGCTAGGGTGGTAGGGCAACACGATAGGCTACCTAGGCAAGGCAGCCTAGTACTTTGAAAGGGCCAATGTACCGTGGGATTAACTTCCCTAGCTTGCCAAACCTCATAATGCCCTTGGTCGGTGAGATCTTTATGAAGACGTGATATCCAACCGGTAAGGAATACGACTTTTAGAGCATTTTCACATTAAGCTGTTATATATAACATATGATTGCGTGCAAAGTCACCTGAAACTCCACATTTGATCTCTTAAGGTTGGCTTAACTCTTCTGACGGCTTTGTGTGACCTTTAAATGTTCCCGAATGAGTCGAGCGATCTCATCCGTGCTCTCAATGAGTTTTGGGCCTATGCAACTATGGGATTTTTTACGATCCCGTCACAGCGATGCTCGCCCTCTGAAAAATTCAGAGTCACCACCTGGAGCTTTTGGTGTCCCAGGAAACCTCAAATCAATATTAAATGCATCGAAGTGCGAAATATGACTCTAAGTTACTGGTCTACGCCAAAGGCTCTTGGGTAGGGGCGTCGGTTATTGATCGGGAAGGTGTTAGGCACTCGATTAACCCGCTCATAAGTGGTCTCTACTTATGGCCAAAAATAAAAGAGAAATAAAAGGAAAAGAGCACTTCCTCTTGTTCGAAGGCACTTTGATCCTAATTGTGCCCCTCTGTTCCTACCGAGATTTCGGTGGCATAACAACATAAATTTGAGGATAGAGCAAAAGCTAAGAAGGTAGAGGAATAGAGGGGAGAGCCTGAGCTCTTGGGCCCTTGTAGCACATTGTGGACCTTCACGTAGGTGCACTTGACGAGCTTCCGATAGCTTGAACAGTGGAAAAATGGGTTCTAACCTCTAAAGATTGATAGCTAAGGGATAGAGGAAGAAGGCTAGGGGGTAGCGGGGGTATCTCACTCCTAAACTTAGGGGTTTTTGGTGGAAGAGGGGTCTAAGGGGACTTTGTGAATTCTGAAATTTGTATGAGCAATGGGGCACAAAAGGGAGAAAGGTTCTCTCTTAGGAAAATTTTTCGAGCCCTTTGCAAGGGGGGTGCCTCTCTTTTTATAGGAAAAGGGAGGGTTAGGGGGTGCGTAGAGGCTAATTAGGGTTAGCAATTAGGTAATCCTAGCATCTAAGGTTTCCTAGGATTTCAATGGTTTAAAAATGTGTGAATTTAAGTTCAATGATAGATGATAGGGTGAGGTTTCAAATGACTAAAGGGTTGCAAATACGGTAAGCATGGGTGCAAAAGTCCTAATGAAACTCATCCTACACTTCGAGATGGTCAACAAGTCAAACCCCAAAAGTGAAATTCGAGCCAAAAACCCATAATTACTATAGCTAAACCTGGCGCATCTACTAGATGCACCAGTGTTAATCAGTGAAAAATGCCATTTTTCACCCTTTAACTCGACCTTTGATATACCTGTGAATAGACTAATAAGTGCTTATTGAGCATATTTTGTAGATAGCAGTTATAAGTAGTCATAGTGCAGAAATCCACCCTAAAGTGCTCCACAAGAAGGTCCATCTCTCACCACAGCTCTGACCCAACTATGGTACACAGAAGGGCCCCACACCAATGCCCACATGGGACAGGCAGGAACAGCAAAGTAGCGTTGAAGAAAGGAAAGACAGGCTGAAAACAACCCATCGATAGGTTATTGCAACCTATCGATAGGATCTGAAGGCTGAAAAAGGAAGAAATCGTGAAGATGGGGAGAATTCGATAGGATCCAGAACCTATCGTGCAGTCGGAAACAACAAGGGAGCATCCTATTGAATGATTGTCTGAGCTTGAAAAGAACTTATTGAAAAGTTTGAGAACCTATCGAAATCAATTGCGCAAGAGCTCAACCTGTCGAAAGGATCCTTCAACCTATCGAAAGCATCAAATGAAGGCTGCAGATGCTGAAGCTCTAATTACAGGATTCAACCTATCGGAACCTTTCGATAGGATCTTGAATCCTAGCGAAAGGACCAAAGTACTTGATTTCAACCTATCGAAAGCCTCTTCAACCTATCGAAATCGATCTAAACACTTCTCAGAAAAGTTGTTGTGCACACGCTGTGAGTTGGTGACCTGCTGTATGCAAACTGAGGCACCTTGGTGACCGGCATGAGGCTTCTAGAAGTGCCCTGGAAAACTCTAACTGACCCACGTGCTCTCCCCCAACACGAACGAACTAAAAGAGCCTTTCTAGAAGGGGAATAAAAGAGGGAATAACATAATCATTTTGGAAACTGGGATTGGCGGGAAAAACTAGATCTGAGGCTGAAGGAGAAAGCTATAAGAAGAGAGGAAGCCGTCTGAAAAAGGAATCAATTCTGAAAACCAGAGCTTGTAGCAAAATTCTCTAATTCTTTCCTTTAGCCCAACTATGGTTGGCTAATTTCTTGAGAGCAACAAAGGGTGAGGTCGAATCTGTAATTAGGGAGAGCTGAGAGTGTTATTGAGGGTTAGATGATGCACAGACTGCAAATCTGAGGACATTATATTGTATGGTCAGTTTAATTCAATGTAATATTGGTTTAATTGTTGTAATTAGATCTATAGTTCCTTTGGTTTCATTTGGTGCTGGATCGACTTTGTGTAGATGAGAATAGCTCACCCACTTAACTGGTAGACCTTTTAGATGCCATTTGATCTCCCTAGATTTGATGCTCCTGCAATTTCCTGTGTCTGTGGCCTGGTAATTACAACATTTGTAGTGGTTATAATTCTCTAATTGAAACCTTTGATTTGAAGGAAATCTCTAGGATGATCTGTGACCATTAAAGCGGATAGATCATAGCCTTAAAATCAATTCAAACCTTTGGTCTAAATTGGATTCTTCTACTTTAATCCTTTGATTTGGAGGAACTCTATAGGATGATCTGTGACCATTAAAGTGGACAGATCATACCCTTAAGATCAGTTCAAGCCTTTGGTTTAGAGTAGATTCTTCTACCTTGCAGCTGTGCCTATGGTCATATGAAGGATTGGTGTACTCTAAACTCTCTGTAACCCTAGCAACTCAATCTAATTGCAGCAAGACTAAACTCTAAGCTGCTTCTCCCCATTTTCTGTGTTTAATTCCCCCTCACTGTAAGATCTATACTCTGGATTTAATCCTAACATCCATTTCTGCAATCTTATTTATTTTTTGTAGTTTAATTTAGAAGTGACAACCCCTTAAACCTCTCCTCTTTCTTTTACTATTTTAGCATTAGGAAGGGTGCCAGATCTTCCACAGATTTAGAGATTTGCCTAATTTTCAACCACATTTCCCTGTGGACATACTCTTACTTTCTTTTAAAACTTGCTACAACAGGCCCTGAATACTTGCAGGATCGTGATTGTGTAAAGTAACCATACACCCTTTTCTTGATTTTAAACCCTTTTTAGACACAAGGCGGATCCCAACAAGTTTTTGAAACCGCTTTAGATCTGAGATTTGTAATTTTCATACATTTCCTTGTGGACATACCTACTTTCTTTTTAAAACTTGCTACAACAGAATACTTGTAGGACTATAAAGAGCTTGCCTTGTGTGTAATGTAGACCCTTTTACTGGTTGATTTTAAACCTTTTTAGACACAAGGCAGGATCCCAACAAGTTTTTGGGTGCCAGAGCTGCTTTAGATTTGGAGATTTGCCTAATTTTCAGCCACATTTCCCTATGGCCATACCCTTACTTTCTTTTAAAACTTGCTACAACAGGCCTTGGATACTTGTAGGACTGTGTGCGAGCCTGCCTTGGTGTGTGCTAACCATAAACCCTTTTACTGGTTGATTTTAAACCCCTTTTTAGACACAAGGCAGGATCCCAACAAGTTTTTGGTGCCACTGTCGGGGATCTGTGTGCTTAAAATTGGTAGATCTAAGTTTGTTTTTGTATAGATTATAAAATTTGCAATAGATTATTTAGTTTTTTACTAACTGTTGTTAACAATTTCTGTTATTTTGGAGTAGTTTTTGTTATTTTTAATAGATTGGAAGTTGTGTCTAAGGAGGAGCATTGTGCTAGAGGTTGTATTAAAGTTTGCATTCCTCTACTCCTTCCATTTTTCTGATCTGTAGATTTGTAGATTTGTGAATTAATTGTGTTGATTCCTGATTGTTGTGTTAAATTGGCTTTGCATTGTGTGTGCATTAAGATTGTGAGTGGTGTATGTTTGTAAGGAGAACTCTCAATCCTCAGATTGTTCCATTAAATCCAGAGGTCGAAAGACTCCTTAGGACTAAACAAATCTCACCCACATCTGCTGCACTTGGATTTGCTGAAATGGGTGAGCAACAGTAACCTAGAACCTTGAAGGAATTCAATGCACTAGGGGTTTACAATTCTCCCTTATGTATTCAATTACCTGCTGTTCAAGGGAACTATGAATTCAAGTCTTCCATAATCCAAATGCTACTCTCATTCCATGGCCTAACCAAAGAAGACCCATATAAACACATTGATGAATTTCTAGGACTGTGCACAACCTTCAATATTGTAGGTTTGGGGGAGGAAGCAACCAGGATAGGACTCTTTCCTTTTTCACTAACACACTTGGTTGTCAATGCTCCCACCTAACAGTATTCAGTCTTGGAGTGACCTTCAATGTTAGTTTTTGGCCAAGTTTTTCCCCATGTCCAAGACAAGACAGTTGAGGAAGGGCATTATCTCATTTGCTCAAGATCCTACTGAAGATTTTCACCAAGCTTGGGAGAGATTCAAAGAACACCTGAAGAAGTGTCCCCATCATCAAATCCCTGAATGGCAACTTGTCCAAAGTTTTTATCAAGAGATTGACTCTAAAAGCAGGGATATGGTGGATGCCTCTTGTGGTGGTACTTACCTCCATAAAACTGCTGAGGAGGCTTGGGAGTTATTTGACATTATCAATGAGAACTCCATGCAGAGAGAGACATTGTCCAGGGATTTGGACACTCCTAGATTGGTGAAAGAAAATACCACAAGAGAAAAATTGTATGAGGTAAGTGGACACAATGATTTGGAAAGGAAAGGGGACAGTTTGACTCAGAAATTTGATAAGCTCATGGGAGCAATGCAGTCACCCATGGCTGCTAAAGTGGAGGAGGCATGTATTATATGTCAGTCCCCCACTCACTCCCTTGAGGAATGCCCCTTAGCTGTTCAATTTTCAGACTTTGTGATGGAGCATGTGGCTGCCACCCAGTCTTTTGGGCAACAACCAACTGCTGGTTACCAATGGAGAAACCACCCCAACTTGAGGTGGAGACAAGATGGTTTTCAAAATCAGCAGCAATAGCCACAGCAGCCTATGCCTTACAAGAATGCTCAGCCATACCACCAAAATTACTTCCCAAGGCCTCAATACCAATAGCCTATGGCTCAGCCTGTGCAGCAATCTGCACCCCACCAGCTGCTAGATCATTTTCTTTTAAGGAATAAGTTCTGGCTTCATTACAGAACTTAAGACCCTTATCTCAAACTGTGCACTCTCATAGCCAAAGCATTAAAAAGATAGAAGACCATCATGGTCAGCTATCTAATGCTTTAGTCAAGAGAGAGGAAGGGAGGCTATCTAGCCAACCCATGGACAACTCAAGGAGACAATATGTGGTAGGTGAAATTTCCTCTTCCCATGAGGAGGCTAAATCTGCCATCACATTAAGAAGTGGAAGGTTGGTAGACAATCAAATAGGCTGTGGGCCTTTGAAAAATTCAGAAAAAGAAAAAGAGGTGGTCTTAGAAAAGGAACAACAGGAGCAACCCATGTTGAATAAGAAGGATAGTGATGATCCTCAAGAAAAAAAATAAAATAAAATAAAGAGATGATGAGTTGGCTAAGGCTACAAATGGGAGAGTAGTCCCACATTTGCCATTTCCTAAGGCAATGCAAGCACCTTCCCCTTTTGACAAAGGGCATGCCAAAATAGAGGAAATGATGGAAACCTTTAAGCAAGTGAAGATCAATCTATCTCTGCTTGATGCAATCAAGCAGGTTCCAGCCTATGCCAAGTTTTTAAAAGAACTCTGCACCCACAAAAGACAATCAAGGATACATTTGTCCAAGAAAGTCTTTTTAGTAGAAAAAGTAAAACAGATACTGACTATTGCAACTCCAACCAAACTCCAAGACCTTGGAGTTCCCACTATCTCCTGCATCATTGGGGATCATACCATTGAAAAACCCTTGTTAGATCTGGGAGCTAGTGTAAATTTGCTTCCATATTCAGTATATGAGAAGCTGGGATTAGGAGAGTTAAAGCCCACACATGTGGTCATACAACTAGCTGATAGATCTGAAAGGAAGCCTTTGGGGATCATTGCAGATGTCTTGGTTGGAGTTGACAAATTCTTTTATCCTGCTGATTTTTTGGTGCTGGACATGGAGCCTAGCAAGTGTGCTACTTCCATACCTGTGATCTTAGGCTGGCCCTTTTTGGCCACTGCAAATGCTTGCGTACAATGTAGATCAGGGATCATGGAAGCATCTTTTGGTAACATGAAAGTCAAGTTGAATGTCTATAATGCAGCTCACCAGCCCCACTTAGAGAATGATGACTATTTTTTCATTAATGTGTTGGATGAGTTTGTGCAAGAAAATCTACTTCAGAAGTTGAGGATGGAAGCATATTCACATGCAAGGATGTACAAAGACAAAACCAAGGCCCCTCATGACAAGCACATGCTGCGGAAAGAATTCAAACCAAGTACCAAGGTATAGTTATTCAATTCTAAATTGAAACTCTTTTCAGGCAAATTATAGTCCAAATGGGATGGGCCTTCCACAGCCTTACATGTTTCCCCATCTGGAGCTGTAGAAATCAAGGATCCTAGAGATGGTAGGGTTATGAAAGTCAATGGCCAAAGGTTAAAAATCATTGTTGAAAAAATCTGTGCGCCTGAGGAGACCATTGATCTTCAGGACCCTCCAATTTCTACCTGATTTCAGTGTGTATCATATGTACCACATTTTAGTTCTGTTTTAAATGATTACTTTCTATTTTGATGCTTTGTTCACAATAGAATTGCCATGTCAGCATTAGGTCATCATTTCAATCTTGTCAGCAATCCAGGGACCATGGAGTGTGTATATAATGAGAACAGTTTGAATGGAAGCATAGCAAAAGAGTTTGCTAGGTGCTGAGGCTAAGCACTGTACGAAAATGGAGTTTTTATGGGCATTTGGGACCTTTCTATAGGTCATTTGAGGATTTCGATAGGCTCTGAGACGTGTCGATAGGTGAAAACAGCTTTTTGATAGGTTCTAAAGGTGGAAAGAAGCTTTCGATAGGTTCTGGATACTTATCGGGAACCTATCGAAAGGATAAATCATGCGCTACATAGCAATACGTAACTGAACGAAGCACATCATCGAGTATTTTTATAGCATTCGACAGGACGCTTTGACCTATCGAAATCATCCAACTCATCCTATCGAAATCGATTTTTCCTCTATATATACCTATCGGTAGGTCACTTTCGCCCATTTCACACCTTTTGTAAAACCCTAGCTCTCTCTTCCTCATTTGCCACTGTCCTCTTTTCGCCAAATACTCTCAGGACTGTTTCTCATTCGATTTGCCATTCATCAAGATTATTCAGCCTACACAAAGGAGCATTTTGCACCTAATCTTTGGGAAATTGGAATTGTGCATCACGGGTTCTACAAAATCCTAACAGTTTTGGGGTGAGTTGTTCTCCTGCTTTCACTCTGTGATTTCTCTAGCTGTTTACTTTAGAGTATTCCTACAAATTGGTGAGTGAGCCTTAAGAAGCCAATTTTTGAGAGCAAAATGGCCGACTCTGAAGAAACCCTAGCTGACCTGTTTCGGCAACCAGCTTCTTCCATCCCAAACTCCTCCAAGAAATCAAAACCTACAACCAAACCACCTACCAAAAGGAAGCTCCCTAAGGGGACACCCAAAAAGGCTCTTAAAGCTAAAAAAGCCAAGTCTGTAGCAATTCAAGAACCTGCTACAGAAATACCCATGGAGAGATTTGCTCCGACTAGGGAAGCACCTTTAGCCAACCCTGACATTTTACCGGCGGTCGAACTTCCTGCTGCATTAACTACTCCTAATGAGTTTGTGAATAGGTTGAGCCTTGTCCCTGAGATAGATTTTGATCTGGCATACTTTGCCAACATAGAGGAGTGCTAGGGGACACTACTGTATCTGAAGGAGGGATTGTTACCCCTACTTACACCCTTGAAGGAGAATGTGTGCCCTAGGCTGGTTAAATTGTGGTACCAGAATTTGAAAAAGAAGGTGGTACCTGGGAAAGAGGCTGTGCTGGAAATTTCGATTGATGATTGGCAAATCACAGTGGACAACAAGGATATTTGGATGGCTTTGGGAGTTCCACATCAATTTAACTCCACTAGATCTGAGGAAGCATCCAAATGGGATACATTTAAAGAAATGGCTAAGGAGCTCACCAATGGAATTGTGGGCTCTGGTGAATCTTTGATGAGAAGAGACCTCCAACCCAGTCTCAGATTCATTGATGCTATTTTGAGGAAAAATGTCTATGTCACTGAGCACCTGCAGGAGAAAAGGCCCCCAGTTGTAGATGCCTTGTACTATTGTTCAAAAGGGTAATTTTTGAATGCACGTCAGTTGATTTTTAAGACAATGGTGGATATCAATGATAAAGTGCTTAAAAGACAAGCATTTGGTAAAGGAGGTGGGCTGCCTTTTAGCAGGCTCATTACATGCTTGCTCAAGGCTGGGAAATATGTAGTCAAAAGGAATGAGCCAATGGAGAAGTTGATCACAAAAGTATATGGGAAAAGGGAATGGTCCACCAGCCTAACGTTGTTTAAGAAGAGTAAGCCAGTTGAGATTGAGGAGGCTGAGGAGGTGCCCACTACCATGGCAGCAGATCTTCCTACTGAGATACCCTCATCCATCCCTTCACCTACCTTACCTGTCCCATCACCCACACCTACACCCACGTTGCTCTTTCCCTTTGTATCAGTCCCTCTTCCAACAGACCCCTCTCCTACCACCTTTGAACTAGTTTTACCTCCACCCACCACTCAGGTCTTCCAACCTGAAGTCCTTGAACCTCCTACATTATTAGAGCCTACCCCTACCCTGTCTTCTCCACCCGTTGACCAACCCATTTCTGACTTTCCCCCTCCCCAACCCCTTCTGCATACCCAGGGTTTGGACCAGTTCACCACTGCTGGGTTCACTGCCCTCATGACATCCATTATGGAGGATGTTGCTCATGAGTACACCCCACTCCCTAACTCCCCACACCCCACTCCTCCTCATTTTAACCATGCACCCTCCTCTCCTTTCCGTCCCATCCAAACACCTGTCCCCTCTACCCCCACCATGCGTAACACCTTCACCCAAATTCTCTCCCTCTTATAATCCATTCAAACTCAATTGACCACCAAAACCAACAACCAAGCCCTCATGGGCTCCGGCCTTCAATCCATTCAATCCACCCTTACTCCATCCTCTTCAGTTCCTCAACCCCCTCACAGTTCCCCTCTTTCCCCGATCCACTCACCTAGCCTTTTATCCCCTCCATCTTCACCCATAGTTCCACCCCCCACACCTGCTACCAGTCTGAGGAGGTAGCCCCTCCATTTTGCCCCATACCTATCCCATCCCCATCTTTTACCCCTTCCTCACCCCCAATAGTAGCCACTGAAGCTGCAATGTCACCTACCACCCAACCTCCCACTCTCCCTACACCTGTCTTCCAAAATGCCTCCACCCAAACTGATCCATGTGAGGAACTATTTTTCTCCATCCCCTCCTCTTCTTCCACTCCACCCCCTTCTTTGCCCATTATCCACAGGTCCCCCATCTACATACCCCCTTACCTCACCCTGCTGTATGCAATGAGGGACAACCCCTACATCCGTCGGGATATCCTGAGTGGTATGGCTGCCCTCCGAGCTTCCCTAGAAGTCTCCTATGAGGAGCGGATTGCTTTCATGGAATTGGAGCAAAGAATCCAGCTCTAGGAAATCTCTCAGGGGTGGAAGGAAATCCTAACTTGTTATGAGTCCAATAGACTTCTTGCTACAGCTCAGACTTGCATTGTAGAGTTTGAGAAAAAGAATGATGAGCTTCTCCAGAAAAAATTAGCCAACGCTCAGGAGATGCTCAAGGCCACAAAGGAACTTTCTGAGTTAGACCTACTTTATGCAGCGAAGAAAATAGATATTCTGGAGAGAAGAATTACTTCATTGACTTCTCAACTATTTCAACCTAACCCTCTTTCTACAGCTCCACCCCCCAACCCACCTGCCACTCAACCTACTCCGACCCCACCTGTAGATGTCCCCCCCTCTAGCCCAAGATCTTCCTACAGCTAAACCTTCCCCCCCACACCCTAAGAGGACTTATACAAAGTGAAAAGTTATTGCCAAGAGATCTATTTCCACTGCTTTTGCTCGCAGTAAAGGGAAGGAACCTGCTACCCAGTTTGAAGAGGTAGCAACCACCAAGCCCCCACCCACACATGACACCTCCTCCACCTTACTCACAAAGGAGGAAAGAAGGAAAGCTGTTGCTACCCTTGGTCTCAATCCTATTGACCTTTTTCCTTTTGATTCTGATTCTGATTCTGACTCTACTCCTTCTGCCAAGACACCTCGGAAACCTACTGCCCAGTGTAGGGAGGTTCCCAAGTAGTCCACCAAGAAGTCCCAACCAAAAAGAAAAGCTCCTTTATCAAAGGACGATTTGAAAATTTTGCAAGATTTATATGATTGGCCTGATGATGCTTGTAAATAAATGTAGTTTAGGCTTCTTTCTTTAACTGTTTTGTCCCTTGTACATATTTTTGCTGATTCAATAGTAATTTCTTTTTGTGTTATACCTTTCTTTTTGCTTATTTTCCCTTCTGTTTTGTATATTTTTGATATTTTTTCCTTGCTACCAAGCCCTCTCAACAGTGAGGACACTATGTGATTTAGGTTTGGGGGTATGGCAGGTGTGCCAATGAAATGAGTTATGCTAGTGCAGCTATGTTTTAAAAAAAAGTTTTTGAAAATAAAGTGATTTCCCACCTGATTTTTGGAAAAAGAGGAAATTAAAAACTTTTTAAAACTGAAATGAGTTGTAGTTTTAACATTTTTCATGAAGCAAATGCCAAGAATTTTCAGAAAATGGATGTGTAGTGAACCTGAAAATGAGAGAAAACTATAAGGATACACCCTAGTAATTTGATGGAAGGCCATATCCAGTGAGATTTGGGACTAAAAAAAACAAAAATTTGTTTGAAGAGTGTCTTGGTAATTTTTTCTGCTCTAAGGACTGATGGGATCTAATTTTAATCACTAGAAGTTAGGAAAATCCAAGTTGAAACAGCTAACAACATTCATGACATTGGAGACATGAAGTAAGGCCATCCCTTTGACAGTTTGAGCTTAAAATGTCCCACCTTTGAACTGCCCTTGATACACACCATTTAAGCCCTAAAAATCTTAGTTTTCTTTGATGAAAATCAGAAAATTTGAACCCAAAACCTTTTGACCTATTTCAGTTCACCCTCAATCTGAGAAATCAGGAAAAAGTAGGAGAAGTGAGGTTAGAGGAGCAAGGTTCGATGATTGGTTGAAAAAGAAGGAAACACATTTGGTGGTATTGTGGCATTCCAGCTTGTAAAAAAAAAAAAAAGAAATAAAAAATCAAAGAAAAAGAATGAGAAAGATAAGTCATTTCATTGAAAGATTGAAAAAAGGATTAGAAACTGATCACTTCAAATCCAAAAATTCAAGAAGTAGATGAAATTGTGCTGAAATGAAGGTGTTGTCTGGACCACCTCCTCACTTTTACCGATTTCTCAATTTTGAATCCTATTATACCCTTTATTCATTTACAAATTTCACCCATAAGCCACATTACAACCCAATAAAAAGACCTTACTAATCTGAGATAGATTGAGCTGTCATGTAGAGATGAGAATTTATTTAATCTATGGTGAAAAGAATTAGAAAATTTCAGGAGTTAGGGCAATGCCTATGCTCATGCTTGCAGTCCTATTTGAGGGCTGTAACTACTCTTGAGCTATGTGAAATGATGCACCTTTCTATTTTTGTTGTGAGTAAACAACCCAGGTAATATTTGGGTCTGAAATCAAAGTTGTTTGGGGTATTATCAAAAAAGAATTCTCAAATTAAAAGTGAGCTCTGCATCAATTTTTTGACACAATGCCTTGACATGAACTGACTGATAATGAAGGAACTACAGCAGAATTTCATGTTTTGAACTGGTGCTTTTTCTGCTGAAAGCCCTCTAAAATTGAATGGCAATGGTGTGGAATTTATTTTATTTACTTAAACTCTGTTTTAGCATGCTGCATGAGTATTAACTCCTTTTATTGGAAAGTTTGTGGGTACCTTCACTGAAAACCCTCAGGAGACTTCACTCCTCCATTAGGGATCACCTAGGGGTTTAAAGGCTTGATGCATATGCTAAATGCATCTGTGCTCCCTACAAAAGTGGCATTTTAGTTTTCTTATCTTTCCTTTGCTCAGGGATTAGCAAAGCTTAGGTTTGGGGGTGTGTTAATCAGTAAAAAATGCCATTTTTCACCCTTTAACCTGACCTTTGATAGACCTGTGAATAGACTAATAAGTGCTTGTCGAGCATGTTTTGTAGATAGCAGTAATAAGCAGTCATAGTGAAGAAATCCACCCTAAAGTGCTCCACAAGAAGGTCCATCTCTCACTACAGCTCTGACCTGACTATGGCACACAGAAGGGCCCCACACCAATGCCCACTTGGGGCAGGCAGCAACAGCAAAGCAGCATTGAAAAAAGGAAAGACAGGCTGAAAATAACCCGTTGATAGGTTATTTCAACCTATCGATAGGATCTGAAGGCTGAAAAAGGAAGAAATCGTGAAGATGGGGAGAATTCGATAGGATCCAGAACCTATCGTGCAGTCGGAAACAACAAGGGACCATCCTATCGAATGGTTGCCTGAGCTTGAAAAGAACTTATCGAAAAGTTTAAGAACCTATCGAAATCAATTGCGCAAGAGCCCAACCTGTCGAAAGGATCCTTCAACCTATCGAAAGCATCAAATGAAGGTTGCAGATGCTGAAGCTCTAATTGCAGGATTCAACCTATCGGAACCATTCGATAGGATCCTGAATCCTAGAGAAAGGACCAAAGTACTTGATTTCAACCTATCGAAAGCCTCTTCAACCTATCAAAATGGATCTAAACACTTCTCAGAAAAGCTGTTGTGCACATGCTACGAGTTGGTGACCTACTGCATGTAAACCAAGGCACCTTGGTGATAAGCACGAGGCTTCTAGAAGTGTCCTAGGAAACCCTAACCGACCCACGTGCTCTCCCCCAACGCGAACGAACTAAAAGAGCCTTCTAGAAGGGGAATAAAAGAGGGAATAACAGAATCATTCTAGAAGCTGGGATTTGCGAAAAAAACTAGATTTGAGGCTGAAGGAGAAATCTATAAGAAGAGAGGAAGCCGTCTGAAAAAGGGATCAATTCTAAAAACCAGAGCTTGTAGCAAAATTCTCTAATTCTTTCCTTTAGCCCAACTATGGTTGGCTAATTTCGTGAGATCAGCAAAGGGTGAGGTCGAATCTATAATTAGGGAGAGCTGACAGTGTTATTGAGGGTTAGATGATGTACAGACTACAAATCTGAGGACATTCCACTGTATGGTCAGTTAATTCAATGTAATGTTGGTTTAATTATTGTAATTAGATCTATAGTTCCTTTGGTTTCATTTGGTGCTCGATCAGCTTTGTGTAGATGAGAATAGCTCACCCACTTAATTGGTAGACCTCTTGGATGCCATTTGATCTTTCTAGATCTAATGCTCCTGCAATTTCTTGTGTCTGTGGCCTGGTAATTGCAGCATTTGTAGTGGTTATAATTCTCTAATTGAAACCTTTGATTTGAAGGAAATCCCTAGGATGATCTATGACCATTAAAGTGGACAGATCATAGCCTTAAGATCAATTCAAACCTTTGGTCTAAATTGGATTCTTCTACTTTAATCCTTTAATTTGGAGGAAGTTTATAGGATGATCTGTGGCCATTAAAGTGGAAAGATCATACCCTTAAGATCAGTTCAAGCCTTTGGTTTAGAGTAGATTCTTCTACCCTGCAGCTGTGCCTATGGCAAGATGAGGGATTGGTGTACTCTAAACTCTCTGTTACCCTAGCAGCTCAACCTAATTGCAGCAAGACCAAACTCCAAGCTGCCTCTCCCCATTTTCTGTGTTTAATTCCCCCTCACTGTAAGATCTGTACTCTGGATTTAATCCTAACATCCCTTTATGAAATCTTACTTGTTTTTTGTAGTTTAATTTAGAAGTGACAACCCCTTAAACCTCTCCTCTTTCTTTCCCTGTGGACATATTCTTACTTTCTTTTAAAACTTGCTACAACAGGCCTTGAATACTTGCAGGACTGTGTGCGAGCCTGCCTTGGTGTGTGCTAACCATATACCCTTTTACTGGTTGATTTTAAACCCCTTTTTAGACATAAGGTAGGATCCCAACAACTAGGCAAAAATACAGTTCCTGAAAGTTCAAAGCCCGGGAAGGGACCCACCTCTACTTGGTGCAACTATTAGTTGCGCCAAGTTCGAAGCCATTTCTAGGGAGAAATGGCTTGGTGTAAGTATTACTTGCGCCATATAGGCCTGAATCCTCGCGAGGTTCTCGCGAGGTTCAAGTGTTGCCCATTTTTATGCCCAAGCTTCAGATCGCCATAACTTTTGACGTATAGCTCGGATTGAGGTGACTCTTGGCTTATTGGAAAGCTAGAAACCTCTACTTTTCAATGGTATATGATTCAATCTTAGTAGGGGTTTTTGCCATCCCTGGTTCATCTCTCTCTAACCATTGCCCGGAAAGGTTAACTACGGGTTCATAGAGATTTCTAAGGTTTGGGATTGGTTTCTAAAGGTTCGAGGAGGGTTTTAAAGGATCTAGGGTGAGTCTCAAGGGTTCAGGGAATACTATCGGAAGCTTGAGGGTGCGCCTCTCTCGAAGTATGTCTTGATCGGACCTTGGGCCAAATTTGGGTGTTTACAAATGTCCCTCTTTAGTATCCGATCACTAATGATCGAATGCCAAAGACAAGAGACATCTGAAGAGTCCCAAGGCATTACTGACGGGTCCACTGTATTCAAAATGAACCTCAAACATCAGGTGAGTAACATGGTAAGTAAACGAAAGCCCTATATGTCAGGAAAAACATATGTTTCTCAAGGTTATTGGTTCCCAAGTGCTTAGCGACATTATTGGACATAACCGAGATAAAGTGAGTTGCAAAAGCCCAATATACTGGGAAAAATGTCCGCTTCTCGAGATGATTGAAGATGTTTGATGTTCAAGTTTCATTCTGAATCCAGCAGCTCTATAAGTAAGAGGGTGATTGACCCATACCTAAAGATAGGCGCGAAACGATTACGCAAAGGTTCACAGTTTGCATCCAATCCTCTGAGGCACTGATTGCCCCATTTGACTGGCCGTGGGTGCCCCTACGCAAAGCAGGGTTCGAGGTCTTTGGACGAACCCATCTTTTGGGAGCGAAATTGATTTACAATGACTACCCGAACAGAGCGAATTAACGTCGCAACGCTTTTTGGGAGTACATGTCGCTTTTTTGTTGAATTTTTTTTTGTTATTTTATGTGGGATTTTATATGGAACTTCTTTGTGATTTTTGTATTATTTCATGAATGAATTTTGTTTGTGATTTTATGTGGATTTTTGTATTATTTCATGTGAATTTTTCATGCAACTTTTTGTGATTTTATGTGGGTTTTTGTATTATTTCATGTGAATTTCCTTTTTGGTTTCATTGGGATTTTTGTGTGGAATTTTTTATGATTTTATGTAGATTTTTTTATGGAATTGTTTATGATTTTATGTGGATTTTTATATGGATTTTTATTGTTTGGGATTTTGAGCAAGCTCATCGATCCAGAACCGCTTACTTTAGCACAGCCGCCTGAGCAGGTCAAATGGAGATCGACGTGTCGTTTGGGGGCGTGTGCACCTTGGCGGGTCCAAGGAAGACCAGGCTTGATGCGTGCAACACACAAACCAAGCCAAAATGGGGGCTAGGAGTAGTCTGGCCAGAAAAATAGCCTGGCGCATCTATTAGTTGCACCAGGAAAAAAAGGGTGGCAAATTGGCTTGGCGCGTGTATTAGTTGCTCCAAGCAAGATCTGGGGAGGGGTTTTAAGCAAAAGGGGTCTTTTCTCCCTCTTTTTTAAAAATTTTCTCTCCCTCCCTTTCCAAATCGAAATAGGATTCCTTCCTAGGGTTCCCTTGGATCGATTCCAAGCGTGCTTCATTGTCGATGTTCGCTCGCGCTGATTAAACACCCGCTCTATGCCGGATCAAGGACCTAATTTCTTGAAGGTAATCATTGTTTAATCCTATTTTTCTTTGATTTTTCTTAAAATCTTTATGATTCTTGCTTTCCTAGATGATAAGTGAATGATATTTCTTGGAAGAGTGATTATCTATGATTGGTTAGATCCTATTCCATGTGAATGATGCCCTATTTTTTTTCTTGTTTCTTTTTATTGGTCTTTCTTGAGTATTTTATTATTAGGGCATATATATATTTTTTTGGATCTAAGTGTGGGCATATCTCTCTTCTCTCTTTTTTGAAGAAGACTCTCTTTTTTTGTTTGTTTTTATTTTTTGGTCATAAAAGAGAGATTTTGTTTCTTTATTTTTGCACTTAAAGAAAAGAATTTTTGTTTTTGCATAAAGAGGATGTATATATTTTTTTTGTTTTTGTTTTTACATATATAAAGAGGATTTTTTTTTTTTTTTTTTTTTTTTGCATATAAATAAGAGAGATTTTTTGTTTTTATTTTGCATACATAAAGAGGACTTTTTTTTTTTTTTGGCCTACATAAAGAGGATTTATTTTGTTTTTTTTTGTTTTTGCATACACAAAGAGGTTTTTTTTTTTTTTTTGCACACATAAAGAGGATTTTTTTTTGTTTGTTTTTGTTTTTACATACACAAAGAGGATTTTTTTTTGTTTTTTGCATATATAAAGAGGATTTTTTGTTTTTTTTTTTTGGTATATATAAAGAGGATTGAGATTGGTAGGCATATAAGGGTAATAGTAAAAATAAGAGCATACTTACCTTCCCTTGGCCTGTAGCACAATGATTTCTTGCTATTGATTTACCTTGATATTGTTTCTCATACTTGGCCCAGAATGTCGAGTGAGGAAGAGCACGCACAAGATGAAGAGCAAGAAGAGGTGCCGGAAGTGATCTATGGCTCCCGGGAGGAACAAATTTTTGTGGTGCAACGCACTTCCCGTACTTGGTTCGAAATTCAAGGAGAAGCCATCCGTACCGGTCTCCTTCACCTTCAATATACCCATATCCCTAATGTCGGGATTGTCGGGAAGGTAAATAAATGAGCTTTGTTGTTCTTCCTTGTGAGATTTTGTAATATTTTTAGGATCTGATACACCCTTTTATTTGGATGCAGGACTTGCCTCCCATCACCTTCCGAGGAGGCTGGCTGGACCTTTAGCGCTTCTATCTCTACCTCCCTCCGATCATGAGGTTCTTTTTGCACAGGCCGGTTTTGGGGACTTCCTCTCGTGCCTTGCCATGCGGGCCGACTCGGCCTATCTGAGGGCCCTGATTGAGTGCTTCTGTCCAGAGACGATGATATTTCACATGGCAATGGTGGACATGACCTTGACCCCCATTAGTTGGTCGATGACAACAGGGATTCAGATAGGAGGGCTCCCGGTGGCTATCTTTCGCGTACCTAGTTGGGATGAGATAATTCAACTAATCAGAGCTTACCCCACCTCCGAGCATCTGCATGGCGCTGAGGTTAAGATGTCATGGTTGGACAACCTATTTGGGGAGGATGAGTTGGTAGATCTGGGGCAACCGGATGCGGACATCCTTCTTGAGCCCGAGCGTGCCCTGTAGTTGGCTCGTATCTCACTCCTCTTCCTGCTGGGTAAGACCCTCTTTTTGAATGTTAGTGGTGGGCGAGTCTCACTGTCCCTGCTAAGTCTTCTGGGCAACTGGGACGACATTCATAGATACGACTGGGGTGGGGCTAGATATACCATTCTGATGTCTAGCCTAGCCCGAGCCTCATTGGGTCACTTGGTTTCTGTTGTTGGCTTCTGACCGGCAATTGAGGTAACCACTGATCCCTTTTTTACTTTACCTGGTTTGCTGATTAGTCATTCGTCCTGTTTCTGACACATCCTTTTTGTATATGACACATCTTTTCTGTATACTGTTCTTTTCAGATTTGGGGCTATATGCATTTCTAGCCTGGGTGCCCCCTCCTGTATTCTGACGTATACACATACCCACTCATGAACAATTGGAACATGCACCGCCGCAGGGACATTGGTATGAAGCACCTAGAGATGGCACTGAGGTCCCAATTCGACTTGCTGATCTCGAAGCAAGTATGGCTATTCCTTTCTCTTTCTCAGCACCTCCTTTTATGCTAGCTATTTTGGCTAATAGGATGCATTTTTGCTTGGGCAGGTCATTTACGATCCTTATGTTGGCTCCCCCTTTTGGGATCAAGCAGCTGTGGGTCTGTCCTGCCACTTCATTGACCATCGCGTCGTCTTCTTTTATGGGGATTGAGTCAGGGCCTACTACCTGGGAGAGCGAGTGGTCCATCAATATCGAGACCACTCCGCCATACTGTAAGCTCCTCCCATGGATGTTATGATACCTGTGGGTACAATCGACGATCTCACTGCCAGATTTCTTCATCACGGGATTCCTATCGGCGATCTCCTCAAGTCGGGGAGCTACCAGTTGTGGTATGAGTCCTTACCATACCGGTCCATCCTGCCATGTTTCGTCCTTGGTGCCAACGTCCTGGCCTTTGGTGGCCCGTGACCCCAGGTGATTCTTCTTTCTCTTTAGGCTAGTTTCTAATTGGCTTAGCTTTCACCTCTTGTTTTGACTGGTTGACACCCTACTCTCTCTCTTACAGTTCTACCAGCGAGGCTATTTGGATGATGATGATGATGAGACGGAGGCAGGTATACCTGAGGCTGTGAGAGCTGGTCCTTCCGATCCCTTTGGCACGGGTGCTTCAAGTAGTTCGCTTGGTGAGGTCCAGGGACCTTTAGGCACCTCGATGATGCTTTTCTAATGGGTTTATGTATGATTATAGAGGAGTGGGCTCGCATCTCTGCTGAAGCGATCCGGGTTCCCCCTCCTGAGTTGGTTCCTGGAGTAAGCCTTTCCTTTTCTATACGTTTGCCCTTTTTAGAGATATGCCTGTATCAGCGCCTGTGTAACTGATGTCTTTCCCTTTGGTGTACAGGACTACGAAGTGGCCATGAATCAAGCAGAATATTACTGCAACATCATCGACTTCTGAGAAGTTGAAGTGGTGAGGGTCATACTGCTTGGTTTCTCATCATTGCTTTGCCATCATCATCTTTCAATTGATCCTAATCAATGATCTTAGGTATGACCTGCAACGCACTTGTGAAAAGGAATCACGCTCATTGCTCAGCCGGCTTTCTCAAGTGTGGGCCCGAGTGGGGGATGTCCAGACCTACCAGAGTTCTTCGCGTCGGCGCAAGAAGTCCAGGGGTGCTGCCAGAGATTAGGCCCATCTTTAGGGTTTTCGAATGAAGACTTTCTGGGACATGTTTATTTATGGATTTTGGGAACATGTAAGGGATGACATGATTCTGTGTGTTACTTTGGATGGTTTTCTCAGCTTTTCAGATGAATGTTAGTGCCTTTTCCTTTAATTGCATGCTCTATCTCTCCTCTGCTTGCTTTAGTGTGTCAAATTGCCTACAGGATGAGTTTGATTTTACAAAAAGGGATGGCCTCTGGGGCCACATACTCTGTTAACATTCGGCCCTTATTTCCACACCTGTGCGGGTCTTTCCTGCACGAAGATTTATATAAGTTAGATGTGACCAAAAAATTGAAATTTGCCTTTGTAAGTGTGCTTTTTCAGGTAAAAGGCAGTACATAAATGCAAGCAAGCTGGCCTGGGGACCAGCAAAACAACTCCCTCAATCCTTAGTCATTTTTTTCTTGCTTGTGGAGGGGGGATTTGTGTGGCACAACTATTACATGCGCCAGGCCAATTCTGGGGAAAAGTGGCTTGGCGCATCTAATAGATGCACCAGGCCAAACCTGGGGAGAGTGGGGCCTTTATAGCCCGAGGCTGCACTATTTTCCTCCTCTTTTGGCTCAGGTATGGTATTTTTTGCTACCTTTTTTTGCTTTGTTTCTCAAGGGTGGGTCCATCGTCCTACATTGCATTTGTATCCTTGGAACATTCTTTGTATGTCAATGGACCCACTTTCCGACCTCGCCTCTGATGGGGGGCTCGGGACAACTATACTTCCCTCTTTGGGCCCGGGGCCCAGTTTTCTAAAAAAGTGGCTTGAGAGCTTGAATGAGGGTGAGCTCGTGAGTTTGGATCGGCTTGGATTAGTCTGACTCTCATCTTTCATTGAGGTCCCTCCGCTTTAGGATTTTATACATGCCGCGGCCTCCTCTTGGGAAGTGGATACCCATGTTCTTCATTTGGGGAGTCTTGAATTGACCCCTACACTGGAAGAGCTCTCCAATTTGTTAGGTCTGAAGTTGCATAGAGGCCTTGCCAGAGTAACACCGAAACTAGGGTATGCTAAAGCCGTTCACATGACTTTAGGCTTGAAAAAATATGATTATGAGAAAAGTCTCATTGGTGGGCCCACTAGGTATTCGGTAAAATTCCTAAGAGAACTTTTTAGCGACGAAAGCCTGCGGAAGTTGCCAATCAGAAATGCTTATAACATGAAGGCCTTTTCTCTCGGTCTTATCTCTAAGGTTCTCTTTTATACGGGGGGTGAGAGCTTCTCATTGGCACTCTACGACATTTTGGCAGAATTGGAGGAAGGTCACTCTGTGATGCATCTAGTCCTGGCGAAGCTCTATCGCTGCCTTGATGCCTTTACTCTGGGCAGGGTGAAGTGCCTCAGGGGATGTCCGCTTCTACTCTAGGTTTGGCTAGGGGAGCACCTTGCCATTTTGGGGCCCGTGCCTCGCTTTTATGCTGCTCGTGGTGAGGTGGCCCGCTGCTTTTTGGGCAGATGCCACATGTTGCCCTAGGGTAATTTCCAAGGATTAAAGCTTTTGCTGGCAGATGCTGAGTTGTTATGGAGTCTCCCTTGGTTAGACCAGACTTTCTCGGTGGTCCGCTCTAGAGATCATGAGGGCATCACTCTCCTCGGCCTGAATGGCAGTACCTACTACTTCCCATTTCGGGTGTTGCGTTAGTTTGGTTGCTCTCAACAGGTGCCTTGTGCGGATAAACCTCCCCTATGAGACCTAATCTTTTCTCAGGGGTCTTCTGGGGACATGGATAGGATAGATGCTCTCTGGGAGATGCGTCAGTCGACGCTCATGTGTGACTTGGAGCAAGGGAGCTCGGTTTTGTCCTCCCTTGAGTACGAGGCCTAGCTATTATCCGAGAAGTCTTCTACTGGTCACTTGGATCAAGCAGAAAGTAGTGATGTAGGGGGACCCTGGCCAAAGAAGACGTCGGTGCTTTAGGCTCGCATTGAGTTGTTAGTGGATGAGAAAAGAGTTCTGCACGAGTATTCAAAGAAGCAAGAGGTTAGAGCAGAAATAGTAGAAGCCAGAGCAGACACGGCTGAGTGTGAGGTCCTTCATCTGGAAGGTGCCTGAGGTGACGCTCATGGGGCTACTGATGCTTCTCGGAAGAGGTATAGGAGTCTTCATGGTTGCTGGATGACCGAGCGACACACTCAGGAGGATGTTCTACTTGCAGAGATTCGTGCTTCAAAGCATGAGTTGGGTCACTGATGTCGTCCTACACACATCCTTTTACACAGATCAAAACATAGAAAGGGGCATAAGAAATCCCTATGCAGATATATTTTTTGGTGTACATATTTTCCTTATGTTTTTGTTATTTTTCTTCTTTTGTGAAAAGAAAAGGAAGAAAGGAGCTAGACATCACACATATTATTTTTTGAGATGTGGTGTAAGCAAAGATATGAGTTTGTGAATGGAAAAGGAAAATCTATTATCTTACAAAAAGTATTATTTCTCCTTTATTTAATTGATGGGTTTTTGAGATGTGTAGTGTGGGCAACATCAGATGGGAAAGAGAAATCTACTATTTTTTTCAACAGTAGCCTTTCCGATCATCAATTCAATCATCTCGGAGTGGGGCGTGCACAATGCTAGCCTAAATATAGGAAAGGGAAAATTATTATTTTTGGGCTTTTTATTTTTTCTGTTGTTATTTTTTTTGTGCCTTAAACATAAGGGGGGGCAAACAAGTACCAATTTGAGCATAGTCGAACCCCTTCACATGGTTGGATCTGGATAAGGCTCAGCAGTTTTGCCAAGTCGAAACATCTATCCCTTCAAATCAACCTTTCTCCTTACCCTGGGTCATACGTTTGACGACGTAATCTCGAAGACATACTTGGTCGGGACTCGAATGGTGTTAACATGAGCGGCCCGGTCGGGAGTAGGATAGCACGGGTAGGTGACCGAAGGATTCCTTCTTTTTCTTTTTCTTTCTTATTTTTTTTTTCAACTTCTAACTCACAACGCCCAAAGTGGGTTTTCGTCATGCCTGTTACTTCCCTCTTTTTACCCGTAGCGCCCTCTCGGGTTTTCACTACGTCCATGGGTTTGAATTTTTACCCCCGGCGCCCTTTCGAGTTTTCACCTGGTCCGCACAAACTCACTCTTTTTACCTGTAGCGCCCTTTCGAGTTTTCACTACGTCTATCTTGCTTTGAGCTTATTTATTTTTATTTATTTATCTTTTCTTTTTTTCTTTTTATTTTATTTTTCAAAAGCCACGACATGGACGTCGATTCTGTCATAGCCGGCTGGATGGGGTTCTCGTTGTCTCCCAGCTTGTCTCGTGCTGACTCGGCTAATACTTTAACTGCTCGCAGACCTTAAAGAGGGACTTTCCTTGGGATGTATTATGGCCATGGGTAAGGTTAGGATTTTAAAGGTATCTGAGTTAAAAGGGTTTCTTTGACTGGGTTCTAGTTGCCATAATACGCTTCTTCCTTGGGGGACCATGACTATACATGCCCCACTTCTTCTTTCCTATATTTTTTACTTTTTTTGGATAATCTTTTTTGGGGGTTTTACTTTTCTGATTATTTTCTAGATTTTGATAGTAACTCTTTTTCTTCTTTTTTTTTCCTTTTTGGTAGGTATATCTACACACATTTTTTTCTCTTTCGGAGGGGTTATGAAGGGAAGGCTCATGGCTCAAATTGGGTAGCAAAGGGTATGAGTGTTCAAGGATACTTTTTGGCTAATTGGCTTTTGAAATGATGGCCTCTTTTACTGGGTCTTTGAGAAGTCACGTATCCGTTTTATCAATACTTACCTTGCCGAGGGAAACTACAAGTAAAACCGTCGGACGTACCCAACATTGATGGCCTCAGGAAAGTGATCTCCGTCCATGGTGGCGAGGTGGATGGCGTATCCCAGGAGTACTTCTTGAATGATGTAAGGTCCTTCCAAGTTAGGCTTGAATTTCTCTCTCGAATCGGCGTGGAGGGATGGGAAGATCTTCTTGAGTACTGTGTCTCCTACCTTCAGATCTCAACCGCGAACACGTTTGTTGTATGCGCGTGTGATTCGACCTTGATAAACTTGGGTATGGCCCAAGGCCAGGAGCCTTTTCTCGTCCAGCAGGTTCAACTGCTTAAAGCAAGATCTCTCTCTCTCAGCTTCAGATAAGCCCGATTCCATGAGGATACGGAGTAAGGGCACCTCTACTTCTACTGGTAAGACGGCCTCAGTTCCATACACAAGGGAGAATAGTGTTGCCCCTTTAGCGGTACGGATAGACGTTCTATAGGCCCATAATGCAAATGGCAACATCTCGCTCCAATATCGACAGGTGATGACCATTTTCTCAAGGATGCAGACGACTGTCTTGTTAGCATCTTCTACGGCTCCATTGGTTTTTGGTCGGTAGGGTGACGCGTGATGGTGCTTGATCTTATATTGCTTGCAAAAGTCTGTGATGATGCCCTTGGGTATGCCAAATCAGCAGACAATATCACTCTTAATGAATTTCTCGACGTGCTGGGCCATGATGTTGGCGTAAGGCACTGCCTCTACCCATTTGGTGAAATATTCAATGGCGATGAGGGTGAACAGATGTCAGTTTGAGGCTTTTGGATTGATCATTCCGACGACGTCGAGGCCCCAGGTGGCGAAGGGCCATGGAGTGGCCATGCTATGTAGATCTATAGCCGGAGCATGTATCAGGCTGGAGTGTTCTTGGCATTTGTAGCACTTCTGAACGTGCCTGCAACAGTCAATTTCCATAGTGGTCCAGAAGTATCCTTGCCATAGGATCTTCTTAGCAAGCATGTGCCCACTGACGTGAGCACCGCATACTCCCTCGTGGATTTCCTTCATAATGATGGCTGCCTCTCTCTCAGTAAGGCATCGAAGCAGGATGTTGTTATACAATGGCTTGTAAAGGCACTATCCACAGATGACATAGTTTACTGCCAAATGTTGGATGGTCCGCTTGTCCATCTTGGACGTATCCTTAGGGAAAGTTTGTGTCTCAAGGAAGTTCTTAATATTTTAGAACCATGGTGGCTCATCATCTAAGTTTGTAGGTTCCTCAATCTGTAGGTAGAAGGCCGGCTCATTCCTCTGCTCAATTATAATTGGCTTCATCTTGACACCATACGGGATCTCTGTCATTGATGTCAAAGTTGCTAACGCATCGGCAAAGCGATTCCTTATTCGTGGGACGTATGAGAATGTGACATCTTCGTAATACGCTATCAGATCTTCAAGGTACTCATGGTAGGGGATCAATTTCTCGTCTTTTGTCTTCCAATAGTCGTTTGTCTGGCAAATGATCAATTGTGAATCGCCAAACACCCTGAGGTGGGTTACCTTTAGGTTCAATGCCATTGTCCTGCTGCACAAGCTTCATACTCGGCCATGTTTTTGTGCATGGGAAGTTGAGCTTGATGGAAACTGGTACGTGTGACCCCCTTGGCAAGATTAGGATAGTGCCAACTCCTTGACCTTTAGCATTTGCTGCCCCATCAAAATGCATCACCTAGGGTTCCTCTGTCTCCACCGTATCGTCCTTTGTCATAAATAAGATGTCTTCATCCGAGAACTCAGTTCTTAAGGACTCATAGTCAGGTAAAGGATTCTCGGCAAGATGATCAGCAAGTGCTTGCCCCTTGATTGACTTCTGAGTTACATACGTGATATCGAACTTGAATAGTAGGAGCTGTAAGCGTGCAGTCTACCCAGTGAGAGCCAGCTTTTTGAATAGGTACATCAAGGATCCATTTAGGTTAAAAGTAGGGCGGCCTGGGATAGCAAGTAGTGGTGAAGCCTCTGTGTAGTCCATACAAGGCCAGACATGCTTTCTCCATATGAGAATAGCATGCCTCGTAGTCAGTAAATTTCTTACTCAGGTAGTAGATGGCTTGCTCTCGTCTTCCTGTCTCATCATGCTGTCGTAGGACACATCCCATCGAAACTTTCGTCGTGGAGAGATACATTAAGAGTGGTCTCCCCGGCTCGGGTGGTACTAAAATTGGTTGGTTGAGAAGGTAGCCCTTGATCTTATTGAAAGTAGCTTGACAGTCATCTTTCCATTCAATGGGAGAATATTTTCTTAGCAGCTTGAAGATCAGTGTGCAGATAGGAGTGAGCTGTGTAATGAACTAACTGATATATTGTATCCAAGAACCCTCTGACCCCTTTCTCAGTAGACGGTGGTGGCATTTTTGTGATAGCTTTCGCCTTGATCAGATCAACTTTGATACCTCTCCTGCTGACGATGAAGCTCAACAACTTTCCTGACATGGCACCAAATGCGCATTTCTGAGGATTCAGACACAACCTATATTTTCTCAGCCTCTCAAAAAGCTTTTGGAGGTTTATCAAATGGTCATTTATCTCTGGTGACTTGCTGAGCATGTCGTTGATATATACTTCAATTTCTTGGTGCATCATGTCGTGGAACAGTACAGTCATGGCTCTCTAGTACGTCACGCCAGCATTCTTTAGGCCAAATGACATGAACCTATAGAAGAAAGTTTCCCAGAGAGTGATGAACACTGTCTTCTCTAGATCAACCTCTGCCATTTTGATTTGATTATATCCGTAGAATCAATCTATGAATGATAACATCCCGTGCTTAGTAGTGTTATTGACCAAGATGTTGATGTGTAGTAATGAGAAATCGTCTTTCAAGCTTGCCCTGCTCAAATTTTGGAAATCAATGCACATACGGACCTTTCCATCATTCTCTGGTATTGGGATGATGTTGGCTAACCATTGGGGGTACTTGGAGACAATGAGAAATCTCGCGTCATACTGTTTGATGACCTCATCCTTAACTTTCAGCATCCACTCGGGTCGGAGTCATCTCAACTTTTGCTTGACCGGCTTGATATCTGGGTAAAGTGGCAACTCATGCTCGACCAAATTAGTGTCCAAACCAGGCATGTCCTCGTATGACCATGCGAAGACGTCTTGATATGATCGAAGGAAATTGATCATGCTTTTTCTTTCCTCGGGAGACAACGATGTTTCGATCTTAGTTATTTTTGGAACCTCCTTGGTCCCTAAATTAACATCTTCTGTTTCCTCAACAATAGGGGTAGGACCATGCTCAAAGTCGGCAAACCGTTCTAGGAGTTCATTGGGAAGCTCCTCAATAAGGATCTCCTCGTCCAGACTCGTGACTCCTACCTCTTCTTGTATTTCTATAGGGAAGGTCGGTTTCACGTGGGACAGGCTTTTTGATTAAGGCATCATTTTCTTTGATTTTATTTAGAATTTTGAAAGATAATATTTTTGGGTTTTATAATTTTTCTATGTTTTCGGGATTTTTGTTTTCTTTGGAAACGGGCCCTTGGCAAAGCGAGTCCCTATATATACACGGTATTACCTTTCAAGGGCTTGTCTCACTTTTTATAGGTTATTTTTTTTGGAAAACGAGTGCCAAAATTCAGGCCACTCGCTACAATTTGGGGCATGGACGTTGTTAAGACCTGAAAAGTACCACTTTTTACCCCTTAACTTAGCCTCTGTTAGACCTTTAGCTATCTAATAAACTTGTGTTAAGTCATTTCTGTAGGTAATAAACAACAACTACAATAAAGCCTGAACCCTATTAAGGAGCCTATTTTTGCCTCAGAAGTCTCCCAGAAAATTGGAAGACAGAGAGCCTGACTGCATGAAGGCTGAGCACAACAACAGCAAAGAAGGAAATGAGCCTCGCACAGCTGTCGCAAGGTTCACATGACTCAGAAAGCTTGCCTCGCGCAATCCTTGCGAGTTTCCCAAGACTTCATACCAATTGTTCGCGCTGTCTCACACAGCTCAGTGAAAGAAGAGCTTCATAATCATGTCTCGTGCAGCTCCCGCGAAGCTCAAATATAAATACTCGCACAGCTCTCAAACCTAACATAGTTCACTCAGATCAGCTGAGGAGAGAGAGAGTTCCAGGTATTCCTGCGTGCAGCTGTCCCGCAGTGACCGCGGGATGCAAGCCTTCAGGAACACCTCTCGTGCAGTTCAAAAACCAATGCACATTACGTCCTCGCGAAGATCAACTGGTAAATAAAATGCTTGCACAGTTCTCGCGCCATTCAGAAGGAAAGTGCAATCTCGTGAAGACCAGAGCAATCCAGCGAGGATTCAATGCTCTATCGCGCGACTGTTTCAGCTACAACTAAGACAATCCTGCGACGGTCGTGCTACCACGCGACAGTCTTGGAAACTAGTGCTACTTGGCGAGGCTCTGAACTCCAACTCTCCCTCACATCTGCAAAGGACATTCTAGGAACTTCAAGCAATTAGGGCACGCATTCCAATGCTCCAATTTCTATGTGCGCGCCTCGAGGCATCCAAGGAATAATATCAGGCCATGTGGCATCATTAAGATTAGGGTTTCCTTTTACCTAATGCACTGCCAAGCTGACTGCTATATAAACCTAAGCCTGATTTAGGTTTAGGGAGCTTTGATTTCTTCTTAGAATAGAACTGAGTTTTTCTTCTTCTGGAATCAGCTGTAGATCTCCAATAAGTTTAGGTTAGGTTTAGGTAGTTTCTTTTTATCTTTTTCTTCTCTCCATAGTCCAGCATTTGCTGGCTATGCCTTTGTATGATTATTTGGAATAGATTAATGGAGTTTTATAATAGGGTATTTTACATTTATGGGATTTCTATTTGTGAGTTGTTCTGTACAAGGCTGCTACCTTGAGATCCTCCATTGCTAGGATGCATTGCAAGCAATGGAGGACTGATTTTATGGTTTACTCAGATCCAAGTGACCTGTGTGTCTGGGCTAACATGCTCCCATACAGGTCTAGCCCCACCACAGGACCCACTAGATCTGAAATCCTCATGGGAGCAATGAGCTTTTGTACCCTTGTGAACATGGTGGTGGCAGCAATGTTTCTTGTTCTATCTTGAGTTTTGTGAGGAGGATAGCCTCTGGGATAATCTGTTACCATTCAAGTGGACAGGCTATAGCCTTAGGGTGAAGCCAATCCACAGACTCAAGACGGATTGTTCTTCTCTGCACTTGTGCTTGTAGCCCTGTGAGAGATTGTGCAGAGACAAACTCCCCTGTATGTGTATAGACCCGCCATCAGATGGCAGATCTGGTTTGGTTATAGAGATTGTAGGCTTGCGACTGGACCACTGTAGTCTCTCTAAAGCAGTGGACAGTTGGATCTAAGGTTGCGTTCAAACTCTTGCTGGTTCTGTGTGTCTGGGCTAACATGCTCCCATACAGGCCTAGCCCCACACATAGCACTTTAGAGGTTGAGGTTCCCTATGGATTCTTGTGCTTGTAGCCTGGATGAAGTAGTGCCTACAATGATAAACTCGTTCTGGCCCATCTCTGGACTGTGGTTCCCCAATTGGATAGTCTGTGACCATTTAAGTGGACATGTTATAGCCATAAAGGGATTGGATCATGGCACAGAGATGAGTGGGATTCTCTCTCCTCAGTGGTGATAATGTAGCCATTGGACAGGATTCCTATAGCAGCAGATCTGAATCTGAGTTATGAAACTCCTCAGATCTGAACCTAATAGCATACTTCTCACCCTTTTATATTTATTTTCTCACTCCATCCCCTTTCCTAACCCTTTCTATAGTTTAGACATTAGGATACCTTAGAATTTAGATTTTAGTGACCCTAAATCCCCTTCCATTTAGGATTGCTAGATCTGTAGACAGATCTGGAGAGCCTACTAAAGAAGGCTCCCTTGGAGCCTAAGATCAACTTCCCCGTGGGACAAACTCTTACTTATCAAAACTTGCTACAACAGGCCCTGTATCTTGCAGGACTGCATATATTTTAGGCTTGCTGCTCCATAATTCTCACTCTATCTTTC
This sequence comes from Chloranthus sessilifolius, assembly GCA_021018995.1. Lineage (NCBI taxonomy): Eukaryota > Viridiplantae > Streptophyta > Magnoliopsida > Chloranthales > Chloranthaceae > Chloranthus > Chloranthus sessilifolius. The sequence goes on along the minus strand of CM037587.1, from coordinate 29,580,590 downwards.
ATTCATTTTTATTCATCCCAATCTTTCCACTGTCTTCAATAAAGCTAGTAGCAAGCACTCTAAAATCGCTCAACAAGTTTTTGGCGCCGCTATCGGGGAGATTGATCTTTTAGTAGACTCTAGATTTTTAATTCCTTATTCTTTGGTAGTTGTACTTGTGAATAATTGATACTGCTGAATTACATTTAGAATTTTTCTTGCAGATCTGGACCGTAGCAGAGAAGGAGAGTAGAATTGCACTGGGAGTCTAGCTACCTCTGTTTGCACTTCTCTAACCCTCAAAACTCAGTCTATTTCTCACATGAAGATTCCATAGCAGTTGATTAGGATAGTTGCAATTTTTTATTTAGTGCAATGTGCCTGCGAATAGTCTTCCCTGCTGTTGGTGTGTGTGCATGTTAGGAAGGAGATCTCTCAGTCCTGCATTAGAGCCTGCTAACCCTGAGATTGAAAGGGGTAGAAGACCAAGAAGGCATAGACACACCACAGTTGAGCCCCCTATTGAAATTGAGACAGCAATTATGGGTGAAGAACAACCTAGAACATTGAAGGAATTGAATGCTCCGGATGATTATAATTCTCCATTCAGCATCCAATTCCCTGATGCTCAAGGAAATTACGAAATTAAAACTTCCATCATCCAAATGCTTCCCTCTTTCCATGGGCTTAGCAAGGAAGACCCTTACAAGCACATTGACCAGTTCTTGGCCCTGTGCATGACATTCTCTATTGCTGGTTTGGGACCAGAAGCCACACGGTTAAGGCTCTTTCCTTTCTCCCTAAAGGACAGGGCTATAACCTAGTAGTCTACTCTCCCAAACAACAGCATCACTTCCTGGAAAGACCTCCAGACAAGATTTCTGTCAAAAATTTTCCCAGAGACCAAGACCAGCCAGTTGAAGAAAGGCATACTTTCTTTTGCCCAGTCCCCAACTGAAGATTTTAACCAATGCTGGGATAGATTTAAAGAGATGCTCAAACAATGTCCCCACCATAAGATCCCTGGCTGGTAGCTTGTCCAGAGCTTCTACAATGGGATTGATGAGAAGAGCAGAGACATGGTAGATGCCTCTTGTGGTGGAACGTACATGCATAAAACAGCTGATGAGGCATGAGACTTGTTCGAGGTCGTAAGTGAAAATGCTTTCCAAAAGATGTCCTCTTCTAGAACTGTTCAAGAACCTTTTCCTAAGCCGGGAGTTACTGAGACTGCTAAAGGAAAAATATATGAAGTTAGGGGAAATGATGACCTGAGAATGCAGATGGCCAATCTTACTGAAAGATTTGATAAACTTTTGACTGTAGTGCAGCCCAGAATGGCTGCACAAGTGATGGAGGCATGTCTGATATGCCAATCACCACAACACACAGTAGAAGAGTGTCCATCTGCGGGGCAATACCCTGAGTTTGTAATGGAACAGGCTGCTGTTGCCTAATCTTACGAACAACAACAATCTGGTGGCTACAATAGACAACCATATGGATACCAACACCAAAATATTGGTTACCAATGGAGAGACCACCCAAATTTGAGGTGGAGGCAAGACAATTATATGCAGCCACAACAGATGTTGGCCTTACCTCAAAGGCCACAGCAGCAGTTTAACCAGGGTTATGCCCCAAGGTCGAATTTTCAGCAACAACAGCAGCCCCAGCAACAAAATCAATTAGTAGTTCCCCCACCTCAGCCCCGAAGTGCTTCTTTCGAGGACCAGGTTTTGGCCTAATTACAAAACCTTGGACCTTTGAATCAGACTGTGACTTCTCACAGTCAAAGCATTAAGAAAATAGAAGAGCAGCTTGGCCAAATAGCCAATGCTCTAGCTAAAAGAGAGGAGGGTAGGCTGCCAAGTCAACCAGTAGCCAACCCAAAGGGCCAGTATTCCATAGGAGAAGGCTCCTCAAATTTTGAGGGGGCCAATGCCATTACAGCCTTAAGGTCTGGCAAGCTGATTGACAACAAGGTGGGAAAAGAATAAGGAGAGGCCATTCCCAAGGAAATGTCAAATAAAAGTGATAAGAATTTTGTTAGGGCACAGAGTAAAGAACTGCCTGCTACCCTTCAACAAGAGAAAAATAAAGAGGTTGTAGTTAAGCCTCAACAGGAGATAAAAATAGAAAAAAGAAAAAAAATAAAAGTTCAGCCATGGGCTTGCAGCTGAGGAACCAGCAGAACCACAGCTGCCATTTCCTCAAGCTTTGAGTGGCCCTGCCCCTTTTGATAAGGGGCAGGCACAGATCGAGGAAATGATGGAGACCTTTAAGCAGGTCAAAATAAATTTACCCCTGCTTGATGCAATTCGACAGGTCCCAACCTATGCAAAGTCTCTGAAGGACCTCTGTACTCAGAAAAGGAAGGCCAGAGGCCATTTGTCCAAAAAGGTCTTTACAACTGATACAGTTAATTCTGTATTAACAATGACAATACCTGAGAAGTTGCAAGACCCAGGGATACCCACTATTCCCTGTATTATTAGTGACCACACGATTGGAAGGGCCCTTTTAGACCTTGGAGTCAGTGTTAACCTGCTACCATATAGTGTATATCAGCAGTTAGGGTTGGGGGAGCTTAAGCCCACCCCCATTGTTCTATTGATGGCTGATAGGTCTGAGAGGAGACCCATGGGAGTGGTGGAGGATGTCCTAGTGGTGGTAGACAAGTTCTTCTACCCTGCAGACTTCCTTATTTTGGACATGGGTTGTAACAAGAGTACATCTCCGATACCTGTTATCCTGGGCAGACCATTTTTGGCCACTGCCAATGCATGCATTCAATGAAGGTCAGGGATCATGGAGGTCACTTTCGGACATATGAAAGTGGAGCTTAATGTGTATAACAGTACAAAGTACCCTCAGCTGGACAATGAGGAATGCTTTGCAGTAGATGTACTAGAAGAAATTGTTCAAGAAGAACTGCCCTCTCTGTTAGAGTGGGGTAACATTGTCACTGATTTAACTGATGTTTGGAACATGGTGGAGGAAGGAAGCCTAGCTTTAATGCCAGAAGACATACCCCTAGTGAGGTCTTCTGTGGGCTTAGTGCAGCACTCCAATTGGAAACCTACATTGCTGCCCCGTCCTCCAACCAACAATACACCAATCCTGCCATCCATACAACAAGCCCCTGATCTGGAGCTCAAGAAGCTACTAAAGATATTAAAATATGCTTTCTTCGAGAAAGAAGAAAAACTTCCTGTGATTATCTCCTCTTCTCTTACCAGTGAGCAAGAGGAGAAGTTGTTAACAGTTCTGGGGAAGCACAAGAAAGCAATTGGCTGGACCATTGCTGATCTGGGAGGAATTGATGCATCAATCTGTATGCATAGGATTCATCTAGAGGAGGGCTCAACACCCTCCAGGAAAATGCAGAGGAAACTTAATCCTCACATGCAGGATGTGGTTCTAAAAGAAATTATTAAATTGCTGGATGCTGGGGTAATTTACCCCATCTCTGATTCTGAATGGGTGGCACCAATCCAAGTGGTACCCAAGAAATCCGGCATAACAGTGATCACAAACGAGTCTGGAGAGTTGAGACCAGCCAGGGAGACCACTGGCTTGAGAGTTTTCATAGATTAACGAAAACTCAACTCCAAGACCAGAAAAGACCACTTCCCTCTCCCTTTTATTGATCAAATTTTGGACAAGTTGGCTGGGAAGGCTTTTTATTGTTTTCTTGATGGGTACTCAGGGTACAACCAGATCCTTGTGCACTCTTTGGATTAAGAGAAAATTACTTTTACTTGTCCTTTCGGCCCCTTCGCCTACATAAGGATGCCTTTTGGACTGTGTAATGCCCCAGCCACCTTTCAAAGGTGTATGTATGCCATTTTTTTTTATATGATTGACAAATTCTTGGAAATTTTCATGGATGACTTTTAGGTTTATGGGGATAGCTTTGACCAATGTCTACAACACCTCCATCAAGTCCTACAAAGATGTGAAGAGACCAATTTGGTCTTAAGTTGGGAGAAGAGTCACTTCATGGTAACACAGGGAATTGTGTTGGGCCATGTAGTCTCTAAAGATGGAATTGAGGTAGACAAGGAAAAAGTTGACCACATTAAAAATTTGCCCCCTCCGAGAACAGTCAAGCAAATCAGATCTTTCCTTGCGCACGCTGGATTCTACAGGAGGTTTATCAAAGACTTCAGCAAAATTGCCAAGCCATTGTGCCACCTGCTCTGCCAGGATGTGCCCTTTGACTTCTCTGGTAAATGTCTAAAGGCTTTTGAAACTTTGAAAATCTGCCTCACCTCTACCCCTGTACTCCAGACACCTGACTATACCTTACCCTTTGAGTTGATGTGTGATGCATCTGACTTGGTAATAGGTGCTGTCCTGGGCCAGAGAAAGGATAAGCTGCCTGTGGTCATTGCATATCTCAGCAAATCACTTGCTGAAGCTCAACTGAACTACACAACCACTGAGAAAGAGCTTCTGGCAGTGGTTTTTGCTGTGGATAAGTTTAGACCTTACCTACTAGGGTCTAAAACTGTCATCTTCACCGACCACTCAGCACTAAAGTACCTACTGTCCAAAAAGGATGCAAAGCCCAGATTGATTAGATGGATACTCCTGTTGCAGGAGTTTGACATCGAAATCAAAGACAAGAAAGGTGTAGAAAATGTGGTGGCTGACCACTTGTCCAGAATTATGTTGGAGAAACGTGTTGATGACCTCACTACAAATGATGTCTTCCCGAATGAGCAATTGTTTACCATCCAATCTTTAGTTCCCTGGTATGCACATATTGTCAATTATCTAGTTATAGGCAAGATCCCTTCCCATTGGACAAAAATGGATAAAGACCTATTTTTCTCACAGGTCAAATTCTTTTTCTGGGAGGAACCTTGCTTGTACAAGTATTGTGCAGACCAAATTATTCAGAAATGTGTTCCCGACAGTGATATCCCCAGTATTCTGGCCATGTGCCATGAAAATGCCTGTGGGGGTCACTTTAGTGGGTGAAAAATAGCTGACAAAGTGTTGCAGTGTGGTTTCTATTGGCCTTCTCTTTTCAGAGATGCCCATACACACTGCAAGGCATGTGAAAGATGTCAGAAATTAGGAGGGCTATCCAAACAAAATTCAATGCCTTTACAGCCCATCCTTATTGTTGAACTATTTGATGTGTGGGGTATTGATTTTATGGGCCCCTTTCCTCCTTCAAATGGTTTTCATTTCATCTTAGTGGCAGTGGACTATGTTTCCAAATGGGTAGAAGCCATTGCCACTAGAACTAATGATAATCAAGTTGTCCTCAAGTTCATAAAGCAGAATATCTTCTCCAGATTTGGCACCATCAGAGCCATTATCAGTGATGGGGGAAGCCATTTCTACAACAGAAATTTCGAGAGCTTGCTCAAGAAATATTCTGTCACCCATAGGATTGCTACTCCCTACCACTCACAAACCAGCGGGCAAGTTGAAATTTCAAAAGGGAGATCAAGCATATCCTTGAGAAGACTGTGAGGACTGATAGGAAGGATTGGGCTGACAAACTTAATGATGCACTGTGGGCTTATAGGACTACCTATAAGACTCCCATTGGTATGTCCCCATTCAGAATTGTTTATGGAAAGGCCTGTCATCTCCCAGTGGAGTTAGAACACAAAGCCTATTGGGCCATCAAACATTTGAATTTAGATCTAACTTCTGCTGGTCCTCACAGGTTGCTGCAGCTATCAGAATTGGAAGAACTAAGGATGGATGCATATGCCAATGCAAGGATCTATAAGGAAAGGTCCAAAGCTTTCTTTGACAAAGGGCTGTTGAGAAAGAGTTTCAATGGTGGTGATAAGGTTTGGTTATTTAACTCCAAACTGAAATTTTTTCCAGGCAAATTGAAAACCAGATGGGAAGGTCCTTACATTGTCATGCATGTTTTCCCATCTGGTGCTGTGGAAATCAAGGATCCTAAGTCTGGGAGACTCTTGAAGGTGAATGGTCAAAGGCTTAAGCCTTGTTTTGAAAAACTTGCCGACCTTTTGGACACCATTCACTGTCAAGGGGATCCTTCTTCAAACTGATTCCACAGGTGTATCATAACTGTATCATATGTACTTAATTTTTGGTTGATTTTGATTGCTTTCTTTAGTTTCTTTTCTCTAGGATTAGCTAGTGGTCTTATCTGAATCTGGACCAATCCTTTTTTAAGCTTTTGATGCATGATTTAATTCTTACTGCTTTTGAATTACTTGCTTCTGATTGAATGCCTATTGTGGGAGATCATTTTTGAGTGAAGGTCTGAGTTTACATTTGTCCAGAGGTAGCCATAGGAGAGAGTCATGCCCTAGATTCAACCACAAGCCATCAAGCAAAAAGGCAGAACAGAGAGCACATGCTCTCTATTTTATACCTTACTGTCGCTGGGTCCAAAGTGAAAGTCTAGGAGACTATCGCGAGATTCAAGAGCTCTCGCGAGATTAAAAAGGAAGCCTGGGAGAAGTTCGCGCAGTTCCCATGGACACATCCCATTTGCTATTGTGAGCTTCATGCGTCCTGAGAACTTTTCGCGAGATTCACATAGAGCCATCAATTTGCGGTCGCGCGATTCCTTTACACCAGATAACCTCTCGCGCGGTCCGCATTAACCTATTCAGTAGTCATCGCGCGATAATCAATCTGTCGCGAGGTTCACATCATAATCTGGGAGACTCTCGTGCAATTCAACAGAAATACTTCATTTCCTGTCGCGAGATTCTAAGTCTGTCGCAAGATTTAAAAGGGACCTAGGAGTTTTTTGCGCCATCCATAGGATTTCATCTTAAAATGTCATGCGCTCCAAAATTCACCTGAGAGATTGTCACACAATCTAGATTGATTCAAAAGAACCTTCGCTAGGTTCATTTCCAATCCCGCGACCAGAGGGTCCAAAGCGCGCCGAGCTTCGCGATAGATATTTCAACCCCACGCTTTGCTCCTTTCCCAGTACTCTTTCCTGTCTTCCCTCTGCGAAACCCTAGCTCCTAGCACTCTCTCCCCTCTCTCCTCCAGCCTCACTCTTACAACTCACCCTTCACTCCACAAATCTCTCCAAGTGTTCCTAGCATCACCATCATCTATTGCCCTCCGCTCAGAGATCTTGAGGTGCCCTGTGCTTCAAATCAAACCAAACCCTAGATCTCAGTCTCCTCTTTCTTACACCCGAAGACAGAGATAGATATAGCTCCAAAATTTGCATAGAAGAGAAAGGGGAAGGACAAGGACCCTGTAGAGACCACCCCCTAAAAGGCCAAGACTTCAAAGTCCCCCAAAAAAGGAAAGGAGGTGGTTGAGGAGGTGGTGGTACCAACCACAAAGTTCTCTACTCCTTCTAAGCTCCTTGAGTCAATCCCATTAGAGCCTGAAACAACCTTTGATGTCCCATTTTTTTAGAAAGAACCTCTCTCTGCCCCTGCAATTCAATTCATGATTAAAGCAGGCTTGATGCCTTTGAAGAAAGCAATTCCAGCACTAGCCTACCCCAGGCTTGTGCAGTTGTTTTACCAGCACATCAAGATCGAGAAGGACACAGATGGACAAGGGTGCTTGATGGTGAAGATTGACGATTTTACTATGTTAATGGGCCCTAAGATGATTGCTGAATTTTTGGGCATCCCAGTAGCATTCAATCCTAGCTGTGGATATGGCCCCCCTTTGACTGCATCAATTGACACAATTGCAAGGGCCCTAACTAGAGGAATCAAAGCCAAGGGGACTCAATCAGAAGGAGGGAACTAGAACCTGAGCTGCTGTTCATTGATCAAGTCTTGTGCAAGAACATCTATTGCTCAGGACATCAGCAGGAGAGGAGAACCCCCATTGTGGATGCTGTCTACTCCTACCACATGGGCCATGGCTTCCATGCAGCCTGACTGATTTTTGAGGTTATGAAGGACATGATGGAGAAGTTAGGATCCAACAAGATGCCTCACACCCTACCCTTTGCTAGAATCATCACCTTGCTGCTGATCAAAGGGGGTTATAAGATAGGGAGGACTGAGGAAAACACCACCCTTACCCCTACTACCTTTGCCAAGAGGCAATGGGGAATCAGCAGAAGCTTGATGGGGGGTCAGAAGAAGAAGAAAGCTAAGGCTCAGGCCCTGCCCAAGCAGTCTAAGGAGGTAGCCGGATCAGGATCCACCCCTACTACCCAGGATGTACCCCCACAACCTCCCATTACCACTGCTCCAGCAGACACCATTCCTCCTCCACTTTCCACTTCTGTTTTCATTACCCCTGCCTTCATTTCCCCTCTGTTTCCATTTTCCACGCCCACTCCCCCTTCACCTGTGCTTGGTTCCTAGGAAGCCTCCCCCTCCCCTACCCTACCTCATTACATAGCCACAATTCCCCCCTCAACTACACACAAACCTGCAAGCCCCCCCTTATCTCATACAAAAAACCAAAGACCACTATTTCCATCCCCACTATATCCTAGACACCACCCTATATCCCTTCTATCCCCATTAACCAACCCCACCGTGAAGAAACCACCACCCCAGCCATATCCACCACATCACCTCTCCTAGATATTAACTTAACCCTCAGCACCTCCATAGGCTTCCAAGCCTTTATTTCCACCTTCCTTGAAACAATTCCCACCCACTACACCCCTCTCCCAGACTCCCCAACTATCTCCCAACATCACTCCCTAGAACCCCCCTCTTCCCCTCCCTCCGCTTTTTATCATGCACCCTCCTCCCCTTTCCAATCCATACCATCTTCTTCCCACACCCAAACTCCTAGCTTTGACCCACTAACCCTCCTCCTACCCCTTATCCAAGACAGCCCAATTATCAATCAACACCCACAGCAGGACCAGGATGCAGTGAACTCACCTCCATCCAATCCACCTACACTCCTTAACCACTCCACCCATCCCTCCACCACCCCCTTCACCCCCGGTCCTTCCTTGAGACAAAACCACCCAAATAGACTTCCCCACGATTCATTACCCCCCCACCATCACCATTACCTTTTCCCCACCCTTTCCTTTAATCCCTTTCACCATTCCCATTTTCCATCCATCACCCCCAACTCCTATTGAGCTTACACCATTTTCTTTTCCCCTATTCCCTCCATTCCCCACTTATCCTCCCACCTCCAATATACATTGACAAACCAACCTGACCTAGAGCTTATACCCCTTCCCCCACAAAAAGACCTACCCCCTGTTCCCCCACCTTCTCCCCCCCAGGACCAAGCACACTTTGCTCCTTCCACCTCATCTCTTGCCATTGCCCCAAAACATTATTTTTACTGCCCTCCATACCTCACCATCCTCCATCATATGAGAGATAATGCATACCTGAGGAAGGATGTTCTGAGGGGCATGGCTCAGCTATGCCAATCAATTGAAACCCCCCTGCTGGAAAAGATTGATGAGATGACGGAGGCCCGCAGCGAGCAACTACTGGGCATCTCCTTGGGGTGGAAAAATATCTTGGAAGAATATCAGAAGGTTAAGGCGACAGCTACTTATTATCAGGTGACTTGGGAGTATGAGAAGTCCAGTGCTGCTGCAGCGAAGGCCCAGGCAAGGATGTTTGAAAAACGACTTAAGAATGCCCAGGAAATCCAAAAAATTCAAAAGGAGATCCAAGAGACTGACGCCCTCAAATTTAAAGTCCAAATAGCCGCATTAGAATCCGCTTTGGCTGCTTCCCATAATGAACCTTACAATCCAACTCCCATCAATATTCAAGTGCTTGCGCCTTCTACTACTCCAGCTCCACCTGCCCAGTCTGAGGAGGCACCACCTAAGCCCCAAAAAGATAAAGGAAAAGCTCCTGCTTCACCTCCTAAGGAGCAGCCTCCACCTCCCAAGGCCTCTGCTGCACCTCCATAAGAACAAACTTATCCTCAGCGGAGGAAAGTCACAGCCAAGAGGTACAGTCCCCTGCCAAACCTGAGAGCCTGCTCCAAAAGCTGTCCCTTTAAAAATTGGCAAAGAGCCTGCTGCCCAGTCTGAAGAGGCACAATCCCCTGCCAAACCTGAGACCACTGGCAAAGGTAAGGCACCAGTGGTCCCCACTGAGGAACCTAGAGCTAAAGGAACAGAGAAAGTCCCAGTGGTTTCCCCTGCAACAGCTGAAGCTAAAGGCAAAGGCAAAGGAAAATCCCCTGCCACCCCCCTTGCTAAGCGAAAAGGCAAAGCCCCTCAAGAGCCCAAGGAACCAAAGGCTACCAAAGCACCAAAAATGAGGGCAAGGGCACCTAAAGCTCCATCTGCAGCAAAAACACCAGCTGAAAAGAAAAAGGAGAGGGAGGAAAAGAAGAAACAAGACAAAGTTGCCCTTAAGGAACACGCTAAAAAGATGGGTTGGGATTTCCTTACAGATTCTGATTGAGAATAGATCCTAGATTCTAGATTGTATCTTAGGTTTTTCTTTTTGCAATTTCACTTGTATATATTTTTCTTACACTTTCATAGAAATTCTTGTTTTGTCTATTGCTCTGTTCTGAGTATTTCTTTTTTATTGTTTGTTATTTTTCATTTTATTCTTTTTTTGCCATTTATGGAGAAGAGTTTTTGGGGGATATTTTTTTCTTTACACCAGTAATCCACGTCGGGGAGATAATGTTTCTATAACTTTGTGCCACGACCTGCCTCAGGGATTGCACAGGCTTCCTCTTCAAATTGTTGGGCCATGAAAAATGTACCTCGCGAAGATCACAAGCTCAGCTGCGCGATAACTGCCCTTTCTTATTCACTTATTGCTCTTCGCGAGGATCCCCGTGCATTCCACTTACCTCCTTAAATACCATGCATCCCTTTGGACATTTATTTAATGCTACTTCTCTTTTCCAAAGGGCTAGTTGAGTATTTCTTCTTTCCCCACATAGGACTCATTTATTGCCAAGTAAGAAAAGGGGCGCAATTTTAATTCCACCGTTTCATATTCCCTCGTCCCTCTCTTTTAAAGTGGCCACTAACCCCTTTTCATCTCATCCGTCCTGTTCTAACTCTAGGAGCCCACCCCTACTCCCACTAATGGCGGATGACAGTCCCTTCGGTTTTCCAATCAAATTTTACCCCATTTGGGACGATCCTCCACCGCCTAAGGAACCGGACCCCTTGCAATTTCTCTGGGATGAGTATGACAAGGTTCAGCGAAACCTCGCCAAGGAAGAAAAGAAAAAGAAGAAGAAAGCAAAGAGAGAAAAGAAGAAAAGAAAAATGGCGCCACCTGAATCTCCCCCTCCATCTTCCTCAAACCCTCCCCCTGCTACCCAATGATTCCCCCCCATTCTGTCTTTTCTTTTTCCATCTTTTTGTCTTCTTTTCTTTTTATTTTAATGCAAGTTTCTTTTAGTTCCACACTGTGCAGTTTACATTTTATGTTTCTCTATCTTTTTCTCTGTTTATTTTTGTTTGTCTCTTTCGATTCTACTGCTGTCTTTCCCCTCTGAACCAGTGAGGACACTGCTCCTCATAGGTATGGGGGTGTGGCAGGCAGGTCTGCCAATAACATAGTCAACTTAAAGTGCAGCAGAATCATGTGAGTAACATAGAAATGGAGCTGTGTTCAATTAAGAATTATAAAAATCAAGGAATTTAGAATTTTTTGCAGATCTTTAGACATTATAAATTTCTAAAATTTCACATTCCCATGATGACAACAGTAAGAAAACTCACTGGTATCAGCACTTAGTAAATCATTGAAGAGAGAAAAAGGTAAGGACAAACTTAAAAGTTCAAAGGAAGACCATAACCAGTAAGAATTGGGCCTATAATTTTTTTTATTTTGAGAGTGATTGAGGCAAATTTCTTCTAGCTTCAAGGACTGGCTGAGTCAATGTGTTCACTAGAAGTTAGGTAACTCCAAGTTGAAACAACTGACAACAATCATGACACTTAGGAAAGGATCAACGCCTTCTCTTGGACAGTTTGAGCCTAAACAGACCAAACCCTAAAGCAACTGCCCTTGTTCATACACTCTTTGAGCCTCAAAATCCAATTTTCTTCAAAACACACCTGAGTACTTGTATCTGAACCTATGGACCTGATTTAACCTTACCCTCACTCTAAGAATTTAGAAGGTAAAGGAGAAAGAGTTAAATATGGACTAGCTAGGGTCAACATTGGATGAGTGGAGAAGAATTATCTGAAGTTCTAGTAGTGCAACAACTGAGAAAAAGGTGGCAATTCATCAAAGCAAAAACACAAATAAAAAGAAGATAAATGCATAAAAAAGAAAGAAAAACAATAATGAAGAGGAGTAAGGGAGGAGTCAAGAGGAAACACTCATTGGAAAAATCAGAAACAAGAAGAGAAGCTGGCCACTTCAAATATGAAAATAGCAGAGAAGATGAAAGGAGCTGAACTAAAGAAGGTGAAGTCATGAATCACCTCCTTCACCTACTGATTTCTCAATTTTGAACCCCTTTTCAACCTTACAATTCTTTTTATAACTCAATACCATAAGCCACATTACAACCCAGTTAAAGCCCTTGTGATCTAAAGTTGAATGAGCTGTCATGTGGAGATAATGAGTTGTCCAATCTATGGTGAAAATCTGCCAATGATGCCAGAACTTGAATGCTATGCCTATGCTCATGCTTACAGACCAATTTGGGGGATGTAACTGCTCTTGAGCTTGAGAGACAATGAAACCCTCAAAAGTTCTTTGTGAGAGTATGCTCTGGAGAGTTTTGGGGTCTGATATTGAATGCATTGGGCATGACCTACAACCTAATTTTTAATTTAATGATGAGCTCAGTGCAGACACACGTGTAGTTTCCCCTACTATGAACTGATTGGAAATGCTATGCTATCATGTGAAGTTTATGTTGCTTAAACATCTGTGCAGACAATGTATTTAAATTTTCTATATTTTTATTGATTCAAGGGTGAACTGATACGCTGTTTCTGGACTGCTAACTTGATAATCTTGCACTACTGTTAACTATTTTATTGAGAAGTTTGTGGGTATCTTCACTCAAAACCCTCAGGAGACTTCACTCCTCCACTAGGGATCACCTAGGGGTTTAAAAGGCTTGGTACATATGCTAAATGTATCCATGCTCCCTACGAAAGTGGCAGTTACTTTCTGTAGATTTTTAGTGTAGCTTTGCTAAGGGACTAGCAAAGATTAGGTTTGGGGGTGTGTTAAGACCTGAAAAGTACCACTTTTCACCCCTTAACTTAGCATCTGTTAGACCCTTAGCTATCTAATAAACTTGTGTTAAGTCATTTCGAACCGGAGCCTATTTTTGCCTCGAAGTCTCGGAAAAATGGAATTGCATGAAGTGAGCAAGCAAAAGAAAGAAATGAGCCTCGCGCAGTTGTCGCAAGGTTCACATGACTCAGAAAGCTTACCTCGCGCAATCCTCGCGAGTTTCCCAAGACTTCATACCAATTGTCCGTGCTGTCTCACGCAGTTCAGTGATAGAAGAGCTTCAGAATCATGTCTCGCGCAACTCCCTCGAAGCTCAAATATAAATACTCGTGCAGCTCAAGAAGGCAGCTCTCAAACCTCGCACAGTTCACTCAGATCAGGTGAGGAGAGAGAGAGTTTGAGGTATTCCTGTGCGCAGCTGTCGCGCAGTGGCCGCGGGATGCAAGACTTCAGGAACACCTCTCGCGCAGTTAAGAAACCAATGCACATCACGTCCTCACGAGGATCCTCGCGAAGATCAACTGGGAAATAAAATGCTCGCGCAGTTCTCATGCCATTCAGAAGGAAAGTGCAATCTCGCGAAGACCAGAGCAATCCAACGAGGATTTAATGCTCTATCGCGCGACTATTTCTGCTATAACTAAGACAATCCCGCGACGGCTAGAATTTCAAGCTGATCCAATCTCTCGAAGACCGTGCTACCACACGATAGTCTTGGAAACTAGTGCTACTTGGCGAGGCTCTAAACTCCAACTCTCCCTCACTTCTATAAAGGGCATTCTAGGAACTTCCAGCAATTAGGGCACACATTCCAATGCTCTGATTTCTGTGCACGTGCCTCGAGGCATCCAAGGAAGAGTATCAGGCCATGTGGCATCGTTAAGATTAGGGTTTCCTAACCCTAATGCATCGCCAAGCTGACTGCTATATAAACCTAAGCCTGATTTAGGTTTAGGGAGCTTTTATTTCTTCTTAGAATAGAACTGAGTTTTTCTTCTTCTGGAATCGGCTGTAGATTTCCAGTAAGTTTAGGTCAGGTTTAGGTAGTTTCTTTTTATCTTTTTCTTCTCTCCATAGTCCAGCATTTGCTGGCTATGCCTTTGTATGATTATTTGGAATAGATTAATGGAGTTTTATAATAGGGTATTTTACATTTATGGGATTTCTATTTGTGAGTTGTTCTGTACAAGGCTGCTACCTTGAGATCCTCCATTGCTAGGATGCATTGCAAGCAATGGAGGACTGATTTTATGGTTTACTCAGATCCAAGTGACCTGTGTGTCTGGGCTAACATGCTCCCATACAGGCCTAGCCCCACCACAGTACCCACTAGATCTGAAATCCTCATGGGAGCAATGAGCTTTTGTACCCTTGTGAACATGGTGGTGGCAGCAATGTTTCTTGTTCTATCTTGAGTTTTGTGAGGAGGATAGCCTCTGGGATAGTCTGTGACCATTCAAGTGGACATGTTATAGCCTTAGGGTGAAGCCAATCCTCAAACTCAAGACGGATTATTCTTCTCTGCACTTGTGCTTGTAGCCCTGTGAGAGATTGTGCAGAGACAAACTCCCCTGTATGTGTATAGACCCGCCATCAGATGGCAGATCTGGTTTGGTTATAGAGATTGTAGGCTTGCGACTGGACCATTGCAGTCTCTCTAAAGCAGTGGACAGCTGGATCTAAGGCTACACTTAAACTCTTGCTGGTTCTGTGTGTTTGGGGTAATATGCTCCCATACAGGCCTAGCCCCACACATAGCACTTTAGAGGTTGAGGTTCCCTATGGATTCTTGTGCTTGTAGCCTGGATGAAGTAGTGCCTACAATGATAAACTCGTTCTGGCCCATCTCTGGACTGTGGTTCCCCATTGGATAGTCTGTGACCATTTAAGTGGACAGGTTATAGCCATAAAGGGATTGGATCATGGCACAGAGATGAGTGGGATTCTCTCTCCTCAGTGGTGATAATGTAGCCATTGGACAGGATTCCTATAGCAGCAGATCTGAATCTGTGTTATGAAACTCCTCATATCTGAACCTAATAGCATACTTCTCACCCTTTTATATTTATTTTCTCACTCCATCCCCTTTCCTAACCCTTTCTATAGTTTAGACATTAGGATACCTTAGAATTTAGATTTTAGTGACCCTAAATCCCCTTCCATTTAGGATTGCCAGATCTGGAGAGCCTACTAAAGAAGGCTCCCTTGGAGCCTAAGATCAACTTTCCTGTGGGACAAAGTCTTACTTATCAAAACTTGCTACAACAGGCCCTGTATCTTGCAGGACTGCGTATATTTTAGGCTTGCTGCTCCATAATTCTCACTCTATCTTTCATTCATTTTTATTCATCCCATTCTTTCCACTGTCTTCAATAAAGCTAGTAGAAAGCACTCTAAAATCGCTCAACAGGTTGGGAGGGATAATTTGGGGATTGGTGGGGTGGACAGGGGGTGCCGGCTTGTATGGGGTTAATAGCATGGCCCCATTCTGATCTATCTTTATGATCTTGACACTCACAAAGGTGTTCCAGATGTGAGGTCTGGGATGGGGCTCATCCTCTAAGTTATTCCTCGAGCTCTAGCAGCTGTTGTGGCTCGGGCTTTCTCTTTAGTCTCTCAAACTTCTTCTTCTGTGGGCTTTTAACCTAGCCCAAATCTTACTTGTTGGCCTCCCTTGGCCCTGACTGACTCTCTTCAGCCCTGTAATCAGGGTCCCAATCCCTTTCCTTTCTAATAGCCCCATTTCGGGAGCATGGTCACTGCCGCTACCATTTCGCCTCCGATTTTTGAAGTGATGCTTTTCGGAGGATTTGGGACTACAACCGATACCTTGTATTCAAAACTATGGAGGTCGGCATCTTCAGCCATGTGTGGCACATTCAACACTTTTGGGTTCTCAATGTTGTGGGTGGCCTTTTCCTTCTCATCGTGTCCCTCACCTATGATGGTGATAATTTTTTGCCCGGACACGAACTTAAGCTTCTGGTGCAACGTGGACGGTATTGCCCCGACTTCATGCAACCACGAGCACCCTAACAATAGGTTGAAAGAGAACTTGATGTCCATTACTTGAAACAATATGAAAAAGGTCATTGGCCCAATTACTAACTCAAGATCAACTTCTCCCATTATTTCTCTTCTCGTATTATCAAACCCTCGGGCGCTGGTTCTGGTTGGTCTCAACATGCAAGGGTCTACCCTTATTTTAGTGGTGGTTCTCAGAGGGCATACATTCAAAGCAGACCCATTATCAATTAATACCAAGGGGATTATCATGTTTTCGAATTTCACAGTAATGTTGAGGGACTTTAATGACTATTTCCCTCTTTCGACAAATCCGCATTAGAAAACGAGATGGCATTGGGTGCCATCACCTGCCCAATTATCTTCCTGACTTCATCTGGGCTTACTTATAGAGACATGTGCACTTTCTTTAATGCCCCCATTAGTGCTTGAAAATAAAGTGGGGACGTCATCAATAGGTCCTAGACCATGATGTGGGTCGGCATTCTTCTCAATTGAGTCTCCAGTATGTGTTCTCTGCTCATTTTCTCGAACGGGTTCACTGCACTTGTATCTTTCTTTCCCTCTAGTTGGACCGGTATTGGCACATCCGATTGCTTGGAGATTTTCCCCGATCGAGTGATAAAATCAACTGCCCTTTCCTGTCTGTGTTCTCTGCTCATCTTCATCTGGGCTTCCTTATAGAGACATGTGCACGTTCTTTAACGACCCCATTAATGCTTGAAAATGAAGTGGGGACATGATCAATAGGTCCCAGACCATGATGTGGGCCAGCATTCTTCTCAATTGAGTCTCTAGTATGTGTTTTCTGCTCATCTTCTCGAATGGGTTCACTGCACTTGTATCTTTCTTCCCCTCTAGTTGAACCGATATTGGTACATCTAATTGCTTGGAGATTTTCCTCGATCGAGTGACAAAATTAACTGCCCTTTCTTAGCTGTTGCCGGTATTGACGCCCGTTTGATTATAACTGAGGGGGATCTGATGAGGATCATACGTTGGTCCCGAGATCTAGAACAGGGTAATCGGGGGTGTTGGAACTATTGATGTTGATGGACTGGGATGGGCGAGCCAAACCTGGTTAACCTCAGTAAGGGATGGGCAGGTGGAAGAAGTAGGCCAACTGGGGTTGGTGAGGTTTGTGGATGGTTGTATCGGGGGTGATGGGACATGGGCGGGCCATTGATAACTGATGGGCGATGGCGGGGGATGGGGGACATAATCGGCCATTGGGTAACTGGTGGAGGATGCAGCGTATGCTTGGTAGGAGTTTATTTGGACATAGTTAATGGGAGCAGGTGCTGGAAAACATGCCCTAAGATCTAAGGGTTCTATTTGTGGTGTGGGGTTGGGGAAGTAATCTGCTAAATTCAGAGGTTCAATCACCCCAATACTTCTATCTACCCAGTCTCTCTGCAATGGGGCCATAAAAGTTCCCTGACTGCAAATTTAGTCTGATGGGTCAAACTCATATTCTTCATCACCTTCTTTGATCATACCGACCATGGTCTCGGACTTGCCCCTCCGAGAGGGTGTGGGGGGCAGTGGTACTTGGTGTATGTTGGCATGCTAGGTGGCTTGAGGAAGTTTCGAGGGGATGATTTTGCCA
Organism: Chloranthus sessilifolius; assembly: GCA_021018995.1. Taxonomy (NCBI): domain Eukaryota; kingdom Viridiplantae; phylum Streptophyta; class Magnoliopsida; order Chloranthales; family Chloranthaceae; genus Chloranthus; species Chloranthus sessilifolius. The sequence goes on along the minus strand of CM037587.1, from coordinate 29,562,845 downwards.
GCCTCGATCAAATCTTGTATCACGTGCTTCAATGGGAAGCAGCGATCAGTCGGGTGACCTGACCCCTGGTGGAAGTTATAATTGGTGTTGGGGTCATAGTTCCTTGGGATAAGATTTTACGTAGGTTGTGGTTGTAGTGCTATGACCAACCCCTTTTCTATTAACAAGGGCAATAAGACATTCAGTGATTGCCCCAAGGCTGTAAAAACTCGGTTAAAGCAGGCCTTTCTATGTTCTGGGGTCATCTGTGCCCCCTGCCCATTCCCGATTCTCTGTATTGATTTGCTTCTAACTAGAGCTGGTTGTGTGGCTCTAAATTGGAATAGGATTATACTAGTGTTGGGTTTGGTATTTATGACATTCTGTACATTGGCCCCATCTCTTCTATCATTTCTCTGCTCGGCGAATCTCCTAACCCCGTTGGCCCCACTTGACACATTTTTACTCAAATGCCCTTCTCTGCTAGCATCCTCATAACGATTGGCGTTCCTCACCAAATCAGTAAAGTTGGACTACTATTGGTAAACTAGGAAGTCTGAGATGACTGGCAAGGTATTTTTTGAGATAATCTCAATTTGATAATCGTCAGGTATTCTGTTCCTTACCTGAGCTGCCAGTGCTCTCCAACGCCCAAGGTAATCACTGAAGGTCTCATTAGGGTTCTACTTTAATCGGACCAGATCTGACTTGCAAGGTTTAATGTCTATATTGTAGACATACTGTTCTTCAAATAAATGCATCAAATCTTTCCATGTTTTTATCATGGATGGTTCCAGGGACATGAACCACCTCAAGGTCGAGCCTGACAGGCTTTTCTGAAAGGCCTTTATAAGCAGACGCTCGTCCCCCCGATATTGGCACATATCCCCATAGTAGGACTTGAGGTGTGCGATAGGGTTGCCTGTGCCATTGTATTTGTCAAAGACTGGCATTTTGAATTTTGGGGGTAGGGGTACTTCTACAAATAAACACAAGTCTGAGAAGTTCGTGGCATAGATTTCGGCTCCACCTATCTCTATCTGTTGCTTCTGAATCTTGTCCAACTGTTCTTTCAACTGCTCTGACTTTTTAGATAGTGGGGCCATTTTTTCAATGGTCGACCTTGGTTCACTTTGGGCCACCGGGGGGTTACTGATTATGGGCGGAGGATTGATGCTGCAAATGCCCCGACATAAGCTCTGTTATTCTTGATCTCATCTTCCTCATATTGTGGGTCTACATATGGTGCAATGAGGGTGAGATTTTCTTGTTGGTGCTGGCTGGGCTGGATAGGTGTCGGGTGAGACCATTGGAGGTGAGGGAAACTCTGTGGAGTGATAGGATGAGTGGAATTCAAGTTTTGGGTTAGGCCCTGATGGGGCCACTGTGTTTGGGGGAAAGCTTGGAGATGACTTTGGGGTGTTGGGACATGGGTGAATTGGGTTTGATGGAGGATAGGTGTCAAGCTCACACCTTGGGACGGATGGGAGGTTTGTGTGTGTGGGAGATTTTGAGGGAATTGTGGAGGATATGGGTATGAGGACCCAAGGTTTGGGCCCTATTGGGCTTGGATATAGGGTAAAGAGTTTGGAGGGTTTTGGGCTATGAGGCCTTGGGAATTTTGGCCCATTGGGCTTTGTTGGGTATGGGCCATTGGGCCCTGGGCTTGTGGGCCCGAGGCATATGGGCCTTGGGCTTGGATTTGTGGGCATGAAGTATATGAATTTGATGGGTTTGGCCCATTGGGTCTTGATGGGTCTGACCCGTTTGGCCTTGATGGATCTGATCCATTAGGCCTTGATGGGTCTGGCCCATGGGACTGTTAAGTGGTGACAAATGCCACTTTGCACCCTTTAACCTGACCTTTCATGGACTTGCAAGCACACTAATAAGCCTCTGTTGAGTGCATTTTGTAGATAACAGGGAAATCTGGTAATAATGCAGCAAACCACTTAAGAATGCCCACAAAGGAGTCATCTCTCAGCACCGTGTAAGACCCAGCAACAGAACAAGGAGAAAGAAGTGAAGATAGGTCCAAAACATCCTATCGAGAGGATGCCGGAAGACTTCGCTAGGAGCTAAGGAGAAAAAGGAAAGAATTCGTAGAGTTGGAGAAGGGTTCGATAGGATCCAAAGGCAGAAGAAGGATTAAGTTGCAGGGATTGAGGAGTTCGATAGGATTTCAGAACCTATCGAGCAAAGAAAGGAAAGATGAAACCATCCTGTCGAAAACTTGCCTGAAGTGTCAAAGGACTATCGAATGGATCTGAGAGCTTAGCAAAAGGACTAAAATGCTCGATTCCAACCTGTCGAAGGCTCCCTGAACCTATCGAAATGAAGATGTTGAAACTGAACCTATTGAAGGATGCTTAAGCCTTTCGATAGGAATGGGAGCCAACCTATCGGGATGACGGCAAATAGAGCTGAACCTGTCGAAGAGGACCACTGGACCTATCGAACTACTCAGTCAACCTATCGAATACTCCAGATAGTGGGCTGAGGACCTTGAAGCTTCAAAGAGAGAACTCATCCTATCGGTACCTATCGAAGAGACCAGGGAACCTATCGAAAGGAACTACAAGCTCACTTTGAACCTGTTGGAAGCTTCTCCAACCTATCAAAATCGTGTACTGAACTTCTCTGAAACTATGCTATGCACACGCTGACACTTGGTGACCTGTCGCACGCAAATTGAGGCACTGTGGTGATCGGCGCGACTTTCTAAAAGATGCCCTAGAAAGCCCTAACTGACCCATGTGCTTTAACATAACTTTAACAAACTCTAACAACCTTCTAAAAGGAATTTTTGGCGGGAAAATAGAGGAGAAAGCTATATATTGAGACCCCCAATTACAATTGGGGGGGATAGAAATTCTGAGTAATTTTCTAGAGATCAGAGCTTGCAGCGAGATTCCATTTCCCTCCTTTAGCCCAACTATGGTTGGCTAAATCCCTAGGAGCAGCAAGGAGTGAGTTAGATCTATAATTGGGTAAGGTTAAGAGTGTTGCTGGGGTTAATTGCTGCATAGACTACAGATCTGAGAGCATTCCATTGTAAGAGTGACCTTGTTTACAATGTAAATGTTATTTTCAATGTTTTAATTAGATCTAAAGCTCTTTTGATGCCTTTTGGCGCTCGATTGGATTTGTGTAGAGGAGCTGCTTGATCAGCTCACCCACTTAACTGGTAGACCTCTTGGATGTCATCTGAATTCCCTAGATCTGATATCCCTGTAATTTCCTGCGTCTGTGACCTGGAAATTGCAGCATCTGTAGTGGTTTTAATTGTTCTAATTGAGGCTCTGGCTTTGTAGGAGATCTCTAGGATGGTCTGTGACCATTAAAGTGGACAGATCATAACCTTAAGGTGATTCTGAGCTCAGACCTTAATTGGATTTATCTGCTGCAATCCATGGATTCGATAAAGCCTATAGGATGGTCTGTGACCATTAAAGTGGACAGAGCATAGCCTTAAGGCCAGGTGGATCCTATGATTTAAAGTAGAATTTATACCCTGCAGCTGTGCTTGCGGACAGTTCTTGTGGCCAGCTAAAGGACTTGTGTGCTTTTTAACCCCTGTAATATGCTTAGCTCAACCTGATTGCAATGAAGACAATCTCCAAGCTGTTCTTCTCCATTTTCTGAGATTTTAAACCATTCCATCTGCAAGATCTGAGGCTCCAGATTCGATTCAAAACAATCTGCATTTTACTTGTAGTTTAGTTTAAGTGACAACTCATTTCAAAACTCTCCCCTATCTTTTAACTAAAGTAGAGATAGCTAGGGTGTCAGATCTATCACAGATCTGAAGATTTATCCTATTTCTAACCAGCCTCCCTGTGGACATTCCCTTACTCACCATTCTTTTAAAGCTTGCTACAATGGACCCTGTATCTTGCAGGTCTAGGATATCTTAGATGTGCTGAATCCATCGCTGTTTTCTCCTGATTTTTACATCATAAATCAGCACACTAGAAATCCACAACAAGGACCTTGGGTGGGTATGGGACATTGGGTCTTGGTGCCCACTCACATGACCCCATGGTTGGTGGGGGTCTTGAGTGGTATGAATGATAGGGGATTGATTGGTGTTTTGGGGAAAAGAGGCATGAAGACTTTGGAGGGTGTGGAATGGGTTTAGAGATGTGTGGGATGGATGGGGATGGTTTTGGGAGGCCTTCCAAATGGTGTAGGCCTTGACCATGTCCTCCATCATGGCCATGGGATGGGGTGAGGGGGTGGATGAAAATGGTTCATCTGATGAGGGGGGAATGTGGGGCATGGATTGGATGGATGCATGGGAAAAATTGGGCATGGCCCGGGTACAATCGGGCATGACCTGGGTAGATGGGGAGATATGTGGTTGATTAGGCATGGCTTGGGTGAAATGGGATATGGTTTGGGGAAATGATGGGGGATGAGGTGTTGGATTTTAGGAAAACATGGGGAAAGTAGCTATGTTAGATGTGGAGGGGGGATGGATTAAATCTTGGGTGGTGGGGGGGAGGGTGGGATATACATTGGGTGGATGGTTGTGGGACATTGTGCATGTTGGAAGTGGAGGGGAAATGGGGTATGTTGGATGTGAAAGGGAGAAGATTGTGCATGGTGGATGGGTTGGGTATGGGTGCACTTGGGGTGGATGTGTGGAAGTGGGGTGGATGTGGTTGGATTTTGGGTAGATGTGGATGGGAATATGGGTGCACCGAAGGGGCCGGTGACGAAAAAGGAAGATTGGGTGAGGGGATGGATGTGATCATCTCTTTCATATAGGAATGAGTCGAGGAATGTGGCAGGTATGAGTCGGTATCGGCGTATGCCGGATCCACTACCCATGACATGGCTTAGCGACGGGTTGGGTACAGGTGCGTTGGATGGGGCCCATAAAGTTTTCACCTTCTTCCCCTATGGGACGATGGAGGATAAGATGATGCCTTTGTGCCGACACCACAATTTTTTATGTTTTTTGGTTTATATATATATTTTTTGAAAACATTTTGTAAATGGATTTTTATGATGAAGGATTCTGGGGCCTTTGAATTTCCATTTCGGGCGGTGTTTGTACCCTAAGTAAATCCCGCGATGAGACCCCGTCCTGCTTCTGAAGAATCAAAAGGGAACCCTTTTATCTATTGAAGGCACGAGAATCAACACAAACAACCCAATCCCTCGGAGCGAGTCGATAAGAAGTTACCCTCTTTTGACCGGCGGGGGCGTATTGGGTATTGGATAATGCAGGACCTAATCAGAGGTGCTAAACTGCTAAGCGGGGAATCCGAGGATGTGAAGAAGGCCTCAGATTTCAGGCTGCTCTGCTCAATGGGGACAACCAATACTTGGCGTGAGTATTATATGCGCCAGGCCAAAGTGGGCCAAATTATGCTTGGAGCATCTATTAGTTGCGCCAAAGCAAATCTAGAAAAAGGTGCTTGGTGCATGTATTAGTTGCGCCAGGTATATATAGTGGGGTCAATTTTCTTGACAGCAGAACAGCAAGCTCGAAATCAGTCTTTTTTTTTTTTTGGTTTTTCTGGAAGCAATGCTTCGGGGGACTAATCTCTTAGTTGCAACGGGTCTCTCCTCACTGAATATTTAGGGATACAAGGTCGATTTCAGGGTGACTAAATGCACTCCCCGAGGGTTTTAAGCTTTGTAACAGGATAGGTTCCCCAACCTATAAACCTCTGGCGCAAGCGTCTTCTCAGATAGTGGATGGGGTGGTACTTTTTTGGATCATCACCACTAGGGGTTGCCATTATACTAAAAATCGGGTGTTGGTATCTTTGCCTAAAAATCCCAACCCTTGAAAATCTACCCCCGTAAAAATTCAATTAAGTTCCCTCTTCTTGGTTCAATTTTTAATTTCAGATTTTTAAGGGAATTTTCTTTGAAGTCTAAAAATGGGTGGTGATGGTCCCATACCGCCTCTACTGGCCGGTGGCCACTGGTGAGATATAATCAAACGTAAAGCAAAGCGCAAGTAAGCCCGCCAATCGACTAAGGCACGTAAATGATGAAAAGTAAAGGAACCGTAAAGACAATGAGAAATTAGGCCCGCCGATCAGATAAGGCACTTAAATGATGAAAAAGTAAATGAAATGTAAAGACAATGCACAAGTAGGCCTGCCAATCGGCTAAGGCGCATAAATGACGTAAAAGTAGGGGTGAGAAAGATTGATGGAATTATAGGGGTGAGTGAAATAACAAAAAAAATAGTAAATCGTTAGTAAAAATAAAAAAGCAAGGCCAAATTTCAAGGGGAATCTCTACTAGCCCCTCCCCAACAGAGTCGCCATCGGTGCAACCGTGGGATTTTTGACGATCTCGTCGCAGCGATGCGCGACCTCTGAAAAATATAGAGTCGCCACCTAGAGCTTTTTGTGTCCCGGGAAACCTCAAATCAATATTGAATGCACCGAAGTGCTAAATATGGCTCTGATTCACCGGTCTACGCCAAAGGGTCTTGGGTAGGGGGTTTGGTTATCGATTGGGAAGGTGTTAGGCACCCGATTAACCCGCTCATAAGCGGTCTCTACTTATGGCCAAAAATAAAAGAGAAATAAAAGGAAAAGAGCACTTCCTCTTGCTCGTAGAAACTTTGATCCTATTTGTGCCCCTCCGTTCCTACCGAGATTTTGGTGGCTAAATGGCACAAATTTGAGGATAGAGCAAAAGATAAGAAGGTAGAGGAATAGAGAGGAGAGTCAGAGCTCTAGGGCCCTTATAGCACGCGTGTGGACCTTCGCATAGGTGCACTTGACGAGCTTCTGATAGCTTGAACGGTGGAAAAGTGGGTTCTAATCTCTAAAGCTTGATAGCTGAGGGATAGAGGAAGAAGGCTAGGGGGTAGCTCACTCCTAAACTTAGGGGTTTTTGGTGGAAGATGGGGTCTAAGGGGACTTTGTGAATTCTGGAATTTGTATGAGCAATGGGGCACAAAAGGGAGAAAGGTTTCTCTCTTAGGAAAAATTTTCAAGCCCTTTGTGAGGGGGGGTGCCTCTCTTTTTATAAGAAAAAGGAGGGTTAGGGGGGTGCTTAGAGGCAAATTAGGGTTAGCAATTAGGTAATCCTAGCATCTAAAGTTTCCTACGATTTCAAAGATTTAGAAATGTGTGAATTTAGGTTCAATGGTAGATGATAGGGTGAGGTTTCAAATGACTAAAGGGTTGCAAATAGGGTAAGCATGGGAGCAACAGTCCTAATGAAACTCATCCTACACTTTGAGATGGTCAACAAGTCAAACCTCAAAAGTGAAATTTGAGCCAAAAACCCATAGTTACTGTAGCTAAGCTTGGGGCATCTATTAGATGTGCCAGGCAAAAATACAGTTCTTAGAAGTTCATAGCCCGCGGAGGGACCCACCTCTACTTGGTGCAACTATTAGTTGCGCCATGTCATTTCTTAGGAGAAATGGCTTGGCGCAAGTATTACTTGTGCCATGTAGACCTGAATCCTCGCGAGGCTCTAGCGAGGTTTAGTGCAAGCCTCGCGAGGTTCAAGTGTTGCCAATTTTTGTGCCCAAGCTTCAGATCGCTGTAACTTTTGACGTATAGCTCAAACTGAGGTGATTCTTGGCTTGTTGGAAAGCTAGAAACCTCTACTTTTCAATGGTATATGCTTCAATCTCAGTAGGGGATCCCGCCAGCCCTGGTTCATCTCTCTAACCATTGCTCGAGAATGTTAACTACGGGTTCGGAGAGGTTTCTAAGGTTTGGGATTGGTTCCTAATGGTTCGGGGAGAGTTCTAAAGGATCTAGGGCGATTCCTAAGGGTTCGGGGAATGCTATCAGAAGCTCGAGGGTGTGCCTCTCTCGAAGTATGTCCCGATCGGGCCTTGGGCCAAATTTGCGTGTCTACAGGGCCCAATAAGACACACTCTCCAACTTCTTCCCAATTTGGCTGAGATTTACACCGACGACCATATAGTGCTTCAAACGGAGCCATGCTGATACTCGCTTGGTAACTATTGTTGTAGGCGAATTCAACTAATGGCAAGTACTTATCCCACGCCCCTTGGAAATCTAGCATACATGCCCTGAGCATGTCCTCTATTACTTGATTCACCCGTTCGATTTGTCCATCAGTTTGCGGGTGAAAAGTTGAGCTGAACTCCAGTTTAGAACCCATTCCCTCTTGGAAATGCTACCAAAATAGGGATGTATAGACTGGGTTCCTATCTGATATGATGCTTGAAGGTATGCCGTGTAGCCTTACGATCTCCTTCAAATACAATTCAACACGTGTGCTCGCAGTGTACCACGTGCTGTATGGAAGGAAGTGCACTGATTTGGTCAATCGGTCAAATACTACCCAGATGGCATTATGTCCCATCTGAGTTCTGGGCAAACCCAATATGAAGTCCATCAAAATATCTTCCCATTTCCATTCGGGGACTGGCAGGGGCTGCAGTAACCCAACAGGGTGTCTGTGGTCAACCGTGACATGTTGGCATACTAGGCATCTTGCTACATGCTCAGCAACATCCTTCTTCATTCCCTTCCACCAAAAGTTCTTCTTCAAACCATGATACATTTTGGTGCTACCCGAATGAATGGCATATGCTGATCTATGGGCTTCCTCTAATATTTCCCATCTTAATCCACTATCAGCCAGTACACAAAATTGACCTTTAAACAATAAGGAACCACCGTCCTTAACCGAAAATCCTGGCTGATATCCAGTGACTATACTCTGACTGATGGTCATCAATTCTGAATCTTTCAATTGGCTTTCTCTGATCCTATCGAAGAGAGTTGAATTGATCTTGATATTAGCCAAAAGTGCTCCCGATTTATTCACTTCAAATGTCGTGTGACCTGAGGTCAAGTCCTCAAGCAATTTCCATCTCAGTATTCTAGTCACGAGGTGTGATAGCTGAGCAATCGATTTCCGGCTAAGCGCATCCGCTACCACGTTCGCTTCCCCGAATGGTACTGGATGACGCAATCATAGTCCTTTAAGAATTCCATCCACCTTCTCTGCCTCAGATTCAGATCCTTTTGTGCAAACAAGTATTTGAAGCTCTTGTGGTTGGTAAATATTTCAAAGGTCTCACCATAGAGGTAATGCCTCCATATCTTCAAAACAAAAATTACCGCTGTAAGCTCCAAGTCATGTGTGGGATAATTTTTCTCGTGATCTTTCAATTGCCGTGAACCATAGGCAACAACTCGCTCATGTTGATTCAATACACAACAAGACCGGGGTTAGATGCATCGGTAAATACATCAAATCCTCCAGTGCCAGATGGTAGTATAAGCACCAGTGCGGAGGTCAATCTTTTCTTGAGCTCTTGAAAGCTCTTTTCACATGTATCAGTTCACTCAAATCTGACGCCCTTTCGAGTGAGTTGTGTGAGTGGTCCAGCTATTTTTAAGAATCCCTCTACAAATCTACGATAGTAGCCAGCGAAACCCAGAAAACTATAAACTTCAGTGATCGTCTCGGGCTACACCCAATTCACCACGGCCTCTATCTTCGATGGGTCAACTGCTATACCTAACTCTGAAATGATGTGTCCCAAGAAGCTTACTTGTTGCAACCAGAACTCACACTTGCCGAGTTTTGCATATAATTGAGAGTCCCATAGTGTTTGCAATGCCAGTCACAAATGATGCTCGTGTTCTTCTTGCGTCTTTGATTATACGAGAATGTTGTCGATGAAGACAACTATAAACCGATCTAGTTATGGCTTGGAGACACGGTCCATAAGGTCCATAAATGATGCAGGTGCATTTGTCAGCCCAAATGGCATTACGAGAAACTCGTAATGACCGCACTTTGTGTGAAAGGCTGTTTTTGAAACATCTTCAGTCTTCACCATCTAATGGTAACTGGACTGTAAGTCTATCTTGGAGAAAAAGTTTGCCCCTTGCAACTAATCAAATAGGTCGTCAATTCTTGGTAACGAGTACTGATTCTTTATAGTCAGTTTGTTCAATTGCCGGTAGTTGATACACAGTTGCATTGAGCCATCTTTCTTCTTAACAAACAACACTGGTTCTCTCCATGGAGACACACTGGGCCTAATAAACCCCTTATCCAGCAACTCTTGCAACTGTTCCTTCAACTCTTTCAACTTGGCCAGTGCCATTCGATACAGGGCTTTTTATATAGGTTCCATGCCTGGAGCCAAGTCTATCGTAAACTTGACTTCCCTATTAGGCCGTAAGCCTAGAAATTCTTCGAGACAAACGTCAAGAAATTCACAGGCTATCGGAATGTCGGTTATGTCAAACTTCTTATCCTCTTGTCCTTGAATGACCACAAGGTATCCTTGGCAACCCTTCCCGATCAGTCGCTCAGCATGAATTGCGGATATAAAAGGTACTCCGGATGGTCGGATGCCAATGAACTTGAAAGGCTTCTCTCTTGGGGTAGAGAGTGACTATCTTCTCTCGGTAGTCTACTTTACCTTGCAGCTTAGTCAGCCAATCCATGTCGAGAATTGCGTCAAACCAAAGGCTCTAAGACAAAATCAGCCGTTCTTTAGCGATGTGCCATTGTGACGATGACTGATCGGCACACAGTATCTGTGTTCACTAGATTTCCCGTTGGGGTCGAGATTTGTAAGACAAAATCCAAAGGCTCTAGTGTAAGGTCTATCTCCTTGGCAAAGTTGGGTGTAATAAACGAGTGTGTAGACCCCGAGTCTACCAACACTAATGCTTTGTGTCTACATATGTCACTTTTCTTGTTCAAACAGATGACACCTAGATTCAATAGATACTATCAACTTAGTTGTACATACGACATGATATGGCATCAAGTACAATAACTACAGGGATTATTCTATTGATGCCCCTTATCTATCTAAAAATTTAAAAGTTTTAACTTGACTAATTATAAAAGATCTTCATACCTTGGATGACATCGTTGTTAACTTGAGCTTCTCCAGTTGTCATTGTGTAGGCCTTGTCTTGGACTAGGGGTCTTACCGATCTATGATTTGGTGCGATAGTATTGACAATACCCTTCATCTCCAGGCAATCCCTAATTCGGTGCGCTATGTGCCGACACTTGAAACAAGCTCCTGTCGCTCTACTACATTCCTCGGCTTTGTGGGGTTTCCCACACTTTGCACATACCACTGTTGGTGAGGAGGAAGCGGTACGAAAAGCCATCAATTGCACCTTTGATACACTCAGATTTGTCTGGCCTATTGTGTTGAAAGGTCTTGGTGGCAGAGGCGACAGAGCTGCCTGATTAAAAGACCTCGCCGATGCCGAAGGGACTGGTTGTGACGGTGGTGACATCAAATACTTAGGCCTCTTGCTGGCCTGTTCTGCACTTGTTGCTAGGTATTGTGCCTTTCGGCTCTTGGCTTGCTCATCCCTTGCTTTATATAATTCCTCAAGGTCTCTCTCAGCTATGTGGGCCAACCTCACTACCCTCTCATAGGTGGTTGTTTCAAACAATGATATTCTTCCCTTGATAGAGGGTTTGAGTCCGTGCTTAACATTTTGAGTCTTCATTAACTCAGTGACCACCAATGCTAGTGCAAATTGAGACAATCGTGTAAACTCAGTCTCATATTCCCGGACACTCATTTGTCCTTGCACCAGATTTACAAATTGAATCTCTAATTGGCATCTCTCGGTCGTCGGGAAGCACTTCTCATGAAATACTATAGTAAATTCTGCCCAAGTCCAGGACATCCCTGGAGTTCTTGTTCTCTTCACTGATTTCCACGACAGGTCTACTTCACCCTCTAGTTGGAACGAGGCTGTAGACACCCCCATTTTGCCCTTTCAGAATATACAATTCTATTCGGTCAACCTTTGACCTCATAACCTTAATTGGGACCATATGCTGAGATAATAGTATATGTCTAGATACAAGCAGAAATAATAACTCTCTGGCTCAGGCCCCATGACCCTACCATAGGGACTATGCACTGAAATAATAGTACATGACTGAACACAGGTTGAAATAATAGCTCTGTGGCTCAGACACCGACGTAGGGAGACTATATATTGAAACAATAATATATAGTCGAAATGCAGACTGAAATAATAGTTTGACATTTCAGACCTCCTAACCTTAAATTAGGAACTATGCACTGAAACAATAGTACATGGCTAGACATAGGCTGAAATAATAGCTCTGTGGCTCAGATCCCAACATAGGGAGACTATATACTAAAACAATAGTATATAGTCAAAATACAGACTGAAATAATAGTCTTGCATTTCAAACCCAACCCGAACTCAGACAACCTCGAATTACGTGCCTAAAACCAGGCACACAATTCAATTACACACAAAACCACAAAAGTGCAATCAGTTCCCCTTTTAGACTAGACTTTCTTTCCCAGGCCACTTCGAGACTCGATCATGTGCCCACCATGGCACACGCGATCGGATTGAGCGCACCACCACCGGCGCGCAATTGGCCTACGCCCGACTTAGTCTTACAGTCTTTAACCCCCAAGCTTCCTCGATTAAACGCTTCAAATGAGATGCTTAATCGGATTGCGCATCCTACACCAAGCGTGCAATTAGTCCTAACTTTGTTAGAACTAGGAAACTCGCTGAGAAAGTCAGCCGCTCGTGAGTCGGTGACCGACTCAAAGCAATTAAGCACCGGGAAATCGGCGTGCAATTCGGTTAAACGCTTGAAACAAAGCGTTTAATTAGAAAAAAACCTATAAAAGACTTTTTTTAATTCGACCCACAAAAAAAAATACATGAAGGAGAGAGAAGAAAATAGATTTTTTTTTAGATTTCGATACCAGAGAATTCTGAGAACGAACCCATAGAGAAACGTAGCCATGATTTCGAGATTCAAGCTTGAATTTTTGAGATTCCTCTCTGCAACCTCGACCTTAGGTAAGAATTTTAGTTTCTGACAACAATTTTTTTTTTAGTTCTTAGATTTAGGGTTTTTCTTAGTCAAAATTATTGATATTAAATTTTCAGTCTTAGACCGTAGCACCCTTTTTAGACCGTAATTTCTAATATCTGGTTCTAGTCCTCCGTTTCTAGAGCCAGTCCTTAATCTGACAGCCTAATTCACCGACCATAGACTTTAATTCTATTCTAAAATCTTAGTCTCCAGTCCTATCATTAATCTCTGGTTCTAGTTCTTAGCTTCTAGAACCAATCCTTAATCATACGGCCTGATTTTCTGATTTCAGACCCGAATTCAGTCTTTAGATATTGAAATTCTAGTTTTAATTCCTTAGTTTAATATTTCTAAAATCCTAAATATTAATTTAGTTTTCAATAATTCTAGTTTCATAATTTAATTCATAATTATAATCCCGAAATAGACTCTAAAATCTAAAAAAATACTATCTTACAATTTAAAAATCCAATTTGCTTTAATCTTAGTCACCCAATTTGCCTGAGGGAGCTTACGGAGGGTACTCGGGAACAAGGCCAATCCTCCTTAGCATAGCGGGCCCAAAATCGCTTTCCTAGTATTTTAGTATAATTAATTTATTGCTTTGATTACAACTAGTAAAAGTTAGTTCATTTATCTTAATTAAATTTAGTATAGTTAATTCATTATTTTAATTGGATCCTTAGTAAAGTCAACTCCTCGACTTAATTAGAAAATTAGTAAAATTAGTTCCTTTATTTTAATCAGATTTTTGGTATAATTAATCCATTGTTTTAATTAGATCTTAGTATAGTTAATTCATTCCTTTAATTAGAATTTTAATAAAATTAGTATATTTGCTTTAATTACAGTTTTAGTAAAATCAGTCTTCTATTTCAATTAGGATTTCAGTAGGACAAATTAGTATACTTACTTCAATTAGAATTGCAATACAATTAGTATATTTACTTTAATTAGAATTGCAGTAGAACTAGTACACTTGTTTTACTTAGAATTTCAGTATAATTAGCATGCTTGATTTAACTAGAGTTTCATTAGAATTAAAATATTTGCACTCCTAGTATGATTAGGAGACTAATCTTAATTAGACTTCTAAAAGGATTAGGAAACTGAATTAATTAGGATCCTAATAAGATTAGAGCATTTAAATTAATTAGACTCCTAGTAGGATTAGGAGACTTAGTTAATTAGACTTTCAGTAACATTAGGAAACTCAATTAATTAAACTTCTAATAAGATTAGAACACTTAAACCAAGTAGACTCCTAATAGGATTAGGACACTAGAAGATTAATTCATTCACTACAATAAATTCACAACTAAACTCACAATAGAATTAGGAAATTTAAACCAATCAGTATTATATCAATCACAGGGAAAGAAAAGAAAACTAAACTATCTAAATTATAAGAAAGAGTCATAGCTGTTGACGTTCGCAGGAAGACGATTCAGTAAAGAAGTAACCCAACCCGCTCTAAAGCATGAGCAGTAATGTGTTGCAACGTCGTTAAATATCTGCAGCTAGAGATCGCAACAAACTAGGAACCTTCCTAGAAAACCCCTTTCTTATTTTCAACATTCCAACACCGCATTGCCAGAGTCCACTTGGATAGAATTGGGCCACTGATTCAATGGGGACTGAGAGGAACCCAGAAAAAGAGCGCACCAACAGACTGGCGATCATGGTGGGACACTTTTGCAAACTCTTTCTCTTTTAGATAGTTTTTATTTTACTTTCCTATTTTTATTTTCATTGCATCGCTTAGATTTCCTTAAATATATGAGTCTTCGTCAAAGACTCGAGATGTCTGACATACGAAGAGTGAGTTTAGGAAACCCACCATTGTGGGGATATCATGACAACCCCATATATGAAGAAGAACCACTTTACAATCCCAGCCTACGACAACCTCAGATTAACATGGCTGGCGAATAAGAAAATCCCTTCTCTACCCCACACACTTGTAATAATCATAATGGGAGAGATAGTAACACTGGACAAGACCTCATAGCTCAACAAATTCTAGAGCTCAGTATTCAGAGAATACAAAGAGATGATGACTCCGAGGAATTGCTTCGAGGATTGGCTGTTGCATACGAGACCATTAGGTCACGATAATTTTCAGAAGACCAAGAATGACAGGAAAGGCGGCCTCCTACCCCGAGCACGGTGTCAACCCGTGCCTCACCATTGAGGCAACCTACTCACACGTTCTTCAATGATGATTCTCCAAACAAGGTTGGCTCGTGGGTTGCTCCAAAAGACAGCACTATCAAGATTGAAGATCTTCCTAAAATGCTCGATGATTACATGGCCAAGAGAGAGCGCCCCGATCACTTGTTCGGATTCGACAAATTTTGTTAGAACATTGAATTTAACTTACCAATACTATTTAAACCGCCAAAATTTACCAAATATAAAGACACAGAAAATTCAAACCATCACTTGGCCCTCTTTTGCAATGATTGTCGACTCATACATGATAATCAAGGACTTCTCATTCATTATTTCTAACGCTCATTAGAAGGAGAAGCTTTAGATTGGTTTGCGGTTTGCAGGACTCCCTCTTTATAAGATAGAAAGATTTGATGATTTAGTCGGTCAATTCCTAGACCAATACAAACACTTGATCCAAGAGAAAGTCAGTCTCAGCGATCTGATGGTGACAAAGCAAGGACTCGATGAAGAATTCACCGACTTCGTCTCCCAATGGAGGAAACTAGCTGCCAGGACCGGCACTTCAATGAAAGAGAAAGACTTGATTGATATTATCATCAACAATACTAGAGAACCGTTAAAGAGCGCGCTTATCATAAGCGATTGTCCTGACTTCACTGCACTCCTCTCCCGAGCATCTTGACTAGCGTGACACATTAAAGGCGGAGACCTCGCCCTATCCATAGTCATGTCCAAAGTAGGCTCTTCTAGTGAATCAAAGTCAAAAAATAATAAGAAAGCCTCAGGAACCGAACAAGTCAATACTGTTGTCAACCAAGGACAAAACTCTGAGAACGGAAACTTCCAACAGAGAAACTTTGGGCAAAATCAGAATCAACAATGGTACATGAACCAAAACCAAGGCACTAATCAACAAAGATATGCAAACCAAAACCAAGGCCAGAACCAAAATAAGGGTCAAAACCAAAACAAAAACAATATCCCAACACTTACCAGAACCATAATACGATATAGAATCGACCGACCCACTCGCCAAACTATAAGAACGTTCCCCCACCGTAAAACTTCAATCCAACTAGAGGCCCCTACCAGCCAAGGCGGGAACACTATCCCCCTCTGCCTTATACGATCTCCAACATCTTTCGTCTCCTTAACACTCAGAATCTCCTTCGATTCCCGCAGGAAAGACTCCGACCATGGCCGACAAACCTAGACTATAGCAAATATTGTGCTTTCCATCGATACGCGAGACACAACCTAGAAGACTGTTGGGTCCTCCAGGATGTATTCTATGACATGAACGATCGGAACCAAATTGATTGGAAAGTACTTAGGAATCCTAACCCTAATAATAACTAACCCTAACAAAATTTAGGGTCATCAATAACCCCATGCCTAATCACAATAAAGCAACACCGGCTCAGGTCACTACCGTTGATCTTTTCGGTCAATCCTCCTTTCGGCCCTCCACCTTAATCACTCGCATCCAACCCTCCAACACTTTTGCTACCCCTGTGAGAGTTCCTTCTCCCCCGCACCCCTCGGCCTTGATCACTCGCATCGCCCCGCCGAGCTTGCCTTCCTACCTGAAATTCACTCAGATATGAGTCCATTCCTTTAAGGCTAGGAGACCATTCCTCCATAGTCACCCACTAGAACCTTCAACCCCTCCAAATCTTGAACCAACACCATTGCCACTCCCTTCGTCCAATTCTGAACCCGAGTATGGAGATCACATTCTTCAAACTGTAGCCTAAATTGTTGCATGGGTAGATAGTGTCACCCGAAAGACTCCGAACCTAGAAAATGAGATAAAGACTGAGTGTTCACTAAACATAGAAGAAAGTGAGCGAGAAGAGCATCCCGACTCATGCGAGACATTGGCCTTCACTTTACTAGAAGAATAGGATTACACACAGTATCTCCCACCTTGGAGTGGCCCAGTCCAAGTACGCGCTCCGATCTCGAATTTCACTCACTTTACAAACACATCAACGTCGAGCCACACCGGGTTTGGTCAACAGCCGACTTGCCCGATTCTTAAATCAGGAACCAACTATCCACCTCTGCCTTTCCCTCGAAATAAGGATTTCATGAACACAACCACCAGAGGGGAACGTGCGAGAAGGGGCAGTTAACTTACCGCCCCCACCTCACAGTATCCCTCCACCAATCCCTGCACCTCAACCACTCCAACCACCTGCACCTAAGGCTCATCAACCAGGCCAAGAAAATGCACTCGATCTAGGGCAAGAATATGACCTTTTGCGGCATATCCAAAAGATCCCGGCCAAGATATCTATACTAGAACTCATCAAGAAATCACCTGATCATCACCGATTGTTTATAAGGACACTTGAGGACACACAAGTGGACGAGGATACAACCTTAGATGAACTTCAACAAATCGCCTCGGTCATAGCACAACCTCCGGCACTCACTTTCACGGACAAAGACATGCCTAAAGAGTCCCTCCGCGAAAGTGTGGCTCCCATATACCTTATAATCATAATTAAAGGATTCTCCGTACCCCATGCATTGGTTGATACAGGAGCAGGGCTCAATATCTGCCCAATCACAATGTTAAAGACGCTCGAACACAAAGAGCAGGATGTTAGGCTCTCAGCACTATCTCTTATAGCTTATGACAGCTCGCATCGTTTTGTCAAAGGAACTATCAAATTCCAGGTTCACCTTGGACCTGTAACAAAATACATCACTTTCCATGTTTCTGATTTAGCTAGTACGTACAATCTTATCTTAGGAAGAAAATGGTTAGAGTCAATGAAGGTCGTCGCATTAACATACCACCAATGCGTCAAATTCCCATACGAGGACTCTATTATCCGTATATACGCTAATGTACCCCTACAGGAGATGGACACTGATTATGCTATGAGTATTCTGACAGCCCATGATTTTGTATTAAACACGGGCTACATTCAAAAAACTCGAATCCCTGATGAGACAACCGTTGCGGAAGTCCATCCCCCTACCCCTCTAAGTTCTCCCCCAATGCGTCAACAAAAATTAATGAGAAGAGAGGTTGGCCCAGACCTCGCCAAACTCTACAATATCAATCCAATCGCGACAAAAGGGTGGGACCTTATGTATCAACTTGGGTACATCCCCCACACCGGACTCGATAAAAATAAGTAAGGTTGTGTAGGACCTGTCATCCCAAGGAAAATACGCAAACACATAGGGTTAGGTTACCAATTGGACGACCCACAAGCCTACTTATTCCCTACCTCGCTAAAATGGTTTCTATATGACCACTTCGTCTATAGCACCACTGAGAAAGCAGATGTACCAAGATAGAAGAAAGTGTCCTTCACTAGAGCCCAAGAAGCAGAATTTGAATGAATGACTAAAGCATTCAATGATTTAACCAATCTAAACGACGATATTGATAAGCTGCTCGAAGGAGTCAAACCCTTGTTTGACACTAAGGAGCTTACAGAAGAGAGAAAGGAAGAACCTCTGAAACTCGAGCCGCAAGTAAGAGATTGGGAATCCACTGACAACGAATATTTCCACATAGCTGCCTTGCAAGATGATGAAGAGCACTTACACTTAACATGAGAAGAAGATGACACCCTACAAGAAAATCTTAACTCGCATAGCATCCACCTCGGCCTCAGCCTTGGGGGATGGGAATGCCCGTGGGACTTCCCTTGTATCGCTCACCCATACCAACCCCGCTGCAGGGCATGCACCAGTATATCAGAACGCTTTGCTAGTTGGATTCGACACCCCACGATGGTAGGAACGAATGACTCCAATGTCGTGGCAACATAAGTGAGTGATGACCCACCAACTCAGCTACCTGCCCAAGAAGCAAAAATCCCAATAGTCATCTAGTCGACCCAGGGGGAAACGCCCACATCACCCTCATAGAGTTTGAAGAGAAACTTGAACTAGACACTCTTTCCTCCCCAGACATGCCGCAACTCTAAATATTCTAAAAATCTCTTGAGGAAGAATGGCAACCTCCCCCGAGTGATGACGAGGACTACTGGATAGACCTCCCTACACTCGAGTTAGAAGGACAAGCTAACCTAGGACTTCAAGCATTGTCAGATCAAGAAGACGAGTTCGATACCAGCCTCAACTCTAACTCAGAAGGATGGGAATGCCCTTGGGGATCTCCTTGCATTTCTCACCATTATCAGCCTCACTGCCGAGCATGCGTGCTTATCCTAACATACTATGAAGTTCAAGGGAAAGAGCTCACCACCCCTGAGGACCCCTTAGGAGGTCACTCTCGACAAAAAAAATAACCATATTATACCTCAAAGGAGGATAGTTCGATTGATTACGATCTCCAGAGCTTCTTCAAAAATGAGGCAATCAATGTGATAGAGGAAGTCCGAACGTCAATACCACTGTCATCGGCGCTGCTTATTCAAAAGATCTCATCAGATGAGGACTCCAAAAAAAAAATGCCAAATTCAGAACAAGTCCATAGTTCTTGAAGAACCGCTCGAACGGCTCGGACAATCGTCTCGCTCCCTCAGTTAGAGGAAGCAAATCTCTCGACGCCTTTTGAGGAGACCAACCCTATATCATATCTACTATCAAAAATAAAAAAAATAGGAAAAGCAAAAAACCCTAAAAATTTAGAAATATAAAATCCAAAAAAATCAGAAAACCTTAGAAAAGAAAGGAAAACCTTCGTCCTGAATCAAGTTTGCACCAAAAAGGAGACTTTTCTCCTAAGACTATTATCCCATCTCCCGTACAAGGATGCAAGGCATCCAAGCTAAACATTAAGCCAGTGATCATACCAGATGAGAAACTTCGTGACCTTGAGAAATGAATCAATAGCCTTGACCTTCACCTTATCAAAGATCTCTCAGTCATAAATTGTACCGATGAAGGGTTACCTTTCATAAAATCAAATCCCTAGTGTAGTAATTTTACAGTATATGAGCTTACCGAAGATGAAGAAGAAACACTGATCGCCGAGGAGGCGCAGGGCTTCCAACTAGTCATTAAGTGTTTTGACGAACAAACCCAATCTACCGCGAAACTCACAGAAGAGATTAACTTTGGCACTGAAGAGAAACCCAAGAAGTTACTAATTAGCGCGACGCTCAACTCCAACGAACGTCAGCAAATCGTACAAGTCCTATAAGAACACCTCGACTCCTTCGCATGGTCCTATGAGGATATGCCTGGATTAGACCTAAGTTTAGTAGAACATTGCCTTGTCTTGGAACCCAATGCAAAGCCTGTTAAGCAGAAACTCTATAGGATGCACCCACAAACAACCCTTCAAGTTAAAGAGGAAGTTGACCAGTTACACAAAGCCAAATTCATTCGAGTCATCCTCTACCCCAAATGGGTCGCCAACATAGTACCTGTTGCTAAGAAAGATGACAGAGTACAGGTTTGCATTGACTTCTAAAATCTTAACTGGGCATGCCCAAAAGATGACTTCCTACTTTCGCAGATTGACACTCTAGTCGACAACACCACTAGACATGAGATGTTATCCTTTATGAACGGTTTCTTTGGGTATAATCAGATCAAATTAGTAGAGTCTGACCAAGAGAAACTTACTGTTACATCATCATGCCTTTTGGGCTCAAAAATGCAAGAGCCACGTATTAACGTGCTATGATGGCTATTTTTCACGACATGATGCATAAGTGTGTAGAAGTTTATATCGATGACATATTAGTGAAGTCCCAAACGCGGGCAGGACATGTTGAAGCATTCCGACTGGTGCTGTAAAGAGCCAAGAAATATTAGCTAAAAATGAACCCAAAGAAATATGTCTTCGGAGTCACTTCTGGAAAATTACTCGATTTTATAGTCAACAAGCGAGGAATCAAAGTCGACCCCGCAAAAGTCAAAGCCATCCTAGAGATGCCACCTCCCAGTAATATTAGAGAATTACGAGGCCTGATAGGAAGATTACAATTTATCAGGAGATTTATCTCCCAGCATTTAGACAGATGCGATCCTTTCTACAGGCTGCTTAAAGGAGGAATTAAGTACAAATGGGATGACCAGTGTCAGCAAGCTTTCGAAAATATCAAAAAGTACCTCCTTAACTCGGCAATACTATCGCCACCAGTTCCCGAAAGACCTCTAATCCTATACCTCTCAGCGAATGACAAAGCAATGGGAGTAATTCTGGGACAATATGAAGAAAATGGCAAGAGAGAGAGAAGGCTATCTACTACCTTCGTAGGATGATAGTCGAATACGAATGAAAATACACTTCAATGGAGAAGACCTACCTCATGTTGGTGTAGGCCTCAACCAAATTAATACACTACTTCGGAGCACATAAGATACTAGTACTAGCCCGAATGGACCCTCTGAAGTACGTATTTGAAAAGCCCGTAACATCAGGAAAGATTGCTCGTTGGCATATGCCCTTGCAATAATTTGACATCACTTATGTCACACAGAAGTCGATCAAAAGACAAGCAATCGCTGATTACCTCACAGACCTCCCAATCTCAAACAATGAGCCTATACACGCAGATTTCCCCGATGAAGACTTACTCACAATTCATAACAAAGAGCCTGATATGACATCATGGACCCTTTATTTCGACAGTGCTCTAAATCACAAAGGAAAAGGCATCGGGATAGTCCTCCTAAGCCTGAAAGGAGTTGTCATACCTAAGGCTTTTCAACTAGATTTCCCTGTCACTAATAATGTCGTAAAATATAATGTTTTCATAATTAGATTACGAGCAGCACTACAATTAGGTGTTAAACAATTAAAAACCATCGGTGACTCCAAGCTAGTAATCTCGCAAGTTATAAGAGAATGGAAAACTAAGGAAAGGAGACTAATGATATACCTAGAAACTGCTCAATATTTGGTAAAGAAATTTGAACGAATCTCTTTTACGCGCATCCCTAGATTAAAAAATGAGCTCGCAGACTCCCTTGCCACGTTAGCCTCGGTCATCCAAATACCCATCAGGCAAAATACCAAAACCTTATTTATTGAAAAATTGACAGTATCCGCCCATGAGGTAGCATGGACTGTTAAGAGAGAACTATCAATCCTCCCCACGAGTATAGGACCAAATGAAGCAATCGCTCCGGAAAAGCACATCAAGGCAGAAATCAAAGTCGCTATGTTCAGATTTGAAAAATCACCAACCGACGACGGATAACCATGGTATTTCGACATCTGGAACTTCTTAAAGCATCAACACGTCCCTCCATATGCCACGAAGATCGAACAAAAGACTATAAGGAACCGAAGCACCCGATTCTGCATACTTGGTGAAATATTATATAAAGAAGCCTTCACTAAAGGAATACTACTATAATGTGTCACAACTGTCGAAGGATAATACATCATCTGAGAAGCACAAACCAGTGCCTACGACGCCCACACCTGTAGACAGAGACTCGCCGATCAAATGACACGACAATGATAAGAGATTGCCACCTCTATGTCTAATTCTGTAAATAATACCAAGAACACGCCGCACTCATCAAAGCTCCATCAGTTGCATTGAACACTATGACCTCGCTGTAGCCATTTTCAAAGTGGGCTGTCGATGTCATCGAACCTTTCACAGACAAAGTTGGGAACACTCACAAGCACGCGTTCATACTTACGGTAATCGTATACTACACCAAATGGGCAGAGGCTAAATCCTACATCAGAATCACCACTTCAACACTTGTAAGATTTATATCATCACCAGGTTTGGAGTACCCAGAATGTTTGTTACCAATAACGGTCCGCTGTTCATTCAGAGAAGATGAAGAAGTTATGCAAGAAGTTTGGCATCGATCTATGCCACTCATCACTGTTCTACCCTCAAGGCAATGGACAAGTAGAAGCTACAAATAAAATGCTGATTTGAATTTTGAAACATACAGTAGATATAAGAAATAGAGCTGACTAGCCTGAACGACTATCAAAAGCACTCTGAGCTTATAGGACTTCTATTCGTATGGCCATTGGCCAAACTCCCTACCTCCTTACCTACGGAATGGAGGCTGTCCTACCATATGAGATACAAGTATCATCCTTACGGATTCAACTCGATGATGAGCTATCCTTAGACGAGAAGAGAATTGCCTTACTAGTGTAGCTAGAGCAGCTTGATGAAACATGTCTAAGAGCAATTGATCACGGTCAGGTATATCAGAGGAGAGTGGCCAGGGCTTACAGTAAGAAAGTCCTCGAATGAACCTTTAATATTGGAGAATTAGTCTTAAAGAAAATCATGCCTTCCAAGCACGCCCATCCGAAAGGAAAACTAAAATCAAACTGGGAAGGCCCTTACATTATAACAGCCGCATACCCTAGAAATACATATAAACTGACGAACCAAGATGGGGAAGAACTCCCTAGCCCTTGGAACGCCATGTACGTTAGAAAATACTATCCTTAGCCCTGTGATCATCACATCCCGTGGTTGAATACTTATACTTATCACTCCTATAGTTGTCACGACCCATTCACCGGCCGTACATCATCAATTCTCAAAATATCCTTAAGACCTCTAATTTATTGCCCACTTTCTTATTCGGGCAACCTGATCAAAGGACTAGTGACATACCTAACCCTTTTTAAAAGCATAAATAACACGCAATCCTCATTTCCCCTTCCCCTGCCATTGGAGGAGGCATTAGAGGAAAAAAAAATGAAAATGCTAGGTTTAATCAAAATTCACTATTCTTGCACTAGCAGGATGCTTTCAAGTATACATATATAAAGAAAAAAATGGGTGAGAGCATTACGATGGATGAACAAGTCAATGAGCTCGGGAAAGCATAAGCAGGTCGTGAGGACATCTCTGGTAAATTTACTAGAAATGTATAAGCAATCTGCGAGGGCATCCCTGATGTCCCCATACTACTAAATATCATCATAAGGCGGCGGGAGGAGGATAAACTCTTTCTAACCATAGAATGTGAGATCTTGATGGTACCGAAATATGACAAAGAGCTCAATCATGGCACCCCATATTCCTCTGAGAAAAAGATTATTACTCATCCCTTTTACAAAGAGTTAGATACAAACTATTCCCCACATCACTGAGCCTCACCCCTCTTCTACTTTTTTTCATTTTCAGCCAATGAATTAGAAGACTTACAGGATACTCCTAGGAATGAAACCGAAAACCAATGAATGATGACTAAAGCAATCCCTTATTATACCTACCGTACTTCTCCCTAATATCCACGGGAAGGGATGACCCCCACCCTAAGATAGACCCCCGTATATAATTGACCTAATCAAAGAGACCTTCCCCAGTTTGATGATAGTACTGATGAACCTTTCTTCGAAACTAACTCACCAAGTACCCATAATTTCTTATAGACCCAAAGTTCTCTTGTAAAACCCAGAAAAGATCCATTGTATCTAGACACTGGGGGATTTTTTTGGTCAGAACAAGAATCACCTTAAAAGTGCCAACTCGTCCATGAAGAAGATGCGGAATAACAAAGTTACCATCCGCTGAATGCTACTGAAGATACTATACTGCCAATCTTACCATGCTCCTACACTGGGGCATTTTTATTTTTTATTTTTATTATTATTCGAGTTATATTCTTTCCTTGTTGCATTATTTTCTATTTCAAAAATAAGAAAAAAAAAAATAGATAGAAAAAAAGAGAGACCACATATCCATTTTACTACCAGACCACGATCTGAGATACTCACCCCCCTTGACAACTAGCAAGGGGGAGGACAAAAATTACTGATAGCATTACCTTTACATGTGCAGATACAATTAACCTTCAACCATCACCAGGCCAGCTCAAGAAGCATCCAAGTCCCAATGACGGTTGACGGTGCTAAAGAAACTAAAAAGCGAAGGACAAATGTGGGAGGTAATCAAAAGAAAAGGAGCCGATCAGGTACATCTAAACCAAAAATCTCCATATATATATCAAAATTTTCTTTTCTTTTTTTACACTTGTCACCTGGGGCATCCCCCCCTGTATATACAATGCACACATAATGGATAAAGAAAACACACACACACACCCCTATTCCCTACGCCGTCGCTGGGATGGCCGATCACCGCTGTCCCCAGTATCATCAGCTCGGAGGTCCACAGACTGGTCCTCTAAAAATATAATCCCGACACCCTGAGTCCGCAGAACCTCTAGACGGCGCGACCCCACTATAGAATCCCCCTCACTGGTCTGATTAACAAATTGCCTTGATCGAGAACGAGGAGGATACCCCGCAAGAATCTCATGAATGACAAAATCCTCACGAGCATCACCCCTGACACGATCACATGACTTGCGACGGACTGCTTGGCCGAAGAACTTGTAGCCCTTGACTCTGATCCATCAAGCTTACCAGCCAACCTGTGCACTCCCCGCTCACTCCTCATCAGATGATACTGCAGTCGATCTAGCGACACCTGCATCTCTGCCCGCGTCGTCCAATGCGCCACCTCCAAGGCCTCAATCTGAGTCTTCTTCTGCATGACCATCATCTCAACGAACAGGTCATCATGACTCTGAGCGTCTCCAAGGATCCATCTCACCTCAGTAGTGGCGCACACTCGCGTCGCCTCCAGACGCGCCTCCTCAAGCTCACGCACCTGCGTTACCACACTAAGTCAAAGAAAACTAAAACATATATATTAACATAGAAACTTTGAAAATGAAAGAATCACACCAGATATGCCCTCTCTCCCAGAAGTTGCTCATCCATTACAGAGGCCACTGGATCAACAGGCGGCACGGAAGGAACAGTAAATGTAGGCGGCTATAACAAGAACAAATAAATATATCAAATAATGCTATAATAACAAATGAACTATAAACACAACAATTAAAATGTACCTGAGTAGGGATAGGAGCAGACCCTTGAGGGGGAGCCCCGGGAGCAGAGTCTGGAATAGCCTGCCCACAAAACCAAACAAACAACACAAGACGTGTCAAAACAAAATAAATGAGATAATCTAAATTGAATTATGCCAAACCTAAAACTATACCTGACTCTCAGGGCATAGAGAGGCAACAGTCGCCTCCCTCGTCTGGAAGTCCTCGGCAATTCGACGCTAAAAGACCAACACAATGTTAGTAAACTATTAAGAAAGTGAAACAATAACACCCAACTAACTACTACAATTATATAAATGAGTCAAAGGATTAAGGAAACTTTCCCAGTGCTCCAGCTCGGCTCGAAGCTGAGCCATCGCTGGATCCTCCCAATTATAAGAGGCAACTGAAGATGGATCAAATGCCGGAGTGGGACCAACAACAGCAAGCCCGACTCTCTACGAATAACAATAAACACATCAATTGGTAAGCTCACAACACTAACAATTAACAAAATCATGTTCATATGGACGCGTACCAATCGATCAATCTCAGATCATAGGCTGGCCTCCACCTCTCGGCTGGCCTGCTGCTGAATGCGTAGCAACCTGATCATCGCCACCTGACCGACGACCTCGGCCTCCCTCTCGAACTGTCCAAAATAAAATGAGACACCACGACTACATCAGAACGACTGGAAGACTAAGTCAACATGATACATAAGCAATTAAACCAATACACCAACTCACCAGGAGCTGTCAAGTCTCCGCTATCCGAGCCCCCAACTCATCCTCCACTTCCCTAGCCAGAGCAATCGAGGTGGCTAGGGATCGCAACATCTCCTCATCAGGTCGAGGAGCACACCCCATTTGCTCCATCACCCAATGAAGGGCATCTAATGCGCCCCACACACTCGCGGTGAGATGGCCCTGCTCCAATGCAGCCAGTCTCTCCCTCAATGCTGACACTGACTCTGGCCCGCCTACCGCGAAAGAACCACTCCCATGGAAGGGACGTGTGAAGAGGTACCTACCACCCAATGCCTGGCCCACCTACCGATGTATAATTTTGGTCCAATAAAAAAACCCACACATAGTCTGAACATACTCAAGATGATTTTATCTAGAAAATCCAAAATGGTGATGCGTTTCTCAATGGACACGCATCTAATCAGGACCTATGGTTTCGAATTTTTTAGGATGTTACATTCTTCCCACGTTAAAGAATTTTCGTCCTCGAAAATTGATGTGCCTACCTCAAAAAAGTATGGATATCTCACAGGTCCGAACAGACATAATGATATTCTCCTCAAGAGTCAATGACTCAATATCAATGAAAATAATTAGGGCTATTACATTCTCCCCTCCTTAAAGGAATTTTTGTCCTTGAAAATTCTCCAAGTACATACCGTCATATATACAAGACTACCATTGTCCTCAATGAGTAGTTGAATTCATCCACCCTGCAATACGAAAGGCACCTTGAGAGTCATGTATCCACTATTAAATCTATATGAAATTCGCTACCATCAAAACAATATTAAAACCAAGGGATGGCAACCTTGCCACCCTTCATTACGAGAAGACTTTGAAAGTACCTAAAATTTACAATCTATTACACCCAAAATAACTACCCACCGTTCTAAAGTCCCAAAATTCATCTCAGCCATTAAGAAAACCCAACCATCTAAAATATAATAAAACCACACAACATATCCAAGGTGTTGCATAATCACTAAAAATATAAGCTATCTATCATAACCCTTGAGTAGAAGCCGACGCTGTGTTCCCCTTGTTTGCTTTCGGGCAATCCTTGATCCGATGTCTTATCCAGCCACACTTGAAGCATGCGCCCTTGACCCACCTGCACTCTTCTATCTTATGCTGCTTCCCCCATATAGAGCACGACTCAATTGGGGTGGATAAAGTGGTGTGTGAAGTCGGTTGGCTGGGTGGTCGTGATTGTATAGTCTGAGCAAGCTGACTGGGTGCTGACATCAAGAGCCTCGGTATTTCAGTTGACTGCTCATGGGCATATGACTGCATTTGACTTACTCATCTACTCTATTGGTCCCTTCTCTTATATATATCTTCAATATCTTTCTCGGTGACTAGTGCCTTACCCATTACAGCTCCATATGTCTCCAATTATAACACCGAAATTCTATCTCGTATGTTTGGCCTTAAGCTGCCTTCGAATTTATTAGCCTTCATCAATTCTGTGGCCACGTATTCTAGAGCAAACCGTGACAATCTTGTGAATTCTATCCCACACTCTTGTATGGACATCCCTGCTTGCTCTAATTTCATGAACTTTGCTGCCATTTGACTTCTCACTTGTTTGGAAAAATATTCCTTGTTGAATACTTCAACGAATTCATCCCAAGTTCATACGCCATCTGGATTGTCCTGCTCTCTGATTCTCAATACCAACTTCCACCAAGGATCGACATCTCCTTCTAATTGAAAAGAACCCCAGCTCACTTTCTCCTCCTCAGTACACGGTAACCTTTGAAGAAGTTTCTTTATTTGGTTCATCCATTTCTCCGCTTCAGGCGGATTGATTTGACCGTAAAAACTAGGAGGTCTCAATCTCCTAAACTCGACAAATGTTGATGGAGTATGTGCAACCATGGGATTTTGACGATCCCGTCGTGACGATGCGCTCTCTAACGAAAAATATAGAGTCGCCACCCGGAGCTATTAGTATCCCGAAAAACCTAGATCATTTTTATAAGCACCAAAGTGCCACAAATATGACTTTGAATCTGGTCTATGCCAAAGGCCCTTGGGTAGGGGCTTCGGTTATCGATTGGGAAGGTGTTAGGCACCCAATCAACCCGTTGAATGCGGTCTCCACTAATGGCTAAAGCAAAAATAATAAAAAAGAAAAGAAAAAGGCTTCTTCTTACTCAAATGGGTCTTAAAATCCTATTTGTACCCCTTCCTTCCTACCAAAAATTCGGCGGCATAATGGCATAAATGAGAGGATAGAGGAGAAACCGAAAAGGTAGAGGAAAAGAGGGGAGAGCCGGAGCTCTCGGGCCCTTGTTGCACCATGGTGGAGCCTTGTGTTGGCTTGCTTCGGTGAGCTTTTGAAGGTTTGTATGGTATGGAATAAGGTTCTAACTCCTAAGGCTTGATATCTAAGAGGTAGAGAGGGAAGGCTAAGGGGAAACACACCTCTAACCTAGAGATTTTGGGCGAAATGCTAAGGTCTAAAGGGTTTTTTAAAGTTCTAAAATTTGTATGGGAATGGTGCACTAGAGGAGAGAGAGAGAAGGGATTCCTTAATCTCTTAATTGCAAATTTTTTCAAGCCATTTGCAAGGAGGGGTGCCTCTCTATTTATAGGAAAAAGAGAGGTTAGGAGGGTGCTTACAGGCTAATTGGGATTAGCAATTAGGTAATGGGCCATCTATGGTTTCCTAGGATTTTTGGAGCGTTGAAAAATGTGAGAAGGTGCTCCAATGGTGGGTGATTTGGTGAGGCTTTAAACCACTTAAGAGGTTACACATGAGTAGTAAATGGGTACAACAGAACTAGCAAAACACACCCCAATGGTCGAGATGATCAACAAGTCAAACCCCAATCTCAAAATTCAAGGCAAAGAATCAAGTTCACTGTTCATATGCCTGGCGCAACTATTAGTTGCGCCAGGCATACGCACAGTAAAATAGTGCATGAACAGTGTCTGAAAGTTGGTTCCCTAAGGTGGGATCCACACCTATAGCTGGCGCAACTATTAGTTACGCCAAGCCATTTCTGGGGAGAAATGGCCTGGCACAACTATTAGTTGTGCCAAGTTCACCTATAGTTGGCATAACTATTAGTTGCACCAAATCCCTAATGGTGGTCAGATGAAATTACCATTTTGCCCTGCAGGTTCGGGATGTGATATCTTTTTGTACATAGCTTCGATTGGGGTGATTCTTAGCCCGTTGAAAAGCTGAAGACTTCTACTTTTTAATAGTATGAGATTCGATCATAGTAAAAGGTCATAGCTAGTCCTAGTGCACCACTCTTTATCCATTACTCGAGAAAGCTAGGTTTAGGTCTGGGATGGGTCCTAAGGTTTCGAGATTGGTTTCTAAGGGTTCGGGAAAGTTTTTAAGGGATCTAGGGTGATTCTTAAGGGTTTGGGATGGCTCCTAAGGTCTTGGAAGGGTTCCTAAGGGTTCCATACATGCCATCAAAATCTTGATGACGCGCCTCTCTCGAAATGTGTTTCAATCGGGCCTTAGGCCAAATTTGGGTGCCTACAGATGCCCCTCTTTGGTATCCGATTATTAACGATCGAATGCCAAAGAAAAGATACATCCAAAGAGGCCTAAGGCATTACTGACGGGTCTGTTGTATTCAAAATGAACTTCAAACATTAGATGAGTAACATAGTGAGAAAATGAAAGCCCTATATGTTGGGAAAAATGATCGTTTCTCAAGATAATCGGTTCCCAAGCGCTTAGCGACATTAATGGGCATAACCGAGGTAGAAAATGAGTTGCAAAAGCCCAATAGCTGGGAAAAACTATTGCTTCTCAAGATGATTTGAGGGAGTTTGATGTTCAAGATTCATTCTGAATATGACAGCTTCATAAGTAAGGGGGGTGATTGACCCACATTCAAAGATAGGCGCAACGCAAGTACGCAAGGCTCCATAGTTTTTGTCCAATCATATGAGGCACTGACAACCTCAACTGACTGGTCACGGGTGCCCCCGCTTGAAGCAGGGTTCGAGGTTTTTGGGCGAACCCAAAGATCCTGAAGTTTATTTAGCATGACTACCGAGAGGAGCTAACAGAGGTCGCAACACTTTTTAGGAGTGTATGCTATTTTTCCAATGTGCCCCGAATCATCATGACCGAGAGTATCTAACCTTAAATAACACAGAACAGATTCGACCAAAAATCGGGTGCCCCCAAAAGGGGGCATCCAATCTCGATCTTTGCCAATAATGATATTACTAATCAATTAACTATGCATAAACATGCACCCATTTGGAGCGATAAGCAACAAAGGTGATAGAAGTCTCAACCCAGATCCCGTCTGAGTATAATTTATGAGAACAAGTGACCATCCTATGGATACCCAGACGTAAGGCATACACTTTACAGGGATACTGCGCCAATACAGGTTTTAAGCCTATGAAAATAAAGGAAAATGAACCCTTCTATATGCATGTTTACACATAGTTTGGTTGATATGTAGTTTCATTTTCAACAGGTTGGTTTCAACGAACGATTGACTTTTTTCATAACGGAGTTACCCAGACCTCAAACCCTGTAGGGTGCACGCCAAGGCTGTGCAGACCAAGAGTCCACACCTCTGAAATAGCCTGTGATGAATCCCAAGTTAGACACTCTCGTTCATATGAATCCAAAGATAGGGCGCTTAGCTCGAAGATTTAGCAGTGGAGTCGACCCGATCGAAACATTGACCGTTCTGTGAGGATTTTTTCATCATTTTCTAGACTTTTTTATGTTTTTCCATGTAGGATCGGCATGCCTATTGCTCTCGTCCAATTTATTCTTAGTACGGCTTCCCGGGTAAGTTGAATGAAGATCGACACACCATTTAGGGGCGTGTGCATCTGTCGGGAGTGACAAAACAAAGAGAGGGGGTACCGAGTCATACATCCGACCCGCACTAGGCCCGAGACCCGCTCCTAAGTGGCTGGCGCAACTATTAGTTGCACCAAGCCAAAAGAGGCTCCAAAATTGCTTGGCACAACTAATAGTTGCATCAGGCTTTGCTGGGTTTCGTTTTTAAGCAGCCCGAGTTCAAGCAGCAAGGGCATATTTTTAAAAAAAATTCTTTCCCTCTCTTCAGAACAGAAAACCGGCCTCCCCTAGGGTTCCTTTACATTGCTTCTACGCATGCCTCATTGCAGAAATTCGCTCGCGCCGATTGATCGTCATCTCATGCTAGATCAAAGACCCCATCTTCTTCACAGGGTAACCATTTAAAATTCACTTTTCTTGATTTTTCTTATTTTTCTTGCAAATATGATCATGATCTTGCATTCTTTGATGAATAATGGTTTATTTTTGTTGTATGCTTATTTATTGATGATGTGTTGGCAATTTCTTATGAATGGTGCCCTATTTTTGTTATTTTGTTGATTTTGTTGGTGCCTAAATATATATATATATATATATAGTCTTTTTATTTTTTATATAAGAAGGAGGTTTTATTTTGTATTTTTTTTTTAATCATAAAGCAAGGATTTTGGATTTTTGTGTCTGTTGTTTTTTTTTTTGACAATTAATTAGAAGAGAAACAAAGATTTTTGGTTTTTTTTTTTGAATTTTATTCAAGGAAAATGATCTTTGTCTACTCTTAAATTTAGGAAAACAAGGGATTTATATACTCCTTTTTTATTATTTTAAAAACTAAGGCATTTATTTGTTATTTTGTGTTGGTTTTTTTTTTTCTTTTTATGGGCACAAACTAAGGGGGTTTAATTTTTTTTGAAGTTTCTGTTTTTTTTTTTTATAATAGAAAGGCTCTTATTTTTTTGTTTTATCTTATTTTTAGGAGCATAAAAGAAAGAGATTTTTGGTTTTTATTTTGAGAGCATAAAGAAGTGAAGATGGATTTTCTTTTGTTTTAACTTGCTTTATTTTTAAACATTGAAAAAAGGGATATTTATCTTATTTTTATTTACTTTTGAAGATAAAAAAAATGGGATTTTTTGCATTTTCAATCTAAAAGGGATTTTTTTTGTATGTGTGTATCTTTATTTTCTGAAAAAAAAATAGAAAGAGGGTGAGTATACTTACCTTCCTTTGGCATGTAGCATAAAATGGTTCTTTATCACTAATCTGCTCTGATGTGATTATTTTCTGTTGCCCTAGAATGTCCGACGACGAAGAATAGGTGTCTGAGGAGGGCCATGAGGAGGGGCCCGAGGTAGTCTATGGTCCGCGGGGGGAGCAATTTTTTATGGTGGATCGTAAGGCAGGTCCCTGGCTCAAGATGCAGGGTGAGCCCTCCCGAGTTAGCCTCCTCCACCTATAGTACATTCACATTTCAAATTTCAGCATAGCGGGCAAGGTAGAAGATAGGTTCAATTCTTCCTTTCTTTTTGCAGCCTTTCTTTATTTCCATGATCTGATGCCTTTTTCTCTTCTGACGCAGGACCTGCCCCCTATCGTATTCCACGCGGGGTGGCTTGATTTCCATGATTTCTACCTCTATGTCCCTCCTGTGGTGAAGTTCTTGCAGGCACAGGTGGGCTTTAAGGAGTTTCTGTCTTGCCCCGCTATGAGGGCCGATGCCGCGTATCTGAAGGCATTGATTGAGCGATTCTGCCCCAAAGATAATGACCTTCCACATGCCTTATGCAGAGATGGCACTAGCGCCCGTAGATTGGACCATGATTACTGGCATCAGGGTGGGGGGCATACCGATAGCCAGTCTCACAATGCCGAGCAAGGAGGACATTATTCGAATGATAGGGGCATATCCCCTCGTGGGCAGATGCATGGCACCGAGGTCAAGATGACCTGGTTATCCGCGCTCTATACGGCTGATAAGTTGGTGGATCTGGGCAAGCCGGATAGGATGCTTTACATTACGCCCAAGCGGGCGATCATCCTGGCCCACATCACCCTCCTGCTCCTGCTGGGTAAGACCCTTTTTACCAATGCGAGCGACGGTCGAGTCAGCTTAGCATTGCTGAGCATTATGGACAACTGGGGCGACATCTATAGGTATGACTGGGGCGGGGCCGGATACGCGTGGTTGATGTATGGCGTAGCTCGGGTTACCACCAGGGATTCCAAATCTGTTGTCACTTTTTGGGCCGCATTGGAGGTAATCTGTGACAGCCCGATTTTTCCCAAGGCATAAAAGCCTACACAATATTTTTTTTTTCTTCCTTACATCATAAACTCAGGGAAAATCGAACCATCAGGTCGTACATATCACGATCCGAATACAGAAATTACTTGGTATGCCAACAAAGGTAGAGTCAAAGTAAAATATAACAACAATAAAGATTCTTCTATATAAATACTGAATAAAACCGGCCCACAAGAAAACTACCAGTGACGGCCGACCATCACCTAAACATTGGTTTCAACAACATACCTACAGAATGAGTCTTAATACAGAAATAAATTCTCGAAAATACCAAGTCCATAATCCAAAAGACTCCAAAACATTCATTATACAAGCCCAAAACATACCCATGTCCAAACCTCACCTAAGGTAAAACTTTCCAAATGGGAGATCCCAAGCCTATCTCCACAGCTGGATCCCGAACAACACCTGTACCTGTGACGTATAGTCGAGGGATGAGCTACATCCTAACCCAGTAGGGAAATAACTGAACGTGTAAAGTTATCTTACTCACACATATTTCATGATATAAGTGAAGCATGATCTCATAAGCTGAAAACAGTTTAAAACCATTTAAATTACTAAAAGTATGAACTGAACGCACATATCACATCTTATCTTTTCACACTACACATCTTTTCTTTTACTTAACTTATTCTCATATCTCAAAAGACTTGTGTCATAACTTAAATCAAATAACTTAAATAATCCCCGAGCAATATAGTATCGAGCCTCGATGGAATACTCTCCATCGTCGTTCAATTGAATTATGTTTAAATGTAACATAACCCAAGTCCCTTTCTCCTAGGCGACGGGGCACATAACTCCTCTACATTCCTGAGATGTCCTCTATCTGGTGTATGGATTGGCCGCCGTACTGGTCACAGATATTCTGCTGAGTCAGTCACGGGTATACCGCCATGTCGGTGGGGTATTCTACGAACCTCAAATCAACTGTGTAAGATATATGTAGTTTATCACCATGTAATTGTGCTAATTATAATATTCAAAATTTGTTCAAGGCTCATTCACATGGTTTCTCGTTTTACTATACATCCCTGGGATGTCACATACTCATATGCATCACTTAGACGTTCACATCTCATATACATCCCTGGGATGTCATGCACTTTTATGCTTACTGGTTTCTTACTTAGTGTATACTTATACATGCACACATCTTTAATTCACATACTTAAGCTCAATTTCAATTAACAAGCAAATGACTATGCTCTCAACACACACATATGCACATATCATATCACTACATATATGATTTCATAATCAAGGGTACATGTTCAGAGTATTCTCTATCTCGCGTACGGAGCCGTTCCAAGCGACACCACAGTCCTCATCGACAACTTTTCGCCCTCAATCTACATCACAAACACACTATGATGCATCAAGAATTAATAAGACGAGGCAGAAATGGGCAAGTTCATGCTAATATAGAGTTTGATGTAACTTTCCCCCTAAATTTTGACCTTTAAATCTTTAGATTCATGAAATGGTTAAATCACAAAAGTTGTAGAGTTTGTTGTCCTCTATCCAACATCGTGAGAATTGCATCAATCGGAGTTCGGAGTAAAAAGGTACGGTCGAAATACTTAGACAGGTTCTGCACTCGCGCGAGCGAGTTTCCAAGCTCGCTCGAGCTGCCTCAGGCGAGCGACTGTGCGTGATTTGCACGTTTTGGACTTTTAAAAGCCCATTTTTCATCAAAACTTAATCTTTTTTATCCTAATCTTTTGCACACATCTAAGCAACCTATTTTTTGTTTAATACATGGAAGAATTGTGTCAATTACCTCTTTAAATTGGGCCTGAAACGTTCCCGACAATCGGATCTAAGAATCGGCTTTCTCGCTTCGAAATCGCCTGATTTCTCGAAATCCTTTGATTCCTTAGATCGTAGTAGTGGAGATCAACCCTCCTCGACGTATCCAATAATCACAATGGTTCTCCCAAGTGAAATAGAGCGATCTGGGGCGGGATACACAGAGTTTGGGGTTTCAACTCACCAAAATCAAAAGAGGGTTTGGGGAAATCTCTTCCTTCCTCAACATCTCTCTTTGGCCAATGATCTACAACAAGAAGAAGAAATAATGTGGAAGCTCCACCAAAATGCAAGAGGTTGGCTCATTTCTCTCTCAAACTCTTCTCTTTCTCCTTCTCGCTCCTCTCTTTCTCTCCTCTTTTGCAAAGAATGAAACTTCTAAAGGAAGTTTCACTTAAATATTTGGCCTTGGTTCGGTGTGGGGCGCACCCACATAAAAGAACGTATAAGTTATTTTCCTAATGGCTCAGATTCGGTGTTAAATGCACACAATAAACATGTGTATAAGCTTTCATTCAATGGTTCTAATTGAGATCTTATCCACATAACTTTTGGGACCGTCCTAGGTGTTAAGCCGGTACACCGTGGTTCAGTGCACGGGCCTCATATCAAAGGTCAAAACACAAGGTTCAGCCTCACTATTCAAACGAAATTTCATTCTTATAAATTATTTATCCTAAAATTCAAAGTGGCATCGTGCGATATGCCGAACACGCACACTTAATTGGGTGCCACGTGACAGGTTGGGTTATCGGGTTTGGGTTCGTGTGCGACATGCACACTCACGCATACACTCTACATAGGGTACAGGTTGGGCTTTAATATGTTTGGCGTGAAACTCCAACCATCATAAGTGAGATTTGAGGCCACGTTAGTTAGCTCAAATGTTTGGCTCGGGTTAAATCAGTCAAAAGTGCACAATTCATCAAAGGTCACCGCTTCAACATTTTTGAAAATTTCGGGTTGTTACATTCTTCCCAACTTAAAGAATTTTCGTCCTCAAAAATTGTCAATCCTATTTCCTAAAGAATCAGAGTTATTACATTCTCCTCCCCTTATAAAATTTTCATCCTCAAAAATTGACTTGAGTGACGAGGTCTTACCTCGCACCTTAAACTGAACACTCACATCCTGATACGAATTGATTTATACCAACAAATTTTGGGGTTGTTGCATTCTCCTCTCCTTAAAAAATTTCATCCTCAAAAGTATACGAAAGTATCTTAAGTAGAAATACAATTACTCACACCATCTATGTAAACACACACATAACCACTTTCTGTGGAAATAGCCACAGCTACACCACCATAATTCATACCTACGCATTCCCCTCTTAGTCCACACATCGACTCAAGTCATATTGACATAAGCACACACGTACCTGCATATTCTGACATCTGCACACCAGCAATCCATGCATCAAAATCTACTTTTATGAGTACCATATCCATTCTATAATGACTCAATTTCCTTCTCGTTCGATCTTTAGAATTATCTAATACCAGTCGTATTGAAAGTTTTAACCATTCACCAATAAATGTGTAAATTATCAACCATTTACATCCAAAAACTGTCATTATTCACAAGTTATAACCATCAAAATTTGAAATATCCTACTTGTTTTCCTACAATTATCTCAAGCTCAATCCGAAGTCCGCAGCTATCTCTCGACACCCTCATCTGGTATCCTCATCAAGAGTCAACTTCTTCCAAACTAGAGTTATTAAAATCTCCACACCGTAAAGGAATTTTTGTCCTCGAAAATGCCGTAAGGAACCCTGAGTAAAAACGCAGTTTTTTATACTTTCTATACCCACACACATAGCCATCATCTGTGGAAGTAGTCATAGCTACACAACTTCAACTCATACGTACTCATCCACCCCCTCATAGTCCACACAGCGATACAAGGCATATGGACATAGTCACACACATACTTGTATGAAGGCACTCACATAATCTACACATACATATCCATAGTCTAATCAGTTGTACCAAAAATTTTGCATATCCACAGAATTGCCCTTAACTCCATTCCAAAACTACCGAAAAAGTATACAAGGTATCCCATGCACAAGGTCTCCCAATCACACACTCCTGAAACAATGGAAATACAATGGGACCCATAATAGTGCCTGATTAAAAATCCACACACCTACGTATCGGCCACTCACTCATCAAAATCTACTTAAATGAGTATAAGGTACTTGACTACACAATCCCTAATGTGTAAATCATTCAATGTAGTAATCATTTGTTAAACTCAAATTACAAACAGCTAATGCTGCAATAAATTTCAATTATACACAGTCAAAACCTCATAATGAAATGGAGGTTGGTGACTACACAATGACTGAAGATCGACCACGCACTGGTAATACTCTATCTGTTGAGCTTTACAAGAAGGATGTTCATCTCTCACTAACCAAACTGGTGCTTACTCAAGGGTCGAAGGAATAGATCAGTGAACTCACCCATGGGTAATCACAAAACACCATTTCCACCACTTAATGAAGTATCTCTATAATGATTGGGAAGAACATATCCACAAGAAAAGAGATATTGACCTTGAGATTTAAACCGTAAATCCTGAACTGTAACCATGAACAAGAGTACCCAGACCATCAAGCACTTAAAAAGTTTACTACCAACTCATTATGTGATCACCACAATGATATTAACCATTAGCGATCTAGCATTATTCCTGTAACCAAATTTAGATCGTTAACAGTGCCCCTCTAGATTTCAGAGAATACTCCCGAGAAAAGTCTGATTCACCCAATTGATGTTATCTCCATCAAAATATAAATCTAATCATAATACAGGACAAGTCCAATCTATCTACTAATAAAATTTCTTACTGCCTAATTAGTCTATACCATAGATAAACTTGAAACTATGAACTAGCGTCCATATAATAACGCATCCCCGAGGCTGAATAAACATGCACAATTAAGTTGGGATGTCCAACAACCATATACTAGCACAGTTTATGCAGCGATACCATCAATATAATAAAGATTTTTTACCACAAAACTTTTACTCATAACCATTAGTCTAAAGGTGCGACGTCCACCAAAATTCAAAAGTATGGATTAGACATACGATTGCTATAGAGAAAAATTGTCTTAACTATCAAGCATACCAATATTTACCATCACCTACGTCCATAAAGATATGTGGTCATTACGAAAATGAGCTTATCTAAAACCCACCACAATGATGTTAACCAACAAGTCATCAAATTATCTATTAATAATAACGTATCATGTCCTCAATAGTTATTGTTCGACTTCAAGTACTACTTATGCAGGACAAGTGACCATTTATGAAGTTGCCCTTCTTAAATCGGAGGAAAGCTAACTCACCCAACAGATGCTATGTCCACCCATGGTAATTCTAGCCATAAAACAGAATGGCTACATACCATCATAGAATTTATGATAAAAATACATCCACCAAGCTAAGAATACACATCGGTACCCACAATTGTCATAATTGTCTGCAGGACTCAATACACATGCTACGGAGGTTTCCCTACCTCAAATGAACTCATCACCCAATCACGTCAATATCACATCAGGGTCACTCGTAACAATCAGACGCCAAACCCACATTACACGAATTCAAAATACTCTTAGAAAAACTCACAAGGGTCTAGGGAATCATAACTCCAAAGAACTAATTAAAATAAAATAAACATCTATGCTAGACCTCGCGCGAGCGACCACTTATCATCGTGTGAGCAAGTACTTGTCCTCGCTCGAGCGATCACTCACCCTCGCTCAAGCGATTATAACTTGCGCGAGCAACCATTTGTCCTCAAGCGAGCGAACACTTACCCTCGCTCGAGCAATAATAATCGAGGTCACCTGAAGTTCACGCGAGCCCTCGTACGAGCGAGCTTTCCTTTACAAAACGGTCTCACACGAGCGAGAACAGAACTTATTTTCTCAATATTTTTGTTTCCACTCATGTGAGCGAGCTATTATAACCGCGCGCGCGAGGAACAACTACCTCCATAGCTCGAGCTTCTCGAGAACTCTAATTTTACCCTATTTAAAACCACATTTAATACACTATTTTCTAAGGAACATTAAATGCTACTGTCACAATATAAAGAGCATTAAATCCATACCTTTAATGCATTGAATCCTCCGTGGATCGAATCTTTCTCTCTTGGAAAACCAAAAAGGTTTTCAACACCCATGTGGATTGAATCCTTCACACCGAGTTCCCAGATTCACACGAGGTCATCACATTCGTGTAGCTCGAATCCCTATACACTTTTGCACAACCTTCTTCACAATATCCTTGGACTTATCACTAGGATTTGTCAATCCTCACTTTCTATCCTAAGTAAATCCTCTTTCTCTACAACTCAAACAAAACAAATAAAAAAAACCCACGTGTGAGACCCTTATCCCCCATTTGTTGAGTTTGTCACTTACTAATCACAAACACCATAGATAGGTGTTACATTAACCTCTAACACCTCAATGTGTTAGACACATACACAAGGTATGAGGCGCACACCACAATGAAGAGTCTACCACCATGAGCCATCACGTACATCCATACGGGTATGCAGTAATTAAAAATTAGGAATATTTGAATTTGTAACAATGATCTTAAATTTTCAAAATGCATGCATTTAATCATACCTATAACACCCAAATGTCATTCTTATTATAAAGGACGAGACCGTCTATGACAATACATCCAAGCATTCAATAAAAGAGATCACTACAGATGATCATTCGTAAAGATGCCATTTAGAGGCACATGATTAAGCATCTCTTTACGTGCACCTTCACTCAACACAATTAATAGGGCAAAGAAGTTGATCGTCATCCACATTGATTTACATTTGTCAATAGGCTTTGAAAGTGATTGAACTCTAAGGTTAGACAACCCACTTAAAGTTGATACTCTGATGGTAATTGTAGGAGTGACAACCAAGTCAATAGGGAATTTAGCAGTCACAAAGAAATCCCTTGCTCCTCAAATCAAGGCTTTAGTCCTTAAATCGAATCGTTCATATCTTACATCAATTACTGGCATTATTGTATTAATTTCCCCCTATTCCCTAAGGCTTGTAACATAAAACTGTAGTGATGAACTATAAGAAGTGCTTTCGAACACTAATCTCTCATGTTTCATTAGTCTATATAAAGAACATCGCAATTATGTTCGTAGAGTGTACTTTTGTTTGTAAGTCTTGATGCAAACATTACGGCTCATTACTGTGAACTAAGTTTCAGATTTACTAAACAACCCATCCTTAAGTAATTACACCTTAACTGTCAAGATTGATTCAAGTTTGCCATCATAATTTTCATCTACCGTGTTAATCTTTTGAATTTGAAAATTGTTTATGCCATGCCAGTGATTTAATCTGGTGCACACATGATGGTGGCATGATATTCCTTAAGTGTCAAAAGCAAACATGAAATCTAAGGGCATTCGTCATCTAAAAATTTGAGTAAAACCTTAACAATCGTTAATGAATCTATACCTTGGGAAACTTCATGTACCATTAGGGCATCGTGCATCGATGTTTCACTTGTAGGACCCTGAGTTGTAGGGAGGATCGACTCGGAAGTAGACGTTGATGTTACCCGCCTTTGACGTCTCACTGGGTAATCCTTAATCCGGTGCCCTTTCTCACCACACTTAAAGCATGTGAGCAAAACTAACCGACACTCTTTCGTTTTGTGGCGCTTCCCACAATGAGCGCATATACCAATCGGTGTAGGATCCGAAGAGTGAGAGGGTACATGGACAAATACAGGAGTGGTAAGTGCATGATCCTGTATTGTAGACCGAGAAGTATCCTGAGTCATTTCTGAGGTCGTCACCCCCTTCCTCAATGATGTACAATGTTTTATCAGGTGTCCCATTCGCCCACAATTGAAACACCCTCTCATGCCTTGCCTACAGTCCGATGTCTTGTCCACTTTCCACACCTTAAGTATGACTCAACCTATGTCAATGGAGAGGTGTGAGTCGTCTCTCTCAACATTGTCATGAGTAATGTAGTCTGCTGAGCCATTGTGTTGATCATCGTCTTAAGCAATGCCTATTCTGCTCATTTTCTCCAGTGCGTCCAGTTCTTGCTCTTTTACGTGGTGCCATTGTGATCTGTCAAAATGAAATAAAGGTTTCAATCAACAGCGATCATGATCATTATGACTATGTTCTGACAAAATATCTAAAACATATCCTATATCCTATCACTGCACTTCTATCACGGTCATCAATTTTCTCCACTATAAGAGATCGAGAAGATCCACAACCCAAGTTCTAAATGAAACCTACTGCCACGACTTGAGACTTCAAGAACCTAAAACCTAAGGTTTCCACCAACTGTGATAGAGTCCTAATTGGTTCTCCTATACCCTAACAAAATCTACTGCTGTAGTCTTGGGTCCCAATAAGTCTTTAGCCAAGACCTAATGCTTAAGCTCGACTGCTGCCACAGCGTCCTTAGAAGTCCTAACGCCTAATCTCTACTACTGCCACAACGTCTGTTGGTGTGCTTGCCTACCCTCAAATGAGGGTCTTATATCAACAATAAAACTAGGCAGACACACTCATACAGACCTACAAGTATTCAGGATCTGTTGTAGCAAGCTTTGAAAGAATGGTGAGTAAGGGAATGCCCATAGGGAGGCTGATTAGAAATATGATAAATCTCCATATCTGTGTTAGATCGGGCACCCAAGCTATTACTAATTTAGCTAAAAGACAGGGGAGAGGTTTGGAATGGATTGTCACTTAAACTAGGCTGCAATTAAACATAAGCTATCTTGGATTGAGTTGAGGAGCTTAGATCTTGTAGGGAAGAGAGTAAAAATGCAGAAAATGGAGAAGAGTAGCTTGGAGGTTGGTTTTCACTAAAATTAGATTCAATTAATCATGCTACAGAAGTTCAGAGCACACAATTACCTTGCTGGCTATAAGCACAGCTGCAGGGTATAAATTCCACTCCAAATCACAGGATCCACCTGGTCTTAAGGCTATGATCTGTCCACTTTAATGGTCACAGACCATCCTATAGACTTTATCGAATCCATGGATTGCAGCAGATGAATCCAATTGAAGCCTGAGCTTAGATTTATCTTAAGGTTATGATATGTCCACTTTAATGGTCATAGACCATCCTAGGGATCTCCTATAAAGCCAGAGTCTCAATTAGAACAATAGAAACCACTACAGATGCTGCAATTCCCAGGTCACAGACTCAAGGAATCACAAGAGCATCAGATCCAGGGAGATCAGATGGTATCCAAGAGGTCTACCAGTTAAGTGGGTGAGCTGATCTACAACTCCTCTACACAACTCCGATCGATCACCAAATGGAACCAAAGGAAATTTAAATCTAATTAAAGCATTAAAAAAAGCATTATCATTGCAAACAAGGTCACTTTACAATGGAAATGCTCTCAAATTTGTAGTCTGTGCAGCTAGGAACCTCCAGTGGCACTCTTAACCTCACCTAATTAGAGATCTAACTTCGCTCCTCGCTACTCCAAGAGATTTAGCCAGCCATGGTTGGGCTAAAGGAGGGAAATGGAATTGCTTTGCAGGCACTAATCTCCAGAATTTTGGCTCAGATCTCGATCCCCCCCAATGGCAATTGGGGATCTCTATATATAGCTTTCTCCTCTATTTTTCCCGCCAAAAATCCCTTCTAGAAGGTCGTCAGAGTTTGTTAGAGTTCTGTTAAAGCACGTGGGTCAATTAGGGCTTTCTAGGGCATCTTCTGGAATCATCGTGTCGGTCACCAAGTGCCTCGGATTGCGTGCAGTGGGTCACTGAAGTATAATGTGTGCTCAGCTGAATTTCTGAGAGGTTCTACACACAATTTTGACAGGTTTAGGAAGCTTTCGATAGGTTGGAATCAAGCATTTTGGTCCTTTCGCTAGTTTCTCAGATCCGTTTGATAGGTTTCGATAGGATGATCTTCGCTTGGAGTTCTAGCCTTCTCAGTCCTTGGTTTGGAGTATTCAACGGGAAAAGCTCTTCAACAGGTTGGAAAACCATTTCGACAGGTTCTGCTCTCAGTCTTATCGAAAGGCTCAATCACCCTTCGATAGTTTCTGTTCCAGTATTCTCATCTCGATAGGTTCAAGAAGCCATTCGATAGGTTCCTTTGACTCTTCAGGCATATTTTCGATAGGATGGTTCCTTCTTTCCTTTCAGCTGCTCAATAGGTTCTGAGATCCTATCAAACTCCTTAATTCACACGAATTCATCCTTCTTCTGCCTTCAAATCCTATTGAAGACCTCTTCAACTACATGAATTCTTCCTTTCTTTGCTTTCAGCTCCTATTGATGCCTTCAGGTGACCAATCGATAGGATGTTCTCAGCCTGTTTTCACTTCCTTCTCCTTGCCTTGCTATAGCCACGCACTTCCAAGGGTCCAATGATGTGCTACCCTCTGGTGTGTTGTTGCTAGGTTTGTCCTGTGCTGAGAGATAGCTCCTTTTTGGGCATTCTTGAGTGGTTTTCTGCATCAGTACCTTCTTTTATTACTGTTTACAAAATGCACTTGACAAAAGCTTATTAGTGTGCTCACAGGTCTATCAATGGTCAGGTTATAGGATGAAAAGTGGCATTTTTCACCACTTAATAACGTCCCTAGAAGACTTAACGCCTAAGCTTTGATACCAACTGTGACGACCCAGACCCACATGCCACAATATTGTCAAGTTCTGGGCTTAGGTCCCCGCCTCGATTTTATTTTTGGCATGGGCTTAAGTCCCCACCCAAAACGCGTCATGACATGTAACGTCTGCAATCACATATAGCCTAGGGTCAGGATTTTTCCCTATCCGATGTGGGACTAATACATAATCCCTAACTCTTTTTCTTTCGTCAGTTTTATTTCACTGGTCTTTTATGCTACTAACTTATTCTTTTATGCATTGCTCTTCTTAGGTATGGGGGTACCATCACTTTCACCCTGGGCGCCCACTTCTCCATTTGGATGCATTCACTTATCCTCTTCTCAGCAACTGGAACCAAGCCCGACGCCATGACGTGGGCATGAAGAACCTAGAGATGGGCTTAAGGTCCCAACTTGACCTGATGGTCCCTGAGCAGGTAAAACCCTTTTTCAACTCTATTTATTTTAGCTCAGAAATTCCCCTTGATCAATATGCTACATGTTTGATTGATTGGCCACCTCTTGACTTGGATAGATCCTCCACGACCCGTACCTCATGTCACCTTTCTGGGACCGGGCAGCCGTAGGCCCATCACGCCTGTTTAACAACCGCCGCATTGTTTTCTTCTATGGGGCATGGGCCAGGTTTTACTACCTAGGGGAGCGAGTGGTGCACCAGTACCAGGGCTATCATGCCATACCCATGGACCCTCCCGCAGATGTTTTGGATCCTATTGGTAGCATTGAGGAGCTCACCGCGACCTTCCTCAACAATGGGCTCCCTATCAATGCCCTTCTTGTGTTCGGAGATTATCATATATGG
Organism: Chloranthus sessilifolius; assembly: GCA_021018995.1. Classification (NCBI taxonomy): domain Eukaryota; kingdom Viridiplantae; phylum Streptophyta; class Magnoliopsida; order Chloranthales; family Chloranthaceae; genus Chloranthus; species Chloranthus sessilifolius. The sequence goes on along the minus strand of CM037587.1, from coordinate 29,517,877 downwards.
TACGAGTGTCTGTCGTATCAGTTCATCTTGCCACACTTCATCCCTAGCACCAATTTCCTCGCATTCGACGACCCGCGTAGTCAGGTAATTCTCCTTTCCTCTTTTAGATTAGATTAGTCCCCCTCTTTGTTTTAATTCAGCCTTTGTTCCTTCTGAGCGGATTGCTATTTTTTTCAGTTTGCTCAAGGGGATGACTCGGATGATGGAGGTGGAACGGCAGCAGGTACTGTTGATACTTTGGGGGCAGGTCCTTCAGGTGCTGGCCCCTCCAGCGCGGTTCCCTAGGGTGAGGGTTCTTCAGGAGCTGGTCCATCGGGTACCTCTCATGCTGGTGTCCTTGGTGCTGATCCGCTCGTGGTCTATGGGACTTTTCGACGCCTTAATGATAGCTTTCTCTCAGACCTGTGTCCCGATCTGGATAAGCAGGCGCACATCTCCGCTGAAGCGGCCCGGGCCCCTCCTGTCGAGGTGATTCCAGGGGTCAGCCTACTTACGCTCTTTCTTCCTTTGTCTCGACTTCCTTTGTGAATGCATGTGTTTTATAATTGTCCTGGTAACTGACGTTCCCTCCTTCTTGAATGCAGAATTTTAACTCGGCTATGGAGTTCACGACGTATCATCGTAACATCTCGGAGCTTCGGGATGTGGAGGCGATGAGTATCTTGCCGCAGCTCTTTCACTGTTTCACTATCCTTGGTTTCTCAACTGATCCTGATCTCTTATGTTGATTTTGACTTACAATGCGCACATGCGAAGCAGTTGCGATCTTTCCTTAGCAGGATTTCGCTGGCATGGTCCCGGGTGGGAGATATGGGGACTTACTAGGGCTCCTCTCGTCGGCGGAAGAAATCAAAGGGTGCTAGCAAGGGTTAGGCTCTAATTTCTTCACAAAAACATTTAGCACTTTTTAGGACAATTTTATTGAAATTTTGCAAAGTTTGTAACAAATATTTGTGGCACTTTTCGGATGACTTTCTCTTTGGATATGCTTAGTGCTTTTCTTTGATTTGTATGTTATCATTCCCCTGCATATATTTGATTGCTTGCACGATGGTCTTGATGATCGCCCATAAAAGTGGCCCTTGAGGCCGCATGCCTTGGTGTGGGTTCTTCTTTCGCAAATAGTCAACTTATTCCCATGTTAGGTGCCCAGTTAATTTTCTTTTTTAAATGTCTGTATAGCATAACGCAGGTGAGTTAGGCTACCTGGTAAAGGGGGCCAACAAAGGCCCTCCAAAATCCCTAAATCAACTCAAAAAGGCACAAAAGGGGACAGTTTTCTGCTGGCGCAACTATTAGTTGTGCCAAGCTTAAATGGGTGACAATTACACTAGCGCAACTAATTGTTGCACCAGGTATGACCTGGGGAGCTGTGGGGCCTTATATGCCTGAGACATCCCAAATTCTACCTCTGTTCTTTTTTACTTGGCCATTTTTACTAATTTTTTTTCTCGTTTTCCCAAAGGCGGGTCCATCAACATACATTGAATTTTATATTCTTGAAAGATCTTTATACATTTATGGACCCGCTTTCCAATCCTCCCTTATGTAGAGAGCTTGGGACCAATTTACCCCTCTCTTTGGGCTTCGGGCCCAATTTTCTCAAACGTTGGCATGGGAGCTTGAATGAGAGTGAGCTCGTCGAACTTGAGCGGCTCGGGCTATCACGTCTTCCCCTCTTTCTTGAGTTTCCTCTACGATGGGACCTACTTCACACGATAGCTTCATTTTGGAATGCAAATGCTCATGTGTTCCACTTTGGGAAGCGGGAGCTAACCCCCACTCTTGAGGAGCTATCCAATTTATCCGGCTTGAAGCTTCACAGAGGCCTTGCAAGAGTCTCACCAAAGTCGGGTTATTCCAAATCCGTTCACCTTACCCTTGGTTTAAAGAAATCTGAATACGAGAAAAGTTTCGTTAGGGGGCCCACAAGGTGTTCGATCAAATTCCTCAAAGAACTTTTCGGTGATGAAAGTCTTCGAAAATTGCCGGTTAGGAATCTCTTTAATGTGAAAGCCTTTGCTCTCAGCCTTATTTTGAAACTCCTTTTCGTTACTAGGGGAGAGAGCTTCTCTCTGGCTCTTTGTGATGTTTTAGCTGAGTTGGTAGAGGGCCGATAGGTGATGCACCTAGTCCTTGTTGAATTATATCGGTGCCTCGATGAGTTTACTCTGGGTAAGGTGGAGAACCTCAGGGGATGTCCCTTACTACTTCAGGTTTGGTTGGGTGAGCATCTTGCTATCTTGGGACCCGTGCCACATTTTTACATTGCCTGAGGTGAGGCCGCTCGATGCTTTTTGGGTAGGTGTCACTTACTTCCGCAATGCGACTTGTCAGCTTTGAAGCTTTGGTTGACAGATGCTGAGCTGATATGAAGGCTTCCTTGGTTAGACCGGACATTTCTCATAGTTCGTTCAAGAGACTATGAGGGCATCACCCTCCTAGGATTGATTGGTAGCACCTTCTATTTACCATTCCGAGTGTTGCATCAGTTTGGCTGCTCTCAGCAGGTGCCGTATGGGACAAAGCCCCCTCTATGTGATTTGATCTTTTCTAAGCGGACTTCTGGGGACATAGATCAGATTGTTGCTCTTTGGGAGACACATCAGTCGATGCTGATGTACGATATGGAGCAAGGAGATCTAGTTCAGTCCTCCCTTGAGTACAAGGCTTTGTTATTGGCTGAGCAGCCTGCTACTGATCATCTGGACCAGTCGAAGAGTGTTGATATGGGAGGCCCCAGGCCGAAGAAGGAGACGGCGCTCCGAGCTCGCATTGAGTTGTTGACTGATGAGAAGAGGGTCCTGCACGAGCTTTTAGTGCAAGACAAAGTTAGAGCAGGGATAGCAGAGAGCGAGGTCCTTCGTCTGAAGGGATCTTTGAGTGTTGCCTTTGGAGCCGCCGATGCTTCTCGGAAGAAGTATAAGAGTCTTCATGGTCATTGGTTGATCTAGCGAAATGTCCGGGAGGATGGTTTTCATGCTGAGATTAGTGCCTTGAAGTGCGAGCTGGGCTGTTAATTCTTTCCTGCACATATAACTTTTTTCATAGATCAGATACACAGAAAAAGGGGCGTAAGAAACCCCTTTATAGATACACACATCTTTTTGGTATATATATTTTCTTTATGTTTTTGTTTTTTCTGCTTTTGTAAAAAAAGAAGAAAGAAAGAAAGCTAGACATCACACCGGCTATTTTTTGGGATGTGGTGTAAGCGGCGCATTTGTAAAAAAGGAAAAGCTATTATATTTACACAGACTTTTTATTGTTTTTTTTATTTTCTTCTCTCTTTTTGATTAATGGGTTGTTTTAACAAAGAGGGTTTTCCACCCTATTCTTTATTCTCTTTTTATTTGGTTTGATGCCTCAATCACAGGGTGAGATCTCGGGTCCCCTTTTGAGCATGGTCGAGCCCCCCCTTTTAAATGGTCTGGTCTGAGAGAGTTTCAGCAATCTTGCCAAGACTAGAACATCAATCCCATTGGGCTGAGTCAAACCTTTCTCCTTACCTTGAGTCATACGTTTGACGAACCCGCTTAATAGAGATAATTCTGGTCGGGGCCCGATTGTGAACTAACATGAGCGGCCCAGAAAAAAAGGGTAACAGGGAGAGTAATCAAGAGGGCTCTTCAAAGATCAATTTATCGATCAAATCAAACCTTTCCTTTTAATCTTTTTCTTTTAAAACTCTTTTACTCACAACACCCAAGGTGGGTTCGTCGTGCCTGTTTTTACCCTCTTTTTACCCGTGGCGCCCTTTCGGGTTTTAACCATGTCCATGGGTTTAGCTCTCTTACCCCAAGCGCCATTTCGGGTTTTCACCTAGTCCGCACAAGCTCACTGTTTATACCCATAGTGCCCTTTCGGGTTTTTACTACGTCGATCTTACATTGAACTTGTATTTTTATTTTATTTTCTTTTTATTTCTTTCATCCTTTTTCTCAAAAGCTACGACATAGATGTCGATTCCGTCATAGCTGGCCAGATAGGGTTCTGTTGCCATCTTACAACTCGGCTCGTGTTGACTTAAAAGATACTACGACTGCTTGTGAACCTATAAAGAGGGCTTTCTTCAGGGTGTAGCTTGGCCATGGGTTAGGTTAGGATTTGAAGGTATGCTGGGCTAAAAAGGATTTCCTTGATAGAGCTTCAGATTTTCACAACATTCTTCCTTGGAGGATTTTACTGTACATGCCCCATGATTCTTCTTTTTTTATTTTTTTAGATTTTGATGGTAACTTTATATGTACACACTTTTCCTCTTCTCCTTTTTTTTAGGGGGGAAGGGGTTTGTTGAAAGAAAGGCCCAGGCTCAAAGTCGGGTAGCGAAGGATATTATCATTTTTAGGGATGCTTTTTTGCTACTATGCTTGGAATGATGGCCTCTTTCGAGTGGTTCTTAAGCAGTCACGTATCTGTTTCACCAATACTTACCTTATCGCGATAGACTAGGAGTATAACCGTTGGACGTATCTAGCATTGATGGGCTTAGGAAGATGATCTCCGTCCATGGTAGCGAGGAGGATGGTGTATCCTGGTCGCAGTTCTCGGACGACATAAGATCCTTCCCAGTTTGGCTTGAACTTCCCTCTCGGATCGGTGTGGAGGGATGGAAAGATCTTCAGTACGGTGTCTCCTACCTTCAAATCTTTACTGCGGACATATTTATTATAAGCGCATGTGATTCGCCCCTAGTAAATTTGAGTGTGACACAAGGCTAGGAGTCTCTTCTCGTCTAATAAGTTCAATTATTCGAAGCGGGATCTCTCTCTGCTTCAGGCAAGCCTGATTCCATGAGGAATCGGATTGAGACTACTTCAACCTCTATTGGTAAGATGGTCTCGGTTCCATACACAAGGGAGAATGGTGTTGCCCCTGTAGCGATACGAATCGATGCTCTGTAGGCCCACAAAGTAAATGGTAGAATTTCGCTCCAATCTCGATAAGTGATGACCGTCTTCTCTAGGAAGCGGACGACCATCTTGTTAGCAGCTTCTACGATTCCATTAGTTTGAGGCCAATAAGGTGACGAGCGATGGTGATTGATTTTGTATTGCTCGCAGAAGGCTTGAATGAGCTTATTCGCAAAGTTCATGTCGTTGTCCGTGATGATATCCTTAAGTACTCAATATTAGCACACAATATTACTCTTGAGAAACTTCTTGACGTGACTGGCCATGATGTTGGCATATGATGCTGCTTCTACCCACTCGAAAAAGTATTCAATGGCGACAAGGATGAACCGATATCCATTTGATGCTTTCGGATTAATCATTCCAACGATGTCAAGGCCCCAGGTAGCAAATGGCCAAGGAGTGGTCATGCAGTGAAGATCGATGGCAGGAGCGTGTATCAAAACTGGAGTGTTCCTAACACTTGTAGCATTTCTGTACATGTTCACAGCAGTTCGATTCTATAGTGATTAAAAAGTATCCTTGGCATAGAATTTTCTTAGCGAACATGTGATCGCTGACGTGGGCTTCGCATACTCCTTTGTGGATCTGCTTCATGATATTGATTGATTCACTTTCAGTAAGGTACTTGAGTAAGATGTTATTGTATGATCGCCTGTAAAGGCATTCACCACAAATGACGTAGCCTGTCGCTAAACATTGAATGGTCCGTCGGTCTATCTTGGACGTACCCTCAGGGAAAGTTAGTGTCTCAAGGAAATTCTTGAAATCTGACAACCAAGGTGGCTCATCATCAGGCTTTGTAGGTTCCTCAATTTGGAGGAAAAGGTCAGCTTATTCCTTTGCTCAATCACGATCGACTTCATCTCAACACCATACAGGATTTCAATCATTGACGCCAAAGTGGCTAATGCATCGGCAAAGCGATTCCTTATCTGGGGGACATATGAGAATGTCACATCTTAGAAATAAACTATCAGATCCTCGAGGTGCTCATGGTAAGGGATCAGTTTCTCATCCTTTGTCTTCTAATCTCCATTCATCTGGCATATGATTAGCTATGAATCGCCAAATACTCGGAGGTGAGTTATATTTAGATCGAGAGTCGCCCGTAAACTAGTGGCACAAGCCTCGTATTCGGCCATGTTGTTAGTGCAAGGGAAGTTGAGTTTGATAGAGACTGGTACATGAGATCCTTTTGGCGAAATCAGAATGGCACCAACTCCCTGACCTTCGTCATTTGGTGCCCCATCAAAGTGCATTACCCATGATTCTTCTGCTTCTTCTGTATCATCTTCTATCATGAACAGGATGTCCTCATCGGGGAACTCAGTTCTCAAAGGTTCATAATTTGGCAAAGGATTGCCAGCAAGATGATCGGCGAGTGCCTGCACCTTAATCGACTTCTGAGTGATGTACGTGATGTAAAACTCAGACAATAAAAGCTCCCATCATGCGGTTTGTCCAGTAAGAACCAGCTTCTCAAACAGGTATTTTAGCGGGTCCATTCAAGCCAAAAGTAGAATGGCTTGGGATAGAAAGTAATGGCGGAGCCTCTGAGTAGCCCATACAAGAGCCAGGCATACTTTCTCTAGATGAGAATAGCGTGTCTTATAATCAGTAAACTTCTTGCTAAGATAGTAGATGGCCTGCTCTCTTCTTCCTTTCTCGTCATGCTGCCCTAAGACATATCCCATCGAGACTTTCATCATGGAGAGATACATCAGGAGTGGTCTCCCTAGCTCAGGTGGTACCAAAACAGGTGGGTTAAGGAGGTAGCTTTTGATTTTATCGAACGCTGCCTGACAATCATTGTTCCATTCAATGGGCAAATTATTCCTTAGTAGCTTAAGATTAGCGTGCAGATTAGAGTTAGTTGTGCAATGAACCGACTGATATATTGTATTATGCCCAAGAACCCTCTAACCACTTTCTCGGTAGATGGTGGTGGCATTTCGGTGATAGCTTTGACTTTGACCAGGTCGACCTCGATCCCTCTCCTGCTGATGATGAATCCCAATAGTTTTCTGGACATGGAACCAAACGCGCACTTCTACGGGTTTAGACGTAACCGATACTTTCTCAACTTCTCAAACAGCTTATGAAGGTTTACCAGATGATTGCTTCGCTCTGGTGACTTGGCTATCATATCATCGACATACACTTCAATCTCTCAATGCATCATGTCGTGAAACAGTGCAGTCATAGCTCTCTGGTACGTCGCACCGGCATTCTTTAGTCCAAACGGCATGACTCTGTAGTAAAAGGTTCCCCAAGGGGGATGAATGCAGTCTTCTCTTGATCTACCTCTGCCATCTTAATCTGATTGTATCCAGAGAATCTGTCCATAAAAGAAAGTATCCCATGCTTAGCAGTGTTATCAACCAAAATATCGATGTGCAATAACGGAAAACCGTCCTTCAGGCTTGCCCTGTTCAAATTTCTAAAATCGATACACATGCAGACCTTTCCATCCTTTTTCAGCACAGGCACAATATTGGCTAGCGACAACGGGTATTTGGATACCATGAGAAACCCCGTGTCATACTGCTTGATGACCTCGTCCTTGACTTTCAACATCAACTCGGGTCAGAGACGACTCAGCTTCTGCTTAATCGGCTTCATATCAAGGTAGAGAGGCAACTCATGCTCAACCAAATCGGTGTCCAGACCAGGCATGTCCTCGTATGACTAGGCAAAAACATCTTGGTATGACCGAAGGAAGTCGATCATGCTTTTTCTTTCTTCGAGAGACAACAACGTTTCAATTTTGGTAATTCGGAAAATCTCCTCAGTCCTTAGATTAACGTCCTCGGTTTCTTCAACAATGAGGGTAGACCCATGTTCAAATTCGGCAAGCCGGTCAAGGAGCTCATTGGGGAGCTCCTCTAAGGGGACATCCTCATCGACACTCGTAACTCCCACCTCTTCTTGTATTTCTACAGGAAAGGGGTCAATTTTACGTGGGACGGGTATTTCGATTAAGGCACCTTTTTGTGGGATTTTATTTAGAATTTTAAATGACAATATTTTTTGACTTTATATTTTTTCAATGTTTTTGGGACTTTTATTTTCTTCGAACACGGACCCTTGGCAACACAAGTCTGTGTATATACAAGGTATTGCCTGCCAAGGGCTTATCTCACTTTTTATAGGTTGTTTCTTTTTTTTGGGGAAATGGGTGCCGAATGTTAGGCCACTCCCTGCTTCCAGGGTTTGGGGCAAAGATGCCCAGTTGTGTACCTGAGAGGCCACTCCTTTACCTATTTGGATGGAGGGTGCTGGCTGATATGGCTCTTTGGAGTTAGCTTCCATCATGTTGATTCCCATTTCGTCTGAGATGATATCCTCAAATGTTAACACACTTTTGTGGTGATTCACCTGAGGGGGAGTTTGTTCAGGTACGGGTCGTCGTTCCTCAAAGAGGGATAATGCGGCCAAGTCTATCTCCCGGCTGGGAAAGGTGATGTGGGGATTGGTAGGGTGAGCCGGTGTTGTAGGCTTATGTGGGGTTAATTGGGTTTCCCCATCCCGATCGATCATCACAACCCCGACACTTATGAATGAATTGCTGACGTGAGGCCTGGGATGGGGTTTTTCCTCTATGTGGATCCCCCTGGCTTTTGCAGTTGTCGTCGCCCGAACTTTCTCTTTCGCCTCTCTCACTTCTTCCGTGGGCTTGTAACCTAGCCCAAACCTGACTTTCTGACTGCCCTTAGCTGTGACGGGTGTTAAGTGGTGAAAAATGGCACTTTTCACCCTATAACCTGACCATTGATAGACCTGTGAGCACACTAATAAGCCATTGTCAAGTGTATTTTGTAGACAACAATAAATGAAGATACTAAGGAAGAAAAGCACTCAAGAATGCCCAACAAGGAGCCATCTCTCAGCACAGGATGAACTCAGTAATAGCACACCAAAGGGTAGCACAACATTGAACCCTTTGAGCGCATGGCTGCAACAGGGCAAGGTGAAGAAAGTGAGAATAGGTTGAAAATGTCCTATCGATTGGTCACCTGAAGAGTTCGATAGGAGCTGAAAGCAAAGAAAGGAAGAATTTATGCAGTTAAAGAAGTTTTTGATAGGATCTGAAGGATAAAGAAGGAAGAATTCATGCGGATAGAACAATTCGACCAGATCCCTGAACCTGTCGAGCAGACGAATAAAAGAGAAAGCTCATCCTATCAAAAGCTTGCCTGAGGAGAAAAAAGGGAACCTATCAAAGGCCTCCTTAACCTATCGAAATAAAGATGCTGGAATTAAACCTATCGAAGGGTGCTTAAGCCTTTCGATAGGAATGAGAACCACCTATCGGGATGACGGCATGCAGAGCTGAACCTATCGAAAAGGACCTCTGGACCTATCGAACTACTCAACGAACCTATCGAATACTCCAGATAATGGGCTGAGGACCCTAAAGCTTCAAAGAGAAAATTCATCCTATCGAAGAGACCAGGGAACCTATCGAAAGGGGCTACAAGCTTAATTTTAACCTGTCGAAAGCTTCTCCAACTAGTCGAAATCGTGTGCTAAACTTCTCAGAACTATGTTATGCACACACTGAGACTTGGTAACCTGCTGCATGCAAACCGAGACACTTTGGTGACCGGTGCGACATTCTAGAAGATACCCTAGAAAACCCTAACTGACCCACGTGCTTTAACAGAACTCTAACAAACTCTAACAACCTTCTAGAAGGGATTGTTGGCGGGAAAAATAGAGGAGAAAGCTATATATAGAGATCCCCAATTGCCATTGGGGAGGATCGAAATTCTGAACAATTTCCTGGAGATCAGAGCTTGCAGCGAGATTTTATTTTTCTTCCTTTAGCCCAACCATGGTTGGCTAATTCTCTAGGAATATCAAGGAATGAGTTAGATCTGTGATTGGTTAAGGTTAAGAATGTTGCTGGGGTTAATTGCTGCACAGACTACAGACCTGAGAGCATTCCATTGTAAGAGTTACCTTATTTGTAATGTAAATGTTGTTTTCAATGTTTTAATTAGATCTAAAGCTCTTTTGATTCCTTTTGGTACTCGATCAGATTTGTGTAGAGGAGTTGCTTGATCAGCTCACCCACTTAACTGGTAGACCTCTTGGATATCATCTGAATTCCCTAGATCTGATATCCTTGTAATTTCCTACATCTGTGACCTGGAAATTGCAGCATCTGTAGTGGTTTTAATTGTTCTAATTGAGGCTCTGGCTTTGTAGGAGATCTATAGGATGGTCTGTGACCATTAAAGTGGACAGATCATAACCTTAAGGTAAATCTGAGCTCAGGCCTCAATTGGATTCATCTGCTTAAATCCATGGATTCGATAAAGCCTATAGGATGGTCTGTGACCATTAAAGTGGACAGATCATAGCCTTAAGGCCAGGTGGATCATGTGATTTGAAGTGGAATTTATACCCTGCAGCTGTGCTTGTGGCCAGCCAAGGAACTTGTGTGCTTTTAAACCCCTGTAATATGCTTAGCTCAACCTGATTGTAGTGAAAACAACCTCCAAGCTGTTCTTCTCCCCTGTCTTCTAGCTAAATTAGTAATAGCTAGGGTGCCAGATCTCTTACAAATCTGGAGATTTACTCAATTTCAAACCACCACTCTGTGGACTTTCCCTTACTTTTAAAACTTGCTACAAAGACCCCGTATCTTGCAGGTCTAGGATATTTTAGATGTGCTAAATCCATCATTGTTGTTTCTTTTCATTACACACTAAATTAGCACACTAAAATTCCCCAACAAGTTTTTGGCGCCTCTGCCGGGGAGGTGTTTGTGAATTTGATAGATCTAGTTTTGTTTTATAAATCTGTAACTGTGTGTTTGATTTACTAACTAAATTTATAGGTTTTGCTATTTTTCAATATTTTTTTTTGTGTGCATTCCAGCAGATCTGAGTACAGAGTGAAAGGAGAGCTGTTGTGAAGGCTGCTCTATAGTTTGCATCCCTTTTACCCCTTGTTTATTTTCTGATCTGCTGATTTTATCTTTTAGATTATTAGTCAGTTGTGCTATTTCTTTCAGTTGTGTGTGGATTTATTCTCCATTCAGTTTGTGAGTGTTGTATGTTTGGTAGGAGAACTCTTCAACCTCAGATTATTCAGCTAAATCTAGAGGTTGAAAGACTTTTCAGATCCAAACCAACCACATCCACAGCTGTTGAATTTGAATCTGTTGAAATGGGTGAGCAACAGCAGCCTCGAACTCTCAAGGAATTCAATGCACCAGGGGTCTACAATTCCCCCTTCTGCATTCAATTCCCTGCTGCTCAAGGAAACTATGAAATCAAATCTTTCATCATTCAGATGTTGCCCTCATTTCATGGCCTGACCAAGGAGGACCCTTATAACCATATAGACGAATTCTTAGGACTGTGCACTACTTTCAACATCACAGGTTTGGGGGAAGAGGCAACTAGGATGAGGCTCTTTCCTTTTTCATTAAAGGACAGAGCGAGGACCTAGTTGTCCCCGCTTCCACCAACAGTATTCAATCCTGGAGTGATCTCAAATGTCAGTTTTTGGCCAAATTCTTTCCTATGTCAAAGACCAGTCAGTTGAGGAAGGGTATCATCTCTTTTACCCAAGAACCAACTAAAGACTTTCGGCAATCCTGAGAGAGATTTAAAGAACTCCTCAAGAAATGCCCCCACCATCATATCCCTGAATGGCAATTGGTTCAAAGCTTTTACCAGGGAATTGATGCTAAAAGTAGAGATATGATAGATGCCTCCTATGGTGGCACCTACCTCCATAAAATGGCTGAGGAGGCATGGGAGCTGTTTGACATCATCAGTGAGAACTCTATGCAAAGGGAAACCTTGGCAAGAGATCTAGACCCTCCCAAATTGATGAAAGTGAACACCTCAAGAGGAAAGATATATGAAGTGAGTGTGCCAAGTGAGTTGGAAAGGAAAGTGGACAGCTTAACTCTAAAATTTGATAGGCTGATGGGAGCAATGCAGTCACCTGTGGCTGTTAGAGTGGAGGAGGCATGTGCTATATGCCAGTCCCCTGCTCACTCCCTAGATGAATGCCCATTAGCTGCCTAATTTCCTGATTCTGTAATAGAGCATGTGGCTGCAACTCAAGCCTATGGGCAGCAGCCTGCTGTTGGGTATCAATGGAGAAACTACCCCAATCTGAGGTGGAGACAAGATGGATATCCCAGCCAGCAGCAGCAGCAGCCCATGCCCTACAGAAATGCTCAGCCCTATCGAGAAGGTTATGCCCCAAGACCTCAATATCAGCAAACCATGGGCCAACATGTAGCTCCTCCTGTGCAGCAAGCTGCACCTACTCCAACTGTGAGAACACCATCTTTGAGGAACAAGTTCTATATACATTACAGAACTTAAACACCTTAACCCAAATTGTACACTCTTACAACCAGAGCATCAAAAAGATAGAGGACCAGCTTGATCAGCTGTCTGATGCTCTAACTAGGAGAGAGGGAGGAAGGTTACCTAGCCAACCTTAGGATAATCCACAAAGACAATTTGTAGTGGGTGAAGTTTCCTCCACCTATGAGGAAGCCAAATCTGTGACAAATTTGAGGAGTGGTAGGCTAGTGGACTATCAAGTGGGCTGTGAGCCTGTGAGAAGTTTAAAGGAAGAAAATGGAATGAGTTTTCCAAGAACACAATAGAGGCCACCAGTGGTGGACCTGCAGGAACAACCCACTGTCAATAAAGAGGATGATATGGATCCTAAAGAAAAAGAAAAAATCGAAAAGAAAGAAGCCTCATTGGCTAAGGCTGCAAGTGAGGGAGCACCCCAACACTTGCCATTTCCCAAGGCATTGCAAGGACCTTCCCCTTTTGAAAAGGGCAAGGTAAAATTGACGAAATGATGGAGACTTTTAAATAAGTAAAGATCAATCAGCCTTTACTTGATGCCATTAAACAAGTCCCAGCCTATGCCAAATTCTTAAAAGACCTATGCACCCATAAAAGACAGTCCAGGATACGCCTATCCAAGAAAGTCTTTTCAGCAGAAAAATTCAAGCATGTCCTGTCCATTGCAACTCCTCCCAAACTTCAAGACCATGGACTCCCCACCATCCCCGGCATCATTGGGGACCATACCATTGACAAAGCCCTATTAGATCTGGGAGCCAGTGTAAATTTCCTTCCATATTCAATATATGAGAAGCTGGGCTTAGGCAAATTAAAGCCCACACATGTTGTTATACAGTTGGCCGACAGATCTGAAAGGAAACTTGTGGGGATAATCAAGGATGTTTTGGTGGGAGTTAACAAATTCTTTTATCCTGCTGACTTTTTGGTGTTGGATATGGAACCAGGAAGGAATGCCACCTCCATACCTATGATCCTAGGTAGACCCTTTTGGGCCACAGCTAACACTTGTATTCAATGCAGGTCTGGAATAATGAAAGTGTCATTTGGAAATATGAAGGTCAAGTTGAATGTCTACAACGCAGCCAATCAACCTCATCCTGATGAAGATTGTTTTTCCCTAGACATAATAGATGAGGTTGTGCAAGAAAATGTGAATATGCTATTGCATGGTAAGGAATGGTCTAATGAGCTAGTTGAAGTATGGAAGGAACCAAAGGTAGAAACGACTTTCACCTCTGAAACTGAGCATGTGCAACTTGTCTCTTCCAGAGCAGAACCAGCAAAGCTCCATCCATGGAAGCCTGCTTTGCTGCCTCTTCCACCCCCCTCCAAGACACCCCTATTGCCCTCCCTCATCAGCCCCCCAGAGGTGGAGTTAAAGCAACTCCCGAAAACTTTGAAATATGCCTTTTTAGGAGACAACTACAAATTACTTGTGATAATCTCGTCTTCCCTCACCATTGAGCAGGAAAGAGAACTACTTGGTGTGCTAAAAAGGCATAGGAAGGCAATAGGATGGACCATTGCAGACTTAGGGGGGATTAATCCTGCTGTGTGTATGCATAAGATTCATCTTGAGGAAGGTGCCAAACCTTCTCGAGAGATGCAGAGGAAACTCAACCCTCACATGCAGGAAGTTGTGATGAAAGAGGTAGTCAAACTCCTCGATGCTGGCATCATATACCCTATCTCTGATTCCCAATGGGTGGCTCCTACCCAGGTAGTGCTTAAGAAATCTGGCATCACAATTGTTGAAGCTGATTTAAGAGAGTTGATCCTAACCAAACAGACCATTGGTTGGAGAGTATGCATCGATTACAGAAAGCTCAATGAAAAAACCAGCAAGGACCACATCCCACTGCCCTTCATAGACCAAATTTTGGACAAGCTGGCAGGCAAGGCATATTACTGTTTCCTTGATGGATATTCAGGGTACAATCAGATCCCTGTCTACCCCCAAGACCAGGAAAAAACCACATTCACTTGCCCATTTGGGACCTTTGCATACAGGAGGATGCCATTTGGGCTATGCAATGCACCTGCCACTTTCCAAAGATGCATGTATCCCATTTTTTCTGACATGATTGACAAGTTTTTGGAGATCTTCATGGATGATTTCTCCATTTATGGAGATGATTTTGGCCAATGCCTGCAACATCTCAGTTCTGTGCTGCAGAGGTGTGAGGAGACCAACCTGGTCCTAAGTTGGGAAAAGAGTCATTTTATGGTGACTCAAGGCACTGTCCTTGGACATGTGGTCTCCCACAAGGGAATAGAGGTTGATCAAGTTAAGATTGACTTAATTTCCCATCTGCCCCCTCTCAAAACTGTCAAACAAGTCAGGTCTTTTCTGGGCCATGCTGGGCTTTATAGGCGATTCAGTAAGGACTTCAGCAAAATCACCAAACCTCTGTGCCACCTGTTGTGCCAAGAGGTACCCTTTGAGTTCAATGATGACTGCCTGGCCACTTTTGAGCAGCTAAAAACTTGCTTGACTACAGCCCCTATTCTATAAGCCCCTGATTTCTCTTTACCATTTGAGCTGATGTGTGATGCATCAAACTTTGCTATGGGGGCTGTTTTGGGACAAAGAAGAGACAAGGCACCATGTGTGATGGCGTATGCTAGCAAATCAATGGTTGATGCTCAATTGAATTACACCACGACTGAGAAGGAGCTGTTAGCCATTGTATTTACTTTAGAAAAATTCAGATCTTATGTGTTGGGCTCCAAAATCACTGTGTTCACTGACCACTTAGCCTTGAAATACCTCTTGTCTAAGAAGGAAGCCAAAGCAAGATTGATCCGATGGATTCTTCTTTTGCAGGAATTCCATTTGGAGATTAAAGACAAGTAGGGAGTGGAAAATGTGGTTGCTGATCATCTGTCCAGGATCCAAGTTGCAGAAACAAAGAGCCTGCCCATCAATGATTCTTTTCCAGATGAGCAACTGTTTGCTGTGGAGATCAATATGCCCTGGTTTGCTAATATCGTGAACTACCTTGCTGTGAAAAGGATCCCTCCACATTGGAACAAGAATGATAGAAACTTATTTTTCTCCTAGATCAAACACTATATATGGGAGGATCCTTATCTTTTTAAGCATTGTTCAGACCAAGTAATTCGAAGATGTGTACCGGAAACAGGGTTCCACCACATTTTAACCATGAGTCATGAACAGGCTTGTGGGGGCCAATTCAATGATAACAAAACTGCTATGAAGGTGCTTCAGAGTGGTTTCTATTGGCCTACTCTGTTCAAAGATGCCCGACAACATTACAAAGCTTGTCCTCGATGCCAGCAGATGGCAAGTATTACTAAGAGGAATTCCATGCCTTTGCAACCCATACTTGTGGTCGAATTGTTTGATGTCTGGGGTATTGACTTTATGGGACCTTTTCCCCCCTCCTGTGGACATAATTTCATCCTTGTAGCTGTGGACTACATGTCCAAATAGGTAGAAGCCATAGCTACAAGGACAAATGACCACAAAGTTGTCATTAAATTCCTCGAAGACATCTTCTCCAGGTTTGACATCCCCAAAGCCATCATTAGCGATGGGGGAAGCCACTTCTGTAATAAACCTTTTGATAAGCTACTGGAAAAGTACTCTGTGACCCACAGGGTAGCCACTCCCTACCATCCACAAACTAGTGGGCAAGTAGAGATTTCTAATAGGGAAGTCAAACACATTTTAGAGAAGACTGTGAGAAGTGATAGGAGGGATTGGCCCATGAAGTTGACAGATGCCTTATGGGCTTATAGGACTGCCTATAAGACCCCCATAGGTATGTCTCCATTCAAACTAGTTTATGGCAAGGTATGTCATTTGCCTTTTGAATTGGAACACAAAGTATACTGTGCTATTAAAGCAATAAATTCTGATTTCAACTCTACTAGTTTACATAGGAAACTGCAGTTAGCTGAGCTGGAGGAGCTCAGATTGGAAGCATACACCAATGCTCAAACTTTCAAAGAGAAGACCAAAGCCTTCCACGACAGACATTTGCTACAAAAAGAATTCAAATCCAATGATAAGGTATGGATGTTCAATTCTAAATTAAAATTCTTTCCAGGAAAGTTGCAGTCCATATGGGATGGACCATTCATAGTTGTACATGTTTCCCCATCTGGAGCTGTTGAAGTCAGGGACCCTACAGATGGTAGAGTCATGAAGGTCAATGGCCAGAGGCTCAAACTGTGTGTGGACAAGATTTGTGAGCCTGAAAAGAACATTGATCTTCAAGACCCTCCAGATTAATAACGGATTTTTGCTTGTATCATATGTAAAATATGTGATTTATTTGTATCAATAAAGCGCTGGCTGGCCTAGCAGGATAACTTCCAGGGTGCTGGGACTGAGAACTACACTCAAATATCCAACTATTAGTTTTTAGAACCCTTCGATACGACGGCCGATGATTTCGATAGGATTCTGGACATTTTCGAGGGGCACGGAGCTTTGACGATAGGTGAAACCAACCCCTCGATAGGTTAAATAAGGCAACAGAAATTTTTCGATAGGTTCTGGGTACCTATTGGAACCTATCGAAATGACGAATCGCATCGAATTCCAACCTATCGAATGGAAGGTTCCACCTGTCGAGATCCTATCGAAATTGTATCTTTTGCAAGCTTTGACTGCCAAGTCTTCGATAGGACACCTTGACCTATCGCCACCATTCTCGTCGTCCTATCGAAATCATTTTTCACACCCGTATCAATACAGTAATCTTGTCCTATGCGCCTCCCGAATACCTAACCCTCTCTCAGTGCTTCAACATTTATGGCGCATGCCGCCTTAACTTAATCTTCCCTCGTAAATTTAGTCCATCATGCAGTCCAAGCACCAATTCCCACCCAGCGACCGCCACCCCCTGTATTCCCACCCTTCATTTTCAATTCTCACGCATGGAAGACTATGCCACTTTTATTGCATTGTTTCATATTCCGACACCCATCCACCTTAAATATTCGCTTCGCCCAGTCCTTATACATTCATTCCACCCTAACTTGCCCAGCTCTTCCAGCCCCCACTCATGGCAGACAACAAACCTCAAGATTTGCCTATCAAGTTCTGGCCACCACCACCTCCACTGGTCGAGCCTGATCCTCTTCAATTTCTCTGGGATGAATATGACATGGTCCAGAGAATCCTCGCCAAGGAGAAAAAGAAAAACCTAAAGAGGGAGAAGAAGTGCCAGAAGACCGAGTCATCGACTGCTTCCCCCCGTCATCCTCATCATCATCCACCACCCCACCCCCAGCCCCCCGATCCCACTCTTTTTTCTTTTCTTCCCCCCCCCCCTGGCTTGTAGTTCCTCTTCCACCCGACGCCAGCTGAGGATATCCCTGAGCCTGGGGGGACTTTCTTTTTTTTTTTTTCCCAAAGGAGATGTTGTCCACATGTCGGTTTTCAAATTATTTATAATAAAATGTTTTGTTCATTTCACTTGTTGTTTCTCTATTCATTTCTTGTTCCATTTATTTTCTCTGGATGTCTGCTCAACTAAACCCATTCTGCTAAGAACAGTGGGGACACTGTTTAGTTTAGGTTTGGGGGTGTGGCATGTATGCCAATAAACTAGTTAATTTTAGTGCAGCCAAGTTAAAAAGGAATAATCGAAAAGAGAATGAATTCACCTCATATTTGTTGTTAAGAAAACTTTAAAAACTATTTGTAACTGAAGTAAGCTGATGTTTTAACATTTTTCATGAAGTAAATGTCAAGAATTTTTGAAGAAAGTTTCTGATGTGTAATAAACCAGCAACGAGAAGAGACTGTGAAGATACCCCCAGAAAAATTGGATGGAAGACCATACCCAGTGAGAATTGGGCCTGAAAGATTTCTTTGAAGAGTTTCATGGCAATTCTTTCTGCTTTAAGGACTGACTGGACTTGATCTTGACCACTAGAAGTTAAGCAAATCCAAATTGAAACAACTTGGCAGCACTCAGGACAATGAAGATGTGAAGTAAGGCCATCCTTTGGACAGTATGAGCCTAAAATTCCCCACCATTGAACTGCCCTTGATGCACACCACTTGAGCCTTAAAAGCCCTAATTTTCTTTGATGAAAACCAAAAATTCAAAACCCAAAACCTCTTGACCTATTTCATTTCACCCTCAATCTGAGAAATCAGGAAGAGGAAGGAGGAGAAAGGTTAGAGGAGCAAGGTCCTAAATCAGGTTGAAAGAAAGAAAAACGCAGTTGGTGGTATTTGTGGTATTACGCTTAAAAAAAAAATTCAAAAGAAAAAATAAATAAATAATAAAATAAAGCAAAAGGAAGAGAAGAAGTCGGCAATTTTGGCTCTGAAGATTCAAAAAGACAGTAAAGAGGTTCTGAATTAAAGAAGGTGAAGTCATGAATCACCTCCGTACCTTTACTGATTTCTCAATTTTTGACTCTGTTATCTCCTTTGTTCCTCCACAAACCTCATCGCTAAGCCACATTATAACCCAATAAAAAGACCTTACTGATCTGAAAGTGGATTGAGCTGTCATGTGGAGATGAGAATTTGCTTAACCTATGGTGTAACGAGCTGGAAAAGTCAGAAATTCAAGCAATGCCTCTGCTCCTGCTTGCCACTGCTCTTGAGCTGAGTGATATGATTTACCCCCTCTTCTCTATACTAATGAGTGACCAGGCCTGGTGAGACTTGGGTCTGAAATCCAGATTGATGGGAGAAGTATCTAAGCAGGATCCTCAAATTGATGGTGAGTTATGCATAAAATTTCAGAAGAAATGCCTGGACACAAACTGAGTGATGATGGAGAGATTTCAGCAAACTTTCAAATTTCCAAATGGATGTTTTTCTGTTGAATTTCCTTTAATGAATGGGCATGATGTGAATTTATTTGATGTGCTTTAACTTTGCTTTAATAGGTTGCACTATTATTAACTAAGTGTATTGGAGAAGTTTGTGGGTACCTTCACTAAAAACCCTCAGGAGACTTCACTCCTCCACTAGGGATCACCTAGGGGTTTAAAAGGCTTGGTGCATATGCTAAATGCATCCGTGCTCCCTACGAAAGTGGCATTTCTATTTCCTTTTAATTCTCCTTTGCTCAAGGACTAGCAAAGCTTAGGTTTGGGGGTGTGTTAAGTGGTGAAAAATGCTACTTTTCACCCTATAACCTGACCATTGATAGACCTGTGAGCACACTAATAAGCCCTTGTCAAGTGTATTTTGTAGACAACAATAAAAGAAGATACTAAGAAAGAAAAGCACTCAAGAATGCCCAACACAGAGCCATCTCTCAGCACAGGACGAACTCAGTAATAGCACACCAAAGGGTAGCACATCATTGAACCCTTGGAGAGCGTGGCTGCAACAGGGCAAGGTGAAGAAAGTGAGAATACGTTGAAAAAGTCCTATCGATTGGTCACCTGAAGAGTTCGATAGGAGCTGAAAGCAAAGAAAGGAAGAATTCATGCAGTTAAAGAAGTTTTTGATAGGATCTGAAGGATAAAGAAGGAAGAATTCATGCGGATAGAACAATTCGACAGGATCCCTGAACCTGTCGAGCAGATGAATGAAAGAGAAAGCTCATCAGCTTTCTTGAAGAGAAAAAAGGGAACCTATCGAAGGCCTCCTGAACCTATCGAAATGAAGATACTGGAATTGAACCTATCGAAGGGTGCTTAAGCCTTTCGATAGGAATGAGAACCAACCTATCGGGATGACGGCATGCAGAGCTGAACCTGTCGAAAAGGACCTCTGAACATATCGAACTACTCAGCGAACCTATCGAATACTCCAGATAATGGGCTGAGGACCCTGAAGCTTCAAAGAGAAAATTCATCCTATCGAAGAGACCAGGGAACCTATCGAAGAGACCAAGGAACCTATCGAAAGGGGCTACAAGCTTAATTTTAACCTGTCGGAAGCTTCTCCAACCTGTCAAAATCGTGTGTTGAACTTCTCAGAACTATGTTATGCACACGCTGAGACTTGGTAACCTACTGCATGTACACCGAGGCACTTTGGTGACCTGCACCACGTTCTAGAAGATACCCTAGAAAACCCTAACTGACCCACGTGCTTTAACAAAAATCTAACAAACTCTGACAACCTTCTAGAAGGGATTGTTGGCGGGAAAAATAGAGGAGAAAGCTATATATAAAGATCCTCAATTGCCATTGGGGAGGATCAAAATTCTGGACAATTTTCTGGAGATCAGAGCTTGCAGCGAGATTCTATTTTCCTTCCTTTAGCCCAACCATGGTTGGCTAATTCTCTAGGAACAGCAAGGAGTGAGTTAGATCTGTGATTGGGTAAGGTTAAGAGTGTTGCTGGGGTTAATTGCTGCACAGACTATAGATCTGAGAGCACTTCATTGTAAGAGTGACCTTGTTTATAATGTAAATGTTATTTTCAATGTTTTAATTAGATCTAAAGCTCTTTTGATTCCTTTTGGTGCTCGATCGGATTTGTGTAGAGGAGTTGCTTGATCAGCTTACCCACTTAGCTGGTAGACCTCTTGGATATCATCTAAATTCCCTGGATCTGATATCCCTGTAATTTCCTGCGTCTGTGACCTAGAAATTGCAGCATCTGTAGTGGTTTTAATTGTTCTAATTGAGGCTCTGGCTTTATAGGAGATCTATAGGATGGTTTGTGATCATTAAAGTGGACAGATCATAACCTTAAGGTAAATATGAGCTCAGGCCTCAATTGGATTCATCTGCTTCAATCCATGGATTCGATAAAGCCTATAGGATGGTGTTGTTGCTTCTTAATGTGCTTGATTTATGTGTGTTTTGAAAACAGGTTTGCAACTGCTAAATTATACTAAAAAAAATAAAGAAATATCAGCACAGGTAGAAGTGAATTAACCTGCAAGATCAGGGCTAATTGTAGCAAGTTTTAAATGTAAGTGAGTGAAAGATCGTCCATGGAGAATTTGTCTAAAATCCAAGATAAACCTCCAGATCTGAGCTACCAGATCTGGCCTCTTATCCTATCTAGAAAGCACATAAGATGAGAGGTTGAATTTGTCACATTAACTAAATGATAAAAGTAAAAATTAAACTAAGTGATCCAGATCCGAGTGGGGGAAACGTTTGTGGTAAACTTATATAAAAAATGGAGAAGTAATTTCTAACTTTGATTTGGTCATTGAAAACTAATGAGAACGACTGCAGCTCAACTGAGAGATGATCCAATCTTCATCTGGCTACAAGCACAGATGTAAGAGAAATAAATCTAATTTAAGGATTAGGTTTAAGCTTATGGCTATGGTCTGTCCACTTTAATGGCCACAAACCATCCAATAGTCTTTAATCCAAAGCCTTAGTTTAGAAAGAGAAGCATCACTACAAATGCCATGAGAGATTAGGTTACCAACACTAATCCTCACAGGATTAATGAATCAAGGGAAGTTGCATGAAAAACAGTAAATCTAAAGGAGTCTAATGCAATAAGGAGATCAGAGGTAACCCTTAACATGAATCCAATTGAGAATATACGGTTTACAGCAACCTTTTCAAATCCACCATTACAATTACAGAGCACAGCTTAAACAGCTCTCAGATTTGTAGTCTTGGATACAACTCTCTTTTGAATTACAGGAATGTCTCATAGCTCCCAATTGCAAGTCAAAGTGAAGCTATTATAGGGATTTCAAACAAACTATCTGGTTTGGAAATGGGGGAATAGGAATGAAACTCAAAATCTGGATACCCAAATTGGGCAAATGGTTGGTCTATTTATAGTTTTCCCCAAGTCCAGCTCAGATGTGGATCAACCAATCAGAGGTGCTCAGATCTGTATTGACCAATGGTGGTCGAGCACGAGGATCCAGATCTGTTCTGGCCAATCAGACTTCCTCGATCTGGTTCAACCAATCAGGTGAAAAAGGCATCAATTCTGTTATGCATTTTGAAAATCTGTTAGAGTTTCTAGAAGTTCCCGCCAAGTTATTTCATCTCTGGGTGCTCACGTGGGGTGGAATATGCCTTTGCTTTATGCTTAGAATCCTCTGGAATGTCCGTAGGTTTTTAAATGCATTGGGACGCGTGAAACAGATTACTGAATTGTCCTTGCAAAAGCTGAGAACCTCCAGAATACCTTTTCGCAAAGTTTAGGGGGCTTTTCGCAAGGTGTTGTAACTCCTGAAGCTCTTTTCGCAAGGTTCTGGTTCTGTTCGAATTGAGTTTTCTTCTTTTTGAAAAGGTAAATCATCTCTTCGAAGAGTTCAGCTGCTCTTCGAAAGCTAAGCCTGGAGTTTTTGTTCTTTTCGCAGAGTTTCAGGTTCTTTGCAAACAGTTCAGGTTCTTTGCGAAAAGTACTTTGTAGTGCATTTTTCTGTTTGAATTGCTCCATACTTCTTTTCTGGGTTGAGACCACGTCTTTGCCTCTTCAATTCGGACCTTTCAACAACTAGTGAGGTTGTTTCTTCTTCTTCTTCCTTTGGATTGACATGGAATGTCATCTTTTTGGCACTTTTGAGCTACTTTCAAGGTTAAGCCTGGCTTTATTGTTAGCTGTAAAACAAATACTTAAAACACTTATTTAGTTCTCTCAAGGGTCTATCAAGGCCCAGATAAGGGGTGAAAAATGGTATTTTCCAGTTCTCAACACACCCCCAAACCTAAGCTTTGCTAGTCCTTGAGCAAAGACAAAATTTTAAAAATAGAATGAAAAGCCATTTTTGTAGGGAGCACAGTTGCATTTAGCATATGCAACAAGCCTTTTAAACCCCTAGGTGATCCCTAGTGGAGGAGTGAAGTCTCCTGAGGGTTTTCAGTGAAGGTACCCACAAACTTCTCCAATAAATCAGTTAAGATCAATGCAGTTTTGTTAAAGCAAACTTTCATCCAATCAGATTATTCACACCTGCATCGATCCCAAAGTTGTAAGAAGATTTTCAAGAAAACATCGGTTCAAAACTAAAATTCTCGTAATTCCTTTACCATTCACTCAGTTGGTGTCAAAAAGTTTTTACAAGAAAAATTAATGAAAGGCTTGCCTTCGATTTGAGAATTTAGTTTTGATGTTACCCCAAATAATTTGATTTCAAACTCAACTCTCACCAGGGTTTTCACTCACCATGCAAATATGAGGGTTGCATTATTTCACACAGCTCGAGAGCAATTACAGTCCTCAAATAGGATTGTAAGCAGGAGCATAGGCATTGCTTTTCAGTTCTGAATTTACTACTTTTTTTTTCACCATAGATTACACAAATCCTTATCTCCATGTGACAGCTCAATCCATCATTGATCAGTAAGGACTTTAACTTGGGTTGTAATGTGGCTTATGGGTGAAATTTATCAAGAATAAAGGGGTGGAATGGAGTTCAAAATTTTGGAAGTCAGTCAAGGTAAGGAGGTGGTATGGACACCTTTATTTCAGCACAATTTCATCTTCTTCTTTGAATTTTTAGAGCCAAAGTGGCCATCTTTTTCTCTTTCTTTTTCAAACTTCCAATGAAATGACTTCTCCTTTTTTTTTTTTTTTTCTTTTTTCTTTTCTTTTTTTTTAAATCAACATTGACTGGAATGCCACATTTCTTCTGCTGATACATCATTGCCTTCAATTATTTTTCTTTTTCTTTTACCAAACTATTACCCAACTCACCTTTCTTCAGCTTTCTTTCCTTTACCTTCTGAATTCTCAGAGTGAGGGTTAGGCTAAATGAGGTTGATGAGGTTTCAAAGAAATCTTTGATTTATAAAGCTCAAATGGTGTGTATCAAGGGCAGTTTTTAAAAGGTGGGGTTGTTTGAAGTTCAAACTGTCCAAAAGAAGGCCCTACATCATGTCTTTAATATCATGATTGCTGTCAAACAATTTCAACTTGGATATATGTAACTTTTAGTGATAACAAGCAGGTTAAAACAGTCCCTAGAGCAGAAAAAATTGCCAATTCATACCTCCAAAGAATACATTTTCGGTCCAAATCTCACTAGGTGTGGTTTTCTATCAAATTCCTGAGGTATATCATCACTGTTTTCTCTCTTTTTAGGTTTACTGAAACATCAATTTTCTTTTGGAAAGTTTCTGACATTCATTTCATGAAAGTATTAGAATTACAGTAGAAATTAATTTTAAAAAGTTTTAACTTCCTCATTTTTCAAAACAACAGGTGTGAAATGACTTCATTTTCAAAAGTTCTCCGATCATCATTTGCACCAAGCATTAACTTACTTATTTTATTGGCATACACCGCCATACCCGAAACCAAAGGAGAGCAGGTCCACATCGGTCCATGAGAGAAATGATAGAAGCAAGAAAGAAAAACAAAACATTATGATGCCAAGAAGACAGACAGAAATGCACAGAAATTACACAAGAAGAAACAGAATGTTATATTACAAACTCATAAGACAGAAAAATACAATGTGATCTAATAACTGGGGTCAAAATCTATATCATAAGTTGGTTCAATTGGCTCAGAACTTGAGTCACTGTCAGAATCAGAACTGGAATCAGTATTGGAGTCTGAACTTGATTGAGCCTTCTCCTGGATTGTGTTTTGCAGCTCAGTGTATTCCTCTGATTTTATCTTTTTGGTGAGGCCAATGTACTTGCCAAGTCTAGTGGTCTTCAGTTTTTCCTGGTCAAGCTGTGCTTGTAACATGGTCACCTTGTGCTGCTCACTCCTAATCATCTGAAAGGTTTGACCCAGCAAGTCCTTCATTTTCTCTCTCTCAAATTTCATAAATAACTCCAACTTCCGAATCTGCTTTTCATAAGGGGTTCGAATGTAGGTTTGTAAATCAGCTAACCCTTTTAGAACATCTCTGCAGATATAGGGATTTTCTTCCACGGCTCGTCGGAGGGAGGCAAATCAGGGAAGGGGAATGGAATGGTAGGGGACCAAAGGTATCCCAGCTATGGGAGGGGGAGAAGAAGTGTCTAGAAGGAGGACTTCAGGGTCGGTCTGAGTGGCTTGCTCAGAGAAAGTGGGAAGTGGTGAAGGGGATGCAACCAGAGGGACTTCAGGTTCAGTTTGGGTTGCATGGGTAGTAGTGGTGGGGGTGGGCAGATCAAGCAATACTACCTCTGGTTCAGTTTGGGTAGCATGGGTAGAACCTCTTTGTGATCATTTGTTTTAGTGGCTGTGGCTTCAATCCATTTGGATACATAATCCACAGCTACTAAAATGAAATTATTCCCATTGGAAGGAGGAAAAGGACCCATGAAGTCTATCCCCCAAACATCAAACAACTCAACTACCAAAATAGGCTGTAAAGGCATTGAGTTTCTCTTGGAAATGCTGCCCAATTTTTGACAATTTTGGCAAGACTTACAATGCTGCAGAGCATCTTTGAAAAGTGTAGGCCAATAAAATCCGCACTGTAAAACCTTTGCAGCAGTTTTGTTTCCACTAAAATGACCTCCGCAAGCCAGATCATGGCACATAGAAAGTATTCTATGAAATTCTTGGTCAGGGACACATTTTCTTATTATTTGGTATGCACAACTCTTAAACAGATGAGGATCTTCCCAGATGAAATGTTTAACCTTTGCGAAGAAAAGATCTTTATCCATTTTATTCCAATGTTGAGGAATTCTTCCAGTAGCCAAAAAGTTGACTATGTTTGCAAACCAAGGAGTGTGTACACTAATGGCAAAAAGTTGCTCATCAGGGAAAGTTTTATTGATAGGCAGCCTATCAATCTTAGCAGTTAAAATTCTAGACAGGTGATCAGCCACCACATTCTCCACCCCCTTTTTATCTTTGATCTGTAAATCAAATTCCTGTAATAGGAGAATCCACCTGATTAATCTTGGTTTGGTGTCCTTCTTAGACAGAAGGTATTTCAAAGCAGAGTGGTCAGTAAACACCACTATTTGTGAACCCAAGACATATGACTTGAATTTTTCTAAAGCAAAAACAATTGCTAGCAGCTCCTTCTCAGTTGTTGTGTAATTGAGCTATGCATCAATCATTGATCTACTGGCATAAGCTATGACATGAGGTAGTTTTTCTTTTCTCTGTCCAAGGACAGCTCCCAAAGCATAATCTGATGCATCACACATCAGTTCAAAAGGTAATGAATAATCTGGAGACTGCAATATTGGAGCTGAAATCAAACAGTTTTTTAGGAATTCAAAAGCCTTCATGCATTCATTATTGAAAACAAACGGGACATCTTGACACAACAAATGACAAAGAGGTTTGGTTATTTTACTGAAGTCCTTGATGAACCTTCTGTAAAATCCAGCATGTCCCAGAAAACTTCTGATTTGCTTAACAGTTTTGGGAGGTGGTAAATGTGCAATTAGATCAATTTTTGCTCTGTCAACCTCAATGCCCTTGTGAGAAACAACATGGCCAAGGACAATGCCTTGGGTGACCATGAAATGGATCTTTTCCCAACTCAGAACTAGATTGGTTTCATCACATCTCTGTAATACCAATTTAAGATGATGTAAAAACTGGGAAAAACTATCTCCATAGATTGAAAAATCATCCATAAAAATCTCCATAAATTGGTCAATCATATCTGAAAAAATGGAATACATGCATCTTTGAAAGGTAGCAGGAGCATTACAAAGACCAAAAGGCATTCTCCTATAGGCAAAAGTACCAAAAGGGCAAGTGAATGTAGTCTTTTCCTGATCCTGTGGGTACACAGGAATCTGGTTGTACCTAGAGTAACCATCAAGAAAACAGTAATAAGCTTTTCCTGCTAGCTTATCTAAAATTTTATCAATGAATGGGAGGGGGAAATGGTCTTTTCTGGTCATTGCATTTAATTTTCTGTAATCAATACAAACCCTCCATCCAGTTGTTTGTCTAGTTGACATAAGCTCACCAGAATCTGAGGTTACAACAGTGATCCCAGATTTCTTAGGTACTACTTGTGTAGGTGCCACCCAAGCTGAATCTGAAATGGGGTAAATGACCCCTGCATCCAACAACTTAACAACCTCTTTCATGACCACTTCTTGCATATGAGGGTTCAGCCTCCTTTGCATTTCCCTAGAAGGCTTCGCATCATCTTCCAAATGGATTTTGTGCATGCAAACAGCTGGACTGATTCTTCCCAAATCAGCAATAGTCCAGCCAATTGCCCTTCTATGTTCTTTTAAAACTATCAATAGCTCTTCTTCTTGCTCCTTTGTGAGGGAGGAAGAAATAATTGTAGGCAATGATTTATGATTTCCTAAAAACACATATTTCAAATTTTCTGGCAGCTGCTTTAGTTCTAAATCAGGTGGGCTGAGAAAAGAAGGTAACAAAGGTACCTTAGCTGTTTGTGGAAGGGGAAGAGTAGCGGGTTTCCAAGAAGAGAAACTTGCTGATTGATTATGCGTTTCTTGCACAAATTTATTTCCTCAGAACTTGAGATACAAACTGTTTTTTCTTCAGAATTTCCCCAAGCATCTTTAACATCTGTGGTGAAATCTTCACACTGCAGAAACTGATGTAAAGTCCCTTCTACAAGTTCATCCAATAAATCAACATGAAAACATTCTTCAGAACTGAAATGAGGCTGTGTGACTGAATTATAAACATTTAATTTTACCTTCATATTTCCAAAAGAAACTTCCATAATTCCAGACCTGCATTGAATGCAAGCATTTGCTGTAGTCAGGAATGGTCGTCCCAAAATGACAGGGATGAAAGTTTTGCTTTTGGTTGGTTTCATGTCCAAAACTAGAAAATCAACAGGATAGAAAAATTTATCTACTCCTACCAATACATCTTCAATCATCCCCACTGGCTTCCTTTCAGATCTGTCTACTAGTTGTAACACCACATGAGTGGTTTTAATTCTCCCAAACCTAGTTTCTCATATACAAAATATGGAAGTAGGTTGACACTAGGACCCAGATCTAATAAAGCCTTTTCAATGGTATGTTCCCCAATAATGCAACGGATTGTGGGGATTCCAGGATCTTGAAGTTTAGGAGGTGTGGCAATGGATAACACCTGATTAACTCTTTCCACAGCAAAGACCTTCTTGGACAACTGTATCCTAGACTGTCTTTTGTGAGTGCAAACATCTTTCAAATTTTTTGCATATGCTGGAATTTGTTTGATTGCCTCAAGCAAAGGTAGATTTATCTTGACTTGCTTGAAAGTCTCCATCATTTCATCTATTTTTGTGTTCCCTTTATCAAAAGGGGATACGGATTTCATTGCATGTGGAAATGGTAAATGAGGAACTAGTCCTTCATCTACAGATTTGGAAGCATTTTCAGAAACTTTTTGGATTTTTTGTATTTCATTTTTTTGATTTTGCTGAGGTCCATCAATTTTACTGCTATCCTGTCTTGCTCTTCGCATATCTTTATCATCTTTCTCATTTTTTCTTCCGCAGCATCACTTTGTTATTTATGATTCTTCCACTTCTCAAAGTGGTACGCTTTTACTTCTTCATGTGAATTAGAAGCTTCTCCAACCATGAACTCCTTTGGGATTGTTCAAAGGTTGGTGGTAACTTTCCTTCCTCTCTTTTGCCAAAGTATTTGAAAGTCGTCCCAATGTTTCTTCAATCTTCTTTATGCTCGGTGTGAAAATTCACGTGAGTTAAAGATTCCAAATTCGAGTGAATTTAGGACTTGATCTTCAAAGAAGGGGACTGAAGGGGTTTGAATCGGGGCGATTGTTGCACGTGTTGTTGTGGAATGGGTCGAAATTTTGGTTTGGCATAAAAATTCTGCTGATAAGGCTGTGCAGTTTTGAAAGGCATTTGGTTCTTTGATTGTCGCTGCTGTTGGGATTGATAATTCCCTTGGTTCCACCTCAAATTGGGGTGTCCTCTCCATGGATATTCATTTGACTGCATCTGTCCAAATGATTGAGCAGCATGAGCTTGTTCCACCATTAAATCTGGGAACTGTGGTGCAGCAGGACATTGGTCAATTGAATGAGTAGGGGACTGGCATATCAGGCATGCCTCCTCTACTCTTGCAACATTTGGATTTTTAAGTGAGTCCATCAATCTATCAAACTTTGTGGTTAAATTGTCCATCTTTCTTTCCAACTCATTCACCTCATAAATCTTCCCTTTGGTGGGTTGCTGATTGTTCAACCTAGCAGGATTTTCAATATCTCTTGACAGAGATTCCTGTTGAGTTGAGTTTTCACCAATTACTTCAAATAAGTCCCAAACCTCCTCAACTGTTTTTTGCAAGTAAGTGCCTCCACAGGAGGCATCCACCATATTTTTGCCTTTTTGATCAATTCCTTGATAGAAGCTTTGAACCAGCTGCCATCTGGGAATTTGATGATGAGGACATTGCCTTAAAAGTTCCTTAAATCGTTCCCATGCTTCATGGAAAGTTTCAGTTGAGTTTTGTGAGAAAGAAATGATACTTTGTCTCAATTGGCTTGTTTTAGACATTGGGAAATATTTGGCTAAAAATTGACACTGCAAATCATTCCAAGAAGTGATACTATTTGGTGCTAACATAGACAACCATGCTCTAGCTTTATCCTTTAATGAAAAAGGAAAGAGCCTAAGCTTGGTTGCTTCTGGACCAAGTCCAGCTATGTTGAATGTGGTGCAAAGAGCCAAGAATTCATCCACATGTTTGTATGGATCTTCCTTACTCAACCCATGGAAGGAAGGAAGCATTTGGATAGTTGATGATTTGATCTCATAATTTCCTTCAACAGTAGGAAATTGAATGCAAAAGGGAGAATTATAAGCACCAGGTGCAAAGTAATCCCTCAAAAGTCGAGGTTCTTCACCCATAGTAGCAGAATTCTGGGTTGTTTGTTTGGTTCGTAGCAGCCTTTCAACTTCTAAATTCAGTGGAACAATCTCAGGGCTGAGAGTCCTACCAAACATACAACTCAGAACACAAAAAAAATCTGATTATTCACAAAGAAACCTTGAATTTCTTTTAAGTAGTTTCCTTCTTCAAAATTGGACATGAATAATCGCAGTATAAACAATAGAATAGTTTAGTAATGATATAAAAATAAAAGTAAAACTTAGGTCTACCTATTTTAGAACAAATTCTAAGAACGGCTAGCAAAAACTTGTTGTTGCTTCTTAATGTGCTTGATTTATGTGTGTTTTGAAAACAGGTTTGCAACTGCTAAATTATACTAAAAAAAATAAAGAAATATCAGCACAGGTAGAAGTGAATTAGCCTGCAAGATCAGGGCCAATTGTAGCAAGTTTTAAATGTAAGTGAGTGAAAGATCGTTTGTCTAAAATGCAAGATAAACCTCCAGACCTGAGCTACCAAATCTGGCCTCTTATCCTATCTAGAAAGCACATAAGATGGGAGGTTGA
Organism: Chloranthus sessilifolius; assembly: GCA_021018995.1. Taxonomy (NCBI): domain Eukaryota; kingdom Viridiplantae; phylum Streptophyta; class Magnoliopsida; order Chloranthales; family Chloranthaceae; genus Chloranthus; species Chloranthus sessilifolius. The sequence continues at coordinate 29,487,385 of CM037587.1, read as the reverse complement.
ATTTGTCACATTAACTAAATGATAAAAGTAAAAATTAAACTAAGTGATCCAAATCCGAGTGGGGGAAACGTTTGTGGTAAACTTATATAAAAAATGGAGAAGTATGATTTAACTTTGATTTGGTCCTTGAAAACTAATGAGAACGACTGCAGCTCAACTGAGAGATGATCCAATCTTCATCTAGCTACAAGCACAAATGTAAGAGAAATAAATCTAATTTAAGGATTAGGTTTAAGCTTATGGCTATGGTCTGTCTACTTTAATGGCCACAAACCATCCAATAGTCTTTAATCCAAAGCCTTAGTTTAGAACAAGAAGCATCACTACAAATGCCGTGAGAGATTAGGTTACCAACACTAATCCTCACAGGATTAATGAATCAAGGGAAGTTACATGAAAAACAGTAAATCTAAAGGAGTCTAATGCAATAAGGAGATCAGAGGGAACCCTTAACATGAATCCAATTGAGAATATACGGTTTACAGCAACCTTTTCAAATCCACCATTACAATTACAGAGCACAACTTAAACAGCTCTTAGATTTGTAGTCTTGGATACAACTCTCTTTTGAATTACAGGAATGTCTCACAGCTCCCAATTGCAAGTCAAAGTGAAGCTATTACAGGAATTTCAGACAAACTATCTGGTTTGGAAATGGGGGAATAGGAATGAAACTCAAAATCTGGATACCCAAATTGGGCAAATGGTTCATCTATTTATAGTTTTCCCCAAGTCCAGCTCAGATGTGGATCAACCAATCAGTGGTGCTCAGATCTGTATTGACCAATGGTGGTTGAGCACGAGGATCCAAATCTATTCTGGCCAATCAGACTTCCTCGATCTGGTTCAGCCAATCAGGTGAAAAAGGCATCAATTCTGTTATGCATTTTAAAAATCTGTTAGAGTTTCTAGAAGTTCCCGCCAAGTTATTTCATCTCTGGGTGCTCACGTGGGGTGGAATATGCCTTCGCTTTATGCTTAGAATCCTCTGAAATGTCCCTAGGTTTTTAAATGCATTGGGACGCGTGAAATAGATTACTGAATTGCCCTTGCAAAAGCTGAGAACCTCCAGAATACCTTTTCACAAAGTTTAGGGGGCTTTTCGCAAGGTGTTGTAATTCCTGAAGCTCTTTTCGCAAGGTTCTGGTTCTGTTCGAATTGAGTTTTCTTCTTTTTGAAAAGGTAAATCATCTCTTCGAAGAGTTCAGCTGCTCTTCGAAAGCTAAGCCTGGAGTTTTTGTTCTTTTCGCAGAGTTTCAGGTTCTTTGCGAACAGTTCAGGTTCTTTGCGAAAAGTACTCTATAGTGCATTTTTCTGTTCGAATTGCTCCATACTTCTTTTCTGGGTTGAGACCACGTCTTTGCCTCTTCAATTCGGACCTTTCAACAGCTAGTAAGGTTGTTTCTTCTTCTTCTTCCTTTGGATTGACATGGAATGTCATCTTTTTGGCACTTTTGAGCTACTTTCAAGGTTAAGCCTGCCTTTATTGTTAGCTGTAAAACAAATACTTAAAACACTTATTTAGTTCTCTCAATGGTCTATCAAGGCCCAGATTAAGGGGTGAAAAATGGTATTTTCCAGTTCTCAACAGATGGTCTATGACCATTAATGTGGACAGATCATAGCCTTAAGGCCAGGTGGATCCTGTGATTTGAAGTGGAATTTATACCCTGCAGTTGTGCTTGTGGCCAGTCGAGGGACTTGTGTGCTTTTAAACCCCTGTAATATGCTTAGCTCAACCTGATTGCAGTGAAAACAACCTCCAAGTTGTTCTTCTCCATCTTTTGAGTTTTTAAACCTTCCATCTGCAAGATCTGAGGCTCCAGATTCGATCTAAGACAATCTGCATTTTTAATTGTAGTTAGTTTAAGTGACAACCCTGTCCAAACTTCTCCCCTATCTTTTAGCTAAATTAGTAATAGCTAGGGTGCCAGATCTCTTACAGATCTGGAGATTTACTCAATTCCTAACCACCTCTCTGTGGACTTTCCCTTACTTTTAAAACTTGCTACAAAGACCCTGTATCTTGCAGGTCTAGGATATTTTAGATGTGCTGAATCCATCTCTGTTGTTTCTTTTCATTACACACTAAATTAGCACACTGGAATTCCCCATCAACGGGCTGCTTCCTTCCTTGTAATCTGGGCCCAAGACCCCTTCCTTTTTTATAGCCCCACTTTTGGAGCATAGCCACTGCTGCTATCATACCACCTTAGGTCCTTGGAATGATGCCCTCGATGGGCTCCGAGAGTATCATTGATACCTCGTATTCGAAATTGTTGAGGTCGATGTCCTCAGCGGTGTGTGGTACATCCAGTATATTGGGTTTTTTAATGTTATTGGTGACCTTTTCTTTCTCTCTATGACCCCTCTCCGATGATTGTGATGATCTTATGTCCAGATATAAATTTGAGTTTCTGGTGCAATGTGGAGGTTATGGCTCCAACTTCATGCAGCCAAGGTCGCCCTAATAGTAAATTAAATGAGGATTTGATGTCCATCACTTAAAATAATATGGAGAAGGTCATTGGCCCAATTAATAGCTCAAAATCAACTTCTCCCATTATCTCTCTGAGTGTGTTATCGAAACCTTTGGTGCTAGTTCTCGTGGGTCTTAGCATGCAAGATCTACCCCAATCTTAGTGGCAATTCTCAGCAGGCATATATTTAATGCAAACCCATTATCGATCAAAACCAATGGGGTTATCATATTTCCAAACTCAACAGTTATATTTAAGGATTTTGAGCGACTTCCTCGTTCCTCTGGTAGATCGGCATCCGAAAAAGAAATGGCATTTAGGGCCATCACTTGACCAATTATTTGCCCGGCTTCAGCTGGGCTAACCTAAAGTGACACATGCGCATTTTTTAATGCCCCTATTAAAGCTTGAAAATAGAGTGGGGACGTCATCAACAGATCCCATACAGTAATATGGGCAGGCATTCTTCTCAGCTGAGTCTCCAGTATATGTTCTCAACTCATTTTCTCGAAAGGATTCACTACGCTATCTTTCTTTCCCTCTGGTTGGGCTTGTGCTGCTGCTGGAGCTTCTGGCTGCTTCAAAATCTTCCTGGATCGGGTCACGAAGTCCACTACCCCTTCTCTGTGGCTACCAACATTGATATCTATTTGTTCATAACTCAGTAGGACCTAATGAGGGTCATAGGTTGGTCTCGAGATCTGAAACGGTATAGCTGCTAGTATCGGAGGCACTTGTACTGCGGGCTCAGGAGATATGAGCAACACTTGATTCACCTCAGTAATAGCTGGTTGAGTGACAAAATTAGGCCAAATGGGGGTAGTGAAGCTTGAGGGTGGTGGCACTAAGGGAAAGGGGGTAAAAGTAGGTCATTGGTAGCTAACAGGTGTCGTCGGGGGAGCGAGGGTGTGATGGGTTATCGGGTAATTGACGGGGGTGGTGGTGTATGGTTGGTATGCATTTATATGTACATAATTAACAGGAGTGGATGATGGAAAATAAACCTTAAGATCTAAGGGTTCAGCTCGTGGGGTTGGACTGGGAAAATAGTCTGATAAATTCAGGGGTTCAATCACCCCAATATTCCTTTCTTCACATTTCCTTGGCAATGGTGCCACATAGCTCTCCCGATGACTGATGTAGTCGGATGGGTCAAACTCAAACTCCACCTCATATCCCTCTACCATTCAGATGATGGGTCTGAGACCTGCTCCTCCGATAGGATGTGGGGGCAACGACACTTGATGGATATTTGTGTGCTGGTTTACTTGAGAAGGTGTCGGTGGAATGATTTTTCTGGCACCGAACAAATCTTGGATCGTGTGTTTCAATAAGAAGCAGCGATCTGTCAGGTGACTCAGACCCTGATGAAAATTGTATTGGGTATTCGGGTCATTGTTCTTTGGGATCGGGTGAGGAGGAGGTTGCGGTTGATGTGCTAATCCCTTTTCTACTAATAAAGGCAAGACTACACTTAATGATTGCCCCAGGGGTGTAAATACTTGGTCATAGCGGGCTCTCCTCTGCTCCAGAGTCATTTGCATTCCTTGACCATTTCCTGCTCTCTGCATCTACTCAGTTTTGACTGGTGTTGGCTGGGCTGCTTGGAATTGGAATGGGATTATGTCATTATTGGGCCTAGCATTAGCAATGTTTTGGACATCGGCGTCGATTCTCTTATCATTCCTTTGTTCTGAAAACCTTCTAACCCCACTGGCTCCACTTGGTATATTTTTGTTCGGCGCCCCTCCCGATGGCATCTTCACAGCGATTGGCATTCCTCACTAGATCAGTAAAATTAGACTGCTGCTGGTACACCAAATAGTCTGAGATCACTAGTAGAGCATTCTTGGAAATCATTTTGATCTGCTCATCGTCAGGTATCCTGTTTCTGACCTGAGCTACTAGTGCTCTCCACTGCCCCAAGTAGTCACTGAAGGTCTCATTTGAGCCAAGTTAGACTTACACGGGCCAAGTTAGACTTACACGGTTCAATGTCAATATTATAGACATATTGTTCCTGGAACAAGTGCGTTAAGCCATTCCACGTTTCATCATAGATGGTTCCAAAGATGTAAACCATCTCAAGGCCGGACCGGTCAGACTCTCTTGAAAGACTTTTATCAGCAGTCTTTCATCCCCTCCATATTGGCACATGTCCCCACAGTAGGACTTGAGGTGTGCAATAGGATTGTAGGTGTCGTTGTATTTGTCAAACGCTGGCCATCTTGAATTTGGGAGGTAAGGGGACCTCAGCAAACAAACATAAATTTGTGAAGTCTGTGGCGTGGATTTCAGTACCACCCATTTTCATCAACTACTTTCGTATCTTGTCCAACTGTTCTTTCAGCTGCTCTGACTCCTTAGATATGGGGGCCGCTTTCTCGGCAATTGGTTGGATTTCACTTTGTGCTACTAGGGGGTGGGAAATGATTGGGAGAGGGTTACGTCTAGTCAATGCCCCAGCATAGGCTCCATTGTTCCTAATCTCATCCTCCTCATACTGTTGGTCAACATAGTGTGCAGTAAAGGTGGGATTCTCATGCTAGTGTTGCATGGACTAGGGATTTTGGAGCGGGGCCTAATGAGGTGAGCCCATTAGGGATGAGGTAAAGTTTGTTGGGTGATGGGATGAGCGGAAGTTAGATTTTGGAGCGGGGCCTGATGAGGCCATTGAGCATGGGGGAAGGTTTGAAGTTGACTTTGGGATGTAGGGATATGGGTGAACTAGGGTTGATGTAAGGCATGGGTTTGAGCTAGGTATGAGGGTTGTGAATGGGTGAAGTTCTGGAGGAATTGTGAAGGGTATTGGTGCGAAGTTCCAAGGTATTGGGCTTGGGTTTGGGCCATGAAGCGTTGGGAGGGTTGGACCATGAAGCCTTGGTCATGATAGGTTTGGGCCATGGGCCCTTTGTGGGTCTGGCCCATTAGGCCTTGATGGATCTAGGCCATAGGCCCTTATTGGGTCTGGCTCACTGGGCCTTGGTGGGTCTAGCCCATTGGGCCTTGGTGGGTTTGTGCCATGGGCCCTTGGTGGGTGGTATGGGGCATGGATGTGGAAAATGAGAGAGGGAAATTGGCCATGGCCTCGCTATAGGTGGACATGGCTTAGGAAAATAGAGGGATATGTGGGGGATTGGATGCAGTGTGGATGGATGTGGGTGGATTGGGTTGGGTGGATGAAAGATAGGGTTGGATGGGTTTTGAGTGGGTGTGGAAGGGAGGTGAGATGGGTTGGAGATGGCCATGGATGAACGCATGGCTTGGGAAAATGACGGACAATTGGGATTTTAGATATTTTGGGAAGTGGTGGAAGGGAAAATAGGGGCACCGAAAGGGCCGGTTATGGGGAGGGTTGAATGGGTGAGGGGGATGGAAGTGAAGGCCTCTTCGGTATAGAAATTGGTTGGAGAATGTGGTGGGGATGAGTCGGGATCGACATAAGCCGGGTCCATGGCCCACGACATGTCTCAGTATCGGGTTGGGTACGGGTGCCTCGGGTGGGGCCCGTAAAGCTTCCTCCTTCTTCCCCTACGGGATGACGGAGGGTACGTTTATATCATTCTATCGGCACCAATCAAGACTATTTTAAATTTTAAATTTTAAATTTTTTTTGGATTTTTATAAGTGAAAACGGAAATGAGGGTTTTGAGGCCTTTTGAATTCCCTTCTCGGGTGGCTTTCATACCCTAAATAGGTCCCACGGCAACGGTTCTGACGCACTTTGAAAGAATTAAAGAAAAACCTTGATCTATTGAAGGCATGGAAATCAATGCAAACGACCCGATCCCCCGAAACATATAAAAAAGAAGTTGCCTTCCTTTGACCGATGAGGGCGTATTGGGTGTCAGAGATAGCAGGGCCAAACCAGAGGCACTAAACACACTAATCAGGGAGTCCGGGATGTGAAATAGGCCACAGATTTGGATTGAGCTACTCAGGGCCACACTGGCGCAACTAATAGTGGCGCCAGAGCAAAAAAATCTAGATTTAAAGTTGTGCCAGTGTACTGTTGGGACTTTTTGCATTGGCACAACTATTACTTGCGCCAGACCAAAAGGGCTCTCCAGTTTGCTTGACAGCAGCAAGCTGAGTTCGAAATGGGTCTCCAAACTGGTTTTTGGTGGAAGATGGGCTTCCGAGGACCGACTGTTTATGTGATCCGCTCTCTTTCTCACCGAACCTAAGGGTTTAACGCTGAGTTGGGTTCACTACCGCTCACTTTTTTCCCGAGTTTTAAGGTTGGAATGAGAAGGTTACCCACCCGATATACCTCAACTGTAAGCACTTTTCTTAGGTACCAGGTGGGCTGGGACTTTTCCGAATCATCACCACTAGGGGCTGTCGTCGTACTAAGACCCGAGTGGTTGTATGTGTGCCTAAATAACCCAACCCTTTAAAAATCTACACCGTAAAAATTAATTTAGATCCCCCTTGTTGGTTCAATTTTATTTTTCACTTTTATGGAAATTTTCTTAAGTTCAAAGACCGGGAGTGATGATCTTGTGCCGCCTCTATGGGCCGGCGTTCACTGTTGGAATATGATTGCGAAATTAAAAGCGTAAGTAGGCCCACCAAATGGCTAAGGCACTTTAAATGACGTAAAAGTAACGAAATTTAAATGCAATGCACAAGTAGACCCGCCAATCAGCTATGGTGCTTGAAATGAAGAAAATGTAAGGAAATTGAATGACGGTGCGCAAGTAGGTCCGCCAACGGCTAAGGCATGTAAATGACGTAAAAGTAGGGGTAAATAAAATGACGTAATCAAAGGGGTGAGTAAAAAAAAAAAAATAATAGCAATAAAAAGGTTAGTAAATAAAAAAATAAAAGGGCCAAATTCAAGGGGAAGCTCTACTAGCTACTTCCCCAGCAAAGTCACCATCTGTGCAATCGTGGGATTTTTGACGATCCAGTTGCAACGATGCGTTCTCTAATGAAAAATATAGAGTCGCCACCCGGAGCTTTTGGTGTCCCGAGAAACCTAGATCATATTTATAAGCACCAAAGTACCACAAATATAACTCTAAATCCGGTCTACACCATAGCTCTTAGGTAGGGGCTTCGGTTATCGATTGGAAAGGTGTTAGGCACCCAATCAACCTGCTTAATGCGGTCTCTACTAATGGCCAAAGCAAAAATAATAATAAAAAAAAAAAAAAAAAGGTTTTCTCTTGCCCAAATGGGTCTTAAAATCTTATTTGTGCCCCTCCATTCCTACAAAAAATTCAGCGGCGTAACGGCACAAATGGGAGGATAGAGGAGAAATCGAGAAGGTAGAGGAATAAAGGGGAGAGCCGGAGCTCTCGGTCCCTTGTTGCACCATGGTGGAGCCTTGCGTTGGCTTGCTTCAGTGAGCTTTTGAAGGTTTGTATGGTATGGAATAAGGTTCTAACTTCTAAGGCATGATAGCTAAGAGATAGAGATGGAAGGCTAAGGGGTAACACACCTCTAACCTAAAGCTTTTGGGTGAAATGCTAAGGTCTAAAGGGTTTTTTAAAGTTTTAGAATTTGTATGGGAATGGTGCACTAGAGGGGAGAGAGAGAGAAGGAATTCCTTTCAAGCCATTTGCAAGGAGGGGTGCCTCTCTATTTAGAGGAAAAAAGAGAGGTTAGGAGGGTGCTTAGAGGCTAATTGAGATTAGCAATTAGGTAATGGGCCATCTAAGGTTTCCTAGGGTTTTTAGAGCCTTGAAAAATATGTGAAGGTGCTCTAATGGTGGGTGATTGGGTGAGGCTTTAAACCACTTAAGGGGGCTTACACATAAGTAGTAAATGGATGCAACAGAACTAGCAAAACACACCCCAAAGGTCGAGATGGTCAACAAATCAAACCCCAATCTCAAAATTCGAGACAAAGAACCAGATTTACTATTCATATGCCTGGCACAACTATTAGTTGCGCCAGGCATATGCACAGTAAAACAGTGCATGAACAGTGCCTGAAAGTTGGTTCCCCAAGGTGGGGTCCACACCTATAGTTGGCGCAACTATTAGTTGCGCCAAGTTCACCTATAGATGGCACAACTATTAGTTACGCCAAGCCATTTTTGGGGAGAAATGGCTTGGCGCAACTATTAGTTGCACCAAATCCCTAATGGTGGTCAGATGAAATTACCATTTTGCCCTTCGGGTTCGGGATGTAATATCTTTTTGTACATAGCTCCAATTGGGGTGATTCTTGGCCCGTTGGAAAGCTAAACACTTCTACTTTTGAATGGTATGAGATTCGATCATAGTAGAAGGTCACAAATAGTCCCAGTGCACCACTCTTCATCCATTACTCAGGAAAGCTAGGTTTAGGTCCGGGATTGGTCTTAAGGGTTTGGGATCGGTTTCTAAGGGTTCGAGAAAGTTCATAAGGGATCTAGGGTAATTCCTAAGGGTTTGGGATGGCTTCTAAGGTCTTAAAAGGGTTCCTAAGGGTTCCATACATGCCATCAAAAGCTCGGTGATGCGCCTGTCTCGATATGTGTTTCGATCAGGCCTTGGGCTAAATTTGGGTGTCTACAGATTAGGTGGAGTAGGTGGAGGTGATTGTTGATGATAATTAGCATTGTTCACAACTAACAACTCCGTCTACTGAGCCATTGCATTGGCCACAGTCTCCGTGGAATGTGCCATTCTTTCCCTTTCATTTGCTCTACTCTCTCTTCCCAATGGAATAGTGAGAGTACAGACGGCGATTCCTACGCCACGCGATGTGCCCCCTCCCTCAGGAACATTTCCACATTGACCGTTCTCGGTCTGCCTCTGCCTCTTACACATGGAGCCATATTGATCTGTCATGTTCAACAAAAAGGTTCAATCAGAAGTAATCATGAATATTCCAAGCCTTAATCAAAAGTGATCTTCCTATGTCCCCTACGCTCTGATAAAACCTAAAGTCATATCCCTGAACCTAAGGTCATACCCTCGGGTTTCCCACAAGACTTGAAGCTCAGACTCTAACAAAACCTACAGCCATATCCCTAAACCTAAAGCTATAGCATTGAATCCCCATGAGACCTAAAGCCTATGCTCTGATACCAACTATGACAGAGTCACAATTGGGGCTCTTATGTCCCGATAGAATCTACTGCCATAGCCTTGGGTCCCAATAAGACCTAATGCCTAAGTTTTGATACCGACTATGATAGCCCAGATTTTTTCAACCTAAATTTTTTGAAACATTTAAAAAAAAAAAAACCAAATTGGAAAACCCAGACCGCCAGATCGTAGATCACAATCAGATACAGAATACTTGGTGCATCCATACTCATGCGGAAATCAAAATAGATAATACGTATGGCATAATTAAATCTCCAGTTCTAATATCTAACATGAACAGTAAACTAAAATAAATCACCGGTGATGGCCAACCATAACCAAACAGTGGTGTATAACAGGTATACGATAGCACGAACGTACCAAGCCCAACTTACTAAAATCCACAATGTACTAAATCTATGATCCTAAAATTCTTACCAATCCTCAAATCCGGTGTCCTGGTAAGAGTTATACCCATGATGTATAGTCCAGGTGAGCTAATAGTCTAAGCTCAGTGGATAAAACTGATACCAATATACATCTCATCAGTTATGCATAGATTCAAAGACAAAGATCAGAACATTTTCGTATTCAAAATAAAAACTGATTTCAAAGGCAGACTGATTTCAAAGACATTTCCTTATCAAACTCGAAACTAATTTCAAAGACAAACTGACTTCAAAGGCATTTTCTTATCTTTGATTTACTGAGTTCGATGCACTAACATGACTGATTTTGCTTTACTAAATTCGATTCACTTACATGTCTTATCTTGATTTACTGAGTTCACTTACATTCACTTATATGTCTTACACATTCTTACATAGATTCACTTACTTGTCTTACACATTCTTACTTAGCTTACATAGTCGATTCACGGATATTCTGCCGTGCCAATTCGATTCACGGATATCCCACCGTGCCGGTTCGATTCACGGATATCCCGTCGTGCAAGTTCATATATTACATATTCTTACATAGCTTACATATTCAAATCACGGATATCCCGCCGTGCCGATTCATAGATCAAGGTTTCAGATTTTCAGAGTCAAATTATAGATATACTATTGTACCAGTCCCATTGAATAACTACCGCACCAATTCAAATTATGGATTAACCGCCGCACCGGTTCAAATTACGAGTTGTCCGCTGCATCGGTTCAAATTACAGATTCAATGAATTCACAATTCACACATAGAGTTTGGATTCTTATTTAGAGTTTGGATTCTTATTCAGAGTTCGGATTCTTATTTAGAGTTCGGGTTTTTTTTCAAGTTCAAATTCTTATTCAAAGTTCGGATTCACATTCAGAGTTCAGATTCTTATTCAAAGTTCAGATTCTTAAGTTCGAATTCTTCTTCAAAGTTCGGATTTTTATTCAAAGTTTGGATTCACATTAGGAGTTCTGATTCTTATTCATTTCTCATTCGAAGGATTTTCTTACAAGTCAATATTCAAAACTTGCAAAAACTCACATACGATGTTCAAAAAGTGAATTTTCTTATATGACGCCTGAAGGTTAAATATGATGTTCAAAAATGAAACTCATTACTTGAATTGATATTTCAATAAATTCCCCAAAACAACTAATATATCAAATTCGATAATTCAAAGCTTTCGAGTATTTCAAACATTCAAAATATTCAATCAAATATTCCATTTCAAAGATCCAATGTTTAAATTTCTAAGCGTTCAAATATAATCAAAACTTATCACATTTTATTCGATCATATCATGCCTCTATGAAATTAAATATAAAATGCAATTGTGTATGGAACTTTCCCCACCTTAACCTAAAGCCAAAATGAATATTTTTCTTCTCAAAACAGCCCTCCTATTACGCACCCATGATCACACCTGAAACACGTCAAATTTACATCTCATGCTTCAAAAATGACGAAGAAAGGGAAGTCTCAAAGTCTCCCCAAGTTCTTTTCCCCAAAAATAGAAAAATCTCATAAACTAATCAAATCGATTAATCGAATCCCAATTCGATCGATCGATTTCCAAAATCGATTGATCGAAATCCAGTTCGATTGATCGCTTTCTTCCCAAAACACACACCTTTCTGTTTGTATAAATAGTCTCACACTCGATCAATCGGTTTCACAATCGATCGATCGATTTCCAAATCGATCGATCGATTCCTAAATTGACCGATCAGTTTACTCAGAAACCAATCCCATCTTCACATCACCATCCTGTCGACCTTACTCAGAAACATGTCGACCTTGAATGGAGCCTGTCGATAAATTTGATCGATCGAATTCTATTTTGATCGATCGGTTCTTCAAATACATGAAGCCTGTCGACATTAATTAAAGCCTGTCAAAAAATTTCGATCGATCGAATTTCATTTCTATCGATCGGTTTCTCCAAAAACCTTCACAATTTTGTCCTGTCAAAATCAATTGATCGGATACTTATTTCAATCGATCGGTTTTGACAGATTTCTTTAGAAACATGGGTTTCTTCTTCCTTAACTCATTTTTCTCAAACTTAAATCCTATGCTTCAAATTTTTCACTCATATCTTAACTAAAGATTTACAGAACTATAAATCTTACCTTCTAATCTCACGACGAAACCTTTGCGAGATCCACCGACTTCGGGACTTCGAATATTCCGATAAAAAGAGGGTTTGAACAAATAAAACCTTCTTTCTTCACGGATCTTCGTCGCCTTGGAACTTAGCGACTTCTCACATCACAAGCACCAATATGAATTCAATACCTTGAAGTTTAACAGAGCCGATCCGAGCTTCGGACGTCCACGGTTTGATTTCCTCATGTTCCTCTCTCTTCCTCTCTCTCTCTAGAAACCCAAAACCCCAAACGGTGTGCAACCTGCTAATAGCTTCCAAGGGAAGTTTTGCTTTTTTTTTTTTATAAAATGGGGGTGTCTTCTCTTGCAAACACACACACCCATTTGGGTGTTAGCCTTTTCCAAAGAAATAGATTCCGCATGAAATGGATATACCTAATTCAGGTGCTATCTATGATATAAATAATCTTTTGGTTCGATGTGGGGCCTGCACACCCAAACCACTTATCAATCGAACTCGGTGTTAAGCCAATACACCACCACAGTGTATAAGTTTCGATAAAAAAAAAAAACCCATACATAGTCCAAACGAACCCAAGATTATTTTATGTGGAAAATCCAAAACGGTGATGCATTTTTCAACGGACACATACCTAAGCAGGACCTATATTTTTTTATTTTTCGGGACGTTATAATAAATGATTCATACTAGTTAAATCAAAACCTGTAAAAGTTTTGATAAAATTAATAGTACTAATAATATTTTATTGTATACACAATCTAATAGTTGTAATTTTAAATAATTATTTTCTAAATCAAGAGTATCGAGATTAGTCAATAAGCCAATGAAATTGAAATCAAGGTCATTACAATAGCTACCCTATTCTATATTTGTATTGGGGTGATATGTAAAGATATATACATATAAACCAAACGAAATGTGAATGTAAATATACTCTGTAAGTAAGATAAGTTTCAAGCTTCCATCATGGTTATCTTATACGAGTCATGGATAGGTTAAGTCATGTATGCGAGTGAATGAGATCATGCCTATGTTTGGGCATGGTGATTCATTTAGATGATATCGAAAGTATAGAGTACACCATATTCACATACCTCACAACTCTTGATAGTATGGGACATCGTGACGAGTGTGGTGAGTGCGGATTTAGTGTAGCCTCGTATATGGTGGAATCTGCGGTGACCCTATCACCTTCGAGTTTTAATAGGATAGAATAAGGTAAGAGTTAAGATATGAAATTAGACCTTAGGCTTTAGTTATGGTGAGATTTCTTTTACGATCACGTGAAAATAGGAATGTAGGAGGCGTCCATTTTGCGGATGTAATACCTCTACATAGTATGAGTTGTGATCAGTCACAGAATATATCATTTTATCACTCTTAACTTAGTGATGCTAGACCTCAGTTTGCTACTAACAAGATGATGATATACAGATATTAAGAATAAACAACAAAAGAGAACCAAAGAATTAATCTTCGTCAAAATGAACTCACAAAGCAATCAGAAACACAATCAAGCATAAAAGATGATTCGACACATGTTTAAAATAAAAAAATCATACTTTGCAATGGAACGTAGTAAAAGAGAAATGAGAAATCGTGAATTATGATTCTTTAGAATTCAAGTAGAGTGTGACATAAAAGAGAATCACGATCATTCGTAAGTGCCAAATCATTCCGAGAGCTATGAGCTGAATAAAGAAAATTGTGATTATGATTTTACGAAAATAGCCGACTCTTATTGCTGCTGAAACGTGAAGATAAACACCGCAATGCATATAGTTAGAAGATATCTTAAAATAGAAGTCTGGCAGATCACGGATCTGAGAGGATTAATGAAGAGAGATTCCTAAAGGACTCCGTTGCTGAAACAAAGGAGCAATCTCTGAGCGCATCAACTATTCAAAGCAAGGAAGAACAAGGATTAGAAGTAGAGTTATATTAGAAAACTTTTATTCTTAGTGGTTTCTTTTATTAGGATTAGAATAATGTAAATTGACTCCTTATGATCTAGAAATAAGAGAGTTCGGCATAGGAGAAGAGTTATCGAAAGAACTCTCAACATCAATTAACAACTGAGGTTGGGTTTTCTTCCATTCAACTTTAGTTTAGTTTAGTTTAGATATCCAAGGTTTTTCGAGAGTAATTGACGACTACAATTGGGAGCTAGAAGATTATAGTAGAGTATCTGTAGTTTCTCAAGAGTAATTGACACCTGTGACTGAGGGATGAAAGATCTTTTTATTGCTTTCTACTTTAGATTTATTTTTATGCACTTTTACTACTTTGTAAACATCTAAAAGTTTTTTATTTGAATTGATGACTCGGATTAGAAAATTGTAGATTAGTGCAGCAATTTTTATTTTTCCATCTTCAATTTTCTAGAGTTTGATTGATGCCCAAATTTTAGGAAGATTGTTGATTAAATTAAATTTGTGTCAAAGAATTTTACTATTTAATTGGCGCCCAAATTCTAGAGGACCGAAATACAATGTAACGGTACTTTAATTTTGTAAATATTCGAGCACTGAAGGATTGTGATTGACGACCATTTCTGAAAGGAGGAGGATTTAGATTTATTTACTGTAATTAGTTTAAATAAACCATTCTTTTATTCTTATTTCTCCCATAAATTAGGATCTTAAAAGATAAATATAAGTTTTTAGGATAAATAAAATATAGAAGAAATCACTTCCTCATGGGAATGATCCTATACTAGTGCTACAATTTCCATTGTGCGCTTTCAATAGGTTAAGACTTTAGTTCGAATTTAGAGAACATCAAGTTTTTGGCACCGTTGTCGGGGAAGCTGATTTTCTTCCCTATATTTTTGTGTAATTTTAAAAACTAGAATTTGTCTTTCTCTTTTTATTTTTATTTATATTTTTAATTTTCTTTGATCATTTCTTAATCTTCTACAGGTTTACTCGGAGTACCAAATCACAGGTTTCAACACTTCCCCTGATCAGAGAAGCTAGAGGCCTAAATTTGTTTCTCTCCCTGCTTTCTAAAATGAAAATAAGATAAGCTGAAAATAAAAATAGACATTTCCAATAATCGTTCTAGCTAGCCTGCTTCATTTTTAATCCCATTTATTAAGGCGGGTAAACACCAATTTGTGACTAAGATGTTGGAAGAGTATTATGCATTGACACCTCTTACCCCTCCCTCATGTATTCAATTACCCCTTGTGTCCAGTGATGGAACCTTCGAAATCAAACCCATCGTATTTCAATTCTTACCTACCTTTTATAGGTTTGGCGAGGATGATCCGTATATGCATATAATGAGTTTTCTAAAAATCTGCGTACTTGTTAAAATTAAAATCTTGTCATAGGAGGCCACCCGTTTGAGGCTCTTCCCATTTTCCCTTAAAGAGAGGGCAAAGCAATTACTGGACTCTTTGCCCAACAATTCAATTGCTAATTGGAAAGAACTACAAACCAAGTTTATCACAAGGTACTTCCCAATTAGTAAGATGAATCGAATCCAAATAATCATCACAACGTTTCATCAATTACCGGATGAGTCTTTCCAAGAGAGCTGAAAGCGTCTTAACGAGCTTCTGAACAAGTGCCTTCATCATGAGGTCTCGCGTTGGCAAATAGTGCTTGATTTCTATGAAGGCCTTCATGAATAAACCCGACACATAATTGATGTTGCTTGTGGAGGAATGTTTCATACGTTAACTACAAAGGATGCATGGAAACTTTTTGAGCACCTTAGAGAGGATCCGATATAAAACCATGCATTGAACGAGACTGATTCTGAGACTAAGGAATAAGCTTCCTAAGCGGGGAATACCTTATGAATTAAAGTCAATGATGAACTGCCTGCCAAAGATAAAACTTTAGAAGACAAACTTTCTGTCTCTGTTGGGTATAAAATCGCACCCCCAACATCTTAAAAACATGAAGCTTGTGGTCCTAACCATGGCCCATCTCAGAAGGATCCTCAGCACCTTGTTGTACCTTTCTATCCCACAAGTACCCAAGACCATACTATTTCCATCTAGGGTGCCAAGCTGCAGACATGTGGAAATTGTCAGCACCATGACCAGAACCAATCGAAGCCACTCCTCGCTCTGCAGCAATCTATTCTTAGGTTATAAACTCAAGTTGAGCAACTAACTATTTTAATTCATAGGAGAGAGAGGAGCTACTCTTCATCATGGCTAGTTGGCACCCCAAGAGGACATATTTTTACAGGAGGCATATCAACTTCTGTAGACACCCAAATTTGGCCCAAGGCTCGATTGACACATACTTTGAGCAAGGCATACCCCTAAGCTTCTGAAAGCATATCTCAAACCCTTAGGAATCATCCCAAAGCCCTTAGGAACCATTCCTAGACCCTTAGGAATCAACCCTAACCCAATGAACCCTTCCTGAACCCATTTTGAACCATCCTGAGCAGTGGATGAAAAGAGGAATGCCAAGGATTACATACGCCTATGCTAGAGCTAAGGCCCATACCATTGAAAAGAGGATTTTCCCATATTTTCAATGAGCTAAGATTCACCTCAATCTGAGTTGTATATCAAAAGTTATGACGGTTTTGAAAATTATGTAGAAATGCAGGAAATTACACTAGCATGTATATTATACACGCTAGGAAAAATTAGTTTTTTCTTGGGCTCCAGGACGAGTTCTAAACCTCCATCTTCTAAACCAGGTCACTGTACCTAAGCCTAGAGTATACTTTATATACGCTAGGCTTAGGAACAGTGTTTATTCGGATTTTATCCAAAACTCATCTCTGGGGTTTGACTTTTTGACCACCCCAAAGTTTAGGGTGGATTTCTTTAAGACTGTTGCACCCCCACTAGCTCTCTTTTTAACCCTTTTACCATTTAAGGCCCCACCCTATCATCTACCATTGAAACCCAATTCCCACCTATCTAATCTCTCAAAACCCTAGGAAACCTTACATTGGGGATTACTAAATTGCTAAACACATTAGGACTTAAACGCTCCCCTAATCCTCTCCTTTTCAATGGACATATACCAATAGTGGACACCGGCCCATAGAGGCGGCACGAAATTCTCACCACCCGTTTTTGAACTTAAGAAAACTCCCTTAAAATTGAATCAAGAAAGGGACTTAATTGAATCTTTGTACGGGTAGACTTTGCAAAAAGGGGGGAAAATAGGTTATGATACACCTGTCTCGGTTCCCGGTAGAGCGGCAGCCCTAGAGGTGACAATCTCGAAAGGAACCACCCCATCCAGTATCTGAGAAGGTATTCGTGCAGGAGGTATATCAAGTGGGTGACCAAACTTCAAAAAGCCTTAAAATCCTTAGGGAGCGCATTAGTCATCCTGAAACGGCCTTGTATCCCTAGGCACGGAGAGGAGGGACCCGAATGAACAAGAAAAAAAAGGTCCCTGGAAGCATTGCTTCCTAAAAAAAAAAAAAAAAAAAAGAGAGAGACCAACTAAGGCCTGTTGTTGTTATCCAATATATATATATATATACTTTTTAGCCTTGCGTATATAAAGTATATGCTAGGCCAAAACCCCCCAGAAATAGCCTTGCATATATAAAATATATGCTAAGCTAAAAATTGGCAATTTTTGCCTTGCGTATATAAAATATATCCAAGAGAAAAATTTTGAAATTTTAGCTTTGCGTATATAAAATATATGCTAGCCTATTCTAGCTGAGTAGCTCGAATCTGAGGCCTTTTTCACTATTCCCGGACCTCCCGCTTAGGCAGTTTTTGTATCCCCGATAAATCCCACACTTTGACACCCAAAACGGCCTCGCCGGTCAAGAGAGGTTGCCCTATTATTGACTCTTCTGAGGGATCGGGTTGATGGGTGGATTCCCGTGCCTTTACATAGAACAAAAGATTTTCTTTATTTCTTCCAAAGCGCATCGAGATCCCGTCATGGGAGGTATTAGGGGTGTGAACGCCACCCGAAAAGGGGGTTCCAAGGCCCCGAAAAATTACCAAGAGAAGGGAGCTCAAATTTTTATCATCCAAAAAGCCAAAAAATATATATAATCAAAAATCCAAAAGAAAGGAAAAGAGACTTTGTGGTGACGGAACAATGGCATCCCCTTACCCTCCATCATTTTGTAGGGGAAGGAGTAAAAAAGAGTTCGGACCTCACCCGAGGAATCCATAGCCAACTTGCCGCCAAACCATGTATTCGGCGGTCGATCCGGCTTACGCCAATACCTATTCATCCCCACCACATTCTCATATGGAGGAGATACCCATCTCCGATTCCCCCAATTTAATGTCACCGGACCCTTCAGTGCACCCATCTTTCCATCCACCACCGCTCAAAATCTACCCCATTTCCCACCCTATTTTTCCTCCACCACCACTTAAAATTCGCCCCCCTTTTCCTTCCACATCTTCTCCAAATCTCCCCCATTTTTCCCCCACCTCCTTACCCCATTTGTCCTCAACATCCACCCATACCCCATTCTCCCTCCACATTAGCCCAACCTACTCCACATTTTCCCCCATCTCCCCATGCCCAAGTTTCCCACCTTTACCGAGGTCATGCCTAATTTTCCATCCACCCAACACGCACCCAATGTTCCCCAATCCACCCAAGCCATGCCAAATTTTCCCTAATCTAAACATGCCATTCCCAATTTTCCCACAACCTCTCCAAATGTCTCCCATTTTTCCCCATCCACCCAGGTCATGCCCAATTTTTTCCAACCATCCCCCTCATCGGAAGGGCCTTCCACATCCAACCCCATAACCGAACCCATGTCCATGATGGAGGACATGATGAGAGTCTACCGGCCTGGAAGGCCTCCCAAAGCCTTCCTCATCCACCTCAAACACCCAATCCACAACAAACCCTCCAAAACCTCCACACCCCATTTATCTAAAATACCAATCCTACCCAATCACCCATAATCCATATCACCCAACATCAATCTTGGGGCCACTTGAGTGGGCTTCAAAGGCCCATTACCCAATCCTAAGCCCATCAAGGCCCAAATTCGAGGGTGACATTTTCAAACCTTCCATCATTCCCTCAATTTCTCGCATTCACTTACACCCAACAAACCCCCATTCCCCCTCAAATGGTAAACCCATCACACCCAATCCCCCAATCCTGCCTAAGCCCCATTCATCCACATTCCTCACACCCTTCACAATATGGGAACCCATCCCAAATCATCAAGCATCCCCAATTTAACCATCCACTCACTCCCCAACTAAATCCCCAAAACATTCAAAATGTACAAGGGCCTCATCCGGCAGGCACCCAAAATCCACCATTCACTCATTGCGTCACCCCACAAACCCACCATCAAGGCTTCTCCCAAATGCAATGGCCCCTCCAACACCCACTCAAACCATCCAAAACCCCCAATTTTCACGACCTCTTACTCCCCAGCTAAGTCATCCTCAAGCACCCACTCAACCCACTCAGAATCCAGCCGATAATCTCATCCCTCCACCCTTCGTTGATGCGGGTCATCAATATGGGGAGGACGAGACTAGAAATAGTGGGGGCCTCGATGGGGGCATTTGCCGATTTCAACCCCCAACCACTCGTATTCACCAACCTATAGGCAGCCCAGAATGAATGGGGGCAGCCCATCGGGGACCCACCCAGTATTGCCATCCTGCGAGTTAGAGCTGTTAAAAGAGTAGGACAAAATTCAAAAATAGCTAATGAAGATGGGTGGAGTCAAAATCCATGCCACTACTTTTTCTGACCTACGCTTGTTTATTGAGGTGCCACTTCCCCAAAAATTCAAAATGCCCACTTTCGATAAGTACAATGGCACAGGTAACCCGATTACCCATCTAAAATCCTATTGTGGGTACATGTGCCGATACGGCGGAGATGAATGACTCCTCATCAAAGTGTTCAAAAAAAGTCTCACGAGACCCACACTAAGATGGTTCACTTCTCTGGAACCATCTATGTTAAAAAATTGGAAGGATCTCACCCACCTATTCCAAGAGCAATATATCTATAACATGGACATCGAGCTCGCAAATCTGATATGGCTCGGTTCAAACTAAAGCTTGAAGAGACGTTTAGTGAGTACCTTGGAAAATGGAGGGCCCTAGCAGCCCAAGTAAGGAACCGCATCCCTAATGAGGAGCAAATTGAGATGATCTCGAAAACAGCCTTACCCGTTATCTCTGATTTCCTAGTACAACAATAGCAATCAAGTTTCGCTGACTTGGTAAGGAATGCCAATCGCTGCGAAGACACGTTGAGAGAAGGACGGCTGAATAAAAGAATAACTAGTCGGGCCAGTGGGGTTCAGAAATTTGTCGAGCAAAGAAGAACCAGGACAGATGTTCAGACAATAATGAACACACAACCCAATATCAACATAGCTCCGTTCCAAGTCAGGGCGGCACAACCGGCCCCCGCACTAATCGAGCCAGCACAGAGGACCGGCAATGGGCAAGGCCCACAAATGACCCCAAAATAGAGGAGGGCTCTATTTAACCAAGTGTTCACACCATTGGGGCAAGCCCTGAATATTCATTTACCATTGTTGGTTGAAAAGGGTCTTATCACACCATTCCAACCACGACCACCACCAAATCCACTCCCAAAAAATTATGATCCTAACACCCATTGCAATTTCCATCAAGGGTCGGGTCACCCAACTGATCGATGCTTTCCTATGAAGCATGCGATACAAGATTTAATAGAAGTCAAAAAGATCATCCCCCCGACATTTCCCCAGAAAAATCAGCATGCCAACATCCATCAAGTTTCGTTGCCACCGCACCCACCAGGGGGAGTAGGTCTGAGGCCCACTGTCAACATGATAGAAGCAGATAAAGAGGGATTTGATCCTTCGGAATACATCAGTACCCGAGGAAACTTCATAGCACCAAAGTGGGGGGATCAAGAAGACAGAAGCATAGGAGTAATCGAGCCCTTTAACTTAGTTGATTACTTCCCCACTCCAGCACCTCAAGCAGAACCCTTAGATCTGAGGATGTACTTCCCAACGCCAGCCCCCGTCAGTTGTGTTCAAACCGGTCTAAATCCGTCACCACTATATCAACCGTATGCAACGACAACCCCTACCACTTACTTGATACCTAGTTTTTCCCCATTCCCCCCTCCGGCACCAACCAGCTACAATTGGCCTTGCTCGACCACATAACCCCCTGTACGGTCATCCATAAATTCCGTAGACCATGTTTGGCCCACTTTTTCTGCTCCTCCAGTCTATTCACCTCCAGCAGAAGTTAACCATGTTTTATCCAGTTATCCTACCCCATCAATCTAGGCACCTCCGATACCCTCACCCAATCCGTTTCAGGTCCTAGGGCCAACCTATGACCCCCACCAGGTCCTTCTCAATTACAATTAGACCAACATCAATGCGAGCAGTAGCAACGAGGGGGCAGTGAAATTCATTACACAATTAGGGAGGATCTCTAAGCAATCTGAGGTACCAGTGTCAGCCTGTCCAGAAGAGAAAAAGGAACCTACTGCAATACACCGCATGGAAAAATGAGCAAAGAGCACGTGCTCACATCACAGTCTGGGACTTATTAATGATGTCCTTGTTCCACTTCCAAGCTCTAATGGGAGCCCTGAAAGACGCACATGTATTCAGCAAAGTGTCCCTAGATGAAGTAGGGCAGATAATTGCGCAGGTGTTGGCTCCAACACCATCTCATTTTCAGACACCGATCTCCCGAATGAGGGAAGCAATCATTCCAAACCCCTCAACATCATGGTGGAAGCAGGGGACTTGGTGATCCCATTAGTGTTGATAGATAATGGACCAGCATTAAATGTGTGCCCTCTAAGAACTGTAACCAAGATAGGAGTGAATCCCTCCACATTTAGGCCGGCCAGAACAAGTGCAAGAGGATTCGATAACACGAGGAGGGAAATAATAAGAGCTCGGTGATGTGCCTGTCTCGATATGTGTTTCGATCAGGCCTTGGGCTAAATTTGGGTGTCTACAGATTAGGTGGAGTAGGTGGAGGTGATTGTTGATGATAATTAGCATTGTTCACAACTAACAACTCCGTCTGCTGAGCCATTGCATTGGCCACAGTCTCCGTGGAATGTGCCATTCTTTCCCTTTCATTTGCTCTACTCTCTCTTCCCAATGGAATAGTGAGAGTACAGACGGCGATTCCTACGCCACGCGATGTGGCCCCTCCCTCAGGAACATTTCCACATTGACCGTTCTCGGTCTGCCTCTGCCTCTTACACATGGAGCCATACTGATCTGTCATGTTCAACAAAAAGGTTCAATCAGAAGTAATCATGAATATTCCAAGCCTTAATCAAAAGTGATCTTCCTATGTCCCCTACGCTCTGATAAAACCTAAAGTCATATCCCTGAACCTAAGGTCATATCCTCGGGTTTCCCACAAGACTTGAAGCTCAGACTCTAACAAAACCTACAGCCATATCCCTAAACCTAAAGCTATAGCATTGAATCCCCATGAGACCTAAAGCCTATGCTCTGATACCAACTGTGACAGAGTCACAATTGGGGCTCTTATGTCCCGATAGAATCTACTGCCATAGCCTTGGGTCCCAATAAGACCTAATGCCTAAGTTTTGATACCGACTATGACAGCCCAAATTTTTTCAACCTAAATTTTCTGAAATATTTTAAAAAAAAAAAACCAAATTGGAAAACCCGGACCGCCAGATCGTAGATCACAATCAGATACAGAATACTTGGTACATCCACACTCATGCGGAAATCAAAACAGATAATACGTATGGCATAATTAAATCTCCAGTTCTAATATCTAACATGAACAGTAAACTAAAATAAATCACCGGTGATGGCCAACCATCACCAAACAGTGGTGTATAATAGGTATACGATAGCACGAGCGTACCAAGCCCAACTTACTAAAATCCACAATGTACTAAATCTATGATCCTAAAATTCTTACCAATCCTCAAATCCGGTGTCCTGGTAAGAGTTATACCCATGACGTATAGTCCAGGTGAGCTAATAGTCTAAGCTCAGTGGATAAAACTGATACCAATATACATCTCATCAGTTATGCATAGATTCAAAGACAAAGATCAGAACATTTTCGTATTCAAAATAAAAACTGATTTCAAAGGCAGACTGATTTCAAAGACATTTCCTTATCAAACTCGAAACTAATTTCAAAGACAAACTGACTTCAAAGGCATTTTCTTATCTTTGATTTACTGAGTTCGATGCACTAACATGACTGATTTTGCTTTACTAAATTCGATTCACTTATATGTCTTATCTTGATTTACTGAGTTCACTTACATTCACTTATATGTCTTACACATTCTTACATAGATTCGCTTACTTGTCTTACACATTCTTACTTAGCTTACATAGTCGATTCACGGATATTCTACCGTGCCAGTTCGATTCACGGATATCCCACCGTGCCGGTTCGATTCACGGATATCCCGTCGTGCAAGTTCATATATTACATATTCTTACATAGCTTACATATTCAAATCACGGATATCCCGCCGTGCCGATTCATAGATCAAGGTTTCAGATTTTCAAAGTCAAATTATAGATATACTATTGTACCAGTCCCATTGAATAACTACCGCACCAATTCAAATTATGGATTAACCGCCGCACTGGTTCAAATTACGAGTTATCCGCTGCACCGGTTCAAATTACAGATTCAATGGATTCACAATTCACACATAGAGTTCGGATTCTTATTTAGAGTTCGGATTCTTATTCAGAGTTCGGATTCTTATTTAGAGTTCGGGTTTTTATTCAAGTTCAAATTCTTATTCAAAGTTCGGATTCACATTCGGAGTTCAGATTCTTATTCAAAGTTCAAATTCTTAAGTTCGAATTCTTATTCAAAGTTCAGATTTTTATTCAAAGTTTGGATTCACATTAGGAGTTCTGATTCTTATTCATTTCTCATTCGAAGGATTTTCTTACAAGTCAATATTCAAAACTTGCAAAAACTCACATACGATGTTCAAAAAGTGAATTTTCTTATATGACGCCTGAAGGTTAAATATGATGTTCAAAAATGAAACTCATTACTTGAATTGATATTTCAATAAATTCCCCAAAACAACTAATATATCAAATTCGATAATTCAAAGCTTTCGAGTATTTCAAACATTCAAAATATTCAATCAAATATTCCATTTCAAAGATCCAATGTTTAAATTTCTAAGAGTTCAAATATAATCAAAACTTATCACATTTTATTCGATCATATCATGCCTCTATGAAATTAAATATAAAATGCAATTGTGTATGGAACTTTCCCCACCTTAATCTAAAGCCAAAATGAATATTTTTCTTCTCAAAACAGCCCTCCTATTACGCACCCATGATCACACCTGAAACACATCAAATTTACATCTCATGCTTCAAAAATGACGAAGAAAGGGAAGTCTCAAAGTCTCCCCAAGTTCTTTTCCCCAAAAATAGAAAAATCTCATAAACTAATCAAATCGATTAATCGAATCCCAATTCGATCGATCGATTTCCAAAATCGATTGATCGAAATCCAGTTCGATCGGTCGCTTTCTTCCCAAAACACACACCTTTCTGTTTGTATAAATAGTCTCACACTCGATCAATCGGTTTCACAATCGATCGATCGATTCCTAAATTGACCGATCAGTTTACTCAGAAACCAATCCCATCTTCACATCACCATCCTGTCGACCTTACTCAGAAACATGTCGCCCTTGAATGGAGCCTGTCGATAAATTTGATCGATCGAATTCCATTTTGATCGATCGGTTCTTCAAATACATGAAGCCTGTCGACATTAATTAAAGCCTGTCAAAAAATTTTGATCGATCGAATTCTATTTTGATCGATCGAATTTCATTTCTATCGATCGGTTTCTCCAAAAACCTTCACATTTTTGTCCTGTCAAAATCGATTGATCGGATACTTATTTCAATCGATCGATTTTGACAGATTTCTTTAGAAACATGGGTTTCTTCTTCCTTAACTCATTTTTCTCAAACTTAAATCCTATGCTTCAAATTTTTCACTCATATCTTAACTAAAGATTTACAGAACTATAAATCTTACCTTCTAATCTCACGACGAAACCTTTGCGAGATCCACCGACTTCGGGACTTCGAATATTCCGATAAAAAGAGGGTTTGAACAAATAAAACCTTCTTTCTTCACGGATCTTCGTCGCCTTGGAACTTAGCGACTTCTCACATCACAAGCACCAATATGAATTCAATACCTTGAAGTTTAACAGAGCCGATCCGAGCATCGGACGTCCACGGTTTGATTTCCTCATGTTCCTCTCTCTTCCTCTCTCTCTCTAGAAACCCAAAACCCCAAACGATGTGCAACCTGCTAATAGCTTCCAAGGGAAGTTTTGCTTTTTTTTTTTATAAAAAGGGGGTGTCTTCTCTTGCAAAACACACACACCCATTTGGGTGTTAGCCTTTTCCAAAGAAATAGATTCTGCATGAAATGGATATACCAAATTCAGGTGCTATCTATGAAATAAATAATCTTTTGGTTCGATGTGGGGCCTGCACACCCAAACCACTTATCAATCGAACTCGGTGTGGAGCCAATACACCACCACGGTGTATAAGTTTTGGTAAAAAAAAAAAAACCCATACATAGTCCAAACGAACCCAAGATGATTTTATGTGGAAAATCCAAAACGGTGATGCATTTCTCAACGGACACGCACCTAACCAGGACCTATAGTTTTTTATTTTTCGGGACGTTATAATAAATGATTCATACTAGTTAAATCAAAGCCTTTAAAAGTTTTGATAAAATTAATAGTACTAATAATATTTTATTATATGCACAATCTAATAGTTGTAATTTTAAATAATTATTTTCTAAATCAAGAGTATCGAGATTAGTCAATAAGCCAATGAAATTGAAATCAAGGCCATTACAATAGCTACCCTATTCTATATTTGTATTGGTGTGATATGTAAATATATATACATATAAACCAAACGAAATTTGAATGTAAATATACTCTGTAAGTAAGATAAGTTTCAAGCTTCCATCTTGGTTATCTTATACGAGTCATGGATAGGTTAAGTCATGTATGCGAGTGAATGAGATCATGCCTATGTTTGGGCATGGTGATTCATTTAGATGATATCGAAAGCATAGAGTACACCGTATTCACATACCTCACAACTCTTGATAGTATGGGACATCGTGACGAGTGTGGTGAGTGCGGATTTAGTGTAGCCTCGTATACGGTGGAATCTGCGGTGACCCTATCACCTTCGAGTTATAATAGGATAGAATAAGGTAAGAGTTAAGATATGAAATTCGACCTTAGGCTTTAGTTATGGTGAGATTTCTTTTACGATCACGTGAAAATAGGAATGTAGGAGGCGTCCATTTTGCGGATGTAATACCTCTACATAGTATGAGTTGTGATCAGTCACAGAATATATCATTTTATCACTCTTAACTTAGTGATTCTAGACCTCAGTTTGCTACTAACAAGATGATGATATACAGATATTAAGAATAAACAACAAAAGAGAACCAAAGAATTAATCTTCGTCAAAATGAACTCACAAAGCAATCAGAAACACAATCAAGCGTAAAAGATGATTCGACGCATATTTAAAATCAAAAAATCATACTTTGCAATGGAACGTAGTAAAAGAGAAATGAGAAATCGTGAATTATGATTCTTTAGAATTCAAGTAGAGTGTGACATAAAAGAGAATCACGATCGTTCGTAAGTGCCAAATCATTCCGAGAGCTATGAGCTGAATAAAGAAAATTGTGATTATGATTTTACGAAAATAGCCGACTCTTATTGCTGCTGAAACGTGAAGATAAACACCGCCATGCATATAGTTAGAAGATATCTTAAAATAGAAGTCTGGCAGATCACGGATCTGAGAGGATTAATGAAGAGAGATTCCTAAAGGACTCTGTTGCTGAAACAAAGGAGCAATCTCTGAGCGCATCAACTATTCAAAGCAAGGAAGAACAAGGATTAGAAGTAGAGTTATATTAGAAAACTTTTATTCTTAGTGGTTTCTTTTATTAGGATTAGAATAATGTAAATTGACTCCTTATGATCTATAAATAAGAGAGTTCGGCATCGGAGAAGAGTTATCGAAAGAACTCTCAACATAAATTAACAACGGAGGTTGGGTTTTCTTCCATTCAACTTTAGTTTAGTTTAGTTTAGATATCCAAGGTTTTTCGAGAGTAATTGACGACTACAATTGGGAGCTAGAAGATTATAGTAGAGTATCTGTAGTTTCTCAAGAGTAATTGACACCTGTGACTTAGGGATGAAAGATCTTTTTATTGCTTTCTACTTTAGATTTATTTTTATGCACTTTTACTACTTTATAAACATCTAAACGTTTTTTTTTTGAATTGATGACTCGGATTAGAAATTTGTAGATTAGTGTAGCAATTTTTATTTTTCAATCTTCAATTTTCTAGAGTTTGAATGATTCCCAAATTTTAGGAAGATTGTTGATTAGATTAAATTTGTGTCAAATAATTTTACTATTTGATTGGTGCCCAAATTCTAGAGGACCGAAATACAATGTAACGGTACTTTAATTTTGTAAATATTCGAGCACTGAAGGATTGTGATTGACGACCATTTCTGAAAGGAGGAGGATTTAGATTTATTTACTGTAATTAGTTTAAATAAACCATTCTTTTATTCTTATTTCTCCCATAAATTAGGGTTTTAAAAAACAAATATAAGTTTTTAGGATAAATAAAATATAGAAGAAATCACTTCCTCGTGGGAATGATCCTATACTAGTGCTACAATTTCCATTGTGCGCTTTCAATAGGTTAAGACTTTAGTACGAATTTAGAGAACATCAAGTTTTTGGCACCGTTGTCGGGGAAGCAAATTTTCTTCTCTATATTTTTGTGTAATTTTAAAAACTAGAATTTGTCTTTCTCTTTTTATTTTTATTTATATTTTTAATTTTCTTTGATCATTTCTTAATCTTCTGCAGGTTTACTCGGAGTACCAAATCGCCGGTTTCAACACTTCCCCTGATCAGAGAAGCTAGAGGCCTAAATTTGTTTCTCTCCCTGCTTTCTAAAATGAAAATAAGATAAGCTGAAAATGAAAATAGACATTTCCAATAATCGTTCTAGCCAGCCTGCTTCATTTTTAATCCCATTTATTAAGGCGGGTAAACACCAATTTGTGACTAAGATGTTGGGAGAGTATTATGCATTGACACCTCTTACCCCTCCCTCATGTATTCAATTACCCCTTGTGTCCAGTGATGGAACCTTCGAAATCAAACCCATCGTATTTCAATTCTTACCTACCTTTTATAGGTTTGGCGAGGATGATCCATATATGCATATAATGAGTTTTCTAAAAATCTGCGTACTTGTTAAAATTAAAAACTTGTCATAGGAGGCCACCCATTTGAGGCTCTTCCCATTTTCCCTTAAAGAGAGGGCAAAGCAATTACTTGACTCTTTGCCCAACAATTCAATTGCTAGTTGGAAAGAACTACAATCCAAGTTTATCACAAGGTACTTACCAATTAGTAAGATGAATCGAATCCGAATAATCATCACAACGTTTCATCAATTACCGGATGAGTCTTTCCAAGAGAGCTGAAAGCGTCTTAACGAGCTTCTGAACAAGTGCCTTCATCATGAGGTCTCGCGTTGGCAAATAGTGTTTGATTTCTATGAAGGCCTTCATGAATAAACCCGACACATAATTGATGTTGCTTGTGGAGGAATGTTTCATACGTTAACTACAGAGGATGCTTGGAAACTTTTTGAGCACCTTAGAGAGGATCCGATATAAAACCATGCATTGAACGAGACTGATTCTGAGACTAAGGAATAAGCTTCCTAAGCGGGGAATACCTTATGAATTAAAGTCAATGATGAATCGCCAAAGATAAAACTTTAGAAGACAAACTTTCTGTCTCTGTTGGGTATAAAATCGCACCCCCAACATCTTAAAAACATGAAGCTTGTGGTCCTAACCATGGCCCATCTCAGAAGGATCCTCAGCACCTTGTTGTACCTTTCTATCCCACAAGTACCCAAGACCATACTATTTCCATCTAGGGTGCCAAGCTGCAGACATGTGGAAATTGTCAGCACCATGACCAGAACCAATCGAAGCCACTCCTCGCTCTTCAGCAATCTATTCTTAGGTTAGAATCTCAAGTTGAGCAACTAACTATTTTAATTCATAGGAGAGAGAGGAGCTACTCTTCATCATGGCTAGTTGGCACCCCAAGAGGACATATTTTTACAGGAGGCATATCAACTTCTGTAGACACTCAAATTTGGCCCAAGGCTCGATTGACACATACTTTGAGCAAGGCATACCCCTAAGCTTCTGAAAGCATATCTCAAACCCTTAGGAATCATCCCAAAGCCCTTAGGAACCATTCCTAGACCCTTAGGAATCAACCCTAACCCAATGAACCCTTCCTGAACCCATTTTGAACCATCCTGAGCAGTGGATGAAAAGAGGAATGCCAAGGTTTACATACGCCTATGCTAGAGCTAAGGCCCATACCATTAAAAAGAGGATTTTCCCATATTTTCAATGAGCTAAGATTCACCTCAATCCGAGTTGTATATCAAAAGTTATGACGGTTTTGAAAATTGTGTAGAAATGCAGGAAATTACACTAGCATGTATATTATACACGCTAGGCAAAATTAGTTTTTCTTGGGCTCCAGGACGAGTTCTAAACCTCCATCTTCTAAATTAAATCATCGCATCTTCTAAGCCTAGAGTATACTTTATATACGCTAGGCTTAGGAACAGTGTTTATTCGGATTTTATCCAAAACTCATCTCTGGGGTTTGACTTTTTGACCACCCCAAAGTTTAGGATGGGTTTCTTTAAGACTGTTGCACCCCCACTAGCTCTCTTTTTAACCCTTTTACCATTTAAGGCCCCACCCTATCATCTACCATTGAAACCCAATTCCCACCTATCTAATTTCTCAAAACCCTAGGAAACCTTAGATTGGGGATTACTAAATTGCTAAACCCATTAGGACTTAAACGCTCCCCTAATCCTCTCCTTTTCAATGGACATATACCAATAGTGGACTCCGGCCCATAGAGGCGGCACGAAATTCTCACCACCCATTTTTGAACTTAAGAAAACTCCCTTAAAATTGAATCAAGAAAGGGACTTAATTGAATCTTTGTATAGGTAGACTTTGCAAAAAGGGGGGAAAATAGGTTATGATACACCTGTCTCGGTTCCCGGTAGAGCGGCAGCCCTAGTGGTGACAATCTCGAAGGAACCACCCCATCCAGTATCTGAGAAGGTATTCGTGGAAGAGGTATATCAAGTGGGTGACCGAACTTCAAAAAGCCTTAAAATCCTTAGGGAGCGCATTAGTCATCCTGAAACGGCCTTGTATCCCTAGGCATGGAGAGGAGGGACCCGAATGAACAAGAAAAAAAAGTCCTAGGAAGCATTGCTTCCTAAAGAAAAAAAAAAAAAAGAAGAGAGAGACCAACTAGGGTCTGTTGTTGTTATCCAATATATATATATATACTTTTTAGCCTTGCGTATATAAAGTATATGCTAGGCCCAAACCCCCAAGAAATAGCCTTGCATATATAAAATATACGCTAAGCTAAAAATCGGCAATTTTTGCCTTGCGTATATAAAATATATCCAAGAGAAAAATTTTGAAATTTTAGCTTTGCGTATATAAAATATATGCTAGCCTATTCTAGCTGAGTAGCCCGAAGCTGAGGGCTTTTTCACTATTCCCGGACCTCCCGCTTAGGTAGTTTTTGTATCCCCGATAAATCCCACACTTTGACACCCAAAACGGCCTCGCCGGTCAAGAGAGGTTGCCCTATTATTAACTCTTCTGAGGGATCGGGTTGATGGTTGGATTCCCGTGCCTTTACATAGAACAAAAGATTTTATTTATTTCTTCCAAAGCGCATCGGGATCCCGTCATGGGAGGTATTAGGGGTGTGAACGCCACCCGAAAAGGGGGTTCCAAGGCCCCGAAAAATTACCAAGAGAAGGGAGCTCAAATTTTTATCATCCAAAAAGTCAAAAAATATATATAATC
This sequence comes from Chloranthus sessilifolius, assembly GCA_021018995.1. Classification (NCBI taxonomy): domain Eukaryota; kingdom Viridiplantae; phylum Streptophyta; class Magnoliopsida; order Chloranthales; family Chloranthaceae; genus Chloranthus; species Chloranthus sessilifolius. Next base: position 29,456,277 of record CM037587.1, on the reverse strand, counting down.
AAAAATCCAAAAAAAAGGAAAAGAGACTTTGTGGTGACGGAACAATGGCATCCCCTTTACCTCCATCATTCTGTAGGGGAAGGAGTAAGAAAGTGTTCGGACCTCACCCGAGGAATCCATAGCCAACTTGCTGCCAAACCATGTATTCAGCGGTCGTTCCGGCTTACGCCAATACCTATTCATCCCCACCACATTCTCATATATCGGAGATACCCATCTCCGATTCCCCCAATTTAACGTCACCGGACCCTTCAGTGCACCCATCTTTCCATCCACCACCACTCAAAATCCACCCCATTTCCCACCCTATTTTTCCTCCACCACCACTCAAAATTCGCCCCCCTTTTCCTTCCACATCTTCTCCAAATCTCCCCCATTTTTCCCCCACCTCCTTACCCCATTTGTCCTCAACATCCACCCATACCCCATTCTCCCTCCACATTAGCCCAACCTACTCCACATTTTCCCCCATCTCCCCATGCCCAAGTTTCCCATCTTTACCCAAGTTATGCCTAATTTTCCATCCACCCAACACGCACCCAATGTTCCCCAATCCACCCAAGCCATGCCAAATTTTCCCCAATCTACACATGCCATTCCCAATTTTCCCACAACCTCTCCAAATGTCCCCCATTTTTCCCCATCCACCCAGGTCATGCCCAATTTTTCCCAACCATCCCCCTCATCGGAAGGGCCTTCCACATCCAACCCCATAACCGAACCCATGTCCATGATAGAGGGCATGATGAGAGTCTACTCGGCCTGGAAGGCCTCCCAAAGCCTTCCTCATCAACCTCAAACACCCAATCCACAACAAACCCTCCAAAACCTCCACACCCCATTTATCTAAAATACCAATCCTACCCAATCACCCATAATCCATATCACCCAACATCAATCTTGGGGCCACTTGAGTGGGCCTCAAAGGCCCATTACCCAATCCCAAGCCCATCAAGGCCCTAATTCGAGGGTGACATTTTCAAACCTTCCATCATTCCCTCAATTTCTCGCATTCACTTACACCCAACAAACCCCCATTCCCCCTCAAACTGTAAACCCATCACACCCAATCCCCCAATCATGCCTAAGCCCCATTCATCCACATTCCTCACACCCTTCCCAATATGGGAACCCATCCCAAATCATCAAGCATCCCCAATTTAACCATCCACTCACTCCCCAACTAAATCCCCAAAACATCCAAAATGTACAAGGGCCTCATCCGGCAGGCACCCAAAATCCACCATTCACTCATTGCGTCACCCCACAAACCCACCATCAAGGCTTCCCCCAAATGCAATGGCCCCTCCAACACCCACTCAAACCATCCAAAACCCCCAATTTGCACAACCTCTTACTCCCTAGCAAAGTCATCCTCAAGCACCCACTCAACCCACTCAGAATCCAGCCGATAATCTCATCCCTCCACCCTTCGTTGATGCGGGTCATCAATATGGGGAGGACGAGGCCAGAAATAGTGGGGGCCTCGATGGGGGCATTTGCCGATTTTAACCCCCAACCACTCGTATTCACCAACCTATAGGCAGCCCAGAATGAATGGGGGCAGCCCATCGGGGACCCACCCAGTATTGCCATCCTGAGAGTTAGAGCTGTTAAAAGAGTAGAAGGACAAGATTCAAAAATAGCTGATGAAGATGGGTGGAGTCAAAATCCATGCCACTACTTTTTCTGACCTACGCTTGTTTATTGAGGTGCCACTTCCCCAAAAATTCAAAATGCCCACTTTCGATAAGTACAATGGCACAAGTAACCCGATTACCCATCTAAAATCTTAATAATGGGGACAATTAGGTACATAAATATGCACACGGCGGAGATGAATGACTCCTCATCAAAGTGTTCCAAAAAAGTCTCATGAGACCCACACTAAGATGGTTCACTTCTCTGGAACCATCTATGTTAAAAAATTGGAAGGATCTCACCCACCTATTCCAAGAGCAATATATCTATAACATGGACATCGAGCTCGCAAATCTGCTATGGCTCGGTTCAAACTAAAGCTTGAAGAGACGTTTAGTGAGTACCTTGGAAAATGGAGGGCCCTAGCAGCCCAAGTAAGGAACCGCATCCCTAATGAGGAGCAAATTGAGATGATCTCGAAAACAGCCTTACCCGTTATCTCTGATTTCCTAGTACAACAATAGCAATCCAGTTTCACTGACTTGGTAAGGAATGCCAATCGCTGCGAAGACACGTTGAGAGAAGGACGGCTGAATAAAAGAATAACTAGTGGGGCAGTGGGGTTCAGAAATTTGTCGAGCAAAGAAGAACCGGGACAGATGTTCAGACAATAATGAACACACAACCCAATATCAACATGGCTCCGTTCCAAGTCAGGGCGGCACAACCGGCCCCCGCACTAATCGAGCCAGCACAGAGGACCGGCAATGGGCAAGGCCCACAGATGACCCCAAATTAGAGGAGGGCTCTATTTAACCAAGTGTTCACACCATTGGGGCAAGCCCTAAATATTCATTTACCATTGTTGGTTGAAAAGGGTCTTGTCACACCATTCCAACCACGACCACCACCAAATCCACTCACAAAATATTATGATCCTAACACCCATTGCAATTTCCATCAAGGGTCGGGTCAACCAACTGATCGATGCTTTCCTCTGAAGCATGCGATACAAGATTTAATAGAAGTCAAAAATATCATCCCCCCGACATTTCCCCAGAAAAATCAGCATGCCAACATCCATCAGGTTTCGTTGCCACCGCACCCACCAAGGGGAGTAGGCCCGAGGCCCACTGTCAACATGATAGAAGCAAATAAAGAGGGATTTGATCCTTCGAAATACATCAGTACCCGAGGAAACATCATAGCACCAAAGCGGGGGGATCAAGAAGACAGAAGCATAGGAGTAATCGAGCCCTTTAACTTAGTTGATTACTTCCCCACTCCAGCACCTCAAGCAGAACCCTTAGATCTGAGGATGTACTTCCCAACGCCAGCCCCCGTCAGTTGTGTTCAAACCGGTCTAAATCCGTCACCACTATATCAACCGTATGCAACGACAACCCCTACCACTTACTTGATACCTAGTTTTTCCCCATTCCCCCCTCCGGCACCAACCAGCTACAATTGGCCTTGCTCGACCACATAACCCCCAGTACGGTCATCCATAAATCTCGTAGACCATGTTTGGCCCACTTTTTCTGCTCCTCCAGTCTATTCACCTCCAGCAGAAGTTAACCATGTTTTATCCAGTTATCCTACCCCATCAATCTAGGCACCTCCGATACCCTCACCCAATCCGTTTCAGGTCCTATGGCCAACCTATGACCCCCACCAGGTCCTTCTCAATTACAATTAGACCAACATCAATGCGAGCAGTAGCAACGAGGGGGCAGTGAAATTCATTACACAATTAGGGAGGATCTCTAAGCAATCTGAGGTACCAGTGTCAGCCTGTCCAGAAGAGAAAAAGGAACCTACTGCAATACACCCCATGGAAAAATGAGCAAAGAGCACGTGCTCACATCACAGTCTGGGACTTATTAATGATGTCCTTGTTCCACTTCCAAGCTCTAATGGGAGCCCTGAAAGACGCACATGTATTCAGCAAAGTGTCCCTATATGAAGTAGGGCAGATAATTGCGCAGGTGTTGGCTCCCAACACCATCTCATTTTCAGACACCGATCTCTCGAATGAGGGAAGCAATCATTCCAAACCCCTCAACATCACGGTGGAAGCAGGGGACTTGGTGATCCCATTAGTGTTGATAGATAATGGACCGGCATTAAATGTGTGCCCTCTAAGAACTGTAACCAAGATAGGGGCGAATCCCTCCACATTTAGGTCGGCCAGAACAAGTGCAAGAGGATTCGATAACACGAGGAGGGAAATAATAAGAGAAGTTGATCTTAAGCTTGTCATTGGGCCAATGACCTTCTCCATCCTATTCCAAGCCATGGACATCAAATCCACCTTTAACCTGCTGCTAGGGCGCCCATGGTTGCACGATCAGGGTAATACCTTTGACCTTGCATCAAAAACTCAGGTTCATATCAGATCAAAAGGACATTACCATTTTGGGCGAAGGATAGGAGGAAGGAGAAAAGGTCACACACATCATGGAGAATCTTAAAGTGTTGGATGTACCTATTGGTACGTGCTTTTTCTGGGTTCCTTTCGGTCCCCGAAAGAAGTGGCCCAATTTAGTCTTCTGGACTCTGGCTAGGGGGGGTGGAATAATAAATTAAGAAATATTAAATGCTAAAAATAAAGAAGCAAATTCTAAATGAGAAGTACCTAGGTTGATGTGATCGCCAACTACAGATATTTATCAATGCTACAACATGTCATTGACCACACTTTACGGGGTGTGGGTTAACTCCTTTACTAAGCGTCGGCCTACCAACTCCAGCAGCTATGAGTCGCCTTGGGGATCAACTAGCTTGGCTTCCTAATCTTGCCCTAAGTCTAATTGATTTTGTCTTCTAATACTTCCCTGAGTTTGGCTAATCGGGGGTCTCCTAGTGTTACTCTAACTCTAGCTGACTAAGTTTCCTACTACTACTCTAACTCTAATTAATTTAGTTTCTGATCAGTCACATAATTTACCATTTTATCACCCTTAACTTAGTGATGTTAGGCTTTAGTTTTCTACTAATAAATTACTGATATGCAGATATTAAAGATAAATAGTAAAAGAGAGCCTAAGTGTTAATCTTTGTCAAAATGAACTCAAGAAGCAGTAAAAATATGATTGAGCGTTAAAAATGATTCACCAATAGCTGAAAGCTAAGAAATCATAATTTTATGATTCTTCAAAAGACGATTCTTCGTAAAATGACAAAAGAGTAAAAATCGATAAAAGAAAAGTGATCGTTCGAAATAGGAAATCATTCAGTATGAAAGCTGTGCAAGAAGAGAAAATCGCGATTTATAATTTTATAGAAAAAGAAGAACAGTCGTAATTTACGATTGTGTAAAGCTTTCCTGCTAATATATCTGCTGCTATTGATCACGTGAGAATTATCACCACCATGAATAGAATTAGAAGTTCTGCTGATCACGAATCTGAGAAGATTGATAAGATATACTCCGAAGGACTCTGCGCTAAAAATTAAAGAACCTTCTAGAAGCACATCTGTCGTTAGAAAGCAAGGAAGAATAATATTAGAAATTAGAGTTATATTAGAAATCTTTTATCTTTAGTAGTTTCTTTTATTAGAATTAGATCTTTATAAATCGACCCCTTATGATCTATAAATAAGAGGGTTCGGCAAAGGAATAAGCATCAAAGAATTTCAGCATTAATTGACGCCTGAGGTTGAATTTTCTTTCAATCAAAGTAGTATAAAATAGTTAGAATAGATTAGATATCAGAGGTTTCTCAAGAGCAATTGACGATGGTAATTGAGTGCTGAAGATTAGTGTAGGCATCTATAGTTTCTCAGGAGCAATTGATGACTACAGTTGAGGGGTGAAGGATATATTTTACTTTGCTTTTTAGTTTAGATTTTATTTGCTTTGTAAATATCTTCAAGTTTTAATTTGAATTGATGACTCAGGTTATAATTTATAGATTAGTCTAACGGTTTTTACTTTTCCATCTTCAATTTTCTAAAGTTTGATTGACGCCCAGATTTTAGGAAGTTGTTAATTAGATTAAATCTGTATTGATAGGATCTTAGTCTTGATTGACGACCAATGCTAGGAGACTTGATATATGGTGTAATGATACTGTTTAAATTTATAAATATCCAATAGCTGAAGATTAAGATTAACGACCTTAATTAGAAGAAGGAAGATTTAGATTTATTTCATGCACTTTAGATTAAAACTATTCTTTTATTCATAATTCTCCAGTAGATTAGATCTTAAAGATAAATAGAAGTTTTTAAAATAAGGATTAGAAATTTTTAAAATAAGGATTTAAATAAAAGATATAAATAAAGAAATAACTAGATAAACAAACTTCCTCGTGGGAACGATCCTATACTATCTCTACAATTTCCATTGTGTGCTTGCAATAGGATAAGACTTGAATTTAATATAATACATATAATAAGTCGATCAAGTTTTTGGCGTTGCTGCCCAGGAAGCAAAATTTATCTTTATTTTTATTTTTATCTAATATTTTTATTCTTTTAGAAACTAATATTTATCTTTCTCTTTTTATATTTCTTTATATTTTTATTTTTTCTTTAATCTCTTCTTACTCTTCCACAGGTTTATTCGGAACAGCGAATTAAAGTTTCCAACTTCTATTCGACCACAGAATTTAGAAGCTCAGATTTGTTTCTCTCCCTGTTTTCTAAAATAAAATTCATATAAAGGTTCAAAACATCAAAATAAGTGATTTCAAAATTATGTCCACATTCATCTTTGAAGCCCTTCACGGATACAATTCATACATTACTAGATAAGCAATTTACCGCCATATGAAAATAATTACTATCCATCATAAGTACTCTTCGGTAACATTACCCATAATAAATCGTACGATGTTTTATATTTATCTCAGCCGACATCCAATTCATTGCCAACTAACCTTCTATACAACCATTATGGAAATTAAGCTCAGAAGGATAAGAAAATTTAATAAAATGATTCGTATTCTACCATCCTAGTGCTTTAAATACAGGTTTAGTCCGTCCTTAGTAAAATCATTCCCTATCATCCCTACCAGCCCATCTTTCCCCATGACAGATGATAAAGCCAACTATAACCCAATAAAATTCTTTCCAGTATGGGAGGACCCGCCACTATCAAAAGAGTCAGATCCTTTGTAGTTCCTGTGGGACGAGTACGAGGAAGTACAGAAGATTTTGGTAAAGGAAGAAAAGAAAAAGAAAAATAAGAGAACGGAACCGCCCACCATCTTCACCTCCTCTCCCTTCGTTCACCAGCTGCTCAGCATCCATCTCCCTAAATCCTGCTATCCCCCTTCCCGGTTTGCAGTTCCTCTTCCAAGAGCAGCAAGTTGAGGACATCCCGGAGCCAGGAAGGCAAACCATTTTTGACGGGATAAATTTTGAGTTAGAAGCCGAGAACCGATCTTTATCGAAGACAAATCCTTATCTCGGACGTTGCTGTCAGCGTCTTAGTTTAGTGTGTGTCTATATTTTTTCTAGGAATTTCTTTCGATGTAATTAGTTTTCTTTCCATGTTTCTGTAATTAGTTCATATATATATGAAAAGTACCTTTCTTTTTATTTGTTGTTTTTAATTTTTATATATTGCAACTAACATCTAACTTCTTAGTTCTATAAAATCAGTAGTATTTTTCTCCCAAGATTGGGGGAAGATTTTTTACTCTTTTTACATATTATAAACTCGGTAACTTAAAAAGCATCATTGAGGTAATATTTTTCCTATGTGTCCCCTGTTTTGCACAATGAGGACATTGTCCTATTTAAGTTTTGGGGGGGGGGGGTACATATCAATTTTGAAAATATAATATATTAGTTTTTTTTTTTTAGAATTTTTTTAAAAAAAGTAAATCATTATATGCAAATTATGATAGAAAAATATAAAAATCCGAAATTATTAGCAATCCATCATAGTAGTAGTTCAAAAAATCAAAATAAAATAGTTACAATTTAAAGTAAAGCATCTCTAGAACACTGTATCAGTGAATGTTTAAAACTATATTATTGATCTGAACTGCAAATATTTTATATTATAGTCTCAAAATTATATAACTAGTGAGCTATAGAGCCTATTTCCTCTTTTATTCTGAGAAAGATATTCATGCTAAATTTTCCTTGAACTTCTCTACTATTTGAAATCTCAGAATGTTGAACTTAGAATTAAAATATTCTGGAAATATGATGATTTATTTGTTTAGAACAGTCTATTAAATACATCAAAGCAATAAGACATCCATATTAGTAAATCGTTAAAATGACCAAAGGCCATCTTTTGTTAAACTAGAGCCAAAAAGCCAAAAACCCCGAAATATTTTATCCTTTGAACCCATATTAGAAGCCTAAAAAAAATTAAATTTCTTTGTACCAAATATTTATAAACCTTTAACCATATGTACTACCGAAAACTTTCTATCCTTGACCCTTACAATTTCTGAGAGTTTAGAATGTAAAAGAAGGGGAGAAGAGGGAGTGAAAAGAGTATATATCTACAGATAAAGGATCTGCTGAAAAGGATACAACTGAAAAAGAAATATAATTATATGAAAATATGGGAAAAGAAAAGAAATAAAAGAAATCGTAAAAGACGATTCCATGAAAAAAGAGAAGCAAAAAGCTTCCAACCTGAAAAGAAAATGAGATTTATACTAGAAAAGAAATGGGAAGAAGTTATCCAAAATAAAGATACTTACTAAAGCTGAAAAATATAGAAGAAGAAGAGAAGGAAGAGCTAAATTCTTAGAAATAATTTTGAATCCTCTTTACCTTTTTCTTTGAAACCTTCTGAAAACCAAAAGCCTCATTACAAGTCGAAGGAAAGACCTTTGAGATTTATGATTTGCAAAAGTATGAGTGTAGTAGAGATATATAAAATAGATACTATAAAAAAATAAAGAAGTTATATGAACTGAATTGATTATCCTTTTCATGAGATTTATCTTCTTAGTATTTATCCGATGAAATTTGCATATATATCTACAATATTGTGAGAACCCAAAAGTTCGATTATTTTTTAGAGTATGCCAATAAGTGAGAGTTTGGATGAAAATATTTTTTAAAAATTGTAGTTTAAAAAAATATGATGAATAAACTTTTCACTGATATGCACACACTCCATGCTATACCGAATTAAAATTATTGAGTTCTGATAGAGGATAATTACAATGATGGGAAGCTAAGGATAAAAAAATATTTGAATATTTTTAAATTTTAATGAACATCTAATGATTGACTGAGTAATTAGTAAATAAAAATATATCTTTTGAATTTTTAGTTTTGAAAAATATTTTGAAAAACCTAAAAATGAAAATTCCAAAAATATTTCAAGTTTGTAGATAACTTCACTGAAAACCTTCAGGAGACTACAACTACTCCACTAGGGATCACCTAGGGGTTTAAAGGTTTGTTGCATCTGCTAAATGCAATCGTGCTCCCTATGAAAGTGGCATTTAAATTCATAATTTTAGATATTTTATGTTTCCTTGTTTGCTAGGGACTAGCAAAACTTAAGTTTGAGGGTGTGATCAGTCACATAATTTATCATTTTATCACCCTTAACTTAGTGATGCTAGGCTTTAGTTTGCTACTAATAAGTTACTGATATGTAGATATTAATGATATACAGTAAAAGAGAGCCTAAGTGTTAATCTTTATCAAAATGAACTCAAGAAGCAGTAAAAAGACGATTGAGCATTAAAGACGATTCGCCAACAGTTGAAAGCTAAGAAATCGTAATTTTACAATTCTTCAAAAGATGATTCTGAAAGCGACAAAAGAGTAAAAAGTGATAAAAGAAAAGTGATCATTCGAAATAGGAAATCGTCCAGTATGAAAGCTATGAAAGAGAAGAAAATTTGTGATTTATGATTTTCTAGAAAAAGAACAATCGTAATTTATGATTGTATAAAGCTTTCCTGTTGCTATATCTGTTGTTGTTGATCACGTGAGAATTATCACTGCCATGAATAGAATTAGAAGTTTTGTTGATCACGGATCTGAGAAGATTGATGAAGATATACACCGAAGGACTCTGCTACTGAAAATTAAAGAACCTTCCAAAAACACATCTGCCGTTAGAAAGCAAGGAAGAATAAAATTAAGAATTAGAGTTATATTAGGAATATTTTATCTTTAGTAGTTTCTTTTATTAGAATTAGATCTTTGTAAACTGACCCCTTATGATCTATAAATAAGAGGGCTCGACATAGGAATAAGCATCGAAGAATTTCAGCATCAATTGGCGCCTGAGGTTGGATTTTCTTCCAATCAAAGTAGTGTAAAATAGTTAGAATAGATTAGATATCAGAGGTTTCTCAAGAGCAATTGATGACTGCAATTGAGTGCTGAAGATTAGTGTAGATATCTGGAGTTTCTCAAGAGCAATTGACGACTGCGCCTGAAGGGTGAAGGATATATTTTACTTTCCTTTTTAGTTTAGATTTTATTTGTTTTGTAAACATCTCCAAGTTTTAATTTGAATTGACGACTCAAGTTAGAATTTGTAGATTAGTGTAACGGTTTTTACTTTTCCATCTTCATTTTTCTAAAGTTTGATTGATGCCCAGATTTTAGGAAGTTGTTGATTAGATTAAATCTGTATTGATAGGATCTTAGACTTGATTGACGACCAATGCTAGGAGACTAGAAATATGGTGTACTGGTACTTTTTAAATTTGTAAATATCCGATAGCTGAAGGTTAAGATTAACGACCTTAATCAGGAGGATTTAGATTTGTTTTATGCATTTTAGATTAAAACTATTCTTTTATTCATATTTCTCCAGTAGATTAGATCTTAAAGATAAATAGAAGTTTTTAAAATAAGGATTTAAATAAAAGATATAAATAAAGAAATAACTAGATAAACAAACTTCCTCGTGGGAACGATCATATACTAGCTCTACAATTTCCACTGTGTGCTTGCAATAGGTTAAGACTTGAATTTAATATAATACATATAATAAGCCGATCAGTTTCCTAATACCATTGTAACTAGAAAAAGGAGGTTGTGGACCGTTATGCTGAGGAGGATCGACCCCATTCCCTGGTACCCTCCGTAAGCTCCTTTTGGCAAATCGGTTGGCTAAGGGCTACTTTGTAATATTAGAGATTAAAAATTGGATTTGAATTGAAAACTGATAATTTAGGGTACCCTCCGTAAGCTCCTTTTGGCAAATCGGTTGGCTAAGGGCTACTTTGTAATATTAGAGATTAAAAATTAGATTTGAATTGAAAACTGAGAATTTAAGAATTAAAAACGAAGGATTTAGGAATTAAGAACTACGAATTAGAACTAAGAACTAAGAACTAGAACTAAGAATTAAGAACTAGAACTAACAATTAAAAATTATAAGAATTAAGAACTAGAAAGAGATTACCTGAAGCTAAGCGCTTCTTCCTCCTTCCAGTGTCACAGAGAGAAGAACTCGAGCTTAGGAGAGGCCTGAGCTCAAGAGAGATGAGATTACTATTGAAATTATTGTGTTTGGGCATGGAAGGGGGTCTTTTTATAGGTATCAGGCTAATTCTGCGTGTGGGGCCATGTGCACAATAGATGAATTACGAGCATGACCGGAAGCGCTCAATTGAATTTCGAGCATAGTATAATGCGCTGAATTCACTTTGAGTCGGTCACTGACTTGGGAGTGAACGACTGAGCAGGTGTCCTAGTTCCAGTGTGCCTCAGAACTAATTTCGCGTAGGTAACTTTGCGTGGAATCCAATTCTGTGCACTGAAGTATGCGCAAGATCGTGGAGTTCGGGCGGTCTTGGGAAACAAAGTCCCAATCCAATTCTGGACTGATTCCGCGTGTGGTCCCACACGTGGAATTGATTTCGCGCAAGAGTATATGCATGGAATCGTGGACTTTAGGGGAACGAAAGTCTGTATCCAGTTCAAGTGGGACTAATTACGCGCGGAGCGGCCTGCGTGTAATTGAATTAAGCCCATAGTAGCTTACGCGTAATCAGGGTCCTAAGGCCGTCTGCGGGAAGAGCGAGCATGGTCCAAGCAGGACCAATTGTGCATGTGTATCCACGCATACAATCGAATTTCACACGTCTGTAAGTGCGCGAAATTCGGGATCTTCCCGGGTCAGATCGGGTTCGAGCTACAAGGCTATTTTTTTAGCCTGGGTCTCAACCATATACTATTGTTTCAGTAATGGTCCCCGTATTTAGGGTTTTAAGGTCTTCGGAGAAGTTCAGTCATTTTCTGGAGATCGTGGGCAGGGTCAAAGGTTGATCAAATAAGTTTGTATAATCCAGAGGGCAAAATTAGGCTGTCTTTAGTACTGTTCACTGCTGAAGACACAGATCTCCACAACTTTTAGTATGATGTGTCAATAGTGGTGCCCGAGCCCCTCAGAATATTCACCTTGAGGGCAGGAGGTGGAATGACTACAGCAATAGCCATGCTCCATAAATGGAGCTACCTGAAAGGAAAGGGTTTAGGTTCTTGCCTGTAGGGTAGGAAAGACCCAATCCGAGCCAAAGGTGGATAACAGATTAAGTTTGGGTTAGGATGCAAGCCCACTGAAGAAGAAGTTTGGGAAGCTAAAGAGATGACCCAGACCATCATTGCAGCCAAAGCGAGAGGGATAGACTTGGAGGATGAACCCCGATCAAGACTTCACATCCGAAGCACTTTTGTGAGCGCAGGGGTCATCAAGATAGACCAAAATGAGGTGACACAGCTGACCCCACGCACACCGACAGCCACTGTCCACCTAACCAATCCCCGAATCATCCCTCCCGATGTTTAAATAGACCTGGCATCCTTGTCCCTTTTCAAGGAGGAGGTTCCCCAATAAATAGAGACCCCTGTCATAAACCACCACAAGCCCATGTTAAAGTTTGAGGACCAGGGCCCAAATGAACCAATGATAAATATGATGGAGGCTGACCCTCAAAAGTCATCTCAATCAGCCTCCTTCACTCGACCAGGTAAAGGTGCGGCATCTCAGGTAAGGAATTAGGCGTCAATGCCCCTAACTTTGGAAGCTTCGAGTGGCCATAAATATGGCACCAGCTTCCCAAAAATAAATAACCTATAAAAAGTGAGATTAGCCCTTGGCAGGCAGTACCATGTGTATATTGAAACCTGCCTTGCTAAGGGTCCATCTCCGAAGAAAAGAAAAACCATAAAAAAATAGAAAAAAATGTAAAAAACTCCAAAAAAATTGTCTTTCAAAATTCTTAAAAAAAGTAAAGAAAATGACACCTCAGTTAAAAAGTCCGTCTGACTTGAAGTCAACCTCTTTATTGTAGAAATACAAGGAGAAGTAGGAGTCACGGATCTGGATGGCGAGGACTTAATCAAGGAGCCCCCTAATGAACTCCTTGAGCGGTATGCCAAATTTGAGCATGGCCTTACCCCGATTGTTGAAGAGACTGACGATATCAATTTGGGCACCGAGGAAATCCCCAAAATCACCAAGATCGGAACATCGATGTCTCTCGAGGAAAGAAAAGGCATGATTGATTTTCTTCAATCATACCAAGACGTCTTTGCATGGTCATACGAGGATATGCCTGATTTGGATACTGATTTGGTCGAGCATGAGTTGTCATTGTATCCTAACGTTAAGCTGGTCATAAAGCAGTATGACGCAGGTTTCTTGAGGGTTTTAAAATACCCACATTGGCTAGCTAACATTTTCCTAATACCGAAGAAGGATGGAAGGGTCCGAATGTGCATCGACTTCAGAAACCTGAACAAGGCAAGCCTGAAAGATGACTTCCCTTTACCTCACATTGACATCTTGGTCGATAACACTATCGGGCATGGAATGCTCTCATTCATAGACGGTTTCTCCGGCTACAATCAAATCAAAATGGCATAGGAGGACAGAGAAAAGACAGCATTCATCACTCCATGGGGAACTTTTTGCTACAAGTCATGCCGTTCAGGTTAAAAAATGTCAGGGCAACATATCATAGAGCAATTTCTGCACTGTTCCATGACATGATGCACCGAGAAATTGAGGTGTATGTCGACAACATAATAGCCAAGTCTCAGGAGAGAGGTGATCATCCGATGAACCTCTAGAGGCTCTTCGAAAGACTGGGAAATACAGGTTGAGTTTGAACCCCCAGAAGTGGACATTCGGTGCCATGTCGGGAAAGCTACTTGGCTTCATTGTCAGCAGAAGAGGCATCAAAGTTGACCTAATCAAAGTAAAAGCAATCGTCAAAATGCCTCCACCATCTACCAAGAAAGACGTTAGAGGTTTCTTGGGCAAAATATAGTATATCAGTCGGTTCATTGCATAGTTAACTCCTATCTGCATGTCGATCTTCAAATTACTGAGAAAAGATTCCCCCGTTGAATAGAATGATGACTGTCAAGTGGCATTTGATAAGATCAAAGGATATCTCCTCAATCCTCTAATTTTGGTACCCCTAGTACTTGGGAGGCCACTCCTAATGTATCTCTTAATGACGAAATTCCCGATGGGATGTGTCCTAGGGCAGCACGAAGAAATCGAAAGAAAGGAGAAAGCCATCTACTATCTGAGGAAGAAGTTCACTGATTACAAGACACGCTATTATCATCTGGAGAAAGCATGCCTGGCTCTTGTATGGGCTACCCAGAGGCTTCGTCACTACTTGCTATCTCAGGCAGTTCTTCTTCTAACACAAATGGATCCGTTAAAGTACTTATTCAAAAAGTCGGATCTCACTGGCTGAACTGCACGCTGGCAGTTTCTCCATTCAGAATTTGACATCACATATGTCACCCAAAAGTCAATCAAGGGGCAAGCACTCACCAATCAACTTACTGAGAATCCCTTACCTAACTACGAACCTCTGATAACCGAATTTCCTTTTGAGGACATCTTATTCATGACAGAGGATGATACAGAAGAAACAGAGGAGTCCTGGGTAATGCACTTCGACGGGGCATCGAATGCTGAATGACAAGGAGTGGGCGCCACTCTAATATCGTCAAAAGGGTCTCATATACCAGTTTCCATTAAGTTCAATTACCTTTGCACCAACAACATGGCTGAATATGAAGCCTGCGTTGCTGGCTTGCAAGCAGCTCTCGACCTGAACATAACTCATCTCAAGGTGTTTCGTGTCTCAGCTGATAATATGCCAAACCAATGGAGATTGAAAGACAAAGGATGATAAGTTAATCCCGTACCATGAGCACCTTGAGGATCTAATCACATGCTTCGATGATGCTACCTTCTCCTATGTCCCGTGAGCAAGAAATTGCTTTGCCGATGCGCTAGCAACGTTGGCATCAATGGTTGAAATCCTATATGGCGTCGAGATGAATCCAATTATGATTGGGCGCAAAGGATTGAGCCACCCTTCTGCCTTCAGATCAAGGGATCAATAAAGTTAGATAATTAGCCTCCATGGTTCTCAGATATCAAAAACTTCCTCGAAACGTGTACATTCCCTGAGGGCACATCCACGACGGACAAGTGGGCCATCCAACGCCTAACTTTGAACTACATCATTTGCGGCGAATGTCTCTACAAGCAATCCTATACCAATATCCTACTCCGATGCTTAACTGAAAGCGAAGTAGCCAACATCATAAAAGAGATCCACAAAGGAGTATGCGGGGCCCACGTCAATGGGCACATGCTCGCCAAAAAGATCCTACGGCAACGGTATTTCTAGACTACAATGAAAACTGACTATTGCAAGCACTTTCAGAAGCTAAGAACACTCTAGTCTGATATATCTCCAGCCATAGATCTACACAGCATGACCACTCCATGGTCATTTGTCACATGGGGCCTCAACGTCATCAGAAAGATCAACCCAAAAGCTTTTAACGGACATCAGTTCATCCTTGTCGCTATCGAGTACTTCACGAATGGGTAGAGGCAGCATCCTATGCAAACATCACGACCAATCATGTCAAGAAATTGATCAAGAATATATTGTTTGTCGGTTCGGTGTGCCCAAAGACATCATCACGAACATGACACCAACTTTGCGAACAAGCGCATTAAAACCTTCTGCGAGCAGTACAAGATCAAACATCACCTCTCGTCACCGTATCGATTGCAAACCAATGGAGCCATAGAAGCGGCTAAAAAATAGTCATCTGAATCCTTGAGAAAATGGTTATCACATACCGAGACTCTAGCGATGCTACCTTTTGCATTATGGGCCTATCGAACATCAATCCGTATCGCTACAGGTGCAACGCCATTTTCTTTGGTGTATGGAACCGAGGTCGTGTTACCAATTGAGGTCAAAGTATCCTCCCTCTGTATCCTCATTGAATATGATTTATCGAAAGTTGAGAGAGAGAGATCCCATTTTGAACAGTTGAGCCAGAACGACCAAAAGAAGCTTCAAGCTTTGTGCCACACCCAGGTTTCCCAAGGAAGAATCACACGCGCATACAACAAGCGTGTCCGAGTCTGAGATTTGACAGCAGGTGACATGGTACTCAAGAAAATATTTTCATCTCTCCACGCCGATCCGAGAGAGAAATTTAAGCCCAACTGGGAAGGACCTTACCTCATCAGAGAAGTACTCCCTGGATATGCGCTTCGTCTCGCCACCCTGGACAAGGATTATTTTCCTGAGCCCATCAATCCTGGATATGTGCGACGATTCTACTCCTAGTCTCCCGCGTTAAGATAAGTATTGATAAAATTGGATACGTGACTGCTTAAGCGCCCCTCCAAGGAGGTCATCATTCCAAACCAAGTGGCCAAAAAGCATCCCTGAATATTCATACCCTTTGCTACACCAAAAAATAGGAAAAAGGTGTATATCAAAATCCAAAAAAAAAAAGAAAAAAAGTAAAAGAGTTACCATCAAAATCCAAAAATAATCAGAAAAACAAAATCCCAAAAAGAGGATTCTAAAAAAAGCAAAAAGAATAAAAAAAATAGAAAAGAAAAGTGGGGCATGTACAGTCAAAATCCCCAAGGAAGAAGCGTATTACAACGGCTAGACAATCAAGAAAAACCTTTAAACCCAAGAATACCTTCTAGATTCCTAACCCACCCCTTCTAACCCATGGCCATAATACATCCCTCAAGAAATCCCTCTTTAAGGTCCACAAGCAATCACAGTATCCATTGAGTCAGCACGAGCCAAGCTGAGAGACGATAAAAGAATTCCATCCAGCCGGCTATGACGGAATCAATGCCTATGTTGTGGCCTTTGAAAAAAGAAAAGAAAATATACAAGCTCAAAGCAAAAATGGACGTGGTGAAAACCCGCAAGGGCGCCATGGGTAAATAGAGTGAACTTGTGTGGACTAGGTGAAAACCTGAAAAGGCGCCTAGGATAAAAATGCATACCTATGGAGATAGTGGAAACCCGAATGAGCGCTACGGGTAAAAAAGAGGGCAACAACAGGCATGGCGAAAACCCATCTTAGGCACTATGAGTAAAAAAAAAAAAAAATTAAAAAGAAGAGAAAGTCATTTGTTACTCCTTTGGTCACGTACAAGTTACCTGGTCGCCAACTGGGCCGCTCATGTTAGCTCAAATCAGGTCCTGACCAGGAGTATCTTCATAATCGCACTATCAAATGCATGGCTAGAGGTAAAGATAAAAGGCTAACTCAATTCAAAAGGGATGGACTTTCCAACCTTGGGAAAATTCTAGACCACGACCCCTACCACAAGAACGGGTTCGGCTATTCTCAAAATGGGACTCGTTACCTCTCCTCACGTTTAAGGCAAAGAAAGTAATAGATTTCCCTTTTCCATTTTAGATAAAGAAAATGAAAAATTAAGATAATAGATTTCCCTTTTCCATTTCAGATAAAGAAAATGAAAAAAAATAAGATAATAGATTTCCCTTTTCTATTTTAGTTAAAGAAAATAAAAAAATATAAGATAATAGATTTCCATTTTCCATTTTTATTTCGGTACTTTGCTTGCACCACATCTCAAAAAGATAAATAGTGTGGCGCCTTATTTCTCCCTTTTCAAATTTGAAAAAGAAACAAAAACATAAAAAAAAAATACAAACACAAAAACCCATAAAATATATATCTGTCAAGCATACCCCTCACTGTGGTATTTGATCTGTGCAAAAAAGGGTATGTGCAGGAACTGGTCATCGGCCCAGCTCTCGCTCTAGGTCACGAACCTGCTCACGTAACACAGCTTCACAGACATTCTGTTCAGTCATCCATCGACTATGGAGGCCTTTGTACCGCTTCCGGGAATCATCAGTGTGACCAAGGACGTCACTCAAAATTTCCTCCAAACGAAGGACTTCATATTTTGTAGCATGGGCTTTCGTTTCAACAATATCAGCTCTCGCTTGCTCTTTCACTAAGCGCTCAAACAATACCCACTTTTCGTCTACAAGAAGTTTATCTAGGTCAAAAGTGTCACTTCCTTCTTTGGCCATGGTCCCTCAGAACTACTACTCTCGGCCGAAACAAGTCGCTTAGAAAAAGATATCGTGGAGGATAACCAAGTCTCATACTCTAGAGAAGTCAAAGGAACAGTCCCCTGCTCAAGGTCACACATATGCATCGACTGACGCGTCTCCCAAAGTGTCGCTATCCTCCCCAAATCTTTGGAGGACCCTTAGGTAAAAATCAGGCTACATAGCAGAGGCCTCGCCACACAAGGCACATGCTGAGTATAACCAAACTGGTGCAAAACTCGAGAAGGGAAATAATGGGTACTGTCAGTCCGTCCTAGAAGGGTGATACCCTCATGATCTTGGGATCGCACTATGGGGAAGGTCTCATCAAGCCATGGAGGCCTCCAAATAAGCTCCGTCTCGGTCAACCAAATGCTCATCTCGCGTGCATTCTTTTGAGGCAACCTGGAACATCGGCCCAAAAAAGCAACGTGCAGCTTCTCCTCGCACCATGTAAAAGCGGGCACAGATCCCAAAATGGTAAGATGCTCCCCAAGCCAGACCTGAAGAAGAACGGGCATCCCTGGAAGCAGTCGACCTTGCCTGAGGCAAAGGCATCAAGATCGCGGTAAAGCTCGGCCAGCATAAAGTACACAATAGAGTGGCCCATTCAAGTTCCACCAACACGTCGCAAAGTGCAAGAGAGAAACTCTTTTCCCCGTGTAAAAAAGGACCTTTGAGAGAAGGCAAAGGGCAAAAGCATTCACGTAATGAATATTTATGATTGGTAATTTTTGCAAACTTTCGTTGCCAAAAAATTTCTCAGGAATTTCACCGAACACCTGGTGGGCCCGCCGGCAAAGCATTTCTCATACTCACTTTTCTTCAAACCCAAAATCGTGTGGATGGTCTTGGCATAGCCCACGAGCTCGCTCTCATTCAAGCTATCTACTATCAAATCAACGTTTCAGAAAGCTTTGCCCTACACCCAAGGAGGGAAGTATATGACTCCCGGGCCCCACCCACGGGAGAAAAAGAGAAAATAAAATCGAAGCAAAATTTGGAACCCAACTTAAATTTGACAAAAAGAATGCATTCCTGAGCCTTATAGACCCATAAGAGACCAAAAGTGTCTTGCATATATTTTATATACGCAAGGCCAAAATTTTCCAAAAAATGCCTTGCATATATTTTATATACGCAAGACCAAAAATCCTACGAAATTTCCTTACGTATATAAAATATACGCAAGACCAAAAAAGCTAATATATATATATATAATATACATATATGTATGCGGGGCTGTCTCCCCTTGTCATTTAACCTTGTCCCTGCTTACACTAAGAAATTTTGCCCAAACAGGGGGCACCCTAGATCACAAGCCCGACACCCACCTGTGGCTACCTAACCTATCCATTTTGGTTTCAGGTATCACCCTTCTAGATAAAAAGAGAGGACATAGCAAGCAGCTGAACTTCAATCATACAATGGCCATCAACACAAAATAGGGGAAGAAAGAGAAAAAGTACATCACAGGCAGAAAGCTGAAAATAAAATTACATTGGCAACCATTTAGAAAGTGCTCAAATAACAATTATAGTTAATCATATTGTCTACATCAGTCTGATTCAATGTTCGAATAGGAAAACAAAGAGGAAAAGCAGCCTCCGATCAGGTTCTAGGTCCTCAAGAATCCCTCCTCTGCCGGTGTTGGGTCCTCTGATACGTCATGGACGTGACCTCCCCCACAACCATGCCTGGGTCAGCCGACTACGCAATGAATGTGACTCCTTCTCGCGAGCATGCTGAAAACATCATGCCAAAAGGATCAGTTGGGAAAAGGCATAGGTCGATAAAATATAGAAAGGACAAAGCAACATCATACTCACCACTTCAGCCTCTTGAAGATCATCAATATGGTGGTAATACTCTACCTACTGAACGACTAACTCATAAACCTATAAAAGAAAATAGGGAAAATATCAGCAACGTAGAGAAAAACAAGGGGGAAAGCATATCCCTAAAAGAAGAAACAAACTCACCACGGGGACCAGCTCGGGAGGAGGAGCTCTAATCGCCTCAGTGGAAAGGTGGGTGCGCTAGGTCACATCCTCACACAACTTTGAGAGGAATCCATCGTCAAATAACCTGAACACCCTAAAATATCTTACTGTAGATGTCCCCGAGGGTCCTACACTATAAACTCCTGAGGGTCCCTCACCCGGCACCTCTAAAGGACCCCGTCTGCTTCCACATAGAGATCCTCTTCCTCAAACTGAAAAAGAGGAAGAAATCTAATCACTAAAGCATAACCTTAGAAAATTTGAAAGAAAATTGGCAAACAAAGGAAAGGGGAGGACATACCTGAGTGCGTGGACCTCCGAATGCCAAAAAAGTTGGCACCAGGTATAAAACGCAGGAGGATGGATCGGTAAGGAAGAGACTCATGCCACTGTTGATACCCCCCATGCTGGAAAAGGCCATCTGCAGGAATCCCATGATGGAGGGGCCCCTCTACAAGCTCCTCAACTGTGCCCCCCAGCTCCATAACATCCTCAGGAGGACCCTGAGGCACGACAAAGTAGTCACGATACTAGTGTGCCACTCTCTCTCCCAAATAGTAGGCTCAAGTCCAGGAGCCATTAAAGAAGATGACGCGACGATCAACAAACAGTCAAGATCAGCCAACAGCAGTGCAATCATGGAATGGGGAGCCGACATAGGGATCAAACACAATCAGTCTAAGAAACAAGAGTACCGTTAGTCGGAGGATGCAGTCAAACCTCACTATTCGAACATGGGAAGAAGGTGTCAAACTTGCTCCGAAATCATAAGGTCGAATTGAGACCTCAGACCCAACTCCAAATGTTTCATCCCCACTTCCCGGCGACGATCCTTGTGCCAGCAGCTCAAAAGAGGGAAAGTGTACTCGTCAGAAAAGAGAAGGGGGTGACCTGGATAAAAATGCAAATAGTCCCAAACCTGGAAAGACGCACAAACAAGAAAGTATATATCAAATCAAAATCAAATCCAAAGTGATAAACCAGGGGGAATGAAAGAGCAAAGTAAATATGTTACCTCAATCACGGGCCAAAAGCCATAGATGGAGGCATGGTCTCCTATGGAGGCTCTGGCTAGGCTGTCCATCAGTACGACATACCCGATGCTGCCCCAATCCAAATGATATATGTTGTCCCAGTTCTCCATCAGATCGAGAAGGGAGAGGGAGACACGACCTCCACTAGCATTAGCAATGATCGTCTTGCCCAGAATGAAGAGGAGTGCAATGCGAGCCAACATCAGGGCACGCTCAAGCTTGATAACAATGTCCATATCAGGCTAAGCTGGGTCAACCAACTCCTCATCATCAAATAGATCTGCCAGCCATGACAGCTTATCCTCAGAACCAGTCGTGTGGGAGGAAGAGGGATAAGCCCCAATCAACCGGACTACCTCCTCATGGTTGAGAATGTGAGGGGAGAACATTGGATCCCTATCACGATCCCTGTGATCATGGACTAGTCGACAGGAGTAATGGTCATCTCAGCCACGGACGTATGAAAAGTCATCGTCTCGAGAGGGAACCACTCCACCAAGGCTTTCACATAGGGCCAATCACCCCTCATGGCGGGACAAGATAGGAAGTCCCCAAAGCCGGCCTGCGCCAGAAAAAACCTCACAACATGAGGAAGGCGGGTGTAGAAGCACTGAAGGTTGAACCAGCCCCAACGGAATGTGATCAGAGGCAAAGGTTGCATCAGAAGAAAGAAAATGTCAGATCCTGGGACAAAAGGGCGCCAACCAAAAGAAAAAAAGAGAGAAAAGAACAACCAAGAGATATGTCTTTACCTCATGCGCAATCCCAAAGTTGGAGATATGGGAATACTGTTGGTGAAGCAACCCACTACGGGCCGCTTCGCCCTGCATCTTAAACCAACAACGAGAGGAGCATTGCACTCGAACAAGGTGCTCACCTCCAGTAACAAGGACCTCATCCGGGCTATCCTCGCAGCCCTAGTCATCCTCACTTTGCTGACTATGTGGCATCCTGAAAAGAGGTATATGGACAACAAGTATTAAAAGATTATAAAAGGAAATCAGGTGCTTTGCTAAAAACATGGGACGAAGGAAACGTAAGTAGGTCTCACTCCCATCAAAATTTCCAAGCAAAAAACCAAAAGAGGGCACACCCCATCATTTTAATTTCAAAAAGAAAAGAAAAGAAAACAAAAACAACAACAAAACAAACAAACAAAAAAAAATCGATTCAGTTCTGTTTCAAAAGTCTTTGCCAAGAAAAATTAGGAAATCTACACGCATGCACATGTGTGCAAACCAAAAGAAACTAAACGTTTTGTAAAAGGGCACCCGCTGCCCCTCATTTCACAAAAAGGTCTGCATGTACATAGTCATCATCAAACTCAAGAAGTGTGTCAAATGACAACCTTAGAAAAGGCCCCACATTTTGGTCATAGGAAAAGGCGTCGAATTTACAAATTTTGAGCGAAATGTCCTCACCTCTTTTCTCAACCAAAAATCCTCATGAAAGCGGAATACAAATCAAGAAGGGCATCCCTAAAGCCTACGTTCACAAGAAAAATCATTTTGAGGCACAAACCCTGGCACAGGGATAAATAAAAATCAGGAAAATCCATAAAAAGAAAAAGGGGGTGCCAAGTGATGAGTTTTAAAACCCCCGCCTTTCGGGCATTAAAAAGCCGCTTTTTCCCAAAATTATCTCAAGATTTTTGACTAAAATTCATCCAAGGCATCCACATAAATATAGGAAAGGGTCGAAAATGTCTACATTTGCAAAGAAGCATCATTTTTGCAAACGCCCTAATTACACCAACAAAATTTCAAGAAAATCCAACCAAAAAAAGAAAAATAGGCACAAATTCATCAAATGCCTAAACAAAATCCATGCAAATACACCAAAGGGGTCACAAACAAATGCATTTACAAGAAAAATCAATTCTCAACCACCTAAATGCAAGCTTTCTAGCCACATTGATGTAAAACACAAAAGGAAAAAGGGTTTAGGAAGATTACCTCGGTTGAAAATAAACCCTAGATCCGGCGGGAAAATGGGCGATTGATCAGCAATGTCAACACCGGTGCGATGTCGAGGTTCAAATCGGATCAATGGAACACAAGGTAGAGCTCCCATTTTGGTTTGGAGAGAGGGAGACAGAGAAGTTTTGAAAAATAAGCTTTTTTCAGGTCTCTGCCCATACCCGGCTAATTTAAATGAAAATTTAGCCTTGCGTATATGCAAGGCTTATTTTTCCCCGATTTGGCCTTGCGTATATAAAATATATGCAACGCTTGTTTTCCTCAGATTTGGCCTTGCATAAATAAAATATACGCAAGGCTTATCCCCCCTTGGTTTTTTTCTTTACCCAGGACTGGCCTTGTAGACTTGCTTTGCGCACAGGGCGTGTAGGTGGCTGATCAAGGTGGCACACACTCCCAAAGCCTTTCGACCTCCATTTAATTTGCTCGGGCAATTGTGCTAAAATAATGTTTAGAGTCAATAAGCATGCTCAAGAACCTCGAACAAAAATACATCAAAAATATATATATATATATACATAAAATAACAAAATATATGTCTTGTTAAGTTGCACACATTCCCAAGAAGCGTTGCGACATCAATATTCACTCCGCTCGGGTAGTCGTGCTAAATTAACTTTGGGACTAATGGGTTCGCCCAAAGATCTCAAACCCTACTTCACGTAGAGGCACCCGTGTCGATCAAAATGAGGCAATCAATGCCTCATAAGATCGTTACAACCATTGGATCTTCGCTTCTTCTCTCTATGCCGATTTTGAAGTGTGGGTCGATCACCCCCGCTAGCAGGACATTTTCGTTCAGAATGAAACTCGAACATCATGCATCATCAATCACACCATCACGGTCATGTCCAGTAATGTCGCTAAGTTCTTGGAGACCGATAATCTCGAGGAACGGACATTTTCCCAATGATATGGGCTTCCGCTACTCTCCATGTTTTTTCCTTTTTGATGTTCGAGGTTCGTTTTGAATACAGCGAACCCAATAGCGGTGCCTTGGGCCTCTTCGGATGTCTCTTTCTTTGACATACGATCATTAGTGATCGATACCAAAGAGGGGCATCTGTAGACAGCCAAATTTGGCCCAAGGCCCGATCAATGTGTACTTCGAGAAAGGTGTACTTTCGAGCTTCCGAAACCCCCCACCCCCCGAACCTTTGGAGCTTAAATCTGAAACCTTAAAACCCTTCCCAAACCCTTAGAAGGCCTAACCAGACCCATAGAACCAATCACTGAATTCCATGAACCCTTAGTGGACCTGCCCCAAGCCCAATTTTTGAAGCCTGCTGTGTCCCTGCCCAGAACAGGGCCTTGCGTATACTTTATATATGCAAGGCAAAATTTTCCATAAATTGGCCTTACGTATATGAAATATACACAAGGCGTATTTTTACTTCAGGCTTCAGCTGCGAGCCCTAAACTTGTTGGTGTAAATTTTAGATTGGTTGTGCTATTATTTTTATTAAACATGTGGTAAAAATATGGTATAAAAATTAGATTACACAAAGGGCAAAGAGATGGAATGATCAGCACATAAGACAGCAATCTAAACACATAGTCCTGCAAGATCTAGGGCCTGTTATAGCAAGTTTAAGAACTAAGAGTTTGCCCCACAGGGAAATTTAATCTAAGAACCTAAGTGTGAATAGTAGATCTCCAGATCTTGCAGTACTAACCTAAACTAGAAAGCAAAGGTAAAGAGAGGGAGTTTTGGGGTGCCACTATCTACTAAAACAAAAAATTAAATAATAGATCTATACTACAGAAAGGGTTTTAGAAGAGATTGAAATGGATCTGGAAAATTAAAATGGAAAATGGTGGGAAGTAATAAGATAGGGACTGAGATTTTTACTGAAACAGGGGCTGATCAAGCAGAGAAAGGATCAGATCCACATCATTCCTTCATTTGGCTACAAGTCAAATGCAAGGATAAAGAATCCAATCTAACCCTGATGATATGGAATAGTCTTAGGGTTGTGATCTGTCCACTGAGTGGTCATAGATCATCCCAAGGATAGATTCCAGTCAAGGGGGTTGAGATCAGAACATTAAAAACCACTGCAGCTTCTATACATGCAAGGCTACAAGCTCTTGCATCCATAGGTGCATGCAATCTATGAAATTCTTAATGAAAAACATAAAAACATCACAGATCAAATGAATCACTAAAATAGCATTCATTGCATATAACAAAACTTACAATGATTAGCTCTCCAAGCTGCAGTCAATGTAGATTCCAAACCTTTAAAGGCTTTCACAGTCTTGTTACAGCACAAAAACAATCCTATATATTACCAAAGATCTTAGCCAGCAAGTGTTGAGCTAAGGAGGGAAGAAAAGGGAAAAAGATGACCTAACCCTAGCTGTGATCTAAGCACAGAAAACCTCCTGGCTCAAAGCAAAATTAGGTTAAAATGTTAGATCCTTTTTATTGCCTAAATTTACAACTTATATACAACATCCACAACAGGTCTTTGTGCCTTGGCCAATCAGAAAGCAGAAGAATCAAGTTAGTTATGGTCTTGCTGACGTGGCCCAATTACAACCAAGTGTTGCCTAGGTTAGTGGGGAATGGATCTGCATGTTGGGGAGTGTGCCACAGAAGCTATGGAATCTCGAAAATGCCCATGTGTATTGAATTAGAAGTTGGGAGACCGTGCCTCACTAGGCTGAATGTTGCCTATTATGCCTCTCACATGGTTCTCGCATGGATGAATTAGCTGTAAGAAGGCTCGCTAGGTTCAACTGCTGTGAATAATGCAGCTCACGCAAATGAGGCTACAAATGGTTCAGCTTGCAAGGACCTCGCCAGGATGAATTTGTAGCTTGCGCAGATCCTCGACAAGATGAAATGAGCTTCTCGCATGGATGGCTCCGTCTCTAAAGTGCGCGAGCAGCTAAAGTCTGACGTATGTGAACCTCGCGAGAACTATGTGAGCAAATTTTCTGAAGCTCTGATCCTCTCGAGGACTGCGTGAGAGGGTTTTTGGAGCTATTCCTACTTTGAACTGTGCGAGATCTATGTGAGAGGACTTTTCGGGCATTTTTAACTATGCAAGGGTTCCCACCTGCTTCTCTGCTGTTGTGCACAACCTATTGTAGCAGTCTCCTCTGTTTGGGTTCATCCTCCTTTCATTTGTTGGACTTTTAGGACCCACTTAGGCAACCAAAATGATCACTATGGCGTTTACCACCATGGTGTACCCTCTGTTCTTCAATCAGCTCCAAGATTTGACTTTGAATTCTCTCTTCTTGGCCTCCAAAGTGTGAAATGTTGAGTTAAGCTGCGATTTTATTCTTAACTACATAACATGCTCAAAAGATAATTATTAGATGATTCCAAGGGGTAGTAAAGGCTAGGTTAGGAGGTTAAAAATAGTATTTTTTGGTGATTAACACACCCCCAAACCTAATCTTTGCTAGTCTTCGAGCAAAGGAAAAATTAAATTGTTATTCAAAACAGTAAATGCCACTTTGGTAGGGAGCACGGATACATTTAGCTTATGCATTAAGCCTTTTAAACCACTAGGTGATCCCTAGTGGAGGAGTGAAGTTTCCTGAGGGTTTTTAGTGAAGATACCCACAAACTTCACCAGTAAAATAGTTAATTACAGTGCAGCCAATGATAAGAACAAATTTCAATAGATAAAGCATCCTTCCACACATATTCTTTTAAAAATCAGGGGAAATTACAGCAGTAATGCAGACAATTAAAACCTAAATCAACATGTGTTTTCATCACCACCATTCAGTTCACATCAGGAATTCAGTGAACAAAAATCAACACTAAGTTCACTATTAATTCAAAAATTAGATGTGGATACAACTCCAATGAAATTAAATTTTAGACCCAATCCTTACCAGGGCTATCTCTCAACCATGAAATCCAAGGGTGTTCGCATTCTCATCAGCTCAAGATCAGTCATAGACCCCAAATGGGCCTGCAAGCATGAGCATGGCCATTGCATCTAAGTTCTGACATCGTCATGTACTTTCACCATAGATTAGACATCCCTTCATCTCCACATGACAGCTCATTTCACTTTGGATCAATAGGGTCTTTTTGATTAGTTGTAATGTGGCTTATGGGTGAGGTTTATAAAGAATAAAAGGGGTATGAAGGATTCAAAATTGAGAAATCAACAAGGTAAGGAGGTAATTCATGACTTCACCTTCTACATTACAATACAACTTCATCTTTATTTGTGTTTTTCATATTCAAAGTGATCAGCTCCTCCTTTTCTTTTTCAATTTTTAAATGAAATATTTCACTTGACTCTTTTCTTTTTTTTCTTTTTTTTTTATGATATATTTTTTATGATGAATTGCCACACATGCACCATTGTTACACTGCTTGTCTTCAATTTTACTTTTCTTCTCCTTCCACCAAATGTTAAACTCCTCTCAACTATCTTCAACTTCTTCTCCCTTACCTTATGAGATCTCAGAGTGAGGGTAAGGTTGAATCAAGTCATGGGGTTTAGGTTCAAGTACAGTGTTTGTTGAAGAAAAATGGATTTAAGGCTCGAAGAGTGTATGCAAAAGGGCAGTTGAATGAGTAGAAATTTTAGGCTCAAACTGTCCAAATGAAGGCCTTAAATCATCTCCTTAGTGTCATGAGTGCTGTTAATCAGTTTCAATTTGGAGGTGTCTAACTCCTAGTGATAAAATTTTGAGTAAATCATTCCTTAGAGCAGAAAAAATGCCAAAGACACTCTTCAAAAGAACTTTGTTAGGCCCAAATCTCACTGGGTATGGTCTTCAATTCAACTCATGGGTGTATTTTCACCTTTTTCTCTCCTCTCTAGTTCACTTAGTATTAATTGAAATTTTTTCTTGATGTTATCCTCATGGTGGTATTACTTTTTCAAAGATTTTCAGGTTTAGAATGTCTGCAAAAAAATTTTATTTCCTCTATCTATCCTGATTAGGTGGGAACTTTATCCATCTCAACTAAACAATCACTGCTACACTAAAATTAACTATTCTATTAGCCTACCCTGCCATACCCTCAAACCTAAATTAAACAGTGCCCTCACTGTTTCAAAGATTAAGACATCATGGGGCAACTGGGTACAGAAAACTAGATTACAACATAGTGCAGGCAAATGACTTGCAGCAGGAAATAAAAAGATTGAATAGGAAGAACAATGCAAGTTTGGCACACAAAAGAGATTTCATTAACAAGAACATTAGACAAAGCTACGATATTCCATGTACACATTTGGCATTACAAAATTGGGAATAAAACCACAATAAAAAGAAACTAGACACTAATGACAGCACCTAAGTACAAGCTACAAAGCTGAAATCCTAAATCTAATCTGAATCTGTATCAAAGTCAGAGTCTGAAAGTAACTCTATGGAAAGTTTACTTTTAGTGGTTCTTTTCTTCACAAAGTCAGCTTGGGTAGCACCAGCCTTTGTCCTTGTGGCAGCTAGGTTATGTGGCTTGGTGCTAGAGGGCTCCCTGAATGATATGCCCTTGGGCATTGGAGGGTTCATGACTGAGAATGTGGAGGAGAGTGTGGCTATAAATCTTTCCAAGTGGATGGACTTCTGCTTATACACTTGGTACAGGTCCAAAGAATTCATCACCATCTTCCAATGCCTCTTCAGCTCCTTCTCATTATCTTTCTTCATCTAGGCAATCTGACCTTCATAAGGCTGCTTCACCATTGTTGTGACTGACTGGACAGCCCTCCCAATATAAGGATTGGCATGCATAGCCTTGGTGAGGGTGTAAAATGGGGGAATGGGTATGGAAGAAGCAAGGAAAATGGCCATTTTAGCAGGGTCTTCAATAAGAGGAAGGGTGGGGGATGATGATGGTGGGAGAGATGATGAAGGTGGGAGGGTAGATGCCAGCTCCTCCTAAATAGGGTCAGTCTGGTTGAATGTGGAGGTGATGTAAAAGGGTATGTCTTCTACCTCAAAATCAGTTTGGGTAGACAAAGAGGTAAAGATAGGTAAAATGGGTAGCTCCTCTTCCTCACAATCAATCTGGGTTGAGGTAGAGGTAAGGGTGGGTAAAATAAGGGCCAGCTCTTCAGACTCAAGATCTGTCTGAATGGCAGCACCAGCTGTAACCACTAAAGATGAAGGCTAGGAAGAATGAGGTGGTATGGGTATAGTTAAGGATATAGGTGTAGACCCCCCATTTCACCCTCTCGGAGTACATGAATTCGTTTGGTCAGCCCTTGACCTTTTTTTTAACCCTCGACATGGGACCATGCAACAGTACATAGCTGAACACAAGCTGAAACAATAGCTTTGTGGTTCAGATCCCAATGTAGGGAGGTTATATACTAAGCAATAGTATATAGTCGGAATGCAGACTGAAACAATAGTCCTGCATTCCATTCTTGAGACCATACCCGGGCAACCCTGAATTAAGCGCCTGAAAACCCGCGCATAATTCGATCACGCGCAGAACCACAAGCGTGTGATCAGTCCCCTTTTAGACCAAACTTCCTTTCATAGACCGTCCAAAAATGAACGTGTAATTGAATAAAAACCTATAAAAGCTTTTTTCTCGAAGAGAGAGGAGGTTGCAAATTTTGAGAAATGAGAGCGTAATTTTTGAAACCAGAGAGCTCCGAGAACGGATCCCTAAAGCAAATTAGCCATGATTTTAATATTCGAACTCCGAGATTTCTCATCGCAGCCCTGATTCTAATTTTTAGACCGCAATCCCGATTCTAATTTTTAGACCGTAGCATCCTCTTCGAACACACAACATGGGAGGCTGCGAAATTCAAAGAGGAGAGACCGTAAATCAAAAAAACCAGAGTGCTCCGAGAACGGATCCCTAGAGCAAATTAGCCATGATTTTAATATTTAAACTCTGAGATTCCTCTCCGCAGCCCTGAACCTAGGTACGAATTTACTTTTATTTTAGTCTTAGGATTTCCCTTAGTTTATTTTAGTCTTAGGATTTCCCTTAGTTTAATGCATCAATTCTATTTCCAATTTTTAGAACGTAGCATCCTATTCGGACCGAAATTCTCTATATCTGGTTCTAGTTCCCTATTTCTAGAACCCGTCCTTAATTTAATGGTCCAATCCATCGACTTTATACTTTGATTCTATTCCAAAATCTTAATCTACATTCCTATCATTAATTTATGGTTCTGACACTCAGAGTTCAGAACTAGTCCTTAATCATACGGCTGATTTTTCTGATTTCGGACCCGAATTCAGTAATAAATTTTAATTTATAATTTAATTCTATATTTTCATACCATCAAAACAATCCAAAACTATAAATTTCAGTTCATAACTTTAGTCTCTTAATTTAATTTCCTATTATAATCTCAAATTTCATTCCAAAAATATCTTTTCTTTATTATTCAAATACCAATCTATCTTTTATCTCAGCCATCCGATTTTCCCACGGGAGCTTATGGAGGGTACTCGGGAACAAGGCCAATCCTCCTTAGCATAGCAGGCCCAACCCCCCTTTTTTAGATTGCTTAGGATTACTTAGTTAATTTTAATTAGTTTTTATTGTAGTATAATCGATTAATTGCATCTAGTAGGCCTCTATATCATTATTTGCTTTGATTCAATTTAGTATTCCAATTTAATTAGTCTATTATCTTAAATCAAAATTTAGGAAAGTTAATTTACTTATTATTCATTAGATTCTTGCCATAACCAATCCACATATTATGAATCAAAAATAACAAAAATTAATATTATTGCATCAATTATTTACTTATATTGTAGTAAGTTAATTTATTGCTTTAATCAGAGTCATAGTAAAATTAGTTTTTTGTGTCTTCTTTAATTAGAATTCTAGTTGGACTACTTAAATTGCTTTAGTTATAATTGCAATACGATTAGTATCCCTGCTTCATATAGAATTGTAATACAATTGGACTCTTTTATTTAATTGCAATATTATTGGAACTGATGCACATGCACTCCTAGTATCAGTAGGAGACTGGAATTGATTGGACTCTTAGTAGAGCCAGGACTTTGATATTAATTGGACTCCTAATAATACTGAGAAACTGAAAATGATTGGACTCCTGATAGCATTAGGACACTAAAATAACCTGTCATAATAAGCTCACCTAATCATAATTTATAATAAAAAAAAGGAATCTAAACCGACCATAACAGTAACAAGGGAAACTAAAAAGAAAGCTGAAACTATCTACTTAAAAGAGGACACTACTGCTGATATTCGTAGGCGGGCGATTCAGTATAGAAGTAACCCACACCCGCTTAAACGTGTGATCATTGACGTGTTGCAGCGTCGATAAATATCTGTAGCTGGTGGTCGCTAATCAACTAGGAATCATCCTAGGAAATTCCTCTTATTACTATTTATCCCCACCTTATCACATACATCGCATCAAAAGAGTCTAACAGGACAGAATTGGAAGTCACTTATTCAACGGGAACCGAGAGAAACCCAGAAAAAGCACGCACCAACAATAGGTGTAGGTTGTTGGGCTGGTGGGTTGTAGGTCTGAAGGGTGAGTTGGATGGATTGTAGGTTATTTTGGAGGGAAGCTTGGTTTTGGGTATTGGCCAGGAGTTGGGTTTAGAGTGAGGTAAGGAGGGAAAATATTTAGGATAAGTGGTCAGGGATAGCTGAGGTTGATGGTTGGAGGTTGAGATTGGTTGGAAAGGTGAAGTTGGGGCATGATTAAATTGGATAGGTTGTGGGGAGTCTGGAAGGGGTGTGTACTCATGCATGATATCTCCAATAATGGAGTCCATCATGGCAGAGTACCCTTCAGATGTGAGGTGGCCATGGTCATGGGTGGGGGAAAAAGGAGAGAAATCGGTAGGGGAGGTAATGGGTTTAAGTAATTCATTGGTCAAATGAGGGTACAAAGTCAGTGGTGGTGGTTTGTTCAATGTTAGTGGCCATAACCTCACTGTCATCCATTTTGAAAGGGGAAGGTGGGTTTAGAATTGGGCTAGGTATGTCAGTTGGCTCAAGGTTTGGTATGGTCTAGGTTAATGGAATGGGTTCAGGGCTTGTTATAGGTTGTGGTATGATTATGAGTATGGTAGGGTCAATGGTTGTTGTGGTTGGTTTAGGAGTTCTCTTTTTGTATTTTCTTTGTATAGGTGAGGTGGGAAGGTTAAATTGAAAAGTGGGTTGAGTTGGAGCTGGCACTAGGATGGAAGTGAGGATTTTGGGATGTGAGGAAGATGGTATGGTAGGCACGGGGGTAAGGATGGAAGGTGGACTGATGGTGACTGGTGGTGGGATAGTGTGTGGGGCAGGTGGGAGTGAGGTGGTAGCCGGTATCTCTACATGTAAAGCTTTTGATGAGGCTGCAGATGTAGAGGAAGGAGCTACATTTGTGATGGCAGGTGGTGTCACCTCAGGTCCCTTGCTCTTCTTTTTCTTTCCCATCATGGACATACTGATGGTCCATAACCTCTTTCCAAACTCAATTGGGGGAGTGTCTCAGTTGGTTCCCCTACTTTCCACTGGTATCCTCCTTGTTTTAGCAGGGATGTGATCGGCCTGCTATAAGGAAGTCCAATGGGCTTCTGTTTCTTCTGGACCTTGAGATGAATGTCCTTCATCCCCTCAAAAATCAACTGCATTGCATTGAAGCAATGCCCCTGAGAGAAGCAATAGATGGCACAGAGTTGTGCTCGCGAGGTAGGGCAGAGAATGGCAGTGAAAGAGCCTATCAAGGAGTTTATAGCAGGGACCCTGAGCTTCGCACAGATCTCGCGCGAATGTCACGTGGATGATTTAGGAGCAAATGATCCTCGCGAGCCGAAAATGTGCCTGAAATCAACCTAATGAGAAGATCTCGCTTTGATGGTCTTCAGGTGATTCTCCTTGTGAGGATCTCGCGCAGCTACTCGATAGGTTCTCAAAGCCACACGAGACAGCAAAAAAATTGCCTTGACAACTGCTCGAGAGGTTGACTAATCCTCTTGAGATGGCCAAAATTAATGAGTTACCACACTTAAGTTGTCAGGCCCACTGCTGTGTTGCATCAACATACAATTACCTATCACAACCGTTCTACACCACAGCAAACTATACACATGTTCACTTTATGATTCATGCCAACAAATTTTTCAAACACAGATTCATCATATCATACCAGCAGATCAGATTCAACCATAAAAGACCACAATTCATAAAAACTGATCAAGATTCTCAACAACACTCAAGAACATGCATCCTAAAATTTCAAAGCACACGAAACACAAGAAAACAAACACACAAAAACATGCAAAAGCATATATGATACACATGATACAAGGCTGGAGAACATACAACATTAGAGGGTTCTTGAAGGTTCATGGTTTTAGCAGGCTCCACAGTATTTTCTACACAAAGCTTAAGCCTCTGACCACTCACCTTTATGACCCTGCCAGGAGTGGGGTCTATGATCTCAATAGCCCCAAATGGGAATGCATGAAGCACAGTGAAAGGTCCATCCCA
The DNA here is from genome assembly GCA_021018995.1 of Chloranthus sessilifolius. Taxonomy (NCBI): domain Eukaryota; kingdom Viridiplantae; phylum Streptophyta; class Magnoliopsida; order Chloranthales; family Chloranthaceae; genus Chloranthus; species Chloranthus sessilifolius. Next base: position 29,422,818 of record CM037587.1, on the reverse strand, counting down.
TCTGGATCTCAACTTTCCTGGAAAGAATTTGAGTTTATAGTTAAAAAGCCATACCTTGGCTTCATCAACAAAGTATTTTCTTAGCAGGCCCTTGTCAAAGAAGGCCTTGGCTTTTTCTTTGTAATTCTTGGAGCTTGAGTATGCATCCAGCCTCAATTCCTCTAGTTCTAACAACAGCAATCTCCTATTTTTACCAGCAGCAGTTAGATCCAAGTTTAATCTTTTAATGGCTGAAAAAGCCTTGTGTTCCAACTCTACTGGCAGATGACATGCTTTGCCATAGACTAGTCTAAATGGGGGCATTCCAATAGGGGTCTTATAGGATGTCTTATAAGCTCATAAAGCATCATTCAATTTCATTGACTAGTCCTTCCTATCAGCCCTCACTATTTTCTCCAGGATATGCTTAATCTCCTTATTGGAAATCACTACTTGCCCACTGGTCTGTGGGTTGTAGGGAGTAGCAATCCTATGTGCGACAACATACTTCTTGAGTATGCTCTCGAAGTGTCTGTTACAGAAGTGGCTGCCCCCATCATTGATGATGGCTCTAGGAGTGCCAAATCTGGAAAAGATATTTTCCTTGACAAAATTGAGGACTACCTTGTGGTCATTTGTCCTTGTGGCAGCAGCTTCCACCCATTTGGAAACATAATCTACTACCATAAGGATGAAGTTAAATCCCATGGAAGGAGGGAAGGGGCCCATGAAATCTATCCCTCAGATGTCAAACAACTCCACAACAAGGATGGGCTGCAGTGGCATTGAATCTCTCTTTGATATGCCACCCATCCTTTGACATATTGCACAGGCTTTGTAGTGTACATGGGCATCTTTGAACAAAGAAGGCCAGTAAAACTCACACTACAGCACCTTTCCTGCTATCTTTTTCCCAATAAAGTGACCCCCACAGACATATTCATGATACATTGTTAGAATACTATGGGTGTCACTTTCAGGGACACATCTCCTAATGACTTGCTCTACACAATACTTGAACAAGTAAGGATCCTCCCAGAAGAAATATTTGACTTGTGAAAAGAACAAGTCCTTCTCCATCTTGGACCAGTGAGAGGGGATCCTACCTATAGCAAGGTAGTTGACTATATTGGCATACCAAGGGGCAACTGACTAGATGGCAAATAATTACTCATCAGGGAATGAATCTCTCACAGGTGTGGCAGCACACTCCTCAACTTGAATCCGGGATAAATGATCAGCCACTACATTTTTCACCCCTTTCTTATCCTTGATTTCAAGATCAAACTCCTGCAGTAGGGGGATCCATTGAATCAATCTTGGCTTAGCATCTTTCTTTGCAATTTTAGATCACAATTTTAGATCCCAGTCAATAGGATCTGAATTTATTCACAGCAAACACCATTGCCAGAAGCTCCTTCTCAGTTGTTGTATAATTCAGCTGAGATTCTGTTAGTGATTTACTGGCATAATAAACCACACTAGACAGTTTATCTTTCCTCTAACCCAAAACAACACCCACAGTAAAGTCTGATGCTTCACACATTAACTCAAAGGGTACGACATAATCAGGGGCTTGAATCGCAGGGGCAGTGGTTAAACATTTCTTCAATACCTCAAAAGCATCAAGGCATTCAGCATCAAAATTAAATGGCACATCCTGACACAGCAGGTGGCACAAAGGTTTGGAAATTTTGCTAAAGTCTTTGATGAACCTTCTGTAAAATCTTATATGTCCTAAAAAGGACCTAATTTGCTTGACTATTTTTTGTGGGGGCAAGTGTTCAATTAAGTCAATTTTAGCTTTATCAACCTCAATGCCTTTATGGGAGACCACATGGCCAGGCACAATGCCTTGGTTGACCATGAAATAGCTTTTCTCTCAGCTCAAGACCAGGTGGTCTCTTCACATCTTTGAAGTACCAGGCTGAGGTGATGCAAGCATTGACTAAAATTGTCCCCAAAAACTAAGAAATTATCCATAAAAATCTCTAAAAACTTGTCAATCATGTCAGAAAAGATTGCATATATGCATCTTTAGAATGTGGCAGGAGCATTGCACAGTCCAAAAGGCATTCTTCTATAGGCAAAAGTGCCAAATGGACATGTGACTATAGTCTTTTCTTGGTCATGATGATACACAAGTATCTGGTTGTAACTAGAGTATCCATCCAAGAAGTAATAAAATACTCTTCCAGTCAGCCTATCTAAAATCTGATTAATGAAGGGCAATGGGAAGTGGTCCGTTCTGATTTTGGAGTTTAATTTCCTATAGTCAATGTAGACCCTCCAACCAGTGGTCTCCCTGGTTGGCACTAACTCCCCAGAATCAGTAATAATGACTGTGATGCCAGACTTTTTGGGGACCACCTGGATAGGTGAGACCCACTCAGAGTCTAAAATGGGGTATATGACCCCTACATCCAACAGTTTCACAATCTCTTTTAGGACCACCTCCTGCATGTGAGGGTTCAACTTCCTCTATATTTCCCTTGAGGGCTTGGCCTCTTCCAAATGAATCTTGTGCATATACACTGATGGATTTATCCCTCCTAAATCTGTAATAGTCCAGCCAATTGCTCTTTTATGTTTCCTAAGGACACATAATAATTCCTCTTCCTGCTCACCAGTAAGAGAGGAAGAGATAATTACAGAAGTTTTTTATTTTACCGTAGGAAGGCATATTTCCATATTTCTGACAGCTGTTTAAGCTCTAGATCAGGTGGACTTTCTATTGAAGGTAATAAAGGTGCCTTGGAGGGCTAAGGCAGGGGCAGCAACTTGGGTCTCCATGTGGAGTGCTACACTAGGCCCAATGTTGCACTAAGCCCACTGAAGACTTTGATGTGGTGCTATCTTCAGCCATATAAATTGGGGCCTCCTGCTCAGTCACCTCAGTTCAAACCTCTTCAAAATCATCACACACTTTATCCCAATCTAACAGATTGGATAAATTTTCTTCCACAATTTCCTCTAGTACATCCACTATAAAACAATCCTCATTGTTTAGCTGAGGTAGCTACCTTGCAGCATTGTACATATTTAACTTCATTTTCATGTTCCCAAATGTGACCTCCATCACCCCAGACCTGCATTAAATGAAGGCATTGGCAGTGGCCAAAAATGGCCTTCCCAAGATAACAGGAATTGGGGTGGTACAATTGGTAGGCTCCATGTCCAATACCGGAAAGTCGACAAGATAGAAGAATTTATCCACCCCCACCAGCAAATCTTTAACAACTCCCACAGGCTTTCTCTTAGACCTGTCAGCCAGCTGGAGCACAACAGGTATTGATTTTAGCTCCCCCAAACCCAACTGTTCATATACTGAATATGGCAGCAGGTTCACACTGGCCCCCAAGTCTAAGAGAGCTCTGCCTATAGTGTGATCACCAATAATATAAGGGATAGTGTGTATCCCTGGGTCCTAAAGTTTTGTTGGGGTGGTTATGGACAAAACTGACTTTACTTTCTCAGCTGTAAAGACCTTCTTGGATAAATGAATCCTAGCTTTCCTCTTTTGTGTACAAAGGTCCTTCAGGAACTTAGCATAGGTTGAGACCTGTTTAATGGCATCAAGCAGAGGTAAATTGATCTTAACTTGCTTGAAGGTCTCTAGCATTTCCTCCATTCTGCCATTCCCCTTATCAAAAGGAGAGGGGTCTGTAAGAGCATGAGGAAATGGCAGTTGCGGTACTGCTGGTACCTCATCTGCTTGTCTAGCTATCTCATGATCAATTTTTTGTTTTTTCCTTTTTTCCTTTTTTTCTTTTTGTTGGGGCTCAATAGTAGTCTCGGTATTATATTCTTATTGCTCATTAGCAAGAAATGAGTTCTCTTCCTCCTCTACATTCTCATTTTTCTCAACATCAATGCCCATCTGATTGTCGACCACCCTACCACTCCTGAGGGTTGTGACTGCTTTAGCTTCCTCATAGGTTGAGAAACCTTCATCAATCATATAAGGACCCTTGGGATTGTTCATGGTCGGGCTTGAAAGTCTGCCCTCCTCTCTTTTGGTCAAAGCATTAGAAATTTGACCAAGTTGATCCTCTATCTTTTTTATGCTCTGACTGTGAGAGTTCACAGTCTGTGACAAGGAGTTCAGGTTTTGCAGTGATGACAAAACCTGCTCCTCAAAAGAGGGGGCTTTAGGTTGTGGTGGGGGCAAAGTCAATTGGTTTGGCTGTGGTACAGGTTGAGGGAAAGTTTGTCTGGGTGCCCCTGATGATGCTGTGGCTGTGGTCTGTATTGCAATGTAGGCTGCTGCTGCTAGGGTAATTGATAATTATCGTAGCCTCTACCTTAAATTTGGATGGTTTCTCCATTGATACCTAGCAGGTTGTTGCCCATATGAATATGTAGCATTTGCATGCTCCATGACTAGTTCAGGGCATTGACCAGCTGATGAACAGTCCACAAGTGAGTGTGAAGGTGACTGGCATATCAGACATGCCTCTTCAATTTGTGCAGCTATTTTAGGCTGCATCACACTCATTAGCTTGTCAAATTTCAGGCTCAGACTGTCCACCTTTCTTTTCAACTCATTGGACACATTGACCTCATACATTCTTCCTCTAGAAGTGGATTCTTTTACCATTTTAGCTGAAATCTCAATGTTATTTTGGGGCAGAGACTCTTGCTGCATGGAATTCTCACTGATGAAATCAAAAAGTTTCCAAGCCTCATCAGCTGTCTTGTGGAGGTAAGTACCCCCACATGAGGCATCCACCATATCCCTGCTCTTGGGATCAATTCCTTGGTAGAAGCTCAGGACAAGCTGCCACTGAGGAATTTGATGGTGTGGACATTACTTCAACAGCTCCTTAAACCTTTCCCATGCTCCAACGAAATCTTGAGTTGAAATTTGAGTAAAGGAAATTATGCTCTTCCTCAACTAGCTGGTTCTAGACATAGAGAAAAATTTAGCCAAAAACTGGCATTGGAGATGATTCCAAGATTGTATGTTGTTTGTTGGGAGCATGGAGAGCCAAGTTCTTCTAGTGCCTCAAAAAATCTGACCTTTGAATAGTTTGGTTCGGTATGCGAGCCAACTATTGTACTATAATTTGATAAAATAATTAAGTTAAGTTGGAGGAATCCTAAGTGGAAAGATAGAATTAGAAAGTGTTTGAACGGTTAAGTGGAATTTCATACACCGATGCTAGGTGTAGTGGCTTAGCACCTAAGCCTAGGGCTTAGGTTTAAGCTGAAATAAAGGTCATTGAATGCTTTGCATTCAATTCCTCACTTATGATTGGAAATTTATGAGGAATGAGAAGAGAGAGGAGAGTGAAGGCATTTTCGATTAGAAATCTTGTGGATGCGATTACTCGAGTTGTGCGAGAAGGGAGGATTGAGGATCAATCCCCAAACTATTCCACAAGAACCCTAGGATTGGATTTGACCTAGTGGATCATGAGATCGACCAACTCGAGGTAAGAAATTTGTGTTAAGTCCTAAATTAGTATTAAGCAAGTCTTCGTTTATGATACGATTGAAAAATGTGAAGAAAAGAAGATAGATTTGAGAACAAATGGAAATGACATGAGAAAACCCTCGAATGGAAGAAATCTGTAAATTTTGATCGATTGAAATTGACTTGAGATGGTGGAATGCGAATTCTGGAGAAATTCATACGATCAAAATATAATTCGATCGAACGAATTGTGTGTCGACAGAACGAGTCACACACTCGATCGATTGAAACGTATATAACAGGGATTTTGAAATTTATTCCTTATAGATTCGACCGATCGAAATATATTTCAATCGATCGAATTTGAGATACGATCGATAGAATTATAAATCGTTCAATTGAGATTGTAGTGCCAGACTTTGGATTCTGAGGGATTCGACCGATCGAAAATATTTCGATCGATTGAATTTAGATTTTGATCGATCAAAATAGGGGATCGATTGATCTAATTTGCCTGATTCAGGATTTTGTTGTGTTTTGTCTGAGGGATTATGAGGAGATCTTATATCTTTTTATTTTGCGTCATTTGCTGATGGGTGAACTGTGAATTGATGTGTTAGGTTGACCTTGTGCTTGTGTGAGGTTGAGGTTAGACCACGTTGAGAGACTTCGCTTGTGACTTCGAGTCAAGGTAGGAAAATCCCTATACCATGTATATTCGATACCATTTGGCATGTGCGTTATGACCTGATAAGTATTGTCATCAAATGAGCATAAATTGGGATTAAGATCTAAGTATGAATGTGTTAGTGTGCGTGTGTGATTTGAAGAATGAATTTGTGATGAGGAAAACCTCTCGAGCTTTGTTTAGCAATGTGCCACCATGTGGAATCTTTCGTGATTCATTTCGATAAGTGTGTGTGAAAGATTGTGTTTCAGTTTTAACTTTCAAACTTAATTATACTTAGTACATCACACGGTGATAAACTATAAGTTATACACGATGATTTGAAGTTTATATGTGAATACCCGACGCGGCAGGATATCCGTGACCAGTATGGAGGGATATCTCTACAACCTTTGTGTGAATTGTGAAATCATACCGGTCAATGGTAAAATCTATGTTTGGCACAAGCGTCCACCTTTGTTGGGACCTTGGGCACCATATGCGAATGGTTCATATGAACGATGATGGTGGGTATTCCATCGGGGGCTCGATGCTATAAATGCTCGAGCAATTACTTAAGTAAAACACTTTAAGTTTCTTCCTTTGTGTTACGTGAACTAGTAGATGTGTATATGATAAGCTTCCTTCACTAAGAAAAATGTTTGTTTCATTTAGTTATCTTGAAATGTGCACAAATACTTTGCTTTGCTCAATCCGTTGCTTTTGAAATTGGATTACTAGTAAGGAAAAATCATATTTTTGTTTATGTCATGAGATATATGTGCTTTGATGAGAAAAGCATGCTATTAGTTTTTCCCTACTGAGCTTAGATGAAGTGCATTCCTTGACTATATGTCACAGGTGCAGGTGAAGACTTGGGCGCGAAAGACCAAGACAAGGAGGACTCTGATTACTCTCCCGGGAAGGAGGATCAAGAGCCTCATTCAGAGAATTGTTTCATTTGTGCAAGGCCTGGGTAGGTCCGTCCTTAGAAATTTTGTTTAGAGTATGGTTTTGTTGCATTTTGTAAAGAATATAAGCTTTTGGTGATGCTAGTTGTGCAATTGTTTTGTGAGCCATGTTTTGGTAAGGAATAAACCTTACCGGTGGTTCTTTTCGGTTCTTTTGCCCATATGCCCTCGCATGGAATTAGAATCGTTATTCTGAGCACTACTTTGATAAATTAGAATTGGAGATTTCTTATGTTAGTTATGTTGTGTTTTTTTTTCGCTTTGTAATATGGATGTGCCAGGTTTTTCATTTGGGGATCAGCCTTAGTGTCGATCCGACGGTCCGGGTTTCGCTGTTAGGAAATCCGGGCTGTCATAGTTGGTATCAAAGCTCCAGCTTTAGAGACTTCTAACAAGTCTTAGATTGGTTAGATATTTGGGATTTTGTTGGATTATAGGGACCATCTGTTAATAAGACTTTTGTTTCATTGTAACAGATTAAGATGGATCAGAGTGGTAGAGGACGATCTAGAAGAGGTCTTCATAGGACCTTGAGGAGTATCGATGGCATCCCTTCAAGTTCGGGTAGGGATCAAAGACACCCTCTTGATGAGAGAGGTCATAGGGACGAGGCAGCTGATAAGATGGTGTAGGCCATGGAGGCAGTGGCCGCTGCCATGGCTCAGCAAACTCAGTAGACCTATTGGCTGAGCAAACAGCACTATTGGCCGTAGCAAATAACATCACCCATCTGCAACCACCACCACTACCTCCTCCAGCACTTTTGCCATCATCATTTGTGAACATTAGGATATTGAGACCTCCGAGTTTTCACGAACAGACGGATCCGCTGGAGGCAGAAAAATGGCTAAATCAAATGGAAAAGCTTCTAGAGAGACTCTAGAGTACGGAAAATGAGAAAGTTGGTTGGGCTTCCTTCCAACTTGAGGGTGATGCCGATTCGTGGTGGAAATCGATGCTGAGAAAGAGAGAAGTTGAGGGTCTTCACGACCCATGGACTTGGATGGAGTTTGTCCGAGTGTTCAATAAAGAGTATTTCCCCAAGCAAGTGAGGAATCAACTAAAAAAAGGATTTTGCTAACTTGAAGCAAGGGAACATGACCGTACGGGTGTATGGTAATGAATTTACACATTTATCGAGATTTATACCAGAATTAGTAGCCACTGAGGAGATGAAGGCAAACAGATTTGAAGAAGGCTTGAGGCCGAATGTAAAAGATAAAGTGTCGATGTTTGAGCTAGAAACCTACGCCGAAGTGATAGGAAAGGCCATTGTGGTAGAGAGATATAAACAACATGTACAAGAGGCATGAACTGCAAAACAAAAATAAGGCAGGCCAAGGGAGAGCAAGTGACTATGACTCGGGGAACAAAAAGTCGAGGTTTACAGCCTTAGCTCAAGTTTCAAGACAACCTGCCTATACGAGTTATTATCGACCCACGACATCTACTCCCGTGAGACCTTTTCATATCGAGGGCCCTGCTCAGACTCAGACGTCTGGAGCATCAGTTACTCAGGGATCCTCGAGAGCAGCATTGTCTAGTCCCCAAGTCAAGTGTGCTCATTGTGGCAAACCACATAAAACTTCTTATTGTAGGCGAGACACGGGGGATGTTTTAAATGTGGAAAGATGGGCCATATGATCTGAGACTACTCAGAGCTGAGAAAAGAAAGTACGATTTCTTCTGCTACAGTGCATGGGCCTACACGATCTACAAGACCTACCATATAAGTCTATGCTTTTGCAGTAACCGCTGAAGATGCTCAGGCGCGCAACAATGTTATTCAAGGTATAATTGTCTAGTTATATTCAAGTTGATTTAATTCCTTTTAGATGAAGAAAGTACATAAATAAGATGATCTTATAGATTTTGTCTTATGACTGTTTAATTCTGCCATGCACGCCTGAATGTCTAGTATGTGTATTAATATAGGTACATTATTGTTATATAAAGAAAACGACGGTGACTGTTATGATGCACGAGTTCTGATAGACGCAGGGTCTACCCACTCGATTGTGACTCCGAAGTTTGCGAAAAGATTGGGAGTTGTTTCTGAGGAGTTAGAATTCATTTTGGACGTGTCAATTCCTATGGGAAGTGCAGTGACTACAGACACAGGTTGCCGATCAATTGTTGTACAAGTAGAAGATCAAGAGACGATGATGGATCTCATCTTGTTGAATATACAAGTATTTGATATGCTCCTTGGCATGAATTGGCTATCCGCTTATCATGCAAGCATTGATTGCCTACGAAAAGTTGTTACTTTTCGTCCACCAAAGCAGAAGCCATTCTAATTTGTTGGTGACAAAGGTAAGATTATACCAATCATCTCCGCGGTATGAGCTAAACGGATGATGAAGAATGGGTGCAAAGGATACCTAACGTTTCTACAAGAATAAAGGGAAGTGAAGAATGTCATCACTGATATTCCGATTGCTTGCGAGTTTGAGGATGTGTTTCTCGATGACATACCGGGATTACCACCAGATCGGGGGATCGAATTTTCAATTGACTTAGCTCCAGGCACAGAACCAGTATCTAAAGCTCCTTACCCAATGGCTCCTGCTGAGTTGAAAGAGTTGAAGGAGCAATTACAAGTGCTGTTGGATAAAGGCTTCATAAGACCTAGTGTGTCTCCTTGGAGAGCACCGGTCTTATTTGTTAAGAAGAAGGATGGGTCGATGAGACTTTGCATCGACTATCGTCAATTGAACAAGCTGATGATCAAGAACAAGTACCCCTTACCCAGTATTGATGATCTATTTGATTAGTTGCAAGGGGCGAAGTTCTTTACAAAGATTGATTTGAGATTGGGGTATCATCAGCTGAAAGTGAAGGTCGAAGATGTTCAGAAGACTACATTCAGAACCAGATATGGACATTATGAATTTCTGGTAATGCTTTTCAGCTTGACGAAGGCACCCGCTTCATTTTTAGATCTTATGAATAGGGTGTTTAGGCTACACCTTGATATGTGCGTAGTTGTGTTTGTGGATGACATTCTCATTTATTGAAGGTCCAGAGAAGAACACGAGCAACACCTACGTAGACGACACTACGTGAGCATCAATTATATGCCAAACTCAGTAAGTGTGAATTTTAGTTGGATAAAGTGAGCTTTCTAGGCCATATAGTTTCTGAAGCAAGTGTGACAGTTGATCCAGCAAAGATTGAGGCAATGGTAGATTGGGAACAACCAAGGACTGTGACTGAGATTCACAGTTTCCTCGGTCTGACTGGGTATTACCAAAGATTTGTGGAAGGATTTTCTAAGATTTCAGGACCGCTCATGCGACTTACAAGAAAGGATCTTAAATTTGAGTGGATCAGTGCATGTGAAGAGAGTTTTCAGGAATTGAAGAAACGGCTTACCTCCGCACCAGTACTAGCAATTCCATCAGGCAGTGGGGGTTTCGTAGTTTAAGAATAAGAAGGTTATAGCTTATGGGTTGAGACAGTTGAAAGAGCATGAGAAAAACTATCTGACACATGATTTTGAGTTAGCTGCGGTGATCTTTGCACTTAAAATCTAGAGACACTACCTATACGGTGAAACCTTCTTGATTTTCACAAACCATAAAAGCCTCAAGTACTATTTACGCAGAAAGATTTGAACATGAGGCAATGAAGGTGGATTAAATTTCTCAAGGACTACGACTGTTCTATTCAGTATCACCCCGGTAAAGCAAACATCGTGGTAGATGCCTTGAGTCGGAAGAACTCGGCTCAGTTAGCTGGTCTTATTGTGGGACTTCGTCACTGGAAATTGTTGGAAGACATTTCCTTGTACGATAAGAACATCGAGGAGAAAGTTTCTGGTGCATTGTTGGCTAACATCACGATCAGACCAACAATTTTAGACCGCATCTATGAACTTCAGATGAAAGATGTCGAATTGTTAAAGATCAAGCAAGGTGTGATAGATGGCACCAACGTAGACCTTTCTATTAAGGAAGATGGATCATTGCTATTCAGAGGACGTCTATGCATCCTGATTGATGCCGATTTGTGGCGAACAATTTTGGATGTAGCCCATAAGTCAAAATATGCTATTCATCATGGTGGTACCAAGATGTACCAGGATTTGAGGAAGAATTATTGGTGGAGAGGATTGAAGAAGAATGTCGCCGGGTATGTTTCTAAATGCTTGGTGTGTAAGGAAGTAAAGTTGGATCATAGACATCCAGCTGGTCTATTGCAACCTCTACCAATACCCGAATGGAAATAGGAATCGATTTCCATGGACTTCATTGTAGGATTACCAAGGACGGCTAAATGCCACAATGAAATATGGGTAGTCGTCGATCAACTGACGAAGTCGGCACATTTCCTGCCCTACAACACAACATATATGGCAAGCAAACTGGTAGATTTGTATACGAGAGAAATCGTCCGACTACACGGTATTCCGACAAGCATCATTTTGGATCATGACTCGTTATATACTTAAATATTTTGGCAAAGATTCCAAGAAGGCATGGGCACAAGATTAGACTTTAATTCGGCATTCCATCCACAAACCGATGGCCAGATGGAGAGAGTAAATCAAATCATTGAAGATATGCTCAGAGCATGCATGATTGACTTTCAGGGATCATGGGATCAGCATCTACTATTGATTGAATTTACGTACAATAACAGTTTTCAGCAGAGCATTGGGATGGCCCAGTATGAAGCACTGTATGGACGGAGGTGTAGGTCTCCGATCAATTAGGAAGAATTCGGCGATAAATTTATATTGGGACCGAAAGTGATCAAGAGAAATGTTGAAACCGTTCATATCATTCGAGAAAGAATTAAGATAGCTCAGAATTGGTAGAAGAGTTAGCTGATATCAAGAGAACAAGCGTGGATTTCCAAGTGCGAGATCACGTATTTGTGAAGATTTCGCCGATGAAGGGTGTGATGCATTTTGGAAAGTGTGGGAAGCTAAGTCCCCACTATATTGGACCGTTTGAAGTATTGGGGAGAGTTGGCGAAGTTGCAATTAAGGTCACTTTACCCCTGCAACTCGATAGGGTACACGACGTGTTTCACGTTTCCATGCTACGGAAGTACGTGAGGGATCCGACTCATATACTCGATGTGCCACCGATTGAAGTTTACAAGGATTTGACAGTTGTGGAGACCGATGCAAATTTTAGATCGAACTGAACAAGTGTTGCGTATAAAACAGACTCCCTTAGTGCTAGTCTAATGGAAGAACCATTCTAAAGAGGAAACTACTTGGGAGTACGAAGCCGAGATTCGCAACCAGTACCCTTTGTTATTCCAATGAACAAGGAGAGAAAGGGAATTGTAAAAAGGTTTTGTGTGACGCTTGTTGCATGTAAAAATGACTCTATTAGTTAATAAAAAGTCAAGAGGTATCAGAGAAATTCAAAGTTTATAAGCCACAAGTCAAAAGGAAATTGAAAAATACAAATTTTAAGGGTTTCTGACAAATTCAACCGATCGAACTGCAAACCGATCGATCGAAATCGCCAAACAGAGAATATTTTCGCACTAGAATAAGGCATATTAGATTCGTTCAATCGAAAAAAATATATATATATCGTTCGATCGAAATAAAAATTATTCGATCGAATTAGAAAATTGTTTGATCAAATTTGGGATTCGTTCAATCAAAACCATTAAGAGCCAAAAGTAGCCTGAGAAAATTCGACCGATCGAAAATATTTCGATCGATCAAAATTTTGCACTCAACCTATCAAAATTAAATTCGTTCGATCAAACTCGTAGCCCTGATTCATATAAGTCAATTTTGATCGATCGAAATTGAATTCGATCGATCGAATCGCGTAGTATTTAAGTGAATTGAACCTTTTTGGTTTGAAAATTTTAGAAATTTTAGGGTTTTCTTGGGGTTTTCGTGTCCTTCTACTTGGAGATCAAAGAGGCGACCATCCAACCTTGCATTCTCCGAGACACTTCATCCAAACCTCATCAAAAAGGTAAAGCCCTAACCTTTTTTAAGCTTTCATTTGAATTTGAGTAATTCCTTTGGATTCTAGAAACCCTAGTTTTTGGTTAAAGAACCCATGGCTCCTAAGACGAGACAATCGTCTAAGACCCTTACATCGAAGAAACCCAAAACTGGGGTTCTTCACAACCACCGACTTCTTTGCAACAACCTCCACAAAAACTGATACCAGTACCCCCACCTACCTCCTCACAGCCACCACAACGTGAACAACCTACGGAATGGTGGGCTGCCAAAGGGTTTGCCTACGAGTATACGATCGATCCGGCCCTATTTGAAACACCCAACGTGTCGGGTATAGACGGATGGGCACTTGATAACCTAAGCAAGGTCGAATTAGATAACCACTTGAAGCCCCTTCATCAATACTACTACCCTCGCCTTGTGTGATTATTGTACCAAAATATGTACGACGGTACGAACCCCGATACCGTTTGTACCAAGATCGATGAAAAAAGCTACATTTTCACCCGTAAGATGGCATGTAAATCCTTAGAGTGCTATGACGGCTATGGTGATGGCGTTGACCTATTAACCCCAAACCCCGCACCAATACCTCGCCCAGTGATAGTCACTCGAATGACTCAAGGTCAAGTTGGATCAGGTCGAGCGATTAACCAAGCCGATATGCCTAGTTATATGTGGATGCTCGACGCGATTTTTAAGTGTAACTTGTACCCCATACTCCATAAGACCGAGAGACTTGGAGTAATAATGCAGGCATTGTTCTCAGTGTTTGAGGGGCAGTGGTTTAATGCTGCGGAAGTGGTTTTTGAAGGCATGAAACATGCCAAGGTAAAAATGTTAGAGGGGGCAAATAAGCCGGAAGAGTTCATTCACTATGCAAGCCTCATCTCTAGCATGCCTGAGGAGTATTCGGGGAGTGTTGCGCATATGATTTCTCCTAGTGAGCCTAAATAATTAGATAACGTGGAGCGATTTACTTTTAAACATTGGAAGAAAACTTATAATCGGCTGAAGCCACGTCTCCAACCGGCTCCACAAGGACCTCCTGCTCCTATTGCTCCCCAAGCCCAAGAGCAACCGGTTCAGGGCGCTCCAAAACCAAAACAACTTGCCCAAGACTCCCAGAGCATGAACAGCTAGCCCAGGATGTGCGTTATTAGGATCTGACAGAAATCATACATCTGGATCAATATGCTCACATTCCCATGCCTCCACCCCATCAGTAGGCTGTCGGCATGACCATTGAGGAGTTAGCGGCCCTCATTATGGAGAATACCCACTGATTAAATCGTCGACTCGATTACCACGAGGTCATATTGGAGGACACTATACACCACATGTACCCAACAGACTACCTCTAACGGATGACCATGACGCGTGCTAGTGTGTTCGATCTACAAGCAGATGGAGCCGACGAAGCGGATGGAGCCGATGACACGGGTGGAGCAGATGACCCTAATGGAGCGGAGGGAGAGACTGATGATTGACATGCTTGGAGGGATCTTTTGTGCTTTTTGGGAGATTTTATTTTTGGGAAGTTAGAAATTTTTGGGATAACTGTATAACCTTATAACTATTGTGGAATGGTTGCCACGTCTGCGTATTTTATTTTATGGATATGTTAATGGCAGAAGATTTTGTGATGATGAACGAAATTATACTAACTCTGTTTCTTGCAAGGCATGAATAATGTTGAATGATCGTGGAGTGTGTGTGGGAATTCTTATTTTACTAACTTTTTTGTTTAGCCATGTGTGGTACCTTTCGAGGTCACCTTTTAAGTGTCTTACACCTCATTGTAGATCCATTTTCGAGGACAAAAATTCTTAAGGTGGGGAGAATGTAATGCCCTGGAAAATCTGACCTTTAAATAGTTTAGTTCGGTATACATGCTAACTACAGTACTATAATTTGACAAAATAATTAAGTTAAGTTGGAGGAATCCTAAGTGGAAAGATAGAATTAGAAAGTATTTGAACGGTTAAGTGGAATTTCATACACCGATGCTAGGTGTAGTGGCTTAGCACCTGAGCCTAGGGCTTAGTTTTAAGTTGAAATAAAGGTCATTGAATGCTTTGCATTCAATTCCTCTCACTTATATTGGAAATTTATGAGGAGTGAGAAGAGAGAGGAGAGTGAAGGTGTTTTCGATTTGAAATCCGTAGATGCGATTACTCGAGCTGTGCGAGAAGCGAGGATTGAGGATCAATCCCCAAACTATTCCACAAGAACCCTAGGATTGGATTTGAGCTAGCGAACCATGAGATCGACCAACTCGAGGTAAGAAATTTGTGTTAAGTCGTGAATTAGTATTAAGCAAGTCTTCATTTATGATACGATTAAAAAATGTGAAGAAAAGAAAATAGATTTGAGAACAAATGGAAATGACATAAGAAAACCATCGAATGGAAGAAATCTATAAATTTCGATCGATTGAAATTGGATTCGATCGATCGAAATTAACTTGAGATGGTGGAATGCGAATTCTGGAGAAATTCGTTCGATCAAAATATAATTCGATCGAACGAATTGTGTTTTGATCGAACGAGTCACACACTCGATTGATCGAAACGCTATATAACAGGGATTTTGAATTTTATGTTAACGGATTTGACCGACCGAAATATATTTCAATCGATCGATCGAATTATAAATCATTTGATCGATATTGTAGTGTCAGACTTTGAATTCTAAGGGATTCGACCAATTGAAAATATTTTGATCGATAGAATTTGGATTTCGATCGATCGAAATAGGGGATCGATCGATCGAATTTACCTGCTTCAGGATTTTATTGTGTTTTGTCTGAGGGATTGTGAGGAGATCTTATATCTTTCTGTTACGCATCATTTGCTGATGGGTGAACTATGAATTGATGTGTTAGGTTGACCTTGTGCTTGTGTGAGGTTGAGGTTAGACCGCATTGAGAGACTTCGCTTATGACTTCGGGTCGAGGTAGGGAAATCCCTATACCATATATATTTGATACCATTTGGCATGTGTGTTATGACATGATAAGTATTGTCATCAAATGAGCATAAATTGGGATTAAGATCTAAGTATGAATGTGTTAGTGTGCATGTGTGATTTGAAGAATGAATTTGTGATGAGAAAAACCTCTCAAGCTTTGTTTAGCAATGTGCCACCATGTGGATTCTTTCATGATTCATTTCAATAAGTGTGTGTGAAAGATTGCGTTTCAGTTTTAACTTTCAAACTTAATTATACTTAGCACATCACACGGTGATAAACTATAAGTTATGCACGATGATTTGAGGTTTATATATGAATACCCGACCGGCGCGGTGGTATATCCGTGACCAACGCGGCGCGATATCCCTGACCAGTACGACAGGATATCCGTGCAACCTTTGTGTGAATTGTGAAATCATACCGGCCAATGGTAAACTCTGCGTTCGACATAAGCGTCCACCTTTGTTGGGACCTTGGGCGCCATATGCGAATGGTTCATATGAACAACGATGGTGGGTATTCCATCAGGGGCTCGATGCTATACATGCTCGAGCAATTACTTAAGTAAAACACTTTAAGTTTCTTCCTTTGTGTTATGTGAACCAGTAGATATGCATATGGTAAGCTTCCTTCACTAAGAAAAATATTTGTTTCATTTAGTTATCTTGAAATGTGCACCAATACTTTGCTTTGCTCAATCCATTGCTTTTGAAATTTGATTACTAGTAAGGAAAAATCATGTTTTCGTTTATGTCATGAGATATATGTGCTTTGATAAGAAATGCATGCTATTAGTTTTTTCCTACTGAGCTTAGATGAAGCGCATTCCTCGACTATGGATCACAGGTACAGGTGAAGACTTGGACGCAGAAGACCAAGACAAGGAGGATTCTGATTACTCTCCCAGGAAGGAGGATCAAGAGCCTCATCCCGAGAATTGTTTCATTTGTGTACGGCCTGGGTAGGTCCAGCCTTAGAAATTTAGTTTAGAGTATGGTTTCGTTGCGTTTTGTAAAGAATATAAGCTTTTGGGGACATTAGTTGTGCAATTGTTTTATGAACCATGTTTCGGTAAGGGATAGCCCTTACCGGTGGTTCTTTGTTGTTCTTTTGCCCATGTGCACTCACATGAAATTAGAACCGTTATTTTGAGTGCTACTTTGATAAATTAGAATTGAAGATTTCTTTTTTTAGTTATGTAGTGCTTTGTTTCCGCTTTGTAATATGGATGTGCCAGGTGTTTCGTTCGGGGATCGACCTTACTGTCGATCCGACGGTCTGGGTTTCGTTGTTATGAAATTCGGGCTATCACAATTCTAACTTTATCCTTTAATGAAAAAGGAAAGAGCCTCAGTTTGATTGCTTCCTCTCCCAAGCCAGCAATATTGAATGTGGTGCATAAAGTAAGGAACTCATCTATGTGCTTATATGGGTCTTCTTTACTTAGCCCATGGAATGATAGCAGCATTTGGATGGTTGAGGATTTGATTTCATAATTACCTTCTGGTGCAAGAAATTGAATGCAGAGGGGGGATGAATACACCCCTGGTGCATAGTATTGCTTCAATGTTCTTTATTGCTCACCCATCACAACTGGCTCAATATTAACAGCAGGGGTTTGTGTGGTCTGCGTAAGTCTAAGGGTTCCCTCTATCTTAGGATTTGGAGGTTCTAAGTTAGGGTTAAGAGACCTCCTACCCAGCATACACACACACAAACAACAAGTAAAGACAGGCACTTACAGCACACATAAAGAATGATAAACTAAATTACTGCTAAAAACTACTGCTGGATTTAAGGCATTAATAGAAAGGAAATATAAAGCAAGGGAGAGGGGATGCAAACTAAGGCAAGCAAGCTCCATCTGCAGCTTCCAACTCCTCTTTTTGCTACTATTCCAGATCTGCAAAGACCAAAATAAATTTAGTTGTACTTTTATTCAAACATATGAACTGCAACAAATGAATTTATATACAAACAAAATAAAAACTCAGATCTACTATTTAGATTAAATATCCCCAGCAGCAACGCCAAAAACTTGTTGGTGTAAAATTTAGATTGGTTGTGCTATTTTTTTTATTAAAAATATGGTAAAAATATGGTATAAAAATCAGATTACACAGAGGGAAAAGAGATGGAATGATCAACACATAAGACATTAATCTAAACACATAGTCCTGCAAGATCCAAGGCCTGTTGTAGCAAGTTTTAAAAAGTAAGAGTTTGTCCCACAGGAAAATTTGATCTAAGAACCTAAGGGTGAATAGTAGATTTCCAAATCTGGCTATAGATCTGGCAGTACTCAACTAGAAAGCAAAGGTAAAGAGAGGGAGTTTTGGGGTGCCACTATCTACTAAAATAGAAAATTAAAGAATAGATCTATACTATAGAAGAGATGGAAATGGATCTGAAAAATTAAAATTGAAAATGGTGGGAAGTAATAAGATAGGGGCTAAGATTTTTATTGAAACAAGGGCTGATCAAGCAGAGAAAGGATCAGATCCACATCATTCCGTCATTTGGCTGCAAGTCAAATGCAAGGATAAAGAATCCGATCTAACCCTAATGATATGGAATAGTATTTAGGGTTTTGATCTATCCACTGAGTGGTCACAGATCATCCCAGGGATAGATTCCAGTCATGGGGGTTGAGTTCAGAGCATTAAAAACCACTGCAGCTTCTATACATGCAAGGCTACAAGCTCTTGCATCCATAAGTGCATGAAATCCATGAAATTCTTAATGAAAAATAGTAAAGCATCATAGATCAAATGAATCACTAAAAACAGTATTCATTGCATATACAAAACTTATAATGATCAGCTCTCCAAGCTGCAGTCAATGAGGATTCCAAACCTTTAAAAGCTGTCACAGTCTTTTTATAGCACAAAAACAGTCCTATCTACTACCAAAGATCTTAGCCAGCAAGTGCTGATCTAAGCACAGAAAACCTCCTGGCTCAAAGTAAAATTAGGTTAAAATGTTAGATCCTTATTTTTGGCTATTTTTACAGCTTATACACAACTTTCACAACAGATCTCTATGCCTTGACCAATCAGAAAGCAGAAGAATCAAGTTAGCTATGGTCTTGCCAGCCAAGTGCTGCCTAGGTTAGTGGGGAATGGATCTGCACGTTGGGGAGTGTGCCACAGAAGCTGTGGAATCTCAAAAATGCCCCTATGTATTGAATGAGAAGTTGGGAACTCGCGCCTCGCAAGGCTGAATGTTGCCTATTATGCCTCTCGCGTGGATGAATTAGCTGTTGAAGAAGGCTCGCTAGGTTTAACTACTGTGAATAATGCAGCTTGCACAGATGAGGCTTCAGCTGGTTCAACTCGCGAGGACCTCGCCAGGATGAATTTCCAGCTCCCGTGGATCCTCGACAAGATGAAATGAGCTTCTCGCGTGGATGGCTCCATCTTTGAAATGCGCGACAGTTGTGCGAGAGCTGCACGAGTAGCTAAAGTCTGAAGTATCTGAACCTCGCGAGAACTGCGTGAGCAGATTGTCTAAAGCTCTGATCCTCTTAAGGACTGCGCGAGAGGGTTTTCTAGAGCAGTTCCTACTTTGAACTATTTGAGATCTGCACGAGAGGACATTTCAGGCATTTTTAACCGCGCAAAGGTTCCCACCTGCTTCTCTGCTACTGTGCACAGCCTACTGCAGCAATCTCCTCTACTTGGATCCATCCTCCTTTCATCTGTTGGACTTAGGCAACCAAAATGATCACTACAGTGTGTACCACTATGGTGTACCCTCTGTTCTTCAATCAGCTCCATGATTTGGCTTTGAATTCTCTCTTCTTGGCCTCATAAGTGTGAATTGTTGAATTAAGTGCAGTTTTATTCTTAACTACAAAACATGCTCAAAAGATAATTATTAGATGACTTCAAGGTGTAGTAAAGGCTAGATTAGGAGGTAAAAAATGATATTTTTCAGTGATAAATAGAACTTCTTTATTTTCTCAGGAACATTGTTCCTAAGCCTAGCGTTTATAAAGTATACGCAAGGCTTATGAACAGTGTTTTTTTGGAAAATGGTCGAATTTCACTTTTTGGGTTTGACTTGTTGTTGTCAGATTTCCCTAGACTGCTAAAGTTATTTAAAATGATGAGATAGTAAAAATTAGAACACAAATGTGGAGTGAAATAGCTATGAAATCAGCAACCTAAAGTAATCCTAAGCCTGCAAGATACAGGGCTATTGTAGCAAGTTTTGATAAGTAAGAGTTTGTCCCACAGAGAAATTGATCTAGAACCCAAAATGGGCTATAATAGTCGGCCTCCAGATCTGGCTACAGATCTGACAATTCTAAAGAAAGGGAGTTGGGTGTCATAACTACACTAAATTACCTACTAAAAAGAAAAGAAATAAAGTACAGTCCTATCCTAAGAAAGGGTTATGAAGAAGGTGATGATGGCGTATTAAAATAAAGATAAAAGGGTGAGAAGTAAGCAGTTTAGGCAAAAGTTCATACAGTTATGTAACTCAGATTTATGACTCTCTCTGCAGCAAATCCTTACTGAAGTGTTATCAATAGCCTCAGCAAGGTAGAAGAATCCAACTTAACCCATGCCATTTGGGGTGCTCTTAAGGCTATAGTATGTCCACTCAAATGGCCACAGTCTATCCAATAGAGTTTGCCAAATCCCATTGATTGAGTCAGAAAAGCTAACCTAATCCAAAGGAGTGGGTTGATCAAACCTAATCCAATGAATCAAATCAAGCCATGAATATCATTGCAGACACTATGTTTGTCAGGCTATAAGCTCTCTAGATCTGCTTATAGATCTGGCAAGCATTCATAGGGGTATTAAACCTAAGAAGATCATATGGCAATCAAAAGATCTAAAGGTTAAGTGATTGGGCAATTCCCAAAAATACAAATCCGATCGAGAAAACTAATGGAACCAAAAGAGCTAGAGATTTAAATGGACTTTAAATCAACAATTTATTGCTTAAAAATAGCTTGTAATAAAATATTCTCAGAGCTACAATCACTACAGAGGAGCCAGGTCTAATATCTGATAGTGGTCAAGTAAGACAGAGGGGAGTCTGTTCCTGCACAATCTCTCACCAGGCTATAAGCTCAAGTGCAGAGAAAAAGAATCCATCTCAGATCTGTGACCAAGATTGCCCTAGGGCTATAGTCTGTCCACTCTAATGGTCACAGG
Source organism: Chloranthus sessilifolius (assembly GCA_021018995.1). Classification (NCBI taxonomy): domain Eukaryota; kingdom Viridiplantae; phylum Streptophyta; class Magnoliopsida; order Chloranthales; family Chloranthaceae; genus Chloranthus; species Chloranthus sessilifolius. Next base: position 29,401,679 of record CM037587.1, on the reverse strand, counting down.
CTATCCACAGAGGCTCCCTTACCCATAAATGATGAGATAGAACATGTAAACTACTGCTGCCACCATGGTCCCAGGGCTATAAGCTCAAGCTTCCATGGGCCTTTCAATAAGCTTAAATCTTAAATGCATGCTATAGCCTAATCAAAACTACGGGAAAATAGGAAAATAACATATTAAGTAAGCATTAAAAGCATAAATTCCATTAATCTGATGTTACCGACAATGAAATCTCTCAAAGCAGCAGCCTTGTGCACAACAGCTCAACACAAAATCCTAATGTTTAAATGATCTATTACAAAACTAAAATGAAACTACACCTAAGTGCTTACCAAAGATTTAGCCGGCAAGTGTTGGGCTAAGAGAGAAGAAAAAATGAAAAAAGAAGTGATCAAACCCTAACCCTAACCCTAATCTACTCGAGCTCTCAGCCGATAGAGGTTGAAGGAAAGAGTGATTGATGGTTTCTAAGTTACAAGCATAGCTTATATACATAGTCCTAATGTTGTGGCTAAGAGAAGAGTAAACCCTAATTTTTTAAGCAGATGTGGCACTGTTACAACCCTTGGATGTCTTGGGATGCATGCATCAAAATTTGTGCCTCGGGGTGCATGCCCTAGACCTAGGAAAATCCCTAAAAGGTCCTTGAGTTAAGATCGAGAAGTGGAGAGCCCGAGCTTCGCGAGGCTGGCTTCTGCATATCACTTCTATCGCGCAGCTGCAGAGTGTTCGCGAGGTAGAGTTTGGTTTTGAATATTGCTGTCTCACGTAGTAGGACTGTGGATGATCGCGCAGGTGCTTCAGCTTTGAATGCACTCGAGCAGTAGAGCTTCAAAAGTTTTCTTTCACGAGGTACTCGCACAGATGTCTTTGCATCTCTCTTGGTTCAGGGTTAAGCTTCTAGGCGCACAAGAGCTGCACGAGAGATCTTCTAGGCGTCTCTCTTCTTGGGCCACGCGAGAACTTTGCGAGCTCTTTGCTGTTGTTCGCGTCAATTGGCCTCATGGGGTAGTGCGCATGGCTACATTAAGGCTTAATCCTCGCGAGAACTTCGCAAGCTATATTTCTGAAGACTTAGTGTGCGAGAGCTCCACGAGTTTCTTCACATATTGATTACGGCTTAAGTGCGCGACTGTTACTCGAGAAGTTGCTTTGTGATAACCCCTTCATTGAACTGTGTGACTTCTTCGCGAGTTCGAATATACTGCATATCTTAGCCGCGAGAGGGAGCTTTGCCAGTGAATTGAATAGCGCGAGGCAGCACGCCAACACCTCAACTGTGCGAGATAGGTCATTGGCTCCTCTGTTGTTATGCACATGCTTCTGTTGCAGCCTCCTCCACTCTCATCTATGCTTAGTTAATCTGCTGGACTTTCTTGGTCTATTACGACATGCAAAATAGTCACCATAGTGTGTATTACCATGGTGTTCCATCACTTTCTGGTTCAGCTGTGATCTTTTGCTTGAATTCTCTCTTCTTGGCACCAAAAGCATAGACTCTATATTAAGCTGTATAATTTATTGCTAATTACAAAACAAGCTAAAAAAGAGTTATTAGTCAGCTTCAAGGTCTAGCAAAGGCTAGGTTAAGAGGTGAAAAGTGGTACTTTTCAGTGAATAACACTTGTTGACCACCCCAGTGTTTGGGGTGAGTTTCTTTAGAATTGTAGCACCCCCTTTAGTTCTATTTGCAACCCTTTAGCCATTTAAAAATCCCACCCTATCATCTACCATTAAACATAATTTTCACCTATCTAAGCTCTCAAAAACCAAGATTAGATCTCTATTACCTAATTGCTAAACCAATTAGAACCTTAAACCCTTCACTAATCATCCCATTCTCTATATATAGAGAGCCACCCCCCCTTGCTTAAGGGCTTGAAAAAAAAATTCAAAAGAGAGAAAAGTTTAGAGAGTTCCCTCTTCCTTCTTCAAGCTTTAACCCATAAAAATTTCAAACTAGATTTTTCCTTTTTGATTCCATATTCCATCATCAATCCCTTAGCTTTAGTAAGAGAGAGCCCTTAGCTCACTTCTCTTATCATCTCTCTTCCAAGCCTTAGCAAATAGAACCATCTCTAACCCTTTGTGCTATTGAAAGTCCATCAAAATCGATATCAACACAAAGGTCCACAGCGGTGCTACAAGGGCCCGAGAGCTCTGACTCTCCCCTCTATTCCTCTACCTTCTTTGCTTTCCCTCTATCCTAGAATTTACGTCGTTACGCCGCTGAGATTTTGGTGATTGCGGGGGGCTCAAATAGGATCGGAGTGCCTTCGGGCAAGGGAGTGTCGTTCAAATTTTTATTTTATTTTTTTACTTTGGCTATAGTAGAGACCACTTACGAGCGGGTCAATTGGGTATCTAACACCTTCTCGATTGATAACCGAAACTCCTACCCAACAACCTTTGGCAAAGACCGATAAATCGAAGTCATATTTTTGCACCTTGGTACTCATATATCGATTTTGAGGTATCCTGGGTCACCAAAAGCTCCGGGTGGTAACTTCATTTCTTTAGTGAGCACATCGTCGCAACAGATTGATAAAATTTACAATTGCACATTTGGAAAGCGTAGTTTAGTGAAGGTATCGCACTATAACTCATCTTAGATATAAGTTGTAAGACTATGATAAGTATGAGTAAGTAAAGTAAGATAAGATACGAGTATGATAATAAGATATCACTGTATAGGCTAACATAAGACTAAGAACTTAAGTTTATACGTATTGTTCCTTACGTATCAATCGTAAGGGCCACAACGTATTCAGTCGAGATGAGTCTCTAGGAAGACAGTATGATATGAGTTATATTTTTTGGCCGCCCCTATGACTGAATGTGGTGTATGATATGAGTATGTTCTGGAGGGTGTTATGTTATGATGGCAAGCTTCTATGGTGACCCTCACATGGTAGGTTCGAACAGCGACTATGGCACAGGTCGTATAGAATTTACAAGTATGTAGGTACACTCATATAATATACAGACGCATGTGTCATTGTAATAATAAGATGTGTTATGTTTATGAGGTATGATGAGGTATGTTAGGATATGAGTGTGTTTAGATCATGGTCATGTATGTATGTTATGATATGAGCTCTACGATATACATATGATTTTGTCATTCTCTCTTTCTGATTCCATTGATATACTATTATTATCACTCGCGAGATGCACCCATAATATACTTGAGAAGAGTAGGGTGGATTGGTGGTGTATCCACTAAGTTGCATGTTGTTTAGCAACTTAGCCCTCGGGGCATTTATTTATTTTAGGTGATTATATTGACGGAGTGGATACCAGCTATTTTGATCCTATTGGTGCTGACTTCGTTGACCCTGTAAACACCGAGTACTAGGAGCCTTGGAAGGGCAATGCAGCAGGTTATCAAGAGGATCTTGGTGCTGATTTTGATCTGAGCGTCAATTACTGATAACTCTAGTTTTGGTACTGAGATCAATTGTCCTATTTAGACAATTTTATTTTTATTTCAGACCTTATCTTTTATTGTTGGACATTTATTATTTCTCTGATTTGTAGACATTTATTAGATTCAGTATTGTTTATTTATTCCCGCCCTGATTATTATCAGTTATTAATGGCTTTCACGGACCTCGTGGAACCATAATTGCGTGAGAACTCTGATTATGTATATGTCCGCTTAGCGTATCTAAGATGTGTGCGAGTCATAACACGGAATTATAGGCCCTCGGGATGGGGTAGAATTTCGGATCATGATAGGTTTTTTCGATGAATTAAAAAGGTTTGAACTGTCGAACTCATCACCTTTCTACTCCAAGCCTCCCAACTCATCTCATTCTCTCTCTTCTTTGTTATATGGATGCAAGGATGAAAAAAATAGCAACATCTATAGAACGAAAAATTATAATGAACGAACAAAAACAACTGACTATTCAACGAATGCTTATGTGGCGCGATATAAGTGGCAACTCCAACATGCATTGCTGGTCCCATTGCACTTGCATCGCGCCACATCAGCAGTCCGTTTCTCATCCGCCATATATCATTGTCCCTATAGAATTATCTCAATTTGATGGGCTTGAATGTGGGCATCAATGTCTTTTCCTTTTCTAAGCTTTAAGAAGAGAGCGCTAAGCATATCCTTCTAAATTTGAAAAAGGAGAAGTGGTGGGGGAGTGGGGACTATAAACTTGAGAGCTCATCTTCTCAGCGTTGTTGCTGGAATAAATGTTGCTTGCTTATACAATTATTTTAAAGAAATGTTACTGCCGCACCTTTTTGGCTGCAGCCACACCATTTAAGTAAAATAAAATCCATTGCTATGAATCAAACAATGTAAATCTTTTTTATCCCAATTATCCACACAATAGATCTTGAGGTCATGGGCATACGATCAGACATTCAAATGCTGATTTCACGTGGCACACATCCCAAAAAGTGAACATGAACCACATTTGATGGTACACTATGATCGCATTCATTTTTGGGATGTGTGCCACCTAGAATTAACGTTTGACTGTATGACAGTAGGCACATGATCTCAATATCTATTTTGTAGCAAACTGAGAGTAAAAATGATCTCGAGCCTATAATTCAAAGTAGTCAACATTTTTTTCTTTGCTCTAAGTGATGTGATTGTGACAAAAAGGGTGTGATACTAAACTTCTCCTCCTTTTACTGTAAATTAAATTTTTGCGAGAAAATCTTGGGTCCACCACTGTTCTCGGGCCATTTATATAATAACAACTCATTTATTTGCATGCTCATAAATATACATACAGAAACATCATTATTATGCTAGCTGCACAACTCACGATTGAGACTTTGCGACATTCTACAATCATCGAATTATGATCACAATTTTAACCGATTTTTAATTACATAAGAAAGATCATAATTATATTAAACTATGATTAAACAATGGGACCAGACTGTGATGATGATGATGATCAGAAAATGGAGTTTTGACCGATCTTGACTAAGGATATTTAAAGACCTTCCCTCCAAAGGATAGCGCCATGCATGAACATTTACTACTCAAACTTTGAACTCTTAATGTATGGTTTGAGCAGGGGCGTAGCCAGGAATTCTTGTCGGTGGGGACTACAAATGATAAAAAAAATCATACTTAATAGAAACTCTAGAGTTAAATGAGGACTTGAGCCGATTTGGGAGCTTCTACATCATAGATTTGGGGGCTTATATACAAACAAAGGTTATATAAGAACCACAGTTAATAGAAACTCTAGAGTTAAATGGGGGCTTGAGCCCCCACACCCTTCTATGTGGCTATGCCGGTGGGTTTGAGTGAACCCTTAAATATTCTAGGGTTGTGTTTGGGATTGCTCTTTGGAGATAAAGAGCAACTTTCTTTAGTATGGGAGTGTGTTTGGTTGTAAGTTCTCTTAGTTCTTTCACAGAGTGAAAGAGCTGAATTTGATTTTCTTTAAAAGGGTAAATAAACCTGCTTTTTTATTCGAGTTTAGTTGAATTTGATTTTCTTTAAAAGAGTAAATAAACCTGCTCTTTTATGTGAGCTGCTCTTTGGGTCAATGAGCAATCCAAAAAAAAGCCTTAATTTCCGTGACATCTATGAATAGTAGTCCTATGACCCTTTCAATGTGTCTGTTTGTGGGATGATGATTATTGGTCTCAATGGCCCTGATTCGGGCCGGGCCCTAAACAGTCTAAGTATAATAGGGCTTCTTCAAGCTAGCCCATAGCCTACCCAATTATTAATTGGGATGGACCGGTCCAGCCTATTTACGAATCGGGCTTAACTTATCTTAGCCCATACCCAGCCTATGTCAAATTGGGTCGGGTTGGGCTGGTCCAAGTCGCGGGCTGCCCGTTAATTTCTATATAAAAAAAGGCATTTGATAGAGTCTGGCCGAATTCAAGTCGGGGTTAAACAGGTCAATTTTTTTAATCAGGCTTTCAGAACTAGCCCATACTTGTCCTTACTTATTAATCCGGTCATGTCAGGTCTGCCTATTTATGCATCAGGCCTACGTACCTTAGCCCAAACACAGCCCATTATGAGCCGCGTTCAGTCAGTTTATACCCCCTAATGATGATGAACAAATTATTATAAATTTGTAAAAACTTAAAGGAAAAAAAGAAGTGAAAGTTGTTTTTAATTTTTTATATGGACACCTTTAGGGCTCGTTCGGCAATTTCTGCCCAGAAACCCATTCTCTCAAGAATATGGTTAGCTAAGTTTCTGCCCAGAAACCCATTTTCTGAGGAAAGTCACTTTTCTGAGGGTTGTTCTTGAGTTACTGAGAAACTTATTTTCTTAGCATTTCTAACATTTTCTTGTGTTATACACTTTCTCAAGAAAATGTCAAGAAAGTGCATTATGTTCTTCCACACTCTACAACCGCACATATTTATAACCTTCATCAAAGAGGTTATATTGATCGGATGATCATCAAAATTTATATACTTTAAATCGGTAATTGCTTAACACTTTGGTCGGACATATTCTCGAAATGTTGTCTTAAACATGTACACCGATGGGGACTTACTCGAAAATCGATTTTTGTCGGTTCGATTTCGATTTGAGAAACTAGAAACCGTTAGTTATCAGTTCGATTTCAGTTTAGCATGAATAAATAAATAAATAATTTGAGGGATCATGGGAATCATGGGCCTTTACCATCCCAATCATGCATAAAAAGATCTTCAAATCATGGGTCTTCGCTCATTCTTTTCAATTTTTTTGAATTTGTATGATTTTTGACACTTGCTTTAAACATCCTATATATTGTTCTTTTTTTATGATTATGGATTTGAGATGCATTTGGATTATATAATACACTTATTTTCTTGTTTAAAAATATCATTTTAAACTTTAAATAGGTTATATCTTTTTATATTTTTTAATATTTATGTTTTATAATCGCTGGAATTTTTTTGAATTTTTTCCAAATCTTTCCCAAATTTATCCAAATTAAACCACCTTAGCCCTTGCCAAATAGTTGTTGAATCCAAACTTGGTTAGTGTGCATAGTAGAGACAAATGGGCCATCCATAGGACTACAATATGTAACACAAGGCTGACAAAATTGGGGTACATCATATTCAACTGATCCTAGAGTTTTTAATTGGAGTCAGTCCACCAAATCCAATCAAAACAAAGTCAAAATAAGAAAATCCACCAACATTTGATTGACCATCGGATGAGTGTATTAAAACCGAAAATAATATTATGAACAAAAATTATAAGTTGTCAAAATTGAAATATTCAAATCGATTCAACCAAACTTCTCTTCATCATGTGCAAGGTAGAGATCATCTTATATACAACCATAACTGAACTTCATGTAAGGTCCTTATTTTTATTGTAAATTGCACTAAAATATATAGGTGCCAAAGGAATTAGATCCGTCGACTACCCTTGGTGCATGGGTGGGGTACTTGATACCAATCCTATACAAATTGTAGCTCAGCTCAAAAACTGAGCTTTCCTGAGCAAATTCCTCCGAAAATTATCCGTCACTTTCAGCAGAAAATGCTCGGAAAACACGCAACCCAAAGAAACTCAAGAACAGAAGAAAAGCTCAGGAAATGCTCAAGAAAGTCATTTTCTACAGAAAATGCTCAAGGAAAGTCATTTTCTTGGCTCCCGAATGAGCCCAAAAGATTCGTCTTTTTCATCCAAAGCTTCACATGCACTCATGCTTACACCATTGACGGCTTTAAATTAGGTTATGGAGATCGTTTTTCCTCTTAATCTTCGACACAATAGATCTTGAGATCATGGTATATCATCAAATGATTACATTTTGATTCCACATTCCAGACATTTGGGAAAGTGATCTGAGAACCACATTTGATGTACACCCATGATCATGTTATTTTTTGGGATGTATGTCGAGTGGAATCAAAATCTAACCATTTGATGGCAGGCCCATGATCTCAAGATCTATTGTCTCTAAGATTGGGACAAAAAACAATCTCCATCACTTGCGTTGTAAATAGAGGTGCTACGTAAGAGCGGCTAGGCTTGGTTCCTCCAAAAATGCAAAAGGGTTCAACTATGAAGTCCAAAAGATCTCTAGCTGCTTATGCTTATTCACTGGCATTTAATCATGCAGGTCAGATCTCTAACATATAGCTTATCTATGACAACTTGGATTTTCTAATCGCGAAATCCGGATCGTCGGATCAACACTAAGGACGATCCCCGAACGGAACACTTGGCACATCCATACACAAAGCGGAAACAAAGCGGGAACTTTAGCTAAGCAAATAGAGTCAACATAGGCAAAAAAGAAATCTCCAATTATATATCTCAAAAAAATAAAATAACGGTTATAATCCCATGCAAAAACTCATGGGCAGAAGAACCAAAAAGAACCACCGGTGATGGCCGACCATTATCAAAACATTATTCACAAAAGAATAATACAAGTAATCCAAAAGTTTATATTCTTTACATCACCCAATACATTCTAACCCATCATTCTCAAAGCCGAACCTACCCGTGCTTTGCACAAATGAAGAGATTCTCAGGATGAGGCTCTGTGACCTCCTTTCAGGAGAGAAATTTGGATCCTCTTCCCTTACAGGATCCTTAACGTCAATCTCAACTCCTGTACCTGTGACGTATAGTCGAGGGATGAACTAACAACATAAGTTCGGTAGGAAAATACTAATAGCATGCAGATTCTTAATGTCACACATATATCTTATAACAAAAATGAAGCACAATTCTTTTTCAGACACAAGTTCATAATTTAAAGGTAATTGACTTGAAGCAAAAATGATATCAAATATAATTTTATTTTCAAAGTTTATGCACATGATTTCCAAAACTTATTCTCATAACAAAAGAAAACATAAGTTGACTACTTAAATAGTCCATCGAGCAAATATAGCATCGAGCTCCCGATAGAATACCCACCATCTTCGTTCAATTGAATCATTTACCGCAGAATGATAACCAAAAAATGGATATCCCGCCGTACCGAACACGGATATCCCGCCGTGTCGGTCACGGTTATACCGCCGCGTCGGCCGGGTATTCACATACAAACCTTAAAAACAAAGTGCATACATATAGCTTATCATTGTGTAATGTGGTAATTATATCTAATTCAGAAATTGGAAAGCACATTCTTTCTCGCACATTTATCGTAATGAATCTTGAAAGATTCTCACATCACAGATACGATTTTCAAAGCACACACACCTGGTCACACATTCACATTTTCAGAATCTCATGCAAGACTCACACTTATTTGATAACAAAACATATCACATCATAACACACATATTGACTGTATTAAATACACATGGTATAGAATTTTCCCTACCTCAATTATGAAGTCACAAGCAAAGTCCCCAATCCTTCAGCTTTTCTCACACATCTTCTAGCTCAAACCTAAGACATAACATATCATAATTCATACGTCAACAATGACGTAAAACGGAAAGACATAAGAACTCCCCAAAGTCCCTCAAACAAAACACAATAAAATCCTGAATCTGTCCAACTCGATCGATCGAATCCCATTTCGATCGATCTATTTTCAAATTCGATCGATCAAAATTAATTTCGATTGATCGACTCTTTCAGAGAACCAAATTCCTGGCACCACAAACTCGTTCGATCGATCTATAACTCGAACGATCAATTTCACAAATCGATCGATCAAATTATTTTTCGATTGGTCGATTTCTCCAGAAATCACTTAACACACTCTCTGTTTTCCACTTTCGATCGACCGAGTGCTCAACTCGATCAACTGATGCCCAATTCAATCGATCAAATCTCATTTCGATCGATCGGTTTTCAAGGCAAATCGCAATCTCACTAAATTAACGAAATCATTCATAGCTTACCTTATCGTGATCGATCGCAACACTCGAAGTAATTTGCCGATGAGGGTTTTGAAACAATTTCCCCGATCTCTTCGGCAACTAGATCGTAATCGAAATGAAGCCTGCAATCACGCTTCGTTCCTCTATACACACTAATTCCTCCCAATTAAATGAGACGGTTATAACCGAAGTCACCTCGTCTTCCTTTCTCTCTTTCTATAACTCCAAAGACATAAATGCAAGAGTAAATGTAGAAAAAAAGGAGTTAATACGTGGGTTTTAAAACCCCCCTTTAGCTAAGGTTATGGTTCTTTATTAAGCACACACATACAACTAAGGTTTTATCTAACTGTGTTCCCTTCTAACCCACATACACTTAACTTAGGTGTTTGTCCAATCACTCTTAACACACATCACAACTCATATAATCTCATAAATTTTTAAAAAGGTTATCGGTTTTCATGTCGGGCAAGCTTACCGAGATTGGTCTCTTTTGGGTTCGAATTTTTCGGGACATTACTGTCACGACCCAAAATCCTTACCCGATATCGAGGGCCTAGAATTCTGTGTTATGACATCGCACGCTGGTTAAGGCGATAAGCGGACATACACATAATCTATAAATTGACTTAGCATATGGATTGAGGCATTTAAGATAGCATTAAAAATAATTGACTCATAAATTAATAGCGGGAATCATAAAAGACAATAAAGAAGTAAATCCTAACCATGCATCTAAGATAGAAAACAAAAAAAGTTTTACGTAAGGTAAAACGGTCTCAAACGTAAACTCACACAAAGTATCAAGGCTAAAACAAATCTCTCAAGAAATAAGGAAAAACTAGAGTAAAAGGGTTCTCAATGCTGATAAAAATCTGTCGGGTCTACGATCTCATCAAGGTGGTAGCCGACATCCTCGTTTATATGAGCCGTCTCCGGATCAGCAGCTTCCGTATCATCAAGGACGGGATAAGCAGAATCTTCACCAAATCTAGATTTTGGGAGGGGGTGAGTTTACTCGATCACAGAACTCTGGTTGCACAATAGATCCACCATAACTTACTCAGGTGGCCGTGTGCGCAATCGCTTGAATTGCAGTGTATTTTTTTTAAATATAACCAACATCTTAAATAAATGAAATATACTTATTCATAATTCATAGACTATCATAATCAAGACTGAAAAACATACTAATATAACCTGAAGAGTGCATGATGCTTCTATTTTCTTATCTCTTTTCCTATTTGTCTCATCAACTTAGCATACGTGACATATCGTAAGTCTTATTAATTACTCTATACCCCTACACAACGCACTTCGCATCTTATCTTATTTAAACGATCGGTGCCAGGATCGCTGCTCGAGCCTATCACGCGAGGTTTACGTATAGATAACCGCCTAACCTCCATATCATAACATAAACCACCATCCAGCCAGATGAGGTTGCCGGTATAGTAACTACGATGTCCCCTTAGTTCGAGATAAGGCTATAATGTCCTTAAGACCCGTCTTGGCTGCAGACATTAGGCCCTTATGGTGGCTCGTAAGGTATGACACATGTAGAAACTTAATTAATATTTAGTTGGCCTTCAGAGCGTATCTTAACATATCATATCATTTTTCGGTTACAGGCTTAGGTCCCCTCCCCAATTTCATATTTGCGTGGGCTTAAGTCCCCACTTTCGTAACATACATGTGTCTTAACATATTTTTTTCTCATTTTTTCTTAAAACTTAGTTAGAATGGGCCACGGTGCGATAGGCTTCACTAAAACTACGCTTTCCAAGGGACGGGTTCCGTAGTAACCTGGATGTACTTCGCATGGTATCCCATACTACCATAGAGGGGTTGCATCCGTACATGGATGGTTACATTCTAAGTTTCACGTGACCGTGAAAGAAACCCCACCGTGGCGAAGGCTTATGTCATGTGTCATATCTTATTCTTAACTTATATGCGTATGCCCTATCGTGATTTTCTATATGATGAATGTCATATGATAATGGTGAACATATATAAGAATGAACTGTAACATAAACCTTAAATATTTCATATTTTTGAAGAAAATTAATAAAGAGCATAACATACGAAATATTAAAGTAAAACAGAAAATAAGAAATATTTAACTACATTTATTTTGCAATAGAGTTGAAACTATACTTCATTAGGGTTAATTGTATCCATAAAATTTGGTGATTGAATGGTATAGCGATCCGACATATTTTAAAATTCTAAAGGAGCACATGTGTCCATTCAAGGATTGTATGAGGCTTAAAAGAGGTAACAGAATGGTAAGTATTGAAAAATGTTAATATTTGACCCCTTAAACTTATAGATTATTATTCGATGCAAGTTATTTAATATATTTTATGTAATTTTAACGATTTATAAGTCTGAAGATAAGTTGAGCATAAGGTAGCCCAAGAGTTAAAAAAATAATGTCAAACCCGTGCAACCTTGGATCATCTAAAATGTATCCCGACTTTCAGCTTAAATTTAACATTAAAAACATTAGATTCGTAAAATTGGTATTTCAGATAAAGTTGTAGATATCGTTGTCTTCTTTCTAATGCCATAAGAATCACTTTAATCCGAGTTCAGAATAAAAAGTTATGGCCAAAATACCTAGGCTGTGTCTATTGAAGAGTTTGGCCGAATTTCACGAAAGTCTGGAAAAAATGATCCCATCGATTTTGGGCCTAATTTCTATGTTTTTAAGACCCAAAATTTATCAAAATTTAAGGAAAAATTAGAGTTTTCTTTTTAAGAAATAACTGCATAATTTAAGATGGATTTAGAGGCACCCACCTGTTGAAGCGTGATTCGAATCCTACGATGATTTGGGTTGACGGAGATCAGATTCGAGAGACAATATGCCCGAGTCTTTACACGAAAATTCCTTTCTTATGATAGATCGGTCGCGGTGATGAGAAATTTTAATAGTGTAAGATTCTCTGATAAGATCAAAAATCGATGAAGATCCAACGAGGAATTGTGAAAGATGGCACTGTCGGAGCTTTTGCAGAGCACTGTCGGAGCTTTTGCAGAGAAGAGGGAATAGAGAGAGACAACTTGAGAGAAGAAGTAAATATATATTTAATTTCCTTTCTAGGTTAACTCTAATTAAGACTTTCCGTATAAGATTTAATAAAAATAGTAGTTTTTACACGCAAGTAGAATTCATACGTGACTTGAAAAGCTTAAGAAGAGGTTTTGTTTCAATGCTTTGTGTAAGCACCAAGGTAAATGGTAATTTTCTCCCGAAATTATAGTTGTGCCCTTTAACCTACTTCATTCTTCAAACGGGTATAACTTTTTGTATTCTTATCGAAAATTGACAAATTATATACGTTAGAATCGTATCGATGAGTACTTCGCAATGAGTCTAACATTGATATATAAAAATCAGACTATTTCTAAAGTAGGTAGATTTCGGTGTAGAGCGTTAGCATCATATACTGTGTGATACATCATCTAATACCGTTAAATAAAGTTAAAAAATCTGGGTTATTACAATTACATTATCATAGATGTTAAAAGATTACACAGTAGTCATTTTGGACATTCCTTCCACGTGAATCCCAAACTTTCCTAGAACGACTTATTCCCCTTAATTCTAGTTTACGAAATTTGCTCTTGAACATTTGACTTCAGGTACTTAGCATGGATGGGTTTCAATTAGGTGCTCATGCTTGAGCACCGAAAGTGGTGCTCACCTCATCTTTTCGGAAGTAAATGATGTGAAAGGAAATCTAGAACCTTCATGTTCTAGATAGTTACATGCCTGGTCTTAAAAAAAAAATTTGAATTTCCTTAAACACACCCCTTGTTGGCACCTACCCTAAAACTCTTGATTTCTTTAAATCATTCATGGGATTATTTTATGCTTGAATTTTTCACACAAAAGATCTTAAGATCATAGTGCACTTATCAGATATCTATTTTTCGATCCTACATGACACATATCCCAAAAAGTGGCCCTAAATTCATGTCTTACATCACACTCAAATATGACTTTAGAGCTACTTTTTAAGATCTGTGCGATATGAATCTAATATTGGTTGTCTGATAGGTGCACTATAATCTGAAGATCGCATAGTTTATTGGTGTTGACAATGATCTCCATCTTCTGATTTAAAGCAATCAATGATTTTTAGCATCGATTCTTAACAAAATACTGTGAATGTATTTAAAGCACTTTCGTTTTGAGGGAATTTTATTTAGAATTAGCATGGACTAGGCTAACAGAGTCAGTCATCCTCTTGAAATCCGCACCATCTCTAGGTCCACGCCATGCACGGCTCAAATGCCATGTGCCACGGACGCGCCATGCGCCATGCGCCATAGTCAAAGTCTTTATTAAATATGTCACATGCGTACGTTTTTATCGCGATAAACTTGTGCACAAGATTTGTACCGTAGCTCATGCTTAGAAAGAAAGATTTTCTTACTTTTGAGATTTGTGTCACTTGAAACACCATCTAAATCATCTAATTTAAAGACCTTAGTGTGAAGATATTTTAACATGAAACATGATCTCTATCATTTAATCTGTGAGGGTAAACAATTGAACCAGATGATCACTTTTTTTACTATATTAAATCAGATGGCTTTTTTACTATATTGAATCAAATAATAGAGATTGTATTTCATGCAAATATTTAGCATCAAATACCTTTACATCATGGTCTTCTAATCAAATAGCTTAGATGGTATGTTCACATGACATAGCTCACAAAATAGCAAAGGGTGTGTATGGCATAGCTCTTTGCTATCCCCTGTCACAGCAAAGTTTATCTGCTTTAGTTGGTTCACATTCTCTTTTCTAATTTCCTGCAAAGGAAGATTTACCTGCTCTAGCAGCAATCTCTTTATCCTCTACTAACTTTCTACCAGAGTAAATAAAATCAGCTTTGAAAAAGAGTGGATAGAGAGGAGGATAGAACTGATAAATAGATAAATATTATATAAAATCTTGTTAGTTATCAAGGAGAAGGGATACTTGCTAAAGCAAGTAGAAGGATGTTAGCAAAGATAATAGGAAACTACTAAAGCAGGTAAACTTTGCTATGATAGGATACGCAGCCAAAGTCTATCTAATCATCATTACCACAGTACAAATCTCCCGTGCAAGTTTGCCTCCTTTTTCAATCATTCTTTAATAAATGGGTAGCGGTATTGGCAACTACACATTCTTTAGGTGCAATTGATGATTCCACCATTAATATCATAGGTTGCCTTCAATAAGATGATAGGGATCATTTTTCTTCTCAATATTTCACATAATAGATCTTGAGATCATGACCCACCTATCAGACGATTAGATATTATTTCATGTAGAACACATCCCGAAAAATGACTGAAGACTCCTTCTCATGGTACATTATGATTACAGATAACTGTCACATAAAATCAACATCTAACCGTTTGATAGGTGGGCCATGATCTCAAGTTCTATAATATGAAAGATTAAGACTAAAAACAATCTCTGTCAACTGATTCAAGACAATCAACAGTACTAAAGGCAGAATCATCAGTTGCGCCTATAGAATCTTCTGTTGCATACCGCTACCCTTATTAAAATATGTTCATAAAATATATTGTTTCCATCAAATTGTAAACATGGAAGCAAGTTTCTCTTAGCAAATAAGTTCGAAATTAGAGTAAACATTTTGATAATTTATCTTTTAAGAGTTAGTATTAGGTAGGTCACCCTATTATCACTTTTTAAGATGTGTATCACATAAAATTATGAATTATGTTGTCTAATGGGTGTGCCCTCTCGTGGATTGAGACAAAAAATGATTTCCTTCTATCTTATTTAAAATAATAAAAAATTATCTAAAATTAATAGATATCACGTAAATCCAAATATCATTAATTCTATATGATGTTTGATTACTATACCTCAAAAAAAAATTTATTAACTCATTATCTTCCAGGCTTCAAGGGAGGTGTGTGACACATTGGCTAAAGCAATATTCTTTGCCACGTAAAGCCGTACGGGAGTCCCAGGCTGAACTAGTTAGCTTTTGGACACAAAAACTAAATGAAGACTAATGAGATCTAGTCTTTAGACTTAATTATGAGAAATTTACCTGATCGATCCTGTCAAATACACTTTTAACGTCAGAGGCCTTATATTTTCACCTTTACCCAAATCGACCAGCTCAAAGCCGAGTCGACCTTAAGGAGAATAAAAAGTCCATATTACTCTCTTCTCTAACTTTCTTTAACCCACGAATATATTCCCCTCTTCCTCATTTTAATCTGCTAGAGTTACTAAAAAGTTAAAGGTGGTGAAGGTGATGACGTCTTTAGCCTCAGATATGCTACCTGGAAGAAGAAAACAGAGGTTTGGGAGAAGAAGCTCCTGCATTTTCCCATTGGGAGTTGAAGATCCTGTAGTTTGTCATTCCGACGCGGGGTGTATTCTGATCCAGTGTAAACCATATCGAAAGTTATTTTGGAAATTAAATTTTACTGGATAAATAAATGCAAAGAGTCGATATCGACTGCATAAAATTGTTATCAACTGTTAACACAATCGATATCGATTGTAAAGATAATCGATATCTGTTGTTAAAAAAATCGATAACGATTGAGTATCCAATCGATATCGACTTCATAAACAATCGTTATTGATTGTAAAGAGAATCGATATCGATTGTATCAACAGTCGATAACGATTGTTTTGAAGTCAATATCGATTGGATACTCAATCATTATCGATTGTGTATCAGTTGTTTTGCTACTAATTTGTCATTCCTTTTTGTCATCCGTCTTATGACCCCTTCCTTCTCCTTCTTAAACAAGCGATGTTTGGTGTGAAAATTCCTATTCTCTGTTACTTTGATGGCCATATTGTAAACGATGATAGTCTGTATCAAGGTGGCCGCCGGAGGGTTATTATAATTTCGACGGCTATATCTTTTGAACGGTTCAGAAGGCAAATTTTTGCTGTCAGTTTTATGAGGGCAGATGAAATAATTTTCATAAAGTTCTCTATGAAGATAGTGAATACTCATGTGCTTGCCGACATTTTGGATTCGGATGATTTGGCCACCCTATTTTTATTTTATAAATCCAGGTCGGACATTATAAAGGTATTCATCATTAAAGAACCATCCTCCTTCTTATTCGAAGCTAAACAAGTACCTCTAGGTGGGACTGATTTTGTGAGTAACCATTTCTTCCAGCCATATAAGTTTGAGGAGGAAAGACCTACATATGATACCGTTGAGTTAGGCGATGACGGCGATTTTACGGCAAAATATAGACCATGAAGGCAACTATTGATTTAAACTACGCCCCAGTTGAATCATATGATGACCCACGACAAAATATGCATGGGGCATATTGTAGTCAAGAGTTAGACTACACGTCTCTAAGAGTAGGGGATGAAGACGATTTTCGTCATATCTTTCCCGGTGGATTCACAACTTGGCTGACTCACGAATTATGTTCTACTATGTCATCAATGAGGATTAACGAAGGAGCTCAACCCTATTTCTATACACATGAGCACCCTTTCGGTGAAGTGCCTAGTCAACCATGTCAGAACCCGTTCCGTGAAGGGCCTAGTCAACTAGGTCATGACCTGTTCCTTGAAGGGCCTAGTCAACCACATCCAAACCCTTTCGGTGAAGAAGGATCTAGTCAACCACCTCAAAACACTGCTAGTGAAGAGAACGTCGAAGATTATGATGACGAATCGGATGGGTTTATAAAAGAGGATCCAAAAATTTTTGTGAGAGGTATTGATAATCCCTTAGTAGATGGAGCTGACGAAGTGTCAATGACATTGGACGAGTCTTCCAATCAAGAGGTGGAAATCGAATACCGAAATTGGACATTTGAAGTTAGAGAGATCTTCAGAAACAAACAAACATTTCAAAGAGCATTGAAAGAGCACGCGGTGGAGAAAAACTTCCAAATTCGGCCTTTGAAAACTGCTAGTTATCGTGTGACAGTCGCATGCTACGAACCCGGTTGTTCATGGTGAATGCATGCATGTAAATTAACTAGGCTCGACACTTTCAAAATCAAGATATTCAATAGTACTCACACATGCGGGACTGCTAAGATCAGACTGCATGGTCACCGTAATGCAACAATCTCCTTCGTAGCCAACTATGTACAAGAGAAACTTATGGAAGGATTCGACTACACCCCGACATCGATAATGTTTGATATTGTAAAAGCTTATAATGTATAAATCTCATATGCTAAGACTTGGAGGGGGAAAGAACTTGCCCTTAGTGATATTAGAGGCAGTTGGAAAAGACAACTTGTGAATCTACTGGCTTACGTGAAGAAGATGAAGAGGGTAGATCATAATGTACAACCATCCTTTCAACAAATGCTTGACGGTAAGTTTTAAAGACTTTTTTGGAGTTTCGGCTCGTGCATCAGAAGCTACCGCAATACACTTCGTCACACACTGCTTATAGATGGCACATACCTACGGGGACGTTTCGAAGGGATCCTACTTATCGCCTTGGCGCAAGACGGTAATGGCCATATATTATCGTTAGCATTTGCCATCGTCGAGTTAGAAGAAGAGGATACGTGGATGTGGTTTCTTGAACGGCTAGGTGCGTTTGTGATCGGTGAGTTTACCGAAGATTTCATTTTTATCACGGATAGGTCGAAAGGTTTAATTAAGGCAACTACTGTATGTGGCATATAACAAAAAATTTATAGCATAAGTATCCCAGGAATAATGTGAAGGGTCTATGGTAGAAAGTTGCGCGTGCATATACAATAGAGAGATTTGATTATTTTATGAACGAAATGAAGAAAGTCCTGCTGATCCTCAGGCCGTAGAGTATATTTCAAAAATAGACCCAAAGCATTGGGCACGCGCATATATGGAAGGAAGGTAGTACGATTCTCTGACTACGAATAATGTCGAAAGCTTAAACAGCGTACTAAAGATAGCTCGAGAGAGATAAATTATCGACTTAATTAGAACTACTAGAGAGAAAGTCGTCGATCATTTTCAAAAGCGTCGACAGATATCTGAGAAATGAACCACTCTCCTTTGCCGGAAAGCAGATGAGCATATGAAGAAGGTGTTGCAATGGGCCGGTAGAAAGAGAGCTCAACCATACGAGCGCGATCAATTCCAAATCAACTCTGGAAATTTCATTCATCACGTCGACTTGGAACACAAAACGTGTACTTGCTGCCGTTGGCACATTCATGACTTGCCTTGCTCCCATGTCGTGGCGGTCATCAATCGGAGAAGTTACGATTACCATAACTTCTGTGAGAAGTAGTTTTTCACTGCTTGCTTTAGACAAACATACGACGAACAATGGCTTCCCACCCTCAATAAAAGCCAATGAGAATTCTAAGTTGAGCAGCTACCTGAAAATATGAAAGTGAGACCACCTATAATTGTCGAAAGCAAGTCGGCCGTCCGAGAAAGAGAAGGATATGGTCTAAGGGTGAGGTTAGAGCCTTATAGTATGGCAAGTGTAGTGAGTATGGACACAATCGCAGGAGTTGCACGGCAGTGGGACCGATGGGTTGATACAATACAAGAAGTTGGCTATATATTCAACGACAATACCCCACAATCCACTAGCTATAAATTTGAATGTAATATATACAATGACTTTCCATTGAAAATATAAAGTACATTTTAATAGAATTTTTAAACATTTTTCCAACGTTTTGTCATAACAGACAGTCGATATCGACTGTAAATATGGTCAATATCGACTGTGAATACAATTGATGTCAATTTTATAAGAAGTCGACATCGAATACCTTTACAATTGATAACGATTGGTTATGAAATCGCTCATGATTGCTTATACAATCGAGAACGCTTGCTTATGCAATCGATATCGATTTCTTATACAATCGACATCGACTACTTATACAATTGATATTGACTACTTATACAATCGATATCGATTATATAAGCACTCATTACTTAACTCTCTATATATAGTCGATGACTGTCAATACGGTCTGCGACACGCCCAAAACCAGCCTCTTATTTTCAAATGTTCACCCTATATATTTTTACATAGTTGAGATTAAAAATTTCCAAAATTTTGCAAAAATTAAAATTTTTATTTACAAATTTCCATTTACAAATATCCTTGAATGTTCTGCTTACAACTACATATAATTTTAACTTTTAAAAAAAAACTAGGGTGGTGCATCAGTTATAGGTTCTACATTGGTGTCTTTCTCGGCTTCTCCATCGACAGTAAATTTAGCGAGGGCTTGGCCAATTTCTGCCCTGATCTGACTCATATTGCCTTAGTTGAAGTCAAATTTCTTCCCCGTCATGAAGTATTCTATATACTTTAAAACAAATACCCCACAGTCCCACCCATTGCTCTGTCGAGGTAAGGATTTGACCCTGCAACTAAAACTTGACCACGGATAGGTCTCAGCATTCAATGCAGTAGAGTGTCTGTATATATGTAAAAGCACGGAAAGGTATTTGGTCTATTTTGAAAAGTGAAATATCAAATAAGAGAAGTAGCTAAGATAAGAAGCTAAGATAAACAAACAGAGAAAATATTTACAACTACTTTCAAAATTTTCTCAGATTTCGACTATTAAAATGGTCGATATCGACTTCCTCAACAGTCATTATCGACTGCCTAAATAGTCGTTATCGATTGCCAAAGAAATCGTTAACGATTGTATAACCAGTCGTTAACAACTGTTTTAACAGTCGATGTCGACTGCTTATACAATCGTAATCATAGTCAGATTAAATAAGCATAAATTGGAAATTTATAATTTGTAAGTGTAGGCAATTCTTACTAGGACGTTCATTTGGACAGGATACTTCTCCATAGAGGGCCTATCCAAAATTGGGTCAACGATCATTACTGATCGTTCTAAAACTTTAACGATCGCAAGTGCCCAATGTAAAGGATCGTGACTATAGACTGGGACAAATATCTGAAATGAATAATATATTAGCGGATACAACGATAAAAATTATAAACAAAGTTTGCAGAGATCATAATGTACCGTATTACATTGGTGAGCCCACTGATTCCTCAACCTATTGAAGAAGTTTTGGAGCACCTTCTTGCTTGGGTTGGCTTCTTCCTTAAGGGCAACCCACCGTTCGATTTGCGTGGCCAACGGTTGGCCGTTGAATTTTTTAGTTTCAACAAAGAATCTGAAATCATTATAATCCATGGAGATATAAGACGAACCGGTGAGACTCACCAAGAAGAATTTATTCTTAACCTCAGGATGAGCAGTGTCATCCATGACTTCTAAAAGTCTTAGGTGGGCTCCAATTATCAGAAAGATAAAAAATTTCAGTAATCGACTATTTAGAGAATCGTTATCGATTTTATACAGAGTTGGTATCGACTATTAAGACGATCGTTAATGATTGCCTAGGTAATCAGTATCGACTATTAAGACGATCGATAATGATTGTTTATACAGTTGTTATCGACGTTACCGACTATTAAGGCAATCGTTGTCGATTGTTTAAACAATCATGATCGACTATCTAGGCAATCGTTCTATTTTTTTAATCAGTCGTTACTGTGAGAAAACATTAAAAGAAAATAACATCTTTGAAAAGAATTAAGAATTGAATATGAGAGATTTGGTTACTTACAAGATTGTCTGAGTGTCCCTGGCCTTCCAAATATTTGAAAGTATGCATCCGGAGTGTATAATCGCCCACGGAGCTTACGTAGGTGCTACATAAAACATAACGGCCAAAGTTTTAATTCAAAAATGAAATTAACTACTAACTAACAACTAACTATCATCGAAAAAATGGACAAATTACGAACATATGTAACTTACTCAACATCCTTTTCAGGAGCTGTGCAGATGGCATTCATGAACCTCTGCTCATCTGTCAGCTCAATCGTAGAAGAGGGCATCGTCTCGGTTGCAGGTTTTTTTATCGGCTACTTTTTTCCAGTCCTAGGCTTCGCGACAATATGTTTTACTTTTATCATAGGCCTCAACCGAGCGTCGAATGGTTGCTCGGATTGCTCATCACCAGTCAGACCACCCTTATCATCATGATCATGGGATTGGTTATCAGCTGCTGCCAACTCTTGTGCGGGAGGAGCTAGTATCATATCTACAGATCCCTGGTCCGCTGGACCAGCAGGTTCTGGTCCCCTAACAGCAATGTGAAGCACATCCGATACCCCCTTCGAAACAGCACCATCCTGAACATCAAAAGAAATAAAATTGATATATAACCAGATATGAGATAATAGATATGACCTGCAAAAACAATTGATATCGACTCTAAAATCAATCGATATCGACTCTACAATCAATCAATATTGACTCTACAAACGATCGATATCGATTGTAAATCATATCGTCATCGATTGTAAGTACAATCGGTATCGATTGTTTGTAGAGTCGATATCGATTGTTACCACAATCGTTAACGATTGCATAGAAAATTGTTATCGATTCAATAAACAATCGAAAAAAATTAAAACGACTCATACCTTGGGTGTCACCTCCAAGATCGTTTGAAGGAGTTCTATAATTTTTCCTTGCTCCTTCCTGATCACCTTGTTAAAGTGATCTGTCGTTTGCAGTTGAACATCCCTTAAAGTGAGCCGGTCATCAAAGGAGTTACATTGTGTCAGGAGGAGTTTATTCTCTTCCAGCAACTGCTTATTCCCTTCCACCAATTGGTTCACTAACTCTTCCAAATGACTGACTTTTTGGTTGAGTTTCAAGTTTTCCAACTCTATACCGTCAATCCTCCTCAACAACTCGAAGGAAACGACTTCGAGAGGAGCGTAAATCTATTACGACAAAGGATAGATTGTAAAATCACATAGAAATATTAAAGACAAAATTAAACAATCACTGTAATATATCGACTGCTTAACGAGTCGATACCGATTTCATTTACAGTGGATAGCGATTGTGTATGAAATCGATACCGATTGGGTAATAAGTCGATATCGATTGTGTAGGCAGTCGATGCCGAATGCGTAAATAGTTGATAACGACTTCATAGGCAGTCGATACCGAATGTGTAGACAGTAGATAACGACTGCGTTGGTAGTTAGTACCGACTGTATAGGTAGTCGATGACGTCGTCAATTTGCTCTTTAAAATTATTATAAATTTACCTTTACAAATTTGAAGTATTTAAAAAGACATCATACCTTGTTGTCCAACATCTTCCCAAGAGTGTAGCCTTTTGTCCTCATTTGCGGCTTCGCTGCCCACTTCAACAATCGGGGGAAAGGATGGACATTCTTTGAGGTGAGATGTCAGGCAGCATCTCATAGGCCCACCATTGAAGCATACACATACAATAAATATTATACGGCTTAAGGGTTTAATTCTTTTCGACATTCTTTCTATTTGCCACACCCTTCTATATACTCTATCAGGTCATCGAACACGTAGAGACCCCACAGAGTTTGTTTGAAGTTCTCCACGGCATCGACGAGTGCAACGTGGTCTTCCGACACTTGATGGTGGGACCCGAGAAAAAGAAATGTACACAGAACAAATAGAAGAGCCAACTTAACGAAATCGTCATCACTTTCCGCTAATCTGAATCCATTTTCTATATGAGACCGAATAATTTTCCCGGTCGGTAGTTCATGAAAATATTTGTATCGAATGATTTCCTTTTCAGGTGGTTTAACGGAAGGGGTATACTGTTGTGGTTCAACCACCACAAGGCCCAGTATTAAGGCAATGTCCATCTTTCGAAGATAGACATCTCTCTTCCCGATTCGAAAGTGGTTCTTCTCAACCCAAAAACTCAATATGACATCGACGACATCTCCAATAAAACTAACACCCTTTGGCATTTGGAATATTCTCTCGAAAACTAATGCTTTTAGCAACACCTTCTGCTGTGAGCTAGCGTCCTCGTAGACCTTCGAAATGCTAGTAGGCGAACATTTGCCAACAGCCCGCTGTACAACCATATTGACGGCTTCTGTATATGAACTGTAATAAAATTGAAAGGCATGACTCAGATACTAAAAGAGATTGTTTATAATCAGGCTAGATAAAAAAATCACCGATTTCCTGCACAATCGTCATCGATTATCTACACAGTCGTCATCAATTGTCTATACAATCGATATCGATTGTATAGACAATCGATGATGATTGTGTAAGAAATCGTATAAAAAAGAAAGTTTATTCAAAACTTAGAGCGTAGAAAGGAAAATAAAAAATTCTACATAAATGGAAGGTAATTTAATGTCTAACTTATGGATTTGGTAGCTTGAAGATTCAAAAATGAAGTGCCAGCGACTACGAATCGGCACCGCCTCTCCACCGACTTCGAACAAAAAAGCAAAAAGTGAAAAAGGTAAACAATAACGATTTGTATAAAGGACGGCTATTTATTACCTTGGGGGTGATTTCGGTATTTTCTAAAGGCGGGCGACGGCACGCAGCGGGTCGGTTTGGGTAAAGGTGAAAACTATAGGGCCTCTGACATAAAAGGTACATCTAACAGGGTCGGTCCGATAAATTTCCCCTTAATTATTGAGAGGATGGATGGGTTTAGAGAGAAGAACGTTAGAGGAATAATTGAGAAAACCAATATTTTAAGTTTTAAAGAATCTCAAGATACTTTTCAATAAAACTCAAATTATACCCATTAAAGTAGGACAGCTGTTACTACACCCCTTTATTTTACAGCCACCTCACTTAAGCAAAGCAAACATTGGTTGACCGCTTTGAATCAAATAATGGAGATGTTGTTTGGTCCCAATCTTCTAAGCAATGGATATTGAGATCATGGCCTACCACCATGTTTGATGGTATGTCGTGATCAAGTTTACTTTTTGGGATGTGGCTCTCATGTAATTAATATCTGATTGTTTGATGATAGGCTCATAATCTCGAAATTTATTGTGAGAAAGATTGAAGGAAAAAGTAATATCTATCGTCCGATTCAAAACAGTCAACGTTTTTTACTTTGCTTAGATGAGGTCACATGTAACATAAGGTGGTGTGATAGTAACATCAGCCTTAAATCAGGACAAAAACCCCTTTTAAATATAAGGGAGTATTGACATTCACAGTGCTCCATCTACTTAGGTTGACGTAAAATTGCTTTCTAGCATTTTCCATCATCAAAATTGTTGGCTGCCTTGAATCGGACGATGGAGATCTTCTTTCATCCCAACCTTTCTCTAATTTTATTTTTTTTGGGGGAAAAATTATTGATTTCATTCAAAATTTTCAACTAGTATAATATTCCTTCAAGATTCAGGAATTTCTTCAACCCAAGCAATGTCAACATTGCAATTAAGGCTAATTTGGATAGATGATCTGCGACTTTGTTTCCTCCTCTTTTAATAGCAGAACAGGCAAATTCTCTGAGTTTCATAAGATCTTTGATATCCTCCACAACTGAGGCAATTGGTGAAAGATCAATTAAAAATTTAGAGATTGCCTGAACAAGATTACTCGAATCACTTTGAAAGGTAGTAGATCTGAACCAAAGTTCACAACAAATAGAATCTCATCTTTAAGCGCAAGTGTTTCCCCAAGGATGGTTGAGTAAACATTATTTACTTTTCTCGCAAGAGCACCCATAACTTCTCCCCTAGAATTTTGAACGATCGCTCCTATACCCGCTTTTTGCTAATTTGAAACGCACATTCCATCTACATTAATAGTGTAATCAACCCTCATATTAGGCATCCATTTCTCTTCCAATGCGACCATGACAACCGATCCAATTGTATTAGAGACGTTTGCAGTTTGATATTCCTGTAGGTAAGACGTCGCCCATGTTATTAGGCTCAACGGATCCATACTTTTCTCACCATGTATTTTATTGTTTTTGTTGCTCCACAGACACTACGAAATTATTGAAAAAAGCTCCATTATATCATCATCTCCATGTCTTAAAACTTCTCCAGGCCATTCAACAAAGGACGTCACTTTATTTAAAAAAGTTTGAAAACCAAGAGGGCATAGGAACCACACCTGAGAAGCTACCACGTAGTCCCGCAATATATGTAGAGTGGATTCATTCTCTTGACCGCAAAATACACAACTATCCTCTAGATGGGTGATCTTATTCTTCAGATTTTGTCTTGTTGGGATTATTTCCTTATAAGCCCGCCACATAAAGAGTTTAGCCTTATTTGGGATTTTCAAATTCCAGATAGCATACCATATTTTCTCTATAGATGTATCACTTGAAACAGCCATGGGCAATTGATTTTTTGCAATCTAGTAGGCACTTTTAACGGTGAATCTACCATTAGAAGTAAGTGCCCATGCCTTATTATCTGATGGAAAACTTTTTGGAATATTTTTTTAGTTTGTTGTTTATTATTAAAATATGTGAGGGGAAATAAGATCAAATAAAAGGAGTGAGATAAAGAAGATGGAAAGCAGCAACTCTAAAATATACACAGTCCTACAAGATCTAGGGCCCGTTGTAGCAAGTTTTGAAAGTAAGAGTTTGTCCCACAGGGAGTGATGATCTGAACCACTAGGGCATATAGCAGTCTCAAGATCTAGCTACAGATCTAACAACTCTAAACCTAAGTAGAAAGTAAGGTAAAGAGAGGGTGTTTAAGTGTCACAAAGCTATACTAAAAATAAGAAAAACTGAAATCGACTAAATCTAAAGAAAGGGGTAAAGAAGAATGATGATGTGTGTGATAAAATAAAGATAAAAGATGGAGAAGTAGACAGTTAGGGATAAATCAGTTATGCAACTCAATGTTAGGCATGAATCTGTAGCAATCCTTTAGATGGCTACAAGCACATCTACAAGGTAGAAAAATCTAACTCAACCCATGTCATTTACATTGCTCTTAATGCTATAATCTATCCACTTAAATGGTCACAGACTATCCAAGGGAGTTTGTCAAATCACATTGATTAGATCATAAAACTAACGTAATCCAAAGGAATGGATTGATCTTAAAGCTATAATCTGTCAACTTAAATGGTCACATACTATCCAAGGGATTTCCTCAATTCAATGAATTAAATCAGGCCATGAATACCATTGCAGACACTATGTTTGCAAGATTACAAGCACATGTATCCATAGGAGCAAACAGACTTTAAACATAAGGTGGAAACCACAAGGTATCTCAGGCTGAATGAGGACTTAGATTCAAGTGGTCATTACTACAAAAGGCCTGTAATGACCCAGCTCACAAGTCTGCAATCTCTACAACAACTCAAATCTACACACTGATGATGGTGATGTAAACAGAGTAGAGTTTGGCTCAGCACAATCTCTCACCAGGCTACAAGCTCAAGTGCAGAGAAAGAGAATCCCTCTCAGATCTATGACCAAGACCTGCCTTAAGGCTATAGTCTATCCACTCAAATGGTCACAGACTATACTAGAGGTTGCCTTACCCACAAATGATGAGATAGAACATGAATATCACTGCTGCCACCATGGTTATAGGGCTACAAGCTCAAGCTTCCATGAGAGCATCAAATCTATAAAATCCAATGTGGAAAATGAAGGTCAAAGAATACTATGCTGGATACATAGAAAAAGCAATAGATTTAATGGAAATTAAAAATGGTATTACATTGAATAAAGAGAACTTACAATGTTCTGCTGTTAAGACCAGAAAAGTACCACTTTTCACCCCTTAACTTAGCCTTTGATTAGACCCTTAGCCCTTTAATAAATGTTTGTTAAGCTATTTTTGTAGGTAATAAATAGCAGTGCAATAAGGCCACAAATCCTGCTAAGGAGCTTGTTTTGACCCCAGAAGTCTCTCAGAAGAATGAGAACTGAATCCAGACCTGAGAAGAGCCTCCCGCAGCTTCCCAAAGCTTCAAAGGATTCAGAAAAATATGCTTCGCACAGTCCTCGCGAATTCCCAAGACTTCACAACAACTTCTCACGTTGTTGAGTGAGAGGCTAGCTTCAGAATCCTGCCTCGCGCAGCTGTCGCGCAGTAGCTGCGGGATGCAAATGTCAAGAGAACCTCTCGCGTAGTCCAGAAACTATCAAAGCCTCGTGAGGATCCTCACGAAGTTTCATTAAGAAGTGAACTTCTTGCGTAGTTCTCATGCTGTTCAGGAAGAAAGCAGCCTCGCGAAACCAGAGTTAACCTCGCGAAGATCTATTGTGAAATGGAATGCTCGCGCAGTTCCTGCACTATTCACAAGTACCAATCCAACTGCGCGAAGCCCAATCCAGTGAGAGCTTAACTATCTATCTCGTGACTGCTCAAAGCATCAAGAAGCTGCAGCCCCGCGACGTCTAAAGTTTTAATGCTAACTCATCCTCGCGAAGTCAGTGTTACCACGCGACAAGTCTGGGAATCGACTGTAACCTGGTGAACCTCTGAACTCCACCTTCCATCCCTTTAGCAGAGGACTTTCTGGGAATTTCCAAGGATTGGGGCATGTACTCCCATGCTTGAATCTCTGTGCATGTGCCTCAAGGCATCCAAGGATCATTAATAGGCCACATGGCATCGCTAAAATTAGGGTTTCCTAACCCTAATGCACCGCCACATCCACTGCTATATAAACCTAAGCCTGGTTTAGGTTTAGGGAGAATTTTTTAGAGAGACTTGAGAGCGGAGACCTTATCACTGATAAGAGATCTGAGATCGTTTTCTTTTCTATTCTTATGTAGTTGTAAGTAGTTTTCCTTTTTCTTTTTCTTCTCTCCATGGCCCAGCACTTGCTGGCCATGCCTATGTATGTTTATTGAGATTAGATTAATGGAATTTGTGATTGGGTGTTATACTTTTATAGGATTCGTGTGTTTATGAGCTGCTCTGTGCAAGGCTGCTGCCTTGTGATCCGCCATTGCTTTGGCTGTGATTCAAAGCAATGGAGGACTGATTCTAAGGATCCATTCAAATCCAAGTGACCTGTGTGTCTGGGCTATCATGGTCTGATACAGCCTTAGCCCCACCACAGGATCCACTAGATCTGAAATCCCCATGGAAGCCTGAGCTGGTAGCCTTGTGACCATGGTGGTGGCAGCAATATTCCTGTTCTGTTTTGGACTCTATGAGGAGGATAGCCTCTGGGATAGTCTGTGACCATTCAAGTGGACAGGCTATAGCCTTAGGGTGAAGCCAATCTGTAGGATTCAAGATGGATTCTTCTTCTCTGCACATGTGCTTGTAGCCTTGTGGGAGATTGTACAAAGGCAGACTCCCCTATATTAGTATAGACCCGCCATCAGATGGCAGATCTGATCTGGGTATAGAGATTGTAGGCTTGTGACTGGACCATTGTAGTCCCACTCAAGCAATGGACAGCTAGATCTAAGGTGGTACTTAATCCCTATACAGCCTTAGCCCCACACATAGAGCTTTAGAGGTTGAGGTTCCCTATGGATTCTTAAGCTTGTAGTCTGGATGAAATAGTGCCTACAATGATAAACTTGTTTTGACCCATCTCTGGATTGTGGTTCCCCTATGGAATAGTCTGTGACCATTTAAGTGGACAGGTTATAACCTTAAAGGATTGGATCATGGCACAGGGATGAGTTGGATTATTTCTCCTCTTTGGTGATAATGTAGCCATTGGACAGGATTTCTATAACAGCAGACCTGGATTTGAGTCATAAATTCCAGCAGATCTGAACCCAATAGCATACTTCTCACCCTTTTATATTTATTTTCCCACACTCCATCCATCTTCTCAACCCTTTCTGTAGTTAATTCATTAGGCTACATTAGGATATTTAGAATAAGTGACCCTAAACTCCCTTTCTTTTAGGACTGCCAAATCTGTAGTTAGATCTGTAGGGACTACTAGAGATGGCTCCCTTGGAGTTGTAGATCACTTTTCCCTGTGGGACAAACTCTTACTTATCAAAACTTGCTATAAATGAACCTCAGATCTTACGTGTCTAGGATTTCTCGTCGATTCCATCCTGCTTTTACTTTGATTTTAAATTGCTTTTACCACCAAGAAATAAAGTAAGCACACTGGGATTCGCAAACAAGTTTTTGGCGCCATTGCCGGGGAGAAGATGATCTATTAGTAGACCCTTAGTTTTTGTATTTTTAGTATTCTTTGTAGCTGTGAATAATTGATACTGCTGATGTAATTTTGAATCTTTCTTGCAAATCTAGACAGCAGCAGAGAAGGACAGTGGACTGCATTTGGAGATTAGCTACCTCTGTTTGCAAATTCTCTAACCTTTAAAACTCTGTCTATTTCTTTTACAATTTCCATAGCAGTATTTAGGATAGTTGTAAATTTTTATTTTCTTAAATAGCTATAAATTTGTTAGATAAATTCTTTGAGTCAAGTGCAATGTGCTGCAAGGAGTTGTCCCTGCTAGTGGTGTGTTTCTATGCTAGGTAGGAGATCTCTTAGTCCTACTTTAGAGCCTTTCAACCCTGAGCTAGAAAAGGGTAGAGGACTTAGAAGAAACAGGCACACCACAGTAGAACCCCCAATTGAATCTGAGACAGTAGCCATGGGTAAAGAACAACCTAGAACTCTCAAGGAGTTTAATGCTTCGGATGACTATAACTCTCCATTTAGCATTTAATTCCCTGATGTTCAAGGGAATTATGAAATTAAAACTTCAATCATCCAGATGTTGCCCTCTTTCCATGGGCTTAGCAAGGAAGACCCTTATAAGCACATTGACCAGTTCTTGGCCTTGTGCACCACATTCAATATCGCTGGTTTGGGACCTGAGGCTACTAGGCTCAGGCTCTTTCCCTTCTCTCTAAAGGATAGAGCTAGTACCTGGTTGGCTACCCTTCCCAACAATGGCATCACTTCGTGGAAAGACCTACAGACCAAGTTCCTAACAAAGTTCTTTCCTGAGACCAAAACTAGCCAGTTGAGGAAGGAAATTCTTGCTTTTACCCAATCCCCAACTGAGGATTTTAATCAAACCTAGGATAGGTTTAAGGAAATGCTTAAACAATGCCCCGACCACAAGATCCCAGACTGGAAGCTTGTACAAAGCTTCTACAATGGGATTGATGAGAAAAATAAAGATATGATTGACGCCTCTTGTGGTGGAACCTACATGCACAAGACTGCCGATGAGGCATGGGAATTGTTTGAAGTAATCAGTGAAAATGCTTTTCAAAAGCTATCCCAGGCAAGAACTAGTCAGGAGTTTGTGTCAAAAGTGGGGCCTGCTGCATTGTCAAGAGGAAAAGTTTATGAGGTGTCTGGGAATAATGATCTGCAGCTGCAGATGGCAAACCTCTCAGTAAAGTTTGACAAATTACTGACTGTGATGCAACCCAGAAGGGCTGCTCAAGTGGTGGAGGCATGTCTGATATGCCAGTCCCCACAACACACAGTAGAGGAATGTCCATCTTGAGGGCAATATCCTGAATTGGTATTGGAACATGCTATCGTCAAGGCAATCTTTGGCCAAGAATAACTGTGGCTATAACAGCAGACCATTTGGATACCAACACCAAAATATTGGTTACCAATGGAGAGACCACCCAAATCTGAGGTGGAGGCAAGACAATTATATGCAGCCCCAAAGGCCACAGCAGCAGTTCAATCAGGGATATGCCCCTAGGTCTAATTTCTAACACCAGCAGTAGCCCCATCAGTAACAAAATCAATTGGTCTTACCCCAACCTCAGCCAAGAAATGCTTCTTTAGAGGACCAGGTCTTGACCTCACTGCAAAACCTGGGGTCCATGGCTCAGACTGTGAATTCTCATGGTCAGAGCATAAAGAAGATGGAAGACCAGATTGGCCAACTAGCGAATGCCTTAGCTAAAAGAGAGGAGGGGAGGTTGCCCAGTCAGCCAGTGGTTAATCCCAAGGGCCAATTTTTGATTGGTGAAGGATCCTCAAACCTTGAGGGGCAGGGGGAACTTTCATTAAATTGATTCACAGAACTGTGCATTGTGTATGTTATGTATTTTAGTATGGTTTGTTTTTTTTCTGTTTATAGGAATTTCTAGTGATCTTGTCGGAGTCTGAGTGTATATGACCTGAAAATTCCTCTGTCTGCTTTGCTTCTTGTCCCCTTTGAATTGATGATTCTGACTGAATGAATGATGATTATACTGTTTTGATAATGAGAATATATTATTTTTTTTGGATATGAGGTTTTGATTAAATGCTTTTTGAGTAATTGTATGATTAATTGTTGGAAAAGCATGGAGAATCCTGTTTAGAATGACTAAGGGTGTTCCTGGAAAAGAGAATGTGAGAGAATCCACCCACAAAACAAAGGAAAATGACAGACTAATAAAAAGTTGATCCTTGTCTCTGCTTAGCTCATCGCAGGTTCTAAAAATAGGCGGGTTTTTCTCGCAAATTATAGGTGTTATCCTACTAAGTTGTCGCGAGATTCAATACAATTGTGTGGACTCTCTCTCGCGCGATCCAAATGAAAGTCCAATCTCGCGACCCACTCCTTCCCATCTAGTGAGCAGACATTTTCAAAGCACACCAAGCCTCGCGATATATATAATCCAACCCCGCGCTGCTTTCCCTTTCTGTTTTCTCTTTCTTCTCCAGCCAGCGAAACCCTAGCTCTGACTCCCATTAATCTCTCTCCTCTAGCATCCATTTTATAGTCCATCATTCCTCTTCTAATTTTGGGGATTTGTTCCTAAAGCCTCCTCCACCAGTTGCCCCCTACTAGGAGCTCTCGCGGTCTTTTGTACATCACATTGAACAGAACCCTAAGTTTTAGGGTAAGCCTCGGCTCTCAACCTTTTCTTTTCATTTTTAAAACTACACATTCACAGAGGAGAAGTTCAATGGCCCCTAAGGGTGCACCTGTGAAAAGAGCAAGGGATAAGGCTCCCGTGGAGCCCACTCCCAAGAAGGCCAAGTCCTCAAAGGCGCCGCAAAAAGGGAACGAAGTGGTTCAGGAAGTGGCTGCGCTAACACCTGATTACTCTACACCCTCTGAGCTCCTGACTCCCATTCCCTTAGAACTTGAAGCTGTGTTTGACCTATCTTTCTTTGAACCTCTCACCTCACCGCCATTGAGTTCATGCGCATGGCTAGTTTGACCCCCCTGCTGCAAGCTATCCCTGCACTAGCCTACCCTAGACTAGTGCAACTCTTTTACCAACACATTAGGGCTAGACCAGACCAACGTTGGCAGCCAAGCCTCCTTGTGTTAGTTGACAAATTTGAAATGTTACTCAGCCCTGAGTTGATTGCTGAAGTAATGGGCATCCCTGCTATCTTTGACCCCAACTGTGGATATGGCCCCCCTGTGTGTGCCCCCATTGATACCATTGCACGGGCCCTTACCGAAGGATTGAAGGCCACAGGGTATTCCATCAGGAGAAGAGACCTGGACCCTAAAGTTCTGTTCATTGATCAAGTTCTGTGAAAGAACATTTATTGTGTCGGCCATTAGCAGGAGAGGAGGACCCCAATTGCTGATGCTGTTTATTCATTTTCTCTGGGCCACGGTTTTCATGCTGCAAGGTTAATTTTTGAAGCAATGAAGGATGTGATGGTGAAGCTAGGACAAAAAAAGAAGCCCTACACTCTCCCCTATGCAAGACTCATTACCAAATTACTTTTGAGGGGAGGGTACAAGATACCAGTGGGAGAGTTAACTATTGACCTCACCCCTACAACTTTTGCAAAGAGGCAATGGGGGATCAGCAGGAGCCTAATGGATCCCAACAAGAAAAAGAAGGCTCAGGTTGCTTCTGAGCAAGGAGAGGGGACTGCTGTTGCAAAGGCCACCCCTGCTCCTAAAAAGGTGGCTAAAGCTTTTGCTCCCAAGAAGGTGGTGCAAGCTCCTGTCACTACTGATTCTGCAGCAATACCTCCATCCACCACTCCTACCCCTCCATCAGTTTCTTTGCCTATTCCATCTTTCCCTTTTCCTCTTTTATCTCCCTTATCCATACCCTCACGTTTTCCTGTGATTAGTACTGTTGAGGACATTGACCCCCATAACAGCCCTTTCCCTTCACCTACATACCTCAGTACACACCCCCCATTCCCCCATCATCTGAACAGAACCCTGATAGCCCTCCCCTGATATCCTATATTAAAAAGAAAACCTCTCACACAACCCCTGCCATATCCTTCCCTAAACCAACCACCCCTATCATTCCCACAGAAACCCCACACATTGACCTAGCCACCATCCCAGCCATCCCTACTTCACCTCCACTTACAAACCTTGACTTTAACCTCGCCACTACTTCCGGATATCAAGCCTTCATGACTACATTGCTTGACACCATGCCAACCCATGATATCCCTCTCCCTGATTCCCCACATCACTCACCAGACCCTCCATCTCCTCCTCCTACAACCTTCCATCATGCCCCTACTTCCCCTTTCCAACCTATTCCCTCTTCTTCTCATACTCCACCCCAACCAAACTCAGACACACTTACCCATATCCTTTCCCTAATACATGACATTCAGACCCAACTATCAACCACAACACATACCCAAGACCAAATGCAGACTGACATCACCAACATCAAATCCACCCTTCAAACATTGACAAAATCACCCATCTCTGCACAAACACCTCCTACCCCACAAATCCAAATTCCCCTTCCACCTGACTCACTGCAACCAGATCTTCCCCCCATTGACTTAACTATAACCCTCACCCTCCAAGACACCATACCCCACCACTCCTTCCCCACTCTACCCATCCTTCCCCCACTCATTTTACCCCCACCACAATTTACCAACCAATCAACCCAAATAGACCCCATTCCTTTCCCATCCACATTTTCCATCCACCCACACACTTTTGGCCCCACCATTACCATTCAGACCCTTCACCATTCCATTTTACCCTTACCCAGCACCACCCACCTTCAGTGACCCCACTTCATTTTCTTTTCCACCCATGCCCGCCATTCCACCTCTCATATTACCTCCTCCTAGATTCTCTGACAACTCGACTCAAACAGACACAGAACTTTTTGCCCAGCCCCCACATGTGAATGTCCTCCTTACCACCATTACTCCACCCCTCCAGGACCCATCACCTTCTATTTCTTCCACTCCCTTTCTACCTATCTTACCAAGACATTCCTATTACACCCCTCCTTACTTCACCCTCCTCCATGCTATGAGGGACAATGCCTACATCAAGAGGGATGTTCTCAGGGGAATGGCCCAACTTAGACAATCCATTGAGTACCCTTTACTGCAAAAGTTGACTGACCTGAAGCTTGCTCACAGGCAAAAGCTAAGAGATATTTCAAAGGGGTGGGAGACAATTTTGGAGACCCTCAATGAGACAAAGGCTGACACAACGTACTATAAACTGAATGCGGAGATGGAGAAAGCCAATGCCCAGCGGGAGCAAACAAGAGCCCCGCTGTATGAAAAGAAACTAAACAATGCTCAAGAGATCCACAGGCTCACTAAGGGGCTTTCTGATGCCAAACTCCTCTATGCTGAAAAGCAGATTGAAATTTTACAAAAAAGGATTGCATCTCTGTTAGGCCAACCAATTCAGGCCACCCCTCTTGCTACCGAACCCCCTGAGGCCCCACCTTCCACACACCCCGGGCCATCTTCTTCCATTCCCCCTGCTCCTACATCTACATCTCCTCCTCCACCTCCTACTCAAGTAACTCCACCACCTCCTGCTCCAGTGCCTCCCCCTGCTAAATCTCCTGCACCCAAGAGAAAAGGGTTTGCTCCCAAGAAACCTTCTCCCTCCAAAAGAGCCACTGCTGCCCAAAAAAGGAAAAAAGCCTGCACGTCCATCCCCACCCCCAAAGGCCACCAGAGCTTCTGCTCAAGATGACCCCCATGGTTGGTTACTTTCCAAAGATGAATGCAGAAAGGCTGCTGCAGCCCTTGGATTGGACCCCACTGCTCTCTTTCCCTCTGATTTCGATTCTGACTCTGCACCACTTGTGGATCCAAGTGCTCAAAGTCCTGTTGCTCCTCCTCCATCAGACCCTGCTGAGCAAACTTATCCTCAGAGAAGGAAAGTTACAGCTAAGAGGACTACTCACACAGCTGCCTCTATAAAAATTGGAAGAGAACAATCTGCCCAGTCTGAGGAGGCACCACCACTGAACAAGAAAGATAAAGGCAAGAGCCCAGCTGTCCCTCCTGAGCCAGAAGAAGCAAAATCTCCTCTTATTCCCCCTCAGACTCAGCAAGGGAAGGGCCCAAAAGGGAAGAGTCCCAAAGGAAAAAGTCCTATCAAATCATCTGAGCAAACCACAGACAAATCCTCAGTGATCCCTCCTGCACCAAAGACCCCCAAAATGAGGGTGAGGGCACCAAAAGCTCCAACCATGCCCAAAATTGCAGCCCAAAGAAAGGAAGAGAGGGAACGAAATAAAAAAGAGGAAGATGCTCTCCTTCGAGAGCATGCCAAGAAGATGGGTTGGGACTGGTCTTGATTCAGGCTCCGATTAGCTTGTACCTAGGATTTTTTTATTTCTGCATTTTCTTTTTCTCCTGTTGTTTTTCATTTTGTACATTTCTATCTTATAATAGATCTTCTTCTTTTGTCATTGCTATTTTTCTTTGTCTTGTGTCTGTTTTGCTCCATGTTATTTCCTTTAGTTTGCACTTCATAAATCTGCTGCACACCCACCTTTGAATCAGTGGGGACACTGCTCCTCATAGGTTTCGGGGTGTGGCAGGCAGATCCTGCCAATGGAATAGTTAACCTAAGTGCAGCAGAATCTTATGAGTAATATGGAAATGGAATCATGTTCACTGGAGAATCAGAATAATAATGAAATTTAAAATTTTTTCCAGACTTTAGGCATTGCAAACTTTTAAAACTTCACATTTCCATGATGAGATCACCAAGGAAACTCACTGGTATCAGCACTTAGTGAATCATTAGAGAGAGAAAAAGGTAAGGACATACTGAAGAATTCAAAGGAAGACCATAACCAGTGAGATTTGGGCCTATACAAAAAAAATTTCTTTGAGGAGTGACTAAGGCAATTTCTTCTAGCTCCAAGGACTGGCTGAGTCACTGTGCTCACTAGAAGTTAGGAAACTCCAAAATTGAAACAACTGACAGCATTCATGAGAATTAGGAAAGGATCAAGGCCGTCTTTTGGACAGTTTGAGCCTAAACAGACAAACCCTAAGCAACTGCCCTTGTCCATACCCCCTTTGAGCCTTAAATCCTAATTTTCTTCAAAAATACACCTGAGTACTTGCACCTAAACCTATGTATCTGATTTAGCCTTACCCTCACTCTGAGAATTCAGAAGGTAAAGGAACAAGAGTTGAAGATGGACTAGCTATGGTCAACATTAGGTGAATGAAGAAGAAGTACCTCAAATTCTGGCAATATGGTAACTGAGAAAATGGTGGCATTTCAGAAAAGCAAAAACAAAATAAAAAGAAGAAAAATGCATAAAAAAGAAATAAAAACAATAATGAAGAGGAGTAAGAGAGGAGTCAAGAGGGAACTTTCATTGGAAAAATCGAAATCAAGAAGAGAAGCTGATCACTTCAAATATGAAAACCTCAAAGAAGATGAAAGGAGCTGAATTAAAGAAGGTGAAGTCATGAATCACCTCCTTCACCTACTGATTTCTCAATTTTGAACCCCTTTTCAACCTTCCATTCTATTTATAACCCATACCATAAGCCCAATTACAACCCAGTTAAAAGCCCTTGTGATCCAAAGTTGAGTGAGCTGTCATGTGGAGATCAAGAGTTATCCAATTTATGGTGAGGATCTGTCAATGATGCCAGAACTTCAGAGTTATGCCTATGCTCATGCTTACAGACCCATTTGGGGAATGTAACTGCTCTTGAGCTTGAGAGACAATGAAACCCTCAATAGTTCTTTATGAGAGTATGCCCTGGAGAGTTTTGGGTCTGATATTGAATGCATTAAGTATGATCTACAACCTAATTTTTGATCCAGTGATGAGCTCAATGTTGACACACCTGTGTAGTGTCTCTGGTGTACACTGATTGGAAATGTTGTGCTTTCATGAGAAGCTTATACTATTTAAATTTTTGTGTAGCCAATGTGTTTGAATTTCTTAGATTTTTACTGATTCAAGGGTGAACTAACTCTGTTTCTTGACTGCTCACTTGATAATAATGCACTTTTGTTAACTGTCTCATTGAGAAGTTTGTGGGTGTCTTCTCTGAAAACCATCAGGAGACTTCACTCCTCCACTAGGGATCACCTAGGGGTTTAAAAGGCTTGGTACATATGCTAAATGTATCCGTGCTCCCTACGAAAGTGGCATTTAATTTCTGTAGTTGATTTAATATAGCTTTGCTAAGGGACTAGCAAAGATTAGGTTTGGGGGTGTGTTAAGACCTGATAAGTACCATTTTTTACCCCTTAACTTAGCCTTTGATTAGACCCTTAGCCCTTTAATAAATGTTTGTTAAGCCATTTTTGTAGGTAATAAACAGCAGTGCAATAAGGCCATAAATCCTACTAAGGAGCCTGTTTTGACCCCAGAAGTCCCTCAGAAGAATGAGAACTGAATCCAGACCTGAGAAGAGCCTCGCGCAGCTTCCCAAAGCTTCAGAGGATTCAGAAAAATATGCTTCACGCAGTCCCCGCGAATTCCCAAGACTTCACAACAACTTCTCGCGCAGTTGAGTGACAGACTAGCTTGAATCCTCGCCACGCTTGTCGCTTGAAGAGTCATGGATGCAAATGTCAAGAGAACCTCTCGCGCAGTCCAGAAACTATCAAAGCCTCGCGAGGATCCTCGCGAAGTTTCATTAAGAAGTGAACTTTTCGCACAGTTCTCGCGCTGTTCAGGAAGAAAGTAGCCTCGTGAAGCTAGAGTTAACCTTGCGAAGATCTATTGTAAAATGGAATGCTCGTGCAGTTCCCACGCTATTCATAAGTAGCAATCCAACTGTGCGAAGCCCAATCCAGCGAGAGCTTACTATCTATCTCGCGACTACTCAAAGCATCAAGAAGCTGCAACCCCACGATGTCTGAAGTTTTAATGCTAACTCATCCTCGCGAAGTCAGTGCTACCATGCGACAAGTCTGGGAATCGACTGCAACTTGGAGAACCTCTGAACTCCACCTTCCATCGCTTCAGTAGAGGACTTTCTGGGAATTTCCAAGGATTAGGGCACGCACTCCCACGCTCGAATCTCCATGCACGCGCCCTGAGGCATCCAAGGATCATTAATAGGCCACTTGGCATCGCTAAAATTAGGGTTTCCTAACCCTAATGTGCCGCCACACCCACTGCTATATAAACCTAAGCCTGGTTTAGGTTTAGGGAGAGTTTTTTAGAGAGACTTAAGAGCGGAGACCTTATCACTGATAAGAGATCTGAGATCATTTTCTTTTATGTTCTTCTATAGTTGTAAGTAGTTTTCCTTTTTCTTTTTCTTCTCTCCATGGCCCAGCACTTGCTGGCCATGCCTATGTATGTTTATTGAGATTAGATTAGTGGAATTTGTGTTTGGGTGTTGTACTTTTATAGGATTCATGTGTTTGTGAGCTGCTCTGTGCAAGGCTGCTGCCTTGTGATCCGCCATTGCTTTGGCTGTGATTCAAAGCAATGGAAGACTGATTCTAAGGTTCCATTCAGATCCAAGTGACCTGTGTGTCTGGGCTATCATGGTCCGATACAGCCTTAGCCCCACCACAGGATCCACTAGATCTGAAATTCCCATGGAAGCCTGAGCTGGTAGCCTTGTGACCATGGTGGTGACAGCAATATTCCTGTTCTGTTTTGGACTCTATGAGGAGGATAGCCTCTGGGATAGTCTTTGACCATTCAAGTGGACAAACTATAGCCTTAGGGTGAAGCCAATCCGTAGGATCCAAGATGGATTCTTCTTCTCTGGACATGTGCTTGTAGCCTTGTGGGAGATTGTACAGAGGCAGACTCCCCTATATTAGTATAAACTCGCCATCAGATGGCAGATCTGATCTGGGTATGGAGATTGTAGGCTTGTGACTGGACCATTGTAGTCCCCCTCAAGCAATGGACAGCTAGATCTAAGGTGGTACTCAATCCCTTGCTGGTTCTATGTGTCTGGGCTATCATGGTCCTATACAGCCTTAGCTCCACACATAGAGCTTTAGAGGTTGAGGTTCCCTATGGATTCTTGAGCTTGTAGCCTGGATGAAATAGTACCTGCAATGATAAACTTGTTTTGACCCATCTCTAGATTGTGGTTCCCCTATGGGATAGTCTGTGACCATTTAAGTGGACAGGTTATAACCTTAAGGGATTGGATCATGGCACAGGGATGAGTTGGATTCTTTCTCCTCTTTGGTGATAATGTAGCCATTGGACATGATTTCTATAACAGCAGACCTGGATCTGAGTCATAAATTCCAGCAAATCTGAACCCAATAGCATACTTCTCACCCTTTTATATTTATTTTCCCACACTCCATCCATCTTCTCAACCCTTTCTATAGTTAATTCATTAGGCTACATTAGGATATTTAGAATAAGTGACCCGAACTCCCTTCCTTTTAGGACTGCCAGATCTGTAGTCAGATTTGGAGGGACTACTAGAGATGGCTCCCTTGGAGCTGTAGATCACTTTTCCATGTGGGACAAACTCTTACTTATCAAAACTTGCTACAAATGGACCCTGTATCTTGCAGGACTAGGATTTCTCAGTTGTGCTGATTCCATCCCCTATTTTACTTTGATTTTAAATTGCTTTTACCACCAAGAAATAAAGTAAGCACACTGGGATTCGCAAACATTTGCCCTTAAGGCAGTAATCTGTGCAAATCCTAAAATAGCTCCCTCTATTTGAAGCAAAACCCATCACAAAACTGACAATAGACTAATTGTTACATAAAACTTAGCCAGCAAATGCTGGGCTAAGGAAGAAGAAAATGGAAAAAGGAAAAGGAAAACTAACCCTAACCCTAACCCTAAAATAAAAGCCTAAAATGAACACAGGTTATTCCTGGTTAATTTACAAATGTAGATAACAGTTCTATTTATATGTAACCCTTGAAACCCTAATGTGCATTAGCCAATCAGCAATGAGGATGCTTGGAGCTAGTGTCGTGGCTTCATCTGTGGCCCTTGGATGCCTCAGAATGTGTGGGAAGAGATTAGGGCCTTGGGAGGTGTGCCCTAGAAGTGTGAAATGCCCAAACAGTCCCAGTAAGCTAGGAAGTGAGGAACCTGAGCCTGGCAAGGCTGACTTAGCCTGAATTGGTATTCCACGTGGCTCTTTTGTGCTGTCACGTGGCTGGATATAGTGCAAAAGAGAGCTCACAAGGTTGTGTAGGCACTCCCATTTTTCCCTTTCGGAATATACAAATCTATTCGGTCAACCTTTGACCTCATAACCCCAATTGGGACTATATACTGAAATAATAGTATATGGCTAGACACAGGCTAAAACAATAGCTCTGTGGCTCAGGCCCCATGACCCTAATGTGGAAACCATGCACTGAAATAATAGTACATGACTGAACACAGGCTGAAACAATAACTCTGTGGCTCAGATTCCAACGTTGGGAGACTATATACTGAAATAATAGTATATAGTTGAAATGCAGACTGAAACAATAGTCTCGTATCTCAGACCCCTAACCCCAATGTGGGACCATATACTGAAACAATAGTATATGGCTAGACACAGGCTGAAATAATAGCTCTGGGGCTCAGGCCCCATGACCCTAACATGGGAACCATGCACTGAAACAATAGTACATGGCTGGACGCAGGCTGAAACAATAGCTCTGTGGCTCAAATCCCAATGTAGGGAGACTATATACTGAAATAATAGTATATAGTTGAAATGGGAACTGAAATAATAGTCTTACATTTCATACCCAGACAGCCCCGAATTACGTGCCTAAAATCACGCCCGCAATTCGATTTCACGCTAAACCACACACGTGCAATCAGTCCCCCTTTCAAACCAGACTTTCTTTCCCAGGCCACCTCGAGACTCGATCACGCGAGCACCATGGCATGCGCGATCGGATTGAGTGCCCCACTACCGGCGCACAATTGGCCTACGCTCGACCTAGTCTTACAATCCTTGACCCACCCAAACTTCCTTGATTAAACGCTTCAAATGAGACGCTTAATCGGATTGCGCACTCCACACTGGGCGCATAATTAGTTCTGACAAGATTAGAACTAGGAAACTCGCTGAGCAAGTCAGCCGGTCGCTCACTGAGTTCATGACCAACTTAAAGTGATTAAGCACTGAAAAATTGGTGCACAATCCAGTTAAATGCCTGAAAC
The DNA here is from genome assembly GCA_021018995.1 of Chloranthus sessilifolius. NCBI lineage: Eukaryota > Viridiplantae > Streptophyta > Magnoliopsida > Chloranthales > Chloranthaceae > Chloranthus > Chloranthus sessilifolius. The sequence goes on along the minus strand of CM037587.1, from coordinate 29,359,749 downwards.
AGGGCGTTTAATTGAAGAAAAACTTATAAAAGATTTGTTTCTAATTCACCCGAGGAGAGGCTAGAATTTTGGGAGAACGAAATTTTTTGAGATTTCAAAATCAGAGAACTCGAGAACGAACCCATAGAGGAACATAGGCATGATTTTGAGATTCAAGCTTCGAATCTTCAGTATTCCTCTCCGCAACCTCGACCTTAGGTAAGAATTTAATTTTTAATTTCCAATCGTAGTTCTTAGACTTAGGATTTTTCTTAGTTTTAATTATGAATATTAATTTAGTTTTAGACCGTAGCACCATTTTTCATATTGTAATTTTAATATCTGGTTCTAGTTCTCAGTTTCTGGAACAAGTCCTTAATATGACGGCCCAATCCACTGACCATAGACTCAATTCCGTTCTAAAATTTTAATCTCCAATCCTATCATTAATCTCTAGTTCTAATTCTCAGTTTCTAGAATCAGTCCTTAGTCATACAGCCTGATTTTCTTATTCGAAACTGAATTCAGTCCTCAAATTTTAAACTTCTATAATCTCAAATATTAGTTTAGTCTTCTATAATCCTAGTTTCATAATTTAATTCTTAATTATAATCCCGAAAATAACTTTGAAAATCTAAAAAATATAATATTACAGTTCAAAATCTAATTTTTTAAAATCTCAGCCACCCAATTTGCTTAAGGGAGCTTACGAAGGGTACTCGAAAACGAGGCCAATCCTCCTTAGCATAGCGGGCCCAAAACCCCTTTTTTTAGGATTATTTTATTGCTTTAATTAGAATTAGAAAATCAAGTCCATAATTTTCTTAGATTTTTAGTATAATTAATTTACATGCTTTATTTTAATTAGATCCTTAGCATAATTGCTTTGATTAGAATTCCAATAAAATTAGTTCCTTTATTTTAATTAGATAATTCTAGCATAGTTAATTCGTTGCTTTATTAGATTCCAGTATAGTTAATTTCTTTTTTTTATTAATTAGAGTTTTAGTATAATTAACTCATTGCTTTGATTATAATTCTAGAAACAAATTAGTTCCTTTATTTTAATTGGATTTTAGTAAAGTTAATTCATTGCTTTAATTAGAACTTTAGTAAAAATCAGTTTTCTATTTCAATTAGAATTGCAATAGAACTAGTATACTCGCTTTACTTAGAATTTTAGTACAATTAGCATGCTTGATTTAATTAGAGTTTCATTAAAATTAACATATTTGCATCCCTAGTACAATTAGGAGACTGATATTAATTGGACTTCTAGTGGTATTAGGACACTAAATTAATTAAAATTCTAATAGGATTAGGAAACTAAATTAATTAGACTCCTAATAGAATTATAATATTAGATCAAATCACTATAATAAACCCACACCACTAGACTTACAATAGAATTAGGAAATCTAAACCGATTAGAATTACAATAATAACAGAAAAGAAAAGGAAAATTAAACTATCTAAACTATAAGGAAGAGTCATAACTACTGACGTTCACAGGCAGACGATTCAGTAAAGAAGTAACCCGCAGTCGCTCTAAAGCGTGATCACTGACGTGTTGCAGCGTCGTTAAAAATTTGCAGCTGGCGATCACAACAAACTAGGAACCTTCCTAGAAATCTCCCTTTTTATTTTATTTCTAACATTCTAAACACAGCATCGCTAAAGTCTACTTGGACAGAATTAGGCCACTAATTTAACGGGAACCGAGAGGAACCCAGAAAAAGCGTACACCGACAGACTGGCGATCGCGATGGGACACTTTTGTTGAACTCTTTCCTTTCTTTAGATAGGTAATTTTTAGTTTATTTTCCTATTTTTCTTTCCATCGCGTCATTTCGAATCCCTTTAGATATATAAGTCTTTGTCAAAGACTCGAGGTCTGACATACGAAGAGTGAGCTTAGGAGACCCACCATTGTGGGGATATCATGACAACCCCATGTATGAAGAAGAATCACTTTACAATCCCAGCATACGACAACCTGAGATTAACATGGCTGGTGAACAAGAGAATCCCTTCTCTGCCCCACACACTAGTAATAATCATAATGGGAGAGATGGTAACACTGGATAAAACCGTACTGCTCAACAAATCGTAGAGCTTAGTATTCAGAGAATACAAAGAGGGGATGATGATTCTGAGGAATTGCTTCGTGGATTGGCTGCCACATATGAGACCATTAGGTCACGACAATTTTTAGAAGACCAAGAACGATAAGAAAGGCCATAGCCTACCCCGAACATGGTGTCAGCCCGCGTCACACCCTTGAGACAACCTGCTCACACATTCTTCAACGAAGACTCTCTAGACAAGGTTTGCTCACCGGTTGCTCCAAAAGACAACACTATCAAAATTGAAGATCTCTCTAAAATGCTCGACGAGTACATGGCCAAGAGGGAACACCTTGGTCACTCATTTGGATTCGACAAATTCTGTCGGGATGTCAAATTTAACTTGCCAATAGGATTTAAACCACTGAAATTTACCAAATATAATAGCACGGGAAATCCGAGCCATCACTTGACCCTCTTTTGTAATGATTGTCGACCCATACATAATAATCAAGGACTTCTCATTCACTATTTCAAACGCTCATTAGAAGGAGAAGCTTTAGATTGGTTTGCAGGACTCCCGCTTTATAAGATTAAAACATTCGACGATTTAGTCGGTCAATTCCTAGACCAATACAAACACTTTATCCAAGAGACAATCAGTCTCAGTGATCTGATGGTGGCAAAGCAAGGACCCGATAAAGAATTCACTGACTTCGTTGTCAGATGGAGGAAACTCGCTGCTAGGACCGGCACTTCAATGGAAGAGAAAGACTCAGTTGACATCATCATCGACAATACTAGGGAATCGTTAAAGAGCGCTCTTGTCATAAGTGATTGCCCCGACTTCACTGTACTCCACTCCCAGGCATCCCAACTAGCGCGACACATTAAAGGCAGAGACCTTGCCCTATCCATAGTTACATCAAAAGTAAACTCTTCTAGTGAATCAAAGTAAAAAAATAATAAGAAAGCCTCAGGAATCGAACAGGTCAACACCGTTATAAACCAAGGATAAAACTCCGAGAACGGGAACTTTCAATCACGAAACTTCGGGTAAAATCAAAATCAATAATGGTATATAAACCAAAACCAAGGCACTAATCAACAAGGATATGCAAACTAAAACCAAGGCCAGAACCAGAATTAGGGCCAATACCAGAATAGGAACCAATATCCCAACACCTACCAGAACCAAAATGTGACATAGAATCGACCGGCCCACGCCCCGAACTACAATAACGTGCCTCCACTGTAAAAATTCAACCCAGCTAGAGGCCCCTGCCAGCTGAGGCAGGAACACTATCCCCCTTTACCCGATACGATCCCCAACATCTTCCATCTCCTTAACACTCAGAATCTCCTCCGATTCCTGTAAGAAAGACCCCGATCCTAGCCAACAAATCTAGATTATAGCAAATACTGCACATTCAATCGATAAGCGGGACACAACCTAGAAGACTGTTGGGTCCTCTGGGATGTAATCTATGACATGAATGATCAGAATCAAATCGACTGGAAAGCGCTTAGGAATCCTAACCCTAACAATAACCAACCCTAATAAAATTTAGGGATCATTAATAATCCTATGCCTAACCACAATCAAGCAACACTGGCCTAAGTCACTACCGTGGATCTTTTCGGCCAATCCCCCTTCTAGCCCTCCACCTTAATCACTCGCATCCAACCTTCCTACACTTTTGCTACCCTACGAGAGTTCCTTTACCCCTGCATCCCTTGGCCTTGATCACTCGAATCGCCCCGCCGAGCCTGCCTCCTCACCTGAAATTCACTCAGATATGAGTCCACTCCTTTAGGGTCCGGAGACTATTCCTCCATAGTCACTCACCGGAACCTTCAATCCCTCCAAATCCTGAGCCAACACTATTTCCACTTCCTTCGTCTGATTTTGCGCCCGAGTATGGAGACTATGTTCTTCAAACAGTAGCCCAAATTGCCGCATGGATAGAAAGTGTCATTCGAAAGACTCCGAACCTAGAAAACGAAGCAAAGACTGAGTTTTCACTAAACATAGAAGAGACTGAGCAAGAAGAGCACCCCGACCTGTGTGATACGCTGATCTCTGCTTTCTTAGAAGAAGAGGATTACACACAGTACCTCCCACAAGTATGCACTCCAATCTCAAATTTCAGTCACTTCACAAATACATCAATGTCGAGTCACACCGGGTTCGGCCAACAACCGACTTGCCTGATTCTTAAATCAGGAACCAACTATCCACCTTCGCCTTTCCCTCGAAATAGGGATTTCACGAACGCACAACCACCAGAGGGGAATGTGCGAGAAAGAGAAGCTAACTTGCCGCCCCCGCCTTATATTATCCCTCTACTAATCTCTACTCCTCAATCACTCCAACCACCTACACCCAAGGCTCATCGGTTGGGTAAAGAAATGGAACTCGAGCCAGAGCAAGCATATGACCTTTTGCGGCATCTTCAAACGATCCCAGCCCAGATATTATACTAGAACTCATCAAGAAATCGCCTGACCATCCCCGGTTGTTGATAAGGACACTTGAAGACACACAAGTAGATGAGGATACAATATTGGATGAGCAATATCAAATCACCTCGGTCATGGTGCAACCCCCGACGCTCACTTTCATGGACGCAGACATGCCTAAAGAGTCACTTCACGGAAATGCGGCTCCCATATACCTTACGGTTATAATTAGAGGATTTTCTATACCCCATGCGTTGTTCAATACAGGAACAGGGCTCAATATCTGCCCAATCACAAAGTTAAAGACACTCGAATACACGAAGCAGGATGTCAGGCCCCCAGCGCTATCTCTTATAGCTTATGATGGCTCGCGCCATTTCGTCAAAGGAACTATCAAACTCTAGGTTTGGCTTAGACCTGTAACAAAAGACCTCACTTTTCATGTTTCTCAGTCCGCTAGAGTTAATGAAGGCCATCGCATCCACTTACCATCAATGCGTCAAATTCCCATACGAGGACTCTATCGTCCGTACATACGCTGATGCACCCCTCCAGGAGATGGATACTGATTACGCTGCGATTATTCTGACAGCCCATGATTCCGTATTAAACACGGGCCATATTAAAAAGGCTAGAATCCCTAATGAGATTACCGTTGCGGAAGTCTGTCCTCCTACCCCTCCTAGTTCTCCCCCAACGCGTCAACATAAATTGACGAGGAGAGAGGTCGGCTTAGACCTCGCTAAACTTTATGACAGCAACCCTACCGCAACAAAAGGTTGGAACCTTATGTATCAGCTCGGGTACATCTCCCACACCGAACTTGGTAAAAACAAGCAAGGTCACGTAGGACCTATTGTCCCAAGGAAAATACGTAAACACATAGGGTAAGGATACCGGTCGGATGACCCACAAGTCGACTTGTTCTCTACCTCGCCAAAATGGTCTCTATATGACCACTTCGTCTACGGGACCACCGAGAAAGCGGATGTACCAAAGCAGAAGGAAGTGCCCTTCACTAAATCCCAAGAAGTGGAAATCAAATGAATGGCTGAAGCATTCAACAATTTGACGAATCTAAACGACGATATTGATGAACCGTTCGAAGGAGTCAAACCTTTGTTTGACACTAAAGAGCTTACAAAAGAGAGAAAGGGAGAACCTCCTAAACTCGAGCCGCAAGTAGAAGATTGGGAATCCATTGATGATGAGGATTTTCATATAGCAACCTTGTAAGATGATGAAGAGTACTTACACTCAACATGGGAAGGAGATGACACCCCACAAGAGGATTTTAACTCACATAGCATCCACCTCGGCCTTGACCTTGGGGGATGAGAATGCCCATGGGACTCCCCGTGTATCGCTCACCCATACCAATCCCATTGTAGGGCATGCACCAGCATATTGGAATGCTTTGCTAGTTGGGTCTGACCTTCCGCAACGATAGAATCGAACGACTCCAACCTTGTAACAACGAAAGAAAGTAACGACCCACCAACTCAGCTACCGACACAAGAAGCAAAAAATCTCAACAGTCATCTGGTTGACCCAGGGGGAAACTCAAAAAAATAGAAAAAGTAGAAAACCTTAAAAATTCAAAAATATAAAATTCAAAAAAATCAGAAAACCCCAGATAAGAAGAGGAACCCTTCGTCCCGAATCAACTTTGCAACCAACAAGGAGAATTTTCTCCTAAGACTGCTATCCCATCTCCCGCACGAGGATGCAAGACATCCACGCTAAACAACAAGCCAGTGATCATACCATATGAGATACTTCACGACTTTGAGAAAATGATCAATAGCCTTGATCTTCACCTTATCAAAGATCTCTCAGTCATAAATTGTATCGATGAAGGGTTACCTTTCACAAAATTGAATATCCAGTATAGCAATTTTGCAGTATATGAACTTACTGAAGATGAAGAAGAAACACCGATCGCCAAGGAGGCGCCAGACTTCCAATGGGTTATCAAGCATTTCGATGAGCAAACTCAAGCTGCCGTGGAACCTACAAAAGAAGTTAACTTTGGCACTGAAGAGAAACCCAAGAGGCTACTAATTAGCCCAACGCTTAATTCTAAGGAACGTTAACAAATTGCATAGGTCTTACAAGAGCACCTCGACTCCCTTGCATGGTCCTATAAGAGGACATGCCTAGTTTAGACTCAAGTTTAGTAGAACATCGCCTTGTCTTAGAACCCGTTGCGAAGCCCATTAAGCAGAAACTCCATAGGATGCACCCACAAACCGCCCTTCAAGTTAAAGAGGAAGTTGACAAGTTACACAAAGCCAAATTCATTTGAGTCTTCTCTACCCTAAGTGGGTCACCAGTATAGTACCTGTCGCCAAGAAAGATGACAGAGTGCGGGTTTGCATTGACTTCCGAAACCTCAATCAGGCATGCCCAAAAGATGACTTCCCACTTTCGCACACTGACACTCTAGTCGACAACATCGCTGGACAAGAGATGCTATCCTTTATGGACGGTTTCTCTGGGTATATTCAAATCAAATTTGCAGAGTCTGACCAAGAGTAGACTTTTTTCACCACACCATGGGAAACTTACTATTACGTCGTCATGTCTTTTGGGCTCAAAAATGCAAGAGCCACGTATTAACGTGCCATGATGGCTATTTTTCACGATATGATGGGTAAATGTGTAAAAGTCTACGTCGATGACATACTAGTGAAGTCTCAAATACGGGTAGGACATGTTGAAGCACTTCACCTGGTGCTGCAAAGAGCTAAGAAATATCAGCTAAAAATGAACTCAAAGAAATGTGTCTTTGGAGTTACCTCCGAAAAATTACTCGATTTCATAGTCAGTAAGCGACGGATCGAAGTCGACCCTGCAAAAGTTCGAGCCATCCTTAAGACGTCACCTCCTAGTAATATCAAGGAATTACAAGGCCTAATAGGAAGATTGCAATTCATCAGGAGATTTATCTCCCAGCATTCAGATAGATGCGATCATTTCTACAGACTACTTAAAGGAGGAGCTGAGTACAAATGGGATGACCAGTGTCAGCAAGCCTTCGACAATATCAATAAGTACCTTCTTAACCCGCCAATGCTATCGCCACCAGTTCTCAGAAGACCCCTAATCCTATACCTCTCAGCAAATGATAAAGCAATGGGAGTGATTCTGTAATAATATGAAAAAGACGGTAAGAGAGAGAAGGCTATCTACTACCTTAGTAGGACGATGGCCGAATATGAACGAAAGTACACCTCAATGGAGAAGACTTGACTCACATTGGTGTGGGCCTCAACCAAGTTATGGCACTACTTCAGAGCACAAAAGATACTATTACTAGCCTGAATGGATCCTCTGAAGTATGTATTTGAGAAGCTCGCAATATCAGAAAAGATCGCTCATTGGCATATGCTCTTGCAAGAATTCGATATCACTTATGTCACGCAGAAGACGATCAAAGGACAAGCAATCACCGATTACCTCGCAGATCTCCTACTCCCGAGTGATAAACCTATACATGTTGATTTCCTCGATGAAGACCTACTCACGATTCATAACGAATAGCCCGATAAGGCCTCATGGACCCTTTATTTCGATGGTGCCCTAAATCACAAAGGAAAAGGCATCGGGATAGTCCTCCTAAGTTTGAAAGGAGTTATCATACCTAAGGCTTTTCAACTAGATTTTTCTGTCACTAATGATGTCGCGGAATACGAAGCTTTCATAGTTGGACTGCGAGCTAGTAATCTCGCAAGTTATAGTAGAATGGAAAACCAAAGAAAGAAGACTAATGACATATTTAGAAACCGCTCAATATTTGGTAAAGAAATTTGAAAAAATCTCTTTCACGCACATGCCTAGATTAGAAAACGAGCTCGCAGACTCCCTAGCCACACTTGTCTTGGTCATCCAGATACCCATCAGACAAAGTACCAAGACCTTCTTCATCGAAAAGCTGACAGTACCCACCCACAAGGTAGCATGAACCGTTAAGAGAGAACTACCAATCCTCCCCACCAGCACAAGACAAAAAGAAGCAATCACTCCGGAAAAGCACGTCAAGACATAAACCGAAGTCACTATATTCAGATTTGAAAGATCGCCAACCGATGACGGGCAACCATGGCATTTCAACATCTGGAACTTTTTAAAGCATCAACACGTCCCTCCATACGCCACGAAGATCGAACGAAAGACTATAAAGAATCGATGCGCCCGATTCTACATACTAGGCGAAACATTATACAAAGAAGCTTTTACCAAAGGAGTACTGCTACAATGCGTCACAACCGCAGAAAGATAATACATTATCCGAGAAGTACACGCCAGTGCCTGTGGCACAGAGACTCACTAATCAAATCACATGATAAGGCTACTTCTGGCTGACAATGATAAGAGATTGTCATCTCCACGTCCAATTCTGCAAGCAATACCAAGAGCATGCCGTACTTATCAAAGCTCCATCAGTTGCATTGAACGCTATGACTTCGCCGTTACCGTTTTCGATGTAGACCTTCGATGTCATCGAACCTTTCACAGACATAGTTGGAAACACTCACAAGCATGCATTCATACTTACAACAACTGAATACTACACCAAATGGGCATAAACCGAATCCTACGTCAGAATCACCGCTTCAACACTTGTGAGGTTTATCGTTCAGAATATCATCACTAGGTTTGGAGTACCCAGGATGTTTGTCACTAACAACGGACCACAGTTCATCGCAGAGAAGATGAAGAAATTATGCAAGAAGTTCGACATCGATCAAAGCCACTCATCACCGTTCTACCCTCAAGGAAATGGACAAGCAGAAGCTACAAATAAAACATTGATTCGAATCCTAAAACACATAGAAGAAACAAGTAATGGAGCCGACTGGCCTAAACGACTAGTAGAAGCACTCTGGGCCTATAGGACCTTTATTCGCACTGCCACTAGCCAAACTCCCTACCTCCTTACCTACGGGATGGAGGCAATCTTATCATATGAGATATAAGTACCATCTTTACAGATTCAACTCGATGATGAGCTATCCTTAGACGAGAGGAGAATTTCCCTACTCACACAGTTAGAGCAACTTGATGAAACACGTCTAAGGGCAGCCGATCACGCTCAGGTATATCAGAGGAGAGTGGCCAGGACTTACGATAAGAAAGTCCTCGAACGAACCTTTAATATTGGAGAATTAGTCTTAAAGAACATCATGCCTTCCAAGCACGCCCATCTAAATGGAAAACTGAAACCGAACTGGGAAGGCCCTTACGTTATAACAGCCGCATACCCTGGGAATGCATACAAACTGGTGAACCAAGACGAGGAAGAACTCTCTAGCCCTTGGAACGCCATGTAACTTAGAAAATACTACCCTTAGCCCTGTGATCATCACATCCCGTAATTAAATACTTATACTTACCACCCCCGTAGTCGTCACGACCCATTCATTGGTCGTACGTCATCAATTCTCAGAATATCCTTAAGACCTCTAGTTTATCGCCCACTTTCTCACTCGGGCAAATTGATCAAAGGACTAGTGACCTACCTAACCTCTTTCAAAAGCATAAGTAACACCCGATCCTCATTTTCCTTTTTCTGCCATTAGTGGAGACGTTAGAGCAAAAAATATGAAGATGGTAAGTTCAATCAAAAGTCATTATTCTTGCGCTAGCAGGATGCTTTCAAATATATCTATATATAAAAAAAATTTGAGTGAGAGCATTACGATGAATGAACAAGTCAATGAGTTCAGGGAAGCATAAGCAGGCCATAAGGGCATCTCTGATACTTTACTAGAAGTATATAAGCAAGCTACGAGGGCACCCCTGATGTCCCCATACTACTAGATATCGTCGTAAGGTGGCGGGAGGAGGACAAACTCCTGCTAACTATAGAACGTGAGACTTTGATGGTATCGAAACATGACGAAGAGCTCGATCATGGCACCCCGTATCTCCTCTGAGGAAAAGATTATTACTCACCATTTTTGGAAAGTATTAGATACAAACTATTCCCCACATCATTGAGCCTTACCCCCCTCTTCTACTTTTTTCGGATGATAAATCAAAGCCTTACAGGATACTCCCATAAATGAAATCGAAAACTAATGAATAATGACTGATGCAATCACCCACTACACCTACCGTACTTCTCCCTAATAACCACGGGATAGGATAACCACCACCCTAAGATAAACCCCCGTATCCAATTGACCTAATCGAAGAGGCCTCCCCCAGTTCGACGACAGTATTGATAAACTTTTCTCCAAAACTAACTCACCAAATACCCATGACTACTTATAGACCCGAAGTGCTCATTTAAAGCACAAAAAGCTCCATTGCATCTACACACTGGGGCATTTTTTTTTGGAAAAAGAGAATCACATTAGAAGCACCGACTCATCCATAAAGAAGATGAGGAATAATGAAGTTACCATTTGGAGAATGCTACCGAAGATACTATACTGCCAACACTACCACGCTCCTACACTAGGGCATTTTGATTTATTATTTTTATTATTTCTATTTTAGCTATTTGCTTTCCCTGTTGCATTACTTTCAGAAAAAGAAAAAAAACAAATAAACAAAAAAAGAGCACATATCCACCCTTTTCTACCAGACCCCGGTCTGAGATACCTACCCCTCTTGACAACTAGCAAGGGGGAGAACAAAAATTACTGATAGCATTATCTTTACATGTGCAGATACAAAGCGACCTTCAACCATCATTGGGCCAGCTCAGGAAGCATCCAAATCCCGATGACTGTCGACGATGCTAAAGAAACTAAAAGGCGAAAGACAAACACAAGAGGTAACTAAAGGAAAAGGAGCCGATCAGGTACATCTAAACCAAAAAAATATCTCCATATATATATATATATCATAGTTTGTTTTCTTTTTACACTTGTCACTGGAGGGCATCCCCTTATATATACAATGCACACACAATGGACAAAATAAACACACACACACCTACTCCCTACGCTGTCGATGCGATGGACGAGCACCGTTGTCCCCACTATCATCTACTCAGAAGTCTGTAGACTGGTCCTCCAAAAACACAATCCTGACACTCGGAATCCTCAGAACCTCTAGACGATGAGGCTCCCCTCACTCGTCTGGCTAACAGGTCACCTCGATTGCGAATGAGGAGGATACCCCGCAAGAATCCCACGAACGACAGAATCCTCACGAGCATCACCCCTGACACGATCACGTGACGTGTGGCGAGACTACCCAGCCGAGGAACCCGTGGCCCTTGACTCCGATCCATCAAGCTGACTAGACAGCCTGCGTACCCCCCACTCACTCCTCGTCAGACAATACTGCAGTTGATCTAGGGACACCTACATCTCTGCCCGCATCATCTGACATGCTGCCTCCAATGCCTCAGCTTGAGTCTTCTGCGCAACCATCATCTCAACGTACAAGTCTTTACGACTCTGCGTCTCCCCAAGGATCTGTCTCGCCTTAGGAGTTGCACGCGCTCGTATCACCTCTAAACGCGCCTCCTTAAGCTAACGAACTTGCGTAACCACACCAAGTCAAGGGAAACCAATGTGTATATAGATATTTGAACATAAAAAAGAAACTTTGGAAACGAAAGAATCATACTAGATCCAGCCTCTCCTCTAAAAGTTGCTCAATCGTCTTAGCAATCATTAGATCAGCAGGAGGCACAGAAGGGACAGCAAACGTAGGCGGCTGCAATAAGAACAAACAAATACATCTGATTAAACTATAATGATAAATAAACTGTGAACACAATAACTAAAACATACCTGAGTAGGGATAGGAATAGACCCCTGAGGGGGAGCCTCGGGAGCATAGTCTGGAATAGCCTGCGTAGAGAACCAAACATGCCAACACAAGATATGTCAGAACAAGTAAGATGAAATAGCCTAAACTGAAGTACACCACACCAAAAACTATACCTGACTCTTCGGGCGTAGAGAGGCAGCAGTAGCCTCCCTCGTCTGAAGATCCTCGGCAACCTGACACTGAAATACCACGTAATGTTAGTAAAATATTAAGAAAGTGAAACAATAGCATCCAACAAACTAATGCAATGATACAAATGAGATAAAAGATTAAATAGAACTTACCCAATGCCCTAGCTCGGCCCGAAGCTGAGCCATCACTGGATCCTCCCAACTGGAGGAAGCAACTGAAGATGGATCAAATGCTAGAACGGGACCTCCAGCAGCGAGCTTGGATCTCTACGAATAACAATAAATACATCAGTTGACAAGCACACAATGCTAATGATTAACAAAACTAAGTTCATATAGACACTTACCAATCGATCAATCTCATATCGTAAACTGGCCTCCACCTCTCGGTCGGCCTGCTGCTGACCGCGTAATAACCCTATCATCGCCACATGACTAGCGACCTTGGCCTCCCTCTCAGACTATTCAAAATAAAATGAGACACCATGACCATGTCAAACAATTAGACCAATATTTTAACTCACCAGGAGTCGTCGAGTCTCCGCTAGCCGAACCGCCAACTCTTCCTCCGCTCCCCTAGCCTGAGCAACCGAGAGGGCTAAGGAGTTCAACATCTCCTCATCCGGACAAGGAGCACACCCCATTGCTCCATCTCCCTATGGAGAGCAACTAACACCCTCCGTACGCTAGTGGTGAGATGGCCTCGCTCCAATGCAGCCAGCCTCTCCCTCAATGCCGACGCCGACTCTGACCCGCCGATCATGAAAGAACCACTCCCATGGAAGGGACGTGTGAAGAAGCACCCACCACCCAATGCACTAAACCATCTCCTATACTCTTGGACATCCACCTCGTCACACGCCCCTGTGACCCTGGTCCCCCCAGCTCTAAAATCTGCCATCTGAAGTGCCATCCGCTCCGTAAAGTTTCGCCCAGAGGGGCCGATCATCCTCTTTGCCACCTTGTGGCGAATCTCTGGAGGGACTCCCTGAGCGAGTCCCAGCTGTCGCACTGCCCAAGATAGGTGGATCCTCTCCACCTTCTAAAAACAATGGGCCCATATGTCCACGTCAAAGAAGGGCTAACCAGACTAAATCATTGGCACACCCGCATCTTCCTCGGCCACGTATGGTCTCCAAATCACCTAACCAAATAAACAAGCCAACCCATCAATGAATCCTTAGATCCTAAAAGACCGAAATAAAATGTACACATGATGATATATACCTGCCCCGCATGCATGTCCTCAAAAAGACCCCGTGCAGTCTAAAGATCAGAAGACCAACGATAACCCGGTAGCGCTGCCCTCCACACATGCATCCGCGGAAATGTGAACCTCACCTCCAACGGAACCCCCGGACGAAGAAAAGCAAAATGATCATATGCCCAAAGCTAAAAACAAACAACAAAAGAAATGTTGAATAGCTGTTACGACAAAAATAAAATAAGGATGTCATGACACCAATTAACTAAGACTCACCTGGAGGAAGGGAAGGAAACCTCCAATCGTCGCGACGCCTCGTCCTAGACAATAAAGTTGCTCATAGAGATGCTCCAATGCTGCCGCACCCCACACATAGGTAGGGACCCGATCCAAGTTCCTAAGAACAATAAAAAATAACCCGGTGACACATCCCCGAGTTGAAGAAGAAAAGAGTTCCGCACCAAGGAAGTGCATCAAGAACTCTCGCAGCACGCTATCTGCAGCCAACCCCGGCTCAACCACGGGCTCTCGACCCACCAACACAATGCACCATGCCTCATAAGACGCCCTCACCTCTGAATGGTGTCTCGAAGGGATGAAGCCACTCGCAAATGTATCAAAGAACCAAGTGACTCGAACTACACCTGGCCCCGATACACTCAACCAATACGGTACACCCAAAATCTCCTCGTACACCGCCAAATACTCTCCCGCCATCCGCCCCGTGATTAGCTCGCCCTCAAAATGAAGGCCGGTAATGCAGACCCAGTCCTCTAGAGTCGGCAACATCATACCAACTGGAAAGAGAAGCGCGTGATACTCTTCCCTCCACCTCTCCAAGATCGCCGTAATCAGACCGCGATCGACCTAAAAGGGCTCTAGCTCCAGGATCGGCCCAAAGTCGAAAGACACCAACCGCACCCACTAAAACTCCGGCAAGACACGATACCAAGTATGGGACTCGGTCCACGCCAAGCTGATAGCCAGCTACAGGCGCTCCTATCAAATGAAATACGAGTAGAAAAATAAGACTAACACATACCTATGACGAAAGACAAACAGATCTAGAGCTAAAAAGCTAATGAAATATGACCCAAACTCAATAACAACTCATAACAAACACACAAAACATGATAAGAACAACTGAATAGAAACGTGACCTACCTTTAGATGTCGTCATGATGCATAAGTGAGCACACAACCACTAATCAATTGCAGGTTCTACATAAATTTAAAAAGGGGTTTTCAGATCCTAATAAGTCTATGTCATAACCTAAATGCCTAGGATGATGAAGGAACTCTTACTCATGGGTACCTACTCGGCCTCGAGCGAAGAAATCCTCCAGCGGGAAGTGTCTGCAATCTCGGCGCTCCACACCCTGGTGCTCCTCAGCCTCGTCCTCAACCTCGCCCTCAGCTCTCTCACCCTCAACCCTCTCACCCTCATCCTCAAGTACCCCCTGCTTAATCTCAAGTACCTCCTCCCTTACCTCCACCTGGTCACCCTCCGTTACCTCCTCTCTAGCTAACTCCCCGACGTCCTCCTCCACGATAACAACATCGGTCCGAGCCTCAGAGGTCTCACCTATCTCCCCCATCATCCTCTCCAACTCAGAGACAGTAAGATCATGCCTGCCACCCCCTCAGCCTTCGTCATAGAACAAAGAGCTTAAAAAATTGAAGAGGACGGAAGAAACGGTGCCTGAAACGGACGACCAGATCGCAAGATATCACAAAAACTAGAGCACAACAAATCAAGGAAACTAAGAATCAAAGACCAAAATGGATAGCACGGGAAAATGAAAGTTTTTGAACTATATATAGAACATACCCAAATCGAGCGCGTGAACTCACACGCTCAACCCAATCATGCACCACGGTCTCTGTGCTTAATTCGGATCAAATGATCAATTTTGAGTGCGTAAACAGATTGTCACCTGCTCAAACTGACCTGTCCGTCTAGTTGCGCGTTGCCTACCAAGCGCGTAATCACCTCAAGGGCCTGAACCGGTGCGCGCGAATGCCAACAGTCACTTCAATAGTGGCCGGCCACCGCTTTAATCTTGCGCTCAATATCGTGCATTTAATTCTGTTAAACGACTGGACATCGGCGCGTAATGAACTTCGACCCTCCGAAACGTGTGCTCGCATTCTGGCGTGCAATTAGTTTATGTGCTCGAAGTGAAGTGGGAAATTTTCCATAAACATAAAATATGTACCCAGAACAGCAGGTTCACAAGACCAAATTAGGAGACTTCCGACACTGATTACCAACCTAAACTACACCCTTGTTAAGGCCAGTCCAAAAACACTTCTGATGAAGAACATATACACCCCAAACCAAAATTGGAAAAAAAATACCCCCCAACTTCATTCATACACTTCAACTAAGACCAAACTAAACAAAAAAAATGAAGAAATGCCCCCATCACTTACACACTCCAACTAAGACCAAACCAAACTAAAAAAAGAAAGCCCCCCATCATTCATGCACTTGAACCTAAACTAAACTAAACCAAAAAAACTGCTCCCAACACGCCCCAAATCAAAATAAATACCCAAGATCAAACCAAATTTAAATAAATAAGTATCACACTCAAAACAAGTCGAAGCAAGCTACCAAACAAACCAAATCAAAATTTACTAAATAGAAATTATCACAAATGAAATAAAAACATAACCACTTCATAAATAAAAAAAATGATTACAAAACACACCGAGGGCATACCCTCTAAATATACAACTTAAAATAAGAAACTTAAAATTTGCACGTTCAGGCAATGCCCGAATTCGAATTTATTCGGGAAACCACTTCGAGTTGGAGTGATGACACCAACCATAGTGTCACCTCGCATTTCCAATCCTGTTCATTCCCAATAATCCACTCAATGAATCACAACCCTTCAGGTTCAATACCTGGGATACAAAAGAGAAAGGAAGAAAAGACATCAATGAACAAAAATGCCCAAAATCACAAATAAAAAATAAATGCCCTAAAACTTCTAATTCTAAACTTGAAATGAAATTCAAAACAATGAAAAACAAAGCCTTTAGCTCTCACATTTATAAACTATACCTTCTAAATTATTAGAGGGACAAGCTTCATACCTTTAAACCCTTCCAACCTAATTAAATCCAAAACTAAACACATACCCCCTTGAAAAACCACAATCCATGACAACCTAGATAAACCAATAATCATGCAACACGTACCCCTCCAAGGGAACACAAACCCAAAGCAAAATAGATAAGCCAATAAGATTCAAACACTTAACATCCATCTAGAAACCTCAAATTAAACCCTAAATTCACACACTTTTAACAAGTGTCATCTCAAATTAAATAAAAGGACTAAAACAAAATACCCTAAACCTTAAACAAAACAAATAACAAAAAAGGCTCTCCAAAATAAGACCCTAACTTGCTTGAGACCACACAAAAAATGCCCCCAACAAACCAAACAGAACCAAGTAAACCCTCTAAACAAAATTCCATAAAATAAACTAATCTTGGGGTAAAAGCTAAATTAAATCCTAAACTAAATCAAACAAACCAAATATGCCTGACTAATCCATTAAATAAGTTTGAAAGAAGTAAATAAGCACAATAAAAAAAAAAAAACTTCTTTATTTATATAAAAAAAAAATTACAAGTTCCATCGGAGGCATACCTCTTGAACTTACAACCCAAAACGAAAACCTAGAACCTAACTTACAACCAAAAATAAAAACCAGAGACCCAAAATCAACACAAAGTGAGAAGCGGAGCGTCCAATCGGAGACTTCAGGAAGGATTGGTTGGAGAACACATCCCTCCACTTCTAACACCTTTCTCTTTCGCCGTCTTCATCTCCTCTGTAGTCGCCTACTCAATGTTGCCTTCACCGCTCCCTAAAAGAAATCAATGTGAAGACTGGCGCCCTCATTCTCAATACCATCCATTCCCAGAATAACGATGGCCCCGAGCATCACCTCAGGACAAAGATCACGCAAAATTATGAACATAGGAAGAAACGACATCTCAATCGAATAGTTAGATCATCCAATATCGCTAAAACACAAATTTTAGAACACAAAAGATCCAGAAAAAGTATAACTTGAGACTAAACAAGAGAATGAGAAATAAATGAAGGCTCCCTCACTTATATAGTGTACGGACTTTATCACGCGCTCGGACAAATGCACTTAACTCAATCACGCGCATCACACGACGCGCACAATCCAAAACTCGTGCTCCGAACCGAAGCGTGCAATGAAACCATCGCCCGTGATTATTAGAGCACATATTACAATCACACGCACACTCAGACACGCGTAAACAACCCTTCAAACCTGTGATTGCACGCTCGGAAATAGGCGCGTAATCATATTGAGTGGCATGTGCCAAGAGCGCAATATTTGAATTAATCAACCCTCACACCTTTTCACCCCATCTTGACTAAAATTCTCCTATCCCATCGCGTGGCCTCACACGATGTTCAAAAAGAATGACACGACCACTTACCCTTCTCCCATCACGATCCCACTAGAAAGAAAGAACCTCGTCACACACGTCCTGTCACGACAAGATGCACACACTTGACACCACCTCAATATCCAACCCCATCGCAATTAATCAATCACAACACCACACATCCTCTCGTGAGAAGCCAATCACGGCGCAACCACAATATGATCTTATATAACCCAAGATCTGTCAAAGAAAGAAACAAGACACACCTATCACCCAAATATCCTATCAGTGTCCCATCGCTAACTACGCTCAGCCAATATCCCATCACAAACATCACTACCCGAAAAAGCTTAGACAACACCTGCCACCCCATATGAAGAAAAGAGGGAAAGCTCGATCGTGTCGCATCGCTAAAGCAAAGAGCTCTCTCTCTCCCGAATTGATCCCCACGTTCCATCAGGACTCACCCAATACGCAGCCAAAGAAAGGGAGAATCCCCAAGTCCCATCGCAACATCACTTCTCCAAGACATTATATCACATTGGCAACCGCCAAGCTCTACCACAACAGACTTGAAGAAAGGGAAGAAACCTCTAAAGTCCCATCGCGACACTACGACACCACAGACCGTACAAGCTATGCACAATCCAGGTAAGTATCACCCCCAGGTAAGTACTACCCACTTTTCAATTACTTGATATTACTTATAAATATAGTTAGCTATGATTAAGTCAATGTTTTCAAAACCCATCTCTCTCGACTCGCGAGTCACTGTAATCCTCTCATAAGAGACAATCATCAGTATTCGTCGAGAAGGTTAGACAGAGCATCCGGCATGCCATCTTGACAATCACACAAATAGTCGGATCCACATACTAAAACAATAGTATGTGGCTGGACACAGGTTGAAACAATAGCTCTGTGGCTCGGGCCTTATGACCCTAATGTGGGAACCATGCACTAAAATAATAGTATATGGCTGAACACAGGCTGAAATAATAGCTCTGTGGCTCAGATTTCGTCGTATGGAGACTATATACTAAAATAATAGTATATAGTCGAAATGTAGACTGAAACAATAGTCTCGCATTTCAGACCCCTAACCCCAATGTGGGACCATATACTGAAATAATAGTATATGGTGGACACAGGCTGAAATAATAGCTCTGTGGCTCAGGCCCCATGACCCTAACGTGGGAACCATGCACTGAAACAATAGTACATGGCTAGATGCAGGTTGAAACAATAGCTCTGTGGCTCAGATAGCAACGTAGGGAGACTATATACTGAAATAATAGTATATAGTCGAAATGCAGACTGAAACAATAGTCTTGTATTTAAGACCTAGACATCCCGAATTACGCGCCTAAAACCACGCGTGCAATTCGATTGCACGCTAAACCACACTCATGTAATCAGTCCCCCTTTCATACCAGACTTCCTTTCCCATATCACCTTGAGACTCGATCACGTGTGCACCATGGCATGCGCGATCGGATTGAGCGCCCCACTATCGTCGCATAATTGGCCTACGCCCGACCTAGTCTTACAGTCCTTGACCCCTAAGCTTCCTCGATTAAACGCTTCAAATGAGATGCTTAATCGGATTGCGCACTCCACATTGGGCGCACAATTAGTTCTAATGTGATTAGAACTAAAAAACTCGCTGAGCAAGTCAGTCGGTCGCTCACTGAGTCGGTGACTGACTCAAAGTGATTAAGCATTGGGAAACTGGCCTGCAATCCAATTAAACACCTGCAACAGGGCATTTAATTGGAGAAAAACCTATAAAAGATTTTTTTCTAATTTGCCCGAGGAGAGGCTAGAATTTTGGGAGAATGGAATTTTTTGGGATTTCGAAATCAGAGAACTCCGAGAATGAACCCATAGAGGAACATAAGCATGATTTCGAGATTCAAGCTTTGAATCTTCGGGATTCGTCTCCACAACTTCGACCATAGGTAAGAATTTAATTTTTAATTTCCGATCGTAGTTCTTAGTTCTTAGACTTAGGATTTTTCTTAGTTTTAATAATTAATATTAATTCAGTTTTAGACCGTAGCACCCTTTTTCGGACCGTAATTTTAATATATAGTTCTAGTTCTCAGTTTTTGGAACCAGCCCTTACCCTGACAGCCCAATCTACCTACCATAGACTCAATTTCCTTCTAAACTTTTAATCTACAGTCCTATCATTATTCTCTGGTTCTTGTTCTCAATTTCTAGAACCATTCCTTAATCATACGGCCTGATTTTTTGATTTCAGATCGGAATTCAGTCCTCAAATTTTAAACTTCTAGTCTTAATTCCTTAATTTAATATTTCTAAAATCCCAAATATTAGTTTAGTCTTCTATAATCTTAGTTTCATAATTTAATTCTTAATTATAATCTCAAAAACGACTCTGAAAATCTAAAAAATATAATATTATAGTCTAAAATCCAATTTGTTTTAATCTCAGCCACCCAATTTGTCCAAGGGAGCTTATGGAGGGTACTCAGGAACGAGGCCAATCCTCCTTAGCATAGCGGGCCCAAAACCTTTTTTTTTTACGATTATTTTATTGCTTTAATTAAAATTAGAAAATCAAGTCCATAATTTTCTTAGATTTTTAGTATAATTAATTTACATACTTTATTTTAATTAGATCCTTGGAA
Organism: Chloranthus sessilifolius; assembly: GCA_021018995.1. NCBI lineage: Eukaryota > Viridiplantae > Streptophyta > Magnoliopsida > Chloranthales > Chloranthaceae > Chloranthus > Chloranthus sessilifolius. The sequence goes on along the minus strand of CM037587.1, from coordinate 29,338,997 downwards.
TAATTGCTTTGATTAGAATTCTAATAAAATTAGTTCCTTTATTTTAATTAGATAATTCTAGCATAGTTAATTCATTGCTTTATTAGATTTCACTATAGTAAATTCCTTTTTTTTATTAATTAGAGTTTTAGTATAATTAATTCATTGCTTTGATTATAATTCTAGAAATAAATCAATTCTTTTATTTTAATTGGATTTTAGTAAAGTTAATTCATTGCTTTAATTAAAGCTTTAGTAAAAATTAGTTTTCTATTTCAATTAGAGTTGCAGTAGAATTAGTATACTCGCTTTACTTAGAATTTTAGTATAATTAGCATGCCTGATTTAATTAGAGTTTCATTAAAATTAATATATTTGCATCCCTAGTACAATTAGGAGACTGATATTAATTGGACTTCTAGTAGTATTAAGACACTAAATTAATTAGAATTCTAATAGGATTAGGAAACTAAATTAATTAGACTCCTAATAGAATTATAATATTAGATCAAATCACTATAATAAACCCACACCACTAGGCTCACAATAGAATTAGGAAATCTAAACCGATTAGAGTTACAATAATAACAGGAAAGAAAAGGAAAACTGAACTATCTAAATTATAAGGAAGAGCCATAACTGCTGATGTTCGTAGGCGGACGATTCAGTAAAGAAGTAACCCACACCCGCTCTAAAGCGTGATCACTGACGTGTTGCAGCGTCGTTAAATATCTGTAGCTGGCGATCACAAAAAATTAGGAACCTTCCTAGAAATCTCCCTTTTTATTTTATTTCTAACATTCCAAACGTTGTATCGCTAGAGTCCACTTAGACAGAATTGGGCCACTGATTTAACGGGAATCGAGAGGAACCCAAAAAAAGCACACACCAACAGGTTGGATGTATAGAGCCCGCGCAGCTGAATGACAGCAATTTAATGCTGCTCGCGAGGATAGATTGGAACCGTGTGAGTAGCATTTTGTACTTCAAGTGGTCGCGTGGCTTAGATAGTTACGCAAGGATTTGTTTGCTTCAGGTCTGCTGGGTCGCGCGGATGGATTAGAACTGCGCGAGTTCCTTACTTCTTTAAGCTCTTAGTCAGGCTCGCGAAGTTCTTGAACAGTGCGAGATTCGCACAACGCTAAAGTGTACAGTTGGTATGAACTGCGTGAGGTGGCTTTTAAGCGCATGAGATCTGCGTGAGGGGCTCCTCTGTGGCAGCTACAGCCTTATGCCTTGTGTGTTGTGGGTTTCTCTGCTACAGCTCACCTAGCTGCTGCACTTCACTAGACTTTGGGCTCCACCTCACTCTCTCAGCAGGTCTTCAAGGGATCCAAAGCATGCCACATGGTGGAGACCACCATAGTACATTCACTATGATTTAATTCAACTCCAAGGTTTGACTTAAAATTCTCTCTTCTTGGCCTCTATTGGATGGATTGCAGCATTAAGCTATGATATTCCTGTTATCTACAAGAAAACATTAAAAACACATTATTAAACAACTCAAGGGTCCATCAAATGCCAGGTTAAGGGGTGAAAAGTGGTACTTTTCAGGGCTTAACACACCCCCAAACCTAATCTTTGCTAGTCCTCGAGCAAAGGCAAAATTAAAAAGTATTTATTTAAAACAGAAAATGCCACTTTCATAGGGAACACAAATACATTTAGCATATGTACCAAGCCTTTTAAACCCCTAGGTGATCCCTAGTGGAGGAGTGAAGTTTCTTGAGGGTTTTCAGTGAAGATACCCACAAACTTCACCAATAAAATAGTTAAATGTAGTGCAGTTAATGACAAAATAGATTTTAATAAATAAAATTTCATTCCACACCCTTTTCTTTAAAATTCAGAGGAAATTACAGCAATAATGCAAACAAATTATCACTAAAAATCAGCATGTATATGCATCACCACCATTCAATTCACATCAGAAATACCTTATGCAAAAATCAGCACTAAGTTCACTATCAATTCAAAAATCAGGTGTAGATACAACCCCAATAAAATTAAAATTCAGACCCAATCCTTACTAGGGCTATCTCTCAACAATGAAAATTCAAGGGTGTTCACATTCTCATAAGCTCAAGAATAGTTACAGACCCCAAATAGGCTTGCAAGCATGAGCATTGGCTTTGCTTCTAAGTTCTGACATCCTCAAGCAATTTCACTATAGATTAGACAAATCCTTATCTCCACATGACAGCTCATTTCACTTTGGATCACAAGGTATTTTTGATGGGTTGTAATGAGGCTTATGGGTAAGGGATATAAAGAATGAAGGGGTAGAATGGATCAAAATTGAGAAATCGGCAAGGTAAGGAGTGATTCATGACTTCACAACCTTCATTTCAGCACAACTTCATCTTACTTGATATTTTTCATAATCAAAGTGGCCAGCTTCTCCTCTTCTTTTTAATTTCCAGATGAAGTTCTTATCTTGACTTCTCTTTCTTTTTCTCTTTTTATTTTATACTTTTTTTATGATTTTTATGATGAATTGCCACACAAATATCACTGATACACTGTTGTTTTGAGACTGCTTCTCTTCTCCTTCTACCAAATGTGGAATCTCTCTCAACTATTTTCAACTTCTTCTCCTTTACCTTCTAAAATCTCAAAGTGGAGTTAAGGTTGAATCAGGTCATGAGGTTAAGGTGCAAGTACTCTGGTGTTTGTTGAAGAAAAATATGATTTAAAGGCTCAAATAGTGTATGCAAAAGGATAATTTTAAAAGGTTGGAATTTCAAGCTCAAACTGTCCAAATGAGGGCTTGGCTTATTTCCTTAGTGTCATGAGTGTTGTCCATTAGTTTTGATTTGGAGGTGCCTAACTTCTAGTGAAAAGTGATTGAATCAATCAGTACTTAAGGTAGAAAAATTACTACAAACACTTTGCAAAGAAAATTTTGATGAGCCCAAATCTCACTAGGTATGGTCCTCAATTTAACTCATGGGTGTACTTCTACCTTTTTCTCTCCTCTCCAATTCACTAAGTATCAATCTGAAAATTTTTCTGATGTTAACTTCATGGTGGTGCTAACTTTTCAAAGATTTTTAATTTTAAATTTCTGCAAAATTTTTCAAATTTCCTCATTCTACAAGTTAGGTGGGAATTGACTCTATTCATCTCAATTTTTCTAATACTATTGCACTAGAGTTAACTATTCTATTGGCGGGATTACCCTGCCACACCCCCAAACCTAAGTTAAATAATGTCTTCACTATTTCATGCAAACATGTATAGGGGCAGCAGGGTGTATGACAGACACACTAAATTACAGCAGAAAATGAAAAGAAAAGTAAACTAAAAGATGCAAAAAATTTACAGTAAAAAGGAGAAAAAGAGGAAATAGACAAAAATAACAACTGAGGACACGAAGTAACGACACATATCCTAAAAACAACAACTATATACAGCAGAAAGTAAATTAAAAACATATAGTATATACAAAAGAGTGACTAAACTAGACACCTAAAACATAAAAAATCCTAACTACAACTACCTAAAACTGATCTGAGTATGAATCAAAATGATGGCGAATGATATCAACATGAATAGCACATATTTAAAAATAGGATTCATACAAAAGCATATCACGACAGTCCGGATGGGGGTTCACGAATGACAAAATTTCTGTAGCCCATCTGGAAGTCAGCTGAATTGGAAAGAACGAAAAATAAAAAAAATGAAAGGCCATACCTTTGCATTTGCATCAAACCTAAGATTCTTCCAATCAGCAGTTGACAGTTGCTTGAAAGATGCAGGGAGTAGCTCCAGCTCCATATTCGGTGGGCAGTCACTTAAAAGGCAACAATGGTGCCTTAGATGGATGAGGGCAGTTGTCCAAGTGAAGTTGTACACACCCCACTGAGAAACCCAAACTCCTCAATCCATAAATATAATTATCAGCACAAACCTCAGCCCATTTCAGGAGAGTGGGCAAGGTATCATCCACCATCTCTCAGATGACAGCAACTAACAAACAACCCACATTCCTCCATCAATGCTTGAGGAAATGGGGCTCCACATGGTATATTATTATTATTATTATTTATTTATATTTTTTATTTTTTTATTTTTATTTGTTTATTTTTTTAGTTGGGGCTCAACAGCAACCCATTATTTAGCTTCTCACCAAATGCACAACCTCTTGGCATCCACAAACTCTTGGGTAGCCACCTCCTTCCCATTCCTTAGGGCATTGACCACTCCAGCTTCTTCATGACTTAAAGAAGCTTCAACAATCAAATGGGCCCCTCGTGGGTTGTTCACTGTTTGGCTTGGGAGCCGACCCTCTTCCCTTCGCATTAGAGCATTTGAGATATGACCAAGTTGGTCCTCAATTTTTCTAATGCTCTGTGTATGGGAATCCACAATATGTGCTAGGGAGCCAAGGTTTTGCAATGAAGTCAAAACCTACCCCTCAAAGGAGGGGGCTCTAGGGTGGGGTTGGGCTACAACTAACTATCCTGGCTGGGGGGACTGGTGAGAAAACTGTTGTATTTGACCATAACCATGAGGGGACTGCTAGTTGGTACTATAGGGAAAGGCCTGCTGCTGTTGGGTATGAGGCAAATCGGCTTATTTCTACCTCAAATTTGGGTGGTTCCTCCACTGATACCCAACAGGCTATTGTCCATATGATTGGATAGCATTGGCTTGCTCATTTAAAAATTTTCGGGACAGGACTAGCAGATGGACATTACAGATGGGACTGTGTAGGTAAGTGGCATATAGAATATACCTCTCCAACCTATGCAGCCACGTGGGGCTGCAATACACTCAACACTTTATCAAATTTCAAGGCCAAACTATCCACCTTCCTCTCTAGGTTACTAAATGCATTCAACTCATACACTTTTCCAGAAGACATGGGTTCTATTGTTCTCCTAGCAGCTGGCACAATGTCATTATTTGACAAAGACTCTTGTTGAATGGAGGTTTCACTTATCAAATCAAATAACTTTCATGCTTCCACATCAGTCTTGTTGAGGTAAGAGCCACCACTAGATGCATCAATCATAGATCTACTTTTTGCATCGATCGCTTGGTAGAAGCTTTGTACAAGCTGCCACTTAGGGATCTGGTGGTGTGGGCGCTGCCTCAGCAACCCTTGAAATCTCTCTCAGGCTACATGAAATGATTTAGTTGGGAGTTGAGAAAATGAGATTATGCTCTCCCGCAACTGACTTGTCTTACCGATTGGAAAAAATTTAGCCAAGAATTGGCATTGAAGATCATTCCAAGAATTTATGTTGTTGGCTTGGAGCATGAAGAGCCAAGAGCTGGCTTTGTCCTTTAAGGAAAAAGGAAACAGCCTCAGCTTTGTTGCTTCCTCTCCCAGGCCAGCAATATAAAAAGTGGTGCATAGAGCAAGAAACAACTCTATATGCTAATATGGGTCCTCTTTGCTTAGCCCATGGAAACTCGGTAACATTTGAATGGTAGAGGCTTTAATCTCATAGCTACCCACAACATTAGGGAGCTGAATGCAAGAGGGGGATGAGTATGCCCCTGGTACATTATACTCCCTAAGTGGTTTAGGCTGCTCAGCGATCTCAGCAGTTACTAAGTCTTCAGCAGGGGTGTGTGTTGTTGGCCTAGGACACAAAACTCTCTTAATCTCAGGATTCAAAGGTTCAAGCTCGGGATTGAGAGACCTTCTTCTCAGCATACAACAGACACACAGGACAACAAAGAGACACACACAACAAATGGAGTAAAAATATAAAAAGCTAACTACAACTGTTGGACAACAGCAACAAATAGATAAAATAAAATGCAACTACACAACTATTGAATTTAAAGATAGCAGGAATCAAACAAAAAACACGGGAGAATAAGATGCAAACTGATGCAAGAGTGTCCCAGCTGCAGCTAAAGTCCTCTATTTGCAACTGCTCCAAGCCTACAAAAATCCAAAAGTTCAGCAGTAAATTATTCAACACTAAACAAGTAATAATAGAAAATAAATGCAAACTTAAAGGACAACAGCTGTAATTTATTCACAGTCCTAAGAAATCAAAAGACCTAAAAATAGAATATATAAAAGAAAAAATGCATAAAAAATCACAGAAAAATTACAACTGTCATTTATTCAAACACTATGTCTACAACAAATGTAGCTAACAAAAAATTAGATTACTATACTAGATCAAAACTCCCCGGCAGCGGCACCAAAACCTTGTTGGAATATTTTTCTAGTTTGTTGTTTATTATTAAAATATGTGTGGGGAAATAAGATCAAATAAAAGGAGTGAGATGAAGAAGATGGAAAACAACAACTCTAAAATATGCACAGTCCTGCAAGATCCAGGGCTTGTTGTAGCAAGTTTTGAAAGTAAGAGTTTGTCCCACAGGGAGTGATGATCTGAACCACTAGGGCATATAGTAGTCTCAAGATCTAGCTACAGATCTGACAACTCTAAACCTAACTAGAAAGCAAGGTAAAGAGGGTATTTAAGTGTCACAAAACTATGCTAAAACTAAAAAAAATAGCTATCGACTAAATCTAAAGAAAGGGATAAAGAAGGATGATGTGTGTGATAAAATAAAGATAAAAGATGGAGAAGTAGATAGTTAGGGATAAATAAGTTATGCAACTCAGTGTTAGGCATGAATCTGTAGCAATCCTTTAGATGGCTACAAGCACATCTACAAGGTAGAAGAATCCAACTTAACCCATATAATTTAGACTACTCTTAAGGCTATAATCTGTCCACTTAAATGGTCACAGACTATCCAAGGGAGTTTGTTAAATCACATTGATTAAATCAGAAAACTAACCTAATCCAAAGGAATGGATTGATCTTAAAGCTATAATCTGTCCACTTAAATGGTCACAGACTATCCAAGGGATTTCCTCCATCCAATGTATTAAATCAGGCCATGAATACCATTGCAGATACTATGTTTGCAAGGCTACAAACGCATGCATCCATAGGAGCAAACAAACTTTGAAAATCAGGTGGAAATCATAAGGTATCTTAGGCTGAATGAGGACTTAGATTCGGCTAGTCATGCTACAAAAGGCCTGCAATGACCCAGCTCACAAGTTTGCAATCTCTAAACAGTCCCTGGAAGTGGAGAACAGCAAGCTGGGAAGTGAGGAACCCGAGCCTCGCGAGGCAGACTTAGCCTGAATTGGCATTTCACGTGGCTCTTTTGTGCTGTCGCGTGGCTGGATATAGTGCAGAAGAGAGCTTGTGAGGTTGGATGGATAGAGCTCGCGCAGATGAGACTTCAGATGCTTAGGTTGCTAAGCTCTCGCTGGGCTCTCACGCAACTGAATGACAACAATTTAATGCTGCTTGCGAGGATAGATTGGAATTGCGTGAGTAGCATTTTGTACTTTAAGTGGTCGTGTGGCTTAGATAGTTGTGCGAGGATCTCTTTGCTTCAGGTCTGCTGGCTCGCGCGGATGGATTGGAACTGTGAGAGTTCCTTACTTCTTTAAGCTCTCAGGCTCGTGAGGTTCTTGAACAGCGCGAGATTCGCGCAGCGCTAAAGTGTACAGCAGGTCTGAACCGTGCGAGATCTGCGCAAGGTGGCTTTTAAGCATGCGAGATCCTCGCGAGGGGCTCCTCTGTGGCAGCTGCAGCCTTATGCCTTTTGTGCTGTGGGTTTCTCTGCTACAGCTCGCCTAGCTGCTGCACTTCACTAGACTTTGGGCTCAACCTGACTCTCTCTACAGGTCTTCAAGGGTTCCAAAGCATGCCAAATGGCCCACATGGTGGAGACCACCATGGTGCATTCACTATGATTTAATTCAGCGCCAAGGTTTGACTTGAAATTCTCTCTTCTTGGCCTCTATTCAATGGATTACAGCATTAAGTTATGATATTCCTATTATCTACAAGAACACACTAAAAACACATTATTAAATAGCTCAAGGGTCCATCAAAGTCCAGGTTAAGGGGTGAAAAGTGATACTTTTTAGGGCTTAATAGTATCATGTCGGCTTCAAATAGGAATAGGAATATTAAGTATCACCTCAGCATCATTAGGAAGGAAAAGGGAATTAATCAGCCAGTGTTCCATTGATGTGTTTGGTGATTGATCAATCAACAATTATTTTGGACTCCCCACCATGTGTGATAATTTTATAGGTAGTTGGTCTTGGGACCCATCTTTCCATACATCAATGCTCGCATCATTACATACCCACCCGCCATATAAGACCTTGTTCAAAGACAACTTTTGCATCGACCAAACTCTGCTAAGTAGAGGATGCTTTTTTTCCTTGGCTTGCCTCCATGAATGACTTATTTGGAAAATATTTTGCCTTGAGAACATTGTATGATAAAGATCCTTGATTTATCTCCAATCTCCAACATTGTTTTGCCAACATTGCAACATTAAAAGCCTTTAGGTTCCGGAATCTAATTCCACCTTTAGACTTAGTGTTAAATATATATTAGTGTAGTAATATATATTTTAGTATTTCAAAATTAAGTTTATAGTTATCATTATATATTGATAATAATTCAATGACAAACTTGTAAATATTTTCTCTCCAAAGTGTCTTTTTAAATTTTGATTTATCTTTTTACCGTTAGTTGAAAAGATATAAGTCTCGCATCTCTTCACCGTCAATTTGAAAAGACACAAGTGGGGCGATCCTCTCTTTACCATTATCTAAAAACACACAAGTTTGACATCTCTTCACTAAATCTGAAAAGACACAATTCTCTGGAGAGACACAATGGTTCGTAATTTTCTCTACAAATAGATAAATCACAATCAGAGTTCTCGTGCAATAATGGTTCCACGAAATCCGTGAAAGCCAACATACCAAAGTGGAATATAAAATAATCATAAATGCTGAATAAGTGTAATAAAATCACAATCCACCAATAAAATGTAAATCCAGTCGGAGACAAATCCGATAAAATAAACTATAAAATCCGTAGTACTAGTATCAATAAAACTCAATACCAAGTCCACAATGATCAGTAACTGGCACTCGAATCAAGATCAGCACCGTAGTCCTCCTGATAACCGGCAGCGTCGCCCTCCAAAGGCTCCTGGTACTCAACGCCCGCGGAATCAATGAAATCAGCGTCGGCGAGATCTAGATGGCCAGCGTCTACTCCACCAGCGTAATCACCTGCAACTGTTAGATTATCGTGGGATGAGTTTACTCAGTCACGTAAACTCAGTGGATACACCACCAATCCACCCCATACTACTCAGGTGCATTGTGGGTGCATCTTGTGAGTGATAAACATAATATCTCAAAGCAGATAACAAAAGGAAGACAAAATCACGTGCATATCGTAAAACTCATATCATATCATAAATGCAAGACCATGATCTAAACACTCATATCCTAACGTGCCTTACCATATCTCATAACATATTATATCATGTCTTATTATCATTCTACATATCAGACATCGCATGAGCATAACTAACATACTAGTGAAATCCTAAACGACCTGTGCCAGAGTCGCTGCTCGAGCTACTATGGGAGGGTCAACATAGTATCATACCACCATATTATAACGCCCTCGTGTCATACTCATACTCCACCACCCAGCCAATGGGGAGACATAATGGCCAAACTCACTCATAACTCACTCATACTCATAATCTCTCCCAGAGATCCGTCTTGGCTGAAAGACGTTGTTGCCCTTACGGTGGCTACGCAAGGAACGGCACGTACAGAGACTTAAGTTCTTTATCTTTTGCTGGCCTACACAGCGATGTCTTATTATCGTACTCGTATCATAACTTATCTTATCTCATACTCATATCTTATCATACTCTTACACTTAATCCTATGACAAACTATAGTGAGGCAACCTTCCTAATTCACGCTTCCCAAGAAAAGGTTGTAGTAACTTTGGATGTACTTCGATGTGATAGTTTATACTACCATAGAGGGGTTGCATCCGACATGGGCGTAATATTCTGAGTTTCACGTGACCGTAAAAGAAACCTTACCACAGCTAAAGGCCCAACGCCCGATTCTCATATCATATCTCATATTTTATCCTCTCGTATTAAAACTCGGGGTGATAGGATCACTGTATATGCCACCGTGTACGAAGTTATACTGAATTCACACTCACCCGACTCGTCATGGGTCCCATTCCACCATGAGTTGTAAGGCATGTGAATACGGTGTATTCTCGCCGATACCATCTCGGCGAATCACCACGCCCAAGCGTAGGCATGATCTCATGCACTCTCGTACTCATGATCTAACATATTCTTAACTCGTATAAATTGATTAAGTTACAAATACAAAAGTATCACACATACAGAACGGTTTATACTTAGATTTTGATTATGCTTATATTTATGTTTATTTACATACCACACCAATATAATTATAGAATAGAGTTATAAGTGTGATTTCGATAATCGTAAAAGTCAGAGTTCGATTTCATAAAGACATCGAAGTTCTAACACTTTGTATTATCGAAGAGGTCGCGTTGAAGCGATAAAATTGATATATATATATATATAATAATTAGATAATTAAATTAAATAATATTTATACTTATTAAGTTATGATTTATCATGACCATCGATCGAAAGACCTTACAATATAATATATACAGGAACTTTGGTCATGAGAATTAGAAAATAATCTTAAATTCGAATAGCCTTGATTTATTTAAAATTGAACCCGACTTGTTGCTCTATTTTGACCTTTAAAGAGTCAGATTCGTGAAATGGCTATTTCACACAAAGTTGTAAAGCTCGCTGTCTTCTTTTTAATGCCGCAAGAATTGCATTAATCCGAGGTCGGAGTAAAAAGTTATGGCCAAAATACCGAGACAGGTGCATCAATGGTCGCGAGGTCGGGTTCATGGACGTGAATTCGGGTTCGTAGCCGCAAGTTCGGACCCAAAACTTTAAGTTGGTGCAATCTATTATTTATTTAAATAAAATAAAAATATAATTAAATTTTTTGGGCTTAATTAATTTTAAATAAATAATAATATAAACTTGCAACAATAATAATTATTATAGTCTTAGTAGAAGGATAAATTTATACTATATAGATTTAGAAATAAATAATATCAATATGATATTATGTCAATTAAGTCAATCTATCAAATTTATAAGTATTAAAATTTAATTAATTTTACAGACATAAAAGAAGAAGTAAACATATTAAATATACAGACCTAATATAAGGTAGAATATTAATGGCTCAAACAAAAGGAATTTTTGAAAAGAAAGAAAATAACATATAAACCCAATTTACAAAATATATAACTTTCGAGGAAAGCATATATTAAATATATAGATCTATTAATTTATGAGATATTTGGGTTTAAATAAGATTTTAAACCCGTCGATCTTGTGATCGAACGCATCCTATGCGACGGGATCTGAGAAGAATAAGATGGATTGATAGGTACCCACCTCTTGAAGCGTGAACGGAAGATCAACGGCGATTCGGGTTGAAAAGGTCGATTCCCAAGGCATCGGCTCCTCTAAGTCTCGAGAGAGAATAATTTCTTATTATTGAGAGGAGAGAGCTTTTAAAGTTTTATTTATAATGGTATAAAATTTTAGGTCAACTCTAATTAACACTTTTCGTGGGAGATTTAATAGAATAGGAGATTTTTACACGGAATAAGAATTCATACGTAACTTGGATAGCTTGAGCAAAGGTTTCGTTCCAGCGTTTTGCATAAGCACCAAAGCAATTGGTGTTTCTCTCCCGAAATTACAATTATACCCTTTGACTTGCTTGATCAGTTAAAATGGGCATAACTTTTTATATTCTTGTCAGAAATCGTCAAATTATATATCGTTGGAATCGTATCGACGAGCACTTCGCAATGAGTCTAATTTTGATATGAGAAAAATTAGAAATTTTCTATTTTAAAAGGTGGGTTTCGATTCTGATGTGGAGCGTTAGCACAGTACATAGTGTGGTGCATCATCTAACACCGTTAAAATAAAATCTAAAAATCTGGGTTGTTACATTCTCTCCCCCTTATAATATTTTCGTCCTCGAAAATTACGTACATGAAGCGATGAGGTCGGGGTACTTCTCCAAAGTCTCGGCTTCTCGTTCCCAAGTAGCTTCATTCGGTGAATGATGTTGCCACTGCACTTTGACGAAGCGAACAGATTTACCCTTAATGAGCTGCTCCTTCCGATCTACGATACCAACTGGCTTCTCTATGATGGTCAGATCATCTCTGACTTCAGTCGGCTCGATATCAAGGACGTGAGATGGATCGGGCAAGTATTTCCGCAACATAGACACATGAAACACATTGTGGATACCGGCAAAGTGTCTCGGAAGTGAAATTCGGTATGCTACCTCACCGATGCGATCTGTGATAATGAAAGGTCCCACGTATCTCGGACTTAGTTTTCCCCGCATTCCAAAACGCATGATTCCCTTAGTTGGTGACACCCGAATGAAAACCAAATCACCAACCTCAAATTCTATCAAGCGTCTTCTACTGTCGGCGTAGGCTTTCTGACGGTCTTGAGCTTCTTTCAATCTCTGACGGATAACTCTAATCTTCTCGGTTGTGGTTTCTATGAGTTCCGGCCCAAGCATCTTTCTTTCACCAACCTCGTCCCAACAAAGAGGCGTCCTACAACTTCGGCCATAAAGAGCTTCGAAAGGTGACATCCCGATGCTTGCCTGAAAGCTATTGTTATAAGAAAACTCAATCAAAGGGAGGTGATCATCCCAATTACCTCGGAAGTCTAACATGCAGGCTCGAAGCATGTCTTCTACGATCTGATTAACTCTTTCAGTTTGACCGTCGGTCTCTGGATGGAAGGCTGTACTGAAGTCGAGTCTCGTGCCCATTGCTTCCTGAAATTTCTTCCAATGATCAGAAGTGAATTTTGTGTCTCTGTCCGACACAATGCTCACAGGAACCCCGTGAAGCTTGACTATTTCCTTCAGATACGTCTCAGCCAGTTTGTCTCCACTATCTGTAATCTTAAAAGGTAGAAAGTGCGCTGACTTAGTCAATCGGTCCACAATAACCCAGATGGCGTTGTGCTTCCTTGAAGTTCTAGAGTCCGACTATAAAATCCATAGAGATGTTTTCCGCAAAAGAGACTTACGATGCTCAACTTTCACCTGTTGGCATACTAAACACCTGGAGACGTATTCGGCAATTTCTCTCTTCATATTTGGCCACCAATAATAGTTTCGAATATTCCGGTACATTTTTGTGCTTCCTGGGTGCACCGAATATCCAGATTTGTGTGCCTCCTCGAGAATTTCGTTCCGCAATATTTCAACATCGGGGACATACAATCTATCTCGGAAAAGGAGGGTCCCGTCAAATCGTATAGAGAAATCTGGTTTAGGGCCCTCGGCTAACTGTCCCTTAATCTTCAAAATTTCGGGATCTAAGGGTTGGCCATTTCTGATACGACCAACAAAGGAAGGTTTGATCATCATACTGGCTAGGAAGGTTTGATCATCAGCAACTACATTTGCTTTACCCGGATGGTAATTAATGGAACAATCATAGTCCTTCATGTATTCCATCCAACGTCTCTGTCTCAAATTAAGATCTTTCTGAGAAAATAAGTATTTGAGACTCTTGTGGTCCGTAAAAATTTTGAAAGTCTCACCGTATAGATAATGCCGCCAAATCTTAAGTGCAAAGATGACTGCGGCCAACTCAAGGTCATGAACCGGATAATTCTTCTCATGCGGCTTCAACTGTCTTGAGCCGTAGGCAATGGCTCTCTTACGCTGCTCTAACAAACATCCAAGTCCCTGGCGCGAAGCATCTGTGTAGACTTCATAATCACCGGGTCCAGAAGGTAACGTGAGAATGGGAGCTGTCGTGAGTTTCTGCTTCAATAGATTAAAGTTCTGCTCACACTGATCGGTCCACACAAATTTGTTGTTCTTGCGGGTTAGCATAGTGAGCGGGAGTGCCAAACGAGAGAATCCTTCCACAAATTTACGATAATATTCGGCTAAACCGAGAAAACTTCTCACCGGTGACGTTCTTTGGTGTCTGCCAGTTTGCAACCGTTTCTACCTTTGATGGATGCACAGAAATCCCTGCGGCGGATATCACGTGACCCAAGAAAGATACTTTCTCAGGCCAAAATTCACACTTGCTCAATTTCGCATATAATCTGTGCTCGCGGAGAGTCTGTAGCACAATATGAAGGTGGTCATTGTGAGCTTCTTCGAGAATAAATGAGAACATCGTCGATAAATATCACGACGAACTTGTCAAGAAATTCTCGAATACGCGGTTCATTAGGTCCATAAACACGGAAGCGTTTGTGAGCCCAAAAGGCATAACGAGGAACTTCGTAGTGTCCATGCCTTGTTCCAAAAGCGATCTTGGAATATCTTCGCTCTAACTTTCAGCGATGATAACGGACTGAGATCTATCTTTGAAAAGTAAGTAGCATACATGAGTCGATCAAATAGGTCATCGATCACGAGGAAGAGGGTATCGATTCTTCACGGTAACATTATTCAGCTGTCGGTAGTCGATACAAAGTCTCATCGAACCATCTTTCTTCTTTACGAATAAGACCGGCGCTCTCCATGGTGATTCACTACGGCGGATAAATCCCTTATCAGATAGCTCACGCAACTGAATCTCTAACTCCTTCAGTTCTGCTGGTGCCATTCGGTACGGGACTTTCGCAATCGGCAAGGTACCGGGCGCGAGATCAATCTTGAACTCTACTTCTCGGTCAGGTGGAAGTCCAGGTAAATCTTCCGGAAAGACATCGACGAACTCCCCAACTATAGGAATATCTGAGGGGTCCGCTTTCTCATCACGTTCACCGTCAAGTGTAGCAAGTAGGGCTGCTCCTCCCTTTTTAATACCGCGAAATTTGAACGAAGGGCTCCCAATCGGTCGGAAGGTGACTACTTTAGAAAAGCAATCAACTGAGGCATGATAAGCCGCCAACCAATCCATGCCGAGGATTATATCGAAGTCTTGGAATCCGAGTACCACAAGATCTGCGAGTAACTCATGTGTTCCAACTACTAGGACCGTAGCTTTACAAACTTTAGATGCCATCATCACTTCCCCTGACGGCGTAGAAATCGCAAGTGTACTATCCATCGATACGGGCTTAGCTCCGATTTCAGAAACAAAACTCGGTGTAATCAAAGAGTAGGTCGATCCAGAGTCGATCAAGACCCCTTTGTTGATGATGTGTATGAATAAAAAAAAAATAATAATGAAGCATGGGAGCACATATTAAAAACAGAGTTCATACACAGCTGAGACCCATTTATGATGAAGAAATCTCGAAGGAAAATAAAATAAGTGGGTCCATTGAATATTCAAAACAGCCTATGATCCACTACTCATTATCCTACATGATTCCTAAAAAAGAAAAATGATCTCAGCAGGTCCAGATGGGAAAAGTGGATGCAAATGGAGAAAAACAGCCCATACGAAAGATATATATATATTTTTTATTTTTATAATTTTCTATTTTTTTTTTATTTTTTACTTGTTTTGGATCATTGAGGGCTCAACAAGAGCCCTTATTTACTCTTCTGAAAATAATGAGAAACAACTAAGAGATTTTCTATTTGTGTTTTCATTTTCTTTATTTTGTATTTGGTTTTGTAAAAAAAAAATCGGCATGCCTAAAAGACAAGATAAATTATAATCGGAACAAACAATAAACACAAAGCTACTGGTTCTCAAGAATTTAAAATAGAAAATGAATGCAAAGGAGAAGAGGATGCAAACTCAAGCGATCTGCTCCATTTTAGTCCAGATGCTCCTTGTTGGACTACCGCCCAGATCTAAAAATCCAAAACCGCAGCGATACCTTATTCGATATTGACAAAAATAAAAGAAAACTCAAAGCACGCCCAAATTTGACAAAAGACAAAAGAGTGGCGTGACATTTATTCAAACAACTAGAAGGCAAAGAATAAAACTTAGAAAAATAAATAAATAAAAAATTCTGCTGGTAAAATAGGTTTTCTATACAAAGCTGCGGTAGACATTTAATCAAGCACTTGGAATACAAAGTGCGGTTTAAAGCAAAACTAAAATGAAAATCAAATCTATAAAATTAAAAACTTAGGTCTACCAATTTTAGAACAAATTCCCAGAACAGCGCCAAAAACTTGTTGTCGCGCTCCAAGTGTGCCATAATTGTGTGCATTATGAATAAAGAATTAAAGAATTAAAGAATGCTAAGTTATATGGATGTTAACTTATGAAAGGAATATCGGCAGCACACTGGGGCTAACATTAGCCTGCAAGATCAGGGCCAATTGTAGCAAGTTTTAAAAGTAAGTATTTCAAGATCGTTCACAGAGAATTTGTCTAAAATGAGAGATAAACCTCAGATCGTACTGCAGATCGGCTCTATAATTATCTAGAAAGCGTATAAAGAGAGAGTGTTGGGTTTTGTCACGTTTAACTAAAAGCAAATAAAGAAAAGAACTAACTTCGTGATCGGATCCGAGTTGTGGAGGTGTTTAAAATAAATCAAATGCAGAACTAATAGCTTCATGTATTTTAGCCTTTGAATTTTATTGGAGATTCTGTATTCCAATAGAGCTGATTCAGTCTTCATCGGCTACCGATGGATGTAAGAGAAATAAATCGAATTAAGGAATAGGTTTAGACTTATGGCTATGATCATCCAATGGTCACAGATCATCCAATAGTTGTGGCTTTCTTTAGTTCGTAACATGAACATCACTATAAGTCTTGCTAGAATTAGGTTACCAACGCTAATTCGCATACGAGGACAATGAATTAAGGGAAGTTGGATGCGGGTGAGTGAATCTAAAGAAGTCTAATGCACTAAGGTGATCATTGGAACCCTCGACATGACTCCAATGGAGAAGACACAAATTACAAAGAACCTTTTAAAATCCAAAATTACAATTACAAAGCACGGCTTTAGAAAGCCCTCGGACTTGCGATCTTGAATCCGATCTCCTTGGAGTTACAAATCACTCTCAACAACTCTCAAAAGTAAAACAAAAGAAGCTATTACAGGGGAAGTGCAGATAGGCTATCGTAGGAAGGTAGAAATAGAGATGAAAACTCAAAATCTGGATGCCACAATTGGGCAAATGTCTTCTATTTATAGCTTTCCTTGATCTGCAATTGAATTGACCAATCAAGTGTTCGGATCTGGATTGCCCAATGGCGATTGAGCACGGGATCCAGATCTGTTACGCCAATGAAAATGCTCGATCTGGTTCACCAATCAGCGCTTAGAAGCATCAATTACATTTATGGAATTCAAAAATCTGTTTGAGCTTCTAGAAGTTCCCGCCAAGTGATTTCATCTTTGAGCGCTCACATGGGTTGGAATATGCTTTTGGATCTTGATTGGAATCTTCAAATGTCCTCGGTCATTAAATGCATTGGGCGCGGCAGAGATTCTTGAAATGCCTTTAAACAAAATTGTAATTCCCAGAATGTCCTTTCAGAGAGTTTAAGTGCCTTTTCGCAAAGTGTTTTGGCTCCGAAGTTCTTTTCGCAAAGCAATTTGGCTTGAAAGTCTTTTATGAAAGGACTTCTCCCGGATCTTCTATTCGAAAAGGAAATTTCAACTATTGAGCGTAACATGGTTCTTTTCGAGTAGTTCATTCTGACTAATCAATTGACAGAACTTTGACCTTTTAAAAAGTACTTTTTACTTTGCGAATTGAGCTTTAGCTTCCATTCTTCTTGCGAATGGATCCTTTTCTTCTTCAGTCTTTGCTTCTTCTTTTCAAATTCCTTTTTAACCACTTTGAGGCTATTTCTTTTCACTCCTTTTTAGCTTGACATGAATTGTCACTTTTTGATCATTTAGGATGCTTTTAGGACTTGGACACATCCTAATTGGTTAGGTGTAAAATGCACACTAAAGCACTTATTTAGTCTTCTCAAGGGTCTTTCAAAGCTCATGTTTAGGGGCGAAAATGGTATTTTCACTACTTAACACACCCCAAACCTAAGCTTTGCTAGTCCACGAGCAAAGAAACATAAAAACAAGGAGACATAAAACACGAAACATAGAAAACCAAGTAAAGAGCCACTTTTGTAGGAAGCAGGTGCATTTAGCATATGCAACAAGCCTTTTAAACCCCTAGGTGATCCCTAGAGGAGGAGTGAAGTCTCGAGGGTTTTCGGTGAAGGTACCCACAAACTTCTCCATGGGACAGTTGGCATTAGTGCCTTTGTTATCTCATGAGCAATCAAAGATCGAAATTAGTTACTCTTGAATCCATGTTTACACAGAAATTTAGTTGTATTGTTTGCAAGGAGATTTCAACATTTATAAACCTCATGAATGTTTCAATATTTCCAATCTGTGAAAGTCATAGAAAATCATACAAATGTGCGTGAAGCTCATCCTATGGATAAAAATTAGGTTATAAGTCATACTTAATGTGCTCAAGTTCCAACCCAAACACTCACGGGTATACTCTCATCAGTGTTTTTGTTGGGGGTTCGTTTTCACTCAAGCTCAAGAGCAGTTACATCTCCCAAATGGATCTGTAAGCATGAGCATAGGCACATTTCTGCATCTTGGCATCATTGACATCTCCTCACCATAGATTGGGTCACTTCTTATCTCCACATGACAGCTCACTCAACTTTGGATCACAAGGGCTTTTAATCTAGGTTTGTTTGTATGGCTTATGGAGTGAAGTTTCAAGGAAAGGCGGTTTGAGCAGGGTTTGAATTTGAGAACTCGGGAAGTGGGAGATGGTTCATGACTCCACCTTTTTGAGTTTAGCTTCTTTCTTCTTCTTTTGAGATTCTCACATTCACGGTGATCATTCTTTCTTTGATCTTGCATTTTCAACATAAGGTCCCTTTTTTGCCTTTTGCTTGCAACTTTTTCACATTGTTTGTCTCTTCCTTTCTCACCATATTGCCTGTTTTGAGGTATTTTCTCTTCATTTTCTTGATATTGCCTAGAAATGGTCCATCTTGAGTTCTTTCTCCTTTACCTCTGAATTCTCGAGTGAGGGAAGGCTGAATTAGTTCCATAGGTTCAGTGCAAGTACTTTTGGGTATTTTGATGAAGAATTGTAGGATTCTGACTCAAATGGGTTACAGGGCAGATTTTTCTTGGTTGGTTCATTAGGTTCATTTGTCCAAAGAAGGCCTTGATCTTTTCTTGATCTCATGAGTCTTGTCACTTGTTTCAATTTGGAGTTTCCTAACTTCTAGTGGATCTAATGCCTCACCAATCCTTTGAATCGAGAAAAATTGCCTCGATCACTCTTCAATGAGATGGAAAATATATGGGCTCAATTCTCACCGGTTATGGTTTTTCCTTGAGCTTTTAAGTATATCTTTACCTTTTCTCTTCCTTTTGACTTACTACGTCTTTGATACCAAGATGTTTTTATGGTGTAATCATCATGGAAATGTAGACTATCGCAAGGTTTAGAATGTCTAAATTTTGCAAAGAATATTTAAAATTTCCTAGTTAACTTGATTCTTAAGTACATTAAATTCTTTCACCTTACTTAGGTGATTTTTCGCCTTTATCTTTGTTGTCCAGAGGCGGATCATCTGCCACACCCCCAAACCTATGAGGAGCGGTGTCCTCCTGGTTCAAAGGTGGCATGGTCCCATTATTCGGAAAAACATGAAGGAAATCATAAATCAGAAAGTAAAACATGACAAGTGAGCATTGGAGAAAGCAAAATTTATTGACTAGAAACAGGAGAAGAAAAAGAAAATTAAAACGAGAGGGGGACTGGGATTAAGGGAGAGGCGAAACATGAGGAACCGTGTCCTCACTTGGTTTGATGTAAGGAAAAATAAAATAGGCTTGCCCGCTACAGATCTAAGAGAAAAGATTGGAAAAATAATTACGAACAATGAATGAAAACAGAAAATAAGAAAAACAAGAATAAAAAAATTGAAAGTGCATGAACTGGACAAAAGAACAGATTTATATATTGTATTTAGAAACAAAGTACATGCAAACATTAATAACTTGGATCAAAGTCGCTATCATAAGTTGGGTCATTGGGGTCGAGCTAGAGTCCTTTGGTTGAACTTGAATCGAGTTGGAATCGAACTTGATGGTGATTTCTCAGAATGGAATTCTTGAGCTCGGTGTACTCTTGGACTTGATCTTCTTGGTGAGGCCGGATGTTTGGTCGGTGGCTATTTTCTTACTGTTCTTGAGCTAAGCGAGCTTGGAGCATAGCCACCTTGTCTTTTCGTTGACCAATTGGAATGGTTGTCCAACGGATCCTCATCTGCTCTCTCTCAAATTGCATGAAATGCTCTAATTTGTTGATTTTGGCCTCATAAGGGGTTCGGATGTAGGCCTCCAAATCAGCCAGCCCCTTCTGCACATCCCTACGGATGTAGGGATTTTCTATCATGGCCTGGGAGAGGGTGGCATATCTAGGGAGGGGGATGGAGTGGTAGGGGACTAAAGGGGAGGGGGTGGTGAAGGGGTCTGTTGGGTAGCTAAGTTAGCAGGCAGAGGTGGTGATAGAGGGGGTCTGTTTGGGTAGCTTCTTTCTCAAGAACAAGGGAGGTGAGGCCATGGTAGTCAGGTGGTTTGGGTAGCGGGTGGTAGTGGAGGAAGCACTAGGACTTGGGTCTATTTGGGTTGCTGTGAGGCAAAATGGAGAGCAGGATAATGGGGGTAGTGGTAATGGGGGATTAACATGTGGATGAGCTTTCCAATGTGATGATTATGCATTTGTTTGGAGCTGGGCTTGGATATTTTGGAGGTAGGTGAGGATCTGGGTGTAGGGAGCGGTGTGGGGAGATTGGGAAGTAGGTGAAAGGGGAGGAGCAGGGGATAGGTGTAGGATCTAGCTCCATGGTGTCAAATAGGGGTGAATAAGCCTCGTGGGGAAAGGTTGGGGTTGGAGGTGCAGGATACCTCGGTGTATGTCTTTGAAGGGTGTGGGAGTGTGAGCATTGTCCTCAATGTTCTAGACCGAGAAATGAGGGCATGGATAAAAGAAGAAAGAAAACTAAGAAGAAAAAATCTAAACTATATGCGTGAGAAAATAAAATGTAAAATTGAATATATGAGCAAGAAAATGGAAAACATGATATACAAATGCAAGAAAAATCAACAAAACAACGCTAGAACTGCTAAAAAAATAAAATCTAAAAAATAGCAGGATTGCTATGCAAATGGAAGGAAAGTAATGCTAATAATAGAGAAACAGTAAAAACAAGGTAAGGACGCATACAAAGTTTAAAAAAAAAATAGAAAAGTGTTGATACAAAAGAATTTGTGAATGCAAAATAGGAAAACAAAGTTAGAAACTAACTATACTCACGTAAAAATGACGAAAATTAGTAAAACTAGGACACATTAACCTAAGAAAGAAAAAAAAAAAAAATCGTGATCTAAAAGCGAATTTGAAACTAAAATTTCTAAAATAGAAAATCTAATGCCAAATGATACATCCTAAGCCCAAAAAAAAAAAACAAAAGCCTGAGATACTTATGAATCTAAGTGATTATAAAAATGATTAGTAGGAATATAGTAAAAAGCAAGATTCATAAGACTGACCCCTTTGTTGATGATGTGTATGAATAAAAAAAAATAATGAAGCATGGGAGCACATATTAAAAACAGAGTTCATACACATACCGAGACCCATTTATGATGAAGAAATCAAGGAAAATATAAAATAAGTGGGTCCATTGAATATTCAAAAGCCTATGATCCACTACTCATTATCCTACATGATTCCTAAAAAGAAAAATGATCTCAAGAGTCCGGATGGGAAAAGTGGATGCAAATGGAGAAAAATTACATGAAGATATATATATATTTTTATTTTTATAATTTTCTATTTTTTATTTTTACTTGTTTTGATCACCAGGCTCAACAAGAGCCCTTATTTACTCTCTGAAAATAATGAGAAACAACTAAGAGATTTTCTATTTGTGTTTTCATTTTCTTTTATTTTGTATTTGGTTTTGTAAAAAAAATCAAGATGCCTAAAAGACAAAGATAAATTATAATCGTAACAAACAATAAACACAATGTAATCTGGTTCTCAAGAATTTAAAATAGAAAATGAATGCAAAGGAGAAGAGGATGCAAACTCAAGCGGATCTGCTCCAGCTTTAGTCCAGATGCTCCTTGTTGACTACCGCTCCAGATCTGCAAAATCCAAAAA
The DNA here is from genome assembly GCA_021018995.1 of Chloranthus sessilifolius. Classification (NCBI taxonomy): domain Eukaryota; kingdom Viridiplantae; phylum Streptophyta; class Magnoliopsida; order Chloranthales; family Chloranthaceae; genus Chloranthus; species Chloranthus sessilifolius. The sequence continues at coordinate 29,316,916 of CM037587.1, read as the reverse complement.
GCTGCAGCACCTTATTCCGATATATTGACAAAAATAAAAGAAAACTCAGCACGCCCAAATTTGACAAAAAGACAAAAGAGTGGCAGCATTTATTCAAACAACTAGAAGGCAAAGAATAAAACTTAGAAAAATAAATAAATAAAAAATTACTGCTGCAGAAAATAGGTTTTCTATACAAAGCTGCGGTAGACATTTAATCAAGCACTTGGAATACAAAGTGCGAGGTTTAAAGCAAAAACTAAAATGAAAATCAAATCTATAAAATTAAAAACTTAGGTCTACCAATTTTAGAACAAATTCCCAAGAACGGCGCCAAAAAACTTGTTGTCGCTCCAAGTGTGCCATAATTGTGTGCATTATGAATAAAGAATTAAAGAATTAAAGAATGCTAAGTTATATGGATGTTAACTTATGAAAGGAATATCGGCAAGACATCTGGGCTAACATTAGCCGCAAGATCGTGGGCCAATTGTAGCAAGTTTTAAAAGTAAGTATTTCAAGATCGTCCCACGGAGAATTTGTCTAAAATGAGAGATAAACCTCCGGATCTGCTACAGATTCGCTCTATAATTATCTAGAAAGCGAGATAAAGAGAGAGTGTTGGGTTTTGTCACGTTTAACTAAAAGCAAATAAAGAAAAGAACTAACTTCGTGATCCGGATCCGAGTTGTGGAGGTGTTTAAAATAAATCAAATGCGAAATAATAGCTTCATGTATTTTAGCCTTTGAATTTTAATGGAGAATCAGATTCCAATAGAGCAGATTCAATCTTCATCCGCTACCAAAGAGATGTAAGAGAAATAAATCGAATTAAGGAATAGGTTTAGACTTATGGCTATGATCATCCAATGGTCACAGATCATCCAATAGTTGTGGCCTCTTTAGTTCGTAACATGAACATCACTATAAGTGTCTTTGCTAGAATTAGGTTACCAACGCTAATTCATACGGGGACAATGAATTAAGGGAAGTTGGATGCGGGTGAGTGAATCTAAAGAAGTCTAATGCACTAAGGTGAACATTGAACCCTGACATGACTCCAATGGAGAAGACACAAATTACAACCTTTTAAAATCCAAAATTACAATTACAAAACGGCTTTAGAAAGCCCTGACTTGCGTCTTGAATCCGATCTCCTTGGAGTTACAAATCACTCTCAACAACTCTCAAAAGTAAAACAAAAGAAGCTATTACAGAGGTACAGATAGGCTATCCGTGGGAAGGTAGGAAATAGAGATGAAAACTCAAAATCTGGATGCCACAATTGGGCAAATGTCTTCTCTATTTATAGCTTTCCCTTGATCCTAGTATGAATTGACCAATCGAAGTGTTCAGATCTGGATTGCCCAATGGCGCTTGAGCACGGGATCCAGATCTGTTACGCCAATGAAAATGCTCGACCGTTCACCAATCGCGTAGAAGCATCAATTCATTATGGAATTCAAAAATCTGTTTGAGCTTCTAGAAGTTCCCCCAAGTGATTTCATCTTTGAGCGCTCACATGGGTTGGAATATGCTTTTGGATCTTGATTGGAATCTTCGAAATGTCCTCATTAAATGCATTGGGCGTGCGTAGATTCGAAATGCCCTTTAAACAAGTCAATTCCCGTAATGTCCTTTCAGAGTTTAAGTGCCTTTTCGCAAAGTGTTTTGGCTCCGAAGTTCTTTTCGCAAAGCAATTTGGCTTCGTAAGTCTTTTCGCAGGACTTCTCCCGGATCTTCTATTCGAAAAGGAAATTTCAACTATTCGAACAGAACATGGTTCTTTTCGAGTAGTTCATTACAGCTCCAGAATCAATTCGAACAGAACTTTGACCTTTTCGAAAAGTACTTTTTACTTTGCGAATTGAGCTTTAGCTTCCATTCTTCTTTGCGAATGGATCCTTTTTCTTCTTCAGGTCTTTGCTTCTTCTTTTCAGTCCTTTTTAACCACTGCTGAGGCTATTTCTTCACTCCCTTTTTTAGCTTGACATGAATTGTCAGCTTTTTGATCATTTTAGGATGCTTTTCGGACTTGGACCTGTCTAATTGGTTAGCTGTAAAATGCACACTAAAGCACTTATTTAGTCTTCTCAAGGGTCTTTCAAAGCTCATGTTTAGGGGCGAAAAATGGTATTTTTCACTACTTAACACCCACCATGTGTGATAATTTTATAGGTAGTTGGTCTTGGGACCCATCTTTCCATACATCAATGCTCGCATCATTACATACCCACCCGCCATATAAGACCTTGTTCAAAGACAACTTTTGCATCGACCAAACTCTGCTAAGTAGAGGATGCTTTTTTTCCTTGGCTTGCCTCCATGAATGACTTATTTGGAAAATATTTTGCCTTGAGAACATTGTATGATAAAGATCCTTGATTTATCTCCAATCTCCAACATTGTTTTGCCAACATTGCAACATTAAAAGCCTTTAGGTTCCGGAATCTAATTCCACCTTTAGACTTAGTGTTAAATATATATTAGTGTAGTAATATATATTTTAGTATTTCAAAATTAAGTTTATAGTTATCATTATATATTGATAATAATTCAATGACAAACTTGTAAATATTTTCTCTCCAAAGTGTCTTTTTAAATTTTGATTTATCTTTTTACCGTTAGTTGAAAAGATATAAGTCTCGCATCTCTTCACCGTCAATTTGAAAAGACACAAGTGGGGCGATCCTCTCTTTACCATTATCTAAAAACACACAAGTTTGACATCTCTTCACTAAATCTGAAAAGACACAATTCTCTGGAGAGACACAATGGTTCGTAATTTTCTCTACAAATAGAAATCAGATCCGGGTTAAAAAGACACAACATAAACTATAATAACATCTATTTCTCTTCTTCTATTACATTCTTATTTTTTTAAAAATCTTTTTGTGTATCAAAAAAACTATATGGCAGGTTATTTCTCTAGAAAATGCAATCTAGAAAAGAACATACGGTTCTTGGCAAGACCAGACTCTATTGTATCCTGAAGGCAGATTCGCTGGGAACCCTATTGCATCTTAGTCTATCCGATGGAGTGGGAGCGTCTATTGTCTTTAAGATAGCGTAGTGAACTACGTGCCTCGGAGCTATTATCAATATACCAACTTTTTTTCAACACTTAGAAGAACATTTGTCCCAATTTAGCCAATGAATGTCGTTCTTTGTGTTGCTACCCCACTAGAATTTTGCTATTAACATAGAAATTTCATGGAGGAGATTTGTAGAGTGAACGAAACAACTCATCGCATACGTAGGAACCGACTGCGCCATGACTTTAATAAATACATCTTTCCCCGCCTTAGAAAGAACTTTTTCTTTCCACCCCTGAAGTTTATGTCATTCTCATTCTTTGATGAATTCGAAAATTGCACACTTACTTTTGCCAATTATTGTGAGCAAACCCAAATATTTTTCATTGCTTTCCACTCTCTGGATCTGGAATTCTCTTTGTATAACTTCCTTTGTTGTTGCATCCACGTTCTTGCTGTAGGAAATGACCAATTGTCCATATTCATACATTGTCCCGAAGCTTTTTCGTAATCCCTTAAAATTTGGAGAATAGTATGACATTTTGATTGTTTTGCTTTGATATAAAGAAGACTATGGTCCACAAAGAAAAGATGTGATACATTTCTCTTATTATACCTTCAACTTTCTTTCAAAAATAATATGCATGTGTGTTTTATCCACTTTTAGTGAGCAAAAATGTCCTTAATTAAAAGCATATATACATTTTTTCAATTGAGATCAGTAGGTCTCATAGGAGACCATGATGGACCTGTACAATATCGCATCACTTGGTCTTGTACAAGACTGATTGGTCAGACGCGGTCTCTTATGAAACCGATCAGTCTCACTTAAAAACAAACGCACACGTGCTTTTAGCTAAAGGACATTTTTGCCTGTCTTTATTTTATCTAAATGGTAGCCTAAGTCTCCCCACGGGTTTGATGAGCTAGGCTGGGCTACGCAACCAATTGCCACCATTGGTCAAAAGCATACAAGTACAACTTTTAGGGGCACCGAGAAATTTGTACATGTCGGTTTTTTACAAGTAATTATTGCTTCTAAAAGGGTATTAAATTTTAAGGTGCCATTAAATTCTGTTGGATATGTCCCACTTTGGTTGTGGGCTGGCTCTTTTTGGGTTCTTATATTTTGGGCAAACCTCACCTTAAAAGCCGATTTTGTAAGGTTGATTTAGGCCCGTTGGATTTCTTATCATGGTATCAAAGCCGTTCTTCCACACTACGTTACTCATTTCTTGTCCATGTGATTTGGCTCAATCTTGCTAACACGTGCAGGTACGTGTTGGATTTGTCCCATATCGGATGTGGGTTAGCCCATCTTGGGATCTTTACATATTGGGCAAACCTCACAATAAAAGTCAATTTTGTGAGGTTGAGCTAGGCCTGTTGAATTTCTTCTCATTCACCCATCGAATTTTTTGGTTCACCTATATTGAAAACTCATTGGCAGCTTCAAATCAGATCATGGAGCTCATTTTTCATCGCAATAATTCACAAGGTGGATCTTGAGATCATTAGTGTGCGGTGTACTATCAGAAGGTCAGTTTTTATTTAACGTGGCATACATATTAGAAAAGTGACCTTAACATAACCTGAAACTCATCACGCTCAAATCTAATTTTAAAGTCACTCTTTTCATGTGTCACATAAAAAAAATTGACCTTCAGATGGAATGCCCATGATCTCAAGATCCATTGGGATGAATATCCATATTGTCTGATTCAAAGTAGTCAATGAGTTTCAATGCAAGATATGGTGGGTGAATTTAATGGTACTCAAATTTTAATTTAATAAGGATGGAAACCGAGATGTGAGTGGGGTCTCTTCACATTTATTTTATACTAATAATAAGATATAAGATGACTGTAGCGTTAAAAGTGCCCCATCCAATCCCTTGAGATGGACTTTATGTTGAAAGTATCTGTATATCTATGACCAGTAGTTAATAAAATAATTAATTAACTGGTATTATTAGGTGGAGAGAGTGAGTGAGTCTGCTCCACTTGTCACTTTGTCAGGCAGAGTAAGCAAATTTGCTATGTACGTACTTAATCAATTCGACATATAGGATGTAGCAGGCAAATGAAAAAGGGAAATTTACCTGACCGGCCCTGTCAGATACGCCTTTTACGTCAGAAGCCCTGTAGTTTCACTTTTACCCAGACAAACCAGCTCCAAGCCTAGCCGACCCTAAGGAGAGTAAAAGGTCCAAATTACCCCCTTCTAAGACCTTCTTTAACAAACAAAGCATCGTCTTCTTCCTCATTTTAACCTGCAAAAAAGTTAGAGGTGTAAAACCCTAGACGGAGTGTCCTTACTTAGTCTGATCTGCTCCGATCTGCTCCGATCTGCTATTTCAAAGAAGAAAACAGAGGCTTGGAAGAAGAAGGCCCTGAACTTTGTCCTTGCGACTAGAGGTATCCTACTTAACCCCATTTTCAGTTTATTAGTGTTATGTAGTGATGCAGTATCTCTTAGAAGAAGAAGGCCCTGCATTTCGTCATCGGCTCCATATACAGTCGATCACATACAATCGATATCGATTGTGTATAGAGTCGATTACGACTCTATTTGAAATTGATATCGATTGTATATACAATCGATGACGATTGTATATAGAGTCGATATCGATTGTTTATACAATCGATATCGATTTCAAATAGAGTCGACGCCGATTGTATATACAATCGATATCGATTGTATAAACAATCGATATCGATTTCAAATAGAGTCGATATCGATTGTATTTGCAATCGACTAAGAGTTATAGTCGTCTTTTCTCTTTTATTTCATCAGTCTTATGACCCTTCCTTCTCATTCTTAAACAGACGATGACGGACGTGAGGATTCCTCTTCTTTGTCACTATGATGACCTTCTTGTAAACGATGATGGCTTGTATGAAGGTGGCCGGCGGAGGCTTATTAACATTTCAATTGAAATTTCTTATGAACAATTCATAAGGCGAATGTCTGCTGTCAGTTTTGCGAAGGCGGATGAAACAGTTTCAACAAAGTTTCATATGAAGATAGTGAATACGCCTGTAGTTGCTGACATTTTGGACTCTGATGATTTGGCTACATTATTTAGTTTTTATAAATCCGGAGTGGACGTTATAAAAGTATTCATCATTAAGGAACCGTCATCCTTCCCAATTGAAGGTGAACAAGTAAATCTCGGCGGGACTGATTTTGTGTCTCATTCATTTCAGCCATGTAAGTTTGAGGATGAAATTGTATACGATACCGTCCCGTTAGGCGATGACGGTTATATTGTGGCGAACGATGGCAGAGGGAAAGCAACATTTGATTTAAACGATGCTCCGATTGAATCGTATGATGACCCAGTAAAATACATGCATGGGTCACAACAATGTAGTCAATGGTTAGACTATACTTCAGAGAGGGTGGTGGATACCAACGATTTCAGTCATATCTTCCCCGGTGGATGGACAACTTGGTTTACTCAAAACTTATGTTCTACCATGCCATCGATGGAAATTACCGGAGTAACTCAACCCCATGTCCATACATATGAGCACCCCTTCGGTGAAGGGCCTAGCCAACCACGCCATTATCCATTCTATGAAGGATCCGGTCAATCACATCAGAACCCCTTCGGTGAAGGATCTAGTCAACCACCCGAGAACACCGCCATGAATGAAGATACCTTAGAAGAAGAATATGAAGGCGAACCAGATGGGTTTATCAAAGAGGACCCGAAAATTTTTGTGAGAGATATTGACAATCCCCTAGTAGACGGAGATTACGAAATGTCAGAGACATCGGGCGATTCCTCCGATGAAGAGGTGGAAACTGAATATCGGAATTGGACGTTTAAAATTGGAGAGATCTTCGAGACAAACAAACATTTCAAAGAGCATTGAAAGAACACGCGGTTGAGAAAAACTTTCAAATTCGGACCTTTGAGGACCGCTAGTTATCGAGTGGACGGATGCTCTGAACCCGATTGTTCGTGGCGAATACATGCTTCTAAATTGATTTGGGCTCGATTCTTTCCAAATCAAGACATTCAATAGTACTCACACATGCGGAACCGCTAAGATCGGACCCATACGGTCACCGTAATGCAACAATCTCCTTCAGTGGCGAATTATATGGGATAAACTTATGGAAGGATTCGACTACACCGGCGTCAATAATGTTTGATATTGCAAAAGCTTATAATGTGCAAATCTCATATGCAAAAGCTTGGAGGGAAAAGAGCTTGCCCTTAATGATATTAGAGGAAGTTGGGAAGGACAATTTGTTGATCTACCTCGTGAAGGAGATGAAGAGGGTAGATCCTAATGTACAAACATCCTTTCAACTTACTCTTGACGGTAAGTTTCAAAGATTTTTTGGAGTTTTGGCCCATGCATCGGGCTACCAATACACTTCGTCGCATATTGCTTGTAGCGGCACACACCTCTGAGGACGTTTGAAGGATCCTCCTTATCGCCTCTGCGCAAGGCGGTAATGGTCATATATTACCATTAGCATTTGCCGTGGTCGAGTTAGAAGAAGAGGATCGTGGATGTGGTTTCTTGAGCGGGTGGTAGGTGCGTTACGTGATCGGTGGGTTTAACGAGGATCTCGTAATTATCACGACAGTAAGGGTTTAATAAATGCGGTGAAACGTATCTTCCCTAACGCATATCACAACTCATCGGCATATGACACAAAATTTGCGGTATCCGGGAACAATGTGAAGGGTCTATGGTGGATGCGCAGCGTATATTCGAAGAGAAATTTGATTATTTTATCAACGAAATGAAGAAAGATCCTGCGATTCTCGGGCCGTAGAATATATTTTGAAAATATATCCAAAGCATTGAGGCACGCGCACATATGGAAGGAAGGCGATCTGAGTCCACGACTACGAATATTGCCGAAAGTTTAAGCAAGATAAGATAGCTCGAGAGAGACCAATTATTGACTTAATCGGAACTACTAGAGAGAAAGTCGTAGATCATTTTCAAAAGCAGAGAGATATCGATAAATGGACCACCCTTCTCTGAAAGCAGATGCTCACATGAAGAAGGTGTTGCAATGGGTCGGTAGAAAGAGAGCTCAACCATACGGGCGCGATCAATTCTAAGTCAATTCCGGAAATTACATTCATCACGTCGACTTGGAATACAAGACCTGTAGTTGCCGCCGTTGGCGCATTCATGGCTTGCCTTGCTCCCATGTCGTGGCGGCCATCAATCAAAGAAGTTACGACTACCATAAATTTTGTGAGAACTGGTTTTTCACCGCTTGCTTTAGACAAACATATGACGAGCAATGGGTTCCCACCCTCGATAAAAGTCAATGGGAGTTCCAAGCAGAGCAACTCCCTGAAAATATGAAAGTGAGACCACCCTATTATTGCCGAAAGCAAGCCGGCCGTCCGAGGAAGAGAAGGATAAGGTCTAAGGGTGAGGTTAGGGCACTACAGTGTAGCAGGTGCAACGAATATGGTCACAACCGCAGGAGCTGCAAGGCAGTGGGACCGATGGGCTAACAGTGTATATTTTTAATAATGATAGATTGAATGTAAATGAGAAATTCGTAATCCATGTTTTTTACACTGATTATAGTCTTCTTGATGTATCATAGAGTCGCATCGATTGTATAACTAATCGATATCGATTCTATATAGAGTCGCCATCGACTATGTATAACGTCGATATCGATTCATTTAAGAATCGGCATCGATTATGAATATCCTCAATGAGGATGACAGATATAGTCGATATCGATTCTTTATACAATCAATCACGCTTACATGCAGAGTCGAAAGCGATTACATATAGAGTCGTCTCGGATTATTTATATAGTCGATGACGACTATATATGTTGTCGCTAATGGATGCTATTCTACTTTATAACTACAAGTACATAAAAATAGTGCCATTATATTCAAAATAATTCAATTTTCAAATACAAAAATATTGAATGCAACCACACTATTACAAAATATTCAAATACAACCACACTCTGCTGCTCCCCTCCTTTTTGTCTTCCTTTGCGATACTCCATACATCGCTTTGTGTATGTAGCGGTGTATGGCCAATTTATCTACTGATCCTCTCTATGTCGATTTGAAGTCAAATTTCTTCCCCATCATAAAGTATTCGACATACTTCACAACAAACACTCTAATCACGTGGAGTTGTTAGTGCAGGGGCGGCTTTGATCCGTGATCGATAGATGGCCAAGGATAGTTCTTCTTTATTAGCGCAGAGGAGTCACCGAATATAAGATCACGGGAAGGTATTGTATGCATTTGAAATAATAGAGAGGAGTGTCGATATGTTAAGCTAACAATGATAAAAGATATGCTAAGCAAAATATCTTACCGGTACCGAATTGAGCCACATATCTTTCCTTAGAGGGCCTATTAAATATAGGGAATTAAGATCATTATCGATCGTTCGACTACCTTCTGATCATAGCGCCGATGTAGTGGTTGTTAGAATGTATTGGCATAAATATCTACAAAAAGTAATATAGTCTCAAACGGTATGATAGATTAAATTAAAAAGAATAATTTTAAAGAGGATAAAAGCATACTATGTTCCATTCGTCAGCCCACTGATTCTCAAGCTCATTGTAGAAGAAAGTTTCCATCGACCTCTTCCCTCGGTCTCTCTTTGTTTATAGGCAGCCCACCTGTGAACTTGAACCTCGATCGACTGGTCGTACAATTTTTCAGCAAGCAAAAACTTGTTGAAATCTCTCAGTTCATAGCCCATGTACGTCAGTGTCGCAGGGTCCATTAGGAAGTTTTTGACATTTTTCTCAGGATGAATTTTATCATCAATAACTTCCAAATGTCTCATGTAGGCGCCCATAACCTGAAACCAATGCAGTTAGATTAAAATATGCAGTTAGAGTTTAATACATAATCGTTAGCGACTCTGTACATCATCGATAACGATTCCTTTTAGAGTCGGTAACGATTATTTAAGTCGTCAAAATAGTTGTCGACTCTCTAATGAATTGATATCGATGATGTACAGAGTCGCTAACGATTATATAAGCCATCGCTAGCGACTCTACAAGCCATTGATACCGATTCCATAAGCCATCGATAATGATTACATAAGCCATCGATACCGATTTTGCCTACAGTATATTAAAATATATACTTACAAAGTTATCCAGGAACTGGGTTTCCGCCAGACATCTGAAGGATTGCACCACCAGCTTGTACTTGCCGACAGTGCTAACATATTCTCTGCATAAAAAATGACCAACTTAACTAATCTTCACGATAAATATATAATAATAAAGTTAAGTATTCAGGATAATTCTACTTACTCGTCCTCCTTCACAGGCTTGTTCCATATGTCTAGCATATATTTTTTCTCCGTTGTTAGCTCGTGAGAGCATCTTCATCGATGAACCCGGGACCGGCGGTAATGATTGCCACGGTCGAGCTCGTGATTGGTCCTTGGCCTTCGCGGTGGGCTTCTTTTCAACCGCTACCCTTATTTGGGCCTTAGGTTTGATGGAAATTATTTTGGCTTTCGCTTGCCTAGGTCTTAAGCGAGCTCGACTTGTTGGTGAGGCAATTGGAAGAGGTTTCCTCTTCACCGCCAGACCCTTATCGGTTTGGGTCTCGAGTCGCTTGTCGTGTTGCCTTCACCTTTTCAACGGGAGGAGGAGGAACTTTGATGCGCGAGTGATGGTTCCTCATCAAGGTCGTATGTCACCTTCAAGTTATCGCTCCTCTATAGCCACATCACATCGTAATAATGATGCAAAATAAGAATTAATTTTTAGTCCACATTTTAAAAGAAAAATCGATTTTAAATATAATCGCTATCGATTATATATATAGTCGCTATCGATTATATATATATAGTCGCTATCGATTATATATATAATCGCCATCGATCATATATATAGTCGCCATCGATTATATATATAGTGCAATCTATTTTATATATGGTCGTTATCGATTATATAGATAGTGAAATCGATTGTAAATAGAATGGACTTGATTGCATTTATAATCGATAACGATTGTAAATAGAATCGATATATGATCAGTATCGACTCTATATATAATCGATATCGATTTATGTTAACAAAATTGAATATTAAAACTAGATTTCAACATATACCTTAGGTCTACTCCAATAAATTTTCAAGGAGATCTTTTATTTGATGCGGCCCTTTCGACTAAAGAGTTGTAGTGATTTAACTTCACTCCGCATCCCTTGAATTGACCTCTCATTGAAGGAGTTGCGAGTTTCTCTAAGAAGCGCAACGTTTAGCTGCCTTATTCTCTCTCCTCCAAATCGCTCACTCTTTGGGTGAGCTTCAAGTTATCCGGCGTCAAATGATCGACCCTCCTCAACAAAGAATCATTGGAGGTGGGCGCTTCGGCTATCTTTCCGCCAGCTCTCCTTGGCGCCCCCTAGTTCTTGGCCGACCCTCTCCCACTAGCACGGGCCCTTTTTCGAGAGGGTTCTTCTTGACGTCGATCGTCATCCCATTCTTCCTCTCCTCTCCAAGATTATCGGAATGTAATTTCTTTTCTTCTTGGCGAATCTCTTCCACTTTCTTGATCGGTTCTTTCCTCTTCCCCAACCTCCTTTTGAACCCGTAGATATTCTCTTACCACGGCTATCTCTAATTCAAAGCCCTGAGGCATGAGGGGAGCGCGAACCTTTTGAAAGAAAATGAAACAACAGAATAAAATGATCGTTATATAAATAATAAATCACTCTCGATTGTGTAAAGAATCGCTATCGATTCCTTACCTTAACAAATCACTATCGATTAGATAATGAATCGTTATCGATTACGTATTAAGTCGTTATCGACTCATGCGTCGCTATCGATTCGTAAATGAATCATAGCGATTCTGTAATGAATCGGTATCGATTCTAGAATGAATCGGTAAGTTGCTTTTTTTTTTTGAATAGACCTCATACCTTGCTGTCTAACATCTGCCCGCGAGTGTAACCTTTGATCCTGGACTGCGCCCTGTCCGACCATTTCAGCAGCCGGGGGAAAGGGTCCTTGAGGCCTAGCTGGGATGGCGATATATCGGGCAGGATCTCATAAGCCCACCATTGAAGTACACATATGCATCCATATGTGTTGTACGTCTTCAGGGCTTTATCCATCTCGGCGGTTTTTCTATTCGCCGCGCCCTTTATTATATACTCCATCAAGTCCTGGTAGACGCGGACCCCACGGAGTTGGTTGAAGGCCTCCATATCATCGATGAGGTCGATGTGGTCTTCAGAAATTTGATGGTGGGAACCGGGGAAGAGAAATATACACAACACAAACAGAAGGGACAACTTTAAGAAGTCCTCATCACTTTCCGCTCTATAAATTGCAGCATCTATATGAGACCGGAGAATTTTTCCGGGAGGCGGTCCACGAAAGTATTTGTTTCTAATGGTTTGTTCTCTACCGATGGTTTTACGGATGGGGTATCCTTTTTCTGGGCCAACTACGGCAAGGCCCGGATCAATGCAATGTCTATCTTAGAAGATAGACATCAGTCTTCAATTGGAAATGGTTTTTATCAACCCAAAATGTCAAGACCGAATCCACGACATCGAAAGAAATCCCACACCTTGATTTGAAATATTCCACCAAAAGCGAATCTCTCAAGAACTTCTTCCGATCTGAGTAGCACTTTCGTAGAGATTCGAAGCAGCCTTTGGCGAACACTTGGCAATAGCTCGGTGTACAACCATCTTGATAGCCTTTTGAAAAGAACTATAATAAGAAAGAAAGGACTGAGCACCAAACTAACAACGATAGTTAAAAATGATGATGAAATGTACATATAAAACCTGAATCGATTACATCTAGAGTGTATCGATTACATAGGTAATCGATTACATATCTAATATCGATGTAATCTATATATGTCAGTCTATATATAATCGAACCCGACTCTATATGTAATCGATAAGTCTATATGTAATCGATATAGACTCAAAAGATTTCATGAAGTCGCCATTGAATCTAAATGTTACATTAACATGCAAAATTTACAATTACATTCATAATAGTTCAATTAAAATTAAAAGTAAAAGGAAAAACTTGCAAGTCTACATATAATCGATAACGGTTACATATGTGCTAACGACTCTATTTGTAATCGATATCGATTCCCTATGAAATCGCCAACGACTCAATATAAATTAGCAGTGACCTCAAAATGTTTATTTATATAGCAATTACTTAATTTACTGACTCTTAAGTTTCTTTTTCTTTCTTTTGTTCTATTTCTTTTCTTCCTTCTTCTTTACCTACTTGATTATCTCTATAATCGATATCGTTCTATATGTAATCGCTACCGACTCTCAACGAATCGATCTAGATTACTTATGAAATCGCTATCAATTAAATATAAGTCTACATTGATCTCAAAATGTTTAATTTACCGTGTAAATTTCCTTATTACATAGAAAATATTTAATTTACGGACTCAAAAGAATTCATGAAGTCGCCATTGCATCAAAAAGTTGTTTCATTTACTTCAAAATATTTGAATTACATTCAAATTTTTTCACTTATAATTAAAAAAAAAAAAGAAAAGTTAGAAAGAAGGATGAAGGCGGTGGTGGATGGGGTGGAGAGCCGGGTGGTTAAAGCTTAAGTTTCTTTTCTTTTCTTCTTCTTCTTTTTCTTTTCTTCCTTCCTCTTCTTCTTCTTCTTCTTCCTTCGCCAAAATCTCCATTACTTCATCGCATTTCGTCCCATCTGAACCGCAGAGGATCCGTTACAGTGGTGGTGGTGGGTCCTCCCATACGATAGAACTTTATTGGGTTATAGAAGGTTTTTTCTTCGTCAAAATGGGAAAAATATTGCTAGGGATGATAGGTGGTTTGCTAAGGTCGAACTAAACAGTATTTAAAGCTCCTAGATTGTGGAATCTGAATCGTTGTATTAAATTTTCTCATTCTTAACCTAACTTGCCATAATGGTTTTACAAAGGGTAGTTGGCAATAAATTGAGCGTCAATTTGAGATAAATATAAAACCTCGTATGATTTATTATGGCATCGAGGGTAATAACTATAGGAAAATTATTTCAAATGATGGGTATTAATTATATTCATAGAGAGTCGATATCGATTTGTTATAGATTAAATCATCCAGTTTATATACTCGATATCGACTACATATATAATCGTTATCGACTCTAAAGGTAATCGAGAACGTTTTCCCATATGTAATCGTTAACGATTACATATATAATCGATATCAACTACATATGTAGTCGTAATCGATTACATATGTAATCGTTAACGATTACATATGGGAAAACCTAAAAAAAATATGTCAAAATATGCAACAAAGAGAGGAGAAATAAAAAATCTATAGCGATGGAAGCTAATTTTAATTCTAACTTACAGATTTGGTAGCTTGAAGGTTATAGTTTTGAACGCGATCGTCCACGAAGCGTCAACGACTCTCCACCGACTTCGAACGAAAAAGTAAATTCAAAACAGTAAATGATTTGAAAAGAGGGCGGCTATTTATTATTGTGGGGGTAGTTTGGGTATTTCCTATAGGCGTGCCTCAGCTCGGCGCGCAGTTGGTTTGTCTGGGTAAAAGTGAAACTATAGGGCTTCTGACGTAAAAGGCGTATCTGACAGGGCCGGTCAGGTAAATTTCCCAATGAAAAAAGTAAAGGGTAATGGTCAAATCCAACCTGATTTCATGTTTAAGCAGATTTCAAATTGCATAGAATCTTGCCTTCTCCGATTTCTATTTTTATTGGATGACGTTTAATAAAGATTCTCTCATATCAAAAGACTGCAAATATGGTTAAACACGAAATCAGATTGAACTGATTAGACCTCATCAGTGCCAAAAATAAAACTATTTTTTGTTCAAGAGCTTAATAGAGGTTATAAATGGATAATTAAAGCCTTACAGTAGTCCATATGTGAACAAAAGTGCTTTAATCGCCTTTACAATTATTATATAACTAGTAAGAGGAACGTCCTATATACATGGAGAGAGAGAAAAAGAGATAAGAATTGAGAGATTGAGGGTGGGGAAAAAAGCGCCCAGTTATATTTGACTCTTTGCAATGGAAACAATTATTTGCAGCAATAAATCATTTCTTCACAACTATTATTGCAAATAGCCCTCTAATGGAGCAATAAATCATTTCTTCACAACTATTATTGCAAATAGCCCTCTAATGATTTTATTATGTATTTACTTACGCTAAAAAGCTTGAGAGGAAGAACAAAAAATCTAATGGTGCCTGTCTTCACAATTGAAGATTCTACATTCGCAACATGAGGTTCCCACTACTAAAAGCTTTGATTACCTTGCATCAGACGATGGAGATCATTTTTTATCCCAATCTTTCACATAATAAATCTTAAGATCATGTCCCACCTAGCAGACGGTCAAATCTTGATTTCATGTTGCACATATCCCACAATCGCTTGCAGAAATGTGTGACATGTGGAATCAAGATTTGACTAACTAATTGTCGAGCCATGATCTCAACATCTTTAATGTGAAAGATTGGGATGAAAAACTGTATAGATAGTTTGATTCAAGGCAGTCAATGGTTTGATGGTAAAAACCTCATGTTGCGAATGTAAAATCTTCATTAGCGAATACCAGTACTCAAAATCTAGTATTAAAAATATTAGATTTTTCTAGCAATTTAGGGTATAAGTAAGTTTAAAGATTTGTATTCATCTGTTTATTTGTCTTTATTTTTTCTGCAACGAAAAACTAATAAATTTGTCCCTTTCGTCTCAATTTCCCCTTTCTCGCCTATAGGAAAGGGAAAAGGCATTCAAAAAAGCATAGTAGAATTTTCTCCTATTATATCCAAAATACCTTAATTTTACTTTTCTATTAAACGTTAAGAATTTCTCTCTCTCTCTCTCTCTCTCTCTCTCTCTCTCTCTCTGCAACCAACTCTTACAAATAATGCAAGATCCACCAAAAAACCGGTCTACCAAGCCACACCGATCCACCGAATCGTAGCTGGCCCAAATTTGAAACTAATTCTTACTCTAATTTGTGTAGTCAAAATCAAGAACGGGATGGGTAGGTGTCAAAACCTGACCCAAAATAATAATAAAATGGAAAAAAAAATTGATATTGGATAACCAATCCGTTCACTTCTAATTATGAATGGGCCGGTCTCCTTATACGAAAATGATCAAACACATACTTCGATTGACGTGCAAGCTCATGAATAACTGCCTACTTCCAAAGTTTTGACCATTTTAGCACAGGGAGATTAACTCATTCATATATGCAAATGAACAAGTTGCTTATTGATGCATAATTAAAACCTATGTGTTTGGATTGCGGCTGAATCAAACAAAGAAAGTCAACAGAGAGAAAATGGACCCATAAATAGGGTTTTAAAGACCTTTTAAAGATCCATGAAGATCCGCGTGTGCATGAGCAACAAAAAAAACTTGATTGATCAAATTCGTCTAGAGGGATCATCGTCAAAAGCAGAATAAAACTCAATTGATCGAGTTTCAACTTTGATTGGTCGAATTTGCACACGAAAATTTTATTTTGATGTGAATTGTAGGTTTCTTTTTACTATGCGAGTTTGAAAATGAATAGTTGCCTTTCGTTTAGGACTCTTATTTTAGTAGGATTAGACGTTTTAAAAGTCTAAATAAAACATGGTAATCTCTTATGAGAAATAGTTTTCAGTTAATGAGAATTTTGCTTGTGCAAACTTTAAAAGAGAGAATCTTTCGTTTTGAAAACTTGCGATGAGTTTTCTTCTTTGAAGAGTGATTTTTCATCTTCGTTGGTGCGAAGCTGACGATCTCTTTGGAGTGATTCTAAAGATCTTCTTCCTCTATTCTTTTATTTTTATTTTATTTAAAGATGAGAACTCTAAATCTTATCGTCCGGGATTTTATGTTATTTTAGGCTTAGTATGCGATTTCTTCTGCATACACTAACTTCTATTTATAATGTCCGCTCAACTATTGCCGTTAGTTTTGGAAATTGCACAAGACAACAAATGCACATTTGTTGTCATTTGCCTTTGTTTTTAAAGCATACAAATATTTTTTATATCAAGCTATCCCTAGTTATAGGCTTCAAGGCAGAAGGATCTAATTGGATTTTAGAGATACCTAAGACTTTCAACTTATTGTTTATATGTATGGACCATATAAGCCCAATCATCTTTTAAGATGCTTTTGTATCATTAAGTTTTGGTTTGATGGTAAAGATTAACGACTTAAGGCAGATAGTGAGCTCTGTCTACGATGCTTAAGGCATATATGATTGACTGAAAGATGTAGTCAAAATTAGATGTAGTTTTAAAGCATTTTATGTAATTTTTCCTATAAATAATCGAGGCTAAAGATATTGTGGGACATGCTTAAACCTTAGGGCTCTTTCGATCTATTTATAGTCCTTTTAGTTCCGACTCCTAACTCGAATTGTGAGCCATCTTTCCTTGCATGAATTTACCTATTTTAAGATAGATAGAAGAGAGACCCAAAATCTCTTCTATCTACTTTGTCTACAATAATGACATTAGGAGGATTCCTAAGTGGTCAAGAGATTTGAAAGTTTTAGCTGATTCAATTATCATAAAAAATCTCTGTAAAGTATCCTAACTCAAAAATACATTTTTTTTAATCTCTTAACACATTCATCTCAAAATTATACAATTTTTTTTTTGATGAGTATAACTTATACAGATTAATCTAGAGATTATGATTATTATTATTATTATATGTTTTACAATTTAATTTTTGGAAATCCCTGCCAACACATACCCTCCTCTATTATATGAAACAGAAGAAAGATGTATACTTTCTTATTCAAAAGTAATTATGCACATAAATTTTGTGGCATCAACAATCCATTGAAGTAACTGATTAGTAGAGCATAAATTTGATCTACTTGCAACATGAGATGACATGAGTCTAGCTCTCAGTCATTGTGAGTGTATTGTACATTACACAAGTACATCACACTTGCTCTCTCCTACTATATAGAATGGGAAATGATGTAGGTTGGTGTCAAGTTGACAACTGACTCTAAAACAAACTCCTCTAATCTCTATATTGAGTCTTATTACGATTGATGCACATATATAGCATTTTCACTTCAACATTTGAGTAGATACACTCGCCGCAATCCTCTATATTAAGCTAAAAGCTCACTTTCATAATAAAGTATGCTCATTGTTATATTTATTTGTTATTTTAATATATAATAAATATTTTTAATTAATTTCAAAGAAAATAAAATTTTCTTTTTGATTTCTTTGTTTCATGAGTTGATATTTAGGCAATAAAAATTTTCGTTCTTGTATACAAAATAAATAGTCCGTATTGGAAAGTGTAAAAAATGGTCCAAAATATAGTCTACATTGAGTTAATCTCCCTGTATATGTTAAAATGGGCAAACCTTTGGAAGTACGCAGTTAGCCATGAGCATGCAAATCAATAGAAGTATATGCTTGATCATTTCCGTATTGGCCCATTGGCAATTAGAAGTGGACGGATTGGCTATCAAATATCTTTTATTTTTTGTCCAATTTTTTTATTATTCTGGGTCAGTTTTTGAAACCTACCCGTCTAGTTCTCGGTTTTGGCTTTCCAACAAAACTGCATAAGAGGCGCTTTCAATTTTTTCAATTTTGGGTCAATTTCAATTCGGTTCTGGTGTGGTTTGGTGGACCTGTTTTTGGGTCAATTTCAGTTTTTAATTAAAAACTTGCATTCCTATCAAGCTGAAGTACATCTATTAAGTGTGGACTTCAACAACTGTGAGAGCTCTCGAAGGACGCACAAATCGTGGACCCGGATAAAAGCAACGCATTTGGATCTTCTGACCTTATATTTTTTTTCCCAACTTAAAAAAGTAAATCAGGGCAACCGACAAAATTTAGAGGGCAAGCGTCGTTAACGGTGGTTGGCATGAGAGGAGAGATACAAGTGCCGCGCCGTGCGCATTGGGCACCCAACTAGGACCGACACCTTCTCCGCTTTCCCACAACCCACCTAGACGCCCTTTGACTCCACTTAACGTACGGGGAAGCTCTTCCTTTTTTTTCCCCTACTCTCTCCGCCCAATGAATCCCTTGGTAATAACAAAAGGATTCAAATAACGAAGACACGCCCCTTTTATCTCACACAAAGAAACCTCCCCATCTCCTCAAAACATTTTACTCTCTCTCTCTTTTATCTCTCCTTTGGTTAATAATTCCTTTGGTTAATAACGGAATCAGCGGCCTCTTTTAGCTTTGGGGAAAGGGAATAACATGTTGAGAGAGCAAGAAACTTAAATTCATGCATCAATCTCGATACCCAAATTTACAAATATATTCGCAGGTGATGTAGAAGAAAAAGGCGCTAATAGGAGAGGCCTTCCTTTTCTGCTACCTCTATATCTATTATATTCAAACTAGGCCATCACCCTCTCTCTCTCTCTCTCTCTCTCTCTCTCTCTCTCGCGTTGAAGAAGATGGGAGATGAGAAGAAAACGTCTTCCGTCTCCGACGTCGGAGCTTGGGGCATGAACATTGTAAGCTCCGTCGGCATAATCATGGCCAATAAGCAGCTAATGTCTCCCAATGGTTACGCTTTTAGCTTCGGTTAGTGTTTTTCTTCTTCGTGTTAAAAAAAAAAAATTCAGATCTGGTTTCTCTCTCTATCTCTTTCTCTCTCCTATTTTTTTTAGTATAATTTAATTCTTGCTGTAATTCTCTTCTGCATTCGTGTGTTTATGTGGATTCTTCATCGCTTTTGTGCTCTTAGATCTCTATCTCGAGTAGATCTGCAGCCTAATTATTCATTTGAAATCGCTAGTTGATCGATTTTTCATCTGAATTCGGCATCGTTTTATATGTATTTTGGCATTTTTGAACTGTAATTTGCGCGACTACTTGTTGGATCTCTCTGAAAATCTCTTGGTGCTTGTAAATATTCGATCGTATTCTTACAAGCATTCTTCATTTTGTGCTTGCGCAAATCGCTTGAGATGAAACTTGCTCGAGAATCGGTTTCCAGATTATTTTTTCAGGCATCTGTAATATTTTTATTTGATTTTTCAGCACATTGATTTTCTCTAGGTAATCCACCTTAAAGTAATTCACAAGGAAATGCTATGAAGCATATCTGACTATTATTTTTTAATCCTTTCATCAGTTACGAAGTCCCTTCATGGTTGAACACGATTCCTGATTGATATGATCATTTTACAAAAAAAAGATAAAAATTGTTGATTACCGACCATCTTTTGCCTTTCTTAGCTACAAATTTTACTGGATTTCGATGGAAAGTGATACTCGTGCAACCTTTCAACTTAGTTTCTTATGGTAATCCTTCTCTGCATTTAAAATGGCTTTCTAGGTTTTCTGTTGCCGTGATAATTTTCTTCTGATTATTTCTAAAGATTGTCAATTTACTTTAGATTTTATATCTCGAAAAGTGTCCTTGAGTATTCTGCTTAATTATTTTTTCATGTATATCTCTGCTAGCTTGTGTAATTTTTGTCATTTTGTTTCCTTTAATATGTAAATTTTTTTATTTTATACTTCTCTGATACAGTTTTTACTTCTCTGATTTGTCCTCCCTTGGGTATCATTTTCCATCCCATAATGCAACTTCCTTCTTTGATTCTGTAATGAAATGGCTTTTTGCATTTACTCCTCTACCTCATGAATCATATCTTTGCATATTTCTTCATCAAACTGCTAGTTGTTTCAGATTTCAATTGTCCTGTTCCATTTTGGATGGAAGATGATGTCATTTCCAACCTCAAGGGGTTAGGTGAGTTGGCCAGGTACCTGCTTCCAAAAGCAGGAGGTCTGAGTTCGAATCCCCTCCCCCCCTTGAGGCCACCCTAGGGATTTATATCCTGTGCTGACCCGGCATGTGCTGAATTTGGGGTGCGCATGTGCCCCTAGGATTAGGCGGGTGCTCTAAGAGGCCCGGATACCCAGGTTAGGTGAGTTGGCCAGGTAAGTTGGCATCATATTCACATAAGTCTCCGATTTTTCAAAAAAAGTGGAAAAAGTCAGCGACTTGTAGTCATCTCGACTACATCTCCAATTAATCGGCCGAGTCGGCGGCTCGACTGATTAATCGGCAATTTTGAGATGTTGTTCGATTCTTTTTTTTTCATGTATACTTAAAGTGAAAAAAATCTTTAGGGCTGTCGCCCTCTCTGCTGCGTGCCCGTCTTAAAGCTCACTGCTCTTCTTCTTTTTGCCTATTTTGTACTATTTTTTTCATTAAAATCATTGTTTTTAACGTGACATATATTATGATATATATATATATATATATTTTTTTTTTTTTGAGTTTTTATTTTCCCCATTTTTTCCGACATTGATTGACTTTGATGAATTTTCCCGATTTAGACCCTTGCTGATTTATTACCGACTCCCACCTTTGTGACTATGGTTGACATGACAGTCCTTTCCATCTCAAAGTCCCTTTATTTTTTTATTATTATTATCTTAATTGGATGACCTAGGGTGTTGTCCCAAGCTTTTTGAGGGAAGGACTAAACCCTTCTATCCAATGGTTCTAAAACCGGTTCACTACCGCATGAAGTTCAACCCGACCTGACCATTACCCTTGCCTTCTCTTTGGAAATTCATTAATTTATTTTTAATGTAAATGAAATATTGTATTATGGTTTTTCAGCTACCACTTTGACTGGATTCCACTTTGCCGTGACTGCACTGGTTGGTTTGGTGTCAAATGCTACTGGTTATTCAACGTCAAAACATGTCCCCCTGTGGGAGCTACTATGGTTCTCAATTGTTGCCAATATGTCAATCACCGGGATGAACTTGAGCCTTATGCTGAACTCTGTCGGATTTTATCAGGTATGCATCAGTTGACCAACTCTCAGCCCTTCTATTTTAAGATTTGCATTCTCACTTGGTAGGGAGTGCTTCTTTTGTGATGTAGATTTCAAAGCTCAGTATGATTCCGGTGGTTTGCATAATGGAGTGGATCCTTCATAGCAAGCATTATTCAAGAGAAGTGAAAACGGCTGTGATTGTGGTTGTAGTCGGTGTGGGTGTATGTACCGTAACCGATGTAAAAGTTAATGCAAAGGGTTTTCTTTGTGCATGTGTAGCAGTCTTATCTACATCCTTGCAACAAATTGTGAGTATTCACTTGAATTTGACCTTCCTATTTTTTGTAGTTCGTTTATCTAAAGGGTTCTTGTTAAATTTGATGAATTGTGAATATGGTTGCATCTGCGATAAACATACAGGAGACATATTTATGTTGTTTTTTTCTCCCGTTTTGTCCTAAGACATGGATTCCATGCATGTGATTTCTTCAATTTTATGATATACCTGGATTTGGTTGTTATGCTACTTTCACTTTCATATTTGGCTGAGGGAATCTTTCTAATGCATGTGCTTCAGTTTGTGTGAGACAGAAGGCTGTCACTTTGCCCATGGTTCTTGTACAATTAAGATATATCATGTAAAAAACAGGTTGTTTTCTATTTTTCCTTCCCTCTCTTGCTTTGTTTCTGGTATGTAAGCTTGGGAAGTTGAGGCTTCCTGTTGAAATGCTTTTCATATGTTTTTTGACTTCCTGGTGAGCTGTTCATTAACCATAAAATTTAAGTTGCATTAAAAAGTTTAGAAGATGTTTGATTGCTTCTCAGCCACCTGGCGGGAGCCACCTAATGTAGGCCCTTTGCTTTCAGTTTGAAAATTTATGACTGCTCTGTGTCATCCACACACTACTTGAAAGGAAAAGTCCTAGATGCAATGGAGGAGACCCTATGCTTCTCTTTCTCCCTAGTTAGCTGTTTTTTTTTCTGAACATCTTGCATCTTTACCTATAACACAAGCATCATGAAGAGATGAGTTCTTCGGATGCCATCTTTTACACAGCTCTAATGCTTCATGTAGGCAGTATGTGTGACGCTTACGTCTTCCAGCAATTTCATGGATATAATTTGGTGAAAACTTTCTCTGTTATGTTTTGGTGGTAATGGATTCATTTCTTTGAACTTATAAATTCCTCCGTGGAGTTGCAATATTCAAATATTTCAATTCCATGAAGTTAGAATTATTTTTCCAAGCTTGCATCCCATATGCTTTTATTATCTAATTGGAAATTGCTGCAGATAGGAAACTGTTAAAAACGCATGAATATGTACCCTCTTGCACAAGATACTCCATGTAGTGGATGATTGATTGGATCAACCCCGTTGTCTCTATGAATGACTGATGAAAAGTGTTTAAAACATATGACAAATATTTGGAAAGAGAAAATGAAGTTCCATATGAGAACATTTTATTACTATGAACATGGATTATTGTGGTCTATGTTGTTTCTTATCTGTTAAATTGCCCACAATAATTGACCATCTTCAGTACATTTATTACTGAAAATTTCATTAATTATCTGGATGGGCTTGACAGTAGGTCTCTTTGAAGTTAGGGAAACACCTGTACTTAGAAAAAATAAGTAATGTACAACACCAATTGAGGCATATTTCTCTTGGTGTTAATTAAATGGTGTGGGGGATTAGGCCTTTGCCCAAGTAGTAATTGTTGTGCAAAAGCACCTAGCAAAGCCTTTGCACGCCCAAGCTTGTTAATGGCTTTCACGTGCAGAGAAGGCAATCAATAACCAAATAACAAATATCAGAAGGTAGAAAGAGAAAAAGATCACACCACAAGCAGGGAGAAAATTTATGTGGTTCAGCCTAAGCCTACGTCCACGGGCAGTCAAACAAAGTGTTTCCACTATCAAGAAGATGCATAAAGGCTACAAACAATGAAGACCGTATTCGCCAGTCTTACCCAACATAAGAGAACCACAAAGATTCATACACAAATACAAAATCCCAAAGTTCAAACAAACACCAAAGCTCTCTCAAACAAATACTCAAGTGCACCCTCACGAAAATGCAACAAGAGAGCTACAAGACCAAAACAAATCCCAAGTTCTCTCTATCTCACATGAAGAAGAGAGGCCCTAAGAACCCTATATGGGTTTTCCAAAGCTATATCAAAACCAATCTCCAAAACCCTAATTTTCTAATCCAAGACTCAAGCTCTAAAGATAGAAATAAGTTTTTCTCTCACACTAATTAGCCCCAAGAGAACCCACGTTCCAAAAAAACTCACACTTTCTAATTTTGTTTGGACTCTTATTCCCTATCTTTCATATCCTATTGAATAAGATCCTATATTAATCCATCCTAAAATAGCATCTAAAACCATTTAAATCTTTGTTGACTATTAGTCGACCAAACCAATTCCCAAAGGAATCTTTAGTTGCAACCGTGAATCAAGTAAAAAACCCAACAATCTCCACCTTGGCGAGATTTGCAAACCAACGATAATTTTCCACCCTGACATGAAATCTCATGCCATTCAAATATAGAAAATAAACTCAAGCATCTTCAATTTCAACTTCAAAACTGCCTTCAATTGTACCCACCTGCTCCAATGCACTCCGCAAGTGCTAAACTGCCAGTGCACTCGAAAGTGCCAAGCTGCTGACACAAATGCATCCGAAAGTGCCAAACTATCAATGCACCCAAGAGTGCCAAACTAACGATGCAACACCCGAAAGTACGTGCCAAACTGCCAATGCATCCGAAAGTGCCAAACTGCCAATGCACTCGAAAGTGTCAAGCTGCTTATACAAATGCATCCGAAAGTGCCAATACTAATACACCCGAAAGTGCCAAATGTGCCTGTAGGCTCCACTGCTCCCGAAAGTGCCAAACTGCAAATGTCTGTAGGGTTATTTGTGGTACCAATCTTCTTATCAACAACGGTTGCTGCTCCACCTAACAAAGTGCTTCTTTGCAACTAGTGCCCTTCATCATGAGCTATCTTTCGCAAAACACAACCGATTTGTGTCACAAGCCTGCTGATTAATCTTGTCTCAATCTTTCTCCGTCACATTCATACAGCCAATCGTAAAAACCATCAACAATAAGTGAAACCTAGGCTTTGATACCAATTGTTGTGCAAAAGCCCCTAGCAAAGCCTTTGCACGTCCAATCTCGTTAATGGCTTTCACGTGCAGAGAAGACAATTAATAACCAAATAACAAATATCATAAGAAGGTAGAAAGAGAAAAGATCACACCACAAGCAAGAACAAGATTTACGTGGTTCGGCCTAAGCCTACGTCCACGGGGAATCAAACAAAGTGTTTCCACTATCAAGAAGAAGATGTACAAAGGCTACAAACAATGAAGATTGTATTCTCCAATCTTACCCAACACAAGAGAACCACAAAAATCCAAACACAAATACAAAATCCCAAAGTTCAAACAAACACCAAGGTTCTCCCAAACAAATACCTACGTGCACCCTCACCAAAATGCAACAAGAAAGCCACATGACCAAAACAAATCCCAAGTTCTCTCAATCTCACATGAAGAAGAGAGGCCCTAAAAACCCTACATGGGTTTTCCAAAGCTATATCAAACCAATCTCCATTCTAATCCAAGACTCAAACCCTAAGGATAAAAATAAGTTTGTCTCTCACACTAATTAGCCCAAGAGAGCCCACGTTCCAAAAAAATTCACTTTCTAATTTTGTTTCGACTCTTATTCCCTATCTTTCACATCCTATTTAATAGGTTCCTACATTAATCCATCCTAACATAGCAGCTAAAACCATTTAAATCTCTATTGACTAGTAGTCGAACAAGCCAATTCCCACAGGAATCTTTAGTTGCAACCGTAAATCAAGTAAAAAACCCAACAGGAATGCCCCCAAGAGTGCGTGGCGTTGAGGTCAGGGGTTCAATTCCCATGCTTATTCACAATAAACTAACTGAAAGGAAGTGAATTAAATGATGTATGGCTAGTATGGTGACAAAGTATGGATAACCTGAAAAAAAGTGAATTAAATGATGTATTGCTAGTATAGTGACAAAGTACGGATAAGTGTTCAATCCGGTGAGTGAAAAAGTCGGTAAAAAACGAAAAAATGAAAAAGTTGGGAAAAAAGTTGAGAAAAATGGAAACTATTAAAATACTAAAAAAGTTATTAAATTTTTTAAAAACTATGTAAGGTGTTAAAGTTAATTTTTAATATACTATTTTAGCTTAATAATACACTATTGAATATTAATATCAACTATTAAGTAATATAATAGTAATTAACATCCATGACTGTAGACCATTGTACATACTAAGGTAGTAAGGCAAACATTAAGAATAATAGATATGAATCCATAATAAATAATCAAAAGTCAATAGACACAAGGCGTATGGGACTTTATAGTCCATAATCAATACACAAAGTCATGTCACTCACTCATGGACACTGACCATCATATCAAATTATAAAGTATAAAGTACAGACTATAAATTCAGAGTTTAATTGTTTTAAGGCTATAGGCATATAATCAAAAGTCAAAGCTGAAAAGTTCATCAAAGCTTTAAAGTCATCTTCTGGCTTTGATTCGGGCTTCACGGGTCTCGTTTTGAAAAGGGTTTAAGGAATCATGTTTTTAGGTAATATAAAAAGGTGAATAAAATAAAAGGGTCATGTATTTAAGTTTATTGTTATTTTTTTTAAAAGATTTAAATAGTTTTAATTAGTATACAAGTGCAGAAAAATACTGAAAAATGCATATAAAAGGTGGAAAACCCCTTTTAAAAAAAAATACGTATTTTAATAAAAAACATGTGTTTAATATGGGTTTCATACGTTGTGACAAAAATAAGCGTATTAGACATATGTTTCAAAAATTTGGAGTTTTGTCACAATGATGGCTAGTATATGAGATGAGTCATATCAATATCGTGCTCTACAGACTACAACCACTTAACAGACTACAACCACTTAACTACTCACCTTCAGGAAAATGATTAGTTTTCTTACCAAAGGAAGAATTTTCTGTACTTAAGCAATGAAAATACATTCATTACAATATGCCTGAACTGATGACATCTCCTGATAACAATTTATGACTAGACTGGCTAGTTAAGCTACATGCCTACGCATAGGCTTGTGCGCCTTAATCATATGCTACATCGAACATTTTGTTATGTTTAATATCTTACATTTTCTCGACAGTGTTTCATGTCAACTTGACAGTAAAGACTGTCAACCAATATCTGAGTCGATTTCGATGTGAGCCTGATCTTTAGTGTCAGTGTCAGTGTAGTGCCTATTTTGATTTGCACCATTTAGAAGCTTTCTCGACAGTGTTTCGTGGACCCGGATGTGGGTGAAGTATCAAAGTCTTACTTGGCAACTCACTGCCGTGTGTGTTTGTGTGTGTGTGTGCGTGTTATAAATATATATATATATATATATATATATATATATATATATATATACACAGAGAGAGAGAGAGAGAGGGAGGGCAGGCAACGCACGCTCATTCATATTTTATTTGATCACCCTCCCTACTTCCATGTGGCACCCAAACATCCTTTTGGGGTGCCACGTGGATATTTTAGCTCTTCCCCAACCATCTTACTGGTTGGGGACCACCCCCCCCCCCCCCCCCCCCTTGCCGTGCATAGACAGACAAAACACCACCACCACAGACGCACACACACAGGAAATATGTTTCTTGGTTCTGGGATGCATGCTCTTGCCTGGACTAGGCCTTAAACAGTTGACATGTGTCCTAATCTTTAACCTAATGTAGCTCCTTGGAAAACTCACCCACCTTTTTTCCTTCTTGTTGTCCCACGCCTTTTGTGTGCCTCTCTTCTAGACACTTTGTTCTTTTCAAGTAAAAGGTTCACTTGTATCCTATGAAAACCAGAAAACCCACCCCATTTGTATCTTCCGGAAACTACCATAACCAGGAATCTGTGGCTAAATATTCTCCTTTTCTTCTTTAACACGTATAAAACAATTAAGAGTTAACTTGTCTTCTTTTTAGCATGAAATCTTCTAGCCATTTTTTCTTCTCCTTAGTCAAAACAGACATTAAAGCTTCTCACCATCAATGTTACCTGTACAATTCTACTTTTGGGATTTTGACAGTGCCAACACTTGGACACTCCTAGACATGACACGACAGTTCTAGACACATGCTAAAAATACCACCCGATACCATCAAGACTTATTTCGACATGATAAAATGAGTTGCCACTTTAGGAAGTACTATTTAAAGTTTCCCTTCAGCAGGTCTCTCAATCAACTCTCTAAAATTTCCCTTCGTTTATTTTTACTAGTCTTTTAATATTTGCTTTTTTTAGTGGTCGTGCGGCCGTAGTTAATTTTTTGGAAATTTCTGTCGTAAACATGGATGACATCTTGACACTTGGCCACCTTGTTCCACATATCTAGGTAACTGTGCTCACCATGCATGTTAAATCGGATTTGAATGTTGATTGGATAGATTTTATCCAATCTAATAATATTTATTAAAAAAGAGGGCTATGCATTTGCATGTTTCCAGCACTGTTTCTGCTGTTTTATTTCTTTTTCATGCATGTTAATGTGCCACCGACTACCATGGATGGCTAGGCCAGCAGTTGATCTCTGGGATGAGTTCCAAGGGAACTCAATTTTTTAGGGCTGTTTCAGTCTGAGGAGGACCGTGTTTCATGCTTTGAACGCCTTCAAGGTGTTTCAGGTTTAGAGAAGATTGTAGCAGACATAGTGCTATCTTTAGTGCTCATCCTCTACACCAATTCTTTTCCTAACACCTGATAGCTAAGGTTGCACATATCTGATAGTTGCCAGTTATGTGTGTGTGTGCACTTTTATTTGGAAACGGACTCTTTCTAGATCGTCAATTGGCTAGAGTTGGGTATTCGTTAACTCATTGGATACATGTCTCATTTCTAGGTGGGGTCCAGCTAGGGCTCTTACGGGTCGGGTCGACCTGGTGCCTGACTAATGTTGTTAAATCGCATATGTGATTGCGTGATGTCATAATTTTTTATTTTTTTTCAAAAAAACACAAAAATCTCCAAAAATTCCCAAAAGTGTACAATATATGTTTTGTGTTAATTTAAGAAGTGGTGGAGACTGGAGAGCTTCACAAGTAACAACCACAATAAAAAAAAGAAAAAAATGAAAGAAATGAGGTATAATAAGGAGGAAAAACAATTAAACAAAATTTAATAGGAATTTTAAATTAATTTCTAACTCTTGAATCCTTGAATCTTTGATTCTTGAAGTGATTTCTTCCCTCTTTGCTTGAAGAATAATGGTTAAAGCTCCTTGCTTAATTAATTACAAAATAGAGCAAAAGGAATTATCAACAAAACTTTGAGAGAGAGAAAGAAAGAGACCGAAATCATACCTTGGGGAGGAAGATAGCACTAAAAACTTAAAAAAGACCGAAATCATACCTTGGATGGATGTCAAATGGATTAGGAAGAGGAACCCCTTATTTTATAAGCTTTGGGGAGGCTTGAAAAACAAGAAAAACAATTAAAATAAGCTCCAACGGTCATATTTATGACTGTTGGAGGGGTATGCGATCTCATACCTCTCAAATCGCATATGCCATCATGGCATATGCGATTTGTACATTTAGGATCATATATGTGATCGCATAATCGCATATGCGATCGCTTTTGACAACCATGTGCCTGACACTGGTTTTTTATCAAATCGGGCACATAAAGTTGACACGCCGGATTGGTTCGGGAATGGAGCATCCGACCCGACCTTCGGTTTGGGTTGGGTAGACTCAAAGGTCGGGTTGGGTCGTCCCGACTCCACCCCTCTATTTTATATATAAAATCAAGGAAAATAGGGGGGTTTTAACCGGGTTGAGTCAGGCATATACCCTTGATCCGTCAAGATGGGCATATGCCCTTTACACGTCTGGCAATCAAAATTTAGCCCGACCCTATCTGAAACATTGACATCTTCAGTCCAACCTCTTTCTTGCACCTTTGTGTGTTTGCACACACACACACACACATATATATATATATATATATATATATATATATATATATATATATATATATATATATATATATATATATATATATATATATGAGGTCCAGGACTATAAAATTGAGAGTAGCCCAAAGTTGGTCACCGACCATCCAAAAAGTAAAAATATAAAAAAGGTGATTTTCCACCATTGATTTTTTAGTCAAAGGAAATAAATTTCAATGAGAAAAATTTTGGGTGAAAAACCTATATCTTTGACCTGTTAAGCGCATAGTCATCAAATTCGCGAATAAATTGCGAATTTGGGATCAAGCAAACTAATCCCGAATTATTCGCGAATTTTTTAAAAATTCCGCAAATGTTCAAAAATTCCAAATGTTCAAAAAATCGCAAATATTTGCGAATAATTTCCGAACTTTCCCGAATAATTCCCGAATTTTGTAAAAAAATTGTAATTTTTAATTTATAAATATTCTTTTACTTTAATCTTATTTATTTATTTATTTATTCCATATTTTTCTCTGAATATTTTTCGAAATTTACCCGATTTTTCCGATTTTTAACCTTGCCGAATTATTATCGAACCCCGACTTGGTGACTATGGTTAAGTGAAGGGAAAAAATTCTTTTTTTCTTTCTTCTAAAACCATAGAGGCTGTGGTGAACCCTTGGAGGATGTGGTGGAACTCGGGATCATGTGCCATGTGGCATGTGATCTAGCAATCGAGTGTAGTGTTTTCATGCTACACTCGATTGATTCTTATTCTCCATAAATATTTATCTTAAATGTAAGGTAATATTTACTTTTGTTGTATTTGTTTTATGAGTTTTATATTGTTATGTTAGAATAATGATTACACTCGATTGATTCTTATTCTCCATAAATATATATCTTAAATGTAAGGTAATATTTACTTTTGTTGTATTTGTTTTATGAGTTTTATATTGTTATGTTAGAATAATGATATTAATTTTGTAGATACATTTTCAAAGTATAATGTTCAAGGTAGTTAAGGCGGTGTGGTGAGGTCATGGTGAAGAGGCTCTCCATGCCATGGCGTGGCCATGGTGAGGCCATTTACTTTTATTTATTTATTTTTAATAATTTTTATTTATATATATTAATCATTAATATCTTTCTTTTTTTAACTTTTACTATCTTTTATAGAGGGCAAAAAACCTTCATCAAATTAATTAGGCATAAAAAATAGTAATAAATACAGAGAAAAAATTAATTATGAAATATGAAACATCAATAAAATTGCAATATGAGCAAGTGTAAATAAAATATAAATATAAAATATCAACTAATATAGAAAGATGAAAAAAACATGAAATATTTAAGTAGACAATGACGCATATTGTAGTGTTGCCTATTGCGGAGGCGAAGAGCTTGCGCAGGCGCAAATTAATAAAATAGCCAACTGAGAGAGAAAGAGAAAAGGAGCTAAGAAAGGTACTGTGCTGAGAAAGAGACGAGACAAAAAGAAAGGGGTTGTGAAAGAAAGGGGCTCTGAAAGAATTGGGCTGCGAGAGAGCAAGGGGCTAAGAGATAGACGATAGAGATTAAAAAAAATAATAGCGTACCTGTATTTTTTTTGTTGGAGATTGCATGAGACAGAGAGACACGAGTGAAAGAGGGACGCGGAAGAGAAGAGCTGCGTAAGAGAGTGAGAAGATGAGTAAGAGGAGATTTGGTCTCTAAACCTTAAATAACTTTTCTATATATAAGTGATATCTTATAAAATATAAATTATAAGTTATACCTATAACTTATAAATTATAAATTGTAAGTATTATAACTTATAAGTTAATTTACAAGTATTATAACTTATAGTTTATAAAATTATAACTTATTTTTATATTACTTATTATAATATAAGCTATTATATCAATTTCATAAATGGCGCCTATGGCGACGCCATGGTGCCATTCCTCCATGGCGTTGTCATTTCGTCATGGCTTTTCCATTTCACCATTGCTGCCATTTCTTTTCATATAGTTACTTCTATCGCCATTCGCAATGACGTCACCTTGACTACCATGAAAATGTTAGCATTTATCAACATAGAATAATGAAGAATGAGATACATCTTACAAAATTTGTTATTAATGTAATATATATGCAAAAAGGCCATTACCCAGTGCTGGTTCCATATGTATAGGGTGCTGGGAGGGTGGCTTTTTATGCATGGTAGCTGCTCTCCGGACTCGAACCCGCCTTTTCACAGTTGACAGTTAATCCTTTTACCATCTTACCAAACAATGGCCCCTATAATATATATGCATAGGTGATTAATTAATAATAAATATGTGTGCACGAG
Source organism: Chloranthus sessilifolius (assembly GCA_021018995.1). Lineage (NCBI taxonomy): Eukaryota > Viridiplantae > Streptophyta > Magnoliopsida > Chloranthales > Chloranthaceae > Chloranthus > Chloranthus sessilifolius. Next base: position 29,284,732 of record CM037587.1, on the reverse strand, counting down.
TGTTTGGGTACATAATATGTGTGCTATAAATTAACTTATATGCATATGTAATAACACATATGTTGATTTATACATGTTATGACTGTTTTCTTCGTAAATTTAAATAGATGCACATGTGAGGATACACACGAAGTGGTGGTTGCCACAGTTCTGATCTTCTACACTGGTAAAATGAATCTAGCCTCCTCTATGGTGTGCAATCAAGTTGAGGAAACGGTAGGCCACATTTTCTGAAGAGCTATTCTATGATGAGCATTTGGTCATACTGGGCGGTGAAGTGAACTGCATGTCTGAACTCATGAGGTACCCGGATTTCCATGCTTGTCAAAATTTGCACGCACGACGGTGCAGTTCAAGATGTCCGCTCAGAATGGATGGTCTGCCCATTGTAGTCTAAATATTTTCTAAATTGCTCGTTTTTTGGATTTGGTGATTTTTTCTAATTTTGTTTGGTGTTGATTGGTTATGCCAAAAAAGTTCTTGACCTTTGCCTTAAGCTGTTCCTATTTTGGGTAGCTTGAGGCTTCTTTGTTATATCTTTTTTGCTTCCAAGAGGGTGAATTTTGTGATGTGGTATTCTTTATTGCTTTATAATACTTTCCATGGATTTTTTTATCTTTTCTCTTTGTAAAAACTGCATTCATTTTTATTAAGATAAAAAAATAAATTCTGCCTATGTGCATTGTAATCAGGTGATGTAGGTAGTGAAGGTATTTTGTTACTGCTATCAGACACTCATCATTAATGGCATAGTCGGAATATGAATATTATTAAAATCAAGTTATTATGAGGTTAGAAAAATGAAAAGCATCCTATCCAGAGTTAGTTGTGTGAGATTTGATACTATGTCTCTTTGGATTTAGTTGACACAGCACATGACCTATGTCTAAATTTCTTATAGTATGAAACTGCCATCTTATCGAGGGACACGTGCATATCATCATCATCATCACATTTCTCCACTTAATTCTGTACAGAGCTCAAATTTTCCTGTCGTTGCTTCTCAACAAGCCTTCACTGTTTCTATATATTGATAGCGTAACCTCCACTAGTGGATCTGAAACTCCTATTTTAATTTGACTTAGCGTCAACTCATGACATTTCTCTAGTATTCAGTTCAACACTCACGTTTAGTTACCCTAGCAATAGGGAGCATCCTCACGTTCATTTTGCAGGATATAGTCACACATGGCATTTGTACCAGAATTTTCTCATCAACTTGGTGTTTAGCCAACTAAATCGCTGCTCAAATTGTAACCCTAGATATTCAATGCCGAGCTCAAAATTTCGATTGAAAACTTTAAAATTTTAAGAGTTGAGGAAGACCTGTTGCTAATTTGAGTGCAAGTTAACTTCTCAAGTTTTAAAATCTTGGCAAGCTATTTGGCTACAACTTTCCTTCATTAATGAAATTATAGCTTATTTATCGCTAAAAAAACCTTGGCAAGCTATGGAAATTATATGTGCACTATCTATAGAGCTTACACTATACTACATTCACATCATTCTATATCTGATTTGGTATCTTTTTTATTTTACAGTCAATTGGGTCCTTACAAAAGAAGTACTCAGTTGGATCTTTTGAATTGCTGAGCAAGACGGCTCCCATCCAAGCGATTTCTCTTCTTTTGTTTGGTCCTTTCATTGATTACTACCTTAATGGGCAATTTATATTAAACTATAAAGTGTCTACAGGTGCAGTTGTAAGTCCCTCCCTCTCTCTCTCTCTCTCTCTCTCTCTCTCTCTCTCTCTCCTCTCTCTCTCTCCTTAGCGTATTTCTGTATATCCACGATAAAAGTATGATCCATAAGTAACTAATAGTATATGCTTTTGGGAACTGTGCAGTTCTTCATACTTCTTTCTTGCTCTCTAGCTGTTTTTTGCAATGTGAGCCAGTACCTCTGCATTGGTCGCTTCTCAGCAGTCTCATTCCAGGTGTTGGGCCACATGAAAACTGTCTGCGTGCTTACGTTAGGCTGGCTGCTTTTTGACTCCGCATTGACCCTTAAAAATATACTTGGAATGGCTACTGCAGTCCTTGGAATGGTAATTTACAGTTGGGCGGTAGAGAACGATAAGCAAACGAATGCCAAAATCAATGTGAAAGATAGCCTAACCGAAGAGGATATTAGGCTGTTGAAGGAGGGAGTCGAAAATGCTTCCAGCAAGGATGTTGAGCTTGGCGAAGCAAAAATCTAGGCCGCTCTCGTACAGAAAAAAAGAGCATAATTTTTCTCCGACTCTTATCGACTCAATTCGTTTCCATCTGCTTCACTTTATCGGATGGTCGGATGGTGAAGGATTTGCTTCAGAAGTTGTGTTATCAATCATTAGAAATTCTTTTTGTGCAGAGAGACTTAGAGATAGTGAAGTTGTATGAGATGTAAAGTCTCTGATATGGAATGTTCATTGTTCTATTCATTTCCCCATCACAAGATCTCCATGGATTATGGAGCATTTCATGAATCAGTATATTTATATGGCACAACATTGCAGAGAAGGTAATTTATATTTTGTTTTTGGTTCTTAATATGTAGATGTCATTTTCTTTGAAACCTTAGGTGTGTTCTGATTGGGTGGATATAAAGATTTAGTTCATAGACCCGGAGAGGTGCCTCCACCACTAGTTTAGCTTTGACAGGTGTGTGGAAGATGCATATCCATTGTATCGACAAGAAAGCAGGGAACATGGAGAGAGAGATAGAGAGAGAGGGGGGGGGGGGGGGAGCAAAATCTTGATTTCATTGAAGGGGTTTCTGTCAGAATAAATATCTGGTGAGCAAGGTGTGTGGATAACAATTTTCTAGATCTTAGAGTTGTTTCTAACCAACAAGCTGTGAGCCTGAGACAAAAGGGGGCAAAAGAGCAAAGGCATAGTCTAGTCTCCTCTTGTACTATATGCATCAGGATTGTTGTTTTACCAAGGGATGCCAAAATATCTCAGTGACAGGATATCCTATAAATTGATCTCGAGACTAAAATGCTCATGGTGATTTTTTTTAAGGTTGCTTTATATGCACCCACTGAATATTTGAGGGAAGCTATGCTGAAATCCGTTGACTGGTTTGAATCAGACAATGGAGGTCTTTTTTTGTCCCAATATTCCCCCACAATGGATCTTGAGATTATGAATGTATCATCATACTCAGTTTTTTTATTTCATGTTGCATACATCTTAAAAAGGTGATGTAAAGCCATGACACAAAACAATCAAACATGATTTTCAGGTCACTTTTAGGGATGTGTTTCACATAGAGTAAAAAATAGGCTCGTTTCATGGTATGCCCTTGATATCAAGATAGGTTGTGTGGAAGATTGTGAAGACAAAGTCTTACCGTTAGGATCTCAACATAGTCTTACTATTAGCGGAGAACCGATTAGTGGGAGTGACCAAACTTCAAGGTAAGAACCCCTGTGATGCACAGTGAATTGTTGTATCACTAGAGTCAACTATTGAGGGTAGAGTATTTTGAAAGATGAGATTGACCCGTGCACTATTAACAAGCCTTCATGTCGTGTACCGTAACACCAACTCAAAATGAGAGTCAGGAGAGAAGGGGACAGCCTGGCGTCTTGGGGAAGAGAGAGAGAGAGAGAGAGAGAGAGGAGCCTGTCCTGAGAGAGAAAGGGCCCACGTAGAGAGAGAGGACCGAATGAGGAAGAAAATAGGTTCGCATATATAGAGATAGAGAGGACCATTTGTGAGAAAGAAAATGGATCCACGTAGAGAGAGAGAGAGAGAGGAGGCTCATGTTAGGCTCTAATTTTTCTCCCTTTTCTTTTTAAATCCTATTGAAATGGGAGTTTAGTACTAAGGATTTGAAAAAGAAGGGCAAACGATTCCACGGGTGTTTGATTCATGAAATCTAGTGCTAGCCCTTAAATCTTTTGAAAGAAAAGATAGTGAAGTTCTTTTTTTTTTTCCTTTAATGAGAAAAAAGGGTACTTGCAGAAAATATAAGACATCTACAGTATGAACAAAAGAATAAAGACATCTGGAGTATTATAGGAAATGGATAGCAGGATTTTTTTAAATTTTTTGATAAAATATTTTTTTCTTCTTGCCGAATTGAAGATATACAATTTTTCTTCCTTCCAGATGTGATAGATGGTTGATACTAGTTAGGAAGACACGTAATTTGTAGTACCTCGTTCCACACTACGGATTATGGCATTAATCTCAGCCTCAAGAGAATTTTGAGGGTGAGGGGTCTCCATGTCCATGAAGCTTAAGAACAGAGGAAAAATAGGTGGCTATGGGTCTCTTGGGCCAAATGGCAAGGGACACAAGTGGACCTTATAATGAGGACACGGGACATCATAATATCTTGGGTAGGGGTGCCAATGGGCCGGGCTAGTGTAACCTCAAACCCAGTTCGTCATATTTGTACTTGGCCCAAGCCTGTTTCTGGCTTATCCTAAGCCCAACCCGGCCCGTCATAAACTTTCCAACCCAAACCCGGCCTGGCACATTATTTATAAATTACTTCTCGATTTACAAAAATTCGCTCTATATGCATATCATATATGAGAGCCCAAGCTGGCCTAGAGGGCTATCCAGCCCATTGCCACCCCTAATCATGGGGTGGCAATGGGTAAACACGAGCCTCTAGCCCACTGGCCTAGAGGCTTAAGCCCAAGCGCGACCCATTTGAATTATTGTCATAATGTGTAGCCCGAGCCTGGCCAGTGGGCTTTATGTTAAGCCCAAACTCTCCTTAAATCGGCCAGGCTTTCCAGCCCATTGCCACCCCTAATCATGGGGTGGCAATGGGTAAACACGCCTCTAGAATTGTTCGTCTTGTTCCCGGTACTCAAATTAACACAAATTAGTACTCAGATAACGACCGAGTTATCTCGCAAGCATACAAATCGATTATAGTATGAGATCATATTGCGTATCGTATCTACATGGATTAAGCAAGAATGTCTAATTTGAGCCCACACTTAATTAGTTGAACGGATTGGGATTGGGATTAGATTTGAACCGTAATTATGCTATGAAAAGTAAATTATGAACGGTAAAGAAAACTCGATTAAAAGGGATACCACAATAATGAATCCACACGTGGGAAAAACATTAATTAAAGTTTCGATAAGCACACATAAAAGAATTAGGGCTAAACAATATTGATTTCTCACAAAATGATACACTATCCCAAGGTCTTACTCCAATTCATGGGATTGCAAGTAATAACCTAGCCATAGTCAAGCATAGGCTACGCGCCTCACAATCTCCGTCTCCCTTTGGTCAATGGTAGATGGACTTCGAGGGTATCTCAATCAGGCAATCACTTGGTTATGGTCAAACACAAGAGATAACCCTTGCAAATCCCAAATCTCACGATCTGTATCCTATGATCAATTCTAGAAATAGAAAAATAATGAAATGAGCTTATATAACAAGAATATTAATGAAAATCAATATAATAATAGAAATGAAAATCAAAATATATAAAAGAATCAAGTATTTAACTCAAAACATTAGATACAAATAATAAAAGAAATAAAACTCTCATCTAATACTCTTGCCAAGGCTTCATCAAAGCCTTGGAAGCAACGGACTAGTCGGCCATGATCTCCGGTGAGATTGGAAATTGAGTGGTCATCTTCTTCTTCTCCAGTGAGCTTCGTGACTATTTCGTCACCGGAGCACCTCTCCTAGGGTTTCTTGTTTCTCCAAATGGTAAAAACTAAGAATAGAATGAAAGAGATTGAAAGATCCCCTTGCCCTAATTTAGGATGCCTTTATATACCCTTGCCTCCAAAACCCGTGAAAAAGAGATCCTATGCTGCTTTTAATCTATAATTTTTGCTTCCCTGAAGCAACAGTTGTGCACATGACTTGTAAGTCGTCCGCACAACTTCTCCTGTGCCACATAATAATCACTGCTTCAAAGTTGTGCACACAACTTTAATTGCACTTGTATTTTTGGCTTGAAAAGTGGTTGTTTTGGAGCCCCTGCCTCTGATAGTATTTTGTGGCGCTTTTCATGTAAGGCTCGGAGGACCTGAATTGATAAAAATAATACATCCATTAGTCAAGTTAGCCATCCATTAAGTACTAGCAAGGTAAATATGAGGGTAGGAAATACAACATTTCTACACCTATCAAATACCCCCAAACTCGCATCTTGCTAGTCTTCGAGCAAGACAACTATAAACAATAATCTCAATGGGCAAGGAAAAAGGGGAGAATCGAGATTATTGCGGTATTCAATATATGCGTTCGAGATATGCAACGAAATTAAAAGCACAAAATGCAACAATTTACAAGAGCATAGAAATTACACCTCACGAGTAGTAGGCCAATGAGAAATGCTACAACCTAGAATAGTTTATTCCATTTATGCTTAGAGAGTGTGTGCTATGATTAATCTTTGCAAAGCATTTGGCTTCGTAACAATTGTAGCTAACTTACTTTCCTGACTATTGCTTTGACTCCAAATCTCACTACGGATCATAACGCTCATTAATGAAATTATTCTGAGTTTGGTTTAAATTTTTTTCTCTCTCTTACAAACGATAAACTAAACAAATAAAAATGGGTCTGCAAGATCGAAAGGAATGACAAAAATGTCCAAGGAAAATATGATGGATCTCATGAAGTGTACCAAAGTACTCAAAAATGTCGAACAAACCCAATAGATTCCGCCTATCTACTCTCCTCAAAGAAATTGCAGTTGGCTTGAATCAAGTGGGTCTTTTGCTTGGGTTGTAATAGGACTTGGGATTGGCTAAGAAAAGAACGGGAAAAGGGATTCAAATTGTTATGAGAATTGCATATAAAAGCATCACAATCACGAAAATACGAACTCTAAAAAAAACAACAAATATTTTATTTTATCACTTTTCCTCTCTTTTCGACCATCGTCCTGCTGAGATAGTAGATGACCTTTCCCTTCTTCCCATCTTCATCATATTGACCCAAGATTACCCCCATCGCTTTATCATTGACCGAGATGTATAAAATCAGGGGCCTTCCGAGGATTGGTGCGATAACATCTGAAGGTTAAGAAGATATTTCTTGATGTTGTCAAAGGCTTGCTGACATTGGTCATCCCATATATACTCCGCTTCTCCTTTTAATAGTATGTAGAAAGGATCACATCTATCTGAATGTTGGGAGATAAATCTCCTGATGAATTGTAATCTTCCTATCAGGCCGCGTAATTCTTTGATGTTGCTGGGAGGCGGCATTTCGAGTATTGCTTTGACTTTTACCGGTTCGACTTCAATGTCTCACTTGCTGACCATGAAGCCTAATAATTTATCGGAGGTGACCCCGAATACACACTTCTTCGGATTCATCTTTAGTTGATACTTCAGGGATCACTCTAGTACGATTTGGAGTGCTTCTGCATGGCCTGCCCGAGTGTGTGACTTCACTAATATATCATCGACGTAGACCTTGACACATTTGTGCATCATGTTATGAAAGATAACCATCATGGCGTGTTGGTAAGTGGCATCTACATTTTTCAGGCCAAATGGTATGACGACGTAACAGTAGGTCCCCCATGATGTGGTGAATGAGGTCTTCTCTTGATCGGATTCTGCTAATCGAATCTAATTGTATCTTGAGAAACCATCCATGAAGGATATCATCTCATACCCTGCAGTATTATCGACTAGAGTGTCGATGTGAGGAAGCGGGAAGTCATCTTTTGGACATGCTTGGTTAAGATTCTGAAAGTCAATGCAAATCCGTATTTTACCATCTTTCTTAGCGACTGATACTATGTTGGTGACCCATTTAGGATAGAGGACAACTCAAATGAATTTGGCTTTGTGCAACTTGTCGACCTCTTCTTTGACTTGTAGTGCGATTTGAGGTGCATCCTTCTTAGTTTATGCTTGACGGGTTTAGCATCGAGTTCCAAGATTAAGCAATGTTATACCAAGCTTGGATTCAAACTGAGCATGTCTTCATAGGACCATGGGAAAGAATCGAGGTGTTCTTGGAGGACTTGGATTATCCGTTGCTGTTCCTTGGGGGTAAGCATCGCACTGATTAGTAGCTTCTTAGGGTTTCCTTCGGTGTTGAAATTAATCTCCTATGTGGGTTCAACGACGGCCTAAGTTTGCTCGTCGAAGCACTTGATGATTCATTGAAATTCTTGTGCTTCCTCGATAATCCGTCCTTCTCCTTCACCGTCGGTAAATTCATATACTGCAAGATTATCACATTGGGCGTTAGTTTTTCGAGAGGTAACCCTTCATTAGTGCAGTTGATGACTGCGACATCCTCAGTAAGGTGTAGTTCGAGGCTATTCATCCTCCTCTCAAGATCATAGAGTATCTCGTCTGGTATGATTAACGGATTGTACTTTCGTCGAGACACTCTATGCTTTCGTGAGTGGATGGCAGTAAGGTTGTGCTGAGGGTGATAAAAAAGTGGCATTGTTGTGTCAAAAGTAGTGACACGGTTTGGTGCTGGTTTATCAAAAGTTACTCCTTCCTTGATTCCTTCAGTATGACTATTACTCGTAGCCTTAAGAGACAAGCCTCTTGGGTTCATTTATTGGTTGGAAGGTATGTCGGGGATGTAGGGTTCCCTCTCTTTTTCAAAATTTTTTAATTTTTGCGGGTTTTCAATTTTTAAATTTTTAGGCATTTTCAGGTTTTCTATTTTTTTAATTTTTGGAATTAAGTAGGATACAAGGTTGACTTCCTGGGGAGGAGTCGACAGAGGTGGCTCCCTCAGTTGGGAGAAGGTGACAACTGTCGGAGCCATTCGTGCGAGCCTTCGGATTGTGTGGATCCGTTCAAAATTTGGCATTTCATTTGTTGACCTCATCTTCCTCTTGTGTAATCTTGTGGATGAGCGACGAAGGTGAGCGACGAAGGTGGCAGACTGCTTGATGAACCAACCTCTTTTATCATATGGATTGTTTCGTCTTTGGAGTCACTTTGATTTTCAAAAAGAGTTTGAAGATGGAAACTTTTCGACTCTTGTTCTTTAGGTTTGGACAAACCCAACTGATTGTCTTCTAGAGTTGTTGAAGGTTCTTTCTCTTGAGGTTCGCAGTACCTTAGTAAGAAGATGCATGCCTTACAGCGAGGCTTGTCAGGATGGGCGATGCATGGGTCTCCCCACGGGCATTCCCAGTCTGACAGAGGTTCCGAAATCGGTTCTAGGATAATCAATTTCAATTCAGGCTCTTCATCAACTTCTTCTTGGAACATTGTTATGAGATTTTGTCTCCATTCTTCCATTTCATGTTTCTAAAGTTCTGTCTAGTGGTTTTGCCAGCTTTCCAGATGTGATAGCTTGGGCGTTGAGTTATTTTCCTCTTCTACCTGAGTGGAGCAAGAACTTTCGCTTTCTTCATCATCTGGGCTTAAGGGCTCAACTAGAGATATTTGAGAGGCGACAGGTATTTATCATCTTTTGGAGGCCAAAGATGCATTATGTGAATACAATTTCTGCAAGGCAAGTAATCTCGATAGGCTGTGCAGACATGTGGCCAAACACATTCCCAATCAGGTATGATCCTCTGTTGGTTAAAATTGGTTGTGACAGTGTTATTATTATTATAAATGTGTGGTTAAAATACAATAGAGAAAGAAACCAAAAACAGATAAAGAGGGGTCAGAAAATGGATAGAACACAGGCATAAAACAATCCTACAATCCTATAATATCTAGGACTATTGACGCAAGTTTTGATAAATAAGAGTTTGTCCCACAAGGATTGATGATCTAACACAATAGTGGAATAGTAAATCTCCAAATCTGCTACAAATCTGGCAGTTCTAAACCTAAACTAAGAAAGCAAGGTAAAGAGAGGGAGTTTTTGGGTGTCACAAAACTAAACTAAAAACAGAAATAAAACTATATCTAAAGAAAGGGGTAAAGAAGAATGATATTGGGTTGGTAAAATAAATAAAAACTATGGAGAAGTAGCAGCTATGGGCTAATCTTCACTACATCACAGATCAAGAGCTGGACCTGTAGCAGTGACATGAACTGCTACAAACACAAGTGCAAGGTAGAAGAATCCAGCCTAACCCAGAGACATGCACTGATCTTAGGGCTATATTCTGTACACTCAAATGGTCACATAATATCCCAGGGATTTCATCCAATCAAGGGGTTAAAGTTGAAACAAGAAAACCATTGCAGACACTATGTTTGTAAGGCTATAAGCTCATGCATCCATAGGAGCAAGCAATTCGTAAAAATCTAGTGAAGACCACAAGAAATCACATATTGAATGAAGCTTTAAAACTAGCTGGTCATTGCTACAAAGAAGCTTGCAATGACCTAGCTCTCAAGTCTGCAATCTCTGTAAGATCCCAGATCTATTCACTGAAAATAGTATTATAAAACGAGTTGGATCTGCAGCAGTCCCTCACTTGGTTACAAGCACAAGTGCAAGGTAGAAGAATCTAGCTCAGCCTTGTGATCTAGACCACCCTATCCAATTAAATGGTTACTAGATATTCCAGGGATATAGAGGTTAAAACTAGAACAGTAAAACCACTGTAGCCACTATGTTTGCAAGGCTACAAGCTCATGCATCCATAGGTGCAAACAACCCATAAAAATCTAAATAAAAAATATAAGATAAATATAGATTGAAAGAAACATTAAAAATGGCCTTGCATTGCATGAAAAGAGCTTACAATGACTTGCCCTCAAGGCAGCAATCTTTGCAGAACTCCAAAACTGCTCACAATGCCATTACAATACACATTACAGTTCAAAATAGACCTAGCTACTATGAAGATTTAGCCAGCAACTGTTGCTGAGCTAAGAAAAGAAAAAAAAAATGAAAAAGGGGGGAAACTAAATCCTAAAATTAGCACAGGCTAAGAATATTCCTTGCTAGTTTTTACATAGCAAATTACAACTATTTATACAATCCATAAAGCTCCTATTTACATTGGCTAATCATAAATAAGAACTTTGAGAGCTACTATCGTGGCTCATTCTTAGCCTAGTGCTGGCTCGGGATGTGGGGAACAACTCAACACATTGGGATGTGTGCCCTAGGTGCTGTGGAATCCCAAAAATACCCTTCAAGTTTGAATGCGAAGGTTGAATCTCGAGCCTCGAGAGGTTGGAGCTTTAGAACATGTGTTCTCGAGCAGATCTCGAGAGGATAGAGCTTCAGACAGCTTCAGCTATCTATTCTCGAGCAGATCTCGAGGGGCTGAAGGTCTTCAGGCTTCTTAGCTCGACAGGATGAAGGATTCAAAGAGCAGCTCGAGTGGATGTCTTCAGCTGCTCGAGTGTTTAAATCTACAACATCTTTCAGTTGCTCAACTGTTGTATTTCTACAGGCAACAACTCGACAGGTTCAATGGAACTGCTCAAGTGAATGTCTTCAGCTCGTGAGGATGGATAGCTTCAACAATAAAGTGCTCGACAGGTTCTAATGGTGCTTGAGTGGATGGTTGTTGAAGCTATAAACTGCTCAGGTGGATGATGATATTTCAGCAATGCTTTCAGCTGCTTGAGTGGTTTATACTTCAGCATTCCTTCAGCTGCTCGATAGGCTGGATGCAGCTCTAAAAGGTACTCGAGATCCACTCGAGATTGAGGTTCTGAAGGTGCAAACTGCTCAAGCTGTTGAAGATTTAAGTGCTGAAGCTAATGTGTGCTCAACAACTACTCGAGACTGGAGTGTTCTGAGTGTGTAGTGTTGCTGAAGCTGCTCGAGGACTGAACTGCTGAAGCTGTAATGTTCTCAACAACTGCTCTATATAATCTGCTGCAGCAGTACTCCACTGTGCTTGGGTCCACTTTCCTTCTCACTGTTGAACTTCTAGGGGTCCAGGGCATGCTAAATGGCCCACATGGTGGGGACCACCATAGTGCATTCTCTATAATTCTATCAGCTCCACAGCTTGCCTCTAAATTATTTCTTCTTGGCTCTCATTAATTAGATTGCTACACTAAGTTGCAGTTTATTGCTATCTACAAAAACACACTTAAAAAGAAATTATTACACAACTCAAAGGTCAATCAAAGGCTAGGTTAGGAGGTGGAAAGTGACAAATTAATAATTAACACACCCCTAAACCTAGTCTTTGCTAGTCCTCGAGCAAAGGAAAAATAAAACAGTTATTCTAAAAATTTTAATGCCACTTTCGTAGAGAGCAAAGATGCGATTAGCTTATGCATCAGGCCTTTTAAACCTCTAGGTGATCCCTAGTGGAGGAGTGAAGTCTCCTAAGGGTTTTCAGTGAAGATACCCACAAACTTCACAATAAAAATAGTTAAGTATAGTGCAGCTAATGACAAAACAAATTTTCATAAATAAAACTTCATTCCACACCTATTCTTTAAAATTCATGGGAGTTTAAAACAGTAATGCAAACAATTTAAAACTCAGATCAACATGTATTTACATCACCACCAATCAGTTTACATCAAGAATGTATAGAGTGTGAAAATCAGTACTAAGCTTGCCATTAATTCAAAAATTAGGTTTTAACATTGCCCAATAAGTTTAAATTTCAGACCCAAACCTCACCAGGGCTATCTCTCAATAATGAAAATCCAAGGTGTTCATATTCTCATCAGCTCAAGATCAATTGCAGACCTCAAATAGGGCTACAAACATGAGCATAGGCGTTGCTTCTAATTCCTGACATCTTCATATATTTTTTACCATAGATTAGACATCCCTTTATTTCCACATGATAACTCATTTCACTTTGGATCAACAAGGTCTTTTAGATGGGTTGTAATGTGGCTTATGATTGAGGTTTAAAAAGAATAGAAGGGGTAGAAAGGATTCAAAATTAAGAAATCAGCAAGAGGAGGAGGTGATTCATGACTTCATCTTCTTCATTTCATCACAGCTTCATCTTTATTTGTGTTTTTTAGATCTGAAGTGGCTTTTTACTTTTTCAGATGAAGTACTTCTCTTGACTTCTCTTTTTTTCTTATATATATATATATATATTTTAATTTTAATTTTTCATGAAATGCCACAACTATACAACTAATACACTGCTGTTTATAGCATTCTTCCCTTCTCCTTCCATCAAATATTGAACCCAACACACCTATCTTCAACATCTTCTCCTTTACCTTCTGAAATCACAGAGTGAGGGTAAGGTTGAATCAGGTCATGAGATTTAGGTACAAGTACTCTGGTGTTTGTCAAAGAAAAATAGATTTTTGAAGGCTCAAAGAGTGTATGCAAAGGGTAGTTTCAAAGGATAGGACTTTCAGACTCAAGCTGTCCAAATGAAGGCCTTACATCATCTCCTCAGTGTCGTGAGTACTGCCCAACAGTTTCAATTTGGGGAGCTTAACTTCTAGTGAAAAGATGTTGAGTCAGTCATTCCTTAGAGCAGAAAAATTTGCCAAAAATACTCTTCAAAAGAAATTTGATAGGCCCAAATCTCATTGAGTATGGTCTTTAATTGAACTCATGGGGTATATTCTTATCTTTTTCTCTCTTCTCTGGTTTACTAAGTACTAATTGTGAAAAAATTTCTTGATGTTAGCTTCATGGAAGTTCTAAATTTTCAAAGATTTTTTAGTTGTAAAATATTTGCAAAGTTTTAATTTCCTCTTTCTAACATGATTAGGTAGGAATAGATTTATTTATCTCAATTTGTTTAACACTGCTACACTAAAATTAACTATTTTATTGGCCTACCACCCTGCCACACCCCCAAACCTAAGATAAACATTGTCCTCAATGTTTCAAGACAATTGTATATGGGCAGCAGGGTGTGAAAAGGAAAATAAATTACAGCAGAAAATTATAACAAACAAAAAATTATACTAACACAAGACTATAGAAAATAAAGAGAAAAATTATACTAAGGGAGAGAAAATGTTATATACAATGAGAAGACACAACAATGACATTGATAAGATATAACAATGACACAAATTCTATAACAAAAAACTCTATAAAACAACATTCACACCTAACAAAAACAATAATTAAACTATAAAAACAACAACTATAAAAGACACCTAGAACAGTAAATCCTAAAATAGAAATTCCTATACATGGTCTGCATATGAATCTAAATTAGTAGCACAAATATTGGATGCTAGGTGTGAGGTGATGGCATTTGAATAGTTAGCACAGAGATGGAATACAGCTCACTGAGCCCTATGCTTAACAGATCTATTCATCTCATAGCAGTACATCAACAGTTATGCACACATTTTAATCCAGATTCATCACAACAGCCCATATAAACATAATATTTACACAAATTTAAAACATCTTGACATATATGTTACATGTGATACACAGCTGAGATCACATAACATGTGGCAAGTTCTTGAAAGTGGATGGTCTTAGAGGCTGCATAGCATTTTCAACACAGATTTGAGCCTCTGACCATTAACCTCATAACCCTTCCCAAAATTAAGGTCTATGATCTCAGTAGTTCCAGATGGGGATGCATGATAGAAAATTGGTCACCCATCTAGACTTCAACTTCTCTGGAAAGAACTTTAATGCATGATTTAAAAAATACATACCTGTGCATATGCATAGGCATAAATCCGTAGTTCCTCTAGCTCAAAAATTTTAGTTGCTTGAGAGATGAAGGGAGCTGCTCCAGCTCCTTATCAGGTGGACAATTAATAGAGGGATGAGGTAGGGGAAATAGGGCAGGTGTCCAAGTGGACTGCTGCACTAGCCCCACTGAGAAGTCCAAGATGTTTACTTTTTCAGCACATAAATGGGGGACTCCTTAGTTCACACTTCAACAATTTCATCAAATTCCTCAGCCAAGTCCAGCAGTTTGAGTGAGGTGTCTTCCACCATCTCATCAAGGACAGCAACTGTCAAACAGTTCTTATTTCCTCCATCTAGCTTTCCCCTTGAAAAAAGGAGAATGCTCTCTAAAATCACGAGGAAATGGCAGATGAGGTACTGCTGGTCCTCATCTGCTGACACATCATTCTCATAATTTTTTTTTTTTGATTTTTATGTTTTTTTAATTAATTTTTATTTATTTATATATTTTATTATTATTTTCTTTTGATTTTGATTTTTATTTTTATCCAGCACCTGCTGCTCTAAAACATGCACTTAGTCCTATCTTCATCACACCTTTTAGAATAAAAAATATCTTAGCTATCCACCACCCTACCATTCCTCAAGGCATTGATGGCCATAGGTTCCTCATTGGTTGAAGAAGCTTCACCAATCATGTATTACCCCTTGGGATTGGTCACTGTTTGGCTTGGGAGCCAGCCCTCTTCCCTTCTTGTCAGAGCATTAAAAATTTGATCCAACTGGATTTCTATCTTTTTTATGCTCTGACTGTGGGAGTTCATAGTCTGTGAGAGTGAGCTAAGGTTTTACAATGAAGATAAAACCTGCTCCTCAAAGGAGGGGGCTCTTAGTTGTGATGGGGGCAAAGCTAACTAACTTGGCTGGGGGGACTAATGTGGGAATTGCTGTCTTGGGCCATGATCTTGAGGATACTGCTGGGTGGGTCTGTAGGGCAGTGCCTGTAGCTGCTGGGATTGTGACAAATTATCTTGTCTCCACCTCAAGTTTGGGTGGTTCCTCTAAGGATACCCAACAGGTTATTTTCCATATGTTTGGACAGCGTTGGCATGCTCATTTACAAATTTAGGATATTGACCAGCAGATGGACAATCAAGAAGTGATTGTGTGGGTGAGTGACATATTAGACATGCCTCTCCAACCTGGGTAGCTATGTGGGGATGCAACACACTCAACACTTTATCTAACTTTTTAGACAAATTGTCCACTTTCCTCTCTAGGTCATTGTACACATTTAATTCATACAATTTTCCCTTGGAAGTGGGTTCTTTTATAACTCTAGCAGCTGGCTCAATGTAATTTCTTGACAGAGACTCCTGCTGCATGGAGTTTTCACTTATCACATCAAATAAATCCCAGGCTTTCTCATCAGTTTTACTGAGGTAAGTGCTACCACATGAAGCATCAATTATGGATCTACGTTTAGCATCTATCCCCTAGTAGAAACTCTGTACAAGCTGCCACTTGGAGATTTGGTGGTGTGGATACTGTCTTAGCAGCTTCTTAAACCTTTCCCAGGCTTCATGGAAATCTTCAGTTGGAAATTGAGCAAAGGAAATGATGCTCTTCCTTAACTGACTGGTTTTACTAACTGGGATAAATTTAGCAAAGAGCTGACATTGGAGTGCATTCCATGATGTTATACTATTTGCTGGGAGCATGTTAAGTCAAGTTCTTGCTTTGCCCTTTAATGAAAACGGAAAAAGCCTCATTTTTGTGGCTTCATCTCCCATGCTAGTAATTTTAAATGTGGTGCATAAGGATAAAAACTCATCAATGTGCTTGTAAGGATCCTCTTTACTTAACCCATGAAAAGATGGTAACATTTGGATGGCCTGAGATTTGATCTCATAATTATCCTCATCTGTAGGGAATTGAATGCAGAAAGGGGATGAGTATACCCCTGGTGCATAGTAGTCCCTGAGGGGTCTAGGTTGCTCTCCCATCTTAAATGTTTCTAAGAGATAAGCAGGGGTGTGTGTTGCTAGCCTAGGTCTAAGGACTCTTTCTATTTTAGGATTTAAAGATTCAAGCTCAGGATGAAGAGACCTTCTACCCAGCATATAACTCACACAACAAGTAAAAAGCTAACTTACAACACACTACTGCACACTACTGCTGAAATTAAAGAATGAAGAACTGAAAAGACAACAAGGGAGAGAGAGATGCAAACTAAGGCAGGTTTGCTCCAGCTCAGCTATACTCTCCTAATTACTGCTTTCCCAAATCTGCAAAAATAAAAAATTACAGCAGTACTTTATTCAAAACTAAAAAAAAACAATAACAGGTCTAAAAACATAAATAAAGAATAAATTGCAAAAATCATAAGACTACAGCTGTTCAAACACTAAAAAGACACAAACATACCTAAAATAGAAAATAAAGAAAAAATATAAAAATCAAATAAAAACTACAGCTGTAATTTATTCAAACACTACAACTACAACAAATCTAAATAAAAACTCAGATTTACTACTTAGATAAAAACTCCCCGGCAGCGGTGCCCAAAACTTGTTGGTTAAAATTGGTTGTGACTGTGTTATTATTATTATAAATGTGTGGTTAAAATACAACATAGATAAAGAAAGCAAAAACATATAAAGAGGGGTTAGAAAATAGATAAAACACAGGCACAAAATAATCTTCCAGTCCCGCAAGATCCAGGGTTGTTGTAGTAAGTTTTGGTAAATAAGAGTTTGTCCCACAGGGAGTGATGATCTAACACAATAGTGGAATAGTAAATCTTCAGATCTGCTACAGATCTGACAGCTCTAAACTAAGAAAGCAAGGTAAAGAGAGGGAGTTTTTGGGTGGCACAAAACTAAACTAAAAATAAAAATAAAAATAAAACTAAATATAAAGAAAGGGGGTAAAGAAGAATGATAATTAGTTGGTAAAATAAATAAAAATTATGGAGAAGTAGAAGCTATGGGCTAATCTTCACTGCAACACAGATCAAGAGCTGGATCTGCAGTAGTCCTTCACTTGGCTATAAGCACAAGTGCGAGGTAGAAGAATCCAACCTATTATGTCCACTCAAATGGTCACAGAATATCTCAAGCATTTCATCCAATCAAGGGGTTAAAGTTGAAATAAGAAAACTATTGCAACCACTATATTTGTAAGGCTACAAGCTCATGCATCCATAGGAGCAAACAATCCGTAAAAAATCTAGTGAAGGCCATAAGAAATCACAGATTGAATGAAGCTTTAAAACTAGCTGATCATTGCTACAAAGAGGCTTGCAATGACCTAGCTCTCAAGTCTGCAATCTTTGCAAGATCCCAGATCTATTCACTGAAAATAGTATTGTAGATATGTAGTAGTCCCTCACTTGGCTCCAAGCACAAGTGCAAGGTAGAAGAATCCAGCTCAGCCCTGTGATCTAGACCAGTCTTAGGGTTATACCCTGTCCAGTTAAATGGTCATAGGGTATCCCAGAGATTAACCCAGATACAGAGGTTAAAACTAGAATAGTAAAACCACTGCAGCCAATATGGTTGCAAGGCTACAAGCTCATGCATCCATAGGTGCAAACAATCCATAAAAATCTAAAAAAAAAATATAAGATGAATATAGATTGAAAGAAGCATTAAAAATGGCTTTGCATTACATAAAAAAGAACTTATAATGACTTGCCCTCAAGGCAGCAGTCTCTGCAAAACTCTAAAACTGCTCACAATGCCATAACAATACACATTACAGCTCAAAATAGACCGAACTACTACAAAGATTTAGCCAGCAACTGTTGCTGAGCTAAGGAAAGAAAAAGAAAATAAAAAGGAGAGGAAACTAAATCCTAACCCTAATCCTAAAATAAGCACAGGCTAAAAATATTCCTGGCTAGTTTTTACAAATTAAATTACAGCTATTTATACAATCCATAAAGCTCTTTTTTTTATTGGCTAATCAGAAATCAGAACTTTGGGAGCTGCTGTCGAGGCTCATTCTCAGTCTAGTGCTGCCTCAGGGTGTGGGAAATAGCTCAGCACATTGGGATATGTGCCCTAGGTGCTATGGAATCCCAAAAATACCCTTGAAGTTTGAATGCGAAGGCTGGAACCCGAGCCTCGAGAGGTTGGAGCTTCAGAACATGTGTTCTCAAGCAGATCTCGAGAGGATAGACCTTCAGACAGCTTCAACTATCTATTCCCGAATAGATCTCGAGGGGCTGAAGGTCTTCAGGCTTCTCAGCTCAACAGGATGAAGGTTTCAGAGAGCAGCTCGAGTGGATGTCTTCGGCTGCCCAAGTGTTTAAATCTGCAGCATCTTTTAGCTGCTCGAGTGTTGTATTTTTGCAAGCAGCAACTCAACAGGTTCAATGGAACTGCTCGAGTGAATGTCTTCAGCTCGTGAGGATGGATAGCTTCAGCAATAAAGTGCTTGACAGGTTCTAATGGTGCGCAAGTGGATGGTTGTTGAAGCTATAAACTGCTCGAGTGGATGATATTTCAGCAATACTTTCAGGTGCTTAAGTGGTTTATATTTCAGCATACTTTCAGCTGTTCGCTAGGTTGGATGCAGCTCTAAAAGGTACTTGAGATCCACTCGAGATTGAGGTTCTGTAGGTGCAAACTGCTCGAGCTGTTGAAGACTTAAGTGCTGAAGCTGCTGTGTGCTCAGCAGCACTACCGAGACCGGAGTGTTCGAAAAGTGTGCGAGTCAGTTGAAGCGCCGAGGGACCAATTCGTAGTGTTCTCAATAGCTGCTCTATATAATCTGCTGTAGAAGAACTCCATTGTGCTTAGGTCCACTTTCCTTCTCACTGCTGGACTTCAAGGAGTCCAGCGCATGCTAAATGGCCCACATGGAGGGGACCACCATAATGCATTCTCTACAATTGCATCAGCTTCATAGCTTGCCTCTAAATTCTTTCTTCTTGGCTCTCATTAATTGGATTGCTGCACTAAGCTGCAGTTTATTGCTATCTACAAAAACACACTTAAAAAGTAATTATTACATAGCTCAAAGGTCTATCAAAAGCTAGGTTAGGAGGTGGAAAGTGACATAAATCAATGATTAACATCCTCGAATTTGGATGTCGGATAATCAGGTTCAAATCAAATTCATTGTTAATTTCCTCAAACATTGCTTGAAGATCTTCACCTTGCATGTTCAGCTCATGATCGCGAATTTCTCGCCAGTAGTCTTCATCATCATTGTGAGGTGGTTGCCACTCTTATTTTGTGTGGCGATTCAGGAGTCGGGAACTCAAATTTATTCCTGATTGGGGTGACGCAAGAGTCGTTCTCCTCATACGAGTTTAGTAAGGTGAGTCGGTAATCATTCAAAGGTAACCACCTTTATTGGTTAGTTGATCTCCATCGTAACTCTGTGTAAATGTACCTTTTGCATGTATCTCCCCATGAGCAATCCCAACCTGGCATAAGAACTAGGGGTGGTAGGGATATTCTTCCTCTCCAAATAGTTTTCGGAGGCTGAAGTCTTCATCAGAGGTAGATCCCTCTTGCTGGTAACCATGGGGCTCATCTTCTTCCCAATGTAGCGCTTGGAGATCCTCTCCTTGTGCTTCTAGCTCAAGTGCGGGAAGGTTTGGCCAATATTCCTCATTGTCACTAAGAGGTGGTTGCCACTCTTCTTCTAGGGACCTGTAGATTTGAACTTGTGGGGAACCAGGTGATTGGGGAACATCCAATTCTAGCTCTTCTTTGATTTATATGACATCGATATGGAAAGCATTTTTGTCTATAGATCCCCAATCTTCTATGAGCGGCTCGGGTTCTGTGAGCGAGATGTGCTAAGTATTATCACTAGGAGTTTTTGTGCTGGCAAATTCTTCAAGTGATTCATCTATATCCTCCTTTCGGTTTAGGTCCATCAAATCGGCGAAAGCTTCTGCCATCTATTCAACTTTTGCAAGTTGCTGCTCGGTGAAGATCCCTCTCTTTTTGACACATTGGCCTTTTCAGTTGTTCCGTATACAAAGTCATCGTATAATGACCACTTGGGTGAGGTAATTTGGATATCAGCCTATTTGCCGTCTGAACGGTAGCCTATTCCCATAAGCTTGGAACTTTGGTTGGTAATATGGCCCTATCCGCCCTTGTCTATTCTTACCGAGTCCTGTGTGTGGGATGTACCCTAATTGATACATTAGGTCCCACCCCTTTGTTGCGGTTGACACTATATCATACATTCGCGATAGGTCAGAATCAGTTGCTCTCTTGTCACTTCCCGCTGATGTACTGGGAAGGGCCAAGGATGATTGATCTCCGCTATTGATGTGTTGTGGGGAGTCTCCGCTATTGATGTTTTTTTATGTAACCAGTGGACAACACTAAATCGTGCATCGTTGAGATACTTGCAGTGTAGTCAGTTTCCATGCTTTCGTAGGGAGTATCCGTGTATATCTTGATTATGGGAGTATCCGTGTATATCTTGATTATGGTGTCTTTGGTAGCTCTATAACTATTCCTTGTTTTAACCTATTGCAAGCGTACAACGGTATTGTAGCACGAGTATAGGATCAATCCCACAAGGAAGACTACTATTATGAAAACTTCTATTTATCTTTAAAGAATAAAAAATGATGATTTTTTATTTAAACTACGGTGCAAAAAATAAATCTATTCTACTATTTTAAAAACCTTTACACTAGATCTTAAGTCTCCCAAATCTTAAGAGTCAATTAAAATCTGAAATATTTTCGATATCCTAAGTGCTTGAAATAAAAGTGCAGAAAACAAATTGCTAAGAAATAAATTTAATGCTCAGCCTTCCAGATTCTAGTCATCAATTAAAATCTGTCAGCCTTCGGATATTTACGTGCAAAAAAATAAATTACTGGAAAAGTAAATTGCAGGAAATTAAATTATAGAAAAGTTAAACTTTACTACGATGATCTTTCAGAAATTATCCCTTAGTTGTCAATTAAGATTGAAAATCCTTGGATGTAATGCAGATAGAAATAAAAACTATTTTACTTTGTAGGAAATAAAAGATTAAATAAAATCTATTCTAGGTTGATCTTTCGTTCTCCCAATCTTAGTTGTCAGCTATGATTGAGATTTCTAGGATACTTATTCATGGGCGCATGCCCTCTTATTTATAGATTCACAAAAGGCCTGTTACAATAATTTAGGACTCTAAAGAAAGTAAAATTCCTAAAACAAATTTTCTTAGAACTACTCTTCCTAATACATATCTTTTTTGCTTTAGCTACTAGAGGTGTGGAGGATTTCTCATTCCTGATCTTCAGCAGCAGTTATTCTCGTCAATCTCCTTCATCCGTGGAATGCATAGATTCCTCTTTTAGACTTTACGATTCTTTGCATGACTGTGCATCTCTCACGTGACTCTTTAGCAGTAATGCATGAGCTTTATAGTACAAAATTGAGAGTACGATTTTGTGTTTCTTTCTGTTTCTTCATATGATTTATGCTCAATCGCTCGGACTTCACCTTCTTCTCTGTCAGTCTTCTCTTCAGCAGAATCATGAGGTTACAATTTTTTTTCTTCTCTACTTCTAGCTCTTGATTTCGCATTTCTTCACTTCAGCTGGTTCATAAGCTTCACGATTTCTCTTCGACAGCTCTTGAACAGGTGTTTAGCTATGATTTGGCTCTTCTTCTTTTGCGATCTTCTATTTACTGCTTTAGGAGTTCAGTTTGGCAAATATTTACACTTTATTCTTTTTCTGCTTACTATTTTAAATATTTATCAACAACACATCATTAGTAGTAAACTATGGACTATCAGCACTTATAAAATTGGTAAAATATGTGATTGATCACACCCCCAAACTTAAGTTTTGTTAGTCCCTAGAAAAAAAGGAAAGATATGTAATCCTAACTAAAAATTAAATGCCATTTTCATAGGGAGCACGATTGCATTTAGCATATGCAACAAGCCTTTAACCTCTAGGTGATCCATAGTGGAGGAGTTGTGTCTCGTGAAGGTTTTCAGAGAAGGTACCTACAAACTTCCAATATTTTTGAATTTTTTCAAATAAACATTTCAATGCACTAGCTAATCATCACATGGTTGCAATTATTTTCAAAAACATGATTCCATCTATCCATTAATTCCCATCCTAGCAGTTATCCTTGGTCAGATACTCAACAGTTTCAATTCATATAAAGTGTGGAGTGTACGTACCAATGACAAAATTCATTCATTATAAATTTTTCCAAACTGCAGATTTAAAAAACATTTTCATCTAACTCTCACTTGCGGCATACACTCTCAAAAAAAAAAATTATGAAATTGTTGGGACTCTCAAAATGATATGTATGATATATAATTCAAGGACATATAAAAAAAATAAATCTCATGGAAGAGATAATCTATTCTACTCTTATGCTATCTGATTTTCATAATGGTTAACAAAGACATCTCTACTAGGCTCTTACTTTGTAAATATCGGATCAAAGAGGACTTTGATTGGCTTGTAATAGGGCTTTGGGTTAAAATGATTCAAAGTTCTGAGAATTCGGTACATCTTTCTTCATCTTTTTCTTTTTTCTTCTCAGCAAGGATCCAAAAAGTTGGATCACTTCTTCCTTTTTGTTATTATTATTATATTTTCAAATAAATCCCTTTTTCTCTTTTTCAATCACTCTCTCGATTTCTCTCTTGTTCACAGATTGGAAGCCTTTTTGCTTCTCTTTTCATTTATTTATTTTCTCCTATATTTTCCACATTCAGATTTTATTTCTTTATCAAAAGTACCAGTTTTCAGCATTTCCATTTTTCTGTTTTTGTATACACCTTCCACTTTCCTATTCTTCCCTTTGTTCTAAATTCTCAAAAATATATGAGGGTAAAAGACCAAAAGCTTTAGGATGTACATATGGTTAGGGTTTATAAAATTTTGTACAAAGAAATTTGGTTTCAAGCTTCGAATATGAGTTCAATAGATAAATTGTTAGGGAGTTTGGCTTTTTGGCTCAAACTTATAAAAAAAATGGCCTCTTTTCATTTCCAAACTTACTAGCAGTGATGCCATATTGTGCCAATACCTATAATAAAAAATTCTAGAAAGACAAATAACACAATTGAAGAATTGGATTTAAATAGCAGTAATGATATTTCCATTAAAACAGTCAAGAAGTCAAGGAAAATTGGAATATATATAGACAAGGAAGTCTCTCTCCAAGAAAGGATATGTTCTAAAAGCTCACTAAAAATATTTCTGAAACTGTGATCTAAATTATAAAATTCTAAGTAATATATAGTTTCAAAAATTCAGTTATGATATAAGTGTGCTGATCGTTTTAAATATAAACCTTGCAAGTTCACAAGTTTGAAGTACTTGGGCGAGTACGAGGGTGTCGAACCATAGGGACTTGTTGTTTATTTAATCTAACTTTTGCCCTATTTGGATGCAAATAATGAGGTTAAATTTCCAAAATTTGTAAAAGACAACTAAGTAGGAGGAAACAAAAATGTAAGGATGCTGACTGGGATCTCTCTTAGATCTCAGACTCGTGTATAATAAAACTCTCCCTTTTCTATTACGAATTCAGGCTACAAGCTCAGTCGCTTCGTATATGAATTAGATAAATCTAATTATTAAAGAATCATTTCACGAACCAACTAAAACTACCCTACAAGGCCAAGTCCGTCGGTGAATATCCTAGCTAATCTAACCCCAATCCCTACCAGGCCACTGGAATTAAACTCAATAAGATTACAATGCTACTATCACGTTTTTGATATATTCGAAACCTCGAACATGCAATCATATCATAAACAGGATTCAATAAAATAAATGAAATAGATATTTATTAGACACTCATCTGAGAGTTATAAGAGACCCCTGCTAGAGGGTTTTTAGCCTTACATTGATCGAAGAGTCTTCCCTGTCACTGAATCCATCTTCTCTCACTGCTTACACTCTGTCTTCTTACTTGGCCAAGATTGTCTCCTGACCCTAACCCTAAGGTCCTTATTTATATTGCATAAGGCCTTAGAACAATTATTCTTGGCAAGTTACTCTAAGGATCCCAAGAAATCAGCTTGGAGAAGAGAAATTCGGAAGAAATCTTGGACGCCCGAAGATATCCACAGCTGGAACCTATTTCTTCATGTGGAAACTTTACTATGACCGGTCAAAACTAGATTCTCGACCGGTCGGGCTTTGATTCTGTTCTTCAGGTCTCAGCGCTTCGTAGGGCTTCAGTTTTAACTTGAACTCCTGACCGGTCGAACTGGTTTTGACTGGTCAGTTTTATGAGATGATCTTTTAGTCTTCTGCTTGCTCTAGTGTCGATCGGTTGACTTGGCTTTGACTGGTCGCCTTTTGTGTTTTCTGAAGCTCCTCTACTTCTAACCGGTTGAATTTGCCATTTCGACCGGTCCACTTGGGCTCCTTTCTTCTTCGTTGCTTTTCTTTTGGGTTACACCTTACTGTGCGATCCTGACCGGTCAGAAATCCCATTTCGACCAGTCAGAATAATCTTTCAATGCATTCTTTCATTGGTTCTCCTTGGATTCTTACTGTTGCTTCGGATTTCTTCTTAACTTTGTTCTTTTAACTCATTTTGCATTTATCCTGCTTTTATGCCTATTGCAACGCAACATGTACTAAGAGCATCTATTAGTTGGTAAACAAGGACTAACAAGGCCGATATTTGAGCATAATTTATACCACATTTGGGGCCGATCACCCCAAACCTCAACTTTACTAGTCCTCGAGCAAAGGCAATATCAAATTCATAGCCTGAAAATAAACTAATCTAATATTTGCACAAGCTATCTATGAAAATAAGAGTCACTTTCGTAGGTAGAACGATTGCATTTAGCATATGCAATAAGCCTTTAAACCCTAGGTGATCGCTAGTGGAGGAGTTGTCTCCTGAGGGTTTTCAGTGAAGACACTCACAAACTTTCAAAATAGTTTCAAAACATCAATAAAAGAGTTTTTAATAATTGGTTTTCATATAATATATACATTTAAAATAAAAAACTTGTGATCATTTCAGCATACAATTTTTCATTTACAAATACTGATGCAATGATAATTCTACTGTTGCTTATTCCAATTAACCCAATGCTCCGATCCTTAGACTAGTCTTTCATCCATGCCTTGAGTGTTGTGTGTGCATGTGCCAATACTTAAATCATTCTATAACTAGATTAATCCAAACTGGGGATCGTCGGATCCCAAGTCTTGACTCAATCCTCATTTTAGGTATACGCTCACAACAAATTCGATTCGATGAGTGGTTTTACTTTTTCACTTACATGTGAGATAGAATTATAAAAAATTCACATGATATAAGAAAGATGGTGCATCAAAGAATTTTAAAAGTAATCTCACAAGTATGATGTTTGTATCCGAAGCATGTTATATCAGGCACCATAGTCATTGCATCATCACTTTCCACAAGGCATTTACCACTCGAGAGTAGATCACAAAGGTATTTTTCAGGGTTGTAATAGGGCTCGGGTGAAGGTTATGAAAGAAAGGAAAATCAGATTTTAATTTTTCTGAGAAAACGGAAAAAAATTTAATTTTTCTCAAATTTTTTTTTTTTTTCAAAATTTTCAGAATTTTCATTTTCTATCTCTCCTCTTTTCCTTCTTTTCATTACTTCTATTCCTTTTGGATATCACCTCATGTTTTTCATTTCTTCTTCATTTTTTCTACCTTTTCCACAAAAGTATTTTTTTTTCTCTCCCCATTTAAAATATATTTCTACCATTTACTTCTTTCTACTTTCTCTCTTGCTCTCATCCCTCTTTCCCAATTTCTCAGATATTGAAGGGGAAGGCAATTCCATTTATAGCACTGGTGTGGGGTATGGTTATTGTGGCTTAACAAGAAATATTTAGGGCAAAATTTTTCAACACGGCTCAAAGGAGGTGCTAAAAGGTAAATAAGTATAAGGTGGGGTATTTTAGGCACAGAAGAGCCAAGGATGACCTTTGATCATTTCCTTTCACGGTAGTAACGATGCCTATTTGTTTTGAATTGAAGTACAATGAGTTCTAGTACCATAATATAAACAGTGCATAATCAACAAACTGAGATAAAATGTATGAGATTTCAACAATAATGCATGAATTCCAAAGATACTCCGAATATATTTAGCACTTACAAGAACGAAATACAAGTTAAAGCTTTTCAGGTTTAGTCAATTTTAAGATCCTAAGAATTCCATATTCGAACTAATCTTTTGGTTTCCGGACCTAAGCATGGCAAAAAGTGCAAAATTTTTGGAAGCATGAAATTCAGACCGATCCTTAAATGTTTGGATTGGATAAAATTATCCTAAACTGCAGCAATTTTACCATAAAATAAATATATATAAATTAGAATTCACATGCATCTTTGATTACATTTGAAAACTACGGTAAAATAAACAATGATGGTATTGAAAATGTGTTTTAAGCAGTGGTCTAAGACATGATGTAAAAATTCAAACTATAAACCACGCATTAAGCACAACACCCCCAAACTTGAATGATGCAAAGTCCTCATTATACATAATTCATTATTAAAAAAACAGCAAATATGATAGAAAGATCCTAAATTAAAAACCTATAATGAGCTTGGGTTTCCTCCCAAGAAGCGCCACCGATGAGTCGGTAGCTTGACAGGGCGACGACTAATGTACTTTAAGGAGTTGGGTTGGGGACATCAAGGAAGATGCGCTCAACCCCAAATAACGTGTCTGATTCAATCAACAGTTTTAGTCGTTGCCCTATCCTTGAGAGAGAATGGGAGCAAACATAGTTTTACGATCTCTTTATTGGCAGTCAATAATTGCAGCTTGTGCCAAGCTCTATGAAGTCCCTTAGATGCTGGTAGGGATCTTCTCGATCAAGCCCATGGAAGGTTGGTAAGATTGAAGTGTATGGAGCTTGATTTCATAATTTTGACCCGCAGGCACCTCTGGTATAATGATACAAGGGGGCTCAGTCAAAGCTACTGGGCTGAAATGTGCCTGGATTGACAAATTGTCATCCATGGAAAAGGATTCTCTTGTGGAAATTCGGTTTGTTACCAAATTACATCAGAAAGTCCTCTAAATTTCTCTATCACACTCGAAGAAATCTAGACTTCGAGATCGGGTGTGATACATACAAAAATAAATACTCTATTTTTGATATTTTTAAATTTATTTAATTTTTATTTTAGAAGGTAGGGAGAGAGAGCAAATCTAAGTCTCGAGCTTCACGGGTCAGGAGAAGTTGACAGTCTGATTCGTCACTTCGAATAAACCTGCAAAAAGATTTAAGAAGTGATCATAGAAAATTGAAAATATAAAGAAATATAAAAAGAGAAAGATAAATACTTATTTTCTTAAATTAATATATTCAAACGCTAATCCCTGGTAGCGGCGCCAAAAACTTGTTAGCGACTTGTATGTGTCATTTTTAATTAAGTCTTAGCTTATTGCAAGTGCACAATGGAAATTATAGTACTAGTAAAGGATCGTTTCCATAAATATAGGATTAAACTATATTAACTTAATTTTTATAAAAACTTATATTTATCTTTTAAGTTCCTAAACTACTGGAGAAATATGAATAAAGAATTGTTTCTAAACTAAATTGCAGAAAATAAATCCTAATCCTCCTTTAGATTATGGTCGTCAATTACAAGCTTCAGCTATTGGATATTTATTAATTTAAATAGTACCGTTACACTATATATCAAGTTTCCTAGCATTGGTCATCAATCAATACTAAAATCCTATCAATATAGATTTAATTTAATCAACAATCTTCTAAAAATTGGGCGTCAATCAAATTAGAGAAAACTAAAGATGGAAAAGTAAAAATTGTTATACTAATTTGCAAACCTCAATCTGAGTCGTCAATTCAAATTAAAATTTGAAGATGTTTACAAAGTAGGAAATTAAAGAAAATAAAATCTAAACTAGAAAGCAATAAAAATTATATCTTTGACTCCTCAGTCACAGTCGTCAATTGCTTCTGAGAAGCTATAGATATCTACTCTAATCTTCAGCTCCCAATTGTAGTCGTCAATTGCTCCTGAGAAACCTTGGATATCTAATCTATAAAGCAATAAAAATCTACTCTAAATTGATCGGAAGAAAACCCAACCCCAGTTACCAATTGATGATGAGAATTTATTCGATGCTTATTCCTATACCGGGCTCTCTTATTTATAGATCATAAGGAATCATTTTACAAGACTTCTAATTCTAATAAAAGAAATAACTAAAAAAAAAACTATCCTGATATAACTCTAATTCTAATTTTATCTTTCCTTGCTTCCTTTAGGTGATGTACTTCTGGATTGTTTAGTAGTAGAGATCTTTTGGAGTCTATCTTCATCAATCTTTCTCAGATTCGTGATCAGCCAAACTTCTAATTCAAGAGTTCTTTTAATTCTATTCATGACGGTGGAATCTTCATGTGAACAACAGTGGCAGTCAATAGGTGTTAATCACAGAATTATGCCACTTTCCACCTCCTGACCTAGGCTTTGCGAAGCCCTAGAGTTGTTTAATCATTGCATTTTAAGTGTTGCTTTGTAGTTAGCAATGATTTATAGAATAGTGCAGAAATCCATGTAGCAAAAGCCAAAAGATGATGATCAAACTTAACCATTGGCTCGGGAGACGACCCAGACCTGACAGAGTGCTGCAATAGACTGTGTAGTAGCAGAGGTTCAAAACATTAAGCTCGAGTAGTTCTCGAGCACATCAGACCTACAAAAAATGAGTTCTCGAGCAGTTAAAGCTTCAACCACTGAGCTCGAGTAGTTAGAAGACTGCAGTAGTTCACCTGTCGAGTTGTGTAAATGCTGAAATACCAAACACTTGAGCAGTTTTGTCTCTCAACATCCCATCTCGAGCAGTTTATTGCTGGTGTTGAGTAGTTGCTCGAGCAGATGATTGGAGCCCACAAGCAGCACAACTGCATATTTGAAGAACTCGAGCAGTTTAGAGGCTAAAAACCCAACCTGTCGAGTTGAAATACCTTAAGCCAATGATCCTGTCGAGCTACTATCTGATCTACTCGAGCTGTAGTCCTGAAGCCCATTGATCCACTGAAGATTCATCCTGAAGACACTCCAACTGATCGAGAACCTCTCGAGATTGATGTTTTGAAGCAGAAACCACTCGAGGCACGGGTTCAAGCAGTTATCTGCCATCCTTGAAGGACATTTTTGGAACTCCATCAGCATAACTGACACCTGACCAAGTTACCCCACGTGTGCACTGCATTCTAACAAATTTGAGGCAATACTTGGATGAAGTTCAGCCATGTCATCAGGTCTTAAACTGATTTGATTCTCCTATGGTTTCATTAGCCAAGGCAAATCAGTTACATTTGGGATGTGTATAAATAGGAAGGAACAAAAATAGATGCGGGCATCTAGAGATCTAGGGATTTTTTGGGAGAAGAATCGTGTGCTATTCCCATTTTTTTTCTTTTTCTTCTTCTCTCCTAAGTGCAGCCATGACTGGCTAAAACTTTGTAACAATAAGGGATAGTTTGATCTGTAATTTGAATTGTAAAAGCATTGTAAGA
Organism: Chloranthus sessilifolius; assembly: GCA_021018995.1. Taxonomy (NCBI): domain Eukaryota; kingdom Viridiplantae; phylum Streptophyta; class Magnoliopsida; order Chloranthales; family Chloranthaceae; genus Chloranthus; species Chloranthus sessilifolius. The sequence continues at coordinate 29,254,742 of CM037587.1, read as the reverse complement.
AGTTTGGAAGTTGCAGAGACTGTGGATCTGAGGATTAATTTATTGTAAGTTCTTTAGATAAATGAATAACTAATTTTATTGCTCATTTAATCTGTAAGATCTAGTGGTTTTCATTTGATTCTTATAGATTTTAAATACCTATGTCTGCATGAGCTTGTAGCCTTGCAGACATAGCATTTACAGTGATTTTATTGTTTCATCTCTTCCTCCTTGACTGAATTATATCCATGATATACTTTGTGACCATTCGAGTGGACAGAGTATAGCCCTAAGACTAGCCCATATTCAGGGCTGAGTTAGATCCTTATACCTTGCATTTGTGCTTGTAGCCAATGAAGGATTGCGGCAGATCCAGCTTTTGCTTTGCTTATAAATTAATTTTATAGTGAAAAATTATTCCCTGCTTGTTTACTTCTCCATATTTTAGTTTCTTTCACAAAAACACCTGTTATTTTCTCCAAACCCCCCTTCCTTGATCTCTGATCTGTCTTTTAATTTTTTTTTTAATTAGATCTATTCCATTACTATTTTTAGTTTAGTGACAACTCAAAAACTCCATCTCTTTGTTCTATTTTTCTTAGTCTAAGAATAGGATTAGATCTGCTAGATCTGTAGCAAATCTGGAGATTTACTATCTTTTAGATCACAACTCTCTGTGGGACAAACTCTTACTTTTTAAAACTTGCTACACAAACCCTGGATCTTGTAGGCTGTGCTTGTTTCTATGTGTAAACTTTATCAACTTTCCTTCTTTATTTTTGTTATTGTTTTATCATTTTAATAAACACACATAGATCTAACCAACAAGTTTTTGGCGTCGCTGTCAGGGTGTTTTTGATTTAAGTGTAGTAGATCTGGGTTTTTTTTTTTTTTTCTTTATGTTAGAAGTTAGATATGTTTTTGTCTTTGTTATATTTGAATAAATGTTACTGTAGTTTTGTAGTCTTGTGGTTCTTGTAGATCTAGAGCAGTAGCCAAGAGAGGAGCAAATAGATTGCAACTGGAGCTGATTCTGCCTAAGTTTGTATTTCTTGTTCCTTTGATTACAATTTCATTTCTTTAATTTGTGAATTCAATAGGAGTACTTAGTGTTTTTTTTTTGTGTTTTTTTTTGCTTGCTATAGTTTTTTTTTGCTGTGTGTTGTATGTTTGGTAGAAAATCTCTTAACCCTAAGATTGTACCCTTAAATCTTGAAGTTGAGAGGATTCTTAGAGCTAGGCAACCAACACACATCCCTGTTGATCATAGTGTGACAGTTGAGGAGGGTGAACAACCAAGACCATTGAGGGAATATTTTGCACCATGGGTGTACTCATCCCCCTTCTGCATGCAATTCCCCAATGCCAAGGGCAACTATAAACTTAAGGCGTAAACCATCCAAATGCTACCATATTTTCATGGGCTAAGTAAGGAGGATCCTTATAAGCACATAGATGAATTTTTATCTTTATGCACCACATTCAAGATTGCTAGTCTGGGAGATGAGGCCACAAAACTGAGGCTTTTTCCTTTTTCATTAAAGGACAAAGCCAGAAATTGGCTCAACATGCTCCCACCTAACAACATAACCTCATGGAATGCTCTCCAATGTCAATTTTTAGCCAAAAATTTTCCTTTGAATAAAACCAGCCAGTTGAGGAAGAGCATCATCTCCTTTGCTCAATTCCCAACTGAGGATTTTCATGAGGCATGAGAAAGGTTTAAAGAGCTGCTGAGGCAGTTCTCCCACCATCAAATCCCTAAGCGGCAGCTTGTCCAGAGCTTCTACCAAGGGATTGACTCTAAGAGTAGAGACATGATTGGTGTCTCATGTGGTTGCACATACCTCAACAAAACTGATGTGGAAGTCTGAGAATTATTTGATGTGATAAGTGAAAACTCCATGCAACAGGAGTCTTTGTCAAGAAATGACATTAAACCAGCTGCTAGAGTGACAAAAGAGCCCACTACCAAGGAAAAATTGTATAGCTTACTATGTACAATGACCTGGCTAAGAAGGTGGACAACTTGTCCCATAAATTTGATAAAGTGTTGAGTGTACTGTAGCCCCAAACTGCTGCACAGGTGGAAGAGGCATGCCTGATATGCTAGTCACCTACGCACTCATTGTTGGATTGTCTCTCAGCTAGTCAATTCCCTGAACTGGTTATGGAGCTTGCCATTTCTGCCCAATCATATGAGCAACAGCCTATTGGGTTCCCTTGGAGAAACCACCCCAATTTGAGGTGGAGGCAAGACAATTTCCAACAACCCCAACAGCAATAGCAAGCATTGCCTTGTAGACCAGTTCAGTAGTACAACCAAGGTTATGTTCCAAGACAACAATTTGCCCAGTCTGCCCCACAACCAAATTAGTTATCTTTGCCCCCATCACAGCCTAGAGCACCCTCATTTGAAGAACATGTTTTGTCCTCATTACACAACCTAAACTCCTTATCACAAACTGTGAACTCTCACAACCAGAGTATCAAGAAGATAAAGGACCACCTTGGTCAACTCTCCAATACTCTGACTAAGAGGGAAGAGGACAGACTTCTGAGCCAAACAATGAATAATCCCAAGAGAAAGTACATGGTGGGTGAAACTTCTTCAACTTATTAGGAAGCTAAGGCTATCACTACCTTGAGGAGTGGTAGAATGGTGGATAACCAAGTTATTTTTGAGACCAAAATGAGTGCGGGAGAAGAGAGCCCAGTTCATGTCAGTGAGCAGCAGGAGCAGCTTCAAAAAAATAAAGGGGCTGCTATTGAGCTCTAACATAAAGAAAAAAATAAAAAAAAAGAAAAAATTGATGAAAGTTCTAAGGCAGCAGATGAGATCCCAGCAGTACCTTATTTGCCATTTCCTAAAGCCCATCAAGAGCCTTCTCCTTTTGACAAGGGGAATGCCAAGATACAGGAAATGATGGAAACTTTTAAGCAGGTAAAAATTGATTTACCTTTGCTTGATGCCATATAGCAGGTCCCTGCCTATGCAAAATTTTTGAAGGATTTGTGTACCTAGAAAAGAAAGTCTAGTCTCCATCTCTCCAAGAGAGTATTTTCTGCTAAAAAAGTGAAACATATTTTATCCATTGCAATCTTAGCTAAACTCTAAGACCCTAGAGTTCTCACAATCCCCTGCATTATTGGAGATGACACCATAGGGAAAGCTTTCTTAGATTTGGGAGCCAGTGTTAACTTACTTCTATATTCTCTGTATGAGAAGCTAGGTTTGGGGGAGTTAAAGCCTACACCTGTTGTCCTCCAACTGGCTGACAGATCTGAGAGAAGACCTGTGAAAATTATTGAGGATGTGCTGGTAGGGGTAGATAAATTTTTCTACCTAGCAGATTTCTTGGTTTTGGATATGGAGCCTACTAAGTGCACCACCCCTATCCCTGTGATATTGGGCAGACCATTTCTGGCCACTGCCAATGCTTGCATTCAATGTAGGTCTGGGTGATGAAAGTCACTTTTGGAAATATAAAAGTGAGGCTTAATGTGTATAATGCAACCAATCAACCTCAATTTGAGAGTGAAGACTATTTCATGGCTGATGTCATTGATGAGCTTGTTGAAGAGACCTTGCCCAAACTGCTGGATTGGGATGAGGTGTTTGATGATTTTGAGGAGATTTGGACTGAGATTGTTGAAAGGAAGGCCCCCACTTATTTTACTGAAGAGGTGAACACCTGGAACTCTTCAGTGGGGCAAGAGAAGCAGTCTAATTGGAGACCTACTGTGCTGCCTTCACTTGAAAGTCCACCTGACTTAAAGCTGAAATAGCTCACAGAATCTCTCAAATATGCTTTCCTGGGGTAGGATCAGACACTGCCTATGATTATATCATCTTCGCTCACTGGGGAGCAAGAGGGGAAATTACTTGTGTGCTCAGGATGCATAAGAAAGCAATAGGATGAACCATTGCTGATTTTGTTAGGAATTGACCCCTTAGTTTGTATGCACAAGATTTTCCTGGAAGAGGGTTCCAAACCCTCTAGAGAAATGCAGAGGAAATTGAATCCTCACATGCAGGAAGTGGTCATGAAAGAAGTTGTCAAACTACTTGATGCTGGAGTGATTTATCCCATCTCAAATTCTGAATGGGTATCACCTACCCAGGTGGTTCCTAAGAAGTCTGGCATCACTGTAGTCACAAATGAGTCTGGGGAATTTATGCCAACCAGAGAGGTCACTGGTTGGAGGGTCTGTATTGATTACAGAAAACTGAACTCTAAGACTAGGAAGGACCACTTCCCATTGCCTTTTATTGATCAGATTTTGGATAAGCTAGCAGGAAAGGCCTATTAATGTTTTCTTGATGGATATTCTAGTTACAACCAGATACCAGTGTATCCACAAGACCAGAAAAAGATAACTTTTACCTATCCATTTGGCACCTTTGCTTATAGAAGAAGGCCACTTGGACTGTGCAATGCTCCTACTACTTTCCAGAGATGCATTTATGCGATATTTTCTGACATGGTAGATAAGTTTTTAGAAATTTTTATGAATGATTTTTCAGTCTATGGAGATAACTTTGATCAATGTTTGTATCACCTCTACCTTGTGCTTCAAAGATGTGAGGAAACCAATCTAGTTTTGAGCTGGGAAAAGGGCAATTTCGTGGTCACCCAAGGAATTGTTCTTGGTCATGTCGTATCCTGAAAGGAGATTGAGGTAGATAAAGAAAAAAATGATCTGATTTCATATTTACCTCATCCAAAAACTGTCAAATAAGCCAGATCATTTCTAGGACATGCTAGTTTCTATAGAAGGTTTATCAAGGATTTAAGCAAGATCTCCAAACTACTGTGCCACGTGCTGTGTCAAGATGTGCCTGTTGTATTTGATGCTGAATGCTTGACTGCTTTTGAGGTGATGAAAAAGTGTTTGACTTCTACCCCTGTGATACAGACTCCAAATTATTCTCTTCCCTTTGAGCTAATGTGTGATGCCTGTGACTTTGCAATTGGTGCAGTCTTGGGATAGAGAAGAGAAAAACTACCTAGTGTAGTTTACTATGCTAGCAAGACACTAATAGATGCTCAACTTAATTATACAACCACCGAGAAAGAGCTTCTGATAGTAATCTTTGCTTTAGACAAGTTTAGACCTTATGTCTTAGGATCTCAAATTATGATTTTTACTGATCACTTTGCCCTGAAGTACCTACTGTCTAAGAAAGAGGCAAAGCCCAGGTTGATCAGATGGATCCTCCATTTGTAGGAGTTTGATCTTAAGATCAAGGACAAAAAGGGTGTAGAGAATGTGGTAGCTGACCACTTATCTAGGGTTTATTGTGCTGATATACCTTTGAATGATTCCTTCCCTGATGAGCAACTATTTGCCATCAATGTGAGTGTTCCCTGGTTTGCCAACATTATAAACTACCTTGCTGGTGGTAGGTTTCCCTCACACTGGTCTAAGATGAACAAGGACCTGCTCTTCTCTTAGGTCAAATATTTTCTATGGGAGGATCCCTACCTTTATAAATCTAGTGCAGACCAGGTGGTTAGGAGATGTGTCCCTGAGAGTGAGTTCCACAGTATTCTCATTATGTGCCATGAACAAGCCTGTGGAGGTCACTTTAGGGGAAAGAAAACTGCAGCTAAGGTGCTCCAATGTAGTTTTTATTGGGCATCCTTGTTCAAGGATGCAATGGAGCACTGCAAGGCTTGTCAGAGATGTCAAAAGATGGGGAGCATATCCAAAAGAGACTCAATGCCATTACACCCCATTCTTGTGGTAGAATTGTTTGATGTCTGGGGGATAGACTTCATGGGTCCTTTCCCTCCTTCCTGTGGTTTCAATTTCATTCTTGTAGTTGTGGATTATGTGTCCAAATAAGTAGAAGCCATTGCCATAAGAACTAATGACCACACAACTATCATCAAATTTGTGAAGGATAATATTTTCTCCAAGTTTGATACCTCCAGAGCTATCATCAGTGATGGGGGGAGTCATTTCTGTAACAGGCACTTTGAGAGCTATTAGACACAGAATAGCTACTCCATATCACCCACAGACTAGTGGGCAAGTAGAGATTTCTAATAGAGAAATCAAGCATATTCTAGACAAAACTGTGAGGACTGGTCCCTGAAGTTGCAGGATACTCTATGGGCTTATAAAACTGCCTATAAGACCCTAATTGGGATGTCTCCTTTCAGATTGGTGTATGAAAAGGCTTGTCATTTACTAGTGGAGTTAAAAGATAGGGCCTATTAGGTCATTAAAGCTTTAAACTTTGATCTAACTGCTACTAGTCTGAATAGGAAGTCACAACTGTCTGAGCTGGAAGAACTGAGAATGGATGCCTATGCCAATTCAAGGATCTACAAGGAGAAAGCTAAGACTTTCTATGACAAGAACCTTCTTGGGAAGGAATTTGTTATAGGTGATAAGGTATAGCTTTTCAACTCAAAATTGAAGTTCTTTCCTGGAAACTTGAGATTCAGATGGGATGAACCATATATTGTTCAACATGCATCCCCATCTGGAGCTGTATAGATCATGGACTCTAACTCTGGGAGGGTCATGAAGGTAAATGGACAAAGACTCAAATCTTGTCTTGAAAACACTGTGAGTCCCCTGAGACCATCAGCCTCCAAGAACCTCCTAGTTGAGAATGATCTTGAACCTGTACCATGCGTATCATATCTGCCAATTAGTTTGTAAATATTTATAATTTCTGCCTTGGTTTTCTGTAATTTTTATTATTTATGTAATTTCTGCATTTAGTTATAATGCCTGAAATATGTTGAGTACTTTGATGCTTGTTTTTGGTAAAAAAATGTGTTTAACCTCTGCTGGTATTGCGTTGTAAACATTGTTGTTGTTGAGTGTGGAGCATATATGCAGGAGTGAGTGCTTGTTGAGAGGTTCTCTCACTGATAGGAAACTTCTCGAGAGGATCCGCTCGAAGTAATTTGTTTTGAAATCCAACCAGCCTCGAGTGGTGACTACTGCCAAAAAGGTCTACTCGAGTAGATCTCGAGCAATTTGTTTTGAAATTACTCGAGAGGTATCCTCTCGAGCAATTTCTTTTGAAATCCAACCAGCCTCGAGTGGTGACTACTGACAAAAAGGTCTACTCAAGATCTACTCGAGGAACCGCTCGAAGTAGCTTCCTGTGTTTTAAAGTGCCTCGACAGGATGATTCCAGATAGCTCAATTGCTTGAGGAACCACTCGAGCTTTCAGATTTGAAGCTTTCTGAAGCTTCAACCTGTTGAGATCGGGTTCCTAGGGTTTAAAGCCTCTCATGAGGTTCATTTCTTCACTTTTCCCCTTCTGCACAAAACCCACTTCCTTCTCGACACAAGAACTGTCCTCCCTTTTTCTTTACAGCTCACCCTCTGAACTTCCATTCACGCATTTCCTCTGCCGGTTGGACCAGCAACTTAAGGCCACCATTTTGCACCAAGATTCTTTCGATTTGGTTCTGTGTGTTCTATCTGGTGTGATACCCTAGTTTAGGGTAAGTTCTCCATAGTTTTTTTCTCTATCTTAGTAGTTTCTATGATTATTTCTTTCTGGACTGAGTTCATTGTGTTGCGAATAGTAAAAGCTTTGATTGGTTGGGGGTAGTTGCTGTGTTTTAGAAAATTTAGGGTTTACTGTGTCTAAAATGGCTGATCCTGTTCGATTTGATGAATCCTTAGCCAATTTACTCCAACCTTCCCCAAAATTGAGTACAAAGTCTAGCAAGATAGCATCCTCCCAGCCCTAATCAGATCCACCATCCCCCATAGCCCAACCTGGGAAAAGAAAGGCTACAGTCTTGAGTGATTCATTAGAGCCCACCAAGAAATCCAAGACTATTGCCTAAAAGCCCAAGAAAGGTAGGAAGTGTAAAGGGGTTGTACCTGCAGTTGACCCCCTCACAACTCCCAATGAGTTTGTGGAGGGATTGAAGCTGGTCCCTGAGACTTTATTTGACACATCTTTCTTCACTAAGGAAGAGTGGGGTAGTGACACCATAGCCTATTTGGCTAAAGCCTCCTTGGAACTACTCCTGAGCCCATTAGATGAAATAGTTTATCCCAGGTTAGTGAAGCTATGGTATCAGAACCTCAGGTTGCATGAAGCTAGTGGGGCTAATGCTGATGAGCCTATTTTTATTATGTTGATAGATGATTGGGAAACTGTGGTGGATACAAAGGATATAGCAATTGTATTGGGGATCCCTGCCCAGTATCATCCATCTTGCAGTTTAGTGCCCCCCATTAGTGCTTCATTTAAGGACATTGCCCAACATTTAACTAAGGGAAAAATTTGATGAGGAGAATCACTTATGAGGAGGGACTTCTACATAGGCCTGCTTTTCATGGAAAACATTCTGAAGAAGAATATGTTTGTAGCTGGACAACAACAAGAGAGAAGGCACCCCATTGTGGATGCCCTCCACTCTTTCTCAAAGGGGCATTTTTTCAATGCTTCTGAGCTGATCTTTAAGGGGATGTGTGATATCCATGGGAAAGTAAAGAAGAGGCAAACACTTCATGGCTTACCTTACAGCAAACTCATCCCAACCTTGCTGAGGAGAGGAAAATATGTTTGGAAGGAGGGAGAGCCTTCTGATGAATTGTCCCCAGTAGTGTTTGGGAAGAAGTTATGGTCCACCAACATGACTTTGATGGGGAAGTCGAAGAAGAAGGGGTCTGAGAAGCTACCAGCTGCCACTACTGCTATCCCTGCAGAGCCATTAACAGAGCCATCAACAGCTACTCCTGTGGAACCAATTGCTGCCAGCTCAGTGCAACATACCCCATACACCAGCCCACCATTAGTCATCTCCACTCCACCTTCCATTCCTGCTCCCATGCCTATCATTTCAACTCCAACATCCTCCATAATGACCACTACCATCCCTGTGTCAGCTCCAACTCCCACCATTTTTTTCCCTTTTACCCTTCCTACACCCCCAATCAGCAAAACATATACAAGGAAAACCCTCCACCCAACCACAGAGCCAATCCCATCCACTACCCTACACACTGCCATTCAAACCCCAATACCAGACCCTCCTAGCCTCTTTGAACCCTGTGACTCAGTTCCCTCTCCTACCCATTCCCTCCCACCTACACCTACCCATCATCAAGACCAGTTCACCACTGAGGGGTACTCAGCCATGCTAGACTCCATTGTGGGGGATATTAGGCATCAGGCATGAGTACACACCCCTCCCAGACTCTCCATAGCTCTATCATTTCCACCATGCCCCTAATTCCCCTTTCCAATCAATCCCACCCACCCAACCTTTAACTCCAGCCCTACCAGACCCCTTTTCCTAAAAAATTTCCCTCCTTACCTCTCTCCAAACCCAACTCCACACCAATACTGATAACTAGGCCACCATACAAAATGGCCTCCAATCCATTCATACAACCTTTCAAATATTTAACCCAACAACCCTACCACCTACACCCTTACCTGTACCTACCCCTCCATCACATCAGCCTTCAACTTCAGTGGCAACAGTTGATGCTGCCACATAGACTAATTTTGAAACTGAAGAACTTGCCCTTATCCCATATACCTCCACCTCAACTTTGACCCAGACTGAGGAGGAGCTGGCACTCATCTTTCCATCTATCCCATCATCATCTCCCACCACAGGTTCTGAGCTACCCATTATTTTTGAGGATCTAAATGACCCTGCTAATTAGGCCACTGTCCCTGTGGATGCCATCCCCATACTTCAGTTTACACCCTCAGCAAGTATATGACTGCTGATCCATATGTGCAAAGGGACGTCCACATAGTGGAGTCTCTCAATGAAAAGGTCCAATTTTTTTATGACAACCAGATTTCCCTGATGAAGTCTGATTACTGGAAGCTGATGGAGAAAGAACAGATGCACCATGAGAATGAAAAGAAGATTATGCAGAAGCAGCTGGACAATGCACTGTCCCTGTACAAAGTTTATGAGCAGAGAGCAACTCAGTTGGCCAAGCTGGTTGAGACACTTACATTCACCATCTCAACCATGAACCCCACATTCACAAAAGGAGTATCTATCAAGGAGCCTTCCCAAGAGAAGAGCAGCACCAAGTCCAAGAAACCAGCTACAATAAGAACCAAGGCTGGTGTTGCACAAGCTGACACTGTGAAAAAAGGGAAAGATAGCTGCAAGGGACCCAATAGATTTTGATTCAGATTTTGATTCTCTTTAGGATTTAGTGTAGCCATTTTATCCCTATGTTCTATCATCAGTTTTTGTTTTAGACATTTTTGTAAATTTTCAGTCTCTTGTAATTTTGCACTTGTCAACTTGTATTTTTTTTCCTGTATAATACTATTTTTGTTAATGGCAATGTCTTTTGTGCTTATGTGTCTACCTGTTCATTTCTGATGTAAATTCATTTTTCTGCTGTGCATTACTACTTTGCATACCCTCCTGCCCCTAGTTATGTACATTAAAACAATGAGGACACTGTTTATCTTAGGTTTGGGGGTATGGCAGGGTAATCCATTAAATTAGTTAATCCTAGTGCAGCAGATTAGTTAATCCTAGTGCAACAGTGGCAGTTAAATTGAGATAAATAAAGTTATTTCCCACCTAACCATGTTAGAAAGAGGAAATTAAAAAAAAATAAAATTTTGCACACTTTAAAACTGAAATCTTTTGAAACTCTACACTTCCAAGAAGCAAATGTCAAGAAAATCTTTTCACAATCAGTATTTAGTGAACTAGTGAAGAGAGAAAAAGGTGAAAATATATCCCATGAGTTAAAATTAAAGACCATACTCAGTGAGATTTGGGCCTATCAAATTTCCCTTTAAGAGTGTTTTGGCAATTTTTTCTGCTCTAAGGACTAACTGAATCAATAGTTTTTTCACTAGAAGTTATGCACCCCAAATTGAAACTGATGGACAACACTCATGGCACTAAGGAGATGATCTAAGGCCTTCATTTGGACAGTTTTAGCCTGAAAATACCTACCCAGTGAATTGCCCCTTGCATACACTCTTTGAGCCATAAAATCATATTTTCTTTGGCATACACTAGAGTAATGGAACCTGAACCTCATTGACCTGATTCAAGCTTACCCTCATTTTGAGATTTTAGAAGGTAAAGCAGAATATGTTGAAGATAGCTAGGCTAGGTTTAACATTTGATGGAAGGAGAAGAAAATAAAGCCAAAAACAACAGTGTAGCAGTGGTATGTGTGGTATTTCATAAAAAAAAAAAGAGAAGTACTTTATCTAAAAAGGTAAAAAGAAGAGAAGAAGCTAACCACATTTAATCTGAAAAATACAAATGAGGATAAAGCTGCGATGAAATGAAGAAGGTAAAAAGTAAAAAGAAGAGAAGAAGCTGACTACTTTGAATCTGAAAAATACAAATGAAGATAAAGCTGTGATGAAATGAAGAAGGTGAAGTCATAAATCACCTCCTCCCTTTACTGATTTCTTAATTTTGAATCCTTTTTTACCCTTTTATTGTTTTAAATCTCAACCCTAAGCCACATTACCCAACAAGAAAGACCTTACTGATCTAAAGTAAATTGAGCTGTCATGTGGAGATAAGGGACTCTATAATCTATGGTAAAAAGTACACAGAGGATGCCAGGAATTATAAGCAATGCCTATGCTCATGCTTGTAGGCCTATTTGAGGTCTGTAATTGCTCTTGAGCTGAGTGAAAATGATACACCTCTGAAATCATTTATGAGTGATAGCCCTGGTAAGGATTGCTGAGATTAAATTCATTCGGGCAATATTTAAACTTCATTCTTGAATTAATGGTAAACTTAGTACTAATTTGCACACACTACACTCTTGATGTAAGCTGATCGGCTGTGATGGAAATTCAGTGTGATTTAAGTGTTAAAATTGACTGCATGACTGCTTTGATTCCTTTGAACTTGAATGAATAGGGTGTTGAATGAAACTCTATTTGTTGATACACGACTCACCACTGTTTACACTATGCTTTACTGATTTATTGTGAAGTTTGTGGGTATCTTCACTGAAAACCCTTAGGAGACTTCGCTCCTCCACTAGGGATCACCTAGGGGTTTAAAAGGCTTGATGCATAAGCTAAATGCATCCGTGCTCCCTACGAAAGTAGCATTTAAATTTTTAGAATAATTGTTTAATTTTTTTTTTGCTTGAGGACTAGCAAAAATTACGTTTGGGGGTGTGTTAATCACAGAATTATGCCACTTTCCACCTCCGAACCTAGGCTTCGCTAAGCCCTAGAGTTGTTTAATCATTGCATTTTAAGTGTTTTTTTGTAGTTAGCAATAATTTACATAATAGTGCAAAAATCCATGTAGTAAAAGCCAAAAGATGATGATCAGACTTAACCATTGGTTGGGGAGAAGACCCAGACCTGATAGAGTGCTGCAACAGACATAGTAGCAGAGGTTCAAAACATTAAGCTCGAGAAGTTCTCGAGCACATAAGACCTGCAGAAAATGAGTTCTCGAGCAGTTAAAGTTTCAGCACACTGAGCTCGAGTAGTTAGAAGACTGCAGTAGTTCACCTATCAAGTTGTGCAAGTGCTAAAATACCAAACACTTGAGCAGTGTGTAGCTGCAGATTTAATCAACTCGAGCAATTCAGTCTCCAAACATCCCATCTCGAGCAGTTTATTGCTGGTGTCGAGCAGCTGCTTGAGCTGATGATGGAAGCCTATGAGCAACACAACTGCATATTTGAAGAACTCGAGCAGTTTAGAGGCTTAAAACCCAACCCGTCGAGCTGAAATACCTGAAGCCAATGATCCTGTCGAGCTACTGTCTAATCTACTCGAGCTGTAGTCCTGAAGCCCAGTGATCCACTCGAGATTCATCCTGAAGACACTCTAACTGATCGAGAACCTCTCGAGATTGATGCTTTGAAGCTAAAACCACTCGAGGCATGAGTTGAAGCAATTATCTGCCATCCTTGAAGGACATTTTTGGAACTCCATCAGCATAGTTGACACCTGACCGAGCTATCCCACGTGTGCATTGCTTTTCTAACGAATTTGGGGCAATACTGGGATGAAATTTAGCCACGTCATCAGGTCATAAACTGATTTGATTCTCCTCTACTCTAATTGGCCAAGGCAAATCAGTTACACCTGGGATGTGTATAAATAGGAAGGAATAAACATATGGGGGCATCTAGAGATCTAGGGATTTTTTGAGAGAAGAATCGTGAGCTATTCCCGTCTTTTTCTTTTTCTTCTTCTTCTCTCCTTAATGCAGCCGTGGCTGGCTAAAATTTTATAACAGTTAGGGATATTTTGATCTGTAATTTGAATTGTAAAAGCATTGTAAGAAGTTTGAAAGTTGCAGAGACTGCGAATCTGAGGGTTAATTCATTGTAAGTTCTTTAGATTAATGAATAACTAATTTTATTAATCATTTAATCTGTAAGATCTAGTGGTTTTCATTTGATTCCTATAGATTTTATGTACCTATATTTGCATTAGCTTGTATCCTTGCAGACATAGCATTTGCAGTGATTTTATTGTTCCATCTCTTCCTCCATAATTGGATTATATCCATGGGATACTTTGTGACCATTCAAGTGGACAGAGTATAGCCCTAAGACTAGTCTATATCTCAGGGCTGAGTTGGATCTTTATACCTTGCATTTGTGCTTGTAGCCAAGTGAAGGACTGCTGCAGATCCAACTGTTGCTCTGCTTACAAATCAATTTTATAGTGAAAAATTATTCCCTGGCTGTTTTCTTCTTCATATTTTAGTTTCTTTCACAAAGCACCTGCTATTTTCTCCAAACCCCCCTTCCTTGATCTCTGATCTGTCTTTTAATTTTGTTTTTAATTAGATCTGTTCCATTTCTGTTTTTAGTTTAGTGACAACTCAAAAACTCCATCTCTTTGTCCTATTTTTCTTAGTCTAAGTTAGAATAAGATTAGATATGCTAGATCTAAGGTAAATTTGGAGATTTACTACTTTTTAAATCACAACTCTCTGTGGGACAAACTCTTACTTTTTAAAACTTGCTACAACAGCCCTGGATCTTGTAGGCTGTGTTTGTGTCTGTGTAAACTCTGTCAGTTTTCCTTCTTTATTTCTGCTATTGTTTTATCATTTTACTAAATACACATAGATCTAACCAACAACAGGAAAGATTTATAATCGTAATCGTAAATCACGATTATCTCTTTTCTTCTCTTTTTATGAAATATCGTAAATTATAATTTTCTATTTTTCATAGCTTCCACTCTTGACGATTCTCTAAATTACGATTCGTCATTTTTCTTTTTGTATCGCTTTTACTTTTGAACGTCTTTTGAAGAATTGTAAATTATGATTTCTCATTTTCTTCTTTAGCTTCAGTGCTTAATCGTCTTTTCGTGATTTTCTAGCTCTCAGTATATAACGAATCATCTTTTTACTGCTCTTTTTGAGTTCATTTTGATAAAAATTAACATTATGACTTTTTTTTACCGATTTTCCTTAATATCTGCACATCATTAACTTATTAGTAGTAAACTAAGTCCTTTCATCACTAAGTTAAGGGTAGTAAAATGGTATATTATGTGACTGATCATTTAGTATCCCTGATAAAACCCACACGTTTTGACACCCAATATGCCCTCGTCGATCAAAAGAGGTCACCCTCTTATTGACTTTTATCAAGGGATCGAGTTGTCGCGTGGAATTTTGTGCCTTCACATAGAATAGAGGGTTTCCTTTGTTTCTTTCGAAGTGCGTCGGGATCCCGCCATGGAAAATATTAGGGGTGTGAACGCCACCCGAATCAGGAATTCCCAAGACCCTCGAAAAGCACCGTAAGAAGGTTCAAAATCTTTATCCAAAAGTAATAATAAATATAAAATCAAAAGTAATCAAAAACCTAAAAAAGAGAGCTCGTGGTGCTAGCACAACGACATCGCCCTACTGACCGGCTTATAGTGTGTACATATTTAAATTAAAATAAAACCTTAACCTATTACAAGTGCACAATGAAAATTATAGCGTAACAATAGGATTGATCCCAAGAAGAAGTGATTATCTTCTTATAGATTTTTATATTCATGTTTTAAAAACTATCTTTATCTTTTAAGTCCTAAACTGCTGGAGAAATATGAGTAAAAGGAATCCTAATCTAATTGCATAAAAATAAATCATAATCCTTAATCTAATTGCATAAAAATAAATCCTAATCCTCCTTTAGATTGAGGTCGTCAATCTCAACCTTCAGCTATCGGATGTTTACACAATTAAAATATCGTTACACCGTATTGTAGCCTTTTAGAATTTGGTCGTCAATCAAAAACTAAAATTCTTCAACACTGATTTAATCTAATCAACAATCTCCTAAAATCTAGGCGTCAATCAAATTCGAGAAAATTGAAGATAGAAAAGTAAAATTGTTACACTAATTTGCAAACTTTAACCTGAGTCGTCAATTCAAATCAAAATTCGAAGATATTTACAAAACATATAAAATCTAAACTAAAAATAAAATAAAATCTAAATTGGAAAGTAAAAGTAGAACCATCCAAAGGGTTGATCTTTAAGCTTTCTTAGCCTTGGTTGTCAAGCAAAACCTTAGAGAACTGTGGACGTGTTACTTTATAAATCCTAAACTACTTTGATCGGGAGAAAACACAGACTTCAGTTGTCAATTGATGCTATGAAATTCTTCGATGATTATTCCTATGCCGAACCCTCTTATTTATAGATCATAAGGGTCGATTTACAGAGATCTAATTCTAATAAAAGAAACTACTAAAATAAAAGATTCCTAATATAACTCTAATTCTAATTTTATTCTTCATTGCTTCTGAATGTTTGATGTGTTTTAGATTTCTTTTCTTAATAGCAGCAACAGAGTCCTTTTAAGATTCTTCTTCATCAATCCCCCAGATCCGTGATTAGCCAAACTTCTAATTAAAGAGTTCTTCTAATTTTATTCTTGGCGGTAGAAATTCTCACGTGATCAACAACAATAGAAGTAACAGGAAAGCTTCTATAATCCTAATCGTAATTCACGATTATCCTTTTGTTCTTCACTTTTTAAGAAAATCATAAATCACGATGTTCTATCTTTCATAGCTTCCTCAGTAGACGATTCTCTAAATTATAATTCTTTGCCTTTCTTCTATACTCTTTTTCTGAGGAATCACACATTATGATTTTCTATGGATCTTTATTAATAATGCTCTATCGTTTGTAAAATCGTAAAATATGATTTTTCTATCCTTCCGTAAGCAGCGAATTGTCTTTTAGGCTTAATCGTCATTTTATTGCTCTTTTGGGTTTATTTTGACAAAGATTAACATTAGGACTCTCTTTTACTATTTTTCTTTAATATCTGCACATCATCAACTTGTTAGTAATAAACTAAGTCCTAGCATCACTAAGTTAAGGGTGATAAAATGGTATATTCTGTGACTGATCACACCCCCAAACTTAAGCAAACAAGGAAATATAAACTAAGAAATTAAATGCCACTTTCGTAGGGTGCACGATTACATTTAGCGGATGCAACAGGCCTTTAAACCCCTAGGTGATCCCTAGTGGAGAAGTTGTAGTCTCCTAAAGGTTTTCAGTGAAGTTACTTACAAACTTCAAAAAAATATCAATCCTTTATCCTTATTTTCAATTCACAAAAAGCACAGAGTGTATATGCACTAGTGAATAGTTTATTCTTCATAAATTTTTTCAAATTACAGATTTAGAAAATATTTTCATTCAAAAACTCACTATTGACATACTCTAAAAAAGATATTGAAGCTTTTTAGTTCACTTAGTATATTTTTCAGAAGAATTTAGTTAAAGATACTTGTAAAAATGAATCTCATAGAAATGATAATCCCATCATATTCTTATGATTCCCTGTACAATCCATAATATCTATTATCCTTATCTCTACTAGGCTTATGCCTTTGCAAATCATAAATCAGAAAGGTCTTTCTTGTAGCTTGTAATGGGGTTTTGGGCTTCAGAAGGTATAAAGGAAAGGTAGAAAAGGATTCA
Source organism: Chloranthus sessilifolius (assembly GCA_021018995.1). Lineage (NCBI taxonomy): Eukaryota > Viridiplantae > Streptophyta > Magnoliopsida > Chloranthales > Chloranthaceae > Chloranthus > Chloranthus sessilifolius. The sequence continues at coordinate 29,237,807 of CM037587.1, read as the reverse complement.
AAGTTTTTATGAGAATTTACCTCTTCTTTTTCCTATCTTCTTCTACTATTCTATTTCAGTAAGTATCCATGATTGGATAACTTCTTCCCATTTATTTCTTTATATATATATATCCCAGTTCTTCAGCTATAAAATCGTCTTTTAAGATTTTTCTCTTCTTTATAGCTTTTTGCTATGTCGTAATTTTTTTTTTCAAATTTTTTTTTTATGATTTTTCTTTATTTTTCCATATTTTATTTTATTTTCTTTCTCTGTACCTCTTCTAGCGTTCCCTTTATCTGTTCTTCTTTTACTCCTTTCACTCCCTCTTCTTCCCTTCTTCCCTTCTAAACTCTCAGAAATTATATGGGTTAAAGGTAGAAAGCTCTGGGTAGTACATATGGTTAAAGGTTTATAAAATTTTGATACAAAGAAATTTTGTTTCAGGCTTCTAATATGGGTTTAAAGGATAAAATATTCTGGGATTTTGGCTTTTTAGCTCTGGTTTAAATAAAAAATAGCCTTAAATCATCTTTACGATTTACTAGCATAAATGCCTTATTGTTTTGATATTTCTAATAGATAGTTCTAGACAAAAAATCAGTTCATCATATTCATAGAATACGATTTACTAGCATAGATGCCTTATTATTTTGATATTTCAAATAGATAGTTCTAGACAAAAAATCAGTTCATCATATTCATAGAATAATTCAATTCTAAATTTAGCAATATGAGATTCCATATTAGTATAGAAGTTCAAATTTTTTTTGCGATTTGAATAGAAACAGGGTCACTCAGAATAGAACAGGAAATATGGCTCAAAATCTCACTGGTTTATAATTTTTTTAAACTGTAGTCTAAATTTTTACAGTTTAGATCAATCTATTGTTTCAAATATTTATTCTAATATAACGTTTCAATGAGCTAAGTATGAATTATAATTATTCTAAATTCTAATTATTAAACTTCTATTATAATGAATCGTAAGTTTTCAGGATTTGTAATTTCTTCTAACATAATTCCTATGCACTGATTAGAATTTTTTTTTTTAAATTACTAAAAAAAAAAAAATAATAAAAAAACATAGGGGACACAAAATAATGAAAAAAAAAATTATTGGCACAAAACACAGGAGACACAAAATAATAATAAAAAAAATTATTGATACACTGATTATTTATCGAAAAAAATCTGTTACTAGATATATACTCTCCCCCAAACTTGAGAGAGAATATCTGTGGCTTATTCTCAAAGTATCAATAACAAAAATGTTAGTAAGAAGAAAAAAAATGTTAGTGATGTTAGTAACACACACTGTTAGTAAAAAAAATGATAGTTAGTAAAAGGAAAATTTTATATATAACTGAATATTTACAATGAACAAAAAAATAAAAATAAAAATTAAGAGAAAAAAAATCTAATTACATAAAAGAAAATAAACCTAGGAAAAATCTATGGAGATCATACTTGTGGGGTTTATAATTTTCTGTAATTTTTTACTCACTTACAGAATATGATAAAAGAGTAGAAGCAGTGGGTTCATCTTTCCCATCTGACATCTCGGCTATAGAATAACCAGCTTTATCTTTTTCTGTAGTTGAATCCCCATGTGCTGCCAATTTAGCCTCTTCTATATGTCCTTCCACAATCATTAGACAAGAAGTTCCTTTCGGGCACTATTTTTCTTTATCAACCTTTTCTGTATCCTTGAGGTCCATAGTTAGCTTCTTAATTATGACAGATTTTAGTTGAATTTCTGTCCTCAGCTTCTCTACCATGGCTTGTTCCTTTGCTAATGCGGCAAAGTAGTTCTTAGTTTGGGACTCAATCATTTTTCCCTGTTTATCATTGACTGAGCATAAGGAATCTTTATCCTCTTAAATTGTCTTACTTTCCCTTCTGCTACAGTCAGTAAGTGATTCTTTTCTCTTAGCTGTTGATGGAGAATATTTTAGTTGTCCTTAAGGGCATTTTCTTTAACAATTTCTACATTATCAGGAACTACTATTAAACCTCCAAACTGTTCAAGGATACTGGTAATTTTCTCTTTATATACTCTCTTCTCTTCTTCCCAAGCTTGCTATTTTTTATTCGTTTCTGTAGTCTGCTGCATGAGTTAGGCTTGAAGGGTTGAAGTAACATCCTGAACTCTCTTTTCTATCTCTGCTACCCATCTCGCACCTTGCTCTTGTACAGCTTTTAGTTGTAAGCTGTCCATTATTTCTGTCCATTCTTGAGCTGTCAAGGTGGTATCATGGACTCTCTATTTTAAATTTTGAAAGTCCCCATCCACTTTTTTATTATACTTGGCAGTTGCATCACTGGTGGGGCATTTGTAGAGATCCATTGTTCTAGTTTCCTCACCCTTCCTAGTACTTCAGGCAGTGGTAATAAGTTTGGTTCATGTCTGTGTTACCATTGCTCTACTGCCCTCAATCTTCTGTCTATCTCGTGCAATGATGTGGAGCTAATTGGAGGATCCTCAGGGGGTGCTTTTCCATATAATAAATCGGTAAAGCTCTCTCTTGGTAACTCTAAGCTTTGTTCTGCTTCCACTGTTTGGGCTATGAGAGTTTGTTCAGTATTGGCTGTAAGTGTAGGCTGAGCAACAGGTTCTGTTGGTACAGGGTATGGCTAGGAGTAGTCATTCCAGCAACCTGTTGATTAATTGTGGAAGGAATTTCTTCTAATCTTTCGAGAATTGGGCTCACAGGGTCTGCTCCCGTGATGATTGGCAGTGTGCCTGCCTCTGTTGAAGGGGGTATAACTGGCCTTACTTGTGAGTCCAAAGCAGGTTCGTACAGACTAGCTTGGTTTGAAACTGAGACTCTTAATTCAGTTATTCTTTCTGATATCGGAGAGCTGATCTCTGCTCTCTTATGAGGTGGAGTAGAAGTACTCACACCTTCTTCCAGAACTGCTACTTCCGGTACTACGAATTCTGCTGTTTGCTTTATGTCAGTCTCCTCTCTTTTCTCATGAATTTGAAGGATTTGTGGTATAGAGGGGTACTTTTGGTGCGAAGACCTAATGAAATTTTCTTCTTATTTTCAGCACCTAAAGTTCTCCTATAGGCTAAAACTATTAAGCCTTCCTCTGATCTTGGTCAAGCTTTTTCCTTAGGGTCTATACTATACCTCACATTCATCAGCAGATTCGTTATAAGTCCTCCAAATGGTAGGGTCAACTTTTTTGTCTGGTATTTTTCTTGACTCAACTTCTCCCTCTCCGTAGTGATTACCTCGAAAAGGTAAGAGGGCACATTGAACCAATAGCGATTTGCCATTAGGTACAATGCCTTGGCAAATAACACTCTTCTCTGTATTCCATGTCTCGTGGGATGAATAGTCTTATGGATAAGCACATCGAAAAAGTGAGGTGATAAACTCCTTGCTTCCAGATCCATTCTAAGGAAAAAGGACCTATCCCGTGGAGCTTTTCCTAATATTTCTGTTTCCATTTGGGTAAAGTTGGGGAGGGTATTTGATGACATCCTTAAAAGGTTGGCCTCTGGGTTATCTTGGGACAATCGTGGTATCTCTAGGGGTGCATTCATAACCCTGGCGATCATTTCCTTTAAAATTTCGATCGAAAGTCTATCAATACTGGTGGAGAGGGTAGGGGGTGGTCCTTGGCTACCTTTGGTCATATTTTTGTCAAAGAGCCTCACCAATCTAGGATAGACTGGTGTGACTGCTAGCTCTAAGAAATAGGTCAGCCCGACATCCTTAAAATATTTAATAGCTTCTCCATCCATTTCTAATTTTTCTTAGGATTCAACATCCATTGCAATTTCAGCACCCACAATATGATGTTTCATTGAAGTAGGGACTTTATCTACTGGCATAGCAGAGGACACTGGCTTTTTTCCTTTATCTAATTTTAGCCCCTTTTTAGACACAGACTCCATTCCAATTGTGGCTTTAGAGATTTTTCTGATAACTATCCCGGAGGATTTGAGTTTCTTCTTAAGTGGGTCTGCTACTTTTGATTTGGCCTTAGGGGTAGTAGGCCGTGGGATACTGTGAATGATTGGGGTGTTATCAGAATTATTACCTTATTCTTCTTCCATTTCTTCCCTTTGTCATTTGCCTGTTTCATTCACCATACTTCCACTTTGCAAAAATTAATACCAACACCACTGATTAAACTTAAATTCCATATATTGAATAAAATCTCTTGCAGAAACCCGTCCTTTTTACAATTAAAATCGTTGTCTTACCTCTTTAAAGATTGAAACCCTAATTTATAATTGTAGAATGAAATGCACGTAGGGTTCTCCAGAATAAAATAGAGGAAGTAAAGGGTTTTTAAGAAAATAAACGGTTAGGTTGGGTGGAAGAATGGTTAAGATTGTGGACGATTTGAAAATAGGAGAGGGAAAGTAGGAAGAGAAAACTGGAAGGTTTTTTAAAATAGGACTGACATATCCTTTATACAGATATGTAGGTCTTGCTTTCAGTGATGACTTACTGAGCCAGTCATCACATGAGTTTTAACCTAGAATCGTAAGTAGATTCTAGCCTTTCATGAATAAGAATCGCAATCGCTGCGTTTCTGATAAACATAATTACGATCAATTGTAAATCCATACGATTGTCTATTATAATATACAATAGGTATGAATTACGACCTATCTCTTTCCAATGAAATCGGTCTTATTATAATACCTACACTAACTAAAAAAAAGAGAAATAGTTTACAATTGGTGCTACGGATGAGTCGGTAGCATGAAAATCCAAGAGGTTTTAATTTTTAATTTTGGGGAGGTGATATCTCCCCTAGGAATACTTGTCCTCTAGGATTATTTACTGGATGCGTAGGCAATTAACCACTTTCTCTCCTTGCCACTTGAAAAGCTAGCTGGCCTATCTGGCTTTCCAACTTTGTTATGGATTGTGTGTGTGAATTAAGTACTTGGGAGAACTGAGCAAGCTGGTGTAAGTCCTTTGAATGTTGATGCGATTGTTGCTGTAAATCTCGAAGGATCTGAACAACTGTGACATCAGGTGCATTGCTCTATGGTCCATATTGGGACTGCACGGCCAATAATTGAGATTTTTATTGGAAAATTTGAGTCTGGGGAAATCTGGGCTGCATAGCTGTTGGTGTTAGCTGTGCTCCTCTCGTGGAACCATAATTAAATCTAGGGTAGTTCCTCCATAACGGGTTATAGGTGTTCCCACAATCTCCCCTCTGAAAAGCCATTACTTGTTCATTTTCCATTACCTCCTGGTATGGTGGTGCAGCTGAGTTTTTAGTAAAATTATGAGTCTGACTATTAGAGTAGCCTGGTATAGAGCTGTCCAGAGTGATAGATTTGGCTATTATTAATGTCGCGATTTACTGTTCCAGAGCGGAAATTTTTACACTCATATCCTCCTCCTTCTTTACTTTATCTTTGGGGATATCATAAAGTCCACCCCTCACGAGCGGGGTGTGGCGAGTAACATTAGGATTAGATCTAAGCAGAGCCTATTTCTATTTTGAATTGTTGGCCAATTTTTTGAATAAATTTCAAGACTACTAGCTGTTCTGAGCCATAAAGGTTCCTCCACTTACGACATTGACTGTAGAGTGGTTGGTCTCAGTCAACCCTTGATAGAAACTTTACGCTATCGACCAATTTGGTACCTCATGATTAGGACGCCATCATAATAGATCCTTCATCTGTTCCTAATTCGCATGAAATTATTCTCCTGGCTTTTACCTGAAGTCTTGAATTGCGTAGCCAATTTGGTTAGTTTTACCAATCTGGAAGTACTCGCTCAATAAATTGGACTGCCATTCCTCCCAGGTGGTAATACTTCTGGCAAGTAACGAAATTAACCATGCCTTCGCCCTGTCCTTGAGAGAGAAAGGGAATAGACATAGTTTTACAGCCTATTTATTGGTAGTCGATGTTTGTAACATTGTGCAAAGTTTTATGAAGTCCCTTAGATGCTGGTAGGGATCTTCTCGATCAAGCCCATGAAAGGTCGGTACAGATTGAAGTGTATGGAGTTTGATTTTGTAATTTTGACCCGCAGATACCTCTGGTGGAACTATACAAGAGGGCTGAGTCAACGCTATGGGACTGAAATGTTCCTTGATGGATAAATCGTCAGCCATTGTTAAGGACTCTCTTGTAAAAATTTGGCTTGCTGCCAAATTACGTCGGAGAGTCCTTTCAATTTATGGATTAGACTCAAAGAAATCTAGACATTGAGATCGGGTGTGATGAAGAAAAGAAAAATCTATTTTTAATATTTTTAAATTTATCAAATTTTTATTCTAAAAGGCAGGGAGAGAGAACAAATCTAAGCCTCGAGCTTTGCTGATCAAGAGAAGTTGAGACTCTGATCGTCGCTTCGAATAAACCTAAGAAAGATTAAGAAGTGATTCAAAGAAAGTTAGAAATATAAAGAAGTATAAAAAGAGAAAGATAAATATTTATTTTTAAAATAGGAATATAAACTAAAATAAAAAGTAAAGCGCTTCCCCGGCAGTGGTGCCAAAAACTTGATCGGCTTATAGTATGTATATGTTTAAATTAAAATCAAGCCTTAACCTATTGCAAGTGCACAATGAAAATTATAGCGTAGCGATAGGATCGATCTCATGAAGAAGTGATTATCTTTTTATAAATTTTTATATTCCTATTTTAGAAACTAGCTTTATCTTTTAAGTCCTAAACTACTGGAGAAATATGAATAAAAGAATAGGTTCCTTAATCTAATTATAAAAAAATAAATCCTAATCCTCCTTCAAATTGAGGTCGTCATTCTCAACCTTCAGCTATCGGATGTTTACAAATTTAAAATACTGTTACACCATATTGTAGCCTTTCAGAATTTGATCATTAATCAAAAATTAAAATTCTTCAACATAGATTTAATCTAATCAACAATCTCCTAAAATCTGGGTGCCAATCAAATTTGAGAAAATTGAAGATGGAAAAGTAAAACCGTTACACTAATCTGCAAACTTTAACCTGAGTCGTCAATTCAAATCAAAATTCGAAGATGTTTATAAAGCATATAAAATCTAAACTAGAAAGTAAAAGTAGAACCATCCAAAGGGTTTATCTTTCAACTTTCTCAGCCTTGGTTGTCAGGCAAAACCTCGGAGAACTGTGGATGATGTTACTTTGTAAATCCTAAACTACTTTGATCGGGAGAAAATACAGACCTCAATTATCAATTGATACTGTGAAATTCTTCAATAATTATTCCTATGCCGAGGCCTCTTATTTATAATTCATAAGGGTCGGTTTACTGAGATCAAATTCTAATAAAAGAAACTACTAAAATAAAAGATTTCTAATATAACTCTAATTCTAATTTTATTCTTCCTTGCTTCTGGATGTTTGAAGTGTTCTGAATTTCTTTCCTTAATATCAGCAGTAGAGTCCTTTGAACATTCTTCATCAATCTTCCAGATCCACGATTAGCCAAACTTCTAATTAAAGAGTTCTTCTAATTCTGTTTTTGGCGGTGGAAATTCTCACGTGATTAGCAGCAATAGAAGTAACAGGAAAGCTTCTATAATCGTAATTGTAATTCATGATTATCCTTTTTTTCTTCTCTTTCTTAGAAAATCATAAATCACGATTTTCTATCTATCATAGCTTTCTCAGTAGACAATTCTCTAAATTACAATTCTTCGCCTTTCTTCTATGATCTTTTTCTAAAGAATCGCACATTACGATTTCTATGGAACTTCATTAGTAACACTCTATCGTCTGTAAAATCGTAAAACATGATTTTTCTATCCTTCCATAAGCGGCGAATTGTCTTTTACACTTAATCGTCTTTTTATTACTCTTTTGGGTTCACTTTGACAAAGATTAACATTATGACTCTCTTTTACTATTTTTCTTTAATATCTGCACATCATCAACTTGTTAGTAGCAAATTAAGTCCTAGCATCACTAAGTTAAGGGTGATAAAATGGTATTTTCTGTGACTGATCACCTATCCTCCATCATCTCATAGGGGAAGGAGGAAAATTTTCAGGCCTCACCTGAGGCATCCATACCCAACCCGCCACCAAACCATGTCGTGGGCGGTCGATCCAACATACGCTGACCCTGATTCATCCCTACCCCATTCCCCACTACATTCCCAATCGGAGGAGATCCCTATCTCTCTTCCGCTCACCCAACCCGCATTTACCGTCACTAGGCCCTTCGGTGCACCCATATTTCTACCCACATCCTCCACATTCACTCAAAATCCATCACCTTTTCCCACCATATCCACTCTAAATTCACCCTCCACATCCATCCCCATTTCCCTTCACCTCAAGTCAAAGCATCCCTAATCCTTTCACATCAAACCAAGATACTCGGAATTTTTTCCCACATCCAATTTAAATAACCCCCATTTTCCCACATACACCCAAGCCATGCCCAATTCTCCCACATTCACTCCCCATTTTCCTTCCAACCCAAATCCACCACATGTCCCACCATCTACTCAGGTCATGCCCAATTTTACCCAGGCCATGCCCATTTTTTCCCACACACCCATCCAATCCATGCCCATGCTCCCCCCTTGTCAGATGGACCATTTACATCCACCCCCTCACCCAATCCCATGACCGTGATGGATGACATGGTTGGGCCTACACTAGTTGGAAGGCCTCTCAAAACCTCCCTCACCCATTCCACACATCCCCAAACCCATCCCATACACTCCAAAATCTCTATACCTCATTCCCCCAAAATCCTAATCAACCTCCTATTGTCCATACCATCCAAGGCTCCCACCTACCATGGGGCCATTTGAGTGGGTCTCAAAGCCTGATACCTTATACGAAATCCTATCAAGGCCTAATAACTCAAGCCCACTAGGGCCCAATACCCCAAGCCCATCAAGGCCTAATGCCCTATACCCAATCCCATCAAGGCCCAAACTCAAGAGCCCTATTTTCAAGCCCTCCACCATTCCCCCAATATCCCACATTCACCCAATAGGCCTCCATTCCCCCTCAAAAAATGCACCATCCCATCCAATCCCTCAACATGGCATAGGCCTCACTCATCCGCATCCCTCACACCCAATCTAGTATGGAAATCCATCCCATTCCATCAACCACCCCCAATTCACCCATCCCCATACCTCTCAAAGCCATCCCCAAGGATTCCTTCATATGCAGCAGCTTCATTAGGCCCCGACCCAAAACCCACAACTCACTCACCCCATCACCCCGCAGGTTACTCATTGGAGCTTCCCCCATGTACAGTGGTCACACCAGGCACCCATCCAACCCACTCAGAACAAATAGGATAACCTCGCCCTCCCTCTACCATATGTGGATCCACAGTATGAGGAGGATGAGATCATGAATAGGGTGGGCTACGCAGGGGCATTCACCAATTTCAATCCCTCACCACCCATATTCACCAATCCACCGGTAGCCCAGAGTTAGAGCTGTTAAAAGAACAAATAGATAAAATCTAAAAATAGCTAATGAAGATGGGTGGAGCTGAAATCCATGCCATGAATTTTTCTGACTTGTGCCTATTTATGGAAGTCCCTTTACCTAAAAATTCAAGGTGCCAATCTTTGATAAATACAACGGCACGGGCAACCCCATTGCACACCTCAAGTCCTACTGCGGGGACATGTGCCACTACGGCGGAGATGAACGACTCCTTATCAAAGTGTTCCAGAAGTGTCTTACATGCCCGACTTTGAGATGGTTCACCTCCCTGGAACCTGTCATGATTAAAACCTGAAAAGATCTAACCCACCTATTTTAAGAGTAGTATGTCTTTAAATAAAATCGTAAACAACGAGGTTCGAAAGTTCACTGAACAGAGGAATGAGAGAAGAACCGGGGTAGATATACATATAGTCATAAATACATGGCCCAATACTAGCATAACCCCATTCCAGTTTAAGGCAGCACAGCCAGCCCCAACACGAAGTGAACAGATACAAAGAACCAAAAATGGACAAGGGGCACAGATGATCTCGAAATAGAGAAGGTCTTGTTTTGATCGAGTTTTTACACCTTTGGAGAAGTCCTTGAATATCCTGTTGCTCTTATTGATCGAAAAGGGTTGGTCACCGCACTCTAGCCATGACCTCCGCCAAATCTGATTCTAAGAAATTATGACCACAATACTCACTGTAATTTCCATCAAGGACTGAGCCACCTGACTGATCGGTGCTTTCCCTTAAAGCATGCGATATAAGATTTAATAGAGACTGACAAAATCATTCCTCCAGCACTACCCCAGGCAAACCAACATACCAATAAATATCAGGTTCTTTTGCCACCACATCCACCAAGTGGAACGGGCCCGGGGCCCACCGTCAGGAAGACTTTATAGCGCCATAGCAGAGAGATCGAGAAGATGGAAACATAGGAGTAATCGAGCCCCTGAACTTGGCTGATTACTCTCCTAATCTAACACCCCAAGTAAAACTCTTAGATTTGAGGATGCATTTTCCACCACCAGCTCCCGTCAGCTATGTCCAACCCAACTTATATTAATATTAATCGTATGCAGTAGCAACCCCTAACAATTACCCAATGATCGATTTTGCCCCATCTCCCCCTCTAGCACCGATTAATTACTAGTGGCCCACCCCATAACACCACCGCCAATACAAATATCCACCAACCCTGTCAACCCCATTTCGCCCACTTTTGCCACTCCTCTGACCTATCCATTGCTACTAGAGGTTAACCAAGTGTTATCCACCCATCCCAATCCACGAATCCAAGCACTCCCGAGGCCTGCATCCACTCCATTCCAGATCCCGAGACTAACCCATGATCCTCATCAGGTTCTCCTCAGTTATGGACAGACAGACATCAATGTAGGGGGCGGTAGAGAAGGGATAGTTGATTTTGTTACCTGACCAAAAAGATTCTTTAAACAACCTAAAGTATCGGTACCAGCCTGACCAGAAGAGAAGGAACCTATCACAGTGCACCCCTTTAAAAATATGAGCAGAGAGCACATATTGGAAACACAGTTGAAGAGAATGCCAGCCCACATCACTATTTGGGACCTTTTAATGACATCCCTGCTTCACTTCCAAGCTCTTATGGGAGCTCTAAAGGATGCACATGTGTCCATCCAAGTAACCCCAGATGAAGTACGACAGATAATTGGGCAGGTGTTGCCTCCTAATGCCATCTCCTTTTCGGATGTTGATCTGTCAGATGAGGGAAATAATCATTCCAAACCCCTCAACATCACAGTAGAAGTTGGGAACTTGGTGATTCCATTAGTACTAATAGACAATGGATCAGCCTTGAATGTGTGCCGTCTGAGAACCGCAACCAAGATAGGGGTGGATCCCTCTGCGTTTAGGCCAGCTAGAGCAAGCGCCAGAGGATTTGATAACACAAGAAGAGAAATAATTAGAGAAGTCAACCTTGAGCTTACTATTGGGCCAATTAACTTCTCCATACCTTTCCAAGTTATGGACATCAAATCCACATTCAATCTATTATTAGGGCGACCATGGTTACACAAGGTCGGGGTAATACCTTAAACCTTGCACCAAAAGCTTAGATTCATTTTAGAGCAAAAGATCATCACCATTCAAGGTGAGGGGCAGGAGGAAGACACAATAATCCCTGAGCCCACATGGCCGAAGACACAGACCTCCACAACTTTGAATCTGATGTATCAATAGTAATCCCTGAGTCCCTTGAGAGGATCACCATGAAGACCGGAGGCGGAATGGTCACAGCTGTGGCCATGCTACATAAATGGGGCTATCAGAAAGGTAAAGGACTGAGACCTTGTTTGCAAGGCCGAAAGGACCTAGTTAGAGCCAGAGGTGGGTGGCATGTCAGATTTGGCTTAGGCTACAAGCCCACTGAGAAAGAAGTTAAGGAAGCCAAGGAGAAGGCCCGAACCATTCCTGTCACCAAAGCTCGAGGAATAGACCTAGAGGATGAACCCTACCCTAGACCTCACATCCGGAGTACATTTGTGAGTGCGGGGGTCATGAAAGTTGATCAGAATGGAGCAACACAGCTGACCCCACACAAGCCGATAGCCACTGTTCACCCAAACAATCCCTAAATCATCCTCCCCACTATGGAAATAGATTTGGCATCCCTGTCCCTCTTCAAGGAAGAGGGATCCCCATCAATGCGCCCCTCTATGATAAACCATCACAAACCCATGTTGACGTTCGAGGACCGGGTCCCGAACGAGACCATGATAAACATGATGGAGGCTGACCCCCAAAAGCCATCTCAATCAGCCCCCTCCATCAAACCAGGTAAAGGTGCAGCACCGCAGGTAAGGAATTGGGTGTCTGTGCCCCTAACTCTGGAAGCCTCAAATGGCTGCAAATACGGCACTAGCTTCCTAAAAAAAAATAACCTATAAAAACTGAGATTAGCCCTTGGCAGGCAATACCATGTATGCACAGAGACCCGCACTCCTAAGGAACAATTTTTGAAGAAAAGAAAAATTCAAAAACAAAAGAAAAAATACAAAAACCTAAAAAATAGTCTCTTTAACATTCTTGAGAAAAAGAAAAATGATCCCTTAATTGAAAAAACAGGCGAAATCAACCCCTTTCCTGTAGAAATACAAGAAGCTGTAGGAGTCATGAGTCTGGACGAGGCGACCCACGCTGTGGAGGTTCCCAATGAGCTCCTTGACCAATTTGCCGATTTTGAGCATGGCCCTACCCCAATCGTTGAAGAGACAGAAGATGTCAATCAAGGTACTGCGGAGGTTCCTAGAATCACTAAGATCAGAGCGTCGCTGTCTCTCGAGGAAAGAAAAGGCATAATTGATTTTCTTTAGTCATACCAAGACGTCTTCGCATGGTCATATGAGGACATGCCTGGTTTGGATACCAATTTTGTCGAGCATGAGCTACCGCTATATTTAGATGTTAAGCCGGTCAAGCAGAAGTTGTGACGCCTCAGGCCCAAATGGATGCTGAAAGTGAAGGATGAGGTCATCAAATAATACGATGCAGGGTTTCTCATGGTATCCAAGTACCCGCAATGGCTAGCCAACATCGTTCCCATACCAAAGAAGGATGGAAAGGTTCGCATGTGCATTGATTTCAAAAATTTTAACACGGCGAGCCCAAAGGATGACTTCCTGTTGCCACACATCGACATATTGGTCGATAACACTGCAAGGCATGGGATGCTCTCATTCATGGATGGATTTTTTGGATGCAATCAGATCAAGATGGCGGAAGTAGACTATGAGAAGACAACGTTCATCACTCCGTGGGGAACTTTCTGCTACAGAGTCATGCCTTTAGATTGAAGAATGCCGGTGAAACATATAAAAGGGCCATGATAACACTCTTCCATGACATGATGCACCGAGAAATAGAGGTATACATTGATGACATGATTGCCAAATCACCAGAGAGAGGTGATCATCTGATAAACCTCTAAAAACTATTCGAAAGATTGAGGAAGTACTGGCTATGTCTGAACCCTCAGAAATGTGCATTCGATGCCATGTCCGGAAAGCTATTGGGCTTCATTGTCAGTAGAAGAGGCATCGAGGTCGATCCGGTGAAGGTAAAAGCTATCATCAAAATACCACCACAATCTATCGAGAAAGTGGTCAGAGGCTTTTTAGGTAGGATACAGTACATCAATCGATTAATTGCACAACTCACTCCTATCTGCACGCCGATCTTCAAGCTACTCAGAAAAGATTCACCCATTGAATGGAACGACAATTGTCAAGCTGCATTCGATAAGATCATAGGTTACCTTCTAAACCCGCCAGTGTTGGTACCACCTGAACTAGGGAGACCACTCTTAATGTACCTCTCCATAATAGGATGTGTCTTAGGGCAATATGATGAGACAGGAAGAAGAGAGCAGACCATCTACTACCTGAGCAAGGAATTCACTGATTATGAGACACGCTATTCTCATTTGGAGAAAGCATGCTTGGCACTCATTTGGGCTACACAGAGGCTTCTCCACTACTTACTATCTCAAGTCATTCTACTCCTAGCGTGAATGGATCTATTGAAGTACCTATTTAAAAAGTTGGCTCTCACTGGCCGAACTGTGCATTGGCAACTACTTCTATCTGAATTTGACATCACGTATGTCACTCAAAAGTTGATCAAGGGGCAAGCACTTACTGATCATCTGGCCGAGAATCCCTTACCTTATGAGCCTTTGAGAACTGAATTCACCGAAGAAGATATCTTGTTTATGATAGAGGATGACGTGGAGGAGATAAAGGAGTCCTAGGTAATGCACTTCGACGGGGTGACAAATGTAGAAGTTTAAGGAGTTGGAGCTCTTCTAATCTTGCCAAAAGGATCTCATATACCAATCTCCATTAAGCTCAATTTCCCATGCACTAATAACATTGTCGAATATGAAGCCTACATAGTAGGCCTACAGGCAGCCTTGGACCTGAATGTAACTCATCTCAGAGTGTTTAACGACTCACAACTGATCATTTGCCAAATGGAGACTAGAAGATAACAGATGAGAAGCTGATCTTGTACTATGAGCACCTAGAAGATATGATCGCATGCTTTGAGGATGTTACCTTCTCTTATGTCCCATGAGCAAGAAACAACTTTGTCGATGTACTAGCAATGTTGGGATCAATGTTAGAAATCCCCTATGGCGTCGAGATGAAGCCAATCATGATCGAATAGAGGAATGAGTCAACCTTCTGCATCCAAATTAAGGGATCTGAAAAGTCAGATGATTTGCCTTCATGGTTCTCAGATATCAAAAATTTCCTCAAAACTCGAACTTTCCCTGAAGGTATGTCCAAGATGGACAGGCGAACCATCCAACATTTAGCAGCGAACTATGTCATCTGCGGTGAGTGCCTCTACAAGCGATCATATAACAACAACTTGCTCAGATGCCTTACTGAGGGCGAGGCAGCCAACATCATGAAATAAATCCATGAAGGAGTATGCAGGGCCCACGTCAGTGGACACATGGTCGCCAAAAAGATCCTACAGCAAGAGTATTTCTAGACCACTATAGAAACTGACTGTTGCAAGCACATGCAGAAGTGCTATAAATGCTAAGAATACTCCAATTTGATACATGCTCCTGCCATAGATCTACACAGCATGACCACTCCTTGGCCATTCACCACATGAGGCCTTGACATCGTTGGAAATATCAATCTAAAAGCTTTGAATCAGCATCAATTTATCCTCGTCACCATTGAATACTTCACTAAATGGGTCAAAGCAGCATCCTATGCAAGCATTACGGTCAGACATGTTAAGAGGTTCATCAAGAACAACATCATTTATCGATTCGGCATGCCCACAGACATCATTACAGATAACGACACCAATTTTACAAACAAGCCCATCAAAGCCTTATGCCAGCAATATAAAATCAAGCATCATCGATCATCACCATATCGACCGCAAACCAATGGTGCCATAGAAGTTGCTAACAAGACAATCGTCCACATCCTTGAGAAGATGGTCATCACGTATCCTTGAGAAATGTTACCATTTGTACTATGGGCTTACCGAACTTTGATCCATACCACTAGAGGGGCAACACCATTTTCTCTTGTGTATGGAATCAAGACAGTGGTGCCAGTTGAGGTTGAAGTACCTGCAACCTCATCGAATCTGATCTACCAAAAGCCTAAAGTGAGAGGTCCCGCTTTGAGCAATTGAACTTGCTAGATGAGAAAAGGCTCCTAGCCTTGTGTCCCACCCAGGCCTATCAGAGAAGGATCACACGTGCTTATAACAAGTGTGTTCACATCTGAGATTTAAACATGGGTGACATAGTACTCAAGAAAATCTTTCCTCCTCTCCACGCCAATCAAAGAGGGAAATTCAAGCCCAACTAGGAAGGACCTTATGTCATCCGAGGGTACTCCCAGGATATGTGACTCGCCTCACCACCATGGACGGAGATCACCTTCCCGAGCCCATCAATGCTGGATACGTACGCTTATTCTACTCCTAGTCTCCACAACAAGGTAAGTATTAATAAAGATGGATACGTGACTGCTTAAGGACACCATAAAAGAGGCCATCATTTCAAAGCCAAGTAGCCAAAAAAGCATCCCTGAATACTTATACCCTTGCTACACCCGTTGAGCCATTTAATCCAAAAATAAAAAAAGGAGAAGAAGAGTTATCATCAAATTCAATAAAAATAAAAAAAGCAAAATCCCAAAACAAGGATGTTTAAAAAAGTAAAAAGAATAAAAAATAGAAAAGAAAAAATGGGGCATGTACAGTCAAAATTCCCTAAGGAAGAAGTGTATTACGACAACTAGAACCCTATCGAGGAAACCTTCTTAACCCAAGAATACCTTTAAAATTCCTAACCAATCCCATGGCCAAGGTACATCCCGAGAAATAGCCCTCTCTAAGGCCTACGGGCAGTCACAGTATCTATTGAGTTAGCACGAGCCAAGCTGAGAGATGACAAAAGAACTCCATCCAGTTGGCTATGACGGAGTCGACGTCCATGTTGTGGCCTTTGAGAAAAGAAAGAGAAAAGAAAATGAAAATACAAGCTCAAAGCAAAATGGACGTGGTGAAAACTCGAAAGGGCACTATGGGTAAAAAGAGCGAGCTTGTGCAGACCAGGTGAAAACCTAAAACGGAACCTAGGGTAAAAATGTATACCCATGGACGTAGTGAAAACCCGAAAGGGCACTACGGGTAAAAAAGAGGGCAACAATGGGCATGACAAAAACCCATCTTGGGTGCTGTGAGTAAAAATGTTCCAATAGAAAGGAAACAGAATGAAAAAAGGAAAAATCATTAAGCTAATCCTTCGGTTACATCTCCGTGCTATCTGGTCTTCAATTGGGCCGCTCATGATACTTAAATCGGGTTCCAATCAGGAATGTCTTCATGACTGCATCGTCAAACGTATGACCCAGGGTAAGGATAGGGTGATCCAAAGGGATGGACTTTCTGACCGTGGTAAAAACTTGGGACCTCACTCAGGTCCGACCAAATGATTGGGTTCGATAATGCTCAAAAGAGGACCCACCACCTTATCCCATGGTTAAGGCATCAAACAAAAGGAGAAAGGAGAAGACCACACTTATAAAAGATAATAAATTTCCTTTTCCCATTTTCATGCCAACACTATGTGTACACCACATCTCAAAAGGATGATTAGTGTGACCCCCGGTTCCTCCCTTTACAAAGCAATTCATCAAAAGAAAAGAAAGATAACACTCGTGTAAGATAATAGATTTCCCTTTTCCATTTACATGTCTGCACTATGTTTTCACCACATCTAAAAATGATAATTGGTGTGATGCCTTGCTTCTCCTTTTACAAAATTGAATAAACAATAAAAACATTAAGAAAATATATATACCAAAAAAAGGATATCTGTCAGGGGTTCTTATGCTTCTTCTTATGATGTTTGATCTATGCAAAAAGTATGTAAAGGGCTAGGTCAACGACCCAACTCGCACTTCAAGGCAAGAATCTCTGCACATAAAGCATCCTCCAGAACATTCCGATCTATCATCCAGCAGCCATGAAGGCCCTTATATCACCTTCAGGAAGCATCAGTAACACCAAGAGCATCACTCAGGGTTCCTTCCAGACGAAGAACCTCACATTTGGCAACACCGGCTCTTGCTTCTGCAACATCATCTCCAATCTATTCTTTCTCTAAACGCTCATGCAGGACCTGCTTCTCATCTATCAGCAGCTCAATCTGGGTCTGAAGTATAAACTCCTTCCTTATCCAAGGCCCCTCTACTTCACTGCTCTCCACTTGATCCAAGTAATGAACTGAAGGCTTCTCAGATAGTAGCCAAGCCTCGTACCCTGGAGAAGTCAAAAGAGAATCCCCTTGCTCCAAACTACACATATGTATCGACTGATGCGTTTCCCAAAGAGTGGCTATCCTATCCAAGTCCCCCGAGGACCCCTAAGAAAAAATCAGTCCGCATAAGGGAGGTCTCTCTGAACAAAGCACCTGCTGAATATAACCAAACTGGTGTAGCAACCCGGATGGGAAGTAATAGGTACTACTAGTCAGGCCAAGGAGGGTGATACCCTTGTGGTCTCTGGATCAAACTATCGAGAAGGTCCTATCAGCCATGGAAGCCTCCATACCAGCTCAACCTCAGTCAGCCAAAGATTCAGCTGGCATGTATTTCCTTATGGAAAATTTTGGCATCGACTCAAAAAGCAACGGGCCACCTCCCCTCGAACAACATAAAGTAGGGCACGAACCCCAAAATGGTAAGATGCTCCCCAAGCTAGACCTAGAGCAAAATAGGGCATCTCCGGAGGCACTCCACCTTACCCAAGGTGAAGGTGTCAAGACAACAATAAAGCTCCACCAATACGAAATGCATAATGGAGAGCCCCCCATCAAGCTCCGCCAGTATGTCACAGAGTGCAAGAGAGAAGCTCTCCCCCCATTGTAAAAAAGAACCTCTGAGAGAAGGTAAAGAGCAAAAGCCTTCACGTTATAGATATTATTGGCCGATAATTTTCTCAAACTTTCATCACCAAAAAGTTCTTTCAGGAATTTCATCAAACACCTAGTGGGCCCGCTGTTAAGACCTGAAAAGTACCACTTTTCACCCCTTAACTTAACCTTTGATTAGACCCTTAGCCACCTAATAAACTCTTCTTAAGTGTTTTGTTCAGGAAATAATCAGCAGTGAAATAAGGCCAAGAATCCTATTATGGAGCCTGCTTTGGCACCAGATGCCCCTCAGCGAGAATGCACTTCGAAGCCTCGCACAGATCAGCTGAGCTTCCCAAGTCTTTACAGCAACCTCTCGCGCAGATGAATGACTGAGGAGCTTCAGAAACTCAACCTCGTGCAGCTCTCGCAAAGCTCAAGTGTAGAACACATCGCTCAGTGTTGCGCAGTTCAAAGCAGACCTCTCTCAATCTCGCGAAGTTCGCTTAAGACAACTGAGGAGAGAGAGCTTCAAAAGATTCCTCGCACAAATTGCCGCGATGTCAAGGTACAATTCTCGAGAAGAACACCTCGCAGTCATAAGAAGGAAAGCATCCTGGCGAAGGCAAAGCCAAGCTCGCGATGATTGAGTGAGACAAAGAACCTCGTGCTGTTCAGAACTCAAAAGAACCTCGCGAGGTAACTCGCAAAGTCCAAGTAAAGAGAAGAGCTCGCACAGTTCTCGCGTTGCTGCCCAGCGAAGTAATCTACCGTGCGACTGCTTGAATTACAACTTCGCGACGCTTGAGACTGTGTTTTCTATTCAACCTCATGAACTCCAACCCAGCGAGAGCTCAACTCTCTACCGCGATCGTCAAGAGCAAACCAAGGCAACTCTCGCGGTCAAGCTTCAGTGTCAAATCAACCTAGCGAAGAGCAATGAGCTACCACGCGACAAGTCTGAGAAACTACAGCTACCTAGCGAGGCTCTGAACCTAAACTTCCATCTCTTCAGCAGAGGGCATTCTAGAAATTTCCAGTGACTAGGGCACGCACTCCCATGCTCAAATCTCTGTGCACACACCCCGAGGCATCCAAGGATCAGTATAAGGCCACATGGCATCATTAAAATTAGGGTTTCCTAACCCTAATGCGCCGCCACCCCACTGCTATATATACCTAGGCCTAGCTTAGGTTTAAGTATCTGGGAACCTATCTCAGATCGCTTTTCTTTTCTCTTTCTTTTAGCGAGTAGTAGTTTTTCTTTTCTTTTCTTTTCTTCTCTCCATAGTCCAGAATTCTGTCGCTATGACTCAGATATGTGTTTGAGTTAGATTAATGGAAGTTTTGCAATAGATTTGTACTTTGTGGGATTGTTGTTTATATGTGAGATGCTCAGTGCAAGGTCATTTCTTTTGTGATCCCCCATTGCCTTGGCTGTATTTCAAAGCAATGGAGGACTAATTTTAAGGGCCACTCAGATCCAAGTGACCTGTGTGTCTGGACTATCATGGTCTTCCAGCCTTAGCCCCACCACAGGACCTACTAGATCTGAAATCCCCATGGGAGCTTGAGCTGGTAGCCTGGTGAACATGGTGGTAGCAGCGATAATCTTGTTTTGTTTTGGGTTCCGTGAGGAGGATAACCTCTGGGATAGTCTGTGACCATTTAAGTGGATAGATTATAGCCTTAGGGTGATTCTGATCCACCGATACAAGATGGATCCTTCTTATTTTCACCTGAGCTTGTAGAAGCCTGGTGAGGGATTGTACAGAGGCAGACTCCCCCATATTTGAATAGATCTGCCATCAGATGTTGGATCTGATCTGGTTATAGAGATTGTAGGCTGGTAACTGGACCATTGTAGCCTCTCTCAAGCAATGGATAGCTGGATCGAAGGTTGTACTCAATCGCTTGCTGGTTCTATGTGTCTGGGCTATCATGGTTTTCCAGCCTTATCCCCACATATAGAACTTTAGAGGTTGAGGTTCCCTATGGATTCTTGAGCTGGTAGCCTGGATGAAATAGTGTCTGCAATGATTTATTTGTTATGTTCTGACCCATCCCTGGATAGTGGCTCCCCTATGGGATAGTCTGTGACCATTCAAGTGGACAGGTTATAGCCCTAAGGGTGGAGTCATGGCAGTAGAGATGGGTTGGATCCTTTCTCCTCAGAGGTGATAATGTAGCCTCTGGACAGGATTTCTATAACATCATATCTAAATCTGAGTTACAAAACTCCTCTGACCTTGGATCAATAACATATTTCTCACCTTTTTATAATTATTTTCCACACTTCATCCATCCTCTCAATCATTTCTGTAATTTAGTTATTAGAATACTTAGAATAAGTGACCTTAAACTCCCCTCCTTTTAGGACTGCCAGATCTGTAGACAGATCTGGAGGGACTACTAGAGACGGCTCCCTTGGAGCCTTAGATCACCTTTCCCTGTGGGACAAACTCTTACTTATCAAAACTTGCTACAAAGGACCCTGTATCTTGCAGGTCTAGGATTTCCGAGTTGTGCTGATTCATCCCCTGTTTTATTATGTTTTTTGATTTTTAAATAACTTTCACCACCAACCAATAAGCGAAGCACACTTGGGACAACAAGTTTTTGGCGCCGTTGTCGGGGATAGATGATCTAATAGTAGACCCTTAGTTTTTGTATTCTTAGTATTCTTTATACATGTGAATAATTGATACTGTTGAGATAATTGTGAATCTTCCTTGGATCACGGGCGATGAAGGATAGTTGGAATGCAATTGGGCGTAGCTACCTCATTTGCAAACTCTCGACTCTAAAGCTCATCTATCTTTCTTTTAACAATTTTTCAAATCTAGGATAGTTTAAATGTATTCTTTGGATAGGCGTAAAATAGTTAGATAAATTTGTTTGTGTACAAGTATTCTTTTGCAATGTGCTGCAAGAAGCTTTCCTTCTTTGTGGGTGTGCTTGTATGCTAGGAGGAGATCCCTCGGCCCTACTTTAGAGCCTCTAAACCACAGTTAGAAAGGGAAGGAGACTTAGAAGACAGGCACACCAGGAGAGCCCCAGTAAATCTGCGACAACAACTATGGGTGAAGAACACCCCAGAACCCTCGAGGTTGAATGCTCAGGATGACTACAACTCCCTTATAGCATTCAATTCCACGATGTTGAGGAATTATGAGATAAAACTTCAATCATCCGAGATCTTGACTTTCCATGGGCTTAGAAGACCCTTACAAGCATATTGACGGTTCTTGGCCTTGTGCACCACTTTTAATATCAACTGGTTTGGGACACAGGCTACTAAGCTCAGACTCTTTCCCTCTCTCTACGAAGGATAGGGCGATGCACAGTTGGCCACTCTTCCAACAATAGCATTGCTTCATGGAAAGACACAGACGATTCTAACCAAGTTCTTCCACGAGACCAAAACTAGCGATTGAGGAAAGAGATTCTTGCATTTTCTCAATCTCCCGAGGATTTTAACGATCTGGGATAGGTTTAAAGAGATGCTCAAACAATGCCCCCACCACAAGATCCCTGAATGGCAGCTTGTACAAAGCTTCTACAATGGGATTGATGAGAAAAATAGAGATATGGTCGATACCTCTTGTGGTGGATCCTACATGCACAAGACTGCTGAGGAGGCATGGGAATTGTTTGAGGTGATTAGTGAGAATGCTTTTCAAAAGCCATCCCTGGCAAGAACTCATCAGGAATCTGAGTCAAAGGTGGGGCCTGCTGCTGGATCCAAAGGAAAATTTTATGATGTGTCTGGGAACAATGACCTACAGCTGCAGATGGCAAACCTCTCTATGAAGTTTAATAAATTATTGACTGTGATGCAACCCAGAAGAGCTGCTCATGTGGCGGAGGCATGTCTGATATGCCAATCCCCACAGCACACAGTGGAGGAATGTCCATTTGCAGGGCAATTTCCTGAATTAATGTTGGAACATGCCGCGTCACCTTATGGCCAAGAATCAACTGGGGCTACAATAGGCAGCCATATGGATTCCAGCACCAAAATACTGGTTACCAATGGAGAGACCACCCAAATCTGAGGTGGAAGCAAGATAACTACATGCAGCCCCAGCAAATGTTGGCTTTACCACAAAGGCCACAACAGCAGTTCAATTAAGGGCATGCCCCGAGGTCTACCTTCCAAAGACCACCAAAGAGCCCCATCAAGAAGAAAATCAGTTTGTTCTACCCCCTTCTCAACCAAGAAATACTTCTTTTGAGGACCAAGTCTTGGCTTCATTGCAAAACTTGGGTTCCTTGGCTCAGACTGTGAACTCTCATGGTCAGAGCATCAAGAAGATGGAGGAGCAGATTGGACAACTTGCGAACACCCTAGCCAAAAGAGAAGAGGGAAGGTTGCCCAGTCAACTAGTGGTTAATCCCAAGGGCCAATTTTTGATTGGTGAAGGATCCTCAGAACCTGAAGGGGATCTTTCATTGAATTGATGATAAGAACTATGCATCGTTGTATAATATGTACTTTACAGTTTGTAGGAATAGTTTGCAATCTTGTTGGAATTTGAGTTTAGTGCTTTAATGCTTACTTTGATACCAACTTCCCCTGTGTGATAATTTTAAGTGATTGAATGATGATTTGAATGCTTTGCGGGACGCGTGACTTTCTTGCCTTGAGAGTATAAGAAGTGTGAATGCTTTATAATGATTAGGGGTGTCCCTGGAAGAGAGTCTGTGAGAGAATCCACCCCTTTGGTAAGGGTCAAATAGCGGACTGGTGGGTGAGTGAATTCTGCCTCGATTAAGCCATCACGGGGTTCTGAACAATGAGTTTTGTCCCATCTCGCACAGTTCATAAGGAACTACTTTGTTGTGTCCGTCATGAAGTTTTAAAGAACTGGGGTGATCGCCAGCTTTCAAGGAACATCTAATCTCCGACCATTCATTCCCAACCAGGGCGGACGCTTTCCAAAGCGAGCCGAGCTCATGATATTTAAATCCCACCCACACCGCTTCATCGCTTTCTTTCCTCTCTACCAAATAAACCCTAGCTCCCACTCCTCTCCCTCTCTCCTTTAGCACCCCTCGTCCCCTGATCGTTGTTCACTTGAACTTCGTGGATTTTTGTTCTTCAGTGCTCCCATTAATAGTTGCCCCTGCTTAGAGCTCTTGAGATCCTTTGTGCGTTCCATTAAATAAAACCCTAACTTTTAAGGTTAGACTCAGCTCCTGGTATTTCCTTTCAAATTTGTAACTCCACACTCACCAAGGAAGTTGGGATGGCTCCTAAAAGCGCAAGTGAAGAGAGCCGTGGACAAGGCCACCGTGGAGCCTACACCTAAGAAAGCCAAGTCCTCACGGTCTCAGAAGGGAAGGATGGTACCGAGCAGCCGCACCAACATCGGATTATTTTACACCCTCTGAGCTCCTCCTTTCCATTCCCTTAGAACCTGAAGCCATTTTTGATATCTCTTTCTTTGAATCGAGCCATTGTCAAGACTCGCCATCGAAGTTCTTACGCTAAGGATGGTCTGCTCTTGTCGAAATGATTCTGACTAGCCTACCCTAGGTTAGTGCAACTCTTCTACCAGCACCTTAGGCTCAGACCCGACACACAAGGGTAGCCAGGCCTCCTTGCATTAGTTGACAACTTTGAGATGCTGCTTAGCCCGAAGTTGATCGCTGAAGTCTTGGGCATCCCTACCAGATTTGATCCCAATTGTGGTTATGGTGCCCCTGTGAGTGCCCCCATTGACACAATTGCCCATGCCATTACCAGAGGCTTGAAGGCCACAGGGGACTCCATCAGAAGAAGAGATTTGGAGCCCAAACTGCTGTTCATTAATCAAGTTTTGAGGAAGAACATCTATTGCTCCGGCCATCAGCAAGAAAGGAGGACACCAATTGCTGATGCTCTCTATTCCTTCTCTCTGGGCCATGGATTCAATGCTGCATGGTTGATCTTCGAGGCCATGAAGGATACAATGGTGAAGTTGGGGCTGCAAAAGAAGAGCCACACTCTCCCCTATGGAAGACTCATCACCAGACTACTTCTGAGGGGAGGATACAAGATACCAGTGGGGGAGTTATCTGCTGACCTCACTCCCACCACATTTGCTAAAAGACAATGGGGGATCAGCAGAAGCTTAATGGATCCCCAGAAGAAGACTGAAGCTCAGGAGGTCTCCGAGCAGGGAGAGGAAGCTGCTGTGGCAACGGCCACCCCTGCCCCCAAAAAGAAGGCAAAAACCCTCGCCCCAAAGAAGGTGGCGCGAGCTTCTGTCACCTCTGCTTCTGCAGCAATTCCTCCATCCACTACTCTGGCCTCTCCCCTACCTTCTTCACCCATTCCATCTCTCACTTCTCTTCTTTCCTCTCCTTTCTCCATTCCCCCTCCAACCATTATCCGAACATGGGAAGAAAGTGTTGGACCCGAAGACACCACTCCACCTTCACCCACCCTACCCCAATCAACAACCCCAGTCTCTCCCATAGCCCCTGATCCTCACCCTGACAGCCCTCCCTTGATAACCTACCTTAAAAAGAAAACCTCTCACACTACCCCTACCCTTCCCACAGCCACACCCTTTAGTGACCAACCCTTAGACCCACCTCTCCATGACCTAGACTTCAACCTAGCCACCACCTCTGGGTATCAAGCCTTCATGACCAGTTTGCTTGATACCTTGCCCACCTAAGACTTCCCTCTCCCTGAGTCTCCTCTCCCTTCACCACATCATTCACCCGACCCCCCCCCCTTCCCCCCTACCACTTTCCATCATGCCCCCACTTCCCTTTCCAACCTATTCCTTCTTACCTCCTACCCCCTCAACCAACCTCGATTCCCTTACTCATATCCTTTCCTTATCCATGACCTCCAAACCCAACTATCCAACACCACAGAGACCCAAGCCCAAATGCAAACCGACATAACCACCATCCAATCCACTCTTCACACATTGACAAACCCACCAATCCCAACACAACCCCCTTCCACCTCCGCCCTGCTCCAATGACCCTACCCCCATTGACTCGCCTCCATCCTTCCCCCTCCATGATACCATACCCCGACCACCCTTTCCCTCTCTCCCTATCCTTCCACCTCTAATACTACCTCCCCTCAATTCACTAACACTTCTACCCGCATGCACCCCATTCCATTCCCATCCACCTTTCCCATTCCACCCCCTATTTGCACCCCTCCTTCCATTTCAACCCTTCACCATACCCTTCTTCCTTCCTCGAACCATCCACGCCACCGCCTTGCTTCATTTCATGTTCCACCCATAGCTTCCATTCCCCCTCTTCTCTCACCCCCTCCTCAATTCACTGACCATTCCACCTAGACCACCCAAACAATTTCTACAACCCCCACTTCTCCCCCTCAGGCTTCATCACCCTCTCTTCCTTCCACTTCATTTCTCCCTATCTTTCTCAGACACTCCTACTACACCCCTCCCTACTTCACCCTCCTCCATGCCATGAGGGACAATCCTTATATCAAGAGGGATGTTCTCCATGGCATGGCCCAACTCCACCAAGCCATTGAATACCCCTTGCTGCAGACGCTTAGTGATGTGAAGCTTGCTCACAACGAGCAGCTGCGCGATATTTCAAAAGGATGGGAGGCAATTCTGGAGACATCAACTGCGCACAAGGTTGTAGCAACTTACTACAAAATGACTGCTGAGATTGAAAAGGCCAATGCTGAGAGGGTGAAAAAGCATAACCGGCTATTAGAGAAGAAATTGAACAATGCTCAGGAGATCACCCGTCTCAGTAAGGAGCTTGCGGATACCAATCTCCTGTGGGCTAACAAGAAAATTGACATCTTGGAACAGAGAGTTGCTTTCCTGCTGTCCCAACCTATCCAAGCCACCCCCATCCCCACCGCTCCCCCTGAGGCCCCATCTTCTTTCACAACCCCTACACCAACCCCTACACAGTTTGTTCCCCCAACTCCCACAGCCCCCACTCCGGTAGCCCCTCCTGTTCCTCCTCCAATGCCTCACGCTGCCTTCTACAGACTTCTACAAAACTTGTTACTCCACCAGAACCCCATCAGTAGCTCCTCCTCCTACATCGCCTCTATTCCCTCTCCCGCTATCAAAAGGAAACGCACCCTTCCAAGAAAAAGCCCACTCCTAAGAGAGCCATCAGAGCCCAAAAGGCAAACGCCCCTCCATCCCCACCTCCAAAGGTCACCCGAAGCTCCCAGATGATCCCCATGGGCACCTCCTTCCAAAGAAGAACGCAGACAGTCAGCCACTGCCTAGGATTGGACCCTACTCACCTCTTTCCTTCGATTCGACTGATGAGGCACCACCCACGGATCCCAAAGGCCCAACCCATCAGGGTCGCCTCGCAGATGCCCCCGCAGCCAAATCCTATCCTCGCGATGGAACGTTGTCGCTAAGAAGACCACTCCCCAACTCGCTTCTTTGAAAATTGGAAAGAACCATCCGCCCCCGAGGAGGCACCACCACCGAGCAAGTCCGATGAAGGGAAGAGCCTGCCGTGCCTACAGAGAAATTACGGCCCATCTCCTGTGGCTCCCCTAAAGTAGAAAAGGAAAGGTCCTCTCCGTCTCAAATGCCCTCCACCAAATCTCCTGCTGCTCCCGAGCCTCCACTAGCCCAATCATCTCCTATTCCACCTCTGCCTCAGCCAGGGCAAGCCTCCAAAGGTACGGGCCCCAGCGAGAAATCCCCTACCAAACCCCCTGAGCCACCCACTGTAAAATCTTCGGAGATCCCTCCTGAGCCAAAGAAGAGAAAAATGAGGGTTTGGGCTCCTACCATACCCAAAACACCAGAGCAGAGGAAGGCCGAGAGGGAACACAAGAAGAAAGAAGAGGAGGCTCTCCTTCAAGAACATGCAAGGAAGATGGGCTGGGACAAATTTTAATCCAAATTCTGATTAGATTGTACCTAGGATTTCCTCTATTTCTTTTACATATGTTCTCTTGTATTTTGTGCATTTCTAATATTTCATAGACTTTTCCCCTGTCTTTACTGTCTTACTTTGTCTGTGTGTTGTTTTCCTTTTCTTTTATGTTGTACTAAGTCTGTTGCACATTGACCTTGAACCAGTGAGGACACTGCTCCTCATAGGTTTGGGGGTATGGTAGGTAGACCCTACCAATGGAATAGTTAACATAAGTGCAACAGAGTCATCTGAGCAATATGGAAATGGACCTCTGTTCACTTAAGAATCATGAAATTAAGAAGTTTAAAATTTATGCAAACATTGAACATTATAGACTTCTAATATTCCACATTTCCATAATAGTTTCACCAAGGAAACCCACTTGTATCTGCACTTAGTGAATCATTAGAGAGAGAAAAAGGTGAGGACATACTTGAAAGTTCAAAGGATGACCATAACAAGTGAGAATTGGGCCTACAACAAGTTTTTCTTTGAGGAGTAACTAAGGCATTTCTTCTAGTTCTAAAGACTGGCTGAGTCGCTGTGCTCACTAGAAGTTAGGTAACTCCAAGTTGAAACAACTGACAGTACTCATGAGACCTAGGAAATGATCAAGGCCTTCTCTTGGACAGTTTGAGCCTAAAAAGATCAATCCTAAAGCAACTGCCCCTGTCCATACCCCCTTTGAGCTTTAAATCCTAAATTTCTTCAAAATACACCTGAGTACTTGAACCTAAACCTATGAACCTGATTCAACCTACCCTCACTCTGAGAATTCAGAAGGTAAAGGAGAAAGAGTTGAAGATGGACTAGCTATGGTCAGCATTAGGTGAATGGAGAAGAAGCATCTATTCTGGCAGAATGGTAACTGAGGACATGGTGGCATTTCTGAAAAGCAAAAACAAAATAAAAAGAAGAAAACTCCAGTGAAAAAGAAACAAAAAAATAATAATGAAGAGGAATAAGAGAGAAGCCAAGAGGAACCTTCATTGGAAAATCAAAATCAAGAAGAGAAACTGATTACTTCAAATCTCAAAATCTCAAAGAAGATGAAGGAGTCAATTCAAGAAGGTGAAGTCATGAACCACCTCCGCACTCCAATCGAGTTCTCAATTTTGAACCCATTTTCAAACTTTCCATTCTTTTAACCATACTCCATAAGCCACATTCCAACCCAGCTTAAAAGCCCTTGTGATCCAAAGATTGAGTGAGTCGTCATGTGAAGATAAGGAATTATCCAATCTATGGTGAGAAATCACAATGATGCCAAAGACTTAAGAACTCGCTTATGCTCATGCTTACAAACCCATTGGGGATGTAATCGCTCTTGAGCTTGTGAGAAATCGAACCCTCAACAAACCTTGATGAGAGTATGCCCGAAAGCTTTTGGTCCGAACTTGAATGCATTATGTATGACCTTAACCTAATTGTCCGACATAATGATAAGCTCAAGTCGACATACACTTGTGCAGTTTTCTCGTGATCACAAATTATTTGGAAATGTCAGGCAAACATGAGAGTTTATGTCGCCTAAGTTTCGTGGTAACTAATGAATTAAATTTCTTTTATGTCGATTCATGAGTAGACTAAATCGATTCCTTAATCGCCATTGGATGACATTGCACTTTAGTTAACTATTTCATTGAAGAAGTTTGTGGGTGTCTTCACCGAAAACCCTCAGAGACTTCACTCCTCCACTAGGGATCACCTAGGGGTTTAAAAGGCTTGGTACATATGCTAAATGTATCCGTGTTCTCTACTTAAAGTGGCATTTAATTTTTAGAGTAGATTTAATGTAGCTTTGCTAAGGGACTAGCAAAGATTAGGTTTGGGGGTGTGTTAAGACCTGAAAAGTACCACTTTTTACCCCTTAACTTAACCTTTGATTAGATCCTTAACCACCTAATAAACTCTTCTTAAGTGTTTTGTTCAGGAAATAATCAGCAGTGAAATAAGGCCAAGAATCCTATTATGGAGCCTGCTTTGGCACCAGATGCCCCTCAGCAAGAATGCACTTCGAAGCCTCGCGCAGATCAGCTGAGCTTCCCAAGGCTTTACAGCAACCTCTCGCATAGATGAATGACTGAGGAGCTTCAGAAACTCAACCTCGCACAGCTCTCGCGAAGCTCAAGTGTAGAACATCGCTCGTGTCGCTAGTTCAGCAGACTCTCTCAATCTCGAAAGTTTACTTAAGACACCGAGGAGAGAGAGCTTCAAAGATTCCTCACGCAAATTGTCACATCAAGTAGGTATAATTTCAAGAAGAACGCCTCGCATAGTTTGTGCGCCATTCAAGAAAGAAAGCATCTTGGCAGAGGCAAAGCCAAGCTCATGAAGATTGAGTGAGATAAAGAACCTCGCGCAGTTCAGAACTCAAAAGAACCTCACGAGGTAACTCGCGAAGTCCAAGTAAACGTCAAATAAGTAATCTATCACGCGACTGCTTGAATTGCAGCTTCGCGATGCTTGAGACTGTGTTTTCTATTCAACCTCACGAACTCCAACCCAGCGAGAGCTCAACTCTCTACCGCGCGACTGCCTGAAGAGCAAACCAATGCAACCTCGTGACTGCTGAAGCTTCAGTGTCAAATCAATCTAGCGAAGAGCAATGAGCTACCACGCGACAAGTCTGGGAAACTACAGCTACCTAGCGAGGCTCTGAACCTAAACTTTCATCTCTTCAGTAGAGGGCATTCTGGAAATTTCCAGTGACTAGGGCACACACTCCCATGCTCAAATCTTCGTGCACACGCCTCGAGGCATCCAAGGATCAGTTTAAGGCCACGTGGCATCATTAAAATTAGGGTTTCCTAACCCTAATGCGCCGCCACCCCACTGCTATATATACCCAAGCCTAGCTTAGGTTTAAGTATCTGGGAACCTATCTCAGATCGCTTTTCTTTTCTCTTTCTTTTTAGCAATAAGTAGTTTTTCTTTTTCTTTTTCTTTTCTTCTCTCCATAGTCCAACAATTGCTGGCTATGACTCTGTATATGTGTTTGAGTTAGATTAATGAAAGTTTTGCAATAGGATTTGTACTTTGTGGGATTGTTGTTTATACAAGGTCGTGTCGCCTTTGTGATCCCCCATTGCCTTGGCTGTTTCAAAGCAAAGTGGAGGACTGATTTTAAGGGCCACTCAGATCCAAGTGACCTGTGTCTGGGCTATCATTGTCTTCTAGCCCCACCACAGACCTACTAGATCTGAAATCCCCATGGGAGCTTGAGCTGGTAGCCTGGTGAACATGGTGGTAGCAGCGATAATCTTGTTTTGTTTTGGGCTCCGTGAGGAGGATAACCTCTGGGATAGTCTGTGACCATTTAAGTGGACAGATTATAGCCTTAGGGTGATTCTGATCCACCGATCCAAGATGGATCCTTCTTATTTTCACTTGAGCTTATAGAAGCCTGGTGAGGGATTGTACAGAGGCAGACTCCCTCATATTTGTATAGATCTGCCATCAGATGTTGGATCTGATCTGGTTATAGAGATTGTAGGCTGGTGACTAGACCATTGTAGCCTCTCTCAAGCAATGGACAGCTGGATCGAAGGTTGTACTCAATCGCTTGCTGGTTCTAGGTGCCTGGGCTATCATGGTTTTCCAGCCTTAGCCCCACGTATAGAACTTTAGAGGTTGAGGTTCCCTATGGATTCTTGAGCTGGTAGCCTGGATGAAATAGTGCCTGCAATGATTTATTTGTTATGTTCTGACCCATCCCTGGATAGTGGCTCCCCTATGGGATAGTCTGTGACCATTCAAGTGGACAGGTTATAGCCCTAAGGGTGGAGTCATGGCAGTAGAGATGGGTTGGATCCTTTCTCCTCAGAGGTGATAATGTAGCCTCTGGAGAGGATTTCTATAACATCAGATCTAAATCTGAGTTACAAAACTCCTCTGACCTTGGCTCAATAACATATTTCTCACCTTTTTATAATTATTTTCCACACTCTCCATCCTCTCAATCCTTTCTGTAATTTAGTTATTAAAATACTTAGAATAAGTGACCTTAAACTCCCCTCCTTTTTGGACTGCCAGATCTGTAGACAGATCTGGAGGGACTACTAGAGACGGCTCCCTTGGAGCCTTAGATCACCTTTCCCTGTGGGACAAACTCTTACTTATCAAAACTTGCTACAAAGGACCCTGTATCTTGCAGGTCTAGGATTTCCGAGTTGTACTGATTCATCCCCTATTTTATTATGTTTTTTGATTTTTAAATAACTTTCACCACCAACCAATAAGCGAAGGACACTTGGGACAACAACACCCGCCGACAAGGATTTTCTCAT
The DNA here is from genome assembly GCA_021018995.1 of Chloranthus sessilifolius. NCBI lineage: Eukaryota > Viridiplantae > Streptophyta > Magnoliopsida > Chloranthales > Chloranthaceae > Chloranthus > Chloranthus sessilifolius. The sequence goes on along the minus strand of CM037587.1, from coordinate 29,206,269 downwards.
AATCATCCTTCTTTAAGCCTAAAGTCATGTGGACGACTTTAGCATAACTCAATTTTGGGACCACCCTGGCAAGGCCTTGATGTATCTTAAAACCCGACAGATTGGAGAGCTCTTTAAGAGTTGGAGTTAGCTCACGGATCCCAAAGTCGAAGACATGGGTTTCCACATCCCAATAAGATATCGCCGCATAAATAAGGCCCCAAATAGAGGAACCTCAAGGAAAGAAGAGAGGCAGGCCAGTCCAAGTTGGTCCAAACCTGCAAGCTTGCTCCTATTAAAGCTATTGAGCCATTTTTTTAGAAAATTGGGCCCCACACCCAAAGAGGGAAGTATAAAGGTTCCGGACCCCAAGAGAGACAGGGTCGGAAGGCGGGTCCACGGTCATACAAAGATATTTAAGGAATCACATTTCGATGTAAGATAATGGACCCACCCACGAGAGGAAAAGAAAAAAATATGGGAGCAAATTTCAGAACCCAACTCAAGATAATGAGAAATAAGTGTATTCTCGGGCTTTATAAACCCACCACTGTCCAAAATTGCCCAGAATTGCCTAGCGAATGTATTACATACGCTAGGCCAAAAAATGCACATAAATGCCTAGCGTATGTAATACACACGCTAGACCAAAAAGGAGGAAGAAAAGGAGAGGAGGGTCTGTCCTCCCTCCCCTTAACACCTATTCACCTGCATGCAATAAACTAAGCTCTTTTTTTTTATGGCACCCTAGGCCACGAGCTAGGACACTGGGATTTATCACTTAACCTCTGTTACACTTTCTTTTTTACAGGAACCATTGCTCACAACAAGCAAAGAAGAAGCGTATGGACCCCAACCATTATGGCAACGCATAAATCAAGGGGCATTCCCCCCATTTTTTCACCAAACTTATAACTTTCCTGCAGAAGAGTACGAGATACAAACTACAGTTTCACAAACCACCTAACATTACTTTCATTTTCCAGGCAAGAAGGTCACATCCAAAATGGGAAATAACAAGGCAAAGAAGAAATTAAAGACATCCATTCAAAAAAGTATCCAAGGTGCGCCAAGCAGTCATATTGTTATTACAAATTGGTTCAAAAGTGTTAAAAAGTTCAAATGTTCATGAAAAAGGAAAAGAAAAAGTAGTAGAGGCAACCTCCAATCATGCTCCAAGTCCTTGAGAGTCCCTCTTTTGCGAGTGTTTAGTCTTTTGAAACATCCGAGTGTCCCCCACACGAGACCATGCTTGGGACAACCGGCTGAGTAGCGAACATGACTCCTTCTCCCGAGCACACTGAAAACACCATGCCAGAAGGATCAGTTAGGGGAAAGCATAAACCGATAAAAAACAAAAGGGACAAACCAACATCCTACCCACCACTTTAGCCTCCCGAAGGTCAGTAATATTGTGGTAGTAGTCCGCTTGCTAAACGATTGACTCATAAACCTACAAAGAAAAAGTGGTAAGGTCATTAGCATGGGAAGACCAAGGAAAACATTTATACCCCTAGAGAAGAGCTCACCCCTAGAATTAGCTCGGGGGGAGGAACTCTAACTACCTCGACAGAAAGGTTGGCACGCTCAGCCACATCAGTACACAGGCCCGAAAGAAATGCATCATCCATACGCTTGAAAGCACCCTGGGTCCTTGTGGTTGACGCCCCAAAACCAGAGGCATCCAAAGGTCTCTCACCTATCACCTCTAAGGGTCTAGCCTCTGCACTCACACCAGGCCCCGCTGCCTCATCAAACTGAAATGGAAGACATCAAACTGAAATGGAAGAGGAGAGTGAGAGAACCGATTAGCAAATCATTATCTTAATAAATCAAAAGGATGAATTGATAAGCAAAGGAAGGGTAAGAAAAGTACCTGGCCCCGTGGCCCTCCAAATGCCAAAAATTTAGCACCAAGAGCAAAGCGTGGAAGGAGGATCCGATAGGGAAGGGACTCGTACCACTGGTGGTCCCCCCCATACTGGAATAGGTCGTCAACCGAAATCCCATGATGAAGGAGTCTCCTAGTAAGCTCTTCAACCGTACCCTTTGGCACCATGACATCTTTAGGGAGACCTAATGGCACAGTAAAAAAGTCCCGGCACTGGCGCACAACCCTCTCCCCCAGATAGTAGGCTCCGACCCAGGCACCGTAGAGAAAGATGACCCAGCGATCAACGAATAACCGAGACTGCCCAACAGCGGCATGGTCAAGAAAAGGGGAGTTGACGTATGGATCAAAAGCAATCTACAAAAGAAAAAAAAGGTCTTTCAGTCAATCAATGCAATCATAGCTTACGAAATGTAACCAATAAAGAAAAAGGAGAGTCAAACCTGCTCAGGGATCACCAGGTCAAACTGCGACCTCAGACCCAATTCCAGGTGCTTCATCCCCGACTCCCGGCGATGGTTTGGGAGCCAACTACTCATAAGAGGATAGGTATACTCATCCAAAAACAACAAGGGATGGCTAGGTAGGAAGTGCAAGTACTCCCAATTCTGAAAAAGATGGACAAGCAAGGAACATATCAAAATCAAACCATAAAAGTTAGAAGTGACAAACCAAGAGGGGAAAAGTCAAGTGGGCTACCTCAATCACATGCCAAAAGTCGAGGACAGAGGCAACCTCCTCAACTGACACCTTGGCCAGGCTATCCATCAGCACCGCATAACCGGCTCCGCCACAGTCAAAGTGATGCACGTCCGCCCAATTCTCCATCAAACAGAGGAGAGACATCGCAACACGAACTCCACTGGTATTGGTAAGAATGGTCTTACCCAGAAGGTAAAGAAGGGAGATACGAGCCAGTATCAGGGTGTGCTCAGGCTCAACGACATCGTCCACATCTGATTGGTGCAGGTCAACTAGCTCGTCTGCCTCAAACATACTCTCAAACCAAGATAACTTGACCTCAGTGTCGGTCATGTTATTGGAGGAGGGGTATGCCCTGATCAACCGAGTCACCTCCTCATGATTAGGAATGCTAGGACAGACCACAAGCATTCCCCTATCGCAACCCCTGTGGTCATAGACCAATCTATAGGAGTGATGGTCATCTCAGCTACAGGCATATGAAAGATCATCTTCTTTGGACAAAACCTCTCCACCAAGGCCCTCACGTATGACGTGTTTCCCCGCATAGCAGGGCAGGATAGAAAGTCTCAAAAACCCGCCAGGGTGAGGAGAAAGCTCACAACAAAGGAGAGGTGGGCATAGAAATGCTGAAGATGAAACCAACCCCCGCAAAACATGATTTGGGGCAGGGGCTGCATCAAAAGAATGGAGGATTTCAGATCCTAGATTAAAGAGCATGAACAAAAAGAGGTGATTAAAAGAACTTTTTCTACCTAGCTGACAATCCCAAAGTTGGAGATGTGGGTGTACTGCTGATGGAGCAACCCACTGTGGCCCGCATCACCTTGCATCTCATACCATATAAGAGAGGATCGCTGCACCTGGATGAGACGTTCCCCCTTGATACCAAAAATCACATTAGGACTCCCCTCATGGGCCTAGTCCTCATCGCTTGATGAATTCTGTGCCATCTTGAAAAGAGACACACCGCCAAACTATTAAAGGATGATAAGCCAGAGAAAATACTACACTTGTCTAAAGGATCATGAAACCAAACAAAGGTAAGTATGCCTCGTTCATACTAGAATATTCAAGAAAATAAGAAAAAAAGAAGAAGAGAAAGAACAACAAGACAAAGAGGAAAATATGCATAAAAATCCCCCTTTACCCTAAGAAAAATCAATGATTTTTAAACCCACACATTTTCAAAAAGACCACCATCGATCAAAAATTTTGCCGGAATCCATTTCAAACATGCATATACATCACTGATTCAAGCAAAAGCATTTGTCTTACTAAAAAAAAAAGAAGAGAATAAAATCCATTTTTATCTTAGCCCTAATGCATTGATAACATCAAAAAAAAAGAAGAGAAAAAAAATCCATTTTTATCTTTGCCCTAATGCATTGATAAAATAATATAAAAAAAAAAAAGAAGAAGAGAAAAAAAATTCCATTTTTATCTTAGCCCTAATGCATTGATAAAAAAAAGGGGGGGGGGGGGGATGAATCACCCAAGCTTTCACCAAAATCCCTACGAATACACATAAAATCACAATAGGGATCACATTTTCAAGAGAAAACACCCTTTTAATCATCTAGATGCAAGAACCCTAACCACATTGGCATAGGAGCAAAGAAATTTCAAAAGAAAAGGGTTTTTAGATTGATTACCTTGGTAAAGGTTTAAGCCCTAGGTCCGGCATGGAATACATATTCGATCGACGATAGCGACACCGCCATAATGTCAAGATTTTGAATCGGATCTAGGTAGCACAAGGTAGAACTCCTGTTTCAGTTTGGAGAGAGGAAGAGGAGGAAAATTTGGAAAATAGGTTGTTTTCCAAATTGTGTAAAATAATGACAGAATTTGGAAAATACTCATGCCTTTAACCAGCATGCTACCATGTAACTTGTGTCAAATAATGACAGAAATAAATACAAGCGCTTTGTTAATCAAAACGTGAATTTTTAGTTAAAACATTTTGAAAAGTCAAGGCATGCAGAGTATACGTTAGTAAGCACATATAAGAAATTTAGGAATATGAATGATACGAAAATCCGAGTCGTTACATTCTCCCCTCCTTAAAGATTTTTTGTCATAAAAAATTTACGTACCTTATTCGAAGAGAAGTGGATAATTGTCCCGAATCTCCGCATCAGGCTCTCATGTAGCCCTCATTAGATGAATGATTCTGCCACCTCACAAGTACTAGCAGGATCCGTTTGGTATGCAAGATTTGTTCTTTGCGGTCAAGAATTTCATTGGCTCCTCAACAACAGCCATATCTTCATGGAGCTCGATAGGCTGATAGTCCAGAACATGAGTCGGATCTTTTACGTACTTCCACAATATAGACATGTGGAAGACGTTGTGTATGCTCAAAAGCTAAGGAGGTAAAGCAATCCGATAAGCGACTTTGCCGACACAACACAAAATCTCGAAGGGTCCGAAGTAACGTGGGCTTAGCTTTCCACGTTTTTCGAATCATATCTTACCTTTGGTAGGTGAGATCTTGATGAAGACATTATCCCCTTTCTGAAAGAAATGCATTGTCATAATAGGCATATAAATAATAGGAAAAAAAAATGAATAATTTCACCAATTTACCTTAAACTCGATATTTGTTCTTTTTAGATCTACATAGCTCTTTTGTTGGCTCTGTGCGATCTTTAGTCTTTCATGAAATCATCCTAAAATCTTTAGTTGTGCATTCGATAAGCTCTGGGTCTAACAAAACTCTTTCTCCAGCCTCTTCCCATTTGAGCGGAGATTTACATCTGCGACCATAAAGCGCCCCAAATGGGGCCATTCCAATGCTTGCCTGATAACTGTTGTTGTGAGCAAATTCGATCAACGGTAGATGTTTGTCCCATGATCCTTGAGAATCCAACATGTATGCCTGGAGCATGACCTCGATAATTTGATTCACCCTTTTGTTTGGCCATCTGTCTGAGGGCGAAAAGTCAATCTAAAATCCAATCTCAAACCCATTCCTTCTGGGAATTGTTTTCATAACTTTGACCTGTACAACGGTCTCAATTCGAGACAATGCTAACCGAAATACTGTGTGGTCTAACGATTTATCGGACATATAACTCTGTAAGCTGGCTAGCGGTGCACTTCGTACTTGATGGTAGAAAATGAGCGGACTTAGTTAATCGATCAATGACTACCCAAATTGTATTGTACCCTTTTAGTGTTCTCAATAATCTAAGGATGAAGTCCATGGAGATATTTTCCCATTTCCATTCAGGTACAGGTAAGGGTTGTAATAAACCAGAATTTTGATGGTCAACTTTCACCTGTTGGCACACCAGGCATTTTGATATATATTCTCCTATTTCTTTCTTCAATCCTCTGCACCAAAAGCTTTTCTTTAGGTCCTAATACATTTTTATACCTCCGGGGTGAATAAAATATTTAACTTGTGTGCTTCATCAAGAATTAGGCATCGAAGTTGGGTATCGGCTGACACACAAAGTCAGCCTCTGAAAAGCAAAGAACCATTCTCCCTGATAGAGAAATCAGGTCTATTATCAATGATTACATCTTGTCTGATGGCCATAAGATCCTCATCAATCATCTGAAGTTCTCATATGCTATCAAAGATTGGCGGTCGAATAGTAATTAATATTAGCCATTAAGGCCCCTGAATCCTTAATATCAAACTTCATATCATAAAGAGAGATATCTTCAAATAACCGCCATCGGTGGATCCTTGTGACGAGATTGAACAGTTGGGCTGATGACTTTCGACTTAATGTATCCACCATCACATTAGCTTTCCCAGGGTGTTACTGAATGGAGTAATCATAATCCTTGAGAAATTTCATCCAACTTCTTTGTCTCATGTTGAAATCTTTATGATTAAAGAGGTAATTCAAATTTTTATGGTCAGTGAGAATTTGAAATGCCTCTCTGTAGAGATAGTGCCTCCAAATCTTTAAGGCAAAAATGATGGCTGTAAGCTCCAAGTCATGAGTTAGATAGTTCTTTTCGTGGTCCTTTAGTTGATGAGAGCCATAAGCAATGACCCTTTCATGTTGGTTCAACACACAACTCAAACCACTGTGTAATGCATCACTGAATACCACTAAACCTCCACTGCCTGATGGTATAGCAAGAACTGGTGCAGAAGATAACTTCTTTTTAAGCTCTTGAAAGCCCTTTTCACATGAATCATTCCATTCAAATTTTGCATTTTTCCTTGGGAGTTGAGTAAGTGGTGCAGCAAGTTTGGAAAAGCCTTCAATGAATCTTCTACAATAATCGGCTATACCCAAAGCAGCAAACTTCGATTACGGTCTTTGCTTGTTCCTACTTTATGATAGCTTCAATTTAGCAGGATTGACAGTTATGCCCACCTTAGAGATGACGTGCCCCAAGAAACTGACTTGTTCGAGAAAAAATTTTGCACTTAGCTTTTCATAAAGTTGATGATCATGAAGTGTCTTGTAACGACCTAGAATTTTGTATTATTGATATACCTAAATTTTGTATATGTGTTTAATAGCGTATATGCTGAATGCCTTGACCTTTAAAAAAAAAGTGCTAACTAAAAAATACACGTCTTGGTCTTCAAAGTTTTTATACTTATTTTTGTCATTATTTGACAAAAGTTATGAGATAGCCTATGATCGTTTTATTCCAAAACCTTGCAACTGCACAAGTTTGAATGTACTTGGGCGGGTAAAAGAGTGTCGAACCACAAGGAATAGTCGTTTATTTTAAATGAAAGCCTTACTAGAAATGGGGTTTTTATAGAAGTAATTTACTAATTGTTTTATCTAGAAAAGAAAATAGATCTAGAAAATATTGAAAGAACAGCCTGGGATCTCTCTTGGATCTCAGATTCATAAATAAATCGCATCCTATTTCTAATCTATTTCAAATCCCTGGTAACTAATCTATTTCGAATCCCCGGTACCCCCGGTCCTTGCTACAAGCTCAGTCACTTCCTATATTAATTAGAGAAACCTAATCGTGAGTTAAATAACTCTAATCATTGAGAACCATTGCGCAAACCAACAAAAACTACCCTATAAGGCCTAGTCTGTCGGTGAATATCCTATCTAGGCTAACCCCAATCCCTAGAAGGCCACTGAGATTTTTCTAAATAAGATTGCAGCGTTACCATACCGTTCTTGATCTAGTCGGAACCTCAAACATGCAATCATAATATAAATGGAATCCAAAATAAAAGAGAAATAGAAATAAAATTATTTACTTATCTTTGATCGTACAAGAGATCCCAAGCTTCGAGACGTTTAGCGGTGCATTGTTGCTATGATCTTCATTATTGTTGAATCAATCATAGAATGATGATTACAAAGCCCTCAATCTCACAAACTCTCATAGATCTAAAATCTAAACCTAAAACCTATGAGCAAAAAGCCCTATGACTGAAAGCTATCTTTATTCCTAACCTAGACTCCTTATTTATAGATGTATAAGGCCCTAGAACATTGATTTCTGATAGGAAACAAACCCTAGAATGGATCTAATCTAAACTAAGAACATTGATCTTAGAGTCTTGATTTTAGAAAGAATCCTGGCTGTTTGCACCTTAAACTCAACAAGAAACCCAATCTGCGTGCTTGAAGATCTACAGGAAATCCCAATTTTGATCGGTCTTGATTGGAGCTTGACCAGTCGAAATAATGTATATAGGAAAAGCCCTATTTGTTGTCTGGTTTGGACTGGTCGAAATGTACATTTAGACCGGTCTAAAATCACATTTCTGAAGTTGTTTTGCACTGGGGCGTTCCTAATTCACGTTCTGGAAATCCCATTTTCGACCGGTCGAAATTGCAAATTCTGCACTTTCTTGCGCTTTTGTGCGAACTTCATTTTGCCAAAACTTTTGATATACAACTCGGAATATGGCAATTATTAGCTTGTTGAAAAGCTGGGAAAGTCTTATTTCCAATGGTATAGGCCTCAAATTCAAAAGATATTTGTGTATACTTGACACCCTTCTTTCTCTCCGTTGTTCTGGTACGTTCTTGCCATAGCCTCAAAACTCCCTTAAAAGCTCTTTTAACCACATTTGTGCTTTTAGGCTTTCAAAACCTATTATATTTATTCTTGTACTAAAAGTAAACATTAATAATTAAATGAGGCCTAACAATGTCGAGATTTGGGTCAAAATTATGCAACTTTTAAGGTCTATCACACCCCCAAACCTCAACTTTGCTAGTCCTTGAGCAGAGACAATCTTCAAATCCTACCCAAAAGCAATCTAATCTAATATTGTACAAGCTAATCTATGAAAATAAGAGCCACTTTCATAGGGAGCACGATTGTATTTAGCATATGCAACAAGCCTTTAAACCCTTAGGTGATCCCTAGTGGAGGAGTTTTGTCTCTTGAGGGTTTCTAGTGAAGACTCCCACAAACTTCCAAAACTATTTTTTTGAAACCATCGGCAAATTGAGTTTTCAAAAGCGGTTTTCATAATGTGTATACTTTTGAAAACAAAAACTAGTAATTGCTTTAATATATGAGCTTTCATTTTAAAATACCAATGCTATATTAATCCTACATTCATGCCTAGAGTGTCGTGTGTGTGCTAACCCATGCTAAAATCTTTCCATCGTAGGACTAATCCAAGAAAAGAATCGTCGGATCCCAAGTTTGACTCAATCCTCCCCTTAGGTATTCACTCAAAACAAACTCGCTTCGATAAATGGTTCACTCTTTCACACACATGTGAGAGAGAATTACAATGCAAATCAAAAGATTTCACATGACATAAGAAACACGGTGCATCAAAGAATTTAAAAGAGAAATCTCATAGTGAATGATATTTGTATCCTAAGCACGTCATACCAAGCACCATGGGCATTGCACTATCACTCTCCATAAAGCATTTACCACTAAGATTGGATCAAGAAGGTCTTTTTCAAGGTTGTAATGGGCTCGGGCAAAGGTTAAGAAAGAAAGGGAAGTTGGGGATCAAATTCTCTGAGAAACCGAAAAAGAAACACAACTTGATTTTCTAACTTTGCACTCTTTCTTTTTCAGATTTTTCAGAACTCTTCTTTTTCTTTTTATGGACTTTCTTTTCTTCTTACTCCTTTTCCTTTTGAATTAACCTCATATTTTTCTTTTTCACTTTCTACCTTTATCTTTTTCTTTTCTTTTTTCTTTCCCTTTTTCAATATATTTTCCGCTATATGCTATTAGTAAACACCACTCTCATGCCTCTCCACTTACTCTCATCCCATTTACTCTCATCCCTCATTTCCAATTTCTCAGAGAATGTAGGGTAAAGCTTAACTTTTCAGAAATGGTGTTGGGGCATAGTTAACATGGCTTATCAAGAAACATATAAAGGCAAATAAATTTAATTAAGTTCAAAAAGGGTACTAAAAGGAAAATCTGTATGAGGTGGGGCATTTTAGACACAAGCGAGCCAAAGAAGGCCTTCGATCATCTCCTCTCAAGGTGGTAACAATAGCTATTTGTTTCAACTTAAAGAGCAATGTGTTTTAGTAAAATGATACAAAACAATGCAAAGTAAACAAATCAAGATAAATTGTATGCGATTAACAAGTAAGCACAAATCAAAAGATACTCCAAATTTATTTTAGCACTCATCAAGAATGAGGAATAGGTCTAAATCTCATTGGGTATAGTCTTTCTTAGGATCTTAAGATTCAAAATTCAAACTAATCCTATGACAGGCCGGACTTCCTTACCACAAAAACCTGGGCCGTCAGATCACACGTGCAATCCGAATTATAGTAATAACATTGTATCGAAGTGCTTACTTCGCTTTACAACAACTCAATCTTCCCATACCTTAAATACTAGGAGAAATCAAACCATCCCTTACTCGTAAGCATACATGAATGAGGAAACTAAGTATGCAAGCGGATAGCAGAGCGAATACATAAACAACAGGCAATATATATATACAGGGGTAACTCCCATCCATATACAAAAACTTTACAAAAATAACCATCCACCGATGAAGGCCGACCTTCATCTAAATAGTGGAGATAAAAATTTACACAATGTACTTAGCTTTATCAAGGCACTATACCGTATATCCCAAACACACAGAAGGCTCAACTTCTCAATTCAACACCGCTAACGGTAGATTCTTCAGGCAATTCCTCCTTGTCCTTAGGTGTGTACTCCAGATCTTCTTCCCGCTTCGGATCTTTCTCAAGGTCAGCTCTTGCAGCTGTGTCGTATAGTCCGGGAATGAGCTACAGTCTAAGCTCAATAGGGAAAAACAAAGCTAAATATTCATTTTATCATACTCATTCATAGATATTGATGCATAATAGAGCAATGTGAAAGAGTGTAAAAACTGTGGATTAAGACATCAATACATTTCATTTCATGTGTGCAGATAGTCATGTTCAAACTAATGCATATGGGATCAAATAAAGCATATACGAGCAAAGGAACAAATTGAGAGAACACATCACAAGACATAAGAAAGAATCACATCAAAATCAAATATCAAGATTTATGCCCCTGAGCTATGTTAACAGGGCCACTTGAACCATGAAATCGAGTCCCTGAGCTACGTTAACAGGGCCACCTGAACTAAGACGTCAAACCCTAGAGCTACGTTAACAGGGTCACTTGAACCACAAAGCCAAGCCTCTGAGCTACATTAATAGGGTCACTTGGAACGAGACAGATTGCCAAGCCCCTGAGTAAGTTAATAGGGTCACTTGAGCCAGATTGCCAAGCCCCTAAGCAAGTTAGCAGGGTCACTTGAGCCATTACCAAGCCCCTGAGCAAGTTAACAGGGTCACTTAAACCGGATCTCATAATCATTGAGACATGAGCGATGACATGATACACAAAGTATATACACGATTCAACAAACAAGGACTGAAACTTATTGAGTCGAGCACAACAACGTATCAAATGCGAGGTACACATATTGATAACAATGACATGAATCACATACAGAATTTCAGGGCGTATCGAGATCATATGGAATAACATATCAAGATGCGAGTACTATAACATGAAAATACATGCGTAAATCCAAATTCATATTCTTTAAAACAGGGCAATATTCTTATCTAACAAATTTAGAAATATCATTATTTAATACTTGCATCAATAACATGAATTCAAGAAATAAAAATGGTTTCAGCAAAGAGTTCTTCCCTACTTTTTTATGTCGGAATGTCGCGAGTAGAGTCATGCAAATCGAGGCTAGTTATCCATCAAATGGTCCTCGTATTCAATCTAAATCATACCACATAGGTATTAATGATCAACTAATCATTCGTGTCAAACGCAAGGACACACAAGGCTTAGAAACATAAAAAAACTCAAAGTCCACAACAAGGTATACCTCGCTGCGGTGAGGTCCACCGTATTCCATGTGGCACCAAGCTTCTCACAGCGGCAAGTGCTTCAGGTCATTTCTCACCGCGGTAAGGTCACATGTCGCCATGGTGAGCTTTATCAGTTCGCCATTCCTTTGTTCATCCTTTGAAGCCTCAAAATTCCAAAGTCATTGTATCATCTTCATCCTAAAGGGGTAATAGAGCCACATAATGCATGATTTTGCTAAACCTAGTCCTCTAACTCATTTTAATTATACGAGTCACAATCCGGAACCTCGAAATCAAAGAAATTGATTTCTAACTTCATGCATTCGATTTACGATGTTTCAAAGCATGTACTTCTAGAGTTGGGATCAATAGGGCCCGATTTGGGAAAATTGAGTCTCCCAACACCCGTTTGATCATGCATGCATGTATTTCGAGACATCGGACCTCAAGAATATAGCTATGAGGCCTCCTGCATGTCCGATTCCCAAAATCCATCGCATGAAATCCTAAATCTCGCGTGAATCGATCCTAGATCTAGAAACTAAGACTTATGAAGCTGAGTTAGATAGATTGTCGTAAGGGATTCTTCGCATGCGAGGTCTCCGCGCTCCGTGGAAAAGTTATCTCGCATTTCACGTGATCAATCATTTGATTCTTCGATCTTAAGGGATTGTAGTTTGGTGAATCGTTGCGACGATCGTGCTAGCGAGGATTTCTTCGCGGCATCGATTGGTTTGGAGAGATCGAATGGTTGGGGAGCCTTTCCAAGGGAAAGACGAGATGAAGGGAGTAAGGCTCTCTCTTATACTCTCAATCAAATTTTGAATCCCATGCATAGCTTTTGCGTGCGGGATATTATTTATAACATAACTGTCTGATTCGATGTGGAATTATCACACACACTTGGGTGTACGGGTCTTAATCCTAAGGCTACAGATTTAGGCTTTAAACCATGAATCCTAATTAATAAATGGGTCCGGTTTCTTGGGCTTTTAACTAGCATTTTGTCTTAAGCCTTCATCACTGGGTCTTACTCAGAGGACCTGATTAACATGGTTCCTACTCGGATGGTTATAATCTGACGGTTCCGATTCTTGGGCTGTTGACTAATGGGTCAGAAACTTTGGCTTGATGATCTGATGGGTCCTATCCCATAGGCAGCCAGTTTCGGATGATGGATGGGCTCACCCTGGTTACCTGGCATACATCGACTCAGGTGTTTAATATCAGCGCATACCCTGTACATTCAGGTTCGGGCAAATTTTAGGGTATCAAATCCTCCCCCCTTTAAATAAATTTTCATCCTCGAAAATTGACGACGGTACTAAGGAAATGGAAGACGCCACTGGACTGTATCGCTAGTCATGTTGCTATATGACATTGATGAGGTGGGTCGCGGAGTTTTGTTTAATCGATTCTGGCCTGGCCTCAAATCGGAGGGTGTCGTCAGTGTGACCAAACTGTTAATGTTAAATTTTTTATTCTCGATGTAACTATATTAATGTCTTCTATATTTATCATATGCAAGCAGGTGATTATAAAGGAGTTTGGTGATCAGGCACAAATATACTACTAAAAAGTGACCAGAGCTTAACAATATAATTATGCAGAATTTGACATTAATTGGTAATCAATTAAAAATTATGCTAGAAATTGGGATTACCCTAATTGTGACTTGATCCATGACATGAGTTAGTACTTATTGATTCACAAATATGTATAGTAGGAATTTGTACTAGAAATGTGATGATTATGCACAACAAACTAACGATAACCACTATATCCTATAACATCCGGTTAATGAAACTATTGATTTCCAAAAGTAAGCAACATATACATCAAAACTTTTATCATCAACTTAAAGTATTACGGTGCCATGCGAAGAAGAAATCTATTATCCATATGTCGAATCTGACATTAGTCCGCATGCTCACCTGGTTGGTCGGCTGGTTGCTTTCCTCGACGACAGGCCTCAGCATCAGAGGGACCAGCCCCTGGACTAGAAGCATTCCTAGTGAAATCCGGAGTATATTCTCGTGCCCTTGCGATTCGTTGAGGGGCATCATCTGAGAAACAGAAGTGCATGATCTCCATCATCATTACTTCCTGAAAAGCCATCCACCTCATGATCTCTATTTGAGTCATGGAATTGTCGGAGGAGGTGGCCGACGGTTGTCGAAAATCTCACTCCTTTCTATTCAACTTTTTCTGGCTTAGTATTGTGCAACCACGAGTTTTGATCGAATCCGTCACGATGATGCACTCGTGATGAATATTTAGAGTTGTCACCCAGAGCTTTTGGTGTTCTGAGAAACTTAAATCAATATTTGAAAGCACCGAAGTGTTAAAATATGACACTGATCCGGTCTACACCAAAGGCTCTTGGGTAGGGGCTCGGTTATCGATCGGGAAGGAGTTAGGCACCCGATCAACTCGTTCATAGTGGTCTCTACTATGGCCAAAGAAACATATATAAAAAAATTAAAATAAAATAACCCTTCCCCTTGCCCGAAAGCACTCCAATCCTATTTACACCCCCCGCAATCACCGAAATTTCGACGGCATAATGGCACAAATTCAAGGATAGAGGAAAAGCAAAGAAGGTAGAGGAATAGAAGGGAGAGTCGGAGCTCTCGGGCCCTTGTAGCACAAGTGTGGACCTTCGCGTGGGTGCACTTGATGAGCTTTTGATAGCTATAGAGGTTGAAAGAAGGGTGCTAATCTCTAAGGCTTGGTAACTAAGAAGTGAAGGAAGAGAGCTAGAGGGTAGCTCTCACCTAGGCTAAGAGATTTATGATGGGAGATGGGTTTAAAGGTTGGTTTCAATTTTGGAATATGTATGGGTTTTGTGCACCAAAGGGAGAAAGGAAATCTCTAATTTTTTCTCTCTTGAAAAATTTTCAAGCCTTTGTAAAGGGAGGGGTGCCTCTCTATTTATAGGAAAAGGGAGGATTAAGGATGGGTTAAAAGGGTTAATTGGGTTAGCAATTAGGTTATAGAAATCTAAGATTTTCTAGGTTTTTAAAAGCTTAGATAAGGGGAAAATGGGTTTTCATGGTAGATGACAGGGAGGGGGGGCTTTAAAGGGCTAAAGGGTTGCAAATAGAGCAAATGGGGGTGCAACAGTCCTATCAAAACCAACCCTGATGGGTGGGGTGGTCAACAAGTTCAACCCCAATTTCTAAATCTAGCAAAAAATCTCAAAATCACTATTCCTAAGCCTAGCGTATGTATTGCATACGCTAGCTATATAAACAGTGTTCCAGAGAAACCTGGAGGTTCAGTTCCCGCCATAGGCTCCACAGAAAGGCCAAACTTTTGCGTAGCGTATGTAATACATACGCTAGGCAAAAATATGCAAAAATTGGCCTAGTGTATGTAATACATACGCTAGGCTTTTACAGCCTCAAGGAGCTCTCGACAGGTTTAGAGCCTGTCTAGGGGTCCACTCTTTTTGGATGAAAAAGGGAGTTTCAATGCCTGAAACTTGGATTGCAATAACTTTTGATCTATAGCTCGGTTTGAGGCAATTCTTAGCTTGTTGGAAAGTTGGCAACCTCTACTTCCCAATGGTATAAGACTTATCTCCAATAGAAGTCCTAGAAAGCCCAGGTATGTCTCTCCTCAACCACCGCTCAGGAGGGTTTTTAAAGCTAGGGGGGGTCTACAGGCTAGGATTGATTCCTAAGGGTTAGGGATAGGCTGCTAAGGATTTGGGTTAACTTCTAAGGGTTTAGAAAGTGTTATCGGAAGCTGGAGGAATGCACCCTTCTTAAAGTATGTTTCGATCAGGCCTTGGGCCAAATTCACGTGTCTATAGATGCCCCTCTTTGGTATCCGATTAGTAATGATCGAATGTCAAAGAAAGAGACATCTGAAGAGGCCTAAGGCAATGCTAATGGTCCTCTATATTTATGCAACCGTGGGATCCGTGACAGTCCTGTCGCGACGATGCGCTCTATATAAAAAAAATATAGAGTCGCCATCCGGAGCTTTCGGTGTCCCAGAAAAAACCTAGTTCATTTTGATGAGCACCGAAGTGCTAAAAATATGACTCTGAATCCGGTCCACACCAAAGGCTCTTGGGTAGGGCCATTGGTTGTTGATCGGGAAGGTGTTAGGCACCCGATCAACCCGCTTAACGCGGTCTCTACTAATGGCCAAAAATAAAATGAAATAAAAGAAAAGAAAATAGCTTCCTCTCGCCCAAAAGGGCTTAGAATCCTATTTGTGCCCCTCCGTTCCTACTGAAAAGTCAACGGCGTAACGACACAGATGGGAGGATGGAGGGAGCTAGAAAGAGATAGGAGAAGAAAGGGGAGAGCCGAAGTCTTCGAGCCCTTGCAGCACCGTAGGAGAACCTTGTGTGGCATGCTTTGATGAGCTCTTGAAGGCTTTGTATGGTGTGGAATAGGGTTCTAACTCCTAAGACTTGAAGCTAAGAGGTAGAGAAGGGAGGCTAGGGGATCACACACACCTAGGCTAAAGGTTTTAGATGAAATAACAAGGTTGAAATGAGGTTGGGAGATTCTGGAATTTAGGTGAAAATGGTGCACAAAAGGGAAGAAGAACTTCTCACTTTGAGCTCTTTCTCTCTTAAGCAAATTTCTCAACCCCTAAACCAAGGGGTGGGGGGCTCTATTTATAGGAAATGGGTGGATTAGGAAACCACTTAAGAGCTAAATGGGTTTAGCAATTAGGTAATCTCACATCTAAGGATTCCTAGGGTTTTTCGAGCCTTGAGATGTGTGAGAAGGTCCTCCAAATGTTGATGATGGGGTGAGGCCTTAAGCCACTTGAAGGGTTGCAAATAAGCATTAAAAGGGTGCAACAGAACTACCAAAACATACCCTAAGGATCAAGGTGGTCAACAAGTCAAACCTCAATCACGATTTTTGGGGTAAATTCCAAAGGTTACTGTTCATATTCCTGGCATAACTAATAGTTGCGGCAGACAAATGTACAGTAAAATAGTGTTTAAACAGTGCCTGAAAGTTAGATCGCGAGGGTGGGGTCCATAATTAATACTGGCGCAACTATTAGTTGCGGCAGACTTAAATCTTGGGAGAAGTGGCCTAACACAACTAATAGTTGTGTCAGGAAAAATTATCACTGGCGCAACTATTAGTTGCGCCAAATCCCTAGGGGGGCCCACTTGATTTTACTTTTATGCCCTCTGGGCTCGGTTTGCCGTATCTTTTGATGTATACCTCCGATTGGGGCGATTCTTAGATCGTTGGAAAGCTGACGACCTATACTTTTTAATGGTATGAGATTCGATTGTAGTAGAGGGCTATAGCTAGTTCCGGTGCACCCCTCCTCAACCATTTGCTTGATAAGGTTAGGTTTAGGTTCAGAACGGGTTCTAAGGGTCGGGATTGATTTCTAAAGGTTCGGGTCAGGTTCCTAAGGGATTGAGGGTGATTCCTAAGGGTTTGGAAAGGTTCCTAAGGGTTCTAGGGGGGTTCCTACAGGTTCCATACATGTCATCAAAAGTTCAAAATTGCACCTCTCTCGAAAGGTGTTTCGATCGGGCCTTGGGCTAAATTTGGGTGTCTACAGATGCCCCTCTTTGGTATTCGATCACTAATGATCGAGTGCCAAAGAAAAAGAGACATCCAAAGAGGCTCAACGCATTACTGATGGGTTTGCTATATTCAGAATGAACTTCAAATATCAAATGAGTAACACGGTGAGAAAACAAAAGCCCTGGGACACCAGGCTAAACATTTGTTTTTCGAGGTAATCAGTTCCCAAGTGCTTAGCAACATTACTGGGCATAACCGATGTGGAATGAGTTATGA
This sequence comes from Chloranthus sessilifolius, assembly GCA_021018995.1. Taxonomy (NCBI): domain Eukaryota; kingdom Viridiplantae; phylum Streptophyta; class Magnoliopsida; order Chloranthales; family Chloranthaceae; genus Chloranthus; species Chloranthus sessilifolius. Next base: position 29,188,591 of record CM037587.1, on the reverse strand, counting down.
GATCCCTATAGTCAGAAAAGATATTCACTTCTCGAGATAATTTTAAAGGTATCTGATGTTTAAAATTCATTTTGAATGTAACAGCTTCGTGAGTAAAAGGGGGAGGGGGATCGACTCACATTCAAAGATAGGCGCGAAGTAAGCATATGCAAGGCTCCACAGTTTGCGTTCAATCCTATGAGGTATTTGATAGACCCATTTGGTGCCCCTGCTAAAAGTAGGGTTCGAGGTCTTTGGCCGAACCCATCGACCCAAAGTTTATTTAGCATGATTGCCCGAGCGAAGTGAATAGATGTCACAATGCTTTCTGGGAGTGCTTGCCGTTTTCGAAAGCATGCCTTAGATTAACATGGCCTAGAGCATCCAACTTTGATTACCTTGAATAAATCCAACCAACTATTGGGGTATCTCCATGAAGGGACATCCAATCTTGGTCTCTGCTGATAATGATCATAAACATCAATTAACTATGCATAATCATGCACCCATCAAGGGCAATAAGCAACAACAAAGGCGATGGAAGCCCCGACCCGGACCCGCTCGAATACAATTTACGGGGACAAACGACCATCATACGGATACCCAGACACGTGGCGTATACTTCACAGGGATACCGCTGCCCATACAAGTTTTAAGCCTATAGAAAATAAAAAGGGAAATGAACCCTTCTGAATGCATGGTTGCACATAGTTTGATTAACACATAATCTCATTCTCAATAGGTTGGTCTCAACCAACGATTGACCTTTTCCAATGAAGAATTTGAAGCTTAAGACACTTAAGTTCACATGAATCCAACACAGAACGCTCGTCGCAAAGATTTAGCCGTGGAATCGACTTGATCGAAACATTGACTGTTTGATCGGGACCGATGTTAAGCACTGATTTTTGCCACTTTCTACACCTTTAAACCTGGCTTTTGCTGAGCCTTAGAGTATTTAATAATTGTTTTTAGTGGTGTTTTGCATAAAGGAGTTAATTGTGTCCTTAGTGCAGTTTTCAGCTGAAAACTGCCATTTAGAGGAGTTTTGGAATTAATTAACAGCTGAAAGAGAGATCTGGAAAGAGTTGGCTATGGCTTGTTGATAAGGAAGAAAATAGCAGCAACAAGGTGGAATGGAAGGGCTTCAGCTCGATAGAGGTGCCTTGAGAACCACTCTCAAATTGCTGTAAACCTAAGCAATCCCAAGGTTTCAACTCTATGCCCATTGCAGCAGCAATATATTCTAGATGAATTCAAGCATTTCAGATGCAAGCTTCACTCATGTGCATGCACATGAGTTGCACACATCCAAAGCTCCAAAGAGAAAGTTGCGCATTTAAACCTCTCAGATTAGTGCTGAAACAAAGGGACTGCGAAGGATCACCTTCAACCCAAAGCCGTAGACAACTCCAAAACTGCAGCTTCCAACCTTGTGAACCTATCGAATGGGTTGAGATTGAGTGCACCTAACATGTCAACCTCTGCTTTGATCTTGTCGACAAGTTAAAACTGCAACTCCCCAAATCCATCCTCCCAAGTAACCTATCGAGATGTACATCTCATCTGGGGGACATGCAGCTCCAACATCTACAAACTGCAGCAGCAAAAATATGTACTTGAGCAGTTCATGCACTGCACTCTAACCTGCTGAATGGACTAAGCATACCACAGCTACCATATTGAGTTTGCCGATGAAGCATGCACCTATCAAATGCTGGAGCTGTATTTATCGAATGGTTGATTGTGGTTTTCAGCAACCTATCGACTACATGCATTAGCTCTCAGCACCTGTCAAGTGAATCTTCAAGGCTGCAGTCATCCTATCGAGTGGATGAGCTACCAAGCAAACCTGCCGAAGAACACACTTCAGCCTACATTGCACCTATCAAAGGGTTCGTCAGCTCATCAGCCATCCGATTGAGCAGATGAAGGAGTTAAGAAAGTGCAGCCTTCGAACCTATAGATTGGTTGCTCAGCTGCAGCCTTGCATCTCCTCCATCCTATCGAATGCCCAGCTGTAACCCCACCTCTTCAACCAATCAAACTTATCAAATGCAGCAGCCCATTTCCCAATCCTATCGAACAGTAGTTGCAACTTCTGCAGTCACCTTCTGGACTTCATCTTCCCCAATATTAAAGCTACAGAATTTACATATCCAAAACTCTCGATCAGCAAGCTCTCTCCACTTACCAGTTGACCACGCAAAGGCCCTTCCTCTCAACTGCATCCTTGCACCTCTCGAGCAGGAGCAGCTCCAAGCCCTCAACCTGTTGACTCCTTGCATGCAGACCTCACTCCAAAGCTGTAGCCATCCAGAGTTCAGCTGCAAAACCAAACCACAGAGCCTTTTGACCATTTAAATATCCAAACCTGTCCAGATGCCCAACCTCCATCCCTCTTCTAACTTGTTGATATGCATTCAAGATCCCATCCAACCCGCGGCTTCAGCTGAAGTAGCTTCAAAACCATGCTTGCATCTACTCAACACCTTCTCAGTCCCTTGCATGCATCCTCTCGGGTTGCACCCTTCGGGTGCAATCACTTGAGGTGTGCAATTACCAGCAGAACCCAATGGACCACTTGCAGCTGCATCTATCTATCTATCTATCTATCTATCTATATATATATATATATACCTGTTGCACTCCTTGCTCCATCCACCCATTCAGCCTATTGAGCACTGCACCAGCAAACCCAACTTCCACCTTCAAACCTGTCGAGAACTTCCAGCTGCAACCTCACAAAGCTTTCGATAGGTTGGTCATTAGATCATCACGAAAGCTCCATCCTATCGAAAGGATCCTTTACAGCCCCTACAACCTATCGAGTGGTTCAAATTACAGCAGCAGCAGCCTCCTAGCTTCCCTGCATGCAAGTTTCAGCTGCAATCCAACCCACAACACCCATTGACCGCCAGGATATCTCAATCCGTTGAGATGCCCAACCTCTGGCTTTCTCCAATCGGCCGATGTGCAGTCAAGATCCTATCCAACGGTCGATTTATCAGAAAGCCCCTCAAATCTGGCGTCTTATGGGCAGCTGCATATGCATATATATATATATATATATATATATATATATATATATATATATATATATATATATATATATATATATATATATATATTGGCTTCTTGCTTCAGCTGAAAAACCAGACCATAGCAGCCTTTGACCGCTTAAATATCTCAAATCTTTCAAGATGCAGTCGAGATCCTATCCAAACGTCGACTTCTTAGAAAGCCCCTCAAATCTGGCATCTTGAGTGCAGCTGCATGTACATCTATATATATACTTCTTGTTTCAACACTCCCATTGCAACCTGTCGAAGGGTTCTTTGGACTGCAAATTAGAACCCATCGAATGGTTCATGTGGTTGCAACTTTACCTATCGAAATGCTTCAAGCCTATTCTTTCAAGCTGCAGCCATGAGATCTAACATCTGCAGTTTATTAAAACAGAGCCCATTGGGGCTGTTTTTGTGACAAACAGCAGAAGTATATTGGAGATATTTTGGGAGCAGCCAAGAACAATTATTTTGTGGGCAATCACTGGTGGTGTTCAACTGGAAAAAGGGGCAGCTTGGGTCCATTTTGCGGACATGTATAGAGTTGAGTAGCTGAGTATTTGTGGGTAAGTAAGGGCAAATTGGGAACTCCAATACACAGAAAATGATGCACATGGGTAGAGCTAATTTTTGGCGGGAATGCAACTGAAGCACAACAGAAGAAGGATCTGTCTTTGCTCTCTGATTGGCTGAAACCCAAGGCACAAGGATCAATGCACACTTGCAAATGCCCATCTATTTTATTATTTTTCTTCAGCAAGGAAAGTAGGAACAAAGGAATAGCCTGAATTCTCCTTAGCTCATTTAGGTTTAGTTTTAGATCTTATTTTCCTTTTTTCTTCCCCTTTCTCTCTCTAATCCAGCTTGTTGGATTAGATCTAAATAAGTAATCCAGATCTATTTTGTAATTGTATTTTGAAAGCTTCAAGGAATTTGAGAATAGATTGATGTTGCACAGATTGCAGATCCGAGCTCAATAAGCTGTAAGATGGTATTACAGTAATTGTGGGTTTTAAAGGTGATTCTGATCTAAATTTTACTTTTTCGTATTTGATTTTCCTGGATTAGATACTCCTGCAAGCCAGCTAGAAATGGGGAGCTTGTAGCCTGACATTTGCAGCATCTGTAATGATTAACCTTTTCTAATCGAGACCCTTGGCGTGAACCAATCTCTAGGATGATTTGTGACCATTCAAGTAGATAGGTCATAGCCTTAGGATTGCTTCAATTCTTTGGTTAAGATAAGATCCTTATACCGTACATCTGCTGGGGTTGAACCTAAGGAGCTTGTAGCCAGATGGCGGATTGTAGCAAATCAGATCTATACAATGCCTTTGATTCAATTAATTTACAATGAGAACCAGGTCCTGGCTGCCTATTTTTCACCATTTGATCTTTATTTCACCATCCATCTTCGTCCATCTTTTAGATTTAGTTTTATTTCAGTTTTGTAAACATCTCCAAGTTTTGACTTGAATTGACAACTCAGGTTAGAATTTGCAGATTAGTGTAACGGTTTCTACCTTTCCATTTACAGTTTGCTAGAGTTTGATTGACACTCAAATTTCTGGTTGATTGTTGATTAGATTAAATCTATATTGATAGGATCCTATACTTGATTGACGACCAATGCTAGGAAACTTGATATATGGTGTAACGGTACTGATTATTTTCATAAATATTCGATAGCTGAGGATTAAGATTGACGACCTTAATATGAAGAAGGAGGAGTAGGATTAGATTAAATCTGTATTGATGAGATCCTAGACTTGATTGACGGCCAATGCTAGGAAACTTAATATATGGTGTAACGGTACTGTTTATTTTCATAAATATCTGATAGTTGAGGACTAAGATTGACAACCTTAATCTGAAGGAGGATTATGATTTATTTTTATGTACTTTAGTTTAAATAACCATTCTTTTATTCATATTTCTCAAGTAGTTTAGAAAATTTTCAGTAGTTCTATAAAATAATTAGATCTAGTGACACAGAAAAACTCTTTCTTTTCTCTGTTTTCATAGAATTGCCAGATCTGTAGCCAGATCTGGAAGTCTACTATACTCCTTCTAGGTTTAGATTACTACTCCCTGTGGGATAAACTCTTACTTATTAAAACTTGCTACAAAGGACCATGTATCTTGCAGGTCTAGGATATTTTAGTTGTGCTGAATTCACCCTCTATTTTACTTTGATTTTATTTCCTTTCTTTTCATTACACAATAAATCAGCACAATGAAATTCTCCAACAACCGACACTGTTGCTCCTTCCTTAAAGTAGGATCCAAAAATCCGATGTGAACCTCTGACTCAGGACTTTAGTATGACACAACTACATTGCGGATAAAATATTGACGTTTTACCGCCTTATGCTTGTGCGTCTCTGTGGGGAATACAAATCTGCTTTTGATTTTTCTATCATTTTATGCGATTTTTTGAAATTTTCAACTGTTATTTTATGTGATTTTTTTCGAGTTTGGAAATTATTATTTTATGTGATTTTTGAAAATTTTAAGCTATTATTTTGTGACAGCCCAAATTTCATCGCTCCAAAATCCGTGCCATCAGCACGATCCTCGAGGTCATGCACCTTAAATCTATGCGGAACATCAAGTAACAAGTAAAAGCCAACAACTCAAAATACCAAAGCTTTGAACTAACTAAGTCTCCATGTTTCAACAAAGTCTAGCAACCAACAGACAGTTCCGATCTCATGCCAATTCATGAGCAGAGGAACTGTCCCGAACCATTGGTGACAATTATATCACCCTCGATGGTTTGTCAAAAGGAAAGTATAGTATTTAATTACATTTAGAAGATAGGACTTGACATGCCAAGCCACGAGTACTCTCTACTCACCACTCAAAACGTAAAGAACTTCTAAAAGAATTCCTCAGGAGGAGGTTCTAACTCTTCTCCGGCCACGAAATCCGAACCTTTTGGATCAACGTCTCGAAGCACTGTGTTGTTGAGTGTTGAACTGCGACGTATAGTCTAAGGGGTGAGCTACATCCTATCTCGAGAGAAAGCGTAAAGAACATATAGATTAACGACATATATCTATATGTGCGGCAAGAAAAGAAAAATACAGTTTATCTGATGTTACTATCTGGAAGGACAATCGAAATAACTGAAGAAAAAGATGAATACAACTACTTACCTTGCATGGTTTTGTTCTTTCTCATCTTACTCGTTTAGTTGTGAATTCGGCCTAATAACTTAACTCTTTAACTTAAATAGTCCCCGACCAATATAGCATCGAGCCCCGATGGAATACCCACCATCGTCGTCTAACTAGACAGTTATCAATTTTGTATTCCCTGTGAATACTGCCCCAAGCCCCTTTCTCATAGGTGGCAGGGTCTACTGCTAAATCTACATCACAGGATGTGCTCATATCTGGATTAACGCCGTACATCCACGGATATCTTGCCGAGTCAGTCGTGGGTATCCCGCCACGTCGGTGGGGTATCCTAAACAAACCTTAAATAACAAAAATATCAAGTGTGCTTTACATATAGTTATTCACCGTGATTGTGCTAATTTTTAATATATTAGGCCTTATCACCTTACTTTCCTTTCCCCACTGGTTCTCATCTGCATCCCTGGGATGCTACTAATACATTGTATCATATAGGTATTCATCTTGTAGTTCTTGCGTCCCCTTGGGACCTCTGGCTTCATTTTCTGAAGTCTACACACGCACGCTCTATTTATGTGACATGATGAGATACTTAATTTAGTAATTAGATCTGTACTACACATATGCAAAATTGAACAATGTACATGTTTCGATAGGTTCCCTACCTCAAGGCAAAACCTGGTGGTCCTTTCTCGTAGTGATGACACGTACTGCACTCACGTCAACCTACATTTCATGCGAAAGGACATGCCTCAGAATGGTCACCAGTGGTCACTAGCCCTCCTGGAGCGCATAGTTCACATGAGGTATATTTGTATACATAAAAGAAATTTAATTTAGTTTTGGTACCTCGCTCGAGCGGTTGCTTAGCCTCGCTCGAGCGACCTCTTAACCTCGCTCGAGCGGCCTCTTATCCTCGCTCGAGCGGTTGCCAATCCTCGCTCGAGCGGCCTCTTATCCTCGCTAGAGCGGTTGCCAAGCCTCACTCGAGCGGCCTTTTATCCTCGCTCGAGCGGTTAAAGCGAGGTGTCTGAAGCCTAAAGTGATACCTCGCTCGAGCGAGCTTATTCCTTCAATATGTGTCTCGCTCGAGCGAGCCCAGAACGTACTTATTCTCAGGTATATATATTCTGTCCTCGCTCGAGCGAGACGTCTAGATCGCTCGAGCGAGGAGCGGAACCTTCACTCCGTGATTCTTCAAGAAATCTATCCTATTTCCTTAAATCTTAAATATAATTAATCGGCCATTGCCCAATACATTGTAGGTTATCATTAAAACATACCTAAGCACTTATCAAGCATTATCTCTTACCTAAATCAGCGGATCTCGTAATCGGTTCGATCTAACTTTCGAATCCCTGTTACTTCGAAGAGATCTCTACGTTTCTGGTCTGACCTTCTCTCCAGGTCTTCCACCGGTTTACACTCCAACAAGGCCTTAGCCTTTCTTCTCTACAAGACTCTCCTTTGTCTCTCTCTATTTTCCTCTTCTCTATTTAGGTTAAAATTATGTTACGTAGGGGAGAGACTTCTCTCCACTTTCACTTATATAGTGAAGGGAAGGGAAAAATAATATGTTACACACATATACACACCGTGAGTATATGTTGACCCAGGTTTCCTTGTGAACCACACATACACGTGCGTGGCATATGGCTTGTACGGTTCTAAAAATCTAGGGTTGTTACATTCACCCCACCTTATAAGATTTTTGTCCTTGAAAATCGATCATGACCTAAGGTAATGTTACTACATATTTGACGGTTGTGTCCTTGATTAACTCATTACTCATTTATTAGTTAGTCGTATGGTCCAGTGACCCGCAAAGATCTATTTAAAGATTACAAGTGTTTGTACCAACAATAATACAATCACCTGAAACGGCCGAAAGAGTTTAGAACCTGATAAACGATCATTATTAGAATTGAAAAGATGTTCATACCACATCACGCATGAAAACTTTTGTCATGTTCTACAGTTATTCTATTAGACTCATCTAATCAAAACATATATATATATATATATATATATATATAACAAATATTTAGTGCCCACTAAATAATAATTTGTGACAATCATATCACAGCAGTATCAACCATTCACCATACCAACAAAAAAATATATCTATAGCGACCTAGTCGTCACCCTCCTAGTACTCATCGTCGTCATCGCCTGTGTCCCATTCCTCATCACTCTCCGCATCGTCTCCCTCGCCCTCACCCTCACCAACGGTCTCTCCGGCGTGGGTGGCACCCTCTGTAGTGGTCCTAGCAGCCTGGCCCGAACTAGATGTCCCAAAAAATGGCATCTCTCATCGCCGCAACCCGCTGTCGGTACGTTTGCGGATATGCCTGACCCATGAGGTCAATGAGAAGCGCCTCCTGGAACCGCTGATGTAGTCGGGTCTCCCGTACTTGTTGGAGAGTCTCCCCTAACATACTGGTGTCAGTGGTATGCAGATTTGGTGGAGGCACAGTGGAGGGAGTAGCTAATCCTGTTGATGGTTGCTGTGGTGCCTGCCTTGCAGCCTGACGATCTCTTTTCTTGTTTACATTGTTTTGAAGCCCCTTTAGGTTTCGGTTGAGGTCTTGGGCTATGTTGGGTACAACGTTATCGGTAAGCGACAACTCATTGGTGTTGATCTTGAATCCATCCTTCCGGCAGAGAGTCGGGATATAAGACGTGCGTATGGGAGGCGGTTGATCGGCGGAGGGATAACGCCCCTAACATTTCTTTTATAGGCATGCACCATGCCTTTAATGACGACCATTGGGGCGCTAAACCACCTATTGTGGAAGGCGGAGTGCAAGGCTCGTAAAAAGGTGTCACGACGCTCTTGGTCATGACCGGTAGGGTGTAAATTTTTCTTGAAAATGATGTCTAAAAACCACATGTGTGGAGGTAACTGGGATCGGGTGATGGATTGACCCGATGCGGACGCGCCGCCAGTAATATCATCAATGATCGTCGGAAACTCGACGTTCCCAACAAGTGGAGGTTGTGTCTTTGGGGTCGGGGTGTAGGTGAGAGGGCAGTTCATGACGGCGGATACATCGCCGCCTCCAAAAGATAGACCCTTCCCGTCAATTGTGACGAGGATGGTGTCTTCATTTACATTGGTCTTGAGGGTCTGATAAAATAATCGGACTAATCTCGGATAGTACCGAGGTCCAAATGGTGTAAGTAAGGGTCGGAGTTGGTGGTTTGTCAGGAAATCCGATGTCCATTTCGTGGATGTCGGATCAATAAAGCACGAGGGATGAATTTCCCACTCGGGTTCCATTTCTTTCGTGCCCCACCAGTCATCAAGTTGGATCGGGATGGGTGCCGGTGGTGGTGGTGGTTGTTGTTGTGGTGCCTTGTTTCGCGATGATGGCGATCGGGTCGCCATTCGCTTCCTCGGTTGGGGATTAGGGCTTGAAGAAGCCATTAGAGTTATAGAGTTTTAAAAAAAAATGTAAAGGAGTGTGGAGAAGGTAGATTTTACCTAGGAAAATGGTTTGGACGGTTCGGATTTTTCGAATCCGGCTTGAATCAGATGGAAAATGCTTGAAAGTGAAAACCCTAGACCCTCGCTCGGCACCAAACTCCTCGCGTGAAGAAGAAATGGGTGTTTAGCAATCTGTCCACTATATATAGTCTGTCCTCACTCGAGCGGTCGTTAGTTATCGCTCGAGCGATCACAGAACGGTAACTGGCATAATAATTTGGCCTCGCTCGTGCGGCTTGGAAACCTCGCTCGAGCGACTAATACACCTCGCTCGAGCGGTCACTATTCTTCGCTCGAGCGAGCCCAGAACACGTCACGTTTGTTATTTTATGTAGCTCGCGCTCGAGCGAGTGTGAAGTCTCGCTCGAGCGAGCCCATCACATGATTCAGTCATCCATAAGCTCGTATCTTGTCTTCCTCCGTTCTTACGTTCGGGAACATTGTGATCCAAATCACCCCCTAACATCACTTAAGGACACGATGATCGGAAGTGCATGAGGAGTCCACCGTAACAAACAGTTTAAGCTAGAAAAATATAGAAATTTATACTTGAAATCAAAGTGTTATGTGACGTCACTATTTACAAACAATTCTAATTGACCCTCTCAAACAACTTGGGGTATTGTTCTTTGACATCAGCCTCCTGTTCCCATGTTGCTTCTTCGATCGGATGATTCTTCCATCGAACAAGTACTAAGGGAATGATTTTGGTGCATAGTACTTGCTCCTTTCTATCCAGTACCTCTGCCGGCTCTTCTATCATGCTCATGTCTTCACACATCTCTAGTGATTGACCTTTCAAAATGTGGGAAGGGTCATTCACATATTTCCTAAGCATAGAAACATGGAAAACGTTATGTACTCGATCGAACACCGGAGGTCAGCCGATGCGATATGCAACTTCGCCAACTCGGCCCAAAACTTCGAATGGTCCAAGATATCGTGGACTCAATTTCACCCTCTTTCCAAATCTCATCACGCCCTTCATAGGTGACACCTTGACAAACACGTGTTCACCCACCCGCTTGATATCGTAGCTTTTCGCTTCGCTTTGAGCCGACTTAAGTTTCTCCCTAATGATTCAGACGACTGTGGCATTTTCTTTCAGCAACTCGGGCCCTAAAACAAATTTTTCACCAGTTTCCTCCCAATTGATGGGCGATTTACACCGCCTTCCATATAATGCTTCATATGGTGCCATTCCGATGCTTGTTTGGAAACTGTTATTATATGCAAATTCGATTAACGGTAAATATTGATCCCACGATTCTTGCATTTCCAACATACAAGCTCTGAGCATGTCCTCTATTACTTGATTTACCCGTTCTGTTTGTCCGTCTGATTGCGGATGGAAAGCTGAACTGAAATCTAATCGTGTTCCCATCCCTTCCTGAAACTTCTTCCAGAATTTTGATGTATATAACGGATCTTGATCGGAGACAATGCTACTTGGGATTCCGTGTAGGCGTACTATTTCCTTCATATAGAGTTCCGCTAGCTTTCCTGCTGTATACATCGTGTTGTAAGGTAGGAAGTGTGCTGACTTGGTCAGTCGGTCCACGATTACCCAGATGGCATTATATCTCTTTGTCGTACGTGGTAGTTCAATGATGAAATCCATAGATACTGATTCCCATTTCCATTCTGGTATTGGTAGAGGTTGCAACAATCCTGCAGGGTGTCTATGATCAATCTTCACTTGTTGACACGTTAAACATCGTGAAACGTACTCTGCTACATCTTGTTTTAAACCTCTCCACCAGAAATTCCTTTTCAGATCTTGGTACATTTTCGTGCTGCCTGGGTGTATGGCGTAACTTGATTTGTGTGACTCGTCAAGGATAGTTTGCTTTAGCTCAACATTGTCCGGAATACAGAGTCGACCCTTGAACAATAAGGAACCATCCTCCTTGATTGAGAAATCTGATCTGATGCCCTCAGTTACATCTTGACGACTCTTCATTAACGCTGGGTCCCTCATCTGTAGCTCATGGATATGCTCGAATATTACTGGTCTCACTGATATGTTAGCCAAAAAGGCCCCTGTAGCGCGTGGCTCAATATTTGCATCATACATCGAAAGATCTTCAAACAACTTCCATCTATGCATACCCAAAACCAAACTGGCCAACAGAGCTGGACCCTTCCGACTTAGGGCATCGGCTACTATGTTAGCCTTACCTGGATGATACTATATGGAACAATCATAGTCCTTAAGAAACTCCATCCATCTGCGTTGTCTCATATTTAGTTCCTTCTGTGTGAACAAGTATCTGAGGCTTTTATGATCGGTGAAAATCTCGAAGGTCTCACCGTATAAATAGTGTCGCCAAATCTTCAATGCAAATATGACTGTTGCTAGCTCTAGGTCATATGTCGGATAGTTCTTCTCATGTTCTTTCAACTGTCTCGACCCGTAAGCTATCACCTTCTTGTGTTGGTTGAGCACGCAACCCAAACCATTGTACGAAGCATCACTGTACACTGCGAATCCCCCACTGCCTGAAGGAATCGCTAATACTGGAGCTGAAATGAGTCTCATTTTGAGTTCTTAAAAACTCTTCTCGCACGCCTCACTCCATTTGAATCTCGCATCCTTCCTTGTAAGTCTTGTGAGAGGTCCCGATATTTTTGAAAACCCCTCAACAAAACATCGATAGTAACCTGCCAGTCCAAGGAAACTACGGATATTGGTCACTGTCTTAGGCTGTTCCCAATTCACTACTGCTTCGATTTTGGACGGGTCCACTGTGACACCATGCTTGGAGACGACATGTCCCAAAAAGCTAACCTCTTCTAACCAAAATTCGCATTTGCTGAGTTTGGCGTAAAGTTGGTGTTCATGCAAAGTTTGTAGAGCGAGTCTTAGATGCTTCTCATGCTCCTCTTCTGACTTGGAAAATATCAGAATGTCGTCGACAAACACTACGACGCAAGAATCCAGATGTGGTTTAAACACCCGGTTCATTAAGTCCATAAACGACGCCGGTGCGTTTGTCAACCCAAACGGCATCACTAAAAATTCGTAGTGTCCATACCGTGTTCTGAATGCAGTTTTCTGAATATCTTCGGCCTTAACTCTCAAGTGATGGTATCCTGAACTGAGGTCGATCTTAGAGAAATACCTTGCTCCTTGCAGTTGATCGAACAAATCATCAATTCTCGACAACGGGTATTAGTTCTTCACAGTTAGTTTGTTTAACTGTCGATAGTCAATGCATAAACGCATTGACCCATCTTTCTTCTTTACAAATAAGACAGGTGCTCCCCAAGGAGCCACACTCGGTCTCACAAACCCTTTATCCATGAGTTCTTGTAACTGTTCCTTCAATTCCTTCAACTCAGTAGGAGCCATTCGATATGGTGCCTTTGAGATAGGTTCCGTTCCTGGCGCTAAGTCGATAGCGAATTCCACTTCCCTCTCTGGAGGTAACCCTGGCAATTCGTCTGGGAACACATCTTCAAACTCTCGCACCACTGCGATTTTCGAAATAACATTCTTCTCTTCCTTATCCGTCTTCAAGAATGCCAAGTAACCGCCGCAGCCTTTTCTGATCATTTTCTTGGCCCTTACTACTGAGATCAGTGGCATAGATGACGACCTGACTCCTTGAAACTGAAATGATCTTCTTGTGTTGGGTCTGAAAATGACGACCTTGTTCTTGCAGTCGACTGTTGCACTGTGTTGCGCCAACCAGTCCATGCCAAGGATCATGTCAAACCCCTGCATGTCCAGCAGTATCAATTTTGCTTCCAATTCATGCACCTCTAGGTCTCGAACTGCTACAATGACGGATTTGCAAGCTAACTCCGTGTCTATTAATTCTCCAGTCGGAATAGACACAGATAGGACGAAGTCCAACACCTCTGGAACAATCTTCATCCTCTTGGCAAATCGTGGAGTGACGAATGAGTGGGTAGACCCTGGGTCTATCAACACTCTAGCGTCATATCCAACGAAGCATCCTTTCTCATACACTGTTAAAGTACCTATAGTATACATACATACATACAATAAATTACACATCCATTCACACCCCTAGCTCACGTATAAATTTAGTGTTTAGCAAAAGAAACTACACTATTTCTATTGAATGCACCTTCTCTATCTAAAGAAATGAAATTTCTTAAATTTAAAAAGATTCTCACCTTGGATGACGTCATGCACGTTCCCTGCTTCCTGAGCAGTGACTGCATAGGCTCTCCCTTGCACGACCGTTTTCCTTGCTTGAATTGGTCGTGACATCGAAGCTGAAGTTGTCTTCTCCTTGTTTGCCTCAGGACAGTCCTTAATCACGTGGCCCATCTTGCCACATTTAAAACAACCTCGCATCCCTTGTCTGCAATCAGCCGTTTTGTGGGACTTGCCACACTTGGCACAAGTATCCCTTGGTGTTGAAGATGCAGCTCGTGAGAAGCCTTGTGTTATTGCAGCTCCAGTAGAAATGGCAGGACTCTCATATCTCATCGGTCTCCCTGATGCTAGAAATGGAAACCTTTGATATGTGCTCTGTTGTGTCGGTCTCCCATATCCTGCTTGAAACGGTTGTCTCTGATTTTGTACTACGAACCTCGGCTTTTTGTTTATTGGCTCGTAGTTCCCAGTTCTGTTCTGATCCACGTTTGTTCTTCCCTGTTGTTCCCTTTGACGGTAGCGGTTGTTGTTCTCTTCTTCCACCACTAGCGCCTTACTCATAACCTCTCCGTATGTTCTTAGCTGAAATGGAGCAACTCCTCCTCGAATATCTGGCCTCAAACCCTGTTGAAACCTCTTTGTTTTCATTGCTTTTGTAACAACGTAGTCGGAAGCGAAACGAGCAAGTCTCATGAACTCCACTCCGTACTCCCTTACTGTCATGTTTCTCTGTTGGAGTTGTAAAAACTGCACTTCCATCTGATTTCTCACCACTTCGGGGAAATACTATTTATTGAATTCTTTCACGAATTCATTCCACGTCCATGGTACATTTGGGGTCTCCTGAGCCCTAGTTCGCGACACAGACTTCCACCAAGGTCCAGCCTCCCCATCTAACATGTACGCTGCCCAACGGACGCTCCCATCTTCCGTGCAAGTGAGTACGTTGAAAAGCTTTTCCATCTCACTTAGCCAATTTTCAGCAGCCATAGTGTCTGCTTGCCCTGAAAAGTTAGGAGGTCTCATCCTCCGGAATTCCGTAAATGCCGAAGCTACTGGGGGTGTTGGCACTACCGGAGATGTAGGTGGCTGATGCTGATTACCAATATTTTGAGCCGACAAGGATGCTGCCATGGTAGCCGCCATGATTTCCATAGTGTGCATCATCCTCTGACGCTCCTCTCTCTCTTTATTTCTCTCCCTCATCCTATCTTGTTCTCTCTGATCTTGACCCTAACGGTCTTGATCGTGATTTTCGGCCTGCTCTTTGTTCCCTTGACTACTACTCTCGGGAATTTCTCTTTCTCCCAACGGTACTCTGTTCGTTGGAGAGATGAACTCACCTCTACTGCGTAAGTTCCTATCATGACCACCCCTTGGTCGACCTCTCCTTCCCGAAGACATCAATATCTGCATATAAAATTAACTTTCGTCAGCAGAAGTCCCTATGCTCTGACAAAAGAAAGATTGTCAGAATTTCTAGAAGAACTACTTTGATACCAACTGTGACAGCCCAAATTTCATCACTTCGAAATCCGTGCCATCAGCACGACCCTCGAGGTCATGCACCTTAAATCTATGCGGAACATCAAGTAACAAGTAAAAGCCAACAATTCAAAATACCAAAGCTTTGAACTAACTAAGTCTCCATGTTTCAACAAAGTCCAACCAAATGCATTAGGTATCATGCCAATTCATGAGCAGAGGAACTGTCCCGAACCATTGGTGACAATCATATCACCCTCGATGGTTCGTCAAAAGGAAAGTATAGTATTTAATTACATTTAGAAGATAGGACTTGACATGCCAAGCCACGAGTACTCTCTACTCATCACTCAAAACGTAAAGAACTTCTAAAAGAATTCCTCAGGAGGAGGTTCTAACTCTTCTCCGGCCACGAAATCCGAACCTTTTGGATCAACGTCTCTCGAAGCCTGTGTTGCCGCGAGTGTTGGACCTGCGACGTATAGTCTAAGGGGGTGAGCTACATCCTAGCTCAGTAGAGAAACGTAAAGAACATATAGATTAATTCTGACATATATGCTGTGCAGTAAAAGAAAAATACAGTTTATCTGATGTTACTATCTGGAAGGACAATCGAAATAACTGAAGAAAAAGATGAATACAACTACTTATCTTGCATGGTTTTGTTCTTTCTCATCTTACTCGTTTAGTTGTGAATTCGGCCTAATAACTTAACTCTTTAACTTAAATAGTCCCCGAGCAATATAGCATCGAGCCCCGATGGAATACCCACCATTGTCGTCTAACTAGACAGTTATCAATTTTGTATTCCCTGGGAATAATGCCCCAAGCCCCTTTCTCATAGGTGGCGGGGTCTACTGTTAAATCTACATCCCTGGGATGTGCTACTGTATACGGATTAACCGCCATACCGGTCATGGATATCCTGCCGAGTCAGTCGTGGGTATCCCGCCACGTCGGTGGGGTATTCTAAACAAACCTTAAATAACAAAAATATCAAGTGTGCTTTACATATAGTTATTCACCGTGATTGCGCTAATTTTTAATATATTAGGCCTTATCACCTTACTTTCCTTTCCCCATTGGTTCTCATCTGCACCCCTGGGATGCTACTGATACATCGTATCATATAGGTATTCATCTTGTAGTTCTTGCGTCCCCTTGGGACCTCTGGCTTCATTTTCTGAAGTCTACACACGCACGCTCTATTTATGTGACATGATGAGATACTTAGTTTAGTAATTAGATCTGTACTACACATATGCGAAATTGAACAATGTACATGTTTCGATAAGGTTCCCTACCTCAAGGCAAAACCTGGTGGTCCTTTCTCGTAGTGATGACACGTACTGCACTCACGTCAACCTACATTTCATGCGAAAGGACATGCCTCAGAATGGTCACCAGTGGTCACTAGCACTCCTGGAGCGCATAGTTCACATGAGGTATATTTGTATACATAAAAGAAATTTAATTTAGTTTTGGTACCTCGCTCGAGCGGTTGCTTAGCCTCGCTCGAGCGACCTCTTAACCTCGCTCGAGCGGTTGCCAAGCCTCACTCGAGCGGCCTCTTATCCTTGCTCGAGCAGTTGCCAAGCCTCGCTCAAGCGGCCTTTTATCCTCGCTCGAGCGGTTAAAGCGAGGTGTCTGAAGCCTAAAGTGATACCTCGCTCGAGCGAGCTTATTCCTTCAATATGGGTCTCACTCGAGCGAGCCCAGAACGTACTTATTCTCAGGTATATATATTCTGTCATCGCTCGAGCGAGACGTCTAGATCGCTCGAGCGAGGAGCGGAACCTTCACTCCGTGATTCTTCAAGAAATCTATCCTATTTCCTTAAATCTTAAATATAATTAATCGGCCATTGCCCAATACATTGTAGGTTATCATTAAAACATACCTAAGCACTTATCAAGCATTATCTCTTACCTAAATCGGCGAATCTCGTAATCGGTTCGATCTAACTTTCGAATCCCTGTTACTTCGAAGAGATCTCTACGTTTCTGGTCCGACCTTCTCTCCAGGTCTTCCACCGGTTTACACTCCAACAAGGCCTTAGCCTTTCTTCTCTACAAGACTCTCCTTTGTCTCTCTCTATTTTCCTCTTCTCTATTTAGGTTAAAATTATGTTACGTAGGGGAGAGACTTCTCTCCACTTTCACTTATATAGTGAAGGGAAGGGAAAAATAATATGTTACACACATATACACACCGTGAGTATATGTTGACCCAGGTTTCCTTATGAACCACTCATACATGTGCGTGGCATATGGCTTGTACGGTTCCGAAAATCTGGGGTTGTACATATTTTATGTGGATTTTTCTTGTGAATACTTTCGGCTTCTCCGTGGGGATTTGATTTTTGGATATTTCTTTATATTTTTCTATGTAGGACCGGGGTGCTCATTGATCTCAATCTGCTTTTATTCTAGTATGACTCTCTTGGCAAGTCGAAGGATGATCGAAATGCTGCCTTGGGAGCGTGTGCATCTGCTGAGAGCTACAGAACAAACAAAAAGAGTGGGGGGACCGGTCTTCCCATCTAGCCCGTACCAAGCCCAAGACCCGGCCTAAGTGCCTGGCACAACTATTAGTTGCGCTAGGCCACTAGGGGCCACAAAATAGCCTGGCGCAACTAATAGTTGCGCCAGGCTTGGCTGGGGGAATTTAAATAGCCTGAGTTCGGGCTGGGAGTTTTATTTCGAAATTTTCTCCCCCTCCTTCCTCTTTGAAACTGAAAACTGCCCCCCTCCTAGGGTTCCTTTACATTGCCTCTACGTGTGCCCCATTGCCATTGCTTTGCCTGTGTGGATCGATCGTCGGCTCACGCTAGATCAAAGACCCCTTTTCTCTCTAAAGGTAACCATTAAAACCCATTTTCTTTGTTTTTTCTTGCTTTTTCTTATAGATTTGATCATGATCTTATATTCTTTGATGAGTAATGATTTATTTATATGGTGTGTATGTTTATTGATGAAGCGTGGATGATTCTTCATGAACAATGCCCTATTTTGTTATTTCATGGATTTATTGGTGCCTAATATATATATATTTTTTGTTGTTTTATTTGTGTATATGGAAAGGGATTTTTTGGTTTATATGTTTTGCAAAGAAATTTTTTTGTTTTTGTTTTTATTAAAATAAAGCAAAGGATTTTTTTTTGTTTGATTTTTTTGGTTTTTTGTTTTTATTTTTGTAAGTAAAGGATTTTTTTTTGTTTTTGTTTTTATATTTGCAAAGTAAAGTGAAGAGAATTTTTTATTTTTGGTTTTTATTTTTATTTTGACAAACAAAGTAAAGGATTATTATTTTAATTTTTTTTTTACTTTTGTGAATAAGGTAAAGGAAAGAAATTTTTTTGTTTTTGGTTTTTGTGTTTTTAGGAGCACGAAGAAATGGCTGTTTGTTTTTTTCCTTGGGACCCAAGGAGAAGAGAAATATTTTTTTGTTTAGAAGCGTGATGATGATTTCTTTCTCTCCTTTTTTTTTTTGCTTTTGTTTTCTTAGACATAAAGGGAGTATTTTTTTTTGTTTTTCTAAGTGTAAAAGAAGGGCTTTTTTTATTATTTTTTAGAAACATAAAAGAATGATTTTATTTGATTCTAACTTGCTTTATTTTCAAAGATAGGAAGGGAAAAATTTATTTTTTTGTCATTTTCTGAAGAAAAGAATTTTTTTGGCATTTTCAACCTAAAAGGGATCTCTTGTTTTTGTTTAGGCATGTGTATCTCTCATTTTTGAAAATATGTGAAAAGAAAGGAGAAGGGTGAGCATACTTACCTCCCTTTTGCAGCATAAAATATCATGGCTCTTTATCATTGATCTGCTCTGACGTGATTACTTTTTGTTGCCCCAGAATGTCGGGTGAGGGTGAGCATATTCTAGAGGAGGGCCACGAGGAGGGGCCCGAGATTGTATATGGCCCGTGGGGGGAGCAGGCCCGTGGCTCGAGATGCAAGGCGAGGCCGCCCGTGTCGGCCTCCTTCACCAACAGTATACCCACATTTCAAATTTTGAGATAGCGGGCAAGGTAAAAGAGAGGTTCAATTCATTTCCATTATGCAATTTTTGCTTTGCCCCTGTGATCTGATGCGCCTTTTCTTGGGTGCAGGACTTGCCCAACATTGTACTCCATGGCGGGTGGATCAATTTCCAAGATTTCTACCTCTTCGTCCCTCCCTTAGTAAAGGTCCTTCTAGCATAGGTGGGCTTTGGTGAATTTCTATCTTGCCCCGCCATGAGGGCCAATGCAGCCTATTTGAAAGCCCTGACTGAATGGTTTCGCCCTGAGACAATGACCTTTCACATGCCGTATGCAAAGATGACTTTGACGCCTGTCGATTGGCCCGAGTCGAGAGGACATCATTCAATTGATTGGGGCCTATCCTCCTCACGGGCAGACACATGGCACCGAGGTCAAGATGTCTTGGCTGACCTCACTTTATACACCTGATGAGTTAGTGGATCTAGGTCAGCCAGACAGGGTGCTCTACATCACGCTAGAGCGGGCGATCGTCCTAGCTAGCATCACTCTCCTGGTCCTGCTCGGTAAGACCCTTTTTACCAACCCGAGCAGTGACCGAGTTAGCCTAGCATTGCTGAGTGTGATGGACAACTGGGGTGACGTCTACAGGTATGACTGGGGAGGGACAAGGTATGCATGGCTGATGTACAATTTGTCTTAGGTCATGACCGGGGATTCAAAGTCTGCTATTGGAACTGCTCTTGTGCAATGCCCCCTTTTTAGGTATGGGGATATCATCATTTTCACCCTAGGCACCCGCTTCTTTTCTTGGAAGTGCTCACCTTCCCCTCCTCAGCAACTGGAATCAGGCCAGGCGCCGCGATGTAAGTTTAAAGCACCTGGAGATGGATTTGAGGTCCCAACTCGACTTGATGGTTCCTGAGCAGGTAAAACTCTCTTTCAACTTTGTTTATTCTTAGCTTAGAAATCTCCTTTTACAGATCTACTAACTGCTTAGATTCTCTTTTTTTTTTTTACTTGGGCAGATGCTCCCTGACCCGTACCTTGCATCCCCCTTCTGAGACCGAGCAGCTATAGGTGCTTCCCGCCTATTTAACAATCGCCGCATCATTTTCTTCTACGGACCATGGGCCAAATTCTATTATCTGGGAGAGCGAGTGGTACACCAATTCGAGGGTTATTATGCCATACCTATGGACCCTTCGGCGGATGTTTGGTATCCCGTTGGCAGTATCGAGGAGCTTACCGTGGCCTTCTTCAACAATGGATTTCCCATCCATGCTCTCCATGTGCCTGGGGACTATCATCTTTAGTATGATTGCCTGCCGTACCGGTTTATCTTGCCGGGCTTTGTACCTAGCACCAATTTTCTTGCGTTCGGCGACCCACTCAGTCAGGTAATTCTTCTTAGCTTGGATTAGTTCCCTTTATGCTTTAGTGCAGTCCTTCATTCCTTCTAAGCGAATCTTTGTTCTGTTCAAGTTTACTCAAGGGGATGATTCGAATGGGGAAGTTGGGTTGAGTGCACCCGTGGTTTACGGGACTTTCATGCTGGTATCCCTGGTGGTGATCCACCCGTGGTTTACGGGACCTTTCAATGCCTGGACGATAACTTCTTTTTGAGCCTCTGCGCTGATGTGGATAAACAAGCACGACTTTCTGCTGAGGCGGCCCGTGTCCCTCCTCCTGAGGTGGTTCTAGGGGTAAGTCTACTGACGACCCAATCTCTTTCTGTTTCAACCTCCTATTGCACATGCTTTAAGATTGCCCTGATAACTGATGTTATGTCATTCTGAACGTAGGACTTCAACTTGACCATGGAATATGCACAGTATCATTGTCATCTTGCAGAGCGTAGGGAGGTGGAGACGGTGAGTACCTTGCTGCTCTACTCCTCTCATTCATTTCATTATCATTTGTCCCTTAACTGATCCTGACTCTTGACTTTGACTGTGCCTGCAGCGTGCCCGTGCTAAGGAGTCGCGTTCTTTGCTCAATAGGATCTCGCAGGTGTGGTCCAGGGTGGGGGCATTCGGACCTTCCAGAGCTCCTCTCGCTGTTGTAAGAAATCAAAAGGCGCGAGCAAGGAATAGGCTTTTAGTTTTTGTTTTGAAAACTCAGTACTCTTTGGAATTTGATTTGGATTTGTTTAATCATTTTGGGGATGGTTGATGTGATACTTTGGATTATTATTTTTGGAAAATATTTTTAGTATTTCTGCTTTGATTTTATACCATGATCTCTTTGAATCGGACCTGTTTCTCTACAGGATGTGTTTGCCCAAAATGTTCTTAGAAAGCGACTCTTTGGGCGCATGCTTTGATGTAGGATCAGTCCTGCATATGAATAAACAAAATAATTGCCAAACTATTAGTGAAAGGAGGTTTGTGAAAAGACAAAAGGGGTGTATGTCCCCATAGCGGGGTCCCGGGATGGCTGAAGAGGGGGGGCTGTATTGTGGTGCAACTATTAGTTGTGCCATGTTGAAATCCCAGAAAATATGTACTGGAGCAACTATTAGTTGCGCCAGGCATAAATGGGGACCAACATGTGTTGGCACTACTAATAGTTGCGCCAAGCTCAACCTGGGGGAGAAAAACACTGGCGCAACTAATAGTTGTGCCCTGTTTAACCTAGGGAGCAGTGGGTCCTTATATACCCGAGTTAGTCTAAAAATCACTTCTTTTTTATTTGACTTGGCCCTTTTGACTATTTCTTTTTGCTCTTGCTTTTCCAAGGCAGGTCCATCACCATACATTGATTTTTGTCTTCTCAGAAGATCTTTGTATGTTCATGGACTCACTTTCCACCCTCCCTTACGTGGAGGGCCTGGAGCCAATTTACCCCCTTCCTTGGGCCTGGGGCCCAAATTTCTAACAACCTGGTTTTGGAGCTTGAATGAGAGTGAGCTCGCCGACTTGGAGCACCTTAGGCTATCTTGCCTTCCTTCCTTTCTAGAGGTTCCTCCACGGTGGGAACTCCTTTTCACTGCCGCTTCATTTTGGGATGTGAATTCCCATGTATTCCATTTTGGAAAGCGGGAGCTAACCCCAACCCTTGAGGAGCTATCCAATCTGTCTGGCCTGAAGCTTCACAGGGGCCTTGCAAGAGTCACACCTCAGCCAGGCTACTCTAAATCCATTTACCTTACTCTCGGTTTGAGGAAACTCGAGTTTGAGAAAAGTCTCATTGGGGGGCCCAAAAGGTGTTCGCTAAAATTCCTCAAAGAAATTTTCGGTGATGAAAGCCTTTGAAGATTGCCAGTTAGGAAAATTTTCAACGTGAAAGCTCTATCACTCAGTCTCATATCTGAAATCCTCTTCTTTACTGGGGGGAGAGCTTCTCATTGGCAATTTGTGACATTTTGACGGAGCTGGAGGCGGGCCGATCCATGATGCATTTGGTGCTCACCAAGCTATATCGAGGCCTTGATTCATTTACTTTGGGCAAGGTGGAGGGCCTTCAAGGGTGCCCCTTATTGCTTCAGGTTTGGTTGGGTGAGCACCTCACTATCTTGGGGCCTGCGCCTCGCTTTTATATTGCCCGAGGTGAGGTGGTTCAGTGCTTTCTTGGTTGATGCCACTTGCTTCCACAGGGTGATGTGTCAGCTCTGAAACTTTGGTTGACCGGTGCCAAGCTGATATGGAGGCTTCCCTAGTTAGACAGGACCTTCTCGATAGTTCGCTCTAGAGACCATAAGCGCATCACCCTCCTAGGATTGACTGGCAGCACCTTTTACTTCTCATTCCGAGTGTTGCGTCAGTTCGGCCATCCTCAGTAGGTGCCTTGTGAGGCCAGACCCCCTTTATGTGATTTGATCTTTTCTAGGGGGTCCTCTAGAGACATAGATTGGATTGCTGCTCTTTGGGAGACGCGTCAATCGATGCTGATGTGTGATATCGAGTAGGGAGATTTGGTTCAGGCTTCTCCTGAGTACGAGGCCTGGCTGTTGACTGAGCGGCCTGCTGCTGATGGTTCAGATTCATCAGAGATTATTGACACTGGAGGCCCCTGGGAAAAGAAAGAGACGGCACTCCGAGCTCGCATCGAGCTACTGGTGGATGAGAAGAGGGTCCTGCAAGAACTTTTGACACATGAAAAGGTTAGAGCAGAAATAGCAGAGAGCGAGGTCCTCCATTTGAAGGGATCACTGAGCGTCGCTTTTAGAGCCGTCGACTCTTATCGAAAGAGGTATAAGAGCCTGCATGGTCGCTGGCTGACTGTGCGAAATGTCCGAGAAGATGACCTTCATGCTGAGAATAGCGCATTGAAGCATGAGCTGAGCCGCTAACTCCTTCCTACACACAAAACTTTTTGCACAGATCATATACACAGAAAAGGGGCATAAAAACCCCTTTATAGATACACACATTTTTCTGTATACGTATTTTCTTCATGTTTTTACTATTTTTCGTTTATTTGTAAAAAGGAAGCACGCTAATCATCATACCGGCTATTTTTTGGGATGTGGTGTAAGTGGTGCATTTTGTAAATGAAAGGTAGTTTATTATATACATTTACATAGAATTTTTAGTCTTTTTGTTTTATGTATATATATATATTTTTTGTGCGGTGCCTTAATCACCTTGTGAAACCCTAGGTTCTCTTTTGAGCATGGTCGAACCCCTTTTTGACTGGTTGATTCTGAAAGAGTTTCAACAGTCTTACCAAGGCCGGAACGTCCATCCCCTTGGGTCGAGTCAAACCTTTCTCCCTACCTTGAGTCATACGTTTGACAAAGCAATTTCATAAAAACAATTTTGGTTGGGACTAGATTCGAACTAACATGAGCGGCCCCTAAAAGAGGTCAGGGAGAGTAACCAAGAGGGCTCCTTAAACACTCACTCATTCCAAACCCCTCTTTTCTTTTACTTTTTCTCTCCTTTTTTTTCTTTTTATTTATCTCTATTTTTTACTCATGGCGCCCTTTTAGGTTTTCACCACGTCCATGGGTTTAGCTTTCTTACCCCAAGCGCCCTTTCGGGTTTTCACCTGGTCTACACAAACTCGTTGTTTTTACCCGTAGTGCCCTTTTGGGTTTTCACTACGCCCATCTTGCTTTGAGCTTGTATTTTTATTTTTCTTTTTCTTTTTATTTCTCCTTTCTTTTTTTTATCGAACAGCCACGACATAGACGTTGATTCTATCATAGCCGGCTAGATGAGGTTCTGGTGTCGTCTCACAACTCAGCTTTTGTTGACTTAGCAGATGCTATGACTGTTTGTGAACCTACAAAGAGGGTTTCCTTCAGGGTGTAGCTTGGCCATGGGTTAGGTTAGGATTTGAATTGAAGGTATGCTGGGCTAAAAGGGTTTCCTTGATATGGCTTCAGTTTTCTCAACATACTTTCTTCCTTGGGGGTTCTACTGTACATGCCTCGTGATTCTTTATTCTTATCATTTTATTTCAGGCAATCTCTTTTTGAGGTTTTGCTTTTATGATTTTTTGGATTTTGATGGTAATTTCACTTCTTTCTTTTTTTTGTGTAT
This sequence comes from Chloranthus sessilifolius, assembly GCA_021018995.1. NCBI lineage: Eukaryota > Viridiplantae > Streptophyta > Magnoliopsida > Chloranthales > Chloranthaceae > Chloranthus > Chloranthus sessilifolius. The sequence goes on along the minus strand of CM037587.1, from coordinate 29,163,817 downwards.
GTACATACATACATTTTGTTTTGGGAGAGGGGGTTATTGAAAGAAAGGCGCAGGCTCAAAATGGGGTAGCAAAGGATATCATCTTTTTTAGGGATACTTTTTGGCTACTATGTTTGGAATGATGGCCTCTTTTGGGTGATTCTTAAGCAGTCACACATTTGTTTCACCAATACTTACTTTATCGTATTAGACTAAGAGTAGAACCGTCTGACGTATCCGGGGTTGATGGGCTCAGGAAGATGATCTCCGTCCATGGTGGTGAGGTGGATGGCGTATCCAGGTAGCACTTCTCGAAGGACGTAAGGCCCCTCCCAGTTCGGCTTGACCTTTCCTCTCGGATCGGCGTGGAGGGATGGGAAGATCTTCTTCAACACAATGTCTCCTACCTTTAGATCTCGACCACAGACACGTTTATTGTAAGCATGTGCGATTCGCCCTTGGTACACCTGAGTGTGGCACAAGGCTAGGAGTCTCTTCTTGTCCAATAAGTTCAATTGTTCGAAGCAGAATCTCTCTCTCTTTACTTCGGGTAAACCTGATTCCATGAGAATACGGAGCGAGGGTACTTCAACCTCAACCGGTAGGACGGCCTCAGTTCCATACACAAGGGAGAACGGTGTTACCCCTGTAGCGGTACAGATCGATGTTCTGTAGGCCCATAAAGCGAATGGCAGCATTTCGCTCCAATCTCGGTAAGTGACGACCATTTTCTCGAGGATGCGGATGACCATCTTGTTCGTAGCTTCTACAGCTCCATTAGTTTGAGGTCGATAAGGTGACGAGCAATGGTGCTTGATTTTGTATTGCTCGCAAAAGGCTCGGATGCGCTTATTCGCAAAGTTTGTGCCATTATCTGTGATGATATCTTTAGGGACCCCAAATTGGCACACAATATTATTCTTGAGGAATTTCTCGACGTGACTGACAGTGATGTTGGCATATGACACTGCTTCCACCCACTTGGTGAAGTATTCAATGGTGACAAGGATAAACCGATGCCCGTTTGATGCTTTCGGATGAATCATTTCGACGATGTCAAGGCCCCGCGTAGCAAATGGTCAAGGAGTGGTCATGAAGTGTAGATCGATGGTAGGAGAATGTATCAGACTAGAGTGTTCCTGACACTTGTAGCATTTCTGAATATGTTTGCAGCAATCACTACGTGAAAATGAAGAATAAGTAACACTACTTGCCTAAAGAAAACCATGGTCTCTGACCGTTGTGGACAAATCAACTGATACAACTGCCCAAAACCGTAGTTTCTAAAATGCAACGGCCTAATATTGTATAATTAAGCCTATTCAAACCTGTGACCTCAAGATATAAAGCAAATTGGGCGTCTGTTTCTCAAATGCAACTGCCCGATTTTTTATAGCTAAGGCGATTCGAACCTCGGTCCTCTAAGCTGTAAAATATATTAGGCGCCCAAATACCTTCTGAGTGAAATCGAGCACGGGAATTGATTCGACGCCCAAATACCTTCTATGTAAAATATATTAGGAGCCCAAATTGTCCAGCTACCCATTTCTCTTCTTAGCCCTTCCTATTCCTCTTCATTTGATGCAATCCTCCTCGTTGCCGAAGCTTGAACTGATTCGATCCTCCTCATCTCCATAATCTAAGGCTTGATTCAATGCAAACCTCCTCGTCTCCATAAGCCGAAGCTTGATTCGATGCGATCCTCGTCGTCTCCAGATGCCAAAGCTTGAAGCCCATTAAAGGTGAAATTTATCTACAATCAATTATTGAGAAATGCGTCAGTTCTCTTTTTGAGGCCTAGCGATTAAAGCTCGCCAAAGCGACATTGAAGAAACGATCAGGTAGGGGTTTGATTTGATTTTATTTTTTCTAAAAGATTAAACAGGATTATACCCAAATCATTTTACTTTGGCATACCCTAATTAGAAATCGTTTTTCTAAAATCTATATGTTTTTTGATCATCCAAAATATTTTTTGAAATTTCAGAATTAGGGTTTTTATTTTCTTTTATTTTTTCTGAAGGATTATTTTATTTTTTTCTTATGCGGCTCCTCCATCTTCGAAGCCTACTAAATCCGGTTGGGATATATATTGATTGTTACCCTTCTGTATTTTGAGGTATTTTCTCAATTTTACCTCTGTTTTATATGGTTTGTTCTCTATTTTTGTGTAAAAAGCACATATGAAAAATGGGAAATTCAAAATGAAATTGCAAAAATGGTGATTGATGGCTGTTTGAAAGTTTTGGATGATGATCCATATAGAATATTTGGATTTAGCTTTGTTTTTAATGATTCATACTGAAAAATATCTTTAGATTGTTCTATGTATACGATCAGTTTTTTAATCATGTATTGAACTTGTGAATGCTTTTCAGGAATTTTTTTTTTATATTCCTGCATTGAATTTCTTATCTGCAGCCTGAGTTTCCATTATTTGGTTATAATGTTATTTTAGTAGAGCAGATTGTTACTTTGTAATAAATAATTGATATGGTGAATCGTCAGATGGGTTTTCGTGCAATCAAGTTGAGATTCAAGTTTCTTCTTTGTTGAAAATTTGACATTTGATGATGGTTAATCCTCAGATAGTTTATTTATCTTAGTTAGAATGTATTTTCTATAGCGTAAGATCGAGGTCTCGAAATATAGGTTGTTTCCTTCACTATGCTACAGAAGCAACAGATTTAATGCAAAAATTATCTCTGGATTCTCAAACGAAGACTTTGGAAGCCCCAGAGGCTACCAAAAAGGTGAGTTAGCTGCTTTTTTATTTGTTCCATGATTATATATTTGAGTTAAAATGAATCAGTATCGGAGCCACCCGAGACACATTTACTTGGTAGTATATTGTATCAATGCTACCGAAGAGAATACCTGATGCACGAAACGATGTGTGTTGCTATCAGCCCAGACTAATTAGAGATTTTATTCCTTGGCTTGAATATACATTCATTCATGCATACATGTGGTTTGATTATACAGTATTTTGCTACAAGCATGGTTCAAATTATCATCCCAAACCGATACTATCGTCCAATATGTATCAGTTTTCTGGTCTATCGGGCCGATACGTTGAATGTATCAACCCATATTGATTTGTATGTATTGGCCGATACACACGAATTTATCTTACAATTCCGATACACATCGGTTTTGGAGCTGGCTGATGCATACTGGTAAACTGAGAATTTGAACCTTAGCTACAGGTATGAAAATTTTATAAACTTTTCATGAATGACCCTAAATTAGCCATGATGGTCAGTTATATGGCCCCCAACACTACCAGTATGCAGCTCCTTATTACCAACCACCTACTCCACCTAGTGCACCCTACACTCCGAATCAAGCCCCCACTTCCCAAGGGGATCTTTCCACATCTGTTCGCAGATCGGTACCTTTATTGCGAAAAATCTGGAAAAGATAATGGGAGCAATGGTTCAGTTCCTCTTAGGCCAAGTTACCCGAATTTGTCAGTGACATCAATCGGTTCATATGGACAGGGTGTTTTACCCGGACGTTACCAGGATCCAAGATTTGCTTATGATGGAATCCGGTCACCTGTCCCATGGGTAGATGGCTCCATGCTCTCCGATGGGCAGCCCAGACCAGCAACGAGTGGCTCCCTTTCGTCGACGATTTCACCTATGAGCAACATCTCATCAGCAAGAAATCAGAATCTTCTCCCCCTTCCACATCTCATGGTATCTTATATAATTCAATTCTTTTTTCTTTAAAAGATTTCATTTTTGGGTTCATTGACTTCTATGCTGGAATGCTTGACTGCAACACTTGGATTTTGCTCTTCTTGTATCTATATGTTGTGTTGGTTTGGGTGAAAATGTGTTTTATACATGCACACAGTATGTACATGTGTGCTCCAAAATCTGTTTATTATTACTATTATTGTTATTGTTACTTGATTATTATTATTATTTTGTGATGTTGCCTCCACTTTGATTACTCTAGAATATAGAATTAAATGTTTTGTCACATTGAAGTACATGTTTTACATCACTAGCTATTTCTCATCTTCAGGGTATGCATCCTTTTATATTGCATGTTTCTACCTATGTCTCGTCTTGATAATAATCATCTTATATCTCAATCTTGAGAGAAACATCCATTCTATTAACTGTGGATAATCATATGACTGCCCTGTGATTCTCCAACAGTTGTATCCCTTCATTTTTTTATCTATTTCAATTGATCATGTTATGGGATGGATGGCATTGATCCAATTATAACTAAAGTAGTTATCCAATAAAATAAAACAAAAAATGAAGTAGTTAATCCAGCTGTCTACTCCATTTGATGTGCTGATCCTTGGATGTCTGCTCCATTTGATGCCATGGTGTAATAAAGTTTATCTAACACTGGATATATCGGCAGATTACACATGTTCATTATCCAGGCCTTACAAGTCATCCATAGCATCACATTGCCAAACGGCAAATGACTGGTTTTGGTGGTGTGCTCTAAGGGGCTGGATAGCCCTTATCAAAAAAATAAATTCCCATGTCTAACACTAGTTATTTTTTGGATTATACGGCTTAGATGCAATAACAATACCTTCTGTCCTTGTAAAAAAACGTATGAAAAACAAAAACATCTAAATCATTCAATGTCTGCAATAAAAGGTCTAAATTTGAGTCTAGCTGTAAAATCTGGTGGGCGAAAGAAACAGAGGAAGAACCCTTCTTGGATGCGGGTGACATATTGACATGTGCCCTTGGTGTTTGTAAATTGCCAGAATTTTTAGTCACAAAGATTGCATTTATCTTTCTAAACTTTGGGGCAATGGTTAGGTTCCACATGCGTCAAAACCCTTGGATACTAGGGAATCTAGACTTTCCATCTCAACTCTTATCAAAGGATTCTAAATTGGTTATGTTGGATTTGTCCCACATCGGCTGTGGGCTAACCCTTCTTGGGCAAACCTTAGCTTGCAAGCTGGTTTTGTGAGATTGAATTATGCCTGTTGGATTTCTTATCAGGTTCAGTATGATATATGGTTCAACCGTTTGGAAAGACCATTTCCCCCTAAATTTATATGTTTGCTAGCATTATGTTCTTTGCAAATTTAGTGTTTTGTGGAATGGGTTAGGAGCAATTCTTGAAGACATTGCTATTGCTTTAGACATAAAAGTTGTTCTGAAATGTACTATTTTAATTTATATAGCAGTGTTTTTATTATGGTTGGGTGATTATTTTCATCGCGAATTGTGTAGGTTAAGTTGACCCAATGGGTCATGGGTCCTGGTCTGCAATGATCGGGCTTAGGTGTCTTGTCTGGCGGGCTGGCCCGAGCCTTACTGTTGTAACATTGTGCATTCGGGCCTAACCCAATCCTTCGAGTTCTGATCCTTTTATGCTATCTTGGGTTGGGTTTATTTGAGCCTAAGTTTAGGGCAGCTAAGAGACAGGATGTTACTTTTTCGCCTGATTCAAAATAGCCCATTTAAGGTCTGTCCTGAATCTTAGCAGCTAATTGAAATGGTCTTTATCCTATAATTTTAATGGTTTTTTTTGGATGAGTTGTTCCTTGTGGATTCATTAGTGGATTTTAATACATGGAAGGCTCTAATTTCCCGATGTCCCCACCAGTGATGCAATTAGAAGTTCTATTGAAAAAAAAAATGGAATATCTAGTCTTAGAGAGTATTAATTTTGAGCTATGGTATCTATTAGGAGTAATATATTGTTTTTTCTACATGTTTTTTTTTTTTTTTTTCTAATAAGTAAGCTGAAATCTGCTGCAGGACAAAACCATGACTTAGAGGTCTTGAGCCTGTAGCACAATAGAACGTTGACATATTGCAACCTCAAGGTCGCAGGTTTGATCCATGCTTACTTATAAAAAAAGATGTAGGGCTTAGATGACTTAGCAATGAGTATAGAAAAATGCTTTATAGGGTTTTCTGATTTTAGGTTCTAGAAACTTGTATCTACCATTGATCTCAAGGCACCATAGCAGGTACAAATTCTTAAGTAGATTTGCAGGATCAAATTTGTAGATATTGGTGATTCTGTGATAGATATGTATACTTGTCAAATTGTTCAATATTGTATGTGTTTGTTGTATAGCTTTTTGTTGCATAAAGTATTTGTTTACTTAGGCCGATAGAGTTTAAATCATGATTTACAGATGACTGTTCATAAGTACTCTTATGGGCTAACTGGTCTGTAACGTACTCGATTTTTTATCATAGTTAAGCAATCAAATAATTGCACCTGGCTTGTGCAGATTATTATGATGTTTCTGAATATACATTTAGAAGTTGTCTTTGTTGTTATATAGCAATGTTTAAGAACTCTGAAACAACTCGGAAATTGGTTAGCTAGAATTTCCATTCAAAAAATTCCATATAATCTTGGCCTAGTTTTTGAAAACAGAGTATTTGGTTACTCATCTAAGTTTTGGTGCTGAGCACTGAGTTTAACATATATCCTGATCTGATGTAGTTGTAGGGTGCTTGCTAAGTGCCAGTTTAGACAGAAAATTTAATTGTATTAAGTAAATGGTGCTGCTACTGAGGAAAAAATAACCAATTTAAGGCTAGTCTCTGCTATTGATAATGAACAATTTCCTCTACATCATGATCACTGTCATTTCAAGTAGGACTTGAAACGAGGGTGATCATGACTTATATAATCTAATTAGATATTTTAACTTAGTGGCAGAACCATTTGTCTAATTTAATCACTCAGAGGAAGCACCATTTATCTAATCTAATTCGTATGTTTCGCCAAATTGGCCCTAAGAGTTACCCTCGGAGACGATTCTCATGGGAACAAAAATGACTTACCATCTATAACCTCATTTTATAAGCTGGGGACATAGATGATGTGAATCATGGAGTAAGAAGATGTAGCAGCTGTGTCAGGAAAATGTGCTAGAGCTTCTTTATATAGTATGATTACAGTACCGTCCATTGTTTCCAGACTGAAAAATATGCAAGAAAACAATATGATAATGTCTCCATCTGCAGTAAAAGGGAATGAAAGAGTGTAGATATTTGTGAGGAGAAATGCTTATCCCATAATTATGGTAGTAACCCATCCTATGGATTTCTGCCAAGTGGTTATTGCATAGAACAACAATGCAAACCAATGATTCTAAGCACACAACTTTCCTTTCTCTGTGTTTAGTGGAGGAGACGATCGTTGATTCCGTGGAAGGGCCAAGGAAGTTTCATGCAGCCTATTGGAATGCCTGATTTAGTGTACCAAATTATATATACATATATATATATATATATATATATATATATATATATATATAAAATACAAATTGGGTTCTTTTTACCTTGTGAATCTATCCCATGGTTGCTAGATAACTTGGAGAAACAGACTACGCACCTAAGGAGTTTGGTGTGAATTATCTGAAGTGGTAAATTTTACATAAACTAAAGAGTTGGCGGGCTAGGTGAAAATTATTTCTTTGTGCAGTCTGAACCATGGTTCAAAATTTCGGCCGATAATTCAAATTATCGGCCGAAATGTATCAGTTTCGGTCCCCACTGAAACGAAAACTTGAACCGAAATTTCAATCAAAATATGTATCGAGGGGAAATTTTCAGCCGAAATTTCGGTTCAAATTTTCGGTTTCGGTCATGCCCAAAACTGAAAACGAAACCGATATTTTGATCCATGATCGAAACCGAAAACGAAACCGATATTTTGATCCTTTGTTTGAACCTCGAATAAATCAAAGTACAATAGTAGTCTACTGACCAAAATGCCTTCATGCATGCAGATAAAAATAGTATGATGTTAAGAATACTACGCTTCCTACTCTCTCTTTGTGGGCGTGCTAATAAGCCATAGACCCATGGGTTGGGCCATAGCACAATGGAAGGTTGACAATATTGCAACCTGGTCATTTTCGTAGGTTTTGACATTTTTAGGATCCAAATTTTATTTCAAATCAAACTTCGGAGATTTGAATCAGAAGCACAGGAGTTGGAGAAGTATGTTGCCATTAGGGAAGAGATGTATACAAAAGCTAAAGAGTTCGATTTTAAGATCCTTGATTTTGAAACAGCTATTAGGAGGCCATACTTCCATGTAAGGCCCCTCGAAGATGCAGAGCTTGAAAATTGGCATAACTATCTAGACTTTATTGAAGGAGGAGACGACTTTAACAGGGTATGTTTATTCTCCAGTTGAGAGTTTGTCAAGTCTTTTTTTTTTCTTTGATGAGTTGATTCTTTTGTCATTGTCCTTATTAAATATGTTTTCAACACTCCTTGAAATGGCTATGAACTTACATTTAAGTTATATTTGGCTGCATTATATGTTCTTTTTTTTGGCTAAAGTGTTGGATGAAGCAACTTATTAAAATGGGAAACTGAACCGAGGCAAAAGCATGGGCTTATCATTTGATTTCTATGAGGCTAAGTACGTCAAACCTTGATTTTTCAGTGGACGTTCTAGGTTCATGATCTCTGTGTGATTCTCCTTTGAAATTCCAATGTCATAATGCAGGCATATTCTTATCTACTAAATCATCTATCTCTCGGGAAAGGAGGATACCTCCTTACATATTGAGGGTCCTCCCTAATCAGCGACGAGTACTTTTTATGCATCTTTTTGTTTGCAGATTTCTGTATTTTATACATGCAAACCATAGTGAATTAGTATTTAAAAGTTTATCTACATCATTTCAGGTTGTCAAGTTATACGAAATATGTGTTATTTCTTGTGCCAATTATCCTGAATATTGGATACTCTATGTATTGTGCATGGAGGCTAGTGGAAGTATGGAGCTTGCAAATAATGCTCTTGCTCGTGCTACCCAAGTCTTTGTCAAGGTATGGCATGCCTTCATTTACTGTTTCCTTTTGTTACTTAAACTCTTCATAGCAACACATACATAGCAATGATATGTATAAAATATTAAAAGTTAAACATGTTTTCAATTAACATGTACATACATTGCTAAAATATGGGGGCTAATTCCACAAAGGGATTAGTGGCGAATAGGAAGCCGCTGGTAAAATTATTGCCGGAGGCTTTGGGCCGCCGGTAAAACTCAAAAATTTTGTAGTGTGTATATACATACATATACACGTGCTTATTATTCAATATTCTTTGATTGCAAAATATCTTTCTTTATGCATCTATATATATCTGCCAATCATATCTATCATATCCTTTATGTGTTCAGATTATAAGATCAGTAAAAGAGTGTTGACTTTAGATCATCCTTTGCTTAAGGATTACAAAATTCAGGTAATTTTTTTTCTCTTCATTGTTGAAGTAATAAGGACAATAGCTGTTTTGCTAGGAACTAATAAGTTGAGATGAAAGTTTGATTAGCCTTTGTTTATAATATTCATCTTTTGTGATGCCTTTCATATGTTTAATATTACAGATCATGGGAGGATCAAATACTGTTAGGAAGAAGGCTCATAATATAATGCAAGAAGTAGCAGTGAATCTAGCTGGATCATGTTTGTTGACTCCTCGATGCATAGTGCCAATATTGCTGTTGAAGATGGAAGTGTTTGCTTGCTCAAATCGGCTGCATGTTTCCGAAGTTGTTTACCAAGTTTAATAGCTATAAAAAAGAATCAGTTTACATTTGTTCTGTAAAATAATTTAGGAAAGTGTCGAATCTTTAACTGCTTGAATTTCTAAGGAACTGTAAATCACTATATGTTTTTGTGCATTTACATTTCCCATTGCACCAACTGCAGGCAATATTGACGCCACAGGTTTCTGATTTTAAATTAATTTTATTTTTGGCTTCTTATTTTTTTATTCAGTTGAATGAAAAATGCTTTTTTTCCCTTCTATGGTGATATGTGATTGATACAATAGTTATAACAGGTTCTAATTGCAAAACAAGAAGGAAGCTATGCATATTTAAAAAAAAAAAGTTTAAAAACACAACAACGGTCCATAACCGTTGTTTTTAGAGTAAATTAACAATGGCTCACAACCGTTCTACTTTTGCAACAGATATATACCACAGAGTTAGACCGTGGTTTCGGTAGAAAAATAACAACCCTTTTCTGTAAAGAACAACGGCTATAAACCGTTGTACCTTTGCAACGGACATATACCACTGACGAAGGTCGTAGTTTTGGCAGAAAAACAACAACTCTTTTCTGCAAGGAACAACGGCTCACAACGGTTGTACATTTGCAACGGACATATACCACTGACGTAGACCGTGGTTTAGGCAGAAAAATAACAACCCATTGCTGTAAGGAACAACGGCTCACAACCATTGTAATTTTGCAACTGACATGGGCCGTTGTTTAGCAAAACCACTGCTCTATAAACAATGGTCGTTATCATGGCTCAAAACCATTGTTTAGGAAATTTACAACGGTTTTGGGCTGTTGTTTTTTTTTTTCGATTTTCACGTAGTGAATCCGATTCCATAGTGGTCCAAAAGTATCCCTGTCGTAGAATTTTCTTAGCAAGCATGTGACCGCTAACATGGGCTTCGCATACTCCTTCGTGGATCTCCTTCATGATGTTGGTCGCTTCACTTTCAGTAAGGCACTTGAGTAGAATGCTATTGTAGGATCGCTTGTAAAGGCATTCCCCGCAAATGACATAGCCTGCCGCTAGACGTTGAATGGTTCGTCGGTCCATCTTGGACGTACCCTCAGGGAAAGTTAGGGTCACAAGGAAATTCTTGATATTTGAGAACCAAGGTGGCTCATCATCAGGCTTTGTAGGTTCCTCAATCTGTAGGCAGAAGGCCGACTCATTCTTCTGCTCGATCATGATCGGCTTCATCTCAGCACATTATGGGATTTCTATCATTGATGCCAAAGTTGCTAGTGCATCAGCAAAGCGGTTCCTTATCCGGGGGACATATGAGAATGTCACATCTTGGAAGCAAGCTATCAGGTCCTCGAGGTGCTCATGGTAAGGGATCAGTTTCTCATCTTCCGTCTTCCAGTCCTCGTTCGTCTGGCATATGATTAACTGTGAATTGCCAAACACTCCGAGGTGAGTTATATTCAGATCGAGAGCCGCCTGCAGACCAGCAGCACAAGCTTCGTACTCAGCCATGTTGTTTGTGCAAGGGAAATTGAGCTTAATAGAGACCGATACATGGGATCCTTTCGACGAAATCAGAATGGCACCAACTCCCTGACCCTCGGCATTTGCTACCCCGTCAAAGTGCATTACCCATGACTCTTCTGCCTCTTCAGTATCATTTTCTGTCATGGACAAGATATCTTCATCTGAAAACTCGGTCCTTAAAGGTTCATAATCTGGCAAAGGATTGCCGACAAGATGATCGGCGAGTGCCTGCCCCTTAATCCACTTCTGAGTGACGTATGTGATGTCGAACTCAGATAATAAAAGCTGCTAGCGAGCGATCCGTCCATTAAGGGCCGACTTCTCGAACAGGTATTTCAATGGATCCATTCGGGCTAAGAGTAGAACTGCCTGAGATAGCAAGTAATGGCGGAGCCTCTGAGTAGCCCATACAAGAGCCAGACATGATTTCTCTAGATGAGAATAACGTATTTCATAATCTGTAAACTTCTTGCTTAGATAGTAAATGACCTGCTCTCTTCTTCCTGTCTCATCATGCTGCCCTAAGACACATCCCATCAAGATTTTCGTCGTGGAGAGATACATCAAGAGTGGTCTCCCTGGTTCGGGTGGTACCAACACAGGTGGGTGAAGGAGGTAGCCTTTAATTTTATCGAACGTTGCCTGATAGTCGCCATTCCATTCAACGGGCGAGTTCTTCCTTAGTAGTTTGAAGATCAGTGTGCAGATTGGAGTTAGCTGTGTAATGAACCGACTAATATATTGTATTCTGCCCAAGAACCCTTTAACTTCCTTCTCAGTAGATGGTGGCGGCATCTCAGTGATAGCTTTGACTTTAACTGGGTCGATCTCGTTCCCTGTCTTGCTGACAATGAACCCCAACAGCTTTCCAGATGTAGCACCAAATGCGCACTTCTGTGGTTCAGACATAGCCGATACTTTCTCAACCTCTCAAACAACTTCTAAAGGTTTACCAAGTGATCACCTCGCTCCAGTGACTTGGCTATCATATCGTCGACGTACACCTCAATCTCTCGGTGCATCATGTCGTAAAATAGTGCAGTCATAGCTCTTTGGTATGTTGCACCGACAATTTTCAGTCCAAATGGCATGACTCGGTAGCAAAAGGTTCCCTAAGGAGTAATGAATGCAGTCTTCTCCCGATCGGCCTCTGCCATCTTTATCTGGTTGTATCTTGAGAATCCATCCATAAATGAAAGCATCCTGTGCTTAGCAGTGTTATCGACCAAGATGTCGATGTGTGGCAGTGGGAAATCATCCTTCGGGCTCGCCTTGTTCAAATTTCAAAAATTAATACACATGCGGACCTTTCTATCCTTCTTCGGCATAGGCACAATATTGGCTAGCCACTGTGGTTATTTGGATACCATGAGAAACGTCACATCATATAGCTTGTTGATCTCGTCCTTGACTTTCAACATCCACTCGGGTCAGAGATGTCTCAGCTTCTGCTTAACCAGCTTCACATCAGGGTAGAGAGGCAACTCATGCTCGACCAAATCGGTGTCCAGACCAGGCATGTCCTTGTATCACCAGGCAAATATGTCTTGGTATGACCGAAGGAAGTCGATCATTCTTTTTCTTTCTTTGGGAGACAACGACATTCCGATTTTGGTAATTCGGGAAATCTCCTCAGTCCCTAGATTAAAGTCCTCAGTTTCCTCGACAATAGGGGTAGGGCCATGCTCAAATTTGGCAAACCGGTCAAGGAGCTCATTGGGGAGCTCCTCCAAGGTGATATCCTCGTCCAGACTCATAACTCCTACATCTTCTTGTGTTTCTACAGGAAAGGGGTCGATTTTACGTGGGACGGGCATTTCGATTATGGCATCCTTTTGTGGGACTTTTTCCAAAATTTTAAATGACGATGTTTTTGGACTTTAGATTTTTTCAATGTTTTTGAGATTTTATATTTTTTCCATGTTTTTGAGATTTTGTATTTTTTCTATGTTTTTGAGATTTTTATTTTCTTCGGAGATGGACCCTTGGCAAGGTAGGTTGCTATATATACAAGGTATTGCCTGCCAAGGGCTTATCTTACTTTTAATAGGTTATTTTTTTTTTGGGAAGCAGGTGCCAAAATTTAGGCCACTCCCTGCTTTCAGAGTTTGGGACAAAGATGCCCAGTTGCGCACCTAAGAGGCGCTCTTTTACTTGTTTGGATGGAGGGTGTTAACTGATATGGCTCATTGGAGTCAGCCTCCATCATGTTGACCCCCATTTTTATCTGAGATGATATCCTCAAATGTCAATACCATTTTGTGGTGATTTACCATAGGGGGTGTTTGTTCAGGTAGTGGCCGTCGTTCCTCGAAGAGGGACAATGCAACTATATCTATTTCTAGGCTGGGAAGGGAGATCTGGGGATTGGTGAGATGTATTGGGGCTGTGGGTTTGTGTGGGGTCAAATAGGTTGCCCCATTTTGATCGATCTTTACGACCTCAGTGCTGACAAAGGATTCCCTGATGTGCGGCCTAGGGCGAGGTTTCTCTTCTATGTTGATTCCTCGAGCCCTTGCAGCTGCAGCGACCCTGGCTTTTTCTTTGGCCTCTCAGACCACTTCCTCTGTGGGCTTGTACCTCAGCTCGAATCTTACTTTCTGCCCCTTAGCTACCACTGGCTCTCTTCTGCCTTGTAATCTGGGCCAGAGTCCTCGGCCTTTCTGGTAGCCCCACTTTCGGAGCATAGCCACTGATGCTACCATACCGCCTCCTGTTTTAGGCATGATGCCCTCCATGGGCTCTGAGAGTATTATTGATACCTCATATTCAAAACTGTAGAGGTCAATAGCCTCAGTAGTGTGTGACACATCCAACATATTAGGTTTTTTTACGCTATTAGTGGCCTTTTCTTTCTCATTGTGCCCCTCGCCACTGATCGTGATGATCTTGTGCTCCGACGCAAACTTGAGTTTCTGGTGCAAAGTGGAATGTATGGCTCCGACCTCGTGTAGCCACGAGTTCCCTAACAACAGATTGAATGAGGATTTAATATCCATTACTTGAAATAAGATGGACAAGGTCATTGGCCCTATCAGTAGCTCAAGATTAACTTCTCCCATTATTTCTCTCCTGGTATTATCAAACCCTCTAGCGTTGGTTCTGGTGGGCCTTAACATGCATGGATCGATTCCGATCTTGGTGGCGATTCTTAACGGGCATATGTTTAATACAGACTCATTATCAATCAAAACTAGGGGAATGACCATATTTCCATACTCAACAGTTATGCTCAAAGACTTTGAGAGGCTACATCCTTCCTCAGGTAGATCAGCATCAGAAAACGAGATGGCATTCGGAGCCATCACTTGCCCAATTATCTGCCCGACTTCATCTGGGCTAACTTGGAGTGATACATGTGCATTCTTTAATGCCCCCATCAATGCTTGAAAATGGAGTGGGGACGTCATCAATAGATCTCAGATGGTTATATGGGCAGGCATTCTTCTCAGTTGAGTCTCTAGTATATGTTCTCAACTCATTTTTTTGAAGGGGTTCACAGCGCTGTCTTTCTTCCCCTTTGGTTGGGCTTGTGCTGTTGTCGGCCCTTCTGGCTGCTTCAATATCCTCCCTGACCTGGTAATAAAATCTACAGCCCCTTCTCTGCTGCTGCTGCTGGCATTGACATCTATTTGCTTGTAGCTTAGCGGGACCTGATGAGGATCATAGGCTGGTCCCAAGTGTTGGAAAGGTATGGGCCGACACTTGAGGCACTTTTATTGCAGGCTCAGGAGGTGTGGGTGTTGAGAACTGGAAAATACCATTTTTCACCCCTTAACCTGAGTCTTGATAGACCTTTGAGAGAACTAAATAAGAGTTCTAAGTGCTTGTGTTTCAGCTAATAATAAAGACAGGCTTAACCATAAAAGCAGCTTAAAAGTGCTAAAAAGATGATAATCCATGTCGATCCAAAGGAAGAAAGAGAAGGGACAACCTCACTAGCTGTTAAAAGGTCTGAACTGAAGAGGCAAAAACCTGGTCTCAGCCCAGAAAAGAAGTATGGAGCAATTCGAACAGAAAAATGCACTATAGAGTACTTTTCGCAAAGAACCTGAACTCTGCGAGAAGAACTAAAAACTCCAGGCTTAGCTTTCGAAGAGCACCTGAACTCTTCGAAGAGATGATTGACCTTTTCGAAAAGAAGAAAACTCCATTCGAACAGAACCAGAACATTGCGAAAAGAGCTTCAGGAGTTACAACACCTTGCGAAAAGTCCCCTAAACTATGCGAAAAGGTATTCTGGAGATTCCCAGCTTTTGCAAGGGCAATTCAGTAATCTTTTTCATGCGTCCCAATGCATTTAAAAACCTAGGGACATTCCAGAGGATTCTAAGCATGAAGCGAAGGCATATTCCACCCTATGTGAGCACCCAGAGATGAAATAACTTGGAGGGAACTTCTAGAAACTCTAACAAACTTTCAAAATGCATAACAGAATTGATGCTTTTGTCACACGATTATTTGAACGGATCGAGCAATTACGATTGGCGAGCAGATCTGGATCCTTGTGCTCGACTACCATTGGTCGATACAGATCTGAGCACTTCTGATTGGTTGATACACATATGAGCTGGACTTAGGGAAAACTATAAATAGACGAACCATTTGCCCAATTTGGGCATCCAGATTTTGAGTTTCATTCCTATTCCCCCATTTCCAAACCAGATAGTTTGTCTGAAATCCCTGTAATAGCCTCACTTTTACTTGCAATTGAGAGCTGTGAGATACTTCTGTAATTCAAAAGAGAGTTGTATTCAAGACTACAAATCTGAGATCTATTTAAGCTGTGCTCTGTAATTGTAATGGTGAATTTGAAAAGGTTGCTGTAAACCGTACATTCTTAATTGGACTCATGTTAAGGGTTCCCTCTGATCTCCTTATTGCATTAGACTCCTTTAGATTTACTGTTGTTCATGCAATTTCCCTTGATTCATTAATCCTGTGAGAATTAGTGTTTGTAACCTAATCTCTCATGGCATTTGTAGTGATGCTTTCTGTTCTAAATTAAGGCTTTGGATTTAAGACTATTGGATGGTCTGTGGCCATTGAAGTGGACAGACCATAGCCATAAGCCTAAACCTAATCCTTGAGTTAGATTTATTTCTCTTACATCTGTGCTTGTAGCCAGATGAAGATTGAATCATCTCTCAGTTGATTTGCAGTCTTTCTCATTGTATTTCAAGGACCAAATCAAAGTTAGATATTACTTCTCCATTTTTTTTATAAGTTTACCTCAAAATTCCCCCAACTCGGATCTGGATAATTTAGTTTAACTTTTACTTTTATCATTTAGTTAATGTGACAAATTCAACCTCCCATCTTATGTGCTTTCTAGATAGGATAAGAGGCCAGATCTGGTAGCTCAGATCTTGAGGTTTATCTTGCATTTTAGACAAATTCTCTGTGGACGATCTTTTACTCACTTACATTTAAAACTTGCTACAATTGGCCCTGATCTTGCAGGCTAATTCACTTTTCTCTGTGCTGATATTTCTTTACTCTTTTTAATGTTCTAGATTCATTATAACTTAGCAGTTGCAAACCTGTTTTCAAAACACAAATAAATCAAGCACACTTAGAACAACAACAAGTTTTTGGCGCCGTTGCCGGGGAATTTATTCTAAAATAGGTAGACCTAAGTTTTCACTTTTATTTTTATACCAGTACTAAACAATTCTATTGTTTATACCTGTGCAGTTATTCATATCCAATTTTTAAAGAAGGGAAACTACTTAAAAAGGAATTCTGAAGGTTTGCTGTGAATAATCAGATTTTATGTTCTGAGTTGTATGTTTGGTAGGAGGACTCTCAGCCCTGAGATTGTCCCACAAAATTTAGAAGTTGAAAGGCTATTACGAACCAAACAAACAACACAGAATTCTGCTACTATGGGTGAAGAACCTCGACTTTTGAGGGATTACTTCTTTTGGTGCTTATAATTCTCCTTTTGCATTCAATTTCCCTCTTGTTGAAGGAAATTATGAGATCAAATCATCAACCATCCAAATGCTTCCTTCCTTCCATGGGTTGAGTAAGGAAGATCCATACAAACATGTGGATGAATTCTTGGCTCTTTGCACCACATTCAACATAGCTGGACTTGGTCCAGAAGCAACCAAGCTTAGGCTCTTTCCTTTTTCATTAAAGGATAAAGCTAGAGCATGGTTATCTATGTTAGCACCAAATAGTATCACTTCTTGGAATGATTTGCAGTGTCAATTTTTAGCCAAATACTTCCCAATGTCTAAAACAAGCCAATTGAGACAAAGTATTATTTCTTTCTCACAAAACTCAATTGAAACTTTCCATGAAGCATGGGAAAGATTTAAGGAACTTTTAAGGCAATGTCCTCATCATCAAATTCCCAGATGGCAGCTGGTTCAAAGCTTTTATCAAGGAATTGACCAAAAAGGTAAAAATATGGTGGATGCCTCCTGTGGAGGCACTTACTTGCAAAAAACAGTTGAGGAGGTTTGGGACTTATTTGAAGTAATTGGTGAAAACTCAACTCAACAGGAATCTCTGTCAAGAGATATTGAAAATCCTGCTAGGTTGAACAATCAGCAAACCACCAAAGGAAAGATTTATGAGGTGAATGAGTTGGAAAGAAAGATGGACAATTTAACCACAAAGTTTGATAGATTGATGGACTCACTTAAAAATCCAATGGTTGCAAGAGTAGAGGAGGCATGTCTGATATGCCAGTCCCCCACTCATTCAATTGACCAATGTCCTGCTGCACCACAGTTCCCAGATTTAGTGGTGGAACAAGCTCATGCTGCTCAATCATTTGGACAGATGCAGTCAAATGAATATCCATGGAGAGGGCACCCTAATTTGAGGTGGAGCCAAGGGAATTATCAATCACAACAGTAGCAGCAACCAAAGAACTAAATGCCTTTCAAAACTGCACAACCTTATCAGCAGAATTTTTATGCCAAGCCAAATTTTAAGCAGCCCATTCCACAACAACCTGCATGACAATAATCGCATTCAAATCCTTCCAGTCCCTTCTTTGAAGATCAAGTCCTAAATTCACTCTAGAATTTAGGAATTTTCACAGCCAGAGCATAAAGAAGATTGAAGAAACATTGGGATAGCTTTCAAATACTTTGGCCAAAAGAGAGGAAGGAAAGTTACCCAGCCAACCTTTGAACAATCCCAAAGGACAGTTCATGGTTGGAGAAGCTTCTATTTCGCATGAAGAAGTAAAAACTGTCACAACTTTGAGAAGTGGAAGAATTATACATAACAAAGTGGGTACTGAAGAAGAAAAAAATGAGGAAAATGATAAAAATATGCAACAAGAGCAGCATAATGATAGCAGTGGAGGTGCTGATATACCTCAGAAAAATCAAACAAATGAAAAACAAAAAATTCAAAAAAATTCTGAAAATGCTTCCAAAGCTGTAGATGAAGGACTAGTTCCTCATTTGCCATTTCCTCATGCAATGAAATCTGTATCCCCTTTTGATAAAGGGAACACAAAAATAGATGAAATGATGGAGACTTTCAAGCAAGTCACGATAAATCTACCTTTGCTTGAGGCAATTAAACAAATTCCAGCATATGCAAAATTTTTGAAAGATGTTTGCACTCACAAAAGACAGTCTAGGATACAGTTATCCAAGAAGGTCTTTGCTGTGGAAAGAGTTAATCAGGTGTTGTCCATTGCTACACCTCCTAAACTTCAAGATCCTGGAATCCCCACAATCCCTTGCATTATTGGGGAACATACCATTGAAAAGGCTTTATTAGATCTGGGTGCTAGTGTCAACCTACTTCCATATTCTGTATATGAGAAACTAGGTTTGGGAGAATTAAAACCCACTCATGTGGTGTTACAACTAGCAGACAGATCTGAAAGGAAGCCAGTTGGGATGATTGAAGATGTATTGGTGGGAGTAGATAAATTTTTCTATCCTGCTGATTTTCTAGTTTTGGACATGGAACCTACCAAAAGCAAAACTTCCATACGTGTCATTTTGGGAAGACCATTCCTGGCTATAGCAAATGCTTGCATTTAATGTAGGTCTGGTATTATGGAAGTCTCTTTTGGAAACATGAAGGTAAAATTAAATGTTTATAATGCAGTCACACAATTTCAATTCAAATTCCGAGGAATGTTTTCATGCTGATCTATTGGATGAACTGGTAGAAGGGACTTTACAACAGTTTCTGCAGTGTGAAGATTTCACCACAGATGCTAAAGATGCTTGGGGAAATTCTGAGGAAGAAACAATTTGTATCTCAAATTCTGAGGAAGTAAATGTTGTGCAAGGAACTCATAATCAATCAGCATGTTTCACTTCTTGGAAACCTGCTACTCTTCCCCTTCCACAAATAGCTAAGGTACCTTTGCTACCTTCTTTTCTCAGCCCACCTGATTTAGAACTGAAGCAGCTGCCAGAAAATTTGAAATATGTGTTTTTAGGAGATCATAAATCATAGCCTGCGATTATTTCTTCCTCCCTCACTAAGGAGCGGGAGGAAGAGCTGTTGATTGTTTTGAAAGAACATAGAAGGGCAATTGGCTGGACTATTGCTGATTTGGGAGGAATCAGTCTAGATGTTTGCATGCACAAAATCCATTTGAAAGAAGATGCAAAGCCTTCTAGGGAAATGCAAAGGAGGCTGAACCCTCATATGCAAGAAGTAGTCATGAAAGAGGTTGTTAAGTTGTTGGATGCAGGGGTCATTTACCCCATTTCAGATTCATCTTGGGTGGCACCTACACAAGTGGTACCTAAGAAATCTGGGATCACTGTTGTAACCTTAGATACTGGTGAGCTTATGTCAACCAGACAAACAACTGGGTGGAGGGTCTGTATTGATTACAGAAAATTAAATTCAATGACCAGAAAAGACCATTTCCCTCTCTCATTCATTGATCAGATTTTAGATAAGATAGCAGGAAAAGCTTATTACTGTTTTCTTGATGGTTACTCTGGTTACAACCAGATTCCTGTGTACCCACAAGATCAGGAAAAGACCACATTCACTTGCCCTTTTGGCACTTTTGCCTATAGGAGAATGCCTTTTGGTCTTTGTAATGCCCCTGCTACCTTTCAAAGATGCATGTATTCCATTTTCTCTGATATGATTGACCAATTTATGGAGATTTTTATGGATGATTTTTTAATCTACGGAGACAGTTTTTCCCAGTGTTTACATCATCTCAAATTGGTGTTACAGAGAAGTGAAGAAACCAATCTAGTTTTGAGCTGGGAAAAGAGCCATTTCATGGTCACCCAAGGCATTGTCCTTGGCCATGTTGTTTCCCACAAGGGCATTGAGGTGGACAGAGCAAAAATTGGTTTAATTGCACATTTACCACCTCCCAAAACTGTTAAACAAATCAGAAGTTTTTACGGGACATCCGGATTTCTGAAAGGTTCATTAAGGACTTCAGTAAAATAACCAAGCCTCTTTGTCATTTGTTGTGCCAAGATGTCCCTTTTGTTTTCAATAATGAATGCATGAAGGCATTTGAATTCTTAAAAAACTATTTGATTTTAGCTCCAATATTGCAGTCTCCAGATTATTCACTACCTTTTGAACTGATGTGTGATGCATCAGATTATGCTTTGGGAGCTGTCCTTGGACAGAGAAAGGAAAAGCTGCCTCATGTCATAGCTTATGCCAGTAGATCAATGATTGATGCACAACTCAATTACACAACAACTGAGAAGGAGCTGCTGGCAATTGTTTTTGCTTTAGAGAAATTCAGGTCATATGTCTTGGGTTCACAAATAGTGGTGTTCACTGACCACTTTGCCTTGAAATACCTTCTGTCTAAGAAGGACACTAAACCAAGATTAATCAGGTGGATTCTCCTATTACAGGAATTTGATTTACAGATCAAAGATAAAAAGGGGGTGGAGAATGTGGTGGCTGATCACCTGTCTAGAATTTTAACTGCTGAGATTGATAGGCTGCCTATCAATGAATCTTTCCCTGATGAGCAACTTTTTGCTATTAGTGTACACACTCCTTGGTTTGCAAACATAGTCAACTTTTTAGCTACTAGAAGAATTCCTCAACATTGGAATAAAATGGATAAAGATCTTTTCTTCTCAAAGGTTAAACATTTCATCTGGGAAGATCCTTATCTGTTTAAGAGTTGTGTAGACCAAATAATAAGAAGATGTGTCCCTAATCAAGAATTTCATAGAATACTTTCTATGTGTCATGAACAGGCCTATGGAGGTCATTTTAGTGGAAACAAAACTGCTGCAAAGGTTTTGCAGTGTGGATTTTATTGGCCTACACTTTTCAAAGATGCTTTCTGACGTAAGTCTTGCTAATCGAGAAATTGGGCAAGACATTTCCAAGAGAAACTCAATGCCTTCTGACCTATTTTGGTAGTTGAGTTGTTTGATGTTTGGGGGATAGACTTCATGGGTCCCTTTCCTCCTTCCAAAGGGTATAATTTCATTTTAGTAGCTGTGGATTATGTATCCAAATGGATTGAAGCCACAACCACTAAAACCAATGACCACAAAGTGGTTCTTAAATTTCTAAAGGATCACATTTTTTCGAGGTTTGGTTTTCCCAGAGCTATTATCAGTGATGGGGGAAGCCATTTTTGTAATAAACATTTTGAAACTTTATTGAAAAAATACTCTGTGACTCATAGAGTAGCCACTCCATATCATCCACAAACCAGTGGACAAGTGGAGATTTCCAATAGAGAAATCAAACATATACTAGAAAAGACTGTGAAGAAGGACAAAAAGGATTGGTCCTTTAAGCTGAATGATGCATTGTGGGCATATAGGACAACCTATAAAACCCCAATTGGCATGTCCCCATTCAGGTTGGTCTATGGAAAAGCATGCCATTTACCAGTGGAGTTAGAATATAAAGCCTTTTGGGCCATTAAAACATTGAACATGGATCTAACTACCGGTAATCACGAAACGCAACTTCTTTGAGTTGGAGGAGCTGAGAATGGATGCATACACAAATTCAAGAGTTTACAAAGAGAAAGTCAAAGCTTTCCATGATAAAAATTTGTTCAGAAAAGAGTTCACAGCTGGCTCTAAGGTATGGTTATTTAACTCAAAACTTAAGTTTTTTCCTGGAAAGCTGAGATCCAGATGGGAAGGGCCATATACTGTCATTCAGGCAACTCCTTCTGGAGCTGTTGACATCCTAGATCCAAGTAATGGAAGAATCTTGAAAGTAAATGGTCAGAGGCTCAAACCATGCATTGAAAATACCCAGGAGCCTGTGCTGCCCATCTACCATCAAGAGCCTCCTCAAATCTGATGGTATACATCTGTACAATATGCTTTTATTTCATAGTTTTTGCTTAGTTTCTTTTTCTCTGTTTTTGTTCATGATTTGTCTCTTTTCGCATGGTTTAAATATGTGAAAAGTTAAGTCGCAAAGTAAACATTGTCTTTTCACAAAGTTCAATTTACTTTTCGAAAAGAATCTGGATTGGTAACGAACTGCTCGAAAGCAAGGATTTTCTTTTCGAAAAGATGTTTCTGAAGCCATTTTCTTTTCGAAAAGATGTTTCTGAAGCTATTAGCTTTTCGAATTGTACTGCTGCCATTCTCAGTTGTAAAAAGGTCTATTTTGGAACTTTTCGAAAACTTAAAAAGGACTTTCCGAAATTAACTCTGAGCATATTTAAACCCTTTCGAAGTCATATTCGAAAGCTTTTTGAGAACGACCTGTTCCACAAAAACCCTATTTCTTTCTTTCCTTGCATGATTTGAGAATCTAGCCACACTTTTCTTCACCTTGGTTCGATCATTTGTGCTTTCAGAGAAGGATTTTAGCTTCTAATCTGGGGGATTTCAACAAGCAAGCAACACGTTCAATCAAAAAACCCTAGATCTCGGTATTTCTCTGCGCATTCTCTTTGTTTATCATTTGAAAATTTTGATTGTGTCAGCATCTGTTGTGGGCATTTTCATACATAAATTTAGAATGGGAAAAGCGGAGAAATCATTGGCTGCCATGTTCCCAAAATCCTCTGCTAAGAAAGTTAGCAAACCTACCCCAAAAGGAAAAACCAAAACTTCAGCCAAAAGAAAACTATCAATGGATAAAGCGGATAGGGTGGAGAAAGGGAAGAAAGTGAGACATGAGGAACCCATCCCTGCAGCTGCTAGTCCTGAGCCTGAGCTTCCTCCTCTGCCTATACATTTGGTACTGCCAAATCCATTTATTGAAGCTCAGAAGCTAATTCCTGAGCTGATTGTGGACGAAACTTTTTTCGTCAACAAACCAGATTGTCTGCTATCTTTAAGATACATGAGAGATGCCTCACTAAGCAATATCCTTACCCCTCTGCCAGAGAAAATTTACCCGCGAATGGTGAAGTTATGGTACCAAAACCTGGTAAAAGTCACTGAAAAAGATGCTGATGTCCCTACCCTGGTTATCTTTATTGATGATTGCGATCTAACTGTCACATTTGAAGACATAGGGAATGCTTTGGGGATACCCTTCCAATTTGATCCTTCTGGTCCATTGGCTGCACCAGAAGCAGCCTCCTTTAGAGAAATGGCTGCACATTTAACCCAAGGAATTGTTGGCACTGGACAGTCCATAATGAGGAGAGACCTAGCACCCCAATTTTTATTGATGGATTCCATTTTGAGGGGAAGTTTTTATGTCACCGAGCACAGCCAAGAGAGGAGAACACCAATTCTAGAGGCTCTCTTTCATTTTTCTAAGGGGCAGTTTTTCAATGCCCTTATGTTAATTTTTGAAGCCATGGCTGATATTAGTGCCAAGTTGAAAAAGGAGCAGAAACTGGCTGGACTCCCATTTGGTAGATTGATCACAGCCCTCCTCAGAGCTAAATTTGATATTGATGACCAGGAACCATTTGAAGTCATAGCCCCTCACAATTTTCGGAAAAAGGGTTGGACTACAAGCCAAGCCATGCTGAAAAGACTGAGAGAGGAAGGTGAACCTGCACCTGCAGCTGTTAATGAACCTCCCCCTGCAGATCCCTTAGAACCAGTTTTGCCAGATCCTGAGGTGACCAGCTCTTTAGCTGCACCCATTCTTGAAGAAACTATCCTCCCCATGGTGATCAGCTCTTCAGCTGCACCAATTCTTGAGGAAGTTGGCCTTTTACCCTCCTCCCCTAGTCCAGCCCCTGCCACTTCACCTATCCCAGCTGTCCCATCTCTCATACCCACCATTATCCCAATTGCAGATTCCCCCTCTACACCAACCACTCCAACCATACTCACACCACCAATTTCTCCCACCAATGCCCAAGTTTTGGCTGCAGACTTTATTGCCCAATCTCCCTGCACTCCTCTGCTCCAAAGCCCCTCAAATTCACCTGCTCATTCAGCCCACACACCTGAGGTATCCCATACACCTGAACCTGAGCCTTTCACTACAGAGGCTTATTCCTCATTAATGGGATCTATTTTTGAAAACGTGGGGCTTGAACCTGTCCCTATACCAGACCCTCATCATTTCACTCACTTACCTACTTCTCCCTTTACAGCCATTTCACCCATTGCACCTCCACCATCCATTTCAGTTGTACCAGTCCCTGCTATGAACACCTCCCCCACACCTGAATCTATTAACCAAATACTTACCTTCCTCCAATCCATCCAAGCCCAACTATAAATCAACATAGAAAACCAGTCTGTGACCAATGACCTTCTCCAAACCTTAGCCTCCACATCCCACACTACTACCATTACCACTGTACCTACTGTTGATGCCCATGCTACCCAAACTGAACCAGAGGTAGTATTGGTCGATCTCCCCACCCCCACCACCACTGCCCATGCTACCCAAACTGAACCTGAATTACCCCTGGTTGAGTCCCCTTCACCACTCCTCACTTTCTCTGATCAAGCCACTCAGACCGACCCTGAAGTCATCCTTCTGGACACTTCTTCTCCCACTCCCACAGCTGGGATACCTTTGGTCCCCTACCATTCCATTCCCCTTCCCAGATTTGCCACCCTCAGAAGAGCCATGGAAGAAAATCCATATATCTGTAGAGATGTTCTAAAGGGGTTAGCTGATTTACAAGCCTACATTAGAACCCCTTATGAAAACCAGATTCGGAAATTGGAGTTATTTATGAAATTTGAGAGAGAGAAAATGAAGGACTTGCTGGGTCAAACCTTTCAGATGGTTCGGAGTGAGCAGCACAAGGTGACCATGTTGCAAGCACAGCTTGACCAGGAAAAACTGAAGACCACTAGACTTGGCAAGTACATTGGCCTCACCAAAAAGATCAAATCAGAGGAATACACTGAGCTGCAAAACACAATCCAGGAGAAAGCTAAATCAAGTTCAGACTCCAATACTGATTCTAGTTCTGACTCTGACAGTGACTCCAGTTCTGAGCCCATTGAACCAACTTATGATACAGATTTTGACCCCAGTTATTAAAGCACTTTGTACTTATCTGTGTTATGAGTTTGTAATATAAATTCTGGTTTTTCTTGTGAAATTACTGTGCATTTCTGTCTGTCCTCTTGTCATCATGATTTTTTTCTTGGTTATTTCTCTTCTTTGCTTTGGACCAATGTGGACCCTGCTCCCCTTTGGTTTGGGGGTGTGACAGAAATGTCAATAATCAATAATTGAGTTAACATCAGTACAACTTATGATCAGTGGAATTTTTGAAAATGAAGTAATTTCACACCTGCTGTTTTGAAAAAAAATAAAAAAAAATCGAAGAAGTTAAAAACTTTTTGAAATTAATTTCTAGTGTAATTCTAATACTTTCATGAAGTGAATGTTAGGAAATTTCCAAAAGAAAATTGATGTTTTAGTAAACCTAAAAATATGGAAAACAGTGATGATACACCTCAGGAATTTGATAAAAAACCACACCCAGTGAGGTTTGGGCCTGAAATGTATTCTTTGGAGGTATGAATTGGCAATTTTTTCTGCTTTTGGGACTGATTGAACCTGCTTACTTACACTAGAAGTTACACATATCCAAATTGAAATAATTTGACAGCACTCGTGATATTAAAGACATGATGTAAGGCTTCCTTTTGGACAGTTTGAACCTTACAAAGCCCCACCTTTTGAAACTGCCCTTGATACACACCATTTGAGCTTTACAAATCTAAGATTTCTTTGAAACCTCATCTAATAACCTCATCAACTTCATTTAGCCTAACCCTCACTCTGAGAAGTCAGAAGATAAAGGGAAGGAAGCTGAAGAAAGGAGAATTGAGTAACTGTTTGACAACAAGAGAAAAATAAAAATTGAAGACAATGATGTATCAGCAGAAGAAATGTGGCATTCCAGTCAATGCTAATTTGAAAAAAAAAAAAAAAAAAAGAGAGAAGGCATTTCATTGGAAGCTTGAAAAAGAAAGAGAAAAAGATGGCCACTTTGGCTCTGGAAATTCAAAGAAGAAGATGAAAATATGCTGAATTAAAGAAGGTTTGTGTATCACCTCCTTACCTTGACTGACTTCTCAATTTTGAACACCATTCCACCCCTTTATTCTTGATAAATTTCACCCATAAGCCACATTACAACCCCAGTAAAGTCCTTATTGATCAATGATGGATTGAGCTCTCACATGGAGATAAGAATTTGTATAATCTACGGTGAAAAGAGCAGTGAATTCCAAACTAAAAGCAATGCCTATGCTCATGCTTACAGTCCTATTTGAGGGCTGTAACTGCTCTTGAGCCATGTGAAATAGTACAACCCTCTTACTTGCATGTTGAGTGAAAATCCTGGTGAGAGTTGGGTTTGAAATCAACTCATTGAGGTAACATCAAAGCTGGATTCCTAAATAGAAGGCAAGCTGTTCATTAATTTTTCTTGTAAATAACCTTTGACATAAATTGACTGAGTAGTAACAAGAATTACAATAGAATTTTAGTTTTGAACTGATGTTTTTCTTGAAAATCTTCTTACAAAATGACTGATGCAGGTGTGAATAAACAGATTGGATGAAAGTTCGCTATAACAGAACTGCAGTGATCTTAACTGATTCATTGAAGAAGTTTGTGGGTACCTTCACTGAAAACCCTCAGGAGACTTCACTCCTCCAATAGGGATCACCTAGGGGTTTAAAAGGCTTGTTGCATATGCTAAATGCAACTGTGCTCCCTACAAAAGTGGCTGTTTACTTTGTTTTTATTTTGTCTTTGCTCAGGGACTAGCAAAGCATAGGTTTGGGGGTGTGTTGAGAACTGGAAAATACCATTTTTCACTCCTTAACCTGAGTCTTGATAGACCTTTGAGAGAACTAAATAAGTGTTCTAAGTGCTTGTGTTTCAGCTAACAATAAAGACAGGCTTAACCATAAAAGCAGCTTAAAAGTGTCAAAAAGATGATAATCCATGTCGATCCAAAGGAAGAAAGAGAAGGGACAACCTTACTAGCTGTTAAAAGGTCTGAACTGAAGAGGCAAAGACCTGGTCTCAACCCAGAAAAGAAGTATGGAGCAATTCGAACAGAAAAATGCCCTACATAGTACTTTTCGCAAAGAACTTGAACTGTTCGCAAAGAACCTGAACTCTACGAAAAGAACTAAAAACTCCAGGCTTAGCTTTCGAAGAGCACCTGAACTCTTCGAAGAGATGATTGACCTTTTCGAAAAGAAGAAAACTCCATTCGAACAGAACCAGAACATTGCGAAAAGAGCTTCAGGAGTTACAACACCTTGCGAAAAGTCCACTAAACTATGCGAAAAGGTATTCTGGAGATTCCCAGCTTTTGCAAGGGCAATTCAGTAATCTTTTTCACGCGTCCCATTGCATTTAAAAACCTAGGGACATTCCAGAGGATTCTAAGCATGAAGCGAAGGCATATTCCACCCCATGTGAGCACCCAGAGATGAAATAACTTGGAGGGAACTTCTAGAAACTCTAACAAACTTTCAAAATGCATAACAGAATTGATGCTTTTGTCACCTGATTGGCTGAACGAGATCGAGCAATTCTGATTAGCCAGAACAGATCTGGATCCTTGTGCTCGACTACCATTGGTCGATACAGATCTGAGCACTTCTGATTGGTTGATACACATATGACCTGGACTTAGGGAAAACTATAAATAGATGAACCATTTGCCCAATTTGGGCATCCAGATTTTGAGTTTCATTCCTATTCCCCCATTTCCAAACCAGATAGTTTGTCTGAAATCCCTGTAATAGCCTCACTTTTACTTGCAATTGAGAGTTGTGAGATATACGTAATTCAAAGAGAGTTGTATTCAAGACTACAAATCGAGAGTACATTTAAGCTGTGCTCTGTAATTGTAATGGTGAATTTGAAAAGGTTGCTGTAAACCGTACATTCTCAATTGGACTCATGTTAAGGGTTCCCTCTGATCACCTTATTGCATTAGACTCATTTAGATTTACTGTTGTTCATGCAATTTCCCTTGATTCATTAATCCTGTGAGAATTAGTGTTTGTAACTTAATCTCTCTCGGCATTTGTAGTGACGCTTTATGTTCTAAATTAAGGCTTTGGATTTAAGACTATTGGATGGTCTGTGGCCATTGAAGTGGACAGACCATAGCCATAAGCCTAAACCTAATCCTTGAGTTAGATTTATTTCTCTTACATCTGTGCTTGTAGCCAGATGAAGATTGAATCATCTCTTAGTTGATTTGCAGTCTTTCTCATTGTATTTCAAGGACCAAATCAAAGTTAGATATTACTTCTCCATTTTTTTTATAAGTTTACCTCAAAATTCCCCCAACTCAGATCTGGATCATTTAGTTTAACTTTTACTTTTATCATTTAGTTAATGTGACAAATTCAACCTCCCATCTTATGTGCTTTCTAGATAGGATAAGAGGCCAGATCTGGTAGCTCAGATATGGAGGTTTATCTTGCATTTTAGACAAATTCTCTATGGACGATCTTTTACTCACTTACATTTAGAACTTGCTACAATTGGCCCTGATCTTGCAGGCTAATTCACTTCTCTCTGTGCTGATATTTCTTTACTCTTTTTAATGTTCTAGATTCATTATAACTTAGCAGTTGCAAACCTGTTTTCAAAACACAAATAAATCAAGCACACTTAGAACAACAACAGTGGGCAACACCTGATTTATTTCGGTGGTAGTGGGTTGGGTGGAAAAATTGGGCCAAATTGGGGTGGTGAAGCTTGAGGGTGGTGATATTGTGGGGAAGGAGAAAAAAGTAGGCCATTGATAGCTGGTAGGTGTAGGTGGGAGATGGGGGGTTTGATGGGCCGTTAAGTAATTGACCGGGTGGTGGAGTTCACAGGCAGAACCTGGGGTGATGGGATGGCCGCAGGCCATTGATAACTTAAGGGTGCAGGTGTGGGATTAGGGGCCTGATGGCTTATTGGGTAATTGATGGGGGCGGTGGAGTTTTCCAGTAGTTGAACTGGAGGAAATGGGGTGGGCGCGAGCCATTGGTAACTGGAGGGTGCGAGTGTAGGATTGGGGGCCTATTGGCTCATCGAGTAATTGCTGAGGGTGGTGGTGTATGATTGGTATGCATTGATATGTACATAATTGACGGGTGTGGTGGATGGAAAGTATGCCCTGAGATTCAAGGGTTCAATTTGCAAGGTCGGGTTGGGAAAATATTCTGATAAATTTAGGTGTTCAATTACCCCTATGTTCCTCCCTTCCATGTTTCTTGACAATGGTGCTACATAACTCTCCTGATCACTGATATAATCGGATGGGTCAAATTCAATCTCCTCTTCATCTTCTATCATTCCGACGGTGGGTCTGGGACTAGCTCCTCTAGTAGGATGTGGGGGTAGTGGCACTTGGTGAATATATGCATGCTGAGAAGATGCAGGGGGAATGATTTTCCTGACATTGATCAAATCCTGGATTGCGTGCTTTAATGGGAAGCAACGATCAGTTAGGTGACTTGGACCCTGATGAAAATTGCAGTGTGTATTTGGGTCATAGTTCTTTAGGATTGGATGGGGAGGAGGTTGTGGTTGACGAATAATGACTAATCCTTTTTCCACTAACAAAGGCAGAAGTACACTCAACGATTGCCCTAGGGGCATGAAAACTAGATTGTAGCGGGCTCTCCTCTGCTCCAAAGTCATTTACATTCCTTGCCCATTCCCTATTCTCTGCATCTGCTCAGGCCTAGCTGGTGCTAGCGGGGCAGCCTGAAATTGAAATGGGGTTATATTATTATTGAGCCAGGTATTGGCAATGTTCTGGACATCGCCCCCTGTTCTCTTATCGTTCATTTGCTCTGAAAACCTCCTAACCCCATTGAGTCCACTTGGCATATTCTTGCTCAGACGGCCCTCCCTGATGGCATCCTCACATCAGTTAGCATTTCTCACCAGATCGGTAAAGCAGGATTGCTGATGCTACACTAAAAAGTTTGAGATCACTGGCAGAGTATTCTTTGAGATCATCTCAATCTGCTCATCATAAGGTATTCTATTTCTGACCTGAGCTGCCAGGGCTCTCCAGCGTCCCAAGTAGTCATTGAAGGTCTCGTTCTGGTTCTATTTCAAACGGGCCAAGTCTGACTTACGCGGCTCAATGTCTATATTGTAGACATATTGTTCTTGAAAGAGGTGCGTCAGGTCCCTCCATGTTTTTATCATGGATGGTTCTAAAGATGTGAACCATCTCAAAGCCAGCCCGATCAGACTCTTCTGAAAGACTTTTATTAGTAGTCTTTCGTCTCCTCCGTATTGGCACATGTCCCCACAGTAGGACTTCAAGTGCGCAATAGGATTACCCGTGCCATTATATTTATCGAAGGCTGGCATTTTAAATTTAGGGGGCAGGGGGACCTCAGCGAACAAGCACAAATCAGTGAAGTCCATGGCGTGGATTTTGGCACAACCCATTTTCATCAGTTGCTTATGTATTTTGTTCAACTGTTCTTTCAGTTGCTTTGACTCTTTTGATACAGCGGTCGCTTTCTCGGCCGTTAGTTGGACTTCACTCTGGGCCACCAGGGGGTGGGAAATTATGGGAGGAGGGTTAAGGTTAGTTAATGCCCTAGCGTAGGCTCCGCTATTCTTAATCTCGTCTCCTCATACTGCTAGTCGACATAATGTGCAGTGAAGGCAGGATTTTCTTATTGTTGTTGCCCAAGTTGGACGGGAATGACATGAGTGGGGGTGGGGTGAGCCCATTGGGGGTGAGGAAAGGTTTGTTGGGTGATGGGATTTTGGTTTAGAGGTGGGGCCTGATGGGGCCATTGGGTATGGGGGAAAGTTTGGAGAGGGCCTTGGGGTGTGGGGCCATGGGAAAATTGGGTTTGGGGTATGGCATGGGTTTGACCTGGCTGTGAAGGTTGGGGGAAAGTTTGGAGAGGGCCTTGGGGCATGTGGATAATGAGAATTTGGATGGTGTGGATTATGGGGGGTTGATGGGGGTCATTGAGGAGTGAGGCATGGAGCTTGGCTAGGGTGTGAGATGGGTTTAGGGACATGGGGTGTGGAGGAGGGGAGGTGTTTTGAGAAGCCTTCCATATGGAGTAGGCTTGGAACATCTCCTCCATCATAGTCATGGAGGGAGGATTGGATGTGGGTGGTGGAGATGGGATGGAGGGAAAATTGGGCATGGCCCTGGTATGATCGAGCATGGCTATGGTAAGAGGTAGGGTATGGGGTGGATTTGAGAGTTGAGGTGGGGCAAAGGATGTGGAAGGATTAGGGATGTCAGGGGTGGATGCTTGAAAAAAACCGGGCATGGCCCCGGTAATAATGGGTATGACCCGAGTAAATGGGGGGATTTGTGGGGGGTTGGATAGGGAGGAAGTGGTGTATGTGAATGTGGGTGGATCAGACTTATAGGGGGAGATGGGAAATGAGACATGGATGTGGATTGGGAGAATGCGTTTAGGTTTTGTATGGATGTGGATGGGAAATGGGTTAGATTTGGCATGGGTATGGTTTGGGCAAAAGATGGAGAATGGGGGGTTGGGCTTTGGATATTTTGGGAGGTAGTGGTTGGGAAAATGGGGGCGCCAAACGGCCCGGTAAAGGTAAAGGGTGATTGGGTGAGGAGGATGGTGGAAAAAACTTATCCCGAATGGGAGTGAGTTGGAGAATGTGGCGGGGATGAGTCAGGATCGACGTAAGCCGGGTCCACTACCCACGACATGTCTCGGTATTGAGTTGGGTATGGGTGCCTCGGATAAGGCCCGAAAATCCTCCACTTTCTTCCCCTACGGGTCAGCGGAGGGCAAGATGATGCCGTTGTGCCGGCACCACAAACTATATTTTTTTGGTTTTTGATTTGCTTATTATTATTATTTTTATTTTTTTTTGGAATTTTTTTTTGAAAAACAAAGATTTCGAGGTCTTAGAATTCCCTTCTCGGGTGGCACTCGTACCCTAATTCAAGTCCCGCAGCTACGATTCTGACACACTTTGGAAGAATCGAAAGAGAACCTTCGATCTATTGAAGGCATAGAAATCGAGGCAAACAATCAGATCTCCCGGAATGGGTCAAAAAGAAGTTGCCCTCTTTTGACCGGCAGGGGTATATTGGGTGTCAGAGATGGCGGGTCCCAAACAAGGCACTAAGCACACTGATTGGGGGACTCAGGAAGTGAAAAAGGCCACATATTTGAGCTGGTGTGGTGTTAAACAGAGCTAACGCAACTAATACATGCACCTAGTTTGCAGGACACCTTTTTTATACTGGCGCAACAATTAGTTGCGCCAAGGTAAAACTTTAGATTTTAAAGCTGGCGCAACTATTAGTCGCGCCAGTTATAAATTCCAGTTTTTTTGTACTGGCGCAACTAATACTCGCGCCAGACAAAAAATAGTATTTCAGAATATATAACAACAGAGATAGTAGCCCAAAATGAGTCTCTTTTTTTAGTTTTTGTGGAAACTAGGCTTCCGGGAACTGAGCTATTTTTTGGTGATCGATTCTCTCCTCACCGCACCTAAAGGGTTTGAGTCCGGTATAACTTGCTAGCACGCTCCCCAAGGGTTTTAAGCTTCGAAATGGGAACCCACCTAATATACCTCCGGCGCAAGCGCCTTCTCAGATACTAGGTGGCCTGAGACTTTTCTAGATCATCACCACTAGGGGCTGCTGCCATACTAAGACCCGGGTGTTTGTGTGTTTGCCTGATCCCCACCCTTTTAAAATCTATCCTGTAAAAACAAATTAATTATGCTCCCTAACTTGGTTCAATTTTAATATTTTTCAAAGGTTTTCTCTTTTTTTTGGAAGTTTTCTTTAGTTCAAAGACCGGGGGTGATGACCCCGTGCCGCCACTACGGACCAGCGTCCACTGTTGGAATATGCTTGCACAAGTAGGCCCGCCAATCGGCTAAGGCACTTTAAATGACGGAAAAGTAAGGAAATTAAAAGACAATGCTCAAG
The DNA here is from genome assembly GCA_021018995.1 of Chloranthus sessilifolius. Lineage (NCBI taxonomy): Eukaryota > Viridiplantae > Streptophyta > Magnoliopsida > Chloranthales > Chloranthaceae > Chloranthus > Chloranthus sessilifolius. The sequence goes on along the minus strand of CM037587.1, from coordinate 29,130,468 downwards.
TAAGCCCGCCGATTGGCTAAGGAACTTAAAATGATGGAAAAGTAAAGAAATTTAAAGGACAATGCACATGCCAATCGCCTAAGTCTTGTAAATGATGGAAAAGTAGGGGTGAGAAAAATAACAAAACAGTGAAAAAAATAGCAAAATTGGTTAGTGAAAAATAAAAAATAAAGGGCCAAATTTTAATGAGAAGCTATACAAGCTATCCCCAGTAGAGTCGCCATTTGTGCAACCGTGGGATCTGTGACGGTCCCGTCGCGATGATGCGCTCTCTATCTAAAAAATATAGAGTCGCCACCCGGAGCTTTTGGTGTCCCGGGAAACCTAGTTCATTTTTATGAGCACCGAAAGTGCTAAAAATATGACTCTGAATCCGATCCACACCAAAGGCTCTTAGGTAGGGGCTTCGGTTGTCGATCGGGAAGGTGTTAGGCACCCGATCAACCCGCTTAACTCTGTTTGTACTAATGGCCAAAAATAAAATGAAATAAAAGAAAAGAAAATAGCTTCCTCTTGCCCAAAAGGGCTTAGAATCCTATTTTTGCCCCTCCGTTCCTACCAAAACGTTGGCGGCATAACGATACAAATGGGAGGATGGAGGGAGCTAGAAAGAGATAGGAAAAGTAAGGGGAGAGCCGAAGCCCTCGGGCCCTTGTAGCACCGTAGGAGAGCCTTGCGTGGCTTGCTTTGATGAGCTCTTGAAGGCTTTGTATGGTGTGAAATAGGGTTCTAACTTCTAAGACTTGAAGCTAAGAAGTAGAGAAGGGAGGCTAGGGGATCACACACACCTAGGCTAAGGGTTTTGGATGCAAGAACAAGGTTGAAATAAGGTTGGAAGATTCTGGAATTTAGGTGAAAATGGTGCACAAAAGGGAGGAAGGACTTCTCACTTTGAGATCGTTCTCTCTTAAGCAAATTTCTCAACCCCTAAACCAAGGGGTCGGGGGCTCTATCTATAGGAAATGGGTGGATTAGGAAACCACTTAAGAGCTAAATTGGTTTAGCAATTAGGTAATCTCACATCTAAGGATTCCTAGGGTTTTTAGAGCCTTGAGATGTATGAGAAGGTCCTCCAATGGTGGATGATGGGGTGAGGCCTTAAGCCACTTGAAGGGTTGCGAATAGGCATTAAAAGGGTGCAATAGAACTACCAAAACACACCCCAAGGAACAAGGTGGTCAACAAGTCAAACCCTAATCACAATTTTAAGGAAAAAATCCAGAGGTTACTATTCATATGCCTGGCGCAACTATTAGTCGCGCCAGGCAAATGTATAGTAAAACAGTGTTTAAACAATGCTTGGAAGTTAGCTCGCGAGGGTGGGATCCACAATTAATACTGGCGCAACTATTACTTACGCCAGGCTTAAATCCTAGGAGAAGTGGCCTGGCGCAACTAATAGTTGTGCCAGGCAAAATTATCACTGGCACAACTATTAGTTGCGCTAAATCCCTAGGGGGGCCCACTTGATTTTACTCTTATGCCCTTGGGGCTCAGTTTGCCATATCTTTTGATGGATACCTTCGATTGGGGCGATTCTTAGACCGTTAGAAAGCTGACGACCTCTACTTTTCAATAGTATGAGATTCAATCATAGTAGAGGGCTGTAGCTAGTTCCAGTGCACCCCTCCCCAACCATTTGCTTGATAAGGTTAGGTTTAGGTTCAGAATGTGTTCTAAGGGCCAGGATTGATTTCTAAAGGTTCGGGTCATGTTCGTAAGGGATTTAGGGTGATTCCTAAGGGTTTGGAAAGGTTAATAAGGGTTCTAGGGGGATTCCTAAAGGTTCCATATATGTCATCAAAAGCTCAGAATTGCACCTCTCTCGAAAGGTGTTTCGATCGGGCCTTGGGCCAAATTTGGGTGTCTACAATATTCAAAGTAAACCTCAAACATCAAGTGGTAATATGGTGAATAAACGGAAGCCTTGTATGTCAGGAAAAATATCCGTTCCTTAAGGCTATCAGTCCCAAAGCGCTTAGCGACATTACCTGGCATGATCGAGATGGTGTGAGTTGTGAAAGCCCAATATGCTGGGAAAAATGTTCACTCCTCGATATGGTTTAATGAGGTGTGATATTTGAGTTTTATTCTGAATAAAACAATCTCGTGAGCGGGAAGGTGATCGACCCATACCTAAAGATTAGCGTAAAGCAAAGACATGAGGATCCATAATTTGTGCCCAACCTTATGAGGCATTGATTGCCCCATTTGATTAGTCTAAGGTGCCCCTACGTGAGGTAGGGCTCGAGATTTTTGGGTGAACCCATCGATCTCGAGGTTAATTTAGCACAACTACTCGAGCGGAGTGAATGTTGACGTCGTAATACTATTTGGGAGTGTGTGCCACTTTTAAGAATGTGCCCTGAATCAACATGATTTAGAGCACCTAACTTCAAATAATACTGAACAGATCTGGCCAAAATTGGGTATCTGCAGGAGGAGACACCTAATTCGGGTATCTGTCAATAATGATCTTACAAATCATTTAACTATACATAAACATGAACCCATTAGGGGTGATAAGCAACAAAGGCGATGAAAGTCCTGACCCAGATCCTGTCCGAGTATAATTTATAGGAACAAACGACCATCCTACAGATACCCAGATGCATGACGCCTATCAAAGGAAAATTACGCCAATTCAGGTTTAAGCCTGCCGAAAAATAAGGAAAATGAACCCTTATGCATGCATGTTTGTACATGGTTGATCGATATGTAGTTTCATTTTTAACAGGTTGGTCTCAACCAACGATTGACCTTTTTCTGAGGAATTTGAAGCTTAAGACACAAAAGTTCACATGAATCCAAAGATGGAGCGCTTAGCTCAAAGATTGACTGCTTGATCGGGATTGACACCATTGCTCCTACTTTAAAGTAGGATCCAAAGATCTAAGGCGAACCTTAGACTTAGGATATTAACTTAGCACAGTTGTGTTACCGATAAAATATTGACATTTTATCGCATTGAAGCACACATGTGCGTAGCTGTGCGTGATGACGAAAAAAAAGTGATTTTTTTTTTCTTTTTCAAAAAGATTTTCTTTCTTTTTTTTTTGAAAACTGGACATCGGTGGTGAGATGCTTCATCTGATTTTTCCATAGAAAAGAGCTTGCTTGCTTCGAGGCTTTGAACTATTTGATGTTCCTGCATATTCTCAAGAAAACGTCAGTCTCGTTTTTGTTTATATAGGTTACAAATATACATCCTAAATAACAGAAGGAGAAGCAAACTTTTACCTATACTTTTTTCCTTTTTTTAAGTTTTATATCTTTTTTGGATTTTTATTTCTTTTTCAAATTTATAAAGGGAGAAACAGGGTGTCATACTGATTATCTTTTGAGATGAGGTGCAAGCAAAGTACAAAAATGAAAATAGAAAAGGAAAATCTATTATCTTATTTAATATTTTTTTTTATTTCCTTTATATATACACACACACAAATTTTATTTTATTTTTCATTCCTTAACAAATAGGTGAAGTGACAGGACCCATTTTGAGCATAGTCAAACCCGTTCATGTGGTCGGACCTGAGTGAGGTTCAAATTTTTAACCAAGGTCGGAATGTCCATCCCTTTGGACTAAATTAACTCTTTATCCTTACCTCGGGTCATGCGTTTGACGGTGCAGTCTGAAGATATACTTGAACAAGATCCGATTTGAGCAAACATGAGTGTCCCAGTTGGTGACCAGATAGCACGGAGATGTAATCGAAGGATTAGCTGAATGATTTTTCTTTTCTTTTTCAACCTTTTTTACTCAGCGCCAAAGACCAGTTTTCGCCATGCCCATTGTTGCCCTCTTTTTTACCCGTAGCACCTTTATAGGTTTTCACTACATCCATGGGTATGCATTTTTACCCCAGGCGCCTTTTCAGGTTTTTACCTGTTCCGCACAAGCTCGCTGTTTTTACTTATGGCACCCTTTCGGGTTTTCACCACATCCTTTTTTCTTATGCTTGTATTTTTTCTTTTTCTTTTCTTCTTTATTTTCTCAAAGGCCACGACATGGATGTCGACTCCGTCATAGCCGGCTGGATGGAGTTCTTTCGTCACCTCTCAGCTTGGCTCGTGCTAATTCAATGGATACTGTGACTGCTCGCAGACCATAAAGAGAGCTTTTTCTCGAGATGTAGCTTGGCCATGGGTTAGAAGGGATAGGTTAGGAATTTTTAAGGTATTCTCGGGTTAAAAGGTATCCTTGATTGGGTTCCAACTAGCGTAATACACTTCTTCCTTGGGGGATTTTTACTGTACATGCCCCATTATTTTTTTTACTTTTTCAGACATCATTTTTTTGGGATTTTGCTTTTCCAATTTTTTAAGGTTTTGAGGGTAACTCTTTTTCTCCATTTTTGTTGGTATATATACACATTTTTTCTTTTCCAAGGAGGGGTTTATTGATAGAAAGGCCAATAGCTCAACGGATGCAACAGAGGATATGATCATTCAGGGATGCTTTTTGGCTACTTGGATTTAAAATGATGGCCACTTTTTTGGGGTCCTTACGCAGTCACGTATCCATCTTATCAATACTTATCTTATCGTAGAGTTTAAGAGTAGAATCGTCATATGTATCTAGCATCGATGGGCTCGAGAAAGTGATCTCCATCCATGGTGCCGAGGCGGATCAAGTACCCGAGAGTACTTCTCGGATGATGTAAGGTCCCTCCCAGTTAGGTTTGAATTTTCCTCTTGGATTAGCGTGGAGAGAAGGAAAGATTTTTTTGAGTACTGTGTTACCCACCTTTAAATCTCAGATGTGACACGCTTGTTGTAAGCACGTACGATCCTTCTCTGGTAGGCCTGAGTGTGACACAAGGCTAGGAGCCTTTTCTCATTGAGCAGGTTCAGCTGCTCAAAGTGGGACCTTTCTCCTTTAGCTTTTGGTAGATTGGATTCAATGAGGTTGTGAAGTGAAGGTACTTCAATGTCAACTGGCAGCACTACCTCAGTTTCGTACACAAGGGAAAACGGTGTTGCCCCTAAGCGGTACGGATCGCTGTTCGATAGGCCCATAGTATGAAAGATAACATTTCACTCCAATCTCGGTAGGTGACAACCATCTTCTCAAGGATGCTTGACCGGCTTAACATCTAGATATATCGATAGCTCAAGCTCGACCAAATCGGTATCAAAATCAAGCATATCCTCATATGGCCATGCAAAGACGTCTTGGTATGACCGAAGAAAATCAATCATGCTTTTTCTTTCCTCGGGAGACAGTGGCGTTCTGATCTTAGTGATTTTAGGAACCTCTTTAGTACCTATATTGACATCCTCTGTCTCTTCAACGATCGGGATAGGGCCATGCTCAAAATCGACAAATTGGTGAAGGAGCACTTTGGGGAGCTCCTCAGTAGGGATCTCCTCGTCCAGATTCATGACTCCTACCTCTTTTTATATCTCTACAGGAAAGGGGTTCATTCCACGTGGGGTGGGTTTTTCAATTAAGGCATCAATTTTCTTGATTTTCTTAGGATTTTAATAGACAATATTTTTGGATTATTTTGTATTTATTTTATTTTTTTATATTTATTCTTTTTCTTCGGAGATAAGCCCTTGACAAGGTGGGTCTCTATATACACACGGTATTACCTACCAAGAGCTCACCTCACTTTTTATAAGTTGTTTTTTTGGGAAGCTGATGCCGTATTTACGACCATTTGGTGCTTCCAGAGTTAGTGGCACAGATGCCCAATTTCCTTACCTGTGGTGTTGCACCTTTACCTACTCTGATGGAGGAGGCTGATTGAGATGTCTTTTGGGAGTCAGCCTTTATCATGTTTATCTGGGCTCGTCCGAGACCCTGTCCTCAAATGTTAGTATGGGTTTGTGATGGTTTATTATAGGGAGGTGCATTGACGGGGGAACTTCTTCCTCGAAGAGGGACAGGGATGCTAGATTTATTTCCATATCGAGAGGGGGGGGGGGATGATTTGGGAATTGGTTGGGTGGATAGTGGCTATCGATTTGTCTGGGGTAAGCTGTGTTGCCCCATTCTAATAAATTTTTACGATCCCTGCGCTCACGAATGTACTTCGGATGTGAGGCTGCGATCGGGGTTCATTCTCCAGGTCTATCTCCCTGGCTTTGGCTGTAGCAATGGTTTGGGTGTTCTTTGGCCTCTTGGATTTCTTCTTCGATAGGCTTGTAGCCTAAGCCGAATCTAACTCATTGTTCACCCATGGCTCTGACCGGGTCTCTTCTGCCTTGTAGGTGAGGACCTAACCCTTTCCCTTTTTGGTAGCCCTATTTATGGACCATTGCCACTGCAGCATCCATTCCTCCTCCAATTTTTTTGGTAACTTCCTCGGGGGTTTTTGGTGCCATTGCTGTTGATATATCATATTGAAAACTATGAAGTTTTATGCCCTTAGCTGTGTGGGGCACATCTAACACCTTGAGATTTTCAATACTATGGGCCATTTTCTCTGTTTCCTCTTGCCCTCTTGCCCTTCTCCTATGATGGATACAAGAATTTGAGCTGTTGGTGTAAAGTGGAGGGTATAGCCCAAATTTCATGCAGCCAGGGGCGCCTTAGCAGTAGGTTGAAGGAGGACTTGATGTCCATGACTTGGAACGGGATTGAGAAGGTTATTGCCCCAATGGTGAGCTCAAGATCCACTTCTCCTATCACTTCCCTCCTTGTGTTTTCCAACCCTCTTGTGCTTGTTCTACCTGGTCGAAACATAGACGGGTCGACCCCAATCTTGGTCATGGTTCTCAGCGAGCATACATTCGATGCTAATCGATTGTCCACTAATATAAGTGGTATCACTATGTTCCCAGTTTCTGCCATTATATTGAGGGGCCTAGAGTGGTTCCCTCCTACTGGGAGGTCGGCATCCGAAAAAGAGATGGCGTTGGGAGCCAAAACTTGACCGTTCATCTATCCCACTTCATCGGGTGAGACCTTATTGAATACGTGTGCGTCTTTTAGTGCCCCCATTAGAGCTTGGAAGTGAAGTGGGGACGTCATTAATAGGTCCCAAATAGTGATGCGGGCTGATATTCTTTTCAGCTATGTTTCTAGTACATGCTCTCTACTCATTTTTTCAAAAGGGTGTACCGCAGTAGGTTCCTTCTTTTCTTTCAATCGGGCCGATATCGATACCTCGAGCTGTTTAGAAATCCTCCCCGATCGTGTGATGAATTCAATGGCCCTTTCGCTATTGCTACCCATATTGATGTCAGTTTGATCTTAATTGAGCGGGATTTGGTGGGGCCAATCCTGGGATTTGAAATGGAGTGGATGAGGGTATCGAAGATGCCTGGATTGATGGCGTGGCAAAACTGGGCTAGATCTCATTGACTGGTGTCGGAGATGGGTAAATTGGTAGGGGTGTGGTAAAATTGGGCCAATCGTATTAGATTGGTGTCAGAGATGAAGGTGAATGGGCTGATGATGGAGTGGCGAAATTGGGCCAATTGTAGGGAGTCGGAGTTGATTATGAAAGCAGGGCAAAATTGGGGACCATATAATTGATGGGGGTTAATGCTGAATATGTTTGGTATTGTGGAGGTGGTGAAGCCCAATGGGTTTGGACTAGATTAACGGGAGCTGGTGAGGGAAAATATGACCTTAGATCTAGTGGGGCTGCTTGAGGTGTCGGGCTCATAAAATAATCAGCTAAGCTTAAAGGGTCGACTACCCCGACGACCTCACTCCCTGTTAATTAGTGAAAAATATCATTTTTCACCTCCTAACCTGACCTTTGATGAACCTTGGAGTTGACTAATAATGTGTCTTGAGTGTGTTTTGTAATTAGCAATAAATTGTAGTCATAGTGCAGAAATCCATCTAAAAATGCCAAGAAGAAACCTGCTGCTTCAACATGTGTACATACAACCCAAACATTAGCCATCAAGCAGATCCATAAAGCCTCAAAATTATATGACAAGGGCATGTGTCCAACTGTGTACACATGGGAGCAAACCAACAGCTGTATTTGATGAAGAATGAACCCCTCAAAAGGGCACTGAGTGCTGGACAAATGAAAGACAGCATCCCAAGCTATGTACAAGCTATAGAAGCAAAGAATAAGAGCTGATGAGAGGTTAAATCATTCTATCGAGAGGTTCTAAAAAAGAGAAAAGAAGCTATCAAGAGGTTTATAGCACCTATCGAATGGTTTGAACTACTGAAGAGGATCCTATCGAAAAGTGCAGAAGATCCTGTCTAGAAGTCACCTGAAGCAGCCATCCTCACGGGGTGTAGAAAGCTGAAATTAAACCTGTCGAGAGGTTCCCTGAACCTATCGAATAGTCAAAGCCAACCTAGTGAGAGGATACTTGAAGCAACATTGATTCTTGCGAGGTTGCCATCAACCTGTCAAGAAGTACTTCCAACCTGTCGAACAGAGGGAGAGATCCTGTCGAAGACATACTTGGAGCTATAATGGATTTCGCAAGGTTGCATCATCTTGTCGAGAGGATGGTTGAAGATAGCACAGTAGTTAGGCATTGATTCATCCTGTCGAGTAGTTCAATAGAACCTGTCGAAGGCCATATTTAACCTGTCGAATGGAGCATAAACTAGATCCGAAACCTATCAAGAGGTTCTCTGAACCTCTCAAAGCACGAATTTAGAATTTCTCAGTTCTAGCTAAGAATGCACATTAACTCAGTGATCTTCTGCACGTGTCCTAATGCTATTTAGCTGATTTGAGGGAATTTTTAGAATACAATTGTACACGAAAGAGAAGGCCTCTAACTCTCCCATATATACTTGTCTAAATCAAACCAATTGCAGGGAGAATCTAGAAGGAAAATTAGCAACATCAGCAGCTCAGAATAACATAATTATTCTCTTGAGCTCTGATTGGCTGAAACAAATCTGAGACATAGGGGAAGAGTATAAAGGGAAGAGAAGCTTTATAGAAGAACCATCCGAAGAGAGAGCCAGAAATCTAGAATTCCATTCTTTTCCCTCCAAAATGCCATCCTTCTTCCTTTTTCTCCCATTCTCTCTTTATCCCAACCATGGTTGGCTAAATACTTGTAGCAGCTAGGGTGAGGTAGATCTATAAATAGAGAGGTTGAGAGCTTGTATAAGGATTGGATAATGCATAGACTGCAAATCTGAGAATAATGTATTATAAGTTGTTTGGATTCAATAAATTATTGATTTTAAAGTTTAATTAAATCTATAGATCTTGTGGTTTCATTAGATTCTCAATCAGATTTATGTATTTGGGACTTGCCCATTCATTTAACCTTTAGATTTCTTGATTGCCATCTGATTCTCCTAGATTTAATACCCCTGTGGATGCCTAAGCTTGTAGCCTAGCATCCACAACATTTGCAATGATTTTTCTGTTCTAATTGAGGCCTTTGGATTGAAGGAAATCCCTATGATGATCTGTGCCCATTTAAGTGGACATATCATAGCCTTAATATTAATTCAATCCTCCGGTTTAGATTAGATTTTTCTATCTTGCATCTGTGCTTGTAGCCAAATGAAGGATTGTTGTAAATCAATTCTCGGCATTACTGTTTAACCAATTAATCTTCAGTGAGACCAAAATCCCAAGCTGCTATTCTCCACCTTTGATTTTAAATCCCCAAAACCTTTTCTCTATTCTTTCAAATCTATTTTCTACTCAGCTCTGGATAATTAGCAATTAGATTTGATTTTTTGTAGTTTAGTTAAAAGTGATAACCCCTAAAACCTCTCCTCTTTCCTTTCTTGCTTTATTTTAAATTAGGATAGGATAGAGTGCCAGATCTGTTCTAGATCTGGAGATTTAATATATTTTGAAACACATTTCCCTGTGGACATACCCCTACTTACCTCTTTAAAGCTTGCTGCAATAGTCCTGATACTTGCAGGCCTGGTTGCCTTACCTTGGTTTTATTTTACTATGATTTTTGCTCTAGTTTGCTATTTTTAACCTCTTAATAATTACAAGGTAGGCAATACAACAAGTTTTTGGTGCCGCTGTCGAGGATCTGTGTTTTTAGAATTGGTAGATCTAAGTTTTTCTTATTTTAGATTTTAGATTGGTAACTGTCTATTTAGTGTTTGACTAATTGCTCCTGTTAGTTTTTGTAGTTTTATGAATTTTTACAGATTTTGAGCTGTGACTGAGAAGAGCAATTTTACTAAAAGGGAAGAACAAGCTATGCTTGAGTTTGCATTTCTTTCCTCTTTTACATTTCTAGATTTGTGAATTTTTATATATGTAGTATCAGTTTGTGTGTTTGTTTGTTTGTTGAAATCTGTGCTGTGATTTTGTGTTTTGTACTTTGTGTTTATGTGTGGTGTATGTTTGGAAGAAGAACTCTAAACCTTGAGTTTTACCCTTAAATCTTGAAGATGAGAGGATTCTTAGGTCTAGACAATCTACACATACTTCTACTGAATGTGAGACTGTTGACATGGGTGAGCAGAAAAGATTGTTGAGGGAATATTTTGCACCTGCTGTATATGATTCTCTTTTCTATATATAATTTACTGCCATGGAGGGAAATTATGAGATCAAGTCTTCAACAATTCAAATATTACCTTCTTTCAATGGGTTGAGTAAAGAAGACCCATACAAACATGTTGATGAATTTCTTGTTTTGTGTACTACTTTTAATATTGCTGGTTTTGGGCTAGAAGCCATATAGCTTAGGCTATTTCCTTTTTCATTAAAGGACAAAGTCAGGGCCTGATTGTCTATGCTCCCAACCAATAGTAGTAACTCTTGGAATGACCTGTAATGTCAATTTCTATCAAAGTTCTTTCCTATTACTAGAACAAATCAGTTGAGAAAAAGCATCATATAGTTTTCTCAATTCTCAACTGAAACCTTCCATGAGGATGGGGAAAGATTCAAAGAGATGTTAAGGCAATGCCCGTATCAAAAAATTCCTCAATGACAACTTATACAAAGTTTCTATCAAGGAATTGATTCAAAAAGTAGAAATATGGTGGACGCCTCTTGTGGAGGTACATATCTTCATAAAACAACTGATGAAAAATGAGAATTACTTGAGGTTATTGAAGAGAATTCAATGTAGCAGGAGACCTTGTCTAGGGACATTGAGTCTCCAGCTAAATTGATGAAAGAGGACACAATAAGAGGGAAAATGTATGAGGTCAATGGTTATAATGATCTGCAGAGAAAGGTAGATAGCTTGACTCAGAAGTTTGATAAGCTCATGAGAGCAATGCAGTCTCCAATGGCTGCCAAAGTGAAAGAGGCATGTCTGATATGCCAATTTCCCACTCACTCTCTTGAAGAATGTCCCTCTGTTGCATAATTTTTAGATCTGGTTATGGAGCATGCTAATGCTGCTCAGCCTTTGGACAGTAGTCAACTGCTGGTTATCATTTGGGAAATCACCCCAACCTGAGGTGGAGACAGGACAATTTCTAAAATCACTAGCAGCAATAGGCAATGCCTTAGAGAACTACTCAGCCTTACTAGTATAATTTTCACCCAAGGCCCTAATATCAACTGCCTATGGCCCAGCCAATGGCACAACCAGTGCATCAAAATGCACCAGCCCCAGCACCCTCTATAACACCCACATTTGAGGAGCAGGTTCGATTTCATTGCAGAATCTGAGCTCTTTGTCTCAAACTGTTAACTCCTATAGCCAAAGCATTATGAAAATAGAGGACCACATTGGTCAGCTATCCAGTACTTTGACTAGGAGAGAAGAGGGAACACTGCCTAGTCAGCCTTTGAACAATCTAAAAGGGCAGTATATGGTGGGTGAAGCTTCTTCATCAGATGAAGGAGCTAAATCTATCACCATTTTGAGAAGAAAAGAAAGAGCAACCCATCATGATATACAACAGGAGCAGCATATGAGAAATAAGGAGCGTGTTGATGAAATAATAGAAATATTTAAATAAGTGAAGATCAACTTGCCTTTACTTGATGCAATCAAGCAAGTGCCAGCCTATGCAAAGTTCTTGAAAGATTTGTGCACACACAAAAGACAATCTAGGATACACCTATCCAAGAAGGACTTTTGTGCTGAGAAAATAAACCAAGTGCTTTCCATTGTAACCCAAACAAAACTCCAAGACCCTGGAGTTCCCACAATCCCTTGCATCATTGGGGATCGCACAATTGAAAAAGTCTTGTTAGATCTGGGGGCTAGTGTGAACCTACTTTCATATTCAGTATATGAGAAGTTAGGTTTGAGAGAATTGAAGCCCACACATGTGGTATAATAGTTGGCTAACATATTTGAAAGGAAATCAATGGGAATGATAGAAGATGTGTTAGCTGGGGTTGACAAGTTCTTTTATCCTGCAAATTTTTTGGTTCTTGACATGGAGCCAAGCAAGTGCACTACCTCAATTCCTGTCATTTTGGGCAGGCCATTCTTGGCCATTGCCAATGCTTGTATACAATGTAGATCAGGTGTAATGGAAGTTTCCTTTGGCAATATGAAAGTAAAATTAAATGTATACAATGCAGCAAGTTAGCCTCACTTGGATAGTGAGGACTGCTTCATGATTGATGTGGTGGATGAGTTTGTGGAAGAAACTTTACCGAAGCTGTTGTATTGTGATGACATGTTTGATGTTTTTGAAAAAGTTTGGAGTGAAATTGTGGAAGAGAAGGCTCCCACACCTGAGATTTAAGAGGTGAAGACCTTAAATTTTGAAGTGGGGACAGCAGCAAAGTATCCTCCTTGGAAACCAGCTATGTTGCCTCTTCTACCACCTTCTAAGGTACCTTTGTTGCCTTCACTCATAATTTCACCTGATGTGGAACTGAAATAACTCCCTAAGTCCTTGAAGTATGCATTTTTGAGAGCAAATCAGAGGTTGTCTATGATAATTTCTTCTTCCCTCACTGATGAGCAGGAAGGAGAGCTGTTGTGTGTTGAAAAGGCATAAGAGAGCAATAGGTTGGACTATTACTAATCTTGGAGGTATCATTCCTACTATTTGTATGCATAAGATCCACCTGGAAGAGGGTTCCAACCCTCTAGGGAGATGTAGAGGAAACTAAACCCTCATATGCAAGAAATAGTGATGAAGGAAGTGGTTAAATTGTTAGATGCAGGAGTCATCTATCCCATTTCAGATTCTGAATGGGTGGCACCTACTCAGGTGGTACCTAAGAAATCTGGAATCACTATGTTTGCATCATATTATGGTGAGCTAATTCCAACCAGGGAGACCACTGGTTGGATGGTGTGCATTGATTATAGAAAGCTCAATTCAAAAACTAGAAGAGACCATTTTCCTTTGCCCTTCATAGACCAGATTTTGGACAAGTTGGCAGGCAAAGCTTTTTATTGCTTTCTTTATGGATACTTTGGGTATAATCAGATTCCTGTGTATCCACAAGACCAGGAGAAAATAACATTCACATGTCCATTTGACACCTTTGCTTATAGGAGGATACCATTTAGATTGTGTAATGCCCCTGCAACTTTCCAAATGTGTATATATGCCATCTTATCAGATATGATTGACCAATTTTTAGAGATATTCATGGATGATTTTTTATCTTTGGGGACAGTTTTAGCCACTGCCTACATCATCTCAGCCTAGTGCTGCAGAGATGTGAAGAGACCAACTTGGTCTTAAGTTAGAAAAAGAGTCATTTTATGGTCAATCAAGGCATTGTCCTTGGACATGTTGTTTCTCACAGAGGCATAGAGATAGACTAGGCTAAAATTGATTTAATTCCTCATCTGCCCCCACCCAAGACTGTCAAATAGGTTAGATCCTTTCTGGGGCATGCTAGTTTTTATAGGAGATTTGTCAAAGATTTCAGTAAAATCTCAAAACCTCTTTGTCACCTGCTGTGCCAAGAGGTTCCCTTTGTATTCAATGATGAATGTCTCATTACTTTCAAGTTTTTAAGAAGATGTTTAACCTCGGCACCTGTCCTTCAAGTCCCTGATTATTCTTTGTCCTTTGAGCTGATGTGTGATGCATCAGATTTTGCTATTGGTACAGTTTTGTGGAAAAGAAAGGAGAAGTTACCTTGTGTGATTGCTTATGCAAGAAAGACAATGATTGATGCTCAGTTAAACTACACGACAACTGAGAAGGAATTGTTAGCCATTGTCTATGCTTTGGAAAAATTTAGGTCTTATGTGTTAGGAAGCAGGATTGTGGTGTTCACAAACCATTCAACCCTTAAGTACCTTTTGTCTAAAAAGGATGTCAAGCCAAGATTAGTCAGATGGATCCTCCTATTACAGGGAGTTTGATCTTGAGATTAAAGAGAAAAAGAGGTTGAAAATGTGGTTGTAGACCACCTATTCAAGATCCTAGATGCTGAGTTTGATGGGCTGTCTGTTAATGACTCATTTCCAGATGAACAACTGTTTGCTGACAGCATGAGTGCACCTTGGTTTGCAAACATAGTTAATTATTTGTAGTGGGTAGGATTCCCCCACATTGGAATAAAATGGATAAGGATCTGTTCTTCTCTCAGATCAGATATTACATGTGGGAGGATCCATACCTCTTCAAGAATTGTGTAGACCAAGTTCTGAGAAGGTGTGTACCTGAGCATACTAACAATGTGTCATGAACATGCTTGTGGAGGCCATTACAGTGGAAACAAGACTGCTGCAAAAGTACTTCAAAGTGGATTCTATTGGCCTACTTTATTCAAAGATGCATTTCAGCATCGTAGAGCTTGTGAAAGATGCAAGCAAATGGAAAGTATTTCCAAAAGAATTTCCATGCCTTTACAACCCAATCTTATAGTTGAATTGTTTGATATTTGGGGGCTTGACTTCATGGGTCCCTTCCCTCCTTATGGGTATAATTTTATTCTTGTGGCTGTGGACTATGTTTTCAAGTGGGTTGAAGCCATAGCCACAAGAACCAATGATCACAGAGTTTCCATCAATTTCTTGAAAGACAATATTTTCTCTAGGTTTGGTACCCCCAGAGCTATCATTAGTGATGGGGGAAGCCATTTCTGCAATAGACAGTTTGAAAACCCACTTAGAAAGTACTCTGTGATACACCGAGTTGCCACCCCATACCACCCACAGACTAGTAGGTAGGTAGAAATTTCTAACAGAGAGATCAAACACATTCTAGAGAAAACTGTGAGAGGAGATAAGAAGGATTGGTCCCTAAAGTTGACTGATTCTCTTTGGGCTTATAGGAGTTAGTCGCCTATAAGACCCCAATAGGGATGTCCCCCTTTAGGTTGGTGTATGGCAAGGCATGCCATTTACCAGTGGAATTATAACATAAAGCTTACTAGGCTATCATGACATTGAATTTTGATCTAACTATTGCTGGTATGCATAGGAGGTTGCAGCTGTCAGAACTTGAAGAGCTGAGATTGGAAGCCTACTCCAATGCAAGGATCTATAAAAAAAAGGTCAAAGCCTTTTATGATAAGCATTTGCTCCGAAAGGAGTTTGCTGCAAGCAACAAGGTATGGCTATTTAATTCAAAATTAAAATTTTCCCCAAGCAAGTTGAAATCTAGATGGGAGGGGCCCTACATTGTGATGAAAGTTTCCCCATCTGGAGCTGTTGAAATTATGGATCCTAAAGATGGTAGGATCATAAAAGTCAATGGTCAAAGGCTTAAAATCTATGTTGAAAATGTAGTAAAGCCTGAGGTGACCATTCACCTTCAAGAACCTCCAAAGTGTGAATGATTGTCAACACTGTATATTATGTACCATAACTGTGAATGATTGTCAACACTGTATAATATGTACCATAACTGTCATGGTGTTGCTATTTTTATTTATTTTCTGTCTGATTAGATTTGTAATATTTACTTAGTTTTGTATTTAAAATAATAACTTAGCTATAGTAAGGTCAGAAAGGTCTCTGAGGCATGAGAAAATAAATGGAAACAGAGGAGGATTAATGAATTTGTGTGGAATGGAGATAGTGAACTGATGAGAAGTAATTTTGGATTACAAAACAACCTGTCGAGAGGTTAGAGGTGCATTTCGATAGGTACTGAAGTTGTTCATGTGAAATTCGACAGATTCTGTGTACCTATTGAGAGGAAGTGAGATGAATTTGATAGGTATTGAATGTGTTTACTGCAATGGGAGCAATTGTGCAGGCATACCCTCAATTTATATGAAGAGGAGAAGTAGAAGGCTGAGATGCTGGCCAAGCTGGCAGACACCCTGCAATCAACCATCTTAGGTCAGAAACTACCCTCAACAGCTGGAGTGTCCATCAATGAGCCCACCATGCACCAGGGTAGCACAAGGCCTCAGAAGCCATCTGCCGACAGGACAAGGGCTGGTGCTGTCGACACTGAGAAGCCAAAGAAGAGGAAGAAACCAGCTGCAATCAAACCCACACCTGATGCTTCCAATGCAGAGCTAGTGAAGAAGGACAAGAATCCTTGTGCAGAAAAATATGCCTAAGACCCTCCTTTTGTTTTAAGTTCAGATACTGAGTCTGATTAGGTGTAGAGTAGTTAGTGTGTTTAGATTCTGTAGTACTGTTGTTCTAGGTAGTTTGGTTGTATATAGTTTTCATTTTGCATTTTGTCATCTCTGTAACTCTTTTGTATACAGTCCATTGTAATGAAATGTTCCTTTTATGTGCAAATTGTATATATATTTGTTATTCAGTTTTCTCTTACTTTATGTAGTTTCATTTTGCTTTTACCCTGCTGTTTTTAGTTGATATATTCTTGAAACAGTGAGGACACTGTTCCTCATAGTTTTGGGGGTATAGCAGGGTAATTTAAAAAAAAAAAAAAAAAAATTTAAGATAGTTCAGCTAAGTGCAATGGTGTTAGTAGGATTAAATCAAATTTAGCAGAATTCCAAACTAAGCAATTTTGAAAAAAGGAAATTTTAAGAATGTATGGTAGACTGTTTAATGTTTGGATCCTTTTGAAAAATTCATCATTCCCATGAAAGATATCATCAAGAAATGTTGCCATAATCAGTATGTAGTGAACTATTAAGGAGAGAAAAAGTAAGAACATGTCTTGAGAGTCCTAAGGAAGACCTTACCTAGTGAGATTTGGGCCTGTAAAAATTTCTTTTGAATAGTGTTTTGGCAAATTTTTCTGCTCTAGGGACTGTTTGAACCTACTTTGCCTCACTAGAAGTTATGAAACTCCAAGTTGAAACAGCTTGACAGTACTCATGACATTAAAGAAAGGATGTAAGGCATTCCTTTGGATAGTTTGAACTTAAAAGATCCCTACCCTTTGAACTGCCCTTGATACACACAAGTTAAGCCTTAAAAGAAATCCAAGTCTTCTTTGACATAAACTAGAGAACTTAAAACCCAAACCTCAGTGACTTGATGTAGCCTGACTCTCACTCTGAGATTTCAGAAGGCAAAGGAGAAGAAGCTGGAGAAGGTTGAGTTGGTTTAAAGTCTGGTGGAAGAAGAGGAAAGTACATTTGATGGCAGCTGGGTGTAAATTGTATAGTTGTGGCATTGTAGCATACATATTAAAAAAAAAAATGAGAAAAATACAAAGGAAAGCATACAAAAAGAAGAAAAATAGAAAAATAATACAAAAAGAAAAAGAGAAGTCACTTCATTTGAAAATTGGAAGAAGATGAGAAGATGGCCACTTCAAATATGAAAATATCAAAGAAGATGAAGATGGGCTGAGTTGAAGAAGGTGTGCGCACCACCTCCTTACCTTATTGACTTCTCAATTTTGAATCTCTCTTTACCCTTTTATTTTTTATAAACCTCACCCATAAGCCACACTACAACCCAATAAAAAGACCTTACTGATATGAAATTGATTGAGCTATCATGTGGAGATGAGAAACTGTGTAATATATGGTGAAAAGAGTTAGAAAATTTTAGGAATTAGAGCAACTACCTATACTCATGCTTGCAGTCCTATTTGAGGACTGTAAGTGCTCTTGAGTTTGAGTGAAACAAGACACCTTTGAAATCATTTGAGAGAGAATGCCTGTGAGTGTTATTCACTAAAAAGTTCCACTTTTTACCTCTTAACCTAGCCTTTGCTGGACCTAGAAGCTAACTAATAACTCTTGTTTAGCTTGTTTTGAAGTTAGTAATAACTTGTGCAACTTAACACAAAGTCCATGCCTTTGGAGCCAAGAAGAGAGAGAATCCAAGTAAGAGATGACAGCTTAGCCAAAGACTGATAGAACACCATGGTGGTACACACCATGGTGACTAGTTTGCATGTCAAAGGGGACCCAAGAAGTCTAGCAGATGTGAGAAATCTAGATGTGAGTGGAGAGAGCTGCAACAGCAGTTGCTGCATTGTATAAGAGGAGAAAATGTGTTATCTCGCACAGTTGAGGTGCTGCCTTGAGTGGCTAAGTTTGCAGCAAAGCCTCCTCACATAGCTGATACTTGCAGCATAAAGGAACTCATGAAGCAGTCGTACACTTCACCTGCAGCCAACACTTAAAGACTTCACAAACCTCTTGCACACAAAATGTTCAGAAATTTAGCTCACGAAACTCTCGCGAGGATCAAGGCTTATATTAACTACACAAAAACTTGCGAGACCACTTTGCATGAAGAGCACAAACAAACTCACGAAGTTCTCGCGTGGCTCTAGAAGAGGGAGCTCAAAAAGTTCTCTCGCGCAGCTCTCGTGCGCTTAAAAGTTCAAGCTTCTAATAAGTGAGTTGTGTTAATCCTTTGACAAACAACCGAATGAGAGAGAAGATCTTCCACGTGACAATCTCGCAATAGAAGATACCTGAAGCTCCACTGTGCGAGCCAGAAGGATTGCAAATCCATCCTTGCGACACCCTCGCGAGAGAAAATTTTTAAGCTCTACCGCACGAGCAAGCCAAGCACTACAAATTTTTCTGTGCGAGTGCATTTAATGCCAGAGCAACTGCACGACCTTACAAAGGCATACTGTACGAGTGAGACATATCAAGGCAAATTCATCCTCGCGAGTGCATTTTAGGCCAAACCAACTACTGACAACCTAAAGTCTTCTGCGTGAGCAAGAAGCTTCCCAAGTGAAATGCTATCTCGTGAGCACTCTGCCAACGACACGAATGGATTAATGCACCAAGGCCAGGCCCACGAAGCTCGGGCTCTCTACTTCTCAGTCTCTATTCAAGGACCTTTTAGGGATTTCTCCAGGTCTAGCTCATACATCCCGAGGCCTGAATCTCGAAGTACATATCCCAAGGCATCCAAGGGTTGTAACAGTGCCACATCTGCCCTAAAAATTTAGGAATAATCTTCTATTGGCTAAGACATTAGGACTGAGTATTTAAGTAGTCAATGTAACTTAGAATTTTATCATCCCTCCTTCAACCTCTATCGGCTTTAAGCTCGAGCAAACTAGGGTTAGGGTTTGATCACCTATTTTTCCCATTTTTCTTTCCTCTTAGCCCAGCACTTGCTGGCTATATCTTCTGTAAGAAATTAGGTCTAGTTTTAATTAGTTTTGTAATGGGTCTTGTAACCTTTGGGATTTTTTGTGAAGAGGTGTTGTGCACGAGGCTGCTGCCTTGAGAAATCTCATTGTAAGTATTGTGTTGAGCAACGAAACTTGTACTTTAATGGTTCATTCAATCTGTTATTTTTCTATTTGCCCATAGTTTTATTCAAGTTAAGCATGCATTTAGGATTTGAGATGATTTGAAAGGCCCATGGAAGCTTGAGCTTGTAGCCGTGGGACCATGGTGGTAGCAGTAATTTACATGTTCCTTCTCAGACCTCTGTGGTGTGAATAACCTCTGTGGATAGCCTGTGACTATTTAAGTGGACACACTATAGCTGTAGGGTGATTCCAAGCCATATATCTGAGAAGGATTCTTCTCTTCTGCACTTGAGCTTGTAGCATTGTGAGAGATTTTTGCAGGAACAGGCTCCCCTCTGTTTTACTTGACCAATATCAGATGTTAGATCTGACTTCTCTATAGTGATTAAAGACTTGTGAGCTAGGTCATTGCAGGTCCTTTGAAGCAATGACCAGCTGCATTTAAGTCCCCAACCCTTGAAAAACTATAGTTTCCACTAGTTGTTCAAGAATTATTTGCTCCCATGGATGCCTGAGCTTATAGCCTGGCATACTTGGTGTCTGCAATAGTTTTCATGTTTTAATTTGATTCATTGGGTGGAGGACATCTATTGGATAGTCTGTGACAATTTAAGTGGACAGGTTATAGCCTTAAGATCAATCTATTTCGTTGGATCAGATTGGTTTTCTGATTTAGTCTATATGGTTTGATCCTCTTTATTGCATAGTCTGTGACCATTGAAGTGGGCAGGTTATAGCCTTAAGAGACCCGATCAAACCAAAAGGGTTGAGTTGGATACTTCTTCCTTGCAGATGTGCTTGTAGCCATCTGAGGGATTTGCTGCAGAGACATCCCTAAATCTGAGTTAGATAACTCAATTAACTTTAGCTTAATTGCCTACTTCCCATCATTTTTATCTTTATTTTCACACACACCATCACCACCTTCTTCATAACCCTTTCTTTAGGATAGGACTGTACTTTATTCCTCTTCTTTTAATGCTAATTAGTGTAGTTGTGACACCTAACTCCCTTTCTTTAGGATTGTCAGATCTGTAGCCAGATCTGGAGGCCTACTATTATAGCCATTTTAGGTTCTAGATCAATTTCTCTATGTGACAAACTTTTACTTACTTAAAACTTGCTACAATAGCCCTGTATCTTGCAGGCTGAGTGTGTTTCAGATTTGCCATTTTAACTAATTCTTATTCTTTCCCTTTTTTATTTATATTTCTTCCACTATTTTCTCACCAATAACAAGATAGCAATTCGAAGTAACCAACAAGTTTTTGATGCCACTGCCGAAGATATTGATCTTTTTAGTAGACCTGAGTTATAATATAATTTAGGATAAAAAATTCGTTGTAGCTGTACCTTGTATAGAATTAAAAGTACTAATAATTTTCATTAAAATTTTTACAGACTTGGACAACAATAGCAGAGAAAAGCTAGAGCTGTAGCTAGAGTTTAGCTATCTCTGTTTGCACTTCTTTTATCCTAAAACTTAGTCCATTTGTATTAAATTCCCTGTTAATAGTTTAGTTGTAAATTTATTTAGTTGTGATTTTTATTTGCAATTTTTTTTGTGTGCTGTGAGCATCTTCTTTACCTGCTAATTCTGTGAGTGTATGGTTGGTAGAAGGTCCTTAAACCCTGAGTTAGAACCTCCAAACCATGAGGTTGAAAGGGAAACTGAGAAACAACACACCAGCCCCTACAGTTGAAACTGAGCCAGCTGTCATGGTTAAGAGGCAAAGAACTCTGAAGGAATACAATGCACCTGGGGATTACACATCTCCCTTTTACATACAATTCCCTTCAGTTGAGGGAAATTATGAAATCAAGTCCTCCACCATTAACATGCTGCCATTTTTTTATGGCTCAGTAAGGAAGATCCTTACAAGGACATTGACCAATTTTTGGCCCTTTGCACCACATTCAATATTGCTGGTCTGGGACCTGAAGCCACCAAACTGATATTTTTTCTTTTTTCCCTAAAGGACAAAGCCAGCACCTGACTCTCTAAGCTCCCAGCCAATAGCATTCAGACATGGAGTGACCTCCAAAGCCAATTTCTGGCTAAATTCTTTTCCATAAATCAAACCAGCCAGATGAGGATAAACATATTGTCATTCACTCAGTCTTCAACTGAAGATTTTTATGAGGCATGGGAGAGATTTCAAGAAATGTTAAAATAATGTCCCTACTACCAAATTCCACACTGGCAACTTGTGCAAGTCTTTTATCAAGGAATTAATCCTAAGAGTAGGGATATGGTGGATGCCTCATGTGGTGGTAGTTACCTCCACAAGACAGTTGACGAGGCTTGAGAGCTGTTTGACATCATAGGGGAAAATTTCATATAGCAGGGGTCACTGTCTCGCAATGACAGCCAGACCCCAGCTAAATTGGTGAAAGAGTCCATCCCTAGAGATGGAAAGTATGAGGTTAAGGTGCAAAGTGATTTGGAAAGGAAGGTAGAAAATTTGAGTTTAAAGTTTGACAAATTAATGAATGTGATGCAGCCTAGGATGGTTGCACAGGTGGAAGAGGCATGCTTGATATGCCAATCTCCCACACATTCACTTCAAGATTGTCCATCAGCCAACCAATTTCCTGATTTAGTTATGGAGCATGCCAATGCTTCCCAAGCATATGGGCAGCAACCTGCTGGGTACATATGGAGAAACGACCCAAATTTGAGGTGGAGATAAGACACATACCCTTAGCCCCAGCCGCAGTAGTTGGCAGCTCCATACAAACCCCAACACCAATTTAACCAAGGATTATACCCACCAAGGTAAAATTTTTAGTTGCCTGCCCCATAGCCCAATCAGTTGGTCTTGCCCCCACAGCAACCCTGATCCTCTTCCTTTGAAGAGCAAATGCTAGCATCTATGCAGAATTTGAGAAACTTGGTCCAAACTATGAACACTCATGGACAAAGCATTAAAAAAATAGAGGTCCAGTTGGGTCAAATCTATAATGCTTTGAACAGGAAAGAGGAGGGTAAAATGCCTAGTCAACCCTTGACCAACCCTAAAGGGCAGTACATGATTGGAGAAGCATCCTCTACCCATGAGGAAGCTAATGCAATCACTACCCTAAGGAGTGGCAGAGTGGTTGAAAACTTAGTAGGCAGAGCAGCTGAGGAGGCCATGGAGAGTGAAAATGAAAGAAATGTGAGTGTTGAAGCACCAAAGAAGTCATCCCCTGTTGTGGATCAGCAAGGGCAAAATAAAGGGGCTAATGTTGAGCCCCAATAGTGAATAATAAATGAAGAAAAAAGAAAAAAAAAAATTTAACCATGATGTGGTTAGGCATGCAACTGTGGCACTAGCAGTCTCACAGCTGTCATTTCCTCATGCACTCTAGCCATCTCCTTTTGATAAGGGGAATGTTCAAATGGAGGAAATGATGGAGACCTTTAAGCAGGTCAAGATCAATTTGTCCTTGCTTGATGGTATAAAACAGGTCCCTACCTATGCTAAATTCTTGAAGGACCTCTGCACACAGAAAAGAAAGGCAAGGGTGGAGTTGTCCAAAATGGTTAGCATGTTGAGTCAGTTCTGTCCATTTCCACACTTGAGAAATTACAGGACCCAGGGGAACCTACTATCCCCTGCATAATTGGAAACCATACCATTGGTAGAGCCCTCTTGGACTTAGGGGCCAATGTGAACCTGCTCTCATATTCTATGTATAAAGAGCTAGGTTTGAGGGAGCTAAAATCTATATCAGTTGTGCTCCAACTGGCTGATAGGTCTGAGAGGAGACCTGTGGGTGTGGTGGAGGATGTGTTGGTGGGGGTGGACAAGTTCTACTATCTTGCTGATTTCTTAGTTTTGGACATGGACCCTTGCAAACGTAAGACCCCAATTCCTGTAATCCTTGGAAGGCCATTCTTAGCCACTGTAAATGCTTGCATACAATACAGGTCAGGGGTGATGGAGGTGACCTTTTAAAATATGAAGGCCTAATTAAATATGTACAATGCTGCTAGGCAACCTCAGATGGACATTGAGGACTGCTGTATAATAGATGTACTAAATGGCCTTGTGGAAGAAGAATTATCTAATCTGCTGGATTGGGATAATATTACTGAAGACCTAGAGAGTATTTGGAGTATGGTTGAGGATGAGGTCCAAGTTCTCATGACAGAAGACAATGCCAAAGTAGAGTATTCTGTGAGCCTAGTGCAACATTCAAGCTGGAAACCTACATTGCTACCCCTTCCTCAAACCACCAAGGCATCTTTGCTACCTTCCATTGAAAGTCTCCCTGAGCTGGTGCTTAAATAGCTCCTAGACAAATTGAATATGCCTTCTTGGGGTGAAACAAAAACCTTCTAGTGATTATCTCTTCCTCTCTCACTAGTGAGCAGGAAGAGGAATTATTGAGTGTTCTCAAGAAGCACAAAAAGGCAATGGGGTGGACGATTACTGATCTAGGGGGCATTGATGCCTTAGTTTTCATGCATAAAATTAACTTAGAAGAGGGTGCAAAACCCTCTAGGGAGATGCATAGGAAGCTTAATCCTCACATGCAAGAAGTGGTCTTGAAGGAGATAGTGAAACTGTTGGATGAAGGGGTGATTTACCCCATTTCAGATTCAGAGTGGGTGTCACCCATCCAGGTGGTACCCAAAAAGTCAGACATAACAGTTATTACTACTGATTCTGGAGAGTTGATGCCAATCAGGGAGACTACTAGCTGGAGAGTTTGCATTAATTACAGGAAACTCAACTCCAAGATCAGGAAAGACCACTTTCCTCTTCCTTTCATTGACCAAATTCTAGATAAATTGGTTGGGAAGGCATTTTACTGCTTCCTTGATGGATACTCAGGGTATAACCAAATCCCTATGTATCCTCAAGATTAAGAAAAACCTACTTTTCCCTTTGGCACCTTTGCTTACAGGAGGATGCCTTTTAGACTGTGCAATGCCCCAGCCATATTTCAGAGGTGCATGTATGCAATTTTTCTGATATGTTTGATAAATTTCTGGAAATCTTCATGGATGATTTCTTAGTTTATGGGGATAGATTTAGCCAGTACTTGAGTCACCTTGACCTGGTTTTATAAAGATGTGAAGAATCAATTTGGTCTTGAGCTGAGAAAAGAGCCACTTTATAGTAACACAAGGAATTGTGTTAGGCTATGTAGTCTCTCAAAGAGGAATAGAGGTTGACAAAGCTAAAGTGGACCTAATTTCACACCTGCTCCCACCCAGAACTGTCAAGCAAATCAGATCATTCTTAGGACATGCTAGATTTTATACGAGGTTCATTAAGGACTTCAGCAAAATTGCAAAGCCATTGTACCACCTGCTTTGTGAGGATTTGCCATTTAGATTTTCTGCTGAGTGCCTTGAGGCCTTTGAGGTCTTAAAAAAGTGCCTTACCACTATTCCTGTAATTCAGGCTCCAGATTACTCACTCTCCTTTGAGCTGATGTGTGATGCATTAGACTTGGCCATAGGTGCTGTCTTAGGACAGAGGAAAGATAAGCTGCCTGTAGTGATCTATTATGCCAACAAAACACTAGCTAAAGCTCAGCTCAAATACACTACTATTGAGAAGGAGCTGCTAGCTATTGTGTTTGCTGTGGATGAGTTTAGACCCTACTTGTTTGGGTTTAAAATTATTATCTTCACTGATCACTCAGCCCAGAAATACCTGCTTGCCAAGAAGGATGCCAAACCAAGGCTGATCAGATGGATCCTCCTATTGCAGGAATTTGATTTTGAGATCAAATATAAGAAAGGAGTTGAGAATGTGGTGGCTGACCACCTCTCTAGAATTGTTTTAGAGGAATGTACTGCAGCATCTGTTAATGAGATATTCTCTAATAAACAATTATTTTCTCTACAGTCTAGTGTGCCCTGGTTTGCACCAATTGTGAATTTTTTTACTGTTGGTAGGATCCCCCCTCACTAGTCCAAGATGGACAAGGACCTATTTTTCTCTCAGGTCAAACATTTTTTGTGGGAGGATCCATACCTATAAAAGCATTGTGCAGATCAGGTTGTTAGAAGATGTGTGCCTGAAAGTGAGGTCTACAGCATTCTTTCTATGTGCCATGAGCAAGCTTATGGAGGTCACTTTAGTGGCAAAAAGATAGCTGCAAAAGTTTTATAATGTGGGTTTTATTGGCCCTCTTTGTTCAAAGAAGCATATATATATTGCAAAGCCTATGAGAGATTTCAAAGGATAGGAGGCATTTCCAAGAAAGATTCAATGCCATTGCAGCCCATCCTGGTGGTAGAACTTTTTCACATCTGGGGCATTGATTTTATGGGTCCCTTTCCTCCTTCTATGGGTTTCAATTTCATACTTGTGGCAGTGGACTACATGTCCAAATGGGTGGAAGCCATTGCCACAAGGACATATGACCACATAGTTGTCCTGAAATTTGTAAAGGACAATATCTTCTCCAGATATGACACCCCTAGAGCTATTATTAGTGATCGGGGGAGTCATTTCTGTAACAAGCCTTTTAAAAACCTCGTCAACAAGTATTTTGTTACACACAAAATTGTAATTCCCAACCACCCACAAACCAGTGGGCAAGTTGAAATTTCTAATAGGGAGATCAAGCATATCTTAGAGAAGACTTTGAAGACAAATAGAAAGGATTGGGCATAAAAGCTGAATGATGCTTTGTGGGCTTATAGGACTACCTATAAGACCCCTATTGGCCTGTCCCCATTTAAGTTGGTCTATGGCAAGGCCTGTCACTTGCCAGTGGAATTAGAGCACCGAGCTTATTGGGCTATCAAAATACTAAATTTTGACCTAACTACTGCTAGTACTCACAAGAAATTGTAACTGTCAGAGCTGGATGAGTCGAGAATGGAGGCCTATGCAAATGCCAAAATTTACAAGGAGAGATCAAAGGCATTCTTTGACAAGAGGCTAATGAGGAAGGACTTCAATGCTGGTACCAAGGTTTGGCTTTTCAACTCCAAACTAATATTCTTTCTAGGGAAGCTAAAATTCAGATGGGATGAACCGTACACTATCATCCATGCTTCCCCATCTAGTGTTGTGGAGATCTTCGATCCTATGTCTGGGAAGATCATGAAAGTGAATGGTCAAAGGCTAAAAATTTGTGTAGAAAATTCAGTGGAGCCTCCTTAGACCATTCACCCCCATTGCTTAGTGATCCACAGCCTTGTAAAATGTGTATCATATCTGTTGAATTTGTGTTTTGTTTTGCTTTGCTTTGCTTAAAAATCTGTCATGTAGTGTTTTCATTGTGTTGATTTGCAAGTTTTGTTTTGCTTTGTTTTAGAGTTGCGTGTTGTGATGTCATGTGCATGTTTGTCATCTGAATTGAATGTGCATAGACCTAATGTTGGTGTGCATGCTTGTTGCTGTAATATGGTTGAGGTGTTGTCATTATAAATGTCATGAATCTGATTTAATTGAAAAAAGTTAGCATTTTGAATTTTTGATGTACATGTATTGATAATGGGCACTGAGAGTATCATGATGAAATAAATTGCATGTGAAAGGGTTGGTGCAGATGCACAATGGGTGGGTGCATGTCAGTATGGATGCACTGGCTAATGTGCATCACTAAGAAAAAGTTAGATTGTGCTTTCTCGCGAGGCTCTATGGCCTCAATGCCATGCTCGCAAGCCACTTGAAGGTCTTCTCGCGGAGTTCTGATAGTAATGTGTACCTCGCGAGAGCTTTGTAAGCAAATAGGCACCTGCTGAAGCCTGATATTAAGCCTCACGAGGCTCAGTCTTGGCAGCAACATGGAGCTGCGTGAAGAATGAAAATCAAGCACGTGGTACCTCGCGAAAGCCTCGCGAGCAACCTTCTGAAGCTCATTGAATATATTTCACTATGCGAGAGCCCTCGCGAGGTACGTTGCTTCAATTGCGCGAGTGATACACCTGTCCTCTCATGTAGCTCACCTACAACATTAGCTTCACAGATGAGCTCGCGTAGTATTTGAGTCCCTTAAAGCAGACCTCGCGAGATCTTCTAGAACTGTGCTAAATGAACATTTTGCCCCAGGATCACCTCGGGAGGCTTTATTCTCCTTAATATAGACCTTTCTCGCAAGATCTAAATCAACTGTGCGAGAGCCTTATGAGCTAACATTTTGAAGCCTGTAATGTTAAATGCCTCGTGAGGCCTTGATACTCTAATTGTATGCTCCTCGTAAAGTTTAACAACTAAGTTGCATGAGGGATGCAAAACTACTTCACGCACTTTGGCCCAACTTGAGCTCTGCAAGTGACCTTACGAGATGCATAGAGCTTCTAAATCTATCCTCGCGAGGCATCTTTCTTCTTTGCGATAGCACTTCTCGTGAGATTGAATTCATACTGCACAAGAAGAAATGTACCTCGTGAGTACTTGGCGACAGCTATCCAAAGCACGGGTTCTTACATTTAAACCCTATGATTTTTCATTTTCGTCATTTCATCTCCATTTGCCCTAAATCTCACTAAGCATCCCCGAGCTCCCTCCTCCCTCCATTCTTCTCTACTGCCAAAACCACTCCAACTTAGCAAGTTTCCTCCTGCAAGTGTTTTCCGCATCACATCCTGGTTACTTTGAACTCAGTTTGAGGGGATTTGATCCATTATCTCGCGGTTGAAGTGGGACCCTAGCTTTCCGTTGGTAAGATTTTTCACACTCTCATCGAGATTGATTGGCTACTATTTTAAGTGTTAAATAGGGAGGACTTTGGGTGTAATTTTATTTGTGAAGTGTTCATTACACACTCTGAGAGTTTAAATCCCTAATTTAGAGAAATTGGATAGCCATGGCCGCAGGTTCGAAATTCATTGATACATTGGTTGCATTAGTGAATCCTACACCCACTGGCAGCCCTGTAGCCACTAGAAAATCTCTACGAATTGTAGAGGCCTCCACAGTGGAGACCTCTGAGATGCCTCCTCCCATTGTTGAGCCCCAAGTGGAGCAACCTAAGGAAAGGGCTGCCCCAGTAAAGAATGCCAAGCTCAAAAGCAGAAGTCTGCTCCTAAGAAGAGAGAAAGAGCACCTGCCAAAAGCCCTGAGAAATCTAAGAAAAAATAGAAAAAAAGGCAAGGAGATGGCCACCGAGGAAGCCCCTGAGGAGGAGGAAGATAATGAATACCTCAAAGTCCCTTCTGAATTTGTGGCTGCCAATAAGCTGGAAGTAGAGACTATTTTCGACAAGATTTTATTTTAGGAGCATCCAGAGACAGCCGCCTCCATTGCATACTTGACCAAAGCCACTTTGATACCCCTATTGAGGTCCCCACTGCAGCTAGTCTTCCCTAGATTAGTGCAGCTATTTTATCATAATATAAGAGTGAAGACTGGGGATGATGGGAACCTAGCATTACTGATGCTGATAGACAAATTTGAGATGCTATTCAATCAGGCTGCAATAGCTGAGATACTTGAGATACCAGCCAAGCACATCCCAGAGTTGGGCTTGGGCCCCCTTTGACAGCCACCATTCCACAAATAGCCAAGGAGTTAACTGGAGGGATCACAGCCTCAGGGGTGTCCATAAGGAAGAGAGATCTGTACTCTAACCTAAGATTTATGGATGAGGTGTTGAGGAAAAATGTTTATTATTTTGGCCACGAGCAGGAGAGCAGATCCCCCATTGCAGATGTTCTCTACTCCTTCCACATGAACCACTACATTGATGTAGCCAAAGTAATCTTTCAGGGAATGAAGGATATTAATGAGAAGGTCAAGAGAGAGAAGAAACCCCACTCACTTCCCTATTGCAGGCTCATTGTAGCCTTACTGAAGTTGGGGGGATACCAATTTCAAATGGAAGAGAATACCATCACCTTGGCCCCTAGAAAATGTGGTAAAAAGTAGTGGGAGATTAGTGGAACTCTCATTGAGAAGAAGAAGAAGGTGCTGCTAGCTGAAGCAGTCCACAATTCAAGAAGTAGCTACTGCTGCTACTGCTTCCTTGGCTGCCAGCTCTGCTGCCCTCTCTCAGGCAGCCCACTTAAGTGTGCCAGCCAACACTACCTTACCATCTCATCCTATTCCCTCATCATCCATAGCCATAGCTCCATCACCTCTACCTCAGCCTATTGTACCTACCTCAACCCCAGCCTCACAACCCCCCATAGTTCCATCACCACTACCACAACCAATTTTACCCACCACCTCAGTCATCACTACATCTCCTACATCCACCATACCTACAAAAATCACAGCCACACCAGACCCTACCCTTGAAATCCCTGACTGCTCTCCAGCTACCTCACATCAACCCACTGCACCCTTTGCACCTGATACCTTTAATCCCTTGGACCATTCCATTCCTTTTTCCCCTTCCCATGACCCCTTTACATCTGAATGGTACTCAGCTATGATGTCCTCTATCATAGGGGATATCAATTATGAGTTCACCCCTCTCCCAGACTCACCTCACCCTCTCCATTTTACCCCTCTTCTGGATCCCCCACAGCTAACAAACTTTTACCATGCCCCCACCTCCCCATTTCAACCAATCCCAACCATCCAAATCACAACCCCTATCTCCCCTGACCCCTACCCTAAATACTTAGCCTAAAACTATCCCTTCAATCTCAAGTGATGGCCAACACCCAATACCAAACATCCATGGAGGCCACACTTCAAACCATAAACTCCACCATCCAAAACCAGGCCTCCATTCCTAACCATTTAGTAGCCATCCAATGAACCTTATCCAACTTAACCCAACCTTCCCAATAGTCATTTGTCCCTGCACCTACCAATTTACCTATGCCACCCCCATCTCCCCAACCCTTGAGCTTGACAGCAACAACAGTTGCTGTCACACCCATTGAACCTACTCCAGAAATCTCCCCATTTACACTTACTCCAGAAATCCCACCTGTAGTAGCAACATCTGATGCTGCAACAGATGTGGAAAACCTAATACCCACCTCCTCCAAAGCCTCCCAAACAGAACCTGAGCTTGAAGACCCTCAGCCTTTACCCTCCTCCTCCACCCATTCACCATTACTGGTTGGCCCTTCTTCCAGTGTTGAGCAGCCTATTTTACCTGCCTCTTCCTTCTACATACCTCCTTCCTTAACCCTCCTCCATGCCATGCAATAGAACCCATACCTAAAAAGAGATGTCATTAAAGGCATGGTAGACCTCAGATGCTCCATTCGGATGCCCTATGATGCAAAGATACATCAAATGGAGTTAGATTCCAAAGTTCAGATGCTGAGAATATCAAAGGGCTGGAAACAAATGTTGAGGCTATTTGAAGCTCAATAGCATACTGCAGCAATTGAGAAAATGAGAGCAGATGGACTCGAGAAAAGATTAGCTACCTCTAAAGAGATCACAAAGGCCACCCAGGAACTTTATGAGAGTAGAGTTGCACTTGCTGAAAAAAACATAGAAATACTCGAAAGGAGAATTGCATAAATGACTGTCGGAGAGCTTGCACAAGTAGCTGAGCCTACCCCTCCTGCCACTGCCCCTCTAGGGCTAAGCTAATGCACCTGACAATTATGATGTTTAGATTTGCACATGTAGTTAGTTAGGATGTTTTTGTATAATCTTTTTGTAGTTATTTTCCCCTACATTGTATAAATTCCTGTGTTATAAATGAAAATTCTCTTTGCCTGATTTTGTTAGTTTTCATTTATGTATGTTTGTTTTGTTTTATCTGTTTGTGTGTGTTTTGTTTGCTGCTATACTTGCTTTATTTTATATTTTACTGTCCCAAAATACCCTCCTGCACTTGCACTTTATCTTTGAATCAGATAGGACATTGCTCCTCATAGGTTTGGGGTGTGGAAAGGTTTGCCAATGATGTAGTTAACCTAAGTGTTGCAGAACCAAGGAAGTAAGATAGGAATAGAGCTAAGTTCACCTAAGAAACATTGAAAATATGGAAATTTAAAATTTTACAGACCTTTAAGCATTAAACACCTTTAAATTTTAGCATTCCCATGAGGTGAACATCAAGAAAACTCACTTGTGTCTGTACTTGGTGAACCATTAAAGAGAGAAAACGGTAAGGACATGCCTATGAGTTCAATGAAAGACCATACGTAGTGCGATTTGGGCCTACAAATTTATTTATTTTTTTCTCTTTGAAGAGTGTCATAGGAAATACTTTTCACTCTAAGGACTGGCTGAGTTAAGATCCTCACTAGAAGTTAGGCATCTCCAAGTTAAAACAGCTGACAATATCCATGACATTTAGGAAAGGATCAAGGCCTTCTCTTAGACAGTTTGAGCTTAAACATACCAAACCTAGTGAACTGCCCTTGTGCATACACCTTTTGAGTCTTAATTTCTAGTTTTCTTCAAAATACACCTGAGTATTTGCACCTAAACTTGTGGACTTGATTCAAACCCACCCCCACTCTAAGAATTCAGAAGGTAAAAGAGGAGTTGAAGATGGACAAGCTAGGGTCAGCATTGGGTGAATGAAGGAGAAACACAAAAGGAAGATAGCAGTGTAGCAGCTGGGAAGAAGAGGGTGGCATTTTAGGCAAATAAAAAAAAAAAAAAAAAAGGAAAATGTCTTTAAAGGAAAAACAAAAAAAGAATAATGAAAAGGAAGAGAGAGGAGTCAAGAGGAAATTTCATTGGAAAAAGTAAGAATAAGAGGAGAAGCTGGCCACTTCAAGTCTAAAAAATGTCAAAGAAGATGAAATGTGCTAAACTAAAGAAGGTGAAGTCATGAATCACCTCCTTCACCTGCTGATTTCTCAATTTTACATCCTTTCCATCCTTCCATTCTTTATAACCTACACCCATAAGCCACATTACAACCCAGTCTAAGACCATGTGATCCTAAGATGAATGAGATGTTATGTGGAGATGAGGAGTTGTCCAATCTATGATGAGAAATAGCCAATGATGCCAGAATTTAGGAGCTTTGCCTATGCTCATGCTTGCAGACCCATTTGAGGACTGTAACTGCTCTTGAGCTTGTGAGAAAATGAAAACCCTCAAAGTTCTTTGTGAGAGACTACCCTTGTAAGTATTGGGTTTGATATTGGATGTATTGGGCATTGCCTAAATCTAATTTTCGAATTAATAGTGAGCTCAGTACTGACATAAACCTGCTATTTCTCTTGTTGTAAGCTAATTGAAAGTAGTATGCATACATGTAAGATTTTTAATGAATTAATGGTTTGTGCATATCATTTGTTCAATTTCCTCACATTTTTACAAGAATCAAAGGTGAATTGAAGCTCTGTGTATTGACAACTAACTTGATAATGTTGCACTTGTGTTAACTGTTTCATTGAGAAGTTTGTGGGTACCTTCACTGAAAACCCTCTGGAGACTTCACTCCTCCACTAGGGATCACCTAGGGGTTAAAAAGGCTTGATGCATAAGCTAAATGCATCCGTGCGCCCTACGAAACTGGCACTTAGATTTTTAGAATAGTTGTTTTAATTTTTCCTTTGCTTAGGGACTAGCAAAGATTAGGTTTAGGAGTGTGTTATTCATTGAAAGGTATCACTTTTCACCTCTTAACCTAGCCTTTGCTAGACCTTGAAGCTGACTAATAACTCTCGTTTAGCTTGTTTTGTAGTTAGTAATAACTTGTACAACTTAACACAAAGTTCATACCTTTGGAGCCAAGAAGAGAGAGAATCCAAGCAAGAGATGACAGCTGAGCCAAAGACTGATAGAACACCACGGTGACTAATTTACATGTCAAAGTGGACCTAAGAAGTCCAGCAGATGTGAGAAATCTAGATGTGATTGGAGAGAGCTGCAACATCAACAGCTGCATTGCATAAGAGGAGAAAATGTGTTATCTCGCACAGTTGAGGTGCTGCCGTGAGTGGCTAAGTCTGCAGCAAAGTCTCCTCGCATGTGATACTTGGACAAAGGAACTCATAAGGCCACACACACTTCACCGCAAGAAACACTCAAAGATCTCAAGCTTCGTGCACTAAGTGTTCGAACTGCTCATGGCTCTCGCGAGGATCAAGGCTTATATTAACTGCGTGCACAAACTTACGAGGCCACTTTGCATGAAGAGCATAAACAAACTCACAAAATTCTCGCGTAGCTCTGGAAGAGGGAGGTCCAAAAGTTCTCTCGTGTGCTTAAAAGTTCAAGCTTCTACAGAGCGAGTTGTGTTAATCCTTTGATAGACAACTAAGCGAGAGAGAAGATCTTCCATGTGACAACCTCGCGACATAAGATACCTGAAGCTCCACTGCGAGCCAGACAGATTGGAAATCCATCCTCGCGACACCCTCGCGAGAGAAAATTCTGAAGCTTTACCGCACGAGTAAGCCAAGCACTGCATATTCTTCTGTGCGAGTGCATTCAATGCCAGAGCAGCTATGCGACCTTACAAAGACATACTGCACGAGCGAGACATATCAAGGCAAATTCATCCTAACGAGTGCATTTCAGGCCAAACCAACTGCACGACAAGATAAAGTTTTCTGTGTGAGCAAGAAGCTTCCCAACCCAAATGCTACCTCACGAGCACTCTGCCAACCACGTGAATGAATTAATGCACCAAGGCCAGCCCTGCGAAGCTCGGGCTCTCCACTTCTCAGTTTCTACTCAGGGACCTTTCAAGGATTTTCCTAGGTCTAGCACACACATCTCAAGGCCTAAATCTTGAAGCACACATCCCAAGGCATCCAAGGGTTATAACAACGCCACATCTACCCTAAAAATTTAGGGTTAATCTTCTGTTGGCTAAGGCATTAGGACTGAGTATTTAAAATATCAATGTAACTTAGAATTTTATCATCCCTCCTTCAACCTCTGTCAGTTTTAAGCTCGAGCAGACTAGGGTTAGGGTTTGATCACCTCTTTTTCCCATTTTTCTTCCCTCTTAGCACAACACTTGCTGGCTATATCTTCTGTAAGCAATTAGGTCTAGTTTATAACCTTTGGAATTTTTTGTGAAAAGCTGATGTGCACAAGGTTGCTGCCTTAAGAATTCTCATTGTAAGTATTGTATTGAGCAATGATATTTGTACTTTAATGGTTCATTCAATTGGTTATTTTTCTATTTGCCCATAGTTTTGTTCAGGCTAAGCATGCATTTAGGATTTGAGCTGATTTGAAAGGCCCATGAAAGCTTAAGAATGTAGCCCTAGGACCATGTTGGCAGTAGTAATTTACATATTCCTTCTCAGACCTCTGGGGTGTGGATAACCTCTGTGGATAGCCTATGACCATTTAAGTGGACAGACTATAGCCCTAGGGTGATTCGAAGCCACAGATCTGAGAAGGATTCTTCTCCTCTGCACTTGAGCTTGTAGCCTTGTGAGAGGTTGTTGCAGGAACAGGCTCCCCTTTGTTTTACTTGACCAATATCATATGTTAGATCTGACTTCTCTATAATGATTGCAGACTTGTGAGCTAGGTCATTACAGATCGTTTGAAGCAATGACCAGCTATATTTAAGTCTCCAAATAGCCCTTGAATAACTGTGGTTTCCACTAGTTGTTCAAGAACTATTTGCTCCCATGGATGCTAACCTAGCATACATGGTGTCTACAATGATTTTCATGTTCTAATTTGATTCATTGGGTGGAGGACATCTGTTGGATAGTCTAGGACCATTTAAGTGGACAGGTTATAGCCTTAAGATCAGTCTATTCCATTAGACCAGATTAGTTTTCTGATTTAGTCTATATGGTTTGATCCTCTCTATTGGATAGTCTATGACCATTGAAGTGGACAAGTTATAGCCTTAAGATACCAGGTTAAACCATAAGGGTTGAGTTGGATACTTTTTCCTTGCAGATGCGTTTGTAGCCATTTGAGGGATTTGTTGCAGAGATAGCCCTAAATCTGAGTTACATAACTGAATTACCTTTAGCTTAATTGCCTACTTGTAACATCCTAAAAATTTTGACTTTAAATACTATACCTCGAGATGTGTGTCCGACTTTAAATAGTGTACCTCAAGATGCGTGCCTGCTTGGTCACTTATGCGATCAAGTGCAAGTCAACTTGATGACTTAGATTAGATTAGGCTTAGGGTGAAAATACACCTAGGTGTGTGTTGTGGATCTTTTGATAAGGTCACATACACCTGTTATGGGTGCATGTGTTTTGCACCAAAATATGAATTGGGTTAAATAGGTTAAACGCTAAGAGAAACTTATTTCTCTTTGATTTTGGTTGGTGGTGAGAAATTTAAGAAGGGGGAGAGAGAGGTTAGAGGAGAAAGAAGAGGAAATGCTTGGGAGTAAATGCAAAAGATTTGTGCATGGGATTGCAGATTGAAGACCGTACACAAGCTTTAAATTTCGATGGAATCGCACGTGGGATCTTGTAGAGTTGAAGCTAGGAGCCCTAGCTCTAGATCCAAGCCCTTGAATCACTCATACGCTGGATTTGAGGTAAGGTTTTGTTAATTGATGATATGTGTGAAGTTTGAGCTTTAATTTAATGTATATATGTTGGATTAAAAGAAATAAAAGAAGAAAAATTTGAGAGAAAATTAAGCTAGATGAACTGCCCGAAGAGGGCTAATTTTCTGTCAAAATTGATTAATCGATTTGAAAAATGATTAATCTATTTTTGACAAAAAGCAAATATGAGAACTATAGCATGAAACCGATTAATTGAATTAAATTTTGAATAATCGATTTTTGGGTTCGATTCATCGATTTGGAATCAATTAATCGACTGGGCACTGCCAGCGGCTGAAAAAGCTTATTTTTTTGGAAAACCGATTAATCAATTTTGGAATTTCAATTAATTGATTTTGGGGTCGATTAATCGATTTTGGAATTTTGATTAATCGATTTTGGGGTCGATCAATCGATTTTGACTGTGCTTGCCGACAATGCTTTGGTATTTTGGCCGTAACATTTTACTCCGAACTCCGATGGATGCAAATCCTATGGGGTTGGAAAGAGAACAACGAACTCTACAACTTTTGTGATTTAACCATTTTATGAATCAGAATATTTAAAGGTCAAATGTTAGGGGGAAAGTTGCATCAAACTCTATATTAGCATAAACTTGCCTATTTCTGCCTCATTTTTGAGAAAAACTTAAATAAGTCTAGGTTTTTAGTGAGTAGAGTTAATCCTTGATGTATCATTGTGTGTTTGTGATGTAAATTGAGGGTGGGAAGCCATTGATAAGGATTATGATGTCGCTTTGAATTGCTTCGTGCGTGAGGTAGGGAATACTCTGAACTTGTACCCTTGAATTACGAAATTATGTATGTAGTGATGTGATATGTGCATGCATGTGTTAAGAGCATAGTCATTCCTTGTTAATCAAAATTGAGCTTAAGCATGTGAATTAAAGAGGTGCGTGTGCAGGTGTGTACACTAAGTAAGAAACCAGTAAGAGTATAAGTACGTGACATCCCAGAGATGTGTATGAGATGTGAGCATCTGAGTGATGCATATGAAAGTATGTGACATGCCAAAGATGTATAATCAAATGAGAAACTATGTGAATGAGCCTTGAACAAACTTTGAATATTATAATTAGTATAATTACCCGGTGATAAACTATATGTATTTTGCACAATAGATTTGAGGTTCATAGAATACCCCACCGACTTGGCGGTATACCCGTGACTGACTCGGTAGAATATCTGTGACTGGCATGGTGGCCAATCCGTACACCAGCAAGATATCCCAGGGATGTATATGAGTTATATGCCCCGTCGTCTAGGAGAAAGAGACTTGGGTTATTTTACATTGAAATATAGTTCAATTGAACAACGATGGAGGGTATTCTATCTGGGCTCGATGCTATATTGCTCGAGGAATTATTTAAGTTATTTGATTTAAGTTTCAAGACAGATCTTTTGTGATATGAAAACAAGTTAAGTAAAAGATAAGATGTGATATGTGCATTCAATTCATGCTTTTGGTAATTTAAATGCTTTTAAACTGTTTTCAACTTATGAGATTATGCTTCCCTTATGGCATGAAATATGTGTGAGTAAGATAGCTTTACATGTT
Organism: Chloranthus sessilifolius; assembly: GCA_021018995.1. Classification (NCBI taxonomy): domain Eukaryota; kingdom Viridiplantae; phylum Streptophyta; class Magnoliopsida; order Chloranthales; family Chloranthaceae; genus Chloranthus; species Chloranthus sessilifolius. Next base: position 29,093,116 of record CM037587.1, on the reverse strand, counting down.
CTGTTATTTTGCCATTGAGCTAGGATGTAGCTCATACTTCGACTATACATCACAAGTACAGGTGTAGATCGGGATCCAGCTGCAGATAAAGGCTTGGGATCTCCCGTTTGGGTAATTTTACCTTAGGTGAGGTTTGGACATGAGTATATTTTGGGTTTGTATAATGAATGTTTTGAGGTCTTTTGGATTATGGACTTAGTATGTATGGGAATTTATTACTATATTAAGACTTATTTTGTAGGTATTTTGTTGAAGCCACTGTTTAGGTGATGGTCGGCCATCACCGGTGGTTTTCTTGTGGGCCCATTTTATTCAGTCTTTATGTATAGAAGAACTTTTATTATTGTTATATTTTACTTTGACTCTACCTTTGTTGGCATACCAAGTAATTTTTGTATTCGGATCGTGATATGTGTGACCCGACGGTTCGGTTTTCCCTGAGTTTATGATGTAAGGAAGAAAAAATATTATGCAGGCTTTGTGGAATCATGGAAAATCGGGTTGTCACAGTTTGTATCGGAGCTTAGGCGTTAGGTCTTATTAGGACTCAGACGTGATTGTATTAGATTGTGACGGAACTCTAGACCCAACTGTGACTTTGTCACAGTTGGTATCAAAGCTTAGGCGTTTGGTCTTCTAGGGACGATGTGACAGTAGAGCTTAAGCATTAAGTCTTGGGTTAGGACTTGTTGGGACCCAAGTCTATTGCAGTAGATTCTGTTAGGGTATGGGAGATCTAATTAGGACTCTATCGCGGTTGGTGGAAACCTTAAGCTTTAGGTTCTTGAAGTCTCATGTCGCGGCAGTAGGTTCCGTTTATAACTTGGGTTGTGGATCTTCACGATCTCTTATAGTGGAGATAATGGATGATCGTGATAGAAGTGCGGTGATAGTATACAAGATATGTTTTAGATGTTTTGTCAGAATATAGAGCCATAATGATCGTGATCGCTATTGATTAAAACCTTTGTTTCATTTTGACAGATCGCAATGGCACCAAGTAAAAGAGCGAGAACTAGACTCACCGAAATAAATGAGCAGATTAGGCAATTGCTTGAGACGATGATCAACACAATGGCTCAGCAGACTGCATTACTCATGACAATGTTGAGAGAGACGACTCACACCTCTCCATTGACACAGGTTGAGTCATGCTCAAGGTGTGGAAAATGACACAAGACATTGGACTATAGGTGAGGCATGATAGTGTGTTTCAAGTGTGGGCATCATTTTCAAGGTGTGGAAAATGATACAGGTTGAGTCATCAAACCTTTCTCTGAATGCGAGTGTAAGTTTCATAAGTAGGAGACTGTGGTAGATAAGTATTATCCGAGATCTGGAGGTGTCTATTGGAAATTTTTCAGCATGGTTATCGATGTGATGCAGTCATTAAGGGATAATTTGATGATCTACTGGGTTAGTGGTAAGTGAGAAATGCTTGCCAGTTGGAGGGCCTTGCTTATGATTTTTGTTTTTGGATTGATGGTTGTAATCTCAAGGTCAATATCATTCTTTTTTGTGGATATATTCTTACCAACTATTTATAAAGATACTTCGTTAAATAGTAGAAGTGAGGTTTGGTAATTACCTATGCACTAGTTAACTGATCTATCACTCCGACTCTTGAGTGAGCACTGGTCCGGTAAGTGCGAGATGGACATCCATAGTGTAAAGCTTAGAATATAGATTTTTACTAGTGTGTGGTCGATCATTAGACGATGTGTTGTAGCAAATCTCCATTCAAATATGCGGCTTTGACCGTGTGTAATTCCAATTCGTCGTAATGTATGAAATTTCACATTGTTGTAACATTCGCTGTACATGATTCGAGTTTAACAAACGATTACTATATTGACTACCCAAGTGTCACGTCATTCACTTTCGAGGGAGAAAATTCCTTACAGAGGGATAGTGGAGTGCCTTCTCTTTTACGGGGATTTTAAAGGGTGGATTATCGGTGTGAACACATGTGGATATGCTGATTTTGGGGTAAGCTGATTTGACTATGACAGTAAGTGTGTGATTGTGTCAAGTGACCTGGGTCAATGTGTGGACTACGAGAGGGATAAGTGCGTGTGAATTGAGGTTTTATAATTGCAAATATTTTCATACATTATTGATAATTGAGTTGTCACTCAGATTACCTTTCGCGCATTTTTGAGGACGAAAATTCCTTTAGGTAAGGAGATTGTGATGACCTGGTCAAGAGGACGTTGAATCTTGGTGAGGATACCCAGATGGGTGGCACTAAGAAATAGTCGCGGACCTTGGAATGAATTGGTTTCGAGGTAATTGAAGAAAACCGAAGAGAATATTATTCGTGGCAATGTATATGTGTGTTCATGTGGGAATTAGAGACTTACGCCGATCTGATGGGTAAGGCGTTGGTTGTAGAGAAAATCATAGTGTATACCTTATTGTGTGTCTTTAATCTCAAAACATGTTAATATGGTATTTTGGATGTATGATCGATGTTATTTGCTCATCTGTTAATACATGTATGTAGGGATCTTTATTGCAATTAATAGTAAATGTTGACAATTAATGATTGGACGATTTTCTTTTCCTTTATGGTGATGGTTAAATTTCAATTATGATCCAAAATTTTTGAGGACGAAAATTCCTATGGAGGGAAGAATTTAACAACCCCGAATTTATTTGTGCATAAATTGATTCATATCTGGACGTGAGTGTTCAACTTGAGGTGCATGGTAAGATTTGGTTACTTAGGGCAATTTTCGATGACAACAATTTTATAAGGTGGGAAGAATGTAACATCTTGAAAATTTTTACTTTAATGAGTGTGCCTCAAGATGCATGTCCGACTTTGAATAGTGTACCTCAAGATGCGTGCCCACCAGATCACTTATGCGATCGAGTGAAAGTCAACTTGATGACTTAGATTAGATTAGGTTTAGGGTGAAAATATACCTAGGTGTGTGGTGTGGATCTTTTGAGAAGGTCACATACACTAGTTATGGGTATATATGTTTTACACCAAAACATGAATTGGGTTAAATAGGTTAAAAGCTAAGAGAAACTTATTTCTCTTTGATTTTGGTTGGTGGTTAGAAATTTAAGAAGGGAGAGAGAGAGGTTAGAGAGAAAGAAGAGGAAATGCTTGGGAGTAAATGCAAAAGATTTGTGCTTTGAATTGCGGATTGAATACCGTAGACGAGCTTTAAATTCCGACGGAGTCGCACGTGGGATCTCGTGGAGTTGAAGCTAGGAGCCATAGCTCTAGATCTAAGCTCTTGAATCACTCATACATTGGATTTGAGGTAAGATTTTGTTAATTGATGATATGTGTGAAGTTTAAGCTTTAATTTAATCTATAAATGTTGGATTAAAAGAAATAAAAGAAGAAAAAATTGAGAAAACCATGCTAGATGACTTGCCCGAAGTGGGCTGGTTTTCTATCAAAATCAATTAATCGATTTGAAAATTGATTAATCAATTTTTGACAGAGAGCAAATCTAAGAACTGTAGCACGAAACCAATTAATCGAATTAAATTTTGATTAATCAATTTTTAGGTTCGATTAATCAATTTGAAATCGATTAATCGATTGGGCACTGCCAGTGGTTGAAAAAGCTTGTTTTTTTGGAAAATCGATTAATCAAATTTGGGGTTAATTAATCAATTTTGGGGTCGATTAATCGATTTTGGGGTCGATTAATCGATTTTGATTGTGCTTGCTGACAATGCTTCGGTATTTTAGCCGTAACATTTTACTCTGAATCTGATTGATGCAATTCTTGTGGCGTTGGAAAGAGAATAACGAACTTTACAACTTTTGTGATTTAATCATTTCATGAATCCAAAGATTTAAAGGTCAAAATTTAAGGGGAAAGTTACATCAAACTCTATATTGCAGGAACTTGCCCATTTCTGCCTCATTTTTTAGAAACACTTAAATAAGTCTAGGTTTTTAGTGAGTAGAGTTAATCCTTGATGCGCCATGGTGTGTTTGTGATATAGATTGAGGGCAGGAAGCCATCAATAATGACTGTGGTGTGGCTTTGAACGTCTCCGTGCATGAGGTAGGGAATACTCTGAACATGTACCCTTAAATTACGAAATCATGTATGTAGTGATTTGATATGTGCATGTGTGTGTTAAGAGCATAGTCATTGCTTGTTAATAAAAATTGAGCTTAAGCATGTGAATTAAAGAGGTGCGTGTGTGTGTGTGTGTACACTAAGTAAGAAACCAGTAAGAGTATAAGTACATGACATCCCAGGGATGTGTATGAGATGTGAGCATCTAAGTGATGCATATGAAAGTATGTGACATCCCAAGGATGTATAATCAATTGAGAAACTATGTGAATCAGTCTTGAACAAACTTTGAATATTATAATTAGCACAATTACACGGTGATAAGCTATATGTATTTTGTACAATGGATTTGAGGTCCATAGAATACCCCACCGACTCGACGGTATACCCGTGACTGACTCAGTAGAATATCCGTGACCGGTACAGCGGCCAATCCGTATACCAGCAAGACATCCTAGGGATGTATATGAGTTATGCGCCCCGTCGCCTAAGAGAAAGGGACTTGGGTTATGTTAAATTGAAATATAGTTCAATTGAATGACGATGGAGGGTAGTCCATCAGGGCTCGATGCTATATTGCTCACAAAATTACTTAAGTTACTTGATTTAAGTTTCAAGACAGATATTTTGTGATATGAGAACAAGTTAAGTAAAATATAAGATGTGATATTATATTCAATTCATGCTTTTGGTAATTTAAATGCTTTAAAACTGTTTTCAACTTATGAGATCATGCTTCACTTATGTCATGAAATATGTGTGAGTAAGATAGCTTTACATGTTCAGTTATTTCACTATTGAGCTAGGATGTAGCTCATCCCTCAACTATACATCATAGGTATTAGTGTAGATCGGGATTTAGCTGTAGAGAAAGGCTTGGGATCTCCTATTTGGAGAATTTTATCTTAGGTGAGGTTTGGACATAAGTATGTTTTGGGTTTGTATAATGAATTTTTTAAGATCTTTTGGATTATGGACTTGGTATGTTCGGAGATTTATTACTCTATTAAGACTCATTCTATAGGTATGTTGTTGAAGCCACTGTTTAGGTGATGGTCGGCCATCACCGGTGGTTTTCTTGTGGGCCCATTTTATTCAGTCTTTATGTATAGATGAACCTTTATTTTACATTGACTCTACCTTTGTAGGCCTACCAAGTAATTTTTATATTTGTATTGTGATATGTGCGACCCGACGGTCCGATTTTCCCTAAGTTTATGATGTAAGGAAGAAAGAAAAAATATTGTGCAGGTTTTGTGGAATTGGGAAAAATCGGGTTGTCACACTACTTCCCATAATTTTTTTCTTTATTTTTACACACACCATCACCACCTTCTTCATAAACCTTTCTTTAGGATAGGACTATACTTTATTTCTCTTCTTTTAGTATTAATTTAGTGTAGTTGTGACACCCAACTCCCATTCTTTAGGATTGTCAGATCTGTAGCCAGATCTGAAGGCCTACTATTATAGCCCATTTTGGGTTCTAGATCAATTTCTCTGTAGGACAAACTTTTACTTACTTAAAACTTGCTACAATAGCTCAGTATCTTATAGGTTGAGTGCATTTCAAATTTACTGTTTTAACTAATTTTTATTCTTTCCCTTTTTTATTTATATTTCTTCCACTGTTTTCTCACCAATAACAAGACAGCAATCCGGAGTAACCAACAGTGAGATAATTGGGTTTGGGATTGGATTTGTTGAAGCATTGTTTGAACATGATTCTCAAATTAATGGTGAAGTATATATTGTTTTTGCACATATCATTCTTTTGATGATTTCAGATTGGTTATGATGAGTTTGAAAAAGGATTTTGGTATTAAACTGTTTACATTGACTATTTTGAAACTTCTGAATTCAAAAGGGTAAGGTATGGAACAAAATTGAATTTGTTAGGATCTAACTCGTCACTGTTTGCACTTGATTTAATTATGTTCATATGAAAGTTTATGGGTAACTTCACTAAAAACCCTCAGGAGACTTCATTCCCCCACTAGGGATCACCTAGGGGTTTAAAAGGCTTGATGCGTATGCTAAATGCATCTGTGCTCCCTATAAAAGTGGCATTTTCTGTTTTCAATATTTGTTTTTAATTTCTCCTTTGCTCAGGGACTAGCAAAGCTTAGGTTTAGAGGTATGTTAATCAGTGAAAAATACTATTTTTCTCCTCCTAACCTGACCTTTGATGAACCTTTGAGTTGACTAATAATATATCTTGAGTGTGTTTTGTAGTTAGCAATAAATTATAGTCATAGTACAGAAATCTATCTAAAAATGCCAAGAAGAGACCTGCTGCTTCAACATGTGCACATACAGCCCAAATAATCAGCCATCAAGCAAATCCACAAAGCCTCAAAATTCTGTGACAATGGCTTGTGTCCAACTATGTACACATGGGAGTAAACCAGCAGCTGTATTGGATGAAGAATGAACCCCTCAAAAGGGCACTGAGTGCTGGACAGATGAAAGACAACATCCCAAGCTATGTACCAGCCGTGGAAGAAAAGAATGAGAGCTGTCGAAAGGTTAAATCATCCTATCGAGAGGTTCTGAAAAAGAGAAAAAGCTATCGAGAGGTTTATAACACCTGTCAAATTGTTTGAACTACTGAAGAGGATCCTGTCAAAAAGTGCAGAAGACCTTGTCGAGAAGTCACCTGAAGTAGCCATCCTCGCGAGGTGCTGAAAACTGAAATTAAACCTGTCGTGAGGTTCCCTGAACCTATCGAACAGTTAGAGCTAACCTAGCGAGAGGATACCTAAAGCAACATTGATTCTCATGAGATTGCTATCAATCTGTCTAGAAGTACTTCTAACTTGTCGAACAGAGGGAGAGATCCTGTCGAAGACATACCTGGTGCTGTAATGGATCTCACGAGGTTGCATCATCCAATCGAGAGGATGGCTGAAGATAGCACAATAGTTAGGCATTGATTCATCCTGTTGAGCAGTTCAATAGAACCTGTCGAAGGCCATATTTAACCTGTCGAATGGAGCATAAATCAAACCCAGAACCTATCGAGAGGTTCTCTAAACCACTCAAAGCACAGATTTGAAACTTCTCAGTTCCAGCTAAGAATGCACATTAACTTAGTGCTCTGCTGCACATGTCCCAAGGCTGTTTAGCTGATTTGAGGGCATTTTTGGAATACAATTGCACACGAAAGAGAAGTCCTCTAACTTTTCCACATGTACTTATCCAAATCGAATCAATTGGGGGGAGATTCTAGAAGGAAACTCAGCCACATTAGTATCTCAGAATAATAGAATTATTCCCTTGAGCTCGGATTGGCTGAAACAAATCCGAGACCAAGGGAAAGAGTATAAAGGGAAGAGAAGTTTTACAGAAGAACCATCCGGAGAGAGAGGCAGAAATTCAGAATTCCATCCTTTTCCCTCCAAAATGCCGTCCTTCTTCCTTTTTTCCCCATTCTCTCTTTAGACCAACCATGGTTGGCTAAATACTTGTAGCAGCTAGGGTGAGGTAGATCTGTAAATTGAGAGGTTCAAAGCTTGTATGAGGATTGGGTAATGCACAGACTGCAAATCTGAGAACAATGTATTGTAAGTTGTTTGGATTCAATAAATTATTGATTTTAAAGTTCAATTAAATCTATAGATCTTGTGGTTCCATTAGATTATCAATCGGATTTATATATTTAGGACTTGGCCATTCATTTAACCTTTAGATCTCTTGATTGCCATCTGATTTCCCTAGATTTAATATCCCTGTGGATGCCCGAGCTTGTAGCCTTGCATCCACAACATTTGTAGTGATTTTTCTGTTCTAATTGAGGCCTTTGGATTGGAGGAAATCCCTAGGATGATCTGTGACCATTGAAGTGGATAGATCATAGCCTGAAGATTAATTCAATCCTCTGATTTAGATTGGATTTTCTACCTTGCATATGTGGCTGTAGCCAGATGAAAGAATATTGCAAATCAATCCTCTACATTGCTGTTTAACCAATTAATTTTCAATGAGACCAAAATCCCAAGCTGCTATTCTCCACAATTGATTTTAATTGCCCAAAACCTTTTCTCTATTCTATCAAATCTGTTTTCTACTCAGCTCTGGATAATTAGCAATTAGATTTGATTTTCTATAGATGAGTTAAAAGTGGCAACTCCTAAAACCTCTCCTCTTTCCTTTCTTGCTTTATTTTAAATTAGGATAGGATAGAGTGCTAGATCTGCTCTAGATATGGAGATTTACTATATTTTGAAACACATTTCCCTATAGACATACCCCTACTTACCTCTTTAAAGCTTGCTGCAATAGCCTTGGTTTTTGCAGGCCTGGTTGCTTTACCTTGGTTCCATTTTACTGTGATTTTTTCTCTAGTTTGCTATTTTTAAGCTCTTAATAATTACAAGGTAGGCAATACAACATGTTTTTTGCTCAGGCATCCACAGGGATATTAAATCTAAGAAAATCATATGGGAATCAAGAGATCTAAAGGTTAAACGAATGAGCAAGTCCGAAATGCATAAATACGATTGAGAATCTAATGGAACCACAAGATTTATAAATTTAATTGAACTTTAAAATCAATAATTTATTGAATCCAAACAACTTACAATACATTTTTCTCAGATTTGTAGTCTGTGTATTATCCAATCCTCATACAAGCTCTCAACCTCTCAATTTGCAGATCTACCTCACCCTAGCTGCTACAAGTATTTAGCCAACCATGGTTGGGCTAAAGAGAGAATGGGAAAAAAAGGAAGAAGGATGGCATTTTGGAGGGAAAAGGATGGAATTCTGGATTTCTGGCTCTCCCTCCGGATGGTTCTTCTGTAAAGCTTCTCTTCTCTTTATACTCTTCCCCTCTGTCTCAAATTTATTTCAGCTAATCAGAGCTCAAGGGAATAATTCTATTATTCTGAGCCGTTGATGTGGCTAATTTTCTTGCTAGAATCTCCCCCCAATTGGTTCGATTGGACAAGTACATGTGGGAGAGTTAGAGGACTACTCATTCGTGTGCAATTGTATTCTAAAAATATCCTCAAATAAGCTAAACAGCCTTGGGACACATGTAGCAGAGCATTGATTTAATGTGCATTCTCATATGAAACTGAGAAGTTCCAAATCTGTGCTTCGAGAGGTTTAGATAACCTCTCGATAGGTTCTGGGTCTAGTTTATGCTCCCATTCGATAGGTTAAATATGGCCTTCGACAGGTTCTGTTGAACCTCTCGACAAGTTCTGGCTCAGCGTATGTAATACATACGCTAGGGAACTTTTTGGAATTTTTGGCTTAGCATATCTATTAGGTACACTAAGCAATTTTTGGAGATTTTTGGCTTAGCATATGTAATACATACGCTAGGCAAAAATTTTATATACTCTATATATTTTGACAGCAGCAGCAGGCCTGAAATTAGTCTATTTTTTTAGGTTCCTGAAAGCAGTGCTTTTGGGGACTAATTTTCTTTGTTATCTCGGGTCCCTCCTCTCTCAACCTAAGGATACAAGGTTGATTCAGGATGACTAATGCTCTCCCCAAGGGTTTTAAGCTTTGTACTTGGATCGATCACCCACCATATATACCTCCGGTGCAAATGCCTTCTTAGATACTGGATGGGGTGATACTTTTCCGGATCATCACCACTAGGAGCTGCCGCCATACTAAGAACCGGGACGTTTATATCGTTGCCTAAATTCCCACCCTTTTAAAAATATACCCCCGCAAAAATGAATTAAGTCCCTTAGTTCACTTTTAAGGTTTAATTTTAAATTCAATTTTAAAAGGGGAGTTTTCTTAGGTTCAAAAACGGGTTGTGATGATCCCGTGCCGCCTCTATGGGCAAGCGTCCACTGATGGTATATGAGTGCAATAAAGTAAAGAGCTCAAGTAGGCCCGCCAAACGGCTAAGGGTGTAAATGCGCAAGTAAGCCCGCCAATATGCTAAGGCATGTAAATGACGGAAAATAAATGAAAGTAAAAACAATGCTCAAATAGGCCTGCCAATTGGTTAAGGCACGCAAATGTTGGAAAAGTAGGGGCAAGTAAAAATTGAGGGAATCGTAGAGGTGAGAAAAATTGACGAAATCGTAGGGGTGAGTAAAAAAAAGATAAATAAATGTTATTGAAAATGAAATAAAACAACACCAAAAGAAGCCAAATTTCAAGGGAAAGCTTTACTAGCTACTCCCTAGCAGAGTCACCATCTGTGCAACCGCAGATTTTGATCGAATCCGTCATGATGCGCTAGTGATGAATATTTAGAGTCGCCACCCGGAGCTTTTGGTGTCCTGGGAAACCTAAATCAATATTTAAAAGCACCAAAGTGCTAAAATAATACTTTGATCCAATCTACGCCAAAGGCTCTTGGGTAGGGGCTTCGGTTATCGATCGGAAAGGTCTTAGGCACCCGATCAACCCGCTCAAAGCAGTCTCTACTATGGCCAAAGAAAAATATATAAAAGAATAAAAATAAAACAGCCCTTCCTGTTACCCGAAGGCACTCCGATCCTATTTACACCCCTCGCAATCACTAAATTTCTGCTACGTAACGACGCAAATTCAAGGATAGAGGAAAAACAAAGAAGGTAGAGGAATAGAAGGGAGAGCCGGAGCTCTCGGGCCCTTATAGCACAACTGTGAACCTTCGCGTGGGTGCACTTGACGAGCTTTTGATAACTATAGAGGTTGAAAGAAGGGTGCTAATCTCTAAGGCTTGGTAGCTAAGAAGTGAAGGAAGAGAGCTAGAGGGTAGCTCTCACCTAGGCTAAGAGATTTATGATGGGAGATGGGTTTAAAGGTTTCTTTCAATTCTAGAATTTGTATGGGCTTTGTGAACCAAAGGGAGAAAGGAAATCTCTAATTTTTTCTCTCTAGGAAAATTTTCAAGCCTTTGTAAAGGGAGGGGTGCCCCTCTATTTATAGGGAAAGGGAGGATTAAGGATGGGTTAAAAAGGGTTATTTGGGTTAGAAATTAGGTAATAGGAATCTATTTTCTACATTTTTAAAAGCTTAGATAAGGGGGAAATGGGTTTTAATGGTAGATGATAGGGGGGGCTTTAAAGGGCTAAAGGGTTGTAAATAGGGCAAATGGGGGTGCAACAGTCCTATCAAAACCAACCCTGATGGGTGGGGTGGTCAACAGGTCAAACCCCAATTTTGAAATCTTGTAAAAAATCTAGAAATTATTGTTTCTAAGCCTAGTGTATGTATTACATATGCTAGTTATAGGAACAGTGTTCCTGAGAAACTTGGAGGTTCAGTTCCCACTGTAGGGTCCACAAAAATTGGCCTAGCATATGTAATACATACACTAGGTAAAAATCTGCAAATAAAGGCCTAGTATATATAATTCATACGCTAGGCTTTTATACCCTCGAGGAGCTCTCGACAGGTTTAGAGCTTGTTGAGGGGTCCACTCTTTTTGGAGGAAAAAGGGAGTTTCAATGCCCGAAACTTGGATTGCCATAACTTTTGATCTATAGCTCGGTTTGAGGTGATTCTTGGCTTGTTGGAAAGTTAGCAACCTCTACTTTGCAATGGTATAAGACTTAGCTCCAGTAGAGGTCCTAGCAAGCCTGGGTACATATCTCCTCAACCATGGCTTGGGAGGGTTTTTAAAGCTAGAGGAGGGGCGTCTACAGGCTAGGGTTGATTCCTAAGGGTCAGGGATAGACTGCTAAGGGTTTGGGTTAACTTCTAAGAGTTCTGAAAGTGTTATCAGAAACTCGAGGGATGCGCCCTTCTCGAAATATGTTTCGATCAGGCCTTGGGCCAAATTCGGGTGTCTACAAGTATCCATTCCTCGATTCCAAAATGTTTGATGCTGTTAATCCAACGCACTTCATCCGTATGTATTGTATAGTTACCAACCTCGTCTTGGTGTTCTCAATAAGTCATGATATGAGGTGTTCATATGGCATGGTGTTCGATGGTTTCTTTCTCATATCTGACATCCGGTTGTGGGCATGGATCAAGCCATCGATGACTATTTCTGCCACATCAAACCATTTGTCCTCAAAGACTGCAAATAGAGCTTATAGTAGTACTCCCACCCTCACTTCTTCTTTCCTGAGAGGATAGAGATTACGTCGAAAGATGATGTCAATCCACCACATCTCGGATGGTAACTGTGATCTCTTAATGGATTGATCCAACCCGTGTTATCTGCGGGTCATATCTGCTACTATTTGGGGAAAGGGCACTTTCTCTAGGTTTGGTGGTTGTAGTCCCCAATTTTCTCTATACATTAACGAGACATTCATCGTCATGGCTATGTGATCATGATCGAACTTAAACACTCGATTGTCTATGGTGGTACTGAGTTTCCCATCTCTTTCAACGTCGAGATTCTGGTAAAAGAGTTTGATAATCCGTGGATAATAGTGTCCGTGGAATGGTTTGAGCAAGGTTGTCAGGTTAGCCCTTTCTAGATAATTGATCGACCAATGAAGTGCTTCATCGCTTTTGAAATACTATTGGTAAAAAGACCATTTTGTCTCGAAGGTTTTGGCATCCCACCACAGGTTGGGTTGTTCCCATAACTGTGGAGGGGTGGAACGTGACAGGGCCTTGCCCTTCGATCTTGCAGATGGTGTTGGCTTGGAAGCCATAGAATGATGAATTGAAAATGAAAGGAAGGAAATTAGGGTTTTTGTTTACCTCGTGTATAGCTCGAATCGAGGGGAATCAGATTCAGTGAAAATTTGTGCACATAGATCGTCGAGTTTTGAGAGTTTTTGCACGAGAAAATACTCTTTTCAATGGGAAATGGGTTCGATCTCCACGCGGGGGAGAGGAGAAGAGAAATGGTCCCATGTTTTGAAATCTTTGAAAATGACAAATTGGGGTTTCTCAGGCCCCTCTTATTCCATCACAGTCGCTGCGGTGACCTTAACTTCTCACCGGTCAGAGCAGAAATCTGAAGATCTCGCTGCGACGAGCGAGGAGGCATAAAAACATAATTCTTCTATTTTGTGTCTATTTTGGTTCGCAATGCTGGGGAGATTTGGTGGGTTGTATCCCAGACTTGTCCTACGCACTAACAAGGCAGTTTGAGGCTAAATTACTATAGATTTTCGGGGTCATTTCATTTATGGCTTATGAAATTTGGTAAGTGTTTGAAATTGTCCAATTACTCTACTTTTTCCCTAATACATGAGCACTAGCATACATTGGATGTAGTTTACAAATAGTTGTTCCATATGTGCATGTTTTACTGATTTATATATATATATATATATACGATAGTGACAATCGAGTCCAAGGCTCACTTTAAGGTTGTCATTGAATATACATATATGAAACTCATTCAATTATCACTACAATGATATACCAGAGTGACTAACCTTAGTCAAATAATCTCAAGTATTGATCTTTGGTTTTCGCCTCTCGTTCCCACGTTGCTTCGGTGGTGGAGTGATTGCACCATTGAACTAAGACTAATGGAATTCGCTTCGTTCTCAAAATTTGTTCCCTTCGCTCTAAAATCTTCATCGGCTCTTCAACAAGCTTCAAGTACTCTTGGACTTTGCTTGGCTGGTAGTCCAGTACATGTGATGCATCTCTCACATACTTTCTCAGGATTGACACATGGAAGACGTTGTGGATGCTAGACAATTGTGGTGGCAAGGCGACATGATAGGCTACTTCGCCGACACGACCCAAAATTTCAAAAGGGCTGATATATCGAGGGCTGAGCTTTCCTCGCCGGCCAAATCACATTATACCTTTGGTCAATGAGATCTTCAAGAATACATGATCTCCAACCTGTTAAGAAAAAGATGGTTAGCCTTATGCAAGCTAAATTGGATCATCAGACAACGTTGGGCACATGAGTTACCTGAAATTCAATGTTGGATCTTTTATGATAAACATAACTCTTCTATCGGCTCTGAGCTACTTTTAGTCGTTCCCACATGAGTCAGACAGTTTCGTTGGTGCTCTCTATGAGTTTCGGGCCCAATAGTACACACTCTCCAACCTCTTTCCAGTTAAGTGGAGACTTACATCGACAGCCATACAATGCTTCAAAAGGAGCCATCCCGATGCTCGATTGGTAACTATTATTGTACTTGAATTCAACCAGGGGCAAGTATTTCTCCCATGATCCCTGGAAGTCCAATATATAGGCCCGCAACATATCCTCAATAACCTGATTACCCTTTCTATTTGTCCATGAGTTTGAGAGTGAAAAGTCGAGCTAAATTCCAATCTGGAACCCATCCCCTCTTGAAATCGCTACCAAAACTGAGATGTGTAAAGGGGGTCCTGATCGGATACAATGCTTGAGGGTATGTGTTAAGACATGAAAAGTACCACTTTTCACCCCTTAACTTAGCCTCTGTTAGACCCTTAGCCATCTAATAAATGTGTGTTAAGTCATTTCTGTAGGTGATAAACAGCAGCTACAATAAAGTCTGAACCCTATTAAGGAGCCCACTTTTGCCCTAGAAACCCTCAGAAGGATGAAAGCTGAATCCAGACAAGAATTATACCTCACGCAGCTCTTGCGAAGCTCAAATATAAATGCTCGCACAGTCTCGCGTAGCTCAAGAAAGCAGCTCTCAAACCTCGCGCAGTTCACTCAGATCAACTGAGGAGAGAGAGAACTCCAGGTATCTTTGCGCGCAGCTGTCGTGCAGTGACCGCGGGATGTAAAACTTTAGAAAAACATCACACGCGGTTTAGAGACCAATGCACATCACATCCTCACGAAGATCCATTGAGAAATAAACTGCTCGCGCGATTCCTGCGCCATTCAGAAGGAAAGTGCAATCCCACGAAGACCAGAGCAATCCAGCGAGGATTAATGCTCTATCGCGCGACTGCTTCAGCTGCAACTAAGACAACCCCGCGACGGCTAGAAGTTCAAGCTAATTCAATCTCACAAACACTGTGCTACCACGCGAGAGTCTTGGAAACCAGTGCTACCTGGCGAGGCTCTGAACTCTAACTCTCCCTCACCTCTACAGAGGACATTCTAGGAACTTCTAGCAATTAGGGCACGCATTCCAATGCTCTAAGTTCCGTGCACGCGCCCAAAGGCATCCAAGGAACAGTATTAGGACATGTGGCATTGTTAAAATTTGGGTTTCCTAACCCTAATGTGCCGCCAATCTAACTGCTATATAAACCTAAGCCTGGTTTAGGTTTAGGGGTCTCTCTTCTTAGAATAGAATTTTGTCTATCTTCTTCTGGCAGTAGCTGTAGATCTCTAGTAAGGTTTAGTTAGATTTCTTTTTACTTTTTCTTCTCTCCATAGTCCAGCACTTGTTGGCTATGCCTTTGTATGACTATTTGGAATAGATTAATGGAGTTTTATGATAGGGTGCTTTACATTTATGGGATTTTTGTTTGTGAGTTGTTCTGTACAAGGCTGTTACCTTGAGATCCTCCATTGCTAGGACGTATTGCAAGCAATGGAGGACTAATTTTATGGTTTACTCATATCCAAGTGACCTGTGTGTCTGGGCTAACATGCTCCCATACAGGCCTAGCCCCATCACAGGACCCACTAGATCTAAAGTCCCCATGGGAGCAATGAGCTTTTGTAGCCTTATGAACATGGTGGTGACAACAATGTTTCTTGTTCTATCTTGAGCTTTGTGAGGAGGATAACCTCTGGGATAGTCTGTGACTATTTAAGTGGACAGGTTATAGCCTTAGGGTGAGGCCAACCCAAAGATTCAAGATAGATTGCTCTTCTCTACACTTGTGCTTGTAGCCCTGTGAGAGATTGTGCTGAGATAAACTCCCTTGTATGTGTATAGACCCGCCATCAGATGGTAGGTCTGATTTGGTTATAGAGATTGTAGGCTTGCGACTGGATCATTGCAGTCTCTCTAAAGCAGTGGACAGTTGGATCTAAGGCTGCACTCAAACTCTTGTTGGTTCTATGTGTCTGGGCTAACATGCTCCTATACAGGCCTAGCCCCACACATAGCACTTTAGAGGTTGAGGTTTCCTATGGATTCTTGTGCTTGTAGCCTGGATGAAGTGGTGCCTACAATGATAAACTTGTTCTGACCCATATCTGGACTGTGGTTCCCCAATTGGATAATCTGTGACCATTTAAGTGGACAGGGTATAGCCATAAAGGGATTGGATCATGGCACAGAGATGAGTTGTATTCTTTCTCCTCAATGGTGATAATATAGCCATTGGATAGGATTTCTATCACAGCAGATCTGAATTTGAGTCATGAAACTCATCAAATCTGAACCTAATAACATACTTCTCACCCTTTTATACTTATTTTCTCACTCCATCTTCTTTCTTAACCCTTTCTAAAGTTTAGACATTAGGATACCTTAGAATTTTGATTTTAGTGACCCTAAATCCCCTTCCATTTAGGATTGCCAGATCTGTAGTCAGATCTGGAGGACCTACTAAAGATGGCTCCCTTGGAGCTTAAGATCAACTTCCTTGTGGGACAAACTCTTACTTATCAAAACTTGCTACAACAGGCCCTGTATCTTGCAGGATTGTGCATATTTTAGGCTTGCTGCTCTGTCATTTTCAATCCACCTTTCATTCATTTTTATTCACCCCATTCTGATCACTGCCCCTAATAAAGTCAGTAGCAAGCACTTAAAAATAGCCTAAGTTTTTGGCGCCGTTGCCGGGGAGAATGATCTTTTAGTAGACTCTAGATTTTTTTATTCTTTATTCTTTGATAGTTGTACTTGTGAATAATTAATACTGCTAATTTACATTTGAAATTTTTCTTACAGATTTGGACCGTAGCAAAGAAGGAGAGTAGAATTGCACTAGGAGTCTAGCTACCTCTGTTTGCACTTCTCTAACCCTCAAAACTCAATCTATTTCTCATTTGAAGATTCCATAGCATAGCAGTTGATTAGGATAGTTGCAATTTTTATTAAGTGCAATGTGCCTGCAAATAGTCTTCCCTGCTGTTGGTGTGTGTGCATGTTAGGAAGGAGATCCCTTAGTCCTACATTAGAGCCTGCTAACCCTGAGATAGAAAGGGGTAGAAGACCGAGAAGGCATAGACACACCACAGTTGAGCCCCCTATTGAAATTGAGATAGCAGTTATGGGTGAAGAACAACCTAGAACATTGAAGGAATTGAATGCTCCGGATGATTACAATTCTCCATTCAGCATCCAATTCCCTGATGTTCAAGGAAACTACGAAATCAAAACTTCTATCATCCAAATGATTTCCTCTTTCCATGGGCTTAGCAAGGAAGACCTTACAAGCACATTGACCAGTTCTTGGTCCTATGCACGACATTCTCTATTGCTGGCTTGGGACCAGAAGCCACTAGGTTAAGGCTCTTTCCTTTCTCCCTAAAGGACAGGGCCATGACTTGGTTATCTACTCTCCCAAACAACAACATCACTTCCTGGAAAGACCTCCAGAGAAGATTTCTGTCTAAATTTTTCCCAAAGACCAAGACCAGCCAGTTAAGGAAAGACATACTTTCTTTTGCCCAGTCCCCAACTGAAGATTTTAACCAGTACTGGGATAGATTTAAAGAGATGCTCAAACAATGTCCCCACCATAAGATCCCTGACTGGCAGCTTGTCTAGAGCTTCTACAATGGGATTGATGAGAAGAGCAGAGACATGGTAGATGCCTCTTGTGGTGGAACGTACATGCATAAAACAGCTGATGAGGCATGGGACTTGTTCGAGGTCATAAGTGAAAATGCTTTCCAGAAGATGTCCTCTTCTAGAACTGTTCAAGAACCTTCTCCTAAGCTGGGATTTGTTGAGACTTCTAAAGGAAAAATGTATGAAGTTAGGGGAAATGATGATTTGAGAATGCAGATGGCCAATCTTACTGAAAGATTTGATAAACTTTTGACTATGGTGTAGCCCAGAATGGCTGCACAAGTGATGGAGGCATGTCTGATATGCCAATCTCCATAGCACATAGTAGAAGAATGTCCATCTGCGGGGCAATACCCTGAGTTTGTAATGGAACAGGCTGCTGCTGCCCAATCTTTTAGACAGCAACAATCTGGTGGCTACAATAAACAACCATATGGATACTAGCACCAAAATGCTGGTTACCAATGGAGAGACCACCCAAATTTGAGGTGGAGGCAAGACAATTATATGTAGCCACAACCGATGTTGGCCTTACCTCAAAGGCCACAGCAGCAGTTTAACCAGGGTTATGCCCAAAGGTCGAATTTCCAATAACAGCAGCCCCAACAACAAAATCAATTGATAGTTCCCCCACCTCAGCCCTGAAGTGCTTCTTTTGAGGATCAGGTTTTGACCCAATTGCAAAGCCTTGGACCCTTAAATCAGACTGTGACTTCTCATAGTCAAAGCATTAAGAAAATAGAAGAGCAGCTTGGCCAAATAGCCAATGCTCTGGCTAAAAGAGAGGAGGGCAGGTTGCCAAGCCAACCAATTGCCAACCCTAAGGGCCAGTATTCTATCGGACCTGAAAAGTACCAGTTTTCACCCCTTAACTTAACCTTTGATTAGACCCTTAGGCATCTAATAAGTTCTTATTAAGTGTTTTATGTAGGTAATAATCAGCAGTGAAATAAGGCTAGAAATCCTGCTAAGGAGCCTGTTTTAGCACCAAAAATCCCTCTAAAGGATGGACTCTGAATCCAGACCTGAAATGAGCCTCGCGCAGTCCAACTGAGCTTCCCAAGACTTTACAACAACTACTCGCGCAGCTCTCGCAAAGCTCAAGAGTAGAACACATCGCGCAATTTCTCGTAGTTCAAAGAAGACCTCTCTCAACATCGCACAGTTCGCTCAGAACGGCAGAGGAGAGAGAGCTTTAGGAGACTCCTCGCGCAGTGGCCGCGGGACACAATTATCAAAAGAGAACTCCTTACGTAGTTCTCACGCCATTTAAGAAGAAAGCATCCTCGCAATGACGGAGCCATCCTCGCGAAGATCAATCAAGACATGAAACCTCACGCAGTTCAGAACTCATTAAAGCCTCGTGAGGAAACTCGCGAAGTTCTCGCGCTATTCAAATCTGTCCTCACGAAGATCAACCCAGCGATCGCGTAGCTACCTCGCAACTGCTTGAACTCCAACCCTGTGACATCTGAGGCTTTGATGTCTACTCAACCTCACGACTGCCTAAAGAGCAAACCAAGGCAACCTCACGACGGTTGAAGCTTCAATATCAAATCATCCTCGCGAAGAGCAAGAGCTACCACGCGACAAGTCTGGGAAACAATGGCTACTTAGCAAAGCTCTGAACTTCAACTTCCATCTCTTCAGCAGAGGACCTTCTGGGAATTTCCAATGATTAGGGTATGCACTCCCATGCTCAAATCTCCATGCACGCGCCCCAAGGCATCCAAGGATCACTATTAGGCCACGTGGCATTATTAAAATTAGGGTTTCCTAACCCTAATGCGCCGCCACACCACTACTATATAAACCCATACTTAGCTTAGGTTTAATCATCCTGGAATAGTTGGGAACACATCTCATTTCTTGGAGACTTGATCTGAGATCATTTTTCTTTTCTCTTTGTAGCTGTAAGTAGTTTTCTTTTTCTTTTTCCTTCTCTCCATAGTCCAACACTTGCTGGCTATGTCTTTGTATGCTTTTTGAACTAGATCAATGGAAGTTATGTAAAAGGATTTGTACTCTGTAGGATTTGTGTTTGAATGTGAGATGCTCTGTGCAAGGCTGCTGCCTTGTGATCCGCCATTGCTTAGGCTATGATTCAAAGCAATGGAGGACTGATTCTAAGGGCCACTCAGATCTAAGTGACCTGTGTGTCTGGGCTATCATGGTCCTATACAGCCTTAGCCCCACCACAGGACCCACTAGATCTGAAATCCCCATGGGAGCTTTAGCTGGTAGCCTTGTGACCATGGTGGTGGTAGCGATATTCTTATTTTATCTTAGGCTCTGTGAGGAGGATAGCCTCTGGGATAGTCTGTGACCATTCAAGTGGACAGGTTATAGCCATAGGGTGATTCTAATCCACCGATCCAAGATGGATCTTTCTTCTTTACACCTGAGCTTGTAGAAGCCTGGTGGGAGATTGTACAGAGGCAGACTCTCCTATATTTGTATAGATCCGCTATCAGATGTTAGATCTGATCTGGTTATGGAGATTGTAGACTTGTGACTGAACCATTGTAGCCTCACTCAAGCAATGGATAGCTAGATTGAAGGTTGTACTCAATCTCTTGTTGGTTCTATGTGTCTGCGCTATCATGGTCCTATACAGCCTTAGCCCCACACATAGAGCTTTAGAGGTTGAGGTTCCCTATGGATTCTTGAGCTGGTAGCCTGGATGAAATAGTGCCTACAATGATTAACTTGTTTTGACCCATCCCTAGATTGTGGTTCCCCTATGGGATAGTCTGTGACCATTTGAGTGGACAGGTTATAACCTTAAGGGATTGAATCATGGCAGAGAGATGGGTTGGATCTTTTCTCCTTAGTGGTGATAACGTAGCCATTGGACAGGATTTCTATAACATCAGATCTGAATCTGAGTTACAAAGCTCCTCTGATCTAGGATCAATAATCTACTTCTCACCCTTTTATATTTATTCTCCACACTCCATCCATCCTCTCAACCCTTTCTGTAGTTTAGACATTAGGTTACCTTAGAATACCTAGAATAAGTGACCTTAAACTCCCCTCCATTTTAGGACTGCCAGATCTGTAGTCAGATCTGGAGGGACTACTAGAGATGGCTCCCTTGGAGCTATAGATCACCTTTCCCTGTGGGACAAACTCTTACTTATCAAAACTTGCCACAATGGACCCTGTATCTTGCAGGTCTAGGATTTCTTAGTTGTGCTAATTCCATCCCCTGTTTTACCCTTTCTTTGATTTTTAAATTTCTTTTTCCACAACCAATAAAGTAAGCACACACTCAGAAATCTGCCAACAAGTTTTTGGTGCCGCTGCCGGGGACAGATGATCTATTAGTAGACCCTTAGTTTTTGTATTCTTAGTATTCTTTACAAATGTGAATAATTGATACTGCTGATATAATTTTGAACCTTTCTTGCAGATCTAGACAGCAGCAGTGAAGGACAGTTGGACTGCAATTGGAGCTTAGCTACCTCTGTTTGCAAACTCTCTAACTTTTAAAACTCTGTCTATCTTTCTTGAAAATTCTCTAGCGGTATCTAGGATAGTTGTAAATGTATTCTTTGAATAACTGTAAGTTAGTTAGATAAATTTGTTAATTGTAAAGTTATTCATTTGCAATGTGCCTGCAAGAAGCTCTCCTTGCTGTTGGTGTGTTTGTATGCTAGGGATGAGATCTCTCAGCCCTAATTTAGAGCCTCTTAACCCTGAGTTAGAAAGGGTAAGGAGACTTAGAAGAGACAGGCACACCACAGGAGAGACCCCAAGAGAATCTGTGATAGCAACTATGGGTGAATAACAACCCAGAACTCTCAAGGAGTTGAATGCTCCGGATGACTATAACTCCCCTTTTAGCATTCAATTCCCTGATGTTTAAGGGAATTATGAAATAAAGACTTCAATCATCCAGATGTTGCCCTCTTTCCATGGGCTTAGCAAGGAAGACCCGTACAAGCATATTGACTAGTTCTTGGCCCTGTGCACTACTTTTAATATCACTGGTTTGGGACCTGAGGCTACTAGGCTCAGACTCTTTCCCTTCTCTCTGAAGGATAGGGCGAGTACCTGGTTGACCACTCTTCCCAACAATAGCATTGCTTCATGGAAAGACCTGCAGACCAAGTTTCTTACCAAGTTCTTCCCTAAGACTAAAACTAGCCAGTTGAGGACAGAGATTCTTGCTTTTGCTCAATCCCCAACTGAGGATTTTAACAAAACCTGGGATAGGTTTAAAGAAATGCTCAAACAATGCCCCCACCACAAGATCCTAGAGTGGCAGCTTGTACAAAGCTTCTACAATAGGATTGATGAGAAAAATAGAGATATGGTCGATGCCTCTTGTGGTGGATCCTACATGCACAAGACTGCTGAGGAGGCATGGGAATTGTTTGAGGTGATTAGTGAGAATGCTTTTCAAAAGCCATCCCTGGCAAGAACTAGTCAGGAATCTGAGTCAAAGGTGGGGCCTGCTGCTGGATCAAGAGGAAAAGTTTATGAGGTGTCTGGGAACAATGACCTGCAGCTGCAGATGGCAAACCTCTCTATGAAGTTTGAAAAATTAGTGACTGTGATACAACCCAGAAGGGCTGCTCATGTGGCGGAGGCATGTCTGATATGCCAGTCCCCACAACACACAGTGGTGGAATGTCCATCTGCAGGGCAATTCCCTGAGTTGGTTTTGGAACATGCTGTTGCTGCTCAATCTTATGGCCAGCAACAATCTGGGGGCTACAACAGACAGTCATATGGATACCAGCACCAAAATGCTGATTACCAATGGAGAGACCACCCAAATCTGAGGTGGAGGCAAAACAACTACATGCAACCCCAGCAGATGTTGGCCTTACCACAAAGGCAACAACAGCAGTTCAATCAAGGGAATGCCCCTAGGTCTAACTTCCAGCACAATCAGCAGCCCCATCAGCAACAAAATCAGTTGGTTGTTCCCCACTCTCAGCTAAGAAATGTTTCCTTTGAGGACCAGGTCTTGACTTCATTATAAAACCTGGGATCCTTGGCTCAGACTGTGGACTCTCATGGTCAGAGCCTCCAGAAAATGGAAGAACAGATAAGCCAAATTTCAAATGCCTTGGCTAGGAAAGATGAAGGGAGGTTGCCCTGCAAGCCAGTTGCTAACCCCTAGGGTCAATTTTTAATTGAAGAAGCTTCCTCAAGTTTTGAGGGAACCAATGCTGTGACTACCCTAAGGTCTGGCAGGCTGATAGACAACTGTGTGGGTAATGACAGCAGAGGTCATTCCCACAGATGATGCAAATGATCAGGATAGAGATGTTGTTGGAACACAAAGCCAAGAATTGCCTGCCACCCTGCAGTAAGAGAAAAATAAAGAGGCTGTAGTTGAGCCTCAACAGGGAGAAAAACATGAAAAAAGAAAGAAACAGATGTTTAGTCATGTTCTAGCAGCTGAGGAACCAGCAGAACCTCAGCTGCCATTTCCTCAAGCTTTGGATAGCCCTGTCCCTTTTGATAAAGGGAATGCCCAGATGGAGGAAATGATGGAGAACTTTAGGCAGGTGAAAATCAATTTGCCCCTGCTTGAGGCAATTAAACAAGTCCCAGCCTATGCAAAGTTCCTGAAAGACCTCTGCACCCAAAAGAGAAAAGCTAGAGGCCATGTGTCCAAAAAGGTCTTTGCAACTGATACAGTGAATTTTGTTTTTAACATATCAATGCCTGAGAAGTTGCAAGATCCAGGGATACCCACTTTCCCTGCGTAATTGGAGACCATACAATTGGAAAAGCCCTTTTAGACCTTGGAGCCAGTGTTAACTTGTTGTCATACAGTGTATATCTGCAACTAGGTTTGGGGGTGCTGAAAGCTACCCCCATTGTGCTAATGATGGCTGATAGGTCTGAGAGGAGACCTCTGGGAATGGTTGAGGATGTCTTAGTGGGGGTGGATAAGTTTTTCTACCCTGCTGACTTCTTAGTTTTGGACATGGGATGCAGCAATAGCCCAGATCCCATACCTGCTATATTGGGCAGGCCTTTCTTGGCCACTAGAATTGCATGCATTCAATGCAGGTCTGGGGTAATGGAGGTAACTTTCGGACATATGAAAGTTGAGCTGAATGTGTACAACAGTGCAAAGTACCCTCAGATGGACAATGAGGAGAGCTTTGCAGTGGATGTACTAGAGGAAATTGTAGAAGAAGAATTGCCCACTCTGCTGGAGTGGGGCAACATTGTCAGGAATTTAGTTAAAATTTGGGACATGGTGGAGGAAGAGAGCCCAGATGTGATACCAAAAGACCTGACCACATTGAAGTCTTCTGTGGGCTCAGTGCAGCATTTCAGTTGGAAACCTACATTGCTGCCTCTTCCTCCAACCTCCAATGCACCAATTTTGGCATCCACCCTACAAGCCCCCGATCTGGAACTCAAGCAGCTTTCAGAAACATTGAAATATGCCTTCCTTGAGAAAGGTGATAAGCTTCCTGTGATTATCTCTTCCTCTCTTACCAATGAGCAGGAAGAGGAATTACTAACAGTTTTGAGGAAGCACAAGAAGGCAATTGGTTGGACCATTGCCGATCTGAGAGGAATAAATGCATCAGTCTGCATGCACAGGATTCATCTGCAGGAAGTGGTTCTCAAGGAGATCATCAAATTGTTAGATGCAGGGGTGATTTACCCCATCTCTGATTCTAACTGGACGGCACCTATCCAAATGGTGCCCAAGAAATCTGGCATAACAGTGATCAAAACTGAAACTGGAGAGTTGAGACCAGCCACGGAGACCACTGGCTAGAGAGTATGCATTGATTATAGGAAGCTCAACTCTAAGACCAGAAAGGACCACTTCCCTCTCCCATTCATTGATCAAATTTTGGACAAATTGGCTGGAAAAGCTTTTTACTATTTTCTTGATGGGTACTCAGGATACAACCAGATCCCTGTGCATCCTCAAGACCAAGAGAAAACCACCTTCACCTGTCCATTTGGCACCTTTGGTTACAGAAGGATGCCTTGTGGATTGTGTAATGCGCCAGCCACTTTTTAGAGGTGTATGTAAGCCATATTCTCTGATATGATCGACAAATTTTTGGAGATTTTTATGGATGATTTTTCTGTCTATGGGGAGAGTTTTGGCCATTGTCTACAACACCTCAGCCTAGTTTTACAAAGATGTGAGGAGACCAATCTGGTCTTAAGCTGGGAAAAGAGCCACTTCATGGTAACACAAGGCATTGTGTTGGGCCATGTAGTCTCTAAAGAAGGGCTTGAGGTAGACAAGGCCAAGGTTGACCTCATTGCTAATTTGCCTCCTCCAAAAACAGTCAAACAAATCAGATCTTTCCTTGGGCATGCAGGATTTTACAGGAGGTTCATTAAGGACTTCAGCAAAATTGCTAAGCCATTGTGCCACCTACTCTGCCAGGATGTGCCCTTTGACTTTTCTGCTGAATGTCTCAAGGCTTTTGAAACATTAAAAATCTGCCTCACCTCTGCCCCTGTACTCCAAACACTAGACTATACCCTGCCTTTTGAGCTGATGTGTGATGCATCAGACTTGGCAATAGGTGCTGTTTTGGGCCAAAGAAAGGATAAGCTGCCTGTGGTCATTGCTTATGTCAGCAAATCACTTGCTGAAGCTCAGCTGAACTATACCACAACTGAGAAAGAGCTTCTAGCAGTGGTTTATGCTGTTGAAAAATTTAGAGCCTATCTACTAGGATCTAAAATTGTAATCTTCACTGACCATTCAGCATTGAAGTACCTATTGTCCAAGAGAGATGCTAAGCATAGGCTGATTAGATGGATGCTCCTGCTGCAGGAGTTTGACATCGAAATCAAGGACATAAAGGGTGTGGAGAATGTGGTGGCTGACCACTTGTCCAGAATTATCTTGGAAAAATGCCTTGATGGTCCTACAAATGATGCCTTCCCGGATGAGCAATTATTTGCCATCCAATCCTTGGTCCCTTAGTTTGCACACATTGTCAATTATCTAGTTATAGGAAAGATTCCTGCCCATTGGACCAAAATGGACAAAGACCTATTTTTCTCAAAGGTCAAATATTTTTTCTGGGAGGAACCTTGCCTATACAAGTACTGTGCAGACCAAATCATCCAAAGATGTGTCCTCGAGAGTGATGTCCCCAGTATTCTGGCCATGTGCCATGAAAATGCCTGTGGAGGCCACTTCAGTGGGAGAAAAATAGCTGACAAGGTCCTACAGTGTGGGTTTTACTGGCCTTCTTTATTCAAAGATGCATATGCACACTGTAAGGCATGTGTGAGATGTCAAAAATTCGGAGGGCTGTCCAGAAGAAATTCCATGCCTTTGCAGCCCATCCTTGTTGTAGAACTGTTTGATGTATGGGGTATAGACTTCATGGGCCCCTTTCCTCCTTCTAATGGTTATCAGTTCATCTTAGTGGCAGTGGACTATGTTTCCAAATGGGTAGAAGCCATTGCCACTAGAACCAATGACAACCAGGTGGTCCTCAAATTTGTAAGGCAGCACATTTTCTCCAGATTTGGAACCCCTAGAGCTATTATCAGTGATGGGGGTAGCCATTTCTGCAACAGAAATTTTGAGAGCTTGCTCAAGAAATATTCTGTGACCCATAGGATTGCTACTCCCTACCACCCACAGACAAGTGGGCAAGTTGAAATTTCCAATAGGGAGATCAAGCACATCCTTGAGAAAACAGTAAGGACTGACAGGAGAGATTGGGCCGATAAACTGAATGATGCACTGTGGGCTTATAGGACTGCCTATAAGACTCCCATTGGAATGTCCCCATTCAGACTGGTCTATGGCAAGGCTTGCCATCTCCCAGTAGAGTTAGAACACAAGGCCTATTGGGTCATTAAGAATTTAAATATGCACCTAACTTCTGCTGGTCTTCACAGGTCATTGCAGCTGTCTGAATTGGATGAGCTGAGGATGGATGCTTACACCAATGCCAGGATCTACAAGGAATGGTCCAAAGCTTTCTTTGACAAGGGCTTGCTGAGAAAAAGCCTCATACCTGGTGGTAAGGTTTGGTTATTCAACTCCAAACTAAAATTCTTTCTTGGCAAATTAAAATCCAGATGGGAAGGTCCCTATATTGTCTTAAATGTTTCCCCATCTGGTGCTGTGGAAGTCCAGGATCCCAAATCTGGGCGAACCTTCAAAGTGAATGGTCAGAGGCTTAAGCCTTGTATCGAAAAACCTGCTGACCCTATGACCACTATTCATTTTCATGGGACCCCTACCTCTACCTGACCCACAGTTGTGTCCATGTTGTACTATACTACTTTTATTTCTTCGATAATTTTTAGGAAATTGTAGTGTTTATGTGGAGTCTGAATATGTTGAGCTTGATAGAGTTTATGTGGGATTGGTATGATTTCTTCTTCTTACACTTTCTGAATTGCTGATTTTTGTTTGAATATTTTTGATGAGTATGCTGCACTACCTGTATTACCCCTATTTGGTACTAAGCCCTCGCGCATTACAAATGAAGATTTGGGAACCTCTCACACACTTCAATCCCCAACATCCATCATCGCGAGATTCAGTTATCTCGTGATCCCCTTACCCAGCTGCGTGAGTCAAATGCATTTGTCATTTCCCACGCTGATTGCTGGGACTTGACGTTTCCCAACTCACTCTCAATTAATTGCAGCGACTTGGATGTTATTCCACCATTTCATCTTCCACCATCCTCGTCTTTAAATACACAGGGAGCCCCTTTCATATTCATCACATCCTTTCTCCTCTCACCCTATCGGTCCTTCCCTACTCCTAACAATGGCAGATGATAAGCCTAATGCGCTGCATAACAAGTTTTACCCGATGTGGTTGGACCCGCCACAACCTAAAGAGTCGGATTCCCTACAATCCCTCTGGGATGAGTACTAGGCGGTTCAGCAGCTCTTGGCTAAGGAGGAGGAGGAAAAGATCCAGCCACAGCAGAAAAAGCAAAAGATAGAACCATCCCCTGCCCCCTCCACTCCACCCCCTCCCCCACCTTCTCAACCCCCTCACCCTTGATCCCTTTCTCCCTTCTTCCCCCTTTTTGTAATTTTCTTTTTTCGTTTTAATGAAATTTTTTTTTCCTGTTATTCTGTACAGTTCTCTGTTTTTGGTTGTTTTCTTTCTTGTTGTTTCCTTTTATTATGCCCTTAATAAATCTGCTGCACCGACACCTTTGAACCAGTGAGGACACTGCTCCTCATAGGTTTGGGGGTGTGGCAGGCAGACCCTGGCCATGGAATAGTTAACCTAAGTGCAGCAGAGTCATCTGAGTAATATGGAAATGGATCTATGTTCACTTAAGAATCATGACAAATAAGAAATTAAAATTTTTTGCAAACTTTAGACATTATAAACTTTTAATATTTCAAATTTCCATGATGATAGCACCAAGGAAACTCACTTGTATCAGCACTTAGTGAATCATTAGAGAGAGAAAAAGTTGAGGACATACTTAAAAGTTCAAAGGAAGACCATAACTAGTGAGAATTGGGCCTATAATTTTTTTTATTTTTTTTCTTTCTCTCCATCCTTTGAGGAGTGACTAAGGCAATTTCTTCTAGTTCTAAGGACTGGCTAAGTCACTGTGCTCACTAGAAGTTAGGAAACTCCAAGTTGAAACAACTGACAGCACTCATGAAACTTAGGAAAGGATCAAGGTCTTCTCTTGGATAGTTTGAGCCTAATAAGATCGACCCTAAAGCAACTACCCTTGTCCATACCCCCTTTGAGCTTTAAATCCTAAATTTCTTCAATATGCACCCAAGTACTTGTACCTGAACCTATGAACCTAATTCAGCCTACCCTCATTCTGAGAATTCAGAAGGTAAAGGAGAAAGAGCTGAAGATGGAATAGCTATGGTCAACATTAAGTGAATGGATAAGAAATACCTCAAATCTGGCAGTATGGTAATTGAGAACATGGTGGCATTTCAGAAAAGCAAAAACGAAAATAAAAAGAAGAAAATTCCATAAAAAAGAAGTAAAAATAATAATGAAGAGGAGCAAGAGAGGAGTCAAAGAAGAACTTTCTGTTGGAAAATCGAAATCAAGAAGAGAAACTGATCACTTCAAATCTAAAAATCTCAAAGAAGAAGAAAGGAGCAGAATTCAAGAAGGTGAAGTCATGAACCACCTCCTTCACTTACTGATTTCTCAATTTTGAACCCCTTTTCAATCTTCCATTCTTTTAACCCCACTCCATAAGCCACATTCCAGCCCAGTTAAAAGCCCTTGTGATCCAAAGTTGAGTGAGCTGTCATGTGGAGATAAAGAGTTATCCAATCTATGGTGAGGATGTGTCAATGATGTCAGCACCTAAGAGCTATGCCTATGCTCATGCTTACAGACCCATTTGGGGGATGTAACTGCTCTTGAGCCTGAGAAAAAATGAACCCCTCAACAAGTCCCTTATGAGAGTATGCCCTGGAAAGTTTTTGGGTCTGAACTTGAATGCATTATGTATGACCTACAACCTAATTTTTAATCTGATGATGAGCTCAGTGCTGGCACACCCTTGTGCAGTTTTCTGTGGTTGTACACTAATTGGAAATGCTGTGCATTTATGAGAAGTTTATGCTATTTAAATTACTGTGCAACCAATGGATTAAATTTCTTTTCTGTTTACTAATTTAAGAGTAAACTAAGTCTGCTCCTTGACTGCTCACTTGATGATATTGCATTTTTGTTAACTGTTTCATTGAGAAGTTTGTGGGTGTCTTCACTGAAAACCCTCAGGAGACTTCACTCCTCCACTAGGGATCACCTAGGGGTTGAAAAGGCTTGGTACATATGCTAAATGTATCCGTGCTCCCTACGAAAGTGGCATTTAATTTTTATAGTAGATTTAATGTAGCTTTGCTAAGGGACTAGCAAAGATTAGGTTTGGGGGTGTGTTAAGACCTGAAAAGTACCACTTTTCACCCCTTAACTTAACCTTTGATTAGACCCTTAGCCATCTAATAAGTTCTTGTTAAGTGTTTTATGTAGGTAATAATCAGTAGTGAAACAAGGCCAGGAATCTTGCTAAGGAGCCTATTTTGGCACCAGAAATCCCTCAGAAGGATGGACTCTAAATCCAGACTTGGAATGAGCCTCGCGCAGTCCAACTGAGCTTCCCAAGACTTTACAACAACTACTCGTGCAGCTCTCGCGAAGCTCAAGAGTAGAACACATCGCGCAGTCTCACATAGTTCAAAGCAGACCTCTCTCAACCTCGCGCAGTTCACTCAGAATGACTGAGGAGAGAGAGCTTCAGGAGACTCCCCGCGCAGCTGTCGCGTAGTGGCCGCGGGATGCAATTATCAAAAGAGAACTCCTCGCGCAGTTCTCGCGCCATTTAAGAAGAAAGCATCCTCGCAAAGACGGAGCCATCCTCGTGCAGATCAATCAAGACATGAAACCTCGCGTAGTTCAGAACTCATTAAAGCCTCAAGAGGAAACTCGCGAAGTCCATTGAAGAGAAGTGCTCCCGAAGTTCTCATGCTATTCATATCTGTCCTTGTGAAGATCAACCCAGCGATCGCGCAGCTACCTCGCGACTGCTTAAACTCCAACCCCACGACATCTGAGGCTTTGATGTCTACTCAACCTCGCGACTGCCTGAAGAGCAAACCAAGGCAACCTCGCGACGGTTGAAGCTTCAATATCAAATCATCCTCGCGAAGAGCAAGAGCTACCACGCGATAAGTCTGAGAAATAATGGCTACCTAGCGAAGCTCTGAACTTCAACTTCCATCTCTTCAGCAGAGGACCTTCTGGGAATTTCTAGCGATTAGGGCACACACTCCCATGCTCAAATCTCTGTGCACGCACCCCAAGGCATCCAAGGATCACTATTCGTTCATGTGGCATCGTTAAAATTAGGGTTTCCTAACCCTAATGTGCCGCCACACCACTGCTATATAAACCCATACATAGCTTAGGTTTAATCATCCTGGAATAGTTGGGAACACATCCCATTTCTTGGAGACTTGATCTGAGAATGTTTTTCTTTTCTTTTTATAGCTGTAAGTAGTTTTCTTTTTCTTTTTCCTTCTCTCCATAGTCCAGCACTTCCTGGCTATGTCTTTGTATGCTTTTTGAACTAGATCAATGGAAGTTTTGTAATAGGATTTGTACTCTGTAGGATTTGTGTTTGAATGTGAGATGCTCTGTGCAAGGCTGCTGCCTTGTGATCCGCCATTGCTTTGGCTGTGATTCAAAGTAATGGAGGACTGATTCTAAGGGCCACTCAGATCTAAGTGACCTGTGTGTCTGGGCTATCATGGTCCTATACAGCCTTAGCCCCACCACAGGACCCATTAGATCTGAAATCCCCATGGGAGCTTGAGCTGGTAGCCTTGTGACCATGGTGGTGGCAGTGATATTCTTGTTTTATCTTGGGCTCCGTGAGGAGGATAGCCTCTGGGATAGTCTGTGACCATTCAAGTGGACAGGTTATAGCCTTAGCGTGATTCTAATCCACCGATCCAAGATGGATCTTTCTTCTTTACACCTGAGCTTGTACAAGCCTGGTGGAAGATTGTACAGAGGCAGACTCCCGTATATTTGTATAGATCCGCTATCAGATGTTAGATCTGATCTGGTTATGGAGATTGTAGGCTTGTGACTGGACCATTGTAGCCTCACTCAAACAATGGACTGCTAGATCGAAGGTTGTACTCAATCTGTTGTTGGTTCTATGTGTCTGGGCTATCATGGTCCTATACAGCCTTAGCCCCACACATAGAGCTTAAGAGGTTGAGGTTCCCTATGGATTCTTGAGCTGGTAGCCTGGATGAAATAGTGCCTACAATGATTAACTTGTTTTGGCCCATCCCTGGATTGTGGTTCCCCTATGGGATAGTCTGTTTCCATTTGAGTGGATAAGTTATAACCTTAAGGGATTGAATCATGGCAGAGAGATGGGTTGGATCTTTTCTCCTCAGTGGTGATAACATAGCCATTGGATAGGATTTCTATAACATCAGATCTGAATCTGAGTTATAAATCTCCTCTGGTCTAGGCTCAATAACATACTTCTCACCCTTTTATATTTATTCTCCACACTCCATCCATCCTCTCAACCCTTTCTGTAGTTTAGACATTAGGTTACCTTAGAATACCTAGAATAAGTGACCTTAAAGTCCCCTCCTTTTTAGGACTGCCAGATCTGTAGTCAGATCTGGAGGGACTACTAGAGATGGCTCCCTTGGAGCTGTTGATCACCTTTCCCTGTGGGATAAACTCTTACTTATCAAAACTTGCCACAATGGACCCTGTATCTTGCAGGTCTTGGATTTCTTAGTTGTGCTAATTTCATCCCCTGTTTTACCCTTTCTTTGATTTTTAAATTTCTTTTACCACAACCAATAAAGCAAGCACACACTCAGAAATCTGCCAACAGAAGGCTCCTCCAATTTTGAGGGGGTCAATGCCATAACTGCCCTAAGGTTTGGTAGGATGGTAGACAACCAGGTGGGAAAGGAACAAGGAGAGGTCTATCCTAAGGAAATGTCATGTGAAAGTGATAAGGATTTTGTTAAGGCATAGAGTAAAGAACTGCCTGCTGCCCTTCAACAAGAGAAAAATAAAGAGGTTGTAGTTGAGCCTCAGCAGGAGATAAAAATAGAAAAAAGAAAAAAACAAAAGTTCAGCCATGGGCTTGCAGCTGAGGAACCAGCAGTACCTCAGCTGCCATTTCCTCAAGCTTTGAGTGGCACTACCCCTTTTGATAAGGGTCAGGCACAGATTGAGGAAATGATGGAGACCTTCAAGCAGGTTAAGATAAATTTACCCCTGCTTGATGCAATCCGACAGGTCCCAGCCTATGCAAAGTTTCTGAAAGACCTCTGTACTTAGAAAAGGAAGGCCAGAGGCCATTTGTCTAAGAAGGTCTTTGTGACTGATACAGTGAATTCTATATTAACCATGACAATACCTGAGAAGTTGCAAGACCCAGGGGTACCCACTATTCCCTGTATTATTGGTGACCCCACGATTGGAAGGGCCCTTTTGGACCTTGGAGCCAGTGTTAACACGCCATACATGATGTATATTGATTAGGTTTGGGGGAGCTGAAGCCCACCCCCATTATTCCATTGATGGTTGATAGGTCCGAGAGGAAACCCGTGGGAGTGGTCGAGGATGTCCTAGTGGGGGTAGACAAGTTCTTCTATTCTGCAGAATTCCTTGTCTTGGACATGGGCTGCAACAAGAGTACATCTCCGATACCTGTTATTCTGGGCAGACCATTCTTGGTCACTACCAATGCATGCATTCAATGCAGGTCTGGAATCATGGAGGTCACTTTCGGACATATGAAAGTTGAGCTTAATGTGTACAACAGTGCAAAGCACCCTCAGCTGGACAATGAGGAATGCTTTGCAATGGATGTACTAGAAGAAATTGTTGAAGAAGAATCGCACTCACCGGAGTGGAGCAACATTGCCACTGATTTAACTGAAGTTTGGAACTTGGTGGAGGAAGGAAGCCTAGCTTTGATTCCAGAAGACATACACCTCGTGAAGTCTTCTGTGGGCTTAGTGCAGCATTCCAATTGGAAACCTACATTGTTGCCCCTTCCTCCAACCAACAATACACCAATCCTGCCATCCATACAACAAGCCCCTGATCTGGAGCTCAAGAAGCCACCAGAGACATTAAAATATACTTTCCTCGAGAAAGAAGAGAAACTTCTTGTGATTATCTCCTCTTCTCTTACCAGTGAGCAAGAGGAGGAGTTGCTAACAGTTTTGAGGAAGCACAAGAAAGCAATTGGCTGGACCATTGCTGATCTAGGAGGAATTGATGCATCAATCTATATGCATAGGATTCATCTAGAGGAGGGTTCATCACCCTCTAGGGAAATGCAGAGGAAACTTAATCCTCACATGCAAGAGGTGGTTCTGAAAGAAATCATTAAGTTGTTGGATGCTGGGGTAATTTACCCCATCTCTGATTCTGAATGGGTGGCACCAATCCAGGTGGTACCCAAGAAATCTGGCATAACAGTGATCAAAACCAACTCTGGAGAGTTGAGACCAGCCAGGGAGACCACTGGCTGGGGAGCTTGTATCGATTATCGAAAACTCAACTCCAAGACCAGAAAAGACCACCTCCCTCTCCCTTTTATTGATCAAATTTTGGACAAGTTGGCTGGGAAGGCTTTTTACTATTTTCTTGATGGGTATTCAGGGTACAATCAGATCCCTGTGCACCCCCTTGATCAAGAGAAAACTACATTTACTTGTCCTTTTGGCACCTTTGCTTACAGAATAATGCCTTTTGAACTGTGTAATGCCCCTGCCACCTTTCAGAGGTGTATGCATGCCATTTTTTCTGATATGATTGATAAATTCTTGGAAATTTTCATGGATGACTTTTAGGTCTATGGGGATAGCTTTGACCAATGTCTACAACACCTCCATCAAGTCCTACAAAGATGTGAAGAGACAAATTTGGTCTTAAGTTGGGAGAAGAGCCACTTCATGGTAACACAAGGAATTGTGTTGGGCCATGTAGGCTCTAAAGATGGAATTGAGGTAGACAAGGCCAAAGTTGACCTCATTAAAAATCTGCCCCCTCCAAGAACAGTCAAGCAAATCAGATCCTTCCTTGGCCATGCTGGATTCTACAGGAGGTTTATCAAAGACTTCAGCAAAATTGCTAAACCATTGTGCCACCTGCTCTGCCAGGATGTGCCCTTTGACTTCTCCGCTGAATGTCTGAAGGCTTTTGACACTTTGAAAATTTGCCTCACCTCAGCCCCTGTACTCCAAACACCTGACTATGCCCTGCCCTTTGAGTTGATGTGTGATGCATCTAACTTGGAAATAGGTGTTGTCTTGGGCCAGAGAAAAGATAAGCTGCCTGTGGTCATTACATATCTCAGCAATTCACTTGCTGAAGCTCAACTGAACTACACAACCACTGAGAAAGAGCTTCTGGCAGTGGTTTTTACTGTGGACAAGTTTAGACCTTACCTACTTGGGTCTAAAACTGTCATCTTCACTGACCACTCAGCATTAAAGTACCTACTGTCCAAGAAGGATGCAAAGCGCAGATTGATTAGATGGATACTCCTGTTACAAGAGTTTGACATTGAATTCAAAGACAAGAAAGGTGTAGAAAATGTGGTGTCTGACCACTTGTCCAGAATTATGTTGGAGAAAGGTGTTGATGACCTCACTACAAATGATGTATTCCCGGATGAGCAATTGTTTGCCATCCAATCTTTAGTTCCTTAGTATGCACATATTATCAATTATCTAGTTATAGGCAAGATCCCTTCCCATTGGACAAAAATGGATAAAGACCTGTTTTTCTCACAGGTCAAATTCTTTTTCTGGGAGGAACCTTGCTTGTACAAGTATTGTGCAGACCAAATTATTTGGAAATGTGTTCCCGAAAGTGATATCCCCAGTATTCTGGCCATGTGCCATGAAATTCCTGTGGGGGTCACTTTAGTGGGAGAAAAACAGCTGACAAAGTGTTGCAGTGTGGTTTCTATTGGCCTTCTCTTTTCAGAGATGCCCATACACACTGCAAGGCCTGTGAAAGATGTCAGAAACTAGGAGGGTTGTCTAAACGAAATTCAATGCCTTTACAACCCATCCTTGTTGTAGAACTGTTTGATGTGTGGGGTATTAATTTTATGAGCCCCTTTCCTCCTTCAAATGATTTTCATTTTATCTTAGTGGCAGTGGACTATGTTTCCAAATAGATAGAAGCCATTGCCACAAGAACTAATGATAATCAGGTGGTCCTCAAGTTCATAAAGCAGAATATCTTCTCCGGATTTGGTACCCCTAGATCCATTATCAGTGATGGGGGAAGCCATTTCTGTAACAGAAATTTTGAGAGCTTGCTCAAGAAATATTCTGTCACCCATAGGATTGCTACTCCCTACCACCCACAAACCAGCGGGCAAGTTGAAATTTCAAATAGGGAGATCAAGCATATCCTTAAGAAGACTGTGAGGATTGATAGGAAGGATTGGGCTGACAAGCTTAATGATGCACTGTGGGCTTATAGGACTGCCTATAAGACCCCCATTGGTATGTCCCCTTTCAGACTGATCTATGGCAAGGCCTGTCATCTCCCAGTGGAGTTAGAACACAAGGCTTATTGGGCCATCAAACATTTAAATTTAGATCTAACTTCTGCTGGTCATCACAGGTTGCTGCAGCTGTCGGAATTGGAAGAACTAAGGATGGATGCATATGCCAATGCAAGGATCTATAAGGAAAGGTCCAAAGCTTTCTTTGATAAAGGGCTGTTAAGAAAGAATTTCACTGCTGGTGATAAGGTTTGGTTGTTTAACTCCAAACTTAAATTTTTTCCAGGCAAATTGAAATCCAAATGGGAAGGTCCTTACATTCTCATGCATGCTTCCCCATCTGGTGCTGTGGAAATCAAGGATCCTAAATCTGGGAGACTCTTGAAAGTGAATGGTCAAAGGCTTAACCCTTGTTTCGAAAAACCTGTCGACCTTTTGGACACCATTCACTGTCAAGGGGATCCTTCTTCAAACTGATTCCACAGGTGTGTCATTACTGTAGCATATGTACTTAGTTTTTGATTG
The DNA here is from genome assembly GCA_021018995.1 of Chloranthus sessilifolius. Classification (NCBI taxonomy): domain Eukaryota; kingdom Viridiplantae; phylum Streptophyta; class Magnoliopsida; order Chloranthales; family Chloranthaceae; genus Chloranthus; species Chloranthus sessilifolius. The sequence goes on along the minus strand of CM037587.1, from coordinate 29,056,951 downwards.
ATTTATCTTGCTTTCTTTAGTTTCTATTCTCTAGGATTTGCTAGTGGCCTTATCTGAATTTTGCCCTATCTGTTGTGAACTTTTGATGCTTGGCTTGATTCTTATTGCTTTTGAATTGATAGCTTCTGCTGAATGCCTAATATGGAAGGTCATTTTTGTTGTCCTTGAGTGTATGATTGAGTTTACATATGACTAAAGATAGTCATAGGAGAGGGTCATGCCCAGGATTCAACCACAGAAAACATGTAAAAGGGCAGAACAGAGAGCACATGCTCTCTATTTTATACCTTACTGTCGCTGGGTCCAAAACGGAAGCCTGGGAGACTATCGCGAGATTCATAAGCTCTCGTGAGGTTAAAAGAGGAAGCCTGGAAACCTATCGCGAGGTTAAAGGAGGGAGTCTGAGAGAAGTTCGCTCAATTCACCTGGACACATTCTATTCGCTGTCGTGAGATTCATGTGTAGCTGAGAGCCTCTCGCGCAATTCATATAGAGCCATACATTACCTGTCGCGAGATTATCAGGCTGTCGCGAGGTTCACAAGATAAACTGGGAGAATCTCACGCAATTCAATAGAAATATTCCATTTACTATCGTGAGATTCTAAGTCTGTCGCGAGATTCAAAAGGAGCCTCAGAGCTTTTTGCGCAATCCAAATAGAGCCTTAGGAACCGCTCGCACAATTCACATGAATTAATCTCACTCTATCGCGCGCTCCAAGGACGACTTTAGAGATTGTCGCGCAATCCAGATGTAATCAACACCCTCGCTAGGTTTATTTCCAACCCCGCGACCAGATGTTCCAAAGTGCGCCGAGCTTCGTGATAAGTATTTCAACCCCGCGCTTTGTCCCTTTTTTCATTATCTGCTTCCTTCTTCCCTCTGCGAAACCCTAGCTTCTGCCGCTCTCCCTTCTCTCCTCCAGCATCACTCCTACAGCTCATCAATCGCTCCACAAATCTATACAAGTGTTCCTATCATCAACCCCATCCATTGCCCTCTGCTGTGAGATCTTGAGGTGCCTCGTGCATCAAATCAAACCAAACCCTAGCTCTCAGTCTCCATTGCTCATACTAGAGGACAGAGTTAGAAATGGCTCCCAAAATTGCACAAAAGAGAAAGGGGAAGGACAAGGACCCTACAGAGACCACCCCTAAAAAGGCCAAGACTTCAAAGTCCCCCCAAAAAGGAGAGGAAGTGGTTGAGGAGGTGGCGGTACCAACCACTAAGTTCTCTACTCCTTTTGAGCTCATGGAGTCAATCCCATTAGAGCCTGAAACAGCCTTTGATGTACCCTTTTTTGAGAAAGAACCTCTCTCTGCCCCTGCAGTCCAGTTCATAAGCAAAGCGAGCCTGATGCCATTGATGAGAGAAATTCCAGCACTAGCCTACCCAAGGCTCGTGCAACTGTTTTACCAGCACATCAAGGTCAGGAAGAACAACGATGGACAAGAGTGCTTACTAGTGATGATTGACGATTTTGATTTATTAGTGAGCCCTAAGATGATTGCTGAAGTATTGGGCAACCCAACAGCATTCAATCCTAGCTGTGGATATGGCCCCCCTCTGTGTGCATCAATTGACACAATTGCAAGGGCCCTAACAAGAGGATTAAAAGCCACCGGGGACTCAATCAGAAGGAGGGACCTAGAATCTAAACTGCTGTTCATTGACCAAGTCCTGCGGAAGAACATCTATTGCTCAGGACATCAGCAGGAGAGGAGAACCCCTATTGCGGATGCTGTCTACTCCTATCACATGGGCCATGGCTTCCATGCAGCCTGACTAAAGTTTGAGGCTATGAAAGACACAGTGGCAAAATTAGGGTCAAACAAGAAGCCTCACACCCTACCCTATGCAAGAATCATCACCTTGTTGCTGATCAAGGGGGGCTACAAGATAGGAAGGACCGAGCAGACCACCACCCTTACCCCTACTACCTTTGCCAAGAGGCAATGGGGAATCAGCAAGAGCTTGATGGGGGGTCAGAAAAAGAAGAAAGTTGAGGCTCAAGCCCTGCCCAAGCAAGTAGAAGCATCTGAATCAGAGTCTACCCCTGCTACAAAAGCAGTGCCTCTAATCTCATCACTCCCATCCCTGCAGCAGCGCCCACGCCCCCTCCACCTTTTATTCCTGCATCCTCTACTCCTCTTGCATCCATCTCTTACCCCCCTCTGACTCCATTCTCCATGCCCACTCCCCCTTCACCTGTGCTTGGTCCATGGGAGGACTCCCCATGCCCTACCTTAGCATAGTACATTACCACAATTCCCCCCTCCATTCCAACAAAGCCTGCCAGCGCCCCACTCATCTCCTACAAGAAATGAAAACCTACTCAGACCATCCCAACCATCTCCCAGACACCACCCTCACTACCTTCCATCCCCATTGACCCACCCCAGCCATATCTACTATATCTCCTCTCCCTGACATTGACTTAACCCTAAACACATCCATAGGCTTCCAAGCCTTCATCTCTACATTCCTTGAAACCATGCCTACTACACCCTACACCCGCTGACTCCCCCAACTACCTCACGTAACCTTTCCCAACCCCACTCTTCCCCTCCCTCCACTTTCCATCATGCTCCTTCCTCCCCTTTCCAACCAGTACCCTCTTCTTCCCAAACCCCACCTCCTAGCTTTGACACACTAACCCTCATCCTACCCCTGATCCAAGACATCCAAGCCCAATTATCCACCAATAACCACAAACAGGATCAGATGCAGGCTGAACTCACCTTCACACAATCCACCCTACACACCTTAACCACTCCACCCATCCCTACCCCATCCACTTCAACCCCCCTGGTCCTGTTCACTGACAAGACCACCCAAACAGACTTCCCTCCTGAATCATTACCCCTCCCACCATCACCATTACCTCTTCCCCACCCATTTCCTTTACCCCTTTTCACCATTCCAATTTTCCATCCCCCATCACTCCCAACTCCTGTTGAGCCTACACCCTTCACCTTTCCCCTATACCCTCCATTCCCTCTTATCCTACCCTCCCACCTTCTCCGCCAAATCTACCCAAGCAGACCTAGAACAACCCCATTCCCCCACCACTTGACTTCCCTACTATCATTCCCCCTTCCCCCCCAGGACCAAGCACACTTCGCTCCTTCCACCTCCTATTTGCCAATTGCACCCAAACATCATTTCTACAGCCCTCCTTACCTCACCATCCTACATCACATGCGGGATAATGCTTACCTGAGGAAGGATGTCCTGAGGGGTATGGCCAAGCTACGCCAATCAATTGAGACCCCCCTGCTGGAGAAGATTGATGAGATGACGGAGGCCCACAACGAGCAACTACTGGGCATCTCCTTGGGGTGGAAAAATATTGTGGAGGAATATCAGAAGATGAAAGCTTTAGCTACTTATTATCAGATTAATTGGGAGTATGAGAAATCCAATGCTGCTGCAGTGACTGCCCGGGCAAGAATGCTTGAAAAATGACTTAACAATGCCCAGGAAATCCAAAAAATCCAAAAGGAGATCCATGAGACTGACGCCCTCAAATTTAAAGTCTAGATAGCCTCATTGGAATCCTCATTGGCCACTTCCAGAAATGAACCTTACCACCTGCCTCACTGCTGCAACTACTACTCAGGCTCCACACTGCCCTCGAGGAGGCACCACCTAAGCCCCAACAAGATAAAGGAAAAGCTCCTACTTCACCTCCAACGGCGTAGCCTACAACTACTGAGCAGCCTCCACCTCCCAAGGCCTCTACTGCACCTCCACAAGAACAAACTTATCCTCAGCAGAGGAAAGTCACAGCCAAGAGGTCTGCTCCCAAAGTTGTCCCTTTAAAATTTGGCAAAGAGCCTGCTACTCAGGCTGAAGAGGCACAGTCTCAGGCCAAACCTGAGTCCACTGGAAAAGGAAACTCACCAGTGATCATCACTGAGGAACCCAAGGCTAAAGGAAAAGAAAAATTCCTAGTGGTCCCCCTACAGAAACTGATGCCACAAGCAAAGGCAAAGGAAAATCCCCTGCCACCCCCCCTGCGAAGAGTAAAGGCAAAGCCCCTCAGGAACCCAAGGAACCAAAGGCTTCAAAGGCACCAAAAGTAAGGGTGAGGGCACCTAAAGCTCCAACTGCGACGAAAACACCAGCCGAAAAGAAGGAGAGGGAGGAAAAGAAGAAACAAGACAGAGCTGCCCTTAAGGCAAAGGCTAAACAGATGGGCTGGGATTTCCTTACAGATTCTGATTCAGATTAGATCCTAGCTTCTAGAATGTATCTTGGGTTTTTCTTCTTGTCATTCCACTTGTAACTATTTCTATTCCACTTTAATCGAAATTCTAGTTTTATCTATTGCTTTGTTCTGTGTGTTTCTTTCTGATTGTTTGTTGTGATTTTATTCTTTTTGCCATTATGGAGAAGAGTTTTTGGGGGGGATATTTTTCTTTGAACCAGTAATCCATGTCGCAGAGATGGTGTTTATATAAATTTGTGCAATTACCTGCTTCCGAGATTGCAATGGCTCCTTCTTCAAATTGATGTGCCATCATAAGTGTACCTCGCGAAGATCCCCAGCTCAGCTGCTTGAGAAATGTCCTTTCCTCATCACTTATTGCTCCTCGCGAGGATCCCCGCGCGCTACACTTACCTCTTTAAATACCATGCCTCTCTTTGGACATTCATTTAATGCTACTTCTCTTTTCCAAAGAGCCAGTTGTGTATTTTCTTCTTTCCCCACACAACACTCATTTATTGCCAAGTGTGAAAACGAGCGAAATTTTAATTCTGCCATTCATGTTCCCTCGTCCCTCTCTTTTAAACCAGCCCTCAGTCCCTTTTCATCTCATCCCTCCTCTTCTAATCATAGAAGTCCATACCTCCTCACACAAATGGCGGATGACAGCCCCTTTGGCTTCCCAATCAAATTTTACCCCATCTGGGACCATCCCCCACCACCTAAGGAGCCGGACCCCTTGCAATTTCTTTGGGATGAGTATGACGAGGTCCAGCGGATCCTGGCCAAGGAGGGAAAGCAAAAGAAAAAAAGAGAGAAGTTAGAGGAGAAGAAAAAGAAAAAAAAGGGAGAAGCGAGAGAAAAAGAAAAAGAAAAATATGGCACCACTCGCATCTCCCCCTCCATCTTCCTCCAACCCTCCCTCGGCTACACCTTAACCCCCCCCCCCCCCCATTTTCTCTTTTTTTTTTCCATCTTTTTGTCATACTTTCTTTTTCTTTTAATGAAAGTTTTCTTTTAGTTCCATACTGTTCAGTTTTACATTTTTATTTCTCTCTCTTCTTCTGTGTTTGTTTCTGTATGTTTCCTTGGATTCTACCATTTATTCTCACCTCTGAACCAGTGAGGACACTGCTCCTCCTAGGTTTGGGGGTGTGGCAGGTAGGTCTGCCAATAACATAGTTAACTTAAAGTGTAGCAGAATCATGTGAGTGACATAGAAATGGAGCTGTGTTCACTTAAGAATTATGAAAATTAAGGAATTTAAAACTTTTCACAGATCTTTAGACATTATAAATTTCTAAATTTTCACATTTCCATGATGAGAACACCAAGAAAACTCACTGGTATCAGCACTTAGTGAATCATTGAAGAGAGAACAAGGTAAGGACATACTTAAAAGTTCAAAGGAAGACGATCACCAGTGAGAATTGGGCCTACAAAATTTATTTTTTTTATTTGAGGAGTAATTGAGGCAAATTTCTTCTAGCTTTAAGGACTAGCTGAGTCAATGTGTTCACTAAAAGTTAGGTAACTCCAAGTTGAAACAACTGACAGCACTCATGACACTTAGGAAAGGATCAAGGCCTTCTCTTGGATAGTTTGAGCCTAAACAGACCAAACCCTAAAGCAACTGCCCTTGTTCATACACTCTTTGAGCTTCAAAGTCTAATTTTCTTCAAAACACACCTGAGTACTTGTACCTGAACCTATGGATCTGATTTAACCTTACCCTCACTCTGAGAAGTCAGAAGGTAAAGGAGAAAGAGTTAAAGATGGACTAGCACGGGTCAACATTGGATGAGTGGATAAGAATTATCTGAAGTTCTAGCAGTGTAACAACTGAGGAAAAAGGTGGCAATTCATCAAAGCAAAAACAAAAAAAATAAAAAGAAGAAAACTGCACCAGAATGAAAAGAAAACAATAATGAAGATGAGTAAGAGAGGAATCAGGAGGAAACATTCATTGGAAAAAAATCAAACAAGAAGAGAAACTGATCACTTCAAATATGAAGATTTCAAAGAAGATGAAAGGAGCTGAATTAAAGAAGGTGAAGTCATGAATCACCTCCTGCACCTACTGATTTCTGAATTTCAAACCCCTTTTTCAACCTTCCAATTCTTTTTATAACCCAATACCATAAGCCACATTACAGCCCAGTTAAAGCCCTTGTGATCCAAAGTTGAATGGGCTATCATGTGGAGATAATGAGTTGTCCAATCTATGGTAAAAATCTGCCAATGATGCCAGAACTTGAATGCTATGCCTATGCTCATGCTTACAGACCCATTTGGGGGATGTAATTGCTCTTGAGCTTGAGAGATAATGAAACCCTCAAAAGTTCTTTGTGAGAATACGCCCTGGAGAGTTTTTGGTCTGATATTGAATGTATTGGGCATGACCTACAACCTCATTTTTAATTTAATGATGAGCTCAGTGCTAACACACATGTGTAGTTTCCCTGTAGTGAACTGATTGGAAATGCTGTGCCATCATGTGAAGTTTATGTTGCTTAAACATCTATGCAGACAATGTATTTTAAATTTCCTATATTTTTACCTATTCAAGGGTGAAATGATACTCTATTTCTTGACTGCTAACTTGACAATCTTGCACTACTGCTAACTGTTTTATTGAGAAGTTTGTGGGTATCTTCACTGAAAACCCTCAGGAGACTTCACTCCTCCACTAGGGATCACCTAGGGGTTTAAAAGGCTCTGTACATATGCTAAATGTATCTGTGCTCTCTACGAAAGTGGCAAATAATTTCTGTAGATTTTTAGTGTAGCTTTGCTAAGGGACTAACAAAGATTAGGTTTGGGGGTGTGTTAAGACATGAAAAGTACCACTTTTCACCTCTTAACTTAGCCTCTGTTAAACCCTTAGCCATCTAATAAATGTGTGTTAAGTCATTTCTGTAGGTAATAAACAGCAGCTACAATAAAATCTGAACCCTGTTAAGGAGCCCACTTTTGCCCCAAAAACCCCTCAGAAGGATGAAAGCTGAATCCAGACAAGAATTATACCTTGCATAGCTCTCGCGAAGCTTAAATATAAATGCTCATGTAGTCTCGCGCAGCTCAAGAAAGCAGCTCTCAAACCTCACGCAGTTCACTCAGATCAACTGAGGAGAGAGAGAGCTCCAGGTATCTCTGCGTGCAGCTGTTGCGCAGTGGCCGCGGGATGCAAAACTTTAGAAAAACCTCTCGCACAGTTCAGAGACCAATGGACATCATGTCCTCGCGAGGATCCTCGCAAAGATCCATTGAGAAACAAACTGCTCGCGCGATTCTCGCGCCATTCAGAAGGAAAGTGCAATCCCGCGAAGACCAGAGCAATCCAGCGAGGATTCAATGCTCTATCGCGTGACTGCTTCAGCTGCAACTAAGACAACCCCGCGACGGCTAAAATTTCAAGCTAATTCAATCTCGCGAACACCGTGCTACCATGCGGCAGTCTTGGAAACTAGTGCTACCTTGCGAGGCTCTGAACTCTAACTCTCCCTCACCGCTGTAGAGGAGATTCTTGGAACTTCCAACAATTAGGGCATGCATTCCAACGCTCCAAGTTCCGTGCACGCATCCTGAGGCATCCAAGGAATAGTATTAGGCCATGTGGCATCGTTAAAATTAGGGTTTCCTAATCCTAATGCACCGCCAAACTAACTGCTATATAAACCTAAGCCTTGTTTAGGTTTAGGGGTCTCTCTTCTTAGAATAGAATTTTATCTATCTTCTTCTGGCAGTAGTTGTAGATCTCTAGTAAGGTTTAGGTAGATTTCTTTTTACTTTTTCTTCTCTCCATAGTCTAGCACTTGCTGGCTATGCCTTTGTATAACTATTTGGAATAGATTAATGGAGTTTTATGATAGGGTGTTTTACATTTATGAGATTTTTGTTTGTGAGTTATTCTGTACAAGGCGGTTACCTTGAGATCCTCCATTGCTAGGATGTATTACAAGCAATGGAGGACTGATTTTAGGGTTTACTCAGATCCAAGTGACCTGTGTGTCTGGGCTAACATGCTCCCATACAGGCCTAGCCCCACCACAGGACCCACTAGATCTAAAGTCCCCATGGGAGCAATGAGCTTTTGTAGCCTTGTGAACATGGTGGCGGCAGCAATGTTTCTTGTTCTATCTTGAGCTTTGTGAGCAGGATAAGCTCTGGGATAGGCTGTGACCATTTAAGTGGATAGGTTATAGCCTTAGGGTGCGGCCAACCCACAGACTCAAGACGGATTGTTCTTCTCTGCACTTGTGCCTGTAGCCCTGTGAGAGATTGTGCTGAGACAAACTCCCCTGTATGTGTATAGACTCGCCATCAGATGGCAGATCTGGTTTGGTTATAGAGATTGTAGGCTTGCAACTGGATCACTGTAGTCTCTCTAAAGCAGTGGACAGTTGGATCTAAGGCTGCACTCAAACTCTTGCTGGTTCTATGTGTCTGGGCTAACATGCTCCTATACAGGCCTAGCCCCACACATAGCACTTTAGAGGTTGAGGTTCCCTATAGATTCTTGTGCGTGTAGCCTGGATGAAGTAGTGCATACAATGATAAACTTGTTCTGACCCATCTCTGGACTATGGTTCCCCAATTGGATAGTCTGTGACCATTTAAGTGGACAGGTTATAGCCATAAAGGGATTGGATCATGGCACAGAGATGAGTTGGATTTTTTCTCCTCAGTGGTGATAATGTAGCCATTGGATAGGACTTCTATAACAGCATATCTGAATTTGAGTCATGAAACTCATCAGATTTGTACCTAATAACATACTTCTCACTTATTTTCTCACTCCATCTTCTTTCTTAACCCTTTCTATAGTTTAGACGTTAGGATACCTTAGAATTTAGATTTTAGTGACCCTAAATCTCCTTCCATTTAGGATTGCCAGATCTGTAGTCAGATCTGGAGGGCCTACTAAAGATGGCTCCCTTGGAGCTTAAGATCAACTTCCCTGTGGGACAAACTCTTACTTATCAAAACTTGCTACAACAGGCCCTGTATCTTGTAGGATTGTGCATATTTTAGGTTTGCTGCTCTGTCATTTTCAATCCACCTTTCATTCATTTTTATTCACCCCATTCTTGTGACTGCCCCCAATAAAGTCAGTAGCAAACACTTAAAAATAGTCTAACAGTTTGCCATGCAATCTCACTATCTCCTTCAGATATAATTCAGCTAGCTTGCTGGCTGTGTAGCGTGTACTATAAGGGAGAAAGTGTGCTGACTTGGTCAATCAGTCGACAACTATCCAAATTGCATTATATCCCTTCTGAGTTCTCTGCAACCTAAGTATGAAATCCATAGAAATGTTCTCCCATTTCCACTCAAGAATTGGTAGTAGCTGCAATAGACCAGAAGGGTGTCTATGGTCAGCCTTAACCTGTCGGCAAATCAAACATTTTGCTACATATTCTGTGATATCTCTTTTCAATCCTTTCCATCAGAAATTGTTCTTCAGGTCATGATACATCTAAGTGCTGCCCGGATGGATAGCGTAAATGGAGTTGTGTGCTTCTTCCAGAATTTCATGTCTCAGATCAACATCAGCTGGTACGCATAGTCTATCTCTGAATAACAAGGAACCATCATCCCTAATATAGAACTCTGGCTGATTTCCACTAATTACTTCTTGTCTAATAGCCATAAGTTCCACATCGGTCATTTGGGGTTGTCTGATCCTATCGAGGAGTGTGGATCGTACATTGATATTAGCTATCAGAGCTCCCAAATCTTTTTCCTCGAATGTAGTGCCACATGAGACTATGTCCTCAAGTAGATGCCATCTGTGGATTTTGGCCACTATGTGTGACAGCTGCGCAGATGATTTTCAGCATAGTGCATCAGCTACCACATTTGCCTTCCCTGGATAGTACTGGATGGTGCAGCCATAATCTTTAAGGAACTCCATCCATCTCCTCTGCCTCATATTCAGGTCTTTCTATGTGAATAAGTACTTGAGGCTCTTGTGGTCGATGAAAATCTCAATGGTTTCACCATAGAGATAATGCCTCCAGATCTTTAAGGCGAAAATGACCGTTGCTAGCTCCAGGTCGTGTGTAGGGTAGTTCTTTTAGTGGTTCATGCAATCGTAGATCAAATCGATCCATCGTGACGATGCGCTCGTAGTAAAAAATATAGAGTTGCCACCGGGAGCTTTTGGTGTCCTGGGATACCCAAATCAATATGATGAGCATCGAAGTGATAAAAATGTGACTTTGATCTGGTCTATGCCAAAGGCTCCTGGGTAGGGGCTTCGGTTATCGATCGGGTAGGTGTTAGGCACCCGATCAACCCGCTCGTAAGTGGTCTCTACTTATGGCCAAAAGAAAAAAAATAAAAACGAAAATAAAATAACACTTCCTCTTGTCCAAAGGCACTCCGATCCTATTTACGCCTCCCATAATCACCGAAATCTCGATAGTGTAACAAAGCAAATTTAAGGATAGAGGAAAAGTGACGAAGGTAGAGGAATAGAGGGGAGACCCGGAGCTCTTGAGCCTTGTAGCACGGCTGTAGACCTTTGCATAGGTACACTTAATGAGCTTCTGATGGCTTGAGTGGGTGGAAGATGGGTTTTAACCTCTAAGGCTTGATAGCTAAGGGGTAGGAGAAGAAGGCTAGGGGGTAGTGCTCACCTAAGCTAAGGGATTTTTGATGGAAGATGGGGTCTAAGGAAGGATTTTGAATTCTGAAATTTCTATGGGTTTGGTGCACCAAAGGGGAGAAGGAAATTTCTAATCTTTCTCTCTTTGGAAAAATTTTCAAGCCTTTGTAAAGGGAGGGGTGCCTCTCTATTTATAGAAAAGGAGAGGGTTAGGAGGTACTTAAGAGCTAATAGGATTAGCAATTAGGTAATCCCAAATCTAAGGATTTTGGGTTTTTTAAGGTCATCGATAGGTGTGAGAATGGGTTCAATGGTAGATGATAGGGTGGGGTTTCAAATGACTAGGGGGTTGCAAATAGGGTAAATTGGGGGTGTAACAGTCCTAAAGAAACCCATCCTAAACATGGGTATGGTCAGCAAGTCAAACCCCAAAGTGAATTCGGGTAAAATCTCACAGTTACTATAGCTAAGCCTAGCGTGTATATTACGCTCTAGGCATATGTATAGTGCCTGTGAGAAGTTCAGAGCCCACTGTGGGGTTCATTTGGCTTAGCATGTATATTATACACGCTAGGCCAATTCTTCCAGAAAATGGCCTAGCGTGTATATTATACATGCTAGGCAAAATTCCTTCAGAAATGGTCTAGCGCGTATATATACACGCTGGGCAAAATGCCCACACCTCAGCCTGAATTTCGGATCGCCATAACTTTTAGTGTATGACTTGAATCGGGGTGATTTTTGGCTTGTTGGAAAGCTGGAAACCTCTACTTTCCGATGGTATACGATTTAATTCTAGTAGAGGTCCCAATGAGCCTCCGTACCGTTCTCTCTAACCATTTCACGAGAGGGTTCAAATAGATCCGGGGAGGGGTTCTATAGGTTAGGGTTGATTCCTAAGGGTTGGGGTAAGTTTTTACAGGTTTGGGTTGGGTTTTAAGGGTTCGAGAAGTGCTATCAGAAGCTTGAGGGTGCACCTTTCTCGAAGTATATTTCGATCAGGCCTTGGGCCAAATTTGGGTGTCTACAGATGCCCCTCTTTGGTATCCAATCACTAATGATCGAATGCCAAAGAAAAAGTCATCCGAAGAGGTCCAAGGCACGCTAACGGGCTGCTGTATTTAAAGTGAACCTTAAACATCAAATGGCAATATGGTGAGTATACGGAAGCGTGTATGTCAGGAAAAAATGTTCGTTTCTCAAGGCTATTGGTCCCCAAGCACTTAGCGACATTACTAGGTATGACCAAGATGGTGCGAGTAGCGAAAGCCTAATGTGTGGGAAAAATGTCCACTCCTCGATATGATTTGATGAGGTGTGATATTTAAGTTCCATTCTAAATAAAACAACGTCGTGAGTGAGAGGGTGATTGACCAATACCTAAAAACTGGCGCGATAAAAAGATGCGAAAATCTACAATTTGTGTCCAATCGCATGAGGCATTGATTGCCCCATTTGATTGGTCACAGGTGCCCCTACTTGAGGTAGGGTTTGAGGTCTCTGAGTGAACTCATTGATCCCGACGATAATTTAGCACTATTACCTGAACAGGGAGAATTGATGTCGTAACATTTTTTAGGAGTGTGTGCCGCTTTTCGATGAGTTTCATATTTTTGTTATTTTGTGCATTTTATTATATATATTTTTTTGTTTTTGCTTTTCAAGTTTGTTCGAGATTTTGAGCGTGCTCATTGTCCTTAAACATTTTATTTTAGCGCAATCCCCAAGCCGGTCGAATGGAAGTCGGCACGCTTATTGGGGCGTGTGCCACTGGGTTCCCTTTTTTCTATTTTATATATTTTTAGGGTTGCACATATGTATGCACCTAAAAGGAACACACACATGTGCAAGGGAGTTTTTTAAGCCTAGCGTATATATTATACATGCTAGGCCAAATCTTGCAAATTTATGCCTAGCGTGTATATTATACACGCTAGGCCAAATCTGGCAAAATTAAGCCTAGCGTGTATAATATATACGGTAGACCAAAATGTGGCTTAAATCAGTCAGGCCTGAGCAAAAAAGGATATTTTTCAAATTTCTCCTTCTCCCTCTCTCCTAAACCAAACTGGGAGGCCCCACTTTTGTTCCTTGGATTGGATTCGAACCTCGACATTACGCCGGTGTCCAACATTGCCAATTAATCACGCTCTCTCCCGCCGATTCTAGGGTTCATTTCTCCTTCAAGTTAATCATTTTAACCCCGTTTTCTTTGATTTATCTTGATTTATTTCCAATGTGGTTAGGCTTTTTGGATTTAGATGATCACTTTTGCTTGTGTGATTTATTTTGTGAAGGTTACACCCATTTTGCATGAATTTTTGTTTGGAAAAAAGGTGTATTTTGATTTTTTATGGAATTATTTTTTGGAAAATGGATGGGTTTTTGTTCGAAAATCTTTATTTCCCTCTATACAAGTGTGATTTGATTTTTGAAAAAAATGGGGGGCAAGGTGGTTTGATTTTGGGTTGATTTTTTTTTAATGCATCCCCAACCATAATATATATGCATTGTGGGGATTTTTTATTGAAATTTTTTAGAGGAGAAATGGTGTTTTGTTGTTGTTTTTTTTTCTTCTTTTTTTTCTTTTTTTCCTTAAAATGTATGGGCTATTTTGAGGTCGTCCTTTGGCGCCCTTTCTGATTTTAACACAAAATGGTGAGGATTTTTTTATTTTGGATTGCTACAAGTTTTTTTTTTGAGTGAGGTATACTTACCTTCCTTTGATCTGATATTTTGATGGCGCCCTTGATGTTTTGATTCTGATTTTGGTCGATGATGATGATTATTTATATGCCTGCTGTATGTTCCCCATTTAGGATGTCGAGTGAAGAGGACCTTGGTTATGAGGGTGGTCCTGATGCGACTTATGGTGCCAGAGGGGAGTGCCTTATTTAGGTGCAGCACTCTTCTCGCGATTGGTGGGAAATGCAGGGTGAAGTTGCACGTCGTGGTTTACTGCATTAGTAGTACACCCATATCTCCAACTTTTTCATAGCCAGTATGGTAAAAGATGTATCCTTCAGTTATATTTTCCCTGCTCAGGCCTTTTTTCTTTTGAATCTAACATTCCTTGTTCTCTTGATGCAACCCTTGCCCCTGCTCATGTTCCGTGGAGGTTGGTTTGACCTCTAGCACCTCTACACGTGTCTTCCCCAGGTTGTGAGGTTCCTTCTGGCCCGGGCCGGGTTTGGGGAGTTTTTGTCATGCCCGGCCATGAGGGGAGATATGGCCTACGTGAAGGCCCTGGTTGAGCAGTTCCGGCCTGAGATGATTACCTTCCATATGTCCATGGCTGAGATGACCATTACCCCAGTGGACTATTCTATGATTATCGGGATTGGGATTGGAGGGATACCAGTGGTTCCTCCCTGCATACCAGATCTTGCAGAGGTGATCGAGTTGATTGGGGATTACCCCACCTCCCGAGATATGACCGGCTCTGAGGTCAAGCTATCCTGTTTGGTTGATCAATTTGATATTGACGAGTTGGTGGATTCGGACCAGCCGGATATGGATATCGTCATTGAGCCTGAGCGTGCACTGATGCTCGCCTGTATCTCGCTCCCTTTCCTGTTGGGTAAGACCATTCTTGCCAACACTAGTGGTGGTCGGATCTCGCTATCCCTCCTCAGTCTAATGGAAAACTGGGAGAACGTGCATCATTTCGACTGGGGAGCAGGTTATGCTATGTTGATGGCCAGTTTGGTTAGGGCCTTAGTTGGGGATAGGGCCTCTGTTCTCGACTTCTAGCGTGCGATCAAGGTGACTAATTTTTTTCATTTTCCATCACCCATGGCTTGTCTTTTTTCTCTCTTTTGATATATTTTCCTGTTTGTTCATCCTTTCAGATTTGGGGATATCTTCACTTTTAGCCGGGCTGCCCTCTCCTCTTCTTTGACGAGTTCACATACCCCCTCATGAGCAGCTGGCACAAGAGTCGTCGCAGGGACCTAGGGATGAAGCATCTGGAGCTGGGTCTGGGGTCTCAGTTTAACCTGATGATCCCAGAGCAGGTATCTACTTTCCCCTTCTCTCTCTCTTTTACTTAGGTTTTTAGATGGTGTTGCTTTGACTAATAGGGCCCTTCTTTTCTGAGCAGGTGACCTTTGATCCCTATGTCGGTTCCCATTCTGGGATTGTGTTGCTGTGGGCCAGTCCCGCTTATTTATTAACCATCACATCATCTTCTTTTACGGCTCCTGGGTCAAAGCATATTACCTGGGGGAGAGGGTGGTGCATCAGTACCGGGATTACTTCGCGGTGCCGCAGGGTCCTCCTAGGGATGCTATGTCACCTGAGGGAACGATTGAGGAGCTTGCAGATGGACTCCTTCTCCATGGGCTCCAAATTGAGGGTCTCTTTGACCATGGAGGGTATCAGATGTGGTATGAGTCTCTCTCGTATTGGTCCCTCTTCCCACGCATAGTGCCAGGTGCCAACTTTTTGGCATTCAGAGGCCCTCGATCTTAGGTACTATTCCTCTTTTCTTTCTTCCGTATGCATTCTTGTTTGTCTTGATTTTTCCATATTGACTAGATTTCTACCTCTTTTTTAGTTTGAGGGAGAAGAGGATTCTGATGAGGACGTGGCTGAGGCGGGTCCTGCAAAGGCATCAGGTGCTGGTCCTTCAGACCCTTCTGGTGCGGGGGGCTTAGGAGCGTCGACTGTGGGAGCCTAGGGGACCTTAGGCATTTCGACGACGCTCTCCTCTTAAGCCTCTGTGCTGATGTGGTAGAGCGGGCTCGTATATCAGCTGAGGTAGTTAGGGTCCCTCCTCCTGAGTTGGTTTCGTGGGTGAGTTTTATTTCCTGCCCATTATTTTAAGGGTATGCCTATCTTTATATCCTTTCTCATGCAGCTGACCTCTCTTTCTCGCTGCCCCTTGTAGGATTATGAGTCGGCTGTCAACTAGGTGGAATACTACCGTAACATTGCTAGCCTTCGGGATGTGGAAGTTGTGAGTATGGCACTGATTGATTCTGCTTATTTCTTTGTTGCCCTATTTTCAATCAACCTTGACGTACCTTTTGGTGTGATGCTTGCAGCGTGCTTGTGAAAAGGAATCACACTCATTGCTCAGTAGATTGTCCCAGGCGTGGTCGCGGGTGGGGGATGTGCGGACCTATCATAGTACTTCACGCTGATGAAAGAGGGCCAAGGGCACCCATTAGTAGCGACCTGCTTTTGTTTTCCTGCTTTTGATAAACAATCGATACTTTTGAAAATTATTTTCTTGGGAATTAAATGTAATGAATGATTAAACATATTTGGGATGAGTTGGAATGAATGTTATCGCTTCTCCCTTCTTTTTGTTCCGTCTCTATCTTCTGGATGTGATGTGCTTGGTTATCTACAAGATGGGCCTCAAATTGGGAAATTGACCTTGGGTTGTGTAAAAATAGCCAAACTCTGTATATTTATGTGGGTGGTACCTGAACGAAAACCATGTAGATAGGTTAGATGGTGAATTTTGGTATCCCAGCATGTAACCTGGGGTGCTTTGTATGAGAAGAAAGTGTATGTGGGCTGGTTAAAGGACCGGTAAAAAATAAACTTCCAAATTCACTCTCTTTTTAATGGGGGTTTTCTGGCCTAGCATGTGTAATATACACACTAGGCAAAATTTCATCAAAAATGGCCTAGGGTGTATATTTTACACGCTAGGAATTTTCTGGGGATAATTTGGCTTAGCGTGTATAATATACACGCTAGGCAAAATCTGGGAGATTTTGAACTAGCGTGTGTATTACACACGCTAAGCATTTTTGGGCAGTGTGGGGTCTTTAAGACCCGAGAATGCCCCCTTTTCTCATTATTTCCAGTTGGGTTTTGGACTTTTGTTACCATTTTTTCTTTTCTCTTTCCCGAGGGTGGGTCCATCGTCCTACATCGAATTGTGATTTCTCAAAATATCTTTCTATGACAATGGACCCGCTTTCCAACCCCACTCCCTTTGAGGGGCCCGGGACATTCACACTTCCCTCTTTGGACGTGGGGCCCAATTTTTTGACGAAATGGCTCGACAGTCTGAACAATAGCAAGCTTGCCGGTTTAGATCAACTCGAGCCCCTCCCTCATCTTTCCTAGGTGTTCCTTTTCTTTGGGATTTTCCTTATGCGATGGTTGCTCATTGGGACATGGATACCGATGTCTTCTGCTTTGGGAATCGTGAGCTAACTCTCATCCTTGAAGAACTCTCCAACCTACCGGGTTTGAAACTACATAGAGGTCTTGCCAGTATAGTGTCGAAACCAGGTTATGCTAAAGCCGTCTATAATATAAAACCAGTTAGAAACATCTATAATATAAAAGCTTTCTCTCTTTGCCTTCTCTCAGAGTCCTTTTCTACACTGGGGGGAGAGCTTCGCTAGCACCATATGCACATACCTTTTGCATAGATCAAATCACCACAAGGAGGGGCATAAGAACCCTTGTTAGATTTTTTTGGGTATATATATTTTCTTCATATTTTTTTATTATTTTTTACTTTGACAAAAAAAAAGGGGTACACTAGGCATCACACAGATTATTTTTTGAGATGTGGTGCTAATGTAGTATAGACATGTAAATGGAAAAGGGAAATCTATTATCTTACATAAATTCTATCTTTCTCTGTTTTTGTAAAAAGGGGGAAACTGGGTAATACGCCAATCGTCCTTTTGGGATGTGGTGCACACAGTGGCTGCCTAGAAATGGGAAAGGAAAATTTATTATCTGTTACAAATGTGGTTCTTCAGGTCATCAAACCAATCATCCCGAGGTGGGAGTGTGCACAGTGTTGGCCTGAAAATGGGAAAGGAAAATTTATTATCTTTTGCAAATATGGTCCTTCCGGTCATTAAACCAATCATCCTGGGGTGGGGGTGTGCACAGTGTCGCCTTGAACATGGGAAAGGGAAATTTATTATCTTTTTCAAATTGGGGTCCTCTCCTTTCTTCATTTGTTTGATGCCTCAACAATGAGACGAAGTCACGGGTCCCATTCTGAGCATAGCCGAATCTGTTAATGTAATTGGATCCAAGTGAGGTTCAGTAACTTTTACCAAGGTTGGAACTTCCATCCCCTTGGAATGAGTCGACCCTTTTATCGTTATCTCAGGTCATACATTTGACAATGTTGTCCAAAGATATCCTTGATCAAGATTCAACTTGAACGAACATGAGCGTCCCAAATGAAGACCAGATTCTGGAACTAGAGTTGAAGGAGAAACTGATTCCTTCTCATTCCTTTGAACATTTTTACTCACAGCGCCCAAGACGGGTTCTCGCCATGCCCATCATTTTCCTCTTTTTACCTATAGTGCCCTTTCAGGTTTTCACTACGTCCATGAGTATGCATTTTTACCCCAGGCGCCTTTTCAAGTTTTCACCTGATCTACACAAGCTCGCTTTTTTAACCCGTGGCGCCCTTTCAGGTTTTAACCATGTCCGTTTTTCTTTGAGCTTGTATATTCTTTTTCTTTTCTTTAATATTTTCTAAAAGGCCATGACATGGACGTCAACTCCGTCATAGTCGGCTAGATGAGATTCTTTTGTCGTCTCTCAGCTTGGCTTGTGCTAACTCAATGGATACTGTAACTGCTCGTAGACCTTAAAGAGTGCTTTTTCTCGGGATGTATCTTAGCCATTTGATAGGTTAGAAATTTTGAAAGTATTCTTGGGTTAAGAAAGTTTCCTCGATAGGGTTCCAGTTGCCGTAATACACTTCTTCCTTGGGGAATTTTGACTGTACATGCCCCACTTTTTCTTTTCTATTTTTTTGTTCTTTTTATTTTTTTCAGCATCCTCTTTTTAGGATTTTGCTTTTCTGATTATTTTTTGGATTTGATGGTAACTCTTTTTCTCCTTTTTTTTTTTGGTATATACACTTTTTTTGTCTTATTTTCTGGTGAGGGGTTTAGCGAAAGAAAGACTAACGGCTCCATGGGTGCAGCAAATGTATAAGTATTCAGGGACACTTTTTTTGCTACTTGGCTTTAAAATGATGGCTTCTTTTATGGGGTCCTTAAGCAGTCACGTATCCATCTTATTAATACTTACCTTGTCGCGAAGACTAGGAGTAGAATCGGCATACATATCTAGCATTGATGGGCTCAGGAAAGTGATCTCTGTCCATGGTGGTGAGGAGGATCGCGTATGCCGGGAGTACCTCTCGGATGACATAAGGTCCTTCTCAGCTGGGCTTGAATTTTCCTCTTGGATCGGCATGGAGAGAAGGAAAGATTTTCTGGAGTACTGTGTCACCCACCTTTAATCTCGGATGCAGACACACTTATTGTAAGCATGTGCGATCCTTCTTTGATAGGCCTGGGTGTGACATAAGGCTAGGAGCCTTTTCTCATCTAGCAAGTTCAGCTGCTCAAAGCGTGACCTCTCTTTTTCAGCTTCTGGTAGACCAGACTCGATGAGGATATGGAGTGAAGGCACTTCAACCTCGACTGGCAGGACGACCTCGGTTCCATATAAGAGGGAGAACGGTGTTGCCCCAGTAGCGGTATGGATAGACATTCGGTAGGCCCAAAGTGTGAAAGGTAACATTTCACGCCAATCTTAATAGGTAATGACCATCTTCTTAAGGATGTGGACAACTGTCTTGTTAGCAGCTTTGACCGCACCATTGGTGTAGGGCTGATATGGTGATGAGTGGTGATGTTTGATTTTATATTGCTCACAGAAAGCCTTGATGTGATGTGCTTGTTCATAAAGTTAGTGTCGTTATCCGTGATGATGTCTTTGGGTACACCGAATCGACAAACGATGTTATACATAAATGGTCGTGATGTTTGTATATGATGTTGCCTCTACCCATTTAGTGAAGTATTCAATGGCGACGAGGATGAACTGATGCCCATTAGATGCTTTTGGATTGACCCTTCCGATGACGTTGAGTCCCCATGTAGCGAATGGTGAAGGAGTGGTCATATTGTGTAGATCTATGGCTGGAGCATGTATCAGACTGACGTGTTCTTGGCATTTGTAGCACTTTTGCACGTGCTTGCAATAATCAGTTTCCATTGTAGTCCAGCAATACCCCTGCCATAGGATCTTCTTAGCGAGCATGTGGCCATTTACATAGGCTCCACATACTCCCTCATGGATTTCTCTCATGATGTTGGCCGCCTCGCCTTCAGTTTGGCATTTGAGCAAGATGTTATTATAAGACCACTTGTAGAGGCACTTGCCGCAAATGACGTAGTTGGCTGCTCGCTAGATGGTCTGCCTATCTTCCTTGGATGTCCCCTTAGGGAAAGTATGAGTTCCAAGGAAATCCTTGATATCTGAGAACCATGGAGGCTCATCATCAAACTTTGTGGGCTCCTCAACCTGGAGGTAAAAGGCAAGTTCACTTCTCTGCTCAATCATGATCGGCTTCATCTCGACACCATAAGGGATTTCCACCATTGATGCCAATGTAGCTAGTGCATCGGCAAAACAATTTCTTACTCGCGGGACATAAGAGAAAGTAACATCCTCAAAACATGCTATCAGATCTTCGAGGTGTTCATGATACGGGATTAGCTTCTCATCTTTCATCTTCCAATCTCCGTTGGTCTGGCATATAATTAGTTGTGAGTTGCTAAACACCCTAAGATGCGTTACATTCAGGTCAAGTGCTGCTTGTAAGCCGACAACACAGGCTTCGTATTTGGCCATGTTGTTTGTGCAAGGGAAGCCAAGTTTGATAGAGACTAGTACATGAGATCCACTTAGCGAAATTAGAATAACGCCAACTCCCTAACCTTCGGGCATTTGCTGCCCCATCAAAGTGCATTACCTAAGATTCCTCTGTCTCCACCTTGTCATCCTCTATCATGAACAAGATGTCCTCATCTGGGAATTCTGTTCTTAATGACTCGTAGTCAGGTAAAGGGTTCTTGGCAAGATGATCGGCGAGTGCTTACCCCTTTATTGATTTCTGCGTGACATATGTAATGTCGAACTCCGATAGGAGCTACCAGCGTGCGGTTCGGCCCGTGAGAGCTGGCTTTTCAAACAAGTACTTCATCCATCTGTGCTAGAAGGAGAACAGCCTGGGATAGTAAATAGTGGCGGAGCCTCTGTGTAGCTCATACGAGAGGTAGGCATGCCTTCTCCAGATGAGAATAGCGTATCTCGTAGTCGGTAAATTTCTTACTGAGATAGTAGATGGCATGCTCTTTTCTTTTTGTCTCATCATGCTGCCCTAGGACGCATCCCATTGACACTTCCGTTGTGGAGAGGTACATTTAAGAGTGGTCTCTCGGGTTCGGGTGGCACCAACACAACCGGCTTATAGTATGTATATATTTAAATTAAAATCAAGCCTTAACCTATTGCAAGTGCATAATAGAAATTATAGCTTAGCGATAGGATCGATCCCACGAAAAAGTGATTATCTTATAAATTTTTATATTCCTATTTAAAAAATAATCTTTATCTTTTAAGTCCTAAACTACTGGAGAAATATGAATAAAAGAATGGATTTCTTAATCTAATTGCATAAACATAAATCCTAATCCTCCTTTAGATTGAGGTCATAAATCTCAACCTTCAGCTATTGGATGTTTTCAAATTTAAAATACTGTTACACTGTATTGTAGCCTTCCAGAATTGGTGGTCAATGAAAAGCTAAAATTCTTCAGCATAGATTTAATTTAATCAACAATCTCCTAAAATCTGAGAGTTAATCAAATTCGAGAAAATTGAAGATGGAAAAGTAAAATCGTTACACTAATCTGCAAACTTTAACCTAAGTCGTCAATTCAAATCAAAATTCGAAGATTTTTATAAAGCATATAAAATTTAAACAAAAAATAAAATAAAATTTAAACTAGAAAGCAAAAGTAGAATCATCCAAAGGGTAGGTCTTTCAGCTTCTTCAGCCTTGGTAGTCAGGTAAAACCTTAGAGAACTGTGGAAGATGTTACTTTATAAATCCTAAACTACTTTGATCGGGAGAAAACACAAACCTCAATTGTCAATTGATGCTGTGAAATTCTTCGATGATTTATTCCTATGCCGAGCTCTCTTATTTATAGATCATAAGGAGTCGGTTTACAGAGTTATAATTCTAATAAAAGAAACTACTAAAATAAAATATTCTTAATATAACTCTAATTCTAATTTTATTATTCCTTGCTTCTGGATGTTTGATGTGTTATGGATTTCTTTCCTTAATAGCAGCAGCAAAGTCCTTTTAAGATTCTTTTTTATCAATCTCTCAGATCCGTGACTAACCAAACTTCTAATTAAAGAGTTCTTCTAATTCTATTCTTGGCGTTGGAAATTCTCACATGATCAGCAACAATAGAAGTAACAGGAAAGCTTTTATAATCGTAATCGTAATTCATGATTATCCTTTTTTTCTTCTCTTTCTTAGAAAATAGTAAATCATGATTTCTATCTTTCATAGCTTTCTCAGTAATCGATTCTCTAAATTACAATTCTTCACCTTTCTTCTATACTCTTTCTATGAAGAATTGCACATTATGATTTTCTATGGATATTCATTAGTAGCGCTCTATCTTCTATAAAATCATAAAACACGATTTTTCTATCCTTCTGTAAGCGGCAAATTATCTTTTTCACTTAATCGTCTTTTTATTACTCTTTTGGGTTCACTTTGACGAAGATTAATATTATGGCTCTCTTTTTCTATTTTTCTTTAATATCTGCACATCGTCAACTTGTTAGTAGCAAACTAAGTCCTAGCATCACTAAGTTAAGGGTGATAAAATGGTATATTTTATTACTGATCACACTCCCAAACTTAAGCTTTGCTAGTCCCTAGCAAACAAAGAAATATAAACTAAGAAATTAAATGTCACTTTTGTAGGGAGCACGATTGCATTTAGCGGATGCAACAAGACTTTAAACCCTCAGGTGATCCCTAGTGGAAGAGTTATAGTCTCCTGAAGGTTTTCAGTGAAGTTACCTACAAACTTCAAATAAATTTTTTTATAAATATATTTTTCTCTTAAAAAATTAAAAGTAAATAAATACTTAATTGGTCAATATATAGTCTATTACAATTTTCTATAATTACCAATCATTTATCCTTATTTTCCATTACAACAGTTATCCTTGAATAGAACTCCAACAATTTCAATTCGCAATAAGCACAGAGTGTATATGCACTGGTGAACAGTTTATTCTTTATAATTTTTTCTAAACTGCAGATTTAGAAAATATTTTCATCCAAAAACTCACTATTGACATACTCTAAAAAAGATATCAAAACTTTTGAGTTCTCTCAGTATATTTTTTAGAAGAATTCAGTAAAAGATAATTACAAAAATGAATCTCATAGAAAAGATAATCTTATCCTATTCTTATGATTCCCTGTACAATCCATAATATCTATTATACTTATCTCTACTAGGCTTATGCCTTTGCAAATCATAAATCAGAAAGGTCTTTCCTTCAGCTTGTAATGGGGCTTTAAGTTTCAGAAGGTATCAAGAAAAGATAGAAAAGGATTCAAAGTTTTTCTGAGAATTTAGCTCTTCTTTTTCCTATCTTCTTCTACTATTCTACTTCAGTAAGTATCTATAATTGGATAACTTCTTCCCAATTATTTCTTTTTATATATATCCCAGTTCTTCAACTATAAAATTGTCTTTTATGATTTTTCTTTTCTTTATAGCTTTTTGCTAAATTGTAATTTTCTTTTTCAAAAATCATTTTTTTACAATTGTTCTTTTTTTTCCCATTTTTTCTTTTATTTTCTTTCTTTGTACCTCTTCTAGCATTCCCTTGATCTGTTCTTCGTTTACTTCTTTCACTTCCTCTTCTCCCCTTCTAAACTCTCAGAAATTGTAAGGGTTAAAGGTAGAAAGCTTTGAGTAGTACATATGGTTAAAGGATTATAAAATTTTGGTACAAAGAAATTTCATTTCAGGCTTCTAATTTGGATTAAAAGGATAAAATATTCTGAGATTTTAGCTTTTTGGCTCTGATTTAAATAAAAGATGGCCTTAAATCATCTTTACGATTTACTAGCATAGATGCCTTATTACTTTAATATTTCTAATAGATAGTTCTAAACAAAAAAATTAGTTCATCATATTTATAGAATAATTCGATTCTAAATTAAGCAATATGAGATTTCATATTAGTATAGAAGTTCAAAGAAAGTTTTGATTTGAATAGAAATAGTCTCTCTCAGAATAAAAGAGGAAATATGACTCAAAATCTCACTGGTTTTTAAGTTTTGAAAATATAGTCTTAATTTTTACAGTTTAGATCAATCTATTGCTTCAAACATTCATTCTAATACAGTGTTTCAATGAGCTAAGCATGAATTATAATTATTCTAAACTCTAATTATTAAACTTCTATTATAATGAATCGTAACTTTTCGTGATTTGTAATTTCTTCTATCATAATTCTTATGCACTGTTCAGAAAAAAAAATTAATTTTAAAATTACTAAAAATAAAACTACTATATACAGAAATTGTGTATCCCCCCAAACTTAAATCGGACAATACCCTCATTGGCACAAAAAATAGGGGACACAAAATAATAAAAAAATTAAAAAAATTATTGATATACTGATTATTTATCGAAAAAAATATGTTACCAGATATATACTCTCCCCCAAATTTGAGAGAAAATATCTGCGGCTTATTCTCGGAGTATGAATAACAAAAATGTTAGTAAGAAAAAAATGTTAGTGATGTTAGTAACACACACTGTTAGTAAAAAAATTATAGTTAGTAAAAGGAAAATTTATATATATAATTGAATATTTACAATGAACAGTAAAATAAAAATAAAAAAAATAAAATCTAATTACATAAAAGAAAATAAACCTAGGAAAAATATATGGAGATCATACCTGCGGGATTCGTAATTTTCTGTAATATTTTTACTCGTAGAATATGATACAAGAGTAGAAGCAGTGGGTTCATCTTTCCCATCTGACATCTCGGCTGTAGAATAATCATCTTTATCTTTTTCTACAGTTGAATCCCCATGTGCTACCAATTCAGCCTCTTCTGTATGTCCTTCTTTCACAATCATTGGACAAGAAGTTCCTTCCGGGCACTGTTTTTCTTTATCAGCCTTTTCTCTATCCTTGAGATTTGTAGTTAGCTTCTTAATTATGATAGATTTTAGTTGAATTTCTGTCCTCAACTTCTCTACCATGGCTTGTTCCTTTGCTAATGTGACAAAGTAGTTCTTAGTTTAGGACTAAATCATTTTTACCTATCAATCATTGACTTAGCATAAGGAATCTCTATCCTCTTGCAGTTGTGTACTTTCCCTTTTGTTACAGTCAGTAAGTGATTCTTTTCTCTTAGCTGTTGATGGAGTGTTTTCTGGTAGTCCTTAAGGGCTTTTTCTCTAACAGTTTCTACATCATCAAGAACTACCATCAAACCTCCAAACTGTTCAAGGACACTGGCAATTTTCTCTTCATATCCTCTCTTCACTTCTTCCCAAGCTTGCCGTTTTTCACTCATTTATGTAGTCTGCTGCACTAGTTGGGCTTGAAGGGTGGAAGTAGCATCCTAAACTCTCTTTTCTATCTTCGTTGCCCATCTTGCACCTTGCTCTTATATAACTTTGCTTCGCAAGCTGTTCATTATTTTTGCTCATTCTTGAGCTGTCAAGGTGGTATCATGGACTCTCTATTTTAAATTTTGGAAGTCCCCCATCCACTTTTTTACTATACTTGGTAGTTGCATCACTGGTGGGGCATTTGTAGAGATCCATTATTCTAGTTTTCTCACCCTTCTTAGTACTTCAGGCTGTGGCAATAAGTTTGGTTTATGTCTGTGTTGCCATTGCTCTACTACCCTTAATCTCCTTTCTATCTCGTGCAATGATGTGGTGCTGACTGGAGGATCCTCAGGGGGCGCTTCTTTTCCATGTAATAAATCGATAAAGCTCTCTCTTGGTAACTCTGAGCTTTGTTCTGATTCCACTGCTTGGGCTATGAGAGTTTGCTCTGTATTGGTTGCAAGTGTAGGCTGAGCAATAAGTTCTGCTGGTACAGGGGTATGGCTAGAAGTAGTCATTCCTGCAGCTTGTTGATTAATTGCAAAAGGAATTTCTTCTAATCTTTAGAGAATTGGGCTCGCAGGGTCTACTTTCGTGATGATTGATAGTGTGTTTGCCTCTGCTGAATGGGGTATAGCAGGCCCTACTGGTGAGTCTAAAGTAGGGTCGTACAGACTGGCTTGGTCTGCAACTGGGACTCTTAATTCAGTTATTCTTTCTTATATTGAAGAGCTGATCTCTGCTCTCCTATGAGGTAGAGTAGAAGTACTCACACCTTCTTTCAGAATTGCTTCTTCTTGTATTACGAATTCTAGTGTCTGCTCTATGTCAGTCTCCTCTCTTTCCTCATGAATTTGGGAGATTTGTGGTACAGAAGGGGTACTTTTGGTGCGAGGACCTAATGAAATTATCTTCTTATTTTCAGTACCTAAAGTTCTCCTATAGGCTAAAACTGTTAAGCCTTCCTCTGGTCTTGATAAAGTTTTTTCCTTGGGGTCTATATTATACACCACATTCATTAGCAGATTCATTATAAGTCCTCCAAATGGCAGGGTCAACTTTTTCTTTTGGTACTTTTCTTGACTCAGCTTCTCCCTCATAGCAGTGATTACCCCAAAAAGGTAATGAGGCACAATGAACCAATAATGATTTGCCATTAGGTACAATGCCTTGGCAAATAATGCTCTTCTCTGTGTTCCATATCTAGTGGGGTGAATAGTCTTATGGATAAGCACATCAAAAAAGTGAAGTGATAAGCTCCTTGCTTTCAGGTCCTTTCTAAGGAAAAAGGACCTGTCCCGTGGAGCTTTTCCTAATAATTCTGTTACCATTTGGGAAAAGTTGGGGAGGGTATCTGATGGCATCCTCAAAAGGTTAGATGTCATTTCCTTTAAAATTTCCTTTGAAGGAAATGGCATCCTCAAAAGGTTGGATGCCATTTCCTTTAAAGGAAATGGCATCCAACCCTAGTGACCATTTCCTTTAAAATTTCGATCGAAAGTTCATCAATACTGGTGGAGAGGGTAGGAGATAGTTCTTGGCTACCTTTGGCCATATTTTTGTAAAACAACCTCACAAATCTAGGATAGACTGGTGTGACTCCTGGCTCCATGAAATAGGTCAACTCGACATCCTTAAAATATTTAATAGCTTCTCCACCCATTTCTTATTTTTCTAAAGATTCAACATCCACTGCAATTTCAGCAACCACAATATGATATTTCATTGAAGTAGGGACTTTATCTACTGGCATAGCAGAGGATGCTGACTTTTTTCCTTTATCTAATTTTAGCCCCTTTTTAGACACAGACTCTATCCCAATTGTGGCTTTAGAGGTTTCTTTGATAACTACTTCGAAAGATTTGAGTTTCTTCTTAGGTGGATCTACTACTTTTGATTTGGCCTTAGGGGCAACAGACCATGCGAAACGGTGAATGATTGAGGTATTATCAAAATTATTACCTTCTTCTTCTTCCACTTCTTCCCTTTGTCGTTTGCCCGTTTCGTTTGTCATACTTCCACTCTGCAAAAATTAATACCAACACCACTGATTAAACTTAAATTTCATGTATTGAATAAAATTTCTTACAGAAACCCTTTCTTTTTATAATTAAAATCGTCACCTTACATCTTTAAAGATTAAAACCCTAATTTGTAATTGTAGAATGAAACGCACGTAGGGTTCTCTAGAATGAAACAGAAGAAGTATGGGGTTTTTAAGAAAATAAATGGTTAGGTTGGGTGAAAGAACGGTTAAGATTATGGACGATTTGAAAAAAGAGAGGAAAGGTAGGAGGAGAACATTGGAAGTTTTTTGAAAATGGGACCGACATATCCTTTTTACAAATATGTAGGTCCTGCTTTCAGTGACGACTTGCTGAGCCAGTCATCACATGAGTTTTAACCTAGAATCGTAAGTGGATTCTCGCTTTTCGGGAATAAGAATCGCAATCACTGCATTTCTGATAAACATAACTACGATCAATCATAAATCGATACGATTGTCTATTATAATATACAGTAGGTAGGAATTATGACCTATCACTTTCCAATAAAATTGGTCGTATTATAGTACCTACACTAACTAAAAAAAAAGAAAATATTTTACATAGTTTACAATTGGTGCTACGGATGAGTCGCTAGCTCGACAATCCAAGCGATTTTTATTTTTTAATTTTGGGGAGGCGATGTCTCCCCCAGGAATACTTGTCCTCTAGGATTATTTACTGACTGCGTAGGCAATTGACCACTTTCTCTCCTTGCCACTTGAGAAGCTAGCTGGTCTATCTAACTTTCCAACTTTGTTATGGACTGCGCGTGTGAATTAAGTACTTGGGAGAATTGAGTAAGCTAGTGTAAGTCCTTTGAATGCTGATGCGATTGTTACTATAAATCCCAAAGGATTTGAACAACCATGGCATCAGGTGAATTGCTCTATGGTCCATATTGGGGTTACACGACCGATAATTGAGGTTATTGTTGGAAAATTTGAGTCTGGGGAAATCTAGGCTCCACAGCTGTTGATGCTAGCTGCTCTCCTCCCATGGAACCATAATTAAATCCAAAATGGTTCCTCCATGATGGGTTATAGGTGTTCCCATAATCTCCCCTCTGAAAAGCCATTACTTGTTCATTTTCCATTACCTCTTGATATGGTGGCGCAGCTGAGTTTTCAGTAAAATTATGAGTCTGACTATTAGAGTAGCTTGCTATAGAGCTGTCCGAAGTGCTAGATTTGGCTGTCATTAATGTCGCGATTTGTTGTTCCAGAGCTAAAATTTTTGCACTCATATCCTCCTCCTCCTTTACTTTATCTTTGGGGATATCATAAAGTCCACCCCTCGCGAGCGGGGTGTGGCGAGAAACATCTAGATCAGATCTAAGCAGAGTTTGCTTCTATTTTGAATTATTGGTTAGTTTTTCGAATAAATTCTAGGACTACTAGCCATTCTGAGCCATAAAGGATCCTCCACATACGGCATCGACTGTAGATTGGTTGGTCACAGTCAACCCTTGATAGAAACTTTGTGCTAACGATCAATTTGGTACCTCGTGATGAGGACACCTCTGTAATAGATCCTTCATCCGTTTCCAACTATCATGAAATAATTCTCCTAGCTTTTGCCTAAAGTCTGAAATTGCCTTGCGAATTTGGTTAGTTTCACCAATTGAGAAGTACTCGCCCAAGAACTTGGACTGTAATTCCTCTCAGGTGGTAATACTTCTGGCATGTAACGAAATTAACCATGCCTTCACCCTGTCCTTAAGAGAGAAAGGAAATAGATGTAGTTTCATGGCCTCTTTATTGGCAGTCGATGTTTGCAACACTGTGCAAAGTTCTATGAAGTCCCTTAGATGCTGGTAGGGATCTTCTTGATCAAGCCCATGAAAGGTCGGTACAGATTAAAGTATATGAAGCTTGATTTCATAATTTTGACCTGTAGGCACCTCTGATGGAACTATACAAGAGGGCTCGGTCAATGCTATGGGGCTGAAATATTTTTGGATGGACAAATCGTCAGCCATTATTAAAGATTCTCTTGTAGAAATTCGGCTTGTTGCCAAATTATGTCGGAGAGTCCATTCAATTTCTGGATCACACTCGAAGAAATCTAGACTTCGAGATTGGGTGTGATGAAGAAAAGAAAACTCTATTTTAAATATTTTTTTAAATTTATAAAATTTTAATTCTAGAAGGTAGGGAGAGAGAACAAATCTAAGCCTCGAGCTTCGCTGATCAGGGGAAGTTGAGACTCTGAGTCGTCTCTTTGAATAAACCTGCGAAAGATTAAGAAGTGATTCAAAGAAAGTTAAAAATATAAAGAAGTATAAAAAGAGAAAGATAAATATTTATTTTTAAAATGGGAATATAAACAAAAATAAAAGATAAATCGCTTATAGTATGTACATATTTAAATTAAAATCAAGCCTTAACCTATTGCAAGCGCACAATGGAAATTATAGCTTAGCGATAAGATCGATCCCACGAAGAAGTGATTAAGTTCTTATCAATTTTTATATTCCTATTTTAAAAATTATCTTTATCTTTTAAGTCCTAAACTACTGGAGAAATATGAATAAAAGAATGGGTTTCTTAATCTAATTGCATAAAAATAAATCCTAATTCTCCTTCAGATTGAGGTCGTCAATCTCAACCTTCAGCTATTTGATGTTTACAAATTTAAAATACCGTTACACTGAATTGTAGCCTTCCAGAATTTGGTCGTCAATCAAAAACTAAAATAATTCAACACAGATTTAATCTAATCAATAATCTCCTAAAATCTAGGCACCAATGAAATTCGAGAACATTGAAGATGGAAAAGTAAAACCGTTACACTAATCTGCAAACTTTAACCTGAGTCGCCAATTCAAATCAAAATTCAAAGATATTTACAAAGCATATATAATCTAAACTAAAAATAAAATAAAATCTAAACTAGAAAGCAAAAATAGAACCATCAGAAGGGTTGATCTTTTAGCTTCTTCAGCCTTTATTGTCAGGCAAAACCTCAAAGAACTGTGGATGATGTTACTTTGTAAATCCTAAACTACTTTGATCGGGTGAAAAGATAGACCTCAGTTGTCAATTGATGCTGTTAAATTCTTTGATGATTTATTGCTGTCTTAAAATGCTATGCTGATATATTTATTAAAAGGTGGAATGGTAAGAATCAATGGCAGCAAAAATTATGCCAGATGGAATGGATTGATCCAACACACAAATAGCATTCTAAACTCAGTCCTGCAAGAATCAGGGCTGTTGTAGCAAGTTCTGAAAGTAAGTAAGAGTTTGTTTACATGGAAATATGATCTAAATTTTGTAAACCTCCAGATTTGTTATAGATCTGGAAACCTATTCCTATTTTAACTAAGATTAAGTAAAAACAGGAAGAGAGAAAGAGTTTGGTTATCACCTTAAACTAAAAACAGATTTAAAAAAACTAAACTAGAGGTGAGCAAAAGAATGATTTAAAGAGGAGAGCAAGAGTTTTGGTGAAATAAAAATCAAATGTGAAGAATTAACAGCTCGGGATCAGTCTGACTGTGAAATTGATTTGTCAGACAACAAAGCAGAGGATGGGTCTGCAGCCATCCTTCATTTGACTACAAGCTCAAATGCAAGGTAGAACAATCCAGATCTGCCATGAGATATGGATTAGTCTTAGGGATATAATTTGTCCACTGAAATGGTCACAAAGTATCCCATGGATATAATCCAGTCATGGGGGATAAATTTGGAATAATAAAACTACTACAGATGCTATGGATGCAAGGCTACAAGCTCAGGCATCCATAGGAGCATAAAATCTATGAAAATTTGATAGAAATCAAAAGATCTATAGACTAAATGAAGCTTTAAAATCAATAATTCATTGATCTAATCCAATTTACAACAATTACTCTTAGATTGCAATCTCTGCACTCACCACTCCTTGTATAATGCTTTCTCACCACTCAATTTATTGATCTAACTTCACCCTAGCTATTAGAGGAATTTAGCCAACCATGGTTGGGCTAAAGAGAGAATAGAAAAGAGAGAAGAAGGCTAGAATTTTGGGAGGGAAAACTAATTCGAATTCTTGCTCAATCTCTGGATGCTTCCTCTGTTGCATTCCCCCCTATTTATGCAAATTCCCAAGTGTCTCAGATCTGATTTGCCCAATCAGAGAGAAAAGGTATCAATTCTGTTAAAACCCTACTGGTGTGGTTGAATTTCGACCAAGCATTTCCTCCAATTTGTTAGAGTCAGTTGAACTCACATGAGGCAGTTAGATCAGAGGTTCCTTTGGAGTTCAAAAAATTCCCGCCAAGGCTGTTAGACTGCCTCTGGTCATGTGCATCAACTCATCAAACCGTAAATCTCTTAGTTTGATAGGTTAAAGCCTCTGAATTTGCACTTCGAGAGGTTCAGAGTTTTGTTCGAGAGGCTTTAGCTGCTAATTTTATCAAATTTGATAGGTTACTTTGAACTGCTCAACTTCTTTATTGGCTTAAGCAGTCCTCTCGACAGGTTGGCCCAACTACTCGAGATTCAGAGTAGCTTCAGGCATGTAGTTGATAGGTTGGCTCGTACTGCTCAAACTCACCAATGTAGCTTTAGGCAACCTCTCGACAGGTCCATTTCCAGCATTAGATCCTCTCGATATGTCCTTGACAGCTTCTCTTTTGCTTTCTCAATAGCACGTAAACCTCTCGAGAGGTTCTAGGAACCTCTCGACAAGTTCCTTTTTCACTTGCTCAGCAGCATATACACCTCTCGAGAGGTAGTTCCAGCCCTCTTCTCGACTGCACATCAGATCCTCTTGACTAGTTTAATTCAACTGCTCGAACCCCCTTTTCTGAACTTCTGCTGCTTTTGTCAGTCTGCCATAACTCTTTGTTATGCCTGAGTGTCTTCATCAGTCCAAGGTTGACTCAGACCTCTCTCTTATTGACCTTGGCTACATTGTTTTCTGCACTGTGTTATACATTATTGCTAACTACAAAACAATACTCAAAACACATTATTAATTGCTCCAAGGTCTATCAAAGTTCAGGTTAAGAGGTGAAAAATGATATTGTTCACTGATTAACACACCTTCTAACCTAAGCTTTGCTAGTCCTCGAGCAAAGGAAAAATTTAAAACACTTTTCAAAATAGAAAATGCCACTTTTGTAGGGTGCACAAATGCATTTAGCATATGCATCAAGCCTTTTAAACCCTAGGTGATCCCTAGTGGAGGAGTTTAGTCTCCTTATGGTTTCCAGTGAAGGTACCCACAAACTTCCTTGTGAACAACAATTAAACCAAGTGCAAACAGTGATAAGTTAGATTTTAACAAGCTCAACTTCATTCCACACCTTGCTTTCTCAAATTTAGAAGTTTCAAAACAACACATGTAAACAATTTAATACCTAGATCTTTATGTATATTCATTACAACCAATCCAAAAATCATCAAGAGTGTAGTATGTGCAAATTAGTATATAGTTTATCATTAATTTGAGAATCAGGTTCAAACAGTGCCCCAAAAAGTTTAATTTCAGACCCAATGCTCACCAGGGTTTTCCTTCACAAATGAATTCAAAGGGTGTTTTAGTTCACAGAAACTCAAGAGCAGTTACAGACCCGAAATGGGCCTGCAAGCATGAGCGTAGGCATTTTCTCTTTGATCCTGAAATCTCCTAACTCTTTTCACCATAGATCAAACAACTCCTCATCTCCACATGACAGCTCAATCTATTTGAAATCAATAAGGTCTTTTTATTGGGTTGTAATGTGGCTTATGGTTAAGGTTAAAAGAATAAAGGGGAATAAAGGATTGAAAATTGAGAAATCAACCAAGGAGCATCTTCTTCATTTCAGCACAACTCCATCTTCTTTTTGAATTTTTAGAGCCAAAGTGATCAGCTTCTTCTCTTATTTTCTTCTTCTCTTATTTTCAAATTACCAATGAAGTACTTTCATGACTTCTCTCCCTTTTTGGATTGTTTTTTTGTTTATATATATATATATATATTTTATTGGCTGGAATGCCATAGCAATTCAACTGACACACAGATGTCATCAAATGTTCTTTCTTCTTCTTCCACCAAATGTTAAACTAGCTCCACCTTCTTTAACTTCTAAAATTATAGAGTGAGGGTAAGGCTGAGTTAGGTCACTGAGATTTGGGTTCAAATTCTCTAGTTTTTGTCAAAGAAAGCTTGGATTTTTTTTTTAAGGCTCAAATGGTGTGTATCAAGGGCAGTTCAAAGGTTAAGAATTTTTAGGCTGAAACTATCCAAATGAAGGCCTTTCATCATATCTTTAGTGTCATGAGTACTGTCAAGCTGTTTCAACTTGGAGTGCATAACTTCTAGTGAAAAAGAGTAGGTTCAACCAGTTCTTAGAGCAAAAAAATTACCAAAAACACTCTTCAAAGAATTTTTTATAGCCCCAAATCTCACTGTGAATGGTATTCCTTTGGACTCATAAGGCATGTTCTTACCTTTTTCTCTCCTTGCTAGTTCACTATATATTGATTATCACAACCATTTCTAGATGACTTCCTTCATGGAAGTGCTGAATTTTAAAAAATCCTGGTATTAAACAGTCTACTATCTTTTTTCAATTCTCCTTTCAAATTTGCTTAGGTGAAACTTTGCTTTAATTGTTTTGATCCTACTAATCACTACTGCACTTAGCTTAACTATTTCAAATGTCTACCCTGCCATACCCCCAAACCTATGAGGAGCAGTGT
The DNA here is from genome assembly GCA_021018995.1 of Chloranthus sessilifolius. Lineage (NCBI taxonomy): Eukaryota > Viridiplantae > Streptophyta > Magnoliopsida > Chloranthales > Chloranthaceae > Chloranthus > Chloranthus sessilifolius. The sequence continues at coordinate 29,022,908 of CM037587.1, read as the reverse complement.
CCTCACTGTTTCAAAGAGTAAGCTCTCAAGGGCAGCAAGGTACAATCATTAAATCAGCACACACAAAACAACAAAATAAGATGCATAAAAGAAGACAAGTAAAACTACAGCAAAGAAAAGGAGACAAAAAAAAATTGCATTAATAAAAATAGTATACAAGACACTACAAAAGACATTTGTACATGTATAAAAACATAAACTAAAACCTAAGGACAACTGACACACTAAAACCTAATCTAAATCTGAGCTAGATAGAGTAACCGGTGCCCATCGATATTATTCTTAAATTTTCTGATACTTCTCTTTAAAAGTTTCCTTCTTCACATTCTCAGTGTTTGTTGTCGCTCCAAGTGTGCCATAATTGTGTGCATTATGAATCAAAAATTAAAGAATTAAAGAATGCTAGGTTATATGGATGTTAACTTATGAAAGGGATATCAGCACATTGGGGCTAACACTGGCCTGCAAGATCAGGGCCAATTGTAGCAAGTTTTAAAAGTAAGTATTTCAAGATCGTCCACAGAGAATTTTGTCTAAACTGAGAGATAAACCTCCAGATCTGTGCTACCAGATCTGGCTCTATAATTATCTAAAAAAAAGAATAGATAAAAGAGAGTGTTGGATTGTGTCACATTTAACTATAAGCAAATAAAGAAAAGAACTAACTACATGATCCAGATCCGAGTTGGGGAGATGTTTAAAATAAGACAAATGCAAATAATAGCTTCATGTACTTTAGCCTCAATTTTAATGGAGAATCAGATAGTTCAACAGTAGCAGATTCAATCTTCATCCTGCTACCAAAGATGATGTAAGAGAAATAAACCGAATTAAGGAATAGGTTTAGATTATGGCTATGATCTCATCCACTTAAATGGTCACAGATCATCCAATAGTTGTGGCCTATTCTTTAGTTCGTAACATGAACATCATCAAATGTGCTAGAATTAGGTTACCAACGCTAATTCGCATAGTGATGAATTAAGGGAAGTTGCATGCGGATGAGTGAATCTAAAGAAGTCTAATGCACTAAGGTGAACATTCGTAACCCTCGACATGACTCCAATGGAGAAGACACAAATTACAAAGAACCTTTTAAAATCCAAAATTACAATTACAGAGCACGGCTTCTTAGAGAGCCCTCGGACTTACCTTGAATCCGAACTTGGAAGTACAAATCACTCACAATGGCTCTCAAAGGTAAACTACAAGAAGGATTACAGGATTCGGATAAGCTATCCGACCGGAATGAGGGAAACAGAGATGAAAACTCTAAAACTGGATACCCAAATTGGGCAAATGGTTCGTCTATTTATAGTTTTCCTAAGCCACTCAAATGTGTATCAACCAATCGTAATTGGATAGATCTGTATCAACCAATAGGAGTCGAGCACTAGGATCCAGATCTGCTCGCCAATCGAATCGCTTGATCCGGTTCACCAATCAGAAACAGAGGCATCAATTTCATTATGCATTTTGAAAGTTTGTTAGAGTTTCTAGAAGTTCCCAAGTAATTTCAACTTTGGGTGTTCACATGGTGGAATATGCCTTTGGTTCGTGCTCGTAATCTTCCTAATGTCTCCGGCTTTTCAATGCATTGGGGCTGTAGCAGACATCGAATTGCCCTTGTTAAAGCCGCGAATTCCTTTTCGCAGAGGTCGTGGGCCTTTTCAAGAAAGTTCAATGACTTCAAGCTCGTCAGAAGTTCAATCTTCTTTTCGAGGAGTTCAGATGCTCTTCAAAGCTACACTGGAGTTTTAGTCCTTTTCGCAGAGTTTAGGGCCTTTTCGCAAAAGTTCAATGACTTCAAGCTCTGCTCGCAAAGTTTAATCTTCTTTCGAGGAGTGTTTTCTTCTTCGAAAGTTCAAGGTTCTTTACGAAAAGTGCAAGTTCTTTCTGAAAAGAAATCAAGTGCATTTCTCTGCTCGAAATGTTCCTCGCTTCTCTTATGTGTCTTTGCCTCTTCTATTTAGACCTTTCCACAAATGATGAGGTTGTTTCTTCACTTCCTTCCTTTGACCTGACATGGATTGTCATCTTTTGACACTTTTGAGTCGCTTTTATGGTTAAGCATGTCTTTATTGTTAGAACATAGGCACTTAAAATACTTATTTAGTTCTCTCAAGGGTCTATCAAGGCCCAGTTAAGGGGTGAAAATGGTATTTTCTAGTTCTCAACACCCCCAAACCTAAGCTTTGCTAGTCCCCGAGCAAAGACAAAATTTAAAAATAGAATGAAAAGCCATTTTTAGGGAGCACAGCTTGCATTTAGCATATGCAACAAGCCTTTTAAACCCCTAGGTGATCCCTAGTGGAGGAGTGAAGTCTCCCGAGGGTTTTCAGAAGGTACCCAAACTTCTCCAATAAATCGCTTAAGATCAATGCATTCTGTTAAAGCAAACTTTTATCGAATCGATTATTCACATCTGATCAACAAAGTTGTAAGAAGATTTTAAGAAAACATCAGTTCAAAACTAAAATTCTGCTCAGAATTCCTTTACCATTCACTCGCTTGGTGTCAAAAAGTTTTACAAGAAAAATTAATGAAAAGCTTGCCTTCTATTTGAGAATTCAGTTTTGATGTTACCCCAAATAATTTGATTTCAAACTCAACTCTCACTGTGGTTTTCACTCACCATGTAAATATGAGGGTTGCACTATTTCACATGACTCAAGAGCAATTACTGGTCCTCAAATAGGATTGTAAGGTGGAGCATAGGCATTGCTTTTCATTTCGAATTTACTACTTTTTCACCATAGATTACACAAATCCTTATCTCCATGTGAACTCAATCCATCACCGATCAAGAAGGACTTTAACTTGGGTTGTAATGTGGCTTATGGGTGAAATTTATCAAGAATAAAGGGTGGAATGGAGTTCAAAATTGAGAAGTCAACAAGGTAAGGAGGTGATAGACACACCTTCTTCAATTCAAAGACAATTTCATCTTCTTCTTTGAATTTTCAGAGCCAAAGTGGCCATCTTTTCTCTTTCTTTTCAAACTTCCAATGAAATGCCTTCTCCTTTTCTTTTTTTTTTTTTTTTTTTCAAATCAACATTGATGAATGCCACATTTCTTCTCGATACATCATTGCCTTCAATTATTTTTCTTTTCTTTTACCAAACTGTTACCCAACTCACCTTTCTTGACTTTTCTTTCCTTTACCTTCAATTCTCGAGTGAGGGTTAGGCTAAATGAGGTTGATGAGGTTTCAAAGAAATCTTGGATTTATAAAGCTCAATTGGTGTATCAAGGGCGCTTTGAAAAGGTTGGGTCTTTGAAGTTCAAACTGTCCAAAAGGAGGCCTTACATCATGTCTTTAATATCATGATTGCTGTCAAGATATTTTAACTTGGATATGTGTAACTTCTAGTGAAAACAAGCAGGTTCAAACAGTCCCTAGAGCAGAAAAAACTGCCAATTTATACCTCCAAAGAATACATTTCAGGTCCAAATCTCACTGGGTGTGGTTTTCTATCAAATTCCTGAGGTATATCATCACTGTTTTCTCTCATTTTAGGTTTACTAAAACATCAATTTTTTTTTTTTTTTTTTTTTTTTTTAGAAATTTTCTGACCTTCACTTCATGAAAGTATTAGAATTACACTAGAAATTAATTTTAAAAAGTTTTAACTTCCTCATTTTTCAAAACAACAGGTGTGAAATTACTTCATTTTCAAAAATTCTGCTGGTCATAAGCTGCATCAAGCATTAACTTATTTCATTGGCATACCTGCCATACCCCCAAACCTAAGATGAACATTGTCCTCAATGTTCTAGACAATGAGAGACTAGGGGCAGCAGGGTAAAAGAAGAAAGAAAAACTAAGAATGTAAAAAATCTAAACTATATGCGAGAAAATAAAATGTAAAACTGAAGATATGAGCAAGGAAATGGAAAACAGGATATACAAATGCAAGAAAAATCAACAAAACAATGCTAGAATTGCTAAATAAAATCTAACAAATAGAAGGATTACTATGCAAATGAAAGGAAACTAATGCTAATAACAGAGAAATAGTAAAAGCAAGGTAAGGGACTGAATACAAAGTTAAAAAAGAAAAAGAAAAGTGTTGATACAAAAACTGAATTTGTGAATGCAAAATAGGAAAACAAAGTTATAAACTAACTATACTCACAAAAAATGACGAAAAATCGAAACGAGGACACATTAACCTAAGAAAGAAAAAAATCACGATCTAAAAACAGAATTTGAAACTAAAATTCCTAAAACAGAAAAATCTAATGCCAAATGATGTATCCTAAGCCCAAAGAAACAAACCCAAAAGCCTGAGATACTTATGAATCTAAGTGATTATAAAATGATTAAAGGTGAATACAAGGAAAAGCAAGATTCATAAGATTGACCCTTTGTTGATGATGTGTATGAAAAAAAAATAATGAAGCATGGGAGCACATATTAAAAACAGGGTTCACACAAAATGAGACCCTTTATGATGAAGAAATCAAGGAAAATAAAATTAGTGGGTCCATTGAATATTCAAAAGCCTATGATTCACTACTCATTATCCTACATGATTCCTAAAAAAAATGATCTCAAAGAGTCCAGATGGGAAAAGTGGATGCAAATGGAGAAAACAGCCCATCCTAAGATATCTATATTGTTTTTATAATTTTCTATTTTTTATTATTATTATTATTTTTTTACTTGTTTTGATCAGCCCTGCTCAACAAGAGCCCTTATTTACTATCGAAAATAATGAGAAACAACTCGTAGATTTTCTATTTGTGTTTTTTCTTTTATTTTGTATTTGGTTTTGTAAAAAATAAAAAATCAAAGATGCCTAAAAGACAGAAATTATAATCAAAACAAACATTAAACATGCAGAATTGCTGGTTCTCAATAATTTAAAATAGAAAATGAATACAAAGGAGAAGGATGCAAACTCAAGCAGATCTGCTTCCAAATTTTGGTCCAGATGTCTTGTTGATCTACCGCTCCAGATCCGCAAACATCCAAAACTGCAAAGAAGATTTTATTCAAGTATTGACAAAAATAAAAGAAAAACTCAAAGCACGCCTAAATTTGACAAAAGACAAAAGAGTGGCAAGATTTATTCAAATAACTAGAAGGCAAAGAATAAAAACTCGTAAAAATAAAAACATAAAAATTCTGCAGAAAGAAATGTGTTTCTATACAAATCGAGACATTTAATCAAGCACTTGGAATGCAAAGTGTGTTTAAAGCAAAATTAAAATAAAATCAAATCTACAAAATAGAAAAACTTAGGTCTACCAATTTTAAAATCTATTCAAGAACGGCGCCAAAAACTTGTTGTCGCTTCCAAGTGTGCCATAATTGTGTGCATTATGAATCAAAAATTAAAGAATTAAAGAATGCTAGGTTATATGGATGTTAACTTATGAAAGGGATATCAAGACATTGCTAACATCGGCCCGCAAGATCGTGGCCAATTGTAGCAAGTTTTAAAAGTAAGTATTTCAAGATCGTCCACAGAGAATTTTGTCTAAACTGAGAGATAAACCTCCAGATCTGTGCTACCAGATCTGGCTCTATAATTATCTAAAAAAAAGAATAGATAAAAGAGAGTGTTGGATTGTGTCACATTTAACTATAAGCAAATAAAGAAAAGAACTAACTACATGATCCAGATCCGAGTTGGAGAGATGTTTAAAATAAGACAAATGCAGGAATAATAGCTTCATGTACTTTAGCCTCAATTTTAATGGAGAATCAGAGTTCAACAGAGCAGATTCAATCTTCATCCGCTACCAAAGATGTATGTAAGAGAAATAAACCAATTAAGGAATAGGTTTAGATTTATGGCTATGATCTCATCCACTTAAATGGTCACGATCATCCAATAGTTGTGGCCTATTCTTTAGTTCGTAACATGAACATCATCAGAATGCCGCTAGAATTAGGTTACCAACGCTTAATTCGCATGTGGGTGATGAAGAAGTTGCATGCGGATGAGTGAATCTAAAGAAGTCTAATGCACTAAGGTGAACATTCGTAACCCTCGACATGACTCCAATGGAGAAGACACAAATTACAAAGAACCTTTTAAAATCCAAAATTACAATTCTGAGCAGCTTCTTAGAGAGCCCTCGGACTTCTGATCTTGAATCCGAACTTGGAAGTACAAATCACTCACAATGGCTCTCAAAGGTAAACTACAAGAAGGGATTACGGGGTTCGGATAAGCTATCCGGACCGAATGAGGGAAACAGAGATGAAAACTCTAAAATCTGGATACCCAAATTGGGCAAATGGTTCGTCTATTTATAGTTTTCCTAAGCCACTCAAATGTGTATCAACCAATCGAGTTGGATAGATCAGATCAACCAATAGGAGTCGAGCACTAGGATCCAGATCTGTTTCGCCAATCGTAATCGCTTGATCTGGTTCACCAATCAAGAAACAGAGGCATCAATTTTTATGCATTTTGAAAGTTTGTTAGAGTTTCTAGAAGTTCCCAAGTAATTTCATCTTTGGGTGTTCACATGGGGTGGAATATGCCTTTGGTTCGTGCTCGTAATCTTCCTAATGTCTCGGCTTTTCAATGCATTGGCGTGTAGCAGACATCAATTGCCCTTGTTAAAGCCGCAAATCTCCGAATACCTTTTCGCAGAGTTCGTGGCCTTTTCGCAAGAAAGTTCAATGACTTCAAGCTCGCTCAAAGTTCAATCTTCTTTTCGAGGAGTTGATGCTCTTCAAAGCTACACCTGAGTTTTAGTCCTTTTCGCGAGTTTAGGGCCTTTTCGCAAAGTTCAATGACTTCAAGCTCTGTTCGCAAAGTTTAATCTTCTTTTAGAGTGTTTTCTTCTTTCGCAAGTTCAAGGTTCTTTCTGAAAGTGCAAGTTCTTCTGAAAGAACTCAAGTGCATTCTCAAATGTTCCCTGCTTCTCTTACAGGTCTTTGCCTCTTCTATTTAGACCTTTCCACAGCTGATGAGGTTGTTTCTTCACTTCCTTCCTTTGGACTGACATGGATTGTCATCTTTTTGGCACTTTTGAGCTGCTTTTATGGTTAAGCATGTCTTTATTGTTAGCTGCAACATAGGCACTTAAAATACTTATTTAGTTCTCTCAAGGGTCTATCAAGGCCCAGATTAAGGGGTGAAAAATGGTATTTTCTAGTTCTCAACAGTGTTGACAACACCAGTCTTTGTCTTTTTGGCAGCTGACTTCTGTGGCCTAGTGCTGCCCTGCTACATGGTAGGCTCATTGATGGACACCCCAACTGCAGAGGTTGGGTGCACTACTGAGAAGGATTTTTCGAGTGTCTCTACCATTCTTTCCAACATTTCAGATTTCTTCATCTCCTCTTCATATAATGTGAGAGTTTTCAGCAATAATTGTTCCCACTGCCTCTTCTCTACTCTGTGATTCAACAACAACTGTGCAATCTGAGCTAGGAATGGCTACTTGATTGCACTATTGATCTCAGCCATTCCTCTGATCACATCCCTCCTGATATAGGGGTTATCGTAGCTCTCTTGAGGTTGGAGAATGGGGGCATGGGGTTTGAAGAGGCAGAGACCAATGTCCTCTCAGTGGGGTCCTCAAAAATATGATATGAACTGGATGAAGATGATGGGATAGAAGGGGAAAGTGGAATTATAGGTGCCAGCTCCTCCTTTATGGGGTCAGTCTAGGTATGGGAAGAGGTTAGGGTGAATTCTGTTTGGGTTGAAATGGCTGTGGAGGTTAATGGAATAGGGATCAACTTAGCAGACTCAAAGTCTATCTGAGTAGCAACAATGGTAGTGGCTACTAAAGGGGAGGTATGAGGAGGAAAATGTGATGGTGATACAGGAATGAGTGGGGTAGGGGTATGAGGTTGAGTGGTTGAGGTAGATGGGAGTAAAGTGGTCTGGATGGAATGGAGGCATGTCTGCATGACAACTTGGTTTTCAGTGTTTGTGTGGAGCTAGGATTGGATAGATGTGAGAATGGAAAGGATATGGGTAAATGAATTAGGTAGGTGCTGGATAACATGTTGGGTAGGAGGAATAGGAATAAAAGGGGAGGTAGGGACATGCTAAAAATAATCAGGTTGTGGAGAATAAGGAAGGGGGTTGTACTCATGCCCAATATCCCCCACAATGGAGTCAATTAGGGTAGAGTATCACTCAGTAGTAAAATGCTCCAGGTTTTGGGAATGGATAGGTGAGAGAGCGATAGGTAGGTTAGTGGGAATGAGGGGATCAATATCAGATGGGATATAGGTGAATGGTGAAGGTGGGTAAGGAATTGGGGATTCTGGGCTTGGAATGGATGGGCTAGTTATACAGGGTGATGGTTTAGGTTGTTTGGATTTCCTGGTATGTGGTCTTAATGGTAGGTAAGGGCATAGGCAATGGGTTAATGGTAGGAGGAACTAGCACAAGTGAGGTTGTGGGGATTATAGAAGGTGTGGCTATGGAACTGAGAGGCATAGGTGCATGTATGGAGGGCAAGGCAATGGATGAAATGATGATGGCTGGTACAAAAAATGTAGCTACAGAGTTTATGGATACAGGTGCTGAAATGGTCAAAGGAGCAGTAATTGTAGTGGTGACCACAATGGCTTCTTGCAAAGGGCTCTCAACCTGCTTCTTCCTCTTCCCAATCATGATCATACTGGTTGACCATGCTTTCTTTCTAAATGATTTAGGAGGCAATGCCTCAGTTGGCTCTCCTACTTTGAATGCAATACTTCCCTTTCTTCAACACAGCAGTGATAATTCTATTGTATGGTAAACCTGACACAAGTTGTGCCTTCTGGATTTTGTCATGAATATCCACCATCCCTTCAAATATCAGCTAAGGGGCATTGAAAAATTAGCCCTTGGAGTAAAAATAAAGGACATCCACAATGGGGTGCCTTCTTTCTTGTTGATGCCCAGACATAAAAATAGTCTTCCTCAAAATGGTATCAATGAAGAGTAACCTGGGATCGAAAACTCTCCTCATCAAAAACTCTCCAGATCCCACAATTCCCTGAGTCAAGTGTCTGGCCATGACTCTAAATGATACACTGTCAGGAACTCCTAAACTTCTAGTTGGATCATACTAAAATGGAACCCCCAGCAACAAACCAATGCCCTTGTAATCTACTACAATCTTCCAATCATCAATCAGAACCACAAGCGTAGGGTCAGTTGCCCCTGTTGTCTTCTTCAACCTTAAATTTTGATACCACAATTTCACTAATCTGGGGTATACCTTCTCATTCAATGGGGTCAACAGAGGTTTCAAAGAAGCCTTTTCCAAATAGGTTAAAGTGTTACTACACTCCTCTAACTTGGTGAAGGTAAATCAAAGACTATCTCAGCTTCAAACCCAAAGTATCCACAAATTCATTAGGAGTTGTAAGAGTCATAGGTAACACAGGTAACTCCTCAACAATGTCCTTACTGATTTTGGCTTTCTTAGATTTCTGAGTGTTCTTGGGTTTGTCCATACTCAACTTCCTCTTAGCAAGTGGGTCCACTTAAGACTGTGAAGCAGCTATCCTACTAGATTTCCTAGTTGATTTGGTAGGAGATTGCATCAAGTTGGACAAAATGCCTGCAAATTGCTTAGGATCAGCCATTAAAAACACATAACCTAACAAATTTCATACAAAGCCTATTCACTTACCACAATCTTACTCCACTTATATCACTCTCACACACGACAGAGTATCCATAAATGCAAACCACATAAATGACAGATTCAAGAGATAGAGTCAGTGAAGAACTTACCCAAAACCTAGGTTTCTCAGCAAATGCAGCATAGAGAACCAAATTGGCAGCAACTAGATGCAAAATGACAACTTCTCAATAGCGATCCATCAAGCAAAAATATAAATCAATTGAAAATGTAACCTGTGAGCTGTATAGGAAAGAAATACAGGAGTCTTCATGAAGAAAAAAGAGAAGGTTTCGAGCAGAAGCAGAAAATGCTCAAAAGAAACCTTTTGAATGGTTTTAAAACCTAAAAAATGACTTCGACAAGTTTAAGATTCCAAGAACCAACCTATCGAGCAGTTCATAACAACCTGTCGAATAGATGAAACTACTTGACAGTGCAAATAGCTCTAGAAGATGGGTTCGAGAGGTTCTTCAAACCTCTCGACAAGTTTCATTCCTTCAAACAATTGGATTCGAGAGGTTACCCCAAACCTCTCGACAGGTTCTTTGAACTTGTCGAATCCTCATTAAATCACTTCAGAGCCTATCGAATTCTCTTTTCAACCTATCGACAGGTCTCGGTACCTGTCGTATTCATATGAAACACTATCAAATCCTGTCAAATAGGATTTCCATCCTCTTGACATGTGACAGCCCGAATTTCGGCATCCTGAAAACCGTGCCATCTGAACGACCTCCAAGGCCGTGCCTTAAATTCATATCAAACTGTAATTTAAGCACATGCGACTACTCTAAATCGAAATAAAAGACAATATAGTTGCTCTCGCAAGGCTGTCCTTGTCCCATGCCAATTCATGGACATAAGAACTTACCCAAATGTTTAATTGAAATTATTCATCCTAGACGTCTTATCAAGAGGCAGAAATTTAAAACACTCTAAATAAAGAGGCTCGATATACCAGCCATACATAGTATTCTCTCAACTCACTCTCTGAGTATGTAGCGGGTTTCCTAGAAGAATTCCTCAGGAGGAGGTTCTGACTCTTCTGTGGGCACGGACACCGATGCCCTTGGATTAACTTCACCCGAAGTCCTTGCTGCCGCTAGTCCTGGACCTGCGACGTATAGTCTAAGGGGGTGAGCTACATCCTAGCTCCGTAGGGAAAACAAAAGAACATGTAGATCATCCTTCACACATATGTCAGTAACTTAACAAACATAAAATTTTCAAGAAAACACTTATGTACAACAATTTGAGTAACAGGGGTAACCCAATGGTTCCGACCACTACTTAGCATAGTTTTGTTTCATCTCTTTATGAGTTTGGTTGTGAACTTGGCCTAATCACTTAAATCTTAACTTAAGTAATCCTCGAGCAATATAGCATCGAGCCCCGATGGAATACCCACCATCGTCGTCTAACTAGACAGTTGTTATGTGTATTCCCTGGGAATACTGCCCGAGCCCATTTCTCATAGGCGGCGGGGTCTATTCTCAATCTACATCCCTGGGATGTGTTATAAATGTACGAATTGGCCGCCGTACCGGTCACGGATATCCTGCCGAGTCAGTCGTGGTTATCCCGCCACGTCGGTGGGGTATTCTAATCAACCTTAAATAATAAAAATATCAATGTGCTTTACATATAGTTATTCACCGTGATTGTGCTAAATATATCACATTAGGCCTTATCACGTTATTTTTGTTTCTCTGTTTGTTTTCTTACGCATCCCTGGGATGCCCCATGCTTCTATTTCACCTTTCTTTGATTGAACCACATTATCTTTCGTCCCCTGGGGACCTCAGGATTTTCCACATTAGAACACACACACACGCCCTTATCATGAGGGTTTATGGAATACACTATTTAAATAGACTATACTATGCATATGAGTTCACAGAATAATGCACATGTTTCGAGAATATTCCCTACCTCGACGAATCTCAAGGCATGCCTGCTCGTAGAGGGTTATAACGCATCAACCTACATTTTTTTAAAAAAATAGTTTTAGAATAATCTAAAGTCATTGGGGTGTATGACCCCCAAGTTCTCATATTCGACAAAAAACCAAGATCTGAGTGGTCACCAGACCTCGCTCGCGCGGTCAATTATCCTCGCTCGAGTGGTCACTTGACTTCGCTCGAGCTGTCTCTTGACCTCGCTCGAGCGATTAAATCGAGGTCACTCGAGCGGTTAAATCGAGCTTTCGAAATATGACCGTGGGCCCTCGCTCGAGCGAGCTCCCCTTTAGTTTCAGGGACCGCTCGAGCGAGCCCAGAGTCATGCATATATCTGTTCATCCTCGCTCGAGTGAGCCTTTTTAGACCGCTCGAGCGAGGAACAACGATTTGTCCCTCGATCAAGATCGAGAATATGCTTCCACTCATCATTTAGCCTTTATCTTATACAAGGAAACATTTAGCCAACCTCTTTCCTACTATTTAAAACATTCCTAGGCATCTATCATGTCCTTAACGTACCTCTGACGATGAAACCGCCCCGGTCTGATTTATGATTTGAATATCTACTCGGTTATCCGGCCTCCCTGGTTCATCCTCCCGTCTGCTTCTCCGATCTCCTTTGCCGACCTAAGTCTCAACGAACCCTAGTTCTCTACCAGGCTCTTTTCTTCTTTCTCTCTATATTCTCCTTCTCTCTATTTAGGTTAGAATAGATTTACGTAAGGGCTCCTCTCTCTCTTCTTCACTTTTATATCTAAAATTTTTGGGATATACTAGTGTGTTTCCCACGTACACACTTAAAGTATTTGGGTCATTTTGGTCTCCTTGTGAAACACATATACCTATGTGTGTATGCGTGCCGTGCACAAATCAGTGAAAAATCTGGGTTGTGACAATCACCCCAACTTATAAGATTTTCGCCCTCGAAAATCGATATTATTTTCTTAACCAGGTACCACTTCTGTCATACGACTCGCATATCAAATCAGAAATTTACATAAATTGCCGCATTTTACAGCAACCAGTGTTGGTCATGCCCACAATTTTCCATACAACAAAAACAAAACAATTAACCAAAATATTATCGATATCTCATTCCATCCATATTTATCATCTACCAAAACAAAACTTTGTGACATTCATGTCACAATAGTTTGAAGAAATTTTTAACCTCCATATCAAATGTTTCAAAATATTACATGCAAAGTGTTCAAGTATTTGTTACTATCTAATCCTCATCCTCTTCATAGTCGTCGTCGTCGTCGTCGTAGTCCTCACCATCCTCATCGTCATCGTCCACCGTGACGGCTGTGGTACCCACTATGGCGCTCCTCGTAGCCGGGCCGGAGCTAGATGCTCCAAAAATAGCGTCCCTCATGGCACCTACGCGCTGCATGTACGACTGCGGGTATGCCTGGCCCATGAGGTCTATGAGTAGCGCCTCCTGGAACCTCTGATGCAACCTGATCTCCCGCCCTTGCTGGAGGATCTCCCGCATCATGCCCGTGTTTGTAGTGGGTATAGGCTGAACCCGAGGTAGAGGGGTAGTCCTACCGGTGCTTGATGGGTGGCTGATCGGGAGACCTGTCGGTCTCTCTTCTTGTCGACACTGGTTTGGAGGCTCTTAAGGTTTCGGCTCCAGTCTTGGGCGAGGTATGGGACGACGTTGTCGGTGAGGAATAACTCGTCCTCCCGGATCCTAAATCCTCCCTTCCCATTTCGTGAGTCTAAAAGTCGGGAAATCAACCGTGCATACGGTAATCGATTGATTGGTGGAGGGACAGCACCCCTTACATTTCTTTTGTAGGCATGCGCCATGCCTTTTATGATGACCATAGGTGCGTTGATCCACCTATTGTGAAATGCGGTATGTAGTGCTCGCAAAAACGCATCTCGGCGTTCTTGGTCATGGCCGGTTGGGTGCAAATTCTTTTTAAAGATAATGTCTAAAAGCCACATGCGCGGCGGTAGTTGTGACCGAGTGATAGATTGTCCCGAGGCGGATCTACCGCCAGTGATGTCGGAGATGATCGTTGGGAAATCTACGTTCCCAGAAAAAGGTGGTAGGATGAGTGGGCTAGGAGTGTAGATGTGGGGACACTTCATGATTGAGGAAATGTCGGCACATCTGAAAATTAACTCATTACCATCGATGGTAACAAGTATGGCGTCCTCATCGATGCTCATGTTTAAGGTCCGTAGAATGCTTTCACTAGCCTCGGGTAGTATCAATCCCCGAATGGCGTAAGCAGGGTCTTGAGCTGATTGTTGGTGATAAAGTCCGATGTCCACTGGGTGGACGCCGGATCTCCGAAACAAGAGGGATGTATTTCCCATTCGGCTTCAAAAATTTTTGCTCCCCACCAATCATCCAGTGTGATTGGAGCAGAGGGCGGGTTTGATGATGGTTGCGAGGTTTGTGGCGCTTTGTTGCGCGCCGACGGCGACCGAATCGCCATCCGTTTCTTAGGTTGTGGGTTTGGGCTTGAAGCCATTTGGTATTTAAAGGGTTTAAAGAGACAAGAAAAATTTTAGGGATGGGTAGATTTTACCTAAAAGAGTAGTCTTAACGGATCAGATGGTCGAAATCCGGCTGGAAACGGATCGAAAAGATTGAAAATCGCTTGCCCTAACCCCCTTGTTCGTCTCTTCTTCCTTTCGCTTGAAGATGAACAGGCGCCATTGCCTCTGCCATATTTATAGTTCCGCCTCGCTCGAGCGGTACTGTGACAGCCCGAATTTCGACATCCCGAAAACCGTGCCATCTGCACGACCTCCAAGGCCGTGCCTTAAATTCATATCATAACTCGTCAATATATACAGCCAAACTGTAATTTAAGCACATGCGACTACTCTAAATCGAAATAAAAGACAATATAGTTGCTCTCGCAAGGCTGTCCTTGTCCCATGCCAATTCAAGGACATAAGAACTTAACCAAATGTTTAATTGAAATTATTCATCCTAGACGTCTTATCAAGAGGCAGAAATTTAAAACACTCTAAATAAAGAGGCTCGATATCCAGCCATACATAGTATTCTCTCAACTCACTCTCTGAGTATGCAGCGGGTTTCCTAGAAGAATTCTTCAGGAGGAGGTTCTGACTCTTCTGTGGGCACGGACACCGATGCCCTTGGATTAACTTCACCCGAAGTCCTTGCTGCCGCTAGTCCTGGACCTGCTATGTATAGTCTAAGGGGGTGAGCTACATCCTAGCTCCGTAGGGAAAACAAAAGAACATATAGATCATCCTTCACACATATGTCAGTAACTTAACAAACATAAAATTTTCAAGAAAACACTTATGTACAACAATTTGAGTAACAGGGGTAACCCAATGGTTCCGACCACTACTTAGCATAGTTTTGTTTCATCTCTTTATGAGTTTGGTTGTGAACTTGGCCTAATCACTTAAATCTTAACTTAAGTAATCCTCGAGCAATATAGCATCGAGCCCCGATGGAATACCCACCATCGTCATCTAACTAGACAGTTGTTATGTGTATTCCCTGGGAATACTGCCCGAGCCCATTTCTCATAGGCTATGGGTCTATTCTCAATCTACATCCCGGATGTGTGTTATAAATGTACGAATTGGTCACGCATCGCAGTCACGGATATCCTGCCGAGTCAGTCGTGGTTATCCCGCCACATCGGTGGGGTATTCTAATCAACCTTAAATAATAAAAATATCAATGTGCTTTACATATAGTTATTCACCGTGATTGTGCTAAATATATCACATTAGGCCTTATCACGTTATTTTTGTTTCTCTATTTGTTTTCTTACGCATCCCTGGGATGCCCCATGCTTCTATTTCACCTTTCTTTGATTGAACCACATTATCTTTCATCCCCTGGGGACCTCAGGATTTTCCACATTGGAACACACACACACGCCCTTATCATGAGGGTTTATGGAATACACTATTTAAATAGACTATACTACGCATATGAGTTCACAGAATAATGCACATGTTTCGAGAATATTCCCTACCTCGACGAATCTCAAGGCATGCCTGCTCGTAGAGGGTTATAACGCATCAACCTACATTTTTTTTTAAAAATAGTTTTAGAATAATCTAAAGTCATTGGGGTGTATGACCCCCAAGTTCTCATATTCAACAAAAAACCAAGATCTGAGTGGTCACCAGACCTCGCTCGCGCGGTCAATTATCCTCGCTCGAGCGGTCACTTGACTTCGCTCGAGCGGTCTCTTGACCTCGCTCGAGCGGTTAAATCAAGGTCGCTCGAGCGGTTAAATCGAGCTTTCGAAATATGACCGTGGACCCTCGCTCAAGCGAGCTCCCCTTTAGTTTCGTGGGACCGCCGAGCAGAGTCATGCATATATCTGTTCATCCTCGCCGAGCGAGCCTTTTAGACCGCCGAGCGAGGAACAACGATTTGTCCTCGATCAAGATCGAGAATATGCTTCCACTCATCATTTACCCTTTATCTTATACAAGGGAACATTTTGCCAACCTCTTTCCTACTATTTAAAACATTCCTAGGCATCTATCATGTCCTTAACGCATTACCTCGACGATGAAACATACAGTCTCGATTTATGATTTGAATATCTACTCGGTTATCCGGCCTCCCTGGTTCGTCCTCCCGTCGTTTCCTCTGATCTCCTTTGCCGACCTAAGTCTCAACGAACCCTAGTTCTCTACCAGGATCTTTTCTTCTTTCTCTCTATATTCTCCTTCTCTCTATTTAGGTTAGAATAGATTTACGTAAGGGCTCCTCTCTCTCTTCTTCACTTTTATATCTAAAATTTTTGGGATATACTAGTGTGTTTCCCACGTACACACTTAAAGTATTTGGGTCGTTTTGGTCTCCTTGTGAAACACATATACCTATGTGTGTATGCGTGCCGTGCACAAATCAGTGAAAAATCTGGGTTGTGACATGACAGGTCTCAGTTCTTCATTCATATTTACCTTTCACATGTATACTGTCCATTTTCAACAAAAATCACAAATCCACCTCAATATCAACTCATTTCTCAGTTAAATAACCATCACAGAACCCACCGTTGATCAGACATTGTACATAGTGACCAATCAAACAAAAACATGCCAACTAACAGTTATGTTAACAATTTACAATGGTGAAAATCACACAAACTTGGGAGGTTCCTGAAGGTTAATCGTCTCAGCAGGCTCCATTGTATTTTCAACACAAATTTTTCACCTTTGACCATTCACTTTCATGGCCCTTCCATCCTTGGGGTTCATGATCTCAACAGCTCCAGATGGGGATACATGCAACACAGTGTGTAGTTCATCCCATCTAAATTTTAATTTCCCTGGGAAAAACTTCAGTTTTAAATTAAAAAACCATACCTTATTACCTTCAACAAACTCCTTCCTAAGAAGTTGTTTTTCATAGAAAGCTTTGGCCTTTTCCTTATAAATTTTGGCATTGGCATAGGCATCTAATCTCAATTCCTCCAATTTTGATAGTTGTAATTTCCTATGAAGACCAGCAGCAGTTAGATCAAACTTTAATACTTTAATGGCCCACTAGGCCCTATGTTCTAACTCCACTGGCAAATGGCATGCTTTGCCATATACCAATCTAAAAGGAGACATCCCTATTGGGGACTTATAGATAGTTCGATAAGCCCAAAGAGCATCCTGCAACTTCAGGGACCAATCCTTCCTGTTAGTTCTCACAATTTTCTTTAGGATGTGCTTAATCTCTCTATTAGAAATTATAACTTACCCACTAGTCCGTGGGTGGTAGGGAGTGGCTATCCTGTGTGTAACAGAGTACTTTTTAAGCAAGATTGTAAAGTGTTTGTTACAGAAATGACTCCCCCCATCACTAATGATAGCCATGGGGGTGCCAAATCTAGAGAAAATATTATCCTTCAAAATTTTGAGGACAACTGTGTGGTCATTGGTTCTTGTGGTAATGGCTTCTACCCATTTAGACACATAATCTACAGCCACCAAAATGAAATTAAACCCATAGGAAGGAGGAAATGGACCCATGAAGTCTATTCCCCAAATATCAAACAATTCTATCACAAGTGTCGGGCTGCAATGACATTGAGTCTCTCTTGGATATGCTCCCCATCTTTTGACATCTCTCTGTTGGCTTGCTTACTTTACAACTATTAAATGCTTAAAACATCAAATTAAAAGACAAAATCACAGAGAGATGGGATCAAGGCAAGCAAGCAGTCCTGCAAGAACCAGGGCTATTGCAGCAAGTTTTAATAGGTAATTAGGGTAGGTCCACAGGAAAATGTGCTTTGAAATGAGGTAAATCTCTAGATCTATGACAGATCTGGCACTCTATCCTAATTTAAACTAAATCAAAGCAGGAAAGAGGAGAGGTTTCTAAGATTTGTCACTTTAATAAAAACTATAAAAATCAAATGCAAAAAGATCCATAACTGATTGAAACTTAGATTTAAGGGAATGAAGAAAAGGATTTAAATCAAAAGGTGGAGAATAGGAGCTAGGGGTTTTTGTCTTTACTGAAAATCAATTAGATCAAAGGCAATGCATAGGACAGATGTGCTACAATCCTTCATCTGGCTACAAGCTCAGATGCAAGGTATAAGAAACTAATCTTAATCAAAGAATTGGAGCAATCCTAGGGCTATGATCTATCCACTCGAATGGTCACAGATCATCTTAGAGATTGTTCTAATTCATAGATCTTGATTAGAATAGGTAAGCTATTACAGATGTTGTGGGTGCAGGCTACAAGCTTAAGCATCCATAGGGATATCTAATCCAGGAAAATCAAATACAAAAAAGTGAAATGTAGATCAGAATCAATTTTAAAAACTATAATTACACTATAATAATACAACTTACAATCCTATTATGTTCAGATTTACAATCTGTGCACCATATAATCCATTTACAAAGCCTTTGAAGCTCTCAATTGACAGCTCTCAACCTCACCATAGCTACTGAAGAGGTTTAGCCAACCATGATTGGCTGAGGAAAGAATGGGAGAAGAAGAAAGAGAGGGAGTTTTTGGAGGGAAATGGAATTCGGCTTTTGCTCTGGTTCTCCCAATTTCTGGATACCTAGCTCTGTAGGTTCTTCAAGCTTTTATACTCTTCCTCTCTGTCTTCATATCCGTTTAAGCCCAATCAGAGCTCAAGAGAATAATTATGTTATTCTGAGCTACTGATGTGGCTAATTTTTCTTCTAGAAGCTTTCCATCCATTGGTCCAAACTGCACAAGTGCATGTGAAGTGGTTAGAGTTCCCATTCGTACCTAGTTGTTTTCTAAAAATACCCCCAAGAGTTGCTGACATGCTTTGGAATGTGTGCATAAAGCACTGGAGTTAGCAGCAGTTGTGAAAGGAGCTGAAAAGTGCCAAATTCGAGTGTCGAGAGGTTCAGGGAACCTCTCGACAAGTTCTGAGTCTGCTTGGCCCTTCCATCGATATGTTGGATGTGGCCTTCGATAGGATTTGTGATTCCTCGATAAGTTCTGAGTCCACTTTGTATTCATTTCGACCGAATGGAGTAGGCTTTCGATAGGATTGGAGAAATGCTCGACAGGATTGGAGACAATTCTTAACTTCTGTCCAGGCTCCCTCAATCATCTCGACAAGTTATAAAACAACCTGTCGAATTATTATACAGTCTTCAGTTGAGTGCTCGATAGGTTGCTTCAATCCTCGCAAGAATGAGTGTAGCTTCAGGTAAGTCATCGACAGGTTGTCGTGCACTGCTTGACAAGTTAGTTGAACCTCTCGACATGTAGCTGAGACCTCTCGACTTCCCCTGCTCCTCCAGGTATCCTCTCGATAGGATCTTCTGCTGTACCTCCAACCTCTCGACGGGAACTGTCATCCTCTCGAACTCTTCACTCTTTTACCTCAGGACCTCTTTACAGCTTGGCTTCTTTACCTTCTAACTCCTCGACAGGTTGGAGTACTCTCTGATCCTCTCGATAAGTTCATGGAACTTCTCAACAGCTTGAGTTTTCTCTCTAGAACCTCTCGAGCTGTTCTGCTTTGTGCTTCCACAGTTGGCACACATCCTTGTTTGTTGTCTTTCATTTGTTCAACACTCAACTCCTCTTGAGGAGTTCAACCTTCATTGAATGCAACCAGTCTTGCTCCCAAATATGCCCATGTGGACACATGTTATTGCCATGGAGCTCTGAGGCTTTGTGAATGCTTGATTTGGCTGGCCTTTGGGCTGCATGAGTACATGTTGTTCATTCTAAGTGTGCTTGATTTATGTGAGTTTTGAAAAACAGATTTATAGCTGCTAAATTACAGTGGCTCTAGACTATATAAACAAATAAGGAAATATCAGCACAGTTAGAAGAGAATTAGCCTGCAAGATCAGGGCCAATTGTAGCAAGTTTTAAATGTAAGTGAGTAAAAGATCGTCCACAGGGAATTGATTTAAAATGTAAGATAAACCTCCAGATCTGAGCTACCAGATCTGGCTTCTTATCCTATCTAGAAAGCTGATAAGATGAGAGGTTTGAATTTGTCACGTTTAACAAACTAAAAATAAAGAAAATTTTAAACTAAATGATCCAGATCCGAGTTGGGGGAGTGATTGAAACAAAGATGGAGAAGTAATATCTAAATCTGATTTGGTCTTTGAAATCTAATGAGAATAACTGCAGCTCAGCAGAAGTGTTCCAATCTTCATCTGGATACAAGCGCAGATGTAAGAGAAATAAATCTAATTTAAGGATTAGGTTTAAGGTTATGGCTATGGTCTGTCCACTTTAATGGCCACAAACCATCCAATAGTCTTTAATCCAAAGCCTTAGTTTAGAACAAGAAGCATCACTACAAATGCCGTGAGAGATTAGGTTACCAACACTAATTCTCACAGGATTAATGAATCAAGGGAAATTGCATGAAAAACAGTAAATCTAAAGGAGTCTAATGCAATAAGGAGATCAGAGGGAACCCTTAACATGAGTCCAATTGAGAAAATACGGTTTACTGCAACCTTTTCAAATCCACCGTTATAATTACAGAGCGCAGCTTAAACAACTCTCAGATTTGTAGTCTTGAATACAACTCTCTTTTGAATTACAGAAATGTATCACAGCTCTCAATTGCAAGTCAAAGTGGTGGATTTCGTAAAACTATCCGGTTTGGAAATGGGGAATAGGAATGAAACTCAAAACTGGATACCCAAATTGGGCAAATGGTTCGCCTATTTATAGTTTTCCCTAAGTCCGGCTTTCGGATGTATCAACCAATAATTGGATAGATCTCAGTATCAACCAATAGGAGTCGAGCACAAGGATCCGGATCTATTTTGGCCAACCCAATCGCTTGATCCGTTCACCAATCGGTGAAAAAGGCATCAATTACATTATGCATTTTGAAAGTTTGTTACGCTTTCTAGAAGTTCCGCCAAGTTATTCCTCTCTAGGTGCTCACGTGGGTGGAATATTCCTTCGCTTATGCTTAGAACCCTCTCGAATGTTCCTAGGTTTTAAAACGCATCGATTCTTTGCCCTTGTTAAGCCGCGAATCTCCAGAATACCTTTTCACAGAGCTTAGGGGCCTTTTCGCAAAGTGTTGTGACTTCTGAAGCTCTTTTCGCAATGTTCAATCTCTCTTCGAATTGTGTTTTCTCCTTTTCACAAAGTTCAATCTTCTCTTCGAAGTGTGTTTTCTCCTTTTCACAAAGTTCAATCTTCTCTTCGAGGAGTTCAGATGCTCTTCGAAAGCTACACCTAGAGTTTTAGTCCTTTTCGCAGAGTTCAAGGTTCTTTACGAAAAGTGCAGGTTCTTTGCGAAAAGAACTCTGTAGCGCATATCTCTGTTCGAATTGTTCCTCTTCGCTTCATGTGTCTTTGCCTCTTTACTTTAGACCTTTCAACAGCTGATGAGGTTGTTTCTTCACTTCCTTTCTTTGGACTGACATGGATTGTCATCTTTTTGGCACTTTTAAGCTGCTTTTATGGTTAAGCCTGTCTTTACTGTTAGCTGCAACATAGGCACTTAAAACACTTATTTAGTTCTCTGAAAGGTCTATCAAGACTTAGATTAAGGGGTGAAAAATGGTATTTTCCAGTTCTCAACACACCCCCAAACCTAAGCTTTGCTAGTCCCTGAGCAAAGACAAAATTTAAAAATAGAATGAAAAGTCATTTTTGTAGGGAGCACAGTTGCATTTAGCATATGCAACAAGCCTTTTAAACCCCTAGGTGATCCCTAGTGGAGGAGTGAAGTCTCCTGAGGGTTTTCAGTGAAGGTACCCACAAACTTCTCCAATAAATCAGTTAAGATCAATGCGCTCATAAAGCAAACTTTCATCCAATCAGATTATTCACACCTGCATCAGTCAGGTTGTAAGAAGATTTTCAAGAAAACATCAGTTTAAAACTAAAATTCTGTTGTAATTCCTTTACCATTCACTCAGTTGGTGCCAAAAAGTTTTTACAAGAAAAATTAATGAAAAGCTTGCCTTCTATTTGAGAATTCAGTTTTGATGTTACCCCAAATAATTTGATTTCAAACTCAACTCTCACCGTGGTTTTCACTCACCATGCAAATATGAGGGTTGCACTATTTCACACACTCAAGAGCAATTACGGTCCTCAAATAGGATTGTAAGTGAGGAGCATAGGCATTGCTTTTCGCCTGAATTTACTACTTTTTCACCATAGATTACACAAATCCTTATCTCCATGTGACTCAATCCATCATTGATCAAGAAGGACTTTAACTTGGGTTGTAATGTGGCTTATGGGTGAAATTTATCAAGAATAAAGGGTGGAATGGAGTTCAAAATTGAGAAGTCTCAAGGTAAGGAGGTGATAGACACACCTTCTTCAATTCAAAGACAATTTCATCTTCTTCTTTGAATTTTCAGAGCCAAAGTGGCCATCTTTTTCTCTTTCCTTTTCAAACTTCCAATGAAATGACCTCTTTATTTTTTTTTTTTTGCAAATCAACATTGACTGGAATGCCACATTTCTTCTGCTGATACATCATTGCCTTCAATTATTTTTCCTTTTTCTTTTACCAAACTGTTACCCAACTCACCTTTCTTCAGCTTTCTTTCCTTTACCTTCTGAATTCTCAGAGTGAGGGTTAGGCTAAATGAGGTTGATGAGGTTTCAAAGAAATCTTTGATTTATAAAGCTCAAATGGTGTGTATCAAGGGCAGTTTCAAAAGGTTGGGCTTTTTGAAGTTCAAACTGTCCAAAAGGAGGCCTTACATCATGTCTTTAATATCATGATTGCTGTCAAGATATTTTAACTTGGATATGTGTAACTTCTAGTGATAACAAGCAGGTTCAAACAGTCCCTAGAGCAGAAAAAACTACCAATTTATATCTCCAAAGAATACATTTCAGGTCCAAATCTCACTGGGTGTGGTTTTCTATCAAATTCCTGAGGTATATCATCACTGGTTTCTCTCTTTTTAGGTTTACTAAAACATCAATTTTCTTCTGGAAATTTTCTGACATTCACTTCCTGAAAGTATTAGAATTACACTAGAAATTAATTTTAAAAAGTTTTAACTTCCTCATTTTTCAAAAAAACAGCTGTGAGATTACTTCATTTTCAAAAATTCTGCTGATCATAAGCTGCACCAAGCATTAACTTATTTTATTGGCATACCTGCCATACCCCCAAACCTAAGATGAACATTGTCCTCAATGTTCTAGACACTGAGAAACGAGGGGCAGCCGGATAAAATAAGAAAGGAAAACTAAGCTAGAACTGCTACAAAATAAAATCTAAAAACTGAATATATGATCAGAAAAATAAAAGAACTGCAAAGCAAATGGAAGGAAACTAATGCTAATAACATAGAAACAGTAAAAGCAAGGTAAGGGACTGAATACAAAGTTAAAAAAGAAAAAGAAAAGTGTTGATACAAAAACAGAATTTGTGAATGCAAAATAGGGAAACAAAGTTAGATACTAACTATCCTCACAGAAAAATGACGGAAATCAGTAAAACGAGGACACATTAACCTAAGAAAGAAAAAAAAAAAATCAGCGATCTAAAAACAGAATTTGAAACTAAAATTCCTAAAACAGAAAATCTAATGCCAAATGATACATCCTAAGTCCAAAGAAAAAAAAAAAAAAAAACCAAAAGCCTGAGATACTTATGAATCTAAGTGATTATAAAAATGATTAGCAGGAATACAGTGAAAAGCAAGATTCATAAGACTGACCCCTTTGTTGATGATGTGTATGAATAAAAAAAAATAATGAAGCATGGGAGCACATATTAAAAACAGGGTTCACACACAGCTGAGACCCATTTATGATGAAGAAATCTCGAAGGAAAATAAAATCAGTGGGTCCATTGAATATTCAAAACAGCCTATGATTCACTACTCATTATCCTACATGATTCCTAAAAAAGAAAAAATGATCTCAGCAGGTCCAGATGGGAAAAGTGGATGCAAATGGAGAAAAACAGCCCATCCGGAAGATATCTATATATATATATATATATATATTTTTTTTGTTTTTATAATTTTCTATATATTTTTTTTTTTACTTGTTTTGGATCAGCTCGGGCTCAACAAGAGCCCTTATTTATTACTGCTGAAAATAATGAGAAACAACTCAGAGATTTTCTATTTGTGTTTTCATTTTCTTTTATTTTGTATTTGGTTTTGTAAAAAAATAAATAAAAATCAGCATGCCTAAAAGACAGCAGAAATTATAATCAAAACAAACATTAAACACAGCATAAGTGCTGGTTCTCAAGAATTTAAAAATGGAAAATGAATGCAAAGGAGAAGGGGATGCAAACTCAAGCAGATCTGCTCCAGCTTTAGTCCAGATGCTCCTTGTTGGACGGCTGCTCCAGATCTGCAAAAATCCAAAAAACTGCAGCAGTACCTTATTCAAGTATTGACAAAAATAAAAAGAAAAACTCAGGCTACTGCCCAAATTTGACAAAAAGACAAAAGAGTAGCAGCAGCATTTATTCAAATAACTAGAAGGCAAAGAATAAAAACTCAGAATAAAAAAAAAATAAAAAAAATTCTGCTGCAGTAAAACCGGTTTTCTATACAAAACTGTAGTAGACATTTAATCAAGCACTTGGAATGCAAAGTGGAGGTTTAAAGCAAAAATGAAAATCAAATCTACAAAATTGAAAAACTTAGGTCTACCAATTTTAAAATCTATTCCCCGGCAACGGCGCCAAAAACTTGTTGTTCATTCTAAGTGTGCTTGATTTATGTGAGTTTTGAAAAACAGATTTATAGCTGCTAAATTACAGTGGCTCTAGACTATATAAACAAATAAGGAAATATCATCACAGTTAGAAGAGAATTAGCCTGCAAGATCAGGGCCAATTGTAGCAAGTTTTAAATGTAAGTGAGTAAAAGATCGTCCACAGGGAATTGATTTAAAATGTAAGATAAACCTCCATATCTGAGCTACCAGATCTGGCTTCTTATCCTATCTAGAAAGCTGATAAGATGAGACGTTTGAATTTGTCACGTTTAACAAACTAAAAACAAAGAAAATTTTAAACTAAATGATCCAGATCCGAGTTGGGGGAGTGATTGAAACAAAGATGGAGAAGAGTAATATCTAAATCTGATTTGGTCTTTGAAATCTAATGAGAATAACTGCAGCTCAGCAGAGGTGTTCCAATCTTCATCTGGCTACAAGCGCAGATGTAAGAGAAATAAATCTAATTTAAGGATTAGGTTTAAGCTTATGGCTATGGTCTATCCACTTTAATGGCCACAAACCATCCAACAGTCTTTAATCCAAAGCCTTAGTTTAGAACAAGAAGCATCACTACAAATGCCGTGAGAGATTAGGTTACCAATACTAATTCTCACCGGATTAATGAATCAAGGGAAATTGCATGAAAAATAGTAAATCTAAAGGAGTCTAATGCAATAGGGAGATCAGAGGGAACCCTTAACATGAGTCCAATTGAGAAAATACGGTTTACAGCAACCTTTTCAAATCCACCGTTACAATTACAGAGCGCAGCTTAAACAGCTCTCAGATTTGTAGTCTTGAATACAACTCTCTTTTGAATTACAGAAATGTATCACAGCTCTCAATTGCAAGTCAAAGTGAAGCTATTACAGGGATTTCAGACAAACTATCTGGTTTGGAAATGGGGGAATAGGAATGAAACTCAAAATCTGGATACCCAAATTGGGCAAATGGTTCGTCTATTTATAGTTTTCCCTAAGTCCAGCTCAGATGTGTATCAACCAATCAGAATTGGATAGATCTGTATCAACCAATAGGAGTCGAGCACAAGGATCCAGATCTATTTTGGCCAACCCGAACTGCTTGATCTGGTTCAGCCAATCAGGTGAAAAAGGCATCAATTCTGTTATGCATTTTGAAAGTTTGTTAGAGTTTCTAGAAGTTCCCGCCAAGTTATTCCCTCTCTAGGTGCTCACATGGGGTGGAATATTCCTTCGCTTTATGCTTAGAACCCTCTGGAATGTCCCTAGGTTTTAAAATGCATTGGGACGTGTGCAACAGATTACTGAATTGCCTTTGTTAAAGCTGTGAATCTCCAGAATACCTTTTCGCAAAGCTTAGGGGCCTTTTCGCAAAGTGCTGTGACTTCTGAAGCTCTTTTCGCAATGTTCAATCTCTCTTTGAATTGTGTTTTCTCCTTTTCGCAAAGTTCAATCTTCTCTTCGAAGTGTGTTTTCTCCTTTTCGCAAAGTTCAATCTTCTCTTCGAGGAGTTCAGATGCTCTTCGAAAGCTACGCCTAGAGTTTTAGTCCTTTTCGCAGAGTTCAAGGTTCTTTACGAAAAGTGCAGGTTCTTTGCGAAAAGAACTCTGTAGCGCATTTCTCTGTTCAAATTGTTCCCTGCTTCGCTTGCAGGTCTTTGCCTCTTTACTTTAGACCTTTCAACAGCTGATGAGGTTGTTTCTTCACTTCCTTTCTTTGGACTGACATGGATTGTCATCTTTTTGGCACTTTTAAGCTGCTTTTATGGTTAAGCCTGTCTTTATTGTTAGCTGAAACATAGGCACTTAAAACACTTATTTAGTTCTCTCAAAGGTCTATCAAGACTTAGATTAAGGGGTGAAAAATGGTATTTTCCAGTTCTCAACAGTACATATTGAGCAGCATATTGCTTCTTTGGTATTTTTAGATGGATGTCTATACTACGATATATTTTATTGCTTATCTACAAAATATACTCAAAACACATTATTAGTCAACTCAAAGTTCCATCAAAGGTCAGGTTAGGAGGTGAAAAATGGTATTTTCACTGCTTAACACTCTCACAAGCCTTGCAATGCTCCATTGCATCCTTGAATAAGGATGGCCAATAAAATTCACATTGGAGTACCTTTGCAGTAGTTTTCTTACCACTGAAATGGCCTCCACAAGCCTGCTCATGACAAATTGTAAGAATGATATGGAACTAATTTTCAGGAACACATCTCTTCACCATCTGATCTGCACAACTCTTGTAAAGGTAAGGATCCTCCCATAGAAAATATTAATCTGAGAGAAAAATAGGTCTTTGTCCATCTTAAACCAGTGTGCAGGAATCCTACGAACTGCAAGATAGTTCACAATGTTAGCAAACCAAGGTACACTCATGTTGATGGCAAAAAGTTGCTCATCAGGAAAAGAATCATTCACAGGCATTTCAGCATAGTCACCACTCAAGATTCTAAACAAATGATCTGCCACCACATTCTCCATACCCTTTTTGTCTTTAATCCCAAGCTCAAACTCCTGCAGCAGGAGGATCCATCTGATTAATCTTGGTTTTACTTCTTTCTTGGACAAAAGGTACTTCAACGCTGAATGGCCAGTAAACACAACAATTTTAGATCCTAGCACATAAGATCTAAATTTCTCCAAAGCAAAGACAGCTACCAACAAATCTTTCTTAGTGGTGGCATAGTTCAACTGAGCATCAGTCAGTGTCTTACTTGCATAAGAAACTACACTAGGTAGTTTTTCCTTTCTCTGTCCCAAAACTGCACCAATTATAAAATCTGATGCATCACACATCAGCTCAAATGACAGAGAGTAATCAAGAGCTTGTATGACAGGTGCAGAGGTCAAACAATTTTTTAATACCTTAAAAGCAGTGAGACATTCATCAGTGAACACAAATGGGACCTCTTGGCACAGCAGGTGGCACAGAGGTTTGGAAACTTTACTAAATCCTTGATGAATCTCCTATAAAAACCAGCATGTCCTAAAAAAGATCTGACTTGTTTTACAGTTTTTGGAGGAAAATGTGAAATCAGATCAATTTTTACTTTATCCACCTCAATCCCCTTTTGAGAAACAACATGACCAAGAATAATTCCTTGGGTTACCATGAAATTGGTCTTTTCCTAGCTCAATACTAGGTTGGTTTCCTCACATCTCTGAAGTACAAGGGAGAGATGTTGCAAACATTGATCAAAATCATCACCACACAAAAAAATTATCCATAAAAATTTCTAAAAACTTATCCAACATGTCAGGAAATATGGTATACATGCACCTCAAAAAAGTAGCAGGAGCATTATACAATCCAAATGGCATCCTTTTGTAAGCAAAGGTGTCGAATGGACAAGTAAAGGTAGTCTTCTCTTGATCTTGTGGATACACAGGAATCTGGTTGCAATCAGAGTATCCATCAAGAAAGTAATAAAAAGCCTTGCATGCTAGTTTATCCAGAATCTGGTCAATAAAAGGCAGTGGGAAGTGGTCCTTCCTAGTCTTGGAGTTCAATTTTCTGTAGTCTATACAGACCCTCCAACTAGTGACCTCCCTGGTTGGCATTAATTCTCCAGACTCATTGGGTACAGTAGTGATGCCAGATTTCTTGGGGACCACCTGAGTAGGTGACACCCATTCAGAATCTAAAATTGGGTAGATGACTCCAGCATCTAGTAATTTGACCACCTCCTTCATCACTACTTCCTACATGTGAGGATTTAACTTTTTCTGCATCTCCTTAGAGGGTTTGGAACCCTCTTCCAAGTGAATCTTGTGTATACACACAGCTAAACTAATTCCTCCTAGATCATCAATAGACCATCCTATTGCTTTCTATGCATCTTGAGCATAAAAAATAATTTTTCTTCTTGTTCCTTAGTGAGGGAAGAAGAAATGATCACAGGCAATTTCTGATCCTGACCTAAGAATACATATCTGAGAGACTTTGGGAGCTGTTTCAACTCCAAATCAAGTGGGCTGATGAGTGAAGGCAGCAAAGGTGCCTTAGAAGGTGAGGGAAGAGGCAGCACAGCATGTTTCCATTGAGAGTGCTTTGCTGGCCCCACTATAGAATTCAATGTTTTTACCTCTTTAGTCAAATGTGTGGGGGCCTCCCCTTCAATAGTTTCAGTCCAAACCTCCTCAAAAATATCAACAACAGCATCCCAGCTCAGCAGCTTGGGCATGGTCTCCTCAATAAGCTCATCAAGTAAATTAATCATGAAACAGTCCCTACTCTCAAAGTGAGGTTGATTTGCTGCATTATAGACATTGAGCTTTACCTTCAAGTTTCCAAAAGATACCTCCATCACCCTAGACCTGCACTGGATGCAGGCATTGGCAGTGGCCAAGAATGGCCTGCCCAAAATCACAGGGATAGAGGTAGTGCACTTACTCGGTTCCATGTCCAAAATCAGGAAATCTGCTGGATAAAAAAATTTGTCAACCCCAACCATCACATCTTCAATAATGCCCATAGGTCTCCTCTCAGATCTGTCAGCCAATTGCAAAACAACATGTATGGATTTTAACTCTCCCAAACCTAACTTCTCATATACAAAATATGGAAGTAAGTTAACACTAGCTCCTAGATCTAACAGTGCTTTCTCAATGATGTGATCCCCAATAATGCGGGGAATTGTGAGAACTCTAAGATCTTGAAGTTTAGCTGGGGTTGCAATGGACAAAACTTGGTTTACTTTTTCAGTAGAAAAGACTTTCTTGGATAGTTGAATCCCAGACTGCCTTTTATGGGTGGACAAATCCTTTAAAAATTTTGCATAGGTTGGAGCTTGCTTAATGGCATCAAGTAAAGGTAAATTAATTTTTACCTGCTTAAAGGTCTCGATCATTTTGCGCACCTTAACATTCCCTTTATCAAAAAGAGGTCATTGAAGGGCATGAGGAAATGGCAGATGAGATACTGGTCTCTCATCTGCAGCCTTTGCATTCTTTTTAGTTTTTTCTTTGTTTTGATTTTCATTTTTCTGTTGGGACTCAACACAGCCCCTTTATTTTTCAGATGCTGCTCTTGCTGCATATTTTCACTGATTAGGTTCTTTTGTGATGCAATTCTTGTGATCTCACCATCAACATGGCTATCCACCAACCTTCCACTTCTCAAAGTAATGGCCTTAGCTTCTTCATAAGTTGAAGAAGAGTCACCCACTAGGTATTGACCTTTAGGATTGTTCATTGGCTGACTTGGTAGTCTGCCCTCTTTCGTCCTAGTCAAAGTATTAGATAGCTGACCAAGATGGTCTTCTATTTTTTTAATGCTTTGGCTATGAGAATTGACAGTTTGGGACAAAGAACTCAGGTTCTGTAATGAGGACAAAACCTGCTCCTCAAATGAGGATGCTTTGGTAGATGGTGGTGCTAGTGGACTTTGGTGACTTGGCTGAGCCATTAGTTGTATCATAGGCTGCTGAAACTGATGCTATGGGAAGTAATTTTGCTGGTATGGCTGGAATGATCTATAAGGCATAGCTTGCTGCTGTTGGGGTTGAAAATTGTCTTGTGTCCACCTCAGATTGGGGTGGTTTCTCCATGGATACCCAGCAGGCTGCTGCTGCCCATAAGATTGAGCAGCATTGACATGCTCCATGACAAACTCTGGGTACTGATCAGTAGAAGGACAGTCTTGAATAGAGTGTGTGGGGGACTGGCATATCAGACATGCGTACTCAACTTGTGCAACTATTTTAGGCTGCATCACACTCATCAACTTATCAAATTTCACGCTTAAACTATCCACTTTTCTTTCTAGGTCATTGGACACATTGATCTCATACATTCTTCCTCTAGAGGTGGCTTCCCTTACCATTTTAGCTGGAGTCTTAATATCATTACGAGATAGAGACTCTTATTGTATGGAATTTTCACTGATTACATCAAAAAGCACCCAAGCCTCATCAACAGTCTTGTGGAGATAAGTACCCCCACATGAGGCATCCACCATATCCCTGCTCTTAGGATCAATTCCTTCGTAGAAGCTTTGAACAAGGTGCCACTCAGGAATTTGGTGGTGGGGACATTTCTTCAACAGTTCCTTAAGCCTCTCCCATGTCTGATGAAAATCTTCAGTTGAGAATTGAGCAAAGAAAATTATGCTCTTCCTCAACTAGCTAGTTCTAGATATTGGGAAAATTTTGGCCAAAAATTGAGATTAGAGATCATTCCAGGATTATTATTTATTGGCTGGGAGTATGGAGAGCCAAGTTCTGACTCTGTCCTTTAGTGAAAAAGGAAAGAGCCTCAGTTTGATGGCTTCTTCTCCTAAGCCAGCAATATTGAATGTGGTGAAAAGAGCAAGGAATTCATCAATATGTTTATAAGGATCCTCCTTACTTAGTCCATGAAATGAGGACAACATTTGAATGATTGATGATATGATTTCATAATTACCTTGAACAACAAGGAATTGAATGCAGAAAGGGGATGTATATGCCCCTGCTGCATTAAATTCCTTCAAGGTCCTTTGCTGCTCCCCCATCACAAATGGCTCATAATTAACAACAGGTGTGTGGGGGGGGTGCTTAGGTCTAAGAAGCCTTTCAACTTCAAGGTCTAAAGGGACAAGCTCTGTGTTGACGGATTTTCTACCAATCATACAACACACCCACTACAAAAAAAAAAAAAAATAGCAACATCAATTTACAGCAAACAAACACCACAGATATAAAATACTGCTAAAATAAAGAAATGATAAAATGACAAAACTAAAACTATAATAAAAGGAATAAGAAATGCAAACTCAAGGAAGATGTGCTCCAGCTGCAAGCCGTGAACTGCTCTCCTGACTACAGCTTCAGATCTGAAATCAAATTCAACAGACTCTAAAACTATAGCAGCATTAATTCAAACACTATGCCAATAAACAATTCTAATTAAAATACAGATTTACCAAACTTAGATCTACAAATCCCCGACAACGGCGCCAAAAACTTGTTTTCTTAAAATATTGTGCTGATATATTTATTAAAAGGTGGAATGGTAAAAATCAATGGTAGCAAAAATTATGCCAGATGGAATGGATTGATCGAACACATAAATAGCATTCTAAACTCAGTCCTGCAAGAATCAGGGCTGTTGTAGCAAGTTTTAAAAGTAAGTAAGAGTTTGTCCACAGGGAAATGTGATCTAAAATTTTGAAACCTTCAGATTTGCTATGGATCTGAAAACCTATTCCTATTTTAACTAAGAATAAAGTAAAAACAGAAAGAGAGAAAGTGTTTGGTTATCACCTTAAACTAAAAACAGATTTTAAAAAATCTAAACTAGAGGTGAGCAAAAGAATGATTTAAAGAGGAGAGCAAGAGTTTTGGTGAAATAAAAATCAAATGTGGAGAATTAATAGCTCGAGATCAGTCTCACTGTTAAATTAATTTATTAGACAACAAAGCAAAGGATGGGTCTGCAGCCATCCTTCATTTAGCTAGAAGCTCAAATGTAAGGTAGAACAATCCAGATCTACCCTGAGATATGGATTAGTCCTAGGGGTATAATCTGTCCACTGAAATAGTCACAGAGTATTCCATGGATATAATCCAGTCATGGGGGATAAATTTGGAATAATAAAACCACTTCAGATGCTATGGATGCAAGGCTACAAGCTCAGGCATCCATAGGAGCATAAAATCTATGGAAATTTGATAGAAATCAAAAGATCTACAGATTAAATGAAGCTTTAAAATCAGCAATTCATTTATCTAATCCAACTTACAACAATTGCTCTCAGATCTGCAGTCTCTGCACTCACCACTCCTCATACAATGTTTTCTCACCACTCAATTTACAGATTTAACTTCACCCTACCTGTTAGAGGAATTTAGCCAACTATGGTTGGGCTAAAGAGAGAAAAGAAAAGAGAGAAGCAGACTAGAATTTTGGGAGGGAAAACTAATTGAAATTTTTGCCCAAACTCTGGATGCTTCCCTGTTGCATTCCCCCATATTTATACAAATTCTCAAGTGTCTCAGATCTGATTTGACCAATCAGAGAGGAAAGTTATCAATTATGTTGAAACCCTACTAATGTGGCTGAATTTTGACCAAACATTTCCTCCAATTTGTTAGAGTCAGTTGAACCCATGTGAGGCAGCTAGATCAAAGGTTCCTTTGGAGTTCCAAAAATTCCTGCCAAGGCTGTCAGACTGCCTCTGGTCATGTGCATCAACTCATCGAACCCCAAATCTCTCAGTTCGACAGGTTAAAGCCTCTAAATTCTCACTTCGAGAGGTTCAGAGTTCCATTCGAGAAGTTCCAGCTACTAAATTTATCAAATTCGATAGGTTGCTTTGAACTGCTCGGCTTCTTCATTGGCTTTAGCAGTCCACTCCATAGGCTGGCCCAACTACTCAAGATTCAGAGTAGCTTCAGGCATGTAGTCGACAGGTTGGCTCGTACTACTTGAACTCATCAATGCAGGTTTAGGCAACCTCTCTACAGGTCCCTTTTTAGCATTAGATCCTCTCGATAAGTCCTTGATAGCTTCTCTTTTCCTTGCTCAATAACACGTAAACCTATAATAGTTGCCATATTTTGAACCCACAATATCGGGTGCGGACATGGGTCAGGTCAGGTGTGTGCCTAACACGGGACCCAAAGGATTTATTTAAATTGGTGTTCAAAACTAATGACTATAAGGCCCTTAGTGGCCTAGTAAATTTTGGTAATAAAACCCTGTCCTTCCTACACTTCAGGTTAAAAAAAACACACTTGAAATTCTAACCTTCCATATATTATAGATGTATTCCATAAAAAAATGCCATCCTATATACTATATAGTATATAAGTGTAAAGGCATTACACTAAAGCCAAACTTCATCTGGCTTATACAAGTAACCAGTACATTGGTTTGAATTAAAGATTAGCCTAAAATGGCTGATATGTCGGTACCACACTACCAGCTGGTATTAGCTTTACACTAAAGCTAGGCCTGTTGTTCTCAGATCTGATTTGACCAATCAGAGAGGAAAGCTATCAATTCTGTTGAAACCCTACTGATGTGGCTGAATTTTGACCAAACATTTCCTCCAATTTGTTAGAGTCAGTTGAAACCATGTGAGGCAGCTAGATCAAAGGTTCCTTTGGAGTTCCAAAAATTGCTGCCAAGGCTGTCAGACTGCCTCTGGTCATGTGCATCAACTCATCGAACCCCAAATCTCTCAGTTCGACAGGTTAAAGCCTCTAAATTCTCACTTCGAGAGGTTCAAAGTTCCATTCGAGAAGTTCCAGCTACTAATTTTATCAAATTCGATAGGTTGCTTTAAACTGCTCGGCTTCTTCATTGGCTTTAGCAGTCCACTCCATAGGCTGGCCCAATTACTCAAGATTCAGAGTAGCTTCAGGCATGTAGTCGACAGGTTGGCTCGTACTACTTGAACTCATCAATGCAGGTTTAGGCAACCTCTCTACAGGTCCCTTTTCAGCATTAGATCCTCTCGATAAGTCCTTGATAGCTTCTCTTTTCCTTGCTCAATAACACGTAAACCTATAATCGTTGCCATATTTTGAACCCACAATATCGGGTGACATGCTCAGTCGTGTGTGCCTAACACGGGACCCAAAGGATTTATTTAAATTGGTGTTCAAAACTAATGACTATAAGGCCCTTAGTGGCCTAGTAAATTTTGGTAATAAAACCCGGTCCTTCCTACACTTCAAGTTAAAAAAAACACACTTGAAATTCTAACCTTCCATATATTATAGATGTATTTCATAAAAAAATGCCATCCTATATACTATATAGTATATAAGTGTAAAGGCATTACACTAAAGCCAAACTTCATCTGGCTTATACAAGTAACCAGTACATTGGTTTGAATTAAAGATTAGCCTAAAATGGCTGATATGTCGGTACCACACTACCAGCTGGTATTAGCTTTACACTAAAGCTAGGCCTGTTGTTCTCAGATCGGATTTGACCAATCAGAGAGGAAAGTTATCAATTCTGTTGAAACCCTACTGATGTGGCTGAATTTTGACCAAACATTTCCTCCAATTTGTTAGAGTCAGTTGAACCCATGTGAGGCAGCTAGATCAAAGGTTCCTTTGGAGTTCCAAAAATTCCTGCCAAGGCTGTCAGACTGCCTCTGGTCATGTGCATCAACTCATCGAACCCCAAATCTCTCAGTTCGACAGGTTAAAGCCTCTAAATTCTCACTTCGAGAGGTTCAAAGTTCCATTCGAGAAGTTCCAGCTACTAATTTTACCAAATTTGATAGGTTGCTTTGAACTGCTCGGCTTCTTCATTGGCTTTAGCAGTCCACTCCATAGGCTGGCCCAACTACTCAAGATTCAGAGTAGCTTCAGGCATGTAGTCGACAGGTTGGCTCGTACTACTTGAACTCATCAATGCAGGTTTAGGCAACCTCTCTATAGGTCCCTTTTCAGCATTAGATCCTCTCGATAAGTCCTTGATAGCTTCTCTTTTCCTTGCTCAATAACACGTAAACCTATAATAGTTGCCATATTTTGAACCCACAATATCAAAAGTGACATGGGTCGTCGTGTGTGCCTAACACGGGACCCAAAGGATTTATTTAAATTGGTGTTCAAAACTAATGACTATAAGGCCCTTAGTGGCCTAGTAAATTTTGGTAATAAAACCCGGTCCTTCCTACACTTCAAGTTAAAAAAAACACACTTGAAATTCTAACCTTCCATATATTATAGATGTATTCAATAAAAAAATGCCATCCAATATACTATATAGTATATAAGTGTAAAGGCATTACACTAAAGCCAAACTTCATCTGGCTTATACAAGTAACCAGTACATTGGTTTGAATTAAAGATTAGCCTAAAATGGCTGATATGTTGGTACCACACTACCAGCTGGTATTAGCTTTACACTAAAGCTAGGCCTGTTTTGGCTTATATGTGTATACAATAATAAACCAATGTTAGCACTACATTGCAGCCCAACCTTTATATGCTTATAATCCTAATTCTGCCAAGAGAACACGACTGCATGAGTCATCATTAGACTTCATACACACAAAGTGAACATAAAACACTACAAACCCGCCAAAGTATTTTTCTTCTTCCTACTACAAACTTGAAGGAAATCTAATGCAAATCAACCTGCAAAATCAGTAAACTAGCATAGGAGATAAAACCTTCTTCTAGTTCAGACCCATGTCCCATTTCAACCTTTTCACATCCTTGGATGCGGAACTGTGGATCACAAGGGGACCTACGATTTGGTCGCAAGAGTTTCGACAGACGAACCATTAGTCTCGGAGAGTCCTTACGGACCTAGCTTCGATAAAAATCTCATGAGCTCAGCGAACTCGATACCAACACTTGTTTGGAGTCGTTGTAACCACAAATTCACCAAAAGGTATGCCGTAAATAAGCCACGTAATAGACTAGGTTCATTTCATTAGTTTGTTGAAAATAAAATTTAAATCGTTGCTGTCGATCCCATGAGATCGAATCGGTAGCACTGAGATCTAAGCTTGTGTGATGATTTCGGAGTCGAAAACTATGATTATCGCACTCCGAAACTCTCATACCAAACTAATAAATAAAAAGAGATTCTCGGTGAAATAGATAACATAAAAATGTAGTGTGTATACAGTGTAAAAGGTCCAGCACATTGAAAATACCAAAGAACTCAAAGTAGAGCAAGAGGGCACCACGGCAAGCTTGAGCATCAGGCTTGCCGCGGCAACCTCACAAGGTGCAGCAAGGTGCTCAGCAGGAGGGCTTGTCGCGGCAACCCTATTTCTTGCCGAGGCAAGCCTGTGTTTGGCTTGTGCGTGTGCTTTGAGGTGCCTTTGGTCTATGTATATTCAGTATATGTGTTCGTAGGTCTAGTTAAACCATGTAGGTACTTATGTACGAACTATGGTGACCCAGTAAACCAATAAAAATACTAAAAACATGAACATAAATCATAGGTTTTTGGTGCACATGACGAGCTCGTAACGATGAGTTTAACTTTGATGCGTGCGTGCACAGGTAGCAAGTAAAGTGTAAGCTTGAATTAAGGTAGGGAGGTTACCTTGCTGAATTATGTTTTGTTTTCTCATTCACCTTTGATTAGCAAGTTAGTATATGTATGAATATGCCTATGTTAGTTTTGATGGATGAATCCATATGCTTATTAGAGTTTCAGTTCAATGAATGGCTAGGCATGAAAAGGCTAGATTCAGCTGATGTATAGTAGTGCATGATAATGAGAAGATCAGTTTAGAGGTATGCTTTTATATAGTTATGCATGATTCTCGAGGTATAGTATAATGATGATAAGATACATATGATTTTTGTATGACTATGCTCATGTCAGTATTATTGATTATAATAGAGTCAGCTGCAATGAATGCTTTTGCATGACTCTGCTCATGACGGTTTGAATGTATAAATATGCTAGTTCAGCATGATGATAATAAGATCCATTTTACATATGGTCATGCTATGAAATTCAGTTCGATATACGATTATGCTATGACTATATTAGTTTAGTTCTATATATGGGTTATGTAATGATGGTGCTAGATCAGTTTAGATGAATGTTTATGAATCATGATGCAAGTTCAGATTTAACTTATGATTATGTATGAACATGCGAGTTTAGTTTCGATATATGACTATGAATGATTATGATAAGTTCTGTTATATTTGAGCATGCGAGTTTCCGTTATGCTAGTCAGTTTTGATGTATGATTATATGAAATATGTTCATGATTCTCTTGCATACCTCATACCATGCATTGTTCATGTCCTATTATTTTTTATGTCATGTACACGTTTTTGCTTCATTTTTAGCCAAGTGATCCCGCTAAATCGGGAGCTTGACTGTGTAATTCTTAAACACAAGTGATCCTGCTAATTCTGAAGCTTGATGTCTTGGTCTAAGTGATCCCGCTAACTCGGGAGCTTGATGTCTTGGTCCAAGTGATCCTGCTAAATCAAGAGCTTGACATGGGATCCTGCTAACTCCGGAGCTTGATTTATCTCGGTCTAAGTGATCCCACTAACTCGGGAGCTTGACAAGTGATCCCGCTAACTCAGGAGCTTGATTCTCTTATTTATTGTACATGTATGTCTTACATCTGATAGCTTGT
Source organism: Chloranthus sessilifolius (assembly GCA_021018995.1). Taxonomy (NCBI): domain Eukaryota; kingdom Viridiplantae; phylum Streptophyta; class Magnoliopsida; order Chloranthales; family Chloranthaceae; genus Chloranthus; species Chloranthus sessilifolius. Next base: position 28,985,089 of record CM037587.1, on the reverse strand, counting down.
TTAAACTACGCTTGTTTTAGCATGATTCCCTGTAATTGTTCAAGATGATTGTTTCAGCATGTCAGCATGATAAATTATTCACATGATTAATGGCTTATTTATGATATATGTTGCTAGAATAGATACAAGTAAGAGATAATGTGCTTAGATTTGTAATTTATGCATCAAGAAGTGAATTGGCATTCTAATATATAAGTTAGCATTGTAAATTTCTCTGCTAAGCTTCGATGATAGCTCATCCTACGACTCCATGTCTTAGCTGTAGATATTGATTTACAGCATGAGGGTGATCCCACGTATTAGCCGGAGGAGGGAGAGGAAGAAGAGGAAGAAGAGGAGGATGGGGAGGAAGAATTCGCTGAGGAATTCTTTCCTAAATAGGTTTGAGAGAGAGAGAGATATGTTTTTTGGAAACACTTGTATAAACTGAGGAATTCGCTGAGGAATTCTTTCCAGCAGTATTATGTTATTGAGATATTTTGATGCTTTATGTATAGGTCTTCTTTCCATTGTTTAGATGACGGGTGGCCGTCATCGGTGGAAAGTTATACATTGTATCAGTTAGTTCTTGTTTATATCTCTTGTTAGTTTACTGTTTAACTGACGAGTAAATATCAATTTTTGCCATATTATTTCATGTCATAGTCATTAAATTGCTTTCACATATGCAATACTTTGTATACGACATGATGCACTTGTATGACAGGATCATGGTAGGTGATCCAATGATGCGACCTTTCCCGTATACGATAAGGGGAAAAGTTGGGCCATCACAAGTGGAATCAGAGCCCCAGATGTTAAGTCTTTTGGAGACTCAACTCTGGCATAAACATATGGCAAAGTTTCTGATGTTTGTTTAGTGTTAGGATTTAGGTTGAGTCTATGTTTATCTGATCAAGTTGTTGCTTGATCATAATAGGTTGCGATGGCTCCATGACGAGGGAGAGGAAGGGGTAGACCACCGTTACCCCATCGCACTGGGCCGAATGCTATTCTAGTGGTGGGCTATGAGCACGATACTGCCTCAGGAAGTGGAGAAAATATGTATATGGAGGAGAGCCGAACTACGATGGAGAATGTTGCTAAACATACTCCTCTTGTAGAAGATGTTAATCAGATGGGGCTTGCTCCCGGAGTCGAGCCGAATGCGGGACAGAATCTGCAGTTGATGAAGACCATGGTCCACACCATGGCCATGCTAGCAGAGAGAAGACCCCCAGAGGGCTTTGCAGAGTTTGTATTCCTCCGACCGCTAAGTTTCTATGGTCAACACGACCCAATGGAGGCTGACAAATAGCTAACACAGATCGAGAAGGTGCTTCAGAGGGTTGCATGCACTGAGGTTAAGAAAGTCAGTTGGACAACATATAAATTGGAAGGTGAAGCAGAGCCCTGGTGGCAGTCTGTGGATAGGACGAGAGTACCCGGAGTACCCTGGACTTGGGCTGCTTTCACTGAAGCCTTTAATGAGAAGTATTTTCCAGCACTCGAGAGATATCGGATGGAGGTCCAGTTTGTGACCCTAGTACATGGTCAGCTGACGGTTAGAGAGTATGAGGCAGAATTCACTTGCCTTTCTTGGTTTATGCCATTACTCGTAGCCACTGAGCTCATGAAGACACAGAAGTTTGAGTGCGGTTTTAAGCCCCTGATCAAGGAAAGGATTTCATTGTTTCAAGTAACGACATATGCACATGTGATGAAGTTGGCCCTTATAGCAGAAATTGATGTTGAGAATATGTTCAAGAGGAGAGAGGAACAAAATAAAGGTAAAAATGCTCAAGCTTAGGCCTTTAGTTCTGGTCAAGCAAGTAAGAGACCGTGATACCCCAGGCCGCCAGCATTCCAACCTACTGCAGTAGCCTACAATCTCGCAAATCGACCACCATTACCACCTCGTGCTCCACATGTTTTGCACCAGCCTGCCCAATCTATATCTTGCGTTTCATGAGAACGACCGGTAGTTTCCCGCACGGGATCCTATACAGTTTCATCAGCAGCTTCAACCGATATATGTGGGAAGTGTGGGAAGGCACACAAGACAGATGAATGCCGTAAAGCATTTGGTGTGTGCTTTCGTTGTGGAAAGATGGGACATCGGATCAAGGATTGTTCAGAGATGGCAGGAACAACATCATAAACGAGACCAACTTTACGATCTACACGGCCTACGGTACAAGGCCAAGCTTATGCTGTGTTGGCACAAGACGCCCAAACCAGCAATGATATTATTAAAGGTATGCTTGATAATTATTGTTTTATCATAAGTTTATTAATGATCTTTTAGATTAAGTAGGTGCATTAGTTTAAAGTTCAGATATATATACATTTTGTTTGCTATATTATTTTCCACTAGTCTTAGAAACTTATAGTTTAGATTTGATAGTTATAATCCCATTAGTTCGAGCTAATTATATAATGCATGTGCAATAGGTACATTACTACTGTATCCGGTGGGTGCTTACTTGAGTTATGAGAGACGAGTTTTGATAGATCCTGGATCTACACACTCGTTTGTCACACTTGAGTTTTCTAATAAGATGGGAAGGTTGGGAGACACTCCAAAACCTCTCGACTTTATTTTAGAAGTGTCAGTCCCGATCGGACAATCTGTCACTATTGACATGGTATATCGCTCCATTGTTGTTCTGATAAAAGATTATTGGGAATACGAAGCAGTAGCCGATTTGATATTGCTTGATATGCAAGGATTCGACATAATCCTTGGTATGGATTGGTAGTTGAATCACCGTGCAAACATCAACTGTCGAAAGAAGATCGTCACTTTTCGTCCCCAAGGGAGGAAATCAGCTAAATTTTTTGGTATACAGTCCACTATACTCCCTTTCATTTTAGTGTTCCGAGCACGAAGATTACTCGATGATGGTGCTCAAGGGTATATCTCTTTTATACAAAGTTAAGATCAGGAAGAAAAGAAAGTCACACTTTCAGATGTGCCAATTGCCTGTGAATTCCCTGACATTTTCCCTGATGAGTTTCCTGGATTACTGCCCGATAGGGAAGTGGAGTTCTCTATTGATTTACCCTCGAGCACTAAGCCAGTATCAAAGGTGTCGTATCAAATGGCACCAACAGAGTTGAAAGAACTCAAGGAGCAGCTGCAAGAGCTTCTTGATAAAGGCTTTATTAGACCGAGTGTGTCTTCATTGGGAGCACCAATATTATTCATGAAGAAGGACTATTCGATGTGCCTCTGCATTGACTACCATCAATTAAATAAACTGACTATCAAGAATCATTACCCGCTCCCTAGAATCAACGATCTATTTGATCAGTTAGAAGGAGCACAGTATTTTTTGAAGATTGATTTACGATTAGGATATCACCCGATGAAGGTGAAAGCTAAAGATATTTCAAAGATAGCTTTTCAGACACGATATGTTCACTACGAGTTTCTCGTCATGCCCTTTGGGTTGACCAATGTGCCTACAACATTTATGGACTTGATCTTCAAGCCTTACCTAGATCAGTGTATCATAGTTTTCATCAACGATATTCTTATCTACTCGAAGACGAGAGCAGAGCACGAAGATCATCTGTGTCTTTCTTTACAGATTTTGAGAGATTCTCAGTTGTATTACTAAGTTCAGTAAATGTGACTTTTGGTTGAATCAGGTCAGTTTTCTAGGTTACATCATTTTCGAAGCCGGTATTACCGTAGATCCTGTAAAGATAGAGGCTGTAGTGAAATGGAAGCAGCCACAAACTGTAACTAAAATCTGAAGTTTTTTAGGTCTCGCAAGGCATTATCGACATTTTGTTAAAGGGTTTTCGAAGCTTACAGGACCACTCATGCATAAGAATGTCAAATTTGAGTGGACTGAGGCATGTGAGCAGAGTTTCTAGGAGTTGAAAAGGAGACTCACCTCCGCCCCCGTATTAGCACTACCATCGGGCAGTGGTGGCTTTGTGGTATTCAGCGATGTGTCGTATAGTGGGTTAAGTTGTCTATTGAATCAGAGGAAATGTGTGATTACGTATGGGTCCCGACAGTTGAAAGATCACGAGAAGAAATACCCCACTCATGACCTGGTACTAGCAGTGATCATTTTTGTATTAAAGATCTGGAGGCACTACCTTTATAGTGAAACCTTCGAGATTTTTACCGATCATAAAAGTCTCAAGTATCTCTTTACCTAGAAAGAATTGAATTTGAGGCAGAGAAGATGGATGGAGTTCTTGAAAGACTATGACTGTTCTATTCAGTACCAACTCAGAAAAGCTAATGTAGTTGCTGACGCACTAAGTCAGAAATTGTCCGCTCAGTTATCCCATCTTGTGACACAGCTACAAAGATGGAAATTGCTAAATGACATAGTTTCACCTAGTGCCACTCTTAGAGCAACAACAGATGGAGGTTTGCTTGTGACAGTGATGATCCGATCCCCACTCATCGATAGGATCAGAGAACTCCAGATGCATGATGTAGAGCTTATTGCCGTCAGACAGGGAGTACTCAGTGGTCTCCAACCAGACTTTTCTATTAAGGACGATTGGTCCTTATTATTTCGAGGCTAAATTTGCTTACCAAATGATAGTGCCTTACGTCACGAAATTCTCAAAGAGGCTCATAAGTCAGCTTATGTCAATCATCCTGGTAGCACAAAAATGTATAAGGATTTGAAGAAGGCATTTTGGTGGAATGGATTGAAGCGAGAAGTGGCGGAACATGTTGCAAAATGTTTGATCTGTCAGCAAGTGAAGGTCAAACACAAGCATCCTGCTGGACAGTTACAGCCACTACCCATCCCAGAGTGGAAATAGGAGAACATTTCCATGGATTTTATCCTTGGCTTGCCCTCTACACAGAAGAGTTATAATGCAATTTGGGTGATCGTTGATCGTCTCAACAAATCAGCACATTTCTTACCTTACAGCTTGCGATATACAGCGTCGAAATTGACCAAAGTCTATTTGAGAGAGATAGTCAGACTACATGGGATACCAGTGAGTATCGTGTCAGATCGTGATGTTTTATATACTTTGTGATTCTGACAGAGTTTTCAAGAAGGAATGGCTCCAATTTGAAATTCAGTTCTGCGTTTCATCCTCAGACCGACAGACAGACGGAAAGGGTGAATCAAGTGATAGAAGATATGTTATGAGCCTGTATGTTGGATTTCTAAGGATCATGGGATAAGCACTTACCCCTGATCAAATTCGCATATAGTAATAGCTTCCAATCGAGCATCGACATGGCACCATTCGAAGCACTGTATGAACGCTATGTAAATCTCCGATCAACTGCGAAGAAGCTGGAGAATGTCTTATTTTGGGCCCTGACTTGATAGAAACTATCAATGCAGTTGTTCACGTGATTCGTGAGAGACTGAAGAGTGCTCAGAGTCGATAAAAGAGTTATGCTGATCTCAAATGAACCAGTGTTGATTTTCAGGTAACTAAACACACCTATGAGGATACTTGTTATGTGAATTGAATTATGTATATTGTATATCTAACGTATGTCGTACAAATAGGCGATTATTCTTTATCAAAATATACCCGACAAAGGGCATGATGCGATTTGGGAAACGCAGCAAGTTAAGTCCGCGCTACGTTGGACCATTCCCAGTTTTGGGCAGAGTCGGTGAGGTATCATACCGAGTCACGTTACCTCCGCATTTTTCCAGCATACATGATATATTTTGCGTGTGTATGCTAAGGAAGTACGTCAGTGATGTGACACATGTGTTGGATTATCAGCCACTTGATATTTAGGAAGATTTGACGATGACTGAAGAACCAGTTAAGATATTGGACCGCAGAGGCCAAAACTTGAGAACGAAGCGTATTCCACTCGTATTAATCTAGTGGAAAAATCACGGTTCTCATGAGGCTACCTGGGAACATGAAGCTAATATTCACGCTCAGTATCCCCACTTATTTACCTAAGGTAAGCCATTTATTGCATTCGTTAGAATAAATTATTGCATATGATATAAAAAAAATTTCATATGCATTACCATTATATGTGCATAAATGAGGAATTAAAAGTTGAGAATTAGATGACAAATAATTTCTCATACACCATATATAAACTGTTAATATCTATGTATGACACTATTTAACTTAAAACAGCCAAACTATTCCCAAACTTGGGCTTAAACATTAACTAATGAGTTAGTAAAACAAGTTGGTTATATAAATTTTGTAGAAATAAAAATATTTGAAGCACTTTTAAACATCAAATTCATCATAAAATATTTTTAGATGATACACAATACTGTTTGACACATAGGAATGTCAAAGGTGTGAACCAAGACCCAACACTGCATAGAAAAACGTTCCAGTCAACACTTGATGGTCTTGCCGCGGGAAGAGGCATAGTGGTTGCGGCAACCCCAAATTTTCATTTTCTGTTGTTCTGTTGTGGTGGGGTCTCTATATTCTTTCCCTCTTGAGCTACACTGAGCTCATTTCAGTTCAAAACTCCCCGATTTTGCGCTGAAATTCATTGCATGTTGGAGAATCAAGCTTGGCCTAGCTTCTCCATCTCAAATTTCAGCATTTTGTTCTAAATTTTGGTGCATCTTTAAGGTAAAACCCTCATTTCTGTTCTTGTTATTTCCTTTCAAGCTTTTGACATACCATGCCTCCAAAGAAGGCCATGGCTTCCAAAATGACGCCTGTACACCCAAAAGCGATGGCAAAGGCAAAGGGCAAAGCCCCATCTACATCCCAAAAACAAGCTGATCCACCCGTGGATTGTGAACAACCCGTTCCATGGTGGAATGCAAAAGCCATGAAACCCGATTGGGTAATTAAGGAATCCCTGCTCGTAGAGGGACATCAAGATGCCCATAATATGGAACCCTATCAAGTACCGCCTGGGGAGGAGCAACGCACCGATCATATTTAGGTGTTTACTCCTGCAAAGTGGAAAAACACTTACGAACGATCTCAACTTGTGGTACAAACCCAACAAGCAAGACAAGTATGTGCTACCCCACAACAGTCCCAAGCCACACAATCGGCACCAACTCAAGAAGGCCCAATTTCCTCTCAAGCTGAACCAATCCCCTCTAATGACAAGACTTTTACAATTGCCGACCTTGCTCGGAAAATGAGAGAAAATCATGAACAAACCCTCCAACAATTCGACAACATATATTGGAACAATTATATGCTTCATCAACGTGTCAACTACATTGAAGAGGCCACCACTCTTTTGATGGAACACACCTTCAAGACCACCTCAACCCCTTACATTGGTCGAGCACGGAATTATGAGTCTGCATACACCCAAAATGCAGCCACTTTAGTGCCAGAGGTTGCTTAGAAGGATGCAGGACCATCCTTAGTTGGAGAGCTCCAACATAGATCACAGCCTGGTGAGAATCACACTCACTTTTATGTAGTTTTTGTTTGTTCATATAAAATGACATAATTATAAACCTGTTGTATGGTTCCTACCCCTGCTTTTGTTTACTCTATCATCATATTTTTTTTACCTTTGTATGCATTTCCTTTGCTTTATAATGTGACACAAGTAACATTAGATTGATTTCCTATTGATTTTGACTTGTAATGTTATATGCTTTCAATTAGTCATATTATGTCAACTTTAAAAGTATGACAACAGTGTATACACCATGACTTGCTCTCACTTCTCCGCCTTCGTTTATTTTTGAGGACGAAAATCCATTAAGGAGGGGAGGGTGTAACAGCTGCCATATTTTGAATCCACAATATCAGGTGCGGACACGGGTCAGGTCAGGAGTGTGCCTGACAAGGGACACAAAGGATTTATTTAAATTGGTGTTCAAAACTAATACGAATGTTAGGTCCTTAGTGGCCCAGTAAATTTTGATAATAAAACCCGGTCCTTCCTACACTTCAAGTTAAAAAAAACACACTTGAAATTTTAACCTTCCATATATCATAGATGTATTCCATAAAAAATGCCATCCTATATACTACATAGTATATAAGTGTAAAGGCATTACACTAAAGCCAAACTTCAGCTGGCTTATACAAGTATCCAGTATATGGCTTTGTATTAAAGATTAGCCTAAAATGGCTTATATGTGGATACCACACTACCAGCTGGTATTAGCTTTACACTAAAGCGAGGCCTGTTTTGGCTTATATGTGTATACATTAATAATCTAGTGCTGCAACTACGTGACAGCCCAGCCCTTATATGCTTATAATCCTAATTCCGCCAAGAGAACTCCATGATGGCATGAATCATCATTAGACTTCATGCACGCAAAGTGAACATAAAACACTACAAAACCTGCCAAAGTATTCTTCTTCTTCTTGCTACAAACTTGAAGGAAATCTAATGAAAATCGACCCTGCAAAATCAGTAATATAGCATAGGAGATAAAACCTTCTATTAGTTCAAACCCATGTCCCATTTCAACCCATGTCCCATTTCAACCCTTTCACATCCTTGGATTCGGAACCGTGGATCACAAGGGGACGTAGGATTCGATCACAAGAGTTTCGATAGACAAATCATTAGTCTCAGAGAGTCCTTGGGGACCTAGCTACAACCAAAATTTCACAAGCTCGGCGAACTCGATACCAACACTTGTTTGGTGTTGTCGTAACCATAAATCCACCAAAAGGTACGTTGTAAATAAACCACGTAGTAGACTAGGTTCATTTCATTAGTTTGTTGAAAATAAAATTTAAATCGTTGTTGCCGATCCCATGAGATCGAATCGGCAGCACTGAGATCTTAGCTTGTGTGAGGGTTTCGGAGTCGAAAACCATGATTATCTCATTCCGAAACTCTCATACCAAACTAATAAATAAAAAGAAATTCTCGATGCAACAGATGACATAAAAATGTAGTGTGTATACAGTGTAAAAGGCCCAACACATTGAAAATACCAAAGAACTCAAAGTGGAGCAAGAGGGCACCACGACAAGCCTGAGCATTAGCTTGCTGCAGCAACCTCACAAGGTTGCCGCAGCAAGGTGCTCAGCTGGAGGGCTTGCCGCGGCAACCCTGTTGCTTGCCGAGGCAAGCCTGTGTTTGGCTTGTGCGTGTGCTTTGAGGTACCTTTGGTCTGTGTATATTCAGTATATGTGTTCAAAGGTCTAGTTAAACCATGTAGGTACTTATGTACGGTCTATGGTAACCCAATAAACTAGTAAAAATACTAAAAACATTAACGTAAATCATAGGTGCTTGGTGCACATGATGAGCTCATAATGATGAGTTTAGCTTGGATGCGTGCGTGCACATGTAGCAAGTAAAGCGCAAGCTTGAATTTAGGTAGGGAGTTTACCTTGCTGAATTATGTTTTATTTTCTCATTCACCTCTGATTAGCAAGTTAGAATATGTATGAATATCCCTATGTTAGTTTTGATTGATGAATCCATATGCTTATTTGAGTTTCAGTTCAATGAATGGTTAGGCATGAAAAGGCTAGATTCAATTGATGTATAGTAGTGCATGATGATGAGAAGATCAGTTTAGACATATGCTTTTGTATAGTTATGCATGATGCTCGAGGTATAGTATAATGATGATAAGATACGTATGATTTTTGTATGACTATACTCATGTTAGTATTGATGATGATAATAGAGTCAGTTGCAATGAATGCTTTTGCATGATTCAACTCATGACGGTTTTAATGTATAAATATGCTAGTTTAGCATGATGATAATAAGATCAGTTCTACATATGGTCATGCTATGAAATTCAGTTTGATATACGATTATGCAATGACTATATTAGTTTAGTTCTATATATGAGTTATGTAATGATGATGCTAGATCAGTTTAGATGAATGTTTATAAATCATGATGCAAGTTCAAATTTAACGTATGATTATGTATCAACATGCGAGTTCAATTTCAACATATGCCTATGAATGATTATGCTATGTTCAGTTATATTTGAGCATTCGAGTTTCTATTATGCTAGTCAGTTTTGATGTATGATTATATGAAATCTGTTCATGATGTTCTTGCATACCTGATACCATGTATTGTTCATGTCCTGTTATTCTTGATGTCATGTACACGTTTTTGGTTCGTTTTGAGCCAAGTGATCCCGCTAACTCGGGAGCTTGACTGTGTAATTCTTATACACAAGTGATCTTGCTAACTCGGGAGCTTGATGTCTTGGTCCAAGTGATCCCGCTAACTCGGGAGCTTGATGTCTTGGTCCAAGTGATCCCGCTAACTCGGGAGCTTGACATGTGATCCTGCTAACTCGGGAGCTTGATTTGTCTCAGTCGAAGTGATCCCGCTAACTCGGGAGCTTGACAAGTGATCTCGCTAACTCGGGAGCTTGATTCTATTATTTCTTATACATGTATATCTTACATCTGATAGTTTGTTTAAGCTAAGCTTATTTCAGCATGATTCCCTATAATTGTTCAGCATGATTGTTTCAGCATATCAGTTTGATAAATTATTCGCATAATTAATGGCTTGTTTATGATATATGTTGCTAGAATAGATACAAGATAAGAGATAATGTGCTTCGATTTGTAATTTATGCATTAAGTAGTGAATTGGCATTCTAATATATAAGTTAGCATTGTAAATTTTCCTGCTGAGCTTCAATGATAGCTCATCCTACGACTCCTTGTCTTAGCCGCAGATATTGATCCGGGTGATACCACGTATCAGCCTCCTACGATTCCATGTCTTAGCCGCAGATATTGATCCGGAGCATGAGGGTGATCCCACGTATCAGCTTAAGGAGGGAGAGGAAGAAGAGGAAGAAGAGGAGGACGAGGTGGAAGAATTCGCTGAGGAATTCTTTCCTAAATAGGTTTGAGAGAGAGAGAGAGATTTGTTTTTTGGAAACACTTGTATAAATTAGCAGTATTATGTTTTGAGATATTTTGATACTTCATGTATAGGCCTTTTTTTCATTGTTTAGATGACGGGTGGCTGTCATCAGTGGAAAACTATACATTGCATCAATTAGTTCTTGTTTATATCTCTTGTTAGTTTACTGTTTAACTGATGAGTAAATATCAGTTTTTGTCATATTATTTTATGTTAGAGTTATTAAATTGCTTTCGCATATGCAATACTTTATACATGACACGATGCACTTGTAAGGCAGGATCACATTAGGTGATCCGACGACACGACCTTTCTCATATATGATAAGGGAAAAGTCAGGCCGTCACAAAAGCTCTCGAGAGGTTCTAGGAACCTCTCAACAAGTTCCTTTTTCATTTGCTCATCAGCATGTACACCTCTCGAGAGGTTCTAGGAACCTCTCGACAAGTTCCTTTTTCATTTGCTCAGCAGCATGTTCACCTCTCGAGAGGTAGTTCCAGCCCTCTACATTGCTCGACTGCACATCAGATCCTCTCGACTAATTTAATTCAACTGCTCAAGGCCCCCTATCTTGAACTTCTACTGCTTTTGTTAGTCTGCCATAGCTCTCTGTTATGCTTGAGTGGCATAATCAGTCCAAGGTTGAATCAGACCTCTTTCTTATTGGCCTTGGCTGCATAGTTTTCTGCACTGTGTTGTATATTATTGCTAACTATAAAATAATACTCAAAACACATCATTAATCAGCTCTAAGGTCTATCAAAGTCCAAGTTAGGAGGTGAAAAATAGTATTTTTTAATGATTAACATTTATTCCTATGCCGAGCTCTCTTATTCATAGATCATAAGGAGTCGATTTACAGAGTTCTAATTCTAATAAAGGAAACTACAAAAATAAGAGATTCCTAATATAACTCTAGTTCTAATTTTATTTTTCCTTGCTTTTGGATGTTTGACGTGTTTCGAATTTCTTTCCTTAATAGCAGCAGCAGAGTTCTTTTAAGATCCTTCTTCATCAATCTCACAGATTCGTGACTAGCCAGACTTCTAATTAAAGAGTTCTTCTAATTCTGTTTTTGGCGGTGGAAATTTTCACGTGATCGTAGCAATAGAAGTAACAAGAAAGCTTCTATAATCGTAATCGTAATTCACGATTATTCTTTTTTTCTTCTCTTTCTTAGAATATCGTAAATCATGATTTTCTATCTTTTGTAGCTTCCTTAGTAGTCGATTCTCTAAATTACAATTCTTCACCTTTCTTCTATACTCTTTCTCTGAAGAATCGCACATTACGATTTTCTATGAATCTTCATTTATAACGCTCTATCATCTATGAAATTGTAAAACATGATTTTTCTGTCCTTCCGTAAGCGGTGAACTGTCTTTTACGTTTAATCATCTTTTTATTGCTCTTTTGGGTTCACTTTGATAAAGATTAATATTATGGCTCTCTTTTACTATTTTTCTTTAATATCTGCACACTATGTTAGTAGCAAAAGTCCTAGAATCACTAAGTTAAGAGTGATAAAATAGTATATTCTGTGACTGATCACAACATCCGAGGATTGAGGAGGTAACCTTTAATTTTATCAAATGTTGCCAGATAGTCATCATTCCATTCAATTGGTGAATCTTTCCTTAGTAACTTGAAGATCGGCGTGCAGATAGGAGTGAGCTGTGTGATGAATTGACTGATGTACTGTATCCTGCCCAAGAAACCTTTGACTTCTTTCTCGGTAGATGGCGGTGGCATTTCGACCTTGATCGGGTCAACCTCGATGCCTCTTTTACTGACAATGAAGCCCAACAGTTTTCCTAACATGGAATCGAATGCACATTTTTGAGGGTTCAAAAGCAACCTGTATTTTCTCAGCCTCTCAAATAGCTTTTGGAGGTTTATCAGATGGTCGCTTCTCTCTGGTGACTTGGCAATCATGTCATCCACATACACCTCAATTTCTCGGTGCATCATGTCGTGGAAGAGTACAGTAATAACTCTCTGATATGTTACACCGACATTCTTCAGTCTGAAAGGTATGACTCGATAGCAGAAAGTTCCCCACTGAGCAATGAACGTTGTCTTCTCTCGATCGGCCTTGGCCATCTTGATTTGATTACACCCGGAGAATCCATCCATGAATAAGAGCATCCCATGTCCCATAGTGTTATCGACCAAGATATCGATGTATGGTAATGAAAAGTCGCCTTTCGGGCTCTCCCTGTTATGGTTTCTGAAGTCGATACGCATGAGAACCTTTCCATCTTTCTTTAATACGGGGACATTATTGGCTAGCCATTGTGGGTACTTCGAGACCATGAGAAATCCTGCATCGCACTACTTGATGATCTCATCCTTCACTTTCTGCATCCATTCTGGTTGGAGGCATCTTAACTTCTGCTTGACCGACCTAATATCCAGATATAGCGGCAGCTCATGTTTGACCAAATCGGTGTCCAAGCCAGGCATATCCTCATATGACCATGCGAAGACATTTTGGTATGATCGAAGGAAATCAATCATGCTTTTTCTCTCCTCAAGAGATAGTGATGTTCAAATTTTGGTAATTCTGGGAATCTCCTTGGTCCCTAGATTAACGTCCTCTATTTCTTCAACAATTGGCATAGGGTCATGCTTAAACTCGGCAAACCAGTCTAGGAGCTCATTGGGGAGCTCCTCGGTTGGGATTTCCTCATCCAGACTCGTGACTCCTACCTCTTCTTGTATTTCTACAGGAAAGGGGTCGATTTCTCATGGGACGGGTATTTCTATTACAGCACTTTATTTTTTTTAATTTTCTCTAGAATTTTGAAAGACAATTTTTTAAGGTTATTTTGTATTTCTTTTATTTTTTGGATTTTCCTTTTTTTTCAGAAATGGGCCCTTCGCAAGGCGGGTCCCTATATACACATGATTTTTCAGAAATGGGCTCACCTCCCTTTTTATAGGTTATTTTTCTTTGGGAAGCGGGTGTCGAATTTCAGGCCACTCGATGCATCCGAAGTTAAGGGCACAGTTGCCCAATTTCTTACCTACGGTGCCATCCCTTTACCTGCTTCTGTGGAGGAGGCTGATTGATATGGCTTTTGAGAGTCAACCTCCATCATGTTTATCCTGAGCTCATCAGGGACCCTGTCCTCAAATGTAAGCATGGTTCTATGGTGGTTTACCACAAGGGGGACTGTATAGGTATGGGAGACTCCTTCTAAAAAAGAGACAGGGAGGCTAGGTCTACTTGAAAATTGGGAGGGATGATTTGGTGATTAGTTGGGTGGATTGGGGCTACCGGTTTGTGCGGGGTTAGCTGTGTTGCCCCATTTTGATCAATTTTTACGACCCCTGTGCTCACGAATTTACTCTGGATGTGAGGTCGCGATTGGGGTGCGTCTTTCAGGTCTATTCCCCAGGCTTTTGTAGTGGTAATGGTTCAAGCCTTTTCCTTGGCCTCCTGGACCTCTTCTTCAGTAGGCCTATAGCCTAGGCCGAATCTAACTCGCTGTCTACCTCTAGCTCTAACTGGGTCCTTCTTTCCTTGCAATTTAGGTCTCAATCCTTTACCTTTCTAATAGCCCCATTTCTAGAGCATGGAGACAGCTGCGACCATTCCACCGTCGATTTCCAAAGTGATTTTCTCGAGGGGTTTCGAGATTACTGCTAATACATCATACTCAAAGCTATGAAGGCCTGTGTATTCGGTAGTATGAGACACATCTAATACTTTGGGGTTCTCGATGTTGTCGGTAGCTTTGTCTCTTTCCTCTTGCCCTTCTCTCAGAATGGTGACATTCTTCTGCTCTGATATAAATCTCAATTTTTGGTGCAAGGTGGAAGGTATTGCCCCGACCTCATGTAACCAGGGACGCCCTAATAATAGATTAAAAGTAGATTTGATGTCCATAACTTGGAAGGGTATGGAAAAGGTCATTGGCCTGATGACGAGCTCAAAGTCTACTTCTTAAATTATCTCTCTTCTGGTATATCAAATCCTCTAGCACTTGTTCTTGCAGGCCTGAATGCGGAGGGATCCACCCTTATCTTTGTTGCGGTTCTGAGCGGGCACACGTTCAAGGATGATCCATTTTCTATTAATACCAATGGTATCACCAAGTTCCCAGCTTCTACCATGATATTGAGGGGTTTGGAATGATTATTTTCCTCATCTGGTAAGTCAGTATCTGAAAACGAAATGGCATTAGGAGTCAACACCTGCCCAATTATCTGTCCTACCTCGTCTGGGGTTACTTGGATAGATACATGTGCATCTTTTAATGCCCCCAGCAAAGCTTCGAAGTGAAGGGACGAGCTCATTAACAGTTCCCAGGCCATGATGTGCGCGGGCATCCTTTTTAATTGTGTTTCAAGTATATGCTCTCGACTCATTTTCTCGAAGGGGTTTATAGCTGCAGGTTCTTTCTTCTCCTTTGGCTGGGTCGGTACTGGTACTTCTAATTGCTTTGAAAATTTTCTTGATCGGGTGACGAACTCCACTGACCCCTCTCTACTACTGTCTGCATTGATATATGTCTGATCATAACTGAGTGGGACCTGATGGGGGTCATAGCATAGTCCCAGGATTTGGAATGGAGTGGATATAGGCCTCAAAGGTGCTTGGACTGGTGGATTGGAATGGGTGGATAACACTTGGTTAACCTCTGTTGGATAGATTGGGGGAGGGGCAAAAATGGGCCACGTGGGGTTAGTGGAGATTGTGAAGGGTTGTATTGGGGGTGGTGTGATAGGGGTAGGCCATTGATAATTAACCAGTGTTGGGGAGGGATGTGGGGCAAAATCAGCCACTAGGTCGTTGGTAAGTGCTACTATTGCGTATGGTTGATAAGGGTTGGCTTGGACATAACTGATAAGAGCTGGTGATGGAAAATATACTCTTAAATCTAAGGGTTCTATCGGCTGTGTGGGATTGGTAAAGTAATCAACCAGATTCAGAGGCTCGATCACCCTAATGCCTCTATCTTCCTAACCTCTCTGTCTCGGTGTTACAAAATCTTCCCAAGTGCAGATATATTCTAATGGGTCAAACTCCCCGTCATCCTCCTCTCTCATGCTGACGATCGGCCTTCGATCTGTTCCACCTGGTGGATGTGGTGGTAGCGGCACTTGATGTATATTGGCATGCTGGTTGGCCAGGGGAAGTGGTCGAGGAGTGATCTTACTGGCCTCTATTAAGTCTAGTATTACGTGCTTCAAAGGGAAGCAGCGATTAGTTGGGTGGCCCGACCCTTGATGGAAATTACAATGGGTATTGGGTTCATAATTCCTTGGTATCAAATTCGGCAGAGGTCGTGGCTGGAGCGCAGTAACAAAACCTTTATCAATTAATAAGGGAAACAAGATGTTCAAAGACTACCCTAAAGGTGTGAAAACTCGATCAAAATGGACCCTTCTCTGGTCTGGGGGGGTCATTAGTGCCCCTTGGCCATTTTTGGTTCTTTGCATCGGCTCACTTTTTCTCAAACGCCCTTCTCTAATTGCATTCTCGCAACGGTTGGCATTCCTTACCAAATCAACGAAACTGGACTGCTGTTGGTATACCAGGAAATTCGAGATGACCGACAGGGTGCTTCTCAAGATCGTCTCAATCCGCTCATCGTCGGGTATTCTGTTCCTGACCTGAGTTGCTAATGCTCTCCACCGCCCAAGGTAGTTGTTAAACATCTCATCGGGTTTCTATTTCAGGCGAGCTAAATCTGATTTATGTGGTTCAATGCCTATGTTGTAGACATGCTATTCTTAGAATAAATGGGTCAGATCCTTCCAAGTTTTGATCATGGAAGGTTCCAACAAAGTGAACCACCTTAAAGCCAGACCCGTGGGGCTCTTCTGAAAAACTTTTATAAGGAGCGCTCATCTCCTCCATATTGGCACATATCCCCGCAGTAGGATTTGAGATGTGCGATGGGGTTGCCCGTGTTGTTGTATTTATCGAAGGCTAGGACTTGAATTTTGGGGGCAAGGGGACCTCTGTGAATAGGCATAGGTCAGAGAAATCTGTAGCATGTATTTCTGCTCCACCCATCTTCATCAGCTATTTTTTGATCTTGTCCATTTTCCCTTTCAACAGCTCTGACTCTTTGGATGGTGGGGTCGTCCTTTCAACAGGCGGCCTCCATTCACTTTGGAGTGCCGATGGGTTAGTGATCATGGGTGGTGGGGGGTTGAAGTGGTGAATGCCCCTGCATACGCCCTGCTGTTCCTAATCTCATCTTCCTCATATTGTGGGTTTATGTATGGTGGGGGAAGGGTGAGATTATCCTGTTGATTCTGTGTCTACAGGATGGGTACTTGGTGGGACCACTGTATATGGGGAATCCTTGGGGATGAGTTTGAGAGGTATGCTGATGGGTGGACTGAGGGTGGTTGATGGTATGGGGTGGATTCCTGTATTGAAATAGGTACAAGGGCTGTGGATGAGTGAGGCCCATGCTAGGTTGAGAGCCCTCCTGATATGGGTGCATTATTTGGGGCGGAATGGAGGCCCGCTGGGGGTATGCGGGATACTGGGGGAATGAGGGAGGATGGGAGAGTGGGGCTTTTGGGTGCGAGCCTTGATGGATTTGGGTATGGGTTATGGGGCCGTGGTAGGCTTGGGGTATTGGGCCTTGGTGGGCTTGGGCTATTCGGCCTTGGTGGGTTTGGGCCATTGGGCCTTGATGGGCTTAAGGTATGTGGCCCTGGGGCCTGTTCAAATGACCCCATGGTTGATGGGGGTCTTGGTTGGTATGAATGATGGGGGGTTGATGGGAGCTTTGGAGGAAAGGGGCATGGAGATTTGGGAGTGCATGAGATGGGTTTGTGGGGGATGGATAAGGGAGGCTGGTTTGTGAGGTCTTTCATATTGTATAGGCCCTAACCATCTTGTCCATCATGGCCATTGGATTGTGGATGTAAAGGGTACATTTGATGGAGGGGAAATGTAGGGTATGGATGAGATGGGTGTATGGGAGAATTGGGCATGGCCTGGGTAGATGAGGGATTTGAAAATGGGCATGGTATGTGTGGATGTGGAGCAATAGGGAATGGCTTGGGTGATGTTTGGATTTTGGGAAGGTATGGTTGGATGGGATATGGTTTGAAAAGATCGTGGGAAATGAGGTGTTGGACTTTGGGAAAATGTGGGAAAATTGGGTGTGTTAGATGTGGAGGGAAAATTTGGAGCGGCTATAGGGTAAGAATGGGATGGACTTTGAGGGAATGTAGAGGATCGGGGGGGGGGGACACGGGTTCACCGAAGGGTCCGGTGACGATAAATGTTTGGGTGAATGGGATGGAGGTAGGAATTTCTTCTTAATGGGAGTCGGGGAGCACGGCGGGGATGAATCAGGATCAACATAAGCAGGATCAACCGCCCACGACATGGCTTGGCGGCAGGTTGGATATGGATGCCTTGGATGGGGTTCGTAAAGTTTTCTCCTCCTCCCCCTACAGGATGACAGAGGTAAGGTGATGGCGCTGTGCCGGCACCACAATTTTTTTTGGGTTTTTTTTGTAACTATTTAATTTTTTCTTGATTTTGATTTTTTAGAAAAAATGAACCTTGCTATGATGGATTTTGGGGCCTTGGAATACCCGTTTTGAGTAGTCACACCACCAAATAATTCCCACGGTGGGATCCCAATGCACTTCGAAGGCACAGGAATCTGTGCAACAATCCGATCCCTCGAAAAAAATCAATAAAAGGGTGACCTCTTTTGACCGGCAAGGGCATATTGGGTGTCGACACGTGTGAGATTTACTGGAGGCACTAAACTGCTAAGCAGGGGACTCGAGGAAGTGAGAAAAAGGCCTCAAATATGGGCTGCCAAGCCAAAATAAACTTAACGTATGTATTACATACGCTAGGCCAAAATCTGGAGATTTTGGCTTAGTGTGTATATTATACACGCTAGCCAAAATCTGAAGATATTTGGTTTAGCGTGTATATTATACACGCTAGACAAATTTTGGGGAATTTTCTCTTAGCGTGTATATTACACATGCTAGGCAAAAGCAGTATATATATATATAGAAAATTTTGACAGCAGATCGCAGGCCCAAAATTTGTCAGCTCTTTTTAGTTTTCGGGAAGCAGTGCTTTTGAGGACTGATTTTCTTTGTTACAATGGGTCCCTCTTCTCCGAAACCTAGGGATACAAGGTTGATTCGAGATGACTAACGCTCTCCCCCAAGGGTTTTAAGCTTTGTAACTGGATTGGTCACCCATCCTATATACCTCCGGCACAAGTGCCTTCTCAGATACTAGATGAGGTGGTACTTTTCTGGATCATCACCACTAGGGGCTGTTGTACTAAGAACTGAGATGTTTATATTGCTGCCTAAATTCCCACCCTTTAAAATCTACCCAACGCAAACTGAGTTAAGTCCCTTGATTCACTTTTAAGATTCAATTTTAATTTTCAAATTTTAAACGGAGTTTGGTTAGGTTCAAAAACGGGTTGTGATGATCCTGTGCCACCTCTACGGGTTGGCGTCCACTAGTAGGATATGATTAAATGTAAAACAATGCACAAGCAGGCCCCCCAATCGGCTAAGGCGTGTAAACGACAAAATTTAAATGTGCAAGTAGGCCAGCCAATCGACTAAGGCATGTAAATGATAGAAATTAGATGCTCACGTAGGCCCGCCAATCGGCTAAGGCGTGTAAATGACTGAATTGTAGGGGTGAGTATAAAACAGTACGGAATCATAGGGGTAAGTATGCAAAAAGATAAAAATGGTTAGTAAAATAGACGAAAAGAAAAGCCAACACTTCGAGGGGAAGCTCTATAATCTCCCCAGTAGAGTCGCCATCTATGCAATCGTGGATCGGATCGATTCGTTGCGATGATGCACTCGTACTAAAAAATATAGAGTTGCCACCTAGAGCTTTTGGTATCCCGAGATACCCAAATCAATATGATGAGCACCGAAGTGCTAAAAATATGACTCTGATCCGGTCTACGCCAAAGGGTCTTAGGTAGGGGCTTCGCTTATCGATCGGGAAGGTGTCAGGCACTCGATCAACCGGCTCGTAAGCGATCTCTACTTATGACCAAAAAAAAAAAAAAATTGAAAATAAAACTGCACTTCCTCTTGCCCGAAGGCACTCCGATCCTATTTACGCTCCCCACAATCACCGAAATCTCAGCTGCGTAATGGCACAAATTCAAGGATAGAGAAAAAGCGAAAATGGTAGAGGAATAGAGAGGAGAGCCGGATCTCTCAGGCCCTTGTAGCATGGTTGTGGACCTTTGCATAGGTGCACTTAATGAGCTTTCGTTGGCTTTAGTGGGTGGAAGATTGGTTTTAACCTCTTAGGCTTGATAGTTAAGGGGTAGGAGAAGAAGGCTAGGGGGTAGTGCTCACCTAGGCTAAGGGATTTTTTATGGAAGATGGGGTCTAAGGAAGGGTTTTGAATTCTGAAATTTATATGGGTTTGGTGCACCAAAGGAAAGAAGGAAATTTCTAATCTTTCTTTCAAAAAATTTTCAAGCCTTTGTAAAGGGAGGGGTGCCTCTCTATTTATATAAAAAGAGAGGGTTAGGAGGGTACTTAAGAGCTAATAGGATTAGCAATTAGATAATCCCAAATCTAAGGATTTTGATTTTTTTAAGGTCATGGATAGGTGTGAGAATGAGTTCAATGGTAGATGATAGGGTGGGGTTTCAAATGAATAGGGGGTTGCAAATTGGGTAAATTGGGGTGCAATAGTCCTAAAGAAACTCATCCTAAACATAGGGATGGTCAAGAAGTCAAACCCCAAAAGTGAAATTCAGGCAAAATCTCATAGTTACTATAGCTAAGTCTAGTGTGTATGTTATACCCGCTAGGCATATGCACAGTGCCTGTGAGAAGTTCAGAGCCCGCTGTGGGGTCCATTTGGCTTAGCATGTATATTATACATGCTAGGCCAAATTCTTTCAAAAAATGGCCTAGTGTGTATATTATACACACTAGGATAAATTCTTTCAGAAATGGCCTAGCGTGTATATTATACACGCTAGGCAAAATGCCCACACCTTAATCCGAATTTCGGATCACCATAACTTTTGGTGTATGATTAGGATAGGGGTGATTTTTGGCTTGTTAGAAAGCTGGGAACCTCTACTTTCCAATGGCATATTATTTAGTTCCAGTAGAGGGCCTAGTGAGCCTCGGTATACTTCTCTCTAACCATTGCCCGGGAGGGTTCAAATAGGTCTGGGGAGGGGTTCTATAGGTTAGGGTTGATTCCTAAGGGATGGGGTCGGTTTCTATGGGTTTGGGTTGGATTCTAAGGGTTCAGGAAGTTTTATTAGAAGCTCGGGGGTGCGCCTTTCTCGAAGTATGTTTCAATCGGTCTTTTGGCCAAATTTGGATGTCTACATGGTCTTTTAGTTGTCCTGAGCCATAAGCAACTACCTTCTCATGCTAATTCAATACACAGCCTAACCCACTATGGGATGCATTGCTATACACTATGAATCCCCCACTACCTAATGGTAGGGTGAGTATGGGTGCAGATGTCAATTTCCTTTTTAACTCTTGAAAACTCTGCTCGCACAACTCGATCCACTCAAATTTAGAAGTTTTTTGGGTGAGACGCGTGAGTGGCTCAACAAGCTTTGTAAACCCTTCCAAAAATCTCCTGTAGTATCCGGCTAACCCCAGAAAAGTACAAATTTTGGTCACGATTCTTGGTTGTTCCCATTTCACTACAGCTTCTATCTTAGCAGGGTCCACTTCTATGCTGCCCTCTTAAATAGCGTGCCCAAGGAAACCTACTTGTTCTAGCCAAAACTTGTATTTATTAAGCTTCGCATATAATTGAGTCTCGGAGTGTTTGAAGTGCTAGTCATAAGTGCTGCTTGTGCTCTTCTCTCGACCTTGAGTAGATGAGAATATCATCTATAACCACTACTGCCCATTTATCCAGATAGGGTTTGAACACTAGGTTCATGAGGTCCATAACAGATGCGGGCACATTGGTTAGCCCTAATGGCATGATGAGGAACTCATAATGGCCGTATCTAGTGCGAAATGCCATTTTCTAAATGCCTTCAGCTGTCACTTTCATCTGATGGTAACCCGACCTCAAGCCAATGTTGGAGAAGAATCTCACTCCTTGCAATTGATCGAAAAGACCATTGATTCTTGGGAGCAAATAACGGTTCTTTATCGCCAGTATGTTCAACTGTCTGTAATCAATTGATAGATGCATAGAACTATCCTTCTTTTTGATAAATAATATAGGTGCTCCCCATGGAGTGACACTCGACCAAATAAATCCTTTGTCAAGAAGTTCTTGTAGCTGCTCTTTCAGCTCCTTTAGTTCAGCTGGTGCGACACGGTACGGTGCCTTCAATAACGGTTCAGTGTCGGGAGCTAAGTCCACTGCAAATTCCACCTCTCTATCAGGCGGTAGACCTAGTAATTCCTCAGGGAAGTCTCATACGATAGGAATGTCAAAAATCTCAACTTCTCCCTCTCTTTCATCTTATAAAAATGCTAGGTAACCCTAACACCCCAATAGTCTTTCAGCTCTAATGGCGGATATCAAGGGTGGGACGTTCGGTTGGGTATTGTAGAACTTGAAGGATTTTTCTTTCATGGGCCGAAAAGTAAAGCTTTTCCAAAAGACAATCGACATTAGTGTGGTGCTTGGATAATCAATCCATGCCAAGGATTACATCAAATCCTTGCATGTCCAGTAGAATCAGATCCACCTTGGTCTCATGATCTTTAATAAGGGCGACCACGAATTGACATATGTGATTTGTCCTCATAGGCTTCCTGGTTGGGACTGAAACTGTCAGCACGAATTCCAAGGGTTTAGGCTCAATGAACAGTTCCGTCACGAATTGAGGGGTTACAAAAGAGTGGGTAGACCCCGGGTCTATCAACACTTGAGCTTTGTGAGAGCAGATATCCATCGCGGTATCACTCATGACATACATTGTGATAGTACCCGAGTTTTCATGCATATATGTAAGTATTAGGGTGATAAGTACGCAATTGTTCTAACACTATCAATAGTGAAATAGCAATGACAATTCCTATCTAATGCACCTTCTTCACCTAAAATGCGAAGAAATTAATTTGACTAATATAAAGAACTTTTATATCTTGAATCACATCATTATTAGCCTCTGTGTCTTGATCTGACATGGCATAAGCCCGACTTTGCATCGTAGGCCGTGAGGATCTCAAGGTTGGGGCTGATGTGGTTGTACCCTCCTTCATTTATGGGCATTCTCTGATTTGGTGCCCCATCTTTCTACACTTACAACATGCCCCAGTGGCCTTACAGCACTCCTCAGCTTTATGTGGCTTCCCACACCTTGAACATGTAATTGCTGGTGTGGAGGAGACGGTACGAGAAGTCGTGGGCTGTGCACTTGATACACCCACTGCTGTCGAGTTTGATGCATTAAAAGGCCTCAGAGGTCTTCGAGGTAATGGCACAGTTTTGAACCCATTTTACTCCTCTTATTCCTTTTAAAACCTCACCCATTAGCTACATTACAACCCATCAAAAAGATCATGCTGATCCAAAGTGAAATGAGCTGTCATGTGGAGATGAGGGGATGTCTAATCTATGGTGAGAAGTACATGATGATGTTAGAAATTTTAAGCAAATGCCTATGCTCATGCTTCTAGACCTATTTGAGGTCTATAATGGCTCCTGAGCTTGAGTGAAATTGAACACCCTCCAATTCAATTATGAGAAACAACCCTAGTAAGCATTGGGTCTGAAATTGAAATTCATTGGGGCACTGTTTGAACCTAATTTTTTAATTAATGGAAGGCTTAGTACTGTTTTGCACACATTACATTCTTGATGTCAATTGATTGGTTGTGATGAACATAAATGCATGGTGTAGGTGTTAAATTGTTTGCATTCATTGTTTTAAAACTCCTCTAATTTGAAAGATCAAGGGTGGAATGACATTTTATATGTTGAAATCTGACTTTTCACTGTGTGCACTTGGTTTAACTATTTTCATTAGGAAGTTTGTGGGTACCTTTATTGAAAACCCTCAGGAGACTTCACTCCTCCACTAGGGATCACCTAGGGGTTTAAAAAGCTTGATGCATAAGTTAGATGCATCCGTGCTCCCTACGAAAGTGGTATTTAAATTTTTAGAGTAATTGTTCAATTTTTGCTTTAGTCGAGGACTAGCAAAGATTAGGTTTGGGGGTGTATTAATCACTGAAAAATACCATTTTTCACCTCTTAACCTAGCCTTTACTACACCTTTGAGCCATCTAATAATTGTTATTCGAGTATGTTTTGTAGTTAGGAATAAAACTGGAGCTTAATGCAACAGTCCACACTTTGGAGGCCAAGAAGAGAGAATTCAAAGCCAAATCTTGAAGCTAAATAAATAACAGAGAATGCACCTTAGTGGTCTGCACCATAGGGACCATTTGGCTTGCCTAAGAGACCCTAGAAGTCCAACAGAGGAAAGAAGGATGTACCCAAGCTGAGAAGAGTGCTGCAGCAGGCTATGCATTGTTGTAAAGGATAAAAGAGTTGAAGGCTTGAGCAGATCTCGAGCAGTTCAAGTGCAGCTTAAATCTACTCAACTGGTTCTCGAACAGTTAAAACCTTTAGAAAGCTCTCTCGAGCAGATCTTAAGAAGTTCAGGCCTGCAGCATTAAGCCTGCTCGAGTAGATCTCGAGCAGTTCAAAATCGAGGGAACTCTAGAAATTCCTCTCGAGCAGATCTCGAGAGGTTCTGCTTCAAAAACTCATCTCGAACACATCTTAAGAAGATGAGTTAATCCAAAGCGCATCTGCTCGAGTGGATCTCAAGCAGATACACCTTCAGAAAATCACCTCGAGTAGTTCTCAAGCACTCCAAGTATGAATGTAGCCACTCAAGAAGCTCTGAAATAACCTGTTGAGCATATTAATTCTAACCTCTCGAGTTCATAATTGAAGGAACCATGCACTCCAGCAATAAATCTAGCCTATTGAGAGCCTCTCGAGCCAAATTGCTGGAAGCCTCATCTGCTTGAGTTGCATAATTGGAACCATTTGAACATGTCGAGCCTACTTCAATAGTCAATTCAACCACTCGAGATGCATAATAGGCAGCATTCATCCTCTCGAGGCTCTGGTTCTAGACTTCCCATTCAGCATGCAGGGATATTTTGGGGATTCCACAGCATCTAGGGCACACATCCCAATGTGCTTAGCTATCCCCCACATCCCAAGGCAATTACTTGGCCAAAAATGGGCCACGACAGCAACTTCTTTCTAATTGGCCAGAGCATTGAGATTTTTGTGTATGGACTGTATAAAAGCTATAATTTTAGCTAGGAATAATCATCTAACATTTACCTAATTGTGCTCTGAGCTAGGAGGCATTCTTGGCTTAGGTCATTTAGGGTTAGGTCATTTCTTTTATTTTTTTTCCCCTCCTTAGCTCAGCACTTGCTGTATAAGTTCTTTTGTAATAGATAGAATTTAATTTTTTCTATAATCAAGACTTGTGTAGGCTTGTCAGGGGCATAGAACTTTGCATTGATTGCAACCTTGAGGGCTGGCCATTGTAAGTTTCTTCATGTGCAATGTAAAGCTATTTTCATTGATTCATTCAATCTGTAATATTTTTATGTTTCTCATTAAGAATTTTATGGATTGCATACACCTATGATTGCAAGTGCTTGTAGCCTTGCATGCATGGTGGCTGCAGTGATGTTAATGTTCTGATTTCAACCCCAAGACTCACTACAAAATAAGGGGCCTTTAGTGGCACCCTCTTAGCTGCGGACATAGAAAACTGCCACAAATAAACTAAGAATACCAGCACAAAGTCCGCCGCTTCGTAACTTAAACCAGTAGGTATAATTAAAACAAGTGAGGCGTCGTTTCATTTCCCGCGCGGGCTTTTATAATTTACTTTCCCTCCTTAACTTAAGCCAGCGGTCACAGCTAAACGCTCAAACGATCTCTTCCAAATCTCTCTCTCTCTCTCAAAGATATCTCCCAAATCTCTCTCTTCTAGCAAATTTCTACCAAATCACTCTGGTTCTCGCAGATTTAGCTCCAATTTTGGTATTTTCTCTTAGATCTCTCCCAAATCTCTCTCATTCTAGGAGATCTCTCCCAAATTTGTCTGGTTCTCGCTGATTCGACTCCCATTTACGTATTTCTATTGCCATTTTTCCCTGTACTTCCTTACCACAACACTAGAGTCAATCGTCTCTGCTCGACCTCAACTCAATCAGAGAAGATGCTAAAACTGTGAAATCTCTCTTCAAGTGAGTAAATTAGAGAATAAAACTTTTATTTTTGTTTATTCTGCCATGAAAACACCTAATGGTTGTTTCCTTATCAGCAACAACCACCCAATCTCGGTAGTCAATCTCGATAATCGAGATGCATGCACAAAGTTGCCCTACTTTGAATTTTCTAACATTGCCTTAATCAGGTATTTTATCTTTCCTTTTTATTCATTTTATAATTAATTTTTTTAAATTTTTTAATAATTTTATATATTAATCTTTTATGCTCATCATTATTGTCATTGCCCTCGTAACGCAGAGCGTTGTTTATGCAATTTTTTCTTTATTTGTTTCAATTGATATGTTGTTTATGCAATTTTTTCTTTATTTGTTTGATTGACTATTTTTTATGTATTCTGTGTATTTTTTAATATTTTTAGCGTGCTCATCAGAGGTTTTTGAACCATATGATCCATTCTCCTTAATATAGGCCACTGTTCATATTCAACATATAAAGATGCAAATTTTAAACCATGAAGCTGACTGAAAAATAGCCAAACTGAACCGAGTAGAACTGTACTGAACCATACCAAAAAACCAAACTGAAGTGATTCCTGGTCGGTTTTGGTTTTGGGTGGCAGAAACTGAAAAAACAATTAGGTCGGATTAAAACACTGAAAAACGTCAGGGAAACCAGGGAAAAAACCCAAAAAAAGCAATTGACATTTTGAGGAAAAAAAAAGCAATTGCATAGTATTTGAGGCAATTGCGTAGTAGAGATGTGATTAGTAAGTGCTTGTTCAACAAAAGAGAGGAAAAAAAACTCGTTAGACTAATAGAAATAAGCAATTGACATTTTGAGGCTGGAACTAGTATTTGAGGCTCAAATACTACTTTTTTAAAAACAGTAGTAAGATTCTAGGGCCTTGAAATTTCATCAATTTAACTATGAACTTTAGCTGGATATACCTACACATTTGAAAGGAGAAACAAAACTGCAGAAAGTTGTAAATTGTAAATAATTTGTAATCATTGTGATTGACATCCCAATTGTTCTCAGACCATGATTCAAAAGTGCAAATCTCCAATCCATATTATTCATATGGTTCTCAGATTTGGAGCTGAACCACTACAAATCTCCTATCCATATTATTCAAATTTTCATAGGCTCCAGCTGAAAAGAGGCTGATTCTCTATTTTCTGAGACCATGATTCAAAATTTCGGACGAAACTGATGCATATCGTCCGATAGATATTGGTTTTGGAGCATTATCAGGACGATATATTCACGAAACTAATGCATATTGTCCGATAGATATTGGCTTTGGAGGATTATCAGGTCTATACATTGAATACATCAACCCATATATTTTGTATTATCGTATAAAAACGATAAGTACCATCCGATGCGTATCAGTTTTGGAGCTGGCCGATGCATACCGGAAAACTGAGATTTTGAACCTTGTCTAGGTCACTAAAAACTCTAACCCAGCATGTCCCCAAACAATAACAATGAAAGGTACTCACACTGGTATTTTGATAAGAGTGGAGATCATCAAATAAACTTAAGTTTTCATTTTCAACATGGAAGAGAGAATTGGACTTGCTTTTTCATCTCAGTTGAATTTATTTACATTCCTTCACAAAAGTGCAAAACTGATTGCTGAAGGGATCACTTTATAAACAGACTACCCTGCTATTCATAGGGCCTACCTCTCCTACATTGTGGGGATCATAGGATATAATGGTAAGTACAAGACCCCAGTTGGCTACAATGAAAGAATATTTATATTAAAAAAATGAATTAACTGATTTACAATTTCCCAACCGTGACTAAGACTCGGTCTCGACCTTGACTGTGTCAATTGATTGAGACTCTATCAACAATCTTTGGTATTCCTTTTGAACATCTTGGATCTCTCTTTGAAGCCACTGCGCCTGGGCAAAACAAATTAAATTGTGATGTCAATCACAATGATTACAAATTAATTCCCTTTCAACCCGTATTTCACGTGCTTAAAACATCAACTGTTTTAAATCAGACGATGGACATCATTTTTTGCCTCAATCTTCCACACAATTGATTTGGAGATCATGAACCTACCATCAAACAGTCAGATTTTGAGTCCACATGGCACACATCCCAATAACCATGTTTGATGTATGCTCGTGATCATCTTCACCTTTTGGGATGTGTGCCATGTGGAATCAAAATATGATCGTTCGATGGCTGGCCCGTGATCTCCAGATCAGCGAAAAACAATCTATATCATCTGATTCAAAATGGTCAACCTTTTAAGAACGTGAAATGCGAGTTGAGAGGGAAGAATATTGGGTTGTAGATGAAGGCACATTTCACAAATACAACTTGCAAAGCAATACAAGTAAGCTTTTAATATCTCCAGCCCCAACTCTTTATGCATCCAACCATTTTGTTTTTTTGCAGACAACAATACCCAACAATTACACAAGCAGTAAATTTTCACTCTGAAATTATATATATATATACACACACACACACATATATTGATAGTGATAGTAAACACCATACAACAATGATGACAGTGATAAAAAATGAAGTAGTTAAACATTCTTAAAATGTTCAGCATCATGTTGTATCAGACCACCCAAACTAATATGGGCCATTACCCCCTATTTTTTGGTACTTAGATGATACATGCCGGTATCTAAACCAAACAATATGAGCTCCAATACCAGGTTTAAACCTGACCTATGAATGACCTGATTTCTTTTAATAAAAATCCTTATTCTATATTCTTCATCATACTTGACACAGCTATAACCATGTGTGAGTGAAAAACTTTAAAATTTTCCTTAGTTTCAGTTAAAAGACAAGTCTCGAATTTATTGAATCCACAAGGCGCTGGCCAGTTCTCTACCTTGAAAGTTGTAAGGACTCCCCATGCCAAGTGGACATCCAAGTTGCATCAAATCATCCATACGCATGCACCAAAACAAGGCTACTAGAACAGTAAGCAGAGTTGAATCCATGTAATAGGCATAACAAAAGCTCCCCTTTAAGATCTCACCACAAAACAAGGCTACTAGAACTGAAATCAACCAAAATTCCATGTCTTGCTCTAATAAATAACCATAAACACATTTAAAATCATAAACTTACATACCTCTCCTCGTTTTCAACTTCACACAAAATTGTACTTGAGGGGTAGTTGCTGGCAGCTTCCATTGAAATATACTGGAAATAAGCAAAAACATGATTATCTCATCAATAGTATAACAAAAATTTAATGTAGCAGTTGCAAATTAGTTGCTGGGATAGAGAGGGGCTCACCTTTGCTTAGTCAAACCCAAGACAATGAGCCAACTATGCACCCTTGTCTCAAAATGGGGCTCGCATTTTAATTAGGGTGCCTAGCTCTTTGTGATATCCAACATAAGAACTAGAAGTGATGCCCTGTGCCATAGGACGCACATTAAGAATAAAAAGTTAAATTTGGATCTGATTGTCAGAGATAAAAATTTTCCACTTTTATAAAAAAATGATCCATTGTGGAGGATTGGGACAAATCAATGTCTGAAAATGGTGTTGGGGAAAGTTACACCAACCACCTGCATTGTTACGGAGATCATTATTTGGTGGAAAAAAATTTGTAGCAGTAACCACAATAGAGCCAAGACGACACACTTTGGATGTTGAGGTGTTCACAATTCATATTACATAGAACAAAAAAGGTGCTAGAACATACGATGATGAATGAATAAAAGGGTTTGAAATAAGCATATATACCTTTCAACCCCATAAGCCTAACCGATTCACTTTCTCACCAATCCTTGAAATCCATGACCTTTGTAAGATTTGACATCTATAAATTAAAAAAAAAAAAGATTATCTTTCAATTGGCGGCAACAATGCTGGTCGAAGCAGGCAACAATGGTGATTGAAGCAGAGTCCCGGGATGGAGCTAGGGTTTTTTTTTTTTTTTAGAGAGATGAAAGAGGGGGGAGAGGAAGAGACAGACAATAGTTGTAGGTTGAAGCAGAGTCGCAGGATTAGCTAGGGTTTTTTTAGAGAGGTGAGAGAGGGAGAGGAAGAGACGGGATGAGAGAGAGAGTGAGAGCAAGCTAGAGACGGTTTAACATGACATTTAGTTTATACCATCGTGATAATAAGACTGTTTGTACCGTCTTATTACCCGTCATTAAATTTCGTGTCATTAGTTAGTATTAGACTCTCTTATTGTAATATTTAAGATGGTTATAGATGGTCTTATTTAAAGACGAAAAAAGGCTGTTTTATTTTATGTCTTTTTTAGACGTTTTTGACGTAGTGTGTGACACATGGAATAAAAAATTGGCCGTCTGATAAGTACAATATGATCTCAAGATCTATTGTGTGGTATATCGAGGTGAAACACAATTTATTTGAAAATGAGAAAAGCACGTATAAGTTTGAATGAATGAAATTATAAAATCTATAAGCCTAGTCTGCATGCATTAGCAATTTACAATGTTGATTTGCTTACAATGGCATTAATTTAGAATGGTTATAGAAATTTATTATATTCTTTTATCCAACATTATGTACGGCAAGACTTTTGGGCTTTCTATTTTCAATGACATTACTTAAATGTGACTTCTAGGATTTTTGTGAAGTTTAATCGAGGAGGTTTGGGACTATAAATCGGATATTTGACATGACGGATAAGAGTTGGATTGAGAAGAATAGGTATATAATTCTTTAACGATTAGATGCAATAATTATGGGTAAATTTTAATTAAGGCATGGATTACTTAAATAAATTATTTACTATATTTTTGAAATAGGGTTTCTGGAGAGTACGGTAGAGGCGTGAAAGAATTCATCAACCTAGCTATAGCTCGTGGAGCCTCTGTTAATGGGAGGTTGAAGTGTCCTTGCATTAAATGCCATAATGGACTATATCACGATACAAAGACGGTAGAAGACCATTTGATATGCCACGGGATTGTTCGAACTTACATCAATTGGTTTTACCATGGGGAGGAACCACCACAATCAAGTTCTGCAAGGAATAATATTCTTGATAGTGAAGCTGATGAGCCTGATACGGGTGATTACATAAGCCATATGTTGCATGATGCTTTTGGAGTACAACTCCCAGATGTAGCTTCAGATGGTATTGAACCTGAAATAGATCATTTACCCGAAACTAGTGCTGCCAAATTTTATAAATTGACACATGATGTTGATCAAGACCTATACCCCAGATGTAAGTTACACTCAAGGTTGTCTTTCCTTGTTAGGCTATGGCATATCAAATGCCTCGGAGGATGGAGCAATAAATCGTTTACTATGTTGCTTAATTTATTAAAAGAGGTACTCCCTGAGGGATCGACATTACCTGAAAGTTTTTCACAAGGTAAGAAGATTATTTCGGACTTAGGACTAAGTTACAACAAAATTGATGCTTGCCCAAATGATTGCATGTTGTATTGGAAAGAGTCCGCACACAAACAAGTATGTGATGTTTGTGGCACCTCAAGATGGAAGTATCAAGAGGAGCATTTAGAAGGCATTAAGAAGAAGAGTCCGACAAAAATCCTGCATCATTTTCCTATAATACCACGTCTTCAAAGGTTGTACATGTCCTCAAAAATTGCATTTGACATGAGATGGCATGACGAGGGTCGCACTAAAGATGGGATGTTACGTCATCCTGCAGATTCCCCGGCTTGGAAACATTTTGACCTCGTCAATCCAGCATTCGCAACAGACTCACGCAGTGTTAGACTTAGGTCAGCAAGTGATGGCTTTAATCCTTTTAGGACAATGAGTATTGTCCATAGTACTTGGCCTGTGATATTGATTCTATACAACTTGCCACCATGGATGTGCATGAAGCAGCCGAACATGATACTTGCATTGCTTATACCTGGACCATCTGTGCCTGGCAATGACATCGACATTTACTTGAAGCCATTGATTGAGGAGCTGAAAGAATTATGGGAGTTTGGGGTTGAGACATATGATGCTTCAAGGAGGGAGACATTTAAATTGCATGCAGCCTTGCTATGGACCATCAGTGACTTTCCACGGTATGCTATGTTATCAGGTTGGAGTACGAAACGGAAGTTGGCATGTCCTCCTGCAACAGAGACACATGCAGTCAATACTTGCGAAATGGTAGAAAGCACTTTTATATGGGCCATCGTCGATTCTTACCTTCAAATCATATATTTCGAAAGCAGAAACAATCTTTTGACGGAACAGTAGAAGTCAGACCAACTCCAATTCCAATGTCTGGGTCAGATATATTAATTGAGTTAGATAATGTTACTCATAATTATAGAAAGCAACCCGTGAGGAAAAGATCAAGAACAACAGAGAATGTCGACATGCCATATAATTGGAAGAAGAAGAGTGTATTCTTTGAATTGCCATATTGGGAGCGTAATTTACTCGGACACAATTTGATGTTATGCATATTGAAAAGAATGTTTGTGATAATTTACTTGGAACTCTTTTGGATATTGATGGGAAAACAAAAGATAATTTAAAGTCACGTCTTGACCTGCAAGAAATGAATGTGAGACATGCTCTTCACCCTCAAATAGATGCAGAAAAAAATCGAGCGTATCTACCAGCTGCGTGCTACTCAATGGATAAAAATGAGAAAGAAATGTTCTGTAAAATTTTGAAGAGTGTGAAAATTCCGGATGGTTACATTTCTAACATTGGAAGATGCGTTAATGTTAGAGAGCGCAAAATATCTGGATTAAAAAGTCACAATTCACATGTCATAATGCAGCAGCTTTTACCTCTAGCAATTCGAAAGACGTTGCCCAAGAACGTAGCTTCTACAATAATAGAGTTCAGCACATTCTTTCATGAATTTTGCTATAAGGTATGTCGGATTGATGATTTGCAACGTCTTGAAGAGCGGATTGCTTTGGTCCTTTGCCACTTCGAGCGAATTTTTCCACCGGCATTCTTTGACATTATGGTGCACTTTCCCATACACTAGGCATCGAAAGCATTACTAGGCAGACCCGTTCATTATCGTTGGATGTATCCCATTGAAAGGTATGATGCCGCAACAGTATATGTTGTTTAATTTTTTATCAAACTTTTTAAGATTTCACTCACGTAGGTCAATTTTGTTTTGGCATTTAGGTATTTGTATACATTGAAATCATACGTGCGTAATAGAGCTCAACCCGAGGGGTCTATTGCAGAAGGGTACCTTGCAGAAGAATGTCTAGCATTTTGTTCTCACTACTTTAACAATGTTGAAATGAGGTTCAACCAATCCCCAAGGAACCCTGACGTTGTTGTGATTGGGAATGCCACACAATTCAAACTTAGTGCTCTAGAATGGACACAAGCACAACGCTATATGGTATTTAACCATGAGAATATCGCACCCTATCTAAAGTAAGACTTCACACATTCATAAAGGTCTTTTATGTGCCCACTCAATGCCTGATGCTCATACAACATTCATTTTATGCAGGCATCATGATGGAGAGTTGATAATGTCATATCCAAGAGCAAGTCCCCATAAAAGGCAAAAAATTCAAAATGCACAATTTGTTGAATGGTTTAAGAAACATGTAATTTAAATTTATTTTTATAAAAAATCAATAGACAATTTTATTTTAATAAAATTGCTAGTATTTTGACCTACTTACGCGCTCTTAACAGATTCGAAGGTTACGAAAAAATTCAAATAATTCAATATCGGAAGAGATTCATTTGCTCGCTGAAGGGCCATTTTCTGAAGCAAGAAGAGTCACCAGTTATATTGTTAATGGATATAAATTTCGAACTGTTGATAAGGAGATGAGGGCTAAAACTCAGAACAGTGGTGTTGCGGTCACTGCAACTACTACGAGTTATGCAAGTGCAAAGGATAGAAGGCCCATCATAGGAGAAATAACTTATTATGGATGTTTAACGGACATAATTGAATTAACATATTCTGATCGGCTAAAATTTATATTATTCAAGTGTGATTGGGTTGACGTGACAACACAGGGTAGAGGAATAAAAATTGATGAGTTGGGGTTCACACTTGTGAATTTCATGCAATTATTATTCACAGATCAACAATTGTCGGATGAACCATATGTTTTGGCATCTCAGTGTGTTCAAGTTTTCTATGTTCAAGATCCAACTGACCCAAGATGGCATGTGGTTATAAAGACTAAGCCCAGAGACTTATTTGATATGAGATGGGATGGTGATGCATTGTTGGATAGTAGAACATATGGCAACCAAGAAGCAAACATTATTGTCGAAAATGATAATGATGTCAATTGGGTGCGAAAAGATATGGTCGGCTTAACTGTTGATGCACCTCACCAGATACATGCTACGCATAAAGTTCCTTCAACCAATTTCTTTGATGATGAAGATGGATCAAAGTCCGATTAAAGAATGGACGAATTTTATTTTTCATTGTTGATCAAATTTGAAGCAATAGCCTTCAATTGAATGTTGTCATAAATTCAATTAAGAATACTTTTTTTATTAGATACACTATTGTTTAGCGTTGTATTATTTTCATAATAATTTACCATGTTATGATATTTATAATTCTCTAATTTTTTGCATGTTCATTGTCTTACTTTTCATGTACGTGTTTTCTTTTGATAGTCTTATTTTGCATATTAGCTGGTTATTTTTCTAATTACGAGACACAATTTATTCTTATTTTTCACAGATGGACCATACTCAAACAAACCTTAATGCGGAGACGTCCGCACAAGGGTCATCAGAAAATTCACAGAAAAAGACCAAGAGAGGTTAAACAAAGTCTAAGTTCACAATTGGATTGAATGTGGGAGAGAAAAAAGAGCTAACCATTGACGATGTTGGGTAGTGGTATCAGATAATGCTCATGAATTTTCAATTTGGTTGGACACTATAGCAAGAGATAATCGATTACTTCCCATCACCCGTAATACGTGACGGCATGTTGATAAGGATGAAAAGCAAAGGGTGTGAGATCATATTAAGGTACAAATGGATATTTAATTATTGTTTTTCAACACTATATTAGATTTAAATAATTATATTAACATAATTTCATTTAAACTATGGTATAGGAAAAAGTTGTAATGGACGAGGGAATGCGTCGCGTTATAATGCAATCCGTTGGTAAAAAATGGAGAGATTATAAATATGATCTAAAAGCAAAGTATTATACCGGTTGCCCAAGTGACAAGGATCGATACGACTATTGCCCTGAGGATCTGTCATTGGAAGATTGGCAAATTCTTTTAAATTTTTGGGAGTCTGAGGAGGGACAGGTATATTTTTTTTATATTAAATCTTTATAATTTATTTACTTTGCATAATAAACTCGTAAACATCAACCAATTCGTGCTTTCCAGAATAGAACTGAAAGAAACAAGCGAAATTGGTCTTGTCAAAAATTACACCATACAGCCGGTACCAAAAGCTTCGCAAGAGTATGACATGAAGAGGTAGGTTTTTAAGTTTTTGCTCAATTTAATTATTATATACCCCAATTGTTTCCAATCTTTGCCATTTACTAACTAAAGATTCATGGTTGGCAGCAACTTAAGAGAGATAGTTCTACTCCGCCTAGTCGTGCAGAAGTATTTGTGATCACACACTATCACAAAGATGGAACACCTGTGAATGATTTGGCTGTAGAGAAGATCGTAAGTTCACGATATTTGGACTTTAATTATATATTGACCTTGTATAACTAGCATAATAAATAAAATATTAATGATTGTAGCAAGAGATTAAGGCTCGTTTACCAAAAGACGGTTCGGTGGACTCCACTGGTCCCAATGATGTGTACTCCAAAGTGTTTGGAGCGAAAGCAAAACCCGGGCGTGTTCGAGGTGTAGGATTGGGTCCTACTCCCACCAGTTTGTGGGGTCCTTCTACTGAACGTGCATCATCCTCTACTGAATTTGTTGCAGTGAAAGATAAAGGTCACATGTTAGCGGAGCAATTAAGACAAAATAATGAACAACAGAAACAAAAGGATGCTGAAGTTGCAGAGAAATTGAAGCAAAATGAAGCCGACATGGCAAAACTTATGAGCATAGTTGAGGCCATGTCGGGACAGGTATGCATAACTTTTTTGTTTTTCATTGTTGAAATATTCTCTAAGTTTGTTCAAGGATATCTAAGTGACAAGTTTTTTTTCATATTGTGCAGCTTGGTGGCAATGCTAATCTTGCTCCATAATCTTGAATGCAACTAGTAGTGGTCGAATTTTTTTTTTTTACAAATCAAATTAGACAAATGTTTGATCTCTTTTGGGACTGTTTAATTATAATTTCCGTTTTGAGAATATTTTAAGTATGTTTTTGGGACTCCAACTTCACTTGCTTTTATGGGGTATTATATCTCAGTTATATGTCTTGTCTTATCTCTGTGTATGAGCAATAACTATTTTAGAGTTCGAATCTGAATGGTGTGCCTTTATCATACGATATCAAATACAAGGTAACCCTTCTTCCTCCAAGTTGACTACTCATTTATGCTCCAAGTTGGTGATTCAAAGAGCTGTATGCATATTTCATTTAGTGGCTTTCTTTTTTTATTGGAATTTACTAGCCTTACCGATTATCAAGTTGATGAATGCCTTGTAGGTATTGAATCCTATCGAAATCCATCTTGTACAGATTTCTAGGGACCCTGACATCTGGGGAAGTTAGCTTTTGTCAGGATTGTTGAGGTAAAAGGGTCATTAGCTTTTCTCAATTACCCTGCCCAGCTCATGTTCAAATCCACCAAGGTACATGCATTTATCATCTAAATTTGTTTGAAACACTAGAGCTAATTGCCTGCTTTGCTGTAATTCAAACTTATTTTATTGATCTCTGTTTTAGTTAAGAGTTATTTGTAATCAATATAAAGAATTGAGTGTAATTCTCCCCCTTTGTAATTGATCATGTTGTATTTTTCTTCAACAATTAAATGGTTGTTTTGAATTCCTTAATTTTCAAATGTATATATATATATGCATTGATATAGTTTATTAAAGTGCCCATGTGTATGGATTGAGTCTCTCCCATAATATCTTGTTCCTGTGCAGGAATGAAATTGAAAATGTGATTCAACAAGATTAATTGCTTTTTCTCTTTCGATTTATTTGGCATTTTCATGAACTTCTATTTCTGTTCTGTATTAGACTTATGGAAGTCTGATTATGGACGAATGGTACTCTAGACAAATTTGCAGTCTGTATTAGAGCTTTGTCATTGGACACCACTGTGGAAGCATATTGCAAAATTTAGAGAGATTGATAGCCAACTTCAGCTGGTTGAAGTCAAGGCAAGCTTCTTCCATTTGTTGTATCCTCATTATCTATTAATTAATTATATTGCTGCACAGATAAAAAAAGAGAACAAGGATTTGACCACCACTTCTAGACTTTATTAAATTTCTAGAGAATGAGGCTTTGGATACGGCAACTTAGCAGTAGATGATAACTAAAAGTTTGTAGATGGGTAAGAAGAGAACTCATCACATAATGAGTAAAAAAAGGACAACTTTTCACTTTTGAAACGTAAGGGGAAGCCCCAGTTTTTTGTTACACCAGTTTTAAGAACAATTGCGGTTTGAGTCAAACATGGATTCATTAATGCTCAGTCTTCTGCCATCATCACTATCCAAAATCCCATGATCAACAAAAATTAAAACATGTTATGATTTTTTTTGCCACAGATCCTACCTCCCTTGTCCGAGCGAGATTAAACAGTGATAAGGCTCAAATACCTAACCCCAAGTATTTGAGCCATACATCAGAACTCACCCTAATGCGCACCTCTCGATTAGTTATGTTGGCAATTTTAATTTTAGAAATAGATAAATTAAAATGAAAAGAAAAATTCTGCAATATACAAATCAGCTTCAATAATATTGCTTTCATTCTTGTTAGTTTTAATATATATGTGGGTGGGTGAATCCGTGTTTATACTAAGTTCTAGTGTTAGTTGATGATTTATTTATCTTATTTTACAGGTTGCTTTCTTCATAGATACACCAAGTTGCTCAGCCTTTCATGTGTATGGTTGCCCATGTGCATGGATTGAATTTCTTGAAATTTGTCATACATTTGCAGATGCACTAGAGAGATCAGGAGTCCCTTTTTGGCTATATGGTTGAATTTTATGGGGTCCTGATCAATTCATTCAGCAGCATTGCGGAAGGTGGTTTATGATTTGAATTCTGGTCCATAACACAAGTTTTTAGTGCCAACTGCCAACTACTGGCTGGTTTAGTCATGGATTTAAATCTCAGTAAGAGCATTGAAGGCTCGAAAGTGGAATCTTTATTGGTGTGTAGGATACATATTTACTATCCGGTGTTGATGTTCCAACATGCTCTCTAGTGGAGTTTGTAGCTGCAGTTAGTGCTGGAGTTTGTAGGCTGCCAATTACCTTTATGCGAGAAATATCGATCTGTTTTCTAACAATCTTAATTGTCTTTGACAGGTTGGAGCTCAATTATTTATAGCCAAATTTTCAACCTACTAGGTTTGTACTCATTTTAGATCCATACCATTGTGAACACTCTATCCAAATGCATAAGCTATCACTGAATCAGTTGCAATTCATGCGAAAGTTTACACAAGTTGTTGCTTACCCAGATCCGACATATCATTTCATAGGTGTTCTGATAGAGACACGTGATAAACTTGGTGGCCGAGTGAATACCGACTACTCATTTGGTTTTCTAGTGGACATGGGTGCATCATGGCATTTCTCACTTCTGTACCTCCCATGCTCTCAGGTATGCTAGGCTTTTAACCTGGTATTACTCTTAAACCTTAAAAAAAAAACATGTTTGTGGCATAGTAGTGGTCCATGCTTCAGATCAGCAGTTTAGATGAGCACAATTTTCATTTCATTTTCCAAGATGAGATGAAAACCAAATCATCTCATTGACAAATTGGGGTGGGCAGCCTTTTTGGGTTGTAATTATAGCACAAGCTTTCCATCAGTTTCTCACCAAAATGAGAATGAAAAATTTGTTGAGAGTTAAATTCATCCTTTTTTTATTGATAGTGATAGCTCTCTTTGATATAGATGGGCATCAAGTTCCTCAACAGCTAGTCACCAAGGTTGGCGAGACATTTGAGATGAGGTTCTCCGTCTTTTCTTATAAGGATCTGCTCATGCACTCCATATTTAGGGCCTAAATTCATCCCATATTCTTGATGTTTACCTTGAATTGTGATTAGTTTTTTTTTTTGGTCTACTTGTTAGGATGCTTGTTTACGAGTACGTCGACAACGAGATCTTAGAACAGTGGCTTCACGGGGATGTAGGGTCTTATAGTTCACTTAAGCTTTTGGAAGCATTCTTAAGCTGACATGCGGCAGAAATGGTGCAGATCATACCTCTTCAAGAAGGCCTCAATGACGGACCAATCTCAGTGGACGAGCATGATAAATGCTACTTTTCATATATATATATATATATATATATTATTCTTTAGATGTAATGTATATTTGAAGAGTGTTAATCAAATTTTTTAGGTAAAAAGGGTAGCTCTATTCGCTCCTACCTAATTACAGAGAGCGTGTAATGTGGAAAATACGATTTGACTGATTTCAATAAGGTGAGATTGGTTTTTTCCTCAATCGGCTCTTTAGATCATGACCGTACCATTGAAGGAAAATCTGACCATTTAATGGCACATACATGGCCTAAAGATCCTTTGGGATGCAAAACCAATCTCACCTTATTCAAGCTAGTCAGTTTTATACGCTCAGTTAAGGGTGGGGTGCGAATAGAGCTGCCCAAAAAAAATAAAAAGAATCTTACCGGCGGTTGTAATCCGCCGGCATCTTGTATTGCATTTATTAAAAAGACCCATCAGTGGCGGTTTCAAACTGCCAGCACCCACTAAATCACCGGCTGGTAGCTTAGATTACAGGCATCTTTTGCACCGTCGGCATATATCGCAATTAAAAAGAAAGTTAGCAGCGGCGGTTGCAAACTGCCGGCACCTACAATCCCACCTGCTGGTTCTGTAGCGGCTGTTTAAAACAACCGGCACTTACAATCCCACTGGCTATTTGGGACCGCCGGTGATATGGCAATGAATGCTGGCCTTTAGCTAAAGGAAGTGGCGGTTTGAATAGGTGACGGCGACCCTGAATCGCCGGTACACTAGGTACAAACCGCCGGGGGAAACCTGGAGCGACAGCACATTCCGGGGCAATGTTGGAAACCGTCGGTACTAGTACTGCTGGTGGTTTTGACTAGTTGCAGCGGCAGTTTTCGGCCACCGGGATAACTGGAGTATACCTCTAGGATGAACTATGATCAATCAGTGGACAGATCATAACCCTAAGACTATTTCATACCTCAGGGTATGATTGGATTCTTAATCCTTGCATTTGTGCTTATTGCCAAATGAAGGACTGATGTAGAATCAACCCTTGATCTGTTTGACCATCAATTTTTCAGTAAAAATTTAGTCCCTATTTTATTTCTTCCCACCAATTTTCCTTCTGATTTTCCAAATCCATCTCCACCCCTTCCTAAAACCCTTTCTTGTAGTATATATCTATGATTTTATTTTCTATCTTAGTGTAGATTATGACAACCCAAAACTCTCTTTCTTTACCTTTGCTTTCTAGTATAGGTTAGCGCTGCCAGATCTGTAGTCAGATCTGGAGGTCTACTATACAACCCTTGTGGTTTTAGATCAAATTTTCCTATGGGAGAAACTCTTACTTAGCAAAACTTGCTACAACAGGCCCTTAATCTTGCAGGACTGTATTTTCGATTACTGTTTTAAGTGCGGTTTCACTCTATTTTATTTCTCCTTTTTAATTTTTTTTTGTTACCTCGTTTTTACCACTCTTTCAATAATAATAGCAAGCAAATCTAAAATTACAATAAGTTTTTGGGGAAGTCTGGAACCCGAGCCTCGAGAGGATGAATGCTGCCGATTATGCGTCTCAAGTGGATCTCGAGTGATTGAATTGACTGTTGAAGTAGACTCGACAGGTTCAAATGGTTACAATTATGTAGCTCGAGCAGATGAGGCTTCAAGCAATTTAGCTCGAGAGGCTCTCGATAGGCTAGATTCATTGCTCGAGTGGATGGTTCCTTCAATTCTGAACTCGAGAGGTTGGAATTAATCTGCTCGCCAGGTTCTTTTAAAGCTTCTCGAGTGGCTACATTCATACTTGGAGTGCTCGAGAACTACTCGAGGTGATTTTCTGAAGGTGTATCTGCTCGAGATCCACTCGAGCAGATGTTCTTTGGATTAACTCATCTTCTCAAGATGTTCTCAAGATGATTTTCTAAAGCTGTGAACCTCTCAAGATCTGCTCGAGAGGAATTTCTGGAGTTCCCTCTATTCTGAACTGCTCGAGATCTACTCGTGCTGGGATATTTTAGGGATTCCATAGCATCTAGGGCACACATCCCAATGTTCTTAGCTATCCCCCACATCCCAAGGCAATTACTTTGCCATAAATGGGCCACGATAGCAACTTCTTTTTGATTGTCCAGAGCATTGAGATATTTATCTATGGACTATATAAAAGCTATAATTTTAGCCAGAAATAATCATCTAACATTTTCCTAATTTTTCTCTAAGCTAGGAGGCTTTCTTGGCTTAGGTCATTTAGGGTTAAGCCATCTCTTTTATTTTTTTCCCCTCCTTAGCTCAGCACTTGTTGGCTAAGTTCTTTTGGAATAGATAGAATTGAATTTCTATTGTAATCAAGACTTGTGTAAGCTTGTAGGGGTTATAAATCTCTGCATTACTGCAGCCTTGAGGGATGGCCATTGTAAGTTTCTTCATGTGCAATGCAAAGCAATTTTTATTGATTCATTCAATCTGTAATGTTTTTATTTTTCTCATTAAGAATTTTATTGATTGCATACACCTATGGATGCATGTGCTTGTAGCCTTGCATGCATGGTGGCTGCAGTGGTGTTAATGTCCTGATTTCAACCCCAAGATTGGAGTATATCTCTAGGATGATCTGTGATCATTCCGTAAATAGATCATAACCCTAAAACTATTCCATACCTTAGGGTTGGATTGGATTCTTAATCCTTGTATTTTTGCTTGTTGCTAAAGGAAGGACTGATGTAGAATCAACCCTTGCTCTGCTTGACCAGCCATTTTTTAGTAAAAATTTAGTCCCTATTTTATTGCTTCTCACCAACTTTCCTTTTGATTTTCCAAATCCATTTCTGCCCCTTCCTAAAACCCTTTCTTGTAGTGTAGATTTGTGATTTTATTTTCTATCTTAGTGTAGATTATGACAACCGAAAACTCCCTTTCTTTACCATTGCTTTCTAATATAGGTTAGTGTTGCCTGATCTGTAGCCATATCTGGAGGTCTACTATACAACCCTTGTGGTTTTAGAACAAATTTCCTTGTGGGACAAAATCTTACTTAGCAAAACTTGCTGCAATAGGCCCTGGATCTTGCAGGATTGTGTTTTAGATTGCTATTTTAAGTGTTGTTTCACTCCATTTTATTTCCCTTTTTTAATTTGTTTTTGCTGACTTGTTTTTACCACTCTTTTAATAATAACAGCAAGCAAATATAAAATTTCAATAAGATTTTGGTGTCGCTGTCGGGGATGTTTGATCTAAATAGTAGATCAGAGTTTTTATTTGTGTATTTATAAATTCATTTGTTGCAGTTCCTGTGTTATAATAAAAGTACTACTAAATTTAATCTGGTTTTCTGTAGATCTAGAATAGCAGCAAAAGGAGGAGTTGGAAGTTATAGCTGAAGCTTGTTTACCTTAGTTTGCACCCCCTCTACCTTGCTTTATTTTTCTTTTCTGTTGATGCCTTAAATTCAACAGTACTTTTTAGCTGTATTTCTGTTTATCATTCTTGAAGTGTGAAGTGTTTGTCTTTACTTGCCGTTTTGTGTGTGTATATGCTGGGTAGGAGGTCTCTTAACCTTGAATTAGAAACTCTAAATCCTAAGATAGAGATAGCCCTTAGACTTAGGCAGACCACAGAAAACCCTACTGTTAATACTGAGCCAGTTGAGATGGGAGAGCAACAAAGACCACTGAGGGAATGCTTTGCACCAAGGGCATATTCATCCTCCTTCTGCATTCAATTCCCTGCAGCTGAAGGAAATTATAGAATCAAAGCTCTGACCATCCAAATGCTGCCATCATTCCATGAGTGAAGTAAAGAGGACCTATATAAGCACATAGATGAGTTCCTTGCCTTATGCACCAAATTTACTATTACTGGGTTGGGAGATGAAGCCACCAAAATGAGGCTTTTTCCTTTTTCATTAAAAGACAAAGCTAGGAATTGGCTTAACATGCTCCCACCAAACAACATTACATCCTAGAATGACCTCCAATG
Organism: Chloranthus sessilifolius; assembly: GCA_021018995.1. Taxonomy (NCBI): domain Eukaryota; kingdom Viridiplantae; phylum Streptophyta; class Magnoliopsida; order Chloranthales; family Chloranthaceae; genus Chloranthus; species Chloranthus sessilifolius. The sequence continues at coordinate 28,941,761 of CM037587.1, read as the reverse complement.
CCAGTTTTTAGCTAAATTTTTTCCTACATCCAGAACCAGCCAGTTGAGGAAGAGCATAATTTTCTTTGCTCAATTCTCAACTGAAGATTTCCATGAAGCATGGGAAAGGTTTAAAGAGTTGTTGAGGCAATGTCCACACCACCAAAGTCTTAAGTGGTAGCTTGTCCAAAGCTTCTACCAAGGGATTGATCCCAAGAGTAGGGATATGGTGGATGCTTCATGTGGTGGTACTTACCTCAACAAGACTATTGAAGTGGCTTGGGAGCTTTTTGATGTCATCAGTGAAAATTTTATGCAGCAGGAGACTCTCTCAAGAAGTGACATTAAAACTCCTGCTAAAATGGTAAAAGAATTAACTTCTAGAGGGAGGATGTATGAGGTTAATGTGTACAATGACCTGGAAAGAAAGGTGGACAGTAAATTTGACAAATTAATGGGTGTGATGCAGCCTAAAATGGTTGCACAAGTTGAAGAGACATGTCTGATATGCCAATCACCCACACACTCATTTTTAGACAACTGGTCAATACCCTGAACTGGTCATGGAGCATGCAAATGCTACCCCAATCTGAGGTAGAGACATGATAATTATCAGCAACCCCAGCAACAACAGCAAGCTCTACAATATAGACCATAACAATAGTATAATCAGGGATATGCACCTAGGTAACCTTTCCCTCAGTCAGTCTCATAGCCAAACCAATTGGCATTGTCACCGCCACAGCCTAAAGCCCCATCTTTTCTTAGGGATTTATTGATGATTATTTTATTTGTTTCTGACTATAGGTGATTTGGAGGCCCTATGTAGACGGGGAGGATCCCAAGCAGCCGGTGATTCAGTCTGACTGACCCTTCTTTGACGTGGACATCTAGGTCCATTGTTTTGAGAAGGTAGAGCGTATTCACCTTCTCAGGCAGTTTGACAGCTGGGGCTTCCTCAGGGAATTCCCTCAGAGATTCACCATAGAGTGGTGAAGAGGATGACTGGTCCCCCTGGTCGAGACTTTGCGTCGAAGATAGAGGCTCAGATTATTGATTTCAGAGCCGAGGGGACCAGGGTGATAGGGGCATGCGATGAGGCAGATGCTCGAGAGTTCGCAAGATGGTTCCGAGAGCTCATTAGTGGTAAGCTCTTCACGCGTCCCTTCCATGGGAGCGGTTCTTTCACTGTTGGCTGTCCTGAGTCTGGCTCAGCACTGAGAATGAGGTTAGCTGCACTATATAGGGCCATCTAGGTGCTAGCATTGGCGGAGCGATGGACGCCCTTCATAAGGTGATGGAGCAGATGGGATGTGCTCCTCATCCTGATGAGGAGATGTTGCACTCCCTCACGACCTCAGCCTTTCAAGCCAAGGCAGCAGGGGATGAGTTGAGGGCTCAGCTGGCATAGACTCGATGTTCTCTAGTGAGTCAATTTATTTTTATTTAGTCATTTATTCACTTTATTTATAGTGGGTTTAACATGATCGTTCTATTTTGGTTTCTTCTCTGTTTATTAGACCGCGAGGGAGGTAGAGGTCAGCCTATGTTCAAAGATCGATCATTTGGTGAGTGTCTTGTGTTGATTTAGTTTTATTAATTATTAGCATTATTTGTTTTGTCACTTCTGATGCGTTTGTTATGTGTCATGTTTGCAGAGGTCAGAGCTATCAGGTGTTGGGGTATTCGCTCTAGCATTCGACCCTTCTTCGGCTGCATCATCAGTCGAGAGGATCCAGTGATAGCTCAGCTTCTAACTAAGCTGGAGCACTGGGTGAGTTTCATTTTCTGAGTTGTTGTTCTATTTAGCTCATCTAGCGATTTGGTAATATGGCGTTGTATGTTTTCAGCGTCAGGTTGCTGAGGACCTCCAGATGAGGGAGGCGATAGCTGCCTCTTTACGCCTTGAGAGTTAGGTATAGTGTATTTTGGTGTATGTGCATGTTGATTGTTTTGTTTAGTATTATCTGGCGTGTTTCGTGTTTAGCTATTTTGCTCTTGCGCAGGTCATTCCTGACTTCTCTCTCGAGGCTCCTCCTCAGGAGTCTACTCCTACTCCTGCCTAGGTATGGCTTAGTTGGTGTAGTCATATTTTATTTTGGGTTTTCTAGTCATAACATTATCTGATGTATATTCTTCTATTTGCGTTGTAGCCATCTATGTCTGAGGCTCCTCCTCCGCCGCCTGTCGATCCAATGATTGTTGTGACTATCGAGCGTCTTCTTTGAGAGAGGGCGGATCTAGTATACTTCTCATTCTCTCATTAGCTTCCCTTCCTTTGAGAGTATGCTAGGTTCTTGATTTTGTGTGATCATGTAGGCTCGTCACCTCGAGGAGTCATGTCTGGAGGTAGCACAAGCGTGCGCCGCTCTAGGGGCAAGGCGGACTCTTGGAGATATGCACAGTTGTGAGGACTTGCTTGTCGATATGCTTATTGTGCAGAGATGCAGGCTACGATAGATCGGATGTAGTACTGACTGGCGACGAGTGATAGATGAGTCTGTGGGATGGTCGTCTAACTCAGTCGGAGTCGGTGGCTACTGGCTCTTAGGCTAGCTAGTCTCATCGTATGATGCGTGAGCATGTCAGGGACTATGCTCATGAGGACTCCATTATCCGAGAGTTACTTGCTGAGGGTCCTTTGCGCTCACGGTCTAGATGGACTGCTAGTCAGGCAAGCGAGGGGGTTCAGTTGTTGGGCCTTCCCTCCCCAGGGAGTGCCCACCTACTCTGAGGGCTTGGCTGGAGACTTTGGAGGATCAGACTCCTGATCCATGGATCAATGATATCATGGATAGTGATTGACCATCCCAAAGGTAGCGTAGGGAGTAGGGTTCTTATATATTTTTTGTATTCCTTTTTGTTCATTGTATATACAAGGGGCATGCCCCCGGTGACAAATGTAAAATTTTTTTATATATGCAGAGATTTTGGTTTAGATGTACCTGGCTTTGCTTTTCCTTTCTTTGTTTTACCTTTCATAGTTTAGTTGGCGACTTCTGATGTCGTCGTCTATCATTGGGACTTGGAAGCTCTTTGGGTTGGCCCAGTAATAGTTGAAGGTTACTCTGTATCTGCACATGAAGATAAAATTATTAGTAATTTTATTTTTCTCCCTTGCTGATTGTCAAGGGGGAGGTGTCTCAGACCGAGGTTTGGTAATAATGAATGGATCATTATATCATTTTTTTTACTACTATTTTTCATTATAAGACCAGGGGAATAATGTAACATGGAAAGAAAATAACTGAAAGAGAAATTCTAAAACTAAAACTCTAAAAAAAATGCCTAAGTGTAGGAGCGTGATGAGATTGGTAGTGCGGTATCTTACGTAATCTTCCTGAGGTGATGACTTCATGATTTTGCATCCATTCGTGAACAAGCAGGGGCTTTGATGTGACTCCTTTTCCAAAATAAAAATGCCCCAGTGCCAAGATGTAATGGAGCATTTCTAATTTTTGTGGGCACTTGGGCCTATGAGGAGCTTTGCGTATTTGGCGAGTTAGTGTCGAGAAAATTCCTTGATACTGTCATCGAACTGGAGGAGGTCGTTTAGTCATATAGATCATATATTGGGGTTCTACCTTCGATAGTAATTATCTTATCCCATAGCCAGTATTGGAAGGTGAGCAGTAGATAGCAAGTGGTCGCATCAGTCGTCATTCACGAGTTTTTGATTTCATATATAGGGATATCTTAGGAGGGTTCTGACTTACTGTCCAAAAATATAAATTAAGGGTTAAAGAGGGGATAAGGCTCAATAACATGAGCGATTAGCTTGTACTTGACTACTTCTAAAAGGGATAGGTAACAATCTTTTCCTTTGGTGGTATGGGGTGCCATGATTGAGCTCTCCATCAGGTTTCGGCACCATCAAAGTCTCACATTCTATGGTTAGCATGAGTTTGTCCTCCTCCTGCCACCTTACGATGATATCTAGTAGTATCAAGACACCAAGGATGCCCTCACGACTTGCTTATACTTTCCTAGTAAGGTTACCAAGAATGTCCTCACAATTTGCTTATACTTCCCTGGGCTCATTGACTTGTTCACCCGTCATATTGCTCTCTCTCTCAGTTATGCATGTGTATATATATATTTTCCTAAAATCAACCTGCTACCATAATGTAGACACCTAAATTTGGCTCAAGGCTCGATCGATACACATTTCGAGAGAGGCGCATTTCCGAGCTTAAGGTATGTTTTGCATGACTGTGAGTTTTTGCCTCAAAATTTGAGATTAGGGTTTGACTTGTTGACCATCTTGATCCTTGGGGTATGTTTTGCATGTTCTGTTACAGCCATTCCCTATCTAGTTGCAACCCTTTCAATGGTTTAAAGCTCTAACCTATCATCCACCATTGGAGCTAACTTTCACATATTTCAAGGCTCCAAAAATCCTAGGAAACCTTAGATGGCTAGATTACCTAATTCCTAATCTAGTTTGCTCCTAAACACCCTCCTAACATCTCCTTTTCCTATAAATAGAGAGGCACCCTCCCCCTTTGAGGGGGCTTGAAAATTTTCTCAAAATAGAGATTAAGAAACCTCTCTCTCTCTCTCTCTCTCCTCTAGTGCACTTTTCCATACAAATTCTAGAATTCATAAACCTTCTTCCAAGCCTTACCTTTCATCGAAGACCTCTAGGATAGGCGTGTGCTACCCCCTAGACTTCCCTCTTGACCTCTTAGCTATCCATCCTAGGAGTTAAAATCCTATTTCAAATCATTCAAGCCATCAAAAGCTCACTGAAGCAAGTCTACGCAAGGCTCCACAGCAGTGCTACAAGGGCCTGAGAGCTCCGGCTCTCCTCTCTATTCCTTCTCAGTTCTTCCTCTATACTCTCATTTGTACCGTTACGCTGCCAAATTTTTGGTAGGAACGGAGGAGCACAAATAGGATTTTAATGCCCCTTGGACAAGAGGAGGGTTTTTATGATCCTTTTATTTCTTTTTTTTTTTGTCATAAGTAGATACCACATTAAGCAGGTTGATCGAGTGCTCAACACCTTCCCAATCAATAATCGAAGCCCCTACCCAAGAGCCTTTGGCGTAGGCCAGATTCAGAGTCAATTTTTGGCACCTCGGTGCTCTTTAAATTTGATTTGGATTTCCCGGGACACCAAAAGCTCCGGGTGGTGACTTTATAATTTTTGCGAGTGCGCATCGCCACGATGGGTTTGATAAAAATTCATGATTGCACAGATGGTGACTCTACTGGGGATAGCTAGTAGAGCTTCCCCTTAAATTTTGGCCATTTATTTTTATTTTTCTAACCATTTTATTTCTATTTTTTACTATTTTTTTACTCACCCCTCCGATTATGTCACTTTCTCACCCCTACTTTTACGTCATTTACGAGCCTTAGCCAATTGGCGGGCCTACTTGCACATAGTCCTTAATTTTCTTTATATTTCTGTCATTTTATGCGCCTTAGCTGATTGGCCGGCCTACTTATGCATTGTCCTTTAAATTCCTTTACTTTTATGTCATTTAAAGTGCCTTAGCCATTTGGCGGGCCTACGTGTGCACTTTAATTTCTGCAATCATATTACAAACAATGGACATAGGCCCGTAGAGGCAGCATGGGATCATCAACCCTGGTCTTTGAACTCTAAGCAAACTCCCTTTAAAAGTGAAAATTAAAATTAAACCAACAAAGGGGACTTAATCAATTTTTGCGGGGTAGATTTTTACAGGTTGGGTTGTTCTAGGCACACATACAATCTCCTGGGTCTTAGTACGACGGCAGCCACTAGTGGTGATGATCCAGAAAAGTCCCAGCCCACCTAGTACCTAAGAAAGTGCTTGCGCTTGAGGTATATCGGGTGGGTAACCTTCTCGTTACCAAGCTGAAAACCCGGGGAAAAGTGAGCGTTAGCGGACCCACACTGGCCTTGTAACCCTTAGGTTCGGTAAGGAAGAGATCTGATTCATTAAATCAGTTAGTCCCCTGAAACAAAGCTTCTAGAAAAACCAAGTTAGAAGACTCATTTTGGGCTGAAATCTATGCTATCATAAACTGTCAAAGCCCACTTTTGCTTGGAGCTACTAATACTCGCGCCAAGCTAAAAAGCACCAGTTTTACTTTGGCGCTAGCAATACATGCGCCAGTGTAAAACCTTGAGCATTTTTGCCTAGCGCATCTATTAGTTGCACCAGCATTAAATCTGGGTATTTTTGAACTAGCGCATCTAATAGTTGCGCCAGCACTGTGTTAGACAGTTGCAGCCCAAATCTGTGGCCTGTTTCACCTCCTGAAGTCTCTGATTAGTGATTTTAGTGCCTTTGTCTAGGCCCCGCAATTTTCGACACCCAATACGCCCTCGCCGATCAAGAGAAGGTGACTTCTTTTTTACGTGTTATGGGGGATTGGGTTGTTTGCATTGATTTTCATGCCTTCAATAGATCAAGGGGTTTCCCTTTTATTCTTTTGAAGCGCTTCAGAGCCTTTGCTGTGGGACCTATTTACAGTACCAGAGCCAAAAAGGGAATTCAAAAGGCCCCAAAATTCTAAATCTTTTCACTTATAAAAATTCAAAAAATAATAAAAAACAAAATCCCATAGATAGAGTTTTGTTGGTACCGACACAATGACATCATCGTACCCTCTGCCATCCTATAGGGGAAGGAGAAAGCTTTACTGGCCCCATCGGAGGCACCTGTACCCTACCCGACACCAAGCCATGTCATGGACTGTGGACCCAGCCTTTGCCAATCCCCACTCATCCCCACGACATTCCCCGACTCACTCCCATGCGAAGGAAATGTTCACATCTCTTCCTCTCTCCCAAGCACCCTTTACCGTTACTGGCCCATTGGGGGCTCCCATTTTTCCATCTACCACCTCCCAAAACATCCAAAATCCACCCCCATTCCCTATTATTTTCCCAAGCCATGCCCTTGTTGTCTTCCCCTAGTGTGCTTTATTTATTGTGTGGTGGAAACCAATTAAAAACAAAGTAAAATAAAAGAATGGATTCAGCACAAGTAAAGTAATCCTAGACATATAAGATACAGGGCCTATTGTAGCAAGTTTTGATAAGTAAGAGTTTGTCCCACAGAGAAATTGATCAAGAACCCAAAATGGGCTATAATAGTAGGCCTCCAGATCTAGCAATCCTAAAGAATGGGAGCTGGGTGTCATGACTACACTAAATTAATCCTAATAACAGAGAAATAAAATGTAGCCCTATCCTAAAGAAAGGGTTAAGAAGAAGATGGAGATGGTGTGTATCAAAATAAAATATAAAAATTGGTGAGAAGTAAGCAAGTTAAGTTCAGAGTTAAAGCAGTAATGTAACTCAGATTTAGTCTGTCTCTGCAGTGCTCCTTGCTGAGACGCTATCAAAAGCCTCAACAAGGTAGAAATATCTAGTTTAGCCCATGTCATTTGGGGTGCTCTTAAGGCTATAGGCTATCCACTCAAATGGTCACAGCCTATCCTATAGAGTCTGTCAAATCCCATTAGTTAAACCAGAAATTGCCAATCTAGTCCAGAGGAGTGGACTGATCATTTCCCCAGCCACTAGACCAGATCAAGCCATGAATACTATTACAACACTATGTAATGTCAGTGCTACAAGCTCCCCAGATCTGCACACAGATCTGGCTGACATCCATAGGTATTCCAACCCATAAGATCCTAAGTGCTTTGCCAAGGCCAACGACTCACTGGTGCCCACAAAAAGGACCATGCAATAGGTTGAATAGGGCTATAGATTCAGTTGATCATTGCTACAAATGGCCTACAATGACTCAGCCTCAAGCTGTAATTACTACAGAGAGATCAGATCTAACATCTGATGTCGGCAGGTAAAACAGAGGGGAACCAGTTCCTATACAAACCTCCTCACAAGGCTTTAGAAGCTCCTGTGCAAGGGAGAAGAATCCTTCTCAGACATATGAATGGACAACACCTTAGGGCTATACTCTGTCTACTCGAATGGTCACAGGGTATCCCATTGGTCTGTCTATACCACAGAGATCTAAGAAAGAACATGAATTGCTGTTTTAATGCCTAATTGAATCTAAAGATCCCCAGATCTCACTATAGATCCAGCATTGCTTTCCATGGGACTATCAAACCAAGGGAAATCAGATGGTAAACAATAGATCTACTAGAAATTGAATGGACTAGTCTCAAATATATGAATCCTATAGACATCTAAAGAAACTATAAGATCTTTAGATTCAATTAGGCATTAAAACAGCAATTCATTGATAAACACAAAACTTGCAATGAACTGTCTCTAGGCTGTAACCTGTACATAAATGCTCATCTAAAATCCCAATGTATACCGAACCTATTACAAACTGAAATAAACTAAACCTAACTGCTTATAGAGGGATTAGCCAGGAAGTGTTGGGCTAAGAGAAAAGAAAAAGAGAAAAATAGGTAATCAAACCCTAACCCTCGCCTGCTGGAGCTCTTAGCCGACAGAGGATGAAAAGAAGGGTCGATGCAAAACTAAACTCTAAGTGTAGCTTATGTACTCTGTCCATATGGCCTTGGCTTTGAAGAGATTAACCCTAATTTTTCTAACAGACATGGCACTGTTACATCCCTTGAATGCCTTGAGACATTTGCCTCAAAATTTGCACCTCAAGATGTGCGCCCTAGCCTTAGAAAATTCCCGAAAGGTCCTTGAGTTAAAACTGAGAAATGGGGAGCTCGTGCTTCGCGGGGCTGGCATATGCATTCATTCATTCGCATAGTTGCAGGGCCTTCGTGGAGTAGCTTTTGGTTGGTGAAAAGTGCTCACTCGCACAGTGAATCTTTAGTTAATTACACAGTTCCTTTACGCTGCAATGCTATCACAGAGACGATTTGGAGTGCCTAGACTTCTCGCACAGTAGAGCTTCAGAAGCTCTCTCTCTCGCTGGGTACTCACACAATTATGCTCTTGCGCTCGCGTAGTAACTGGTAAGGCTTCAGAGTGCGTGAGATCTACACGAGGAGAATTCTAGGTGTCTCTCTCTTCCAAGGCCATGCACGAACTCCGCGAGGTAAAATATTGTTCAGTACACACATGGACTCGCTATGTTCTTCGCGCGGCTATGTTAAGGCTTGATCTTTGCGAGAGCTTTGCAACCACAAAATCTGAGGATTTTAATCCGTGAGATCTTCGCGATGTCTTTACAGCTCTCTTCTTGGCTGCGTGTCCTATCTACGCGAGGGCATCTTCCACTGCATCTTTAGTTTCGTGAGGGAGCTTCTCAACTTTGCGAGATCTGTCTTTCTATACTCTGATGCATTACACTTGCTGCTTTTGTAGTTTCTCCATTCTCAGCCAACTTCATCTACTAGGCTTTCGTTCAATGATGACCAGTAAATGAGTCACCATGGTGAGCACTACCATGTTGTTCCATTAGGCTTTGATTCAGCTGTCATCTTTGCATGTCTTCTTCCTCTTCTTTGGGCCAATAAGGATGGATTTTGTGTTAAGCTGCACAAATTATTGCTAACTATAAATTACACTTGATAAATGATTATTAGTCTATTTCAATGTCTATCAAAGGCTAGGTTAAGAGGTGAAAAGTGGTACTTTTCAGTGAATAACACACCCCCAAACCTAATCTTTGCTAGTCCCTGAGCAAAGGAAAATTTAAAACAACTATTCTAAGAATTAAAATGTCACTTTCATAGGGAGCAGGGATACATTTAGCATATGTACCAAGCCTTTTAAACCCCTAGGTGATCCCTAGTGGAGGAGTGAAGTCTCCTGAGAGTTTTCAGTAAAGATACCCACAAACTTCTCAATAAAACAGTTAACAGAAGTGCAAAATTATCAAGTTAGGTGTCAAAAAATAGAGTATTAGTTCACCTTTGATTCAACAAAAGAAAATATATGAGGAATTCGAACATATGATTATGCACAGACATTTTCTCATCACAACTTCTACAGAGATGCACAACATTTCCTATTAGCTCATAGCAGGGGAAAACATCACATGTAGGTCAGTACTGAGTTCATCATTAATTTAAAAATTAGGTTCTAGGTCATGCCCAATACATTCAACATCAAACCCAATGCTTACTAGGGTATACATCTCACAAGAAACTTTGAGGGTTTCCATTTTCTCTCAAGCTCAAGAGCAGTTACAGACCTCAAATGGGTCTGTAAGCATGAGCATAGGCATAGCATCTAAGTTTTGGCATCATTAGTTAATCCTTACCATAGATTGGACAACTCTTTGTCTCTGCATGACAGCTCATTCAACTTTGGATCACAGGGACTTTTAACTGGGTTGTAATGTGGCTTATGGGATAGGTTATAAAGAATGGGGTGGTTGAAAAGAGATTCAAAATTGAGAAATCAGCAGGTGAAGGAGGTGATTCATGACTTCACCTTCTTTGGTTCAGCACCTTTCCTTGTCTTTAAAATTATCCAAACTTAAAGTGGCCAGCTTCTCCGCTTATTTTTAATTTTTCAAGGAACTTTTCCTCTTATTTCCCCTCTTATTCCTCTTCATTATTATTTGTCTTTCTTTTTAGATACATTTTTTTTTTTTTTTTTTTTTTCTGACATGCCACCTCTCTCCTTAGCTGCTACACTGCTAAGTTTTAAGTATCCCTTCTCCATTCACCTAATGTTGATCTTATCTTGTCCATCTTCAGCTCCTTCTCCTTTACCTTCTGATTTCTCAGAGTGAGGGTAGGTTTGAATTAGGTCCATAGGTTCAGGTACAAGTACTCATATGTATTTTAAAGAAAATTAGAAATTAAGGCTCAAAAAATGTATGCACAAGGGCAGTAAATTAAGGTTTGGTCTGTTTAAGCTCAAACTATCCAAGAGAAGGCCTTGATCCTTTCCTAACTGTCATGAGTGCTGTCAGCTGCTTCAACTTAGAGGTGCCTAACTTCTAGTGAGGGAACAGAGTCAGCAAGTCCTTAGGGCTAGAAGAATTGCCTTAGTTACTCCTCAAAGAAAGGAAAAAAAATTTGTAGGCCCAAATCCCACTAGTTATGGTCTTCCATTGAGCTCTTAGGCATGTTCTTTCTCTCTTTAATGATTCACTGAGTACTGATACAAGTGAGTTTTCTTGGTGTTCACATCATGGAAATACTAAAATTTAAAAGCTTGTGATGCCTCAAGGTTTGCAAAATATTTTTTTTATGATTCTTAAGTGAACATGGATCCATTTCTATCTTACTCACTTGATTCTGTTGCACTTAGGTTAATTGCTTCATTAGTAGAGCCTGCCATACCCCCAAACCTATGAGGAGCAGTGTCCTCATTGATTCAAAGTTATATGTGGATGTGCAACAGGCTCAAGACATAGACATCAATAGAATATAAACTACAAGAGAGAGAAACACATAGCAGACAACATAAAAAAAAACACAGATATAAAGAAAGACAGATTGGAAACTAATCAAAACAAAACAAAGAGCAATATGATTATAACAGCTAAAGTATGTATAAAGTAGGCGAAAGTAAACTACACAAAAAAATGACACACTTCTTCCTAACTAAATACATGTGCAAAATTTAATCATTAGAGTCCTTGGTCTCAACAGGTGGTTCCTGGATTCCTTTCCCCTTTGCTTGCTTCAAAGTGGTAGTCTTAGACAACGGTCTTTTGAAAGTAGATTTCCTAGGGTTGGCTGTACTTTTTCTTGTTGGAGTGGGGGAAGGGTTTTGGGTAAGTTCCTTGATTATGTGTCCAAGTTTGACAGGGTGTGATTGGGTGAGAAGCTGGGGAGCAATATGATGAGAGGAAAATGCCTGAGGTGGTGTCAATTACAAAGTAGAGAAGAAAGGAGAGGAAAGGGACATCGGTTCTTGTGCTGGGAAACTAGGGTAGACAGAGGAACTAAAGAAAATGAGGGGCTTCGCTGAGTTTATAGAGCAAATCCCGCGGTTCGCAGAGTTGGCAATAGGAGCTCGCTGAGTAAAATTCTAGCGCAGTTGGCGTTTAAAATCGCGAGACGTTCTATCACGCAGAAGAACAAACTGCCTCACATTGAAACTCATGAAGCTGAATCATTGACCTTAGTGCGCGAGGCCTTGTGTTGCCTTAGAAATTTATCTCACGTGGTGCTCGCGCAGAACAACACTGAGGCCATACTTCTCTTACAACTTGAGCTCGCGAAGCAGAAAGGTAACTCCGCGAGGCATTTTTATAGCTATTGTTGAGGCTTTTAGCGTGCGAGGAAGCCAAGTGATGGCTCACGCAGTAAATTTAATCCTTCTAACTCTTTGGGACAACATTTCTTCTCAACCTTTACTCAGTTAGCTCAGTACAGCATATTGGTTAGTGCATTCATGCTGTTGTGCACCCAACCACTGTGCATGAGCACCAATCCTCAAACAGGTAATTCATTTCAATCATGAAACACATATGCCCATTTTTTATCAATAGTTCATCAATATTGCAGAATTCTAAAAATAGCTCTTCAACTCAATCTTCATGCAAATTATGATAAGGGCACCTCAACCATTCATCAATAAGTATACACAGCAAATTCAACGGACAAATATGCACATGTATTCAATAACGAAATACAAACACAGATAAAGCAACACAATCAATTCAACATCATACTAAAAACTCAACTGACAGAAGTCTAAAGAACACAAATTAACACAGAAATTTCATACATATGATACAGTTATTACCAATATTTGGATCACTGGGCACTAGCTTCCTCCTGAGTAGAGGATGCATCACCAATCATGTACTGACCTCTTGGATTTGTTAGGGGCTAACTAGGCAATTTTCCTTCTTCCCTCCAATTCAGAGCATTACAAATTTGGCCCAGCTGGTCTTCAATCTTCTTAATGATCTGTCCATGAGAATTGACAGTCTGCACCAAGCTCCCCAAGTTTTGCATTGAAGCCAGCATCTGCTCTTCAAATGAAGAGGATTTGGGCTATTATGGGGGCAGGGCCAACTGGTTGGACAGTGGGGTAGGTAACAGAAAATTTTTCCTTAGTGGATAACCTTGATTAAACTGGTGCTAGGGTCTGTAAGGAGCTATCATTTGCTGTTGCTGGGGTTGAGGATATGAAACTTGTCTCCACCTCAGATTTGGGTGGTTCCTCCAAGAATACCCTGTAGGCTGCTACCTAAAAGTTTGAGCATCATTGGTTTGCTCCATAACAAAATCTAGAAACTGGGTGATAGATGGACAATCATGAATAGAATGTGTGGGAGATTGGCATATCAAACATGCTTCCTCCACCTGTGCAACCACCCGGGGCTGCATCACATCCATTAGTTTGTCAAATTTTAAGCTCAGGTTATCCACCTTCCTCTGCAGATCACCTTGCACCTTCACTTTAAATATTCCAACTCTAGGGGTGGCCTCTTTTACTATCTTAGCTAGAGTCTGGCTATTATTGCGTGACAGAGACTCCTGCTGCATGGAATTTTCCCTTATTATATGAAACAGCTCCCAAACTTTCTCAGTTGTCTTGTGAAGGTAACTACCACCACAGGAAGCATCCACCATATCCCTACTCTTGGAATTAATTCCTTGATAAAATACTTGGAAAAGCTGCCACATTGGGATTTGATGGTGGGGGCATTGTTTTAACATCTCCTGAAATCTTTCCCAAGCTTCATAAAAATCCTCTATTGAGGACTGAGTGAATGACAAAATATTTGTCCTCATTTGGCTGGTTTTGTTCATGAGAAAGAATTTGGCTAGGAATTTGGTTTGAAGGTCACTCCATGACTGTATGCTGTTGGCTAGGATTTTTGATAACCATGTGTTGGCTTTGTCCTTTAGTGAGAAAGGAAAAAGGCTCAGTTTGGTGGCCTCAGGTCCCAAGCCAACAATATTGAAGGTAGTGCAAAGTGCTAAAAATTGGTCTATATGCTTGTAGGGATCTTCTTTACTATGCCCATGAAATGAAGGCAACATATTGATGGTGGAGGATTTAATCTCATAATTCCCTTCAATAGAGGGGAATTGAATGAAGAAGGGAGAGGTGTACTCCCCAGGTGCATTATACTACTTTAATGTTCTATGCCTCTCAGCCATGATAGCTGGTTCAGTTTCAATAGCAGGGCCTTGTGAGGTACATCTATGTCTAAGGATCCTTTCAACCTCTAGATTTTGAAGTTCTAGCTTAGGGTTTAAAGACCTTCTACCATGCATATACTCACACCCACAGTAAGCACCAAAAATGCTCACAAGCACACACAAAGAATATTTTAAACAAAAATTAACCACTACACATATTTAAACTAAACAACTAACAATTTAGGTACAGCTACAAAGAATTTAGAAATCTAAATTATAATACAACTCAAGTCTACTAGAAAGATCAATATCCCCGGCAGCAGTGCCAAAAACTTGTTGTCTTCCCCTAGTGTACTTTATTTATTGTGTGGTGAAAACCAATTAAAAATAAAGTAAAATAAAAGAATAGATTCAACACAACTAAAGTAATCCTAGTCCTGCAAGATACAGGGCCTATTGTAGCAAGTTTTGATAAGTAAGAGTTTGTCCCATAGAGAAATTGATCTAGAACCCAAAATGGGCTATAATAGTAGGCCTCTAGATTTGGCTACAGATTTGGCAATCCTAAAGAAAGGGAGCTAAATGTCACGACTACACTAAATTAATCCTAACAAAAAAGAAATAAAATATAGCCCTATCCTAAAGAAAGGATTAAGAAGAAGACGGTGATGGTGTGTACCAAAATAAAATATAAAAATTGGTGAGAAATAAGCAGGTTAAGTTCAGAGTTAAAGCAATAATGTAACTCAAATTTAGTCTGTCTCTGCAGTGCTCCTTGCTGAGACGCTATCAAAAGCCTCAACAAGATAGAAATATCTAGTTTAACCCATGCCATTTGGGGCGCTCTTAAGGCTATAGGCTGTCCACTCAAATGGTCACAACCTATCCTATAGAGTCTTTCAAAACCTATTAGTTAAACCAGAAATTGCCAATCTAGTCCAGAGGAGTGGACTGATCATTTCCCCAACCACTAGACCAGATCAAGCCATGAATACTATTACAGCACTATGTAATGCCAGTGCTAGAAGCTCCCCAGATCTATGTACAGACGTAGCTGACATCCATAGGTATTCCAACCCATAAGATCCTAAGTGCTTTGTCAAGGCCAACGGCTCACTAGTGCCCACAAAAAGGACCATGCAACAGGTTGAATAGGGCTTTAGATTCAGCTGGTCATTACTATAAACGGCCTGTAATGACTCAGCCTCAAGCTGTAATTACTATAGAGAGATCAGATCTAACATCTGATGTCGACAGGTAAAACGGAGGGGAGCCAGTTCCTGTACAAACTTCCTCACAGGGCTCTAGAAGCTCATGTGCAGAGGAGAAGAATCCTTCTCAAACATATGAATGGATAACACCCTAGGGCTATACTCTGTTCACTCGAATGGTCACAGGGTATCCCATTGGTCTGTCCATACTATAGATTTGAGAAAGAACATGTAAACTACTGCAACCACCATGGTCCACAGGCCTCCGAGCTCCCAGATCTCACCACAAATCCAACATTGCTTTCCATGGGGCTATCAAACCAAGGGAAATTAGATGTTAAATAATAGATCTACTAGAAACTGAATCGGCTAGTCCCAAATACATGGATCCTATAAATATCTAAATAAACTATAAGATCTTTAGATTCAATTAGGAATTAAAACAGCAATCCATTGATAAACACAAAACTTGCAATGAACTGTCTCTAGGCTACAGCCTGTACACAACTACTCATCCAAAATCCAGATGTATACCAAACCTATTACAAACTAAAATAAACTAAACCTAGCTGCTTATAGGGGGATTAGCCAGCAAGTGCTGGGCTAAGAGAGAAGAAAAACGGAAAAAGAGGTGATCAAACCCTAACCCTAGCCTGCTGGAGCTCTCAACCGACAGAGGATGAAAAGAAGGGTCGATGCAAAACTAAACTCTAAGTGTAGCTTATATACTCTGTCCATACGGCCTTGGCTCTGAAGAGATTAACCCAAATTTTTTTAGCAAATGTGACACTGTTACATCCCTTGAATACCTTGAGACATTTGTCCCAAAATCCACACCTCAGGATGTGTGCCCTAGCCTTGGGAAATTCCTAAAAGGTTCTTGACTTAAAACTGAGAAGTGGGGAGCTCGTGCTTCACGGGGCTGGCATATGTATTCATTCATTTGCGCAATTGCAGGGCCTTCACAAAGTAGCTTTTGGTTGGTGGGAAGTGCTCACTCGTGCAGTGAATCTTCAGTTAATCATGCAGTTCCTTTATACTGCAATGTTATCGCAGAGATGATTTGGAGTGCCTAGACTTCTCATGCAATAGAGCTTCAGAAGCTTTCTCTCTCGCTGGGTACTCGCGCAGTTATGCTCCTATGCTCGCAAAGTAATTGGTAAGGCTTCAGAGTGTCCGAGATCTGTGCGAGGAGAATTCTGGGCGTCTCTCTCTTCCAGGGAGACGCACGAACTCCACGAGGTGAAATTTTGTTTAGTACACACATGGACTCGCTATGTTCTTCGCACGGCTACGTTAAGGCTTGATCTCTGCGAGAGCTTCGCGACCACAAAATCTGAGGATTTTAATCCGTGAGATCTTTGCGATGTCTTTACAGCTCTCCTCTTGACTGCGCGTCCTATCTATGCGAGGGCATCTTCCACTGCATCCTTAGCTTTGTGAGAGAGCTTCTCAACTCTGCGAGATCTATCTTTCTATGCTCTGATGCATTGCACTTGCTGTTTCTATAGTTTCTCCATTCTCAGCCCACTTCATTCATCTGCTAGGCTTTTGGTTAATAATGACCAGCAAATGAGTCACCATGGTGAGCACTACCAGGGTGTTCCATTAGGCTTTGGTTCAGCTGTCATCTTTGCATGTCTTCTTCCTCTTCTTTGGGCCAATAAGGATGGATTTTGTGTTAAGCTACACAGATTATGGCTAACTATAAAACACACTTAACAAATGATTATTAGTCTACTTTAAGGTCAATAAAAAGCTAGGTTAAGAGATAAAAAGTGTTACTTTTCAGTGAATAACAGCCCTCATCCATGGCCATTCCCAACCCATCTCACCTTCCACCCACACCCGTTCAAAACCCAGCCCAATCCTCCACCTTCACCAATATACTCTATTTTTCATCCGCCCGACGCATACCCAATCCACCCGCATCTACCCATGCCACATCTGATCCCCCATATATCCCTCCATCTACCCAGGTCATGCCCATTTTTACCGGGGCCATGACCAACTTTTCTCTCTCATCCTCCACATCTATGCCCCATATATCCTCCCCACACATGCCTAATCCATCCCCATTCACCAATACCCCACCTCATTTCTCCAACCCACCACTTACCTTGGTCATGCCTGATTTATCGAGGCCATGCCCAATTTTCCCTCCTCATCCACCCCATCCATGCCCCTCCAACCCTTAAATACTTCATCTCCATCTAATCCCCCTTCCATGGCCATGATGGAGGAGATGGTCCAAACTTACACTAGGTGGAAAGCTTCCCAACACATCCCCTCTCATCCACACCACACATCCATGGATCCATCCCATACCCTATCAAGCCTCCATGCCTCATTCCCCCATGACCCCCATCAACCCCCCATCATCCATACCATCCAAACCCCCATTACCCACTTATCCCAAGGCCCAATGGCCTAAAACCCCATCATCCATACCCATCAAGGGCCCATGTCCCAGACCCATCAATGGCCCATGGTCCAGACCCACCAAGAGCCCATGACCCATACCCATCAGACCCAAGCTCAGACCCATCAAGGGCCCATGACTCAGATCCATCAATGGCCCATGACCCAGACCCACCAAGGCCCACTGGGCCAAACCTATCATGACCAAGGCTTTATGGCCCAATTGTCCCAAGGACCCATGGGCCAGACCTTTATAGCCCAACCCTCCCAACGCTTTATGGCCCAAACCCAAGCCTAGCATGGCCTTAACCTTGGAGCCTCACACCCATACCCTTCATAATTCCTCTAAAATTTCACTCACCCACAACCCTCATACCCAGCTCAAACCCATACCTTACATCAACCCCAATTCACCCATATCCTTACATCCCCCAGTCAGTTCCAAACCTTTCCCCATACCCAATGGCCTCTTCAGACCCCACCCTAAAATCTTACTTTCGCTCATCCCATCACCCAACAAACCTCCCTCACATTCAATGGACTCACCCAACCCCCATTCAGGCCATCCTCATCTAGTCCATGCAGCACCAACAAGAGAATCCCGCCCTCATTGCACCTTATATAGACCAGCAGTATGAAGAGGATGAGATTAGGAATAGTGGTGCTTATGCTAGGGCATTAACCAGCATTAACCCTCCTCCTATAATTGCCCACCCCCTGGTAGCCCAGAGTGAAGTCCAATCGACTGCTGAAAGAATGGCCCCAATGTCCAAAGAATCAGAGCAGTTGAAAGAACAGCTTGACAAAATTCAGAAGCCGTTGTTGAAGATGGATGGTGCTGAAATCCACGCTACAGACTTCTCAGATTTGTGTTTGTTCACTAAAGTCCCCTTGCTTCCAAAATTTAAAATGCCAATTTTTGATAAGTATAACGGCACAGGCAATCCCATCGCACATCTCAAGTCTTATTGTGGGGACATGTGCCAGTATAGAGGGGACGAAAGACTATTAATAAAGGTCTTTCAGAAAAGTTTGACTGGTCTGACCTTAAGGTGGTTCACATCCTTCGAACCATCTATGTAAAGACTTGGAAAAACTTGACACACTTGTTTCAAGAATAGTATGTCTACAACATTGTGCAATCATAGATTTTTGACAATCCCGTCGCGACATGCGCTCGTTATAAATATTTAGAGTCGCCACCTAAAGCTTTTGGTATCCCGAAAAACCTAGATCAATTTTATAAGCACCGAAGTGCCACAAATATGACTCTGAATCCGGTCTACGCTAAAGGCACTTGGGTAGGGGCTTCGGTTATCGATTGGGAAGGTGTTAGGAAATCTCTACTTATAGCCAAAATAAAAATGTTATAAAAGAAATGAAAGTGCCTTGCTCTTGCCAAAGGGCCTTAAAATCCTATTTGTACCCCTCCGTTCCTACCGAAAATTCGACGGCGTAATGGCACAAATGAGAGAATGGAGGAAGAACCGAGAAGGTAGAGGAGTAGAGGGGAGAGCCAGAGCTCTCGGGCCCTTGTTCCACCACTGTGGAGCCTTGGGTTGGCTTGCTTCAGTGAGCTTTTAATTGCTTGTATAGCTTGGTGATGGATTCTAACACCTAGGAGGGATAGCTAAGAGGTAGAGAAGGGAGGCTAGGGGGTAGCACACACCTAAACTAAAGCTTTTTTATGAAAGCTAAGGTTTTAAGGAGGTTTTAAAGTTCTCGAATTTATATGTAAAGTGGTGCACTAGGGGAGAGAGAGAAGGGATGCCTCTCTATTTATAGGAAAAAGAGAGGTTAGGAGGGTGTTTAGAGGCTAACTTGGATTAACAATTAGGTAATCTAGTCATCTAAGGTTTTTAAGCCTTGAAATGTGTGAAGAGATGCTCCAATGGTGGATGATAGGGTGAGGCTTTAAACCACTTAAGGGATTATACATAGATAGTAAATGGGTGTAATAGAACTAGTAAAACACACCCCAAAGGTCAAGATAGGCAACAAGTCAAACCCCAATCTCAAATTTCAAGGCAAAAACTCACAGGTACTGTTCATAAGCCTGGCCCAACTAATAAATGAGTCAGGCATATGTACAATAATACAGTGTTGCATAGTGGTTTTGGGAAGTTGATTGCCCGCAAGGGGCCCACACATATGTGGCACAACTATTAGTTATGTCAAGCCATTTCTGGGGAGAAATGGCTTGGTGCAAGTAATACTTGCACCAGATTCTTAAGGGGTTCACAGCAAATTTACTATTTTACCCCTGAGCTTCGGAATGTCGTAACTTCTTGCATATAGCTTCGATTAAGGCGATTCTTGGCTTGTTGGAAAGCTGAGGACTTATATTTTTCAATGGTATCAGATTTGATTGTAGTAGAAGGTCACAGTTAGTCCCGATGCACCACTCTTCATCCATTGCTCAGGAAAGCTAGGTTTAGGTCTTGAATGGTTTATAAGGGTCGAGATAGGTTTCTAAGGGTTGTTCGAGAAGGTTCCTAAGGGATCTAGGGTGATTCCTAATGATTTGGAATGTCTCCTAAGGTTTTGGAAAGGTCCCTAAGGGTTCCATACATGCCATAAAAAGCTCGGAGATGCGCCTCTCTCGAAATGTGTCTCGATCGAGCCTTAAGCCAAATTTGGGTGTCTACAAATATAGACATTAAACCGCACAAGTTAGACTTGGCCCATTTGAACCAGAACCCGAATGAAACCTTTAGCGATTATTTAGGGCATTGGAGAGCATTGGCAACTCAGGTTAGAAATAGGATACCTGATGATGAGGAAAATAGAAATGATTTCCAAAATACTTTGCTAGTGATCTCAGACTTTCTAGTGTACCAACAACAGTTCAGCTTTATTTATCTGATAAGGAATGCAAATCATTGTGAAGATGCTATCAGGGAAGGCCTCTTGAGTAAGAGCGTGCCCGGGGGAGCCAGTGGAGTTAGGAGGTTATTAGAGCAGAGAAACGAAAAGAGAGCGAGGGCCGATGTCCAAAACATTGCCAACACTAGGCCCAATAATAATATAACCCTGTTTCAATTTAAGGCAACCCGACCAACACCAGTCAGAACTGAACCGATGCAAAGAACAGGGAATGGACAGGGGATGCAGATGACTCTAGTGCAGAGGAGAGCCCGCTACGATCAAGTTTTTATGCCCTTGGGGCAATCTTTGAATGTACTTTTACCTTTGCTAATAGAAAATGGACTAGTTACCGCCCTCCAACCATGACCTCCTCCTAATCCAATCCCAAAGAATTATGACCCCAACACTCACTATAATTTTCATCAGGATCTAGGTCAATCGACTCTTCGCTACTTTCCATTGAAGCACGCAATACAAGATTTAATTGATACCGAGAAAATCATTCCACCTGCAACTAACCAAGTGAATCAACACGCCAATATACATCAAGTCCCATTGCCCCCACACCTTACCAGAGGAGCAAGTCCCAGACCCACCATCAAGATGATAGAGGAATGTGAGGAAGATTTTGAATTTGACCCGTTAGATTACATCAGTGATCGGGAGAGTTATGCGGCACCTTGCAAAGAAATTATGAAGAGAGGAGTATTGGGGTGATTGAACCCTTGAATTTGTCAGATTATTTCCCCAACCTAGCACCACAAATTGAACCCTTGAATCTTAGGGCTTATTTCCCATCACCCACACCTGTCAATTATGTGCATGCATACCAACCATACACTGCCACCCCCATCAATTACCCAATAGCCCATCAGGTCCCCCATCCCCCACCATCACCTATTAGCTATCAGTGGCCCACTCCTACCCCATTACCTCTAGAACAATCACTCACAAACGTCACCACCCCCACCTGGCCCAATTTTTCCACCCACCCATCTATCACTAAAGTTAAATAAGTCTTACTCACCCATCCCTAGCCATCAGTACAAGTGCACCAGATATCGGCAGCTACGCTATTTCAGATCTCGGGACCAAATTATAATCCTCATCAGGTCCCACTGAGTTATGAGCAGACGGATGTCAACGCCGGCAGCAGCAGAGAAGGGGTACTAGAATTTATTACCAGATCAGGGAAGATCTCTAAGTAGTCAGAAGCACTAGCAGTAACACAAGCCCATCCAGAGGGGAAGAAAAATAGTGCAGTTAACCCTTTTGAGAAAATTAGTAGGGAACATATACTTGAAAAACAACTGAGAAGAATGTCGGCTCATATCACGGTTTGGGATCTACTGATAACTGTTGGTGCGCTCTTTTTCTGGGTTCCTCCCCATTGAATCAGTGGCTCCAATTCTGTCCAAATGGACTCTAGAGATACAGTGTTTGGAATGTTAGAAATAAAGGGTTTTCTAGGAAGGTTCCTAGTTTGTTATTTTCGCCAGCTACAGATATTTAACGACACTGCAACACATCAATGATCACGCTTGAGAGCGGGTGTGGGTTACTTCTTTACTGAATCGTCCACCTGTGAACGTCAGTAGCTATGTCTTTTCTTATAATTTAGATAGTTTAATTTTTCTTCTATTTCTCGTTATTGTTATAGTTCTTATCAGTTTAGACTTCCCTGATTCTATTGTGAGTTTAGCTGTAAATTTATTAGAGTGAGTGGATCTATTCTAATATTATAGTTCTATTAGGGGTCTAATTAATTTAATTTCCTAATCTTATTAGAATTCTAATTAATTTAGTGTCCTAATACTACTAGAAGTCTGATTAATTTTAGTCTCCTAATCCCATTAGAAGTCTAGTTAATTTTAGTCTCCTAATTGTACTAGGAGTGCACATGTAGTAGTTCTGGTGAAATTCTAATTAATTTGAATATGCTAATTGTACTAAACTTCAAATTGAGCAAGTATACTAGTTGTACTGAAATTCTAAGTAGAGCAAGTATACTAATTGTATTGGAATTCTAATTAAATCAAGTATAACAGTCTTACCAAAATTCTAATTGAAATAGAAAACGAATTTTACTAAAACTCTAATTTAGGCAATGAATTAATCAGATTGAAATTCTAATTAAAACAAACAAATTGATTTTATTAAAAATCTAATTAAAAATAAATAAACTAATTTGATTAAAATTCCAATTAAAGCAATGAATTAACTATACTAAAAATCTAATTAAAGCAATGAATCAATCATACTAAATTCAAATTAAAGCAAGAAATTAACTGATTAAAATCTGATTTTAAAAAATTAATCAATCATACTAAAACCTAATTAACTTAATTAATTATGCTGAAATAAAATAAATCTACTAGTTAATTATACTAAGAAGATAAGAAAAGCAATTAATTAATTCTAGAATTCTAAGAAAAAGGGGTTTTGGGCCCGCTATGCTAAGGAGGATTGGCCTCGTTCCCGAGTACCCTCCGTAAGGTTCCTTGGGCAAATCGAATGGCTGAGATTAAAGATAAATTGAATTTTGGATCGTAAAATAGTATTTTGGATTTTTCAGAGTCGATTTCGGAGTGATAATTATGAATTAAATTATGAACTAGAATTATAGAAACTAAAATTAATATTTAGGATATTTGGAGAAACTAAAATAGGAAATTAAAATTTTTAGGACTGAATTCAGGTTCAAAATCAGAAAATCAGACTGTATGATTAAAGACTGGTTCTAGATTCTAAGATTTAAAACCAGAAATTAATGAGAGGACTGGAGATTAAAATTTTAGAACTGAATTAAAGCCTAGGGTTGGTAAATTAGATCGTCGGATTAAGGACTGGTTCCGAATTCAGAGAATTAGAATCAAATATAAAATATTTGCGTCTGAAAAGGGTGCTACGGTCACGGACTAAAAAATTAAAACCTATAATTAAAACTAAGAGAAAAATCCTAGGTCTAAAACTAAGGTTTTTACCTAGGACCGAGGACTGCGGAGAGAAATCTCGAAGATTCAAAGCTTGAATTTTGAAATCATGACTAGGTTGCTCT
Organism: Chloranthus sessilifolius; assembly: GCA_021018995.1. Lineage (NCBI taxonomy): Eukaryota > Viridiplantae > Streptophyta > Magnoliopsida > Chloranthales > Chloranthaceae > Chloranthus > Chloranthus sessilifolius. The sequence continues at coordinate 28,918,247 of CM037587.1, read as the reverse complement.
ATGGGTTTGTCCTTGGAGTTCTCTGGTTTCGGGATCCCAAAAAAAATCCGTTCTCTCTCAAAAATTGCCAGCATATTCGTCTCTGTTAGGTCAAAATTAAAATAAGCTTTTATAGGTTTTTCTTCAATTATGCGCCCTTTTCCAGGCGTTTAATTGAATTACGTGTCAGTTTCCTGGCACTTATTCGCTTTGAGTCGGTCACCGACTCAGTGAGCGAACGGCTAACTTGCTCAGCGAGTTTCCTAGTCCTAATAATGTTAGAACTAATTGTGCGCCCATTTTGGGGTGTGTAATCTAATTAAGCACCACTTTCGAAGCATTTAATCAAGGAAACTTAGAGATCAAGGATAATGAGGCTAGGCTGGGCATAAGCCAATTGCACGCCAGTGATATGGCACTCAATCCGATCACATGTCTGGTGTCAGGCACATGATCGAGTCTCGAGGTGGTCTAGGGAAGGAAGTTTGGTCTGAGAAGGGACTGATTATGCGCTTGTGATTTGGCGTGCAATCGAATTGTGCGCATAGTTTTAGACGCTTAATTCGGGGCTATCCGGGTACGGGTCGGGTCTAAAATGCCAGACTATTATTTCAGCCTGCATTTTGACTATATACTATTATTTCAATAAATAGTCTCCCTATGACGGGATCTGAGCCATAGAGCAATTGTTTCAGCCTGTGTTTAGCCATGTACTATTGCTTCAGTGCATGGTCCCATATCAAGGTTATGAGGTCAAAGGTTGATCGAACAAATTTTTATATTTCAAGAGGGCAAAATGGGGGTATCTATAGATGCCCCTCTTCAGCGTGCTTTTATGAAGTAAGAACGCGTCGAAGAAGTAGACACCCCTCATTCGAGGTGTCTTCTCGTTTCTCTTAGGAAATCACAAACGTGAATTGGTGATGTTGATATGATATACTTGGCTTTCTTATCTATCAGTGCAAGCTAAAATGGAGCATTTGAAGGGCAAATGATAGCTGTCGAAAGGTACATTTCGGGTCTGTGGGTGCATGGTGCAGGCAAATAGAGGGATTTTACGTAATCGAGGTACCGGGGCATCAATCAAATGTCCAAAATAAGGTCCAAGGATCTAATAATAAAATGAAGTATCATGTAACATTGAAGGCTTTTGCAAGTCATGTTAGACTAGGCGCATCATTGCTCACACCAATGCGTGTCAAGCGTTCCTTTTCTTATAGTCATTTGTAAGTTCTTAGATTAAATATACTCAATGTTTAGTTTTCTAAGGGAATGGCCAGTTTAGGCTGGTAATTGAGGTGGGGGTCTTGTGAGGTGTACTCATTTGAATTCTGCGCAGTGGCACGTGCGCTTGCTTCATCTAGAGTCGGCCTCTAAGTTGGGAATTCTAGTCCTAATGTGTCTGAACAAATGATTCTGTGCAGTGGAGTATGCGCTTGATCCAATTCTGCGCAGTGGGATATGCGCTTAATTACGAATTCAGGGGTCGGCCTGTAAGTTGAGGAATTCTAGTCCTAATGTGTCTAAACAACTGATTCTGTGCAGTGGAGTGTGTGCTTGATCCAATTCTACGTAGTGGAATGTGCACTTAATTGCGAGTTCAGGTCTTAGGAGTCAAAGGTCAGGTTTAAATATAATTTATTATGTGCAGGTGATGGGGCGCTTAATCAGTTTTTTTTTTAGTATTTGAAGAAAGGTGAGTTGGATCTTTTTATCTTGTTGCTTTGTTCTTCTTTTCTTCTTTATTTTATTTTATTTTTAGTAAGGGGATTTGGAAAATTTGGGAAATTTAAAATTTTGAAATTTTTTTAGGGATTTTAACTTAAGATCAATTCGGTGGTAAAACAACAGAAAATGTGGCTTCTGAGACGTCGCTAAGCAGATCCACCAGTATGGGATTTGTGGACTCGACCATTATTGTGGCTATCAAGACGACACTTGGCATGCCGGATACTCCATCTAATCTTCTCGGCGAGTACTGATGATTGTCTCTTATGGGAGAACTACAGTGATTCGCAAGTCGAGAGAGACGGGTTTTAAAAACATTTGACTTAACCATAGCTAACTATATATATACGAGGAATATCGAGTAAAATAAAAAGAAAGTGGGTAGTACTAACATGGGGGTAATACTTACCTGGATTGTGTGTAGCTTGCACGGTTTGATGGTGCCGTAGTGTCGCGATGGGACTTTGGAGATTTCTTCTCTTCAGGTCCGCTGTCGCAGGGCTTGGCGGTTGTGATGTGATGTCTTAGAAGAAATGATGTCATGATGGGATCTGGGGATTCTCCCTTTTTTTGGCTATGTGCTGGGTGAGTCCTTGTGGGACGTGGGGATCAAATGGGGAGAGAGAGCCCTTTGCTTTAGTGATTGGACATGATCAATCTTTCCCTCTTTTCATCATACGGCATGGCATGTGCTATCGAAGTATTTTTTTTTCAGGTAGCGATGTTTGCGATGGGACGTCGATTGAGCATAGTTAGCTGTGTCGTGCTCGCACATCAAGAGATTTGCTTTCAACTTCTCGCAATGGGATATGAGGGTATGGTTAATTTATTATGATGGGCTTGGATATTGAGGTGACATCGCATGTTATCACGATGGGAATGGGTGTTGTCGATACTTCCTTCTCGTGTAAGGGTACGTGATGGGGCGGGTGAGTAGTCCTTTCTTTTCTACCAGAACAGCCTGTGAGGCTACGGCGATGGGACAAAAGAATTTTGGCCAAGATGGGATACAAAGGTGTAAAGGCGTAAATTTCGTCCAAAGTCAAGTATTGCGCACCTGTTTTAGGTCGCTCAATACGATTACGCACCTATTTTTGGGTGTGCGATTGCAGGTTTGAGGGGTCGTTTACGTGTGTGGGAGTGTGTGTGCGATTAGATCACGCGCTCTAATAATGGTGCATGATCGAGGCATCACCAGGTCAGTGTACAGGTGACCATTCAGGTCGCGCGACAGTGGTGTGTCATTTGATCAAATTGCACAGTCTATATCCTGCTCATGATTGGAGCATCACACAGTTGGCACGGGCGATGGTTTCATTGAGCGCTTAGGTAGTAGCGTGTATTTTGGATTGTGCGCAACGTGCCTAGTGCATGATCAAATTAAGCTCATGATTAAGTCCGTACTCTTATAAGTGAGGGAGCCTTCATTTGTTTTTCATTCTCTAATTTAGTCTCAAGTTTTGACCTTTTTCTGGATATCTCGTATTCTGAAATTCATATTTTAGTGTTATTGAGTGATCTAATCATCCTATTGGGATGTCATTTCTTCCAATATTCATTATTTTGTGTGATCTCCGTCCTGAGGTGATGCTTGTCGAGTGGACGGTATTGGAAATGAGGGCGCTAGTCTTCACATCGATCCCTTTTAGGGAGCAGTGAAGGTAGTGTTGAGGAGGCGGTGGTGGAGGAGGTGAAGATTGCGGAAGAGGACTAAAAAGTAGAGGGATGTGTTTCCTAACCAATCCTCCCTGAAGTCTCCGATTGGACGCTCAGAGCGGAATCTGCTCCTCGCTTTGTCTTAGTTTTAAACCCTCTCTTCGTTTTGGGCTGTAGGTTAAAGTTTTAGGTTTTTGTTTTAGATTGTAAATTCAAGAGGTATGCCTCCGGTGATACTTGTAAAACTTTTGAGTTATAAATAAAGAGGCATTTTTTTTTTTCGTGCTTGTTTATTTGTTTAACTTATTTAATGGATTAGTGAATGTGTATTTGGTTTGTTTGGCTTAGTTTTAATTTAGCTTAGATTTTTAGGATTCATTCTGAATTTATTCAGGGCTTATCTCGAGGTTAATTTTCTTTATTGAGTTTAGTTTAGAGGTTCGCTTGGCTCTGTTTGGTTTGTTGGGGGCATTTTTTTTTGTCCCAAACAAGCTAGGGGCTCACTTTAGAGAGTTTTTTTTTTGTTTAAAGTTTTTCTGGTTTAAGGTTTGATTCAACGTGAGTTTTGGTCTTTTGTTTGATTCAACATGAGACTTAAAAGGTGTGAGTTGTCAAAGGTTCTAGATGGGTGTTAAATGTTTAAATCCTATTGGTTTATCTAGACTTGGGAGGATTGGTGTTTCTTAGGGGGTTAAGTGTTGTGTGATTATTGGTTCATCTGAGTCCGTCATGGATTGTGGTCTTTCAAAGGAGGTATGTGTTTGGTTTAGATTTAATTAGATTGGAAGGATTTAAAGGTGTGACACTTGTCATTTGATAATTCAAGAGGTATAGTTTATAAATGAGTGAGCTAAAAGTTTTGGGTTCTTGTTGTTTTGAATTTTATTCCAAGTTTGGTATTAAAAGTTTTGGGGCATTTTTTTTGGGATATTTCTTATTCATTAATGTCTTTTCTTCCTTTCTTTTGTGTATCTCAGGTGTTGAACCCGAAGAGTCGTGCTTATGGAGTGGATTATTGAGAATGGACGGGATTGGGAATACAGGGTAGTAGTCGAATTGCTGCCATGCTAAGGTAAGAGATGGAGGAGAAAAAGGTGGTAGAAAGGAAACCCAAGGGCAAGGCAGGGTCAGAATTCTCGTGATCGATGCCTATTTTTCCTCGGTAGGCTCTACAAATCCCATAGTAGTTGCTCTTCCTTGTTATGGTTCCCAAGGTGAGCTTCTAAGGGTGGATCCCACAGGTCCTAGGTGGCTTTCCATGAGCCACTCTTTCTTTTCTGCTGATTTGGGGCAAGGGAAGAGGTTATTATGGTTAGAATTTGTTCAGGGCGCTTCCCCCCTCCTGGCTTCTCTGAGATTTCTAGTTTCCCGAATAATTTGGATTCGGGCATTGCCTGAACGTGCTGGTTTTATTTTTTTAGCTTCTTGTTTCAAGTTGTATATTCAGAGGGTATGCCCTCGGTGTATTTTGTAATTATTTTATTTATTTATTAAGTGATTATTATTTTAATTTCTTTTGTAAATTCAGGTTTAGTTTATTTTATAGTTTATTTGATTTGTTTTGAGTGCGAGGTTTACTTGTTTAATTTATTTATTTTGGATCGGGGCATGTTACGCGCATTTTTTTATTTTGACTTAGTTTGGGCTTAGTTGGAGTGTATAAATATGGGGACATTTTTCTTGTTTAGTCTTGCCTTTGTTGGGGCATGTTTTTTTTTTTAGTTTTGGTTGAAGTGTGTAAATGGTGTCGGAGCATTTTTTTTAGTTTTGGTCTTAGTTTGGCGCATTTTCATTTAGTTATCGAGGTGCATATTTCTTTAAGTCTGGAATGTTTTGGGGTCGAGTTTAACAAGGGCGTGGTTTAGGCTAATAATTAGGGCCAGAGATCACCCAATTTAGACCTGTGAACGTGTTGTCCTGGGCATTTTTTTTTTGTGTTTATGGGGAATTACGCTCTTAACTCCGAGCGCATAAATTAATTGCGTGCCAGAGGGTGAACGCGCATTTAGAGCATCAGAACATAATTAAGCGCCGGTTTTCGGTTGTTTGACTGATTTAAATGCAGGGTACAGAGCACGTGATTAGGGCGGTGGCTGGTTATTGTACAGGTGACCATTGGCATTCGTGCGCCACTGTGTGGATGCTAGAAGTGATTACACACTTAGCAGGTTGTGCGCAACCAGATGGTCGGGTTGATTTGAGAGGGTGACGATTGGGTTACACGCTTAAGGCTTGTCGTGTGATCCAAATTAAGCGTGTTGTGAGTGGTGCATGATTCGATTGCGCGCATGAGTTTACGCGCACAATTTATGCGTGTCCTATAAATAGTTTAAAACTTTTCATTTTTATCGTGCGATCCATTTTAGTCTTAAATTCTTTGTTTACTTGTTTCTTTGTGCTCTGATTTTCATGTTTTCGTGATATCTTGCTATCCAGCCATCTGTTTCGGGCGCCGTTTTCTTCATTCACTTCAAGTTTTTGAACTCTCCATTCTAGGATGGAGGGTGAGGGTATTAGTGGGCACGATATTACTTTTCTAAGTTAGAGAGGATGTTAGGGGCAGAGATGGGTGAGACTTTCGAGGCTCGAACCGATATTGTCAGGGACGTGGGTGTTGGAGAGGTGGTTAGAGAGGAGGTACTGGAGGTTGACCAGTCGGGGGCCAGGGAGGAGGAGCTCGAGATTGAGTAGGGAGGAGCCTGAAGGACTGGCACTTGAGGGACTAGAACCTGAGGGACCAGCATCGGAAGGACCAGCATCTGAGGGACCTGCCCCTGAAGCATTAGCAGTACCCGCTGCCGCTCCACCTTCATCATCTGAATCACCGCCCAATCCAAACTGTAAAAAGCTAATGATTTATTCTGTCAGTAGAAATCACAGATCAATCAAGACTGGGGAACCAATCTAAAAGAGAGGGGAGAAATACCTGGGAGCGCAGGCCACCGAAAGCTAGGAAATTAACGCCATGGACGAAGCACGAAAGAATAAACCGATATGGCAAGGACTCATACCACGTCTGATAGTCTCCAGGCATAAGAAGAGCCAATGTATGGGTCATATATGACCTGCCCAAGTCAAGAAGTGGCCATCAATCAAGAATTCAGCATAATAACAAAGGAGAATTTCTGAATTGAAATGAAAAAGAGGAGAAAAGGCCTTACCTGCTCAGGGATCATCAAATCGATTTGGGACCTCAGGCCAATCTCCAGATGCTTCATGCCCACAGCTTGGCACCGATGTTTGTTCTAGTTGCTTAAAAGGGGGTAAGTATATATCTCAGATTGAAGAAGCGAACGTCCATGTTGAAAATGTAGGTACCCTCATGCCTAAAGAGAGCAGTGCACAAAAGATAAGTCAATAGCATACAACGACCATCCAAATAAACTGATAAAAGCAAAAAAATTGGAGATTACCTCCCGGGCTAGCCAGAAGCCAACAATGGACTTCGCATTTCCCACGAAGGCTTGGACTAGGCTGGACATCAACACAACATAACCAGCCCCGCCCCAGTCGTATCTATGGACGTGGAGCCAATTGTCCATCAGGTTAAGCAGGGCCAGGTTGACCCGTTCGCCGCTAGCATTAGCGAAGAGAGTTTTGCCTAGCATTATGAGGAGCGTGATGCAGGCCAATATTATCGCGCGCTCGGGCTCAATATAAATTTCCAACTCTAGCTACCCTAAGTCTACCAACTCATTCATAGCAAAATGATCTGACAGTCAGGTCATTTTGACCTCAGCACCATGCAAACTTGTGGAAGGGGGATAAGCCCCTATCAGTCGAGTGATCTCATCTTGGCTGGGCACTGCATGGTTGGCTATTGGAACGCCCCCTATCCTGATCCCTGTAATCATAGCCCAATCCACGGGCGTCAGGGTCATCTCAGCAAAGGCCATTTAAAGGGCAAAGTCTCCGAACGGAATCTCTCAATCAGAGCCCTCAAGCAGGCAGCATCAACCCGCATAGCAGGGCATGATAAGAACATGCCAAAGCCGGCCTGCTCGAGTAAGAATTTCACGACGAGGGAATATAGAGATAAAATTGTTGAAAATCCAACCAGCCCCCTCAAAATACAATCTGGCGCAGGTCCTGCACCAAGGGAAAAGATGCATCAGGTCATGGAAATTAAGCAAAACCGCACAAGGAAAAATAACTAAATTATCCCTTTACCTTGCCTGCAATGCCGAAGTTTGAGTTGTGCACACACTGCTGATTGAAGAGACCTATATGAGCGGCCTCTCCTTGCATTTCGTACCATGAACCGGCAGGGCATTCCACTGAAATGAATCGTTCTCCCTTTAGACCAAAGGTCACTTCTGGTTCCTCTTCCTGCTCCTTCTCCTGTACATACTCTTCCTCGCTGGACATTCTGGGGCAAGTACAAGCAATCATGTCAGGCCTAATCAACGATGAAGAACCATTGGGCTACTGATCAAGGGAAGGTAAGTATGATCATCCCTTTCTTTTGCTTTCAAAAACAAATTTTTTTTTTTTTAAAAAATGCCTTTCTTTTACTTTCAAAATAAATAAATAAATAAGCCTTTCTTTTACTGTCAAAAATAAAATCAAAAACCAAAAAAAATTCCTTTCCTTATTTTTATAAAATCAAAAATACAAAAATCCCTTTCTTTTATGTACAAAAATAAGACACAAAAATCTCCACTTTCTTTTAAGTTCAAAAATAAACCAAAATCCAAAAAAATCTTTCCCTTTCTATGTGCACAAATAAAAAAAAAAAAAATAGATATACGTCCTAATCAATATTATAAAATAACAAAAATAGGGCATCATTCAAGCAATATAATCAAACTCATCACCAATAGGCGTGCTTACAAGAAGAATAATCATTTATCATCTTAAATGCAAGATCATGATCACATTTGCAAGAAAAATCAAGAAAAATAAAATCAAATGGGTTTTAAATGGTTACCTTTGAAGAAAAATGGGTCTTTGATCTAGTGTGGAGCGGGCGATTAATCGGCGTAAGCAAATACCGGCAATGAAGCATGCTTAGAGGCAATGTAAAGGTAGGAGGAGGTCTATTTTTCGGTTTTGGATGAGAGAAGAAGAAAATTTTAAAAACCAACCCCTTTTGCCCGAACTCGGGCCTCTTTAAAATGCCCCCCAATTAGGCTTGGCGCATGAAATACATGCGCCAAGAGCATTTTGGCCCCTAGTTGGATTGGAGCAACTAATAGTTGCGCCAGGTCACTTTTTGGCTGGGTTGTGGCCTGGTGTGGGTCACGCACACATAGTCTAGCCTTTTTTTATTTTGTTTTGTATCCCCAACAGGTCCACATGCTCCCCAATGGCATATCAACTCTCATTTGACTTGCCTGGGAAGCTGTGCTAGAATAAATGGATTGAGATCGATGAGCATGCTCAAAGAATCAAGATCATACGTAGAAAAATCCAAAAAAAATCATATAAAATTATAACATTGAAACTCCAAAAAAATAACATAAAATGATAACATCGAAAATCCAAAAAATCACATAAAATGATAACATCAAAAATCCAAAAAAATCACATAAAATGATAACATAAAAAGTCAAATTTCCCACATAAAATAACAAAAAATATGTGTTTTGAAAAGGTAGCACGTACTCCTAAAATGTGTTACGACATCTATTCACTGTGCTCGGATAGTCATGCTAAATAAACTTTAGGATCAATGGGTTCTCCCAAAGACCTCGAACCATGCTTCAAACAGGGGCACCCACGACCAGTCAAATGGGGCAATCAATGCCTCGTAGGATTGGACAGAAATTGTGAAACCTTTCGTATTTTCGCTTTGTGCCTATCTTTAAGTGTGGGTCGATCACCCCTCTTACTTACGAAGCTGATGTATTCAAAATGAATCTCGAACTTTAATCACCTTTAAATCATCTTGAGAAGTGGGCATTTTTCCTGACTAACGGGCTTTCGCAACTCGAGAAACGAATGTTTTTCCCAACTAGTGGGCTTTCACAACTCGTTCCATCTCGGTTATGCCCAATAATATCTCTAAGCACTTGGGGACCGATGACCTTGAGAAATGGACGTTTTTCCCGACATACAGGGCTTTCATTTTCTCACCATGTTGCTCACCTGATGTTTGAGGTTTGTTTTGAATACAACAAATGTGTAAGTAATGCCTTGGGCCTCTTCAGATGTCTTTTGTATTTATAATTCGATCATTAGTGATCGGATACCAAAGAGGGGCATCTGTAGACACCCAAATTTGGCCCAAGGCCCGATCGAAACACATTTTGAGAGAGGCACACTTTTGAGTTTTTGATGGCATGTATGAAACCCTTAGGAACCTTTTCGAAACCTTAGGAGCCATCCCAAACCCTTAGGAATCACCCCAAATCCCTTAGGAACCTTCCCAAAACCTTAGAAACCCATCCCGACCCTTAGAAACCATTTGGAACCTAAACCTAGCTTTCCCGGGCAATAGATAAAGAGTGGTGTATTAGGACTAGCTAGGACCTTCTACTATGATAAAATCATACACCATTGAAAAGTATAAGTCCTTAGCTTTCCAACAAGCTAAGAATCACCCCAATCGGGGCTGTACGCGAGAAGATATCACATTCCGAAGGTCAAGGGAAAAATAGGGTTTTGAGGGGGATCCCCCTAGGGTTTTGGCACATCTATTAGATGCGCCAAGCCATTTCTCCCTAGAAATGGCTTGGCACAACTAATAGTTGCGCCAGCCTATAGGTAGGTCTCACTTCAGGCAGTCAACTTCCCAAAACCCTATGGAACACTGTTTTACGGTTCCTAAGCCTGGCGCATCTATTAGTTACGCCAGGTTTATGAACAATGATTGTGGGGTTTTGCCTCAAAATTTTAGATTGGGGTTTGACTTATTGACCATCTTGATCCTTGGGGTGTGTTTTACTTGTTCTGTTGTACCCATCATCTACCATTAGAGCTAACTTTCACATATTTCAAGGTTCTAAAAACCCTAGGAAACCTTAGATGACTAGATTACCTCATTCCTAATCTAGTTTAGCCCCTAAACACCCTCCTAACCTATCCTTTTCCTATAAATAGAGAGGTACCCTCCCCTTTTGACGGGGCTTAGGACTTTTCTCAAAATAGAGATTAAGAAACCTCTCTCTTCTCTCCTCTAGTACACTTTTCCATACAAATTCTAGAATTCATAAACCTTCTTCCAAGCCTTACCTTTCATCCAAGACCTCTAGGTTAGGTGTGTGCTACCCCCTGGACTTCCCTCTCTACGTCTTAGTTATCCATCCTAGGAGTTAGAACCCTATTTCAAACCATTCAAGCCATCAAAAACTCATCGAAGCAAGCCTACGCAAGGCTCCATAGCGGTGCAACAAGGGCCAGAGACCTTTGGCTCTCCCCTCTATTCCTCTACTTTCCCAGTTCTTCCTTCATTCTCTCATTTGTGCCGTTACGCCGTTGAATTTTCAGTAGGAATGGAGGGGCACAAATAGGATTTTAATACCCCTTGGGCAAGAGGAGAATTTTTATGCTTCTTTTATTTCTTTTTATTTTACCCATAAGTAGAGACCTCATTAAGCTGATTGATCGAGTGCCTAACACCTTCCCAATCAATAACCGAAGCCCCTACCCAAGAGCGTTTGGCGTAGTCCAGATTCAGAGTCAATTTTTGGCACCTCAGTGCTCTTTAAATTTGATCTGGGTTTCCCGAGATACCAAAAGCTCTAGTTGGTGACTCTAAAATTTTTACGAGTGTGCATCATCGCGACGGGTTTGATAAAATTTCACGGTTGCACACATAAGAATTATGAGTTTTGATTGAGCCAAACATCTTCATTTTTTGTGCTCTAACATCTCCTCCAATGGTGGAGGGAAAGGGGTGAGAATCGGGTGTTACTTATACTTTTGGAAAAGGTCAGGTATTCCACTAGTCTTTCTGATCAAATCGCCTGAATGAGAAGGTGGGCAGTGAGTCAGAAGCCTTCAAGGATATCCTGGGAAATGAAGGTGTACGACCAATGAATGAATCTAGATGATTACGGGGGTAGTAGATATAGGTATCTGATTATGAGATACTATGATCTCGATGCTAAGGGTAGTATTTCCTGAGGTATATAGTGTTCTAGGGGCTGGAGAGTTCTTCCCCGTCCTGGTTCATTAGCTTGTATGCGTTCCCTAGGTATGCAGCTGCTCTAACACATGGACCCTCCCAGTTCGGTTTCAGTTTTCCCTTTGGATGGGTGTGTCTGGAAGGCATGATTTTCTTCGAGACTAATTCTCCAATTCGAAGGTTCGCTCGAGGACTTTCTTATTGTAGGCTCTGGCCATTCCCCTCTAGTATACTTGAGCATGATCAACTACCCTTAGACGCGTCTCATCGAGTTATTCTAGCTCAGTGAGTAGAGCAATTCTCCTTTCGTCTAGAGATAGCTCATCATTAACTTGGATACATAGGGATGGTACTTGTATTTCATAGGGTAGGACTGCTTACATCCCAAATTTGAGGAGATAAGGAGTTTGGCCAGTGGTCGGGTGAATAAAAGTTTTATAGGCCCAGTGTGTTTCTGGTAGTCGTTCAGGCCAGTCGGCTCCATTGCTCGTCTCCACTGTTCATTTTAGAATTCGGATTAGAGTTTTGTTCGTAGCCTCTGCTTGTCCATTTCTCTAGAGATAGAATGGTGACGAGTGATGCAAGTCGATGCCAAATTTCTTGCATAATCTCTTCGTCTTCTCTACAATGAACTGCGGTCCATTATCGGTGACGAACAGCCTGGGTACTCCAAACTAGGTTATAATATTCTGAATAATAAACTTCATGAGTGTTGGAGCAATAATTCTGACATATGACTCGGCTTCTACCCATTTGGTGTAGTACTCGGTCAGAATGAGTACAAATGCGTGCTTATGAGTATTCCCGATCGTGGCCGTGAAGGGTCTAATGATATCTGTGCAATCGTGGGATTTGTGATGATCCCGTCAAGGCGAATGCGCTCACTAACAAAAACATAGAGTCGCCACCCGGAGCTTTTGGTGTCTCGGAAAACCTATATCATTTTTATAAGTACTAGAGTGCCACAAATATGACTCTGAATCTGGTCCACACCAAAGGTTCTTGGGTAGGGGCTTTGGTTATCGATTGGGAAGGTGTTAGGCACCCAATCAACCTGCTTAATGAAGTCTCTACTAATGGCCAAAATAAATATAATATAAAAGAAAGGAAATGGCTTCCCCTTGCCCAAATGGGTCTTAAATCCTATTTGTGTCCCTCCGTTCCTACCGAAAATTCAGTGACGTAATGGCACAAATGGGAGGATGAAAGAATGACCGAGAAGGTAGAGGAATAGAGGGGAGAGCCAGAGCTCTTGGGCCCTTGTTGCACCATTGAGGAGCCTTGCGTTGGCCTGCTTTGATGAGCTTTTAAAGGCTTGTATGGTGGAAAAAGGGGTTCTAACTCTTAAGGCTTGAAGCTAAGAGGTAGAGAACGAAGGCTAGGGGAACACACCTAACCTAGAGGTTTTTTGAATTCTAGAATTTATATGGGGATGGTGCACCAAAGGGAGAAAGATCTTCCCACTTAAGCTCTTTCTCTCTTAGGCAAAATTCTCAATCTTTAATCCAAGGGGAGGGGAGTTCTATTTATAGAGAAAGGGTGGGTTAGGAGAGTGTTTAGATGCTAGTTGTGTTTAGTAATTAGGTAATCTAATATCTAAGGATTCCTAGGATTTTGAGTGCTTGGAGATGTGTGAAATGAAACTCTAATGGTGGATGATAGGGTAGGGGGTTTAACGCACTTAAGGGTTACAAATAAGCTTAAAAAGGGTGCAACAGTACTGTCAAAACACACCTCAAAGACCCAGGTGGTCAACAAGTCAAACCCCAATTATGATTTTTGAGGCAAAATCATAGGTTACTATTCATATGCCTGGCGCAACTATTAGTTGTGCCAGGCATATGCATAGTAAAACAATGTTGCATAGTGGCCAGGGGAAGTTGGTTGCTCGCGAGGGGACCCACCTACAACTGCAGCAACTATTAGTTGCGCCAGGCCATTTTTGAGGAAAAAATGGTCTGGCGCAACTATTAGTTGCACCAAAACCCTAGGGGGTTTTAGTGTGTTTTTACCTTTTTCCCCTACACTTCATATCGCGATATCTCTTCGCACATAACTCCGATTGGGGTGATTCTTAGCCTGTTAGAAAGCTGACGACTTCTACTTTTCAATGGTATATAATTTGATAGTAGTATAAGACCTCAGCTAGTCCCAGTGCACCACTCTTCATCCATTACTCCAGAAGGTTAGGTTTAGGGTTCGGAAGGGGTTCTAAGGGTTGGGATTAGTTTCTAAAGGTTTGGGGTAGGCTCCTAAGGGATTTTGGGTGATTCCTAAGAGTTTGGGGTGATTCCAAAGGGTTCCATACATGCATCAAAAGCTCGGAGGCATGCCTCTCTCAAAGTGTATTCCGATCGAGCCTTGGGCTAAATTTGGGTGTCTACAGATGCCCCTCTTTGGTATTCGATCACTAATGATCGAATACCAAAGATAAGAGACATCCAAAGAGGCCCAAGGCATTACTGATGGGTCTGCTACATTCAGAACAAACTTCAAACATCAGACGGGTAATATGGTGAGAAAATGAAAGCCCTGTATGACAGGCCAAACATTCGTTTCTCAAGGTAAATGGTCCCCAAGCGCTTAGCGACATTATTGGGCATAACTGAGGTGAAACGAGTTGCGAAAGCCCTGTATGCTAGGCTAAACATTCGCTTCTCGAGATGACATGAAGGTATTTGATGTTCAAGATTCATTCTGAATACAACAACTTTGTAAGTAAGAGGGGTGATTGACCCACATTCAAAGATAGGCGCGAAGTAAACATACGCAAGGCTCCATAGTTTGTGTCCAATCCGATGAGGCATTTGACCGCCCCATCTGATTGTTCACGGGTACCACTGCTGAAAGCAGGGTTCAAGGTCGTTGGGCAAACCCATCGATTCCAAAGTTTATTTAGCATGACTGCCCGAGCGAAGTGAATAGATGTCACAACGCTTTTTGGAGGACGTGCCATTTTCGAAAGCATGCCCCAAATCAATATGACCTAGAGCATCCAGCTCCAACTCTCACTAAGTAGATCCAAATAGTTATTGGGTGTCTACCAAAAGGGAACATCCAATCCTGATTTCTACCAATAATGATCATACATATCAACTAACTATACATAAACATGCACCCATCAGGGGCAATAAGCAATAACAAAGGCGATGGAAGCCTCGAGTACAATTTACGGTAACAAATGACCATCATATGGATACCCAGACGCATGGCATACACTTTATAGGGATATCGCTGCCCATATAGGTCTTAAGCCTGTAGAGAAAATAAATGGGGTATGAACCCTTTCGAATGCATGGTTGCACATAGTTTGATTGATACGTAATCTCATTTTCAACAGGTTGGTTTCAACCAACAATTGACCTTCTCCAAAGACTTTGAAGCTTAAGATACTTAAGTTCATATGAATCCAAAAATAGAGTGCTTAGCTCGAGGATTTAGCAGGGGAGACAACCTGAACAAAACATTGACTGTTTGATCAAGATTGATGTTGTTGCTCCTACTTTGAAGTAGGATCCAAAGATCCAGGGTGAACCCTAGACTCGGGACATTGATATAGCACCGCTACATTACTGATAAAACATTGACCTTTTACTACATTATGCATGCGCGTAGCTCTATGGGGAAACACAAACATGTTGTTTTATTTTTTTAATTTTTCTGTCATTTTATGTGATTTTTTTGAATTTTCAAAGTTATTATTTCTTAGTTTATTATTTTATGGATTTTTTGTTGTTTTCTTTTTTTCTCTTTCTCCCTTCTTTTTTTTAGTTATTATTTTATGCGAATTACTCTGACATTTTATGTGAGTTGTCTTTTTGGCTTTTTTGTGAGATTTTTTGTCATTTTTTGAACTTTCTTATATTATTTTATATAGGATCGGGGTGCCTATTGCCCTCGGTCCACTTTATTCTTAGCGCGGCTTCCCGGGTAGGTTGAACGAAGATCAACACACAGCTTGGGAGTGCGTGCATCTGTCGGGAGTAAATAAAATGAAGAGAGGGGGACCGGGTTACATATCTGATCCGTATCAGGCCCAAGACTGGACCTACTAAGCCAAAAAGTGGCCAAAATTGCCTAGCGCAACTATTAGTTGCGCCAAGCCAAAAAGTGCTCCAAGAGTGCCTGGCACAACTAATAGTTGTGCCAAGCTTTGCTGGGGAGCAATTTAAATAGCCTGGGTTCGGGCTGTAAGTATTTTTTCAAAAAAAGAATTTCTTCCCCCCTTCTTTTTAAAACCGAAAATTGACCCTCTTAGGATTCCTTTACATTGCCTCTACACGTGCCTCATTGCCGTTGTTGGCTTGTGTTGATCGACTGCTGGCTTGCGCTAGATCAAAGACCCTTTTTCTTGAAAGGTAACTATTTAAAACCCGCTTTATTTGATTTTTTTTGCTTTCTTTTTTTTCTTGCAAATATGATCATGATCTTGTATTTTTAGATGATGAATGATTTATTTTTATTGTAAACAAGTTCATTGATGATGTGTTGATAATTTTTACGAATAATGCCCTTTTTTTGTTGCTTTATGGATTTTATTGATGCCTAATATATATTTGTATGCTCTCCCCTTTTTATTTTTCTTATTTGTACATATGAGAAAGGGGCTTTTATTCTTTTTTGTTTTTATTTTTTGTTTTGCTTGTTTATTTTTCCTTTTGTGTTTGTGTGTTTTTTTGTTTTGATTTTGCAACTAAAGTGAAGGGATTTTTTTTGTAAATAAAGTAAAGGGATCTATCTTTTTTTTGGTTTTTTGTTTTTATTATTTCTTGTTTTGATTTTGTAAATAAAGTAAAGGGATTTTTTTTGTTTTTATTTTTTGAAAATAAAGTAAAGGGAATTTTTTTTTGTTTTTGTTTTTATTATTTATTATTTTGATTTTGAAAATAAAGGGATTTTTTTTTGTTTTTTTCTTTTATAATTTTTTTTGTTTTGTAAAATAAAGTAAAGGGATTTTTTTGGGTTTTATTTTTGTGTGTGCATCTTGATTTCTGAAAGGAAAAGGGTGAGCACTGCTTACCTTTCTTTGTAGCATAAAACGATTTTTTTGTCACTGACCTGCTCTGATGTGATTGCTTTTTGTTGCCTCAGTATGTCGGGTGGTGATGAGCATGTTCCCGAGGAAGGCCAGGAGGGGGCCTAAGATAGTCTACGGTCCGCGGGGAGAGCAATTCTTTTGGGTGGAGCGAAAAGCGGGCCCTTCGCTTCAAATGTAGGGTGAGGCCACCCGAGTTGACCTCCTACATCAGCAGTACACCCATATTTCGAATATCGACATAGCAGGCAAAGTAAAAGAAGGTTCAGTTCTTCCTTTCGTGCAGCTTTGCTTTTCTTCCATTACTCTGATGTGTCTTCTTCTTGGTGGGCAAGACCTGCCCGCCATCGTATTCTGTGGGGGATGGCTTGAATTCCATGATTTCTACCTCTATGTCCCCCTCGTGGTGAAGTTCTTCCTGGTGCAGGTGGGCTTTGGAGAATTTCTATCCTGCCCGCCTATGAGAGCCGATGCAGTGTACTTGAAGGTGTTGATTGAGTGATTCCATCCCGAGACCATGACCTTCCATATGCCGTACGCTGAGATGGCCTTGATGCCTGTTGATTAGGCAATGATTACGAGTATTAGGATGGGGAGCATACCGATAGTCGATCTCGCGATACCGAGCAGAGAGGACATTATTCGACTGATAGGGGCCTATCCCCCTCGAGGTAAGATACACGGAACTGAGGTTAAGATGTCCGGGTTGTCAAGCCTCTTCGTGGATGGTGAGTTGGTGGATCTGGGGCAGCCGGATAGGGAGATCTATATTACACCTGAGCGGCTGATCATCTTGGCCCGCATCACTCTCCTGCTACTGCTAGGTAAGACCCTTTTTACCAATGCGAGCAGCAGTTGAGTCAGCCTAGCATTGCTAAGTGTTATGGACAACTGGGGCGATGTCCATAGGTATGACTGGGGCGGGGCTGGATATGCATGGTTGATGTACGACGTAGCCCATGCTACTATCGGGGAAGCCAAATCTATTGTTGGCTTTTGGGCAGCCCTGGAGGTAACTCTTAACCTTTTGCTTTCATCAGTTGTATTTGGACAACTTTATACATTACTAACTTGTTCTCTTGTGCCCTCCTCCTCTTAGGTATGGGGGTACCATCATTTTCACCCCGGACACCCACTCCTTCACTTGGACGCATTCACCTACCCTCTTCTTAGCAACTGAAACCATGCCCGGTGCCACGATGTGGGCCTGAAGCACCTAGAGATGGGCCTAAGGTCCCAACTTGACCTGATGGTTCCTAAGCAGGTAAAGCCCTTTTCAACTCTGTTTACCTCAGCTCTGAAATCCTCCCTGATTTGTTATGTTGTGTGTCTGATTGATTGGCTACCTCTTTATTTGGACAGATCCTCCATGATCCGTACCTCAATTCGGCCTTCTGGAACCAGGCAGCCGTGGGTCCATCGCGCCTTCTTAATAACCGCCGCATCATTTTCTTTTATGGGGCGTGGGTGAGGGTTTACTATTTGGGGGAGCGGGTGGTGCACCAGCATCAGGGTTACCATGCCATACCCACGGACCCTCCTGTCGACATTTGGACCTGCTGGTAGCATTGAGGAGCTCACAGTGGCTTATCTCAATAATGGGCTCGCTATCCATGCCCTTCTTGTGCCTGGCGATTATCACATATGGTACGAGTGCTTGCCATATCAGTTTATCTTGCCGCACTTCATCCCTAGCACTTTCTTGCACTCGACAACCCACTCAGGCAGGTAACTCTCCTTTCTCCTTTCGGATTAGTCTCCATCTACTTTAATTTGGCCCTTGTTCTTCCTAAGTAGATCTTTGTTATGTCCGCAGTTCGCCCAACGAGATGGCTCAGATAACGAAGGCGAGGCAGTGGCGGGTACCGCGGATTCCTCAGGAGCAGGTCCTTCTGGTGAGGGCCCTTCTGGTGCGGGTCTCTCAGGCGAGGGTTCTTCTGGCATTGGTCCGTCGGGCACTTCTCAAGCTAGTGCCCCTGGGGTGATCCGATCGTGGTCTACGGGACCTTCCGACGCCTTGATGATAGCTTTCTCTCCGGCCTGTGTGCCGATGTGGACAGGCAGGCGCGTATCTCTGCTGAAGTAGCTCGTGTCCCACCTCCTGAGGTGATCCCAGGGGTAAGCCTTCTGACGTCTCTCCCTTATTTTGATTTCCTATTTGCACATGTCTTATGATTGCCCTGATAGCTGACATTGTATCCCTCTGAATGTAGAACTTTGATTTGGCTATGGAGTATGCAGCATATCATCACAACATTGTGGATCTTTAGGATGTGGAGACAATGAGTATTCTGTTGTTCTTCTTTTCCTGTTATTGGTCCCTTCACTTTTTGCTCTTGTTCCTCAACTGACCCTGATCTCTTATTTTTGGCCTTGACTTGTAGCGTGCGCATGCTAAGGAGTCGCGATCTTTGCTTAGTAGGATTTCTCAGGCCTGGTCCTGAGTGGGAGATATGCAGACTTACCAGGGCTCCTCTCGTCGTCGGAAGAAATCAAAGGGCGCGGACAAGGAATAGGCCTCAGTTTCTGTTTTTTAAACATTAGCACTTTTGGGATTTAAATTTTAGACAGTTTGGGATGGATGATGTGGCACATAGTGGATGATTTTTACTTTGGAAATATTTTAGTGTTTTGTCTTGATTGCATGCCATGGTTTCCTTGTACCGTATCTGTTTTCCTACAAGACGTGTTTCTCAAATGTTCACAGAAAGCGACCTTTTCGGTCGCATGCTTTGATGTGGGATCAAACTTGCACACAAAGAAACGAAGTGGTTTCAAACTGTTAGGGGTATCTAAATATTTGTGAATGTTGCCCATGACTACCAACAGGTTGACATATTTTTAAAGGGCTGGCAAAAAGGACTCCGAAATTCCCCCCAATCAGACCCCAAAATTGGCTTTGGAGGGAGGAACTTTAGTCTGGCGTAACTATTAGTTACACCAGGCTAAATCCAAGGGGAAATTGTGTTGGTGGAACTAATAGTTGTGCCAGGCAATGATCGGGACAAAAATGCACTGGCATAACTATTAGTTGCGTCAGTTTTGGCCTGGGGTGCTGTGGGGCCTTACATACCCGAGCCAGTCCAAAATCCTTTTTCTTTTCTGTTTGACTTGGTCTTTTTGACTGATTCTTTTTGGTCTCATTTTCCTAGGGGCGGGTCCATCAACATACATTGAATTTTATATTCCTCAAAGATCCTTGTACGTTTATGGACCCGCTTTCCAACCCTCCCTTACATGGAGGGCTCGGAACCAATTTACTCATCTCTTGGGCTTGGGGCCCAATTTTCTTAGAAGTTGGCTTGAGAGTTTAAATGAGAGTGAGCTTGTTGAGCTTGGCAGCTTGGCCTATCACGCCTTCCCTTCTTCCTCGATGTTCTTCCATGGTGGGACCTTCTTCACGCTATCGCTTCGTTTTGGGATGCAAATATCCATGTATTCTATTTTAGGAAGTGGGAGCTAACTCCAACTCTTAAGGAGCTATCCAATTTATTTGGTCTGAAGCTTCATAGAGGCCTTACTAGAGTCACGCTCAGGTCAGGATATTCCAAATCCGTTCATCTTACCCTTGGTTTGAAGAAATTTGAATATGAAAAAAGTCTTGTTGGGGGCCCATAAGGTGTTCTCTAAAATTCCTCAAAGAACTTTTCGATGATGAAAGTCTCCGAAAATTGCCAGTTAGGAATATTTTCAACATGAAAGCCTTCACTCTCGGTCTCATTTCAGAAGCCCTTTTCTTTACTGGGGGAGAGAGCTTCTCCCTGGCTCTTTGTGACGTCTTGATTGAGTTGGTGGAGGGTCGATCAGTGATGCACCTGGTCCTTACTAAACTATATCGATGCCTTGATGCCTTTCCTCTGGGTAAGGTGGAGAATCTTAGGGGATGCCCTTTGCTGCTTCAAGTTTGGTTAGGTGAGCATCTCACTATCTTGGGTCCCATGCCATGCTTTTACATCGCTCGAGATGAGGCGGCTCGATGTTTTGTGAGTAGGTGTCACTTGCTTTCGCAGGGCAATTTGTCAGCTTTGAAGATTTGGTTGACCGACGTCGAGCTGATATGGAGGCTTCCTTGGTTGGACTGAACCTTCCCAATAGTTCACTCCAGAGACTATGAGGACATCACCCTCCTAGGATTGACTGACAGCACCTTCTACTTCCCATTTCTGGTGTTGCATCAGTTCTGCTGCTCTCAGCAGGTGCCTTGCGAGGCAAAGCCCTTCTATGTGACTTGATTTTTTTCTAGAGGGTCCTCTGGGGACATAGATCAGATTGCCACTCTTTGGGAGACGTGTCAGTTGACACTGATGTGTGATATGGACCAGGGAGATTTGGTTCAATCTTCTCCCGAGTATGAGGCCTGGCTATTGATTGAGCAGCCTTTTGCTGATCGTCTGGATCCCGCAAAGAGTATTGACACGGGAGGCCCTTAGCCAAAGAAAGAGATGGTACTCCGAGCCCGCATCGAGCTACTGGTGGATGAGAAGAGGGTCCTGCACGAGCTTTTAGCGCAAGAAAAGGTTAGAGTAGAGATAGTAGAGAGCAAGGTCCTTCATCTGAAAGGATCCTTGGGTGTTGCCCTTAGAGCCGCTGACACTTCTCGAAAGAGGTATAAGAGCTTGCATGGTCGTTGGTTGACTAAGCGGAACATCTGGGAAGATGATTTTCGTGTTGCGATTAGTGCCTTAAAGCGCAACCTGAGCCGCTGATTCCCTCCTGCACACATAACTTTTTGCATAGATCAGATACACAGAAAAGGGGCATAATAAACCCCTTTATAGATACACACATCTTTTTGGTATAAATATTTTCTTTATGTTTTTGTTGTTTTCTTTTTATAAGAAAGAAAGAAAAGAAAGAATGCTAGACATCACACCAGTTATTGTTATATATTTTCTTTGGGATGTGGTGTAAGCGGTGCATTTGTAAAAGAAGGGAAGTTATATATTTACGTAGATTTTTTTGTTCTTTTTATTTTGTGTATTTTTTGGGTGTAGTGCCTTAATCACTGGGTGAGGTCTCGGGTCCTCTTTTGAGCATGGTCGAACCCCCTTTTAAATGGTTGTGTCTGAGAGAGTTTCAACAGTTTTACCAACACCAAAACATCAATCTCCTTGGACTAAGTCAAACCCTTCTCCTTACCTCAAGTCATATGTTTGACAAAGTAGTTCTGAAGACACACTTGGTCGGAACTCGATCTAACATGGGCGGCCCCAAAAAAGGGGATCAAGGAGAGTGACCAAGAGGGCTCCTCGAACATTAATCAATCATTTCAAACCTTTCCACTTTTCTCTCTTTTCCTCTTTCCCACTTTTTTTTTTCTTTTTTTACCTGTGGCACTCTTTTGGGTTTTCACCACATCCATGGGCTTAGCTCTCTTACGCCAAGCGCCCTCTCAGGTTTTCACCTGGTCCGTACAAACTCGCTATTTTTATCCGTAGTGCCCTTTCGAGTTTTCACTACATCCATCTTGCTTTGAGCTTATATTTTTATTTTTATTTTTTCCTTGTACACTATTCTTTCATTATTTCAAAAAAGCCACAACATAGATGTCAATTCCGTCATAGCCAGCTAGATGGGGTTCTGGTGTCGTCTCACAACTCGGCTCGTGTTGACTTAACAGATATTATGACTGCTTGTGAACCTAAAAAGAGGGCTTTCTTCAGGGCATAGCTTGGCTATGGGTTAGGTTAGGATTTGAAGATATGCTAGGCTAAAATGGTTTTCTTGATACGGCTTCGGTTTTTCACAACATACTTTCTTCTTTGGGGGATTTTACTGTGCACACCCCACGATTCTATTTTTTCTTTGTTTCTTTATCTTATTTTAGGCAATCTCTTTTTGAGGTTTTGCTTTTTAAATTTTTTTAGATTTTGATGGTAACTTTACTTCCTCACTTTTTTTGTATATGTACACACTTTTATTTTCCAGGGAAGTGGTTTATTGAAAGAAAGGCCTAAGCTTAAAACGGTGTAGCAAAGGATATCATCTTTTTTAGGGATGCTTTTTTTTTGGCTATTGTGTTTAGAATGACGGCCTCTTTCGGGTAGTTCTTAAGCAGTCACATATATGTTTCACCAATACTTACCTTGTCATGATAGACTAAGCGTAGAACCATCGGACGTATCCAGCGTTGATGGGCTCAGGAAGATGATCTCCTTCCATGGTGGCAAGGCCGATGGTGTATCCTGGTAGCACCTCTAGAACGACGTAAGGTCCTTCCCAGTTTGGCTTGAACTTCCCTCTCTGATCGGCTTGGAGGGATGGGATGATCCTCTTCAACACAGTGTCTCCTATCTTTAGATCTTGACTGCGGACACGCTTATTATAAGCGCGTGCGACTCGCCCCTGGTAAACTTGAGTGTGACACAAGGCTAGGAGTCTCTTCTCATCCAATAAGTTTAATTGTTTAAAGAGGGATCTTTCTCTCTCTGCTTTGAGTAAGCTTGATTCCATAAGGATTCAGAGCGAGGGTACTTCAACCTCAATTAGTAGGATGGCCTCGGTTCCATACACAAGGGAGAATGGAGTTGCCCCTGTAGCGGTATGGATGGACATTTTGTTGGCCCACAAAGCAAATGATACATTTCACTCTAATCTCAGTAAGTGATGACCATTTTCTTGAGGATGCAGATGACTGTTCTTGTTCGCAGCTTCCACGGCTCCATTAGTTTGAGGCCGATAAGGTGACGAGCAATGGTGCTTAATTTTGTATTGCTCACAGAAGGCTCGGATGTGCTTATTTGCAAATTTTGTACCTTTGTCCGTGATGATATCCCTGGGTACTCCAAATCGGCACACAATATTATTCTTAAGAAACTTCTCAACATGACTGACCGTGATGTTGGCATATGATGCTGCTTCTACCCACTTGGTGAAGTATTCAATGATGACGAGGATGAACTGATGCCCATTTGATGCCTTCAGATTAATCATTCCGACGACGTCAAGGCCCCAGGTAGCGAATGGCCAAGGAGTGGTCATGCAGTGTAGATCGATGGTAGAGCATGTATCGGTTTGGGTGTTCTTCGACACTTGTAACATTTATGAACATGTTTTAAACGGTAATCCAATTCCATAGTGGTCCAAAAGTATCCTACTACTTAAATTTTCTTAGAAAGCAAGTGACCGCTGACATGGGCTCCACATACTCCCACGTAGATCTCCTTCATAATATTGATCACTTCACTTTCTGTAGGGCACCTGATTAAGATGTTATTATAGGATCGCTTGTAAAGGCACTCCCCACAAATGATGTAGCCTACTGCTAAATGTTGAATGGTTCGTCGGTCCGTCCTGGATGTGCCCTCAGAGAAAGTTAGTGTCTTGAGGAAATTCTTGATATCTGAGAACCAGGGTTTCACATCATCAGGCTTGGTAGGTTCCTCAATTTGTAGGCAGAAGGCCAGGTCATTCCTCTATTCGATCATGAGGGGGTTCATCTCAACTCCATATGGGATTTCTACCATTGACGCCAAAGTTGCTAATGCATCGGTAAAGTGGTTCCTTATTCGGGGGACATAGAAGAATGTGACATACTCGAAGCAGGCTATTAGATCCTCTAGGTGTTCGTGGTAAGGGATCAGTTTCTCATCTTTCATCTTCTAATCTCCATTTGTCTGGCATAGATTAACTGCGAATCGCCAAACACTCGAAGGTGAGTTACATTCAGATTGAGGGCCGCCTGTAGATCAACGGCGCAAGCTTGGTACTCAGCCATATTGTTAGTGCAAGGGAAGTTAAGCTTGATAGAGACGTGTACGTGGGATCCTTTTGGTGAGATTAAGATAGCGCCGACTCCCTGACCTTCAATATTTGATGCCCCGTCAAAGTGCATTACCCATGATTCTTTTGCTTCTTCTGTATCATCTTCTGTCATGAATAAGATATCTTCATCTGGGAACTCAGTTCTAAAAGGTTCATAATTTGGCAAAGGATTGTCGACAAGATGATCAGCAAGTGCCTGCCCCTTGATTGACTTTTGAGTGACATACATGATGTCGAACTCGGATAACAAGAGTTGCCACAGTGCAGCCCGCCCAGTGAGAGCTAGCTTTTCGAATAAGTATTTTAACGGGTCCATTCAAGCCAAAAGTAGAACGGGTTGGGATAGCAAGTAATGGCGGAGCCTCTGAATAGCCATACAAGAGCCAGGCATGCTTTCTTCAGATGAGAATAGCGTGTTTCATAATTAGTAAACTTCTTGCTCAGATAGTAGATGGCCTGCTCTCTTCTTCCCGTCTTATCGTGCTGCCCTAAGACACATCCCATCGAGACTTCTATTATGGAGAGATACATCAAGAGTGGTCCCCATGGCTCGGGTGGTACCAACACAAGTGGGTTAAGGAGGTAGCCTTTGATTTTATCGAATGCTGCCTGACAATCGTCATTCCATTCGACGGGCGAGTTGTTCCGAAGTAGCTTGAAGATCGGTGTGTAGATCGGAGTTAGTTACGCAATGAACTGACTGGTATATTGTATTCTACCTAAGAACCCTCTAACCTCTTTATCAATAGACAATGGTGGAATTTCCATGATAGTTTTGACCTTGACTGGGTCGACCTCGATCCCTCTCCTGCTGATGATGAATCCCAATAGTTTCTCGGACATAGCACCAAAAGCGCACTTCTGTGGATTCAAACGTAACTTGTACTTTCTCAGTCTTTCAAACAGCTTCTGAAGGTTTACCAAGTGATTGCCTAGCTTCGGTGATTTGGCTATCATATCATCGACATATACTTCAATCTCTCAGTGCATCATGTCGCAAAACAGTGTGGTCATAGCTCTTTGGTATGTTACACCGGCATTCTTTAGCCCAAATGGCATGACTCTGTAGTAAAAGGTTCCCCAGGGAGTGATGAGCACAGTCTTCTCTCGATCTGCCTCTGCCATCTTTATCTGATTATATCCTGAGAATTCATCCATAAAAGAAAGCATCTCGTGCTTAACAGTATTATCGACCAAGATGTCGATGTGCAGCAATGGGAAGTCATCCTTCGGGCTCGCTCTGTTCAAATTGTGGAAGTCGATACACATGCGAACCTTTCTATCCTTTTTTGGCACAGGCACGATATTGGCTAGCCACTGCGAGTACTTAGATACCATGAGAAACCCTGCATCATACTGCTTGATGACCTCATCTTTGAATTTCAACATCCACTGAAGTCGGAGACGCCTCAGCTTCTACTTAATCGGCTTCATATCAGGGTAGAGAGGCAACTCATGCTCGACCAAATCGGTGTCCAGACTAGGCATGTCCTTGTACAACCAGGTAAAAATGTCTTGGTATGACCAAAGGAAATCGATCATGCTTTTTCTTTCTTTGAGAGACAGTGACGTTTCGATTTTGGTAATTCGGGGAATCTCCTCAGTTCCTAGATTAATGTCCTCGATTTCTTCGACAATAGGGGTAGGGCCATGCTCAAATTTTGCAAACCGGTCAAGGAGCTCATTTGGTAGCTCCTCCAAAGGACTGTCCTCATCCAGACTCGTAACTCTTACCTCTTCTTGTATTTTTATAGGAAAGGGGTCCATTTTACGTGGGATGGGTATTTCAATTAAGGCATCTTTTTGTGGGACTTTATCTGGAATTTTAAATGACGATGTTTTTGGACTTTGTATTTTTTCAATGTTTTTGGGATTTTGTAGTTTTTCAATATTTTTGAGATTTTGCATTTTTTTCAATGTTTTTGGGATTTTGTATTTTTTCAATGTTTTTGGGATTTATGTTTTCTTCGGAAATGGACCCTTGGCACCGCGAGTCTGTATATATACAAGGTATTGCTTACAAGGGCTTATCTCACTTTTTATAGTTTTTTTTTTTTTAGAAAATGGGTGCCAAATGTTAAGCCATTCCCTACTTCCAGGGTTTGGAGAAAAGATGCCCAGTTGCGTACCTGAGGGTTCGCTCCTTTACCTGATTGAATGGAGGGGGCTGACTGGTATGGCTCATTGGAGTCAGCTTCCATCATGTTGATCCCCATTTCGTCTGAGATTTCATCCTCAAACGTCAGTAGAGTCTTGTGGTGGTTTACTATAAGAGGAGTTTGTTCAGGTATGGAATGCTGCTCCTCAAATAGGGATAGGGCAGCCAGATATATTTCAAGGTTAGGAAGGGAGATGTTGGGATTGGTGGGATGGACAAGGGAGATGTTGGGATTGGTGGGATGGACAGGGGCTGTGGGTTTGTGTGGGGTCAAATGTGTTACCCCATTCCTATCAATCTTTATGACCCCAGCGCTGATAAAGGATTCCCTGATGTGCGGCCTAGGGTGAGGTTTCTCTTCTATGTTGATTCCTCGAGCTCTTACAGCTGCTGCGACCATGGCTTTCTCTTTGGCCTCTCCGACCTCTTCCTCTGTGGGCTTGTAACTTAACCCGAATCGAACTTTCTGCCCCTTGGCAATAACTGGTTCTCTTCTGCCTTGCAGTCTAGGCTCTGCCTTTCTGATAGCCCCATTTCTGGAGCATGGCCACTGCTGCTTCCATTTCACTGTCGATTATTGACGTGATATTTCTCGAGGGTTCTAGGCCTACTGTTGACACCTCACACTCGAAACTGTGGAGGTCGGTGTCTTCCTTAGTATGTGGCACATCCACTACCGTAGGATTTTCAATGCTATGGGTTGCCTTGTCTTTCTCATCGTTCCCTTCACCAATGATGGTGATCACCTTCTGCCCAGATATGAATTTTAGTTTTTGATGAAAGGTAGAAGGTATAGCCCTGACCTCATGTAACCAAGGGCGTCCTATTAGTAAATTAAAAGAAGATTGATATCCATCACTTGGAAAGGTATAGAGAAGGTCATGGGCCCAATTAGTAATTCCAGATTGACCTCTCCCATTATTTCTCTTCTTGTATTATCAAATCCTCGAGTGCTAGTCCTTGTCGGCCTTAGCATACAGGGGTCCACGCCGATCTTAGTGGCAGTTCGTAATGGGCACACATTCAGAGCCGACCCGTTATCAATTAGAACCAAGGGAATTATCATGTTCCTAGATTCAACAGTAATATTGAGGGATTTGGCATGACTGTTTCCCTCCTCAGGTAGATCTACGTCCTAAAATGAAATGGCATTGGGTGCCATCACTTGTCCAATTATTTGCCCAACCTCGTCTAGGGTCACTTGTTGGGATAAATGGACATTCTTTAACGCCACCATTAGAGCTTGGAAATGGAGTGGGGACGTCATCAAAAGATCCCAGATAGTGATATGGGCTGGCATCCTTCTTAACTGAGTCTCGAGAATGTGCTCTTGACTCATCTTCTCAAATGCGTGGATCGTGACCGCCCTTCTTCCTCCGTCGTGTTGGTGCAGGTCTGGTCTGTATAGCTTTGTTATTGTTGTTGCCTCAAACTATTTTGAGATTCTTCTTGATCTGGTAACAAAGTCTACTGCCCCCTCCCTGCTGCTGTTGTCGACATTAGCATTGGTTTTCTCATAACTCAGCGAGACTTGATGTGGATCATAGGTTGGTCCTGAGAACCGAAAAGGTATGGCCGCCGACACCTGAAGTGCATGTACTGATGGCTCTAAGAGGGTAGGTAAGGCTTGGCTTACCTCAGTGATGGATGGGTGGGTGGCAAAACTAGGCCAGGTAGGGGTGGTGAAGTTTACCAGTGGTAGTGGGGTGGGCGTAGGCCATTGGTAATTGATGGGTGCGAGCGGCGAATTGGAGGTTTGATGGGCCACTAGGGAATTGACGGGGGTGGTAGAGTTTGTGGGTGGTTGAAATGGGGATAATGGGGTGGGTGTAAGCCATTGGTAATTGATGGGTGCGGGTGGAGGATTGGGGGCCGGATGGCTTATTGGATAATTCGAGGGGCTGGTGGAGTATGGTTGA
This sequence comes from Chloranthus sessilifolius, assembly GCA_021018995.1. NCBI lineage: Eukaryota > Viridiplantae > Streptophyta > Magnoliopsida > Chloranthales > Chloranthaceae > Chloranthus > Chloranthus sessilifolius. The sequence goes on along the minus strand of CM037587.1, from coordinate 28,889,937 downwards.
TACGTATTTATTTATATGTAATTTATGGGAGTGGATGGTGAAAAATAGGCCCTAAGATCCAAGGGTTCGGTCTGCAGTGCAGGGGTGGGAAAATAATCTTCCAAATTCAGGGGCTCAATCACCCCAATAATTCTTTCTTCTCGGTCTTGCTGCCTTGGGATCACAAAATTTTCTCTGTTGTTGATATAATCAGAGGGGTCAAATTCATACTCTTCCTCACTTTCCTCTGCCATTCCTATGGTGGGTCTGGGACCTACTATTCCGATAGGGTGTGGTGGTAAAGGAACCTGGTGAATATTCGCATACTGGTTTGCTTGGGTGAGTGCAGGGGGAATGATCTTCCTAGCATCGATTAAATCTTGGATCGCGTGCTTCAATGGGAAGCAGTGATCAGTCGGGTGACCCAGACCCTGGTGGAAATTACAATGAGTATTCGAGTTTAAATTATATGGAATCGGATTGGGAGAAGGTCGTGGTTGGGCTCTCCTTTTCGGGGTCATTTGTACCCCCTGTCCGTTCCCTGCTCTCTGCACCGGCCCCGGTCTAACAGGAGTTGGTTGCTGCTACTTTAAACTTGAAGGGGGCTACATTGTTATTGTTGGGCCAAGTGTTTGCAACATTCTGTACCCCTGCCCCTATTCTTCTATCATTTTTCTGCTCGAAGAACCTCCTAACCCTGTTTGGTCCCCCCGGATGCATTCTTGTTCAACCACCCTTCTCTGATGGCATCCTCACAGCGATTGGTGTTCCTTACCAAATCAGCAAAACTTGACTGCTGATGGTATACAAGGAAATCTGAGATCACTGGAAAGGTATTCTTTGAGATCATTTCTATCTGCTCGTCGTCAGGTATTCGGTTTATGACTTGAGCTACCAGTGCTCTCCAACGCCCTAAGTAATCGCTGAAGGATTCATTAGAGTTTTGCTTCAATCGGGCTAGATCTGACCTGTAGGGCTTAATGTCTATGTTGTAGACATATTGCTCTTAGAATAGGTGAGTCAGATCCTTCCATGTCTTCATTATGGATGCTTCCAAGGATGTGAACCATCTCAGGGCCGGACCCGTCAGACTCTTCTGAAAGACTTTTAATAACAGTCTCTCGTCCCCCCCGTACTAGCACATGTCCCCACAATAGGACTTGAGGTGTGCGATCTGGTTGCCCGTGCCATTGTACTTGTCGAATGCCTACATTTGAATTTTGAGGGTAGGGGGACCTCAATAAATAGGCAAAAATCTATAAAGTTTGTGGCATGGATTTCAGCACCACCCATCTTCTATAATTGCTTCTGGATTTATCCAACTATTCTTTCAGTAGTTCCGACTCCTTGGACATGGGGGTCGTCTTCTCAATTATTAGCCTAGACTCACTTTGGGCTGCCAGGGGTGGGGTAATTACAGGTGGAGGATTAGCATTGGTCACTGCCCCTACATAGGCCCTACTGTTTCTGATCTCGTCCTCCTCATACTGTTGGTCTATATAGGGTGCAGCGAGGACGAGATTTTCATGTTGATGTATGGACTGGATGTGGGTTAGGTGAGCCCCTTGAATGTAAGGGAAGTGTTATGGGGTGATGGGGTGGGTGGTAGTTTGGTTTAGGGGTGGGGCCTGATGAGGCCATTGGGCATGGGGGAAAGTTTGGAGATGGTCTTGGGGTATGGGGCCATGAGAGAATTGGGTTTGGGGTAGGGTATGGGTTTGACCCGGGTGTGAAGGTTGGGGGTCGGTGGAATGTTAGGGGTATTGTGGAAGGTATGGGGTGTGGGGCCTCAAGATTTGGGCCTTGTTGGGTTTGGGTAAAGGGCCAGGGATTTGGTGGGTCTTGGCCCATTAGGCTTTGATGGCTATAACCCATTGTGCTTTGAAGGGTTTGGGCCATGGACCATTGGTGGGTTTGGGCCATGGGCCCTGAATGAGTCTGGCCCATTGGACCTTGATGGGTATGGGCCATGGGCCCTTGATGGGTCTGGCCCATTAGGCCTTGATGGCCTGGCCTATTGGGCCTTGATGGGTTTGGGTCATGGGCCCTTGATGGGTCTGGGCCATGGCCCCTTAGAGGGTATGGGCCATGGGCCCTTGATGGGATTGGATCATGAACCCTTGATGTACGTGGGTTGGACCCATTGGGTTTTGAGGGGTATGGGCCTTGGACCCTTCGAGCATGGGGGTAATGGGGGTTTGGATGGTATGGATTATGGGGAGTTGATAGAGGTCATGGGGGAATGAGGCATGGAGATTGGCTAGGGTATGGGATAGGTTCATTGACATGGGGTGTGGAGGAGAGGCATTTTGGGACCTCCACATGGAGTAGGCTTGGAACATCTCCTCCATCATGGTCGTGGAAGGAGGGTCAGATGGAAATGATGGATTTAAGGGGTGATGGGGTATAGATAGGATGAATGTGGAGGATAAATTGGGCATGGCCTCGGTAAAATCGGGCATGAGCCGGGTAAGTGATGGAATATGGGGTGGATTGGAAGGATGAGGGGATGTATTGGGTATGTTGTGGGATGATGGGGGGTATGGTGTGGAGGGGTGAGAAAAATCGGGCATGGCCCGAGTAAAAATGGGCATGACCTTGATAGATGGGAGGATTTGTGGGGGGTTGGATAAGGTGGAAGTGGTATATGTGAAAGTGGGTGGATCGGGCCTATAGGGGGAAGATGGGAAATGGGGCATGGATGTAGATGGGGAATGTGTAGGATTTGGCATGAAAGTAGATGGAATGTGGGATGGGTTTGGCATGGATATGGGATGGAAAATGGACATGGTTTGGGCAATGGATGGAGAGTGGGGGGGGTTAGTTTTGGATGTTTTGGGAAGTGGTGGTTGAGAAAATGGGGGCACCAAGGGACCCGATAATTGTAAAGGGTGATTGGGTGAGGGGGATGGTGGAAAAAACTTCTCCCTAATGGAAGTGGGCTGGAGATTGTGGTGGGGATGAATCGGGATCGGCTTAAACTGGGTCCACGGCCCATGACATGTCTCAGTATTGGGTTGGGTATGGATGCCTTGGATAAGGCCCGAAAAGTTTTCTCCTTCTTCCCCTACAGGATGATGGAGGGTAGGGTGATGCCATTGTGCCGACACCACAAAGACTATACTTTTAGTTTCTTTTTTTTTTTTTTTTTTTTTTTTTTTTAATTTTTATAAATAAAAAATAAAGGTTCCGAGGCCTTGGAGTTCCCTTCTCAGGTGGCTTTCGTAGCCTAACTTTTGACCCGTGGCGACGATGCCAAGGCACTTCGGAAGAATCAAAGGGAGGCCCTTGATCTATTGAAGGCATGAAAACTAAGGCAAATGACCCGATCCCCCGAAATGAGTCAAAGAGAAGTTAACTTCTTTTGATCGGCGAGGGCGTATTGGGTGTCGAAGATGGCGGGGCCCAAACAGAGGCACTAAGACACTAATCGGGGGACTTGAGATGTGGAAAAAGGCCGCAGAATCGGGCTGGATTGCTCAGAACAACACTAGTGCAACTAATACATGCGCCAGAGTAAAAGTTCCCTAAAAAAGGCTGGCGCAAATATTAGTTACACCAGTATATTTTTGGAGATTTTTGCATTGGCGCAACTAATTCTTGCGCTAGGAAAAACTGGGTTTCCAGAATGCTTGACAGCAACAGTTTCAGCCCGAAATCAGTCTCTTTTTTACTTTATTGTGGAAGCTGGGCTTTCGAGAATTGACTGATTATATGATCGGATTCTCTCCTCACCGAACCTAAGGGTTTGAGTCTGGTATAACTCGCTAGGGTGCTCCCCAATGGGTTTTAAGCTTGTAGGAATGGGAACCCACTCGATATACCTCTGGCGCAAGTGCCTTCTCAGAGGTGGGCTGGGACTTTTCTAGATCATCACCACTAGGGACTGCCGCCATACTAAGACCCGGGTGGTTGTATGCGTGCCTAAACCCAACCCTTTAAAAATCTATCCCGTAAAACAAATTGATTAAGTTCCCTATGTTGGTTCAATTTTAATTTTTTTTTCAAAGCTTTTTTTGGAAGTTTTCTTTAGTTCAATGATCGGGGGTGATGATCTCGTGCCGCCACTACGGGCTGGCATCCACTGTTAGGATATGCTTGCACAAGTAGGTCCGCCAATGGGCTAAGGAACCTTAAATAATAAAAATTTAAAGAAAATTAAAAGACAATGCACAAGTAGGCCCGCCAATTGGCTAAGGCACTAAAATAACGGAAAAGTAAAGGTAATTAAAAGACAATGCGCAAGTAGGCCCGCCAAACGGCTAAGGCACGTAAACGATGTAAAAGTAGGGGTAAGTAAAATGACATAATTGGAGGGGTAAGTAAAAAATAATAATAATAGTAATAAATAGGTTAGTAAAATAAAAAAATTAATGGGCCAAGTTCAAGGGGAAGCTCTACTAGCTACTCCCCAGCAAAGTCGCCATCTGTGCAACCGTGGGATTTGTGACGATCCCGTCTCAACGAATGCACTCGCTAACAAAAACATAGAGTCGCCACCCGGAGCTTTTGGTGTCCCGGGAAACCTATATCATTTTTATAAGCACTAAAGTGCCACAAATATGACTCTGAATTCGGTTCACACCAAAGGTTCGTGGGTAGGGGCTTCAGTTATCGATTGGGAAGGTGTTAAGAACCCAATCAACCCACTTAATGCGGTCTCTACTAATGGCTAAAATAAAAATAATATAAAAGAAAGAAAATGGTTTACTCTTGCCCAAATGGGTCTTAAATCCAATTTGTGCCCCTCCGTTCCTACTGAAAATTCGACTGCATAACGGCACAAATGGGAGAATAGAGGAATGATTGAAAAGGTAGAGGAATAGAGGGGAAAGCCAGATCTCTCAGGCCCTTGTTGCACCATTGAGGAGCCTTGCGTTGACTTGCTTTGATGACCTTTTAAAGGCTTTTATAGTAGAAAAAGGGTTCTAACTCCTAACGCTTGAAGCTAAGAGGTAGAGAAGGAAGGCTAGGGAAACACACACACCTAACCTAGAGGTTTTTAGTGAAATACTAAGATCTAAAGGGGTTTTTTGAATTTTCGAATTTGTATGGGGGTGGCGCACCAAAGGGAGAAAGATCTTCTCACTTAAGCCCTTTCTCTCTTAGGCAAAATTCTCAACCTTTAATCCAAGGGGAGGGGGTTCTATTTATAGGCAAAGGGTGGGTTAGGAGAGTGTTTATATGCTAATTAGGTTTAGTGATTAGGTAATCTAATATCTAAGGATTCCGAGGATTTTAAGAGTTTGGAGATGTGTGAAATGAAGCTCTAATGGTGGATGATACGGTAGGGGGGTTTAAGGCAGTTAAGGGGTGTAAATAAGCTTAAAAAGAGTGCAACAGTACTATCAAAACACACACCAAAGACCCAATTGGTCAAAAAGGCAAACTCCAATCACAATTTTTGGGGCAAAATCAGAGGTTACTGTTCATATGCCTAGTGCAACTATTAGTTGCGCCAAGCATATGCACAGTAAAAGAGTGCTGCACAGTGGCCTGGGGAAGTTGATTGCCTGCGAGGGGACCCACCTACAACTGGCACAACTATTAGTTGCGCCAAAATCGTAGGGGGTTTTAGTGTGTTTTTACCTTTTTGCCCCTACACTTCGGATCGTGATATTTCTTCGCACATAGCTCCGATTGGGGTGATTCTTGGCCCGTTAGAAAGTTGATGACATCTACTTTTCAATGGTATATGATTTGATAGTAGTAGAAGACCTCAGCTAGTCTCGGTGCACCACTCTTCATCTATTGCTCGGGAAAGTTAGGTTTAGGGTTCAGAAGGGGTTCTAAGGGTTGGGATTGGTTTCTAAAGGTTCGGGGTAGGTTCCTAAGGGATCTAGGGTGATTCCTAAGGGTTCCATACATGCCATCAAAAGCTCGGAGGCATGCCTCTCTCAAAGTGTGTTTCAATCGGGCCTTGGGCCAAATTTGGGTGTCTACAATATCGAAGGCCCACATCGAGAATAGCCATGGTGAAGTTATGGGACTCAATGCAACTGATGGGGCTTTGACAAGCGTGGCATGTGTTGACCTATTTTAAGTTGCTTGCTACTGACTTTATTGAAGACAGTGATAAAAATGGGGTGGATGAAAATAAATGAAAGGTAGAGTGAGGATTACGGAGCAGCAAGCCTAAAATATGCACAGTCCTGCAAGATACAGGGCCTGTTGTAGCAAGTTTTGATAAGTAAGAGTTTGTCCCACAGGGAAGTTGATCTACAGCTCCAAGGGAGCTATCGTTAGTAAGCTCTCCAGATCTAACTACAGATCTGGCAATCGTAAATGGAAGGGGATTTAAGGTCACAAGAATCTAAATCCTAAGGCAACTTAATGTCTAGATTAGAGAAAGGGTTAAGAAGGATGGTGGAGTGAGAAAATAAATATAAAAGGGTGAGAAGTATGTAATTAGGTACAGATCTGATGGATCTTGTAACTCAGACTCAGATCTGTTGCTATAGAAATCATGTCCAATGGCTAGATTTTCACCAAAGAGGAGAAAGAATCCCACTCACCCCTATGCTATGATCCAATCCCTTATGGCTATAACCTGTCCACTTAAATGGTCACAGACTATCCAATAGGGGAACCACAATCCGGAGATGAGTCAAAACAAGCTTACCATTGTAGGCACTACTTCATCCAGGCTACAAGCTCAAGAATCCATAGGAACCTCATCCTCTAAAGTTCTGTGTGCGAGGCTAGGCCTACAAAGTGCACAAGCTTGGACACACAGGACCAGCAAGAGTTTGAGTACTAGCTTTTAAGCATGACTGTTCACTACCTTAGTAAGACTGCAGTGATCCAGTCACAAGCCTACAATCTCTATAGCTGACTTAGATCTGCAACCTGAAAATGGATCTGTCAATGCACAATCTCTCACAAGGCTACAAGCACAAGCGCAGAGAGGAAGAATCTATCTTAGGTCTGTGGATTGGCTTCACTCTAGGGCTATAACCTATCCACTTAAATGGTCATAGACTATCCACAAAGGCTATCCTCCTCACAGAGGTCTAAGACAGAACAAGATCATTGCTGCTGCCATCATGTTCACAAGGCTACCAGCTCAAGCTCCCATGGGGATTCAGATTTAGTGGATCCTGTGGTGGGGAAAGGCCTGCAATGTGGCTAACCTGGACACACAGGTCACTTGGATCTAAATAAAACCTTAAAAACAATCCTCCATTGCTTACAATACAACTTAGCAATGGAGGATCTCAAGGTAGCAGCCTTGTACAGAACAACTCACAACAAAAATATTGTCCCATACATGCAATAAATCCTATTATGAAACTCTATTACAATCTATACCATATAATCATACAAAAGGCATAGCCAGCAAGTGCTAGACTATGGAGAGAAAGAAAAAGGAAAAAGAGAACTCCTAAACCCTAACCTTAGCCTATTGTAATTCTACAGTTGGTTTTGGAGAAGAAGCCCAGAAGTTAAAAACCAAAGAGTTTTCTAAACCCAAGCTAGGCTTAGGCTTATATAGCAGTTGGTTCTCTCACAATTAGGATTAGGAAAACCATAATTTCATTAATGCAATTGTGGCCCATTCCTATCCCTTAGATGGCTCGAGGCACGTGCACGAAGATTGGAGCATTGAAGTGCGTGCCCTAATTACTGAAAGTCCTCAGATTTCCCTTAGAGAAGTGGGGAGAAGAATAGAACCTGATCCTCACTGGGTAGAGAAGATTTTAGATCCTTCTGCGTGGTAGAATTGGCATCACGGGGTTGGATTGACTTGAAGTTTATGCAGTCGCGGGATTGACATTTTGATCATCGCAGGATACTAATGGCTGTCGCGAGATTGAATCTTTCAGCTTTGAATGGTGTGGGGATTGCTCGCGCGGCTCATCCCTTGGTGAATCTCGCGATAGATCTTCGTGAAGAAGTAGTGTTCCTGAGTTTTTGGGTCGCGCGAGCGTTTCCCTGAATGTCTGTATCTCGTGACCATTGCGCGACAGCTACGCGTGGGAATACCTGGAGCTCTCACTTCTGAATGAATCGAGCGAAGCTTAACGACTCCTCTTTTGAGCTGTGTGAGACTGCGCGAATGCTTCACTTACTTATGGCTGAGCTTCGCGAGAGCTGCGCGAAGACTGATTTGCATTTCTTTCTGTCATCAAATCGCGTGGGAGCAGTGCGAGAACTGTGCGGCCAGTTATTGTGCTTCCTCCAGGGGCTCGCAACAACTACGCGAAGGCATTATCTCTAGTTCAATTGAACCCTACGACATTTGCGCGAGGCATCGTTCTGGGTTTATTTCTATTTTGATGTGCCTATGCTTCAGCCAACTTTCTGTCTGGGTTCATCCTTCATTCTGCTGAGGTAGTTCTGGGGCAACAGTGAGCTTCTTGGCATGGTTTGGGGTTTATTAGCAGCTGCTACTTATTACCTACAGAATGGACTTAAAACATATTTATTAAATGATTAAGGGTCTCACAGAGATTAAGTTAAGGGGTGAAAAGTGGTACTTTTCATGTCTTAACACACCCCCAAACCTAATCTTTGCTAGTCCCTTAGCAAAGATGTAATTAAATGCCACTTTCGTAGGGATCACAGGTACATTTAGCATATGTACCAAGCCTTTTAAACCCCTAGGTGATCCCTAGTGGAGGAGTGAAGTCTCCTGAGGGTTTTCAGTGAAGACACCAACAAACTTCACCATTAAAATCAGTTAAGTATAGTGCAGATAATGACAACACAGATTCAAATATTTAAAGTTTCATTCCACACCCATTTAACACTTAGAGGAAACTACAGCAATGTTTGCAGGCCATCTAAAACTTAAAAGTTAACATGTGTTTGCCTGACCACCATTCATTTAACATTAGAATTTCAATGTATAAAAATCAGTACCCAGCTTGCCTTTAATTCAAAATCCAGGTCGGATATTACCTTAATGAGGTTTAAATTCAGACTCAATTCTCACTTGGGTTATCTCTCAACATTAATAACCTAAGGGTATTCACATTCTCAACAGCTCAAGAGCAGTTGCAGACCCCAAATGGGCTTGCAAGCATGAGCATAGGCCAAGCTTCAAATTTCTGACATCTTCAAGGATTTTCACTATAGATTGGGCAACTCTTCATCTCCACATGACAGCTCATTTGACTTTGGATCCACAAGGTCTTTTTGAAAGGGTTGTAATGTGGCTTATGGCTGAGGGGTGTAAAGAATAAAAGGGGTAAAAAGGGAAACCAAATTGAGAAATCAGCAAGGTAAGGAGTGGTTCATGACTTCACAACCTTTATTTAAGCAAAAACTTCATCTTCCTTTTTATATTTCAGACTCAAAGTGTCCAGCTTCTCCTCTTTTTCTCAATTTCTAGATGATGTCCTCTAGATTTCTCTTTCTTTTTCTCTTTTTAGTTCTTTATTCATTCTTTTAATAAATGCCAAACAACTGCCCTTGATACACATCAGTCCACAAGTTGCTTTTCTTCTCCTTCCACAGAATATTGGACCATTCTAAGTATCTTTACCTCCTTCTCCCTTACCTTCTGAATTCTCAGAGTGAGGGTAAGGTTGATTCAGGTCATGAGGTTAAGGTGCAAGTGTTCTAGTGTCTATGAAGAAAAATTATGATTTTAAGGCTCAAGTAGTGTATACAAAAGAGCAGATCTTAAAAGGTAGGATTTTCGGGGATCAAACTATCCAAATGAGGGCCTTGGATCATTTCCTTAGTCTCATGGTTGCTATCAATTAGTTTTGATTAGGAGTTGCACAACTTTTAGTGAAAAAGACATGAATCAATCAGTCCTTTGAGCAGAAGTAATGCCAAAAGCACTCTTCAAAAGAAAATTCTGGGCCCAACTCTCACTAGGTATGGTCATCAAATTTAACCCATGAGGTGTATTTTCATCTGTTTCTCTCCTCTTAGGTTCACTGAGTACTTAACTCAAAAAATTTTCGAATATTAACTTCATGGTGGTGTCAAGATCAACTTTTTCTGTTTCCAAAAGTCTGTAAAAATATTTAAATTTTTTTTCATGTTTCCTCATTGTATCAAGTTAAGTGGAAATTAGCTTTATTCATCTCAGTTATACCACCATTACTGCAGTAAAATTAACTATTTTATTGGCAGACTGCCACACCCCCAAACCATTCGGAGCAGTGTCCTCACTGGTTCAGAGCTGATAAAAGGCAGAAGAATCCAATCAGATAGACAGAAATAAACACAACAGAAGATAGAGAAACTGAAAAAAATAATGCTAAGAACAGTATAGAATGAAAAGAAACTATCATTAAAAGAAAATTGAAAATGGTACAAAAAGAGGGTAAAAGAAAAGACTAAATGAGGGGGGTGATCAAGGGAGAGGCGGTGGGGGAGGGTGTGAGGAAGATGGTGGGGGAGATGCAGGTGGTTCCAGTTTTCTCTTTTTCTTTTCTCTCTTCTCCTTCTTCCTCTTTATCTTTTCCTCTCTGGCGAGGATCCTCTGAACCTTGTCATACTCATCCCAGAGAAATTGTAAGGGGTCCATCTCCTTAGGCGGTGGGGGATCCTCCCAGATGGGGTAGAATTTGATGGGGAACCCAAAGGGTGTGTCATCCGCCATGGGTGTGAGGTGGTATGGACTTCTAGGGCTGGAATAGGGGGGATGAGATGAAAGGAACTGATGGCCGATTAAAATAGGGGGACGGTGGAACATGAATCGGCGGAATTTAATTTGTGCCCCTTCTCAAACTGGGCAATAAATGAACGTTGTGTGGGGAAAGAAGAAGCACACAACTGGTTCTTGGAAAAGGGCATGAGGAGTAAATGAAAATCTAAAGATAAGCATGGTATTTAAGTGGAGCCTGTGTATTGCACGGGGATCCTCGCGAAGAACAATCAGTGATGAGTAGTTTACATTTCTCACGCAGCTTAGCTGGGGATCTCCGTGAGGTAGCCTGACATGGCTCATTAATTTGAAAAAGAAACCATGGAAATCCCTGAGGCAGGTATTTGTACAGATTTATTCAGCCACCATCTACATCTATCCTCCACATGGATTACTATTGCAAAGAAGCATAGCCTCCCTAAAATGAACTCCCATGAATGACAAAAAGAAAATGAAAACTAACAAACGAAAACAAACACACAAAACAGAGCAATATACAAAAAGTAGAAATTTTATTTAAGTGGAAGAAAATATTTACAAATGTAGTTATAAGAAGCAAAATCTAATCTACAATCTAAAAACTAGAATATAATTTGACTCTGAATCTGTAAGGAAATCCCAGCCCATCCTTTTAGCCTGTGCCTTAAGGGCAGCCTTGTCCTGTTTCTTCTTTTCTTCCCTCACCTTTTTTGCTTCGGCTGGTGTTTTCTTGGCAGTTGGAGCTTTTGGGGCCCTCACCTTTACTTTTGGTTGCTTGGGTGCTTTTGGTTCCTTGGGTTCTTGAGGGGCCCTTCCTTTCTTCTTGGCAGGGGGGGTTGCAGGTGATTTGCCTTTGGCTTTGCCTTTTTCTTCCTCAGTGGGGACCTGATCGGTGCTGAAATATGACTATATTTCACACTTTAAATCCTACATTTAGCTGTTCAATGAAAGCATCTGATGGTTGTTGCGAGGTTTTGATGTTTACAGGTGTTTCTGACAGTTAGATAGTTCAAGTGCATAAAAGAAGGAAATTACAGGCTATAAAAGAGCTATGGACAAAAAGGTCCAAAGAAGCATTGAAAGCCATGAAGAGAATCAACTTTGCATTGAAGATTCAATCGATTGAGGCATTATGGTCAATCGATTGACAGATGGAGTAAAACTCAACCCTAGAAAGTCAATCGATTGAGACATGAAGGCAGAAGTGCCCTAAGGGAATTCGAACTCAAAGTCAATCGATTGAGACTTATGTCTCAATCGATTGAGGCAATTAGGGTTAGGTATGTTCGGCCATTATAAAAGAGAGGCTACAGCAATTGAAAAGGAGAGCTTTTTGAATATAGGAAAGTTTTTAGTGTAGGGTTATCTGCCGAGGGCTTTTTACTTTTTAATTTTAGTTTAGTTTTTAGTTTAGATTTTTTTGTAAAGAGACTTGCTTAGAACATATTTTTATTTTTAGTTTTCTTTTCTCTTGGGAATGGACTTGAATGAAATTGAAGATCTTGCACCAAGGATGAGTAGCTAAAAGCTGTAGATCGGGGAAGATGCGATCCCCAGATAAGTACCCATATTTTATGTTTAATGCCATAGTATAATATTGTCATCATCAAATCGTTTTTCTCAAAGTTTGTGATTATGTTTATGTTGTTTTGATCTAAACATCATGAGATACGCTATGCTTTTAGCATGATTCATACCGCAATGTTAGGCTGAGTCATCGTTTTTAGATAGGGTATGCCGGGTTAATGATCATGCTTAATTACTAGTCATTTGATCTTTTGGAATGATGGTGTGTTTGATGATTAATAAAACTGTGGGTTTAATAATAGAAAGGGATGCAAATCTGGGGTAGCATATTCCTTGATCTCGTTTAAAAATTTGTTCTTAAATTTCTCATTACAAAATTTTTAGATTAATTTATTTTCTTTCTTGCAATTAGAAAAGTGTTAATTTTTGGTAAAAATTAAATCTGCCCCTTGGTACTTCCTCGGGGATATTTTCTAAATCTCTTAGGAAGAATTGATTAAAATTTCAGATTTCCCTGTGGGTTCGACACCCTTGTTCTTGCCTTACTAGAACAGATCTTGTACACTTGCAAGGGTTTATTTAAAATCGATCAAGTTTTTGGTGCCGCTGCCGGGGAAATCGGCGAAATTTTGGTTAATTCCGATTAGAGATTTTTGTTTTTATAGCAGTCAATCGATTGAGAATAACCCCTCAATCGATTGACTCTATTTTGTGTGTGTGTTTGCTTGTTAGTCAATCGATTGAGCCTTGTTCTCAATCGATTGACTGTGTGTGTTTTTAGCAATAATTGTGTCTCAATCTATTGACACAACTCTGTCAATAGATTGAAAGCTGAAAATAGAAAAAAAGAGAAAAAAAAAAAAAAAGAGAAAAAAAAAAAAATCAAACACAAATTTCTTTCCTTAATTCTTCTCTCTTAGATTAGATTTTGCAATCTTCTTTTAGGAAGTTTAGGTTTTTAGAAGTTCTTAGTTTAGTAGGATTTTTTTTTATTTTTTTTATTTTCCTCTTTTAGATTTTATAGGATTTTCTAAAAATAGTTTTTAGGAAGTTTATATTTTTATTTTTTATTCTTTTAGGAAGTTTTTATTTTAGGAAGTTTATATTTTTATTTTTTATTCTTTTAGGAAGTTTTTATTTTAGGAAGTTTATATTTTTATTTTTTTATTCTTTTAGGAAGTTTATATTTTAGGAAGTTTATATTTTTTTTATTCTTTTAGGAAGTTTTTATTTTAGGAAGTTTATATTTTCAGGAAGGTTTATATTCTTGTTTAGAAGTTTTTTTTTAGGAAGGATTTTATATTCTTAGTTTATATTCTTAGTTTAGAAGTTTTTCTTTTAGGAAAGTTTTAGTGTAAAAAAAAAAAAAAAAAAAAATTAATTAATTAATTAATTAAAAAAAAAAAAAAAAAATATTCTGATTGTTTTTCTTTCCTCTTTCTCCTTACTTTGGTCACTGTGCACCTTTCTCTCAATCGATTGACCAGTCTATGTCAATCGATTGACACTGGATTTTAAACTTTTGTGAAGTTCTTGCCTTCTCTCAATCGATTGAGAGCAGCCCCTCAATAGATTGACTGACAAACTTTTTGTGTGCTCTCTACTCTTTGTTCAATCGATTGACATTCCTATGTCAATCAATTGACACAACTCTTGTGTGCTTTAATCTTGGAACCTCAATCGATTGAGAGCAGCCTCTCAATCGATTGACTGAAAAAGTCTTGGTGTGAAATTGCATGTGTTTTTTTACTTGGAACCTCAATCGATTGAGAGCGCCCTCAATCGATTGATCGATAAAGTCATTTTATGCAAATTTGTGTGCCATCAATCTATTGAGACCACTGTCTCAATCGATTGAGATTGTGTGTGGATTTATTTTGGATTCTTCAAACCCTTGATTGTGAGTGTGGTGTATGAACTTTACTCGTTCTCATCACCCACACTTACTACCGTTTAATCCGGAGATCGAACGATCTTTGCGAGACAATCATAGAATCCAAAGGAATCAGTATCATCATACTGATACCATGGCTGATCAAGAGCAAGAAATGAATGGAAACAACAACCAGAATGGCAACAATGCAAATAATGGACATAATGGGAACAATAATTACTATGAGGGACCTAGAACACTTGAATATTATAATGATCCTGGTTTTTACGAGGATCAGGAATGCATCATGCATGCTCCCATCCCAGGGAACCACTATGAATTCAAATCTGCGATGATTCATATGCTACCAATTTTCCATGGTTTGGCAAATGAAAATCCACACGTTCATTTAAATGAATTCACTTTGGGTATGCAAAATGTTGAGTCCACAACGCATCGATGAGATAGCGAAGCTCCGACTCTTTCCGTTCTCTTTACGAGATAAGGCAAAAACGTGGTTCTATTCCTTAGAACCACAATCTATTCGGAGTTGGGCCGAGCTACATCGTCAGTTCCTCAAGAAGTACTTTCCCATGACGAAGGCCATTGAGTTGCGTCAAAAGATTCAATTCTTTTCCCAACACCCTACTGAAACATTCCATGAATGTTGGGAACGTTTTAAGGAATTAATCAGAAGTTGCCCTAATCATCAAATTCCAAGGTGGCAACAAGTCCAAAGCTTTTACAATGGACTAATTCCTGAAGAAAGACGCATGGTTGATGCATCTTGTGATGGATCTTGTGCCACAAAAGAAGCTGATGAATTGTGGGCATTGTTTGAGAAGTTGTATCAAACTTCGATACAAAGTGAGACATTGGGGCGAACCACGTTGGACTTGGCGCCTAAATCTCATATGTTTACCAAAAACGGATTGTATGAGGTCAACAACAATACCTCTGATCTATCAACCAAGGTTGATATGTTGTCCAAACAGATGAACATGTTGTTAGCTGCGACCAAGCAAGCTAAAGTTCCTGTCACCCCCATTGTGTGCTCAATTTGTGACCACCCAGGTCATATGGCTAATGAGTGCCCCACTACCTTGTCATTCTTCCTTGATGGACCTACCAAGAGCAGGTCAATGAGACTCAATCTTATCAACGTGGTAGTACCATGTACTCCAATACCTACAATCCGGAATGGAACAATCACCCCAACTTAGGATGGGGTGGATTGAACCAAACCGGTCAGGTACACCAGCCATACAAAGCCAATCCAATGGGTGGACAACAAGTTTTTCCACAAAATTTCAGCAAAATTTCCGCCCACCACAATTTCCAGAAATTCTTATCTCCAATGTAATTCTAATTTCTAGCGAGAATGCTCGTATGATCATCCATATCTTGAATCGTAACAACCGAATTTCAATCGTAATCTAAATCAATCTCATGCCAACAATTCAAAAGATTCTCGATCCGAAGAAAAGATGATGCTAAGCATGCAAGCTTTTCAACAGATGATGTTAGATCAATTTAGTCAATTGACTAATCAACTGAGCTAACGAAGGAAGGTAGGCTTCTACCAACCCGTCAACAATCCTCGGGGTCAAACATCATCTAATGGGGGAACATCCAACTATCAAGAGTTAAAAGTCATACAAGGTCGAGAAGTGGACGTGAAGTTGATAATCAAGTGGAAATGCCTACAGAAGCAAGAGAATCAGCGGAAGAGGAAGAAGGAGAAGCAGAGCAAGAAGAAGCAAGAGAAATGGAAAAAGAGAGAGTCAAAAGAAAGAGAAGAAGAGAAAGAGTCCGAGAAAAGAACAGAGAAAGAGAAAAGGAAAGAGAAAGAGGAGGAGAAAAGAAGAGAGAAGGGAAAAGACAAAGTAATGGAAGACGAGCCTCCTTCACTTGGCCAACAAGGGCATGAACAAGAATTAGAAATGGAATCCGCACCTTTTGTCCCAAAGGCACCATTTCCTCAATGCCTAACTCCTCCATCAAGAATGGGAAAGGGACCAACAAAAATGGAAGATATTTTCGAAACATTTAAGCAAGTAAAGATAAACCTTCCATTGCTTGAAACGATCAAGCAAGTGCCTGAGTATGCAAAGTTTTTCAAAGATTTATGCACTCGGAAGAGAAAGGCACGTAATCATGTTTCGAGGAAAGTGTTCTTGACTAATCAAGTCAGTTCCATATTGCAATTGGAAACCCCACAAAAACTAAAAGACCCTGGAGTTCCTACTGTTCCATGTGTCCTTGGTGGGCAACCAGTCGGGAAAGCGTTATTGAATTTGGGAGCCAGTGTTAATTTAATCCCATATTCATTGTACGAGAAACTCGGACTGGGTAAATTGAGACCACAACGTCATGCAATCAATCGCGATAGATCAGAAAGACGACCGAGGGGCGTTATTGAGGATGTCTTGGTTGGAATAGATAAGTTTGTCTTTCCAGTGGATTTTGTTGTTTTGGACATGGAATCATCTGTTAAATCAATTAATCAAGTCCCCATCATCCTTGGACGTCCGTTTCTCGCTACTGCCAACGCTTGCATAAATTGTCGAACAGGTGTCATGGACGTTTCTTTTGGAAACATGAAGGTTCGATTGAATATTTTCCATACGATGAACCATTTCCCTGACGAGGATGAGGTCGATTGTTTTTACATCGATCGCATGGACAAAGTAATGGATGAAGCATTACCATCAATGCTCATCAACGAAGAAGTTGAAACGGCTTTGTTGGCCTTCTCTGAGAAAAAGGGATCTAAAAGGAGGCAGTTAGAAGAGAAAATTTGGTGTTCACCATGTCAAGATGCTAACAGTGTGCCTGAGGTAGAATCACTACCTGTTAAAGTAAAGGCTGTGCTGACCCCATCAACCGAGCAGCCATCAACTGTGAAATTGAAACAGTTGATCCAGGTATTTGATCCATTATTTGAGCAATGAAGAGGTCGATCGACACTTAAACTCGGCCGCTTCACAGGAGGCAACCCAAAGGTGTGTTTACTTATTTTTGTTTTTCTTTTATTTTTGTTAGTTCTAGAATTTAGTTTTTAGTTTAGTTTAGGTTGTTTTTACTTTCCAAATACATATAGCCACATTACCTTCAATCTATTTTTGGTCATGTTCTAATTTGATGCATATATTCTCTGCACCTGATCTTTGTGTGAGGTACTTTTCAACAGGTTTGGGGGTGCCTACTTATTTCAAACAATGAGGACATTGTCATTCTTAGGTTTGGGGGTATGGTTATCTATCTTGTGTTATGTATTTAAAAAAATAAAAATAAAAAATAATAATAATAAATAAACAATTTTAACCATCATACATGATTTACTTTGCAGTAGTTTTCAAACTTTAGTTGATGATGCATGAGAATTTAATTTTGAGAATATTGATGGCATATTTTGATTACTTGTATCTAGGATAATGAAGCTTAATGTGATAATTTGTGGATGACTTTGAAATTCATGCTTAGAATTTGTGCACTTATACCAAGCTAAGATTTAGAAATCGATGAATTATTTTAAACGTTGGATCGTAGGTTCTTAGTGGAGACTAAACCTGGTGAGCTTTAGAGCTAATTTCCCATCATTGATGAGTGAATACATAAACTCGGAGTTTTCTTTGAATACGAATTATTTTGCATAATCTCATACATTTTATTTTTGGCTTGTGACTTTGCATGAAATCAAATTCATATTATTGTGTTAGAACGTACTGTATATCTACTCAAGACAAATAGGCAAGATTACCATCTTTTAAGGATATGATTGAAGGCCATCTTTGGCTCGTTTGTGCTTAAAATGTCCCACCTCATATAAATTTATCCTTCTAGTACCCCTTTGAGCCTATTGAAAAATTTACCTTTATACATTCTTTGATAAGCCACATTAACCTTTAACCCTTTACCATTTCTGAAAATTCAGCTTTACCTTCTTATTTCGAGGCGTTGGGAACGAGGGATGAAAATGAGTGAAAAGAGAGTAAGTGGAGGGATACCGAGTTGTGGTGTTCTTGAGTGTATGGCAAAAATAAAAAAAATAAAAAAAAGGGGGAGAAAAAGAGAAATTTGACAAAGAATGAAAAATGTGAGGTACCATTAAGAAAAGAAATTCAAAAGAAGAAGAAATAGTGAGAAAAGAAAAATATTGAAAAAAAAAAAAAAATGGTGAGAAATTAGAAAAGAAAAAGAAGAGCAATAGAAAGAAAAAAGTTAGTACCTTTTCTGATTTCTCAGAAATTTTGAATCTAAATTCCCTTTCTTTCTTACCCTTTCCTGAGCCCCATTACAACCCTACAAAAGACCTTCATGATCTGATCTTGCATTGGTAACTGCCTTGTGGAGAGTAAATATGTGATACCTATGACACTTGATATGACATGCTTAGGATATTCAAGTATCTGTTCTTATGAGATCTATTTTTTTTGTTCATTGATTACATCGTGTTTCATTTATCATGTGAGACCTTTTTATTGATCTCTCACATGTGTGCGAAAACTTACCCATCATCGGAGTGATTTTATTTCGAGAGTATATCTAAAGTGAGGATTGAGTTGAGACATGAGATCCGATGATTTTCCGTTTGGACTAGTTCTAAGATGGATGAATCTTGGTTTTGGTATGCACACACTTCACGTTTAAGCATGAATGAATGAGTTATCTAACAATTTGAGCATTAGATTAATTTGAATGGATACTAGCATGATTGACATGACATTGGTATTTAAGATTGATGATTCACATGTTGAACCAATTAATGATGTTTTTGTTTTTGAATGGTATATATGTTATAAAAAAAAAATCATGTTTTGAAAACTCAATTTTGCCGATGGTTTGAAATTTTTCTTGCAATTTGGAAGTTTGTGGGTAACTTCACTGTAAACCTTCAGGAGACACAACTCCTCCACTAGGGATCACCTAGGGGTTTAAAGGCTTGTTGCACATGCTAAGTGCAATCGTGTTCCCTACGAAAGTGGCATTTAAATTTTAGGATGTTAGTTTTATTTTTTTTATCATTCTCTTTGCTCGAGGACTAGCAAAGTGTAGGTTTGGGGGTGTGATCGGTGCTGAAATATGACTATATTTCACACTTTAAATCCTACATTTAGCTGTTCAATGAAAGCATCTGATGGTTGTTGCGAGGTTTTGATGTTTACAGGTGTTTCTGACAGTTAGATCGTTCAAGTGCATAAAAGAAGGAAATTACAGGCTATAAAAGAGCTATGGACAAAAAGGTCCAAAGAAGCATTGAAAGCCATGAAGAGAATCAACTTTGCATTGAAGATTCAATCGATTGAGGCATTATGGTCAATCGATTGACAGATGGAGTAAAACTCAACCCTAGAAAGTTAATCGATTGAGACATGAAATTCAATCGATTGAGACATGAAGGCAGAAGTGCCCTAAGGAATTGAATTAAAGTCAATCGATTGAGACTTATGTCTCAATCGATTGAGGCAATTAGGGTTAGGTATGTTCGGCCATTATAAAAGAGAGGCTACAGCAATTGAAAAGGAGAGCTTTTTGAATATAGGAAAGTTTTTAGTGTAGGGTTATCTGCCGAGGGCTTTTTACTTTTTAATTTTAGTTTAGTTTTTAGTTTAGATTTTTTTGTAAAGAGACTTGCTTAGAACATATTTTTATTTTTAGTTTTCTTTTCTCTTGGGAATGGACTTGAATGAAATTGAAGATCTTGCACCAAGGATGAGTGGCTAAAGTGTAGATCGGGAAGATCGCGATCCCAGATAAGTACCCATATTTTATGTTTAATGCCATAGTATAATATTGTCATCATCAAATCGTTTTTCTCAAAGTTTGTGATTATGTTTATGTTGTTTTGATCTAAACATCATGAGATACGCTATGCTTTTAGCATGATTCATACCGTCGAGTCATCGTTTTTAGATAGGGTATGCCGGGTTAATGATCATGCTTAATTACTAGTCATTTGATCTTTTGGAATGATGGTGTGTTTGATGATTAATAAAACTGTGGGTTTAATAATAGAAAGGGATGCAAATCTGGGGTAGCATATTCCTTGATCTCGTTTAAAAATTTGTTCTTAAATTTCTCATTACAAAATTTTTAGATTAATTTATTTTCTTTCTTGCAATTAGAAAAGTGTTAATTTTTGGTAAAAATTAAATCTGCCCCTTGGTACTTCCTCGGGGATATTTTCTAAATCTCTTAGGAAGAATTGATTAAAATTTCAGATTTCCCTGTGGGTTCGACACCCTTGTTCTTGCCTTACTAGAACTGATCTTGTACACTTGCAAGGGTTTATTTAAAATCGATCAGGACCACTGGGGATTTCCCTTTAATTGTGGACTCAGGCTGGCTAGGGGAATGTGCCTCCTCAGACTGGGCAGCAGGCTCTTTGCCAATTTTTAAAGGAGTAGCTTGGGGGACAGACCTCTTAGCAGTGACTTTCCTCTGCTTAGGATAAGTTTGCTCTTGTTGAGGTGCAGCAGAGGCCTTGGGAGGTGGAGGCTGCTCGGTAGGAGGTGAGGGAGGAGGGGCAGCTGGGGCCTTACCTTTTTCCTGTTGTGTCTTAGGTTGGGCCTCCTCAGACTGGGCAGCTAGAGATGGAGTAGCTTTGGGCTCTGGGATGGGCATTTGAATAGAGATTGGTGTGGGCTGTAGAGGAACATTTTGGGCAGCAGCCAATACGGATTCCAAGGAGGCTATTTGGATTTGGTGTTTTAGGAGGTCCGTCTCATGGATTTCCTTTTGTATTCTGAAGATCTCCTAGGCATTGTTTAGCCTCTTTTCAAACATTCTGGCCTTCATCTTCTCAGCAGTAGCATTTGATTTCTCCAGCTCCAGATTTAATGCATTATACTCAGCTGTAGCCTTGGTCTTCTAGTAGACCTCCAAAATGTTTTTCCACCCCAAGGAGATGCCCAGTAGTTGTTTTCTGTGGGCCTCCGTCATTTCATCAATCTGCTCTAGCAGGGGGGTCTCAATGGATTGGCATAGCTTGGCCATGCCCCTCAGGACATCCTTCCTAAGGTAAGCATTATCCCACATGTGATGGAGGATGGTGAGGTAGGGAGGGTTGTAAAAATGATGTTTTGGTGCGATGGGCAGATATGAAGTGGAAGGAGTAGACTGTGCTCGGTCCTGGGGAGAGAAGGGGGGGTAGCAGGGGGTAAGTCTAGTTGTGGGAGAAGGGTCAGGTGTCAGGTCTGTTTTGCTGTAAGTTAGAGGTGGTAGGATAAGAGGTGGGATGGAGGGTGTAGGGGGAAATGAGAATGAGGTAGGCTCAGTTGGAGTAGGGGGTGGTGGAGGGGGAAAAATGGGAATGGTGAAAGGTATGAAAGGAAATGGGGGAGTAAGAGGTAATGTGGATGGCGGGGGAGGTTGGGAGTCAGGAGGGAAGTATGTTTGTGTTTCTTTGTCAGTGGACAGGATTAGGGGGGTTGAAGTGGGTGGGGGAGGGATGGGTGGAGTGGTTAAGGTGTGTAGGGTGGATTGGGTGGAGGTGAGTTCATTCTGCATCTGATCCTATTTTTGGGTATTGGTGGATAATTGGGCTTGGATGTCTTGGATAAGGGATAGGATAGGGATCAGTGTGTCAGGGCTAGGAGGTTGGATTTGTGAAGAAGAGGGTACTGGTTGGAAAGGTGAGGAAGGGACATGATGGAAAGTGGAGGGGGGGGGGAAGAGTGGGGTTCCGGGGAGTGATGTTGTGAGGTAGTTGGGGAGTCCGGGAGAGGGGTGTAGTAGGCAGGCATTGTTTCAAGGAAGGTAGACATAAAGGCTTGGAAGCCTATGGATGTGTTAAGGGTTAAGTCAATGTCTGTGAGGGGGGATGTAGTAGATATGGCTGGGGTGGTGGTTTCTTCAAGGTGGGGTGTGTCAATTAGGATAGAAGGGACTGAGGGTGGTGTCTATGAGATGGTTGGGATGGTCTTTCGTTTTTTATAGGAGATGAGTGGGGGGCTTGCAGGCTTAGGTGGAGCAGGTGAAGGAATTGTGGTTGTGTACTGGGGTAAGGTGGGAGATGGGGAGTCCTCCCATGGACCAAGCATAGGTGAAGGGGGAGTGGGCATGGAGAATGGAAACAGAGAGGGGTGAGAGATGGATGCAAGATGGGTGGTGGATGCAGGGGTAACAGGTGGTGCTGCAGCGATGGAAGTGATAAGCTCTGGGGGCACCTCCTTTGTAGCAGGGGTAGACCCTGATCCGGCTACCTCTTCTGCTTGCTTGGGCAGGGCCTGAGCCTCAGCCTTCTTCTTCTTCTGGGCCTCCATCAAGCTCCTGCTGATTCTCCATTGTCTCTTGGCAAAGGTAGTAGGGGTAAGGGTGGTGGTCTGCTCATTTTGTCCTATTTTGTATCCCCCCTTGATCAGCAGCAAGATAATGATTCTTGCATAGGGTAGTGTGTGAGGCTTCTTGTTTGTCCCTATCTTCTCCACTATGTCTTTCATTGCCTCAAAAATTAGCCAAGCTACATGGAAGCCATGGCCCAGGTGGAAGGAATAGACAGCATCTGCAATGGGGGTTCTCCTCTCCTGCTGATGTCCTAAGCAATATATGTTCTTTCGCAGGACTTGATCAATGAACAGGAGTTCATGTTCCAATTCTCTCCTTCTGATCGAGTCACCCGTGGCTTTTAATCCTCTAGTTAAAACTCTGGCAATTGTATCGATAAATGCACTCAGAGGGGGGCAATATCCACAGCTGGGGTCGAATGCTGCTGGGATGCCCAAAACTTCAGCAATCACCTTGGGGGTCACTAACATATCAAAGTCATCAATCAGCACTAGCAAGCACTCTTGTTCATCTGTGTCCTTCTTGACCCTGATGTGCTGATAGAACAGCTGCACTAGCCTAGGGTAGGCTAGTGCCAAAATTCCTTTCATTAATGGCATCAGATCCGCTTTGCTCATAAACTGTACGGCAGGGGTAGATAGAGGTTCCTTCTCAAAAAATGGTAGATCAAATGCTGTCTCAGGCTCCAATAGAATCGACTCCATGAGCTCAGAAGGAGTAGAGAACTTGGTGGTTGGTACCGCTGCCTCCTCAACCACTTCCTTTCCTTTTTTGGGGGACTTTGAAGTCTTGGCCTTTTTAGGGGCTGTCTCAGCAGGGTCCTTGTCCTTCTCTTTTCTCTTTTATGCAATTTTTAGAGCCATGTCTAACTCTGTCCTTTAGTATGAGAAACGGAGGCTGAGATCTAGGGTTTAGTTTGATTTGACGCACAAGGCACCTCAAGATCTCTGAGCAGAGGGCAATGGATGGGGGTGATGTTAGGAACAACTCTGTAGATTTCGAAAGTGAATGATGAGCTGTAAGAGTTATGCTGGAGGGGAGAGGGGAGAGCGCCAGAAGCTAGGGTTTCGCAGAGGGAAGAAAGAAGAAAATAATGAAAAAGGGACCATGCGCGGGGTTGAAATACTTATCGCGAAGCTCGGTGCGCTTTGGAACATCTGGTCGCGGGTTTGGAAATGAACCTAGCGAAGGTGTTGATTCAATCTGGATTGCGCGACAATCTCCCAGGTTGTCCTTGGAGGGCGCAACAGAGTGAGATTAATTCATGGGAATTGCGCGAGCGGCTCTTAGGGCTCTATTTGGATTGCGTGAAAAGCTCTGAGGTTCATTTTGAATCTCGTGACAGACTTAGAATCTCGCCACAGCAAATGAAGTATTTCTGTTGAATTGCACGAGATTCTTCTAGTTTACCTCTCGATAGTTTTGGAATCTCGCGATAACTACTGAATAACTCGATGTGGATCGCGCGAGAGGTTGTCAGGTACACATGAATCTCGCGATGGCTATTGAATGTTTCCATGTGAACTGCGTGAAATTCTCCCAAACTTCCTTTTTAACCTCGCGATAGCTTTTGAAGCTCGCGAGAGTCTCCCAGGCTTCTATTTTGGAACCAGCGACAGTCAGGTATAAAACAGAGAGCATGTGTTCTCTGTTCTGCCCCTTTGCATGTTTGCTGTGGTAGGATCCTAGGCATGACCCTTAATATGGCTACCTCTAGACACTCAATCATACAATCAAGGACCACAAAAATTGACATCACATATTAGGCATTCAACAGAAGCTATCAATTGAAGAGCAGGAAGAATCAAACCAAGCATCAACAGTTTAAAACAAACATATCCAGATTCAGATAGGACCACTAACAAATCCTAGAGAATACAAATGAACGAAAGCAAGAGAAATCAACCAAAACTAAGTAATATGAAACAGTAATGATACACCTGTGGATCAGTTTGAAGAAGGATCCCTTTGAAAGTGAATGGTGTCCATGAGTTCGGCAGGTTTTTCAAAAAAAGGCTTAAGCCTCTGACCATTCACCTTCAAGGTTCTCCCATACTTGGGATTCTTGATTTCCACAGCACTAGATGGGGAAACATGCATGACAATGTAGGGACCTTCCCATCTGGATTTCAATTTGCCAGGAAAGAATTTAAGTTTGGAGTTGAACAACCAAACCTTATCACCAGCTATGAAACTCTTTCCCAACAGCCCCTTATCAAAGAAAGCTTTGGACCTTTCCTTGTAGATCCTGGCATTAGCATACACATCCATTCTTAGTTCTTCCAATTCGGACAGTTGCAGCAACCTGTGAAGACCAGCAGAAGTTAGATCTAGATTTAAATGTTTGATGGCCCAATAGGCCCTGTGTCCTAACTCCACTGGGAGATGGCAGGCCTTACCATAAACCAGTCGGAATGGGGACATACTAATGGGAGTCTTATAGGCAGTCCTATAAGCCCGCAGTGCATCATTAAGCTTGTCAGCCCAATCTTTCCTATCAGTCCTCACAGTCTTCTAAAGGATATGCTTGATCTCCCTATTTAAAATTTCAACTTGCCCACTGGTTTGTGGGTGGTAGGGAGTAGCAATCCTATGGGTGATAACAAGCTATCAAAATTTTTGTTGCAGAAATGGCTCCCCCCATCGCTGATAATGGCTCTAAGAGTGCCAAATCTGGAGAAGATATTCTGCTTTATGAACTTGAGGGCAACCTGATTGTCATTAGTTCTTGTAGCAATAGCTTCTACCCATTTGGAAACATAGTCCACTGCCACTAAGATGAAATGAAAACCATTTGAAGGAGGAAAGGGGCCCATAAAATCAATACCTCACATATCGAACAGTTCTACAACAAGGATGGGCTGTAAAGGTATTGAATTTCATTTAGACAGCCAACCTAGTTTCTGACATCTTTCACAGCTCTTGCAGTGTGTATTGGCATCTCTGAAAAGAGAAGGCCAATAGAACCCACACTGCAACACTTTGTCAGCTATTTTTCTCCCACTAAAGTGACCCCCACAGGCATTTTCATGGCACATGGCAAGAATACTGGGGATATCACTTTCGAGAATACATTTCTGAATGATTTGGTCTGCACAATACTTGTACAAGTAAGGTTCCTCCCAGAAAAAAAATTTGACCTGTGAGAAAAACAGGTCTTTGTCCATTTTTGTCCAATGGGCAGGAATCTTGCCTATAACTAGGTAATTGACAATATGTACATACCAAGGGACTAAAGATTGGATGGCGAACAATTGCTCATCCGGGAATACATCATTTGTAGCTAGGTCATCAACACCTTTCTCCAATATAATTCTGAACAAGTGGTCAACCACCACATTTTCTACACCCTTCTTGTCCTTGATTTCGATGTCAAACTCCTGCAATAGGAGTATCCATCTAATTAATCTGGGCTTTGCATCCTTCTTGGACAGTAGGAACTTTAATGCTGAGTGGTCAGTGAAGATGACAATTTTAGACCCAAGTAGGTAAGGTCTAAACTTGTCCACAGCAAAAATCACTGCCAGAAGGTCTTTCTCAGTGGTTGTGTAGTTCAGTTGAACTTCAACAAGTGATTTGCTGAGATATGCAATGACCACAGGCAGCTTATCTTTTCTCTGGCCCAGGACAGCACCTATTGCCAAGTTAGATGCATCACATCAATTCAAAGGGCAAGGTATAGTCAGGTGTTTGGAGTACAGGGGCAGCGGTGAGGCAGATTTTTAGAGTTTCAAAAGCCTTCAAACATTCAGCACAGAAGTCAAAGGGCACATCCTGACAGAGCAGGTGGCACAATGGCTTAGCAATTTTGCTGAAGTCTTTGATAAACCTCCTGTAGAATCCAGCATGTCCAAGGAAGGATCTGATTTGCTTGACTGTTCTCGGAGGGGGTAAATTTTTAATGAGGCCAACTTTGGCCTTGTCTACCTCAATTCCATCTCTAGAGACTACATGGCCCAACACAATTCCCTGTGTTACCATGAAGTGGCTCTTCTCCCAACTTAAGACCAAATTGGTCTCTTCACATCTTTATAAGACCTGATGGAGGTGTTCTAGACATTGGTCAATGCTATCCCCATAAACCAAAAAATCATCCATGAAAATTTTTAAGAATTTGTCAATCATATTAGAAAAGATGGCATACATAAACCCCTGAAAGGTGGCTGGGGCATTACACAATCCAAAAGGCATCCTCCTATAAGCAAAGGTGCCGAAAGGACAAGTAAATGTAGTTTTCTCTTGGTGGAATTGTACCCTAAGTACCCATCAAGAAAATAGTAAAAAGCTTTCCCAACGTCTAAAATTTGATCAATAAAGGGGAGAGGGAAGTGGTCTTTTCTGGTCTTGGAGTTGAGTTTTCGATAATCGATGCAAACTCTCTAGCCAGTGGTCTCCCTGGCTGGTCTCAACTCTCTACACTCAGTTATGATCACTGTTATGCCAAATTTCTTGGGTACCACCTGGATTAGTGCCACCCATTCAAAATCAGAGATGGGGTAAATTACCTCAGCATCCAGCAACTTAATGATTTCTTTCAGAACCACTTCTTGCATGTGAGGATTCAATTTCCTCTGTATTTTCCTGGAGGTGTTGATCCCTCCTCTAGATGAATCCTATGCATACAGATTGATGCATCAATTCCTTCTAGATCAGCAATGGTCCAGCCAATTGCTTTCTTGTACTTCCTCAAAACTATTAGCAATTCCTCCTCTTGCTCACTGGTAAGAGAAGAGGAGATAATCACAGGAAGTTTTTTGTCATTCTCGAGGAAAGCATATTTCAATGTCTCTGAAAGCTGCTTGAGCTTCAGATCATGGGCCTTTTTAATGGATGGCAGGATTAGTGTATTGTTGGTTAGAGGAAGGGGCAGCAATGTAGGGTTCCAATTGGAATGCTGCACTAAGCCCACAGAAGACCTCACTAGGGATATATCTTATGGAATTAAAGCTAGGCTTCCTTCCTCCACCATGTTCCAAACTTCAGTTAAATCAGTGACAATGTTGCTCCACTCCAACAGAGTGGGCAATTCTTCTTCAACAATTTCTTCTAGTACATCCACTGCAAAGCATTCCTCATTGTCCAGCTGAGGGTGCTTTGCACTGTTGTACACATTATGCTCAACTTTCATATGTCCGAAAGTGACCTCCATAATTCCAGACCTGCATTGAATGCATGCATTGGTAGTGGCCAAGAATGGTCTGCCCAGAATAACCGGTATTGGGGATGTACTCTTGCTGCAACCCATGTCTAAAATAAGGAAGTCTACAGGATAGAAGAACTTGTCTACCCCCACTAGGACATCCTCAACCACTCCCATGGGTTTCCTCTCAGACCTATCAGCCATCAATAGAACAATGGGGGTGGGCTTGAGCTCCCCCAAATCTAGCTGCTGATACACACTGTATGGCAGCAGGTTAACACTGGCTCCAAGGTCCAACAGGGCTCTTCCAATCGTGTGTTCTCCAATAATACAGGGAATAGTGGGTATCCCTAGGTCCTGCAACTTTTCGGGCATTGTCATGGTTAATACAGAATTAATTGTATCAGTTGCAAAGACCTTTTTGGACAAATGGCCTCTGGCCTTCCTTTTCTGAGTACAGAGGTCTTTCAGAAACTTTGCATAGGCTAAGACCTGTCGGATTGTATCAAGCAGGGGTAAATTTATCTTGACCTGCTTAAAGGTCCCCATCATTTTCTCGATCTATGCCTGACCTTTATCAAAAGGGGCAGGGCCACTCAAAGCTTGAGGAAATGGCTGCTAAGGTACTACCGGTTCCTCAACTGCAAGCCTATGACTTAACTTTTTTTTTTTTTTTTATCTATTTTTATCTCCTGCTGAGGCTCAACTACAATCTCTTTATTTTTCCCTTGTTGAAGGGTAGCAGGCAGTTCTTTACTCTATGCCCTAAAAAAGTCCTTATCACTTTCACTTGATATTTTCTTGGGAAAGACCTCTCCTTGTTCCTTTCCCACCTGGTTGTCTATCAGCCAGCCAGATCTTAGGGCAGTGATGGCATTGGCCCCCTCAAAATTTGAGGAGCCTTCTCCGATGGAATACTGGCCCTTAGGATTGGCTACTAGCTGACTTAGCAACCTGCCTTCTTCTCTTTTAGCTAGAGTATTGGCTATTTGGCCAAGCTGCTCTTCTATTTTCTTAATGCTTTGATTGTGAGACGTCACAGTCTGATTCAAGGGTCCAAGGCTTTGCAATTGGGCCAAAACCTGGTCCTCGAAAGAAGCACTTCGGGGCTGAGGTGGTGGAACTACCAATTGATTTTGTTGTTGGGGCTGCTGTTGCTACTGGAAATTTGACCTTGGGGCATAACCCTAGTTAAACTGCTGTTGTGGCCTTTGAGGTAAGGCGAACATCTGTTGTGGCTGCATATAATTGTCTTGCGACCACCTCAAATTTGGGTGGTCTCTTCATTAGTAACCTGCATTTTGGTGCTGGTATCCATATGGTTGTTTATTGTAGCCACCAGATTATTGATGTCCAAAAGATTGGGTAGTAGCAGCCTGTTCCATTACAAACTCAGGGTATTGCCTCGTAGATGGGCACTCTTCTACTGTGTGTTGTGGAGATTGGCATATTCGACATGCCTTCATCACATGTGCAGCCATTCTGGGTTGCACCATAGTCAGGAGTTTATCAAATCTTTCAATAAGATTGGCCATCTGCATTCTCAGGTCATCATTTCCCCTATCTTCATACATTTTTCCTTTAGTAGTCTCAGCAAGCCCCAGCTTAGGAGGAGGCTCCTGAACAATTCTAGAGGAGGATATCTTCTGGAAAGTATTTTCACTTATGACCTCGAACAAGTCCCATGCCTCATCAGCTGTTTTATGCATGTACGTTCCACCACAAGAGGCATCTACCATGTCTCTACTCTTTTCATCAATCCAATTATAGAAGCTCTGGACAAGCTGCCAGTCAGGGATCTTGTGGTGGGGACATTGTTTGAGCATCTCTTTAAATCTATCCCAGCATTGGTGAAAATCTTCAGTTGGCGACTGGGCAAAAGAAAGTATGCCTTTCCTCAATTTGCTGGTTTTGGTTTCTGAGAAAAATTTAGACAGAAATCTTGTCTTGAGGTCTTTCCAAGAAGTGATGTTGTTGTTTGGGAGAGTGGATAACCAGGTCATGGCCCTGTCCTTTAGGGAGAAAGGAAAGAGCCTTAACCTACTGGCTTCAGGTCCCAAACCAGCAATGGAGAATGTCGTGCACAGGGCCAAGAACTGGTCAATGTTCTTGTAATGGTCTTCCTTGCTAAGCCCATGGAAAGAGGAAAGCATTTGGATAATGGAAGTTTGATTTCGTAGTTTCCTTGAACGTCTGGGAATTGAATGCTGAATGGAGAATTGTAATCATCTGGAGCATTCAATTCCTTCAATGTTCTAGGTTGTTCTTCACCCATAACTGTTGTCTCAATTTCAATAGGGGGCTCGATTGTGGTGTGTATGTGCCTTCTCGGTCTTCTACCCCTTTCTATCTTAGGGTTAGCAGGCTCTAATGTAGGATTGAGGGTTCTCCTTCCTAACATACGCACACACCAACAGCAGGGAAGACTATTCGCAGGCACATTACACTTAACAAAAGTTGCAACTATCCTAATCAACTGCTATGGAATCTTCAAAGGAGAAACAGACTGAGTTTTGAGGGTTAGAGAAGTGCAAACAGAGGTAGCTAGACTCCCAGTGCAATTCTACTCTCCTTCTCTGCTACGGTCCAGATCTGCAAGAAAAATTCCAAATGTAATTCATCAGTATCAATTATTCACAAGTACAGCTACCAAAGAATAAAGAATCAAAAATCTAGAGTCTACTAAAAGATTAATATCCCCGACAGCGGCGCCAAAAACTTGTTGACCTATTTTAAGTTGCTTGCTACTAACTTTATTGAAGACAGTGATAAAAATGGGGTGAATGAAAATGAATGAAAGGTAGAGTGAGGATTACGGAGTAGCAAGCCTAAAATATGCATAGTCCTGCAAGATACAGGGCCTGTTGTAGCAAGTTTTGATAAGTAAGAGTTTGTCCCACAGGGAAGTTGATCTACAGCTCCAAGGGAGCTATCGTTAGTAGGCTCTCCAGATCTGACTACAGATCTAGCAATCGTAAATGGAAGGGGATTTAAGGTTACAAGAATATAAATCCTAAGGCAACTTAATGTCTAGATTACAGAAAGGGTTAAGAAGGATGGCGGAGTGAGAAAATAAATATAAAAGGGTGAGAAGTATATTATTAGGTACAGATCTGATGGATCTTGTAACTCAGACTCAGATCTGTTGCTATAGAAATCCTGTCCAATGGCTACATTTTCACCAAAGAGGAGAAAGAATCCCACTCACCCCTGTGCTATGATCTAATCCCTTATGGCTATAACCTGTCCACTTAAATGGTCATAGACTATCCAATAGGGGAACCAAAATCCGGAGATGAGTGAGAACAAGCTTACCATTGGAGGCACTACTTCATCCAGGCTACAAGCTCAAGAATCCATAGGAACCTCATCCTCTAAAGTTCTGTGTGTGGGGCTAGGCCTACAAAGTGCACAAGCCTGGACACACAGGACCAACAAAAGTTTGAGTACTAGCTTTTAACTATGGCTATTCACTGCCTTAGTAGGACTGCAGTGATCCAGTCACAAGCCTACAATCTCTACAGCCGACTCAGATCTGCAACCTGAAAATAGATCTATACAAATATAGGGGAGTCTGTCAATGCACAATCTCTCACAAGGCTACAAGCACAAGCACAGACAGGAAGAATCTATCTTAGGTCTGTGGATTGGTTTCACCTTAGGGCTATAACCTATCCACTTAAATGGTCACAGACTATCCACAGAGGCTATCCTCCTCACAGAGGTCTAAGACAGAACAAGATCATTGCTGTCGCCACCATGTTCACAAGGATACCAGCTCAAGCTCCCATGGGGATTCAGATTTAGTGGATCCTGTGGTGGGGAAAGGCCTGCAATGTGCCTAACCTGGACACACAAGTCACTTGGATCTAAATAAAACCTTAAAAACAATCCTCCATTGCTTACGATACAACTTAGCAATGGAGGATCTCAAGGCAGCAGCCTTGTGCAGAACAACTCGCAACAAAAACATTTTCCCATACATGATCCTATTACGAAACTCTATTATAATCTATACCATATAATCATACAAAAGGCATGGCAAGCAAGTGCTGGACTATGGAGAGAAGGAAAAAGGAAAAAGAGAACTCCTAAACCCTAACCTTAGCCTACTGTAATTCTACAGTTGGTTTTAGAGAAGAAGCCCAGAAGTTAAGAACCAAAGATTTCTCTAAACCTAAGCTAGGCTTAGGCTTATAGAGCAGTCAGCTCTCTCACAATTAGGGTTAGGAAAACCCTAATTTCATTAATGCAATTGCAGCCCCTTCCTGTCCCTTGGATGCATCGGGGCACGTGCACAGAGATTAGAGCATTAAAGTGTGTGCCCTAACTACTGGAAGTCCCCAGATTGCCCTTACAGAAGTGGGGAGAAGTTCAGAACCCGATCCTTGCTGGGTAGAGAAGATTTCAGATCCCTCCGTGTGGTAGAATTGGTGTCGCGGGGTTGGATTGACTTGAAGTTTATGCAGTCGCGGGATTGACATTTTGATCATTGGGGGATACTAATGGCTATCGCGAGATTGAATCTTTCAACTTTGAATGGTGCGGGGATTGCTTGCGCGGCTCATCCCTTGGTGAATCTCACAACAAATCTTTGCGAAGAAGCAGTGTTCCTGAGTTTCTAGGTTGCGTGAGCGTTTCCCTGAAGGTCTGTATCTCGCGGTCACTGTGCGACAGCTACGCGTGGGAATACCTGGAGCTCTCTTCTGAATGAATCGCGCGAAGCTTAATGACTCCTCTTTTGAGCTACGCGAGACTGCGCGAATGCTTCACTTACTTATGGCTGAGCTTTGCGAGAGCCGTGTGAAGACTGATTTGCATTTCTTTCTGTCATCAAATCGCGCGGGAGCAGTGCGAGAACTGCGCGGCCAGTTATTGTGCTTCCTCCAGGGGCTCGCGACAGCTGCGCGAAGGCATTTTCTCTAGTTCAATTGAACCCTGCGACATTTGCACAAGGCATCCTTCCTGGTTTATTTCTATTTTGATGTGCCTATGCTTCAGCCAACTTTCTGTCTGGGTTCATCCTTCATTCTGTTGAGGTAGTTCTGGGGCAACAGTGAGCTTCTTGGCATGGTTAGGGGTTTATTAGCAGCTACTGCTTATTACCTATAGAATAGACTTAAAACACATTTATTAAATGATTAAGGGTCTCACAGAGATTAAGTTAAGGGGTGAAAAGTGATACTTTTCATGTCTTAACACACCCCCAAACCTTATCTTTGCTAGTCCCTTAGCAAAGCTATAATTAAATGCCACTTTCGTAGGGATTACAGGTACATTTAGCATATGTACCAAGCCTTTTAAACCCCTAGGTGATCCCTAGTGAAGGAGTGAAGTTTCCTGAGGGTTTTCAGTGAAGACACCAACAAACTTCACCATTAAAATCAGTTAAGTATAGTGCAGATAATGACAACACAGATTCAAATATTTAAAGTTTCATTCCACACCCATTTAACACTTAGAGGAAACTGCAGCAATGTTTGCAGGCCATCTAAAACTTAAAAGTTAACATGTGTTTGCCTGACCACCATTCATTTAACATTAGAATTTCAATGTATAAAAATCAGTACCCAGCTTGCCTTTAATTCAAAATCCAGGTTGGATATTACCTTAATGAGGTTAAAATTCAGACTCAATTCTCACTTGGGCTATCAGTCAACATTAATAACCTGAGGGTGTTCACATTCTCAATAGCTCAAGAGCAGTTGCAGACCCCAAATGGGCTTGCAAGCATGAGCATTGGCCAAGCTTCAAATTTCTGACATCTTCAAGGATTTTCACCATAGATTGGGCAACTCTTCATCTCCACATGACAGCTCATTTGACTTTGGATCCACAAGGTCTTTTGAAAGGGTTGTAATGTGGCTTATGGCTGAGGGGTGTAAAGAATAAAAGGGGTAAAAAGGGAAACCAAATTGAGATATCAACAAGGTAAGGAGTGGTTCATGACTTCACAACCTTTATTTAAGCAAAAACTTCATCTTCCTTTTTATATTTCAGACTCAAAGTGGCCAGCTTCTCCTCTTTTTCTCAATTTCTAGATGATGTCCTCTAGATTTCTCTTTCTTTTTCTCTTTTTAGTTCTTTATTCATTCTTTTAATAAATGTCATACAACTGCCCTTGATACACATCTGTTCACAAGTTGCTTTTCTTCCCCTTCCATAGAATATTGGACCATTCTCAATATCTTTACCTCCTCCTTTACCTTCTGAATTCTCAGAGTGAGGGTAAGGTTGATTCAAGTCATGAGGTTAAGGTGCAAGTGTTCTGGTGTCTGTGAAGGAAAATTATGATTTTAAGGCTCAACTAGTGTATACAAAAGGGCAAATCTTAAAAGGTAGGATTTTCGGGCTCAAACTGTCCAAATGAGGGCCTTGGATCATTTCCATAGTCTCATAGTTGCTGTCAATTGGTTTAATTAGGAGTTGCACAACTTTTAGTGAAAAAGTCATGAATCAATCAATCCTTAGAGCAGAAGTAATGCCAAAAGCACTCGTCAAAAGAAAATTCTGGGCCCAACTCTCAGTAGGTATGGTCATCAAATTTAACCCATGAGGTGTATTTTCATCTGTTTCTCTTCTCTTAGGTTCACTGAGTACTTAACTTAAAAAATTTTCTAATATTAACTTCATGGTGGTGTCAAGATCAACTTTTTCTATTTCCAAAAGTCTGCAAAAATATTTAAATTTTTTTTCATGTTTCCTCATTGTATCAAGTTAAGTGGAAATTAGCTTTATTCATCTCAGTTATACCACCATTACTGCAGTAAAATTAACTATTTTATTGGCAGACTGCCACAACCCCAAACCATTCGGAGCAGTGTCCTCACTAGTTCAGAGGTGATAAAAGGCAAAAGAAATCAAACAGATAGACAGAAATAAACACAGCAGAAGATAGAGAAACTGAAAAAAATAATGCTAAGAACAGTATAGAATGAAAAGAAACTATCATTAAAAAGAAAAATGAAAATGGTACAAAAAGAGGGTAAAAGAAAAGACTAAATGGGGGGGTGGGATCAAGCGAGAGGCGGTGGGGGAGGGTGTGAGGAAGATGGTGGGGGAGATGCAGGTGGTTCCAATTTTCTCTTTTTCTTTTCTCTCTTCTCCTTCTTCCTCTTTATCTTTTCCTCCCTGACGAGGATCCTCTGAACCTTGTCATACTCATCCCAGAGAAATTGTAAGGGGTTCGGCTCCTTAGGCGGTGGGGCTCACGACAACTACGTGAAGGCATTTTCTCTGGTTCAATTGAACCCTGCGACATTTGCGCGAGGCATCCTTCTTGGTTTATTTCTGTTTTGATGTGCCTATGCTTCAGCCAACTTTATGTCTGGGTTCATCCTTCATTTTGCTGAGGTAGTGCTAGGGCAACAGTATGCTTCTTGGCATGGTTAGGGGTTTATTAGCAGCTGCTGCTTATTACCTACAGAATAGACTTAAAACACATTTATTAAATGATTAAGGGTCTCACAGAGATTAAGTTAAGGGGTTAAAAGTGGTACTTTTCATGTCTTAACAGCATGTTCTTGGCATTGTTTACAGCATTAGACATAGAGGTGGCTATCCCTTGTCATCATCAGGCAGTAGTAGCCTTGTCGTATGATCTGATTTGTGAGTCTCTGTTTATCGGCGTGGGCGCCACAGGCACTGGCGTGTGCTTCTCGAATGATATATTATCCTTCAGCTGTAGTGACGCACCACAGTAGTACTCCTTTGGTAAATGCTTCTTTATATAGTGTATCTCCCAGGATGCAGAACCTTGCGCATCGATTCCTGATTATCTTTCGTTCAATTTTTGTAGCGTAAGGAGGGATATGGCGATACTTCAAGAAGTTCCATATATCAAAGTACCATGGTTGTCCTTCATCGGTTGGCGATTTCTTAAATCTAAAGGTTGCGATGTCGACTTCTTTCTTTGTGGAGTTGCTTGAGGTAGGTTGCCCTTCATTCATGACGGCTTCTGGTCCAGTTGGCAGTTTCAGTTTCACTTGCTAGGTGACTTCGTGTGCTGGCGTTGTCAATCTCTTAATGAAGAAGGATTTGGTTTTCTATCTGACTGGTATTTGAATGACTAAGCCTAGTGTAGCAAGGGAATCCCCGAGCTCGTTCTCCAGTCTAGAGATGTGCTTGAAAGAGATTCTTTCAAACTTCTTTATTAGGAACTGAGCTGTTTCTAAGTATGCCATCAGTCCTCTTTCATTGGTCTTCCATTCCCTGACGACTTGTGATCTCACAAGCTTGGAGTCGCCGATTGTCTTCAACTGCTGACACTCAATTATAGCGTTGCTCGTAGTCTGACGATTGTTGGGAAAGGGTTCTTGCTACTTCTTTTTATTATAAAAAATATGATAAAGTTAAAATAAAGAAAAAAAAATAAAATAAAACAAAAAACCAAATCACAGACCTGCAAGATACAGGGATATTATAGCAAGATTTAAGTAAGCAAGAGTTTGTCCCATAGAGAAATTGATCTAGAACCCAAAATGGGTTATAATAGTAGGCCACCAGATCTAGCTATAGATCTGATAATCCTAGAGAAAGGGAGTTGGGTGTCACAACACTAAATTAACACTAAAAGAAGAAAAATAAAGTACAGTCCTATCCTAAAGAAAGGGTTATGAAGAAGGTGGTGATGGTGTGTGTTAAAATAAAGATAAAATGATGGAAAGTAAGCAATTAAGCTAGGGTTACATCAGCCATGTAACTCAGACTTAGGTCTGTCTCTACAGCAATCCCTCATATGGCTACAAGCCCATCTGCAAGGAAGATGTATCCAACTCAACCCTTATGGCTTGACCTGGTCTCTTAAGGCTATAACATGTCCACTTAAATGATCACAGACTATCCAATAAAGAGGATCAAACCACATGGACTAAGTCAAAAAACCAATCTGATCCAAAGGAATAGACTGATCTTAAGGCTATAACCTGTCCACTTTAATGGTCACAGACTATCCAATAGATGTCCTCCACCCAATGAATCAAATCAGAATAGTAAAACTATTGCAGACACCATGTATGCCAGGCTACAAGCTCAAGCATCCTTGTGAGCAAATAGTTCTTGAAAAACTAGTGAAGACCACAGTTGTTCAAGGGCTATTTAGGGACTTAAATGCAGCTGGTCATTGCTTCAAAGGACCTGCAATGACTCAGCTCACAAGTCTGCAATCACTACAGAGAAGTCAAATCTAACATCTGATATTTGTCAAATAGAACAGAGGGGAGCTTGTTCCTGCAATAACCTCTCATAAGGCTACAAGCTCAAGTGCAGAGGAGAAGAATCCTTCTCAGATTTGTGGCTTTGAATCACCCTAGGGCTATAGTCTGTCTACTTAAATGGTCACAGGCTATCGAGGTTATCCACACCACAGAGATCTGAGAAAGAACATATAAATTGTTGCTGCCACCATGGTCCCAGGGCTACAAGCTCAAGTTTCCATGGGCCTTTCAATTCAGCTCAAATCCTAAATACATGCTTAGCTTGAACAAAACTATGGGCAAATAGAAAAAGAACAGATTGAATGAATAATTAAAGAACAAATTTTAGTGATCAAAATTACTCACAATGAGATTTCTCAAGGTAGCAGCCTTGTACACAACAGCTCTTCACAAAATCCCAAATGTTACAAAACCCATTACAAAACTAATAAAACTAGCCCTAATTGCTTACAAAGAGAAGAAAAAAATGGAAAAAGAGGTGATCAAATCCTAACCCTAGCCTGCTCGAGCTCAAAGCTGAGAAAGGTTGAAGGAGGGATGATCAATTCTAAGTTACAATGTATAGCTTAAATACTCAGTCCTAATGCCTTAGCTAACAGAAGAGTAATCGTAATTTCCTAGGGCAGATGTGGCACTATTACAACCCTTAGATGCCTTAGGATGTACACCTCGAGATTGAGGCCTAGAGATGTGTGCTATAGACCTGGGGAAATTCCTGAAAGGTCCTTGAGTTAAGACTGAGAAGTGGAGAGCCCGAGCTTTGCGGGGCTGGCCTTGGTGAATTAATCCATTCGCATGGTTGACAGAGTGCTCGCGAGGTAGCATTTGGCTTGGAAAGTCATTCACTCACGCAGGTGGACTTTGTATTGTCGTGCAACTACTTTGCCTTTGAATGCACTCGTGCAGAAGAATTTGTAGTGTTTGGCTTGTTTGCGCGGCAGAGCTTCAGAATTTTCTCTCACGAGCGTGTCTCGAGGATGCCTTTAATTCTCGCTCAACTTCTTGTTGAAGGAATATCAAAGCTCGCTCGGTAGAGGGTTGAGCTATTAAATGCGTGAGAATTACGCGAGGGCATTTTTGGGGCTCTCTCTCCTCTTGAACCACGCGAGGACTTTACGAGTTTGTTATTGTTCTTTATGCAGATTAGCTTCATGAGATAGTGTACGCGACTGACATGAAACTTGTTCCTCACGAGAGCTTTGTGAGCTGGATTTCTGAAGGCTTAGTGCGCGAGAGCTTTGCGAGGTCTTTGAGTGTTGGTTGCAGCTGAAGTACGCGACTGTATCGCGAGTTCTCTTGTGCTGCATATATTAGTTGCGCGAGATAACTCTCTTGTGCTGCATATATTAGTTGCGCGAGATAACTCTGTTGTGAACTTTAATAGGATGAGGCAACACTTCTACTACATGAGATAACACATTTTCTCCTCATATGCATTGCAGCTGCTGTTGTTGTAGCTCTCTCCACTTACATCCAGATTTCTCACATCAAACTAGTCACCATGGTGATCTATCAGTCTTTGGCTCAGCTATCATCTCTTGCTTGGATTCTCTCACTTCTTGGCACCAAAGGCATGGACTTTATGTTAAGCTGCATAATTTATTACTAACTACAAAACACACTAAACAAAGGATTATTAGACAGCTACAAGACGTAGCAAAGGCCAGGTTAAGAGATGAAAAGTGGAACTTTTCAGTGAATAACCCACCCCCAAACCTAATCTTTGCTAGTGCCTGAGCAAAGGAAAAATTAAAATAACTATTCTCAGAACGTAAATGCCACTTTTGTAGGGAGCACAAATGCATTTAGCTTATGAATCAAGCCTTTTAAACCCCTAGGTGATCCCTAGTGGAGGAGTGAAGTCTCCTGAGGGTTTTCAGTGAAGGTACCCACAAACTTCTCAATGAAACAGTTAACAAAAGTTCAACATTATCAAGTCAGCTATCAATACACAGAGCATTAGTTCACCTTTGATTCAAAATGGGAGGAATTTAAACAAATGATATGCACAGACCATTAACTCATTAAAAACTCTTACATGTATGCATCCTATTTCCACTCAGCTTACAACAAGAGAAACAGCAAGTTTATGTCAGTACTGAGCACACTATTAATTCAAAAATTAGGTTTAGGCAATGTCCAATACATTCAATATCATGCTTACCAGGGTAGTCTCTCACAAAGAATTTGAGGGTTTTCATTTTCTCACAAGCTCAAAAGCAGTTACAGTCCCCAAATGGGTCTGCAAGCATGAGCATAGGCAAAGCTCCTAAATTCTGGCATCATTGGCTATTTCTCACCATAGATTAAACAACTCCTCATCTCTACATAACAACTCATTCAACTTAGGATCACAAGGTCTTAGACTGGGTTATAATGTGGCTTATGGGTGTAGGTCATAAAGAATGGAAGGGTGAAAAGGATGCAAAATTGAGAAATCAGTAGGTGAAGGAGGTGATTCATGACTTCACCTTCTTTATTTTCATCTTCTTTGATATTTTTCAGACTTGAAGTGGCCATCTTCTCTTATTTTTACTTTTTCCAATGAAATTTCCTATTGACTCCTCTCTCTTCCTTTTCATTATATTTTATTCTTTTTAACACATTTTTCCTTTCTTTTTGTTTGTATTTTTCTAAAATGCCACCCTCCCCCCAGTTGCTACACTATTGTCTTCTTTTTGTGTTTCTCCTCCATTCACTAAATGTTGACCTTAGCTTGTCCATCTTCAACTCCTTCTCCTTTACCTTATAAATTCTCAGAGTGGGGGTA
Source organism: Chloranthus sessilifolius (assembly GCA_021018995.1). Taxonomy (NCBI): domain Eukaryota; kingdom Viridiplantae; phylum Streptophyta; class Magnoliopsida; order Chloranthales; family Chloranthaceae; genus Chloranthus; species Chloranthus sessilifolius. Next base: position 28,850,556 of record CM037587.1, on the reverse strand, counting down.
TGTTTGAATCAGGTCCATAGGTTTAGGTGCAAGTACTCAGGTGTATTTTAAAGAAAACTGGAAATTAAGGCTCAAAAGGTATATGCACAAGGGCAGTTTACTAGGTTGGTATTTTAAAGCTCAAGCTGTCCAAGAGAAGGCCTTGATCCTTTCCTAAATATCATGGGTACTGTCCGCTGCCTCAACTTGGAGATGCATAATTTCTAGTGAGGACATTGACTCAACTAGTCCTTAGAGCCAAAAGAATTGCCTAAGACACTCCTCAAAGAGAAAAAATTTTAGTAAGCCCAAATCTCACTAGGTATGGTCTTCCATTGAACTCTTAGGCATGTCCTTAGCTTTTCTCTCTTTAATGGTTCACTAAGTGCTATCACAAATTTCTTGATGTTCACCTCATGAAAATATTAAAATTTAAAAGTTTTTAATGGTTAATGGTCTGCAAAATTTTTACATTTCCTCATTTTCAAAGTTTCTTAGGTGAACTTATCTCTATTCCTATCTTACTTCCTTAGTTCTGCTGCACTTAGGTTAACTACCTCATTGGCGAACCTTGCCATACCCCCAAACCTATGAGGAGCAGTGTCTTTACTGATTCAAAGATAAAGTACTAGTGCAGTAGGGTATTTTGGGAAAATTAAACTACTTAAACAAAACACACACAATCCATTAAAACAAACAAGCAAACAAACAAATAGCAGATAAGAAGGAGACCAAACAAACTTCACAAAAAACTACCAAAGAGAAATTTTCATTTATAACACAAATATATGTAAAATGCAAGGGAAAATAACTGCAAAAAGATTATATAAAACATCCTAACGAACTACATGTACAAATCTTATCATCTCAATCTTCTGCTGCTTCAACCTTGATTTGGACTCCTTTTCCTTTTGCTTTCTTAGGTGGTGAACTGGCTGGAGGGGCAGTGACAAGAGGGCTAGTCTCAGCTGCATGTGCAGGCTCTCTGGCAATTATTTCAGCAACTCTCCTTTCGAGTATTTCTGCCTTCTTTTCAGCAAGTTGAACTCTACTTTGGGAAAATTAAACTACATAAAATAAAGCAAGTAACAAAATTAAACAAAACACACACAATCCATTAAAACAAACAAGCAAACAAACAAATAGCAGATAAGAAGGAGACCAAACAAACTTCACAAAAAACTACCAAAGAGAAATTTTCATTTATAACACAAATATATGTAAAATGCAAGGGAAAATAACTGCAAAAAGATTATACAAAACATCCTAACGAACTACATGTACAAATCTTATCATCTCAATCTTCTGCTGCTTCAACCTTGATTTGGACTCCTTTTCCTTTTGCTTTCTTAGGTGGTGAACTGGCTGGAGGGGCAGTGACAAGAGGGCTAGTCTCAGCTGCATGTGCAGGCTCTCTGGCAATTATTTCAGCAACTCTCCTTTCGAGTATTTCTGCCTTCTTTTCAGCAAGTTGAACTCTACTTTCATACAGCTCCCTAGTGGCCTTTGTGATCTCTTTGGAAGCCGCTAATCTTTTCTTGAGTCCATCTGCTCTCTATTGCTGCATTATGCTGTTGAGCTTCAAATAGCTTCAATATTGGTTTCCAGCTCTTTGATATTCTCAGCATTTGAACTTTGGAATCCAGCTCCATTTGATGTATCTTTGCTTCATAGGGCATTTTGATTGAGGTTCTGAGGTCTGCCAAGCCTTTAATTACATCCTTTTTAAGATATGGGTTATTTTGCATGGCATATAGGAGGGTGAAGTATGGAGGTATGGAAAAAGAAGAGGTAGGTAGTATGGGCTGCTCAGCACTGGAAGAAGGGTTAGCCAATAATGGAGAAGGGATGGGTGTGGTGGGAGTAGAGGGTATTGTGAGGACTATCACCTCAGGGTCAGTTTGGGTGGGAATTGTGGAGGTGGGTATTAAGTTTTCTACATCTATGGCAGCATCAGATGTTGCTACTACAGGTGAGATTTCTGGTTGGGGTTGTGATTCAAGTTCAGGGTCTGTTTGTGTGAAGGCATTGGCAAAGGTAGTAGGAGGTATTTCTGGGATAGGTTCAATGTGTATAACAGCAGGTGCGGTTACAGCCAAGGTTAAGGGATGGGGAGGAGGGGGTGGAGTAGGTAAGTGGGTGGGTGTAGGGATCGGTGGCTGTTGTGATGGTTGGGTTAAGTTGGATAAGGTTGAGTGGATGGCTGCTAAACTATTAGGAATGGAGGCCTGGTTTTGGAGGGTGGAGTTCATGGTTTGGAGGGTGGCTTCTATGGTTGATTGGGTTTGGGTGCTGCTTCTTGAATTGTGAGAGCTGCTTTAGCTAGCAGCTCCTTCTTCTTCTCAATGAGAGTTCCACTAATCCCCCACTACTTCTTACCACTTTTGCTGGGTTTCAAGGGAGTGGTCTCCTCATTCAACTAAAATTGGTATCCCCCTAGCTTCAGTAAGGCTGTAGTGAGCATGCAATAGGGCAATGACTGAGGCTTCTGCTCTTTCTTCACCTTCTCATTTATATCCTTCATCCCATAAAAAATTAGCTTGGCAACATCAAAATAATGGTTCATGTGGAAGGAGTAGAGGGCATCTACAATGGGGGATCTCCTCTCCTGCTGATGCCCAGAGTAATAAATATTTTTTTCTCAACACCCCATCCATAAATCTCAGGTTAGGGTGCAAATCCCTCTTCCTAATGGACAACCCTGATGCAGTAATTCCTCCAGTGAGCTCCTTGGCAATTTATGGGATGGTGGTTGTCAAAGGGGGACCCAAGCCACACTCTGGGTTGTACTTGGCTGGTATCCCAAGAATCACAGCTAATACAGCCTAATTGAATAACATCTCAAACTTGTCTATCAGCACCAGTAATGATGGGTTCCCATCATCCCCAGTCTTCACTCTTATATTTTGATAAAACAACTGCACTAGTCTAGGGAAGACTAGCTGCAGTGGGGGCCTGAGAAGGGGTAGCAGAGTGGCCTTGGATAGGTATTCAATAGAAGCAGTTGTCTCTGGTAGGTTCTCAAAGAAAGCCTTGTCAAAAATAGTCTCTGCCTTAAGCTTAATTGAAGCCACAAATTCAGAGGGGACCCTAAGGTACTCATTATCTTCCTCTTCCTCAAGGGCGACCTCAGGGATCTCAGGGGCTACACCCTTGCCCTTTTTCTGGTTTTTCTTGGATTTCTCAGGGCTTTTGGTAGGTGGGTGGTCTATGGCTCTCTTTTTGGGAGCAGATTTTTTCTTTTGAGCTTGGACATCATAGGCCACACCCTTGGCTTTCTTCGCAGGGGTTACCCTTTCCTTAGGTTGCTCCACCTAGGGCTCAACAGTGGGAGGAGGCATCTCAGAGGTCTCCACTGTGGAGGCCTCTGCAATCCTTATGAATTTTTGAGTTGCCATAGGGTTGCCACTATGTGAGGGGTTTAGCATGGCAGCTAGTGCGTTAATGAATTTCGAACCCGTGGCCATGACTATAAAAATGTCTCAAAATTAGGACTTTAAACTCTCAAAGTGTGTAATGCGCACTTCACCAATAAAATTTGCACCCAAAGTCCTCCCTATTTAACACTTAAAATAGTAGCCAAGCAACCCAGATGAGAGTGTGAAAAATCTTACCAACTGAAAGTTAGGGTTCCACTTCAACCATGGCACAATGGATCAAATCCCCCCAAACCGAATTCAAAGTAATCAAGAGGTGATGCGGAACACAATTGTAGGAGGAAATTTACTGAGTTGGAGTGGATTAGGCTGTAGAGCAAAAAGAAGGGAGAGAGAACCTTGGTCATGTGCAGTGAAAGTTAGGGCAAAGAGAGAGAATGGAGGAAATGGAAAAGATCATAGGGTTTAATAGTGTGATCTCGTGCCTCGCGCGGCTGTCGCCAGGTACTCGCGGGGCACATTTCTCGCACACTAAACATTCAATCTCACAAGAAGTGTTGTCACGAAGAAGAAAGATGCCTCGCAAGGACAGATTTAGAAGCCCTATGCGTCTCGCGAGGTCATTCGCAGAGTTGATGCTGTAATTAAGTCGCGCGAGAGGGCAGGTGGATTGCTCACATAGTTTAAGCAAAGAACCTCATGAAGAAAATATATTCAGTGAGTCTCAGAAGTTCACTCGCGAGGCTCTCGTGAGGTACAAATGCGTGATTCCTGTGCAACTTTGGGAAATCGATACTATCCCCGTCACAATGATGCACTCTCTAACGATAAAAATATATAGAGTCGCCACCCGAAGCTTTCGGTGTCCCGGGATACCTAGTTCATTTTTATGAGCACCTAAGTGCTAAAAATATGACTCTGAATCCGGTCCACACCAAAGGCTCTTGGGTAGGGGCTTCGGTTATCGATCGGGAAGGTGTTAGGCACCCGATCAACCAGCTTAGCGAGGTCTCTACTAATGGCCAACAATAAAATGAAGTAAAAGCAAGGAAAATAGCTTCCTCTTACCCAAAAGGGCTTAGAATCCTATTTGTGCCCCTCCGTTCCTACCAAAAAAATGGCGGCATAACGGCACAAATGAGAGGATGGAGAGAGCTAGAAAGAGATAGGAGAAGAAAGGGGAGAGCTGGAGCCCTAGGGCCCTTGTAGCACCGTAGAGGAGCCTTGCGTGGCTTGCTATGATGAGCTCTTGAAGGCTTTGTATGGTGGAAAATGAGGTTCTAACTCTTAGGACTTAAAGCTAAGAGGTAGGGGATGGAGGCTAGGGGATCACACACACCTAGGCTAAGGGTTTTGGATGCAAGAACAAGCTTGAAATGAGGTTGAGAGATTATGGAATTTGGGTGAAAATAGTGCACAAAAGGGAGGAAGAACTTCTCACTTTGAGCTCTTTCTCTCTTAAGCAAATTTCTCAACCCCTAAACCAAGGGGTGGGGGGCTTTATTTATAGGAAAGGAGTGGATTAGGAGGCTACTTAGATGCTAATTAGAGTTAGCAATTAGGTAATCTCAAATCTAAGGTTTCCTAGGATTTTGAGAGCTTAGAAAGGTGTGAAGGTGGTTCTAATGGTGGATGATGGGGTGACGCTTTAAGCCACTTGGAGGGTTGCAAATAGGTAAGGAATGGGTGCAACAGAACTATCAAAACACACACCAAAGGTTTAGGTGGTCAACAAGTCAAACCCCAAACACAAAATTTGAGGTAAAAACCCATTGTTACTATTCATATGCCTGGCGCAACTAATAGTTGCGCCAGGCAAAAGCATAGTAAAACAGTGAGGAATAGTGCTGGAAGTTAGCTCGCGGGGTGGGGGCCACCTTTTAAACATGGCACAACTATTAGTTACGCCAGGCTTAAAATTAGGGAGGATTGGCCTGGCGCAACTAATAGTTGCGCCAGGCAAAATTTATACCTGGCGCAACTATTAGTTGCGCCAGGCCATTTCTGGGGAGAAATAGCCTAGCGCGACTAATAGTCGCGCCAAATCCCTAGGGGGGGCCACCTTGAAGTTACCTTCCTGCCCTCCGGGTTTGGACTGCCGTATCTTCTGATATATACCTCTGATTGAGGCGATTCTTGGACCGTTTGAAAGTTGACGACCTCTACTCTTCAATGGTATAAGAGTTGGTCATCATAGAGGATCGTAGCTAGTTTCGGTGCACCCCTCCTCCTTATTGCCTGGGAAGGATAGGTTAGGGTTAAGAAAAGGGTTCTAAGGGTCGGGGTTGGTTCCTGGGGATCTAGGGTTAGTCCTAAGGGTTTAGGGTGATTCCTAAGGATTCCATACATGCCATCAAAAGCTCAGAAAAGTGCTTCTCTCGAAATGTGTTTCGATCAGGCCTTGGGCCAAATTTGGGTGTCTACAGATGCCTCTCTTTGGTATTCGATCACTAATGATCGAATGCCAAAGAAAAGTGACATCCGAAGAGGCCCAAGGCATTACTGACGGGTCCGCTGAATTTAGAATGAATTTTAAATATCAAGTGAGTAACACGGTGAGAAAACAAAAGCCCTGGAGTGCCAGGCTAATCATTCGTTTCTCAAGGTAATCGGTTCCCAAGCGCTTAGCGACATTACTGGGCATAACCGAGGTGGAATGAGTTGCGAAAGCCCAATAGTTGGGAAAACATTCGCCTCTCGAATTGCGAAAGCCCATTGCCGGGAAAAACATCTGCCCCTCGAGATGATTTGATGGTGATTGATGTTCGAGATTCATTCTGAATGCAACAGCTTCGTAAGTAAGAGGGGTGATCAACCCACATTTAAAGATAGGCGCGAAGTAAACATACGCAAGGCTCCAAAGTTTGTGTCCAATCTTACAAGGCATTTGATGACCTCATTGGATTATTCGTGGGTGCCCCTGCTGAAAGCAGGGTTTGAGATCTTTGGGCGAACCCATCGATCCCAAAGTTTATTCAGCATGACCACCTGAGCGAAGTGAATAATTGTCACAACGCTTTTTAGGAGTGCGTGCCATTTTTCAGAACGTGCCCCAGATCCACATGACCCAGAGCGTCCAGCTTCAAAACCACTAAACAGATCTAACCAGTTATCGGGTGTCTACCCAAAAGGGACATCCAATCCTGGTTTCTGCCAACAACAATCATAAACATCAATTAACTATGCATAAACATGCACCCATTAAGGGCAATAAGCAACAACAAAGGTGATGGAAGCCTCGACCCGGACCCGCCCGGGTACAATTTACGAGGACAAACGACCATCATACGAATACCCAGGCGCATGGCGTACACTTTATAGGGATACCGCTGCCCATACAGGTTTTAAACCTGCAAAAAATAAAAAGGGAAATGATCTCTTCTGAATGCATGGTTGCACATAGTTTGATTGACACATAATCTTATTCTCAACAGGTTGGTCTCAACCAACAATTGACCTTCCAACGGAGAATCCGAAGCTTAAGATACTCAAGTTCACATGAATCCAAAACAGAGCGCTCATCGCAAAGATTGGCAGTGGAGTCGACTCGATCGAAACATTGACTGTTTGACCGAGACAGACACCGTTGCTCTTGCCTTAAGGCAGGATCCAGAGATCTAAGGCGAACCTCCAACTCAGGACTTCGATGTGGCATAGCTGCATTGCTAATAAAACATTGACGTTTTACTGCTTTATGCTTGTGCGCTATGCGGGGAGTTCAAATCTGTTTTTGATTTTTCTATCATTTTATGCGATTTTTTTTTAATTTTTCAACTGTTATTTTATGGGATTTTTTTGAATTTTGAAGCTATTATCTTATGTGAATTTTTTGGAATTTTGGAGTGATGTGAATTTTTGGATTTTTATGTGAAGTTTTTGGAGTTTTGGAGTTATTATTTTATGTGAATTTTTGGATTTTTATGTGAATTTTTTTTAGAGTTTTATACAGATTTTTTTCTCGTGAATATTTCCGGCTCTCTGTGGGGATTGTATTTTTCTGGATTTTCCTTGAGTGTAGGACTAGGGTGCTTGTTGACCTCGGCCCATCCTTATTTATACGCCTTCTTGGGCAAATTCTTTGGGAGCGCTGCATCGGTTGGCGATGGATCGAACAATCAAGCAAAAGGAAGTGGGGGGGACCGGTCTTCCCATCTGACCCGTACCAGACCTAAGACCCGGCCAGAGTACCTGGCGCAACTATTAGTGCGCCAGGCCATTATGGGGCCAGAAATAGGCTGGTGCAACTAATAGTTGCGCCAAGCCAAAGGAAGGCAAACATTTGCTTGGCGCAACTATTAGTTGCGTCAGGTTTGGCTGGGTATTTAAAACAGCCCGAACTCGGGCAGTGGGGCCTCATTTCGAATTCTCCCCCCATCTTCTTCCTCTTTGAAACCGAAAAACCGTTCCCCCTCCCCCTTAGGGTTCCTTTACGTTGCCTCTAGCGTGCTTTTTGCCATTGTTTCGCTTGCGGATCGATCACGGGCCTACGCTAGACCAACGACCCCTTCTTCTTCATAAGGTAATCATTTAGAATTCTTTTTTCTTGATTTTTCTTGATTTTTTTTGCTTTTTTTATGCAAATATGATCATGATCTTGCATTTCTAGATGGTAAATGGGTTATTTTTCTTGTGAGCATATCTATTTATGATGCGGTGATGATATTCCATGAATGGTGTCTTATTTTGGTTGTTTTATGTTTTTTTTTTAATTTTATTTAATGCATAATATATATGTTTTTTTTGTTTTGTTGTCTTTTTATGCATAGAAAGGACTCTATTTTAGGTTTTTTTTTTTTTCTTCTTTTTTCTTCAATCCTAAATATAAAGCGAAGACTCTCTTTTTTTTGTCTTTTTTCTTCTTCCTCTTTTTTTTTGAAAAACTAACAAAAGAGGCTTCTTCTTCTTTTTTTTTTTGGGGGATCTCAACTAACTAACAAAATGGTTCGGTTGTTGTTTTTTTTTTGTTGAAGATCTATTAAGGAGCGGGATTTTATTTTTGTTTTTCTTAACATTAAAAAGGATTTTGCTTTTCTGTTTTGTTTTTGTTTGTTTTTTTTTTTGAAAACTAACTAAAGTATTGATCTATGTAATATATTTTTTTTTTGTAAAAGAGGGATTTTTTTTTTTGGTTTTATGGGCACAAAAGGAGGATTTTTGGTGTTTTTTTTTTTTTTTATAGTATGCAAGAAGGATTCTCTTTTTTTTTTTTCGATTTTATGGCCCATGAAGAAAAGGATTTTTTATCCCCCCTTTTTTTTAACATGAAAGAAAGAGATTTTTTTTTGTTCCCTGTTTTTAGAGGCATAAAGAAAGGATTTTTTGTTTTTATGATTTTAGGAACATAAAATGGAGGCCTTTTTTTGGTTTTTCTAAACAGAAGGAAAGAGATTTTTTGTTTTTATGTTTTTGGAGGCATAAAGAAAGGATTTTTTTTTGTTTTTATGATTTTAGGAACATAAAATGAAGGACCCTCTCTTTCTTTTTTTTAGTTTTTCTAAACAGAAAGAGATTTTTTGTTTTTATGATTTTAAAGGCATAAAGAAAGGATTTTTTTTCTGTTTTTATGATTTTAGGAACATAAAATGACGGGCTTTTTTTTTTTGTTTTTCTAAACAGAAGGAAAGTGATTTTTTGTTTTTATGTTTTTAGAGGCATAAAGAAAGGATTTTTTGTTTTTTATGATTTTAGGAACATAAAATGAAGGACCCCCCCCCCCTTTTTTCTAAACAGAAAGAAAGATTTTTTTTGTTTCCCTAGACAAAAAGGGAGGATTTCTTTTTCTAAGTGTAAAAGAAGGGGTCTTTCTTTTTTTCTTTTCAGAGTGATAAAAGAACGATTTTATTTGCTTCTAACTTGCTTTATTTTCAAAGATAGGAAGGGAAAATTTTATTTATTATCCTTTTCTGAAGAAAAGATTTTTTTTTTACGTTTTCAGCCTAAAAAGGGATTTTTTGTTGTTTTTGTTGTTTTGTTTTTTTTTTTTTTGCATGTGTATCTCATCATTTTTTTTAAAAATATGTGAAAAGAAAAGGGAAAGGTGAGAATACTTACCTCCCTTTTTACAGCATAGGATAACATGGCTCTTTATCATTGATCTGTTCTGACATGATTGCTTTATTGCCCCAGCATGTCGGGCGGTGATGAGCACGTCCCCGAGGAGGGCCACGAGGAGGGGCCCGAGATAGTGTACGGTCCACGAGGAGAGCAATTCCTTTGGGTGGAGCAGAGAGCGGGCCCATGGCTCGAGATGCAGGGTGAGGCCTCCTCCATCAGCAGCACACTCACATTTCCAATTTCGGAATAGAGGGCAAGGTAAAAGATAGGTTCAGTTTCTTTCCTTTGCGCAGTTTTTTTTTACCTCTACCATCTGATGTGTATATATTTTTTTGGGTGCAAGAGCTGCCCAACATTGTGTTCCGCTGGGGGTGGCTTGATTTCCACGAGTTCTACCTTTATGTCCCTCCCGTGGTGAAAATTTTGTTGGAGCAGGTGGGCTTCGGGGAGTTCTTGTCCTGCCCTACCATGAGGGCGGATGCCGCCTATTTGAAGGCCCTCATTGAGCGGTTCCGTCCCGAGACCATGACGTGCCACATGCCGTATACCGAGCTGACGCTGACGCCCGTTGATTGGGCCATGATTACTGACATTAGGATTGGCGGAGTCCCGATATCCACCTTGGTGGTACCGAGCTGGGAGGACATCATTCGGTTGATTGGGGCCTATCCTCCTCGTGGGAAGACCCACGGCACAAAGGTCAAGATGTCTTGACTGACCTCCCTCTTTTCTGCTGATGAGCTGGTGGACCTGGGCCAGCCAGATCGGGTGCTTTACATCGCACCAGAGCGGGCGATCGTTCTAGCTCGCATCACCCTCCTACTCCTGCTAGGCAAGACCCTTTTTACAAATGCCAGTGGGGGACGGGTCAGCCTGGCCCTGTTGAGTGTGATGGATAATTGGGGCGATGTCCCCAGGCATGCCTGGGGAGGGGAGGGATACGCCTGGCTGATGTACAACTTATCCCGGGTCACGACCGGGGACTCGAAGTCTGCCGTGGGATTTTGGGCCATTCTGGAGGTAATTCCTCACCCCTTCGCTTTTATTTATCGCTATCATTTACTCATCATTTTTCTTTTCTGACTGATCCATCTATATTACTGACCTGCTCTCACGCCATGCACCTTTTTTAGGTATGGGGATACCACCACTTTCACCCTGGGCGCCCGCTCCTTTTCAAGGAGGTGCTCACCTATCCCCTCCTCAGCAACTGGCATTAGGCCCGACGTCGTGACGTGGGCCTAAAGCACCTGGAAATGGGCCTAAGGTCCCAGCTTGATTTGATGGTGCCTGAGCAGGTGATAATTTCAAACCTAGTTTACCTTCAGCTTAAGCATTTCTTTTCATTGAGGCGTTGCTTATTTGGTCCCTCTTGCTTTTTATTTATATTTTGAGCAGATCCTCCCCGATCCATACTTGACATCCCCTTTCTAGGACCGAGCAGTCGTGGGTGCCTCCCGCCTATTCAACAACTGCCGCGTCGTCTTCTTTTATGGAGCGTGGGCCAAGTGCTACTATTTGGGGGAGAGGGTGGTGCATCAGTTCCAAGGCTACTATGCCATACCTGTGGATCCACCGGCTGACGTTTGGAGTCCTGCTGGCAGCATTGAGGAGTTGACAGTGGCCTTTTTCAACAATGGGTTCCCTATTCGCGCTCTCCATGTGCCTGGGGATTATCATGCTTGGTACGAGTGCCTCCCCTACCGGTTCATCCTATCGCATTTTGTCCCTAGCGCTAATTTCCTTGCGTTCGGGGGCCCACTTGGTCAGGTAGCCTCTTCTCAGCTTGGATTAATTTGTCTTTTGCTTTTTACTCGGCCTGAGTCTTATCTGAATAGATTCTTATTTGGTTTACAGTTTGCTTCGGGAGATGGTTCAGACAATGAAAGTGGGCCGAGTGCTGTAGATCCCTCTGGTGCTGGTCCTTCTGGTACGGGTCCCTCGGGCGAGGGTTCATCAGGTGCAGGTCCGTCGGGTACCTCTCAAGCGAGTGTCCCCGGTGGGGGGGTCCATCTGTAGCTTATGGGACCTTTCGACATCTGGACGATGGCTTCCTCTCAAATCTCTATGCCAACGTGGACCGACAGGCACGGCTCTCTGCCGAGGCGGCCCGTGTTCCTCCTCTTGAGGTGGTCCCTGGGGTGAGTTTTCAGATGAGTCGCTTCCCCTTTATTTTGGTTGCCTTCGGTACATGCTTTCAGGGGTGCTCTAACAATTGAATTCTATATCGTAGGACTTCAACTCGGCTATGAAATATGCGGAGTACCATTGTCATCTGGCAGAGCTTCGGGAGGTGGAGACGGTGAGTTCCTGGCTGCTCAACTCCTCTCTCATTTTTTTTTTCATTATCATTGGCCCCTTGACTGATTTTGTCCTTGACTGTGCCTTGCAGCGTGCCCGGGCTAAGGATTCGTGTTCCCTGCTCAGTAGGATTTCGCAGGCGTGGTCTAGAGTGGGGGACATGAGGACCTATTAGAGCTCCTCTCAACGTCGCAAGAAGTCTAAGGGAGCAAGCAAGGAATAGGCCATTAGTTTCCTTCGGCATTTTGAATTTTATTTTGGGATCTGTTTTTAAATAATTTGGAGAATGGTTGGTGTGGTACTTTTGGAAACAAATTTGATGATTTTTATAATTATTTGGGAAATGGTCTTGCTTTGATTTTTATGCTCTGCTTGCTTGGCATCAAATCTGTTTCTCTGCAGGAAGTGCCTACTTCATACCCTTTTTAGAAAGTGGCCTTTTGGGTCGCGTGCCTCAATGTAGGATCAATCCTGCACATGATAAAATACTCCACTAGTCATTGATGGTCGGAAGTGCCGACATATATAAAACCAATAAAAAGGGCAGACGTCCCCTCTTTAGTTCGGTCTTGAGATGGCTAGAGGGGGGTTTTAGTCTGGCGCAACTATTAGTACTAGTGCAACTAATAGTTGCGCCAGGCCAAACTAGGGGTTCAAATGCATTGGCGCAACTATTAGTTGCGCCAGGCTAAAAAAGGGACAGCAAAGATCCTTGTATGCCCGAATTGGCCCCCCTCTAGCCATTCGGGCAGTGGGGCCTTATATGCCCGAATTGGCCCAGAAATTGTTTCTTTTTTGTTTGACTTGGCTTCTTTGACCGGCATCTTTAGCTCTTGTTTCTCCAAGGCGGGTCCATCTTCCTACATTGATTCTTATCTCTCCAAAAGATCCTTGTACGTTCATGGATCCGCCTCCTAACCCTCCCTTACGTGGAGGGTACAGAGCCAATATATCCTCTCTGTCGAGCTTGGGGCTCAAGTTCCTGGTGGCTTGGTTTGGGAGTTTGAACGAGAGGGAGCTCGCCGACTTGGGGCGCCTTGGGTTATCTCGCCTTCCTTCTTTCTTAGAGATTCCTCCTCGGTGGGAGCTCCTTCATGCCGCCGCTTCGTGCTGGGATGTGAACCTTCATGTATTCCGTTTTGGGAAGCGGGAGTTGACCCCAACCCTTGAGGAGCTATCCAATCTGTCTGGCCTGAAGCTTCATAGGGACCTTGCAAGAGTTATGCCTAAACCAAGGTATTCTAGATCCGTTTACCTTACTCTCGGTTTGAAGAAATCCGAGTATGAGAAAAGTCTCATTGGGGGGCCCACTAGGTGTTCGCTAAAATTCCTCAAAGAACTTTTCGGTAATGAAAGCCTCCGAAAATTGCCGGTTAGGAATGTCTTTAACGTGAAAGCTCTAGCACTTGGTCTCATCTCTGAAATCCTCTCTACACCGGGGGAGAAAGCTTCTTATTAGTAGTTTGTGATATTTTGATGGAGCTGGAGGCGGGCCGGTCCATGATGCATTTGATGCTTGCCGAGCTGTACCGATGCCTTGATTCTTTTAACTTGGGCAAAGCGGAGGGTCTTCGGGGATGCCCCCTATTGCTCCAGGTCTGGCTGGGTGAGAATTTTGCCATTTTGGGGCCCGTGCCTCGCTTCTATGTTGCTCAAGGCGAAGTGGCCCGCTATTTTTTGGGTAGATGCCACTTACACCCCCAGGGTGATACATCGGCTCTGAAACTTTGGTTGGTCGATGCTGAGCTAACATGGAGGCTTCCTTGGTTGGATCGGACCTTCCCCGTGATTCGTTCTAGAGACCATGAGGGTATCACCCTCCTAGGACTGACCGGCAGTACCTTCTACTTCCCATTCCGAGTGTTGCGTCAGTTTGGCTGCCCTTACCAGGTGCCTGGTGAGGCCAGACCCCCTTTATGTGCTTTGATCTTTTCTAGGGGATCCTCTGAAGACATAGACCGGATTGTTGCTCTTTGGGAGACGCGACAGTCGACCATGATGTGTGATTTTGAGCAGGGAGACTCCGTTATAACTTCTCCTGAGTATGAGGCCTGGCTGTTGACTGAGCGGCCTGCCACCGATGGCCCTGATTTGTCAGAGAGCATTGAGACTGGAGGGCCCTGGACAAAGAAAGAACCGGCGCTCCGGACCCGTATCGAGCTATTGGTGGATGAGAAGAGGGTACTACAAGAACTCTTGGCATGCGAGCGGGTTAGAGCAGACACAGCGGAGAGCGAGGTTCTCTACATGAAGGAATCACTGAGCGTTGCTTTTGGAGCCGCCAAAGAAAGAAGCGGCGCTTCGAAAGAGGTTTAAGAGCCTGCATGGTCGTTGGCTGACTGAGAGGAATGTCCGAGAGGATGATCTTTATGCTGAGATTAGCGCTTTGAAGCGCGAGTTGGGCTATTGACTCCTTCCTGCCCACATAACTTTTTGCATAGATCATATACACAGAAAAAAGGGGCGTAGAAAACCCCTTTACAGATACACACACATTTTTGGTGTACATATATATATATATATATATATTTTTTTTTTTTTTTTTTGTTTTTTTGTTTTTTTTTTCTATACTTGTAAAAAGGAAAACACGCCAGTCATCACACCGGCTTTTTTTTGAGATGTGGTGCAAGTGATACAAAAGGCAGTTATATACATCTATACTGATCTTTTTTTTTTTTTATGTATTATCTCTTCTTTCTTCTCTTTTTTTCTCTTCTTTTTTTTGTGCCATAATCATTGGGTGATATTTTGAGAAACCTTGGGTCCACCTTTGAGCATGGTCGACCCCCCCTTTGGAGTCGGACCTGGATGGGTTTTTGAATTTTGCCGTGACCGGAATATTGATCCCTTTAGATTGAGTTAAACCTTTCTCCTTGCCTTGGGTCATACATTCGACGGTGCGGGTTTTACCAAGAGAATTCTGGTCAGGACCTGATTTGAACTGGCATAAGCGGCCCAGTCGGATAAGAGGGTACAGGAAGAGTAACAAAAGGGGTCCTCAAACATCAATCTTCTCAGTCAGTCCAAACCTTTCTTTTTCAATTTTTTCTCTTTCTTTTTTATCTCCCCCCTTTTTTTACCCGTGGCGCCCTTTTGGGTTTTCACCACGTCCATGGGTTTAGCTTTCTTACCCCAAGCGCCCTTTCGAGTTTTCACCTGGTCTGCACAAGCCCGCTATTTTTACCCGTAATGCCCTTTCGGGTTTTCACTACATCCATCTTGCTTTCAGCTTGTATTTTTATTTTATTTTTTATTCTTTTTATTATTTTTTTCAAGAGCCACGACATAGACGTCGATTCCGTCATAGCCGGCTGGATGGGGTTCTGGTGTCGTCTCACGACTCGACTCATGTTGACTTAACAGATATTATGACTGCTTGCGAACCTATAAAGAGGGCTTCCTTCAAGGTGTAGCTTAGTTATGGGTTAGGTTAGGATTTGAAGGTATGCTGGGCTAAAAGGGTTTCCTTGATACGGCTTCAGTTTTTTCAACATACTTTCTTCCTTAGGGATCTTACTATACATGCCCCATGATTCTTCTATTTTTTTTATTTTGTTTTATTTCAGGCAATCTCTTTTTGAGGTTTTGCTTTTTCGATTTTTTTTTGGATTTTGATAGTAACTGTACTTCATCCTTTTTTGTATATGTACACACATATATATTTTTTTTGGGGAAGGGGGTTATTGAAGGAATGGCCCAGGCTCAAATGGGGTAGCAAAGAATATCATCATTTTTAGGGATGCTTTTGGGCTACTGTGCTTGAAATGATGGCCTCTTTTGGGTGGTTCTTAAGCTGTCACGTATCTATTTCATTAATACTTACCTTGTCGTGATGGACTAAGAGTAGAACCGTCGGACGTATCCAGCATTGATTTGCTCAGGAATATGATCTCCGTCCATGGTGGCGAGGCGGATGGCGTATCCCGACAACACTTCTAGAATGACGTAAGGTCCTTCCCAGTTTGGCTTGAAATTTCCTCTCGGATCGGCATGGAGGGATGGAAAGATCTTCTTCAGCACAGTGTCTCCTACCTTTAGATATCGACCTCGGACACGTTTATTATAAGCGCGTGTGATTCACCCCTAGTATACTTGGGTATGGCATAAGGCTAGGAGTCTCTTTTCGTCCAGTAAGTTCAGCTGATCAAAGCGTGATCTCTCTCTTTCTGCTTCGGGTAAGCCTGATTCCATGAGGATTCGGAGCGAGGGTACTTCAACCTCTACTGGGAGGATGGCTTCGATTCCATACACAAGGGAGAATGGTGTTGCCCCTGTAGCGGTACGGATCAATGTTCGGTAGGCCCATAAAGCAAATGGGCGCATTTCGCTCCAATCTCGATAAGTGACAACCATTTTCTCAAGGATGTGGATGACTGTCTTGTTCACGGCTTCTACTGCTCCATTAGTTTGAGGCCGATAAGGGGATGAGCGATGATGATTGATCTCGTATTGCTCACAGAAGTCTCGGATGCGCTTATTCACAAAGTTTGTGCCATTGTTCGTGATGATATCTTTAGGTACTCCAAATCGGCACATAATATTATTCTTGAGAAACTTCTCGACGTGACTGGCCGTGATGTTGGCATATGACGCCGCTTCTACCCACTTGGTGAAGTACTCAATGGCGACGAGGATGAACCGATGTCCGTTTGATGCTTTTGGATTAATCATTCCGGCAATGTCAAGGCCCCAGGTAGCAAATGGCCAAGGAGTGGTCATGTAGTGAAGATCAATGGCAGGAGCGTGTATCAGACTGGAGTGTTCTTAACACTTGTAGCATTTTTAAACATGTTTGCAGTAATCTGATTCCATGGTGGTCCAAAAGTATCCCTGCCGTAGGATTTTCTTAGCGAGCATGTGACCGCTGACGAGGGCTCCGCAAACTCCCTCATGGATTTCTTTCATAATATTGACCGCTTCACTTTCAGTGAGGCACCTGAGTAAGATGTTATTGTATGATCACTTGTAGAGGCATTCCCCGCAAATGACGTAACCTATCGCTAAATGTTGAATGGTTCTTCGGTCTGTCTTGGATGTACCCTCTGGGAAAGTTAGGGTCTCGAGGAAATTCTTGATATCTGAGAACCAAGGTGGCTCATCATCAGGCTTTGTAGGTTCCTCAATCTGGAAGCAGAAGGCTGGCTCATTCCTCTACTCGATCACGATCGGCTTCATCTCAACACCATAGGGGATTTCAATTATTGACGCCAAAGTTGCTAATGCGTCGGCAAAGCGATTCCTTATCCAGGGGATGTATGAGAAAGTCACATCTTGGAAGCAAGCTATCAGATCTTCGAGGTGTTCATGATAGGGGATCAGTTTCTCGTCTTTCGTCTTCCAGTCACCATTCGTCTGACATATGATTAACTGTGAATCGCCAAATACTCGAAGGTGAGTTACATTCAGATCGAGAGCCGCCTGCAGACCAACGGCGCAAGGTTCGTACTCAGCCATGTTGTTAGTGCAAGGGAAGTTGAGCTTGATAGAGACTGGTACATGGGATCCTTTTGGTGAGATTAGGATGGCGCCAACTCCTTGGCCCTCGACATTTGCTGCCCCGTCAAAGTTCATTACCCATGATTCTTCTGCTTCTTCTGTATCGTCTTCCATCGTGAACAAGATATCTTCATCTGGGAATTCAGTTCTTAACGGCTCATAGTCAAGTAAAGGATTGTCGGCCAGATGATCAGCAAGCGCCTGCCCCTTGATCGATTTTTGAGTGACGTACGTGATGTCAAATTCAGATAATAAAAGTTGCCATCGTGCAGTCCTCCCAGTGAGAGCCGGCTTCTCGAATAGGTATTTTAATGGGTCCATTCAGGCTAAAAGCAGAACGGCTTGAGATAGAAAATAGTGGTAGAGACTTTGAGTAGCCCATACAAGAGCTAGGCATGCTTTCTCCAGATGAGAGTAGCGCACTTCATAATCAGTAAACTTCTTGCTTTTATAGTAAATGGCCTGCTCTCTTCTTCCCGTTTCATCGTGCTGCCCTAAGACACATCCCATCGAAACTTCCGTCGTGGAGAGATACATCAAGAGTGGTCTCCCTGGCTCAGGTGGTACCAAAACAGGTGGATTAAGGAGGTAGCTTTTGATTTTTTCGAACGATGCCTGACAATCGTCGTTCCATTCAATGGATGAATTCTTCCTTAGTAACTTGAAGATCGGCGTGCAGATTGGAGTTAGCTGTGCAATGAACCGACTGATATACTGTATTCTGCCCAAAAATCCTCTAACCTCTTTCTCGGTAGACGGCGATGGCATTTCAGTGATGGCTTTGACTTTGATTGGGTCGACCTCGATCCCCCTCCTGCTGATGATGAATCCTAATAGTTTCCCTGACATAGACCAAATGCACACTTCTGGGGATTTAGACATAGTAGATACTTCCTCAGCCTTTCAAACAGCTTCTGAAGGTTTACCAGATGGTCGCTTCGCTCCGGTGACTTGGCTATCATGTCGTCGACATACACTTCAACCTCTCAATGTATCATGTCATGAAATAGTGCAGTCATAGATCTCTAGTACGTTGCACCGGTATTCTTCAGCCCGAATGGCATGACTCGATAGCAAAAGGTTCCCTAGGGGGTAATGAACGCTGTCTTCTCGCGATCAACCTCTGCAATTTGGATTTGATTGTATCCTGAGAATCCATCCATAAAAGAAAGCATCCCGTGCTTAGCTGTGTTATCAACCAAGATGTCGACGCGTGGCAGTGGGAAATCGTCCTTTGGGCTCGCTTTGTTCAAATTGCGGAAATCGATACACATGTGGACCTTTCCATCCCTCTTTGGCACAGGTACGATATTGGCTAGCCATTACGGGTATTTGGATACCATGAGAAACCCTGCATCATACTGCTTGATGACCTCATCTTTGACTTTCAACATCCACTCAGGTCGGAGACGTCTCAGCTTCTGCTTGACTGGCTTCATATCAGGGTAGAGGGACTGGCTTCATATCAGGGTAGAGGGGCAACTCATGCTCGACCAAATCAGTATCCAGACCAGGCATGTCCTCGTACGACTAAGCAAAAATGTCTTGGTATGATTGAAGGAAGTCGATCATGCTTTTCCTTTCCTCAGGAGACAGTGACTTTCTGATCTTGGTTGTCCTGGGAACCTCCTCAGTTCCTAGATTGACGTTTCGGTCTCTTCAACAATGGGGGTAGGGCCGTGCTCAAAGTCGGCAAATCGGTTAAGGAGCTCATCGGGGAGCTCCTCGAAGGGGCATCCTCGTCTAGACTCGTGATCCCTACCTCTTCTTGTATTTCTACAGGAAAGGGGTCGATTTCACGTGGGACTGGCATTTTAATTAAGGCATCCTTTTGTGGGACCTTTTTTGGAATTTTAAATGACAATATTTTTGGGTTTTGGATTTTTTTCAATGTTTTTAGGATTTTGTGTTTTTTTCATGTTTTTGAGATTTTTGTTTTCTTCGAAGACGGACCCTTGGCCAGGCGGATTTGCGTATATACAAGGTATTGCCTGCCAAGGGCTTATCTCACTTTTTATAGGTTATTTTTTTTTGGAAAACGGGTGCCGAATGTTAGGCCACTCCCCGCTTTCAGTGTTTGGAGTAAAGATGCCCAGTTGCATGCCTGAGGGTCGCTTCTTTACCTGTTGGGATGGAGGGTGCTGACTGATATGGCTCATTGGAGTCAGCCCCCATCATATTGATCCCCATTTCGTCTGAGATCATGTCCTCAAATGATAACTCAATTTTGTGGTGATTCACCACAGGGGGGGTTTGTTCAGGTACCGATCGTCATTCCTCGAAAAGGGATAACGCGGCCAAATCTATCTCCAAGCTGGGAAGGGAGATCTGGGGATTGGTGGGATGGACTGGGGCTTTGGTTTTGTGTGGGATTAAATGGGTTGCCCCATTTTGATCGATCTTTAGGACCCCCACGCTGACAAAGGAATCCCTGATGTGCGGCCTGGGGCGAGGTTTCTCCTCTATGTTGATTCCTCGAGCTCTTACAGCCGGGGCGACCCTGGCTTTCTCTTTGGCCTCTCGAACCTCTTGCTCTGTGGGCTTATATCCTAGCCCAAATCTTACTTTTTGTCCCTTAGCCACAACTGGCTCTCTTCTGCCTTGTAATTTGGGTCCCAAACCCCTTCCTTTCTAATAGCCTCACTTTTGGAGCATCGCCACTGCTGCTACCATACCGCCTCGCGTTTTAGACATGATGCCCTCAATGGGTTCAGGGAGTATAGCTGACACCTCATACTCAAAACTGTGGAGGTCAACGTTTTCAACGGTGTGTGGTATATCTAGCATATTGGGTTTTTCAATGCTATTGGCAGCCTTTTCTTTTTCACTGTGCCCCTCTCTAATGATCGTGATGGTCTTATGCCCAGATGTAAATTTGAGTTTCTGGTGCAATGTGGAAGGTAGGGCTCCGACTTCATGTAGCCACGGGCACCCCAACAATAGATTAAATGAGGATTTGATATTCATGACTTGAAATAAGATGGAAAAGGTCATTGGCCCTATCAACAACTCAAGATCAACTTCTCCCATTATTTCTCTCCTGGTATTATCAAACCCTCTAGCGCTAGTTCTGGTGGGCCTAAACATGCACGGATCAACCCCAATCTTGGTGGCAGTTCTCAACGAGCATATATTCAATGCAGACCCATTATCAATTAGTACCAAGGGGATAATCATATTTCCGAACTCCACGGTTATATTCAAAGATTTTGAGCGGCTACCTCCTTCCTAAGGTAATTTGGCATCAGAAAATGAAATGGCATTTGGAGCCATCACTTGACCAATTATCTGCTCGACTTCATCTGGGCTAACTTGGAGTGATACATGCGCATTTTTTAACGCCCCCATTAATACTTGAAAATGGAGTGGGGACGTCATTAACAGATCCCATACAGTGATATGGGCAGGCATTCTTCTCAACTGAATCTCCAGTATATGTTCTCGACTCATCTTCTCAAATGGATTCACAGTGCTCTCTTTCTTTCCTTCGGGTTGGGCCTGTGCTGGTGCTGATGCTTCGAGTTGCTTTGATATCCTCCCTGATCTGGTAACAAAATCTACTGCCCTATCTCTGTTGCTACCGCCGGTATTGATATCTGTTTGTTCATAGCATAGCGGGACCTGATGAGGATCATATGTGGGTCCCGAGAACTGGAGAGGTATGGCTGCCGGTTCTTGAGGTACTTGCACTGTCGTCTCAGGAGGCGTGGGCAATACTTGATTCACCTCGGTGGTAGTGGGTTGGATGGAAAGATTGGGCCAAATGGGGGTGGTGGAGCTTGAGGGTGGTGGCATTGGAGGGAAGGAGGTAAAAGTAGGCCATTAATAGCTAGTGGGTGAGGGCGGCTAATGGGCCGTCAGGTAATTGACCGGGGTGGTCGAACTTGCCAGTGGTTGAGCTGGGGGTGATGGAGTGGGTGCAGGCCACTGATAACTAATGGGTGCGGGTGTGGGATTGGGGGCCTGTTGACTCATTAGGTAATTGATGGGGGCTATGGTGTATGGTGGTAGTTGAAACGGGGTGGGCGCAGGCCATTGATAACTTGTGGGTGCGGGTGTAGGATTGGGGGCCTGGTGGCTCATCGGGTAATTGATGGGGGTTGTGGTGTATGGTTGGTATGCATTGATATTCACATAATTGTTGGGTGTGGGTGCTGGAAAGTATGCCCTGAGATCCAAGGGTTCAATTTGTGGAGTTGGATTGGGGAAATAATCTGACAAATTTAGGGGTTCAACTACCCCTATATTCCTTTCTTCGAAGTTTCTTAACAGCGGTGCTACATAACTCTCCCGACCACTGATGTAATCGGATGGGTCAAATTCGAATTCCTCCTCATCCTCTATCATTCCGATGGTGGGTCTGAGACCTGCTCCTCCGGTAGGATGTGGGGGTAGTGGTACTTGATGAATGTTAGCATACTGAGAAGGTGCAGGGGAAATGATTTTCCTGACATCGATCAAATCTTGGATAGCATGCTTCAATGGGAAGCAGCGATCAGTAGGGTGACTCGGACCTTGATGAAAATTGCTGTGGGTATTTGGGTCATAGTTCTTTGGGATCTGGTGAGGAGGAGGTTGCGGTTGGCGGATAGCCACTAGTCCCTTTTCTACTAACAGGAGCAAAAGTACACTCAAAGATTGCCCCAGGGGTGTGAAGACTTGGTCGTAGAGGGCTCTCCTCTATTCTGGGGTCATTTGTATTCCTTGCCCATTCCCCGTTCTTTGCATTTGCTCAGGCCTAACTGCTGTTGGTGGGGGCACCTGAAATTGAAATGGAGCAATATTATTATTAGGCCTGGTGTTGGCTATGTTTTGGACATCGCCCCCTGTTCTCTTCTAGTTCCTCTGCTCAGAAAATCTTCTGGCCCTGCTAGGGCCCCCAGAAGTATTCTTACTCAGACGTCCTTCCCTGATGGCATCCTCGCAGCGGTTGGCATTCCTCACCAAATCAGTAAAACTAGACTGCTGTTGGTATACAAGAAAATCAGAGATCACTGGCAGAGTGTTCTTTGAAATCATCTCTATCTGCTCATCATCTGGTATTCTATTTCTGATTTGAGCTGCCAGTGCTCTCCATCCCCCTAAGTAGTCACTGAAGGTCTCGTTTGGATTCTGTTTTAAATGGGCCAAATCAGACTTGTGTGGTTCAATATCAGTATTATAGACATACTGCTCTTGGAACAAATGCGCTAAATCTTTCCATGTCTTCATCATGGATGGTTCAAGAGATGTGAACCACATCAGGGCCGGTCCGGTCAAACTTTTCTGAAAGACTTTTATTAGCAGTCTTTCGTCCCCCCTGTACTGGCACATGTCACCACAATAGGACTTGAGGTGTGCGATCGGGTTGCCTGTGCCATTGTACTTATCGAATACTAGCATTTTGAATTTGGGGGGCAAGGGGACCTCAGCAAACAGGCATAAGTCTGTGAAGTCCGTGGCGTGGATTTCAGCACCACTCATTTTCATCAGTTTCTTTTGTATTTTTTTCTAGCTATTTTTTCAGCTGCTCTGACTCTTTCGATAGAGGGGCCGCTTTCTCAGCTGTCACTCGGACTTCACTCTGGGCAACCAGGGGGTGGGAAATTACTGGTGGAGGGTTGAGGCTGGTCAATGCCCCTGCATAGGCCCCACTGTTTCTGATCTCGTCCTCCTCATACTGCTGATCTATGTAGGGTGTAGTGAGGACAAGATTCTCCTGTTGTTGTTGCATGGGTTGGACTAGAATAACATGAGTGGGGGCTGGGTGAGCCCATTGGGGGTGAGGGAAGGTTTGTTGGGTGATGGGCATTTGGTTTTGAAGTGGGGTCGGATAAGGCCATTGGGTGTGAGGAAAGGTTTGGGGATGACCTTGGGGTGTGGGGCCATGGGGGAATTGGGTTTGGGGGATGACATGGGTTTGACCTAGCTGTGAAGGTTGGGTTAAGTGTTGAGGGTATTGCGGAAAGTATGAGTGTGGGGCTTGGGTTTGGGCTATGAACCCTTGATCATTTTGGGCCATAGGCCACTGATGGGTTTAGGCCATGAGCCCCTGGTAGGTTTGGGCCATGGGCCCTTGAAGGGTCTGGGCCATGGGCCCTTGGTGGGTCTGACCGAGTGGGCCTTGGTGGGTTTGGGCCATGGGCCCTTGATAGGTCTGGCCCAATGGGCCCTTGGTTGGCCTGGCCCAGTGGGCCTTTATGGGTTTGGCCCAATGGGCCTTATTGGGTCTAGGCCATGGGCCATTGGTGGATTTGGGCCATGGGCCCTTGATGGATTTGGATTTGATGGGTTTGGCCCAATGGACCCTGGGGGATATGGGTAATGGGGTTTTGGGCCAATGGGCCTTGGGGATGATGGGTAGTGGGGTATTAGGCCATGGGGCGCTGGAGATCATGGATGGTGGGGTATTGGGCCATGGGGCCCTGAGATGTGTGGAAAAAGGGGGTTTAGGCCAATTGGCCTTGGGGTATGTGGGAGTTTGGAGATTGGGCCATTTGGCCTTGGGGTGTATGGGTGGTGGGGGTTTAGGTCATGGGGCCTTGGGGTATGTGGGTGATGGGGGTTTGGGTGGTGTGGATTATGGGGGGTTGATGGGGGTCATGGGGGAGTGAGGCATGGAGATTGGATAGGGTATGGGATGGGTTCATGGGGTGTGGAGTAGAGGGGGTGTTTTGAGAAGCCTTCCATAAGGAGTAGGCTTCGAACATCTCCTCCATCATGGCCATGGAAGGAGGATGGGATGTGGATGGTGGATTCAAGGGGTGATGGGGTATGGATGGGATGGAGGTGGTGGAAAAATTGGGCATGGCCCCGCTATAATTGGGCATGGCCACGGTAGGTGGGGGTGTATGGGGTGGATGAGGGGATGTATTTTGGGATGATGGGGGGCATGATGAGGAAGGATGTGGAAAATTGGGCATGGCCCCGGTATAATTGGGCATGTCCCGGATGGATGAAGGATCTTGCAGGGGATTGGATAGGGTGGAAGTGGTGTATGTGAATGTGGGCGGATCGGGTCTATACGGGGATGATGGGAATTGGGGCATAGATGTGGATTGGGAAAATGGGTTTGGCATGGGCATGGTTTGGGCAAATGATGGAGAATGGGGGGTAGGATTTTGGATATTTTGGGGGGTATCGGTTGAGAAAATGGGGGTGCCAAATGGGCCGGTAACGGTAAAGGGGGGTTGGGTGAGGGGGATAGTGGAAAAGAGTTCTCCCGAATGGGAGTGGGTTGAAGAATGTGGCGGGGATGAGTCGGGATCGGCGTAGGCCAAGTCCACTACCCAAGACATTCTTTGGGAGCGGATCGGGTAAGGGTGCCTTACATAAGGCCCAAAAATCCTCCTCCTTCTTCCCCTACAGGACGACGGAGGGCAAGATGATGCCGTTGTGCCGACACCACAAACTAAATATTTTTTGGGTTTTGATTATATATATATATATATTTTTTTTTTTTTCAAATTTTATGAAAACTTTTTGAAGAACAAAAGTTCCGAGGCCTTGGAATTTCCTTTTCGGGTGGCTCTCGTACCTCAATTCAAGACCCGCGGTGACGGTTTCGATGCACTTCGAAAGAATCGAAGGAGAACCTTCGATCTATTGAAGGCACAAAAATCGAGGCAAATGACCCGATCCCCCAAAATGAGCCAAAGAGAAGTTTCCTTCTCTTGACCGGTGGGGGCGCATTGGGTGTTGGAGATGGCGGGGCCTAAACAAGGCACTATGCACACTGATCGGGCAACTCGGGAGGTGGAAAGGGCCAAGGATTCAGGTTGGAATTTGTCAAACAAACCTGGCACGACTAATACTTGCGCCGAGGTTGCAGGGGAGGATTTTTACACTGGCGCAACTATTAGTTGCGCCAAGGTAAAACTGGGGAGTTTAAAGCTGGCGCAACTATTAGTTGCGCCAGTTATAAAATCCAGTGTTTTTACACTGGCACAACTAATACATGCCCCAAGCAAAAACTGCCTCTCCAGAACAGAGAACAGCAGCCACTGATGCCCGAAATGAGTCTCTTTTTAGTTTTTTGTGGAAGCTAGGCTTTCGGGAACTGAGCTGTTTTATGGTGATCGATTCTCTCCTTACCGCACCTAAAGGATTGAGTTCGGTATAACTCGCTAGCGCGCTCCCCAAGGGTTTTAAGCTTCGAAATGGGAACCCACCCGATATACCTCCGGCGCAAGCGCCTTCTCAGATACTAGGTGGGCTGGGACTTTTCTAGATCATCACCACTAGGGGATGCCCCCATACTAAGACCCGGGTGTTTGTATGTGTGCCTAAACCAACCCTTTTGAAAAATCTACCCCGCAAAACAAATTAATTAAGCTCCCTAACTTGGTTCAATTTTAATTTTTTTCAAAACTTTTCTTTTTTTTGAAAGTTTTCTTTAGTTCAAAGACAGGGGTGATTATCCCGTGCCGCCACTACGGGCCGGCGTCCACTGTTAGGATATGAATAATAAAAAAAGGCAGGGTCAGTCAAGCGACTAGGCGGGAAATATAAAGTGCTGAAATATAAAAGGTGCCAGTCAAGTGACTAGGCAAAAAGTTGCTGAAATTTAAAGCGGAAACGTAGGGGTGAGTAAAAGAAAGGTGCCAGTCAAGAGACTAGGTAAAAATTGTTGAAATTTAATGCAGAATCGTAGGGATGAGTAAAAAAAAGGTGTCAGTCAAATGACTAGGCAAAGATTGCTGAAATTTAAAGCGGAATCGTAGGGGTGAGTAAAAAAGGTGCCAGTCAAGTGACTAGGCAAAGATTGCTGAAATTTAAAGCGGAATCGTAGGGGTGAGTAAAATGACGTAATCGGAGGGATGAGTGACTAAAAAAATAGCAAAAATAATATAAAAAATAGCAATAAAATGTTAGAAAAATAAAAAAATCAAAAAGGCCTAGTTCAAGGGGAAGCTCTACTAGCTCTTCCCCAGCAGAGTCGCCATCTGTGCAACCGTAGGAAATCGATACTATCCTTGTCACGATGATGCACTCTCTAACGATAAAAATATATAGAGTCGCCACCCGGAGCTTTCGGTGTCCTGGGATACCTAGTTCATTTTTATGAGCACCTAAGTGCTAAAAATATGACTCTGAATCCAGTCCACACCAATGGCTCTTGGGTAGGGTCTTCGATTATCGATCGGGAAGGTGTTAGGCACCCGATCAACCCGCTTAGCGCGGTCTCTACTAATGGCTAACAATAAAATGATGTAAAAGCAACGAAAATAGCTTCCTCTGGCCCAAAAGGGCTTAGAATCCTATTTGTGCCCCTCCGTTCCTACAGAAAAAACAGCGGCGTAACGGCACAAATGAGAGGATGGAGGGAGCTAGAAAGAGACAGGAGAAGAAAGGGGAGAGCCGGAACCCTCAGGCCCTTGTAGCACCGTAGAGGAGCCTTGTGTGGCTTGCTTTGATGAGCTCTTGAAGGCTTTGTATGGTGGAAAATGGGGTTCTAACTCTTAGGACTTAAAGCTAAGAGGTAAGGGATGGAGACTAGGGGATCACACACACCTAGGCTAAGGGTTTTGGATGCAAGAACAAGCTTGAAATGAGGTTCGGAGATTCTAGAATTTGAGTGAAAATAGTGTACAAAAGGGAGGAAGAACTTCGCAGTTTGAGCTCTTTCTCTCTTAAGCAAATTTCTCAACCCCTAACCCAAGGGGTGGGGGGCTCTATTAATAGGAAAGGAGTGGATTAGGAGGCTACTTAGATGCTAATTGGAGTTAGCAATTAGGTAATCTCAAATCTAAGGTTTCCTAGGATTTTGAGAGCTTAGAAAGGTGTTAAGGTGGTTCTAATGGTGGATGATGGGGTGAGGCTTTAAACCACTTGGAGGGTTGCAAATAGGTAAGGAATGATACAACAGAACCATAAAAACACACCCCAAAGGTTGAGGTGGTCAACAAGTCAAACCCCAAACACAAAATTTGGGGTAAAAACTCATTGTTACTGTTTATATGCCTGGCACAACTAATAGTTGCACCAGGCAAAAGCACAGTAAAACAGTGAGGAATAGTGCTGGAAGTTAGCTCGCGAGGTGGGGGCCACCTTAAAGTTACCTTCCTGCCCTCCGTGTTTAGACTGCTGTATCTTCTGATATATACCTCCGATTGGGGTGATTCTTAGACCGTTGGAAAGCTGACAACCTCTACTCTTCAATGGTATAAGAGTTGGTTACCGTAGAGGGTTGTAGCTAGTTCCGGTGCACCCCTCCTCCTTATTGCCTGGGAAGGGAGGTTAGGGTTAAGAAAAGGGTTCTAAGGGTCGGGGTGGTTCTTGGGGATCTAGGGTGACTCCTAAGGGTTTAGGGTGATTCCTAATGAATCCATACATGCCATCAAAAGCTCAAAAATGTGCCTCTCTCGAAATGTGTTTCGATCAGGCCTTGGGCCGAATTTGGGTGTCAACAATTCCCAATTGGCGCACAGCTCATTATCATGAAGAAGAGGTAGTTGTGCGAGGATCTATCTTTTGTTTCCTTCAAATAATTCACTTGTGCGGCTCTCATGAGGCTCTCGTGAAGTACGAATGCCACCTCGTGAGAAATGTTTCACCAAATACAGAAGAGTCTCACGAGGGCACTTTTGCAGAGTTGAATCTGAGCCTCCTGAGGAATTGAACATGGCAGGCTTCAGAGGTCTTTTTGCTCGTGAGGCTCTCGCGAGGAACAACTTGCCTATAAGAATTCCGCGAGAAAGCCTTCACTTTATTCAAGTGGCTCACAAATGTGGAAATGAGGCCATAAAGCCTCACGAGAAAGCACAATTTACCCTTCCTCTTAGTGTTGCACATCGGCCAGTGCATCTATCCATTGTGCATCTGTAGTAACTTTCCTCAAATTTAATCTATTTCACAATTATAATTGTAAGCCCATCACCAACATATGCACAACAAAAAATTTAGAATGCTATAGACTTTCAAATGTATCAGATTCATGACATTTACAATGATAGCACCTCAACCACTCAACCAGAAATAGAACATGCATATCAACATTACGTCCAGGCACATCAAATTCAGATGACAACACATGCACATCACATTACAACACAGAATTCAAAACAAAACAGACAAAACTTGCAAATCAACGCACAATAAAAACACTACATAACAGATTTTAAAACAAAACAAACCACACATTCAACAAATATGGTACATACTTTACAAAGTTGTGGATCACTAATCAGTGGGAGGTTCATATAGGTGAATGGTCTGAGGAGGCTGCACTGAATTTTCTACATAAATTTTTATCCTTTGACCATTCACTTTCATGATCTTCCTAGACATAGGATCCAAGATCTCCACAGCACCAGATGGGGAGGCATGGATGACAGTGTAAGGACCATCCCATCTGGATTGTAACTTCCCTGTAAAGAATTTGAATTTGGAGTTGAAAAGCCAAACCTTGGTAGCAGCATTGAAGTTCTTCCTCATTAGCTTCTTGTCAAAGAATGCCTTTGATCTCTCCTTATAAATTCTGGCATTTGTATAGGCCTCCATTCTCAATTCATCAAGCTCCTACATTTGCAATTTCCTATGAGAACCACTAGTAGTTAGATCAAAATTCAGTATTTTGATAGCCCAATAGGCTCTGTGTTCAAACTCCACTGGTAGGTGGCAGGCCTTGCCATAAATCAGCCTAAAAGGAGACATGCCAATAGGGTCTTATAGGCAGTCCTATAAGCCCACAAAGCATCATTCAACTTTTGTGCCCAGTCCTTTCTATCTGTCCTCATAGTCTTCTCCAAGATATGCTTGATCGCCCTATTAGAAATTTCAACTTGCCCACTGGTCTGTGGGTGGTAGGGAGTTGTAATTCTGTGTGTAACAGAATACTTTTTGAGCAGATTCTCAAAAGGCCTGTTACAGAAATGACTTTCCCCATCACTAATGATAGCTCTGGGGGTGTCAAATCTGGAGAAGATATTGTTCTTTAAAATTTTAAGGACAATTGTGTGGTCATTTGTCCTTGTGGCAATGGCTTTCACCCATTTGGACACATAGTCCACTGCTACAAGTATAAAATTGAAACCCATAGAATGGGGAAAGGGACCCATAAAATCAATGCCCCATATGTCAAAAAGTTCTACCACAAGATGGGCTGCAATGGCATTGAATCTTTCTTGAAAATGCCTCCCAACCTTTGACATCTTTCACAGGCTTTGCAATGTATGTATGCATCTTTGAACAAAGAGGGCCAATAAAACCTACATTGCAAAACTTTTGTAGCTGTCTTTTTACCACTAAAGTGACCTCCTTAGGCTTGCTCATGGCATATAGAAAGAATATTGTGGAACTCACTTTCAGGCACACATCTACACAATGTTTATATAGGTATTGATCCTCCCACAGAAAATGTTTGACCTGAGAGAAAAATAGGTCTTTATCCATCTTAGATGAGTGAGGGAGGATCTTACCAATAGTAAGAAAATTCACAATGTGTGCAAACCAGGGCACACTAGACTGTATAGCAAATAACTGCTCATCTGGGAATAATTCATTGGCAAGTGCTACTGCACATTCTTCCAAAAAAATTCTAGAGAGGTGGTCAGCCACCACATTCTCAACTCCTTTCTTATCTTTGACCTCAAGATCAAACTCCTGTAATAGGAGGATCCATCTGATTAGCCTTGGTTTGGCATCCTTCTTAGCCAACAGGTATTTCAGGGCTAAGTGGTCAGTAAAAACAACAGTTTTAGACCCAAGCAAGTAGGGTCTAAACTTGTCCACAACAAGCAGCTCCTTCTCAGTTGTGGTATAATTGATCTGAGCTTTAGCTAATATTTTGCTGGCATAATAAATCACTGTAGGCAGCTTATCTTTTATCTGTCCTAAGATAGCACCTATGGTCAAGTCTAATACATCACACATCACTCCAAAAGGGAGTGAGTAATCTGGGGCTTGAATTACAGGAGCAGTGGTAAGGCACTTTTTTAAGACCTCAAAGGCCTTAAGGCACTCAGCAAAAAATTCAAATGGCACATCCTGACACAGCAGGTGGCACAATGGCTTGACAATTTTGCTGAAGTCCTTAATGAAACCTCTTGTAAAATCCAGCATGTCCTAAGAAGGATCTGATTTGCTTGACAGTCCTGGGTGGGGGCAGCTGTGAAATCAGGTCCACTTTAGCCTTGTCAACCTCTATTCCTCTTTGAGAGACCACATGGCCCAACACAATTCCTTGTGTTACCATAAAGTCGCTCTTTTCCCAGCTTAAGACCAAATTGGTTTCTTCACATCTTTGTAAAACCAGGTCAAGGTGACTCAAGCATTGGCTAAAGCTGTCCCCATAAACTGAAAAATCATTCATGAAGATTTCTAGGAATTTGTCAATCATATCAAAAAAAAAATTACATACATGCACCTTTGAAATGTGGCTGGGGCATTGTACAATCTAAAAGGCATCCGCCGGTAAGCAAAGGTGCCAAAGGAACATGTGAAAGTAGTTTTTTCTTTATCTTGAGGATACACAGGGATTTGGTTATACCTGAGTATCTATTAAGAAAGCAGTAAAATGTCTTCACAACCAGCTTATCTAGAATTTGGTCAATGAAGGGGAGAGGGAAGTGGTGTTTCCTAGTTTTGGAGTTGAGTTTTCTGTAATCAATGCAAACTCTCCAGCTAGTTGTCTCCCTGGCTGGCATCAACTCCCTAGAATCAAAAGTAATAACTATTATGCCTGATTTTTTAGGTACCACCTGATGGGTGACACCCACTCTGAATCTAAAATAGGGTAAATCATCCCTGCATCCAACAATTTTACTATCTCTTTTAGGACCACCTCTTGCATGTGAGGATTAAGCTTCCTCTGCATCTCCTTAGAGGGTTTTGCATCCTCTTCTAAGTGAATTTTGTGCATGCAATTGTCCACCCCATTGTCTTTGTATACTTCTTGAGAACACTCAATAATTCCTCCTCCTGCTCACTAGTAGGAGAAGAAGAGATAATCACTGGAAGATTTTTGTTTTGCCCCAAGAAGGCATACTTTAATGTGTCTAGGAGTTATTTCAGCTCCAACTCAGGGGGACTTTCAATAGAAGGTAGCAAAGGTGCCTTGGTGGTTTGAGGAAGGAGCAGTAATGTAGGTTTCTAGCTGGAATGCTACACTCAGCCCATAGAAGACTATTTTGGTATTGTCTTCTGTCATGAGAACTTGGGCCTCCTCCTCAACCATACTTCAAATACTTTCTAAATTTTTAGCAACATTATCCCAATCCAGCAGATTAGATAATTCTTCTTCCACAAGGCCATCTAGTACATCTATTGTACACCAGTCCTCAATGTCCATCTAAGGTTGCCTAGCAGCATTGTACACATTTAATTGAGCCTTCATGTTCCCAAAGGTCACCTCTATCACCCTGACCTACATTGAATGCAAGTATTTACAGTGGCCAAGAATGGCCTTCCAAGGATGACAGGAATTAGGGTTTTACTTTTGTAAGGGTCCATGTCCAAAATAAGGAAATCAGCAGGATAGTAGAACTTGTCCACCCCGACCAAAATATCCTCCATCACACCCACAGGTCTCCTCTCAGACCTATCAACCAGTTGGAGTACAACTAATGTGGCTTTTAGGTCCCCCAAACCTAACTCCTCATACATAGAATATAGGAGCAGGTTTACGCTGGCCCCTAAGTCCAAGAGGGCTCTACCTATGGTTTCCAATTATGCAGGGGATAGTAGGTACCCCTGGATCCTGTAATTTCTCAGGTGTGGCAATGGACAAAACTGACTCAACATGCTCAATAGAAAAAACCTTTCTGGACAACTGCACCCTTGCCTTTCTTTTCTGTGTGCAGAGGTCCTTTATGAATTTAGCATAGTCAGGGACGTGTTTTATAGCATCAAGCAAGGGCAAATTGATCTTGACCTGCTTGAAGGTCTCCATCATTTCCTCCATCTGAACAGTCCCCTTATCAAAAGGAGATGGGCCAACAAGTGCTTGAGGAAATGGCAGCTGTGGGGCTGCTAGTGCCACAGCTGCATGCCTAACCACATCATGGTCAATTTTATTTTTTTTCTTCATTTATTGTTTGTTGTTGGGGCTCAACATCAGCCCCTTTATTGCCCTTGCTGATCCACAGCAGGGAATGACTTCTTTGATTCTTTAACACTAACATTTCTTTTATTTTCACTCTCTATGACCTCCTCAGCTACTCTACCCACCAAATTATCAACCACCCTGCCACTCCTTAGAGTAGTGATTGCATTAGCTTCCTCATGGGTAGAGGATGCTTCTCCAATCATGTATTGCCCTTTTGGATTGGCTGAGGGTTGACTAGGCAGTTTGCCCTCCTCCCTCCTATTCAAAGTATTATAGATTTTACCCAACCAGTCCTTTATTTTTTTAATGCTTTGCCCATGAGAGTTCACAGTGTGGACCAAGTTCTCTAAATTCTACATAGATACTAGAATTTTCTCTTCAAAGAAAGAGAATCTGAGCTGTGGGGGGGCAAGACCAACTGATTGGGCTGTGGGGCAGGCAATTGAAAATTCTGCCTTGGTGGATAACCTTGGTTAAATTGGTGTTGAGGTTTGTATGGAGCTGCCAACTGCTGCTGTTGGGGTTGAGGATATGTATCTTTTCTCCACCTCAAATTTGGGTGGTTTCTCCATGTGTACTTAGCAGGTTGCTGCCCATATGCTTGGGCAGCATTGGCATGCTCCATAACTAAATCAGGGAATTAATTGGTTGATGGACAATCTTGAAGTGAATGTGTGGGAGATTGGCATATCGGACAAGCCTCTTCCACCTGTGCAGCCATCCTAGGGTGCATCACATTCATCAATTTGTTAAACTTTAAACTCAAATTGTTCACCTTCCTTTCCAAATCACTTTGCACTTTAACTTCATACATTCCACCTCTAGGGGTGGACTCTTTCACCAACTTAACTAGGGTCTAGCTGTCATTGCGAGACAGTGGCTCCTACTGCATGAAATTTTCCAGTATGATGTCAAACAACTGCCAAGCCTCATCAACTGTCTTGTGGAGGTAACTTCCACCACATGAGGCATCCACCATATCCCTACTTTTGAGATTAATTCCTTGGTAAAATACTTGCACAAGTTGCCACTGTGGAATTTGATGGTGGGGACATTGTTTTAACATCTCTTGAAATCTCTCCCATGCCTCATAAAAATTTTCAGTTGAGGACTGAGTGAATGATAATATATTATCCTCATCATACTAGTTTTATTCATGGGAAAGAATTTAGCGGAAAATTAGCTTTAGAGGTCACTCCATGTCTGGATGCTATTGGCTGGGAGCTTAGAGAGCCAGGTGATGGCTTTATCCTTCAGAGATAAAGGAAAAAGCTTCAGTTTGGTGGCTTCAGGTCTCAGGCTAGAAATATTGTAAGTGGTGCAAAGTGTCAAAAATTGGTCAATGTGCTTGTAAGGATATTCCTTACTGGGCCCATGAAAAGATGGCAGCATGTTAATGGTAGAGGACTTAATTTCATAATTTCCCTCAACTGAAGGGAGTTGTATGCAAAAGGGAGATGTGTAATCCCCAAGCGCATTGTATTCCTTTAGAGTTCTTTACCTCTCAACCATGACAGCTGGCTTAGTTTCAATAGTAGGGCCTGTTGTGGTATTTCTCAGTCTAAGAACCCTTTCAACCTCAGGATTTGGAGGTTCCAACTCAAGGTTTTAGGACCTTCTACCAAGCATACATACACAAAATCAATAGGTAAAGAAGATGCTCACAGCAGACAAAAAATTTTCAAACAAAATTAACAACTAAACAGATTAAGAATTACACTAATGATAGGGAATTCAACACAAGTGGACTGAGATTTAGGAAAAAAGAAGTACAAACAGAGCTAGTTAAACTCCAGCTGCAGCTCTAGCTTTTCCCTACTGCTCTTGTCCAATTCTGTAAAAATTCCATAAAAATTAGTAGTACTTTCTATTTTATTTAAGGCGCAGCTACAAAGAATTTTTAAAATTAAAATATAATACAACTCAGGTATACTAAAAAGATCAATATCCTCGACAGCGGCACAAAAAACTTGTTGGGAAAGGATTCTTACCGCTTCTTTTTATTAAAAAATATGATAAAGACAAAATAAAGGAAGCAAAATAAAACAAAACAAAATGGGGAATGAATACAGCACAAAACCAAATCACAGACCTACAAGATATAGGGCTATTGTAGCAAGTTTTAAGTAAGTAAGAGTTTGTTCGACAGAGAAATTGATATAGAACCCAAAATGGGCTATAATAGTAGGCCTCCAGATCTGGCTACAGATCTGACAATCCTAGAGAAAAGGAGTTGGGTGTCACAACTATACTAAATTAATACTAAAAGAAGAGAAATAAAGCACAGTCCTATCCTAAAGAAAGGGTAATGAAGAAGGTGGTGATGGTGTGTGTTAAAATAAAGATACAATGATGGGAAGTAAGCAGTTAAGCTAGGGTTACATCAGTTATGTAACTCAGATTTAGGTCTATCTCTGCAGTAATCCCTCAGATGGCTACAAGCCCATCTGCAAGGAAGATGTATCCAACTCAACCCTTATGGTTTGATCTGATCTCTTAAGGCTATAACCTATCCACTTAAATGGTCAAAGACTATCCAATAAAGAGGATCAAACAACATGGACTAAGTTAGAAAACCAATCTGATCCCAAGGAATAGACTGATCTTAAGGCTATAACCTGTCCACTTTAATGGTCAGAGAATGTTCAATAGATGTCCTCCACCCAATGAATCAAATTAGAATAGTAAAACTATTGCAAACACCATGTATGCTAGGCTACAAGCTCAAGCATCCATGAGAGCAAATAGTTCTTGAAAAACTAGTGAAGACCACAGTTGTTCAAGGGCTATTGGGGACTTAAATGCCACTGGTCATTGCTTCAAAGGACTTGTAATGACTCAGCTCACAAGTCTACAATCACTACAAAGAAGTCAGATCTAATATCTGATATTGGTCAAGTAAAATAGAGGAGAGCTTATTCCTGCAACAACCTCTCACAAGGCTACAAGCTGAAGTGCAGAGGAGAAGAATCCTTCTCAGATCTATGGCTTGGAATCACCCTAGGGCTATAGTCTGTCTACTTAAATGGTCACAGGCTATCCACAGAGGTTATCCACACCACAGAGGTCTGAGAAAGAACATGTAAATTGTTGCTGCCACCATGGTCCTAGGACTACAAGCTTAAGCTTCCATGGGCCTTTCAATTCAGCTCAAATCTTAAATGCATGCTTAACTTGAACAAAACTATGGGCAAATAGAAAAATAATAGGTTGAATGAATAATTAAAGAACAAATTTCATTGGTCAAAATTACTCACAATGAGATTTCTCAACGCAGCAGCCTTGTGCACAACAGCTCTTCACAAAATTCCAAAGGTTACAAGACCCATTACAAAACTAATAAAACTAGGCCTAATTGCTTACAGAGGATGTAGCCAGCAAGTGCTGGGGTATGAGAGAAGAAAAAAATTGAAAAAAGAGGTGATCAAACACTAACCCTAGCCTGCTCGAGCTCCAAGATGACAGAGGTTGAAGGAGGGATGATCAATTCTAAGTTACAATGTACAGCTTAAATACTCAGTCCTAATGCCTTAGCCAACAAAAGAGTAACCCTAATTTCCTAGGGCAGATGTGGCACTGTTATAACCCTTGGATGCCTTGGGATGTGTGCCTTGAGATGTGTGCCATAGACTTGGGGAAATTCCTAAAAGGTCCTTGAGTTAAGACTGAGAAGTGGAGAGCTTGAGCTTCATGGGGCTGGCCTTGGTGAATTAATCCCTTCACTCGATTGACAGAGTACTCACGAGGTAGCATTTGGCTTGGAAAGTCGTTCACTCGCACAGGGGGACTTTGTATTATTGTGTAGCTGCTTTGGCTTTAAATGCACTCACGCAGAAGAATTTGCAGTGCTTGGCTTGCTCGCGTGACAGAGCTTCAAAATTTTCTCTCACAAGGGTGTCTCGAGGATGCCTTTAATTCTCGCTCGACTTCTTGTTAAAGGAATATCAAAGCTCGTTCGGTAGAGGGTTGAGCTATGACATGGACGAGAACTATGCAAGGGCATTTCTGGGGCTCTCTCTCCTCTTGAACCACGCGAGGACTTCACGAGTTTGTTATTGTTCTTTATGCAGATTAGCTTCGTGAGATAGTGCACATAGTTGACATGAAACTTGTTCCTCGCGAGAGCTTCATGAGCTGAATTTCTGAAGGCTTAGTGTGCGAGAGCTTCTCAAGGTCTTTGAGTGTTGGTTGCAGTTGAAGTGCATGACTGAATCGTAAGTTCTCTTATGCTGCATATATTAGCTGCATGAGTTAACTCTGCTACAGACTTTAAAAGTGCGAGGCAACACTTCTATTGTGCGAGATAACACATTTTCTACTCTTATGCACTGCAGCTACTACTGTTGCAGATCTCTCCACTTACATCCAGATTTCTCACATCTGTTGGCCTTCATGGGTCCACGTTGACTTGCAAACTAGTCACCATGGTGTGTACCACCATAGTGTTCCATCAGTCTTTGGCTCACCTGTCATCTCTTGCTTGGATTCTCTCTCTTCTTGGCACCAGAGGCATGGACTTTGTGTTAAGCGGCACAATTTATTACTAACTACAAAACACACTAAACAAAGGATTATTAGACAGCTACAAGGTGTAGCGAATGCTAGGTTAAGAGGTGAAAAGTGGTACTTTTCAGTGAATAACAGCGATGAAGGCTTCATATTCAGCAATGTTGTTGGCGACTGAGAAATCGAGTTGAAAGGCTTGTGGTATGATGACTCCTTCGGGGCTTAGTAGGACTATCCTGATGGCTTTTTCTTTGTAATTGAGAGTACCGTCGAACTATAGGTGGGCTCTTCATTGTGAATTGAGAGGCGATCTTCATCGAGAAAGTCTTCATGTACAGGCTAGTTGCCTAGAAGTGGATGGTTTGCGAGGTAGTCAGTGATCACCTACCCTTTGATGGACTTCTGTGTGACGTACGTGATATCGAACTCTTGTTAGAGCATATGCAATCGGGCGATCTTTCAGAATGTAGCAGGCTTCTCAAAGATGTACTTCAGAAGGTCCATATGTGCTAGCAGTAGTATCTTGTGTACTCCAAAGTAGTGTCATAATTTTGTCGAGGCCCACACTAGTGTGAGGCATGTCTTCTCCATTGGCGTGTACTTCCATTCATACCATCATTCTGTTGAGGTAGTAAATGGCCTTCTCACTCTTATCGTCTTTTTATATTGTCTAAGAATTACTCCCATAGCCTTGTCATTTACTGACATGTAGAGGATCAGGGGTCTTTCGAGAACTCGTGGAGATAGTATTGGCAGGTTGAGGAGGGACATCTTGATATTGTCAAAGGCTTGCCAACACTGGCCATCTCATATGTACTCAGCTCCTCCTTTAAGTAATCTGTAGAAAGGGTCACATCTATCTGAGTGTTGGGAGATGAATCTCTTAATGAATTACAGTCTTCCTAATAGACCTCATAGTTCTTTGATGTTGCTAGGAGGTGGCATTTTAAGAATGGCTCTGACCTTTATGGATCGACCTCGATTCCTCGCTTTCTAACTATGAATCCCAGTAATTTTTTGGAGGTCACTCCGAACACACATTTCTTTGGATTCATCTTTAGCTGATACTTTTTTATCTCTATAATACCAGTCGTAATGCTTCAGCATGTCCTGCTTGTGTTTAAGACTTCACTAATATGTTGTCGACGTAGACTTCCACGTACTTATGTATCATGTCATGAAAGATAGCCATCATGGTGCGCTGATATGTGGCTCCGACGTTCTTGAGCCCAAAAGGCATGACGACATACCAGTAGGTTCCCCATGGTGTGGTGAAGAAAGTCTTCTCTTGGTTGAATTCTGCTAGTTTGATCTAGTTATATCCGGAGAAGCCATCCATAAAGGATAACATCTTATGTCCGACTATATTGTCAACTAGAGTGTCGATGTGAGAGAGCGAGAAGTCATCTTTTGGGCATGCCTAGTTAAGATTCCGAAAGTCGATACATACCTTTACTCTGACATCTTTCTTGGCGATAGGTACTATGTTTGTGACCCATTTGGGGTAGAGGATGACTCGTATGAATTTGACTTTGTGTAGCTTTTTGACTTCTTCCTTAACTTGTAGCAATGTCTGTGGGTGCATTCTTCAAAGTTTCTGCTTGATAGGCTTTGTGTCGGGTTCTAGGACTAAATAATATTCTACTAGACTCGGGTCCAGACCAGGCATATCTTTGTCGGACCATGCGAAGGAGCAGACGTGATCTTAGAGGACTTGGATAATCTGTTGTTGCTCCTTGGGGCTGAGTGTCACGCTGATTAGCAGCTTCTTGGGTCTCTCCTCAGTGTTAAAATTGATTTCTTCAGTAGATTCCGCAATAGCTTGAGTTTGCTTGTCGAAGCGCTTGATGACCCTTTGGAAGTCCTGTGTCTGCTCAGCGGCTAGTGCTCCTTCTTCATCGTCTGTGAGCTCATACATTGCAAAATGGCTACACTGGGGGTTAGTTTTACGGGAGGTAACCCTTCATCAGTGCAATTTATGACCATGACATCCTTAGTGAGGTATAGGTCGAGGATATTCATCCTCCTCTCAAAGTCGTGGAGCACCTCATCAGGTATGATTATGGGCTTGTCACTTCATCGGGATGCTCAGCGCCTTTGCGAGGGAGAGGTGGTAAGGTCATTTCGAATAGAGTCAAGGCAAGGTTCTTCGGTGTTGAGGGTAGGATGATGACCGTGTGTGGTCATGTCGGTTATTTCCTCCTTGATTCTGCTGGCATGACCGCTATTCGTAGCCTTAAGATAAAAGTTTCCTTGTTGGTCGCTAAATGGATCTGGGATGAAGGGCTCCCTCCCTTTTCTGTGGTCTTCTAATTTTTTAGGATTTTCTATTTTTAAATTTTTATGGGTTTTAGGATTTTCTATTTTTTGATTTTTGATAAGAGATATGGTACAGGGTCGGTTGTCTGAAGAGGAACTAGCAGGATTACTTCTTCTAGTTAAGGAAGCTAGACGGTTGTTGAAGCCATTCGTGTGAGTCGTCGGACAATGTGGACCTGTTAAGAATTTGGCATTTTTTTAGGGTCCTCATCTGGGGTGATCCTCCTGATGAGTGAGGATGGTGAAGGTCCAATCGATGTGCATTCTTCTTCTTCTATCATGTAAACTTCTTCTTCCTCGAAAAGGGTGGAGAGGTAGTAGCTGTCTAAACTCTCATCTTCAAAATCGGACTGAAGATATTCTTACTGTTGAGGTTGTCTGAGACATTCTTTTGGACTAGTAGGTTCTCAGCTTTGTACCTCATAGTATGCTATGATGAGTATGCATGCCTAACAGCGAGGCTGATACAGGTGAGAGATACAGGGATCTCCCCAAGGGCACTCTCATCCTTAGTTATCGCGGGTGAGGCTACCGCCACATAAGTCAGGATTGTCTTCTTTGTCTGACTATCCCCGAAAGCATTGGGCTAACTATTTTACCAATTCAAGCACTGAAAGGTCTATCCAGTAGTCTACATCATCGCTCGACGGTGGTTGCCATTCTTCTTCTAATGAATTCTAGAATATCTGAAGCTGTGGAGCGTTCGGAGATTGGGGAGCGTCAACCTCCATATCTTCTTGGACTTCTATAAAGCCGATGTGAGACTCTTATGTGCTAACGGTCTGCCAGACTTCATCCATGATAGCCTTTTGACATCGTAGCATCATAGCGCGGCACCGGCCACACTAAGGTAGTTTTGGGTAAGGGCACTGATGTGGGCACCGCTAATTATCGAGCACGTACTTATAATCAAAGTCGTCGTTAGGACTCAAAGTCCTTTCTCAAGGACGATTGTCCTCTCTGAATCATTCTAGGTGATCACCTCTTAGGAGGTCTTCAAGTTCTATATTAGTAAGACTATTCTAATAGTCTTCTTCCTCGCTTGACATTAAAAGCCAGTCCTCTGCTTCGGGTTCATGAGGCTGGGATGATTCTGGTTCTTCGTCCTTTCCTAAGGCAATGATGTGGAAATCTTCATCGTCGATTGACTCTCAGTCTTCTTTGTACAACTCGGGTTCTGCTGGTTCTCTTCTTTCAGTAATTCAAGGTTCCTCAGCCTCAAACAGCGGTCCATTACCCTCAAGCGATTTATCAATGTCATCGCTACCTTGGTTCAAGTTTGTCAGATCCACGAAGACTTTAGCGATCTGCTCAATTTATGTTGCTTGTGGTTTGGTGAGGGATGTTTCCTTTCTTCTCAATGCCT
This sequence comes from Chloranthus sessilifolius, assembly GCA_021018995.1. Lineage (NCBI taxonomy): Eukaryota > Viridiplantae > Streptophyta > Magnoliopsida > Chloranthales > Chloranthaceae > Chloranthus > Chloranthus sessilifolius. Next base: position 28,810,133 of record CM037587.1, on the reverse strand, counting down.
CAGCCTTTTCGGTGGTTTTGTAGATAAAATGGTCGTAGAGTGACCATTTATGCAAGGTAGGCAGGAGGTTGACTTGCTTACCATCTGATTGGTAACCCAATCCTATGTGCTTGCGAACTTTCTTTGGAACGACCGGCCTTATTTCCCCTTGTCTATTCTTATTGAGTCCCGTATGCGGGATGTATCTAAGCTGATACATCAAATCCCACCCCTTTGTTGCGGTTGGATTTATATCATACAACCGGGTGAGGTCAGGTCCTGCTATTCTCTTTGTTAATCTCGACTGGTAGCGCTGGGGCGAGCTAGGATGAGTGACTTCTGCTATTGTCGTATCGTCAGGCAGTCGTACCTTTCTTATGTGGCCGATGGATAGGACTGAGTCGTGAACTATTGGAATACTTATCGCGTAATCAGTATCTGCTTCTTTGAGAGACGCATCGACATATACCCTGACAATAGAGTCCTCATGTCATTTCCTTCCATTTCCTTCCTAGGATTAGATTGTAGGTATTGGACGAGTCGGAGACATGGAATATAACATCTTGAGTGACCGGTCCAAGGTGGACTTGCAACTTGAGGGACAAAGATGACGGCCTTATGTCCTATTCAGTATATTTGAGCGTCTTGAGCATGGTTATGGGACAGATATTAAGCCCTGCTCCTGTGTCGACCAGCGCATGCAGTATTGAAAAGCCTCTAATCATAACTGTCAGGTATACTGGGGCGGAGCTCTGCGTAGTGATTCCTTAGGCATATCAGCCTCAGTGAAAGTGAGTGCTGGAGGTTGTGCCATAACTGAAGCAATCTCGTGTTGCTCATCCAAGGTAGTATCTTCATTCACATGTGTCTCAACCAGCATTTCTATCAATAGTCAGTGGTGTTCCGGTGATTTCTTGATGAGCTCAAGGATTGATATTTGTGCTAGTACTTTCCCGAGGTGCCGGAGAAGGTCATATTCCTAGCCTATTTCTAGAGTTGGCTCTTTACCAAGGCGGTGAGCTTTGCTGACGTTTGGCTGAGGTGGTAGAGCCACCAGTTCTAGAATCAAAGGCGGAGGGATCGTATGAGGTGGTGGAGGTAGGTTCACTATTTGATCCCTTGTTATCCTTTCTGACGGTTGAGCGTCGTCATTCTACTTTTCTCTGGGGAATGGTGGGGGAGGGTAGTTGGGTCCTGATTTAAGAATTGGGCATATCGGTCGTTGATAATAGGGCATTGAAGAACCCGCTGTAGTGCTTTTCGTGAATGGGGTGAAATTTGAAGAGGGGATACGCAGCGGAGCTATGCCGTTCCACGGTGGGAGATACTAAGTGTAATCTTCCTCTTCCAGAAAGGTGGAGATTAGGGCTTCTTCCTTTTTAGATCCTTCGCTCTGCTGACTTGTCTTGGAGCGATGTTCCACCGTACTCTCACATCGTTCACTCGAAGTATTTTGAGTGACGTTTTCCACCCACGCCGTAATTTTCTCCATAGTTTGAAGGACATTGTCTTCATTTTTAGGCTGAGAGTCATATAGGGGGAGCGGTGGTAGAGTTATCTCGGCACTTGAGGGTGTAGTGTGCCCCACAAGCTGGAAGCTTGATCTTTGAGTTATGAAGGCTTGAACTCGAAGCTGAGCAATGGTGGGATGGGGCAGAGGACTCAGAGTAATAATCTGGGTGATCACGGACGAAGGATGTGGGTAAATGGTCGGGGACCTTGGAGGATCACCTGAATGAGTCAAAGCATCTGGGGAACTAACACGGGCGATGAGGGTAGAGGGATGAAAAGGGAGTCGGCTCGGAGGATCCAGTGTAGTGATATGGGCGACAGGTCCTTGGTTATGATTGGGCATGGGATTATTGATAATCCCTAACTTGGGAGGTGGCTAATTGCTATTCTGGTTAGAGTTTCGAAGAGATTCCCAATCGATATGGTTTCGATCATTCAGGTCATAAATCATGTCTTGCAGCACCCAGCAGCCTTCCAAATTATGTCCTGCATATCGATGAAAAGCGCAAAACTTGTTATGATCAAGATTGGCGGGCCAGGGCCATGGCTGTTTTGGTGGGAATCGGATGAGGTTTTGAATACTAAGAAGGCAAAATATGTTGGGGATGGTGTCAAGCAGTGGAGGATAGTGGTTACATTTCGGTCAGTAGTATTGGTGCGTGCTTTTTCTTGGTTCCTCTCGATCCCTGTTGAATCAATGGCTCCAATTCTGTACAAGTGGACTCTGGGAAAGTGGCATTTGGAATGTTAGAAGTAAAGTGTATTCTAGGAAGGTTCCTAGTTTGTTACGATCCCCAGCTACAGATATTTAACGATGCTGCAACACGTCAATGATCATGCTTGAGAATGGGTGTGGGTTACTTCTTTACTGAATCGTCTGCCTGCGAACGTCAGCAGCTATGTCTTTTCTTATAATTTAGATAGTTTAATTTTTCTTCTATTTCCCGTTATTGTTATAGTTCTAATCAGTTTAGATTTCCCTGATTTTGTTATGAGTTTAGTTATATGAGTTTACTCTAATCCTATTAAGAGTCTAGTTAATTTTTACTATTCCTATCCTTATTGAAAGTCTAATTAATTAAGTGTCCTAATCACATTAAAAGTCTAATTAATTTTAGTCCCCTAATCCCATTAGAAGTCTGATTAATTTTAGTCTCCTAATCCCATTAGAAGTCTAATTTTGATCAGGTTTCCTAATTGTACTAGGAATGCACATATAGTAATTCTGACGAAACTCTAATTAATTTGAGCATGCTAATTATACTAAAATTCAAATTGAGCAAGTATGCTAGTTGTACTGCAATTCTAATTAAATCAAGTATAACAGTCTTACCAGAATTCTAAATAAAATAGAAAACTAATTTTACTAGAACTCTAATTTAGGCAAGGAATTAATTTTAGTAAAATCTAATTAAAATAAATAAACTTATTTTATTAAAAATCTAATTAAAATAAATAATAATTTGATTAAAATTCTAATTAAAGCAATGAATTAACTATACTAAAAATCTAATTAAAGCAATGAATTAATCACACTAAATTCTAATTAAAGCAAGAAATTAATCAAATAAAATCTGATTTAAAGAAATTAATCAATCATACTAAAATCTAATTAACTTAATTAATTAATTTGCTAAAACAAAATAAATCTACTAGTTAATTATACTAAGAGGATAAGAAAAGTAATTAATTAATTCTAAAATTCTAAGAAAAAGGGGTTTTGGGCACTCTATGCGAAGGAGGATTGGCCTCATTCCTAAGTACCCTCCGTAAGCTCCCTTGGGCAAATCGGATGGCTGAGATTAAAGATAAATTAGATTTTGGACTGTAAAATAGTATTTTAGATTTTTCAGAGTCGATTTTGGAGTGATAATTATGAATTAAATTGAGAACTAGAATTATAGAAACTAAAATCAATATTTAGGATTTTTAGAAATATTAAACTAAGAAATTTAAAGTTAAATTTAAATTTCTAGGACTGAATTTGGGTCCAAAATCAGAAAATCATACCGTATTATTAAGGACTGGTTCTAGAGTCTAAGATCTAGAACCATAAATTAATGATAGGACTATAGATTAAGATTTTAGAACGGAAGTAAGGCCTAGGGTCGGTAAATTAGACCGTCGGATTAAGGACTGGTTCTGAATTCGGAGAATTAGAACCAGATATAAAATATTTGCGGTTAGAAAAGAGAGCTACGATCCAGGACTGAAAATTAAAACTAAGAGAAAAATAAAAAAGCCTTGGTCTAAAACTAAGGTTTTTACCTAGGACCGGGGCTACGGAGAGAAATCTTGAAGATTCGAAGCTTGAATTTCGAAATCATGACTAGGTTGCTCTATGGGTTTGTCCTTGGAGTTCTCTGGTTTCGGAATCCCAAAAAAGAATCTGTTCTCTCTCGGAAATTGCCAGCCTCTTCGTCTCCTTTTTTTGGTCAAAAATTAAAAAAACTTTTATAAGTTTTTCTTCAATTATCGCCTGCTTCGTGTGTTTAACTGTTTAATTATCGCCATTTCTGGTAAAAGCGCTAGCGCTTAGTCACTCGGAGCGACAAATGACTTGCTCAGTGAGTTTTCTAGTCCTAATAACATTGGAACTAATTGCGCGTCTATTTTGGGGTGCATAATCCAATTAAGCGCCACTTTCGAAGTGTTTAATCGAGGAAACTTAGGTATCAATGACGATGAGGCTAGACTGGGCATAGGCCAATTGCGCGTCGGTGAAGTGGCGCTCAATCCAATCATACGTGTGGTGTTAGGCGCGTGATCGAGTCTCGAGGTGGTCTAGGGAAAAAAAGTTTGATCTGAGAAGGGACTGATTGTGTGCTTGTGATTTGGCGTGCAATCGAATTGTGCGCGTGGTTTTAGGCGCTTAATTTGGGACTGTCCGGGTTCGGGTCAGGTCTAAAATGCCAGACTATTGTTTTAGCCTACATTTCAATGATATACTATTATTTCAGTATATAGTCTCCTTACGTTGGGATCTAAGTCACAGAGTTATTATTTCAGGCTGTGCTCAGCCATGTACTATTATTTTAGCGCATGGTTCTCATGTAGGGGGTATGAGGCCTGAGCCACAGAACTATTATTTCAGCCTGTGTCCAGTCATATATTATTGTTTCAGTATATGGTCCCATATCAGGGTTAGGGGTCTGAAATGTGAGACTATTGTTTCAGTCTGCATTCCGACTATATACTATTATTTCAGTATATAGTCTCCCTACATCAGGATCTGAGCCACAGAGCTATTGTTTCAGCCTGTGCTTAGCCATGTACTATTATTTCAGTGCATGGTTCCCACGTTAGGGTCATGAGGTCAAAGGTTAACAGAACAAATTTGTATATTCCTAGAGGGCAAAATGGGGGTGTCTACAGATGCCCCTCTTTAGCGCGCTCTTGCAAAGTAAGAATGCGTCGATGAAGTAGACACCCCTCATTCAAGGTGTCTTCTCGTTTCTCTTGGGAAATCACAAATATGAACTGGGGATGCTGACATGACATGCTTGGCTTTCTTATCTATCAGCACAAGCTAAAATAGAGCATTTGAAGGGTAAATGGTAGCTGTCGAAGGGCACATTCTGGGTCTGTGGGTGCATGCATCCCACCGCATGGTGCGGACTAATAGAAGGATTTAATGCAATTGAGGTATCGGGGCGCCAATCAAATGTCCAAAACAAGGTCCAGGGACTGATAATAATAAAATGAAGTATCATGTAATATCGAAGGCTTTTGCAAGTTATGTCAGACCGGGCAAGTCATTACTCACACTAATGAGCGTCAGGCGTTCCTTTTCGAATAGGCATTTGTAAGCTCTTAGATTAAATATGCTCAATATTCAGTTTCCTAAGGGAATGGCCAGTTTGGGCTGGTAATTGAGGTGGGGGTCTTGTGGGGTGTTCTCAATTGAATTCTATGAAGTGGCGTGTGCGCTTGATTCATCTAGAGTCGGCCTCTAAGTTGGGAATTCTAGTCCTAATGTGTCTGAACATATGATTCTGGGTAGTGGAGTATGCGCTTGATCCAATTCTGCTTAGTGGGATATGCGCTTGAGTGCGAGTTCAGGGGTCTGCCTGTAAGTTGGGAAGTCTAGTCCTAATGTATCTGAACAAATGATTATGCGCAGTGGTGTGTGCGCGTGATCCAATTCTGCATAGTGGGATATGCGCTTGATTGCGAGTTCAAGGGTCTTAGGAGTCAAAGGTTAGGTTTAAGTGTAATTTATTATGCGCGGGCGATGGGGCGCTTAATCAGTTTTTTTTTTTGTATTTAAAAAAAGGTGAGTTACGTCTATTTATCTTGTTGCTTTGTTCTTCTTTTCTTCTCTCTTTTTTTTTTCTTTTTTATTTAGTAAGAGGATTTTAAAGTAAGGGGGGTTTGAAATTTTAAAATTTTAGGGATTTTAACTTAAGATCAATTAGGTGGTAAAACAACGAAAAATGTAGCTTCTGAGACGTCGCTGAGCAGATCCACCGATATGGGATTTGTGGACCCGACCATTCTTGTGGTTGTCAAGACGACACTTGGTATGTCGGATACTCCGTCTAACCTTCTTGGCAAGTACTGATGATTGTCTCTTGTCCTCCAGTGATTCCCGAGTCGAGAGAGACGGGTTTTGAAAACATTTGACTTAATCATAACTAACTATATATTTACGAGGAATATTAAGTAAAACAAAAAGAACTGAGTAGTACTTACCTGGGGGTGATACGTGGATTTGCATAGTTTGTACGGTTTGGTGGCGCTGTAGTGTCACGATGGGACTTTGGATATTTCTTCTCTTCAGGTCTATTGTGGCAGAGCTTAGCGGTTGTGATGTGATGTCTTGAGAGAAATGATGTTGCGATAGGACTTGGGGATTCTCTCTTTCTTTTGCTGCATGCTGGGTGAGTCCTGGTGGGACATGGGGATCAATTCGGGAGAAAGAGAGCCCTTTGCCTTAGCAATGGAACATGATCAATCTTTCACTCTTTTCATCATATGGCGTGGCATGTGCTGTCGGAGCTTTTTTTTCTTAGGTAGTGATATTTGCGATGGGATGTTGACTGAGCGTAGTTAGCGGTGGCGTGCTCTCATTCTTGAGAGATTTGGTTTCAGCTTCTCGCGATGGGACATGAGGGTATGGTTAATTTATTATGATGGGACTAAATATTAAGGTGATATCACATGTGTACACATTATCGTGATGGGGATGGGTGTTGTCAATGCTTCCTTCTCGTGTAAGGGTACACGATGGGATGGGTAAATCTTTCTTTTCTGCTGAAACAGCCTGTGAGGCTACGCGATGGGACAGAAGAATTTTGGCCAAGATGGGCTAAAGAGGTGTGAGGGTGTGGATTTTGTCCAAAGTCGGGTATTGCACGCCTATTTTTGGGCGTACGATTATAGGTGTGAGGGACTATTTAAGCGTGTGGGAGTGCGTGTGCGATTAGATCATGCGCTCTAATTATGGCGCATGATCAAGGCATCACCAGGTCAGTGTACGGGTGACCTTTTGTATTGTGTGTTTGGAGTGTGTCACTTGATAAATTTGCACGGTTCATGGAATGTGCATGATCTGAGCGTCGCGCCATTGGCGTGGGCGATGGCTTATTTGCGCGCTTGGGTCATAGCACGTGTTTTGGATTGTGCAAAGTGTGTGTAGTACATGATCTAATTAAGCGCACGAGCTTTGGCGCATGATTAAGTCCATACTCTATATAAGCGAGGGAGCTTTCATTTATTTTTCATTCTCTAGTTTAGTCTCGAGTTTTAACCTTTTTCTAGATATCTTCTATTCTGAAATTCATGTTTTAGTGATATTGAGTGATCTAACCGTCCGATTGGGATGTAGTTTCTTCCTATGTTCATTATTTTGCATGATCTCCATCCTGAGGTGATGCTTGTTGACGACATTATTCTTGGAATGGGAAGTATTTGAAATGAGGGCACTAGTCTTCACATCGGTCCCTTTTAGGGAGCAGTCAAGGCGGCGTTGAGGCGACGGCGGTGGAGGAGGTAGTGGAAGAGAAGGAGTAAAAAATTGAGGGATGTGTTTCCCAACCAATTCTTCCTGAAGTCTCTGATTGGACGCTCCGAGCAGAATTTGCTCATTGCTTCGTCTCAGTTTTGAACCCAGTCTTCGTTTTGGGTTGTAGGTTAATGTTTTAGGTTTTCATTTTGGGTTGTAAATTCAGGAGGTATGCCTCCGGTGATACTTGTAAAACTATTGAGTTATGAATAAAGAGGCATTTTTTTTTGTCGTGCTTGTTTATTCGTTTAAACTTATTAGCGGATTAGTTAGATTTACCTGGTTTGTTTGACTTATTTTTTATTTAGCTTAGAGTTTTAGGATTCATTTGGAATTTATTCAGGGCGTATCCCGAGATTAATTTGCTTTATTGAGTTTGTTTTAGAGGGTTTACTTGGCTCTATTTGGGTTGTTGGGAGAATTTTTTTGGTCCTAAACAAGTTAGTGTCTCACTTTAGGGAGTTTTTTTTTTTTTTAGGTTTTGTCTAGTTTAAGGTTTGATTTAACTTAAATTTTGGTCTTTTGTTTGATTCAATATTAGACTTAAAAGGCGTGAACTTTCAAGAGTTCTAGATGAGTGTTAAATGTTTAAGTCCTATTGGTTTGTCTAGGCTTAAAGGGATTGGTGTTTCTTAGGGGGTTAAGTGTTGTGTGATTATTGGTTCATCTGAGTCCGTCATGAATTGTGGTCTTTCAAAGGGGGTTTGTGTTTGGTTTAGATTTAATTAGATTGAAAGGGTTTAAAGGTGTGACACTTCTCATATGGTAATTCAGGAGGTATAGTTTATAAATGTGTGAGCTAAAAGTTTTGGGTTCTTGTTGTTTTGATTTTTATTTCAAATTTGGGATTAAAGGTTTTGGGGCATTTTTGTTTTAGGCATTTTCTTGGTCATTAATGTTTTTTCTTCCTTTCTTTTTTGTATCTCGGGTGTTGGACCTGAAGAGTTGTCCTTATTGAGTGGATTATTGAGAATGGACGGGATTAGGAATGCAAGGTAGCAGTCAAATTACTGCCATGATAAGGGAAGAGATAGAGGAGAAAAAGGTGGTAGAAAGGAAACCTAACGATAAGGCAGGGTCAGAATTCTTGTGACCGATGCCTATTTTTCCTCGATAGGTTCTGCAGATCCCGTATTAGTTGCTCTTCCTTGTTATGGTTTCCAAGGTGAGCTTCTAAGGGTGGATCCTGCAAGTCCTGGGTGGCTTTCTGTGAGCCACTCTTTCTTTTCTACCAGTTCGGGGCAAAGGGAAGAGGTTATTATGGTTAGAATTCATTCAAGGTGCTTCCCCCCTCCGGGCTTCTCCGAGATTTCTAGTTTCCCTATTAAATCTGAATTTGGGCATTACCTGAATGTGCTGGGTTTTTTTTTTTCTTGTTTCAAGTTGTATATTCAAAGGGTATGTCCTCGGTGTATTTTATAATTATTTTATTTATTTATGAAGTGATTATTATTTTAATTTCTTTTGTAAAGTCAGGTTTAGTTTATTTTGTAGCTTATTTGATTTGTTTTGAATGCAAAGTTTATTTGTTTAATTTATTCATTTTGGATCGGGGCATGTTAGGAGCATTTTTTTTTTTTGACTTAGTTTGGGCTTAGTTGGAGTGTATAAATGATGGGGGCATTTTTCTTGTTTAGTTTCGCCTTAATTGGGGCAATTTTATTTGTTTACTTTTGGTTGGAACGTGTAAACGGTGTCGGGGCACTTTTTTGGTTTAGCTTGGTCTTAGTTTGGAGCATTTTCTTTTAGTTATCGAGCTACATATTTCTTTAAGACTGGAATGTTTTGGGATCGGGCTTAACAGTGGCGTGATTTAGGCTAATAATTAGTGTCGGAGATTACCCAATTTAGGCCTGTGAACGTAATGTTCTGGGCATTTTTTTTTGTTTCTGGGGAATTGCGCGCTTCGCTCTGAGTGCATAAATTAATTATGCGCCAGAGGGTGGACGCGCGTTCAGAGCGTTAGAACGTAATTAAGCGCCAGTTTTTTATCATTTGACCGATTTAAACGCAGATTATCGGGCGTGTGATTAGGCCGGTGGCTGGTTACTGTACGGGTGACCATTGGCATTCGCGCGCCACTATGTGGACGCTTGAAGAGATTACGCGCTTAGTAGGCTTCATGCAACCAGATGGTCGGGTTGGTTTGAGCGGGCGACGATTGGGTTACACGCTTAGGGCTGGGCGCTTGATCTGAATTAAGCGCGGTGTGAGTGGTGCGTGATTTATTTTAGCACACAAACACACGCGATTTTGGCGTGTCTTATAAATAGTTCAAAACTTTTCATTTTTTGTCGTGCGATCCATTTTAGTCTTCGATTCTCTGTTTCCTTATTTCTTTGTGCTCTAATTTTTGTGTTTTTATGATATTTTGCTATCCGACCATCCGTTTCGGGTGTCGTTTCCTTTATTCTCTTCAGTTTTTTGAGCTCTTTGTTCTAGGATAGAAGGTGAGGGTATTAGTGGGTACGATATTACTGTTTCTGAGTTGGAGAGGATGTTAGGGATAGAGATGGGTGAGACTTCCCCAAACTCGGGCCGACGCTATCGGTGAGGTGGATGTTGGGAGGTAGTTAGAGAGGAGGTATTAGAGGTTGACCAGTCAAGGGTCAGGGAGGAGGTGCTTGAGATTGAGCAGGGGGTCGCTGAGGATGAGGGGGAGAGAGTTGAGGGTGAGATACCTGAGGGTGAGAGAGATGAGGGTGCGGCTGAAGGTGCGACTAAGGAACACTGAGATCATAGACACTTTTCGCTGGAGGATTTCTTCGCTCGAGGCCGGGTAAGCACTCATGAGCAAGAGTTCTTTCATTTTATTAGCCATTTAGGTTATGACATAGGCTTATTAGGATTTAGAACCCTTCTAATTCATGTCAAACCTGCATTGATCCTTGGTTGTGTGCTCACTCATGCATCATGACGACATCTAGAGATAAGTCATGTTTCTATTCAGTTGCCCTTATCATGTTTTGTGTGTTTGTTGTAAATTGTTATTATGTTTAGGACATATTTGACTCACTTTTAGTTCTAAATTCATTTGTCTTTCATCATGGGTATGTGTTAGTCTTACTGTTATTGTTTATCTTTCATTCACTAGGAGTCCCTCGCAGCTGGCTATCAGCTCGGCATGGGCCGAGTCTCATACTTGGTACCGTGCCTTGCCGAAGTTTTAGCGGGCGCGGCTAGTGTCTTTTGGCTTCAGGCCGATCCTGAAGCTTGAGCCCTTTCAGGTCGATCGTGGCTTGATCTCGGCGATCTTGGAGAGGTGGAGGGAGATGCATCAGGCGCTTCTCTTTCTAGTTGGTATGATGTTGCTGACTCAGACGACTGGGTCCGCATTACCAACCTTCGTTTTGAGGGCGAGCCGATTACGAGGTGAATGGTGGGACATTGTTTGGAGGTGTGTGAGGAGATTTTGGGTGTGCCATATAGGTCGAGCGACTCGGGGTTAGGTGTAGTTCGAGTCACTTAGTTTTTTTGATACGTTTGTGAGTGGCTTCTTCCCCCTGAGACGCATTCGGAAGCAAAGGCGAATTTGAGGCACGCTGTGTGATAGTAGCGGGCCAAGAGCCCGTGGTGGAGCTGGGGTTGGCTATGGATAGGGTGCTTCGAGTGTTCTTGATGCACTTCCTTGGTGTTGTACTCTTCTCTTCTTCGACTCGGGGATGCGTGACCGAGTTTTTTTTTATGGTTCTCGGGGACTTAGATCGAGTTCCTACCTATGCGTGGGGTGCGGCCGCACTGGTGCATCTCTATGAGCAGCTTTACCTTCGAGGACCGGGTGTCACGTCGATCGGAGGTTTCCTTCCCTTCCTCCAGGTGAGTTTTAGTTAATTGATGTCATAGTGTCTCTATTTTTTTTTTCTTGGTCATTTGATAGTAGCATCTACTTATCATTTCTTCTATTTTGCTTTCTAGTTTTGGGCATATGATCACTTCGCTTTTCTTCGTCCGAGAATTTCGTTGGAGGTGAGGTTCACGTTTCCACGAATGCACGTGTGGAGGGAGGCATTGAGGGGTCACCATTGGTCTTCAGATCTTCAACCGCGTGCGATCTCTTTGAGGACATGCACGTGAGGCAGGTATAGACCATCATGCATATTTTTCTTCATTTCATTTTAGTCTTTTAGTATCTGAGTCTTCATTGAGGAATCAGTTCGTTTGCCTGGTTGTAGGTGATTTGGAGGCCGTATGCAGATGAGGAGGATGCGGGCGTGCCAGTGATTCAGTCTGGTCGGCCCTTCTTCAATGTGGACATATGGGTCCATTGTTTTGAGAGGGTGGAGAGGATCCACACATCTCAAGTGGTACAGCAGCTGGGGCTCGCTTAGGGAGTCCCTCCAGAGATTCGCCATAGAGTGACGAAGAGGATGACTGACCCTCCTGGCCGAAATTTTGCAGAGCGAATGGCACTTCAAATAGCGATTTTTAGAGCTGGGGGGACCAAGGTTACAAGGGTGAGTGACGAGGCAACGCCCGGGAGTATGTGCGGTGGTTTAGTGCATTTGGTGGTAGGCGCCTCTTCACACGTCCCTTTCATGGGAGTGGCTCTTTCGCGATCGGTGGGCCAGAGTCGACATCAGCTTTGAGGAAGAGGTTGGTTGTGCTAGAGGAGGGCCATCTCACCACGAGCGTGTGAGGGGCATTAGACGCCCTCCATAGGGCGATGGAGCGGATGGGGTGTGTCCCTCATTCAGATGAGGAGATGCTGCACTCCTTAGCCTCCTCGGTTGCTCAGGCTAGGGCAACGGAGGATGAGTTGGAAGCTCAGCTAGCGGAGACTCGATGGCTCCTACTTAGTTAATCCATGGTTTTTTTGTATTATGTGGACTCGGTATTTTGGTCATTCTGACATGGTTGTGGTGTCTCATTTTATTTTATTTTGGGTAGTCTGAGAGGGAGGGTGAAGTAGGGAGGGTGAGGTTTCTCGTCAGGCGACCTTGTTGGATGTCTATCGCGGTCAGCAGCTGCCTGACCGGGAGGTAACGACAAGTCTATGTTCTGAGGTCAATCGATTGGTAAGTGTCTTTACAAATATGGTTTTGTTAATTGTTAGCATTGTAAGCTTGCTAACTGATGTGTTTATTATTATTCATAAAGAGCCGAGCTCACAACTAGAGGTTCCATTCGGGCATTTGATCCATCTTCAGTTGCTTCCTCCAGTCGGGAGGATCCAGCGATGGCTCAGCTTCGGGCCGAGCTAGATCATTGGGTAAGTTCCCTTCAATCTTTTATCTTGTTTGTGTCATTGCATTAGTTTATTGGGTGTCATTGTTTCGCTATCTTAATAGCTTACTAATATCATGCGGTATTTCAGCGTCGAGTTGTCGAGGATCTTCAAGCGAGGGAGGCAACTGCTGCGTCTCTATGCTCAGAGAATTAGGTATAGTTTTTTTTTTAAGTGGCATAAATCTGTTTAGGTTATTTTTTTTTTATTTTGTTCTGACATGTCTTGTGTTGGTTTGTTTAGTTCTTTGTGCAGGTTATTCCAGATTCTGCTCCCGAGGCTCCCCTTCAGGAGTCTATTCTTATCCCTACTCAGGTATGTTTTAGTTATTGTGTTTGTAGTTTATTTGTCATTATAGTATTTTTCTGATGTATTTATTTGTTCCTGTTACAGCCACCTACGTTCATTGTTCCTTCCATGCCTTCTGCTGATCCAGTGACTGCTGAGACGATTGGGCGACTTCTGGAGGAGAGGCTAGATCTGGTATAATTCTTTTCTTTTCAAAGTTTCTTATTTTGTTTATGTATATATTAGCTTTTCTTTGACTTAGTGTGGTTATGCAGGTTCGTCAGCTTGAGGAGGCGCGTATGGAAGCGACGCAGGCATGCACCACTCCCGAGGCGAGACGGATCCTTGGGGAGACGCAGACTCATGACAACTTGTTTGTCGAGATGATGGTTGTGCAGAGGACTCATACTGAGGCATTAGAGATAGCGTGTCGGACAATGCGGGCAGAGTGACAGGTGACCCTAGATCAGCTGCAGTATCATTTGGCGAGGAGTGAGTGGGGTATACATAGACTGGCTCATCAGCTTGGTGGGTCAGAGTCGAGGGCTACAGGTTCCTCGACCGGGCAAACTCATCACACGTCCCATGATCGTGTCAGGGATGATGCTCATGAGGATTTTATTGCTCATGAGATTCTTGCGAGGTATCCTCCTCATTCGCGATCGAGGCGATCTGCTAGTTAGGCGAGTGAGGGGAGTGTGGCAGGGCCTCGTCGTCTAGAGGTTTCGAGGACTCCAGGTGTTGGGATCGTGTTTTCAGAGGATCTGTCCGCGGACCTCCAAGCTAATGATATTGGGGACAGCAGCGCTCGTCCATCCCAGCGGCAGCGTAGGGAGTAGGGGTGTGTGCGTGTATTTTTGTATCCATGGTATGTGTGTGTTGTATATATAGGGGGGATGCCCCCGGTGATAAGTGTAAAAAGAAATGAAAAGATTTTGACATATATATAGATAGATTTTTGGTTTAGATGTACCTGATGGGCTCCTTTTTTTTTAACTACCTCTTGCGTCTACTTTTGCCTTTTAGTTACTTTAGCGCCATCGACCATCATTGGGACTTGGATGCTTCTTGAGCTGGCCCGATGATGGTTGAAGGTTGTTTCATATCTGCACATGTGAGAGTAATGTTGTCAGTAGTTTTTATTCTCTCCCTTGCTAGTAGTCAAGGGGAGTAAGTGTCTCTGACCGGAGTGTGGTAGCAAAAGGTGGATATGTGCTCTTTTTTTCATTTTCTTTTTTTCTCTTGTTCTTTTTTTTGAAATGAAAATAATGCAATAGGGAAAGCAAATAGCTACGATAGAAATAATAACAACACAATTAAAAATAAAAATGCTCCAGTGTAGGAGCGTGGTATGATTGGCAGTATGGTATCTTTGGTAACACTTTCCGGATGGTAACTTCGTCGTTCCTCATCTTCTTTGTAGACAAGTCGGCGCTTCTGATATGACTCTTCTTCTAATCTAAAAAAATATGCCCCAGCGTCAAGATACAATGGAGTTTTTCTGGGTTTCGAGATGAGCACTTTGGGTCTATAAACAGTCATGGGTATTTGGGGAGTTAGTTTTGAAGAAAAAGTTGACCGGTGTTGTCATTGAACCGAGGAGGTATTTTTTTTTATTAGGTCAATTGTTTACAGGGGTCTATCTCATGATGGTGGTCATCCTATCCCATGGTTATTAGGGAGAAGTATGGTAGGTATAGTTGGTGATTACATCAGTCGTTATTCATCAGTTTTCAGTTTTATTTTTAGGAGCATCCTGTAAGGCTTCTGATTTATCATCCGAAAATAAAAATAGAAGAGGGGGGTAAGGCTCAGTGATATGGGGAATAGTTTATATCTAATGCTTCCCAAAAGGGATAAGTAACAATCTTTTTCTCAAAGGGATATGGGATGCCATAATTAGGCTCTTCGCCATATTTCGGTACCATAAAAATCTCACATTCTATGGTTAGCAAGAGTTTGTCCTCCTCCCGCCACCTTACGACAACATCTAGTAGTATGGGGACATCAGGGTCGCCCTCACAGCTTGCTTATACACTTCTAGTAACGTTACCAAGGATGTCCTCACGGTTTGCTTATGCTTCCCTAGCTCATTGACTTATTCATTCGTCGTAATGCTCTCCCTCAATTTTTTATATGTAAATGTATTTATTTTTTTTTTAGTATCTTGCTAGCGCAAGAATAACGAGTTTTGATTGAACCTAACATCTTCATTTTTTTTTTGCTCTAACGTCTCCTCCAATGGCAAGGAAGGGAAATGAGGATCGGGTGTTACTTGTGCTTTTGAAAGAAGTTAGATAGGTCACTAGTCCTTTAATCAGATTGCCCGAGTGAGAAAAAGGTGGGCGATAAATCGGAGGTCTTAAGGATATTCTAAGAATTGAAGGCGTACGACCAATAAATGGGTCGTGATGACTACGGGGGTGGTAAGTATAAGTATTTAACCATGGGATGTGACGATCATAGGGCTAAGGGTAATATTTTCTAAGGTACATGGTGTTCCAAGGGCTAGGGAGTTCTTCCCTGTCTTGGTTCGCCAGTTTGTAGGCATTTCCAGGGTATGCGACTGTTATGACATATGGGCCTTCCCAGTTCAGTTTCAATTTTCTTTCGGATGGGCATGCTTGGAAGGCATGATCTTCTTCAAGACTAATTACCCAATATTAAAAATTTGTTCAAGGACTTTCTTATCATAAGCCCTGACCACTCTCCTCTAATATACCTGAGCGTGATTAGCTGTCCTTAGACGTGTTTCATCGGGCTGCTCTAGCTGCGTGCATAGAGCAATTCTCCTCTCATCTAAGGATAGATCATCATCAAGTTGAATCCGTAAGAATGGTACTTGTATCTCATATGGTAGGACTGCCTCCATCCCGTAGGTAAGGAGGTAGGGAGTTTAGTCAGTGGTCGTACGAATAGAGGTCCTATAGGCCTAGAGTGCTTTTGGTAATTGTTCAGGCCAGTTTGCTCCATTACTTGTTTCTACTGTGCATTTTAGGATTCGAATCAGCATTTTATTCGTGGCTTCTGCCTGTCCATTGCCTTGAGGGTAGAATGGTGATGAGTGGCGTAGATCGATGTCGTACTTCTTGCATAACTTCTTTATCTTCTCTGCAATGAACTGTGGTCCATTGTCAGTGATAAACAACCTAGGTACTCCAAACCTGGTGATGATATTTTAAACAATAAACTTTACAAGTGTTGAAGCGGTGATTCTAACATAGGATTCAGCTTCTACCCGTTTGGTGTAGTATTTGATCGTTGTAAGTATGAACGTGTGCTTGTGAGTGTTCCCAACTATGTCCGTGAAAGGTCCGATGACATCGAAGGCCCACATCGAAAACGGCCATGGCGAGGTCATAGTATTCAATGCAACTGATGGAGCTTTGACGAGTGCGGAGTGTTCTTGGCATTACTTGTAGGATTGGACATAGAGGTGGCACTCTCTAATCATTGTCGGCCAGAAGTAGCCTTGTCGTGTAACTTGATTGGTGAGTCTCTATCTATCAGAGTGGGTGCCGTAGGCACTGGCGTGTGCTTCTCGGATGATGTATTATCCTTCGGCAGTCGTGACGCATCGTAGTAGTACTCCTTAAGTGAAGGCCTCTTTGTATAATGTTTCACCGAGTATGCAGAATCGGGCGCATTGGTTCCTTATAGTCTTTCGTTTAATATTCGTGACGTATGGAGGGACATGTTGATGTTTTAAGAAGTTCCAAATGTCGTAATACCATGGTTGTCCATCATCGGTTGGTGATCTTTCAAATCTGAACATAGCAACTTCGGTTTCTGCCTTGATGTGCTTTTTCAGGGTGTTTGCTTCTTTCAGTTTTGCACTTGTAGGGAGGACGGGTAATTCTCTCTTGACGATCCATGTTACCTCATGGGCAGGTATTGTCAGCTATTCGATGAAGAAGGTCTTGGTGCTTTGCCCGATGGGTATTTGGATAACCGAGGCTAGTGTGGCTAAGGAATCTACGAGCTCGTTTTCTACCCTAGGGATGTGTGTGAAAGAGATTCTTTCAACAATTTTCTTTACTAAATATTGAGCGGTTTCTAGGCATGCCATTAGTCTCTTTTCCTTAGTTTTTCATTCTCCTATGACTTGTGAAATTATTAGTTTGGAATCACCGATGGTTTTTAACTATTTAATACCTAATTGTAGCGCTGCTCACAGTCTAGCTATAAAGGTTTCATATTTTGCGACATTGTTAGTGACAGGAAAATCTAGTTGAAAAGCCTTAGGTATGACAACTCCTTCTGGGCTCAGGAGGACTATCCCGATGCCTTTTCCTTTGTGATTTAGAGCATTGTCAAAATAAAGGATCCATGAGGACTTATCGGGCTCTTCGTTATGAATCGTGAATAGGTCCTCATCAGGAAAATCTGCGTGTACAGGTTCATCACTAGGGAGTGGGAGATCTGCAAGGTAATCGGCGATTGCATGCCCTTTGATTGATTTCTGCGTAACGTAAGTGATATCGAAATCTTGCAGGAGCATATGCCAGCGAGCGATCTTTCCTGATGTTACGGGATTTTCGAATACGTACTTCAGAAGGTCCATTCGGGCTAGTACTAGTATTTTATGTGCTCCGAAGTAGTGTCATAATTTGGTAGAGGCCCACACCAATGTGAGGCAAGTCTTCTCCATTGAAGTGTATTTATGTTCATATTCGACCATCGTCCTACTGAGGTAGTAGATAGCCTTCTCTCTCTTATCGTCTTCTTCACATTATCCTAGAATTACTCCCATTGCTTTGTCATTCACTCAGAGGTATAGAATTAGGGGTCTTCCAGGGACAGGTGGCGATAGTATTGGCGGGTTAAGGAGGTACTTCTTGATATTGTCGAAGGCTTGCTGACACTGATCATCCCATTTATACTCAGTTCCTCCTTTAAGTAGTCTGTAGAAAGGATTGCATCTGTCTGAATGCTGGGAGATAAATCTTCTGATGAATTGCAATCTTCCTATCAGGCCTCATAACTCTTTGATATTACTGAGAGGCGGCATCTTAAGGATGGCTCTGACTTTTGTAGGGTCAACTTCGATCCCTCGCTTGCTGACTATGAAACCAAGTAATTTTTCAAAAGTGACCCCGAAGACGCATTTCTTTGGGTTCATTTTTAGCTAATATTTCTTAGCTCTTTGTAACACCAGTCGGAGCGCTTCAATATGTCCTACTCACATTTTGGACTTACTAATATATCATCGGCGTAGACTTCTACACACTTATGCATCATGTCGTGAAAGATAGCCATCATGGCGCGTTGATAAGTGGCTCCTGCGTTCTTAAGCCCAAAAGGCATAACAATGTAACAGTATGTTCCCCATGGTGTGGTGAAGGAAGTCTTCTCTTGGTCAGACTCTACTAATTTGATCTGATTATATCCAGAAAAAATTGTCCATAAAGGACAGCATCTCATGTCCAGCGGTGTTGTCGACTAGAGTGTCAATGTGTGGAAGTGGGAAGTCATCTTTTAGGCATGCCTAGTTGAGGTTTCGGAAGTCGATACAAACCCGTACTCTGCCGTCTTTCTTGGCGATAGGTACTATGTTGGCAACCCACTTAGGATAAAGAACGACTCAAATAAATTTGGCTTTATGTAACTTATCGACTTCCTCTTTAACTTGGAGGGCGGTTCATGGGTGCATCCTTCGGAGTTTTTGCTTAACAGGCTTGGCATCGGGTTCTAAGACGAGACGATGTTCTACTAAACTTAAGTCTAAATCGGGCATATCCTCGTAGGACCATGAGAAGGAATTGAGGTGTTCTTGCAGGACTTGTGCAATTTGTTGGCTTTCCTTGGAGTTAAGCGTTGCAGTAATCAGTAGCTTCTTGGGTTTCTCTTCAGTGCGAGTTAAGTTCTTCCATGGGTTTCTCGACAACTTAGGTTTGCTCATCGAAATGCTTGATAACCCGTTGGAAGTTCAGTGCCTCCTCGGCAACTGGTGTTCTCTCCTCGTCCTCGGTAAGTTCATATACTGCAAAATTTCTATATTGGGGATTTGAATTTGTAAAAGATAACCCTTCATCGACACAATCTATTATTGAGAGATCTTTGGTAAGGTGAAGGTCAAGACTATTGATTCTTCTCTCAAAGTCATAAAGTATCTCATCCGGTATGATCACTGGCTTATTATTTAGACGGGATGCTTTACGTCCTCGTGCAGGGAATGGGATAGAAACCTTAAGAGAAAAGTCTCCTTGTTGGCCACAAATTTGGTTCAGGATGAAGAGTTCCCTTTCTTTTCTGGGGTTTTCTAATTTTTTTAGATTTTATATTTCTGAATTTTTAGGATTTTCTATTTTTTCTATTTTTTTTATTTTTGATATTAAATATGGTACAGGGTCGGTTGCCTCAAGGGGCGTCGGGAGAATTGCTTCCTCTAGTTGAGGGAATGAAACGGTTACTAGGGTCGTTTGGGCGATTCTTCGAGAAATGCAGACTTATTATAAATTTGGCATTTTTTTTCGGAGTCCTCATCTGATGAGATATTTTGAATGAGTGACATTGGTGATAGCAACACTAACGTTTGGACTTCTCCTGCTATATTGATCACCTCTTCTTCGAAGAAGCTCTGAAGATCGTAGTCAATTGAACTATCATCCTCTAGGTCATAATAATGTTGTTCTTCCCACCGAGGGATCTCCCAAAGGATCCTCAGGGGTAGCGAGTTCTTTTTCTTGATCTTCATAATATGTTAGGACAAGCGCGCACGCTCGACTACGAGGTTGATAATGGTCAAGAATGCAGAGGGATCCCTAAGGGCATTCCCATCCTTCTAGGTTAGAGTTGAAGACGGTATTGAATTCATCTTTTTGATTTGATAGTACTTGAAGTCCTAGATTGGCTCGCTCTGCTAACTCGAGCGCCGAGAGGTCTATCCAGTAGTTCTCATCATCACTCGGGGGAGGTTGTAACTCTTCCTCTAGAGATTTCTGAAATATTTAGAGTTGAGGCTAATCTGGGGATGTAGAAGTGTCTAGTTCAAGTTGCTCTTCAAATTCTATGAGAGTGATGTGAGTGTTTCCCCTAGGTCAATTGGATGACCGTTGGCATTTTCTGCTTCTTGTGTCGATAGCTAAGCTGGTAGGTCATTACTTGTGTCAGTGGTCACGAGGTTGAAGTGATTCGATTCTTCTATCATAGAGTGTCGAGTCCAACTACCGAAGTGCTCTAATATGCTAGCGCATGCCCTACAATGGGGTTGGTATGGGTAAGCGATATAGGGGGAGTCCTAAGGGCAGTCCCATCCCTCAAGGCCAAGGCCGAGGCGGATGCTATACGAGTTAGTATTTTCTTATGGAGTGTCATCTTTTCCCCATGTTAAGCATAAGTGCTCTTCACTATCTTGAAAAGCTGCTATGTGAAAATCTTCATCGTCTGTGGATTCCCAGTCTTCTACTCGTGGGTCGAGTTATAGAGGTTCTTCTCTCCTCTCTTCTATAGATTCCTTAGTATCAAACATGGGCTTGACTCCTTCGAGTGGTTTATCAATATTATCATTTAGATGGGTTAAATCATTGAACGCTTTAGTCATTCGCTCAATTTCTACTTCGAGTGGTTTATCAACCATTATAGGTCGTTTGATTGGTAACCTAATCCTATGTGCTTACGTGTTTGCATTGGGACAACCGGTCCTACACAACCTTACTTATTTTTACCAAGTTTGGTGTGGGGAACGTATCCAAGTTGGTACATACAGTCCCACCCTTTCGTCGTGGTAGGGTTAATGGCATAGAGTTTGGCAAGGTCTAGGCCAACCACTCTTCTCATTAATTTTGGTCAACGCATTGGGGGAAAATTAGGAGGGGTAGGGGGGCGGACTTCCACAACGGTTATCTCATCAGGGATTTGAGTCTTTTGAATATGACCCATGTTCAACACATAATCATGAGCCGTTGGTATGCTCGCCACATAATCAGTATCCATCTCCTGAAGGGGTGCATCAGCATATATGCGAATGATGGAGTCCTCGTATGGGAATTTGAAGCATTGATGGTATGTGGATGCGACGGCCTTCATTAACTCTAGCCATTTTCTTTCTAAAATGAGATTGTACATACTAGCAGAATCAGAAATATGGAAGGTAACATCTTTCGTAATAGGTTCGAGGCAAACCTGTAGCTTGATAGTTCCTTTGACAAAGCGACGCGACCCATCATAAGCTATGAGTGATAGTGTGGAGGGCCTGACATCCTGCTCCGTGTATTCGAGCATTTTTAATGTGGTGAGAGGACAGATATTAAGTCCTGCTCCCGTGTCAACAAGTGCGTGTGGTACGGAGAATGCTCTAATTATGACCGTAAGATATATGAGGGCCGCACTCTCGCAGAGGGACTCTTTAGGCAAGTTTGTGTCTATAAAAGTGAGTGCCGGAGGTTGCGCCATGACCGAAGTGATTTGATGAGGCTCATCTAGGGTTGTGTCCTCATCCACTTGTGTTTCTTCAAGTGTCCTTATCAGCAATCAGTGATGGTTAAGAAATTTCTTGAGGAGTTCTAATATGGATATCTGGGTCGGGATCTTCTGGAGATGTCACAAAAGGTCGTATTCTTGCCCTGGCTCGAGTGCAGTTTCTTTGCCTAGCCGATGGGCCTTAGGTGCGGGTGGTTAGAATGGTTAAGGTGCAAGAATTGGTGGAGGGATGACGTGAGGTGAGGGAGGCAAGTTAACCTCTCTTTCTCTCACATTCTCCTCTAGTGGTTGTGCGTTCCTGAAATCCTTATTTCGAGGAAAAGGAGGAGGTGGGTAATTGGTCCCTGATTTGAGAATCGGGCAAGTCGATTGTTGACCGAACCCGGCGTGGCTTGACGCGGATGTATTTGTAAAATAGGTAAAATTCGAGGTTGGAATGCATATCTGAATGGTGCCGCTCCAAGGTGGGAGGTACTATGTGTAATCTTCCTCTTCTAGGAAAACAGAGACCAGCATCTCGCACGGGTCAGGATGTTCTTCTAGCTTACTTTCTTTTAAATTCAGTAAACGCTCGATGGTCATTTCGTTGTCTTAGCTTGGAGTCTTTCGGGTGACACTTTCTACTCATGCAGCAATTTAGGCTACAGTTTAAAGAGAGTGATCTCCATACTCAGGTTAAGAATCAGACACAGGGAGCAGTAATGGCGTTGGTTCAAGATTTGGAGGGGTTGGAGGTTTCGGTGGCTGACTACGGAGGAGTGGGCTCCTAGCCCTAAAGGAATGGACTCGTATCTGAGTGAACATTGGATAAGGAAGTGGATTCGAGGGGTGATGCGAGTGATCAAGGCCGTGGGATGCGGGGGTGAAGGAGTTCTCGCTGGTGTGGCAGAAGCAACAGAGGGTTGAATGCGAGTGATTAAGGTGGAAGGTTGGAAGGGGGATCGATCGGAGAGATCTACGGTGGTGACCTGAGCCGGTGTTGCTTGGTTATGGCTGGGCATGGGGCTGTTAACGATCCCTAAGTTTTGTTGGGGTTGGTTATTATTAGGGTTAGAATTCCTAAGTGCTTTCCAATCGATATGACTCTAGTCATTCATGTTATAGATTATGTCCCTGAGGATCCAACAGTCTTTTAGGTTATGTCTCACGTATCGATGGAAGGCACAATATTTATTATAGTCTAGATTTGTTGGCCATGGGCGGGGTTTTTCTTACAGGAATCGGAGGAGATTCTGAGTGTTAAGGAGATAAAAAATGTTGGAAATCGTATCCGGTAAAGGGGGATAGTGTTCCAGCCTCGGCTGGTAGGGGCCTCTAGTTGGCTTAAAGTTTACGGTGGGGGCACACTATTGCAATTCGACACATGGGCTGGTCGATTATGCATTGTGTTTTAATTCCGGTAGGTGTTTGGATATTAATTTCTAGTCTGAAACTGGCCCTGATTCTGGTTCAGACTTTGGTTTTGGTTTGCATATCTTTGCTGATTAAGGCCTTGGTTTTGGTTCGTGTATACTTGCTGATTTTTATTTTGCCCGAAGTTTCATGGATGGAAATTTTCGTTCTTAGAGTTTTGTCCTTGATTAACAATGGTGTTGACCTGTTCAGTTCCTAAGGCTTTCTTATTATTTTTTTATTTTGATTCACTGGAAGAGCCCACTTTCAATGTGACTAGGGATAGAACAAGATCTTCCCCTTTAATGTGTCGCGCTAGTCAGGATACCCGGGAGTAGAGTGTAGTGAAGTCGGGGCAATCACTTATTACAAGTGCGCTCTTTAACGGTTCTCTAGTGTTATCGATGATAATGTCCACCGAATCCTTCACTTTCATTGAGGTGCCGATCCTAGCAGCGAGTTTTCTCCATCTGACGACGAAGTCGATAAATTCTTCCTCGAGTCCTTGCTTGGCTGCCATTAGATTGCTAAGACTAACTATCTCTTAGATCAAGTATATGTAGTGATCTAGGAATTGACAGACTAATTCATCAAATGTTTCTATCTTATAAAGCAGGAGTCCCGCAAACCAATCTAAAGCTTCTCCTTCTAATGAGCATTGGAAATAGTGAATGAGAATTCCTTGATTATCACGAATGGGTCGACAATCATTAAAAAAAAAGAGGGCCAAGTGATGATTCAGATTTCCCGTGCTATTATATTTAGTAAATTTTGGTGGCTTAAATCCTATTGGTAAATTAAACTCAACGTCTCAGTAAAATTGGTCGAATCCGAATGAGTGACCGGGGCGCTCTCTTTTGGCCATATACTCATCAAGCATTTTAGGGAGATCTTCGATTTTAATGGTGTTGTCTTTTGGAGCGACCCGTGAGCAAACCTTGTATAAAGAGTCATCGTTGAAGAATGTGTAGGCAAGTTGTCTCAATTGTGAAGCGCAGGCTGACACCGTGCTCGGGATAGGAGGTGGCCTCTCTTGTTGCTCTTGTTCTTCTAAATATTGTTGTGACCTAATGGTTTCGTATGTGGCGGCCAACCCTCGAAGCAATTCCTCAGAGTCATCATCTCCTCCTTGTATTCTATGAATACTGAGTTTTACGATCTGTTGAATAGTAAGGTTTTGTTCGATGTTACCATCTCTCCCATTATAATTATTACTAGTGTGTGGGGTGGAGAAGGGATTTTCTTACTCGCCGGCCATGTTAATCTTAGGTTGTCGTAAGCTGAAATTGTTAAATAGTTCTTCGTACGTGGGGTTGTTATGATATCCCCACAATGGTAGGTCTCCTAAACTCACTCTGCGTATACCAAACATCTTGAGTCTTTGACGAAGACTCATATATATATAAAAGGGAATCTAAATGACACCCTAAAAAGAAAAATAGGGAGATAAGATGAAAACTAACTATCTAGAAAAAGTGTTTGCAAAAGTGTCCCATCGCGATTGCTAGTCTATTGGTGCACGCTTTTTCTGGGTTCCTCTCGGTCCCCGTTGAATAAGTGGCTCCAATTCTAAGTGGACTCTAGTGATGCGTCATTTGGAATGTTAGAAGTAAAGGGTATTCTAGGAAGGTTCCTAGTTTATTGCGATCACTAGCTGTAGATATTTAACGACACTATAACACATCAATGATCACACTTGAGAGCGGCTGTGGGTTACTTCTTTACTGAATCGTCCGCCTGTGAACGTCAGCAGCTATGTCTTTTCTTATAATTTAGATCGTTTAATTTTTCTTCTATTTTCCGTTATTGTTATAGTTTTGATCAGTTTAGATTTCCCTGATTCTATTATGAGTTTAGTTATATGAGTTTATTCTAATCCTATTAAGAGTCTAGTTAATTTTTACTATTCCTATTCCTATTGAAAGTATAATTAATTAAGTGTCCTAATCACATTAAAAGTCAGATTAATTTTAGTCTCCTAATCCCATTAGAAGTCTGATTAATTTTAATCTCCTAATCCCATTAGAAGTCTAATTGTGATCAGGTTTCCTAATTGTACTAGGAATGCACATATAGTAATTCTAGCAAAACGCTAATTATTTGAGCATGCTAATTGTACTAAAATTCAAATTTAGCAAGTATGCTAGTTGTACTGCAATTCTAATTAAATCAAGTATAACAATCATACCAGAATTCTAATTGAAATAGAAAACTAATTTTACTAGAACTCTAATTTAGGCAAGAAATTAATTTTAGTAAAATCTAATTAAAATAAATAAACTAATTTTATTAAAATTTTAATTAAAGCAATGAATTAACTATACGAAAAATCTAATTAAAGCAATGACTTAATCACACTAAATTCTAATTAATGCAAGAAATTAACCAATTAAAATCTGATTTAAAGAAATTAATCAATCATACTAAAATCTAATTAACTTAATTAATTAATTATGCTGAAAGAAAATAAATCTACTTGTTAATTATACTAAGAGGTTAAGAAAAGCAATTAATTAATTCTAAAATTCTAAGAAAAAGGGGTTTTGGGCCCGCTATGCTAAGGAGGATTGGCCTCGTTCCCAAGTACCCTCCGTAAGCTCCCTTGGGCAAATTGAATGGCTGAGATTAAAGATAAATTAGATTTTAGACTGTAAAATAGTATTTTGAATTCCTCAGAGTCGATTTCGGGGTGATAATTATGAATTAAATTAAGAACTAGAATTATAGAAACTAAAATCAATATTTAGGATTTTTAGAAATATTAAACTAAGAAATTTAAATTTCTAGGACTAAATTCGGGTCTAAAATCAGAAAATCAAACCGTATGATTAAGGACTGGTTCTAGAGTCTAAGATCTAGAACCAAAAATTAATGATAAGATTGGAGATTAAGATTTTAGAACGAAATTAAGGCCTAGGGTCGGTAAATTAGACAATCGGATTAAGTACTGGTTATGAATTCGGAGAATTAGAACCAGATATAAAATACTTGTGGTCTAAAAAGGGTGCTACGGTCTCGGACTAAAAATTAAAACCTATAATTAAAACTAAGAGAAAAATCCTAGGTCTAAAACTAAGGTTTTTACCTTGGACCAGGGCTGCTGAGAGAAATCTCGAAGATTCAAAGCTTGAATTTCAAAATTATGACTAGGTTTCTCTATGGGTTTGTCCTCGAGTTCTCTGGTTTCGAAATCTCAAAAAAAAGTTCGTTCTCTCTCGAAAATTGTCAGCCTATTCCTCTACTTTTTTTGGTCAAAAATAAAAAAAAACTTTTATAGGTTTTTCTTCAATTACGCGCCTGCTTGACATTTAATCAATTACGCCGCCAGCTTGATTTCGGCGCTTAATCGCTTTAAGTCACAAGTCCTAATAATGTTAGAACTAATTACGCGCCCATTTTGGGGTGCATAATCCAATTAATCACCACTTTCAAAGCGTTTAATCGAGGAAACTTAGGGATCAAGGACGATGAGGCTAGGTCGGGCGTAGGCCAATTATGCGCCTATGAAGTGGCACTCAATCCGATCACGTGTCTAGTGTCAGGTGCGTGATCGAGTCTCGAGGTGGTCTGGGGAAAGAAAGTCTGGTCTTAGAAGGGATTGATTGCGTGCTTGTGATTTAGCGTGCAATCAAATTACGCGCGTGATTTTAGGTGCATAATTCGGGGCTGTCCGAGTTCGGGTCAGGTCTGAAATGTAAGACTATTATTTTAGCCTACATTTCGACTATATAGTATTATTTCAGTATATAGTCTCCTTACATTGGGATCTGAGCCACATAACTATTATTTCAGCCTGTGCTCAGCCATGTACTATTGTTTCAATGCATGGTTCTCACGTCGAGGGTATGGGCCTGAGTTACAGAACTATTGTTTTAGCCTGTGTCCAGCCATATACTATTGTTTCGGTATATGGTCCCACATCAGTGTTAGGGGTCTGAAATGAGAGACTATTATTTCAATCTGCATTCCGACTATATACTATTGTTTCCGTATATAGTTTCCGTAAGTCGGGATCTGGGCCATAGAGCTATTATTTCAGCCTGTGCCACTACAAAATAAAGGACTTTTGGAGACGATTGTTGGAGACGGCTTTTTGAAGCCATTTCTAATAATCATTTATTAGAGACGGCCATTTCAAAATTTGTCTCCAATTCTTTTATTAGAGACCGCCATTGTAAAAGTCCTCTCGATTTTTTTTATTAGAGACCGTTATAGCCGTCTCCATAAGGTCCACTTCATATATAGGCAAGTAGTAACTTTAGAGACTACATGAAGAAACCGTCTCTAAAAGTCTTTGTGATCTAGTTTGGTGTATAAAAGTTGTTAATTAATGTTTTTGCTGCTGCAAATAAGCTAACTCAGCCTGCCCCTATATAGGCGAAGCTGACAAATCAAATTCACGTCTTCAGCTCGTCGCAAGGGGACGACTGAGTCTCATTCTCTCTCATCTTCGAGATGGAAAACCCAAGCAAAACCCTAACAACGATCTCAGATCTCAAATCTCAAAATCCTAGCATCTTCTCCCTCTGATTCAACAAAGAGACACTTCGATTTCTGACATTCTTCGATCCTCAAGGAAATCGACGCCTCTAAATCCAGACTTATGTCTTCAACTCGTAGTGAGGGGACAACTGAGTCTCGTTCTCTCTGATCTCCGAGAGGGAAAACCCAAGCGAAACCCTAACAATGATCTCAGATCTCAAAAATGTAGCATCTTCTCACTCTAATCCACAAAGAGACACCTCGATTTCTGACATTCTTCGATCCTCAAGGAAATCGACACCTTTAAATCCAGACTCTCAAAAAGATACAAGGTAATTCAATTTAAAATCGGTCATCTTCTCGATTTTGATTCACTATTTTGTGTTTTTTGGCTCTTTTCTGTCCATAAATTAGTGATTGTTCGGTAGATTAGGATGACCTCCTTTGAGTTCTGACATTAATATAACGAATTACCAATTTCTGTGATAAATGTTTTGTTCTTATTAGATTTAATATAATTATGCACGGATCTGATAGTTTTGCGAGAAAATTTTGATGCATCTTCTTGTTTTCCTATTGATAGTGGTGATGAAATACAGAACATGTAATTAGGAAGCTAATTTGAACTATTCCGTTGTTTCTACTATCTAATACTAGAGCTTTTTTTGTTATGATGAGATCTATTTTGATCGAGCATACTGATGCAGGGATCTGATGGTTTTGAAGTAGCATATACAATAATTTCTTCAGATTTTTCTTTTATCATAATGCATTATGGAAACTTGAAACATATTGGTGGATTGACCTTTCCTGAAATTCTTAAGAATCTGTTGCTATTTATTTTGACTTAATGCACACATGTTTGCAGTGGGAAAAATAAAACTGATAATGACTTACAATATAATGTATAAAGATTGTATTAGAAAAGAATTCCAGTGGGGGATATTAAACTGATAATGACTTATCATATTATGTATAAGGATTGTATTAAAAGGGAATTTTCTTATTCATGTAGAATATAAAAATATATGGTGATTCTTTTAACCCCTTTTGAAAAAAATATATTAGTGAAGCATCAATGCATAGCTTTATGTAATATTATTTTTTAATAAGTCGTAGCTCTAGTGTAGCATAAACTAAATGAAAGAAAGTCACAAGTGGAACTGTCATATTGAAGCTCTTAATGGTTTGAAAACAGAAAAGTTGTAAAAAAGATTACGGTCACTAGCCGTGCTGAGCCTATTTTAATCGCAAGCAGCCATTTGGAATTTACCTTTTTGAGGCAGTCCCAAGTTTGGTAGAATGCAAAATGTGTACTTTAAGTTTGAAATATCCCTTATTTTTTAAAACTTTGTTGGAACTAGCTTTTGGATCTATGTTTTTATTTTCCTCTGTCGACTATTCTACGATATAAATAACTGTTGACGCACAAGTGCTCGTCTTCTTATCTATGGGGCTACCTCCTCCCTAAGAAATAATTGGTTGTAATTATGAACAGTTGATTGATAAAGCAAGAGAGTATCTCGGACTATCTGATCTAGAGCGTATGATGTCTGGTTTTCTTCATGTTCATGTTGGCAATGCTCTTTCTCCATCTGCTACTGTGGAAGGAGGATTTGCTGGTAGGATGTTTTTGTGGTCTAGTTATATGCACAACTTTTTTGTTTGAATACATATATGGATCTCCTTTCAGCATTTGGATCATTGGCTACTATATACTTTTAGTTGTA
Source organism: Chloranthus sessilifolius (assembly GCA_021018995.1). NCBI lineage: Eukaryota > Viridiplantae > Streptophyta > Magnoliopsida > Chloranthales > Chloranthaceae > Chloranthus > Chloranthus sessilifolius. The sequence goes on along the minus strand of CM037587.1, from coordinate 28,781,098 downwards.
CACTTACTGTGTTCTTTTTCTTACAAACCTGATTTATTATTGGCATCTATAATTTAGGAAAACATATGTCTCCTATTGAATAGCTTACTTTATGGTATATAAATTCATCAGTTGCTTTGTTAATCATCCAGGCATTGTGGTGGACTTGTTTTCTGATGGAAAGGTTTTACCACAGTTGCAAGAGGTATATCTTGCATGCATCGTTAACTAGTTAAGATAAGGAGCTTTTACTATAGTTATTTAGTCTCATCACAAATGGGTTTTTCCTACGAGAGTAGAGGTGCTTAGTTGATCAGGTTAAACGTTCTGACAATGCATATCCCATGTTTACATTGATCACTTTCTTACTAACATAGTTTGTTTTAAGAGTTGTAATAGGTGCTTGGGCCCAAGCATTGAGGATGGTGTTTAAATACTGATGCATACATAGCAAAGACGACCTGAACTCCCTCCTGGTACTCAGGCCCAAGCACCTTATACCTACTCTTTGTTCCAGCCACATTAGATTCACATGATGATAATGTTTAATTATTGTATATACTGACTTCTACATAATTATGATGTTTATTTATTTATTTATTACTAATTTCTACATGAGAATCTTAACTAGTTCTGTTCTTACATTTTGTCCCATAAAGTAATTTGTTGTGATCCATACCTGCTTCAAAATTTAGAAAGACAGGCAAATAATTATACCCTTATAAAATCTGAACGCAGAAAATTAAGTTGCTTCAATATTAATAGATTGGTGATAGGCAATCCCTTGGCAATTTTTATTGTATCTTAGATTTCAAGAGAGAGAAATTGCTATCTTTGAGGTTGGACACATTCCTCATATTCATCAGAAAAGGATCTTATTCATTTATGCTGGTAAATCTTATAAAATACTATATTAGTATGAAGACCCAATCAAATTTGGTTGTTGTTTAAGAGCAAAATTTGCATGTAGAGGCATGGAAGCTACTTGCCCAAGATATGTGAGTGTTAGGTACTTGAGTGAGTTGCTAAGCTTGCTTGTTTTCATTAATGGGGGATATTTTGTTGTGTCCCTGCAATGATATAGGGAAACCCAATCAAATTGAGAAACTTTGTGGTGATGAACATTAATACAAATGGGTCATTATGGTTTATAATACTTTGACTAGTTTGTTTTCAGATCAAACCTGATCAAGATTGCAGGGTATTCGATTCCTAAGCACTCAAGATCATGATCTAAACCATGGCCTACTAAAATCCTTGCTCTTCCTCCTTTCATATGAATCTTCCATATCGCTTCTCCGTTACACAGAAAGTCCTGAATCTTCCTTTGAACTTGCTTCAACGGCATTGCGTCTCTCAAGTATTCTGCTCGTATGCCGGTCTGATTGTACCTAAAGTTTTTGAAAATTTAAAAGTTGCATGATGATATGATAGTAGGTCAGTTCCACATTGAACAAATTATTGGTAATCGGAAACTTCGCATAAAATTATCAATTTTCACCTATAGTTTGTGACTGGGATTTGGGGTTTGGCATAAGTATGGAAGATGAAATTTTCATCTTCATCAATGATGCAGACCCTTGCACAGAGATCCAGTGTGTCGTTGCTTCCTCCTCCAAACATTTTGCAGGCTAGCGCAACAACCCGTGGGCCTTGTGATCTCCCAGTGCCAATTTTAAAATCCTTGTGCATCTCAGTTTGGGCTGAATCTTGTATGCCCAACCTAGACATTTGAGAAAGGAGTCCCTAAAAGCAAAATAATATTAACTATATATCTCAATTTGATTCATTCAGATACACAAAGAACAGAACAGCTTACGGGTTTGCGTGGGAGAATTGGCATGTCCCGCGGTGAATTCTAAGAGCATTTGGGCTATCAAGAATATTTAAGCACAGGCTGCATCCTCGGATGCTAAATACCCTCGTGCATTCGATTTTTGGAAAAGGACCTTGGAAATGAAACAATTAAATTTTAGTGATATGGTAATGGGTATTTTTGGCAAATACCCTCGATTGTTATTATTGGAGAATATTAGAGACGGCTTTGACCTGTAGAGCCGTCTCTATAAGTTTTAGTGATATGGTAATGGGTGAAATCTTTTGAGACCACCATATAGAAAACCGTCTCTAAGAGTCCCTTCTCACACCAATAGAGACGGCTCTTGCAAATAGAGTCGTCTCTCTAAGATAGCAAATGCTAACTCATCCCACGAACATCTCACGCAAAGTTACATCCCAATGCTAAGAAAAATCTATTTATTCTCATGTACGCTGTGAAGACTTCAAAAACTAAAAAACATGGTTGAGTTTAGAGATGATGGCTGCATTTCAAAAGATCGAAATGGTTGGAGCTAGGGTTTCTGAAGATCGAAATGGTTGGAGCTAGGGTTTCAGACTATCGAAATGGTTGTGCTGCAGAGAATAGTTCTAGCATTTAGTTGGAGCTGTTGTTGTTACTTTTGAAACTGCTTGTTGGATCTATTCCTTCTTGATCTTTTCTCTTTCTATATTTAAGTTGAATAGAAAATAAATTTTCATGCTCAAAGGTATGTGCATGAGAATATGCGCATAGATTCATTACTTAAAATGCATGGCTGAAGCTCCGATAACTACCACTATTAGTTAATGATACCAAGATCAAAGTCGCTTTCTTATTATTTTTGCGGTTACTTAGTTTTTCCAGCAATCCTGTTTTGCTAATGCATGCAGGGCACTCCAGTAAGTGAGCGTGCTATCCCTGTTGCAATATTTGAGACTGAAACTGGTACTGTGTAGCTAATATTGTTTGTTGATGATTTAATTCTTTTGGCATTTCTATTAGAAATGAGAACAAGAATTTTGCATTTTGCTTTTCTTTTGCAGAAATTTTGAAGTTCTACATGCGCAAATGGTGCAAGATTTCATCCAATGTGGGCATTCGCTCCATTGATTGGTCCTATTATAAGCAACTCGGCCTGACTATTCGTAAATTATTACAATTCCTACAAAGAATGCAAGAGGGTATGCAATCTGAAATTCTAGTTTGATAGTTCAGATGATCCATTTTTCCCTTTTCTGAAAATTGAGATGCTCTCATGTTTTTTGCATGTTTTTGCTATAGATGCAAATATGTTTAATGCAAATGAACTGTTTGATGATATGTGTTTTAAAATGTTAATCACACTAACTAGTGTTTTATTGGAAATTTTTGGTGGTTCCTCTTGAGGATTCCTTACCATATCGAAAATTTGGAACATGTTAGATTCTGTTATGGTTAGGATTCAAGGCCCAAAGAATTCGATAGAGGACTGGTCACTATACCATCTGGAAAATAAAGGAAAAAAGAAGCAGGGGTGGATTATAAGTCGAGGACTGGTCACGATACCATCTAGAAAACCAGATTTTATGTTTGTTGCCGCTTTAATATCTGCTTTTCTTTTCCTGTCATGTTTGGCTGAGGTTGAGACTTGAAAAAATACAACTTGATTTTCATTGGGCAGGGGTGGATTATAAGTCTAGGTTTCACCTTGTTGATTGGAGGCTGCTATGCCATTCAAAGGAGAAAGGGGGTGCCAGTTTTCGGAGTTTAAAAGAGTAAAAGAGGCTGTGTTTTTTTAAATGGTTGTGGAGAAGAAGTTGGGAGAAATCCGCTTTGTGGAGCCGTATCCTCGTAGAGAAATATGGCTCGACTTGGTTAATAAATCATGTGCATCACTGATTATATATCTATGTATCTCCCTAGGTTGATCAATTTGTTGATGGAGATTGGCCCATGCACCACTCTTTGTGCATAAGTGAGGTTGGGTACATATTACCATCTACCTTCCCAAGATAAAACATGGCAAGAGCCCAAGTGTTGCTCCTACTGATCTCCTTGAAGCCCATAGTGGCCTCATATGAAGCTCAGAAAACCACAGAAGTGGTTGTGGAAGGCATGGTTTATTGCCAAAGCTGTGACCACATCGGGCCGTCCTTTTTAATCGGTGCCAAGCCCCTCCCATCTGCCAAAGTGGCCGTAACCTGTAAAAGAACACAAGGATAGTGTGATCTTCTATAAGACTTTCGATGCCAACATTCTTGGCTACTTCTATGCCAAACTTAGAGGGTTGGAGACCAAGAATCACTGTCTACCTACTAAGTACTGATGATAGATGTTTCCAAAGTCGAACCTGCTTCTAAGTTTCTTTTCACTTTCGCGTTGATTTATCAGTTCTTATCGAATAAACTGTTCAGTTCATCTTCCTTTTTTAATGTTATTGAATTGAGAGTGAGAATTTGATGTTTATTATGTCAATTATGTTTTATCATTTGCTCTTTTATAAATTGTGTGTTAATCTCATATGAGAAGTAGGAAATTTGTCCATGTCTCCTGTCTATATAATCTTCTTGTGATTCAAACTGGATTGAACAATCTAGTTCATAAATATTAAATATTGTGCAATGTGGAAAGATGCTGAATAAATAGAAGTTCAAATCCTTTGGTTGCTTTGGTTTCAATGGTCGAATTATCAAAACATTACGGTAAAATATTCTCAATTTCCCAGTGTCTTGTGTGTGAAGCAACCAGTTTTGCCACCAGTTCCAGTTTAACATGGTCAAGCCAGACTCAGTTCTGGGTTTTAAAACACTAATTTCGGGAAATTTATTTTATCTGACTTTCTAAATTTCATGCAACGCTTAATTTTGAAATTGGATTTATAATATATGTACCTTTTGGATTTAGAATTTTCACCTCATTTTACAGGGCCTGCCATGATTTTTTACGATGTTACATCTACAAATTTGAGATTTTTCTATATAATCTATCTCTGTTCCATCCCCCCCTCCTGTCTTTCTCTTTCTGCCCTAGACAATGTCCTTGAACTGATGATGCAATTGGTATGCTATTCTTTTACTTTTGTTGTAAGCTCAAGTTTGGAAGATACTGGAATTTCTGCCTCATTTGAAGACTTCACAGTTGCTGCTTCTACTTCTGAGGCTAGTGAAATAAATGTAACCTTTTCCATAATTAAGTTCATTGAATAGTGAGATATGAAGCAAACCTATAATACAAAGCCAAGAAAAAAAAAACAAAGAAAGCATAGGTGCTAAAGAATTCCACTATTTATGCATGTGGTTTCATATTCCATATTATTTATCATATGAATTAGGAAGAGTTGGTGAAACAAAGATAAAGATATTTTATTTAATCGCTTTTGGTTATTTGTTAAGTGCGTCTATTCTCCATCTGCTGTATTGATGAAACTAAGTTTCATACCCTTTTCCCTTCTTGGATTGTTGAATTGTACCACCCCTGTTAAATATTTTGCACGGATATTTAAACTAAGTTTCATACCCTTTTACTCAAAATTTGCACGGATATTTAAACGGCTGATTCAGGAATGTGGCATGCCAGTAGTATTGGCTCTTCAAAATGCCCTGGAGGAGTTTTCACTGGCAAAAGAGAGATCGAAGCAATGTGTTGTTGCTGAAGCCTTTGCCGGCATACTGCATTCTGATATCAATGGCCTTTTTGAAGCTTGGGAGAACTGGCTGATGAGTCAATTGTAGAAGATCATTCTTGCACCTTCATTGGATTCCATACCAGAATGGGCAGCATGCATACATTATGCAGCTACAGGAAAAGGGAAACAGGGAACAAGAGCTCCTCTTCTGAGGCAAAGAATTTTGGATTGCTTGACTTCGCCTTTACCTAAAATGGTGGCAACCAATGTAGTTGCCAAGAGGTATATTTTTCTGCCAGCTGTTCTCATAGATATCTCTCCACCCAGCATGCCAATTTCAGAGGTCCAATTCCATGATAAACTTTTGGCAGAGTTGTTGAGTAAAATGAGCCATCCATCTGCCCATGTAAGCTTAAGTTGGTCTTTATATTTTCTGGGTGGTTTATAGTTGGGTGCTAAGTTATTATTTGCACGTTTCAAGTTTTAGTGCACAAGTAGTTTTGTAGATTTATGTGATAGCTGATTTAAGAAACTCTCATTCCCTATTTGGAGGAGCTTCACAAATTATTACTAAAGAACATGCAAACCTTTTAAGTGCTGAATTTCAAAGAAAAGTATTCCTCCTCTACTTGCTTGAAGAATTAATTGATGATACTCTTTTTTCATTCTGCAAGCTCGTTCTTGTCCATCTCAGCATGAAAGGCATTAGATTGATATGCATAATTATTTTTTAAATTTTTTTATCAAATTTTCATAGGATGCCTTTACTGTTATATCATTTAAGACTACCGAGGAAATGCGGTGCTCATTCAGTTGGTGCCATTAAAGAATGGGTACTTATTTGTTGTTTTACTTTGAGTTTATCCGTGTATTGATTTTTTATGATGCCATTTTGATAGCTGTGGATCACTGGTATGTGGTGGTCACAATTCCCTCAAATTTTGAGCTTCTGTGTTACATGGACACTAATAAAATAATGCTAGCAAGACAGACAAGTTTGACCCGAAGTCAGGTAAGCTCATAAAGCTAAATATCTAATCTCCTTTTCTTTATATTAATGCATAGATTCTCTTTTAGTTCAGGTTTCAAACTGGTTTATAAATGCCCAAGTGCTTCTTTGGAAGCCCATTGTTGAGGATATGTACAAGGAAGAGATCGGCAATGTTGTGATGGATTCAAACTCTTCATCGGAGAATGCAAGGAAAGCAATGGATGAAGTCGAGGCCTCTGAGGACAAGGAAGAGTCACATAGTCAGCGGCACCGCTAATATGAGGGCAAGACATGGATGTTCCATAGATTATGTTGTAATTGGCGCTTCTTGTATCCGCATAGTAGATAGAAGGGGGTGACACCGGCGACCAAGCTGCGAGGATGTCTACACCAGGGGCAGTCAAATCTGGTTGTTTTTTTTTTCATGAAAATTTCAATGTGTTAGATGATCTGATGAACAAGAAAAATAGAAAATTTGGATAAATATAGAGAAGGATATTATTTACCTTAAGAATGTCTGGAGTAACTACGTTGGGCCCTCTAGATTAAAATTTATTTTTCTAAATGAGTTTTGAGCATGTTAATGTGTTTATGCCAATGTGAATGAAAATGTGAGTATGTAAATGCAGGTTATGGTAAAAAAAAAAAATGCAGGTTATAAATTGTACTGCTAGGTGATATGGTTCTTAGAGTAAAAAAAATTAAATAGCATTAAAAAAAATTAATCAACAGCAGATCACTTATTGGAGACGGCTTTAAGCCGTCTCCAATAATATCAAATCACTTATTGGAGATGGCCAAAAGTCGTCTCCAATAACAAGAAATGACTTATTAGAGACGGCTTTAATGTGTCTCCAATAACCTTGACTATTAGAGACGGCCTCAATTTGGTCTCCAAAGACAATGGAGACGGGACTATTTGAGACTACATGAAAGCTGTCTCTAATAGTATTGGAGACGGCTTAGACACCTTTGGAGACGGCCAAAAGCCGTCTCCAATAAACACATTTTTTGTAGTGCGCTCAGCCATGTACTATTATTTCAGTGCATGGTTCCCACGTTAGGGCCATAAGGTCAAAGGTTGACCGAATAAATTTATATATTTTGAGAGGGCAAAATGGGGGTGTCTACAAGTAGGGGCCTCTGACTTGTTGGTTGAAGTTCTGAGACAGGGGTATGTTATTATAGCCCTGGGGGTCGACTGGCCGATATTGAGCGGCATTCTGGTTCTGGTGAGTGTTCTGGTTAGGGTATTGATTTCGATTTTGGTACTGGTTCTGATTGGGATACCGCTGCTGATTTTGATTTTGGTACTGACTCTAATCGGAATTCCTTGGCTGGTAGTTCCTATTGTCAGGGCTCTAACCCTGATTGCCAATGGTATTGACTTACTCTGAGTCGGCTACTTTCATATTATTTTTTTGCTTTGAATCACTGGAAGTAGCGACCTTTGATGTTACTATTGAACTGGGAGGTCTCCTCCCTTTATATGTCGATGAATTCAGCTAGCGCGTGAGTGAAGAGTAGCAAAGTCTGGGCAATCACTTATGAAGAGAGAGCTTCAGAGAGGCTCTTTAATGTTGTTTATAATGATGTTGATCGCATCCTTTTCCTTCATTTGGCTTCCGGTGACGGTTTCCAACTACCTCCAACGTGCTATGAAATTCATAAAATCTTCCTCAGATTCTCGCTTAGTCGTCATCAAATCACTGAGGCTAACCATTTCTTGTATCAGATGCTTATACTGTTCCAGGAATTCTCCAATTAAATCATTGAACGTGTCGATTTTGTGAAGTGGGAGTCCGGCAAACCGGTCGAGAGCTTCGCCTTCTAGTGATATCTGGAAATAATGTATCAGGAGCCCTTGATTGTCGAGGATGGGTCAACAGTCATTGCAGAAAAGCTCCAAATGGTGGTTCGGGTTTCTCGTACCGTTATATTTGTTAAACTTTGGGCAGGTAAGGTGAACTCCAGGTCTTAACAAAACTTATTAAACCCAAATGAGCAACCAGAGCACTCTCTCTTAGCCATGTACTCGTTGAGCATCTTGGGAAAATCCTCTACTCTTACAGTGGCGTATTTTTGGGTAGTTCGGGGGTGAGTTCGATCTTGGTGATCATTGTTGAAAAGGGCGTGGGCGGCCCATCCTAGTGGTGACACGTGGGCTGAAACTGTGCTTGGTGTGGGTGATAACCTTTCTTGCCTTAGTCGTTCTTGCTCTTCTCTATCTTGTCGCTCCTTGATGGTCTCGTGCGCGGCGACCAAGCCTCGAAGTAGTTCTTCGGTGTCTTCGCCTCCCTTCTGTAACTTTTGGACGCTAAGTTCCACAAGTTGTCGAGTGGTGAAATTCTGCCCAGTATTGCCGTCTTTTCTACAATGATTATTGCTAGTGCTCAAAGGGGTGAAGAGGTTTTCCTTATCACCGGCCATGTTAATCTCGGGGTGGTATTGAGCGGACTCGTCAGGCAGATCATCATCGTATACGGGATTACCATAGAGTTCCATAACAGAGGATCACCACTGTCAGTGAGATTTATTCTTCGTATTCCCGCCATCTCGAGCCTCTGATGGATGCTCATGCACTTTCGGGAAATCCTCGGTAGTAAAGTGGGTGCAGGAAATAAATAGAGCAGAAAAGAAAACTATACATGTATAAAAGAAAATTTAACTAAACGGAGGCGACTTCGGCGATAAGAAGTCCCATCGCGATAGTCAGTCTATTGGTACACGCTTTTTTTAGGTTCCTATCAGTCCTCAAAATAAGTGGCCCAATTCGGTCTAAGTGGACTCTAGCAAAGGCGATGAATGATAAATTATAATATAGAAATAAAAGAGTAAATTCTAAAAGGAAAATACCTGGTTCGTTGCGATCACCAGCTGTAGATTTTTATTAACACTGCAACACGTCACTGATCACGCCTTTTGCGGTCACCTAGAAGTTTAGTTTATATAAGTTTCCTATTCCTACTCTAATTCTAATTGCTTTAGTTTTCCTAGTCTCACCAAGAGTCTAATTAATCTAATCTTCTAATTATTCTAGAAATTTAATTATTCTAAATATACTAGTCCTATTAGAAGTCTGACTAGCTTAAGAGTCCTAATCTTACTGGAAGTCTAATTAGTATTAATCTCCTAATTTTACTAGGAGTCTAATTGATTGAAGTATCCTACTTTTACTAGAAGTCTAATTATTTTAAATATCCTGATTCTATTAGAAGTTTAATTAACTTAAGTTTCCTACTTCTATTAGGAATCTAATTAATCTAAATATCCTAATTCTATTAAAAGTCTAATTTACTTAGATATCCTAAGTCTATTAGAAGTCTAATTATTTTAAATACCCTATTTTTACTAGAATTCTAATTATTTTAAATATTCTACTTATACTAGGAATCTAAAAAAGGAAGAGTTTAGCCTGCTATGCTAAGGAGGATTGGTCCCGTTCTCAGGTACCCTCCGTAAGCTCCCTTGGGTAAATCGGTTGGCTAAGTGTCATTTTAAAAATAGTATAGATTAAAAAACTAATTTTCGAATTGGAAAGTTAAGATTTTGAAGATTGAAATTAAGGGATTTTGAAGATTAAGTTTCGAGCAGAAAATTATGAACCAGAAAAGATTAAGACTAGAATTTGAAAATAGAGGCTACGATCTAAAATAATTAGAGACTAAGACCTAGTTCTAGAGATTAAGAACCATAAATTTAGAGACTAAAAATTAAGAACTGGTTCTAGGAATTGGGACCTAGAACCAAAGATAAAAACTAAGGATCTGAATTTAAAAGTTAAGAGTTGAAATCAATAACCTAGAAATTAAGAGATTAAGGACTAAAAAATTAGAGACTGGGAAGAGAACTAGAGTTTAAAATTGAAACTGAAACTAGAATAAAATTTAAGAATCAAAAACTGAGAACTAGTTTTAGAAGCTAAAAACCAGAGATTAAGAACTAGAATTTTAAAACTTAAAATTGAAACCTAAAATCTGAGGCTAGAAATTAAGGACTGCAATTAAAATCTAAGATCTAAGAAATTAAGAACTAAAAACTAGAACTTAAGAACCAAAACTTAGAACTAGGAAAGTAATTAAGAACTAGAACTAAGAAATTACCTGAAGCTAAGCGCTGAAAAGAGAATCTCAGAGACCCTAAGCTCGGAAGAAAGAAGTCGAAAACTCGATTGCTTGATGTTGAATGTGTCGGGTAGGGGGGTCTATTTATAGGTATGCGAGTAATTGCGTGCCCTATGGGAGGTGCGCAATCAGTCGATCAAATCTAATTACGCGCCCTGTCTAGTGTGCTTAATTAGATTACGCGCCCTATCCCGGGCGCTTAATCACTTTGAGTTGGTGACCAGCTCAGGGAGTGATCAGTTGACTGGCTCAGTCGGGTGTCTGAGTTCTAATCTAATTAGAACTAATTGTGTGCCCTTTACAGCGCGCGATCGATTGCTCGTTCTGGTTTAGGCACGCAATTGGGTCTTAAGGCGGCATCTAAAAGGTTAAGGACCGATCCATGTTGGCACCAATTGCACGCCAGTGATGGAGGGTGCAATCTGATTGTGCACGCTAAGCAGGGCACGAAATCAGTTCCTAAGCGCCACAGGGAAAACTGGCCTGGTCCAAATGGGACCAATTGCGCATCAAGTATAGGGCGTACAATCGAATTGCGCACACTTATGTGGGCGCATAATTCGGGGCTTCCCAGGGCTATGTCGGCTCCGAATCACAAGGCTATTATTTCAGCTTGTGCTTCAACCATATACTATTGTTTCAGTATATAGTTCCCATATTAGGGTTTTAAGGCTTTCAGAGGAGGTGAGTCCTTTCTGAAAGAGATGGGCAAGGTCAAAGGTTGACCGAGCAGGTTCGTATACTCTGAGAGGGCAAAATTGGGGTGTCTACAGGTTTGCAGATCTAAAGACTGATGGCGGTGCCATAACACCCTCTGCCACACATGCATCCTTGGGAATGTGAAAGTAATCTTCACTGGGACCCGCGGGTGTAAGAAGGCAATGTGATCATACGCCCAAAACTAAATACACCCACGTCAAAAAAATTACTATGATGAAAGACGAGACAACTAAAACATTCTAAAAGGTAACAATTAACTAGAACTCACCTGAAGAAAGGGGAGGAAGCCCCCGATAGTAGCAACACTCTCCCTCTATGATACAACTGCTCATAGAGATGTGTCAGCGCCGCCGCACCCTAGGCGTAGGTAGGCACCCAATCCAAGTCCCCGAGGAGTGTCAGGAACAGACCCGTCACACATCCCTGAGTCAAAGATGAAAAGAGCACTGCACCGAGGAAGTGCATCGGAAATGCCCAAACCACTCGATCCGCCGCCACTCCTTGCTCCGTCATAGGCTCTCTTCTCCGAGTGTCGTCTCAGAGGAACTAATCCGCTAGTGAAAGTATCAAAAAACCATGGAACTTGAACTACCCCTAGTCCAGAGCTGTTGGATCGTAATGCGACCCCAAGTATCTCCTCACACACTGCTAGATAATCCCCCTCCATCTGCCTCGTCACTGGCTCCCCCTCGAATGTAAGTCCGATAATGCAGACCCAGTCCTCTAGGGTCGGCAGTAACATCCCTACTAGAAGAGCAGTGCCTGCTGCTCCTCCCTCCGGCGCTCCAAGATGGCCTCGATCAAGCCCCGATCAACCGGGAAGGGCTCGAGTTCCAGGATCGGCCCAAAGCCTAAAGACACCAGCCATGCCCACTGAAATTCAAGAAGGGCAAGGTACCACGCATGGGACTCTGACCATGTAGTGATGATGGCTAGCAAGGGAGGCTCCTGGGGTGCGACAAAACAAAAAAGAATGACGTAAGACTATAACCTACGACCACGAGAAGACTAATAACAACTAGGTAGACCTAATACTAATAAAAATAATAACAATCAACATAATGGCATAATAATAAATGAAAAAAAATAATAATAATAATATGACAATCCGTGATAAAACACACAAAATATGGTAAAGGTAGTGCAAGACAGTAACTAAACGTGGCCTAGAGCTAGATATAAGCATGATGCATGAATGCACACACACATTAATAATAAATGCATGTTCAACATAAAGTAAGAGGCTTTCCAGATCCTAAGAATCTATGTCATAACCTAAATGCCTAGGAAATAAAAGAGAAAATTTTGCTCATGGTTACCTACTTGATCCCTCGCAAAGAACTCCTCCAATGGAATGCGCATCGGTGGGGGGCCTGATGTGGGGCAATGTCATCCTCGTTGTCCTCGTCACCCTCAGGTGCATCCACCCCAATGATTATCTCAGCATCACCCTCCACTATAGCATCAACACCAGTATGAACCTCAGAGGTCTCGGCTCCCTCCTCCACTATCTGCTCCAACTCTGAAGCAGTCAGGAAGAGTCGGTCACTACCCTCAGACTCCATCTCAGAAGGAAGATCTTGGAAAACTGAAAAGAATGTGAGAAGTGGCGCTCGAAACGACCAAGCGAATCGCAAGATATCACAGAAACATGAAAATTCGGGCACTAGGAAGCAGGGAAGAGCAGGAATCAGAGAGAAAACCAGAAAGCATGAGACAATGAACCTTTTTCAGGCTTTGGGGGTCGCAACGCCCCACCTTCCACATACCTCAATGGGCATCCCATCATGATAGCGATATCGCTCAGATCGAATTGAAATTTGTGACCATCGATCTCAGTCATAAACTCCGTTTCATCGACGCTCATCTTCAAATTTTGATAAAATAGGCGTACTAGCCTAGGGAAATAATGGGTATGAAATTGCTCTAGGAGCAATTTCATGTCGGCGAGGGTTAGATATTCGAGGGTCCAATTCGTGGTTCCATGGCCTTCAAATAAATTTGGGTCAATCGACCACTCCACTTCGATTTTCTTCGAATCCCACCATTCGGAGGGTTGTTCCCTCATGATTAGTGGAAGATCCACCTTAGTTCATTTAGATGAAGTGGGTTTTGAAATGATGCCTTCCGTGGAGCTATGTTTCTCGATTTTGAAAAGGAACGAAAAAAAATTAAACTTGAAACGAAAAATCTTACCCGTTTCTTGCGAAGAATTCGAAAGAAATGCCCGCTAGATCGAAGGTGTAAACATATTTAGAAGGTTCCAAAGAAAATCCCAAAGGAAAAGGAATGGTTTTCATGAATGGAGAAAACCCCTAGCTCCCGAAAACTTTTCACGGCCAAAAATATGAAAAAATATGCCTGCAGACCTAATATAGCTTGATAGTCACACTAGCGACATTCGATGTCGCGTGAGTGACTTATAAAGTCACGCGAGCGATTCAAGTTAAAGTTTGCTTCTAAACAGTCGCGTGAGCGACTGTGTTACCCCTTTTTCTCCTGTGACCATCTGAAGAAGTCACGTAAGTGACTCTAAATCTCGCCTGCATGAGTTCTACAGTTTCCTTCGATTTGCACATTTTTTCTGTTTGGATTTCTTCTATCACGTTATATGTATTTAATTCTCATTCATTTATATCCGTAATTTGAGTAGAATATCCATACACACACACTTATCATGTTGAATTAATTCGTGGACTTCCTTTAGTCCAATGTTGGTGACATTTGATGATTCACGATTTGTGCGTGACACCCTTAGCTCAATTCCAAACATTTGACAGCCATCACATGGAATCAACTAAAATGTACATGGAAATGAGATATTAGTCTTATAATTCACATGGACATAACTTTAGAATCTACATGTTTGAGGTTCATTCAAATAGTTGTGGGCACGCGTCGCTTATGTCTAACTCACGTTCCCAAGTAGCTTCCTCTGGTGAATGATTTTGCCATCTCACAAGTACCAACGGAATACGTTTGGTACGTAACACCTGCTCCTTCCGATCAAGAATCTGCACGGGTTCTTCTCTAATGGTCAAGTCTTCTTGAATCTCAATCGGTTGATAGTCTAGGACGTGAGTTGGATCCTTCACGTACTTCCTTAGCATCAACACGTGAAATACGTTGTACATGCTCGATAGTTGCGGTGGTAGAGCAACCCAATACGCAACTTCTCCAACTCATCCCAAAATTTCAAATGGTCCTACGTATCATGGACTCAACTTATCACATTTCTCGAAGCACATTATACCCTTCATGGGTGAAATATTTATGAACACGTTATCACCTTGTTGAAACTCAACGCCCGTTCTTTTCAGATCGGCGTAGCTCTTTTATCAGCTTTGTGTTACCTTCAATCTCTCACGGATCAAACATATCGCTTCGACTGTATTTTCAATAATTTTCATACCCAAAATGAATTTCTCTTCGATTGCTTCCCAGTTAATCAGAGATTTATATCTTCTTCCATATAGTGCTTCATAGGCAGCCATACCGATGCTTGTTTGATAATTGTTGTTGTATGCGAACTCAATCAGGGGCAGATGTTGATCCCATGATCCTTGAAAATCAAATATACAAGCTCGTAGCATGTCTTCTACAATCTGGTTCACCCCTTCGGTCTGTCCATCTGTTTGTGGGTGAAATGCAGAGCTGAAGTCTAACCTTGAACCCATTCTCTCTTGGAATTTCTGCTAAAACTGTGATGTATACAATGGGTCTCTATCTTCAGTAATGCTTACAGGAATCCCATGCAATCGAACGATCTCTTTTAGGTACATGTCTGCAAGTCTACTCGCTGTATACTTGGTATTGTAAGGCAAGAAATGAACTGACTTGGTTAGCCTATCGATGATTACCCATATGGCATTATGTCCCTTCATCGTTCTTAGTAATCCCAGAGTAAAATCCATGGAAATGGATTCCCACTTCCATTCCGATATCGGTAGTAATTGTAATAAACCCGATGGATGCCAGTGATCCACCTTCACTTCCTAGCATACCAAGCACTTTGGGACATACTCGGCGAAAACATCTTTCTTCAAACCTCTCCACCAAAAACACTTCTTTAGATTTTTGTACATCTTGGTACCACCTGGATGAATAGAATATTATGACTTATGGGCTTCTTCTAAGATGGTATGCCTGAGATCAGCATCGGTCGGTATACATAGACGCCCTCTAAACTATAACGACCCATCCTCCTTGATGGAGAATTTTGGTCTAGTACCATCAATCACTCCATGTCTGATTGTCGTAAGTACTTCATCCTTCATCTGAAGCTCGTAGATGTTACCAAAGATCGTCTATCGAATAGTGATGTTTGCCAATAAGGCTCCTGAATCTTTCAACTCGATCTTCGTGTCATATAATAAAATGTCTTCTAACAATTTCCATCTACAAATTCCCATAATGAGGCTCGATAACTGAGCTGAATTCTTCCGACTCAACGCATCTGCCACAACATTCGATTTGCTTGGGTGATATTGAATGAACAATCATATTCTTTGAGAAACTCAATCCATCTTCTCTACCTCATATTCAAATCTTTCTATATAAATAGGTACTTGAGGCTTTTGTGGTCTGTAAATGTTTCAGAAGTTTCTCGATATAGGTAATGCCTCCATATCTTCAATGCAAAGATCACTGCTGCTAGTTCAAGATCATGAGTTGGATAATTCTTTTCATGATCCTTGAGTGGTCTCGAACCATAGGTAATAACTTTCTCATTTTGGTTGAGAACACAGCCCAATCCGCTATGTGATGTGTCACTAAACACGACATAACCTCCACTGCCTGATGGAATAGCAAGCACTAGTGCAGAGATAAGTCTTCTCTTAAGTTCCTAGAAACTCTTCTCACATGACTCGGTCCACTCAAACTTCACATTCTTCCTCGTAAGTTGTCTGAGCGATCTCGATATCTTGGAAAAGTCTTCTACGAATCTCCTGTAGTAACCAACCAACCCTAGGAAACTTCATACTTTTGTTACGGTTTTTGGTTGTTCCCATTGTACAACAGCCTCAATCTTTGCTGGATCGACCGTAACACCAGTTTCTGAGACAACATGTCCCAAGAGGCTCACTTATTCTAACCAAAACTCACACTTCCTGAGTTTCGCATACAACTAGTGTTCACGTAATGTCTACATAGTGATCCGTAGATGCTACTCGTGTTCTTCCTTTGACTTTGAGTAGATGAGGATATCATCCATGAATACGACTACATTTGTCAAGATGTGATTTAAACACCCTATTCATGAGGTTCATGAATAAAGCGGATGCATTTATCAAGCCAAAAGGCATCACTAAGAACTCGTAATGCCCATATCTAGTTTGGAACGTCATCTTCTGAATATCCTCAGCTTTAACTTTCAACTGGTGATAGCTGGATCTCAAATTGATCTTGGAAAAGAATCTTGCCCCTTGCAATTGATCAAAGAGATCATCGATCCTGGGGAGTGGATAACGGTTCTTGATCGTCAATTTGTTTAACTGGCGATAGTCGACGCACAACCTCATCGACCTGTCCTTCATTTTGATAAATAAGACCGGTGCTCCCAAAGGAGAAACAGTTGGTCTTACAAACCCTTTGTCTAAGATTTCTTGCAATTGTTCCTTCAACTCTTTCAATTCAGCCAGAGCCATCCTATATGGCGCTTTCGATACTGGTTCCATGTCTGGAGCTAAGTCAATTGCGAACTCAACTTCTCAATCTGGTGGTAATCCTAGTAGTTCTTTAGGAAACATGTCTGAAAACTCGCATGCAACTAGAATATCAATAATCTTGTTCTTCTCTTCCCGTTGCTCTTGCAAAAATGTGAGGTATCCACTACATCTATTTCTCATTAGTTGTTCAGCTCAAATCGCATAAATAAACGACGCTACATTGGATTTGACACAACAAAACCTAAACGACTTTCCCTTCAAAGGATGGAAAGTAACTACTTTCCATAGATAATCGACTCTTGCATGGTAAGCGGATAGCCAATCCATGCCAAGGATCAAATTGAATCCTTGCATATCCAATAGAATGAGATCTATCATCGTCTCGTGTCCCTCAACTGAAATGACAATCAATCGGTAAAACATATTTGTGCTCACTACTCTTCCTGTAGGAACTGACATGGCCAAAATAAACTCTAAAAATTCTGGAATGATGCTCAATTCGATCACGAACTGTAGAGTTACGAAGAAGTGTGTAGAACCTGGGTCTTTTAATTCCCGTGCTTTATGATAACAAATGTCGCTACTTTGATATAGATGTAGAGTACCTACATGTTAAACATGCAACTCGATTTAGAGTGTACAAGTGTGCGATGGTACGGATGATTTGCACGTAATAAAAACAAACTACAACAAAATCCATTAAGAAATTTAAGTGATGACTGATACTTCGATTGGATTATACCTTGTATGATGTCGTTGGATGTCTGAGCATCCAGGACAGTAACAGCATATGCACGGCCTTGAACGGTAGGTCGCGTGGATCGTGCAGGTCTCTGTGTGGTAGCTGATGTCGTCCCTTCTTTTCTTAACTTAGGGCAATCTCTTATCATATGCCCCACTTTGCCACACTTAAAGCATTCTCCAAAATTTCATCTACAATCTGCAATCTTATGTGCTTTCCCATAACGTGCACATGTCTCAATCGGAGTAAACGATGCTGCTCTTGACTGGCTTTGTGCAACAGATGCCCCCGTTATCATAGTAGGGCATGATGGACGAGTGAATCTACTAAGTGTAGGCACAAACGGTCTTGAGTAGACACTCTGACTAGGTTGCCTTGGTATCGGTACTAAAAACTTAGGCCTCTTATTTGCATGTTCATAACCACTGGCCCTCACCTGATTTGCCTTACCCTTATTCTGTTGGTCCCTTCTTTTATACATTTTCTCTATGTCTTCCTCGGCAATAAGAGCCTTGCCCATGACTCCCGCATAAGTCTTCAACTCAAACATCGAGACTCTATCTTGAATATTCGGCCTTAAGCCACGTTGGAACTTCTTAGCCTTCATTGCATCCATGGCTACATCTTCCGGTGTAAATCTTGAAAGTCTTACAAACTCTGTTTCATACTCTCACACGATCATCCGTCCTTGTTCCAATTGAATAAATTTAACCTCCATCTGAATCCTTACCACTTTGGGAAAGTATTCCTCATTGAACTCATTAACAAATTCTTCCCAAGTCCGCAAAGCATTTGGGTTTTCTTATTCTCTTATCCTTGATACTAATTTTCACCATGGGTCGGCCTCCCTGTCCAACATGAAAGCAACCCACCTAACCTTCTCATCCTCAGTGCACGGAAGCACACTGAAGATTTTCTCCATCTCATTGAGCCACTTTTCTATCTCAAGTGGATCGGCTTGTCCTGAGCAATTTGGAGGACGCATCCTCGTAAACTCTATGAATGTCGAAGGTTGAGGTTGATGTTGATGATTATTCGCAGCCATTAACTAAGTTTATTATGCCATCGCATTGGCCACAATCTCCATGGCTTGAGCCATTCTATCTCTTTCATCTCTTCCTTGATCTCCTTCTTTTGGAGTATCCCTCTCCCCAATCAGAATACTATTTGAACCAATAGTGATCCCTTCATCACTCCTTGTATTTCGTATATGACCGCCTCTCGGTCTACCTCTACCTCTAGTGGACATACTGATTTGTAAACATGAAACAAAAGTTTCATCAACAGACGGTCCCTATACTCTAACAAAACCTTAAGCTCCTATTCCAAGGCTAGATTCTCTCATAAATTTCTAAAACCATAGGCTTTGATACCAACTATGAAAGCCCAGATTTCATAACCCCGAAACCCAGACCGTCGGATCGCCTATAAAGACAAACCCTAAACACAACACTTGGTATGTCCACATAGAGAGAGGAATTCAAAGCAAATATCTCTTGCAAAGTAGATAGTCATCATATATGGCAAAAGAAAACTCTAATTCTATATATAACAAGACAAAAAGAGGGTTCTATCCTTATACAAATCATAAGTCTGATAGAACCGAAACGAACCACCGGTGATGGCCGACCATCACCTAAATAGTGATTGACAACATAAGCTTACATTACATGAATCCAAAGTTCTAAACTAAATATGAAGGCCAGACGTACCAATCCTAAGGCTCACAAACTCAAAATGATCAAATATTCCCTAAGGGGAATAATCCTCTGGCAGAAGATCTGATTCTTCTTCAGGAACGTAATCAGGATCTTCTTCACGTCCTAAATCCTCACTAGTTGTATCAGCACCTGTGCCTGTGACGTATAGTCGAAGGTGAGCTAACAGTCTAAGCTCAATAGAGGGAATGTCAAGAGCACTTATAAATTCCATGATTTATTTCCAAAAAACATAATTTCACATCAAACTGAATTTTCAAGATGCTTAATTCGAAATACAATAGAATTCAAGTACATACTTGAAATTGATTTCTTAGTTTTATATTTCTTACTTGATTTCTGATTTTACATGCTTCTCATTTCTCAAAGTGACTTAAAACCATAACTTAAATAGTCTCTCAAGCGAATATAGCATTGAGAGCCTCACATATACCGATGGGAATCTCCAAACCATCGACTCTCAATTGAACCATTTTCGAAGTGCGATGTCAAGCTCTAGAGCTACGTTAGCAGGGTCACTTGTGCCAGAGTGCTAAGCCCCTGAGCTACGTTAGCAGGGGCTTAGCACTTGTGCGGCTAAAGTTACCGTTGGTCAGTGTAAATGTACGGGTATCCCTCCATACCGGTACACGATGGGAATCCGTTCTGCGTGAACTATAAATCATTGTGATAATTCTAACTTATAGTTTATCACCGTGAAGTTTATCAGTGGGATTAATTTATAACTAATTTCGGAGGTCAAAAACAAGGCATGTATGTGAAGTTCATATGCACATTCTTAACAGAGTTCTCCTCCTTGATGGAGTTCACATTTCTTAATAGAGTTCATATTTCTTAATAGAATTCACATTTCTTATCCGAGTTCACATTCTTATTAGAATTCACATTCTTATCAGAGTTCACATTTCAAGACATATATTTTGGAATCCATGTACAAAGCTCATATTTGTAAAATTAAAGCAAGTGATCTCATTTGTTTTATCATATCACAATATCTATACTAATCACGTAAATATAAATGTTAGTGAATTTTTC
Source organism: Chloranthus sessilifolius (assembly GCA_021018995.1). Lineage (NCBI taxonomy): Eukaryota > Viridiplantae > Streptophyta > Magnoliopsida > Chloranthales > Chloranthaceae > Chloranthus > Chloranthus sessilifolius. The sequence continues at coordinate 28,760,697 of CM037587.1, read as the reverse complement.
CTACCCCACGGATCCCGGAAACAGGTAAAACACGTAAAATGAGGCAAAGATCCTCACGCAAACATCCAGTTTATCACCTACATTCCAATGTGTCCAAAGGTCACTAACCTATGCTAAAAGGATCATACACAACGAATATTCGACAAATTCTCCAAGAAAAATCCAAAATAACACAAATTGCCTCAGTCGCACGTCCGAGCTCCCAAGTCGCGCGAGCGACTCCACCAGGCATAGCCTAATCGCGCAACCTCGCGTGAGCGACTTTGTTTGTTCATTTTTCTTTCGAAACTGTTGAGACAGTTGCACGCGCGAGTTCAAGGTCACCCGTGCGACTTCTCTTGGCACCTACTCAGTCGTGCGAGCGACTGATCTCCCTTGATTTTTTGGCTATCCCAAAGCCTAACTCGCGTGAGCGACTTACACTCGCACGCGCGATTCCTAAGGCTGTGAGAGCAACTTTTGAGATTTTTAGGGTTTTCTCTCAAATCAAATTTTCTTTCTTATCCCCTTTTCACCTAACTCTTATTCACATTAAATATAACATGTTTAGGGCATTAAATTTCTTCATTTATCACCATTAATTCACATTTAATGCACTCAAATTCCTAAGATCTTACCTCATTAGTTTGCAAAATTCTTGTGCAATCTTTTGATCCAAAACTCGAGATCCATGACGCCCTTATCCCTTATGTAGGAAGGGCTTAAAGACCCGACCTCTCATGATCGTTTCGTGATGCACACGAAGGTTTTATCCTTCCTAGTGTACACAATCAACTCATTAACACTCTTGGCAATCACATTAGGTTACTCCCTCCCAAGAGGGTTTCTCACCAAGTTTTCACACACGTTCCCACTTCGACGAATTGACGTTTCCAATGTACACTCACAATGCGCGATCTTGCATGGAAGATCGATTGTGTACTCGCGTCTTTGGCGGAAATGGTTCACATCGAAGAAAGGGTTCACTTCTTCCTTCTCTCTTAGCTTCTAAGTGCAAGGCAAGGTAATGGCTTCCTTAACAAGCCATTGCTTTTTATACCTAGTGTTAGCTTCTATGAGAAGCACATACACACATATATGTGTGTTTGTCAAGTTGTTTTGGTTCCCTTGTGAAACTCCACACACCTAACTTCAATGTTTGTTCCATCCACACATGTTCGAATGAACTTTAAAATAGTCTAAGTGATCTATTAAGTCTAGAACGACACAGTGCGCTATATCGGCACGCATACCAACTGACTTACATGATTTCCAAAATTTTGGGGATATTACAGCATGTGTAGATTGGGAAAATTTTGGCATGTCTTGGGTGGATTGGGGAGCATTGGGTGTGTGTTGAGCAGATGGAAAGTTAGGCATGACTTGGGTAAAGGTGGGAAAATTGGGCATGGGGGATGGGAAAAAATGTGGTGTAGGTTGGGTCAATGCAGAGGGAGAATGGGGTAAATTTTTTGTGAATGTGGAGAAAAAATGGGATGGATTTTGGGTGGTTTGGGGAAAATGGGGGAGATTTAGAGTATATGTGGAAGGAAAAGGGGGTGAATTTTGAGTAGCAGTGGAGGAAAAATAGGGTAGATTTTGAGTGGTGGTGGATGGAAAGATGGGTGCACCGAAAGGTCCGGTGACGTTGAATTGGGATCGAGGGGAATCGAAGATGGGTATCTCCTCCATATCGGAATGTGTTGGGGAATGTGGTGGGGATGAATCAGGATTGGTGTAAGCCAGATCGACCGCCCAACACATGGTTTGGCGGCGGGTCGGGTATGGATTCCTCGGGTGAGGCCTGAACACTTTCTTCCTCCTTCCCCTATAGGATGATGGAGGGTAAGGCGATATCGTTGTTTTGGCACCACAAAGTCTCTCTGTTTTTAGATTTTTGATTATATATATTTTTTGGTTTGTTTTTCTTTTTGAATGATAAAAATTTAAGCTCCCTTCTCTTGGTGATTTTTTGGGGCCTTGGAACTCCCTTTTCTGGTGGCGTTTACACCCTTAATACCTCCCACGGTGGGATCCCAATGCACTTTTGAAGAAATAAAGGAAATCCTTTATTCTATGTAAAGGCATGGGAATCCACATGATAACTCAATCCCTCAGAAGAGTCAATAAGAGGGCAAACTCTCTTGACCAGTGAGGGCATTTTGGGTGTCAAAGTGTGGGGTTTATCGGGGGTACAAAAATTGCCTAAGTGGGGGGTCTGGGAATAGTGAAAAAGGCCTCAGATTCGAGCTGCTCAGCCAGAATAGGCTAGCCTATATTTCATATACACAAGGCTAAAATTTCATAATTTTGGTCTTGCGTATATATTATATACGCAAGGTAAAAATTGTCATTTTTTGCTTAGCATATATATTTTATATACGCAAGGCTATTTCTGGGGGTTTTTAGACTAGCGTATACTTTATATATGCAAGGCTAAAAAGTATATATATAAATATTTTGGACAGCAGCAGCAGACCCGAATTGGTCACTTTTTTTTTTGGTTTTCTTGGAAGTAATGCTTCCTGGGACTATTTTTTTCCTATTCTTTCGGGTCCCTTGTCTCTATGCTTAGGGATGCAAGGCCGTTTCGGGGTGACTAACACACTCCTCCAAGGGTTTTAAGGCTTTTCTAAAGTTTGGTCACCCACCCGATATACCTCAGGCATGAATGCCTTCTCAGATACTAGATGGGGTGGTTCTTTTTTAGATCATCACCACTAGGGTTGCCGCTCTACCAGGAATCGGGACAGGTGTATCGTAACCTATTCCCCCCCTTTTTGCAAAATCTACCCATGCAATGATTCAATTAAGTCCCTTTCTTGGTTCAATTTTAGGATTCAACTTTAAGGGAGTTTTCTTAAGTTCAAAAATGGGTGGTGAGAATCTTATGCCGCCTCTACGGGCCAGTGTCCACTATTGGTATATGTTCAAGGAGTAAAAAAATTGCAAGGTCAGTCAAGCGACTAGGCAAGAAATATAAATTACATCAAGCAGGCCCGCCAATCGGCTAGGGATGTAAATGACAAAATCGTAGGGATGAGTAAAATGTGGCTAAGGCGGTAAATGACCGAATTGTAGGGGTAGGTATAAAATGTATAGAATCGTAGGGGTAAGTATGCAAAAATTAAAAGTTGGTAAAAAAAAAGGAATGGAAAACAAAGCACATATACAAGACAAAGGTCAAAACTTCAAGGAGAAGCTTTACAAGCTCTCCCCAGTAGAGTCGCCATCTTTGCAACCGTGGGCTCTAGCGAGTCCTTCGCGACGATGTGCTCGTAAGAAAACTAGAGTTGCCATCCGGAGCTTTTGGTATCCCAAGATACCCAAATCGATATTATAAGCACCGAAGTAAGAAAATATGACTCTAATTCACTGGTCTACGCCAAAAGCTCTTGGGTAAGGGGTTTGGTTATCAATCGGGAAGGTGCTAGGCACCTAATTGACCTACTCATAAGTAGTCTCTACTATGGCCAAAGTAAAAGAAAAATAAAAATTTGAACGACACTCTACCGTGCCCAAAGGCACTCCGATCCTAAGCCCCCCGCAATCACCAAAATTCCTGTGGCGTAACGGTACAAATTATAGGATAGAGGGAAAGCAAAGAAGGTAGAGGAATAGAAGCGAGAGTCGGAGCTCTTGGACCCTTGTAGCACCCCTATGGACCTTGGCATGAGTGCCGATTCTGATTGACTTCCGGTAGCACAAAGGGTTAGAGATGGTTCTATTTGCTAAGGCTTGGAAGAGGAATGATAAGAGAAGTGAGCTAGGGGCTCTCTCTTACTAAATCTAAGGGATTGATGATGGAATATGGGATATAAAAGGAAAAAATATATTATGGAATTTTTATGGGTTAAAGCTTGAAGAAGGAAGAGTGAACTCTCTAAACTTTTTCTCTTTTGGAAATTTTTTAAGTCCGTTAAGCAAGGGGGGTGGCTCTCTATATATAGAGAAAGGAAGGATTAATAAAGGGTTTAAGGTTCTAATTGGTTTAGCAATTAGGTAATAGGGATCTAAGGTTTTCTAGGTTTTTGGGAGCTTAGATAGGTGGGAATTGGGTTTAATGGTAGATGATAGGGTGGGGTTTTTAAATGGCTAAAGGGTTGCAAATAGAATAAAAGGGGGTGCAATAGTCTTACAGAAACTCACCCAAACATTGGGGTGGTCAACAAGTCAAACCCAAAAAGTGAAATTCGACCATTTTAAAAAAAAATATTGTTCATAAGCCTTGCATATACTTTATATAGGCTAGGCTTAGAAACAGTGTTCCTGAGAAAACAGAGAAGTTTAAAGCTCGTAGCTGAAGCCGGAAGCAAAAATGGGCCTTGCGTATATTTTATATACCCAAGGCCAATTTCTGAAAATTTTTGCCTTGCATATATAAAAGATACGCAAGGCCCAATTATAGGCAATGACTCAGCAGGCTTCGAAAATGGCCATGGGACTAGTCCACTAAGGGTTCATGGGATTTGATTGGGCCTTCTAAGGGTTAGGGAAGGGTTTTAATGTTTCGAGTTAAGTTTCAATGGTTTGGGAGGCGCTTTCAAAAGCTCGGAAGTACACCTTTCTCAAAGTACATGTTGATCGGGACTTGGGCAATATTTGGGTGTCTACAGATACCCTTCTTTGGTATCCGATCACTAATGATCGCATGCCAAAGAAAGAGACATCTGAAGAGGCCCAAGGAACCTCTATTGGATCCGATGTATTCAAAACGAACCTCAAATATCAAAGAAAAGGAAAAAAAAACATGGAGAGTAGCGGAAGCCCATATCATTGGGAAAATGTCCTTTCCTCGAGATTATCGGTCCCAACCGCTTAGCGATATTACTTGGCATGACCGTAATGGTGTGATTGATGATGCATGATGTTCGAGTTTCATTCTGAACAGAACAGCCCCACTAGCAGGAGGGTGATTGACACATACTTCAAAAATGGCGTAAAGCGAAGACGCAAAGATCCAATGGTTGTACCAATCTTATGAGACATTGATTGTCCCATTTTGATCGACAGGGTGCCCCTATGCGAAGTAGGGTTTGAGATCCTTGGGCGAACTCAACAGTCCCGAAGTTAATTTAGCACGACTACCTGAGTAGAGCGAATATTGATGTCGCAATTTTTTTTGGGGAATGTGTCCAACTTTTAACAAGCCACATATTTTTGTTATTTTGTGTTTTTATTTTTTATTTTTGATATATTTTTTTGTTCGAGGTCTTTGAGCGTGCTCATTGACCCTAAACATTTTTAATTTAGCACAATTGCTCGATCGGATTGAATGGAGGTCGAAACACTTTGGGAGTGTGTGCCGCTTGGATCAGCTACCTGCATGGCTTGTGTGCAAAAAATGTCCACAAGGCCAAACCCAGGTAAAGCAAAGGTAATGGAGGATAAGCCTATCGTATATTTTATATACGTAAGGCCAAATCTGGGGAAAACAAGCCTTGCGTATATTTTATATATGCAAGGTTAATCTGGGAAAAACTAGCCTTGCGTATATAAATTATACGCAAGTCCAAATTTTCATTTAAATCAGCCGGGTATGGGCAGAGACCCGAAAATAGGTTATTTTTCAAAACTTTTCCCTCTCCCCCTCTCCAAACCGAAACGGGGGCCCTACCTTGTGTTCCATTGATCCAATTCGAACCTCGACATCGCATCGGTGTTGACATTGTCAATCAATCGCCCACTATTCCGCCAGATCTAGAGTTTCTTTTCAACCAAGGTAATCTTCCTAACCCCTTTTTCTTTTGATTTTTATATCAATGTGGCTAGAAATCTTGCATTTAGATGGTTGAGAATTTATTTTTCTTGTAAATGCATTTGTTTGTGATCTCTTTGGTGTAGTTGCATGGATTTTGTTTAGGCAGTTGATGAATTTGTCCCTATTTTTCTTTTTTTGGTTGGATTTTCTTGAAATTTTGTTAGAGTAATTAGGGATTTTGCATAAATGATGCTCCTTTGCAAATGTAACCATTTTCAACCCTTTCCTTGATTTATGTGGGTGCCTTGGATAAATTTTTGTCAAAAATCTTGAGATAATTTTGAAAAAAAAAAGCGGCTTTTTAATGCCCAAAATGCGGGGGTTTTAAAACTCGTCACTTGGCACCCCCTTTTTCCTTTTGTGGATTTCCCTGATTTTTATTTATCCCTGTGCTAGGGTTTGTACCTCAAAATGATATTTCTTGTGAACGTACACTTTAGGGATGCCCTTCTTGATTTGTATTCCATGTTTATGAGGATTTTTGGCTGAGAAATGATGTGGGGACATTTTGCTCAAAATTTGTAAATTCGACACCTTTTCCTATGACAAAAAATGTGGGACCTTTTCTAAGGTAGTTAGATGACACCCCTCCTGAGTCTGATGATGAATATGCACATACAGGCATTTTTGCGAGATAAGGGGCAGCGGGTGCCCTTTACCAAAATTTTAGCTACTTTTTGTTTGCCCACATGTGCATGTGTGTAGATTTCCTAATTTTGCTTGGCAAAGATTTTTGAAATGGAACTTAACCGACTTTTGTTTTTGTTTGTTTTGTTATTGTTGTTTTTGTTTTTTTTGTGTTTTTTTTTTGTTTTCTTTTCTTTTTGAAATTAAAATGATGGGGTGTGCCCCCTTTTGTGAAATTTTTTATGGGAATGAGACATGCTTACCTTTCCATTTTAGCAAAGCACCTGATTTCCTCTTGTTATCATCTTTTAATACTTGTTGTCCATATACCTCTTTTTAGGATGCCACGTAGAGACCACGGTGGACCTCCCTAGCAGACTCCTCATCCATCCTTCGACTCTGATTACCCGCATAGATCCCCCAAACGCCCAAGTGAACCCAATCGAGCCTCAGAGATCCCAACTATTCGACTGCATCCCTCGACCTTCATAACCCGAATTGAACCGCCAAATCCCCCACCGTATCCAAACTTCACTTTCATACGAGTCTAGTCATTCAGGGCTCGAAGACCTAACCTTCAGAGCCCACCGCCAGAACCCTTGACTCCCCCGAACCAGGAACCAGCTTCATTAACACTGCCCTTCAGGCGGTTGCACCTGAAGACGGTGCAACCGCCTCTCAAGACTTACTACGGGATGGCAATATGCCAGAACAAGGATTCGAAGCGACAACTGGAGGAGAGTCCAGCACCAAAGCAGGTCAACAAGATGAAGAACCAAGCAAGGAGGAGGCATTGATCTCTATAAATAGATCCGGACAGTGCGTGCAATTGGATCCAACTGACCAATTACGCACTTCCCATAGGGCGTGAAATTACCCAAATATCTATAAATAGATCCCCCTACCTCAAACCAAAACACATCAATTAACACATTCAAGCCTTGAGTTCCTCTCTTCCAAGCTTAGGATTTCGAGACCCCTTCTGCAGAGTTCAACTTTAGGTAATCTCTTTTAGTTTTTCAATTTCTAGTTCCAGTTCTTAGTTCTAGTTCTTAGTTCTAGCTTCTAGTTCTTAGTTCCAATTTCTAGTTCTAGATCTTAGGTTTTAATTCGCAGCTCTTAATTCTAGTTTCTAATTTCTAACTTCTAGTTCTTAGTTTCTGGTTCTAGTTCTTAGTCTCTAGAACCAGTTCTTAGCATTTAGTTATTAATTTCTAGTTTTTAATCCTAAATTCTAAATTATAATTCCTGTTTTTTAAGTTTTAGTTCTTAATACCTATTTATAGTTCCTAAATTTTTTTCATAGTTTATAATTCTCAATTTTAATTTTAAATCTTAACCTTCAAATTTCTTAATTTGGATCTTTAAAATCTTAACTTTTCAAATTCAGTTTTCAGTCCAGAATATTTTTAAAACAACCCTTAGCCACCCAATTTGCCCAAGGGAGCTTACGGAGGGTACCCAGGAACAGGGTCGATCCTCCTTAGCATAACAAGCCACAACCCCCCTTTTTTTAATTAAAATTATAGTAGAATTAGGAAACTAAATTAATTAGAATTACAGTAGAAGTAGGAGACTAAATTAACTAAAATTAAAGTAGTTAGAGTCAGAGCAATATTAGGAGAGTGAATTAATTAGAATTAGAGCAGGTTTAGGAAGGCTAGATTAACTAAACTCCCAGGCGACGCAGAGCTGTTGAAGTCAGCCGGCCGACGTTCAACAAAGAAGTCAACCCACACCCTGTAGAGCGTGATCAACAACGTATTACAGGGTCGATAAATATTTATAGCTGGCGATCGCAATGAACAAGGTATTTTTTGCTCAGAATTTACATCTTTACTTTTAGTATTTAATACCTCTTATCCACCGCCTTTGCCAGAGTCCACTGGGACCGAATTGGGTCACTCTTTCCAGGGATCGAAAGGAACCTAGAAAAAGTGCGCACCAACAAACTGGCGATCGCGATAGGACTTCTTATCGCTAAAGTCGCCTTTGTTTAGTTAAGTTTTCTTTTATTGCATACATAGTTTTCTTTTTGTTTTCTTCACTTTGTTTCTCTTCACACACACGCACTGTCGAGAATTTCCCAAGAGTATATGAACATACACCAAAGACTCAAGATGTCTGAGATACGAAGACTGAAGCTCGATGCCCACCATTGTGGGGATACCACAATAATCTCATGTACAGCGAGGATCCATCTTATGACTCAGCTCAATACAACCTATAGATCAACATGGCCGGTGGTGAGGAACCTCCCTTCACTCCCCCGAGCATAAGCAATAATGATGGAAGCGACATTGGGCAACACTTCACGGCCCGACAACTTGTAGAGCTCAGTGTCCATAAACTACAAAGGAGAGGAGAAGAGGCTGATGAACTACTTCGGGGCATAGTAGCTGCATACGAAACCATCAAGGAACGGCAAGACAGAGAAGAGCAAGAACGACAAAGGGAAGAGAAACCACCACCTACTCCAAGCATGATATCGCTGCAAGTGTCACCACCAAGGCACACGCTTCGCACACTCCTCAGCAACAATCGACAGGAAAGGGTTTGTCCCCAGACAATCAAAAAAGATGTTACTGTAAGAGTGGAGTTCCTAAGATGCTCGATGAATACATGGCTAAGAGAGAGCATCCCGGAGATTCATTCGGATATGAAAAATTCTTCTAGGACCACAAATTCAATTTGCCTGCAGGATTCAAGCCACCCAAGTTTAATAAGTACAAGGGTTCAAGGAACCCGAATCATCACCTGGCCCTCTTCTGCAATGATTGTCGACCAATAGGCGACAACCAGGGTCTTCTTATCCACTATTTTCAAATGTCGCTAGAAGGAGAAGTCCTCGATTGGTTCGTCAGGCTGCCACTGCACAAAATCAACACATTCAACGACTTAGCAAGCAAATTTCTCGATCAATACAAGTATTTGATCCAGGAGACAATTAGCATCCATGATCTGGTAGTAACAAAACAGGAACCTGATGATGTGTTTGTTGACTTCATCGGATGATGGAGGAAACTCGCAGTGAGGACTATGACCTCGATGAAAGAAAAGGACTATATCGACATCAATATCGACAACACTAGAGAACCCCTAAGGAGCGCGGTTATCATAAGCAATTGTCCAAACATCACCGCAATCTCTGAGCCTCCCGTCTAACACGACACATCAAGGGCAGAGACCTCACTTTGTCCATAGTAGCATCACGAGGAACCTCTTCCAGCGAGACTAAGACAAAGAACAACAAGAAAGCTTTAGGATATGAGTTGGTCAACACCGTCACTAGCCAAGGGCAAAATTCTAGGAACAAAAACTTCCCGCTGAGAAATCCTAGACAAAACTAGGGCCAACAGCGGTATGTAAACCAGAACCAGGGTCAAAATCAGCAACAATACCCAAACCAAAACCAGAACCAAGATCAGTACCAGAACAAGAACCAGTACCGCAATCAAAATACCTATCAGAATTAAAATGCGGCATAGAACCGGGCGGCCAACCCTCAGAACTACAATAACGTGCCCCCATCTCAGAATTTCAATCAGTAAGTCAAAGGTCCCTACCAGCTGAAGCGTGAGCACTACCCTCCACTGCCCGACACCATTCCTAACATCTTCCGCCTCCTCATTAATCAGAACCTCCTCAGTTTCCCACCAGAGTGACCTCGACCTTGGCCCGCAAATCTAGACTAAAGTAAATTTTATGCTTTCCATCAATTCACAAGTCACAACTTAGAAGACTGTTGGGTTCTCCGGGATGTGATTTACGACATGAATGATCAAAATTAGATTGAGTTAGAGTCACAAAGGAATTCCAACCCCAACAACAATCAACATTCACAGAATATGGGGATTATCAACAACCCCATGCCTAACCATAACCAAGGAGCAGTAGCTCACATCACCACGATTGATCTCCCTAGTCAACTCCACGTGCATCCTTCTGTTCTAATCACCCATTATAACCCTTCTGGCCCCTCATTAAATCCAGTCGAACCTCCTAGACCCTTGGCTACTCGGCAAAACCCCTCGACCTCAATCACTCGGCTTGCACCTCTAAATCCCCCTCCTTATCCAAACTTCACTAGGATTCGAGTCTAATCATTCAGGACCTAGAGACCAAACCTTCACGAACCTTTAACAGAACCCTCGACCCCTCCAAACACTAAGCCCACTCCATCACTGCCTCCTTCATCTGACTCTGAACCAGTGAATGAGGACAATGTCCTCTGAACTGTAGCCCAAATTGTGACATGGGTAGATGGACTCTCCCAAAATACCTCAAGCCAAGAATGCGATGCCATAGTCGAACCCCAGTCGAGTATAGAAATGATGCAACATCTAGAAGAATCTGGCAAGCAGAAGGCATTGATCTCTACCTTCCTCGAAGAAGAAGACTACATGCAGTACCTCCCACCCTTGGACAACATCACTGCAGTACGTATTACTTCTTCAAATTTCACCCCATTCATGACGAATGCTCTAGCAAGCTCATCAACTCAAGTCACAATATGGCTCAAAGATCAAACAACCGACATGCCCAGTCCTCAAATCAGGAACTACCTACCCGCCACCATCATTCCCGTGGGATAAAGAAGCCATCAGTGCACAACCACCAAAGTTGATAGCGAGAGAGAAGGAAGTCAACTTGCCTCCCTCGCCTCACGTCATTCACCCACCACCAACTCCGGTGCCTCAGCCACTTCAGCCAGTTGTGAGTAAAGTGCATAGACCAAAAAAAGAACACGCGCTCGAATCAGGTCAGGAGTATGACCTCCTATGGCATCTCTAAAAGATCCCAGTGTAAATATCGATACTCAAGCTCATCAAGAAATCCCCAAACCATCATTGGCTACTGATGAAGACACTAGAAGAGACACAAATAGATGAGGATGCCACTTGGATGAGCTGCACTAGATCACTTCCATCATGGCACAACCACTGGCCCTTACCTTCACAGACACATATATGCCAAAAGAATCCCGGCAAGGGAGCTCAACCGCCATATATCTGACAGTTATAAGGGTTTTCGGTCCCTCATGAGCAGTTGACACATGAGCAGGACTTAATATTTGTCCCATAGCGATGCTCAAGATTATCGAGTACACTGAGCAAGATATAAGGCCCTCCTCGCTATCCTTGAAAGCATATGATGGCTCCCTGTGCTTTGTCAAGGGAACCATTACGCTACAAGTTCGTCCCGGCCTAGTAACAAAGGATGTCACCTTCCACATCTCTGACTCGTCTAGTACTTATAATTTAATCTTAGCAAGGAAATGGTTGGAATCCATGAAAGTTTTAGCGTCTACATACCACCAGTGTGTCAAATTCCCTCACAAGGATTCCATCGTCATAATATATGCTGACGTGCCTCTTCAGCAGGTAGACACCGACTACACAGCAAGTATTTCGATAGCTCATGACTCTGTCCTATCCATCGGCCACATTAGAAAGGTGCGACCGCCCGACGACAGGGCAATGGCAGAAATCACTTATCCCATTTCTTCTCTACCATACCAGTCAAGATTAATAAGAAGAGAAGTCGGCCCTGACCTCACCTGACTCTATGACATAAATCCAACTATAACAAAAGGATGCGACCTTATGTATCAACTATATACGTCCCTCACATCAGGCTCTACAAGAATAAGCAAGGACGCATAGGGCCTGTCATCCCTAAGAAGGTTTGAAAACACATAAGATTGGGCTACCAATCAGACAGCAAGCAAGCCGACCTCCTGCCAACCTCGCCTAAGTGGTCACTATATCACCATTTCGTCTATGGAACCACCGAAAAGGCCAATCTGCAAAAGAAAAAGAGGGAGTCCTTCCCTAAATTGCAGGAGATGAAAATCGAGCAAATAACTAGGACTTTAATTGACCTGACCAACCTGAATCAAGACGACGACATGGATAAACCGCTTGAGGGAGTTAGACCGCTATTCGACGCCAAAGAATCCCCTGACGAACCAAGGCAAGAGCCTCCAAAACCTGAGCCGCACGTAGAGGATTGGCAGTCAACTGTTAATTAGTGAAAAATGCCAATTTTCACCCTTTAACATGATCTTTGATAGACCTATGAGTGGACTAATAAATGCTTATTGAGTATGTTTTATAGATAGTAGTAAAAGGCAGTCATAGTGCATAAATCCATCTCTTAGTGCAGTTCAGACCCAATAGTGGCCCACTTAGGGCATGCAGCAATAGCAAAGCAGCTTTGAAGGAGTGAAAATAGGCTGAAAACAACCTATCGAGAGGTTACTAGAACCTGTCGATAGGATCTAAAGGCTGAAAAAAGGAATAAGTCATGAGGATGCGAGTATATGATAGGATCCAGAACCTATTGCGCAGTCAGAAATAAAAATGGAGCATCCTATCGAATGGTTGCCTAAGCTTGAACAGAACCTATCAAAAATTTCGAAAACCTATCGATAGGAGCTAGAAGAGAACATATCAAAACTTATTACACAGAAATCAACCTATCCCCCAACCTATCGAACACACCAGATGAAGGCTGTGGATGCTGAAGCTTTATTTTCAGCCCCAACCTATCAAAACCTATCGAAAGGATCCTGAATCCTAGCGAAAGGAATAGAAGGCCTATTTGGAACCTATCAAAAGCCTCAAGAACCTATCAAAATAGACTGAAGGACTTCTTAGAAAAGCTGTTGTGCACATGCTGCAAGTTGGTGACCTACTACATGCAATCCGAGGCACTCTAGTGATTAGCATGAAGTTTCTAGAAGTGCCCTAGCAAACCCTAACTAACCCACATGCTCTCCCCTAACTCTAACTAACTCTGAGAGCCTTCTAGAAGGGGAATAAAAAGGGGAATAACAAAATTATTCTAGCTGAGCTGTGATTGGCGGGAAAAATAGTAGATCTGAGGCTGAATGGGAGAGCTATATAAGGAGGGAAGCTGTCTGAAAAAGGGGGGATCAATTCTCAAGATCAGAGCTTGCATCAAAATTCTCTATTCGTCCTTTTTGCCCAACTATGGTTGGCTAATTTCTTTGGAGCAGCAAGGAGTGAGGTTGGATCTGTAATTGGGGAGAGTTGAGAGTGTTATTGAGGGTCAGATAATGCACAGACTACAAATCTGAGAGCATTTCATTATATAGTGAGTTTATTTTAATGCAATGGTGGTTTTATTATTTTAATTAGATCCATAGTTCATCTGGTTTCATTTTGTGCTCAATCGGATTTGTGTAGATGGGATTCAGCTCACCCACTTAACTGGTAGACCTCTTGAATATCATTTGATCTCCCTAGGTATGATATTCCTGTAATTGCCGATGTCTGTGGCCTGGCAGTTGCAGTATTTATAGTGATTATAATGTTTTGATGGAAACCTGAGATTGGGGTGAATCTATTGGATGATCTGTGACCATTGAAGTGGACAGATCATAGCCTTAAGATCAATCCAAATCCCTGGCTTAGATCAGATCCTTTTACTCTGCAGCTGTGCTTATATCCAAATGAGGGATTGATCCACTCTGAATTCTTAGTGACACTGTCAGCTCAATCCAATTGCAGCAAGACCAAACTCCAAGTTGTTTCTCTCCATTTTCTATTTCCAATTTTACCAAATATTCCCCTCACTTGCAAGATCTGAACTTTGGATTTAAGCTCAATTCATTTCTGTATTTAATTGTATTTCTATAGTTTAGTTTAAAGTGACAACCCCTTAAAACCTCTCCTCTCTCTTTTGCTATTTTAGTATTAGGTAGGGTTCCAGATTTGTCTTAGATCTGGAGATTTACTTAATTTTTAGCTCACACTTTCCTATGGACATACCCTTACTTACCCTTTAAAACTTGCTACAACAGGCCCTGAATACTTGCAGGTTTGTGTGTCCGTTTGCCTTGGTGTGTGCAACCAATAGATCCTTTAATTGTGTGATTTTAAACCTCTTTTTGAACACAAGGTACGAAGCCAACAAGTTTTTGGCGCCACTACCAGGGATCTGTGTGCTTAAAATTAGTAGATCTAAGTTTTTTTTAGTATAGATTGTAGATCTGTAATAGACTATTTAGTTTTTCACTAACTGCTTTTGAAATTTTTTGCTGTTTTGGAATAGTTTTTGTTGTTTTTAATAGATTGGAAGTTGTGTCTAACGAGGAGCATTGTGCTAAAGGTTGTGCTAAAGTTTGCATCCCTCTACTCCTTTTATTTTTCTAATCTATGGATTTGTAGATGTATTAGTTAATTATATTGTTCCTGATTGTTGTAGCTCTGCATTGTGTGTGCATTAAGATTGTGAGTGGTATATATTTGGAAGGAGAACTCTCAATCCTTAGATTGTTCCATTAAATCTAGAGGTTGAAAGAATTCTTAGGTCTAAACAAATCTCACCCACATCTATTGCATCTGAATCTGCTGAAATGGGTGAGCAACCTAGAACCTTGAAGGAATTCATTGCACTAAGGGTTTACAATTCCCTCTTCTACATTCAATTCCCTGCTGTTCAAGGGAACTATGAGATCAAGTCTTTCATAATCCAAATGCTACCCTCATTCCATGGCCTAACCAAAGAAGACCCATATAAACATATTGATGAATTTCTAGGACTGTGCACTACATTCAATATTACAGGTTTGGCAGAGGAAGCAACCAGGATGAGACTCTTTCCTTTTTCATTAAAGGATAGAGCCAGGACTTGGTGTCAATGCTCCCACCCAACGATATTCAGTCCTAGAGTAATCTTCAATGTCAGTTTTTGGCCAAGTTTTTCCCCATGTCCAAGACAAGCCAGTTGAGGAAGGGTATTATCTCATTTACTGAAGACCCAACTAAGGACTTTCACTAAGCATGGGAGAGATTCAAAGAACTCCCGAAGAAATGTCCCCATCATCAAATCCCTGAATGGCAGCTTGTTCAAAGTTTCTATCAGGGAATTGATTCTAAAAATAGAGATATGGTAGATGCCTCTTGTGGTGGTACTTACCTCCACAAAACTGCTGAGGAGGCTTGGGAGTTGTTCGACATCATTAGTGAGAACTCCATGCAGAGAGAGGCATTGTCCAGGGACTTGGACATCCCTAGAATGGTGAAATAAAATACCACAAGAGGAAAGATATATGAGGTGAGTGGACACAATGATTTGGAAAGGAAAGTGGATAGTTTGACCCAAAAGTTTGATAAGCTCATGAGAGCAATGCAGTCACCCATGGCTGGTAAAGTGGAGGAGGCATGTGTTATATGCCAGCCTCCCAATCACTCCCTTGAGGAATGCCCTTTAGCTGTTCAATTTCCAGATTTTGTGATGGAGCATGTGGCTTCCACTCAGTCTTTTGGGCAACAGTCTACTGCTGGTTACCAATGGAGAAACCACCCCAACTTGAGATGAAGACAAGATACTTTTCCAAATCAGCAGCAACAGCCACAGCAGCCCATGCCTTACAAAAATGCTCAACCCTATCACCAGAATTACTTTCCAAGGCCCCACTATCAACAACCCATGACTCAGCCTGTGCAGCAAGCTGCACCCCCTCCAGCTGTTAGATCACTTTCTTTTGAGGAATAAGTTCTGGCCTCATTGTAGAACTTAGGACCCTTATCTCAAACTGTACACTCTCATAGCCAAAGCATTAAAAAGATAGAAGACCATCTTGGTCAGCTATCTAATGCTTTGACTAAGAAAGAGGAAGGGAGGCTGTCTAGCCAACCCATGGACAACCCAAGGAGACAATATGTGGTAGGTGAGGTTTCTTCTTCCCATGAGGAAGCCAAATCTGTCACCACATTAAGAAGTGGAAGGTTGGTGGACAATCAAGTAGGCTATGGGCCTTTGAAAATTTCAAAAAAAGAAAAAGAGAACGTACAGCAGGAGCAACCGATGTTGAATAAGAAGGATAATGATGGTCCTCAAGAAAAAAATAAAATCAAAACAAGAGATGATGAGCTGTCTAAGGCTGTAAATGGGAGAGAAGTCCCACATTTGCCATTTCCTAAGGCAATGCAAGCACCTTCCCTTTTTGATAAAGGGCATGCCAAAATAGAGGAAATGATGGAAACTTTTAAGCAAGTGAAGGTCAACCTGCCTCTACTTGATGCAATCAAGCAGGTTCCAGCCTATGCCAAGTTTTTAAAAGACCTTTGTACCCATAAAAGATAATCAAGGATACATCTGCCTAAGAAAGTCTTTTCAGCAGAAAAAGTAAAACAAATACTGACTATTGCAACTCCAACAAAACTCCAAGACCCTAGAGTCCCCACTATCCCCTGCATCATTGGGGATCATACCATTGGAAAAGCCTTATTAGATCTGGGAGCTAGTGTGAATTTGCTTCCATATTCAGTATATGAGAAGCTGGGCTTAGAAGAGTTGAAGCCCACACATGTGGTCTTACAACTAGTTGACAGATCTGAAAGGAAGCCTGTGGGGATCATTGAAGATGTCTTGGTTGGGTTAACAAATTCTTTTATCCTGCTGATTTCCTGGTACTGGATATGGAGCCGAGCAAGTGTGCTACTTTCATCCCTATGATCTTAAGCAGGCCCTTTTTGGCCACTGCAAATGCTTGTATACAATGTAGATCAGGGGGTATCTTTTGGCAATATTAAAGTCAAGCTGAATGTGTACAATGCATCCCATCAGCCCCACTTAGAAAATGAGGATTGTTTGTCCATTGATGTGCTAGATGAGTTTGTGCAAGAAAATTTACTTTAGCTGCTGCATGGTAATGATTTGTTTAATGTTTTTGAAGAAGTATGGGATGAAACAGTGGAAGAGAACACTTTCACATCTGAGCTTGAGCAAGTAAAAATTGTAAATTCTGAAGTAAGGCCAGCAAAACATCACCCATGGACTCCTACCTTATTACCTCTTCCACCACCTTCTAAGGCACCCCTACTGCCTTCACTCATCAGTCCCCCAGATGTGGAGTTAAAGCAACTCCCAAAATCTTTAAAATATGCCTTTTTAAGAGCCAATCACAAACTGCCAGTGATAATCTCTTCTTCCCTCACTCTTGAGCAGGAAGAAGGATTGCTTTGTGTGTTAAAAAGGCATAAGAGAGCAATAGGGTGGACTATTACAGATTTGGGGAGGGTAAATCCAGCATTGTACATGCACAAAATTTATCATGAAAAGGGCTCTAAACCTTCTAGAGAGATGCAAAGGAAGCTCAACCCACACATGCAGGAAGTAGTCAAACTTCTTGATGTTGGGGTCATTTACCTTATCTAAGATTCTCAATGGGTGGCCCCTACCCAGGTGGTGCTCAAGAAATCTGGGATCACAGTAGTTGAAGCAGACTCAGGTGATCTAATTCCAACCAGATAGACCACTGGCTGGAGGGTATGCATAGACTATCACAAGCTCAATGAGAAAACTAGCAAAGATCACTCCCTAATGCCTTATATAGATCAGATCTTAGATAAGTTGGCAGGCAAGGCTTTTTACTATTTTCTTGATAGTTATTCAGGATACAACTAGATTCCTGTTTACCCACAAGATCAAGAAAAAATCACATTTACTTGTCCATTTGGAACCTTTGCATATAGAAGAATGTCCTTTGGACTATATAATGCACCTACCACTTTTCAAAGATGTATGTATGCTATTTTTTCTGACATGATTGGCAAGTTTTTAGAGATTTTTATGGATGATTTCTCTATTTTTGGGGATGATTTTAGCCAATACTTGCACCATCTCAGCCTTGTGCTGCAAAGGTGTGAGGAGACCAACCTAGTTTTGAGTTTGGAAAAGAGTCATTTCATAGTGACTCAAGGTATTGTCCTAGGACATGTTGTTTCTCAAAGAGGAATAGAGGTTCATCAAGCTAAAATTGATTTAATAGCACATTTGCCCCCTCCCAAAACTGTCAAATAAGTCATGTTATTCTTGGGTCATGCTGGTTTCTACAGGAGGTTCTTCAAAGACTTTAGCAAAATTTCTAAGCCTCTTTGCCACTTGCTATGCCAAGAGGTTTCATTTGTGTTTAATGATGAATGCCTAGCTGCTTTTGAACTTCTGAAAACCTGTTTGAGTACTACTCCTATATTGCAAGCTCCTGATTTTTCTCTGCCATTTGAGCTTATGTGTAATACATAAGATTTTGCCATTGGTGCAGTGCTGGGACAAAGGAAAGACAAAGCACCATGTGTGGTGGCATATGCTAGTAAATCAATGGTTGATGCTCAATTGAACTACACCACAACTGAAAAGGAGCTGCTAGCCATTGCATTTGCTTTGGAAAAGTTCAAATCATATATGTTGGGATCCAAGATCATTGTGTTTACTGACCATTCAGCCCTGAAATACCACTTGTCTAAGAAGGAGGCTAAAGCTAGACTAATTAGATGGATTCTTCTTCTGCAGGAATTCAACTTGGAAATCAAAGATAAGAAGGGGGTTGAAAATGTGGTTGCAGACCACTTATCAAGGATTCCAGATGCTGAAATAGAGAGCTTGCCCATCAATGATTCTTTCCTAGATGAGCAGCTTTTTGCTATAGAGATAAGTATGCCCTGGTTTGCTAACTTAGTAAACTATCTTGTTGTGGGAATGGTACCCCCACATTGGAGTAAGGATGATAGGAATTTGTTCTTCTCACAAATTTGATATTACATGTGAGATGATCCTCACCTCTTTAAGTATTATGCAGACCAGGTGATAAGAAGATGTGTACCTGAAACTGAGTTTGAAAAAATTCTAACCATGTGTCATGAATAAGCTTGTGGGGGCCATTTCAGTGGCAACAAGACTGCCGTAAAGGTGCTTCAAAGTGGTTTCTATTGGCCCACTCTTTTCAAAGATGTCATACAGCATTGCAAAGCTTGTTCTAGATGCCAGCAAATGGGAAATATTACAAAAAGAAACTTCATGTCTTTGCAACATGTGCTTGTTGTTTAATTACTTCATGTCTTTGCAACATGTGCTTGTTGTTGAATTATCTGACATATGGGGAATTGATTTTATGGGACCTTTCCCCCCTCCTATGGATATAATTTCATTCTTGTAGCTATGGACTATGTGTCCAAATGGGTAGAGGCCATAGCTATAAGAAAAAATGATCATAAGGTTGTCATTAAGTTCTTAAAGGACAACATCTTCTCTAGGTTTGGCAACCCCAAAGCTATTATTAGTGATGGAGGAAGCCACTTTTGCAATAAATATTTTAAAAAGCTGTTGGAAAAATATTCTGTGACCCACAGAATTGCTACTCCCTACCACCCACAAACCAGTGGGTAAGTGGAGATTTCCAACAGGGAAATCAAATACATCCTAGAGAAGACTGTGCGAGCTGATAGGAGAGATTGGTCCATAAAATTGTCAGATGCTTTGTGGACTTATAGGACTGCCTATAAGACCCCCATAGGAATGTCCCCATTCAGGCTAGTGTATGGCAAGGCATGTCACTTGCCTGTTGAGTTAGAACATAGAGCATATTGGGCCATTAAAACATTAAATTCTGACTTAACTTCTGCTGGTGTGAACAGGAAATTGCAACTATCTGAGCTTGATGAGTTAAGGTTGGAAGCATATTCAAATGCCTAGATTTACAAGGAAAAAACCAAAGCCTTTCATGACAGGCACTTGCTGCAGAAAGAATTCAAAATAGGTGACAAGGTATGGTTGTTCAATTTAAGATTAAAATTCTTTCCAGGAAAATTGCAGTCCAGATGGGATGGGCCTTACACAGTTTTATATGTTTCCCCATCCGGGGTTGTAGAAATCATGGACCCCAAAGATGGTAGAATCATGAAAGTCAATGAGCAGAGGCTAAAGATTTGTGTTGAAAAAATTTGTGAGCCTGAGGAGACCATTGATTTTCAGGACCCTCCAATTTATACATGATTTCAGTGTGTATCATATGTACTATATTTTTATTTTGTTCTATTTTGGTGATTTGTTCATTTACAATAAAATTGTCATGCTAGAATTAGGTCAACATATAAATCTTGCCAACAATCCGAGGAGCATGGGAGTATGTCAATAATGAAAACAACATGAATGGAAGCACAGCAAAGGAGTTTGCTGGGTGCTGAGGCTGAACACGGCACAAAAATGCAGTTTCTATGAGCATATGGGACCTTTTGATAGGTCATTTGAGGATTTCGATAGGCACTGAGACTTGTCGATAGGTAAAAATAACTCTTCGATAGGTTCAAAAGGTCAGAAAGAAGTTTTCGATAGGTTCTGGATACCTATCAGGAACCTATCGAGAGGATGAATCATGTACTACATGAACCTATCGATAGGAAGGATTTGACCTATCGAAGCATCTCATCTGTATGATGTATTCTTTATAGTGTTCGATAGGACTCCTTGACCTATCGAAATCACTCAGTTCATCCTATCGAAATCGATTTTCACTCTTTATACACCTGTCGTTAGGTCATTTTTGCTCATTCAACACCTCCTGTGAAACCCTAGCTTTCTCTTCCTCATTGGTCGCTGCTCTCATTTTCTGCCAAATATTCTAAGGACCTTTCGCCACTCATTTTGCCACTCCTCAAGTTCATTCAACCCGCACAAAGGAGAATTTTGCACCTAATTTTTGAGAAATTGGAGTTGTGCATCACGATTTCTGTTAAACCCTAGGAGTTTTGGGTAAGTTGTCTCTCTGCTTCACTCTGTTATTTTCCTAGTTGTTTACTTCAGAATTTTAATTCAAATTGATGAGTGAGCTTTAAGAGATCAATTTCTGAGAGCATAATGGTCGATTCTGAAGAAACCCTAGCTGACTTATTCCGGCAACCAGCTTCTTCCACCCCAAAGTCTTCCAAAAAATCAAAGCCTACCACCAACCCATCTACCAAGAGGAAGCTTCCTGAGGGGAAGCCCAAGAAGGCTCCTAAAGTAAAAAAGGCCAAGTCTGTCCCAATTCAGGAGCCTGCTACAGAAATACCTATGGAGAGATCTGCTCCAACTGGGGAAACACCTTTGCCCAACCCTGACATATTACCTGCGATGGAGCTTCCTACTGCATTAACCACCCCTAATGAGTTTGTGAATGGGTTGAGCCTTATCCCTGAGACAGATTTTGATCTTGCATACTTTACTGAGATAGAGGAGTGTCAGGGGACACTAATGTATCTAAAGAAGGAGACATTGTTCCCCTACTTACACCCTTGAAGGAGACTGTGTACCCCAGGCTGGTTAAATTGTGGTACCAAAATTTGACAAAGAAGGTGGTGCCTGAGAATGAGGCTATACTAGAAATTCTTATTGATGATTGACAAAACACTGTGGATTACAAGGACATTGGGATGGCTTTGGGAGTTCCACATCAATTTGACTCCACTAGATCTGAGGGAGCACCCAAATGGGTTACATTTAGAGAAATGGCTAAACAGCTCACCAATGGAATTGGGGGATCTGGTGAATCTTTAATGAGAAGAGACCTCCAACCTAACCTCAAATTCATCGACACTATTCTGAGAAAGAATGTGTATGTCACTAGGAACCTACAAGAGAGAAGGCCCCCAGTTGTAGATGCTTTGTACTACTGTTTAAAAGGGCAATTTTTTAGTGCATCATAGCTGATTTTTGAGACAATGGTAGATATTAATGATAAGGTGCTTAAAAGATAGGCATTTGCTAAAGGTGCTGGGTTGCCTTTCAGCAGGCTCATTATATGTTTGCTCAAGGCTGGGAAATATGTGGTTAAGAGGAATGAGACAATCGAGAAGTTGACTCCAAAAGAGTATGGAAAAAGGGCATGGTCCACCAGCCTAACCCTGATTAAGAAGAGTAAGCCAGTTGAGTTGGAGGAGGTTGAGGAGGTGCCCACTACCACTGTAGCAGATCTTACTGCTGAGATACCCTCATCCATCCCTTCACCTACCTTACCTACATCGTCACTAACACCTCCACCCACTTTGCTTTTCCCCTTTGTATCAGTCCCTCTTCCAATAGACCCCCCTCCTCCTACCTTTGAGCCAGTTTTACCTCCACCCACCACTCAAATTCTCGAACCTGGAGTCCTTGAACCTCCAACACTACCAGAGCCTACCCCTACCCTTTCTTCTCCACCCTTTAACCAACCCATTTCTGACTTTCCCCCTTACCAACCCCTCCTTCATACTTAGGGCTTAGACCAGTTTACCACTGCTAGGTTCACTGCCCTCATGACATCCATTGTGGAAGATATTAGGCATGAGTACACCCCACTCCCTGACTCCCCACACCCCAACCCCCCTCATTTCAACCATGCACCCTCCTCCCCTTTCCACCCTATTCAAACACCCGTCCCCTTTAATCCCACCATTCATGATACTTTCACTCAAATTCTCTCCTTATTATAGTCCATTCAAACTCAATTGACCACCAACACCAACAACCTAGCCCTCATGAGCTCCTGCCTTCAATCCATTCAGTCCACCCTTACCCCATCCTCTTACACTCCCCAACCCCCTCACACGTCCCCTCTTTCCCCTATCCAATCACCTCTCTAGTTACCGCCTCCATCTTCACCCATAGCTCCACCTCCCATAGCTGCTACCCAATCTAAGGAGGTAGCAGCTCCATTTTTCCCCATACTTATCTCATCCTCATCTTTTACCCCTCCATCACCTCCAATAGCAGCCACTAAAGTTGCTGCGTCACCTACCACCAAACCACCCACTCTCACTCCACCTGTCTTCACAGATGCCTCAACTCAAACTAATCCACTTGAGGAACTGGTTTTCTCCACCCCCTCCTCATCTTCCACTCCACCCCTTTCCTTGCCCATTGTACTCAGATCCCCCATCTACATTCCCTCTTACCTCACTCTGTTGTATGCAATGAGGGACAATCCCTACATCCGCAGGGATGTCCTGACAAGTATGGCTGCCCTCCGAGCTTCCCTAGAAGTCTCCTATGAGGAGAGGATTTCTCTCATTGAATTGGAGCAAAGAATCCAGCTCCAGGATATCTCTGAGGGGTGGAAGGAAATCCTAACTCGTTATGAGTCCATAAAACTACTTGCTGCTGCTCAAAGTCGCATTGCCGAGTTTGAGAAGAAGAATGCTGAGCTTCTCCAAAACAAATTAGCCAATGCTCAGGAGATATTTAAGGCCACTTAGGAACTCTCTGAGTCCAACCTGCTTTATACAGTGAAGAAAATCGACATTCTGGAGAGAAAAGTTGCTTCATTGACCTCTCAACCATATCAACCAGCCCCTCTTGCTACAGCTCCTCCTTCCAACCCTCCTGCCACTCAACCTACTCCTACCCTGCCTATAGATGTCCCCCCTCCTCCAGCCCAAGATCCTCCTTTCGTTCAACCTACCCCCCAAAACCTAAGAGGACTTATACAAAGAGAAAAGTTACTGCAAAGAGATTTGTTTCCTCTGCTTCTGCTCGAAGTAAAGGGAAGGAACCTGCTACCCAGTCTGAAGAGGTAGCCCCCACCAAGCCCCCACCCCCACATGACACCTCCTCCACCTTACTCTCCAAGGAGGAAAGAAGGAAAGTTGATGCTGCCCTTGGCCTAGATCTTATTGTCCTTTTCCCTTCTGATTCTGATTCTGACTCTGTTGTTGCTTCTGCCAAGAAAACCAAGAAATCTTTGCCCGATCGAGGAGGCCCTGCCCACCCCGTACCAACCTAAAGGAAAAGCTCCTTTATCCAAGGAGGATTTGAAAATTTTGGCAGACTTGTATGATTGACCTGATGATGCTTGTAAATAAATATAGACTATATTTGTTTATTTTCCCTTAATGATTTAGACCAAGTACATATGTTAGTTGTTCATCATAATTTCTTTCTGTACTTTGTCTTTCTTTGTGCTTATTGTGCATCTGTTTCTTCATCTACCCTTTTCATGGTTACCATGCTCTCTGAGTAGTGAGGACACTGTTTAATTTAGGTTTGGGGGTATGGCAGGTGTGCCAATGAAATGAGTTAATGCTAGTGCAGCAATGTTGAAAAACGTTTTTAAAAATAAAGTGATTTCCCATCTGATTTTTGAAAAAAAGAGGAAATTAAAAACTTTTTAAAACTGAAATGAGCTGTAGTTTTAATATTTTTCATGAAGCAAATGTTAAGAATTTTTAACAATTGATGTTTAGTGAACCTGAAATGAGAGAAAAACTATAAGGATACACCCCGAGAAATTTTGATGGAAGGCCATACCCAGTGAGATTTAGGCCTGAAAAATTTTCTTTGAAGAGTGTCTTGGCAATTCTTTTGCTCTAAGGACTGATTGGATCTAGTTTCGATCACTAGAAGTTAGGCAAATCCAAATTAAAATAGCTTGACAGCATTCATGACATTGAAGACATGAAGTAAGGCCATCCCTTGGACAGTTTGAGCTTAAAATGTCCCACGTTTGAACTGCCCTTGATATATACCATTTGAGCCTTAAAATTCCTAGTTTTCTTTGATAAAAATCAGAAAATTTGAACCCAAAACCTCAGTGACCTGATACAGCCTGACCCTCACTCTGAGATTTCAGAAGGTAGAGCTGGTTTGGTGGTTGGTTGAGAAAGAAGAAAGCACATTTGGTGGTGTTGTGGCATTTTAACCCATAAAAAGAAAAATGAAAAAAAAAATACAAAAAGAAAAACATACAAAAATAAAATAATATAAAATAAAATAAAAAGAAAAGGAATGAGAAAGAAAAGTTATTTCATTAAAAGACTGAAAAGAGGATTAGAAACTGGCCACTTCAAATCTAAAAATTCAAGAAGTAGATGGAATTGTGATGAAATGAAGGTGTAGTCTAGACCACCTCCTTACTTTTACTGATTTCTCAATTTGAATTCTTTTTATCCCATTATTCTTTTACAAATTTCACCCATAAGCCACATTACAACCCAATAAAAAAAAGACCCTACTGATCTGAAATGGATTGAGTTGTCATGTGGAGATGAGGATTTATTTAATCTATGGTGAAAAGAGTTAGAAATTTTCAAAAGTTAGAGCAATGCCTATGCTCATGCTTGCAGTCCTATTTGAGGGCTACAACTGTTCTTGAGTTGTGTGAGAAATGATGCACCCTTCTACTTTTGTTGTGAGTGAACAACCCTGATATGATTTGGATCTGAAATCAAAGTTGTTTGGGGTATTATCAAAATGGAATTCTTAAATTAAAGGTGAGCTCTGCATCAATTTTCAGGCATAATGCCTTGACATGAACTGATTGATGATGAAGGAATTACAGCAGAATTTCAGGTTTTAAACTGATGATTTTTCTGTTGAAAATCCTTAAAAAATTGAAGGGACATGGTGTGAAATTTATTTCATTTCACTTAAACTCTGTTTTAACATGTTGCATAAGTATTAACTGAAATTGTTGGAGAAGTTTGTGGGTACCTTCACTGAAAACCGTCAGGAGAATTCACTCCTCCACTAGGGATCACCTAGGGGTTTAAAAGGCTTGATGCATATGCTAAATGCATATGTGCTCCCTACAAAAGTGGCATTTTAGTTTTTTTTATTCTTCCTTTGCTCAGGGACTAGCAAAGCTTAGGTTTGGGGGTATGTTAATCAGTGAAAAATACCAATTTTCACCCTTTAACATGAGCTTTGATAGACCTATGAGTGGACTAATAAATGCTTGTTAAGTATGTTTTGTAGATAGCAGTAAAAGGCAGTCATAGTGCAGAAATTCATCTCTAAGTGCAGTTCAGACCCAACAATGGCCCACTTAGGGCATGTAGCAATAGAAAAATAGCTTTGAAGGAGTGAAAACAGGCTGAAAACAACCTATCGAGAGGTTACTGGAACCTGTCGATAGGATCTGAAGGCTGAAAAAAGGAAGAAGTCGTGAGGATGGGAGTATTCGATAGGATCCGGAACCTATCGCGTAGTCAAAAACAAAAAGGGAGCATCCTATTGAATGGTTGCCTGAGCTTGAACAGAACCTATCGAAAAGTCTAAAAACCTATCGATAGGAGCCAGAAGAGAACCTTTCAGAACTTATTGCGCAGAAATCAACCTATCGAAAGGATCCCCCAACCTGTCGAACACACCAGATGAAGGCTGTGGATGCTGGAGCTTTATTTTCAGCACCAACCTATCGGAACCTATCGAAAGGATCCTGAATTCTAGCGAAAGGAACAGAAGGCCTATTTGGAACCTATCAAAAGCCTCAAGAACCTATCGAAATCGACTAAAGGACTTCTCAGAAAAGCTGTTATGCACACGCTTCAAGTTGGTGACCTACTACACGTAATCCGAGGCACTCTGGTGACCGGCACGAAGTTTTTAGAAGTGCCCTCGGAAACCCTAACCGACCTACGTGCTCTCCCCCAACTCTAACTAACTCTGAGAGCTTTCTAAAAGGGAAATAAAAAGGGCAATAATAGAATTATTTTAGCTGAGTTATGATTGGCTAGAAAAACAGATCTGAGGCTGAAGGGGAGAGCTATATAAGGAGAGAAGCTGCCAGAAAAAGGGGGGATCAATTCTCGAGATCAGATCTTGCATCGAAATTCTCTATTCGTCCTTTTTGCCCAACTATGGTTAGCTAATTTCTTTGGAGCAGCAAGGAGTGAGGTTGGATCTGTAATTGGGGAGAGTTGAGAGTGTTATTGAGGGTTAGATAATGCACAAACTATAAATCTAAGAGCATTTCATTGTATAGTGAGTTTATTTCAATGTAATTCTGGTTCTATTATTTTAATTATATCCATAGTTCATCTGGTTTAATTTGGTGCTCAATCGGATTTGTGTAGATGGGATTCAGCTCACCCATTTAATTGGTAGACCTCTTGGATACCATTTGATCTCTCTAGGTCTAATATTCCTGCAATTGCCTGTGTCTGTCGCCTGGCAGTTGCAACATTTGTAGTGATTATAATATTCTAATGGAAACCTGAGAATAGGGTGAATCTATTGGATGATCTGTGACCATTAAAGTGGACAGATCATAGTCTTAAGATCAATCCAAATCTCTGGCTTAGATCAGATCCTTTTACCCTGCAGCTGTGCTTATAGCTAGATGACGGATTGATGCACTCTGAATTCTTAGTGACACTATCAGCTCAATCCAATTGCAGCAAGACCAAACTCCAAGCTGTTTCTCTCCATTTTCTATTTCCAATTTCACCAAATATTCCCCTCACTTGCAAGATCTGAACTCTGGATTTAATCTCAATTCATTTCTGCATTTAATTGTGTTTCTGTAGTTTAGTTTAAAGTGACAACCCCTTAAAACCTCTCCTCTCTCTTTTGCTCTTTAAGTATTAGGTAGGGTGCCAGATCTGCCTTAGATCTGGAGATTTACTTAATTTTCAACTCATATTTACCTATGGACATACCCTTACTTACCCTTTAAAACTTGCTACAACATGCCTTGAATACTTGCAGGTCTGTGTGTCTGTTTGCCTTGGTGTGTGCAACCAATAAATCCTTTAATTGTGTGATTTTAAACCTCTTTTTGAAAACAAGGTAAGAAGCCAACATTGACTGATGAAGAAGACTTTCGTATCGCGTCTATAGGGGTTAAAAGAGGATGGGAACCAGATACTTCCCCCTCTCTCCATCTACCCCAGCCTCAACCGCTAGCGCGGGATGATCTGCCATCAATATCAAGTGAGGAGGAAGATTATTGGGCGAGCCCTTCACTATAGAACTTGAAGACTTCTTGAGAGCTGATCGCCTAGAATGGTTTGGAGAAGACAATCGCTCCCGAGATAAGACTTTAAATCTCGACGACGATTTCGATTATCAGCACATACTCGATAATTGGCGATGCTCACGTTGATGCCCTTACCCGAAGCAACCTTATTGTGGCCTGTGCAGGGCTATGATGTTATGATGTCAAAAGGCTACCATGGACGAGATCTAGCAAACCGTTAACGTAAAAGATTCTCACATTGCATTTATAAAAGTCAAAGAAAAACTAGAGCTCGACGCTCCCTAATCTCTGGATGCACCATAACTTCAAATATTCTGAAACTCACTAGAGGAAGAATAGCAACAGCCTCCGAGCGATGACGAAGATTACTTGGTGCATCTCCCTGCCCTCAAGTTGGCAGAATAGTTAGACCATGGCCTTCAAGGACCATTCAATGGAGAAGACAAGCCCAACTTCGATAGTGACGACCTTAGCCCCGATCTCGAAGGATGGGAATGCCCTTGGGGACACCCCTGTATCTCACACCCATACCAGCCTCGCTGTCGGGCGTGCATACTCATCCTGGCATATTTCGAAGTCCAAGCAAAAGAACTTGCAAGCCCAAAGGAAGAGCAGCTAGACTCACCCAAAGAGAATGAGCTTTGACAAGACTAACATCTCTAGCTCGGTTCTAAAGATGAGAGCTCATATGACTACAACCTCTGAACCCTCTTTGAAGACGAGGCAATCAATATGATTGAAGAAGCTGGAACATCAGTCGGACCGTCACCTTCATCATTCATCAAGAAAATCACATCAAGTGAGGATCATAAAAAGAATGCCAAATTTAGAACGGGTCCACATCACCTGAACACTCGCATGAATGGCTTCAACGGCCGTCACACTCCCCCAACTAGAGGAAGCAACTATGCCAGTTCCTCTTTAAGCGATCGACCCTGTACCATATGTCTTATCAAAAAACAAAAAAATAGAAAACCCTAAAACCCTTAAAAATCTAAAAATGAAAAACCCCAAAAAATTAGAAAATATCGAAAATGAGAGGGAGCCCTCCATCTCACACCCATCCAACCACCAGCAAAGTCACCCCTCATAAGGCTACGAGTAGCAGTCACGCCAACAAAGTTGAGGAAGTAATAACCGACATGATCATGCTCGGTCATCCTCCAACTCTCAACACCAATGAACCGTACCTTGACTCTGCTCAACACAACCCTACCCCCTCTCCCTCACAAAGGCACAGAGCATCCCGGCGAAATAACAAGCCTATGATTATACCTGACGAGATACTCCATGATTTTGAGAGGAGAATGAATAGCCTCGACCTACACCTCACCAAGGATGTCGCAGTCATTAATTGTATTGATGAAGAGTTACCTCTTGCAAAACTAACCTCCCAGTGTAGCGATTTTGTAGTATATGAGCTCACAGATGACAATGAAGAAGGAGCACCAGCCGCTGAGGAGACATAAAACTTCCAATGAGTCGTTAAGCGCTTCGACGAGCAAACTCAAGCTGTCGCAAAATCGACCGAAGAAATCAATTTCGACACCAAGCAGAAGCCCAAGAAGCTTCTAATCAGTGCAACACTCAACCCCAAGGAACGACAACAGATCATCCAAGTCTTTCAAGATCACCTCAGCTCCTTCACATGGTCTTACGAGGGCATGCCTGAATTGGACCAAAGCTTATTAGAACACCGTTTGGTCCTAGAACTCGATGCAAAGCCTGTTAAGTTGAAACTCAAAAGAATGCACCCACAGACAGCGCTACAAGTCAAGGAGGAAGTCAACAAATACACAAGGCCAAATTCACTCAAGTCATCCTCTACCCTAAGTGGGTTGCAAACATAGTACCTGTCGCCAAGAAGGACGACAGAGTAAGGGTATGTATCGACTTTCGGAACCTCAATTGGGCATACCCAAAAGATGACTTCCCTTTACCTCACATCGACACTCTGGTCGATAATACCGTCGGGCATGAGATGTTATCCTTTATGGATGGCTTCTCCGGATATAACCATATCAAACTAGAGAAATCCAACCAAGAGAAGACTTCCTTCACTATGCCATGGGGAACCTACTGTTAAGTCGTCATGCCTTTCAGGCTCAAGAACGCAGGAGCCACGTATCAATGCGCCATCATGGCCATCTTTCACAACATGATGCACAAGTGTGTGGAAGTCTACGTCGATGATATACTAGTGAAGTCTCAAATACAAGTAGGACATGTTCAAGTGTTACGACTGGTACTACAAAGATCCAAGAAATATCAGCTAAAGATGAATCCAAATAAATGCGTATTCGGAGTGACTTCAGGAAAACTATTAGGATTCATCGTTAGTACGCAAGGAATCGAGGTCTACCTGGTAAAGGTCAAAGCCATTCTCGAGATGCCAGGTCCCAGCAACATCAAAGAACTATGAGGCCTGATAGGAAGACTGCAATTCATCAGGAGATTCATCTCCCAACACTCAGACAGATGCAAACCTTTCTATAGACTACTTAAAGGAGGAGCCGAGTATGTATGGGAAGATCAGTGTCAATAAGCCTTCCACAACATCAAGAAGTACCTCCTCAACTCGCCGATATTATCACCACCAGTTCTCAAAAGACCCCTGATCCCCTACGTGTCAGCAAACGATAAGGCAATGGGAGTAATTCTTGGACAACATGACGAAGACAGCAAGAGGGAGAAGGCTATCTACTACCTCAATAGGAGTGGAAATATACAGCAATGGAGAATACATGCCTCACACTAGTGTGGGCCTCAACGAAACTATGATACTACTTCGGAGAGAATAAGATTTTGGCACTAACATGTACAGACACTCTGAAGTATATATTTGGGAAGCCCGCTACATCCGAAAAGATCGCCCATTAGCATATGCTACTACAAGAGTTTGACATCGCCTATGTCATGCAAAAGTCCATCAAAGGATAGGTGATCACCGATTACCTCACTAACCTTCCACTCCCAGGCAACAAGCCCGTACGCGAAGACCTACTCTTGATTCATGACAAAGAGCCTGACAAGACTTCATGAACCCTCTACTTCAATGGTGCTCTTAACTACAAAAGGAAAGGCATCGGGATAGTCCTACTAAACCCAGAAGGAGTTGTCATAGCAAAAGACTTTCAACTCGACTTCTCAGTCGTCAATAACGTTACGGAATATGAAGCCTTCATTATCGGACTGCGAGCAGCGCTACAGCTGGGTGTCAACCAGTTGAAGATAATCAACAACTCCAAACTTGCATTATCACAAGTCATTAGAGAGTGGAAGACCAAAGAAAGAAGACTGGTGGCTTATTTAGAAGCAGCTCCATTTTTTATAAAGAAGTTTGAAAGAATTTCTTTCACACATATTCCAAGACTAGAGAATGAGCTCGTAGATTCCCTCACCACGTTAGCCTCACTCATATAGATACCAGTTGGACAAAGTACGAAATCCTTCTTCATCGAGAAGCTGACCAAGCCAGCCCACGGAGTCACCTAGCAAGTGAAACTGGAACTGTCAACTAGACTAAAAACCATCACGAATGAAGGGCAACCTACCCTAAGAAATTCCATGAAGAAAGAAGCCAGCATCGCAACCTTCAGATTCGAGAAATCCCCAACCGACGATGGACAACCATGGTACTTAGACATATGGAAATTCCTGAAGCATCGACATGTCCCTCCTTATGCTACAAAGATTGAATAGAAGACAATCAGGAACCTATATGCAAGGTTTTGCATCCTTGGTGAGACATTATACAAAGAAGCCTTCACCAAAGGAGTACTGCTATGGTGTGTCACGACAGCCAAAGGACAATATATCACCTGAGAAGTACACATCAGTGCCTGCGGCACCCACGCTGGTAGACAGACTCAAAAACCAGACCATACTATAAGGATACTACTGGCCAACGATGACAAGGGATTGCCACCTCTATGTCCAATGTTGCAAATAATGCTAAGAACATGCCACACTCATCAAAGCCCCATCAATTGCATTGAATCCCATAACCTCACCATGGTCGTTCTCAGTGTGGGCCTCCGATATCATCAGACTCTTCACGGGCACTGTCGGGAACACTCATAAGCACTCGTTCATACTCACTATGATCGAATACTACACTAATAGGCAGAAGCTGAATCATATGCCAGAATCACTGCTTCAACACTCGTGAAGTTTATTATTCGGAACATCATCACCAAGTTTGGAGTACCCAGGATGTTCGTCATTAACAACGGATCACAATTCATTACAGATAAGACGAAGAAGTTGTGCAAGAAATATGGCATCGACCTACACCACTCATCACCATTCCATCCCCAGGAAAATAGGCAAGCAGAGGCTATGAACAAAATGCTCATTCGAATTCTAAAACAAATAGTGGAGACAAGCAATGGAGCCGGCTGGCATGAACGACTGCAAGAAGCACTCTGGGCCTATAGGACTTCTATTTGTACAGCCACTGGCTAAACTCCGTACCTCCTCACATATGGGATGGAAGCAGTCCTCCCTACGAGATATAGGTTTCGTCCCTATGAATCCAACTCTATGATGTGCTATCCCTAGACGAAAGGAGATTTCCCTGCTCGCTGAGCTAGAACAACTTGATGAGACGCATCTAAGGGCAGCCGATCATGCTCAAGTATACCAGAGGAGAGTGGCCAAGGCTTACGATAAGAAGGTCCTTGAGCGAACCTTCAAAATTGGAGAGTTGGTCTATAAGAAAACCATGCCTTCCAAGCATGCTCATTCTAAAAGAAAACTGAAACCGAATTAGGAAGGACCCTATGTTATAATTGCCGCATACCCCGGAAACACATACAAGCTGGTAAACCAAGATGGAGAGAAACTTCCTCACCCGTAGAATGCCATATACCTCAGAAAATACTACCCCTAGCATCATGATCGTCATGTCCCATAGTCAGACGTAGTTACTTATAATTACCACCCTCGTAGTCATCATGACCCATTCATCAGTCATACATCATTATTTTCAAGGATATCCTTCGAAGATTTCTAACACATTGCCCACCTTTTTACTCGAGCAATTTGATCAAAAGGGCTGGTACAACACCTAACCTCTTCTAAAAGTACAGGTAACACCTAATTCTCACCACTTTCCCCTGCCATTAGAGGAGATGTTAGAGCACAGAAAATGAAGATGTTAGACTAATCAAAACTCACTATTCTTGCATTAGCAAGCTGCTTTCAAATACATATACATGCTTCAAGAGAGACAAAAGTGATATCAAAATAGAGAAATAACAGAAGCATACTTGAGCAAGAGCAATACGGCTGGTAAATAAGTCAATGAGCCCAGGGAAGCATAAGCAAACTATGAGGGCATCCCTGGTGTCCTGATACTACTAGATGTCTTCATAAGGTGGCAGGAGGAGGACAAACCTCTGCTAACCACAGAATATGAGACTTTGATGGTACCAAAACATGACGGAGAGCTTAAGCATGGCACCCCATACCACCCAAGAAGAAGACTGTTACCTGCCTCTTTTAAAGTTGTTAAGTAGAAAATTGTCCCTACGTCATTGAGCCTTATCCCTCCTTCACCCTTAATTTTTACTTTTGGACCATGAATCAAAACCTTTCCGAGGATATCCCTAGGAATAAAGTCAAAAAGTTGTGAATGATGACTGATGCAATCACTCGCTTCCTACCACTCACTTCACCCCAACCAAGACTGTGATATGACGACCACTGTTAAAGGTAGAATCCAACACATGGCTGATATAACCCAAACGCTCTCTTCCCCAATACTGAAAAGTATCATCAGAGAACTTTCTTTGAGACTGACCCCTTAAATACACTCATCGCTCTACATACTCACCCAGGAAAGCTCCATTGCGAATCAACACTAGGGCATTTTTATTTTGGAAGAGGAGTCACATAAGGCCCCTGCTTGTTCATAGTTACGCGCGAAGCAACAAGATCATCGCTCAAGAAAGACTGCCAAAGACACTACATTGCTTATCCCATCACGCTCCTACACTAGGGCATTTTTTTTTAGTCTTAAAATTTTATTTCAATTATTTGCTTTCCCTGTTGCATTATTTTCCTTTCCCTGTAACGAAAAATAGTAGACAAAAAAAGCAAATTAAAAAAATTGATATAATGATCCATCTTTTGTTACTTGACCCCGGTCTGAGACACCTCCCCACTTGACAATCAGCTAGGGGGAAAATAAAATTACTGATAACTTTATCCTCATGCGCAGGTATACAGCAACCTTAAACTGTTACTAGGCCAACTCAAGGAGAATCTAAGTCCCAATAATAGATGATGGCACATAAAGCAAGCAGCTAAAGTATGTCGGTAACAAACGGAAAAGAAAAACCAGGGACATCTGAACCAAAAATCTATATATATATATATCAAAAATTTTCTTTTACATCTGTTACCAGAGGCATACCCCCTATATATACAATGAACAAAAAAATATATAAAAATATATATATATACAACCCTACTCCCTACGCTGCCTTTGGGATGGTTGGTCGCCGCTATCCCCAGTATCATCAGCTCGTGGATCAGGAGACTGATCCACCGAGAACTCAATCCAGGGGCCCAGAGTTGACGGACACTGCCTAAGAAAAGAGGGCCCTGCAATGGAGCCTCCCTCACTTGCCTGATTGGCTGACCGCCTAGACCGCGAATGGGAAGGACCCTCAGCAAGTAACTCTCGGATGACAGAGTCCTCATGAACATAATCCCTCACGCGCTCACGCGTTGTACGATAGGGCTGGCAAGCCAGGGAGCCAGTGGCCACCAACTCCGATCGGGAGAGATGACCAACCATCCCACGCACCCCTTGCTCGCTCCTCCTTAGTCGATACTGCAGCTACTGATTCATCAATTGCATCTCAGCCTGCACAGATCGATGAGCTACCTCTATCGCCTCAATCTGAGTCCCTTGCATGATGAGCATATTGACAAGCAGGTTCTCATGGCTGTCAGTATCTCTGAGAACCCGCCTTGCCTCTGGAACAGCGCTCACCCGCGCTACCTCCAAGCGCGACTCCTTGAGCTGACGAACTTACATGATTACCAAAAGTCACAAATCGAGCATACTTATGAAGGAAGGAAACACTGAAGAGAAAGAGAAGCATACCAGATCTGCCCTCTCCCTAAGAAGGCGCTCGACAGTCACGGCAGTCACTGGGTTGGCAGGTGGCAAAGGCGGGATCTCGAACATGGGTGGCTGCAACACAGATAAGAAGCACATCAGATAATGCCACGACTGAAAAATTGAAATGAAACTATGCTAACTAAACAAACCTGAGTAGCAGGAGGAGTCGACTCCTAGGGAGGAGCCTCAAGAGCAAAATTAGGGACAACCTGCACAACAAAAAAAAACAACCAACACAAAACATGTTAGAAAGAGAACCAATCAACAAAACAAAACAACCAATGCGCAAATAAATTAAAATGCACACTATACCTGACTCTCCAAGTGTAGGGAAGTAGTTGTGGCCTCCCTAGTCTGGATATCCTCAGCAAGCCGACACTGAAAACATACAACACAACATTAGCAACCCACTATACAAGACAAAATAAAATTAAGAAAATCAATGTAGCTCACCCAGTGCTCTAGCTCAGCACAAAGATGGGCTATCATCGGATCCTCCTAACTATATGAGGCAACTGAAGACGGGTCAAATGCCGGAGCAGACACCCCAGTAGCAGAGAAATCTGCCCTCTGCAAGTATGACCCATAAAAGATACATCAGAGATAACGAAGGACGATAACACTAAAATCAAATACAAAACACTTACCAATCTGTCTATCTCTGAATGTAGGTTGGCCTCCACCTCCCGACCAGCCTAATGCTGACCTCGAAGTAGCTCAATCAGGGCCGCCTGACCAGCAACATCGCCCTCCCGTGTAGTCTAACAAATAAAGAGGAAAGAAAACCAAAATAACCATATTAAATTAACTAGAAGCAAAATGAATGCCCTAACGACTAAAAGGAATAAGCCAACTCACCGAAGATTGTCGAGTCTCTGTCAGCTGAGCCCTCAACTCGTCCTTTGTTGCTCTGGCCTGAAAGATGGAGGTCATCAAGGAGCGCCGCATCTCCTCACCGAGCCTAAGAGTGCATCCCATCTGCTCCATCGCTATGTGGAGGGCATCCATTGCTCTATGAACACCTAAACCCAGATGGCACTGCTCTAGCGCGGCCAGCCTCTCCCTCAATGCCGAGGCAAACTCAGGACTGCCAACTACGAAAGAGCCACTCCCATGGAAGGGACGCTTAAAGAGGCGGCCACCATCGAGCCCCTGGAGCCACCTCGTAAGCTCTCGAGTGTCTGCCTCATCACGCGCCCCCTGTCACCCTGGTCCCTCTTGGCTCTAAAGTCATCGATCTGAGCCCTCATCTATGATGCAAAGTCCCGACCAGGGGGACCAGTCATCCTCTTTGCCACCCGGTGGTGAATCTCTGAAGTGACTCCCTGAGGGAGCCCTAGCTGCTTGGCCATGTGAGACAAGTGGATGCACTCCACCTTCTCGAAGCAGTGGACCCAGATATCCACATTGAAGAAGGGCTGACAGGACCGTATCATCGGCTCCTTAGCATCGTCCCTGGCCGCATAGGGCCTCCAAATGACCTATAAAGAGAAATAAACAAGATAACCCATCAGTAAAATCTAAAGCCTAAAACCTAAGACGCACTAACAACATAGACCACACGTACATGCCCCGCGTGCATGTCCTCAAAGAGACCTCGTGCGGTCTGCAAATTCGAAGACTGGTAGTGACGCCCCATCACCCTCCGCCACACGTGCATATGCAAGAACATGAAATCAATCTTCGCCAGGACCCGCGGATGTAAGAACGTGAAGTGATCATACGCCCAAAACAAAACACACACAAACATCGAAACAATCACTAAAATGAAGATGAAATAACTAAGACGTTATAGAGTCCAATAATTAACCAGAACTCACCTGAAGGAAAGGGAGAAAGCCCCTGATGGTGACGAAGCCCCTCCCTCGGTGGTACAGCTGCTCATAGAGGTGTGCCAATGTCGTCACACCCCAGGCATAGGTGGGCACCCGATCGAGGTCCCCAAGAAGCGTCAAGAATAGGCCCGTCACACAACCCCGAGTCAAAGAAGAAAATAGCACTACACTAAGATAGTTCATCAAGAATGCCCAGAGGACTCGATCCGTCGCCACTCCCTGCTCCGTCACAGGCCCTCGAAGAGTCATTGTCTCACGACGCGCCTGGAACACCGCCCTCTTCTCCGAGTGACATTTCAAAGGAATGAAACCACTGGAAAATGTACTAAAAAACCATGTGAATCGGACCACCCCTGGCCCGAACCCGCTTAATCGGTACCCGACCCCGAGCACCTCCTTGCATACTGATCAGTCACATAATTTACCATTTTATCACCCTTAACTTAGTGATGCTAGGACTTAGTTTGCTACTAACGAGTTACTAATGTACAGATATTAAATATAAGTAGTAAATTAGAGCCTAATTGTTAATTCTTGTCAAAATAAACTTAAAAAGCAGTAAAAAGATTAAGCGTTAAAGACGATTCGCCAACAACAAGAAGGCCGAAATCGTAATTCTTCAAAAGATGATTCTTCAAAAAGCGAGAAAAGAAGAAACTGGTCGACCCAAAATAAGAAATTGTTAGCTAAAAGCCTACAGAAAATAGAAAATCATGAATTACAATTTTTCAGAAAGAAATCGTTATTTACGATTTTCTAAAAATAGAAGCTTTCTACTACACACTGTTACTGTAGATCACGTGAGAATTTAACACCGCCATATCCAAAATTATAAGACTCCTATAATTAGAAGTCTGGTGAACCACGGATCTAAGAAGATTGATAAAGATCTAATCTGAAGGACTCTGCTGCTGCTTAATAAAGAACAATCCATAAGTGCATCAACTAAAGAAAGCAAGGAAATATAAAATTAGGAATTAGAGTTATATTAGGAAGCTTTTGTTTTTAGTAGTTTCTTTTATTAGAACTAGATCTTTGTAAATCGACCCCTTATGATTTATAAATAAGAGGGCTCGGCATATGAATAAGCATCGAAGAATTTTAGCATCAATTGACGCCTGAGGTTGGATTTTCTTTCGATCAGTAGTGTATACTAGTTAGAGCAGATTACATATCAGAAGTTTCTCAAGAGCAATTGACGACTGCAATTGAGTGCTAAAGATTAGTGTAGATATCTATAATTTCTTAAGAGCAATTGACCACTGCAGCTGAAGGGTGAAGGATATATTTTACTTTGCTTTCTAGTTTAAATTTTGTGTTTGCTTTGTAAACATCTCCAAGTTTTAATTTGAATTAACGACTCAGGTTAGAATTTGTAGATTAGTGTAACGATTTTTACTTTTTCATCTTCAGTTTTCTAGAGTTTGATTGATGCCCAAATTTTTGGTTGACTGTTTATTAGATTAAATCTGTATTAATAGGATCTTAGAATTGATTGACGACCAATGCTAGGAGACTAGAAATATAGTGTAACGGTACTATTTATTTTCATAAAAATTTGAAAGCTAAAGATTAAGATTGACGACCTTAATCTGAAGAAGGAGGATTAGGATTTATTTTTATGCACTTTAGTTTAATAACCCATTTTTTTATTCAAATTTCTCCAGTAGATTAGATCTTAAGATAAATAAAAGTTTTTAAGATAGGGATTTAGATAAAAGATATAACTAGGAATTAATTAGATAATGAACTTCCTCATAGGATCGATCCTATACTAGCTCTACAATTTTCATTGTGCGCTTACAATAGGTTAAGACTTGAATTTAATATAATTATAATGCATCATAAGCAACCGATCAAGTTTTTGGCGCCACTACCAGGGGAGCGGAATTTATCTAATTCTTTCAAGTTTTTATCCAATATTTATCTTCTTTTAAAAACTAATATTTATTTTTCTCTTTTTATATTTTTATTTTTCTTTGATCACTTCTTAAACTTTTGCAGGTTTATTCGGAATAACAGATCAAACTTTTGACACACTATAGTCAAAACATGACTAAAATGATGGGGGAACATTATGCTTTAACACTTCTTACACCTCCCCCATATATACAAATAACCCTTATGACCGGTAATGTAATTTTAAAATTACGCCCAAAATATTTCAAACACTTCCAATATTCCGTGGGCTAAGGGATGAAAATCCTTATTCACATTTAAGACAGTTCATAGAAGTGTGCATCTTATCTGAATCCAGAATATGCCAGAAGCATCTCTTCAGCTAAGGTTTTTTTCATATTCTCTTAGAGATGAAGCAAAGTTGTGGATACATTCTTTGCCTCATAATTCGTTCATCAATTCGCAGGATTTGGAATGAGGATTTCTCATTAAATACTTCCCAATACACAGAACGAATCAAATTTGATATCTAATTAGAACTTTCAAACAATCACCGAATGAATCTCTACAAGAGGGGTGGATGCGCCTCAACGATCTTTTATATAGGTGTCCTCATCATGAAATCTCCCGTTGGCAGATAGTCCTCACTTTCTATGAAGGTCTGAATGACTAAAATCGACACATAGTTGATGTTGCCTGTAGGGGGATGTTCCACACCATGTCTGCTAAGGCTGCTTGGGAACTTTTTGAGAACTTTAGCGAGAAACCAGTGCAATGCTAAGCATCGGGTGAGATTGAATCTAAAACTTCTAGGAGTATACCTCTTAGGCAGAGAGATTTATACAAATTAAAGTCAATGATGAATTGCCTTCCAAAGTTAAAACTGTGAAAGACTAAAATTTAATCTCTGGTGGGTGTAAAATCGCACCCAACATCTCAACAAGGAGAAGCCGTTGGATCTAACCGCGGCTTAAATCAGGAAATTCCTCAGCACTCTCTTAAATTTTGCCCCACACAGACCCAAGACCACACTGAAATTGGGAAAGCCTTATCGTAATTGGCCGAAAGCTAGCTACAACATAGCCATATTCAAACGCAGCTACTCAATAATCTCTTAGAATCCATTACACGATTAGAAACTCAGGTTGAGCAATTAACCATCCTGGTTAACTCGAGAGAGAGTAACTATTATTCCCCATGGTCAATTGGCACCCCCGGAGGAAATACTTTTATGGGAGGGACATCAACTCCCCTTGATCGTCAGTGAATTCCTCCTAAAATTGTTAAGCTACCGACTCACCCGTAGCAAACACATGCAACATATGTACATAAATACTTTTGAAATGACCCCTTTACGATTTATACAATATCACTGAATTGTAAAAGCTCTTTCTTTATTTTAATCACTTGAAACGCATGGATTTGCGATTCTCGTGAATATAGAGTCCAATCATAGCGAGTACGATTTTCTCAGTTTTAGATTCTCGTGAATGTTATCCAGAATTGCAAACGACAATTCTAGGGAACAGGAGAACCTAGTGATCAGTCTTTTCGGGTGCATTGAAAGTAAGCCCATTTAAAATTGTATAGAAAATAAACATAAAATGCATTCAATTTCACTACTTCCCAACCACCCTATCCTAGGAACCTACACATCGACATTTACTCGAAGTGACGATTCAAGATTCTTTTTCCCTATAAAATTCATACACATTAACCAAAACTAGTTCATAACCCTTCTTCTTCCTCCATCTGTAACCTTAAAACCCCATGACGGAAGAGCATAACCAGAGCGACTTTAGCAAAAGACTCGACAAAATTTTAGAAAAATATAGAGCTGAGCTCCTAGCTGTACAACAGAAAGTAGAAAAATTGAAGCACAAGCGATCTGTCTCTAATGTTGAATCATCCACCGAAACTACCCTTGACCTTAAACCTAACCCAAATCCAAAACTATATACCAAGAATCCATCTTCC
The DNA here is from genome assembly GCA_021018995.1 of Chloranthus sessilifolius. NCBI lineage: Eukaryota > Viridiplantae > Streptophyta > Magnoliopsida > Chloranthales > Chloranthaceae > Chloranthus > Chloranthus sessilifolius. The sequence goes on along the minus strand of CM037587.1, from coordinate 28,719,958 downwards.
CCCACTTCCTAACCCTTATACCATTACAACCCACCCAGAATGCGACTTCCTATATAACATGGATGGACTATAATTTTCAGTGTCATTTCCCATCCCATCCTTGATCTCCTCACCACCCCTCTCCATTGCTTATCTTCTCCGTTTGCTTACGCTACAATCTCTTCATAAAATTTTCGCAAGGGAGTAGTATAGGCTGAATGGGGGGGGTGGGATGTGTCATCTTCCAACTCTCCTCAACTTCTTCCCGTAACTGCATTATCGGTGCAGTTGATGAATCATAGAAGGATTTGGAAGGGAAGTGGGGAGTGATTCAATAGCCCTTAGAGTAGCAACCCTCCAAAGGTTGGAGCTCTTTTTGTTGAAGGGATGCGAGACTCTGATTGAAGGTGGTTAGAAGCCGAGGACCGATCTTTATCAAAAATTTATTCTTAGACGTTGCTGCCAGAGTCTTACTTTAGTGTGTGTCTAGATTTTTCCTAAGAATTTTTGTTCATATTAGTTTTCTTTTCATGTTGCTGTAATTAGTTCATAGATGAAAAGTTTTTTTTATTTATTATTGTCTTTCTTTTATTTTTACTACTAATATTTAACTTTATAAAATTGGAAGTATTTTTCTCCCAAGTTTGGGGGGAAGAATTTTTTATTTTTTTTTACAGATTATACACACGATTTCTAACATAGCAGTAAAGTAATAGGTAACTTTTCCTATATGTCCCATGTTTTGCATAATAAGGACATTGTCCTATTTAAGTTTGGGGGGGATACACCACCTTTGTATAGATTAGTTTAGTTTTCTTTTTGGTTTTCTTTTTCGTAGAAATTTTTAATTTTTAATTTCTTTTTTTGAATTTTTTTAGATAAGTTAATTATTATATGAAAATTATGAAAAAATATAAAAATCTAAATTCTTAGCAAACCATCTTAGTAGTAGTTCAAAAATTAAAATTAAAATAGTTACAATTCAAAGTAAAGCATCTCTAGAATATTGTATCAGAAGAATGTTTGAAACTATACGATTGATCTGAACTGAAAAATTTATAGTTTCAAAATCATATAACTAGTGAGCTATAGAGCCTATTCCTCTTTATTCTGAGAGAAAGAGAGACTATTTTTATTCATACTTAATTTTCTTTGAACTGCTCTACTATTGCTGTCAAAATAAAATCTCATAATGTTGAACTTAGAATCAATATATTTTATGATTATGAAAATTTATTTGTTTAGAATTGTCTATTAAATATATCAAAGCAATAAGACATCCATATTAGTAAATCGAGAAAATGATCAAAGGTCATCTTTTGTTAAATCAGAGCCAAAAAGCCAAAATCCCATGATATTTTACCATTTGAACCCATATTAGAAGCCTAAAGACTAAATTCCTTTGTACCAGAATTTTATAGACCCTTAAACATATATACTGACCAAAACCTTCTATCCTTAACTCTTACAATTTCTTAGAGGTTAGAATATAAAAGAAGGGTGGAAAAGGGGGTGAAAGGAGTATGAGTTAATAGATAAGGGATCTAATGAAAAAGGTATAACTGAAAAAGAAATACAAATATATGAAAATATGGGAAAAGGAAAGAAAAAGAATGAAAAATCGTAAAAGACGATTTTGTGAAAAGAGAAGCAAAAAGCTTCCAAATTGAAAAAAACAAAGAGAAAAATGGGATTTACAAAAGGAAAAAAGAAATGGGAAGAAGTTATCTAAAATAAGGATACTTACTAAAGCTGAAAAATAGAAGAAGAGAAGGAAGAACTAAACTCTTGGAAATAATTTTGAATCCTCTTTACCTTTTTTTCTTTGCAACCTTCTGAAAACCCAATACCCCATTACAAGCCGAAGGAAAGACCTTTGTGATTTACGATTTGCAAAAATATGAGTCTAGTAGAGATATATGAAATAGATACTATGAATAAATAAAGAAATTATATGAAAAAAATTGATTATCATTTCCATGATATTTATCTTTTTAGTTGATTATCCTTTGAATTTATCACGAACATATCATATTATGAGAACCCAAAATTTTGATTATTTTTTAGAGTATGCCAATAAGTGAGAGTTTGGATGAAAATATTTTCTAGAAATTGCAGTTTAGAAAAATCTATGATGAATAAACTTTTCACTGACATACACACACTCCACGCTATACAAGAATTGAAATTATTGAGTTCTGATCAAGGATAATTGCGATGATGGACATATAATGAACATATAATGACTAACTGAATAATTAGTAGTGTACAAAAATTAATTTATATTTTAAATTTTTAGTTTTAAAAAATCCAAAAACATTTAAAGTTGTAGGTAACTTCATTGAAAACCTTTAGGAGACTACAACTCCTCCACTAGGGATCACCTAAGGGTTTATAGGCTTGTTGCATCTGTTAAATACAATCGTGCTCCCTACGAAAGTGGCATTTAAATTTAAAAGTTTTAAATATTTTATGTTTCCTTGTTTGCTAGGGATTAGAAAAACTTAAGTTTGGGGGTGTGATCAGTCACATAATTTACTATTTTATCACCCTTAACTTAGTGATGCGGACTTAGTTTACTACTAACGATTTACTGATGTGCAGATATTAAAGATAAGTAGTAAATTAGAGTCTAAGTGTTAATCCTTGTCAAAATGAACTCAAAAAGCAGTAAAAAGATGATTAAGCATGAAAGACGATTCGCCAATAACAAGAAGGCTGAAAAATCGTAATTCTTCAAAAGACGATTCTTCAGAAGCGACAAAAGAAGAAAGCGATCGATCCAAAATAAGAAATTATTAGCTGAAAGCCTACTGAAAATAAAAAGTTGTGAATTATAATTTTCCAGAAAGCATAAGAAAAAAATTATTATTTACGATTTCCTAAAAATAAAAGCTTTCTACTACATACTACTACTACGGATCACGTGAGAGTTTAACACTGCCATATCCAGAGTTAGAAAACTCCTGCAATTAGAAGTCTGGTGAACCACAGATTTGAGAAGATTGATAAAGATCTAATTCGAAAGACTCTACTGCTGCTCAATAAAGAATAATCCAGAAGTGCATCAACTAAAGAAAGCAAGGAAAGATAAAATTAGGAATTAGAGTTATATTAGGAATCTTTTTTTTAATAGTTTCTTTTATTCGAATTAGATCTTTGTAAACCGAACCCTTATGATTTATAAATAAGAGTACTCGGCATAGGAATAAGCATCGAAGAATTTCAGCATTAATTGACGCTGGAGGTTGGATTTTCTTCCGATCAGTAGTGTATACTAGTTACAGTAGATTAGATATCAGAGGTTTCTCAAGAGCAATTGACGACTGCAATTAAGTGTTGAAGATTAGTGTAGATATCTGTAATTTCTCAGGAGCAATTGACGACTGCAGCTGAGGGGTGAAGGATATATTTTACTTTGCTTTTTAGTTTAGATTTTATTTGCTTTGTAAACATCTCCAAGTTTTAATTTGAATTGACGACTCAAGTTAAAAATTTCATATTAGTATAATGGTTTTTAATTTTCCATCTTCAGTTTTCGGGAGTTTGATTGACGCCCAAATTTCTGATTGATTGTTGATTAGATTAAATCTGTATTGATAGGATCTTAGACTTGATTGATGGCAAATGCTAAGAGACTAGAAATATGGTGTAACGGTACTGTTTATTTTCATAAATATCCAAAAGCTGAAGATTAAGATTGATGACCTTAATCTGAAGGAGGATTAGGATTTATTTTTATGCACTTTAGTTTAATAGCCCATTCTTTTATTCATATTTCTCCAATAGATTAGATCTTAAAGATAAATAAAAGTTTTTAAGATAGGGATTCAGATCAAAGATATAAACTAGGAATTAATTAGATAATGAACTTCCTTGTGGGATCGATCCTATACTAGCTCTACAATTTCCATTGTGCGCATATAATAGGTTAAGACTTGAATTTAATATAATTATAATACATCATAAGCAACCGATCACATACCGCCTGGTAATCTCCCTCCATCTGCCCTGTCACCGGCTCCCCCTCGAATCTGAGTCCGATGATGCGGACCCAATCCTCTGGGGTCGGCAGCAACATCCCTACTAGGAAGAGCAATGCCTACTGCTCCTCCCTCCAACGCTCCAAAATAGCCCTGATCAAGCTCCGATCGATCGGGAAAGGCTCAAGCTCTATGATCAGCTTGAAGCCAAAAGACGCTAACCGCGCCCACTGAAACTCAAGCAGAGCATGGTACCATGCATGGGACTCTGACCACTCAGTGCTGATGGCTAGCAAGGGAGGCTGCTGGGGAGCGATGAAATGAAAAGGAATAACGTAAGACTACAACCTACAACTACGAGAAAACTAGCAGCAAGTATGGACGATAAGTAGACCTAATACTAATAAAAATAATAATAATTAAGAGAATGGCATAATAATGATCACAAAGCGATAAAATATATGACAATCTGCAATAAAGCACACAAAATATGGAAATGGTAACGCCAAATAGTAACCAAACATGACCTAGAACTAGATACAAGTGTGATGAATGACTGCGCACACGCACTAAGGCTAAATGCAAGTTGAACATAAAGTAAAAGGGTTTCCAGATCCTAGGAATCTATGTCATAGCCTAAATGCCTAGGAAATGAAAAGAAGAAACTCTTGGTCGCGTGCACCTACCTGATCCCTTGCGAAGAACTCTTCCAATGGATTGCGAATCGGAGGTGGCACCCGATGCAGAGCAGCATCTTCCTCGTCGCCCTCATCGTCCTCAGGAGCACCCTCCCCGATCATCTCAGCACTACCCTCAACATCGACATCGGCACCGATAGTGATCTCAAGAGTCTCCTCCACTCCCACCATCTGCTCTAACTTCGAAGCAGTCAAGAAAAGTTTATTACTGCCCTCAGATGCCATCTCAGAACAAAGAACTCAAAAAAATAAAGAAGACGAGAGAAACGGCTCTCGAAGCGGACCACCGGATTGCGAGATATCGCAAAACATGAAAATCGGAGCACTAGGAAGTAAGGAAGCAAAGAATCGGAGACAACCAAAAAGCGTAGGCAAAATGACAGTTTTCGTGGCTTATATAGAGTGCGAGCTAATGGCACACCTGACGACAGGCGCGCAATTGAAACGCGTGCACATAAGCACACGCGTAATCTGAATCATGCGCGCCAGCCAGGATGTGCAATTAAAATTTCGTCAACCCAAAAGGCGTGACAAATCGATCCCGTGTCCTCCATCATGCGCTCAATTTGAAAGGTCACCCGCACAGTGACCAAGCAACCCCCCAATCACACGCCCTGATCAGAGCGCACAATTGAATTACACGCGCACATGCGGACGGGTAATTGACCCCACGGAGTGTCCAATCGCGTGTGCCCAATCAGGCGCGTATATGAATTAAATGCCCTACACCGGGCACGTAATTACTCAACCGTGATAAAAATATATATATAGGCAAATGGCAGCAGCTAGAGATGAACCTACTGACTTAGATGCCTATACCAAACAGCACCCACAGCATAGAATTCACACACGCATTCTGATTTGGGCATATACTCCCTGAAAATAAAAAAACTCACATATACGCACACGCATGCTCCAAAAATAGCCAGTTAAACGCATAAACACTTAATCAAATTAGAGCCCATCAAAATCAAACCAATATAATGCCAACGCAAACCAAACCAAACTTCACCCCGAACCAAATGAAGATCAAACTAGACTGCACCCAAACTGAATCCAATCAAGCCAGAATTTAAGAAGTTCAAAACAAGCCATAAATAAACAAATATGCTTTTATAAAAATGATGAAATTAATTACAAATTACATCGGGGGCATACCCCCTGAATACATCATTCAAAACGAAAAACGAATTTGAATTTAGGACAAACACCGAAAGACACCCAAGTTTGCTAACACTCAAGGGAGGGAACCCAAATAAAAATACATAAAAAGGGAAAGACGATGGAGAGACCCAGAGAGGAAACACACGTTGAACGAATTCTAACAAAAATCTCATATTCACTTTCTTTTTCCCCTGAGATGCTGCTTATGATGAAATCTTCCAAGTTATACAATAAAATGTCAGCATCGCAAAGCTCCGAGTTGGCAGAGAAGAAAGAGTGACTCACAGAAAGCTACCCAGGAGTTGTGGCGTACACCTTTAAAAGGCCGATCTTGGAAACTCCCAAGGGAGGACTGACCAAAGGTCGATCCACTGAACCTACCAAGGAGCAACTGGCGCCGATCACGTGAAATCTGACGCAGCTCTTATCCTTGATTTTCTTTCCCCCACCTGTAACTCTTCCATCTCTTCCCCTAGTAGGGTGGCATTTCGGGTCAAATCAACATCATTTACCCTAGCACCACCACACATTCCCAATATCACTCATTCCCAAAAAAAATAATAATAAATCACCATTACAAATCTTTCCAAGGCATAACACCCGGGATACAAAATAAAAGGGGAGAAAAAATATTAAAATAAGTTAAAATTCTAAAAGGCCAAAAACGACAAAAATGATAAAATCCAAAATAAACTCGACCCCTAAACAACTATTTATAACCAATACCCCCTTCACCACAATGAGATAAATGTCTCACTTTAAAACACCCTCCATCTAATTAAATCTAAACAAGACACATACCCCCAAAAGAATCACAATCTATGACAAACTTAGATTAACCAATAGCTACAAAACACTTACCCCTCAAAGAAACACAAATCTATCACAAATTAGATAAACCAATAGGATTAAAACATCTAACACTCCATTCAAGCTTTAATTTCACACAAGTGTCACTCTAAACTAAACATAAAACTAAAACAAAAATCATACCTTAAACAAAACAAATACCCAAATTTCCCCTTTTGCCATAAAGCTCCATTAATAATAATAAAACACAATCCCAACCCATTTAGACCATAAAAATAAACAAAATCACTTAATAAAAATAAAAATAATAAATATAGCGTTAATAAATAAAATTACAACAAAATCAAAGGAAAAATTTGCCCCCGCAGTCCCATCGCAACCAAATCACTCCCCAACATCCCCCACTCACTCCACTGTACAAAACAAACTAAGAAAATTAAACAAAATAAGAAAAATAAAAATAAAATCACTGCTCACAGTCCCATCGCAATAGCACACCTCCCGATCACAATTAAACCCAAAAGAAAGGGGAACCAAAAAAATAATAAAAGTAATAAAAATAATAATAAAAGTCTCATCGCGACACAAAGCCAAAATATAATGATGACAAAGTAGCCAATCACACTACCAGTCCCATCACAATCAGAATCACTCTCCCTTGTCCCATCACATAGATCAGAGAGAGAAAGACACTAATGCCTCGTCACAGGCCCTCACGTCCCGTCATGATGCTAAAACCCTGCCACGCCACTAAGGTCAAAGGCAAGTCCCGTCACAACCCGCCACGGCACGTAACTAGAAAGGGAGGCTCAACCAATGTCCCATCGCAAAGAATCGAGCCTCCCTTCAGACGTCTCACTACGACAATCATCACAACCCACTGCGATGACTCCTGAATGCCCTATCATGCGACGATCACCAAACGCCACCACAACAAAAACATACACTCATCGACAAAAGAGAGGAATTTCTCTGACATCCCATCGCACTCAATAAATATCAAGCCCCGTCGTGAGCCTCCCATCACACGCCCTAAATATCAAGTCCCATCACGAACATCTCATTAGGCGATCCAAGCATCCCTTCACACTGGCAACCATCAGGCCCCGCAACAATAGAAATGAAGGAGAGAAAACTCTCTGATGTCCTATTGCTACACAACAACGGGGGTAACAGCCGCCAGTCCCATCGAGAGCAATACAAGGGCCTTCTGCCTAAACCAGATAAGTATTACCCCTTTCTTTCTACTTGATATTCCTTGTAAAATATAAGTAGATAATATTAAGTCAAATGTTTTCAAAACCCGTCTCTCTCAACTCGTGAATCACTATAGTCCTCCTATAAGAGACAATCATCAGCATTCATCGAGAAGATCAGACAGAGTATTTGGCATACCAAGTGTCGTCTTGACAACCACATAAACGGTCGGGTCCATAAATCCCGTACCTATGGATCTACTCAGTGACATCTCGAAAGCCACGTTTTCCGTCATTTTAGCACCAAATTGATCTTAAGTTAAAAATCCCAAACTTTCAAAAAAAATGATAATAAATAAATCCTCTATCTTTCAAAATTCTATCTCTCACCACTACAATCCATTCTCTCCCCTGGGAAACCGAACACTAAGCATACTCAACTCTGAGAAATCATAAATGTTCACTGGAAAAGGACACCTGATGTGTCGTTGGTGTGAGTAATGACGCGCCCGGTCTGACATGACTTGTGAAAGCCTTCGCCATTATATGATATTACATCTCATTATTTGGTCACTTGACCTTGTCTCGGTACATTTGTATAACACCCCCCGCTACCATGTTAGCGCCATTTTCCTCCCATTTGACTGCCACTTGTAGCAGATCGTGACATGCAATGGGATGCCACTTGCACCCATGGATCAGGATATAACCACTTCCCCTCGGTCTGACTGCCCCTTGCAATAGGTCGCGACATGCGACGAGATGCCACTTGCACCCGCAGATGAGGATATACCTCTTGATTATGTCAATTTCCCCCATTTGACTGCCACTTGCAGTAGGTCGCGACATGTGATGGGATGCCACTTGCGCCAGTGGATTAGGATACACCTCTCGACAGTTACCACTGGCCCCCAAATGCTCTCCTTTCGCTTGTGCTGATAAATAAGATAGCCAAGCACTTCATGTCAGCTCCCCAGTTCACACTTGTGATTTCTCAGAGAAACGAAAAGGCACCTCGAAAGAGGGGTGTCTACTTCTTCGATGCATTCTTATTCCACAAAAACATGCCGAAGAGGGGCATCTGTAGACACCCCAATTTTACCCTCTCGAGTATACAAACTTGTTCGGTCAACCTTTGACCTTGGCCAAAGACGGATTGACCTTCTCCGAAGACTTTAAAGCCCTAAATTTGGGGACCATATACTAAAACAATAAAGTGTGATTGATCCCAGGTTGAAATAATAGCTTTGTGGTTCATACCCGACTTAGCCCAGGGAAGTTTCCAAATTGCGCGCCCTAATCGCCGTGTGCAATTCGATTGCACGCCCGGACACATGCGCGCAATTGATCCCACTTGGACCAATTCTAGTCTTCCCACGGATTGCCTTAAGACCTGATTCTATGCCCTAGATAGGCCGCATAATCAGATTGCACGCCCCATCACAAGCGCGCAATTATCATAGGCGTCCCACTTGGACCAGTCCTTCATCTTCCTTAAACCACCTTAAGACTCGATTACGCGCCCTCACCAGTGCTCGCAACCAATTGCACACCCCACCATCAATGCGTAATTGGTCCCTAATTGGACCTGGTCTCTATTTCCTGTGACCGTCAGAACTCCCTGATTAAGCGCATGTAAATAGCCGCTTAATTAGATTGTGCGCGCTACACAAGGCACGCAATTAGTTCCATGTGAGTTGGAACTAGGATACCCGACTGAGCCAGTCAACAGGTCACTCACTGAGTCCGTGATCGATTCAAAGTGTATTAACCTCATGATACAGGGCACATAATTGAATTACACGCCCCGAACAGTGCGCGCAATTGGATCTGGCCGACCAATTACGCACCTCCCACAGGGCACGTAATTGAATTACACGCCCCAGATAGTCCACGCAATTGGATCATACCGACCAATTACACACCTCCCACAGGGCACGTAATTACCCGAATATCTATAAATAGATCCCCCTACCTTGAACCAAAATGCATCAATTAACACATTCAAGCCTCGAGTTCCTCTCTTCCAAGCTTAGGATTTCGGGACCCCCTTATTCAGCTTCAAGTAATCTCTTTTAGTTTTTCAATTTCTAGTTCTAGTTCTTAGTTCTAGCTTCTACTTCTTAGTTCTAGTTTCTAGTTTGAGATCTTAGGTTTTAATTCGCAGCTCTTAATTCTAGTTTCTAATTTCTAACTTCTAGTTCATAGTTTCTGGTTCTAGTTCTTAGTCTCTAGAACCAGTTCTTAGCTTTTAGTTATTAATTTCTAGTTTTTAATCCTAAGTTCTAAATTATAATTCCTGTTTTTAGGTTTAGTTCTTAATACCTAGTTCTAGTTCCTAAATTCTTTTATAGTTCATAATTTTCAGTTTTAATTTTAAATCTTAACCTTCAAATTTCTTAATTTCGATCTTTAAAATCTTAACTTTTCAAATTCAGTTTTCAATCCACAATATTTTCAAAACAACCCTTAGCCACCTGATTTGCCCAAGGGAGCTTACGGATGGTACCCGAGAACGGGGTCGATCCTCCTTAGCATAACAGGCCACAACCCCCCTTTTTTAATTAGAATTATAGTAGAATTAGGAAACTAAATTAATTAGAATTACAGTAAAAGTAGGAAACTATATTAATTAGAATTAAAATAGTTAGAGTCAAAGCAATATTAAGAGAGTGAATTAATTAGAATTAGAGCAGGATTGGAAAAGCTAGATTAACTAAACTCCCAGGCACCCACAGCTGTTGAAGTCAGTCGGCTGACGTTCAACAAAGAAGTCAACCCACACCCCATAAGCATGATCAACGATGTGTTGCAGCATCGATAAATATTTGCAGCTGTCAATCGCAACGAACCAAGTATTTTTCTCTTAGAATTTACCTCTTTATTTTCAGTATTTAATACCTCTTATCCACCGCCTTTGCCAGAGTCCACTTGGACCGAATTGGATCGCTCTTTCCAGGGACCGAAAGGAACCTAGAAAAAGTGCACGTCAGCACCGCCAAGCTCCTAAAACCATCTCGAGAACTCCCGGGCGTCCGTGCCATAGCGTCCCCTATCACTCTAGTCCCCCCAGCCCGAAAATCGTCAATTTGATCCTTCATCTTCGACTTAAAGTTTCGGCCAGAGGGACCAATCATTATCTTCACCACACGTGGGTGAATCTCCGAGGGGAGTCCCTAAGGGAGCCCCAGCTGTCATGCCACTCGAGACAGGTGGATACGCTCCACCTTCTCGAAACAGTGGACCCATATGTCCACTCTGAATAATGGCTGACCAGACTGTATGATAGCCTGGCCGGCATCCTCCTCCGTCGCATAAGGCCTTGAGATAACCTGTAATCGAAAATAAATGAAACTCATTAGTAAAAAAAACCTAACACACGAAGCAGAACGAGTTAACAATATAAAGGACATGTACCTGTGTTAGTCACTATTTTTTGCCACTTTCTACACCTTTAAACCTTGCTTTTGCTAGAGCTTAGAGTGATTAATAATTATTCTTAAATGTGTTTTGCAGCTAGGAATAAAATACAACATAGTGCAAAAATTCCATGTAATAAGTGCCAAAAGAGGAGATTTAGAATCATTCATGAAGAGTTGAGATAAGTGGGGGTCCATAATTTGAAAGATGGCTACTGATTTGAATAAACAGCATAGCAAAACAGCCCAAACTCTAGCACATTCAGCTCCAAATTGTCAAATAGAAAAGATTTCAGCTATGTGTAACTCAAGCAAAACAGCTACAGTAGCTACACACATGAAAGTTGCACACTGAAGCAAACAAGCAGCAATATATGGCTGATGGAAGATCTGGAGTTGTTTAGTTAGGAATACAATGAGATGGTAGCAATGTAGCTACACATTAGAACACTAGCTACAGCTACAATAAATGGGAGCAGCTGCACACTAGTTGCAGTTGCAAAGAACCATGTGGATCACATTCAGCAAGCTAACATTCCATCTTATTAAGCAGTTGCAGCAGCAATATATTCAAGCATTTAAGTTAAAGTAGTGGTTTGCTGAAGCCCCAAGTAAAAGATTCGAGTAAATCAACATATCAAAGCCCATTTATTTCAACCTCACGAGTGCTTCAGCCAACCTATCGAATGGTTGCTGAAGTTGTGGATGAACCTATCGAGTACATACAGTTGGTATCCCAACCTGTCGAGTTCATCTATGAACCTCTCGAAGAGATACCTGAAGTTGCTATCTTTTTGGACCTGCACCAGCAACCTCTCGAGTTGTGTTATCCATCCTCTTGAGTTCACCAAGCCCAGCCTTCAGAACCTCTCAAGATGTTTTTAAGAACTTCTTCAACTGCTCGAAGCTTGGGATCTAGCTGTCATTAGCTGTTATCAGTGACCACTTGGGGGCTTTCTTGGGTTCCAAATGCAGCCAATGGATTGTGAGATTATTTTGGGAATCCACAGCAGCTTGGACTCCATTGGGTTTTAATCAATTTTTGCCATCATTAGTGGATTGTGAGGCTATTTTGGGAATTCCACTAAAGCAAAAGGGCAGCCTTGGAATTTAAATAACTCTGCCCATGTGCAAGCTGTTATATAACTGAATGGGGATCTTTCTTGGCGGGAATCCAAATATTGCAGCTGGGCATAACTAAATGAATCTCTCTCTTCTCTCTGATTAGCCGGAATGCTAATCACATGGATTAGCAAAAACTGAAATGAAACACTCTTCTCTAATTAGCTAAAACTCAAGGCACTTGGATCAATGCATATGTATAAATAAGCAGCCTATTGGTTGTAATTCTTGAGCAAGGAAGCTAGGTCCTTAGCTCAGTTTAGGTTTAGTTTTAGGTTTTCTTTTTCCCTTTTCTCTCCCTAATCCAGCCTGTTAGATTAGATCTAGGTAGTAGCTAAGATCTGATTTGTAATTGTAAATAAATCTATAAATTCATTGTGAAGAGCTTCGGATTCATGCACAGACTGTAGGCTTGAGGCAGATCATTGTAAGTTTTGTTTAATCAATAAAATGTTGTTTTTAAAGTCCCATTAGATCTGTAATTTTTCTATTCAATTGCTTTAGAAGTTTCTAAATCTGATGCACCTATGGTTGCCTGAGCTTGTAGCCTTGCAACCATAGTACCTGCAGTAATTTTATTGTTCCATCCTTTACCCTCACTGCTGAAGTAAATCTCTAGGATGATCTGTGACCATTCAAGTAGACAGATCATACCCTTAGGACTAATCCATAAGTTAAGGTGAAATTAGATTCTTCCTCTTTGGACTTATGCTTGTAGCCAAGTGAAAGATTATAGCAGATCCGACTCTTACTCTGATTTCCAGATCTGTTTTCAGTGAAGAGATCTGGAATTATGCAGAGATTGCAGCCTTGTGAGCTCGGTCATTACAGTTGTTTGAAGCAATGACCAGCTGAGTTTAGATCCTCAAATAATCTATAATTTCTAGTTGTTCTCACCAGATCTACATGGATTATTTGATCATATGGTTGTAAGTGCTTGTAGCCTTACAAGCACAGTGGCTGCAATGATTTTATTGTTTCAATTTGAACCTTGGGATTGGATGAAGTCTATAGGATGATCTGTGACCATTCAAGTGGACAGACCATACTCTTAAGATCAGTTCAAGCCTTTGATTTAGTTTGAATTCTTCTACCTTGCACTTGTGCTTGTAACCAAGTGAAAGACAGCTGCAAGTCCTTAATCTTGATCTATTTGCAATAAAAACCAGTCCCTAGCTATCTACTTCTCACCATTTTATATTTTATTTCACCACATCATCATCATCCTTCTTCATCCCCTTTCATTAGTTGTAGTTTTATTTCTGTTTTTAGTGTAGTTTAGTTTGTGACACCTAAACACACTTTCTTTACCTTGTTTTCTAGCTTAGGTTTAGAATTGCCAGATCTGGAGATTACTATATGCCTTTTGGTTTTTACATCATCACTCTCTGTGGGACAAACTCTTACTTATCAAAACTTGCTACAACAGCCCTATATCTTGCAGGCTGTGTTTAAATCTATGTGTGTAGATTTTCTTCTTTATTTCTACCATTACGTTTTATCAATTAAATAAGCACACATAGATTTTAACCAACAACCTGCCCCGCATGCATATTCTCAAAGAGACCTTGCGTGATGCGGAAGTCACGAAGACTGAGTGAAGTGCCCCGTAAAGCCCTCACTTTTTTCACATGCAAACCGAGAAAGTATACTTTCAGTCCTAAAATCGGGACTCGCGGGCATAGGAACGTGAAGTGATCGTATGCCCAGAACTGAGAGCCACAAACACTGAAAACAATCACTAAAAGAAAGAAGAAATAACCAAAAGATTATAAAACTAACTAAAACTCACCTGAAGAAAAAGGAGGAAGCCTCTGATAGTGGAAACACCCCTCCCTTGACGATATAGCTGCTCATATAGGTACGCTAACGCTGCCGTGCCCCAAGCATATGAAGGAACCTGATCAAGGTCCCTAAGAAGTGTCAAAAGCAATCCTGTCACACACCCTCAGGTCGAGGACAAAAACAACATTGCATCAAAAAAGTACATCAAAAATGCCCTGAGGACTCGATCTGCTGCCACCCCCGGCTCCATCATTGACTCTCAAAGCCTCATCACCTCGCAACACTCCTAATGTACCTCCCTCCTCTCAGAATGGAACTGTAGAGGAACGAACCCACTAGAAAAAGCATCGAAAAACTAGGTGAGCCGAATCACCCCTAGCCCGGACCCACTAGCTTGATACTCTAGTTCGAGCACCTCCTCACACACCGCCAGATAATCAACCTGCATCTGCCCAGTCACAGGCTCCCCCTCAAACTTAACCCCAGTAATGCGGACCCAGTCCCCAGGGTCGGCAACATCATCCCTACCGGGAAGAGTGATACCTGCTGCTCCTCCCTCTACCTCTCCAATATAGCCCCGACCAAGCCCCAATCGACCTGGAAGGGCTCGAGCTCTAAGATCGGCTCGAAGCCAAAAGATATCAATCATACTTGCTGAAACTTAGGCAAAGCACGGTACCACGCGTGGGACTCCTCCCATGCCGAGCTGATAGCCAGTGAGGGGGGCTCCTGGGGAGCAATGAAATGAAAGAAAGAAAGCGTAAGATAGAACGTATAACTATGGAAAATACATAGGGATAAAGCTAATAGATAATGATACTAGTAAAAGTTGATCGTGATAATAGTGATAATAACGAATAATAATAATGATAATAATGACATATATTAATAATAATGCCAAGAACCGCGATAATAAAAATAATAATAATAGCGATAATGATATAATGATAATAACACTAAAAAGGTAATAATAATAACAATAATAACTGATAAAAAACAAATAGTAACTAATAACAATTGATAGTAATAACTGACCATAGTAATGCATTAATAAATGAATAATTAGGAATAAAACAAGCCGATAACAAAGCACAAAAATAATAATGACAACAATGATAAACATTAAGCAGCAATTACAAAGATCATAGCACAATGACAACGAACACTAAAAGAGAAAATGACAGGTCATAACGAGCAATGCATAACTTAAAACTATGAAAAAACTAATACGACAACGATCACGGTAAAAATCTACAATATGCACGCAAAGCATGAGAGAAATAATATAGAGCGACAAAGTAAACGTGACCTAAAACTGTGCATGAATGCGAACACTAAAAGTTAAATGCAGGTTTAACATAAAGTAAATGGGTTTCCACATCCTAGAAAATCTACTTTATAACCTAAATCCCTAGGAAATCAAAAGGAAATCTTTTTCTCGGATGCCTACTATTGTCGGATCCCCTTGGCATTGTTTATTGTGTGGTGGAAACAAATTTAAAGACAGCGTAAAACAAAAGAATGGATTTAGTACAACCAAAGTAATCCTAGACCTGTAAGATGCAGGGCCTATTGTAGTAAGTTTTGATAAGTAAGAGTTTGTCCCACAGAGAAATTGATCAAGAATCCAAAATGGGCTATAATAGTAGGCCTCCAGATCTGGCTACAGATCTGACAATCCTAAAGAAAGGGAGCTGGGTGTCACGACTATACTAAATTAATCCTAACAACAGAGAAATAAAATGTAGCCCTATCCTAAAGAAAGGGTTAAGAAGAAGATGGTGATGGTGTGTGCTAAAATAAAATATAAAAATTGGTGAGAAGGAAACAGGTTAAGTTCAGAGTTCAAGTAATAGTGTAACTCAGATTTAGTCTGTCTCTGTCGCGCTCCTTGCTGAGACGCTATCAAAAGCCTCAACAAGGTAGAAGTGTCTAACTTAACCCATGCCATTTGGAGTACTCTTAAGGCTATAGGCTGTCCACTCAAATGGTCACAGCCTATCCTACAGAGTCTGTCAAATCTCATTGATCAAGCCAGAAGCTGCTAATCTATTCCAGAGTGGACTGATCATTTCCCCAACCACTGGATCAGACCAGGCCATTAATACTATTGTAGCACTATGTAATGCCAGTGCTACAAGCTCTCTAGATCTATGCACAGATCTGGCTGACATCCATAGGTATTCCAACCCATAAAATCCTAAGTGCTTTGCCAAGGCCAACAGCTCACTGGTGCCCACAAAAAGGACCATATAACAGATTGAATAAGGCTCTAAATTTAGCTGGTCATTGCTACAAAAGGCCTGCAATGACTCAGCCTCAAGCTGCAACTACTATAGAGACATCAGATCTAACATCTGATATCAGTTAGGTAAAATAGAGGGGAGCCAATTCCTGTACAAATCTTCTCATAAGGCTCTAGAAGCTCATGTGCAGGGGAAAAGAATCTTTCTCAAATATGTAGCTGGACACCACCTTAGGCTATACTCTCTCCACTCAAATGGTCATAGGGTATCTCATTGGTCTATCCATACCACAGAGGTCTAAGAAAGAGCATAAAAACTGCTGCAACCACCATGATCCACAGGCCTTCGAGCTCCGCAGATCTCACTACAGATCTAGCATTGCTTTCTATTGGGCTATCAAACCAAGGGAAATCAGATGGTAAATAATAAATCTACTGAAAACTAAATAGGCTCGTCCCAAATACATGGATCTTATACACATCTAAAGAAATCATAAGATCTTTAGATTCAATTAATCATTAAAATAATAATCCATTAATAGCACGAAACTTACAATGAACTGTCTCCAAGCTGCAGCCTATACACAACTGCTCATAAAAAATTCCAATGTATACAAAACCTATTACAAACTGAAATAAACTAAACCTAACTACTTACAAGGGGATTAGCCAGCAAGTGCTGGGCTAAGAGAGAAGAAAAATAGGAAAAAGAGGTGATCAAACCCTAACCCTAGCCTGCTGGAGCTCTCAGCCGACAGAAGATGAAAAGAAGGGTTGATCCAAAACTAAACTCTAAATGTAGCTTATATACTCTGTCCATACGGCCTTGGCTCTGAAGAGATTAACCCTAATTTTTCCAGCAGACGTGGCACTATTACAATCGTTGAATGCCTTGAGATGTGTGCCTCAAAATTTGTGCCTCGGGACGTGTGCCCTAGCCTTGGAAATTCCCAAAAGGTCCTTGAGTTAAAACAGAGAAGTGGGGAGCCCGTGCTTCGCGGGGCTGGCATATGCATTCATTCATTCGTGTAGTTGCAAAGCCTTCGCGAAGTAGCTTTTGGTTGGGGGGAAGTGCTCACTCGCATAGTGAATCTTCAGTTAATCACATAGTTTCTTTGCACTGCAATGCTGTCGCGGAGATGATCTGGAGTGCCTAGACTTCTTGCACAGTAGAGCTTCAAAAGATCTCTCTTGCTGGGTAGTCGTGCAGGTATGCTCCTACGCTCGCGTAGTAATTGGTAAGGCTTCACAGTATGCGAGATCTGTGCGAGGAGAATTCTGTGCGTCTCTCTCTTCCAGGGCCACGCACGAACTCCGCGAGGTGAAATTTTGTTCAGTACACACATGGACTGCTTTAAGGCTTGATCTTTGCGAGAGCTTCGTGACCATAAATTCTGAGGATTTTAATCCGCGAGATCTTCACGATGTCTTTATAGCTCTCCTCTTGACTGCGTGTCCTATCTGCGCAAGGGCATCTTCTACTGCATCCTTAGCTTCGTGAGGGAGCTTCTCAACTCTGTGAGATCTGTCTTTCTATGCTCCGATGTATTGCACTTGCTGCTGTTATAGTTTCTCCATTCTCAGCCAACTTCATCCATCTGCTAGGCTTTTGGTCAATGATGACTAGCAAATGAGTCACCATGGTGAGTACTACCAGGGTGTTCCATTAGGCTTTGGCTCAGCTGTCATCTTTGCATGTCTTCTTCCTCTTCTTTGGGCCAATAAGGATGGATTTTGTATTAAGCTGCACAGATTATTGCTAACTACAAAACACACTTAACAAATGATTATTAGTCTGTTTCAAAGTCTATCAAAGGCTAGGTTAAGAGGTGAAAAGTGAAACTTTTCAGTGAATAACACCTACCAAGTCCCTCGCGAAGAAGTCCTCGAGAGGAATGCGAATCGAATGCGGAGCCCGAGGTGGAGCAACATCGCCTTCGGCACCCTCTGCACCCCCGACACCCTTAGCAATAGCAGCATCCTCAACACTGGCATCAGTACTGGCAAGAACCTCAACCCTGATAACCATCTCAAGGGCACCCTCTCCGACGGCCACGGGAATCTCCTCTCCCCTCTCTATGCTCTGAAGCCCAAGTAAATCATCCTCCAGGTCAGCCACCAAACCCAACTCCGAAGCAGTCATGGTCAACTCAAGCTCCATCTCAGAAGAAAGACCTTAGAAATTTGAAGAAAACGCAGGAAACGGCAATTGAATCAAACGAACGGATCGTGAGATATCACAAAATCACAAAAATTGGAGTACTCATAAATCAGGGGAGCAAAGAGGTCAGAAAATAGAAAGCGTAGGTGAAATGAAAAAGAAATTCACCTTATATAGGGTTCGGTCCAATCGCGCAATACACACAATGCACACATTTGAATCACGCGCCAAGACACCAGCGCGTATTCCAAATTGAGCGCTCCCCGTTAAGTGCGCAAATTAGGGCTCTGTCTACCGAGAAGACACGATGAACCGAAAATGTGCCATATATTCTGCACACAATTAAAATCACGCATACTAGAAGCTGCACGTAATTTGAAATGTCGTTTGTACACCCCCACACTATGACCCATTGACCTTTCGATTGCGCGTACTTAAGATAACGTGTAATTTGTTTATACGCCCTACTCACCACGCACAATTAACCCATTAACCCTTCAATCACGCTCTCTAACTCCTGTGTGTAATTAAATTACACGCTATATAATCAGCGCGCAATTGACCCATTGCATCCTCAATCCCGCGCACCTGTTTCTAGCGTGTAATTGAATTACACGCCCACGCATATGCGCGTAATTGCCCAACCCGAACCAAAAATATATATACATAGGTCGAGAAGCCCTCCAAAACACACATACGCCAAGACAAAACAAATAAAAAAAGAACAATATATATAAGGAAACTTCATAATTTAAAATTTTTGTACAGGCATCACCGGGGGCATTCCCCCTGAAACCCAAAACGAAAACATGAAACTTAATCTATAACTCAAAACGAAAACAAGGAACCCAAAATGAACACAAAAAGCACACAATTTACGGGAGGTCCAATCAGAAGCAACAGACAAGCGGGACGGAGAGAATGATGTGCTTCCATCCATTTGTATGACTTCCCTCCTGCCATCTTTACCTCCTCCTAACAACAAGGACGGATGTATACCGTCCCCTTGGCGGGCCGTCTCGATCACAACGGCACCTCTACCAATGAATCCCTTCAACCATAGTGACACCTCCTAATCACATCGCCATCGAGTATCATCTCAGGACAAAGAACACGAGAAATGACGAAGATCGGAAGAAACAACATCTGAAGACGACTGTCGGATCACCAAAAACCAAGCATTAGAAACTCGGATGCGAAAAGAAATGAAGAATAAAGAAAAAGAACGAAGAAAATCGGAGAGCCTTATGAATATATAAGTGACCAGACGATTGAGCACCTAAAACCAAGCTCGTAATCAAATTACACACTTTACAACAAGCGCGTATTCTGAATTATGCACTACATTGCGTGCGCATAATTCAGAATTCCGTCAAACCAGACAAGCGACGAATTAATCGCACTCTCGACGTCCAACGCATAATCGCAAATAAATGCCAATTCCTTTACGCGTAATTCGAAATGACACCCGAATACCCGCGTCAGGAGACCTGCTGACTTTCCAATCACGCGTGTATGTGGTGACGCTTAATTAGATTACATGACCAACACGGCGCACATAATTAACATGTTTCCCCTTGGATTACCCGCACTTTCTTAAGCGCTTAATTTTATTATATGCACGGTCTCATACATGTAATTCCCCAGCTATAACAAAAAAATATATACACGAACCAACAACAGTCAAGAACATAATTATAGAATTATATATAGAGAGAGAGAACAGTACAATATTGCAAAAAATTCATATGTACGCCTATACTACTCTAAACACATGCTAAACTCAAATATACACGCTCCAAAGCCTTTACCCATACGTGCACATCCACTTCGTAAACGACCACTTATCCACACATGACAATCCCAAGATATACGCCCATAGAAACTGAGCCACAAACTAAAACACACCCGAGGGCTAACTGTTGACCAAACCAACTTGAACCAAACTAAACTAACCCAAAAACAAACCAAACTCAACCAAACCAAACCAAACCAGACCAAGAAAATTTATGAAACTCCAAATAAATGATAAAAATCCATAAAAATAATAAATAAACAATGATGAGAAAGCCACTTTCATAAATAAAATCATTACAAATCACACCGGGGGCATACCTCCTGAATATACAACTTAAACAAGAAACTCAGAATCAGCGCACTCAAACTATGCATGCCCGAATGACGATACACTGGAGGAGAAGTGATGACTAGGTGGCCTGCCGACACCTAGCATATAAATTTTAAGGATGAACACAAAAAGACACCTGAGGCTGAGGCATACACCTATGGAAGGCCAATCTAGAAAGCCCCCAAAGGAGGGTTCACAAAGGGTCAATCCACAAAGCCTACCAAGAAGCAACAGGGAAAGAGACCGGTGAAAATGACCCAACTCTTTTCCTTAGTTTTCAACCCTCCCATTTGCAAGACCTCTGCCCTCCACCTTTAGCTCTTCCATCTCCTCCCCCAACATAGTAGCACGTCGGGTGCTATTCTCCATTGCCAACACCTCTCAGGCCCAATAGATAAACCTCCACCACAGTGTGCTTTAGGGTAGAGCACCTGAGAGACAAAATAAAATGGAAGAAAAGACATCAAAATACACCCAATTTATAAATGCTAAAACAAATTTCAAGTTCACAAAAAAATCAAACTAAATAAAATTCAAAATAAAACCCAAGCCCCTAAACTCTTATATATAGCCCACAACCAATTAGCCACAATGTGACAAATGTCAAGCTTACAAACACTCTTCATCCATTTAAGTTAAAACAAGAAACCTAGCCCCCTTAAAAAGCACAATCCATAACAAGGGGAGATAAACCAATAATCAAGAGACATTTACCCCCTTAAGAAACACAATCCATGAAAAAATAGATAAACCAATAGCATGAAAGCACCTAACACACCCATCTAACTTCAATCCAAACTCACAGATCCTTAACAAGTGTCATTCCAAACCAAACAAAAGATCAAAACAAAAACCCATACCTTAAACAAAACAAATGCATAAAATTCCCTTTTTACTATAAGGATTCACTAATTTGAAAAAATACAAAATAATGACAAAATCCAATAATAAAACCCCAGACCATAATCACAATCGGTTATCCTCACACCTCGACGTCCATCCTAACCCAAAAAACGAAAATGAGAATAATAAAAAAATAAAGACGGAAAAAATAATAAAAATAAAATAAATAAATAAATAATAGAAATAAAAATAAAAATAAAATCAGAAGGAAAAATTATCTCCCGTAGTCCCATCGCCCCGAACACAACTCAATAATTCGAATCACTCCCTGATGTCTTGCCACAAATACCCACTACTCGCCCCACTGTGACAAATAAACCAACAAAACAAAATAACAAAATGTGCCCATCAAAGCCCTTAGGATAAAGATAAACATGAAAAATAGAAATAAAATTTAAAAAATAGGTAACAGACTAAAGTAATAAAAGTCTCATCGCGATAAAGACATAAAAAGAACAATAAAAATCGCAATGACACCTGAATATAATAAAACAACGGGGACAAGTCATACATACAGTCCCACCACGATCAGAAAATGAATTGTCTCCCCGCGATACCCTGTGGAAGGGAGACACCAAGTGGGAAGCCCAACATACACTGAAGGACTTATCCATAGTCAAGAAAGAATTTACCTAAGCAGATGATGATGATGAGTACACTGCTTCTACTACTTATAAAGAACGAACGCTCCATGGGCATTATATGGAACTACTCCAACAACCCAACCAGCACGTGTGATGATGATAACACCGATGGTAGAGATGGAGATAACAATGACACGGTCTACCGCTGAAGAGAATGGCCTCTCGACATTGGATAGACGTTGGATAGACTTAACTCTGAAGATGAAGGTGATGACACCCAAGCAATAAAGGCTCTTACTAAGAGAGCAGCCCGGGATACCATCCTAACAATGCATAAACACCAACAAGAAGGCTTTGAGTTTATGTAGTAAAATTTAGCATAAACACAATAGCCTGAAAGCCAACAAAGTCAACCGATGTGGGTAGTTGTGTGATTTTGCATGCTCCCAAAGCTAAATAGAACCCTCTACTCCTTTTAGACTCCCTCATCCCATCACATGACCCCGCGTACCGACCAGATGGATGACTGCCAATGCCCCATCACACACCTTCACAATAACATGTCCCGTCGCAACACAACCCCAATTGTCCCATCGCATAACCACCAGGCCCCAAAGCAACCTGCCACAACACGCAACCAGAAGAGAAGCTCAACCCATATCCCATCACAAAGAGAAAGCTCGGGCCTCACAAATGTCCCATCGCGCCAACAATCATCGGGCCCCATCGTGGCAGAAATGAAAGAGGAGAGGAAACTCTCTGATGACCAATCGCGTGACGACTTCGCCCGAAATTCCCCCTCTACTCTATACTCTTTTACAAATATAATTAGTTAATATTAAGTCAAACATTTTCAAAACTTGACTCTCCTGATTCACGAATCATTGTAGTCCTCCCATAAGAGACAATAATCAGTATTCGCGTGAAGGATAGACGGAGTATACGGCATACCGAATGTCGTCTTAACAACCAAACAAAGGTCGAGTCCCCAAATCCCGCACCAATGGATCTGCTCAGTGACGTCTCGGAAGCCACATTTTTCACAGTTTTTACCAAATTGATCTTAAGTTAAAAACTTGAATTTTCAAAACTCCTATCTATCAAACTTTCACTTCTCTCACCCCAATCTGTTCATTCCCTTGAGAAACCAAACGCCGAGTATGCTCAACTTTGAGAAATCATACATGTCCACTGGAAATAGACCCCTGACGCATCATTGGTGTGAGTAATGACACGTCTGGCCTGACATGATTTGTGAAAGCTTTTGCCATCATATTAGATCATATTATCTGGTTACTTGACCTTGTTTCTAGACATTCATATGATGCCACCTGTACCTCATTTGTGTCAATTTCCCTCCATTTGACTGCGATATATAGCAAGTCGCGTTATGTGATGGGATGCGATATGCACCAGCGGTTGAGGATACACCTCCCGATAGCTACAATCTGACCCGCAAATGCTTCCTTTTAGCTTGTGTCGATAGATAAGAAAGTCAAGCATTTCATATCAGCTCTCCAGTTCACACTTGTGATATCTCAAAGAAACAAGAAAGCACCCTAAAAGGAGGGTGTATACTTCTTCTACACACTCTTGTTCTAGAAGACTGCGCCGAAGAGGGGCATCTATAGACACCCTATTTTCGCCCTCTCGGAGTATACAAACATGTTTGATCAACCTTTGACCTCGTTCACAATCTCTGAAAAAGGGACTAGACCTTCTCCGAAGACCTTAAAACCCCAAACCTGGGGACTATACATTACTTACATAGTGTATGGTCGAGACTCAAGTTGAAATATCAACCCAGAAACTCAAACCGGACATAGCCCGGGAAGTCCCCCCAATTACATGCCTGAACCCACAGGCATAATTGATTGCACGCTTGAAAACGTGCGTGCAATTGGTCCAATTTGGACCAAAATACTCCTTCCTGAGACCACCCTAAGACCCAAATTTCGTGCCTGAATCTAGACGCGCAATCGGATTATGCACCATACTTGTGGCACGCAATTGGTCCCAAGTTGGACTACGTCTCTGCAACCTAAGACCGCCCAAACTCCCCAACTACGCTCATGAATTCATGTGCTTAATTGGATTACACGTGGGTCCACCTGCGTGTAATTAGTTCCAAGTGAATTGGAACTAGGATTCCCGACTGAGTCAGTCAATCAGTCACCCACAAGTCAGTGATGGACTCAAAGATGGATTAAGCGCATGGGAGCATGCGCAGAATTCAATTACGCGCTATGGTGACTGCGCACAATTGATAAATTACGCACTTGTCCCCAAGCGCGTAATTAACCTAATACCTATAAACCTTTCACGCCTAAACTCACCAATTTTCATAGCAATCTCTCCTCTCTCAAGCTTAGTCCTTTTAATAAATTCGAGGTTCTCTCTGGGGTTCTCAACAAAAGGGGTCAAGCTGCTTTCTAGATTCCTAGGAGTAAAGACTATTCTCTAAGAATCTCAAGTAGTTAGTGTTGGTGTCTTTATATGTTTAAGTGTTGATGTTATTTAAGTGCTGAGATGGTAAAATCAAAATGCAACAGTGGAGTGAAATGACTATGAAAACAGCAACCTAAGATAGACACAGCCTGCAAGATACAGGACTATTGTAGCAAGTTTTACGAAGTAAGAATTTATCCCACAGGGAGTATTGATCTGAACCACAAGGGTATACAGTAATCTTCAGATCTAGCTACAGATCAGATAGTCCTAAAGGAGGGGTGTTTAAGTGTAACTAAGCTATACTAAAAATGAGGAAAAATAGGAATAAACTATAGCTAAAGAAAGGGATAAAGAAGGATGATGATGTGTGTGATAAAATAAAGATAAAATATGGAGAAGTAAACAGCTAGAGAAAAATCAGTTATGCAACTCAGTGTTAGTCATGAATCTATAGCAATCCTTTAGAGGGCTACAAGCACATCTACAAGATAGAAGAATCTTACTCAACCCATGTCATTTAGAATACGCTTAAGGCTATAACCTGTCCACTTAAATGGTCACAGACTATCCAATAGAGTTTCTCAAATCTCGTTGATTAAGTCAGAAGACTAACCTCACCCAAAGGAATAGATTGATCTTAAGGCTATAATTTGTCCACTTCAATGGTCACAGACTATCTAATAGATTTATGCTAACCAATGAATTAAGTCAGGGCAGGAATACCATTGTAGACACTATATTTTCAAGTCTACAAGCTCCCCAGATCTGTTACAGATCTGGCAGGCATTTATAGGAGCAAACAGATTTGGAAAATCAGGTGGAAGCCATAAGAAATTTCAGGTTGAATGAGGACTTA
This sequence comes from Chloranthus sessilifolius, assembly GCA_021018995.1. Lineage (NCBI taxonomy): Eukaryota > Viridiplantae > Streptophyta > Magnoliopsida > Chloranthales > Chloranthaceae > Chloranthus > Chloranthus sessilifolius. The sequence goes on along the minus strand of CM037587.1, from coordinate 28,694,474 downwards.
GATTCAGCTAGTCATTGCTATAAAAGGTCTACAATGACCCAGCTCACAATTCTATAATCTTTACAACAACTCAGATCTACACACTGATAATGGTGATGCAAAACAGAGTAGGTTTGGTTTTGCACAATCTCTCACTAGGCTACAAGCTCAAGTACAGAGAAAAAGAATCCATCTCAGATCCATGACCAAGACCTGCCCTAGGGCTATAGTCTGTCCACTCAAATAATCACAGGCTATCCACAGAGGCTGCCTTACCCACAGATGATGAGATAGAACATGTAAACTGCTGCTACCACCATAGTCTCAGGGCTACAAGCTCAAGCTTCCATGGGCCTTTCAATCAGCTCAAATCCTAAATATATGCTATAACCTGAACAAAACTATGGGCAAATAGGAAAATAACGGATTGAATGAACATTTAAAATAGGCATTGCATTGATTGAAATGAAACTTACAATGTTCTGCCCTCAAGGCAGCAGCCTGTGCAAACCCCAAATCAGCTCACTCCATTTCATACAAAACCGATTGCAAAATATGAAATAAAACTAACTATTACATAGAACTTAGTTGGCAAATGCTGGGCTAAGGAAGAAGAAAATGGAGACTAAACCCTAAATAAGTACAAGAAACCCTAGCTCAGATCCCAGGCTATTCCTGGATAATTTACAAATGTAGATAACAGTCCCTTATATATGCAACCCTTGAAACCCTAATGTGCATTAGCCAATCAGAAGAGAGATGCTTTGGAGTGGCTCATTCGTGGCCCTTGAATGCTTCGAGATGTGTGGCCATAGATTAGAACCTCAAAATGTGTGCCCTAATTGAAGTGGAATCCCAAAACTGTCCCTGAACATTCAAATAGTTGGCTGAGAAGTTGGGGGCCGAAAGCATGATTGAAGTTGCTTGGTGCTCACTCGCTAGTCATTTGGGTTGAAGTCTTTGCTCATTGAGATCATCTAGGAGCTTGTGAGGTTGCAAATGCAGCAGCTTAATGTTGCTCGCTAGGCTGATAAGTGGCTCGCAAGGTTGAATTACAGCGCGTGGGATCTACGAGAGAGCTAGGCGATGGGTGATAGTAGCTGTTGAGAACTGGAAAATACCATTTTTCACCCCTTAATCTGGGTCTTGATAGACCCTTGAGAGAACTAAATAAGTGTTTTAAGTGTTTGTTTTATAGCTAACAATAAAGGCAGGCTTAACCTTGAAAGTAGCTTAAAAGTGCCAAAAAGATGATGACCCATCTTGATCTAGAGGAAGAAGGAGAAAGGACAACCTCACTGGCTGTCAAAATGCCTAAAATAAAGAGGACAAAGGCCTGGTTTCAACTTGGAAAGAGGTTTGGAGCTATTCGAAAAGAAGAATGCACTACAGAATGCTATTCGTAAAGGTCCCCAATCTTTGCGAAAAGGTCCCCAATCTTTGCGAAAAGGTCCCCAATCTTTGCGAAAAGGTCTCCAATCTTTGCGAATAGATCTCCAGAAGTTACAGTTCTTTTCGAAAAGGTCCCCAATCTTTGCGAATAGATCTCCAGAAGTTACAGTTCTTTTCGAAAAGGTCTCCAATCTGTGCGAAAAGAGCTTCAGAAGTCACAGTACCTTACGAAAAGTTTTCCAAACTGTGCAAAATGATATCCTGAAGATTCTGCAAGGGCAATTCAGTAATCTCTACACGCGCCCCAATACATTCAAAAGCCCAGGGACATTCTGAAAGATTCTGAGCACGAACCAAAGGCATATTCCACCCCATGTGAACACCCAAAGATGAAATTACTTGGCGGGAACTTCTAGAAGCTCAAACAGATTTTTGAATTACATAACAGAATTGATGCTTCTATCACCTGATTGGCTGAACCAGATCAAGCAGTTCTGATTGGCCAAAATAGATCTGGATCCTTGTGCTCGACTCCTATTGGTTGATTGGTTGATACACATCTGAGCTGGACTTAGGGAAAACTATAAATAGACGAACCATTTGCCCAATTTGGGCATCCAGATTTCGAGTTTCATTTCTGTTGCTCCATTTCCAATTCAGATAGCTTGTCTAAAATTCTTGTAATAGCCTAACTTTTATTTGTACTTGAGAGCTGTGAGATACTTTTGTAATTCAAAAGAGAAGTGTATTCAAGACTACAAATCCGAGAGCTGTTTAAGCTGTGCTCTGTAATTGTAATGGTGAATTTGAAAAGGTTGTTGTGAACCGTACGTTCTCAATTGGATTCGTGTTGAGGGTTCTCTGTGATCTCCTTATTGCACTAGACTCCTTTAGATTTACTATTTTTAAGCAATTTCCCTTAATTCATTATCCCTGTAAGAATTTGTGTTTGTAACCTAATCTCTCACAGCATTTGTAGTGGTGTTTCTCGTTCTGAATTAAGGGTTCAGATTAAAGACTATTGGATGGTCTGTGGCCATTGAAGTGGACAGATCATAGCCATAAGTTTAACTCTAATCCTTGAGTTAGATTACTTTCTCTTGCATCTGTGCTGGTAGCCAGATGAAGATTGGATAATATCTCATTTGTTCTACATTTATTCTCATTTTGCAATCAAGTACTAAATCGAAGTTAGATATTATTTCTCCATTCTTATTAATTTACATCAAATCTCCCCAACTCGGATCTGGATCATTTAGTTTAAATTTTACTTTTATCATTTAGTTAGCATGGCAAATTCAACCTCCCATCTTATGTACCTCGTAGATAGGATCAGAGGTCAGATCTGGTAGCTCAGATCTGGAGGTTTATCTTAAATTTTAAATCAATTCCCTGTGGACGATCTTTTACTCACTTACATTTAAAACTTGCTACAATTGGCCCTGATCTTGCAGGCTAAGTATGTTCTCTCTGTGCTGATATTTTCTTATTCTTTTTATTTTTATAAATTCAGTACAATTCATCATTTGTAAGTCTGTTTTCAAAACACAAATAAATCATGCACACTTAGATTCATCAACAAGTTTTTGGCGCCGTTGCCGGGGAATAGATTTTAAAATTGGTAGACCTAAGTTTTTCAATTTTGTAGATTTGATTTTCATTTTAATTTTTGCTTTAAACCTGCACTTTGCATTCCAAGTGCTTGATTAAATGTCTCTATGATTTTGTATAGAAAACCATTTCTTTAGAGAATTTTTTTATTTTTTTGAGTTTTTATTCTTTGCTTTCTATTTATTTGAATAAATGTTGCTGCCACTTTTTTTGTCTTTTTGTCAAATTTGGGCAGGAGCCTGAGTTTTCTTTTTATTTTTGTCAATATACTTAAATAAGGTAATCTTACTTTGCTTTTGGATTTTTGTAGATCCGGAGCACCATTCAACAAGGAGCATCTGGACTAAAGTCGGAGCAGATCGCTTGAGTTTGCATCCTTCTCCTTTGCATTCATTTTCTATTTTAAATTCTTGAGAACCAATTCTTTGTGTTTAATGTTTGTTTGATTATAATTTCTCTGTCTTTTTAGGCATGCTGATTTTTTTTTTTTTTACAAAACCAAATACAAAATAAAGAAAATGAAAACACAAATAGAAAATCTCCGAGTTGTTTCTCATTATTTTCAGAAGTAAATACGGGCTCTTGTTGAGCAGGTGATCAAAACAAGTAAAAAATATATAGAAAATTATAAAACAAAAAAATATATATATATAGATATCTTAGGATGTAATTGTTTTTCTCCATTTGCATCCACTTTTCCCCATCCGACTCTTTGAGATCATTTTTTTTTTTAGGAATCATGTAGGATAATGAGTAGTGAATCATAGGCTGTTTTGAATATTCAATGGACCCACTGATTTTATTTTCCTTCGAGATTTCTTCATCATAAATGGGTCTCAGCTGTGTGTTAACCCTGTTTTTAATATGTGCTCCCATGCTTCATTATTCTTTTTGATTCATACACATCATCAACAAAGGGGTCAGTCTTATGAATCTTGCTTTTCACTATATATTATTCCTGCTAATCATTTTTATAATCACTTAGATTCATAAGTATCTCAGGTTTTTGGGGTTTTTCTTTGGCTTAGGATGTATCATTTGGCATTAGAGTTTCTGTTTTAGGAATTTTAGTTTCAAATTCTGTTTTTAGATCGCTGATTTTTTATTTTATTTTTTTATTTTTTTTCTTTCTTAGGTTAATGTGTCCTAGTTTTACTGATTTTCGTCATTTTTCTGTGAGTATAGTTAGTTTCTAACTTTGTTTTCCTATTTTGCATTCACAAATTCTGTTTTTGTATCAACACTTTTCTATTTTTTTTAACTTTGTATTCAGTCCCTTACCTTGTTTTTACTGTTTCTCTGTTATTAGCATTAGTTTCCTTCCATTTGCATAGCAATCCTTCTATTTTTTAGATTTTATTTTTTTTAGCAGTTCTAGCGTTGTTTTGTTGATTTTTCTTGCATTTGTATATCATGTTTTCCATTTCCTTGCTCATATATTCAGTTTTACATTTTTATTTTCTGCTGCATATAGTTTAGATTTTTTTTACATTCTTAGTTTTTCTTTCTTCTTTTACCTACTTGCGCCCCTAGTCTCTCATTGTCTAGAACATTGAGGACAATGTTCATCTTAGGATTGGGGTGTGTAGATGCCAATAAAATAAGTTAATGCTTGGTGCGACTTATGACTAGCGAAATTTTGAAAATGAAGTAATTTCACACCGTTGTTTTGAAAATGAGGAAGTTAAAACTTTTAAAATTGATTTCTAGTGTAATTCTAATACTTTCATGAAGTGAAGGTCGAAAATTTCTAAAAAAAGAAAAATTGATGTTTTAGTAAACCTAAAGAGAAGGAAAACAGTGAGGATACACCTCAGGAATTTGATAAAAAGCCACACCCAGTGAGGTTTGGGCTTGAAATGTATTCTTTGGAGGCATGAATTGGCAATTTTTCTGCTCTAGGAAGCTTTGAACCTGCTTGTTATCACTAGAAGTTACACATATCCAAGTTAAAATAGCTTGACAGCAATCATGATATTAAAGACATGATGTAGGGCCTTCTTTTGGACAGTTTGAACTTCAAAAAGCCCCACCTTTTAAAACTGCCCTTGATACACACCATTTGAGCTTTATAAATCAAAGATTTCTTTGAAACCTCATCAACCTCATTTAGCCTAACCCTCACTCTGAGAATTCAGAAGGTAAAGGAAAGAAAGCTGAAGAAAGGTGAGTTGGGTAACAGTTTGGTAAAAGAAAAAGAAAAATAATTGAAGGCAATGATGTATCAGCAGAAGAAATGTGGCATTCCAGTCAATGTTGATTTGAAAAAAAAAAAAAAAAAAAGAGAAGTCATTTCATTGGAAGTTTGAAAAAGAAAGAGAAAAAGATGGCCACTTTGGCTCTGAAAATTCAAAGAAGAAGATGAAATTGTGCTGAAATAAAGAAGGCGTCCATACCACCTCCTTACCTTGACTGACTTCTAAAATTTTGAACTCCATTCCAACCCTTTTATTCTTGATAAATTTCACCCATAAGCCACATTACAACCCAAGTTAAAGTCCTTACTGATCAAAGATGGATTGAGCTGTCATATGGAGATAAGGATTTGTGTAATCTATGGTGAAAAGAGCAGTGAATTCAGAACTAAAAAGCAATGCCTATGCTCCTCGCATAAATTCTATTTGAGGGTCAGAATCGCTTTTTGAGTTGTGTGAAATAGTACAACCCTCCTACCTGCATGTTGAGTGAAAACCCTGGTGAGAGTTGGGTTTGAAATCAACTTATTTGGGGTAACATCAAAACTGAATTCTCAAATAGAAGGCAAGCTTTTCATTAATTTTTCTTGTAAAAACTTTTTGACACCAATTGAGTGAATGATAAAGGAATTACAGCAGAATTTTAGTTTTGAACTGATGTTTTCTTGAAAATCTTCTTACAACCTGACTGATGCAGGTGTGAATAATCTGATTGGATGAAAGTTTGCTTTAACAGAACTGCATTGATCTTAACTGATTTATTGGAGAAGTTTGTAGGTACCTTCACTGAAAACCCTCAGGAGACTTCACTCCTCCACTAGGGATCACCTAAGGGTTTAAAAGGCTTGTTGCATATGCTAAATGCAACTGTGCTCCCTACAAAAATGGCTTTTCATTCTATTTTTAAATTTTGTCTTTGCTCAGGGACTAGCAAAGCTTAGATTTGGGGGTGTGTTGAGAACTGGAAAATACCATTTTTCACCCCTTAATCTGGGTCTTGATAGACCCTTAAGAGAACTAAATAAGTGTTTTAAGTGTTTGTTTTACAGCTAACAATAAAGGCAGGCTTAACCTTGAAAGTAGCTTAAAAGTGCCAAAAAGATGATGACCCATCTTGATCTGGAGGAAGAAGGAGAAAGGACAACCTCACTGGCTGTCAAAATGCCTAAAATAAAGAGGACAAAGGCCTGGTTTCAACCTGGAAAGAGGTTTAGAGCTATTCAAAAAGAAGAATGCACTACAGAATGCTATTCGTAAAGGTCCCCAATCTTTGCGAATAGATCTCCAGAAGTTACAGTTCTTTTCGAAAAGGTCCCCAATCTTTGCGAATAGATCTCCAGAAGTTACAGTTCTTTTCGAAAAGGTCTCCAATCTGTGCGAAAAGAGCTTCAGAAGTCACAGTACCTTGCGAAAAGTTCTCCAAACTGTGCGAAATGATATCCTGAAGATTCTTAGCATCTGTAAGGGCAATTCAGTAATCTCTGCACGCGCCCCAATACATTTAAAAGCCCAGGGACATTCTGGAAGATTCTGAGCACGAACCAAAGGCATATTCCACCCCATGTGAACACCCAAAGATGAAATTATTTGGCGGGAACTTCTAGAAGCTCAAACAAATTTTTGAATTACATAACAGAATTGATGCTTCTATCACCTGATTGGCTGAACCAGATCAAGTAGTTCTGATTGGCCAAAATAGATCTGGATCCTTGTGCTCGACTCCTATTGGTTGATTGGTTTATACACATCTGAGCTGGACTTAGGGAAAACTATAAATAGACGAACCATTTGCCCAATTTGGGAATCCAGATTTCGAGTTTCATTTCTGTTGCTCCATTTCCAATTCAGATAGCTTGTCTGAAATTCCTGTAATAGCCTAACTTTTATTTGTACTTGAGAGCTGTGAGATACTTTTGTAATTCAAAAGAGAAGTGTATTCAAGACTACAAATCCGAGAGCTGTTTAAGCTGTGCTCTGTAATTGTAATGGCGAATTTGAAAAGGTTGTTGTGAACCGTACGTTCTCAATTGGATTCGTGTTGAGGGTTCTCTGTGATCTCCTTATTGCACTAGACTCCTTTAGATTTACTGTTTTTAAGCAATTTCCCTTAATTCATTATCCCTGTGAGAATTTGTGTTTGTAACCTAATCTCTCACAGCATTTGTAGTAGTGTTTCTCGTTCTGAATTAAGGGTTCAGATTAAAGACTATTGGATGGTCTGTAGCCATTGAAGTGGACAGACCATAGCCATAAGTTTAACTCTAATCCTTGAGTTAGATTACTTTCTCTTGCATCTGTGCTGGTAGCCAGATGAAGATTGGATAATATCTCATTTGTTCTACATTTATTCTCATTTTGCAATCAAGTACTAAATCGAAGTTAGATATTATTTCTCCATTCTTATTAATTTACATCAAATCTCCCCAACTCGGATCTAGATCATTTAGTTTAAATTTTACTTTTATCATTTAGTTAATGTGACAAATTCAACCTCCCATCTTATGTACCTCGTAGATAGGATCAGAGGTCAGATCTGGTAGCTCAGATCTGGAGGTTTATCTTAAATTTTAAATCAATTCCCTGTGGACGATCTTTTACTCACTTACATTTAAAACTTGCTACAATTGGCCCTGATCTTGCAGGCTAAGTATGTTCTCTCTGTGCTAATATTTTCTTATTCTTTTTATTTTTACAAATTCAGTACAATTCATCATTTGTAAGTCTGTTTTCAAAACACAAATAAATCATGCACACTTAGATTAATCAACAGTAGCTCCCGAGGTTAAGCTCTGAGCTTCGCGAGGTTCATAGTGTGTAGCTTTAGTGTGCTCGTTAAGATGAGTGAAGCGCGCTAGAGCTGCGCGACGTGCCTTCCTAAAACTCTGTCTGCGCAAGATCTGTTGTGTGCTTTGGTGTTGCAGGCTTGTGAACCTCGTAACAGCTGCGCGAGGTACTTCCTGAGGCCATTTCTTCACTGAGTTGCGCGAGTTCTGCCAAGGACTGCGCGAGCTTGCATATGTTATAGTTCTATAAGCCTTGCGTCAACTGCACGAGGCACTCTTCTGAATAAAGTGAACCTCGCGACAAGTTCAAGTTAACCTCGCAAGGGCTTATTTAGGGTACACTGTTGATGTGCTTAGCCTGCTGCAGCAACCTCCTTAACTTGGGTCCACCTTCCTCTCATCCATTGGACTTCTAGGACCCACCTTGGCATGCAATATGGTCACTATGGTGTGTGCCACCATGGTGCATTCTCTGGTTTTACTTCAGCTCCACAGATTGGCATCAAATTCACTCTTCTTGGCTTGAAAAAGCATGGATTGTACATTAAGCTCTTATTTTTCTGTTGTCTACAAAACATAGTAAAAACACATTATTTTATGTTCTCAAAGGTCCATCAAAGGCTAGGTTAAGGGGTGAAAAGTGATATTTTTCAGGACTTAACAATTAGGCTAGCAGTACTGGCCAGCTAACCCCGACTCTCGAAAAAGTATTGAAGGAATAAGCGCCCTTAGCCTTAGATTTTTAGGAAATCTCTGCCCAAGTTCTCAGCCTAGAGCCAATTAGGTCCCCCAACCTTTTCTAATTTTTAGCCTTAGTCACCTGATTTGCGCAAGGGAGCTTATGGAGGATACCCAGGAACGGGGCCGATCCTCTTTAGCATCATGAGCCACCCCCCCTTTCTTAGATAGGAAAACCAAACTAGATAGATCTTAGGCAATCCATAGTTGCTAAAGTTGGCCGATCGACGTTCAGTAAAGGAGTCCAACCCGCATCTCCGCGCGTGATAAGTGACGTGTTGTAGTGTCGATAAATATATGTAGCTGATGATCACATCAAACCCAGGTATTCTCTGTTTAGAATTCACCTTTTTCTTTTCAGCATTTAATATTTCTTTGTTTATTATTCCATCGCTTTCCGCCAAAGTCCACTTAGACTGAATTGGGCCACTTATTTCGGGACCCGAAAAGGACCTAGAAAGAGTGTGTACTAACACTCTAGACTAAGAAATAGGCTTGTCATGTGTTCAGTCAAGTCAGGCAAAATTTTTTGTTGCCCAATGTGTCTAGACAAGTCATGTTTATGTGCTTGACCTGATTAAATAACTGGTCAGGTAAGGAGGGGCACCCGACCCATTGGCAGCCCTATCAAGAAACATTTTTTCCTTTTATAAAATGACAATTTTTTTTTCAAATTCGACCAGTCTATAAAATTCATTATTAAAGCATTCACGGTGCATAAATTAGAGTAAATGTGTAGTTTGACAATTTATTGTTTTTCTTTTCTTGTAATCTAAGGTGTCCTATTAGGCATTCCCCCTTTGGGGACCACTACCAATAGATTAACCCTAGGATCCTCACACATTTTTTTTATTTTCTTATAAAGTTGGACTCTAACCTGCGATCTTGAGGTTGCAATATTATTAACCTTTCATTGCAATATTATTAACCTTTCATTGTGCCAAGCCCCAATCCCACACACCGCTGCTCTCATCCTAGTTGCATACTTGCATGAAAATCAAAATGAAACTTTTAAAATGCTTCCTAAGCGAATGGGCTGAGCTAGCCCCGATGATGGATCAACTCATGTAGGTGAAAATAGGTGAAAATAGGTCGGACCAGCTCAATGGGCCATTGGGTCTATGCACAATGGGCTGGACTTAGGCCATGGATAGGAGTGTAGAGATAATTAAAGGCCCAATTATCTAGCAAGATTTGGCTAGATGTTTGGCCCAACTTACAATTTTGGCGAATAAGGGTCATGCCTAGACCATTTATAAGCCTACTTTGGGTTCCATATGGGATGGGTCGGACCAGGTTCTGCTAGGGCTGCAACCCCAAAATTTAAGCTTGATTGAAAAATGTATCATACCGACCACATATAAGTAAGAAAAGTGAAAAATTAAGGCCCTGTTTGGCAACACTTTTCTAAAAAGTACTTTTTAAGTTAAAATTCTTGTTTGAGAAGCGATTGACTTGATTTTGAGAAGCAACATTGTCTTCTTCTCCTTTTAATAATGACATATTTGACAAGCAACATGGGGCTGCTTCTCCCACAACATGCATTTGAGAAGTAGCAAACCTATATTTCTGCTCCAGGTATATCATATTTCAAACAAATTTATTTCATTCAAATAGAAAAAATTCTTTTAGGATGCAATTTTGTCAAACAAGGCCTAAAAGATTTTTCATTCAGGTTTGACCGAAGCCCGACAATTCAAAGCATAAATGAGCCAGGTTTCAGCCTAATTTAGGTCTCTCAAAAAAATTGGGCTCATTAAGGTACAACTCAACCCTGCGATTTTGGCAGTGACATTTTAAGAAGACAAAAAATAGGAAACTTCGTTTCTAGGGTACCAATATTTGAACACCTTGAAAAGGCTAGGTAGGCACACTCCCACTTGGAAAACCATTGTCTGCTTTGAATCAGACCATGGAGATCGTTTTCTTTCCAATCTTCAACAAAATGGATCTTGAGATCATAAGTATATCATTAGACGATCCAGTTTTTATTCCAGATGACACACATCCCAAAAAAATGGTCAGAAAATCATATGTCACACATCACGCTCAAATATAATTTTTGGGTCACTTTTTTCTGATGTGTATCTTATAAAATAAAAAATTGATTGTGTGATGGTACGTCCATAATCTCAAGAATATTGATTGTCCGGAAGATTAGGATGAAAAATGATGTCTATCATTTGACTCAAAGTAGTCGATTGGTTTTTAAGTGGGTGTACCAACCTTTTCAAGGGGTGAAGGGAATTGGATAAGTTTGCGTCTGAAAAGGGGCTCACTTGTGAGCCTACAAAACAAGTCTTACCTTAATGGTTATTTAGGACTAGAATATAGCAGGCCCTGCTTGTTTATATGTGCTTAAACGGGGCTGACCATTTATTAGTGGGGCACGATTTGAATTTCAAGTTGATTTATAAAATAGGCCAAAATTTATCAATTAATCTGGAAAACTTGGTTCGGTCATCACTTTTTAGGACCCATGCCACATGACTTCATCATGTGTGTCCTCTAATTTGAAGACTAAAATTATGGTCTTGTCACAACTCGAAATTCTACTCTATCTCGAGGGCCTAGAATTTTTAGTTATGACTCGCACTTATTTCAGATACGCTAAGTGGACATAAACATAATCAGAGTTCTTGCGCATATCCGATTCCACGAAATCCGTGAAAGCCAATATATAAAAATAGAATATAAAATAATCATAAATGTGAAATAAATGCGATAAAATACCATAAATCCCCCAAAGTAAGTCAAATCGGAGACAAATCTACTAAACGGAAATCATAGCATCAACAAAAATAAAATAAGACCAACTCAATACCGAGTCTAAGAAAGTTAATAGTCGGCACCGGGATCAAAGTCAGCACCGTACTCCTCCTGATAACCAGTTACGTCCCCTTCCCACGGCTCCTGATAATCAACGTCCACCGGGTCCACGGACTAAGTACCAATCGGGTCAGAAGAACCCACATCCATTCAGTCAAGATAGTCACTTGCAACAGTTAAATTTTCGTGGGATGAGCTTACTCAGCCATGTATACTCAATGGATACACCACCAATCCACCACATTCTACTCAGGTGTATTATGGCTGCATCATATAAATGATAATAATAATATCCTAAAAATCAGGAGAGGATGACAAAATCAAGTACATATCGTAAACTCATATCATAATCGTTAATGCAGGACCATAATCTAGACACTCATATCCTAAAGTACCTTACCATATCTTATATCATATCATATCATATCGTATCTTTTTCATTATTCTTACACATACGTCTGTAAATCGCATGAGCATAACTAACATACTCATAAATCTTAAATGACCTATGTCAGAGTCGCTTAGTATCATACCATCATGTGAGGGTCACCATAGTATTATACCACCATATTATGATGCCCTTCATATCATAATGTCATCCATATCATATCATATACCCCATCCAGCCACTGGGGCGGCCGACGACTCATAACTCATAATGTCTCCCAGAGAACCGTCTTGACTGAAAGACGTTACCCTTACGGTAGCTACGCAAAAAATGACACGTACATAGACTTAAAGTTTTAATCTTTTGCTGACCTAGACAGCGGTGCCTTATTATCGTACTTATAACTTATCTTATCTTATCGTACTCATAACATAACATAACATATCTCTAAGACCTGAATCCATCGCAAACACGGTGCGATAAATCACGCTTTCCAAGGAATGGGTTCCGTAGTAACCTGAATATATTTCGTGTAACAGTTCATACTATAATAAAGGTGTTGCATCCGTACATGAATGTCTATATTTCGAGTTTCACATGACCGTGAAAAAAATCCCACTATGACTATGACCTAGAGATCTAAATCTCGTAGCTTAACTCATATCTTATCCTATCATATTAGAATTCATGGTGATCGGGTCATCGTATATGTCACCGTATACGAGGTTACACTGAATTTACACTCACCCTACTCGTCATGATGTCTCATACCATCATAAGTTGTAGGGCATATGAATACGATATATTCTACTATTTGATACCACCTCAGTGAATCGCCACGCCCAAGCGTAGGCGTGATCTTATACATTCGCGTACTTATGATATAATATATTTCCAATTCATACCGTGATAGAAATTGAAGTGCATAATCATCACACATAGAAAAAGGTTTATATCTAGATTATCGTTATATTTAGACATCTATTTATTTACATAACACACCAATAAATATAGAGTTGGGGAGGTAACAGTGTATTTTCGGTAATGTGAAGGTTAGAGTTCGATTTCATAAAGGCATCGAAGTTCTAACACTTTCTATTATCGAAGTAGTTGTCGCTGAAGCGATAACAATGATATATAATTATTATTATTAAATACTCAAATTAAAGAGGTACACAATTCTTAATTTAAGTAGATCACGATCACTGATCGAAAAATGTAAGTAATTAATGTGCACTAAGTTGTAATCGTGTAAAAGTGTAAATAAGCTTGTTGGTTTCGGATGCAAGTCAATTAATTTGATTTTAGAATCGATCCATCGTGCATAATATATAAGATATATAATTCGGGTTCAGATTGATTGATCAAAAGTATACATCAACCGACTAGATTTAACAAAGTATATATAATTGATTTGATTCGAAATCGATCGATCGGTCATAAAATAATCGATCAGTCGATATTCAACGCCATCAAATTCGGGACAAAGACACACGCAATGCATGTACAGTGAAAGTAAATTTTATAATATTAAAATAGGCTAGCACCAGGGTCTAATTGTCTTACATAGCTTATAATAATTAAAGTTTTACTATTATATGCTAACTAGTGTGTTTCAAATATTATATTACTATATAATATAATATCCTTAATATTCATTCAGGAAGGGCCTTCAATCAACCTTCTGTATTCGCTGAAATTAAAATCAATCCATCAAATATCACATCCATCGATCAATTTTGAGAGGCAAAATAAGAATGTGAGATTTTCTAATCATGATCCATCGAATCATAGAAATCAATTGATTGATTGTACGTTTTCTAAACATTTCTGAGTTCAAGAATGAAATTTTTAATATAAGCCTGTGCGATCAGATTCAAATCATAATTAAGAAATAATTCAAAATATAATATTTAACATAAAAGAAAAACTAATCACCTAAATAAAATTAAACCATAAATCAAGTTAGTCATCTATTCAATCCTAGAATAATATTATATATAAAATAACTTTAGGATTCATTTACTAGTCCGTCGATACACGATCGAATCGTATCTTGCGCGACAGAATCTGAGAAAAATGAGATGAATAGATAGGTACCCACCTCTTGAAGCGTGATGGCAATTCAACGGCGATTAAGGTGATAGAGATCGACGTCCACACGATGATCCATCCACGATTATACCGTCTTCTTCTTCCTTGATCTTGATGGCGAAAAATAACTCACGGTATTATTTGTGGAAGAACACACTAAAATTTTTTTAAGAAGAGATTTAGGTAGTCTTTAGAAAAAGGTGGCTAGAGAAAAAAATGTTTTACGGCTATGATTTTTAAAAAGAAGAAAAGAATAAGGAGCAGAGACGACTAGAGTTTCTTTTAAGAAGAATCCTCAAAGTTATGATTTTAGAATTCTCTGTAACATCTTATTTATAATATATTGGAAATAATCTGGTGTTGGACTGTTACACCAAAGAATGGTATATAAGTTCTTACTTCAAGGTCTAAAATAGAGGTTTAAAATTTTATATTGATAAAAATAAATATATGAGTTTTTCTCAAATAGGTTAGGTTCTGATGTGGAGTACTAATACTGTGTACGATGCAAAACACATTTAATACCATAAAATTAAATATATAAAAAATCGAGTTGTTACTGGTCTAAAAATATATAATCTTGAAATTTATATCCAAAAAAACATCTTTATCATGTGATTTCATACATTAAACATCTTCTAAAATTAAGTGACTCGTGAACCACGTCACTTGTCGGTGAGTGGCTTACCTAATAGCAACTCTTCATTCATTCATTTAGCTAAAAAGAGTCGGAATCCAACTTTACGTCTCGGAAAGTGGCAAAATCTGAATGAATAAAAAATCTTGCATTTGGATATCGGTGTGGCTCCCACGCTCTTTCCGAGGGAATCTGAAAATCGTAGCACTTTCGATTTCCGACTAAACAGGTCAAATAGACTCGGAATCTGAGCCATTTAAGTATTTGTCCCTCGAGAAATTTACCTGACCGGCCCTGTCAGATACGCCTTTTACGTCAGAAGCCCTGTAGTTTCACTTTTACCCAGACAAACCAGCTCCAAGCCTAGCCGACCCTAAGGAGAGTAAAAGGTCCAAATTACCCCCTTCTAAGACCTTCTTTAACAAACAAAGCATCGTCTTCTTCCTCATTTTAACCTGCAAAAAAGTTAGAGGTGTAAAACCCTAGACGGAGTGTCCTTACTTAGTCTGATCTGCTCTGATCTGCTCCGATCTGCTATTTCGAAGAAGAAAATAGAGGCTTGGAAGAAGAAGGCCCTGAACTTTGTCCTTGCGACTAGAGGTATCCTACTTAACCCCATTTTCAGTTTATTAGTGTTATGTAGTGATGCAGTATCTCTTAGAAGAAGAAGGCCCTGCATTTCGTCATCGGCTCCATATACATCCGATACCGATATCACATACAATCGATATCGATTGTGTATAGAGTCGATTACGACTCTATTTGAAATCGATATCGATTGTATATAGAGTCGATATCGATTGTTTATACAATCGATATCGATTTCAAATAGAGTCGACGCCGATTGTATATACAATCGATATCGATTGTATAAACAATCGATATCGATTTCAAATAGAGTCGATATCGATTGTATTTACAATCGACTAAGAGTTATAGTCGTCTTTTCTCTTTTATTTCATCAGTCTTATGACCCTTCCTTCTCATTCTTAAACAGACGATGACGGACGTGAGGATTCCTCTTCTTTGTCACTATGATGGCCTTCTTGTAAACGATGATGGCTTGTATGAAGGTGGCCGGCGGAGGCTTATTAACATTTCAATTGAAATTTCTTATGAACAATTCATAAGGCGAATATGCCTCTTTATGGCGGATGAAAAGCAGTTTCATCAAAGTTTCATATGAAGATAGTGAATACGCCTGTAGTTGCCGACATTTTGGACTCTGATGATTTGGCTACATTATTTAGTTTTTATAAATCCGGAGTGGACGTTATAAAAGTATTCATCATTAAGGAACCGTCATCCTTCCCAGTTGAAGCTGAACAAGTAAATCTCGGCGGGACTGATTTTGTGTCTCATTCATTTCAGCCATGTAAGTTTGAGGATGAAATTGTATACGATACCGTCCCGTTAGGCGATGACGGTTATATTGTGGCGAACGATGGCAGAGGGAAAGCAACATTTGATTTAAACGATGCTCCGATTGAATCGTATGATGACCCAGTAAAATACATGCATGGGTCACAACAATGTAGTCAATGGTTAGACTATACTTCAGAGAGGGTGGTGGATACCAACGATTTCAGTCATATCTTCCCCGGTGGATGGACAACTTGGTTTACTCAAAACTTATGTTCTACCATGCCATCGATGGAAATTACCGGAGTAACTCAACCCCATGTCCATACATATGAGCACCCCTTCGGTGAAGGGCCTAGCCAACCACGCCATTATCCATTCTGTGAAGGATCCGGTCAATCACATCAGAACCCCTTCGGTGAAGGATCTAGTCAACCACCCGAGAACACCGCCATGAATGAAGATACCTTAGAAGAAGAATATGAAGGCGAACCAGATGGGTTTATCAAAGAGGACCCGAAAATTTTTGTGAGAGATATTGGCAATCCCCTAGTAGACGGAGATTATGAAATGTCAGAGACATCGGGCGATTCCTCCGATGAAGAGGTGGAAACTGAATATCGGAATTGGACGTTTAAAATTGGAGAGATCTTCCGAGACAAACAAACATTTCAAAGAGCATTGAAAGAACACGCGGTTGAGAAAAACTTTCAAATTCGGCCTTTGAGGACCGCTAGTTATCGAGTGACAGCCGGATGCTACGAACCCGATTGTTCGTGGCGAATACATGCTTCTAAATTGACTGGGCTCGATTCTTTCCAAATCAAGACATTCAATAGTACTCACACATGTGGAGCCGCTAAGATCGGACCGCACGGTCACCGTAATGCAACAATCTCCTTCGTAGCGAATTATGTACGGGATAAACTTATAGAAGGATTCGACTACACACCGGCGTCGATAATGTTTGATATTGCAAAAGCTTATAATGTGCAAATCTCATATGCAAAAGCTTGGAGGGGAAAAGAGCTTGCCCTTAATGATATTAGAGGAAGTTGGGAAGGACAATTTGTTGATCTACCGGCCTACGTGAAGGAGATGAAGAGGGTAGATCCTAATGTACAAACATCCTTTCAACTTACTCTTGACGGTAAGTTTCAAAGATTTTTTTGGAGTTTTGGCCCATGCATCGGAAGCTACCGCAATACACTTCGTCGCATATTGCTTGTAGACGGCACACACCTACGAGGACGTTTCGAAGGGATCCTCCTTATCGCCTCTGCGCAAGACGGTAATGGTCATATATTACCGTTAGCATTTGCCGTGGTCGAGTTAGAAGAAGAGGATACGTGGATGTGGTTTCTTGAACGGGTAGGTGCGTTCGTGATCGGTGGGTTTAACGAGGATCTCGTAATTATCACGGACAGGTCGAAGGGTTTAATAAATGTGGTGAAACGTATCTTCCCTAACGCATATCACAACTACTGCATGCGACATATGACACAAAATTTGCAGCACAAGTATCCCAGGAACAATGTGAAGGGTCTATGGTGGTGCGCCGCGCATATTCGAAAGAGAAATTTGATTATTTTATCAACGAAATGAAGAAAGATCCTGCTGATTCTCAGGCCGTAGAATATATTTTGAAAATAGATCCAAAGCATTGGGCACGCGCACATATGGAAGGAAGGCAGTACGAGTCCCTGACTACGAATATTGCCGAAAGTTTAAACAACGTGCTAAAGATAGCTCGAGAGAGACCAATTATTGACTTAATCAGAACTACTAGAGAGAAAGTCGCCGATCATTTTCAAAAACGCAGAGATATCTGATAAATGGACCACCATTCTCTGCCCGAAAGCAGATGCTCACATGAAGAAGGTGTTGCAATGGGCGGTGAAAGAGAGCTCAACCATACGGTAGCGATCAATTCCAAGTCAATTCGAAATTACATTCATCACGTCGACTTGGAATACAAGACTCAGAGTTGCCGGTTGGCACATTCATGGCTTGCCTTGCTCCCATGCCGTGGCGGCCATCAATCGAAGAAGTTACGACTACCATAAATTTTGTGAGAATTGGTTTTTCACCGCTTGCTTTAGACAAACATATGACGAGCAATGGGTTCCCACCCTTGATAAAAGTCAATGGGAGTTCCAAGCAGCAACTCACGAAAATATGAAAGTGAGACCACCCTATTATTGCCGAAAGCAAGCCGGCCGTCCGAGGAAGAGAAGGATAAGGTCTAAGGGTGAGGTTAGGGCACTACAGTGTAGCAGGTGCAACGAATATGGTCACAACCGCAGGAGCTGCAAGGTAGTGGGACCGATGGGCTAACAGTGTATATTTTTAATAATGATAGATTGAATGTAAATGAGAAATTCAGAATCCATGTTTTTTTACACTGTATTATAGTCTTTACTGATGTATCATAGAGTCGTCATCGATTGTATAACTAATCGATATCGATTCTATATAGAGTCGCCATCGACTATGTATAACGTCGATATCGATTCATTTAAGAATCGGCATCGATTATGAATATCGTCAATGACGACGACATATATAGTCGATATCGATTATTTATACAATCGACGACGATTACATACAGAGTCGAAAGCGATTACATACAGAGTCGTCACCGATTATTTATATAGTCGATGACGACTATATATGTAGTCGCTAATGGATGCTATTCTACTTTTTAACTACAAGTACATAAAAATAGTGCCATTATATTCAAAATAATTCAATTTTCAATTACAAAAATATTCGAATGCAACCACACTATTACAAAAATATTCAAATACAACCACACTACTGCTGCTCCCCCTCCTTTTTGTCTTCCTTCGCCAGTACTCCGCCATCGCCTGTGTATGTAGCCAGTGTATGGCCAATTTCTGCCCTGATCCTCTCTATATCTCGATTATTAAGTCAAATTTCTTCCCCATCATAAAGTATTCGACATACTTCACAACAAACACTCCGCATAATCACAGGAGTTGGTGCATCAGGGACGGCTTTGATCCGTGATCGATAGATGGCCAAGGATAGTTTTTCTTTATTAGCGCAGAGGAGTCACCGTACGAATATAAGATCACGGGAAGGTATTGTGTCTGTTTCGAAATAATAGAGAGGAGTGTCAGATATGTTAAGCTAACAATGATAAAAGATATGCTAAGCAAAATATCTTACCAGCGCCTGCAATTGGGCCACATATCTTTCCTTAGAGGGCCTATTAAATATAGGGTCGACGATCATTATCGATCGTTCGACTACCTTTACGATCGCAAGCGCCCAGTGTAGTGGTTGTTCAGAATGTATTGGCATAAATATCTATAAAAAAGTAATATAATCTCAAAGGGTAGGATAGAAAAAATTAAAAAGAATAATTATAAAGAGGAGATCAGCATACTATGTTGCATTCGTGAGCCCACAGATTCCGAAGCTCATTGTAGAAGAAAGTTTCCATCAGCCTCTTCCCTCCGGTCTCTCTTTGTTTATAGGCAGCCCACCTGTGAACTTGAACCTCGATCGACTGGTCGTACAATTTTTCAGCAAGCAAAAACTTGTTGAAATCTCTCAGTTCATAGCCCATGTACGTCAGTGTCGTAGGGTCCATTAGGAAGTTTTTGACATTTTTCTCAGGATGAATTTTATCATCAATAACTTCCAAATGTCTCATGTAGGCGCCCATAACCTGAAACCAATGCGATTAGATTAAAATATGCGTTAGAGTTTAATACATAATCGTTAGCGACTCATACATCATCGATATCGATTCCTTTTTAGAGTCGATAGCGATTATTTAAGTCGTCGAAATAGTTGTCGACTCTCTAATGAATCGATATCGATGATGTCTGAGTCGCTAACGATTACATAAGCCATCGCTAGCGACTCTACAAGCCATCGATACCGATTCCATAAGCCATCGATAACGATTACATAAGCCATCGATACCGATTTTGCCTCTGAGACTTACAAAGTTATCCAGAACTGGTTTATGCAATCCAAGGATTGCACCACCCTTTGTACTTACCGGTGCTAACATATTCTCTCGCATAAAAATGCAACTTAACTAATCTTCACGATAAATATATAATAATAAAGTTAAGTATTGAGTAATTCTACTTACTCGTCCTCCTTCACGCTTGTTCCATATGTCTAGCATATATTTTTTTCTCCGCCGTTAGCTCGGCAGATCATCTTCATCGAGACCCGTGACCGGTAATGATTGCCACCGTCCAGCTCGAGCTTGGTCCTTCACCGCCTTCGCAGGCTTCTTTTCAACCACTACCCTTGCCTTAGGTTTGATGGAAATTATTTTGCGGCTTTCGCTTGCCTAGGTCTTGCTTAAGCTCACATTGTTGGTGAGGCAATTGGGAAGAGGTTTCCTCTTCACCGCCAGACCCTTTATCGGTTTGGGTCTCGAGCTTGTCGTGCCTGCCTTCACCTTTTCAACGGGAGGAGGAGGAGGAACCTGATGCACAGGAGCTGATGGTTCCTCACCGAAGGCTGTGTCGCACACCTTCGTTATCAGCTCCTCTATAGCCACATCCTGTACATCGTAATAATGATGCAAAATAAGAATTAATTTTTAGTCCACATTTTAAAAGAAAAAATCGATTTTAAATATAATCGCTATCGATTATATATATAGTCGCTATCGATTATATATATAGTCGCTATCTATTTTATATATGGTCGTTATCGATTATATAGATAGTCACGATCGATTATATATATAGTCGCTATCTATTTTATATATGGTCGTTATCGAATATATAGATAGTAAATCGATTGTAAATAGAATCGACTTGATTTGCATTTATAATCGATAACGATTGTAAATAGAATCGATATGATCGGTATCGACTCTATATATAATCGATATCGATTTATGTTAACAAAATTGAATATTAAAACTAGATTTCAACATATACCTTAGGTCTCGCCTCCAATAAATTTTCAAGGAGATCTTTTATTTCAGTCTGGCCCTTTCTGACTAAAGAGTTGTAGTGATTTAACTTCTGCCACTCCGCATCCCTTGAATTCAGCCTCTCATTGAAGGAGTTGCAGAGTTTCTCTAAAGAAGCGCAACGTTTAGCCAGGGCCTTATTCTCTCCCTCCAAATCGCTCACTCTTTGGGTGAGCTTCAAGTTATCCAGCGTCAAATGATCGACCCTCCTCAACAAAGAATCATTGGAGGTGGACGCTTCAGCCGGGCTATCTTTCACTGCCAGGCTCTCCTTGGCGGCCCCCCTAGTTCTTGGCCGACTCTCTCCCACTAGCACGGGGCCCTTTTTCGAGAGGGGTTCTTCTTCAGACGTCGATGCGTCATCCCATTCTTCCTCTCCCTCTCCAAGATTATCGACCGGAATGTAATTTCTTTTCTTCTTCGGCCGAATCTCTTCCACAGCTTTCTTGATCGGTTCTTTCCTCTTCCCCCCAACCTCCTTTTGAACCCGTAGATATTCTCTTACCACGGGTATCTCTAATTCAAAGCCCTGAGGCATGAGGGGAGCGCGAACCTTTTGAAAGAAAATGAAACAACAGAATAAAATGATCGTTATATATAATAAATCACTCTCGATTGTGTAAAGAATCGCTATCGATTCCTTACCTTAACAAATCACTATCGATTAGATAATGAATCGTTATCGATTACGTATTAAGTCGTTATCGACTCTGTACGTAATCGCTATCGATTCGTAAATGAATCGGTAGCGATTCTGTAATGAATCGGTATCGATTCTAGAATGAATCGGTAAGTTGCCTTTTTTTTTTTAATAGACCTCATACCTTGCTGTCTAACATCTGCCCGCGAGTGTAACCTTTGATCCTGGACTGCGCCCTATCCGACCATTTCAGCAGCCGTTGGAAAGGGTCCTTGAGGCCTAGCTGGGATGGCGATATATCGGGCAGGATCTCATAAGCCCACCATTGAAGTACACATATGCATCCATATGTGTTGTACGTCTTCAGGGCTTTATCCATCTCGGCGGTTTTTCTATTCGCCACGCCCTTTATTATATACTCCATCAAGTCCTGGTAGACGAGCAGACCCCACGGAGTTCGGTTGAAGGCCTCCATATCATCGATGAGGTCGATGTGGTCTTCAAAAATTTGATGGTGGGAACCGGGGAAGAGAAATATGCACAACACAAACAGAAGGGACAACTTTAAGAAGTCCTCATCACTTTCCGCTCTATAAATTGCAGCATCTATATGAGACCGGAGAATTTTTCCGGGAGGCGTTCCACGAAAGTATTTGTTTCTAATGGTTTACCGGATGGGGTATCTTTTTCTAGGCCAACTACGGCAAGGCCCAGTATCAATGCAATGTCTATCTTCCGAAGATAGACATCAGTCTTCCCAATTCGGAAATGGTTTTTATCAACCCAAAATGTCAGCACCGAATCCACGACATCAGAAAGAAATCCCACACCCTTCGGGATTTGAAATATTCCACCAAAAACTGAATCTCTCAGTAACTTCTTCCGATCTGGAGTAGCACTTTCGTAGAGATTCGAAACGGCACTGGGCGAACACTTGGCAACAGCTCGGTGTACAACCATCTTGACAGTCTTTTGAAATGAACTGTAATAAAAACGAAAGGACTCAACACCATACTAACAAGGATAGTTAAAAATGTTGATGAAATGTATATATAAAACCCGTATCGATTACATCTAGAGTCGGTATCGATTACATAGGTAATCGATACCGACTCTATATGTAATCGAGATAGAGTCTATATGTAATCGATATAGACTCAAAAGATTTCATGAAGTCGCCATTGAATCAAAATGTTTCATTTACTTGCAAAATTTTCAATTAAAATTAAAAGTAAAAGGAAAATCTTGCAAGTCTACATATAATCGATAACGATTACATATGTAAGCGCTAACGACTCTATATGTAATCGATATCGACATCTGAAATGAAATCACAACGACTCAATATAAATTCGCAATGACCTCAAAATGTTTATTTATATAGAAATTACTTGATTTACTGACTCTTAAGTTTCTTTTTCTTTCTTTTGTTCTATTTCTTTTCTTCCTTCTTCTTTACCTACATCGATTATCTCTATAATCGATATCGTTCCTATATGTAATCGCTACCGACTCTCAACGTAATCGATCTCGATTACTTATGAAATCGCTATCAATTAAATATAAGTCTACATTGATCTCAAAATGTTTAATTTACCAGTAAATTTCCTTATTTACATAGAAAATATTTAATTTACGGACTCAAAAGAATTCATGAAGTCGCCATTGCATCAAAAAGTTGTTTCATTTACTTCAAAATATTTCAATTACATTCAAATTTTTTCATTTATAATTAAAAAAAAAAGAAAAGTTAGGAAGAAGGATGAAGAGCAGGTGGTGGATGGGGTGGAGAGCCGGGTGGTTCCGGCTTAAGTTTCTTTTTCTTTTTCTTTTCTTCCTTCTTCTTTTTCTTTTCTTCCTTCCTCTTCTTCTTCTTTTCTTCCTTCGCCAAAATCTCCATTAGTTCATCGTACTCGTCCCACAGGAACTGCAGAGGATCTGGTTCTGGTGGTGGTGGTGGGTCCTCCCATACAGGATAGAACTTTATTGGGTTATAGAAGGTTTTTTCTTCGTCGTCAGACATTGGGAAAAATATGGGCTGCTAGGGATGATAGGTGGTTTGCTAAGGTCGAACTAAACCTGTATTTAAAGCTCCTAGATTGTGGAATACGAATCGTTGTATTAAATTTTCTCATTCTTCCAACCTAACTTGCCATAATGGTTTTACAAAAGGGTAGTTGGCAATAAATTGAACGTCGGCTGAGATAAATATAAAACCTCGTATGATTTATTATGGCATCGAGGGTAATAACTATAGGGAAATTATTTCAAATGATGGGTATTAATTATATTCATAGAGAGTCGATATCGATTTGTTATAGATTCGTCATCCACAGTTTATATAGTCGATTACGACTACATATATAATCGTTATCGACTCTAAAGGTAATCGAGAACGTTTTCCCATATGTAATCGGTAACGATTACATATATAATCGATATCGACTACATATGTAGTCGTAATCGATTACATATGTAATCGTTAACGATTACATATGGGAAAACCTAAAAAAAATATGTCAAAATATGCAACAAAGAGAGGAGAAATAAAAAATCTATAGCGATGGAAGCTAAT
The DNA here is from genome assembly GCA_021018995.1 of Chloranthus sessilifolius. Taxonomy (NCBI): domain Eukaryota; kingdom Viridiplantae; phylum Streptophyta; class Magnoliopsida; order Chloranthales; family Chloranthaceae; genus Chloranthus; species Chloranthus sessilifolius. The sequence goes on along the minus strand of CM037587.1, from coordinate 28,670,273 downwards.
TTTAATTCTAACTTACAGATTTGGTAGCTTGAAGGTTGAAGTTTTGAACGTGATCGTCCACGAAGCGTCAACGACTCTCCACCGACTTCGAACGAAAAAGTAAATTCAAAACAGTAAATGATTTGAAAAGACGGCGGCTATTTATTACTGTGGGGGTAGTTTGGGTATTTCCTACAGGCGTGCCTTAGCTCGGCGCGCAGCTGGTTTGTCTGGGTAAAAGTGAAACTATAGGGCTTCTGACGTAAAAGGCGTATCTGACAGGGCCGGTCAGGTAAATTTCCCTTGTCCCTCCGGCAAAACTCCGGATAGGACCATCCTCAACACACGTGCCATGCAATGGCTATATTGCAGTCTCCTTCTGTCTTCTACCCGGTAGAAAAAGCTTTAAAAAGTCTCTTTCTTTATCCACACGTCAACGGCTCCCTTCTTTCTCTCCTTATTAAAGGCTGGTGTTACACCACTACCACCATATGTTACAACCGCCTCGCTTATACATTGGAAATCTATTGACTACTTCAAATCATCATATGGAGATTATTTTTTGTCTCAATTTTCTTAAATAATAGATCTTGAAATCTTAGGCTACTATCAATTGACACATCCCAAAAAATGAATGTGAGAGATGTTTAATAGTATGCAATTCACGTTCACTTTTTGGGATGTCTGCCAAGTTAAATCAACATTTGACTGTCGGATGAGATGCCTATAATCTCAAGATCTATTGCGTAGAAAATTAGGGCCAAAAACAATTTGTAGTGTCTAATTTGAAGCAATCAACTGATTTTTCTTTTGTTTAAGTGAGGTGGTTGAACCATAATATGGCTTGGTAGCAACACCAGCCTTGTTAATCCTTAGACGGTTCTCTCAAGAATTATTTATTTCTTTTATTTATTTATTTGAAAGAGGGAAAGAAATAAGGTACCCTTATTTATGATCCAAAATTCTTCCTTTCCAACCCATATTTTCAAGTGCTTAAATCATTGAGTACTTTATATCAGATGGTGTATCTCAAACCAAAACCTTTATATGGCTATAAAAAAAAAGAAAAATTTCCCAAAAAAATCCTACTATTTGTTTTTATTCTCATAGGAGACCTGAAATAATTGAGTTACGGTAGAAGATTTATTGACTTTAAGACTTTGAAAAATACCAAAGTTACCCTTGCATGTACTTCAAAACTTACTTGATTATTCACTTCAAAGTTGAATTATGTATTGTATCTACTACAAAGGTAATGTACCTAAAGATTTTACACTTCAAGCTTGATTACGGTTTCTAGTGTAATGGTATTACACCTTAAGATTTTGCATTACAAAGCTTGATTAGGCATTATACCTAGTGCAATGGTGATGCAATTGAAAATTTTACACTTGAAAGATTGATTATGTACTGTATCTAAAGCAATAATAATGCACCTTAAGATTTTGCATTTAAAGCTCGACTGCGCATTGTATCTAGTGCAATACTAATGCAACTTAAGATTTTGCACTTCAAAGATCGATTATGTACTACATTAAATGAAATGGTAACACATTTGAAACCATTAAAAGTGAATTAAAATGTACTGCGTCTAGTAAAATGCATTGTAATGCACTGAAGGCCTGTTATAATGCATTAAATTTAACTGCATCTAATAAATTGCATTGTAATGCATCGTAGACCTTTTATAGTACATAAAAATATACTTGAAAATCCTTGCAATAAAATATAATGCTTCTAGTACTCCACTGCAATATGCACATTAGATATACCTCAAAGCTCAATCTTGCATTTCAAGCTACTTTCCGTCACAAAATGAACACCGACATCAACCGAAAAGGGGCTGGAGAAGAGGAACGTTTGAGAAGATGAACGTTGGAGTCACTTTCGTGAGTCGCTATAAAAGGCTATAAAGCTTGAAAATGATCTTTTGCGAGTCGCAAAAAAAATGAACACTGGTGTAGACCAAAAAAGAGCAGGAGAATAGGAAAGCTTGAGAAGAGAGCGTTGGAATCGATTTCGCGAGTCGCCGAAAATTGCTACAAATCTTGAGAAGGGGGTTTCATGAGTCGCTAAAAATGAATACCAACACCGGACAAAGAAGAGGAAAGATCGAAAAAATGAGCGTTGGAGAAATCAGAGTGTTGGAGAAGATGCAAATTTGACAAGATGAGTGTTGGAGAAGATAACCATCCTTTTTATATTAAGTGCATATCTAGTATTAGCCTTCCACATGTCTGTTTGCTAGAAATAAAAGATTGTTCTCACTTATGCGGGAATAAAAACAATAGATAGGATTTTTTATTGGAAAATTTATCTAAAGAAAATGAACCCTATATACTTTTAATTTTTTTGTTATTAATGTATTTACAACCCAAGGTTCTTCCTTCTCAACCTGGGTTTCATGTGCTTAAACCGGTGAGTGCTCTGAATCAGACAATAGAGTTCATTTTTCACCCAATCTTCCACACAATAGATCTTGAGATCATGGGCCTACCATCCACGGTTAGATTTTGATTCCGCATGGCACACATCCCAAAAGACAATCATGATCATGTGCATAAATCAAACGTGGTTCTTGGATCACTTTTCAACATGTGTGCCATGTAGAATCAACATCTGACCATTTGATGGTAGGCCCATGATCTCAAGATCCATTTTATGGAAGATTGGGGTGAAAAACGATCTCCATCGTCTGATTCAAGGCAATCAAGCAAGTGAAACTTGGGTTGAGTAAGAAGAATCCTGGATTATAAATAAAGGTGCCCTAATCATCATTCTCAGGGATCATGACCTTTAAAAAATACCATATCAATGAATATTATTCATACATACTATGTAATAACCCGGATTTTTTGGAACAGTGTAGGTCATGTGCAACGTGCACTGTGCTTGTGTGTTTGTGGGTCACAAGGAAACCACACTTACTTTATACACTTATTATATATGTGTTGTATATATTATATAAGTGTGCATGAGTAACACACTAGCCTCTTACAAGTTAAAGAAAAGGGGGAGGAGTCCCATACGGGTATGCCTTTGCTTGAGTAGAGAGAGAGAGAGGGAAATAGAAAGTAAGAAGAAGAGGGTTTGAGTTGTAGAGAGATTTAGAGATAAGGATTTTCTTTTAATGCAAAGATAAGATCTATCTTATGGATGTTGAGTTTATGAGATGAGGAAGTTGTGTTGAAACCCTTGAGGAAGATCTAATTTGAGCTTGAGATTGATTTAGAGAGGAGTTGGAGAAAAGGGTTTTGAAACCCTCTTTTGTTGAAAAGATCATGGACCAAATCTATGGGAGATCTATTGTTTAAGGTATGCATTTAGTTAATTTTAAACATTAAATGATGTATTTATGATGGGTTTGTTGGTGTATTAAATGTGATTTTAAATAGGATATAATTAGAGTTCTCGAGAAGCTCGAGCTGTAGAGGTAGTTGTTCCTCGCGCGTGCAGTTATAATAGCTCGCTCGCGCGAGGGGGAGACAAATATAACGAGAAAATAAGTTCTATTCTCGCTCGCACGAGACAATTTTATAAAGGAAAGATCGCTCGCACGAGGGCTCGCGTGAGCTTCAAGTGACCTCGATTATAATCGCTCGAGCGAGGGTAAGTGCTCACTCGCTCGAGGACAAGTGGTCGCTCGCTCGAGCAAGGGTGAGTGATCGCTCGAGCGAGGACAAGTACTCGCTCGTGCGATGATAAGTGGTCGCTCGCGCGAGGTCTAGCATAGATATTTGTTTTATTTTAATTAGTTCTTTGGAGTTATGTTTTTCTAGATCCTTGTGAGTTTTTCTAAGAGTATTTTGATTCATGTTATGTAGGATTGACATATGATTGTTATGCTTTAATCTTATGTGATATTAATGTGATTGGTTGATGGCCTTGCTTTAAGGTAGGGAATGTTCTAAACTTATACATTTGATTACAAAAGCATGTATGTAGTGATATTCTACATATGCATGTTTATTTAAAGCATAGATAAGTGCTTGGGTTTAAAATACTAAGAAAAGTGTGTGAAACTTAAGGCATGTGTGTACACTGAAATGAGAAAGTTATAAGTATAAGAAAAGAGACATCCCAGGGATGTCTCTTTTCTTATACTTATGAAAATTTGTTAGAAACTGCTTATACCATTTGTTAACCAAAGATTAACAAATGATATTAGTTTCTAACACAACTAGCATCTACCAGCACACCAGTTTGTAAAAATAATCGACTATTCAATTGGTAAATTTATAGTGAAAATTCTCCGACCATCCGATATGTTGAATTGATTATTGGCAGTACGGATTTGTCTTGTCATTACAGAGAATGTTTTAAGAGAATGAATCCAATAGGATTTTGGATTAATGTTCATGATGCTTACTTTAGCCATGGGGTCTTCGACTTCATCGAACTCGTAGTCTTTAGTTTTATCTAAAAACCAAATTTGATAGGGCTGATAAAAATTTTCTTTTGATCTCCATCCAATTGTGCTTGTGATCCAAAATGTATAGTAGACGGTGCGATTAAGATTTTTGGTGAGATGATAGACCATTGTTTTGATCATCATCGAGAATTCATTGATAAGATACCATAAAAGATTAGTTATTTTACTAATCCCCAATCAAGGCTTTCTTCCAGATTATATATGGGATTTTCCGTATAAACTAACAAGTTTGGAAGAAAATCTTCATAACACTGAGCTATATTATAATTATCCATTAAGATTTGTTTAATCTTAACCTCTTGATCTTCAATTTGTGCTATCAGGGGTTTACTGATGTCACATGGCAAAGTATGTTTTATTTTTTCAAACAAACAAATTCTTTTTAGTTTGTGAAAAATGGGGTCTAGATAATTTGAATCCATAAGATCTGTTAATTCTAAAAAGTAATTGATTTTTTCAAGAGAGAAGTTTTCTGCGAACGTTTCAGAATCTCATGCTATGGATTTGGCAAGGGCATTCGTACTATCTTGTAGCTTTTCTAGCTTTTGTTCTTTTTCATGGATTTTCTTAGAGAGATTGCTCATGTGACGCCTGAACTGTTTCTTCTCATTTAGAAGTTGACATTTCCAGACTCCATTAATCTCGTGATAAAGTTCTGAACTTATTCCAGGATTATAAAAATCAGGAACGTTATTCATCGAAATGCTAGCTTGTTCTAGCAAATATTGTGATTGTTGTACTTGATACAAAGTAAAAACTGATTTGGCTTCATTGAAATCGTCGTGAACTTGGTAAAGAGAGTTTAGAAAGTTTGCAATTTGTTTTTGGCAAGCTAAAAAAGAGGTATATAGTCCTGGTTGGTGGCCTCTTAACACAACATAGGGTTTTCCAACAAAGGTTTTTCCAACATAAGGTTTTCTTATGGTTGGAGGTGGTTGAGAAAGGGAGTTTCCTTCTTCTGTCATCTTCTGTCATTTACAGAGTTCAATCCACTGGTTTAGTGGTAACATAAATCTTCTTCCTGCAATAAATATGGCCACTTTGGTTAGTGGTTTAAACTTGGGTCTCTACTTAAGAAATTAGCCAAAACGTTAGTACTTCCTTTAACATGTTCAACTTCAAAGGTATAAAGTGCTATTTGATTATACCATTTCAATTGTCTTTCATCTAAAATATCTCGTTTATTAATTAAAAAGTCTCGAATTGCCTTGATATCAGTTCTGACAAGAAAAACTTTCGGGGCGAGATATATATGAAATCTTTTGAGGACAAGTTTTATAGCTAATAATTCTTTTTCAAAGATGATATAATTCTATTCATTTGGTTTGAATTTTCTAGAATTATAACCACATAATTTGTGACAGCCCGGATTTCGACACCTCGAAACCCGTGCCATCAGCACGATCCTCCAGACCGTGCCCAAAATTGTGTACGAAATATTGATATATCAAGCACAAATTAAATAATTAAAGTAAATAATCTCATAAAGCGGAAACAGTTAATATGCCCAACTGGCATATGCAAAAGACAGTTCTACTTTCATGCCATCGCATGAACAGAGAACCGACCCGAACCATCGGTGATATACAGATCACCCCAGATGGTTCGCCAAAAGATAATTCAATTTAATTATATGTTCAATAAAATAAAGGCTTTACATACCAAGCCGTACAATCTACTCTCAAAATTGACTCTCTATCAAAGTACAGAGCAGAGTCCTCTAGAAGAAGTCCTCGGGTGGAGGCTCCAACTCGTCTCCAGGCACGTAATCCGAATCACCCGGATCTACATCTCCCGAAGCCTCAGCTGCTACTATCAGTGGACCTGCGACATATAGTCTAAAGGGTGAGCTACATCCTAGCTCAATAGGGAACAAGCACAATAAACATATAAGTTAAAACTCACATATATTCTATGATACTCTAAGCATGATGAGTCTATGCTACTGATAGAAAAACAGTTTAAATCTGATGAATTACATTCAAGTTTACTGGTAATTAGCATGTCTTACTTTACTGTTGATTTATCATGAATGACACTGAACAGGCCTAAAGTAAAAACTTAAATCTTCAACTTAAGTAATCCCCGAGCAATATAGCATCGAGCCCCGATGAGATACCCTTCATCGTCATCTAATTAGACAGTTATAAAAATTTATTCCCTGGGAATACGACCCAAGCCCCTTTCTCACTAGGCGGCGGGGTTAAATATCACACATCCCTGAGATGTACTTACGGTTACGGATAAACCTCCGTACTGGTGTACGGATTCGCCGCCGTACCGGTCACGGATATCCTGCTGCGTCAGTCGTGGGTATCCTGCCACGTCGGTAGGGTATCCTACCAAACCTCATATAACAAAAATAACATGTGCTTTACATATAGTTGTTCACCGTGTAAGTGTGCTATCTTATATCAGTTAGACCTCAACAATAATTATTCAATCATATATATACATCCCTGGGATGTATTTATACCCGCATCACACCTGATGCCTTTATTACTTTCTCATCCCCTGAGGATGTCTCAATCTCATTAGAATACTTATGCTTAATTTCTTGCATCACACCGATGCCTTTATCACATTCTTGGTGTCACACACGCACCCATTTTCACAAAGCTTTTCATAGTTAAAATAATTTCAAATCTGATAATTATATCATTACATACATACTCTTGAAGTTAAAATACATGTTCAAGGTGTTCCCTACCTCAATTCTCTGTTGGTCTAAGCATCAAGGTCCCATGCGGCTCCTTGTGCTCGCTTTCACACATACCACCTATGGTATATCATAACCCATAAAATACATCACTAAAGATGTAATGAAAAAGGTCCTGGACCCTCCCTGAATCTCAAAGAAAACTTAGAAAGTTAAGCAAAACTGTCAAAGTCGATTAATCGATTCTCAAAATCGATTAATCGAAATACAATTCGATTAATCGATTCCCAAAATTGATTAATCGAAACCCAAATCGATTAATCGATTCTCAAAATCGATTAATCGATATTCAAATTTGATTAATCGATCCCAAATCGATTAATCGATATTCAAATTTGATTAATCGATCCCAAATCGATTAATCGAAATCTCCAACATAAAGCAGTCGATTCTTAAATCGAGTAGTCGAATTTCTGAAATCGATTAGTCGATCCCAAATCGATTAATCGAAATCCAAAATCGATTAATCGATTTCCAAACTCGATTAGTCGATTTCTCCAGGTCTCCGTTCTCCAGCCACTGGAGGTACCCAGTCGATTAGTCGATTTTCAAATTGACTAATCGACATCCAAATCGATTAATCGAAATACAATTCGATTAATCGAAATCGAGCTTTCATGACTTTTCAACTTCTAGGCCAAAATTGATTAATCGAACTCCAATTTCAATTAATCGATTTGGCAAGATTCAGCCCCCTTTCGGGCTGTTCTCCCAAATCTTTATCCTTTCTCTCCTATGCCTTTAATCTATCCTTCTAACCATATTTTACAGAATTTAATCATTCACACTCTATGCATTACATTAATTTAAAACTCACCTTCAATCAATCCTCAAATTGATCAAGATCTAGGTTGGAATGGCTAGGGTTCCAGCTTTTCGTTTCAACGATCCTAACGCATTGAATCCTTCAATCAATGCTCCATCCTCTTCTTGATTTGCATTAACCTCTAGCCCTCATAACTCCTCCTTACTTTTCTCTCTCTCTTCTTAACTCTCTCTTCAATAGCTCAAAACAAAAGGGAAATAGGGTTATTAAACCCTTATATTTGCTCTCTCACTTGTGTGTTAAACACATACACCAAAGATAGGTGTATGTGACTGTAACTTAGCGCCATACTCTACACTTAGGTCACACTAATCTCACCTTAGTATATAACTTCATGAGTCCACTATTTGACCATCACTTGGTCAAACCCATGACCAGTCATGCACGGATCTCGAGGTCAAAGTTCAACGCTTAATTTTTCGAGATATTACATTCTCCCCACCTTGGGAATTTTCGTCCTCGAAAATAACTCAAAGGTGCTGGCTTGGGTACCCCGCACACTGGGGTGTCGCGTACCCTTACACAAAACGACAAACACATTACACAATATAAGAAAACCAAATAACATAAATACACAAAAATTGGTTCTGTATTTCATTAATGAAGATTTATAATTTGTTTGATACATATATGAGCTCCCAAAATATGCATACAAAAGATAGCAGAAATAGAAACATCCATTGTAAATCATGTTGTCCCCTCTCCCGACTGATTAGGTGCAGGAGTAGGCTCTGGCTGGACTGGCGGCTGCTGGGTCGTCTTGATAGGCTGTGGGTGACCCGTCTCAGCTGGTTGCTCGGGCGCCAAGCCAAATGCATCGGCTGTAGAGGTACCCGCGTGGAAGACTGCACCCGTGTGGAATGCAATCCAACCGGCTGTCCACGCCTCCTCCTGGGCTAAGCGCTGGTGGTAGTCCGACGGATAGATGTACCGCATAGTGTAGTACATCAGAAAGTCCATCCGCCGGTTATTCCGTTCGTTGTTGGCCTCCATCCTTGCCAACACATCCTCGATAGTCGGTGCCTGGCGAGCCGCTCGCCGACGGTAGGAAGAAGTAGGTGTAGCTGTTGCGGACTGCGCTAGCGGCGTAGGTGAAGCAGTGGTATGGGAGGGTGCTCCCTCCGCTGGTGGCTCAACCAGGTGTGCCCCACCCACGGGTGGGTCCTGACGTGGTGGTGGGGGTGGTGATGGTGATGGTGCCGCTGCTGGAACTGGACCCGGAGCCGGTAGGGTCCGTTTGAGTAAATTATAGCTATGACTCCATGAAGAATTTGAGAATGCCTTCACTTGGTCCGTAGCCCTCACCTCATGGGGCGATACAGCGTACTCGGGAGCGTCGGAGTAACACTCCAACATGCTCGAGATGAGCCAAGCATAGGGCATCTTCTCCTTAGGCCTCAAGTTTCCCTTAATGTATCTCATCCCCTCTAGGATGAGCATCGTCGCATCAAACCAACGACCACAGAAGGCCGCGTAAAGTGCCTGTTGCACTTTCTCTACGCGCTGAGTGTCGTGTCGTAGAGGGTAGAGGTTACACTTGATTATCGAATCAAGCATCCACATGTAGTGGGGAAGGTCGACCCTCCTAATGGAGGAACCCGACCCCGTCTTCCCGTTGGTCATGTGGGTCATGATCTCTTCAAATTTCACCTCTTCCTCGAAGGGTGGAAGAAGGTGGTCTCGGGCACAAAATCAAGGTAGCACTCAAGGACCTCGTGTATGTGGCGACGGGTGAATGTGTAGTCATGACCCTCAATGGTGGTCTTGACTATGTCGTCGGTAGGTCTGTCCACGAGACCTTGGTAGAATAGTCTAACCAACCGAGGGTAGTAGGGCCCACGGATTGGTTTCAAGACATTGCCAAGGCCGGCTTTTAAAAGGTAATTACGAGCCCATTGGGTCTCGCCCGATACATCGGGGTTTGTAAAAAGGGTTTGATCGATAATATAAACGATCTCAAAGGTCTTTGCCTCCCACCACTCATTGGGTTGAAGTACGTTAATGGGTGGTGGCGGCATGGGGGTAGACTCGCATGAAGACTCGCGCGAAGCTGCGCTCGTCGATCCGGAGGTGGTCTTCGATGCCGACGGTGATGGAGTCCTCACCGGTGATGGGGTAGGTGGTGGCGGTTCGGCGTTCTTACGCCGGACCGGAAGCTTAAAGGTTGCCTTCTTCGAAGACAACCGGGTTTTGGGCGGCATTCTTAGAGAAAATCTAAACAAACTAGGGTTTATATGCTTGAATTTATGAAAATAACTCAAATTTAGGGTTTAATAGCTCAAATTGAATAAAACTAGGGTTTACCTTAGGTTTTCGATCCAATGCTATGCGATTTCGATCCGAAATCGATTCGAAATCTCCAACCCTAGGTGCTCGGATGGTGGAAGGAAGAAAGAGAAGCAAGGGCGCGCAATACACAAAACCCCAAGATTTCAAATGAAGTAAAAAACCCCTTTGGTTTATATATATAGGTCCTGGTTCGATTAATTGATTTCCAAAGTCGATTAATCGAGTTTCAAAATTAGGTTAAGCTGCGCGAAATCGATTAATCGATTTCCAAAATCGATTAGTCGAAACTCAAAATTGATTAATCGAAATCGTATCCGTTCAAAATTTTAAGTTTTAGAGCTCACTGGTGTGAGTCAGTCGATTAATCGAAATTCAATTTGATTTATCGAAATTTCAAAATCGATTAATCGAGATTCACTTCGATTAATCGAAATCGTGCAGTCCTTCAAATTTTTTCCAAATTTATTAAGTGACTCGATTAGTCGAACCTCCAGTTCGATTAATCGAAATTCCAAATCAATTCATTGAATTGCTTTTCGATTAATTGAAATCACATAAAATTCTTCAATTTCCTCAAAAATTCTTAAGTTATTCGATTAATCGAATCCCCATATCGATTAATCAAAATTCAAAATTGATTAATCGAAACCCAGATCGATTAATCGAAATTTCACTTTGTCATTTTTCTGAATATCTATCAAATTTCCAATCACTGGCACATGCCAGTCGACTAATCGACCAAAATCGATTAATCGATTTTGATCAGATATTTCCAGATGTAAAAGTTTTCATGTCTGTTGGATTCTTCTTGGTGAACCATGATACCAATTGGTCGTGGGATCTTCAAAATACATCATTACGGCCATGTTGAATTTCCAATATCGTGTCCAACACTGTATTCGAGACTCCAAGTGGATAATATTGTCCTTTGAATTAAATTGATCATAAGATCAACATTGAATTACAACATATGATTTAAATCCACAAATATGCTTGCGGTGATACAATTTTCAGCTCTCAAATTGTCACAAACAAGGCCGGATATTGTTCTTTCACGTCGGCCTCTCGTTCCCATATAGCTTCTTCGGCTGGATGATGTTTCCATCGAACAAGTACTAATGGAATTACCTTTGTTCACAACACTTGTTCTTTTCGATCTAAAATCTCCACCGGCTCTTCGATCATAGTCATGTCCTCATGCATCTCAAATGATTGACCGCTCAACACGTGATCAGGGTCATTAAGGTACTTCCTGAGCATAGACACATGGAAGACATTATGTACTAAATCGAATAACGGTGGCAATCCAATGTGGTAAGCAACTTCCCCTACTCGACCCAAAACTTCAAACGGTCCAAGATGGCGGGGACTTAGCTTCCCTCTCTTTTCAAATCTCATCACTCCCTTCATAGGTGACTCTTTGACAAACACATGTTCACCCACCTTGAAGTCTACACTCGTCCGCTTGATATCGGCGTAGCTTTTCTATCTGCTCTGACTCGCTTTGAGTTTTGCCCTTATCATCCGAACATAGGTGGCATTATCTTCAAGTATTTCGGGTCCCAAAATGAATTTCTCACCCGTTTCTTCCCGATTGATGGGCGATCTACATCGCCGTCCGTAAAGAGCTCCATATGGTGCCATCCCAATGCTCATCTAAAAACTGTTGTTATATGTAAACTCAATCAAGGGCAGATGCTGATCCCATGATCCTTGTAACTCTAACATACATGCCCTAAGCATGTCCTCAATGATCTGATTGACCCTCTCAGTCTGTCCGTCAGTTTGCGGATGGAATGCCGTACTAAAATCTAGTCGCGTTTCCATTCTTTCTTGAAATTTCTTTAAAACTTTGATGTATACAATGGGTCACGGTCTGAAACAATGCTATTCGGAATCCCATGCAAATGGACAATCTCTTTCATGTATAGCTCTGCCAGTCTTTCCGCTGTGTACATCGTGTTGTAAGGCAAGAAGTGCGCTGACTTGGTCAATCGATCGACTACTACCCATATAGCATTGTATTTCTTTACAGTACGTGGTAGTCCAATGATGAAGTCCATAGAAATCGATTCCCACTTCCATTCCGGTATAGGTAGAGGTTGCAATAGACTTGCGGGGTGTCTATGATCGATCTTGACTTGCTGACACGTCAAACACCGCGACACGTACTCTGCCACATCTTGTTTCAAGCCTCTCCACCAATAGTTCTTTTTAAAATCTTGATACATCTTTGTGCTTCCCTGGTGGATAGCATAGCTTGACTTGTGTGATTCATCCAGAATTGTTCGTCGTAAATTGGTATTGTCCGGAATACAGAGACAGCCCTTGAACAATAAGGAACCATCCTCCTTGATTGAAAACTCAGATGTAATGCCTTCAGTCACATCTTGACCAATCTTTGTTAGCGCCGGGTCTTTCATCTATAGTTCATGGATATGCTCAAATATTATCGGTCTCACTGATATATTAGCCAAGAAGGCTCCTGTAGCTTGAGACTCAATGTTTGCATCGTATAGGGCCAGATCTTCAAACAGTTTCCATTTATGCATACCCAAAATTAAACTAGCCAATTGAGCGGAACTCTTCCGACTCAAGGCGTCAGCTACTACATTAGCCTTGCCTGAATGGTACTGTATAGAACAGTCATAGTCCTTAAGAAAATCCATCCATCTGCGCTGCCTCATGTTTAGTTCCTTCTGTGTAAACAGATATCTGAGGCTCTTATGAACGGTGAAAATCTCAAACGTCTCACCGTACAAGTAATGTCTCCAAATCTTGAGCGCAAAGATGACCACTGCTAATTTCAGGTCATGTGTCGGGTAATTCTTTTCATGCTCTTTCAACTGTCTCGACCCATACGCTATCACTTGTTTGTGCTGATTAAGCACACAGCCCAAACCAGTATACAAAGCATCACTGTATACTGCAAACCCTCCACTGCCTGAAGGAATCGCTAACACTGGAGCTGAAGTGAGTCTCTTCTCGAGTTCTTGAAAACTCTTCTCGCATGCCTCACTCCATTCAAACCTTGCATCCTTCCGTGTAAGTCTAGTGAGTGGTCCTGATATCTTTGAAAAACCCTCAACGAAACGTCGATAGTAACCTGCCAATCCAAGGAAACTACGGATATCGGTCACTGTCTTTGGTTGCTCCCAATTCTCTACTGCTTCGATCTTTGCTGGATCTATAATGACACCAAGCTTTGAGACATGTCCCAAAAAGCTAACTTCTTCTAACCAAAACTTATATTTGCTGAGCTTGGCATATAACTGATGTTCACATAGAATCTGTAGGGCTATTTTCAAGTGTTTCTCATGCTCTTCTTCTAATTTTAAATAAATCAGGATGTCGTCAACAAACACTACGACACAAGAGTCTAGGTGTGGTTTAAACACCCTATTCATCAAATCCATGAATGACGTCGGAGCATTTGTCAATCCAAAAGGCATCACTAGGAATTCATAGTGTCTGTATCGAGTCCTGAATGCAGTCTTCTGAATATCCTCTGCCTTGACTCTCAACTGATGATATCCCGATCTTAGATCGATCTTTGAGAAATACTTCGCTCCTTACAGTTGATCAAACAAGTCATCTATCCTAGCCAAAGGGTATCGATTCTTGATGATAAGTTTGTTCAATTGTCGATAGTCAATGCACAAGCGCATTAACCCATCTTTCTTCTTTACAAACAAGACCGGTGCGCCCCATGGAGACACGCTCGGTCTAACAAACCCCTTGTCCATTAGCTCTTGTAGCTGCTCTTTCAACTCCTTCAACTCAGCAGGAGCCATTCTATATGGTGCTTTAGAAACAGGCTCCGTTCCTAGTGCTAAGTCGATGGCGAATTCTATTTCTCTCTCTGGAGGTAATCCGGGTAACTCCTCTGAAAATACATCGGCGAAGTCTCGCACAACTGCTATTTCAGAGATCACATTCTTCTCCTCTTTTTGCTCCTTCAAAAACACCAAGTATCCTCTACACCCTTTTCTGATCAATCGCTCAGCCCTGACTGCCGAGATAAGTGGTAGGTGTGTCGACCTCTCTCCCTGAAATCTAAACGATCTCCTTGTGTTGGGTCTAAAAATGATGACTTTATTCTTGTAATCTACCATCGCGTAGTGAGTCGATAACCAATCCATACCAAGGATCACGTCGAATCCTTGCATGTCCAAAAGGATTAGGTTCGCCGGTAGCTCCAAGACGTCTCCATCCATGACCCTCACGATCACGGAGTTGCAACCCTTCTCAGTATCAACCGCTTTCCCAATAGGAACAGTCACGATTAAAACGAAGTCTAGCTCTTCTGGGTCGACTTTCATCCTCTTGGTGAAGCGAGGTGTAACAAATGAGTGGGTAGACCCTGGGTCTATCAACACTCGAGCTTCGTATGTTACGTCACTCCCCTTCTTATAAATTCGTAATGAACCTAATCATACATATCCATATATATCATTTACTATCATACCAGAATCTATCATATGCAAGTTTTTCTTATTTTTTCTATATGTAGATGCACCTTCTCTATCTTAAATTTCAAGAATTGAAATTCTTTATTTAAAAGGATGCTCACCTTGAATGACATCGTTTGTATTCTGAGCCTCTTGAGTTGTGACTGCGTAGGCTCTCCCTTGGACGATCGGCTTCCTCGCTTGTATAGGTCGTGGAATAGGAGCTGAAGCCGTCTTCCCTTTGTTCATCTCAGGGCACTCCCTGATCAAGTGGCCCACCATGCCACATCGAAAGCAACCCCGAGTGCCTACCCTATAGTCCGCTATCTTGTGAGGCTTGCCACACTTGGCACAAGTCTCACGAGGTGTGGAAGAAGCTGCTCGAGAAGTACCCTGTGTGACTGTAGCGCCTGTAGTAATGGCAGGGCTCTCGTAGCGTATCGGTCTCCCCGACGCGAGCAATGGAAATCTCTGTTGGTTGCTCTGCTGCGCCGGCCTCCCATAACTGTTGCTACCCCAACTATGCTTTCTTTATTTGTTTGTGGTAAAAGAAATCAAAATAAAACAGGGGATGAAATCAGCACAACTGAGAAGTCCTAGACCTGCAAGATACAGGGTCCATTGTGGCAAGTTTTGATAAGTAAGAGTTTGCCCCACAGGGAAAGATGATCTACAGCTCCAAGGGAGCCATCTCTAGTAGTCCCTCCAGATCTGGCAATCCTTAAGGGAAGGGAGTTTAAGGTCACTTAGTTTACAGATCCTAAGGTAGCCTAATGTCTAAACTACAGAAAGGGTTGAGAGGATAGATCGAGTGTGGAAAATAAATATAAAAGGGTGAGAAGTATGTTATTGAGTCTAGATCAGAGGAGTTTTGTAACTCAGATTCAGATCTGATGTTATAGAAATCCTGTCCAATGGCTACATTATCACCACTAAGGAGGAAGGATCCAACCCATCTCTCTGCCATGATTCAATCCCTTAAGGTTATAACCTGTCCACTCAAATGGTCACAGACTATCCCATAGGGGAACCACAATCCAGGGATGGGTCAAAACAAGTTAATCATTGTAGGCACTATTTCATCCAGGCTACTAGCTCAAGAATCCATAGGGAACTTCAACCTCTAAAGCTCTATGTATGGGGCTAAGGCTGTATAGGACCATGATAGCCCAGACACATAGAACTAGCAAGAGATTGAGTACAACCTTTGATCTAGTTGTCCATTGCTTGAGTGAGGCTACAATGGTCCAGTCACAAGCCTACAATCTCTATAACCAGATCAAATCTAATATCTGATAGCGGATCTACACAAATATAGGGGAGTCGGCCTCTGTACAATCTCCCACCAGGCTAATACAAGATCAGGTGCAAAGAAGAAGGATCCATCTTGGATCGGTGGATTAGAATCACCCTAAGGCTATAACCTGTCCACTTGAATGGTCACAGACTATCCCAGAGGCTATCCTCCTCACGGAGCCCAAGACAAAACAAGAATATCGCTGCCACCACCATGGTTACAAGGCTACCAGCTCAAGCTCCCATGGGGATTTCAGATCTAGTGGGTCCTGTGGTGGGGCTAAGGCTGTATATGACCATGATAGCCCAGACACACAGGTCACTTGGATCTGAGTGGCCTTTAGAATCAGTCCTCCATTGCTTTGAATCATAGCCAAAGCAATGGCGGATCACAAGGCAGCAGCCTTGCACAGAGCAGATCACATTCAAATACAAATCCCACAAAGTACAAATCCTATTACAAAACTTCCATTAAACTAGTTCAAAATGCATACAAAGACATAGCCAGCAAGTGCTGGACTATGGAGAGAAGGAAAAAGAAAAAGAAAACTACTTACAGCTACAAAAGAAAAGAAAAATGATCTCAGATCAAATCTCCAAGAGATGAGATGTGTTCCCAGATTTGTTCCAAGATTTTTCAGGATGTCTAAACCTAAGCTAAGTATGGGTTTATATAGCAATGGTGTGGTGGCGCATTAGGGTTAGGAAACTCTAATTTTAATGATGCCACGTGGCCTAATAGTGATCCTTGGATGCCTCGGGGCGCGTGCATGGAGATTTAAGCATGAGAGTGCGTGCCCTTATCCCTAGAAATTCTCAGAAGGTCCTCTGCTGAAGAGATGGAAGTTGAAGTTCAAAGCTTTGCTAGGTTGCTATTGTTTCCCAGACTTGTCGCGTGGTAGCTCTTGCTCTTCGCAAGGATGGTTTGACATTGAAGCTTCAACCGTCGTGAGGTTGCCTTGGTTTGCTCTTCAGGCAGTCGCGCGGTAGAGAATTGCGCTCTCGTTGGATTGGGCTTCACGGGGTTGAGTAGACATCAAAGCCTCAAATGTCGCGGGGTTGGAGTTCACGCAGTCGCGAGGTAGCTGCGTATTCGCTGGGCTGATCTTCGCGAGGATGGATTTGAATAGCGCGAGAACTTCGCGAGCACTTCTCTTCAATGGACTTCGCGAGTTTCCTCGCGAGGCTCTAATGAGTTCTGAACTGCGCGAGGAGTTCTCTTCTGATATTTGCATCCACTGACCTCTGCGAAGCATCTTCGAGCTCTCTCTCTCTCAATTACGTACTGCTGAGGTTGAGAGAGGTCTACTTTGAATTGCGCGAGACTGCACGATGTGTTCTACTCTTGAGCTTTGCGAGAGATGTGCGAGTTTGTGCTTCTGAAGCTCTTCAGTCACTCAATTGTGCGAGAAGTTGTTGTAAAGTCTTGGGAAGCTCACTTAGACTACGCGAGGCATATTTCTCCTGAATCCTCTAAAGCTTGGGTCAGCTGCGCGAGGCTTATTTCAGGTCTGAATTTAGAGTTCATTTTTCTGAGGGACTTCTAGTGCCAAATAGGTTGCTTAGCAGGATCCCTAGCCTTATTTCACTGTTGATTATTACCTACATAAAACACTTAATAAGAACTTATTAGATGGCTAAGTGTCTAATCAAAGGTTAAGTTAAGGGGTGAAAAGTGGTACTTTTCAGGTCTTAATAATAACCTCCTTGAAATGGTGGTTTCTGATTGTTTGGTATGAACCTCGGCTTTTTGTTCACCGGTTCATAATTCCCCGTTCTGCTCTGATCTGTGTTCCACCTTCCCTGTTGCTCCCTCTGGCGGTACTTGTTGTTATTTTCTTCCTCTGTGATGACGTAGTCAGGCACAAAGCGAGCGAGTCGCATGAACTCCACTCCGTACTCTCACACTCATCTTCCCCTGAGTAAGCTGTAGAAATTTGATTTCCATTTGGTTCCTCACCACTTCAGGGAAGTACTGTTTATTAAATTTCTCGACGAACTCATCCCAAGTCCAGGGCAATTTCGGAGTCTCCTGAGCCCTAGTCCGTGAAACGGACTTCCACCAAGGCCCAGCCTCTCCGTCTAGCAGTAGGCTGCCCAATGGATGCTCTCGTCCTCGGTATAAGTGAGCACAGTGAACACCTTCTCCATCTCACTCAACTAGTGCTCTGCCACTATGGGCTCTCCCTGTCCAGAAAAGCTAAGAGGTCTCATCCTCCTAAACTCAGTAAATGCAGATGATGCTGGCGGTGTCGGAGCCACTGGAGGTGTCGGTGGTTGATGCTGCTCATGAGCTGTATGAGCTGCCAAAGATGCTGCCTGTTGAGCCATAGCAGCTGCCATGGTCTCCATGGTGTGCATCATCCTCTGACGCTCCTCCCTATCTTCATTTCTTTCTCTAACCCTTTCTGGTTCTCTCTGATCTTGATCCTGACAACCTCGATCATGGTTCTCTCCCTGATCTTGGCTCCCTTGGCCACCACTGCCAGAAGCCCCTCCATCTCCTATGGATACTCTATTGGTATCCGAGATGAAATCATCTCGACTACGCAAGCTTCTACTATGGCCGCCCCTGGGTCGGCCCCTTCCTCTAGAAGACATAACAGTCTGCACGTGAAAACAAGATTTTCATTAGCAAAAGTCCCTATGCTCTGACAAAAGAATGCTTGTTAGAGTTTCTAAAAGATATTGCTCTTATACCAACTATGACAGCTCGAATTTTGGCACCCCGAAACCCGTGCCATCAGCACGATCCTCCTGACCGTGCCCCAAAACTGTGCACGAAGCATTGGTATATCAAGCACAAATTAAATAATTAAAGCAAATAATCTCATAAAGCGGAAATAGTTAATATGCCCAACTGGCATATGCAAAAGATAGTTCTACTTTCATGTCATCGCATGAACAGAGAATCGACCCAAACCATCGGTGATATACAGATCACCCCAGATGGTTCGCCAAAAGAATAATTCAATTTAATTACATGTTTAACAAAATAAAGGCTTGACATACCAAGCCGTACAATCTGCTCTCAAAACTGACTCTCTATCAAAGTACACAGCAGAGTCCTCTAGAAGAAGTCCTCGGGTGGAGACTCCAACTCGTCTCCAAGCACGTAATTCGAATCACTCGGATCTACGTCTCCCGAAGCCTCAGTTGCTGCTATCAGTGGACCTGTGACGTATAGTCTAAAGGGTGAGCTACATCCTAGCTCAATAGGGAACAAGCACAATGAACATATAAGTTAAAACTCACATATATTCCATGAGACTCTAAGCATGATGAGTCTATGCTTTTACTAGAAAAACAGTTTAAATCTGATGAATTATATTCAAGTTTACTGGTAATTAGCATGTCTTACTTTACTGTTGATTTATCATGAATGACACTGAACAGGCCTAAAGCAAAAACTTAAATCTTCAACTTAAGTAATCCCCGAGCAATATAGCATCGAGCCCCGATGAGACACCCTTCATCGTCATTTAATTAGATAGTTGTAAAAATGTATTCCCTGGGAATACGACCCAAGCCCCTTTCTCACTAGGTGGCGGGGTTAAATATCACACATCCCTGGGATGTACTTACGGTTACGGATAAACCTCTGTACTGGTGTACGGATTCGCCACCGTACCGGTTACGGATATCCTACCGCGTTAGTCGTGGGTATCCCACCACGTCAGTGGGGTATCCTATCAAACCTCATATAACAAAAAGAACATGTGCTTTACATATAGTTGTTCACCGTGTAAGTGTGCTATCTTATATCAGTTAGGCCTCAACAGTAATTATTCAATCATATATATACATCCCTGGGATGTATACATACTCGCATCACACCTGATGCCTTTATTACTTTCTCATCCCCTGGGGATATCCCAATCTCATTAGAATACTTATTCTTAATTTCTTGCATCACACCGATGCCTTTATCACATTCTTGGTGTCACACACGCACCCATTTTCATAAAGCTTTTCATAGTTAAAACAATTTCAAATCTGATAATTATATCACTACATACATACTCTTGAAGTTAAAATACATGTTCAAGGTGTTCCCTACCTCAATTCTCTGTTGGTCCAAGCATCAAGGTCGATTAATCGATTCCCAAAATCAATTAATTGAAATACAATTCGATTAATCGATTCCCAAAATTGATTAATCGAAACTCAAATCGATTAATCGATTCTCAAAATCGATTAATCGATTGTCAAAATCGATTAATCGATTGTCAAAATCGATTAATCGATTCTCAAAATTGATTAATCAAGATTCAAATTCGATTAATCGATGCCAAATCGATTAATCGAAATCTCCAACATAAAGTAGTCGATTCTTAAATCGAGTGGTCGAATTTCTGAAATTGATTAGTCGATCCCAAATTGATTAATCGAAATCCAAAATCAATTAATCGATTTCCAAACTCGATTAGTCGATTTCTCCAGGTCTCCTTTCTCCAGCCACTGGAGGTACCCAGTCGATTAGTCGATTTCCAAATCGACTAATCGAAATCTAAATCAATTAATTGAAATACAATTCGATTAATCGAAATCGGGCTTTCATGACTTTTCAACTTCTGGGCCAAAATCGATTAATCGAACTCCAATTTTGATTAATCGATTTGGCAAGATTCAACCCCCTTTCGGGCTGTTCTCCCAAATCTTTATCCATTGTCTCCTATGCCTTTAATCTATCCTTCTAACCATATTTTACAGAATTTAATCATTCACACTCTATGCATTACATTAATTTAAAACTCACCTTTAATCAATCCTCAAATTGATCAAAATCTAGGTTGGAATGGCTAGGGTTCCAGCTTTTCGTTTCAACGATCCTAACGCGTTGACTCCTTCAATCAATGCTCCATCCTCTTCTTGATTTGCATTAACCTCTAGCCCTCATAACTCCTCCTTACTTTTCTCTCTTCTTAACTCTCTCTTCAATAGCTCAAAACAAAAGGGAAATAGGGTTATTAAACCCTTACATTTGCTCTCCCGCTTGTGTGTTAAACACATACACCAAAGATAGGTGTATGTGCCTGTAACTTAGCACCATACTCTACACTTAGGTCACACTAATCTCACCTTAGTACATAACTTCATGAGTCCACTATTTGACCATCACTTGGTCAAACTCATGACCAGTCGGGCACAGATCCCGAGGTCAAAGTTTAACACTTAATTTTTTGAGATATTACATAATTTTTCTTTATTTTGTACCTTTTTTGTTAAAGGTGATTTTCTTGGTTTTATCCCATTAGATTGACAAGAATCTTTTTCTTCCCAATCTTCAGCAGGAATTGCTTTTAAAACACATCCCCAACAGTTATCTGAAGTATCTGTTTCAAGAATTAATTTATTTCCGATTGTGAGAAGATAAACAGTAGGACAATCTTCAATATCTTATTTTATTTGTTTCAATATCTCTTTATCTTTATCTGTCCATGTAAATTCTATTTGTTTTTTCAATTTGTTTATGAAAGATTTTTCTTTTTCTGCTAAATTTTTTAAATAATTTCTTCCATAATTTAATAAGCCTAAGAGACTTTGTAACTGTTTCTTATCAGTTACCTCTTCAGGAAAAATTTTTATTTTTATAATAATATGATCTTGAAGTTTTAGACCATCATGTGTTAAAATAAGACCTAAAAATTCTATTGATTCTTTTTCAACTTCTATTTTAGAAGGTGAAAGGATAATTCCATGTTTTTGAAAAATATCGCACATTTGTTTTAAATGTTTTTGTGTTCTTCTTTTGTTTTAGAAAACACTAAGATATCATTGATATATACCACACAAAATTCTTTATAAGGGGCAAAAATTAAATCCATCCATCTTTGATAGATTTGTGGAGCAGTATTCAAGCCAAATGGCATGACATTCCATTGATAATGTCCACATGGAGTGCTAAAAGCAGTTAAAGGTTTAGATTTATCATCTAACTTTAATTGCCAGTATCCTGATTTACAGTCGAATTTACTGAAGAATTTTGATCCTTTGATTTGGTTAATCAAAACATCTTTTCTTGGAATAAAGTATCTGTCAAATTCTAAATTTTCATTTAGTCTTTTATAATTTAAAACCATTCTAGCTTTTCCGCGTTTTATTTTAGCATGATTTCTTACTAAAAATGCAGGGCTAAAATGAGGACTTTTTGTAGTTTCAATGAGTTTTTCTCTAATAAATCTTTAATTTATATTTCAAATTCATCTGTCTATTTTTGTATAGACTATAAGTTTCACCCTAATTATGATATTAGGATCTTTTTAAGTTATGGTACTGTACCGTGGACTTTTATGCCATAATTTTAATGGGTTGTCACTAAAATTGTCTTTGAGGATGGTGAAAAGTCAATGAGTGTGAGAAAGTTGTGTAATAACCTCACCACGCTTGCTGGGGGCAAAGCCTTTATGACATTTAGAGTTATAAACTTGAAGAAGTGGAATATGGACCAGTTCTTCTTTGAGGGAGAGACCAATAGAACCTATGGTTAGGGTCATTGGTAAATAGGCAGCAATGAAATTGTTACCTAACAAGAAATCTCCATGCATGTTGGAAAAGCATAAAATTTTAAGAATAATGAATTTTTTTATCATTAAGCCAAATGGAAATATTTTTTGCTTTTAACTCAATAACAGTTTCTCTTCCTTCAATGCCTTTGACTTTGATGGGATGTTTAATGTTAACCCATTTTTCAGAAGGCAAAGCATTATACCGACAAGCACTTATTGTGGCTTCGGTATCCATTAAGACACATAAATTATATGGTTTATAATTTTGAAACATAAAATTTCCTAAGACTTATGTATATCGTCTTTTTCCATAATTAGGAGAAAATAAAATTTCAGCATTTTTTGACTGAAAATGATAAAGTTGAACTGTGTTTAGTTCATGAGTTTGTGTTCCGGGTAAGATAGGAACTTGTATATTTTTTACTACTATATGTGATTGGTCTTGAGTGGGTTCGAGAGCATTGGATGTTGATGCTCTAGACTCAATATGTTTTACAGGAAGCCATTCATCTTTTATATTATTAAAAGAGGCAGTGCTTGTATCTTTAAAATATAAATTGTTTCCAAAAGCTTGTATTTCAATCATCTGGGTTTGCAATTTTGATTTTTGTTCTAAAAGATCTTCAAATAACCATTGTTTAGGTATCTGTAAATCTTTCCAGTTTATTAATCTTGGTTGGATTTCTGAATCATATGGTTTTGGTTCAAATATTTTAATCAAATTTTTGTCTGATTTTTGTATTTTTGTTATTGGTTTAGAAGTTAATTTATGTTCTGTTTGCCAAGTTATGGCTAGGTTGTGTGAATCTTCTTTCATTTCTAATCCCTTTGTTTGAATTTTAATTTTTATTGTGTCTTCAATATTTGGGTCGTCAAGTGAAATAAAATAATTTGGTTTTAGTTTAAACCAAACCATTCCATAAGCCAAATTTGATTGAATCCCTCCAATCAAGGATTGTAAAGGATTAAGTAATCTTTTATCCATTACTACAGCTAGTATAGGTGTGCCTATACCATTTCTGAATAATCCTGTTATGCATATTTGAAGTATACCAATATGAATATATTTTAATTTTGGATTTTCTTTTTTCCATCGTAATATTTTTGTCTTATCAAATAGTGTTATTTCAGCTGTACGATTAGATGTGCTTTTTGCAGTAGTATTTCCTGAAAAAGCTTCAAATATTCTTCTAGACAAGAGTTTGCCTAAGGAAGAAATTTTATAGATGCCTTCTTTATTAAGTTTTTGTTGTAACTCAAAATTTCGAAGTTGTTCTTCAGAGAAAGATATTTCTTTACCTATTACGTCTTTCAACGTAATCATTTGATGTTCTTCTTCTGATGTTTCGACTATATTTAACATAAATATTGGATCATCTATGTCAGAATCGGAGTCTGTTTCGGATTCTAATTCATAAATGATACTATTATCATCACTTGAAATTTCTTCACCAAAATAAACATATAGATTTGCTTCATCTAAATATTTAATCATTTTAGTTATATTTTTTCCCTGTTTTGGGCATTGAGGAGCATAATGTCCTTCTTCGTTACAAATAAAACAACGACATTTCTTTTTAGTCATGGTCGTTTTATCTGTTTTCTCAGTCTATTTTTTCCATTTAATATATCTTTTATTTTTAACAAACCGTTTTCTTTTGTTCCAAGGTTTCCATTTAAATTTTTTTTTCTTAAAACTTTTCTTATATCCCATTCTTTTAGGGATATTGCATCCGATTTTTCAATTTTCTTGGAGAATTTTATCGCAACATTTATGACCAAAGTTAGAATTTGTTATTTGATTCTTAACTTATTTTTTAGCTTTAATTTCTAAACATCTATCTACTATTAATCTTAGGACAAAGGATGTTCTAAGTCCTAAAGTATCTTGTTTAGCTAATTTACTAATAAAATCTGGATAGCCTTTGATGGCTAACTCATCCCACGGTGCTGAGAGTTTATGATAAAATTATTCTAACCACGATATATTAATTGGGGGTTCCAATTGATAATAATATTTTTTAAAGTATTGCAATATTCTTAAAATTGGCAAATATTGCATAATTCTAATTTTGATAAAATATATATCGCATCTTCTTGTAGGTTTTGTTCACCTGTATATCAACAAAGATGTTCTTTAATGATTATCGTAAAGTGTTTTAAGATATCATCAAAATTATTGAAATTTCCTAATAATGATGCTTTTTGTATTTTTCCATCATTGAATTTTTCTCATTGTTTTAACCATTGTAAAACTTCACCTTGAAGTGTTGTTGTAATATAGTCAAGAAATCTTTCTTTAGACCAAACTGCTTTCTGGTTTGTAATTACTATGGACATGGATTGTGTCCAATCGTCAATTACCTTTTCTTGAACTTTAAAAGGAACATTTGTTAAATCCATATATGTATCACCTTGAGCTACGTTTTGTTTGTTCAAGTCGTCTCTTCTATTATTTGTAGGAATTGGGATTTCCTCATCTTTTACTCCGGATGACGAACTGCCATTATTCATATGAATATGATGTTTTAGATATTCCTCTTATTTTTCAGAGTTAATGTTTTTAAATATATTTCTAAATTTTCAAATTCCTCTAATGCTTCTTTAGCTTTTCTCTTTCTCGGAGTCAGAGGAGTTTGTGACTCATTAAGATCTGAAGAGGTATCTGAGTGATCAGAAGTGATATTCATTGTATCTGTTTCTGACTCTTCATTTAATTCATGGTTTTGGAAGTATGTTAAAAGAGGTTCATGTTTTATAGAAACTTCTTTTGTTTGAGAAATGATATAATTTCTATCTTCAACTAGAAGAGTTCCATCCATAAATAAATGTTGTCAATATTCGATGATTTCTTTTACATTCAAGTATTCTTGATAATTATATTCAATATTTTCTTGTAAGACACAGATGTCATCGGTATTGATTTCATCAGTTCCGTAGAATAATCGGGTATTTGAATATTCATCTTTTTGTTTCTCTAAATTTAACTGCTCTAATTTGGTTATTAGATTTTCTATTTTCGATTTGGTTTCTTCTTTTAAATCCAAATCGATTAATTTGCCTAAGGCCAAAATATTTTCTTTATTTATCATTACTTCATTGTGAATAGCATATAGTTATAATTCCATATCGTCTTGTTTCTTATATATTTTCTTTAACCAAGTACCAGTTATATCTAATAGACTATTTATACAACCACTTATTATATGCATATTACTTTCAGAATTTTTATCTATATGGAATATATGTCTATAATCTTCTTGGTTTTTATTATTCCAAGAACTTATACAATCAATAGGTATTCCTAGATTTTTACTAGATGTTTCTACCATGTTATTTGATACAGGTACCTAAAACCGCTTAATCGTATGGTTGGTGCCTAAACCGTTCCCAAATAGACAAAAAGCTTTTATAGCTACCAACGTCTTTGAAGGGATATAGGCTTTACCAAACAATAAGTATATGGGTTTTATATCAAATAAGTAGACGAAAAGATTTAGTAAAAAGACTTTTTTTTTTTTTTTTTAACCTTGACTGATATGATCCCAAAGTAGATAAATAACCAACATTATGATACAAATAAGAAAAAGCATAACAATTAATATATTAAAGAAAATAACATCTATCGGTTCCATTATAGTACATACTTACAATGACTAGTAAAAACCACTGCAGACGCCAATGCTAATACCAAACTCTAACACTCGAACAAGGCTCTGATACCATTTATAAACTGTCGATTATTTTTTCAACTCGATGCCTTAATCAAGGGTGAGCTATGCCCTTAAATAGACTTTACACACACATCTAGACAAACTACTTAATAGTAAAGATGCTTCAATAGTAAAGATGCTTTCTCCTTTTTCAAAGCCTTTACTCACATCTGGACAAACTACTTTATTTTCACCAATAAGATGCTTTCTTCTTTTTCAACGCATGCCATACTTTTTCTTAAAGTAAGATAATGGGTGACGTCATGGTAGCGCTTACGCTCGTTTGTAACGCCGTATTAACGATTCTGAGTAGCAACGTGTCCTGGATGAGCAGGAGTCGTTCTTGTTACCGGTGGTAGTGGTGTGGTTCACTATGCTTCCATACGATTTTCCAGATTGTGGTAGAAAACTGAATCTTCTGAGGTAAGACTATGATGATTATAGCTGTCTTGCATCTCATCTTCTTCGAGCATCATCATTTCGATCTCGAGATTTTTTGGGAGGTCAAGATCTTTTCGAGAATCGAACTTTAATAATAATGAAGTTGCTTCAACTTTCTGCTCTTGAGTTCTCATGTATTCAATTGCTAAATTTGTAGTGAAAATTCTCCGACCATCCGATATGTTGAATTGATTATCGACAGCACGAATTTGTCTTGCCATTGCAGAGAATGTTTTAAGAGAACGAATCCAATAGGATTTTGGATTAATGGCCATGATGCTTGCTTTAGCCATGGGGTCTTCGACTTCATCGAACTCGTAGTCTTTAGTTTTATCTAAAAACCAAATTTGATAGGGCTGATAAAAATTTTCTTTTGATCTCCATCCAATTGTGCTTGTGATCCAAAATGTATAGTAGACGGTGCAATTAAGATTTTTGGTGAGATGATAGACCATTGTTTTGATCATCATCGGGAATTCATTGATAGGATACCCAGGAAAGATTAGTTGTTTTACTAATCCCCAATCAAGGCTTTCTTCCAGATTATACATGAGATTTTTCGTATAAACTGACAATTTTGGAGGAAAATCTTCATAACACTGAGCTATGTTATAATTATCCATTAAGATTTGTTTAATCTTAACCTCTTGATCTTCAATTTGTGCTATCAAGGGTTTACTGATGTCACATGGCAGAGTATGTTTTATTTTTTCAAACAAATAAATTCTTTTTAGTTTGTAAAAAATGGGGTCTGGATAATTTGAATCCATAAGATCCGCTAATTCTAAAAAGTGATTGATTTTTTCAAGAGAGAAGTTTTCTGCGAACGTTTCAGAATCCCATGCTATGGATTTGACAAGGGCATTCGTACTATCTTGTAGCTTTTCTAGCTTTTGTTCTTTTTCATAGATTTTCTTAGAGAGATTGCTCATGTGACGCCTGAACTGTTTCTTCTCATTTAGAAGTTGATATTTTCAGGCTCCATTAATCTCGTGATAAAGTTCTGAACTTATTCCAGGATTATAAAAATCAGGAACGTTATTCATCGAAATGCTAGTTTGTTCTAGCAAATATTGTGATTGTTGTACTTGATACAAAGTAAAAGCTGATTTGGCTTCATTGAAATCATCGTGAACTTGGTAAAGAGAGCTTGGGAAGTTTGCAATTTGTTTTTGGCAAGCTAAAAAAGATGTATATAATCCTAGTTGGTGGCCTCTTAACACAACATAGGTTTTTCCAACAAAGGTTTTTCCAACATAAGGTTTTCTTCTGGTTGGAGGTGGTTGAGAAGAGGAGTTTCCTTCTTCTGTCATCTTCTGTCGTTTACAAAGTTCAATCCACTGGTTTAGTAGTAACATAAATCTTCTTCCTACAATAAATATGGCCACTTTAGTTAGTGGTTTAAACTTGGGTCTCTGCTTAAGAAATCAGCCAAAATGTTAGTACTTCCTTTAACATGTTCAATTTCAAAAGTATAAAGTGCTATTTGATTATACCATATCAATCGTCTTCCATCTAAAATATCTCGTTTATTAATTAAAAAGTCTCGAACTGCCTTGTTATCAGTTCTGACAATAAAAACTTTCGGGGCGAGATATATATGAAATCTTTTGAGGGTAAGTTTTATTGCTAATAATTCTATTCATTTGGTTTGAATTTTCTAGAATTATAACCACATAATTTTTCTTTATTTTGTACCTTTTTTGTTAAAGGTGATTTTCTTGGTTTTGTCCCATTAAATTGACAGGAATCTTTTTCTTCCCAATCTTCAGCAGGAATTGCTTTTAAAACACATCCCCAACAGTTATCTGAAGCATCTGTTTCGAGAATTAATTTATCTCCGATTGTGGAAAGATAAACAGTAGGACAATCTTCAATATCTTATTTTATTTGTTTCAATATCTCTTTATCCTTATCTGTCCATGTAAATTCTATTTCTTTTTTCAATTTGTTTATGAAAGATTTTTTTTTTCTGCAAAATTTTTCAAATAATTTCTTCCATAATTTAATAAGCCTAAGAGACTTTGTAACTGTTTCTTATCAGTTACCTCTTCAAGAAAATTTTTTATTTTTATAATAATACGATCTTGAAGTTTTAGGCCATCATGTGTTAAAATAAGA
This sequence comes from Chloranthus sessilifolius, assembly GCA_021018995.1. Lineage (NCBI taxonomy): Eukaryota > Viridiplantae > Streptophyta > Magnoliopsida > Chloranthales > Chloranthaceae > Chloranthus > Chloranthus sessilifolius. The sequence continues at coordinate 28,641,497 of CM037587.1, read as the reverse complement.
CCTAAAAATTCTATTGATTCTTTTTCAACTTCTATTTTAAAAGATGAAAGGATAATTCCATGTTTTTGAAAAATATCGCACATTTGTTTTAAATGTTTTTGTGTTCTTCTTTTGTTTTAGAAAACACTAAGATATCATCGATATATACCACACAAAATTCTTTATAAGGGGCAAAAATCGAATCCATCCATCTTTGATAGATTTGTGGAGTAGTATTCAAGCCAAATGGCATGACATTCCATTGATAATGTCCACATGGAGTGCTAAAAGCAATTAAAGGTTTAGATTTATCATCTAACTTTAATTGCCAGTATCCTGATTTATAGTCGAATTTACTGAAGAATTTTGATCCTTTGATTTGGTTAATCAAAATATCTTTTCTTAGTCTTATATAATTTAAAATCATTCTAGCTTTTCTTACTAAAAATGCAGGGCTAGAATGAGGACTTTTTGTAGTTTCAATAAATTTTTTCTCTAATAAATCTTTAATTTGTATTTCAAATTCATCTATGTCTATTTTTGTATAGACCATGGGTTTCAAACTCACCCTTTAGACTATACGTCGCAGGTCCATTGATAGCAGCTGTAGAGGCTTCGGGAGACGTATATCCGGGTGACTCGGATTACGTACCTGGAGACGAGTTGGAGCCTCCACCTGAGGACTTCTTCTAAGTGACTCTGTTGTGTACTTTGACAGAGAGTAGTTTTGAGAGCTAGTTGTATGGCTTGGTATGTCAAGCCTTTATTTTCGATAAACATGTAATTAAATTAGATTATTCTTTTGGCAAACCATCTGGGGTGATCTGTTTATCACCGATGGTTCGAGTCGGTTCCTTGTTCATGCAGTGGCATGAAAGTAGAACTGTCTTTTTCATATGCCAATTGGGCATATTAACTGTTTTCGCTTATGAGATTAATTACTTTAATTATTTAATTGTGCTTGCTATACCAATGTTCCATGCATAGCTTTGGGGCACGGTCTGGAGGATCGTGCTGATGGCACGAGTTTTGGGGTGCCGAAATCTGGACTGTCACAGTTGGTATCAGAGCTTTTTCTTTTAGAAACTCTGACAATCATTCTTTTGTCAGAGCATAAGGACTTCTGCTAATGAAAACTTTGTTTTCACGTGCAGACCGTTATGTCATCTAGAGGAAGGGGCCGACCCAGGGGCGCCCATAGTAGAAGCTTACGTAGTCGAGATGATTTTATCTCGGACGTAAATAGAGAACCTATAGGAGATGGAGGGGCTTCTGACAGTGGTGGCCAAGGGAGCCAAGATCAGGAAGAGAACTATGATCGAGATCATCAGGATCAAGATCAGAGAGAGCAAGAAAGAGTTAGAGAGTGAAATGAGGATAGAGAAGAGCATCGCAGGATGATGCACACCATGGAGACCATGGCAGCTACTATGGCTCAACAGGCAGCTCATGAGCAGTATCAGCCACCGACACCTCTAGTGGCTCCAACATCTCCAGCATCATCTGCTTTTACTGAGTTTAGGTGGATGAGACCTCCTAGTTTTTCTGGACAGAGAGAGCCCATAGTGGCAGAGCACTGGCTGAGTGAGATGGAGAAAGTTTTTAGTGTACTGACGTGCACGGAAGACGAGAGCATCCGTTGGGCAGCCTACATGCTAGACGGAGAGGCTGGGCCTTGGTGGAAGTCCGTTTCACGGACTAGGGCTCAGGAGATTCCGGATTTGCTCTGGACTTGGGATGAGTTCGTCGAGGAATTCAGTAAACAGTACTTCCCTAAGGTGGTGAGGAACCAAATGGAAATCCAATTTCTACAGCTTACTCAAGGGAAGATGACAGTGAGAGACTATGGAGTGGCTTTGCATACCCAACTATGTCATCACCGATATGATGAAAGCAAAGAGGTTTCAGCAAGGTTTGAAGCTGGAAGTGAGGGGAGGAGTAGCACCATTCCAATTGAGGACCTATGGTGAGGTCATGAGCAAAGCGCTCATAGTGGAAGAGGAGAATAACAATAAATACTGCCAGAGAGAGCAACAAGGAAGGTGGAACACTGATCAGAGCAGAATGGGGAATTATGAATCGGTGAACAAAACATCGAGATTCATACCAAGCAATCAGAAACCACCTTTTCAAGGAGGCTGTGGAAGAGCAACCAGCAGAGATTTCCATTGCTCGCGTCGGGGAGACCGATACGAGAGCCCTGCTATTACTACCGACGCTACAGTCACACAGGGGGCTTCTCGAGCAGCTTCTTCCACACCTTGTGAGACTTGACTTGTGCCAAGTGTGGCAAGCCTCACAAGACAGCAGACTGTAGGGTAGGCACTCGGGGTTGCTTTCGATGTGGCAAGGTGGGCCACTTAATCAGGGAGTGCCCTGAGATGAACAAAGGGAAGACGGCTTTAGCACCTATTCCACGACCTATACAAGCGAGGAAGCCGATCGTCCAAGGGAGAGCCTATGCAGTCACAGCTCAAGAGGCTCAGAACACGAACGATATCATTCAAGGTGAGCTTTCTTTTAAATAAAGAATTTCAATTCTTGAAATTTTTAGATAGAAAAGGTGCATCTATATTTAGAAAATATAAGAAAAGGCTTGCATGTGATAAATTCTGGTATGATAATAAATAATATATATATGTGTATGCATGTGTAGGTATGTTACAAATATACAAGAAGGGAAGCGATGTGACATACGAAGCTCAAGTGTTGATAGACCCAGGGTCTACCCACTCATTTGTTACACCTCACTTCACAAAGATGAAAGTCGACCCAGAGGAGTTAGACTTCATTTTAACTGTAACGGTTCCTACTGGGAAAGCGGTTCATACCGAGAAGGGTTGCAACTCCGTGATCGTGAGGGTCATGGATGGAGATGTCTTTGAGCTACCGACGAATCTAATTCTGTTAGACATGCAAGGATTCGATGTGATCCTTGGCATGGATTGGTTATCAACCCATTGTGCGACGGTAGATTGCAAGAACAAAGTCATCATTTTCAGACCCAACACGAGGAGATCGTTTAGATTTTGAGGAGAGAGGTCAACACACCTACCACTTATCTCGGCAGTCAGGGCCGAGCGATTGATCAGAAAAGGGTGTAGTGGATACTTAGCAATTTTGAAGGAGCATAAAGAGGAGAAGAATGTTATCTATGAGATAGCAGTTGTGCGAGATTTTGTCGATGTATTTCCGAAGGAGTTACCTAGATTACCTCCAGAGAGAGAAATAGAATTCGTCATCGACTTAGCACCAGGAACGGAGCCTGTTTCTAAAGCACCATACAGAATGGCTCCTGCTGAGTTGAAGGAGTTGAAAGAGCAGCTACAAGAGTTAATGGACAAGGGGTTTGTTAGACCGAGCGTGTCTCCATGGGGAGCACCGGTCTTGTTTGTAAAGAAGAAAGATGGGTCAATGCGTCTGTGCATTAACTATTGACAATTGAACAAACTTACCATAAAGAATCGATACCCTTTGCCTAGGATAGATGACTTGTTTGATCAACTGCAAGGAGCGAAGTATTTCTCAAAGATCGATCTGAGATCGGGATACCATCAGTTGAGAGTCAAGGCAGAGGATGTTCAGAAGACTGCATTCAGGACTCGATACGGACACTATGAGTTCCTAGTGATGCCGTTTGGGTTGACAAATGCCCCGGCGCCATTCATGGATCTGATGAATAGGGTGTTTAAACCACACCTAGACTCTTGTGTCGTAGTGTTTGTTGACGACATCCTAATCTATTCAAAATCAGAGGAAGAGCATGAAAAGCATTTGAGAATAGCCCTACACACTCTACGTGAACACCAACTATATGCCAAGCTCAGCAAATGTGAGTTTTGGTTAGAAGAAGTTAGCTTTTTGGGACATGTTGTCTCAAAGCTTGGTGTCACTGTAGATCCAGCAAAGATCAAAGCCGTAGTGAATTGGGAGCAACCAAAGACAGTGACCGACATCCGCAGTTTCCTTGGATTAGCAGGTTACTATCGGCATTTTGTTGAGGGTTTTTCGAAAATATCAGGACCACTCATGAGACTTACACGGAAAGATGCAAGGTTTGAATGGAGTGAGGCATGCGAGAAGAGTTTTCAAGAACTCAAGAAGAGACTCACTTCAGCTCCAGTACTAGCAATACCTTGAGCTGGAGGGTTTGCGATATAGCGATGCTCATTATCTTGGTTTGACTGTGCTTAATCAGCATAAACAGGTGATAGCGTATGGGTCGAGACAGTTGAAAGAGCATGAGAAGAATTATCCGACACATGACCTGGAATTAGCAGTGGTCATTTTTGCGCTTAAGATTTGGAGACATTATTTGTACGGTGAGGCATTTGAGATCTTCACTGATCATAAGAGCCTCAGGTATTTGTTTACATAAAAGGAACTAAACATGAGGCAGCGCAGATGGATGGAGTTTCTCAAGGACTATGACTGTTCCATACAGTACCATCCAGGCAAGGCTAATGTGGTAGATGACGCCTTGAGTCGGAAGAGTTCAGCTCAATTGGCTAGTTTAATTTTGGGTATGCACAGATGGAAGCTGTTTGAAGATCTGGCCCTATACGATGCAAACATTGAGTCTCAAGCTACAGGAGCCTTCTTGGCTAATATCTCAGTGAGACCGATGATATTTGAGCATATCCATGAGCTACAAATGAAAGACCTGACACTAACAAAGATTCATCAAGATGTAACTGAAGGCATTACATCTGAGTTTTCAATCAAGGAGGATGGTTCCTTATTGTTCAAGGGCCGCCTCTGTATTCCGGACATTGCCGATTTACGACAAACAATTCTGGATGAATCACACAAATTAAGCTATGCTATCCACCCTGGAAGCACAAAGATGTATCAAGATTTGAAAAAGAATTACTGGTGGAGAGGCTTGAAACAAGATGTGACAGAGTACGTATCGCGGTGTTTGACGTGTCAGCAAGTCAAGATCGATCATAGACACCTCGCAGGATTATTGCAGCCTCTACCTATACCGGAATGGAAGTGGGAATCGATCTCTATGGATTTCATCGTTGGACTCTCGCGTACTGCGAAGAAGTACAATGCATTTTCGGTAGTGGTCGATAGATTGACCAAGTCAGCACACTTCTGCCTTACAACACGATGTACATGAAGGGAAGACTGGCAGAGCTCTATATGAAAGAGATTGTCCGTTTGCATGGGATTTCGAGTAGCATTGTTCAGACCGTGACCCATTGTATACACCAAAGTTTTAGAAGAAATTTCAAGAAGGAATGGGAACGCGACTAGATTTCAGTACGGCATTCCATCCGTAAACTGACGGACAGACTAAGAGGGTCAATCAGATCATTGAGGACATGCTTAGGGCATGTATGTTAGAGTTACAAGGATCATGGGATCAACACCTACCCTTGATCGAGTTCGCATATAACAACAGTTTTCAGACGAGCATTGGGATGGCACCATATGAAGCTCTTTACAGACGGCGATATAGATCGCCCATCAATTGGGAAGAAACGGGTGAGAAGTTTGTTTTGGGACCCGAAATACTAGAAGATAATGCCACCTATGTTCGAATGATAAGGACAAAACTCAAAGCAGCTCAGAGTAGACAGAAAAGCTACGTCGATATCAAGTGGGCGAGTGTAGACTTCAAAGTGGGTGAACAAGTGTTTGTGAAAGTGTCACATATGAAGGGGGTGCTAAGGTTTGGAAAGAGAGGGAAGCTAAGTCCCCGCTACCTAGGACCTTTTTAAATTTTGGGTCGAGTAGGGGAAGTTGCTTACCGCATTGGATTGCCACCATTATTCGATCCAGTACACAATGTCTTCCACGTATCTATGCTCAAGAAGCATCTTAATGACCCTGATCACATGTTGAGCGGTCAATCATTTGAGATGCATGAAGACATGACGATGATCGAAGAGCCGGTGGAGATTTTGGATCAAAAAGAACAAGTGTTGCGAACAAAAGTGATTCCATTAGTACTTGTCCGATGGAAGCATCATCCGACCGAGGAAGCTACATGGGAACGAGAGGCCGATGTGAAAGAACAATATTCGGCCTTGTTTCCAACAACTTGAGAGTCAATTGTACCCCCGCAAGCATGGTAGTGCATTTGAATCATGTGTGTAATTCAACGTCGATCTTATGATCAAATTATAAAAAGGACAATATTATCCACATGGAGTCTAAATTACAGTGTTGAATGCGAAATTGGGATTCATCATGGCCACGACATGGCCGTGATAATGTGTTTTGAAGAACTGTTAAGACCTGAAAAGTACCACTTTTCACCCCTTAACTTAACCTTCGATTAGACCCTTAGCCACCTAATAAGTTCTTGTTAAGTGTTTTGTGTAGGTAATAATCAGCAATAAAATAAGGCCAGGAATCCTGTTAAGAAGCCTGCTTTGGCACCAGAAATCCCTCAGAAGATTGAACTCTGAATCCAGACCTGAATGAGCCTCATGCAGCTGACCCAAGCTTTAGAGGATTCAGGAGAAATATGCCTCGCGCAGTTCAACTGAGCTTCCCAAGACTTTATAGTAACCTCTCGCACAGATGAGTGACTGAAGAGCTTCAGAAACTCAAACTCGCGCAGCTCTCGCGAAGCTCAAGAGTAGAACACATCGTGCAGTATCGCGCAGTTCTCGCACCATTCAAGAAGAAAACATCCTGGTGAAGGCAAAGCCATCCTTGCGAAGATCAATTAAGACATGGAACCTCGTGCAGTTCTGAACTTATTAAAGCCTCGCGAGGTAACTCGCGAAGTCCAGTAAAGAGAAGTGCTCGTGAAGTTCTCGCACTGTTCAAATTCACTCTCGCGAAGATCTGCCCAGCGAAGACCGAGCAACCTCACGACTGCTTGAACTTCAACCCCGCGACATCTGAGACTGTGTTTTCTACTCAACCTCGCGAAGCCCAATCCAGCGAGAGCGCAATTCTCTACCGCGCAACTGCCTGAAGAGCAAACCAAGGCAACCTCGCAACGGCTAAAGCTTCAATGTCAAATCATCCTAGCAAAGAGCAAAGAGCTACCACGCGACAAGTCTGGGAAACTACAGCTACCTAGCGAAGCTCTGAACCTAAACTTCCATCTCTTCAGCAGAGGACCTTCTGGGAATTTCCAGCGATTAGGGCATGCACTCCCATGCTCAAATCTCTGTGCACGCGCCCCAAGGCATCCAAGGATCACTGTTAGGCCACGTGGCATCATTAAAATTAGGGTTTCCTAACCCTAATGCGCCGCCACCCCACTGCTATATAAACCCATACCTAGCTTAGGTTTAGGTATCTGGGAACACATCTCAGATCGTTTTTCTTTTCTCTTTCTTTTTAGCTGTAAGTAATTTTCTTTTTCTTTTTCCTTCTCTCCATAGTCCAGCACTTGCTGGCTATGTCTTTTTATGTATTTTGAACTAGATTAATGGAAGTTCTGTAATAGGATCTGTACTTTATGGGATTGATGTTTGTGTGTGAGATGCTTTGTGCAAGGCTGCTGCCTTGTGATCCGCCATTGCTTTGGCTGTGTTTTAAAGCAATGGAGGACTGATTCTAAGGGCCATTCAGATCCAAGTGACCTGTGTGTCTGGGCTATCATGGTCCTACAGCCTTAGCCCCACCACAGGACCCACTAGATCTGAAATCCCCATGGGAGCTTGAGCTGGTAGCCTTGTGACCATGGTGGTAGCAGCGATATTCTTGTTTTGTTTTGGGCTCCGTGAGGAGGATAACCTCTGAGATAGTCTGTAACCATTTAAGTGGACATATTATAGCCTTTGGGTGATTCTAATCCACCGATCCAAGATGGATCCTTCTTCTTTACACCTGAGCTTGTAGAAGCCTGGTGAGAGATTGTACAGAGGCAGACTCCCCTATATTTGTATAGATCCGCTATCAGATGTTGGATCTGATCTAGTTATAGAGATTGTAGGCTGGTGACTGGACCATTGTAGCCTCACTCAAGCAATGGACAGCTAGATCGAAGGTTGTACTCAATCTCTTGCTGGTTCTATGTGTCTGGGCTATCATGGTCCTATACAGCCTTAGCCCCACATATAGAGCTTTAGAGATTGAGGTTCCCTATGGATTCTTAAGCTGGTAGCCTGGATGAAATAGTGCCTGCAATGATTTACTTGTTGTGTTTTGACCCATCCCTGGATAGTGGCTCCCCTATAGGATAATCTGTGACCATTTGACTGTACAGATTATAGCCTTAAGGGTGGAATCATGGCAGAGTGATGGGTTGGATCCTTTCTCCTCAGTGGTGACAATGTAGCCCCTGGACAGGATTTCTATAACATCAGATCTGAATCTGAGTTTCAAAACTTCTCTGATCTTGGCTCAATAACATACTTCTCACCCTTTTATATTTATTTTCCACACTCCATCCATCCTCTCAACCCTTTCTGTAGTTTAGATATTAGAATACTTAGAATAAGTGACCTTAAACTCCCCTCCTTTTAGGACTGCCAGATCTGTAGTCAGATCTGGAGGGACTACTAGAGATGGCTCCCTTGGAGCTGTAGATCACCTTTCCCTGTGGAACAAACTCTTACTTATCGAAACTTGCTACAATGGACCCTGTATCTTGCAGGTCTAGGACTTCTGAGTTGTGCTGATTCCATCCCTTGTTTTACTCTTTCTTTGATTTTTAAATGACTTTCACCACCAACCAATAATGTAAGCACACTAAGAGTCATCCAACAAGAACCAATGACCAATTGGTATCATGGTTTACCAAGAAGAAAAATCAAACAGACATGAAAACTTTTAAATCTGGAAAAATCTGATCAAAACCGATTAATCGATTTTCAAATCGATTAATCGATTTTGTTCGATTAGTCGACTGGCATGTGCCAGTGACTGGAAATTTGATGAGGATTCAGGAAATGAAAGAAGGGAAATTTCGATTTATCGATTTGGGTTTCGATTAATCGATTTTAGATTTCGATTAATCGATCTGGAGGTTCGATTAATCGAATGACTTAGGAAATTTTGAAGAATTTGAAGAATTTTATGTGATTTCGATTAATCGAAGAACAATTCGATTAATCGATTTGGAATTTCGATTAATCGAATTGAAAGTTCGACTAATCGAGTTACTAAATTTGGAAAAAATTTGAAGGACTGCATGATTTCGATTAATCGAAGTGAATCTCAATTAATCAATTTTGAAATTTCGATTAATCGAATTGAATTTCGATTAATCGACTGGCTCACACCAGTGAGCTCTAAAACTTGAAATTTTTAACGGATACGATTTTGATTAATCGAAATGGTTTCGATTAATCGATTTTGACTTTCGACTAATCGATTTTGGAAATCGATTTCGCGCGACTTAACCTAGTTTTGAATCTCGATTAATCGACTTTAGAAATCGATTAATCGAGCCGGAGCCTATATATATAAATCGATGGGTTTTTCACTTCATTCGAAATCATTTAGACTTTCATTTTGCGCGCCTTCTTCTTCCTCTTCTCCAACCGACCGTGGTGCCTAAGGATTTTGGCCATTCTTCGTCGATTTCGGACCGAGATCGCCTACTTTTGTATCGACACCTAAGGTAAACCCTAGAGTTCTACTTCTTTTTCAAAATTGACCTAGTAAGCCCTAGATTTTTAGGCATTTTGAGTTGAAATGCCGCCCAAAACCCGTTTGTCCTCGAAGAAGGCGACCTCCAAACTCTCGGTTCGGCGTAAGAACGCCGCACTGCCACCACCTACCCCATCACCGGTGAGGACTCCATCACCGTCAGCATCGGAGACCACCTCCGGTTTGACAAGCGCGGCTTCGCGCGAGTCTTCACACGAGTCTACCCCCATGCCGCCACCACCCACTAACGTACTTCAACCCAATGAGTGGTGGGAGGCAAAGACCTTTGAGATCGAGTACATTATCGATCAAACCTTTTTTACCAACCCCGATGTACCGGGCGAGACCCAATGGGCTCGTAATTACCTCCAAAATGCCGGTCTTGGCAACCTCTTGAAACCAATCCGGGGTTCCTACTACCCTAGGTTGGTTAGACTATTCTACCAAGGTCTCGTGGACGGACCTACCGACGACGTAGTCAAGACCACCATTGAGGGTCGCGCCTATAAATTCACCCGTCATCACATACACGAGGTCCTTGAGTGCTACCTCGACTTTACACCCGAGACCACCCTTCTCCCACCCTTTGAGGAAGAGGTGAAATTTGAAGAGATCGTGACCCGCATGACCAACGGGAAGACGGGGTCGGGATCCTCCATTAGGAGGGTCGACCTTCCCCACTACATGTGGATGCTTGATTCGATAATCAAGTGCAATCTTTACCCGCTATGCCACGACACAGAGCGCGTAGAGAAAGTGCAACAAGCACTTTACGCGGCCTTCTGTGGCCGTTGATTTGATGCGACGATGCTCATCCTAGAGGGGATGAGATATATAAAGGGAATGTTAATGAAGGGCAACTTGAGGCCAAAGGAGAAGATGTCATATGCTCGGCTCATCTCGAGCATGTTGGAGTGTTACTCCGACGCTCCCGAGTATGCGGTATCGCCCCATGAGGTGAGGGCTACGGACCAAGTGAAGATGTTCTCAAAGTCTTCATGGGGTCGTAGCTATAATCTACTCAAACGGACCCTACCGGCTCCGGGTCCTACACCATCAGCAGCAGCAGTAGCACCACCACCACCCCCACCACCACATCAGGACCCACTCGTGGGTGGGGTACACCCGATTGAGCAATCAGTGGAGGGGGCACCCTCCCATACCACTGCTTCACCTACGCCGCCAGCACAGTCCGCGGCAGCTACACCTACTTCTTCCTACCGTCGGTGAGCTGCTTGCCAAGCTCCGATGATCGAGGACGTGTTAGCCAGGATGGAGGCCAACAACGAGCAGATGAACCGGCGGATAGATTTTCTGATGTTCCACACTATGCGCCACATCTGTCCGCTGGACTACCAGCAGCGCCTAGCTCAGGAGGAGGCATGGACGGCAGGTCGGACCACCTTCCATAGGGGTTCAGTCTTCCTTGCGACCACATTGACTGTCGGCGCATCAGGCTCGGCACCACAGTAGTCGGAGCAGCCTATGGCGACGCCCCAGTCACCACCCGAGCCACCAGTTCAGTCAGAGCAGCCCGCCCCTGCATCAGACCAGCCAGGAGAGGGGACGGCGTGAGACTGAGACGAGGGTGTTTTTTTTTTTTGTATGACATATTTTGCGAGTTTTGATGTACTTAAAACGATGTAATTCAACAAGTTGTAAATTTTGGAAATTAATGAAATATAGAAAATTTTTGTGTATCTGCGTGAATTAATTGTGTCTAATTGCTCTGTATATTACATCCGTCAACTTTTGGTGTGTAGGTACGCGACACCCCAGTGTGCGGGGTACCCAAGCAAACACCTTTGGGTTATTTTTTAAGACGAAAATTCCCAAGGTGGGGAGAATGTAATATCCCAAAAAATTAACCGTTTAACTTTGACCTCGAGATCCATGCCCGATTGGTCATGAGTTGACCAAGTGATGGTCAAACATTGAATTCATGAAGTTAAGTACTAATGTGAGATTAGTGTGACCTAAGTGTAGAGTATTGTGCTAACTTACAGTCACATACACTTATCTCTGGTGTATGTGTTTAACACACAAGCAGGAGAGAGAATAAAAAGGGGTTTTAATAACCCTAGTTTCTTTTTGCTTTGATTATTGAAGAGAGAGTTAATGAGAGAGAGGGAGAGGAGTAAAGAGGAGTTATTGAGGAAGAAGTGGATGCAAATCAAGAGGAGATTAGAGCATTCATTGACGGATTCAAGCGATTGGGATCGTGGAAACAAATGATGGAACCTTAGCCATCAAACCCAACAAATAAATTCCTTGAGGGATTCTTGAGGTGAGTTTTAAATTGAAGTTAATACATAGATTGTAGATGTTTAAATTCAGTCAAATATGCTTAAAGGGGTAGATTAAAGGCATAGAAAAAGAAAGGAGAGAGATTTGGAAGAACAGCCCGGAAGGGGGCTGAATCTGGCCAAATCGATTAATCGAAATTGAAGTTCGATTAATCGATTTTGGCTTGGAAGTTGAAAAGTCAAGTAAGCCTGATTTCGATTAATCAAAATTGATTTCGATTAGTCGATTTAGAAATCGACTAATCGACTGAGCATCTCCAGTGGCTGGAGAAACAAGACCTGGGGAAATCGACTAATCGATTTTAGATTTCGATTAATCGATTTGGGATCGACTAATCGATTTCAAAATTTCGAACACTCGATTTAAGAATCGACTGCTTTATGTTGGAGACTTCGATTAATCGATTTGGGATCGATTAATCGAATTTGTATCTCGATTGATCGATTTTGAGAATTGATTAATCGATGTGGGTTTCGATTAATCGATTTTGGGAATTGATTAATCGACTTTGACAGTTTTGCTTAAACTTTATAATTTTTCTTTGAGATTCATGGAGGGTCCAGGACCTTCTTCATTATATTTTTAGTGATGTATTGTATGTGTTATGATGTACTATAGGTGGTATGTGTGAAAGCGAGTACAAAGAGCCGCGTGGGACCTTAATGCTTGGACCATAAGAGAATTGAGGTAGGGAACACCTTGAACATGTACTCTAATTTCAAGAGCATGTATGTAGTGATATAATTATCAAATTGAAGTTGTTTTAAATTGTGAAAAGCTTTGTGAAAATGGGTGCGTGTGTGACACCAAGAATGTGATAAAGGCATCGGTGTGATGCAAGAAATTAAGAATAAGTATTCTAATGAGATTGAGACATCCCCAGGGGATGAGAAAGTAATAAAGGCATCAGGTGTGATGTGACAGCCCGAATTTCGGCATCCCGAAATCCGTGCCATCTGCACGACCTCCAAGGCCGTGCCTTAACTTCATATCATAACTCGTCGATATATACAGCCAAACTGTAATTTAAGCACATGCGACTACTCTAAATCGAATAAAAGACAATATAGTTGATCTCGCAAGGCTGTCCTTGTCCCATGCCAATTCATGGACATAAGGACAATACCCAATTTTTTAAAAGATAATTATTCACCCTAGATGTTTAATCAAGAGACAGAAAATTTAAAGCATTCGAAATAAAGAGGCTCAATATACCAAGCCATACATAATACTCTCTCAACTCACTCTCAAAGTATGCAGCGGGTTTCCTAGAAGAATTCCTCGGGAGGAGGTTCCGACTCTTCTGTGGCCACGAACACCGAGGCCCTTGGATTAACTTCTCCCGAAGTCTTTGCTGCCGCTAGTCCTGGACCTGCGACGTATAGTCTAAGGGGTGAGCTACATCCTAGCTCCGTAGGGAAAACAAAAGAACATATAGATCATTCTTCACACATATGTCAGTAACCTAACCAGCATAGAATTTTCAAGGAAACACTTATGTACAACAATTTGAGTAACAGTAATAACCCAATGGTTCCGACCAATACTTAGCATATTTTTGTTTATTCTCCTTATAGGTTTGGTTGTGAATTTGGCCTAATCACTTAAATCTTAACTTAAGTAGTCCTCGAGCAATATAGCATCGAGCCCCGATGGAATACCCGCCATCGTCGTCTAACTAGACAGTTGTTGTGTGTATTCCACGAATACGCCTTGAGCCCCTTTTCTCATAGGTGGCGGGTCAATTCTCAATCTACATCTCGGGATGTGTTATAAATGTATGGATTGGCGCCGTGCAGTCACGGATATCCTGCCGAGTCAGTCGTGGGTATCCCGCCACGTCGGTGGGGTATTCTAATCAACCTTAAATAATAAAAATATCAATGTGCTTTACATATAGTTATTCACCGTGATTGTGCTAAATATATTACATTAGGCCTTATCACGTTACCTTTGTTCCCCTGTTTGTTTTCTTACGCATCCCTGGGATGCCACTTGCTTTTATTTTATTTCTCGTCCCCTGGGGACCTCAGGATTTTCCACATTGTAACACACACACACGCTCTTATCATGAGGGTTTATGGAATACACTATTTAAATAGACTATACTACACATATGAGTTCACAAAATAATGCACATGTTTCGAGAATATTCCCTACCTCGACGAATCTCAAGGCACGCCTCCTCGTGGAGGGTTATAATGCATCAACCTACATTTAAAAAGTAGTTTTAGAACGATCTAAGGTCATTGGGGTGTATGACTCCCAAGTTTCTTATATTAGAAAACCAAGATCTGAGTGGTCACCAGACCTCGCCATGGCCATTTATCCTCGCCGGCGGTCACTTGACTCGCCGAGCGGTCTCTTGACCTCGCCGGCGGTCAAATCGAGATCGCCGGCTTAAATCGAGCTGAATTTTATGGACCTCGCCGAGCGAGCTCCCTTTAGTTTTAGGGACCGCCGAAGCCCAGAGCCATACTTTTCTATGTTCATCCTCGCCGAGCGAGCCTTTTAGACCGCCGAGCGAGGAACAACGATTTGTCCTCGATCAAGATCGAGAACAAGCGTCCATCCTTCATTTAACCTTATTCTTATACAAAGTAACATTTAGCCAACATCCTTCCTACTTATTTAAAACATTCCTAGGCATCTATCATGTTTTTTAACATACCTCGACGATGAATCACGATGGTCCGATTTATGATTTGAATATCTACTAGGCTATCCGGCCTCCTGGTTCTTCTCCTCGTCCTTTCCTCTAATCTCCTTTGCCGACCTAAGTCTCAACCCTAGTTCTCTACCGGGCTCTTTTCTTCTTTCTCTACATTCTCCTTCTCTCTATTTAGGTTAGAATAGATTTACGTAAGGGCTCCTCTCTCTCTTCACTTTTATATCCAAAGTTTTGGGATATACTAGTGTGTTCCCACATACACACTTAAAGTATTTGGGTCGTTTTGGTCTCCTTGTGAAACACATATTGCACAAATCGTTGAAAAAAGCGGGTTGTGACAATCACCCCAACTTATAAGATTTTCCCTAAAATCGATATTATTTTCTTAACTGTGTACCATACGTCATACGACTCGCATATCAATTAGAAATTTACATAAATTGCCGCGTTTTGCAGTAACCAGTGTTGGTCATGCCCACAATTTTCCATACAGCAAAAACAAAACAATTAACCAAAATATTATCGATATCTCATCCCGTAAATACTTATCATCTACCCAATCAAAACCTTGTGACATTCATGTCACGATAGTTTGAAGAAAATTTTAACCTACATATCAAAAGTTTCAAAATATTACATGCCAAGTGTTCAAATGTTTGTTACTATCTAATCCTCATCCTCTTCATAGTCGTCGTCGTCGTCGTAGTCCTCGCCATCGTCATCGCCATCGTCCACCGTGACGGCTGTGGTCCCCACTGTGGTGCTCCTTGTAGTCGAGCCGGAGCTAGATGCTCCAAAAATAGCGTCCCTCATGGCACCTACGCTACCGTGCATGTAAGATCGGGTATGCTCGCCCATGAGGTCTATGAGTAGCGCCTCCTGGAACCTCTGATGCAACCTGATCTCCCGCCCTTGCTGGAGGATCTCCCGCATCATGCCCGTGTCTGTAGTGGGTATAGGCTGCGGAACTGAGGTAGAGGGGGTAGTCGGTCCTACCGGTGCTTGATGGGTAGCTGATCGGGAGACCTGTCGGTCTCTCTTCTTGTCGACGCTGGTTTGGAGGCTCTTAAGGTTTCGGCTCCAGTCTTGGGCGAGGTATGGGACGACGTTGTCGGTGAGGAATAACTCGTCCTCCCGGATCCTAAATCCTCCCTTCCCATTTCGTGAGTCTAAAAGTCGGGAAATCAACCGTGCATACGGTAATCGGTTGATTGGTGGAGGGACAGCACCCCTTACATTCCTTTTGTAGGCATGCGCCATGCCTTTTATGACAACCATAGGTGCGTTGATCCACCTATTGTGAAATGCGGTATGTAGTGCTCGCAAAAATGCATCTCGGCGTTCTTGGTCATGGCCGGTTGGGTGCAAATTCTTTTTAAAGATAATGTCTAAAAGCCACATGCGCGGCGGTAGTTGTGACCGGGTGATAGATTGTCCCGAGGCGGACCTACCGCCAGTGATGTCGGAGATGATCGTTGGGAAATCTACGTTCCCAGAAAAAGGTGGTAGGATGAGTGGGCTAGGGGTGTAGATGTGAGGACATTTCATGATTGAGGAAATGTCGGCACATCTGAAAATTAACTCATTACCATCGATGGTAACGAGTATGGCATCCTCATCGACGCTCAATTGTAGGGTCTGGTAAAACAATTTCACTAGCCTCGGGTAATACCGATCCCCGAAAGGCGTAAGCAGGGTCTTGAGCTGGTTGTTGGTGAGAAAGTCCGATGTCCACTGGGTGGACGCCGGATCTCCGAAACACGAGGGGTGTATTTCCCATTCGGCCTCAAAAATTTTTGCTCCCCACCAATCATCTAGTGTGATTGGAGCAGAGGGCGGGTTTGATGGTTGCGAGGTTTGTGGCACTTTGTTGCGCGCCGACGACGACCGAATCGCCATCCGTTTCTTAGGTTGGGGGTTTGGGCTTGAAGCCATTTGGTATTTAAAGGGTTTAAAGAGACAAGAAAAAATTTTTAGGGATGGTAGATTTTACCTAAAAGAGTAGTCTTAACGGATCAGATGGTCGAAAACCAGCTGGAAATGGATCGAAAAGACTGAAAATCGCTTGCCCTAACCCCCTTGTTCGTCTCTTCCTCCTTTAGCTTGAAGATGAACAGGCGCCACTGCCTCTGCCATATTTATAGTTCCGCCTCGCTCAAGCGGTCATCTGTTCTCGCTCGAGCAAGAACAGAACTAGTTTTTATCATATATCATATCCTCCGAAATTATAATGCCTCGCCGAAGGTTCAAGACCTCGCTCAAGCGAGAAAAATTTGCATCTTATGTAGTTCGCTCGAGCGAACACAAGTGGTCGCTCGAGCGAGACCAGAGATGTTTCTGGGTACCTTCTTGCTCGTTTAGGTTTCCATACATCCCTAGTTTCATCGATTAAGAGTTCAGCGAAAAGTTGCTCATATATTGTTTGGAATCCAAATATCTCAAAAAAAAAAGAAAACATACATAGCCTTCATAGTACCCACAATTACATATTCTCAAACAAATGAAAACATTTAGTTGGTAATTTCGAACAATTTGGGATGTTGTTCTTTAACATCCGCCTCACGTTCCCACGTTGCCTCTTCGGCCGGATGGTTCTTCCATCGGACAAGCACTAAGGGAATCGCTTTTGTTCGCAACACCTGTTCCTTCCGATCTAAAATTTCTACAGGTTCTTCAATCATGGTCATATCTTCATGCATTTCGAATGATTGGCCGTCAAAGACGCGTGATCAGGGTCATTTAGATATTTTCTAAGCATAGATACGTGGAACACGTTGTGTACCTGATCAAACAATGGTGGCAAACCAATGCGGTAGGCTACTTCTCCCACTCGACCCAAAACTTCAAACGGTCCAAGATAGCGGGGACTTAGTTTCCCTCTCTTCCCAAATCTCATCACTCCCTTCATCGGTGATACTTTCACAAATACATGTTCACCCACTTTAAAGTCCACACTAGTCCGCTTGATGTCGCTCGAGCCTGAGCGCTTTAGTCTTTCCCGATCATGCGGACGATGGCTTATCTTCAAGTAGTTCGGTCCCAAAACAAATTTCTCACCAATTTCCTCCCAATTGATTGGAGACTTACATCGTCTTCCATTACAAGGCTTCATACGGTGCCATCCCAATGCTCGCAAAAACTATTATTATGTTTAACTCAATCAATGGTAGATGTTGATCCCATGATCCTTAATTCTAACATACATGCCCTAAGCATGTCTTCATCAGTCTGGCCCTGCTTGTGGTGAAATGCGATTAAATCCAACTTAGTTCCCATTCCTTCTTGAATTTCCTCCAAAACTTTGATGTATATAATGGGTCTCGATAAACAATGTTACTTGGAATCCCATGTAACCGGACGATCTCTTTCATATATAGTTCGCTAATCTTCCCGCCATGTACATCAGACAGACGGCAAGAAGTGTGCCGATTTAGTCAATCGATCAACTACTACCCAAATGGCGTTATGCCTCCTTGCCTCATGGTAAGCCGACTATGAAATCCATTGAGATAGATTCCCATTTCCATTCGGTATGGGTAAAGGCGTAATAGGCCCGGGTGTCTATGATCGATTTTCACTTGTTGGCATCGCCAAACATCGTGACACATATCGCCACATCTTATTTCAAACCTCTCCACCAAGAGTTCTTTTTAGTCTGATACATCTTTGTGCTTCCCCGGATGAATCGCATAGCTTGACTGTGGGATTCATCAAGAATCGTCACGCAAATCCGCATTGTCCTAATGCAAAGCCGCCTTGAATGTTAAGGAACCGTCTTCTTTAATTGAAAATTCAGAGGTAGCACCTTCAATTACATTTCGATGTATCCTTGTTAGAATCGGGCCTTTCATCTGTAGTTCTCATATGTGTTCGAATATCACTGGCTTCACTGAAATGTTGGCTAAGAAGGCTCTCGGCTTGTGGTTGTATGTCGCCACACAACGCTAGATCCTTCCAACAACTTCCATCGATGTATACCAAATTAGTCTAGCTGGCCGAACTTTTTCGACTCAAGGCGTCGGCCACTACGTTAGCTTTGCTCGATGGTACTGTATAGAACAATCGTAATCTTTGAGGAATTCCATCCACCTACGCTGCCTCATATTCAGTTCCTTCTGTGTAAATAGGTATCTGAGGCTTTTGTGGTCAGTGAAAATTTCAAATGTTTCTCCGTATAGATAATGTCGCCATATCTTTAATGCGAATATGACCCGCTAGCTTCCAGATCGTGTGTTGGGTAGTTCTTTTCGTGCTCTTTCAACTGCGGAGCCGTAAGCTATTACCTTTTATATTGATTTAGTACACAACCCAAACCGTATATCTAAGCATCACTATAAGCTGAATCCTCCTTTGCTCGATGGAATGGCTAAAATTGGAGCTGAGGTGAGCCTCTTCTTGAGTTCTTGAAAACTCTTCTCACACGCCTCACTCCACTCAAATCTTGAGTCCTTTCTTGTAAGTCTCGTAAGAGGTCCTAATATTTTTGAAAATCCTTCTACGAAGCGTCGATAATAACCTGCCAGTCCGAGGAAACTTCGGATGTCTGTCACGGTTTTTGGTTGTTCCCAGTTCACTACTGCCTCGATCTTAGCAGGATCTACAGTGACACCATGCTTGGAGACGACATGTCCCAGAAAGCTAACTTTTTCTAGCCAAAACTCACATTTGCTGAGCTTGGCGTACAGCTGGTGTTCACGCAAGGTTCGTAGAGCGACACGTAAGTGTTCTTCATGCTCCGTTTTTGATTTTGAGTAGATTAGGATGTCATCAACAAATACTACCACACAGGAGTCTAAGTGTGGTTTAAACACTCTATTCATCAAGTCCATAAACGACGCTGGTGCATTCGTCAGTCCGAATGGCATCACTAAAAACTCATAGTGTCCATACCGTGTTCTGAAAGCCGTTTTCTGAATGTCCTCGGCCCTGACTCTTAACTGATGGTAACCAGATCTTAGGTCGATCTTGGAAAAATGTTTTGCACCCTGCAATTGGTCGAATAAGTCATCTATTCTTGGCAACGGATATCGATTCTTCACCGTGACTTTGTTCAATTGGCGGTAGTCGATGCACAACCGCATTGACCCATCTTTCTTTTTCACAAACAACACTGGTGCTCCCCACGGGGACACACTTGATCGTATGAATCCCTTGTCCATGAGCTCTTGCAATTGTTCTTTCAATTCTTTTAACTCTGTAGGGGCCATCCTATAGGGTGCCTTTGAAACAGGTTCCGTTCCTGGTGCTAAGTCGATTGCAAATTCTACTTCTCTCTCGAGGTAATCCCGCAATTCTTCCGGGAATACATCCGAATTCTCGTGACCATCGCTATCTCAGAGATAATATTCTTTTCTTCCTTATCTTCCTTCAAAAATGCCAAATAACCACTACACCCCTTTCGGATCAAACGTTCTGCTCTGACTGCCAATATGAGTGGTACCTGAGTCGACCTCTCCCCTTGGAATCGAAACGATCTCCTCGTGTTAGGACGGAAAACAACCACTTTATCCTTGCAGTCCACCGTTGCGCAATGGTGGGACAGCCAATCCATGCCAAGGATTACGTCGAATCCTTGCATGTCCAACCATATTAAATTTGCGTCTAATTCGTGGACCGCGTGATCCCGAATGCTTACTACTACCCAACCTTTCTGTGTCCACTAATTCTCCTGTTGGGATGGACACTGATAACACAAAGTCCAGCGTTTCCGGAATAATCTTCATCCTTTTTGCAAATCTAGGGGTGATGAAAGAGTGGGTAGACCCTGGGTCTATCAGCACTCGCGCGTCATGTGCTACGTAGCACCCTTTCTCATAAATCTGTAACGTACCTACAATGCATGCATATACGTACATAACATATACATAAAACAAAATTTTCACTCTTAAGTTTAATAACAGTTATATAGATATTTATCCTAATGGAATTCCATTCTTATCTAAAGTTGTATTGCAACCGAAATTCTTTATTTTAAAGGAGATCTCACCTTGGATAACGTCGTGTACACTCCCTGCTTCCTGGGCGGTAACTGCGTAGGCTCTCCCTCGAATAACAGGCTTTCGAGATTGAATAGGTTGTGGCATGGAAGTTGGAGCCGTCTTTTCTTTGACTGTGGCAATCTCTAATCATGTGGCCTATCTTGCCACACTTGAAACGACCTCGCATTCCACGCCTCTGATGGTTGTTTTGTGGACTTGCCACATTTTGCACAAGTTTCTCTTGGTGATGAAGCGACTCACGAAAAACCTTGTGGAGTTGTAGCCCTGTTGGAAAAAGTAGGACCTTGATACCTCATCGGTCTCCCTGATGCCAGCAACGGATAATTTTGATGAGTAGGTTGTTGTGCAGCTCTCCCATACCCTGTCTGGAATGACTGTTTCTGATTTGGTGCTACAAACCTCGGTTTCTTATATACCGATTCATAACTCCCGTCCGCTTGGATCAATGCTTTCTACCTTGATGTTCCCTCCGACGGTATCGGTTATTGTTTTCTTCCTCAACTACCAATGCCTTACTCATTATCTCCATAAGTTTTCAAGTTTGGAAGGCGCAACCCTCCTCGGATGTCCGACCTTAAGCCTGTTGGAACCTCTTCGCTTTCATCACGTCGAGATTACGTGATGCAGGGGCGAAGCAGAGCCGATCTCATGAATTCCACTCCATACTCTCTCACGGTCATTCTTCCCTGTGCTAGTTGTAAAAATTGGGTCTCAATCTGATTTCTCACAACTTCAGGGAAATATTGTTTGTTGAATTCTTCTACAAATTCGTCCCAAGTCCACGGTACATCTGGAGTTTCTTGTGCTCTCGTTCGCGAAACTGATTTCCACCACGGTCCAGCTTCTCCATCTAACATATATGCTGCCCAACGGACGCTCTCATCCTCCGTGCATGTCAAGACGTCAACACCTTCTCCATTCCATCTTATGCACTGTCTGAAAAGTTAGGAGGTCTCATTCTTCTGAACTCGGTGAATGCTGAAGCCACTGAAGGTGTAAGTCTTACTGGAGGGGTAGGTGTTCGTTGTGGTTCGTATCAGTTTGCCAAGGGCCAAGGGGCCTTGTTGTGCCATGGCAGTTGCCATGGTCTCCATTGTGTGCATCATTCTCTGACGCTCTTCTCTTTCTTCATTTCGTTCTCTCACCCTATCTTGTTCCCTCTGATCTCTATCCTGCCTATCTAGATCTTGCTCCTCTGCTTGATTTTGGTTTCCTCCCACCGCTTGCTCGAATCTCTGCTTCCCAACGGCACTCGCTTGTAGGTGAGACGACCCATCTCATCGCAAATTCCTATCATGACCACCCCTGGGTCGGCCTCTCCCTCTAGGAAACATAACGGTCTGCATGAGCATTCATAATCTCGATAGCAGAAGTCCCTATATTCTGACGATATGATAGTCGTAACCACGAAAGAATGGCTCGATACCAGGATGTACAATTTCATCCCAAAATCCGTGCCATCTGCACGACCTCCAAGGTCGTGCCTTAACTTCATATCATAACTCATATATACATTACCATAATTTAAGCACATGCGACTACTCTAAATCGAATAAAAGACAATATAGTTGATCTCGCAAGGCTGTCCTTGTCCCATGCCAATTCATGGACATAAGGACAATACCCAATTTTTTAAAAGATAATTATTCACCCTAGATGTTTAATCAAGAGACAGAAAATTTAAAGCATTCGAAATAAAGAGGCTCAATATACCAAGCCATACATAATACTCTCTCAACTCACTCAAAGTATGCGCTGGTTTAGAAGAATTCCTGGGAGGAGGTTTCGACTCTTCCGTGGGCCACGAACATCGAGGCCCTTGGATTAACTTCTCCAAGTCTTTCTTGCCGCTAGTCCCGGACTGACGATAGTCTAAGGGTGAGCTACATCCTAGTCTGTGAGGGAAAACAAAAGAACATATAGATCATTCTTCACATATGTCAAGAATCTAACCAAACATAGAATTTTCAAGAAAACACTTATGTACAACAATTTGAGTAAAGAATAACCCAATGGTTCCACCAATACTTAGCATATTTTTGTTTATTCTCCTTATAGGTTTGGTTGTGAATTTGGCCTAATCACTTAAATCTTAACTTAAGTAGTCCTCGAGCAATATAGCATCGAGCCCCGGCGGAATACCCATCGCCATCGTCCTAACTAGGTTGTTGTGTGTATTCCCGAATACCGCCAGCCCCTTTTCTCATAGGTGGCGGGTCAATTCTCAATCTACATCCTCGGATGTGTTATAAATGTACGGATTGGTCATTGCATCGTCACGGATATCCCGCCGAGTCAGGTGGGTATCCGCCACGTTGGGGTATTCTAATCAACCTTAAATAATAAAAATATCAATGTGCTTTACATATAGTTATTCACCGTGATTGTGCTAAATATATTACATTAGGCCTTATCACGTTACCTTTGTTCCTCTGTTTGTTTTCTTACGCATCCCTGGGATGCCACTTGCTTTTATTTTATTTCGTCCCGGGACCTCAGGATTTTCCACATTGTAACACACACACACGCCCTTATCATGAGGGTTTATGGAATACACTATTTAAATAGACTATACTACACATATGAGTTCACAAAATAATGCACATGTTTCGAGAATATTCCCTACCTCGACGAATCTCAAGGCACGCCTGCTCGTGGAGGGTTATAATGCATCAACCTACATTTAAAAAGTAGTTTTAGAACGATCTAAGGTCATTGGGGTGTATGACTCCCAAGTTTCTTATATTAGAAAACCAAGATCTGAGTGGTCACCAGACCTCGCTCGCGCGGCCATTTATCCTCGCTCGAGCGGTCACTTGACCTCGCTCGAGCGGTCTCTTGACCTCGCTCGAGCGGTCAAATCGAGATCGCTCGAGCGGTTAAATCGAGCTTTCGAATTTTACTGTGGACCCTCGCTCGAGCGAGCTCCCCTTTAGTTTTAGGGACCGCTCGAGCGAGCCCAGAGCCATACTTTTCTATGTTCATCCTCGCTCGAGCGGGCCTTTTAGACCGCCGAGAGGAACAACGATTTGTCCCTCGATCAAGATCGAGAACAAGCGTCCATCCTTCATTTAACCTTATTCTTATACAAAGTAACATTTAGCCAACATCCTTCCTACTTATTTAAAACATTCCTAGGCATCTATCATGTTTTTAACGTACCTCTGACGATGAATCACGCACAGGTCCGATTTATGATTTGAATATCTACTAGGCTATCCGGCCTCCCTGGTTCTTCCTCCCGTCCTTTCCTCTAATCTCCTTTGCCGACCTAAGTCTCGACGAACCCTAGTTCTCTACCAGGCTCTTTTCTTCTTTCTCTCTACATTCTCCTTCTCTCTATTTAGGTTAGAATAGATTTACGTAAGGGCTCCTCTCTCTCTTCTTCACTTTTATATCCAAAGTTTTTGGGATATACTAGTGTGTTTCCCACATACACACTTAAAGTATTTGGGTCATTTTGGTCTCCTTGTGAAACACATATACCTATGTGTGTATGAGTGTCGTGCACAAATCAGTGAAAAAAACTGGGTTGTGACATGTGATGCGAGTATGTATACATCCCAGGGATATATATATATGATTGAATAATTACTGTTGAGGCCTAACTGATATAAGATAGCACACTTACACGGTGAACAACTATATGTAAAGCACATGTTCTTTTTGTTATATGAGGTTTGATAGGATACCCCACCGACGTGGCGGGATACCCACGACTGACGCGGTAGGATATCCGTAACCGGTACGGTGGCGAATCCGTACACCAGTACGGAGGTTTATCCGTAACCGTAAGTACATCCCAGGGATATGTGATATTTAACCCCGCAGCCTAGTGAGAAAGGGGCTTGGGTCGTATTCCCAGGCAATATATTTTTACAACTATCTAATTAAATGACGATGAAGGGTGTCTCATCGGGGCTCAATGCTATAATGCTCGGGGATTACTTAAGTTGAAGATTTAAATTTTGCTTTAAGCCTGTTTAGTGTCATTCATGATAAATCAACAATGAAGTAAGACATGCTAACTACCAGTAAACTTGAATGAAATTCATCAGATTTAAACTGTTTTTCTTTCAAAAGCATAGACACATCATGCTTAGAGTATTATGGAATATATGTGAGTTTTAACTTATATGTTCATTGTGTTTGTTCCCTATTGAGCTAGGATGTAGCTCACCCTTTAGACTATACGTTGCAGGTCCATTGATAGCAGCTGTAGAGGCTTCGGGAGACGTAGATCCGGGTGACTCGGATTACGTGCCTCGAGACGAGTTGGAGCCTCCACCTAAGGACTTCTTCTAGGTGACTCTGTTGTGTACTTTGACAGAGAGTAGTTTTGAGAGCTAGTTGTACGGCTTGGTATATCAAGCCTTTATTTTTTATAAACATGTAATTAAATTAGACTATTCTTTTGGCGAACCATCTGGGGTGATCTGTTTATCGCCGATGGTTCGGGTCGGTTCCCTGTTCATGCAATGGCATAAAAGTAGAACTGTCTTTTGCATATGCTAGTTGGGCATATTAACTGTTTTCGCTTTATGAGATTAATTGCTTTAATTATTCAATTGTGCTTGTTATACCAATGTTTCGTACATAGCTTTGGGGCATGGTCTGGAGGATCGTGCTGATGGCACGAGTTTCGGGGTGCCGAAATCCGGGCTGTTATAGTTAGCCATCAAAGGCTATCCAGATTTTATTAGTAAATTAGCTAAACAAGATACTTTAGGACTTAGAACATCCTTTGTCCTAAGATTAATAGCAGATAGATGTTTAGAAATTAAAGCTAAAAAACAAGTTAAGAATCAAATCACAAATTCTAACTTTGATCATAAATGTTGCGATAAAATTCTCCAAGAAAAATGGAAAATTAGATGCAATATCCCTAAAAGAAAGGGATATAAGAAAAGTTTTAAGAAGAAAAAAATTAAAAATAAAGTGGAAAGCGTAAGTGACAAGCCGCCTTTGGTATAGTTGCCTCTACGTCATCATAGGCAGGATGATTGGAACCCTCACCTGAAACTGTTAGATTTTTAAAGGGGGGTGAGTTTACTCAGTTGCGTAAACACAGTGGGTTACACAATCGATCAACCATAACTTACCCAGATGCTCGCGTGTGCAATCGTTTGAGTTGTGGTGCATTTTGAAATAAAACCGAACTTTATAAAATTTCAATAATATCTGCTGCTCTCATAACATGCATATCGAAACTGAAAAACATATCATGGAATGAAATGTACATTATGCACCTATTTCTTATTCCATTTCCTATCTGTCTTATCAACTTATCATACGTGATATATCTAAAGTCTTATTATTATTTCATACGCCTACACAACGTACTTCGTATTTTACTTATCTTAATTAAATGACCTGTGACAGGGCAGCTGCTCGAACCTACCACGTAAAGTTCACGTGTAGATAATCACCTAACCTTCATATCATAACATAAATCACCACCCAACCAAATAAGGTTGTGCGCATCAATACAACAGTGTCCCCTTAATTCAAGACAAAACTAATCATAATGTCCTTAAGACCCACCTCGGTTGTAGACGTTTGACCCTTACGGTGTTGTGTTATGGGCTTGTTCAAAGCCTAAAGAGACACACATGTCCATATAAGGACCATAAGAGCCTTAAAAGAAGTAACAAATATTCCCATTGTGTCCGGAAATCCAAAAACTATAAGATCAAGTCCTGTTTCACTTAAATCGAATGTCCCGGCGAAACAAAACTCGAAATTCGATTTTGACAGGGAACACAATTTCAAAACTGTCAACCTCGATTGGTCGAAAATGGATTTCTACCGGTCGAAACCAGAGAATAGAGAAGGACTAGGTACATTTATAAAACCAACCAATCGAATTTGGAGTCTCCACTGGTCGAGATCAGACAGAGGAGAGTCCTTATAGAATGTCCATCTCGACCGGTCGAAAATATGGTTCAACCGGTCGAGATGAGAGAAGGGAAGTTCTGAAAACAGAACTCGACTGGTCGAATTTAGAGACTGGTCGAATTTAGGGTTCCTTTTATTCAAAAAAAGATTGAATAATTTAAGAAAATAAATTATAGAAAATAAATCCTAATCCTTGTTCTTCAGATTAAGGTCGTCAATATCAATCTTCAGCCATCGGATATTTATAAATATAAATAGTACTATTACACCGTATTGCAGTCTTCTAGAATTTGGGTGTTAATCAAAAACTGAAATTTCTTAACACAGATTTAATCTAATCAACAATTTCCTAAAATTTGTGCGTCAATCAAACTCTAGAAAATTAAAGATGGAAAAGTAAAAACCGTTACACTAATCTGCAAATTCCAACTTGAGTCACCAATTCAAATTAAAACTTGAAGATGTTTACAAAGCATGTAAATAAAGCAAATAAAATCAAAATTAGAAATAAATAAATATATCTTTCACCCCTCAGCCACAGTCGTCAATTGCTTCTGAGAAACTAGGATATCTACACTAATCTTCAGTACCCAATAGCAATCGTCAATTACTCTTAAGAAACCTATAATATCTAATCTACTCTAACTATTTTACACTACTGATCGAAAGAAAATCTAACCTCAGTTGTCAATTGATGTTGAAATTCTTCGATGCTTATTTCTACACCAGGCTCTCTTATTTATAGATCATAAAGAGTCAGTTTACAAAGACTTCTAATTCTAATAAAGAAACAACTAAAAATAAAAGATTCCTAATATAACTCTAATTCTTAATTTTATTCTTCCTTGCTTTCAATAGTTGATGTGTTTCTGGATTGTTCTCCTTTATTTCAGCAATCGAGATTTCCTAAGAGCTTATCTTCATCAATCTTCTCATATTTGTGATTCACCAAACTTCTAATTTCATATATTTTTTAATTCTATTCTTAGCGGTGATAATCTTCATTCATGTGATCAGCAGGAACAACAATAACAGGAAAGTTTCTTTTCTGGATAATCGCAAATCACGATTTTCTATCTTTTTCTTCTCTTTCTTAGAAAATCGTAAATCATGATTTTCTATCTTTCATAGCTTCCTATTTGGACGATTCTCTAAATTACGATTTTTCACTTTTCTCCTTTTGTCTCTTTTGCAGAATCGTAAATTACCATTTTTTGGCTTTTAGTAGGCGAGAAATCGTCTTTTTCATTCAATCATCTTTATTACTGCTTTTTGAGTTTATTTTGACGAATATTAACACTTTGGCTCTCTTTTACTATTTTTCTTTAATATTTGCACATCGTTAACTTGTTAGTAGTAAACTAAGTCCTAGCATCACTAAGTTAAGGATAATAAAATGATAAATTATGTGACTGATCATACCCCAAACTTAAGCTTTGCTAGTCCCTAGCAAACAAGGAAATGTAAAATATCTAAACTATGAATTTAAATGCCACTTTCGTAGGGAGCAAGATTACATTTAGCAGATGCAACAAGCCTTTCAACTCCTAGGTGATCCCTAGTGGAGGAGTTGCAGTCTCCCTAGCAAATGCAACTACCTACAAACTTCAAATATTTTTAGATTTTTTTAAATATAATTTTCTTTAAAAGTAAATAAAAATCTAACTAATCTACTTAATTGGTCAATACATAGTCTATTACGATTTTCTAAAATTACCAATTCTTTATCCTTTTTTTTCTATTACAACAGTTATCCTTGATTAAGACACCAACAATTTCAATTCATAATAAGCACAGAGTGTATATGCACTAGTGAATAATTTATTTTTCATAAATTTTTCTAAACTGTAGATTTAGAAAATATTTTCATTCAAAAACTCACTATTAACATATTCTCAAAAAGATATCGAAACTTTTGGGTTCTCTCAGTATATTTTTCAGAAGAATTCAATCAAAGATAATTACAAAAATAAATCTCATAGAAAAGATAATCTTATCATATTCTTATGATTCCCTATACAATCCATAGTATCTATTATCCTTATCTTTACTAGGCTTATGCTTTTGCAAATCATGAATCAGAAAGGTCTTTCCTTCAGGTTATAATGGGGTTTTGGGTTAAAAGGTATCAAGGAAAGGTAGAAAAAGATTCAAAGTTTTTCTGAGAATTTAGCTCTTCTTTTTCTTATCTTCTTCTACTATTTTATTTCAGTAAATATCCATAACTTCTTCCCATATACTTATATATATATATATATATATATATATATATATATATCTCAGTTCTTCAACTACAAAATCATCTTTTACGATTTTTCTCTTTTTTCACAGCTTTTTGTTAAAGAAGCGTTCTTTTTTTTATTCATTTCCCATATTTTTTTATTTTTATTTTGTACCTCTTTTTTAACATTCTTTCTATGTTAAAAATTGGAGACGTTTTTTTTTTTTCTCAACTTATACCAAATACCAAAAGGGAAAATCCGGACCGCCAGATCGTAGATCATAATCTGATACAGAATACTTGGCACATTCATATGCATACAAAAATCAAAGCAAGGTTATATATATGTCATAAATAAAAACTTCAGTTCTAATACCTAATATGTACAGAACCAAACAAACACCAGTGATGACCAACCATCACCAATAGTAGCATACCATGCATGTATAATAGCACGAATGCACCAAGCTCAAACTTACCAAAATCCACAATGCACTAAATCTACGATCCTGAAACAATGTACAAATCCTTATGCGGAAGCTCCTTTTCTTCAAGTATGTAGTCTGGCCTTCCTCAAACCTACACCTGTGACGTATAGTCGGGGTGAGCTAACATCTAAGCTCAGTGGAGAAAACTAATACCAATATACATCTCATCACATGCATAGATTTAAAGACAAGATCAAAACATTTTCTTATCAAAACTAATACTGATTTCAAAGGCATTTCTTATCAAACTAAAATTTAGTTCAAAGGCATTCTCTTATCAAAACTGAAACTGAGTTCAAAGGCATTTTATTATCAAAATTCAAAACTAATTTCAAAAGCCAACTGATTCAAGGCCATTTACTTACAAAACATCAAAACTGATTTAAAGATATTTTCTTATAAAAATCGAAAGTAATCTCTTATCAAAAGAATACTTCTTATCTTTAATTTACTGGGTTCGATTTACACTCACTCACATGTATTACTCGTTCTTACTTTACTTATATCTCTTACACATTCCTTCTTGGCTTACATATCTTATACATTCATTCTTAGCTTACACAATTCGATTCACGGATATTCCGTCGTGCCGGTTCGATTCACAGAGACTGTTGTGTCAGCTCGATTCGCACACACTTACTTGTCTTACTTACACATTGTCACGTAGTTTACACATTTCGATTCACGGATATCCCGCTGTGCCGGTTCGATTCATAGAGACTGCCGTACCAGTTCGATTCACGGTTAGCCGCCGTACCGGTTTGATTCACGGATATCCCGCCGTGCCAGTTCGATTCATGGGTTTAATTGCCATGCCGGTTCGATTCACGGTTAGCCACCTTGCCGGTTCGATTCCGCCCTAGCGGCCCACAAGGTACCATATAATCCGCCCAAAGCGGTCCACACATGCACATATAATCCACCCATAGCGGTCCACGATGTCATATAATCCGCCCGTAGCGGTCCACAGCACACTTATAATCTGCCCATAGCGGTCCACATTATGGCAAGGCTTACACGTTCGATTTACTTATATAGCTTACATATTCAGTTTTTCTTTCATGACTTTCAGGTTCATATACATATTCAACTGTCCAATGCATTCAAAAACTCAGACGAAAACAAATTCTTCATGATCGGAAGCATTTTGAAAATATAAATGTAAATAGATTCAGCAAACATCACATTTCCATTTCTAAAAGCATAGATTCAAAGTTCTTCATGACATTCGGAGTTCAAAAGTTAAAGCTCAAAAATCATATTCAAAACTGACAGAATTTGGAATTTAAAATTTCAAATCATGATTCAAATCATATTTCATTCGATCATATCAAGCATCTATGAAATTAAATAAAAATGCAATCGTGTATTGGAATTTCCCCACCTTAACCTTGAAGTCGCGCTAAGCCAAGCTAAGCTCTATCGATGGATTCCCGCCCTCAATCTACATCACAAGCATATGATGATATATGAAGGATCAATTCCAATATCTAATAACTTAGACATATATAAGTGTTTTCTCAAAATGAAGCGGAAATGGACAAGTTTGTGCTACCCTAGAGTTTGATGTAACTTTCCTCTAACATTTTGACCCTTAAAACTTTGGATTCAAGAGTTGGTTAAATCACAAAAATTGTAGATATCTCTTTCCTCTTTCTAACGCCTCAAGAATCATGTAATTTCGTGTTCGGGATAGAAAGTTACGGAAACAATACCGAAGAAATTTCGGCATCCAGTCAAAGCATGCTAACTCGAAACTTAACCCCACTTCTCACTCAATTTGGACCTTTAAAATGATTGATTCATAAGTTTGTCAATTCATTAAAGTTATAGATCTTTCTGTCGTCTTTCCAACGCCATAAGAATTACATCAATCGGAGTTTGGGGTAAAACGTTATGGCCGAAATACTAAAGCAGTATCGGCGAGCCTAGTCAAAATCGTTCGAACGATTTAAAATCGATCGAATGGTTTCTAATTTCGTTTGAACGATTTTCAAACCGATCGAACGGTTTCTAATTTCGTTCGAACGGTTTTCAAACCGATTGAACGATTTCTAATTTCGTTCGAACGGTTTCCAAAATCGATCGAACGGTTTCTAAACCGATCAGAAACCTTCAGATTTCACTCTTGACGAAATTGTTCGATCGATTTCTAATTTCGATCGAACGGTTTTGTCAGATTTCACTCTTGATGAAATCGTTCGATCGAACGGTTTCGTCAGATTTCACCCAAAATTGGGTTCTAACTCCTCAACCCATTTTCCTTTCAAATCTCATCTTTCTTCTTCAAATTTCTCTCCCATAAACCTAAATCAAACACAAATCAAACTAACTCAACTTTAAATCATAATTTATCAAAATTTTCGTACCTTAAATTGATCAATTTCTCTATCCACGAACTCACGCCCAAGCTAGGTTTTCGGAGTGATTTTTGATGATCCTTCTGTCGATTGGATCGAAACAAAGCCTACGATGAAGATCCGCTCTAACGTGCACTACTCTTCGCTCTCCCAATCCCGTACGCTGTGATCACAACGGTTGGTTCTATCTACACATTCCAAATCTCAAAACTCTCATTGATATCGCAATTTAACGACTCACCGCGACACATAAACTACCACGAGGCCAATACCTCGAAGTTCAACGGAGCCGATCCGAGCACCGGACGACCACGTGAGCGATCTCCTCCACTTCTCTCTCTTTCTCTCTCTAGAAACCCAAGAACCCTTAAAATTGCAAACGGTTGTAGCTTCTCAAAGAAGCTTTGTCCTTTTTAAGTGAAAGGGGGGTGGTTCCCTTATTAAACACACACACCCTTTTAGGTGTTAGCCTTACCCAAAGAACTTGATTTTATGTGAAACGAATATACTTAAGCGAGGTATTTCTTACTACCCAAACACTCTTTGATTCAGTGTGGGGCCTACACACCCAAACCAACTATCAATCGGATTCGGTGTGGAGCCAATACACCGATGTTTGGTATACACAAAACCATCTAATGACCCACACACAATCTAAATCAGCCTTTTTCAATTAAGACCTAGCCCAAACTAATTTATTTAATTAATTTCACAATGTCGGGTATGTGATCAGTTGGGCACACACACCGAGGCATACTGTTCAAAGGTTAAAATTTTTGGGATGTTACATTTTCACTCCCTCTTCTTCCCTTCTTTGTGTTCTAAAATCTCAAAAATTGTAAGGGTTAAAGGTAGAAAGCTTTGGGTAGTACATATGATTAAAGGTTTATAAAATTTTGGTACAAAGAAATTTGGTTTTATGCTTCTAATATAGGTTCAGAGGATAAAATGTTCTTGGGATTTTAGCTTTTAGGCTCTAGTTTAAATAAAAGATGACCTTAAATCATTTTTACGATTTACTAGCATAGATGCCTTATTGCTTTGATATTTCAAATAGATAGTTCTAGACAAAAAATCAGTTCATCATATTCATAGAATAATTCGATTCTAAATTCAGTAATATAAGATTTCATACCAGTATAGAAGTTCAAAGAAATTTTCACGATTTTGAATAGAAACAGTCTCTCTCAGAATAAAAGAGGAAATATGGCTCAAAATCTCACCGGTTTATAATTTTGAAACTATAGTCTAAATTTTTACAGTTTAGATCAATCTATTGTTTCAAACATTCATTCTAATAAACTTCTATTATAATGAATCGTAACTTTTCAGGATTTGTAATCTTTTCTATCATAATTCCTATATATTGATATAAAAAAAAGTAATCAAAATAATTTTCAAAAATTCAAATAAAATTACTAAACACAGAAACTGTGTATCCCCTCAAACTTAAATCGGACAGTGCCCTCATTGGCACAAAAACAGGGGACACAAAATAAATAAATAAATATATATATATATATATAAATTATTGACTTACCTATTATTTACAGGGAAAAAATCTGTTATCAGATGTATACTCTCCCCCAAACTTGAGAGAAAATACCTGCGACTTATTCTCGGAGTATCAATAACAAAAATGTTAGTAAGAAGAAAAAAATGTTAGTACTGTTAGTAACACACACTATTAGTAAAATATTACAGAGGTAGTAAAAAAATTCTATATATATTACTAAATATTTATAATGATCTGAAAGTTAACAATTAAGAAATTAAAATCTATGGGAATTATACCTGTGAGGTTTGTAATATTCTATAATGGTTTTACTCACTGGTATGATATGTTACAAGGGTGGAATCAGTGGGTTCATCTTCACCATCTGACATATCTGCAATCGAATAACCATCTTTATCTGCAGTTGAACCCCCCTGTGCTGCCAATTCAGCTTCTGCTGTATGTCTTTCTTCTACAATCCTTGGACAAGAAGTACCTTCTGGGCACTATTTTTCTTATCAGCCTTTTCTTTTCGATCCGCAATTAGCTTTTTAATGACGATAGATTTTAGTTGATTTTCGATCCTCAACTTCTCTGCCTCAACTTTTTCCTTTGCTAATGCGATAAGGTAATTCTTAGTTTAGGACTCAATCATTTTTACCTGTTTATCGTTGACTAAGCATAGGGAATCTCTATCCTCTTACAGTTCTCTTACCTTCCCTTCTGTTACAGTCAGTGAGTCTTTTCCTTTAGCTGTTGCTGGAGCATTTTTTGGTAGTCCTTAAGGGCTTTTTCTCTTACAGTTTTTACATCATCAGGAACGACCATCAAACCTCTAAACTGTTCAAGGATACTGACAATTTTTTCTTCATATACTCTCTTCTCTTCTTCTCAAGCTTGCTGTTTTCACTCATTTATATAGTTTGCTGCACTATTTGGGCTTGAAGGGATGAGGTAGCATCCTGAACTTTCTTTTCCGTCTCTACTGCCCATCTCGCACCTTGCTCTTATACAGCTTTTCTTCGCAAGCTGTCTATTATCTCTGCCCATTCTTCAGCTGTCAAGGTGGGATCATGGACTCTCTGTTTTAAATTTTGGAAGTCTCTCATCCATTTTTTTACTATACATGGTACTTGTATTACTGGTGGGGCATCTGTAGAGATCCATTGTTCCAGTTTTCTCACTCTTCTTAGGACTTTAGGCAGTGGCAATAAGTTTTGTTCATGTCTGAGTTGCCATTGTTCTACTACCCTTATCCTCAGGAGGTGAGGTGTTTCTTTTCCATGTAACAATTCTGTAAAGCTCCCTCTTTGTAACTCTGAGCTTTGATCTGCTTCCACTTCCTGGGATATGAGAGTTTGCTCGGTATTGATTGTAGGCTGAGCAGCAGGGTCTGCTAGTATAGGGGTTTGGCTAGGAGTAGCTATTCTTGTAGCATGTTGATCAATTGCGAAAGAAGTTTCTTCTAATCTTTCCAAAATTGGGCTCACAGGGTCTGCTTATGTGATGGTTGGCATTATGTCTGCCTCTGTTGAAGGGGACATAGCACACCGTACGGGTGAGTCCAAAGCAGGGTCATACAGACTGACTTGGTCTGCAACTGAGTTCTTAATTCGGTTATTCTTTCAGATATCAGAGAGCTAATCTCTGCTCTCTTTTGAGGTGGAGCAAAAGTATCCACACCTTCTTCTAGAACTGCTTCTTCTGGCCCCATGAATTCTGTTGTCTGTGTTATATCAGTCTCCTCTCTTTCCTCATAAATTTGAGGGACTTGTGGTACAGAGGGGGTACTTTTGATGTAAGGAGCTAATGGGATTCTCTTCTTATTTTCGGCACCTACAGTTCTCCTATAGGCTAAAACTGTTAAGCCTTCCTCTGGTCTTGGTAAACTTTTTTCCTTGGAGTCTATGCTATACCCCACATTCATCAGCAGGTTTGTAATAAGTCCTCCAAATGGCAGGGTTAACTTTTTCTTCTGGTATTCTTCTTGACTCAGCTTCTCCCACACGGCAGTGATTACCTCAAAAAGATAAGAGGGCACATTGAACTAATAGTGATTTGTCATTAGGTATAATGCCTTGATAAATAATGCTCTTCTTTGTGTTCCATGTCCTGTGGGTTAAATAGTCTTATGGATAAGTACATCGAAAAAGTGGAGTGATAAACTCCTTGCTTCTAAATCATTTTTAAGGAAAAAGGGCCTGTCCCGTGGAGTTTTTCCTAATAATTATATTGCCATTTGGGGAAAATTGGGGAGGGTATCAGATGGCATCCTCAAAAGGTTGGCCTCTGGGTTATCTTGGGACAATTGTGGTATCTCTAGGGGTGCATTCATAACCCTGGCGAGCATTTCCTTTGACATTTTGATCAAAAGTCCATCAATACTGGTGGAGAGGGTGGGGGGTAGTCCTTGGCTGCCTTCGGTCATATTTTTGTAAAACAGTCTCACCAATTTAGGATAGACTGGTGTGACTCCTGGCTCTAAGAAATAGGTCAGCCCGACATCTTTAAAGTATTTAATAGCTTCTCCACCCATTTCTAATTTTTCTAAGGATTCAACGTCCATTGCAATTTCAGCACCCACAATATGATGTTTCATTGAAGAAGGGGTTTTATCTATTGGCATAGCAAAGGATGCTGGCTTTTTTCCTTTATCGAATTCTAACCCCTTTTTAAGGATGGACACAGACTATGTCCCAATTATAGCTTTAGGGGTTTTCGTTGAAAACTACCCCGAAAGTCTTGGGTTTCTTCTTAGGTGGGTCTGCTACTTTTGATTTGGCCTTAGGGTCAGCAAACTGTGCGATGTGGTGAATGATTGGGGTGTTATCAGAATCATTACCTTCTTCTTCCACTTCTTTCTTTTGTCGTTTACCCATTTCGTTCGTCATTCTTCCACTCATTTTTCTATAAAGATTAATATCAACACCATTAATTAAATTTAAATTCCATGTATCGAATAAAATCTCTTACAGAAACCCTTCCTTTTCATAGTTAAAATCATCACCTTACCTATTTAAAGATTGAAACCCTAATTTGTAATTGGAGAATAAAATATATGTAGGATTCTTCATAATCAAACAAAGGAAATAAGGGGTTTTTAAGAAAATAAACGGTTAGATTCGGTGGAAGAACGGTTAAGATTACGGACGATTTGAAAAAGAGAGGGAAGGTAGGAGGAAAAAACTTGGAAGGTTTTGAAAATGGGATCGACATATCCTTTTTACAAATATATAGGTCCCGTCTTCAGTGATGACTTGCTGAGCCGGTCATTACTGAGTTTTAACCTAGAATCATAAGTTGATTCTAGCCTTTAGTGAATAAAAATCGCAATCGCTACTGTGACAACCCGGATTTCGGCACCTCGAAACACGTGCCATCGGCACAGCCCTCGAGGCCGTGCCCCATAATGTACGTGCAGAACACTTGGTACATCCCATTCATCATATTAAAGCACAAGAAATTAATGCAAAATAAATCTCCATTTCTACTATACGCTAATCCAAAACACCTATCCAAAAGATAGTTCTGATTTCATGTCTCCACATGAACAAAAGAACCAACCCGAACCATCAGTGCCATAGCTACGGTCACTCTCAATGGTTCGACAAAAGAATATTACAGATACATTTACTCTTACAAAATCAAGGCTGGATGAACCAAGCCATAATTCTCTCTCTCCTTACAAAACAACTATCAAAATACGCAGCAAGTCTCCTAAAAGAATCTCTCCAGAGGAGGTTCAGACTCCTCCCTTGGAAAGTACTTTGAATCTCTGGGATCACCCTCACCGGTAGCAACTCCTACGTTATCATCAATTCCTAAATCGTCACCTGTGACATATAGTCAAAGGCGTGAGCTACATCCTAGCTCAATAGGGCAATATCACAACAAGTATATCCATCTTACAAACATATATTTCATGACAAGAATAAAACATGAACCCATAGATATGCCATTTCTAAAAAAAAATAACTTTAAGATGCGATAAAATAATTTGACTGCATTTATTACTCTACTCATGTATTTCTTTCAATGACTACTAATTCCCCTTAGTTGCAACCAGGCTGAGATCATGACTTAAATCTTAACTTAAATAATCCCCGAACAATATAGCATCGAGCCCCAATAGAATACCCTCCATCGTCATCTAATCAGACTATTTTTTATGAAATTTTCCTCGTCCCTGTCTCTTAGGCGACGGGCATACTACTACTATACATCCCTGGGATGTCTGCTGGTGTACGGATTAGCCGTCGTACCGGTCATGGATATTCTGCCGAGTCAGTCACGGTTATCCCGCTGCATCGGTTGGGTATTCTCAGAACCTTAAATCAAATTGTGTAATAAATATAGTTGTTCACCGTGAAATTGTGCTAATAGATAATAACCCTCAGCCTGTGCAATCATATTTACTATTTGTCTCATAATGTGGATCTTTACATCCACCAAACATCCCTGGGATGTCACGTTGTCTGATGCATCTCTGCGATGCCTATGTGCTCTTACATCCCTGGGATGATTTAACTCTTACTTAACCGTTTACTCTTTTATTTGTGTAGACACACACACCATTGCCATTAAACACTACTCTTTGCATTAACTATAACTCAAAACAATATTTAAAGAAACATGCATCATAAGCTGTCACTACATATGTGCTCGTAATACAGTGTACCAGTTTAGATATTCCCCTACCTCACATGCATCTCAAACCTTCGGAATCTCTAACCCGATCCTATTACGAGTAACTCAATTGTCCGGCTTAACCTGGGTATGATCAACACATGAAAAACATTACTACAATGTTTAAACATTTGGTCAAGAAGCCTAGGTTCAACTGCATTTACTTTACAAGCTAAAATAGCCCTCAAAGCCTATTTTACCCAAATCGATTGAATGATTCTAAATTGTTCGAACGATTCTAAAAATCGTTCGAACGGTTTCTAAATCGTTCGAACAAATCTCAACATCGTTCAAACGGTTTCTAAATCGTTCGAACGAATCTCAATATCGTTCGAACGATTTTCATTTCGTTCGAACGAATCCTTTAAAACCCTTTTGTTCTCCACATCAAAATCGTTCAAACGATTCTAGTCTCGTTCAAACGGTTTTCCAAAATTGATCGAACGAATTTACATTTCGTTCGAACGATTCACTCAGAAAACCCTCTTCTACTTTATCTCCTCTGGCCAAATTCGTTCAATCGTTTTCTCATTTCGTCTGAACGAATTTCCCAATCCCCAGTGATGGATCGAGTTCATCACTCCTTGAACTCATCCATCCTGCCATGTCTTTACCATTGATTCTTCTATTAGCTATTTAATCTGCACCAACATAAAGGAAAATAATTACAAGAAGAATTAGCTCACCTTCAACCAGTTGGATCCTTTGATCCCAAGCCCTAACTCACGAGGTTTTCTCAAAGCCACAACCAAAACTCTCCTCGATCCCAAGCTCGATCCGCTAGATATTCGAGCCAAGGTCAGTGATTCGTATTCAATGCTTTCATATGATTTCTCACAATTACTCTTTCACTTTCTCTCTCTTTCTCTTAACTCTTCTCAACTACTTATCCAAAAGAAATAACTTCTCTCCCCTCCTTTTTCCTTATATACTAAGTTCTTTCTATAATTTTGGTGTAAAGCACATACAACTAACCAAGTGTATGTACTCATACATCTCACTAATCACTCTAGTTCCACTAAACTCCATCACTTCCACACGTTCATCTAAGTCAACTAAGTAATTGTTGACCTGGTCAAACACTTGACCAGCTGGTCCGCTTCTCGAGGTGCACCACTTACGTATAAATTTTTTTCGGGATGTTACATTCTCCCCTCCTTGGGAATTTTCGTCCTTGAAAATTATACGTAAGGGGCCTTCCCCCCACACCGTAGCATGGGGGCCCTCACACAATGAGCGCACGGGGGACCAGCTTAAACTCATAGAATAGACAGTCACATAGAGAAATAGTCACTCACATAGAATAGAAACAGCGAAACTATAGGGACACCCATGAAGCAAAGAGTAATATTGGTCCTTACAGAAATTCAACATATATAAGAAAAAAAATCCAGTCACCAAATTCCGAGTGGCAGCCATGCCACGATTGTTCAAGAGGAAACATGTCCTCGGTACCTGTTTTAAATTTATAATGAATCCAAAAAAAAAAAAATTTTACAGCCCAAAATAAAAGTAACCCAAAAAGTTTCACCCTCAGAAGACGACACCAAACAAAGAGCACTCAAGACCCCTCACCACCAGGCGGATCGCTGCCATCACCATCATGCCCGCCCACACCAGAAGTCGACGCTCCTGAGACCCATGCCTGCGCTGCCGCCATGCGCTGAAGATAGTCATCGGGGTACATGAAACGCATCGTCTCAGCATGCACGACGTCATAATAATCCAACCGGCGGTTGAGGAGCCGATTATTCTCCTCCATTTGACACGTGTTGGCTTCTAACAAGGCATAGAAATCTGCAACAGTTGGGGTAGGAACATCCTCATGAGGCGGTGGTGCGTGCTCCTGAGCATGTTGACCAACTGGCTATTGTGGGGGAAAATGAGCAGTAGCTTCATCATAAACTGGGGTGGCATGCAGTGGTTGGTCTTGAGGCTGGGGTTCCGGTTGGGGTGGTACTTCGGCTAACGGCTTCTTAACTAGCTTGACGTACGTCCGGTTCCAATCAACCATGGTGAATTGTTGAACATTTCTGATCAGTTTAAACTCATTTGGGGAGAGGGTGTAGGTATCGTCCCCCGCGTAGTCTTCTACCATAAGAGAAATAAGTCTCGCATATGGCATGTCGTCAATGGATTTCTTAACATTGGGCAACATTTTCTTCCGGTACTTCATTCCCTCCAAAACCATTTGGGGCGCGTTGAACCATCACCCATTAAAAGCTGCAAAGAGTGCCATTTGGACCTCACCTACTCTTTCGGTCCGATGGCGTAACGGGTACAAATTACAGTGGATGATGGAATCAAGCATCCAGAGGTCACGGGGTAAATCAACTCGTTTGATAGAACGACCCGAACCCGTTCAGCCATGGGTCATTTTAGCGACGACATACTCATAGTCCAATGCCTTTGGAAAAGGCTCAGCTAAGGCTATATCCTCATGGTTATACGTGTGGAAGCATTCCAACACATCGGCCACGTCATCAAAAGTGAAGGTATAGGGTCTATTGTCAATTTTCGTCTTCAAGATGGTTGGGTCCTTAATGATTTCCATGCTCTGGTAGAATAGCCGGACTATTCTAGGGTAATAGCTATCCTTGCATGGGCGAAGGACACCGATTAAGCCCGCGGTAGAAATGTAGTCGAAAGCCCAATGCGTTTCATCACGCTTGGCAAAAGTTTTAGGATCGATTATCCACTCGGGTTCGAAATCCTTATCCGACCACCATTCATTTGGTCGTTCACGTGTAGGTGGTGGAGGTGGCTACATAGGTGGTGCCGATGAAGGACCCGTAGGGGGTTTCTTCGGTGGCTGTTGCGAAGAAGAACCCGGAGTGGGTTTCTTCGGTGTCGTACCCGCCATAGCTTGGCTAATTTTGGGTGGCATTCTTGTTAAGTACAAGTTAGGGTTTATATTTCTTAGCCCTAATGCTAATCCTAAGAGAATTGGAACTGGAAAGACCAAAACTAGAGGTTAACAGTTACCTCTAGATGATCCGAACGCTTATTACGTGGCACTCCTAGCGTGAAGATGGCCGGAATCGATGAAAACCGGCGACCCTCACAAACCCTAGAGCTCGTCCCAAAAGAAGGAAAATAAGAAAGGTTGTCGATTTTCAAACGAAAGAAAAAAATCAATTGCAGGTATATATAAGTTTCAAAATTGATCGAACGATTTGAAATTCGTTCGATCAATTTCTAATTATTAAATGTTAGCCTGAAAATTCGTTCGAACAAATGTAATTTCGATCGAACGAATTACCTAAATGCGATTGTCCTTAAAAATTTCGTCCGAATGAATTCCATATTCGATCGAATGATTTGCCCATATTAAAGTGCCTTAAAAATTTTCGTTTGAACAAAATTTAAATTCGATCGAATGA
The DNA here is from genome assembly GCA_021018995.1 of Chloranthus sessilifolius. Taxonomy (NCBI): domain Eukaryota; kingdom Viridiplantae; phylum Streptophyta; class Magnoliopsida; order Chloranthales; family Chloranthaceae; genus Chloranthus; species Chloranthus sessilifolius. The sequence continues at coordinate 28,600,437 of CM037587.1, read as the reverse complement.
TTTGCTAGACCCCATTTTTTAGGCATTTCCTACCTCACTGGCCAAACTATTTCGTTCAAACGGTTTGAGAAATCGTTCGAACGATACCCTAAGAACTCATTAGTGCTAACTAGTAGTTGCATTTCGTTCGAACGATTTGGAAAATCGTTCAAACAATTTCTGGCTACACTTGTTGCCTTGACGTACAGAAATTCTTTCGATCAAATTTCAATTTCGATCAAACGAAAAACCAATTATTTGAAAGTGACGGTGTTCCCTCATGCCTTTCAAATTATTCATCAAAATGAGGCAACTTCTTCATGCCCCACCATGGACCAATCGTCATTTCCAAGCAACATGCATTCCCTTTTAACGTGAATGATCACATTACATGTTACTCACAGATCAGTCATAGTCTTTGCTAGTCCACTAATTAGGTAGTCTCTCATTTTGTACAACTAGGCCGGATTGTACATGTAGATTTTCACAAAGTTCCGGCTAGTTTCACACACAATACTCAAACTCGTAGAGATTAACACATAATAGTAATACAGCATAAATTGAGATTGTTCCCACATTTACAAACATTTTAAACACGTGCTCCACACCCAGCACCTATCATTCACAATTTCTGTTACTCAAACAAATGGGGATACAAGTCCCGAATCTCAGCCTCTCTCTCCCAAGTTGCTTCCTCAATAGGATGGTTGCCCCACTTGACGAGCACTAATGGAATGACCTTAGTGCGTAGAGTTCACTCCTTTCGGTCCAAGATTTGAGTAGCGTCTTCAACCATTGTCATATCCTCATGTAACTCAATTGGCTGACTGCCTAAAATGTGCGTGGGGTCCTTGACATACTTTCGGAGCATAGAGATATGAAATACGTTGTGCACCCTATCAAATAAAGGAGGCAATCCGATGTGATAGGCTACTTCTCCGACTCAACCCAAAACTTCAAAGGGTCCTATATAACGAGGACTGAGTTTCCCCTTCCTTACGAATCGCATCACACCCCTCACGGTGATACTTTCACAAATACATGATCGCCCACGGCGAAGTCCATGCTCGTTCTCTTGACATCGACATAGCTCTTTTGTCGACTCTGTGCTAATCGCAGTCGTTCTCTTATCATCCGGACAACCATCTCATTATCTTCAAGAACTTCGGACTAAGCACAAATTTTTCTCCAGTCTCTTGCCAGTTGATGGGCGATCGACATTGCCGACTATAAAGAGCTTCGTACGGTGCCATTCCGATGCTTGCTTGAAAACTATTGTTATATGCAAATTTGATCAACGAAAGATGTTGATCCCATGATCCTTGTAGTTCGAGCATTCACGCCCTGAGCATATCTTCGATTACTTGGTTTACTCGTTCCGCCTATCCATCAGTTTGTGGATGAAACGTCAAACTGAAATCTAACCGAGTACCCATACCTTCTTGAAATTTCTGCCAAAACTTTGAAGTGTACAGCGGGTCACGATCAAATACAATACTGCTCGGAATACCATGTAGGCGTACTATCTCTTTCATATAGAGTTCCACAAGTTTGCCCGCCGTATATATGGTGTTGTAGGGCAAGAAATGAGCCAATTTTGTTAATTTATCTACAACAACCCAGATGGCGTTATACCTCTTCACTGTCCGTGGCAATCCCACGATGAAATCCATAGAGATAGATTCCCACTTCCATTTCGGTATAGGTAGAGGCTGTAACAAACCAACAGGGTGTCGATGATCGACTTTTACTTGCTGACACGTCAAACACTTTGACATGTACTCTGCTACGTCGTGTTTGAGACCTCTCCACTAGTAGTTCTTACGCAGGTCTTGATACATTTTGGTACTACTCGGATGGATTGTGTACTTCGATTTGTGTGCCTCATCCAAAATAGTCTGTCGTAGACCGCCATCAACAGGAATACAGAGGCGTCCCCTGAACAATAAGGAACCATCCTCCCTTATAGAGAAATATGGTCTAGTACCTTCCATCACGTCCTTTCGAATCTTAACTAACTCGGCATCTTTCATCTGCAACTCATGCACGTGTTCGAAGATTATCAGCCGAACTGAAATATTGGCCAACAGAGTACCTGAAGCTTGTACTTCAATCATCACATCATACATTGACAGGTCATCAAACAATTTCCACCTGTGCATTCCCAATATCAAGTTAGCCAACTGAGCTGAACCCTTCCGACTCAAAGCATCAGCAACCACGTTAGCCTTGCCTGGGTGATATTGGATGGAGCACTCATAATCTTTGAGAAATTCCATCCACCGTCTCTGCCTCATGTTTAGTTCTTTCTGTGTAAATAAATATCAGAGGCTTTTATGGTCAGTGAAAATCTCAAATGTCTCCCCATACAAATAGTGTCTCCAGATCTTTAATGCGAAAATGACTACTGTGAGTTCGAGGCCATGAGTCGGGTAATTCTTCTCATGATCCTTCAACTGTCTCGACCCATAAGCAATCACCTTTTTATGCTGGTTTAGCACACAGCCTAAACCATTATGAGAAGCATCACTATAAACTGCAAAACCTCCACTACCTGAAGGAATTGCAAGTACCGGGGCTGAGGTAAGTCGCTTCTTTAGTTCTTGAAAACTCTCTTTGCACACATCAGTCCACTCAAATCATACATCTTTCCGTGGGAGTCTGGTCAGTGGACCCGATAGTTTGGAAAAACCTTCCACAAAGCGTCTATAATACCCGGCTAAACCAAGGAAACTGCGTACCTCGGTGACGGTCTTAGGTTGCTCCCACTGCACTACTGCCTCAATCTTAGTAGGATCCACCGTGACACCATCTTTTGAGACGACGTGTCCCAAAAAGGTAACTTCCTCTAACCAAAACTCGCACTTACTGAGTTTGGCGTACAATTGGTGTTCACACAACATTTGTAGAGCAGATCTCAAATGCTCCTCATGTTCTTTCCTTGACTTAGAGTAGATGAGGATATCATCGACAAATACAATGACGTAAGAGTCCAGGTGTGGTTTAAACACCCGATTCATTAAATCCATGAAGGATGCCGGCGCATTCGTCAACTCAAACGGCATCACTAAGAACTCGTAGTGCCCGTATCTCGTCCTAAAAGCAGTCTTTTGAATGTCTTCTGCCTTGACCCTGAGCTGATGATATCCCGACCTCAAGTCGATTTTTGAAAAATACCTTGCTCCCTGTAGCTGGTCAAACAAATCATCTATTCTTGGCAACGTATACTTGTTCTTTATAGTGAGTTTGTTCAACTGACAGTAGTCAATGCACAACCTCATTGACCCATCCTTCTTCTTAACAAACAAGACCGGCGCACCCCAAGGGGATACACTTGGTCTGACAAACCCCTTATCTAAAAGTTCCTGCAGTTGTTCCTTCAACTCCTTCAACTCGACCGGAGCCATTCTATACGGCGCTTTAGAAACGGGCTTCGTTCTAGGTGCCAAGTCGATAGCGAACTCCACTTCTCGATCCGGAGGTAAGCCTAGTAATTCCTCTGGGAAGACATCTTCAAACTCGCACACCACTACGATCTCTGTAATAACATTCTTTCTTTCCTTGTCATCCATCAGAAATGCCAAGTAACCACTGCATCCATCTCTGATTAGGCGTTCGGCCTTGATGGCGGACACAAGTGGTAGGAATTTCGTTCTCACTCCAACAAATCGAAACGATCTCCTTGTATTCGGCCTAAAGATGACAATCTTACTCTTGCAATCAACCGTTGCACAGTGTTTTGACAACCAGTCCATGCCAAGGATTACATCAAATCCCTGCATGTCTAACAGAATCAGATTTGTTGACAATTCAAAGACCTCCCCATCTTTGACAACTATGGTTACTGACTTGCAAACTAAGTCTGCATCAACTGCTTGTCCAGTTGGAATAGTCACAGCCAAGACGAAATCTAATGCCTCTGGCTTGATCGTCATCCTTTTTACAAATCGAGGAGTAACAAATGAATGAGTAGACCCTGGGTCTATCAACGCTCTAGCCTCGTACGCTCCACGACTCTCCTTCCCATACACATATAGGGTACCTATAGTGCACACACATCTCAGCATTTCACTCGTGTCACTTATTTAAACATGATATCTAAGTGACCAACAAAACTCTTAATTGACATTTAATCTACACAAAAATATATATATATGCGCTGTTAATGTTATATTTGATAGCATGGTAATTAAACTCAAGTAGAACTCACCTTGAATGATATCATTAGAGTTCTGAGCGTCCTCTACCATAACTGCATAAGTCCTCCCTTGTACAATCGGCCTCTTAGCTTGTATGATTCGTGGTGCAGAAGCAGAAGCCGTTCTTCCCTTGCTCATCTCCGGGCAATCCCTTATTATGTGGCCTAGCTTCCCACATCGATAACACCCTTGCATTCCCCTTCTACAATCAACCGTTCTGTGAGGCTTGCTGCATTTGTCACAAGTCTCCCTTGGAGTAGAAGAGGCTGCCCGAGAGACGCCTTGGCTAGCAGATACTCCTGTGGTGGCGGTAGGGTTCTCATACAGGATCGGTCTGGCCAATGCGGACATAGGTGGCCTAGAGAAATTTGTATACATGTCCTATCTAGGTAGGGAGTGGAGTTGGCGTGCTAAATCTAGACTTTTTGTTCCCCGAGCTATACTCACTCGCTCCCCCTTGAACTGTCCCTATCCCATCGTGTTGATCTCTTCTCTTGTACACCCCATATATATCCCTCTCAGCCACTATTGCCTTCCCCATCACATCCGCATAGCGTTCGAGTTCGAAAATTGGCACTCTTTCACGGATGTTCGGTCTTAAACCCTCTTCAAATTTGGTTGCCTTCATGATTTCTGTAGATGCTAACTCCGGTGCAAATCGAGATAATCGTATGAACTCTACACCGTACTCTCGCACCGACATGCCTCTCTGCTGTAGGTTCGCGAACTCTCTTCTCATTTGGACTCGCACTTGCTTAGGGAAATACTCCCCTATTGAACTCCCTTACAAACTCCGCCCAAGTCCATAGACGGTGAGGGTCCTCAACTTCTCTTCTCCTTAGCACGGACTTCCACCACGGATCGGCATCTCCCTCCAACTGGAAGGAAGCCCATCCTACCTTCTCACTTTCTGTACTCTGTAGTCTATCTAGAAGCTTCTCTATTTGGTTCAGCCATTTCTCTGCTTCTAGCGGGTCCGTCTGCCCACAGAAGCTAGGAGGTCTCAGTCTCCTAAAATCCATAAAAGACGAGGGCAACAATGCTGGAGGAGGTGGTGGTGGTGGCTGATGACTATTGGCGTTATTGATATTATTCGCCGCCAATAGTGCCGTCTGCTCAGCCAGTGTCATAGTCTGCTGCGTCTGTTGAGCCATCGTAGCGGCCATAGTCTCCATCCAATCGATCGTTTCACTCCTCCGATCTCCTTCTTGAGAATTTTCTTGGTCTCTACTACTAGACCCTGCTTGAAACCCTTCTTCACCTCTTTGGTTTCTATTCTGGGTACCTCTCAGTCGACCCCTTCTTCCAGAACACATCGTGCTCTACACATGAAACCAAGGTTTCGTTAGCAGAAGATCCCTTCACTCCAACAAAAGTCTAAGACTTGTCAGAAATTCTAAAGAAAGTTCTTTGATACCAACTGTGACAGCCCGAATTTCGGCACCCCGAAACCCGTTCCATCAGCACAACCCTCGAGGTCGTGCCCCATAACGTACGTGCGGAACAATTGGTACATCCCATTCATCATATTAAAGCATAAGAAATTAATGCAAAATAAATCTCCATTTCTACTATACGCTAATCCAAAACACCTATCCAAAAGATAGTTCTGATTTCATGTCTCCGCATGAACAAAAGAACCAACCCGAACCATCAATGCTGTAGCTACGGTCACTCTCAATGGTTCGACAAAAGAATATTACAGATACATTTACTCTTACAAAAACAAGGCTGGACATACCAAGCCGTAATTCTCTCTCTCCTTACAAAAAAACTATCAAAATACGCAGCAAGTCTCCTAAAAGAATCTCCCTGGAGGAGGTTCAGACTCCTCCCTTGGAAAGTACTCTAAATCTCCGGGATCACCCTCGCCGGTAGCAACTTCTACGTTATCATCAATTCCTAAATCGTCACCTGTGACATATAGTCAAAGGGGTGAGCTACATCCTTGCTCAATAGGGCAATATCACAACAAGTATATCCATCTTACAAACATATATTTCATGACAAGAATAAAACATGAACCCATAGATATGTCATTTCTAAAAAAAAATAACTTTAAGATGTGATAAAATAATTTGACTGCATTTATTACTCTACTCATGTATTTCTTTCAATGACTACTAATTCCCCTTAGTTGCAACCAGGCTGAGATCATGACTTAAATCTTAACTTAAATAATCTCCTAGCAATATAGCATCGAGCCCCGATGGAATACCCTCCATCGTCGTCTAATCAGACTATTTTCATGGAATTGTCCTCGTCCCTGTCTCTTAGGCAACGGGCATATTACTACTATACATTCCTAGGATGTCTGCTGGTGTACGGATTAGTCGCCGTACCGGTCACGGATATCCTGCCGAATTAGTCACGGTTATCCCACCGCATCGGTTGCGTATTCTCTGAACCTTAAATCAAATTGTGCAATAAATATAGTTGTTCACCGTGAAATTGTGCTAATAGATAATAACCCTCAGCCTGTGCAATCATATTTACTATTTGTCTTATAATGTGGATCTTTACATCCACCATACATCCCTGGGATGTCATGTTGTCTGATGCATCTCTGCGATGCCTATGTGCTCTTACATCCCTGGGATGATTTAACTCTTACTTAACCGTTTACTCTTTTGTTTGTGTAGACACACACACCATTGCCATTAAACACTACTCTTTGCATTAACTACAACTCAAAACAATATTTAAAGAAACATGCATCATAAGCTGTCACTACATATGTGCTCGTAATACAGTGTACCAGTTTAGATATTCCCCTACCTCACATGTGTCTCAAACCATCAGATTCTCTAACCCAATCCTATTACGAGTAACTCAATGGTCCGACTTAACCTATGTATGATCAACACATGAAAAACATTATTACAATGTTTAAACATTTGGTCAAGAAGCCTAGGTTCAACTACATTTACTTTACAAGCTAAAATAGCCCTCAAAGCCTATTTTACCCAAATCGATCGAACGATTCTAAATCATTCGAATGATTCTAAATCATTCGAACAGTTTCTAAATCATTCAAACGAATCTCAACATCGTTCGAACGGTTTCTAAATCGTTCGAATGAATCTCAATATCGTTCGAACGATTCTCATTTCGTTCGAGCGAATCCTTTAAAACTCTTTTGTTCTCCACATCAAAATCGTTCAAATGATTCTAGTCTCGTTCAAACGGTTTTCCAAAATCGATCGAACGAATTTATATTTCATTCGAATGATTCACTCAGAAAACCCTTTTCTACTTTATCTCCTCTAGCCAAATTCGTTCAATCATTTTCTCATTTCGTCTGAACGAATTTCCCAATCCCCAGTGATGAATCGAGTTCATCACTCCTTGAACTCATCCATCCTGCTATGTCTTTACCATTGATTCTTATCTATTAGCTATTTAATCTGCACCAACATAAAAGAAAATAATTACAAGAAGAATTAGCTCACCTTCAACCAGTTGGATCCTTTGATCCCAAGCCCTAACTCACTAGGTTTTCTCAAAGCCACAACCAAAACTCTCCTCGATCCCTAGCTCGATCCGTTAGAATTTTCGAGCCAAGGTCAGTGATTCGTATTCAATGCTTTCATATGATTTCTCACAATTACTCTTTCACTTTCTCTCTCTTTCTCTTAACTCTTCTCAACTACTTATCCAAAATAAATAACTTCTCTCCCCCCCTTTTTCTTTATATACTAAGTTCTTTCTATAATTTTGGTGTAAAGCACATACAACTAACCAAGTGTATGTACTCATACATTTCACTAATCACTCTGGTTCCACTAAACTCCATCACTTCCACAAGTTCATCTAAGTCAACCAAGTAATTGTTGACCCGGTCAAACACTTGACCAGCTGGTCCGCTTCCCGAGGTGCACCACTTAAGTATAAATTTTTTTCGGGACGTTACAGCTACATTTCTAGACAAACATAATTAGGAACAATCGTAAATCCATACGATTGTCCATTTATAATATACTGTAGGTACAAATTACGATCTATCATTTTTTTAACGAAATGGGTTGTATTATAATGCATACATTAACTAAGAAAAGAAATAGTTTACATAATTTACACTTGTTGCTATGGATGAGTCGGTAGCTCGACAATCCAAGATATTTTTTTTTTAAATTGGGTTTTGGGGAGCTGATGTTTCCCCTGGAATCCTTGTCCTCTTGGGTTAATGACCGGTTGTGTCGACAACTATCCACTCTCTCTCCTTGCCACTTGTGAGGCTAGCTGGTCAATCTGGCTTTCCAACTTTATAATGGACTATGTATGTGAATGGAGTGTCTGAGAGAATTGAGCAAGCTGATACAAATCCTTAGAATGCTGATGTGACTGTTGCTGTAAATCCCTCAGGATTTGAACAACCGTGGCATCAGGTGCACTACTTTGTTGGACAAATTGGGGTTGCACGGCCGTTGGTTGAGGTCTTTGGTGGAAAGCTTGAGTTTGGGGAGTCTAGTCTGCGCAGCTGTTGGTTCTAGTTGTGTTGCAGCGATGGAACCATAGTTAAATCCCAAGTGGTTTCTCCATGCTGGGTTATATGTGTTCCCAAAATCTCCCCTTTGGAAGGCCATTACTTGTTCGATTTCCATCACCTCTTGGTATGATAGCGCAACAGGGTTCTCGGTTCCTGTGATATTCTGACAATTGGAACATTTTGTGAAGGATCTCTCCACAGTTCTTGGTTTGGCAGACATTAAAATCGTAATTTGTTGCTCAAGAGCCGCAACCTTTATACTCATGTTATCCTCCTTCTTTACTTTATCCTTACTGATATCATAAAGTCCAGCCCTTTCGAGCGGGGTGTGGTGGTTAACATCGGGGTCAGATCTTAACAAAGCTTGTTTTGGCTTTAAATTATTGGCCAATTTTTCAAATAAGTTTCAGGACTGCTGGCCATTTTGAGCCATAAAGGCTCTTCTGCTTACAGCGTCAACTGTAGCCTGATTAGTTTTAGTCAAACCTTGGTAGAAACTTTGTGCAATGGACCAATTCGGTACGTCATGATGAGGGCATTTTCTTAATAAGACCTTCATTCGTTCCCAACTCTCATGGAATAATTCTCCCGGCTTTTAGCCGAAGTCTTGGATTGCTTGGTGAATTTGATTTGTCCTACCAATTGGGAAGCATTCATTTAAGAACTTGGACAAGAGTCCTTCCCAAGTGGTAATACTTTTGGCAGGTAATGAAATTAGCCATCCCTTCGCCCGATCTTTGAGAGAGAAAGGGAGCAACCACAGCTTAAATGCCTCATTGTTGGTGTTGGGTGCTTAGAACATGGTACAATTTTCTATAAAATTCCTAAGGTATTGATAAGGGTCTTCGTTGTCAAGCCCATGAAAGGTTGGTAATGACTGGAGTATGTGAGACTTGACTTTGGCATTCTGTCCTGCCGCTACCTTTGGTATCACTACACAAGAGGGCTCGATTAAGGCAACCGGGCTGAACTGGGCTTGAATTGAACGGTCTTCAGCCATGGTTGGAAACTCTCTTCCAAAAGTTCAATTTAGTGCGAGATTACGCAGGAGAGTTCGTTCGATTTCTGGGTCACACTCAAAGAAGTCTAAGCTTTGAGATCGAGTATGGGGCATGCACCAGAAATAGTTTGTAATTTTTAACTTTTTTTAATTTTATTTTTTTAAAAAAGCAGGGAGAGAATGAGCTTCGAGCTTCGCTGATCAAGGAAAGTTGAGACTCTAAGTTGTCGCTCTGAATAAACCTACGAGAGATTAAGAAGTGATCAAAGAAAATTAAACATATAAAGAAATATAAAAAGATAAAGATAAATATTTATTTTTAAAATAGAAATATATATATATATATAAGATAAAGACTTCCCCAGCAACGGTGCCAAAAACTTGACCGTCTTACTATGTATGTCTAATTAAGTCTTAACCTATTGCAACCGCACAATGGAAATTGTAGAGCTAGTATAAGATCGTTCCCATGAAGAAGTTTTATCCTCTATCTATAAATATATTTCTATTTTAAAATTATATTTATCTTTGAAGGTTCTAAACTACTTGAGAAATATGAATAAAAGAATGGTTTCGTAATCTAAATTATAGAAAATAAATCTAATCCTCCTTCAGATTGAGATCGTCAATCCCAATCTTCAGCCATCGGATATTTATAAAAATAAATAGTACCATTACACCGTATTGCAGTCTTCTCGAATTTGGGCGTCAATCAAAAACTAAAATTCCTTAACACAGATTTAATCTAATCAACAACTTTCTAAAATTTGAGCGTCAATCAAACTCTAAAAAATTGAAGATGGAAAAGTAAAAACCGTTACACCAATCTGCAAATTCAAACCTAAGTCGTCAATTCAAATTAAAACTTGAAGATATTTACAAAGCAAATAAATAAAGTAAATAAAATCTACATTAGAAAGCAAATAAATATATCCTTCACTCCTCAGCCGCAGTCGTCAATTGCTTCTGAGAAACTAGGATATCTACACTAATCTTCAACACTCAATAGCAGTCATCAATTGCTCTTGAGAAACCTCTGATATCTAATCTAATCTACTCTAAATATTTTACACTACTAATCGGAAGAAAATCTAACCTCAGTTATCAATTGATGCTTAAATTCTTTAATGCTTATTCCTACATCGAGCTCTCTTATTTATAGATCATAAGAAGTCAATTTATAAAGACTTCTAATTCTAATAAAAAAATTACTAAACTAAAAGATTCCTAATATAACTCTAATTCTTAATTTTATTCTTCCTTGCTTTCAATGATTAATGTGCATCTGGATTGTTCTCCTTTATTTCAGCAACCGAGATTTCCTAAGAACTTATCTTCATCAACCTTCTCAGATTCGTGATTCACCAAACTTCTAGTTTCAGATATTTTCTAATTTTGTTCTTGACAGTGATAATCTTCATTCACGTGATCAGCAACAACAACAATAAGAGGAAAGCTTCTTTTCTGGATAATCGCAAATCACAATTTTCTATCTTTTTCTTCTTTTTCTTAGAAAATCATAAATCACGATTTTCTATCTTTCATAGCTTCGTATTTGGACGATTATCTAAATTATGATTTTTCACTTTTCTCCTTTTGTCTCTTTTACATAATTATAAATTACGAATTTATGACTTTTAGTAGGTGGGAAATTGTCTTTTTTGCTCAATCATCTTTCTTACTGCCATTTGAGTTTATTTTGACGAATATTAACACTTTGGCTCTCTTTTACTATTTTTCTTTAATATCTGCACATCGTTAACTTGTTAGTAGAAAACTAAGTCCTAGCATCTCTAAGTTAAGGGTGATAAAATGGTAAATTATGTAACTGATCACTAGTTAAATAATTTTGAAACTATAGTCTAAATATTGCAGTTCAGATCAACCTATTGTTTCAAACATTCATTCTAATATAGTGTTATTGAAGAGCTAAACATGAATTGTAACTGCTCTATTTTTTTATTGTTGAACTTCTGCTATGATGGATTGTAAGTTTTCAGGATTCATAATTTTATTTATCATAATTCGCATATAATGGTTAACTGGAAAAATTTAAGTGCTAAAATAGAAATTTTAAATAGAGAAAATTAAAACTTATAGTAAACTAAGGTTGTAAGAACTAAACTCGACAGAGAAATATAAACTAAAACAGACAAGTTTATACTTCTGTAAAAAAAATTAAAATTAGACTAATATTCACAAGAATACAAAAGTTGGACTTCTCACCACCCCCCCCCCCCCCCCCAAACTTGAATTAACACCATGTGCTCATTGTCACAAAAAAATAGGGGATACAAAAAAATTCATACCTATGGGTTTTAGAATGTAGTAAATTCATACAATCACTCAAGAACATAATATTATATAACATGAAGTATCTTATGATCGATCATGTTTTACCACGATTTAAATCGTAACATACTTGCCGAGAAAAAATTTCCAGCTAAAGCAAAATAAAAGAGTTAGTTTATATATTTTACAGGATTGTGCTACGGATGAGTCGGTAGCTCGATGGTGTCCATGAGTACATCAGACATACTCATGGTCTTCCAGTGATATAATGATCACTGGCCTTTCTTTGTCTGGAAAGAAAAATTCCAGGGTTCCATATCCTCGTTTGAAAATTAAGTGAGAGAATATGAACAAAGTATGTGCTCTCTAATTTTTTTGGGTTTTTGTAAAAAATTGATCGTGCGCCGCAAGCATTAGGAAAAGGTAACCTTGGTACATATGATACTTCAGTCACAATATTAGGCACACTATCTTTATTATTTTTTTGATTTTTAGTTTTATATTTTTCTGGTCTAGAAACTTCCTTGTTTCTCTTAGGATCATCCTCTCTTTTCTCTAAAACATCCACAGTTGTGGGCGTCTCAACTTTATTATCCACAGCTCTGCCACTTCATAAAAATTGAACAGTTTGGACATGTTCTGCCGAAATCGATGTTTCTCCCACAAAAATTTGTCCTCTTGAGTTACTCATAGGTCGTGACTATAACTAGTTGCTCTCTCGTTCCACCAATTGCATAGCTAGCTACCCAACTTGGGCTTTCAGCTTCACAATAGATTGTGTGTGTGAATGTAAAACTTGAGAGAATTGAGCAAGTTGGGATAAATCATTGGAATGTTGATGCCACTATTGTTGTAAATCCCTAAGGATTTAAACAATTGTATCATCAAATCTGCTGCTCAGAGGACTGAACTGCTGCTGCTCATATCGCTGATATGGTCCCATGGGTGGCAGGTAGTTCTGTTGGAAATTCTGTGCAGGAAGATAGCTTGGCTCAACAACAGATGATCATTGTTGTTGGCCACTAATGGAGCCATAATTAAAATAAGGATGGTTACTCCGCTGTGAATTATACGTGTTACTATGTTCACTTCGATGGAATGCATACTCCCATTCTCAGTCTATCATCTTTGGGTATAATGGGGCAACAAGGCATTTAAACACTCAAAAAGATTTAAATTCTGACATCGAGTGTGATGCATACACTAGAAAAATATATTTTTATGTTTTTAATTTTATTTGATTTTTATTTTAGAAAGTAGGGAGCGAAATAAATCTGAGCCTCTAGCTTCTCTGATCAGGGGAAGTTGAAACTTTGATTTGCTGCTCCGAGTAAAACCTGTAAAAGCTTAAGAGTGATCAAAAAAATAAAAATAAAAAGTGAAAGATAAATATTTATTTTCAAAACTAATATAAAATAAAATCCGCTTCCCCGACAATAGCGCTAAAAACTTAATGTGCTCTTTATGTTGTTGTAATTAAGTCTTGTGCAACCGTGGGATTCGAGACAATCCCATCGCGACGATGAGCTCTCTAATGAAAAATATAGAGTTGTCACCCATAGCTTTTGGTGTCCCGAGAAACCTAGATAAGCACCAAAGTGTCACAAATATGACTCTGAATCCGGTCTACGCCAAAGGCCCTTGGGTAGGGGCTTCAGTTATCGATTAGGAAGGTGTTAGGCACCCAATTAACCCGTTTAAAGCGATCTCTACTTATGGACAAAATAAAATTAATATAAAAGAAATGAAAAAGCTTCCTCTTGCCCAAATGGGTCTTAAAATCCTATTTGTGCCCCTCTATTCTTACCGAAAATTTGACGGCATAATGGCACAAATGGGAGGATGGAGGAATAACCGAGAAGGTAGAGGAATAGAGGGCAGAGCCGGAGCTCTCGGGCCCTTGTTGCACCGCTGTGGAGCCTTGCGTTGGCTTGCTTCGGTGAGCTTTTGAAAGTTTGTATGGTATAGAATGAGGTTCTAACTCCTAAGGCTTAATGGCTAAGAGGTAGAGAGGGAAGGCTAGAGGGTAATACACCTCTATCTTAGAGCTTATGGGTGAAAAGCTAAGGTCTAAAGGGAATTTTAAAGTTTTAGAATTTGTATGGGAATGGTGTGCTAGAGGAGAGAGAGAGAGAGAGAAGGGATTCCTTAATCTCTTAATTACAAAAAAATTTAAGACATTTGTAAGGGGGGGTGCCTCTCTATTTATAGGAAAAAGAGAGGTTAGGAGGGTGCTTAGAGGCTAATTGGGATTAGCAATTAGGTAATGGGCCATTTAAGGTTTCCTAGGTTTTTGGAGCCTTGAAAAATGTGAAGAGGTGCTCCAATGGTGGATGATAGGGTGAGGCTTTAAACCACTTAAGGAGTTGCATATAGATAGTAAATGGGTGTAACAGAACTAGCAAAATACACCCCAAAGGTCAAGATGGTCAACAAGTCAAACCCCAATCATGAAATTCAAGGCAAAAATCCTGAGTTACTGATCATATGCCTGGCGTAACTATTAGTTGCGCCAAGCATATGCACAGTAACTTTGGGAAGTCGACTGCCCGCAGGGGGGCCCACCTGTAGCTGGCGCAACTATTAGTTGTGCCAAATTCACCTATAGCTGGTGCAACTATTAGTTGCACCAAATCCCTAAGAGGGGTCACATGAATTTATCATTCTATCATTCGAGTTCAAAATGCGATATCTTTGCGTATACAGCTCCGATTGGGGTGATTCTTAGCCCGTTGGAAAGATGAAGACTTCTACTTTTCAATGATATAAGATTTGATTATAGTAGAAGGACACAGCTAGTCTCAGTATACCACGCTTTATCCATTACTCAGGAAAGCTAGGTTTAGGTCTGGAATGGGTTCTAAGGGTCGAGATGGGTTCCTAAAGGTTCGGGAAGGTTCCTAAGGGATCTAGGGTGATTCCTAAGGGTTTGGGATGGCTCTTAAGGTTTCAAAAGGGTTCCTAAGGGTTCCATATATGCCATCAAAAGCTCGGAGGTGTGCCTCTCTCGAAATGTATCTCGATCGAGCCTTGGGCCAAATTTGGGTGTCTATAGATGCCCCTCTTTGGTATTCGATCACTAATGATCAAATGCCAAAGAAAAGAGACATCTGAAGAGGCTCAAGGCATTACTGACGAGTCTACTGTATTCAGAACGAACTTCAAACATCATATGAGTAACATGGTGAGAAAATGAAAGCCCTGTATATTGAGAAAAATGGTCGTTTCTCAAGGTAATCGGTTTTCAAGCGCTTAGCGACATTACTGAGCATAATCGAGGTAGAAAATGAGTTATAAAAGCCCAATAGTTGGGAAAAATGATCACTTCTAGAGATGATTTGAAGGGGTTTGATGTTCAAGATTCATTCTGAATGCAACAGCTTCGTAAGGAAGGAGGGTGATCGACCCACATTCAAAAATTGGCGCAAAACAAGTACGCAAGGTTCCATAGTTTGTGTCCAATCACATGAGGCATTGATTGCCTCCTACTTGAAGCAGGGTTCGAGGTCTCTGGGTGAACCAATTGATCTCGAAGTTTATTTAGTACGACTACTCGAGCAGAGCAAATAGAGGTCGCAACGCTTTTTGGGAGTGTGTGCTATTTTTCCAATGTGCCCCAGATCATCATGACCTAGAGTATCTAACCTTTAATAACACAGAACAGATTCAGCCAAAATTGGGTGCCCACCAACGCGGAAATAGCTCGTGATGAATCTCAAGTTACACTCATGTTCATATGAATCCACCAATTGTATGCTCGTCGCAAAGATTTAACAGTGGAGTCGACTCGGTCGAAACATTGACTATTTGACAGGGATTGACCCCGTTGCTCCTACTTTGAAGTAGGATCCAAAAATTTTAGGCGAACCTTAAACTTTAGGACATTGATATGGCACAGCTGCATTGCCAATAAAATATTGACATTTTACTGCAGTAGAACATGCGTGTGTGTACAATCATATGAGGCATAGTGCACCTCATTTAACTGATCACAGGTGTCCCTGCTTGAAGCTGGGTTCGAGGTCTTTGGACGATCCCATTACTCCCGAAGTTTATTTAGCACGACTATCCGAGTGGAGCGGACAGAGATCGCAACGCTTTTTAGGAGTGCGTGCTGTCTTTTCAAAAACATATATTTTTATTATTTTATGTGAGAAATTTTTTACCTTTTTTGTGTTTATCATTTTATGTAATTTTTTCACGATTTTTTTATATTTTAAGTTATCATTTTATGTGATTTTACTTTATGCGAATTATTTTTTTGGGATTTTCTTTATCTTTTTTATGGATTTATAGATTTTTAAGTTTATCATTTTATGTGATTTTTTTTTTCTCTTTTGCAGCTATCATTGTATGAGATTTTTTGGTTTTTCAGAACTATTGTTTTATGTGAATTACCCTGTGATTTATTCTATTATTTTATGTGGATTATTTTTGGCTTTTTATGTGGGATTTTTATCATTATTTTGTTAAACTTTTCCACATTTTTCTGTGTAGGATCAGGATGCTTATTGATCTCGTTTCATTTTATTCTAGCACGACTTTTCGGGCAAGTCGAATGAGGATCGACCTACCATTTGGGAGTACGTGCATCAATCAGGAGTAATAAAACGAAGAGAGGGAGGTACCAGGCTACGCTTGTGACCCGCACCAGACCCAAAAACCCGACCCATCAGTGGCTGGCGCAACTATTAGTTGCGCCAAGACAAAATCGAGGTCAAAGTAGCCTAGCTCAACTATTAGTTGTTCCAAGCATGGCTGGGGAGCCAATTTAAACAACCCGAGTTCGGGCAACAAGGGAAAATGTTTGAAAAAAAATTTCTCCCTCTCTTCAAAATCGAAAATCGGCCTCCTTAGGGTTCCTTTACATCACCTCTACACATGCCTCATTGCACGTATTTGCTTGAGCCGAATGATCGTTCACACAGCGCTAGATCAAAGACCCCTATTATCCATCTTCAAATAAAACTGAACAAATCCAGCCAAAATTGGGTGCCTACCGAAGGAGGCACTCAATCTTGGTCTCCATCAACGATGATCTTATTATCAAATAATTATGCAAAAATATACACTCATCGGGGGTAGATAAAACGAAAGGGAATAAAAGTCTCGGCCCAGAACCTATCCGGGTATAATTTATGAGAACAAACGACCATCCAACGGATACCCAGACGCAAGGCGTACACTCTACAGGGATATCGTACAAATGCAAGTTTTAAGCCTGCACCCTAAAATGAGCCCTTCAGAATGCATATTTGAACATAGTCATTCGATAGGTAATTTCCTTTTTGACGGGTTGGTTTTAACCAATAATTGACCTACCTTTGAGGAATCTGAAGCTTAAAACACTTAAGTTCACATGAATCCAAAAATAGCGCTTAGCTCGCAGATTTAGCAGTGGAATCAACCCGATCGAAACATTGACCGCTTGATCGGGATTGACACAGTTGCTCATACTTTAAAGTAGGATCCAAAGATCCAAGGCGAACCTTAGACTTAGGACATTAATCTAGCACAGCTGCGTTGCCAATAAAATATTAATATTTTACTGCATTGAAACACGCATGTGCGTAGCTGTGCGTGAGGAAAGTACCACAAAAATATGGCTATCTTTTTTCTCTTTTAAAAAAAAATAATAATAATTTTCTTCACTTCCTTTTTTGAATAGACTGGACATCGGTGGTGAAATGCTTCATCTGATATGTCCATCGCCGAGAGGTTGCTTACTTCGCCGCTTCAGACCATTTGATGTTCCTGCACATCTCGAGAAAAAGTCAGTCCCTTTTTTATTTATATAGGTAACAATATGAATCTTAATTAACAGAAAGAGAAACAAACATTTACCTTCACATTTTTAATTTTCAAGATTTATATATATTTTGGATTTTTCTTCTCAGAGATTTTTTATTTATTTTTTGTTCTTTTTCTTTATTTTGAGATAGAAGTATGATATTGTACACATATACGTGGACATAAAGAAAGTGGAGATATATGTATATGTGTTTTTTGAAATTTTGATTGATTGATTTTTTTGTTCTTTTTTTTTCATTTTTTGAAATGGAAGTACGATGTTGTACATATGGAAAAGAGTAGAAGCATGTACAATTTTTTATATTTACATTTTTCTTGATTTTTTTGTTCTTTTTTTGGCTTTTTTTTTTGGTGTGGTGCCTTAATCACCGGGTGAGATCTCAGGTCCCCTTTTGAGCATGGTCGAACCCCCTTTAAGTAGTCGGATCTTGGGTGAGTTTCAACAGCTTTACCAAGACTAGAATGTCAATCCCTTTGAGCTGAGTCAAACCTTTCTCCTTACCTTGAGTCATACATTTGACAAAATAGTTTCACAAAGACAATTCTAGTCGGGGCCTGATTTGAACTAACATGAGCTGCCCAGCCGGAAAAGGGGATCAGGGAGAGTAATCAAGAGGGCTCCTCCAACACCAAAATTATCAATCATTTCGAACCTTTGTTTTTCAATTCTTTCTCTTTAATCCCTTTTTTACTCACAACGCCCAAGGTGGGTTCGTCAGGCCCGTTTTTGCCCTTTTTTACCCGTGGCGCCCTCTCGGGTTTTCACCACGTCCATGGGTTTAACTCTCTTACCCCAAGCGCCCTTTCGGGTTTTCACCTGCTCCGCACAAACTCGTTGTTTTTACCCGTAGTGCCCTTTCAGGCTTTCACCACGTCCATCTTGCTTTGAGTTTGTCTTTTTATTTTATTTTATTTTATTTTATTTCTTTTATCTTAGAGGCCACAACATAGACGTCGATTCTGTCATAGCCAACCAGATGGGGTTCTGGTGTCGTCTCACAACTCGGCTTGTGTTGACTTAACAAATACTATGACTGCTTGTGACCCTAAAAAGAGGGCTTTCTTCAAGGTATAGCTTGGCTATGGGTCAGGTTAGGATTTGAAGGTATGCTGGGCTAAAAAGGGTTTCCATGATACGATCTCATTTTGTCACAACATACTTTCTTCCTTGGGATTTTACCGTACATGCCCCATAATTCTTCTATATTTTTTCTTTTTTTTCTTTATTTTATTTCAGGCCATCTCTTTTTGGGGTTTGGCTTTTCTAATTTTTTTGGATTTTGATTTTACTTCCCCTTTTTTATATATATGTACACACTTTTTCTCTTCTCTTTTTTTCGGGGAAGGGGTTTGTTGAAAGAAAGGCTCAGGCTCAAAATAGAGTAGCAAAGGATATTATCATTTTTAGGGATGCTTTTTAGCTACTGTGTTTGATATGATAGCTTCTTTTGAGAGGTTCTTGAGCAGTCACATATCTGTTTCGCCAATACTTATCTTATCGTGATAGACTAAGTGTAGAACCGTTGGACATATCCAGCATTGATGGGCTTAGGAAGATGATCTCCGTCCATGGTGGCGAGGCGGATGGCGTATCCTGGTAGCACTTCTCGAATAACGTAAGGTCCTTCCCAGTTCAGGTTGAACTTCCCTCTCGAATCGGCATGGAGGGATGGGAAGATCTTATTCAACACAGTGTCTCCCACCTTCATATCTCAATCGTGGACACATTTATTATAAGCGCGTGCGATTCGCCCCTAATAAACTTGAGTATGACACAAGGCTAGGAGTCTCTTCTTGTCCAATAAGTTCAATTATTCAAAGCGGGATCTCTCTCTCTGTGCTTCGGGTAAGCCTGATTCCATAAGGATTCAGAGCGAGGGTACTTTAATCTCTACCGGTAGGACGACCTCGATTCCATACACAAGGGAGAATGGTGTTGCCCCTGTAGCGATACAGATCGATGTTCTGTAAGCCTATAAAGCAAATGGCAGCATTTCACTCCAATCTCGATAAGTGACGACCATTTTCTCGAGAATGCGGATGACCGTCTTGTTCGCAACTTCCACAGCTCCATTAGTTTGAGGCCGATAAGGGGACGAGTGATGGTGCTTGATCTTATATTGCTCGTAGAAGGCTCAGATGCGCTTATTCGCAAAGTTTATGCCATTGTCCGTGATATTATCCTTGGATACTCCAAATTGGCACACAATATTGTTCTTGAGAAACTTCTCGACGTGATTGGCCGTGATGTTGGCATATGACGTCGCTTCTATCCACTTGGTAAAGTACTCAATGGCAACGAGGATGAATCGATGTCCGTTTGATGCTTTCGGATTAATCATTATGACGACGTCAATGCCCCAGGTAGCAAATGGCTAAGGAGTGGTCATGCAGTGAAGATCAATGGCAGGAACGTGTATCAGACTGGAGTGTTCCTTACACTTGTAACATTTCTGAATATATTTGTAGCAATCTGATTCCATAGTGGTCCAAAAGTACCCTTACCATAGAATTTCCTTAGCGAGCAAGTGAGCACTGACGTGGGCACCACATACTCCCTCGTGGATCTCTCTCATGATGTTGATCGCTTCATTTTCTATAAGGCACCTGAGCAAGATATTATTATACGATCGCTTGTAAAGGCATTCCCCATAAATGAGATAGCCTGCTGCTAAATGTTGAATGATTCATCGGTCCGTCTTGGACGCACCCTCAGGGAAAGTGTCTCGAGAAAATTCTTAATATCTGAGAACCAAGGTGGCTCATCATCAGGCTTTGTAGGTTCCTCAATTTGGACGTAGAAGGTCAACTCATTCCTTTGCTTGATCATGATCGGCTCTATCTCAGCACCCTACGGGATTTCTATCATTGATGCCAACGTTGCTAGTGCGTCGACAAAGCGATTCCTTATCCGGGGGACATATGAAAATGTTATGTCTTTAAAGTAAGCTATCAGATCCTCAAGGTTCTCATGGTAGGGGATTAGTTTCTCATCTTTTGTCTTCCAGTCATCGTTCGTCTGGCATATGATTAACTCCGAATCACCAAATACTCGGAGGTGAGTTATATTTAGATTGAGAGCTGCCTGCAAACCAGTGGCATAAGCTTCATACTCAGCCATGTTGTTAGTGTAAGGGAAGCTGAGCTTGATGGAGACTGGTACATGGGATCCTTTCAGCTAAATCAGAATGGCGCCAACTCCCTGACCTTAGGCATTTACTGCCCCGTCAAAGTGCATTACCCAAGATTCTTCTGCTTCTTTTGTATCATCTTCCATCATGAACAGGATGTCCTCATCGGGGAACTCAGTTCTCAAAGGCTCATAATCTGGCAAAGGATTGTCGATAAGATGATCGGCGAGTGCCTGCCCCTTGATCGACTTCTGAGTGACGTATGTGATGTCAAACTCAGATAATAAAAGTTGCCATCGTGCGATTCGTCCAGTAAGAGCTGGCTTCTCAAAAAGGTACTTCAACGGGTCCATTCAAGTCAAAAGTAGAATAGCTTGAGATGGCAAGTAATGGCGGAGCCTCTGAGTAGCCCATACAAGATCCAGGCATGCTTTCTCCAGATAAGAATAGCGCATCTCATAATCAGTAAACTTCTTGCTCAGATAGTAGATGGCCTGCTCTCTTCTCCTTGTCTCGTCATGCTGCCCTAAGACACATCCCATTAAAACTTTCGTCATGGAGAGGTACATCAGGAGTGGTCTCCCCGGCTCAGGTGGTACCAAAATAGGTGGTTTAAGGAGGTAGCTTTTGATTTTATCAAACGCTGCCTGATAATCATTGTTCTATTCAATGGGTGAATTCTTCCTTAGCAGCTTGAAGATCGGTGTGAAGATTGGAGTTAGCTATGCAATGAACCGACTGATATATTTTATCATGCCCAAGACCCTCTGACCTCTTTCTCAGTAGATGGCGGTGGCATTTCTGTGATGGCCTTTACTTTGATTGGGTCGACTTTGATACCTCTCCTACTGACGATGAATCTCAACAGTTTACCGGACATAACACCAAATGTGCACTTCTATGGATTCAAACATAACCTGTACTTTCTCAGTCTTTCAAATAGCTTTTGAAGGTTTACCAAGGGATTACTTCGCTCCGGTGACTTGGCTATTATATCATCGACATATACTTCAATCTCTCGGTGTATCATGTCGTGAAACAGTGCGGTCATAGCTCTCTAGTACGTTGTGCTGGCATTCTTTAGCTCAAATGGCCTGACTCTGTAGCAAAAGGTTCCCCAAGTGATAAATGTCGTCTTCTCTCAATCTGCCTCTACCATCTTAATTTGATTGTATCCTGAGAATCTATCCATAAAAGAAAGCATCCCATGCTTAGCAGTGTTATCGACCAAGATGTCGATGTGCGGCAATGGAAAATCATCTTTCAGGCTCGCTTTGTTCAAATTACGAAAATCGATGCACATGCAGACTTTTCCATCCTTCTTTGGTACAGGCACAATATTGGCTAGCCACTGTGGGTATTTAGATATCATGAGAAACCCCGTGTCATACTGCTTAATGACCTTGTCCTGAACTTTCAACATCCACTCGAGTCGAAGACGTCTTAGCTTCTGCTTAACCGGCTTCATATCAGGGTAGATAGGTAACTCATGCTCGACCAAATCAGTGTCCAGACCAGGCATGTCCTCGTACGACCAGGTAAAAATGTCTTGGTATGACCGAAGAAAATTGATCATGCTTTTTCTTTCCTCGGGAGATAGAGACATTTCAATTTTGGTAACTTGGGGAATCTCCTTAGTCCTTAGATTAACATCCTCGGTTTCCTCGATAATGGGGGTAGGGCCATGCTTAAATTTTGCAAACCAGTCAAGGAGCTCATTGGGGAGCTCCTCCGAAGGGATATCCTGATCCAAACTCGTAATACCTATCTCTTCTTGTATTTCTACTGGAAAGGGGTCGATTTTACGTGGGACGGGTATTTTGATTAAGGCATCTTT
The DNA here is from genome assembly GCA_021018995.1 of Chloranthus sessilifolius. Taxonomy (NCBI): domain Eukaryota; kingdom Viridiplantae; phylum Streptophyta; class Magnoliopsida; order Chloranthales; family Chloranthaceae; genus Chloranthus; species Chloranthus sessilifolius. The sequence continues at coordinate 28,577,699 of CM037587.1, read as the reverse complement.
TTGTGAGATTTTATTTAGAATTTTAAATGAAAATATTTTTGGACCTTATATTTTTTCAATGTTTTTGGTATTTTTATTTTCTTCGGAGATAGACCCTTGGTAGCACGAGTCTGTGTATATACAAGGTATTGCCTGCTAAGGGCTTATCTTACTTTTTATAGGTTATTTTTTTTTGGAAAATGGGTGCCAAATGTTAGGCCACTCCCCGCTTTCAGGGTTTGGGGCAAAGATGCCTAGTTGCGTACCTGAGAGGCTACTCCTTTACCTATTTGGATGGCGGGTGCTAACTAATACGACCCTTCAGAGTCAGCCTCCATTATGTTGATTCCCATTTCGTCTAAGATGATGTCCTCAAACGTTAATATAATTTTGTAGTGATTCACCACAGGGGAATCTGTTCAGGTACAGACCGTCATTCCTCGAAGAGGGATAACCTGGCCAAGTTTATCTCCAGGCGGGGAAGGGTGATGTAGGGATTGGTGGGGTGAACCGGTGTTGTTGGCTTGTGTGGGGTTAATTAGGTTATCCCATTCTGGTCAATCTTCATGACCCCGACACTAATAAATGAATTTCTGATATGTGGCATGGGACGGGGCTTCTCCTCTATGTGGATCCCCCTAACTTTTGCAGCTGTCGTTGCGCTAGATTTTTCTTTAGCCTCTCGCACTTCTTCTTTCGTGGGCTTATAACCTAGCCCAAATCTAACTTTTTGACCATCCTTAGCTGTGACGGGCTATTTTCTGCCTTACAGTATGGACCTCAGCCCCCCTTCCTTTTTTATAGACCCATTTTTGGAGTATGGCCACTATTACTACCATTCCACCTCTGGTTCTTGGAATGATGCCCTCGATGGGCTTCGGGAGTATCGTTGACACCTCATATTCGAAACTGTGGAGGTCGACGCCCTCTGTGGTGTGTGGCACATCCAACACTTTGAGCTTTTCGACATTGTTGGTGGCTTTTTCCTTCTCACTATGCCCCTCACCAACGATTGCGATGATCTTATGTCCGGATGCAAACTTGAGCTTTTGGTGCAGTGTGGATGGGATTGCTCTGACTTCATGCAACCACGGGCGCCCTAACAGTAGATTGAACGAGGATTTGATGTCCATCACTTTAAATAATATGGAGAACATCATTGGCCCAATCAATGGCTCAAGGTCAACTTCTCCCATTATCTCTCTTTGTGTGTTATCGAAACCCTAGCACTAGTTCTCGTGGGTCTCAACATGCAAGGATCTACCCCAATCTTGGCGGTGGTTCTCAGTGGGCATATATTTAATGCCCCCAGTAATATGGGCAGACATTCTTCTCAGTTGAGTCTCCAGTATATATTCTCGACTCATTTTCTCGAAAGGATTCACGGCGTTGTCTTTCTTTTCCTCTGGTTGGGATTATGCTACTGCTATTGGCGATTTGGGCTGCTTCGAAATCTTCCCAGATTGGGTAACAAAGTTCACTACCCCTTCTCTGTTGTTGTCGGTGTTGACATCTGTTTGCTCATAACTCAAAGGGACCTGATGTGGGTTATAGGTTGGTCCCGAAATCTGAAATGGTATGGCTATAAGTATCGGATACTCTTACACTGCAGGCTCCAGAGGTGTGGGTAACACTTGGTTTACCTCGATGATAGCTGGTTGGGTGGAAAAATTGGGCCAGACGGGGATGGTGAAGCTGGTGAGTGATGGCATCGGGGGAAAAAGGGTAGGCTATTGGTAGCTGACAAGTGCTGGTGGGGGATTAGGGGTATAATGGGCTATTGGGTAATTGATGGGGGGTGGTGGTGTATATGCATTTATATACACATAATTGACAGGAGTGGGTGATGGAAAATAGACCCTAAGATCTAAGGGCTCAACTCGTGGCGCTGAGCTGGGAAAATAATCTGACAAGTTCAGGGGTTCAATCACCCCAATAGTCATTTCTTTATAATTTCTCGACAATGGTGTCACGTAGCTCTCTCGATCACTGATATAATCGGACGAATCAAATTCAAATTCCTCCTCTTATCCCTCTACCATCCCGATGGTGGGTCTGGGACCTACTCCTCCGATAGGATGTGGGGGCAATGGCACTTGATAAATATTTGCGTGCTGGTTCGCTTGAGAAGGTATTGATGGAATGATTTTTCCGACATAAATCCAATCTTGGATCACAGGTTTTAATAGGAAGTAGCAATCAATCGGGTGACCCGGACCCTAATAAAAATTGTAGTGGGTATTGGGGTCATAATTTTTCTAGATCGGGTGAGGAGGAGGTTGTGATTGACGAATAGTGACTAATCCCTTTTCTAATAGTAAAGGTAGAAGTATACTTAATGATTGCCCCAAGGGTGTGAACACTTGGTCATAGCGGGCTCTCCTCTGCTCCAGAGTCATCTGCATCCCTTGCCTATTCCTTGCTCTCTGTATCTGCTCAATTCTGACTGGCGCTAGCTGTGTTGCTTGAAATTAGAACGAGGTTATGTTATTATTGGGTTATGTTATTATGTTAGTATTGGCAACGTTCTGGACGTCAGCCCCGGTTCTCTTATCATTCCTTTGTTCTGAAAACCTCCTAACCCCACTGGCTCCACTCAGTACGTTCTTGTTCAGACGGCCTTCCCTGATAGCGTCCTCACAATGATTAGCGTTCCTTACCAGATCAGCGAAGCTGAACTACTGCTAATACACCAAGAAGTCTGAGATTACTGGCAGGGTATTCTTAGAGATCATTTTGATTTGTTCATCGTCAGGTATCCTATTTTTGACTTGAGCTGCTAGTACTCTCCAATGCCCCAGATAATTGCTGAAGGTCTCATGTGGGTTCTGCTTTAACCAGGCCAAGTCAGACTTATGCGGTTCGATGTTAATATTATAGGCATATTGTTCCTGGAACAAATTCATTAAATCCTTCCACGTTTTCATCATAGATGGTTCCAAAGACATGAACCACCTTATGGTCGGACCAGTCAAACTCTTTTGAAAGACCTTTATCAACAGTCTTTCGTCCCCTCCATATTAGCACATGTCCCTACAGTAGGACTTGAGGTGTGCAATAGGATTGTCAGTGCCGTTGTACTTGTCAAAAGCCGGCATTTTGAATTTGGGAGGCAAGGGGACCTCAGCGAACAAACACAAATCTGTAAAGTCCGTGGCGTGAATTTCAGCACCACCCATTTTCATCAATTGCTTCTATATTTTGTCCAACTGTTCTTTCAGCTGCTCTGACTCCTTAGATATGGGGGTCACTTTATTTGTAGTTAGTTGGACTTCATTTTGGGTTACCAGGGGGTGAGACATGATAGGAGGAGGGTTAAGGCTGGTTAATGCCCTAGCATAGGCTCCACTATTCCTTATCTTGTCCTCTTCATACTGTTGGTCTATGTAGGGTGCAGTGAGGGCAGGATTCTCTTACTGGTGCTACATAGATTGGATGGGAATGGCAGGTGTGGGGGTTGGGTGAGTCCATTGGGGATGAGGGAAAGTTTGTTGAATGATGGGATCGATGAGTGGAAGTTTGATTTTGGAGTGGGGCATGATGAGGCCATTGAGCATGGGGGACGGTTTGAAGCTGACTTTGGGATGTAGGGATATGGGTAAATTGGGGTTGATGTAAGGCATGGTTTGAGCTAGGTATGAGGATTGTGAATGGGTAAAATTTTGAAAGAATTGTGAAGGGTAGGGGTGTGAGGCTCCAAGGTTTTGTTGGGCTTGGGTTTGGGCCATGAAGCCTTGGGAGGGTTAGGCCACAAAGCCTTGGTCATTATAGGTTTGAGACATGGGCCATTGATGGGTTTGGGCCATGAGTCCTTGATGAATCTGACCCAATGGGCCTTGATGGGTTGGACCCAATGGGACCTTGATGGGGTCTAGCCCACTAGGCATTGATGGGTCTAGGTCATGGGCCCTTAGTGGGTCCGGATCATTGGGCCTTGTTAGGTCTGGGCCATGGGACTTTGGTGGGTCTGGCCCAATGGGCCTTGATGGGTCTGGGCCATGGGCCCCGCCCTTGAGACATGTGGGGAACGGAGTTTTGGGCCATTGGGCCTTGGGATATATGCGTAGTGGGGATTTGGGTGGTGTGGATGATGGGGGTTCATGGGGGTCATGGGGGAATGAGGCATGGAGGCTTGCTAGGGTATGGGATGGATCCATGGGTGTGTGGCATGGATAATAGGGGATGTATTGGGAGGCCTTCTATTTGTTATATGTTTGGATCATCTCCTCCATCATGGCCATGGTAGGGGGATCGGATGAAGATGAGATATTTGATGATTGGAGGGGTGTAGATGGGGTGTGAAGAGGAAAAATTGGGCATGACCCGGGTGAGGGGTGGGATATAGGGTGGATAAGAGAAATGAGGTGGGGTATTGGTAGATGGATTTGGCATGTATAGGGATGATGTATGAGGCATGGAGGTGGAGAATGAGGTAGGAAAATTTGCCATGGCTCCGGAAAAGATTGGCATCTCTTGGGTAAGTGGAGGGATGTGTGGGGGATTGAATGTGGTATGGATGGATGTAGGTGGATCAGGTTGGGAGGATGAGAAATGGGGCATGTTGGTAAAGGTAGAAGATGGGTTTTGAATGGGTGTGGAAGGAAGGTGGGATGGGTTGGAGATAGCCATGAATGAAGGCATGGTTTGGAAAAATGATGGGAAATTTAGATTTTGGGTATTTTGGGAAAAGGTGAAAGGGAAAATGGGGACACCGAACGGGCCGATTATGGTGAGGTTTGATTGGGTAAGGGGGGTGGAAGTAAAGGCCTCTTCGGTATGGGAATGGGTTGGAGAATGTGGCTGGGATGAGTCGAGATTGGCATAAGCGGGGTCCACAGCCCACGACATATCTCGGTATCGGGTTGGGTATGGGTGCCTTGGATGGGGCCCGTAAAGCTTCCTCCTTCTTCCCCTACGGGATGACGGAGGGTACAATGATGCCATTGTGTCGGCACTAATCAAGACTCTATTTTTTATTTTTTATTTTAATTATTTTTTTTTTAGATTTTTATAAGTGAAAACAAATGAGGATTCCAGGGCCTTTTTGAATTCCCTTCTCGGGTGGCTCTCGTATCCTAAATAGGTTGGCCCACGACAAAGGTTTTGAAGCACTTCAGAAGAATCAAAGGGAAACCCCTCGATCTATTGAAGGCACGAAAACCAATGTAAATAACCCGATCCTCTGAAATGAATAAAAAAAAGTCACATTCTTTTGACCGGCGAGGGCGTATTGGGTGTCGGAAATTGTGTGGGGCCTAAACAGAGGCACTAAACACACTTATCGGGGAGTCCAGGGGGCAAATTAAGCCACAGATTCGGACTGAGGTTGCTCAGAACCATACTGGCGCAACAAATAATTGTGCTAGTGTTCTTTTGAAACATTTTGCATTGGCGCACCTATTACTTGCGCCAGACTAAAATGGTTCTCTAGTTTCTATAACATCAGCAACCTGAGTTCAAAATGGGTCTCCAAACTGGCTTTTGGTGAAAGCTGGGCTTCCGGGGACTAACTGTTTATATGATCTGCTCTCTTTCTCACCGAACGTAAGGGTATAAGGCCAAATTGGGTTCACTTCGCTCACTTTTTCTCGAGTTTTAAGATTGGTAACGAGGAGGTTACCCGCCTAATATACCTCAAGTGCAAGCACTTTTCTTAGGTACTAGGTGGGTTGGGACTTTTTCGGATCATCACCACTAGGAGCTACCGCCATACTAAGACCCGGGTGGTTATATGTGTGCCTAAATAACCCAACCCTTTGAAAATCTATCCCGTAAAAAACAAGTTAAATCCCCTTTGTTGGTTCAATTTTATTTTTCACTTTTATGAAAAAAAATTTAAGTTCAAAGATCGGAGGTGATGACCCCATGCCACCTCTACGGGCTGGCATTCACTGTTGGTAATATGATTGCGGAACTAAAAGCACAAGTAGGCCCGCCAAACAGCTAAGGCACTTTAAATGATGGAAATGTAAAGAAATTAAATGACAATGTACAAGTAGACCCACCGATCAGCTAAGGTGCTTAAAATGATGGAATCGTAAAGAAATTGAATGCGGTGTGCGAGTAGGCCCGCCAACCTACTGAGGCTCATAAATGACGTAAAGTAGGGGTCAGTAAAATGACGTAATCGGAGGGGTGAGTAAAAAAATAGAAAAAAATAAAATAAAAATAGCAATAAAAGATTAATAAAATAAAAAATAAAGAGGCCAACTTCAAGTGGAAGCTCTACTAGCAAGTCCCCAGCAGAGTCGTCATCTGTACAACTGTAGGATTCGAGATGATCTCTCGCAACGATGCGCTCTCTAATAAAAAATATAGAGTTGCCACCCGGAGCTTTTAGCGTCCCGGGAAACCTAGATCATTTTTATAAGCACCAAAGTGTCACATATATGACTCTGAATTCGGTCTACGCCAAAGGCTCTTGGGTAGGGGCTTCGGTTATCGATTGAGAAGGTGTTAGGCACCCAATCAACCCGCTTAACGCAGTCTCTACTTATGGCCAAAACAAAAATAATATAAAAGAAATGAAAAGGACTTCCTCTTGCCCAAATGAGTCTTAAAATCCTATTTGTGCCCCTCCATTTCTTCCAAAAATTCGACGACGTAATAGCACAAATGGGAGGATGGAGGAATGACCGAGAAGGTAGAGGAATATAGGGGAGAATTGAAGCTCTCGGGCCCTTGTTACACCGCTGTGGAGCCTTGCGTTAGCTTGCTTCGGTGAGCTTTTGAAGGTTTGTCTTGTATGGAATAAGGTTTTAACTCATAAGGCTTAATGGCTAAGAGGTAAAGAGGGAAGGCTAGGGGGTAACACACCTCTAACCTAGATGTTATGGGTGAAAAGCTAAGGTCTAAATAAACTTTTAAAGTTCTAAAATTTGTATGGGAATGGTGCACTAGAGGAGAGAGAGAGAGAAGGGATTCCTTAATCTCTTAATTGTAAATTTTTTCAAGCCATTTGCAAGGAGGGGTGCTTCTCTATTTATAGGAAAAAGAGAGGTTAGGAGGGTGTTCAAAGGCTAATTGAGATTAGCAATTAGGTAATAGGCCATCTAAGGTTTCTTAGAGTTTTTGGAGCCTTGAAAAATGTGAAGAGGTGCTCCAATGGTGGATGATAGGGTGAGGCTTTAAACCACTTAAGAAGTTACACATAGATAGTAAATGGGTGCAACAGAACTAACAAAATATACCTCAAAGGTCAAAATGGTCAATAAGTCAAACCTCAATTATAAAATTCAAGGCAAAAATCCTGAGTTACTGTTTATATGCCTAGCGCAACTATTAGTTGCGCCAAACATATGCACAATAAAACAGTGATACATAGTAGCTTTGGGAAGTCGATTGCCCACAGGGGGCCTCACTTATAGCTGGCACAACTATTAGTTGTGCCAAATTCACCTATAGCTAGCGCAACTATTAGTTTCACCAAATCCCTAAGGGGGTCACATGAATTTACCATTTTGCCCTTTGGGTTTGGAATGCGATATCTTTGCGTATACAGCTCCAATTGGAGTGATTCTTAGCTCGTTGGAAAGCTGAAGACTTCTAATTTTCAATGATATGAGATTTGATCACAGTAGACGGTCACAGCTAATCTCAGTGCACCACTCTTTATCCATTACTCAGGAAAGCTAGGTTTAGATCTGAAATGGGTTCTAAGGGTCGGGAGGGTTCCTAAAGGTTCGGAAAGGTTCCTAAGGGATCTTGGGTGATTCTTAAGGGTTTGGGATGGCTCCTAAGCTTTCAAGAGGATTACTAAGGGTTCCATACATGCCATCAAAAGCTCGAAGGTGCGCCTCTCTTGAAATGTGTCTCGATCGAGCCTTGAGCTAAATTTGGGTGTCTACAAGTCTTAATTTATTACAAGCACACAATGGAAATTGTAATGTTAGTATAGGATCGTTCCCACAAGGAAGTTATTTATTTTATATTTTGCTTTTCTAAAAACTTATATTTATCTTTAATGTTCTAAACTACTTGAGAAATATGAATAAAAGAATGGTTTCTTAAACTAATTGCAATAAAATAAATCCTAATCTTCAAACTTCTGGATCCTAGTCGTCAATCACAATCCTTATGTTCTCAGATATTTATGAAATTAAAATACCATTACACCGTATTGCAATCTTCTAGAATTTGGGTGTCAATAAAAACTAAAATCCTTCAACATAGATTTAATCAAATTAACAATCTCCTAAAACTTGAGTGTCAATCAAATTCAAGAAAATTGAAGATGGAAAATTAAATCGTTACACTAATCTGCAAATCTCAACCCGAGTCATCAATTAAAATCAAACCTTAGAGATGTTTACAAAGTACTAAATTGTAATAAAAATAAATCTAAACTAGAAAGTAAAGTAAAAATATATTTTTCACCCCTAAGCCGCAGGCGCCAATTGTATCTGAGAAACTACAAATATCTACACTAATCTTTCAGTTCTCAATCCCAGTCATCAATTATGATCAAGGAACCTTGGATATCTAAACTACTCTAAATTATTTTTTATTGGAAGAAAGCCCAACCTTAGTTGTCAATGGATTCTGAGAATTCCTTCGATGACATTATTCCTATGTTGAGCCCTCTTATTTATAGATCATAAGGAGTCGGTTTACAATGTTCTAATCCTAATAAAAGAAACTACTAAAAATAAAAAATTCCTAATATAACTCTACTTCTTCCAATCCTAGCTTTCCTTGCTTTGAATAGTTGATGTGCCTCTGAACTTTCTCCTTAATTTCAGCAATCGATATCTTTAGGAGTCTTTCTTCATCAATCTTCTCAGATCCATGATTTGCCAAACTTCTAATTCAAGAGTTCTTCTATTTTGGTGCATGGCGGTGGGATCTTCATATGATCAGTAGCAATGACAAGCTTCTATTTGTAAAATCGTAAATCAAGATTTCTCTCTTCTGTTAAAGCTTTCTCTCTGGACGATTTTGTATTTCGATCGATCACTTTTTTTCTGTATCACATTTTGCTTCGAATGTCTTCTGAAGAATCGTAAATTAGGATTTCTTATTTCTTTCTTTAGCTCCGTTCAATCGTAAAGTATGATTTATTTACTTTCACCAGCGTCGATTCTTCTTTTACGTTTGATTATTTTTCTTATTGCTTTATGAGTTCATTTTGACAAAGTTTAACACTTTGGTTCTCTTTTACTACTTTTCCTTAATATTTACACATCATTAGCTTGTTAGTAGAAAACTGGGGTCTAGTAGCATTAAGTTAAGGGTGATAAAATGGTATATTTTGTGACTGATTAGTGATCTATCAATGTAAGAGCCCGGGTTTCGAAATCCCAAAGCCCACGCCGTCAGTGGGCTGGCGCCAAGGCCGAGCCCCCGAACGATGCACGTAACGTACAATTGCATAGTGGAAAACAAAGCAAAACCATGTCCAATGAATCATCATAGCAAAAAAGAGAACTAGTACTATTCTTCAAAAGCTCAAAATGACCGTTCTAATTCCATATGATTCCTTATGGAAAAAGAACCGACAAGAACCACCGGTAAGGGTCGTACCTTACCGAAACATTGTTCACTTTAAGAAATGCACTCATTTGCAAAATTTACATCCTTTACAACCAAAGTAAAACCAACACATCCTGAATCCTAGGGCCGGACCTACTCTGGCCTAGTACAAAGAAAGCAACTCTCAAGGTGAATCTCCTCCATGTCCTCCCCTGAAGCTAGCTCAGAAACCTCCTTCTCGGAAATCCTGGTATCAACGTCTTCACCTGAACTTGTGACATATAGTCGAGGAACGAGCTTCATCCAAGCTCAGTCAGGAAAAACTCATAGCATGCTTATTGTAACGGCAACATAGATCTTATGACATAATGAAACAAAATAATCGGGACGTATACACAGTGTATGGTCATGACCTGAAACATAGGTACAAAGCTTGTTCGAAATTCAAAAGATATAGGTCCACATCTTCTTCCAACACAAGAAAAGAAAAACTTAAAGTGATATGCTTAAAGTAATAGAATGAGGAGCTATAGTCTTAAGCCTCCGATGGAATACCCACCATCGTCGCTCATATGAACTATTTTCACATATATCTAAGGTCCCATAAAGTTGGGCACTTGGCCAAACATAATTACCCTTATATGGTAAGAGTCACAAAGCACATAATACAAAGTTGTAAGGATTAGCCGACGTACCGATCAGGTATTCAAATAAAACCTTAAATCAAAGTGCATACATATAGCTTATCGCCATGTAAAGTGATAATTATAATTTAGATTGCAAGTCGGAATGAGGAGTGAAGATCACATGCACAACATTCTAGGTTGAATCTTAAAAGATTCCATATCTCTTACATGAATCAAAGATGCACGGATACATATGTCTTTCCAGATTGAAATCGTAACCACACATATAATCAATTCAAAGAAACATCACGTCATAACACACACATGTTAATGTAACAATGCACATGGTGTCAAGTGTTCCTTACCTCGAGATCTTAACCCGCACTAGCTCACACCGCCTTTTGGATTAGCCCCCTTCATCATAATACTAAGTCACTTAAAATATAAAATCTAATGTTCACTCATTAGAACAATGCTAAACATGTTACGATAACTCCCCTCAAAATCTCACAGTCAAAACTTACCAAAATTCTTAATCTGGGAATTTTGATCGATCAAATCCCAATTTTGATCGATCAAAATCACGTTTCGATCGATTGAACTAAATTCGATCAGTCGAGCTCTCACAGAAGCCAAAAAATCAAACATAGTTCGATCGAACGAATCCCCTTTCGGTCGATCGAAAACTTATAATTCGATCGATCGAAAATATTTCGATCGGTCGAATCTTCCAAAAGTAATTTGGCTATCACACAGTTAGATTGAACGAATCTTACTTCGATCGGTCGAAAACTCTAATTCGATCGATCGAATATATTTCGATCGATCGAGTTCTCACAGAGGGTTTTTCCATGTTCCTATTTATATATGTTTCGATCGATCAAGTGTGAGATTCGATCGATTAAACCCATTTCATTCGATCGAATTTGACTTCGATCAAACGAATTTCCTCATACTTCAAAGTTTTCAAATTTAAGTTCATTTCGATCGATCGAACTCAATTTCGATTGATCGAAATTAACAGATTTCACCTGTTTAAGGGTTTTCCCCCTCTTCATCAAGTCAAACTCGATTTCTTACGCTCCCGTGATCTAAATTTATGTAAAAATAGTTAACGACATAATTTCAAGATCTCGACCAAATTTTCATACCTCGATTTCCTCCGAATCTCTAATCCTAGCCTCTAGATCTGACTCGGGTTCACTAGAAGAACAGCGGCTCGTTCGTCGCTCTAATTACGTAACCACAAGCTTCGAGAACGGATTGTTCTCGCATGCAATCAGTCTTTAAATCTTTAATCTCTCCCTCTCTCCTCTTAACTCCCTATGATCAGCAATTACTAAGGTGTTGAATGCAAAAACCTTAGTGAGGCATTTAATTCCTCTTATACTTGAGTCCTAGGCTTAGGCGTAAAATAGCTGCACTAACGTTGGGTGTACGAGAGTGCACTAACTCTCAACCTAGCTTACATATGTCAAATCACATCTGTTAGATTTGATCTATAGACATTACATCGACTATCGATACCGTCCCCGATGTGCGATCCATCGTGCACACGTACCGAGGCATGCAGATCAAGGTTTTTAAATGTTTGGGACGTTACATCCTCCCCACCTTAGGAATTTGCATCCTCAAAAATTGTCCTAGTGTGCAGCACGACAGAGGAATGGTTACCTCGTAAGGTACCACACATGGCTAAATAATCCATGTTGCTATAGGATTTCACCCACACACATACACACAGTCTACACAATAAATTCTAGTAAATCTAATTGAGGCACATCATTCATCAAAAGTTAGCATGACTATGTAAAAAGATCATTGTGGCAGCCATGCCACCATAGTTCTAACAAGTAAAAATAAAAGCGGCAACCATGCCACAATAGTTAAAAAATTATACACATTGCCCAAAAATTGAAATTTTCAACAAGAAACACTCTCAAGCTCATGATCCCTCAACAGTAGCTCCTCTAGCCACTCTAGCCGCTCCAGCAGGATCGTCGGAGCAGTAGGATCCACCACATCCTCCGTCTCCTCGTCGGCGTGATCCCCACTAGCCGCCTCATCAGGCCATGGGCGTCTGCCGTAGAAGCATCGAATACCCACGCACGCATGGCCGCCATCCTCTAGGCGTAGTGGGTAGGGTACATGGCGTGCAACACATCCTCCACGAGCAGCTCGTATTAATCAAGGCGCGGATTGAGCTGGCGATTACTCTCCTGGATGAGCATAGCCAACGCCTCATTAGTGATAAGAGCTGCTTGATGGCCGGGTGGTATCGGTATGTCAGCGGGTTGGTGAACTGGAGGGATAACCTTAGGTTGATCGGGGACAGGAGCCTCAGGAGCAGGTTGGTCAGGTAGTGGTGCGTCTTAAGCAGGTTCATCTTGTGGTTGAGGAGGGACAGGAGGTGCTTGAGGGGCTGGCTGTAGGTGTGGTTTTAGTCGGTTATAAGTCTTCCTCCAATGCTTAAAGGTGTAGAACACCACATTGTCGGAGGACTTAGGCTCCCTAGAGGAGATCTTGTGCATAGAGGTCGCGGCGTAGTCATCAAACATAGCCGAGACCAAACTGGCATACAGTATATACTCCTCGGGCTTTTCCGCCCCCGCCAATAGCTTCTTCCTCCCATGCTTGATTCCCTCAAAAACCACTGCGGCGATATCAAACCATCTACCCTGAAAAACCGTGAATAGGGCTTCCATCAACAACCCTAATCTCTCAGTCTTGTGGCGGATCGGGTAGAGATTGCACTTGAAGATTGTGTCAAGCATCCACATATAGCTCGGCAAATGGGCTCGCCTAATGGCTCGAACCGGTGCAACTCGTCCTCCAGTCATCCGCTCGACAACAAAAGTATGGATCAAATTTAAGGGATTTGGGGGTAACAAGTTAATCCCCTCGCCATACCTGTCAAAACATTCCAACGCTCTATAAGCCATTGCGTGGGTAAAAACATGCGTCTTCCCATCGACTTTGGTGCAAATGGTATTAGGGTCAAGGCCATCAAACATCTTTTGGTAAAACAAGTGCACGAGGCACGGGTAATAGTACTGATGAATGGGTTTTAGAAGATTATCCAATCCCGCCTTGCTTAAATAGTCAAGTGCCCAAGCGTCAATGCCGGGCACATTGGGCGTTTCGAATAAGGCTGGATCGATGGTGTACTCATGGACAAAACCCTTGTTGGCCCACCATTCGTTTGGTTGGTCACGCTGGGGAGTTTGCTCGGCAGGTGGTTGTGGTGGTGGAATAGGTGGCTATGGCGGAGGCTTTGGTGGTTGCGAAGGACCCCGAGTGATCTTGGGTCGCTTCGATGTAGGGGTTTTGGAAGTGGCAGCCTTCTTCTTAGGTGCCATAGTGTATGAAAAGCAAAACTAGGGTTTTAATCAAACAAGAAATTTTTCAACCCAAGGCAAGAAATCAAGAATCGAAGTTTAAAGGTTTGCCGCTTTGAGGCGATTTGGATTCAATTTCTCAAAGGATCTAGCGCAATTGATCATTTGTTTGATCCTCCAATGTCAAAACCCTCAAAAACCACCCAAAATTTTGAAAAAAGAAAAAATAAATAAACTTAAAAATGCGGTTTATATAATATATATGAGCAATTCGATTGAATGAATTCCTTTCGATCGGTCAAAATCTGACTTATACAGAATTCGCTTCGAATTTCGATCGATCGAAACTCATTACGATTGATTGAAATTAGCTTTAGGGAAACTGGGCCCCACATTTTGATCGATCGAATCTTAATTCGATCGGTTGGAATGCCAAAATTTGATCAATCGAGCTTCTCAAGCCTATAGAATTTTTGATCGAACGAAAAAAAAAAATTCGTCCAGTCGAAAACAAAATTTGATTGATCGAAATTTAATTCGATCGAAATAATTTAATAAACTTCAATGCCTAGCCACTCACTGTCTGCCAAGGTATTTTGATCGGTCGATTTACACCTTGATCGATCGAAATCATATTCAATTGAACGAAAATGAATTTTGATCGATCGAAATTACAGAAAAACCAAATTTCTTGTGTTTTTGAATTTTCTTTCTCGTTCTCATTCTTCAACATCCAATTCATCCCTGTCATTGATCATTCAAAGTATTTACATATAATATGATCACGAAGGACCATTACAAAAATTTTCTCCTTCTCATGATTACTCAAACAATGAAGGATGTTGGGCGCGAATCTCGGCTTCACGTTCCCACATTGCTTCCTCTCTAGAGTGATTTTTCCATTGAACTAACACCAAAGGAATCCATTTTTTATGCGCAACACTTACTCGGTTCGGTCTAAAATTTGCATTGGTTCTTCAATAACCGCCAGATCCCTATAGACTTCCACAGGTGGTGCATCAAGGATATGAGTTGGGTGTCACATGTATTTCCACAACATTGAAACATGAAATACGTCGTGCACTCTATCAAGTTGTGGGGGTAATGCGACCCTATATGCAACTTCACCCACTCTCCCCAATACCTCGAATGGTTCAATAAAGCGAGGACTCAACTTTCCGCGCTTTCCAAAGCGCATCACACCCTTCATTGGGGATATCCTTACAAACATGTGATCTCCCACCTGAAAGTCCATGCTTGAGCGCTTAATATTGACGTAGCTCTTTTGGCGACTTTGCGCCGTCCTGATTCTTTCTCGTATAATACGGACGGTCTCAGCATTTTCCCTGATGACTTCTGGTCCCAACACAATTCTGTCACCCGTTTCCTCCCAATTGATCAGAGAACTGCATCTTCGTCCATATAGAGCCTCATATATATGGAGTCATCCCAATGCTCTACTGAAAGCTATTGTTATATGTGAATTCTATCATCGGAAGATGCTGATCCCATAATCCTTGAAAATCCATCATGTATGCTCGCAACATATCTTCAATAATCTAATTAGCTCTCTCTGTCTGACCATCGGTCTGTGGATGAAATGCGAAACTAAAGTCCAATCTCGTGCCCATACCTTCTTGGAATCTTTCCCAGAATACTGATGTGTACAATGGATCACGATCGGACACAATGCTCGTAGGAATAATGTGGAGTCGCATAATTTCTTTCATATATAACTCCACCAACTTGCTTGCAGTGTATGTCGTATTGTAGGGTAGGAAGTGAGCCGACTTCATCAATCGATCCACTACCACCCATATTGCATTGTAGCGTCTCATCATCCTTGGTAATCTCACAATGAAGTCCATAGAAATAGACTCCCACTTCCACTCCGGTATTGATAGAGGTTATAATAGACCTGCTAGGTGTCTATGATCCACCTTTACTTGTTGACAAACTAAACACTTTGACACATATTCCGCGATATCTTTCTTCAATCCTCTCCACCAATAACACTTCTGCAATTCCTGGTACATCTTAGTATCGCCCGGATGAATGGCATACTTGGACTTATGAGTTTCGTCCAATATGGTCTGCCTTAGCTCAACATCCACAGGTATGCATAAGCGGCCACGGAATAGTAATGATCCATCTTCTTTGACCAAAAAATCCCCCCTTTCATCTGCAGTCACCTTTTGACGTATCCTCATTAGCTCTGGGTCTTTCATCTGAAGTTCATAAATGCAATCAAAAATAGTTGGTCTGATCGTGAGATTTGCGAACAGTACCTCGGTATCCTTGACTTCAATGTTCTTATCATACAATGAATTGTCTTCTAATAATTTCTATCGTCGAAGTCCCGTAATGAGACTAGCCAACTGAGCTGTATTCTTCCTACTCAACGCGTCAGCCACGACGTTAGCTTTACCTGGGTGATATTGTATAGTGCAGTCGTAGTCCTTGAGAAACTCAATCCACCGCCGTTGCCTCATATTCAATTCTTTCTACATAAATAAATACTTGAGGCTGTTATGGTTCGTGAAGATCTCAAAGGTCTCACCATACAGGTAATGCCTCCAAATCTTAAGCGCAAAGATCACTGCGGCTAACTCTAGATCGTGCGTCGGGTAGTTCTTCTCATGCTCTTTCAACTGTCTGGACCCATAGGCTATGACCTTACTGTTTTGATTCAGTACACAACCGAAATCACCATATGACGCATCACTATAAACAGTAAATCCCCCACTGCCTGACGGAATAGCCAAAACTGGAGCAAAGGTAAGCCGTTTCTTGAGTTCTTGGAAGTTCTCTTCACATTCCTTGGTCCACTCAAATTTTGCGTTCTTCCTTGTAAGTCGGGTGAGTGGTCATGAAATCTTGGAGAAACCTTCCACAAAGCGTCAGTAATATCCAGCTAGACTGAGGAAACTACGAATCTTCGTCACGGTCTTGGATTGTTCCCAATCTAACACTGCCTCAATCTTTGCCGGATCAATAGTCACGCCTGCTTCTGATACTACGTGATCGAGAAAACTCACTTGTTCTATCTAGAATTCACATTTGTTGAGTTTGGTATACAGCTAGTGTTCACATAGGGTCTATAAGGCAATACACAAATGATGTTCATGTTCTTCTCTGGTCTTTGAATAAATAAGAATGTCATCCACAAACACCACTACGCATGTATCAAAGTGTTGTTTGAAGACTCGATTCATGAGGTCCATAAATTAGGCTGGTGCATTCGTCAAGCCGAAAGGCATCACTAAGAATTCGTAATGCCCATATCTAGTCGTGAATGTTGTCTTCTGCACATCTTCGACCTTCACCTTTAGTTGATGATACCCGGATCTCAAGTCGATCTTTATAAAGAACTTTGCCCCTTGCAATTGGACGAATAGATCGTCGATCCTGGGCAAAGGGTACTTGTTCTTGATCGTGAGCTTGTTCAATTGACGGTAGTCAATGCAAAGTCTCATCGACCCGTCTTCTTCTT
The DNA here is from genome assembly GCA_021018995.1 of Chloranthus sessilifolius. Taxonomy (NCBI): domain Eukaryota; kingdom Viridiplantae; phylum Streptophyta; class Magnoliopsida; order Chloranthales; family Chloranthaceae; genus Chloranthus; species Chloranthus sessilifolius. The sequence continues at coordinate 28,560,792 of CM037587.1, read as the reverse complement.
AAAGAACAAGACCGATGATCCCCAAGGGGATACACTTGGCCTTATAAAGCCCTCATCTAACAGTTCCTGTAATTGCTCCTTAAACTCCTCCAGTTCAGCTGGAGCCCTTCGGTATGGAGCTTTGGAAATTGGTTCAGTGCCTGGAGCTAAGTCAATAGCAAATTCGATCTCCCGATCAGGTGACAAGCCTGGTAACTCATCAAAAAATACGTCCTCAAACTCACATGGAATTGGGATATCGAAAATAACGGTCTTTGCTTCCTTTTGCTCTTGCAGGAATGCTAGATATCCCTCGCATCCATTCTTCATCATCCGCTCAACTCGTACTGCAGAGATGATCGGCGCTACCTTCCCTTTCTCACCAATGAACCGAAAAGATTTATGTCTGGGTGGACGGAAAGTGACTACTTTCTGTAGACAATCTACGCTGGCATGATATGCACATAGCCAATTCATGCCAAGTAGTACATCAAGTCCTTGTATGTTCAGCATGATAAGATCCGTGATAGTCTCTTGATCCTCCACTTGCACGATGACTGATCGACAACACGTGTCTGCAGTCACTGTACTTCCCGTAGGAACGGAAACATCCAAAATAAAATCCAACTCCTCGGGAATAATCTTTAATTTTCCCATGAATTCTAGAGTTATGTACGAGTGGGTAGACCCGGGTCTATCAGAACTCGCGCAACACAATGATCACCGTCATTTTCTCGGTAAAGCTGTAACGTACCTATATATCATTTAACATATTCACTACGTTCATAAATGCATGTCATGATCACACAAAGTGAGCCTAGAAGTTTTTCTATCAATGTATTTTCTTCATCTAGAAGACAAATAAATGAGTTTAAACATAACAAGAAGGCTATACCTTGGATTACATCGTTGCTTGTCCGGGAATCTTTCGCTGTCACGGTAAAGGCACGACCTTGAACAATAGGTCTCGTGGATTGTGTAGGTCTCGATGCGGTAGCAGTTGAGACGGTGCCCTCCTTTCTCATCTCGGGGTAGTCTCGTATCATATGGCCTACTTTCCCACATTTAAAACATCCGTCCGTGTCCCGTCTACAGTCCTAAGTTTTATGTGGTTTGCCGCAATGGGCACATTTTAGTTGTGGACTTGTAGATGCCACTCTAGAAGGTCCTTATGTGACAGATGCCCCAGATGTCTGAGTCTGAGTAGGGCCCTCTCTTCAGAATGGTCTCGTAGAAGTGAAAGTATTTGACCTCGGATAATTTGCATAGGCTGGTCTTGAAATTGGAGCAGGTGCTAACAACCTCGGCTTTTTTTTCCCCGAGTCAAAGTCACTCACCCCCCCCCCCCCGAACTTGGCTTATTCTTCCACTCACGTCTTTTGTTGATGTCCCTTTCTTCAACGATGGCCTTCCCCATCCCATCGGCATATGCTTCCAATTCAAATATGGACACTCTCTTATATATTCGGTCTCAGGCCTTCTTGGAATCTGTTGGCCTTCATTTCTTCAGTAGCCACCAATTCTGGTGCAAATCTTGATAACCTCACAAACTCGTTGCCGTACTCCCGTATGGTCATGCTCCCCTGTATGAGATTCATAAAGTCCTTCTTCAACTGATTCCGGACTTGCTTAAGAAAGTACTCCTTGTTAAATGCCATTACAAAGTCTACCCACGTCCATGGGTTGTACAGACCCTCAACTTCCCTTTTCCTCAACACTGACTTCCACTAAGCGTCAGCGTCGCCTTCTAGTTGGAAAGAAGCCCAACCAACTTTCTCATGCTCAGGGCTTTGCAGTCTCTCCAACAATTTCTCCATCTATTTCAACCACTTATCCGCTTCAAGCGGATCAGTCTGCACGTGGAACACAGGAGGTCTCAATCTCTTGAAATCCAAAAATGAGGATGGCAACAAAGCAGGAGGTCGTGGTGGTGGCGGTTGCTGCTAATGGCTGGCATTGTTTGCGACTAACAACGCTGTCTGCTCAATCAAAAGTGTAGTCTGCTAGGTCTGCTGAGCCATAGCAGTGGATATAGCCTCCATAGCCCTGACCATCCTATCAGAAGATTCATCTTTGTGACCTCTCTCTACCTCAGGAGGTGGTCTCTGCTCTCCTCCAAAACTCAAAGGAATATCCGCCATACGCCTTTCACCTCTTTAGCGACTTCCCCTAGGTCTACCTCTTCCTCGCTGATCCATTAGAATCTGCTACAATGAAACAAAAGTCTCATTAATAGACAGTCCCTAGTATCCAACAAAATCTTAATCTCGAAATAGTTTAAGACCTGTCAGACGTCTCTAAAAACTTACTTTGATACCAACTATGACAGCCCGAGTTTCGACACCCCGAAGCCCGCGGCGTCAGTGGGTTGGCGCCAAGGTCGAGCCCCCAAATGAAGCACGTAACGTACAGTTGCACAGCAAAAAATAAAGCAGAACCATGTCCAATGAATCATCATAGCAAAAAAGAGAACTAGTACTATTCTTCAAAAGCTCAAAATGACCGTTCTAATTCCATATGATTCCTTATGGAAAAGGAACCGACAAGAACCACTGGTAAGGTCCGTACCCTACCAAAACATGGTTCACCAAAAGAAATACAATCATTTGAAAAATTTACATCCTTTACAACCAAAGTTAAACCAACACATCCTGAATCCTAGGGCCGGACCTACTCTGGCCTAGTACAAAGAAAGCAACTCTCAAGGTGAATCTCCTCCAGGTCCTCCCCCGAAGCTAGCTTAGAAACCTCCCTCTCGGAAATCCTGGTATCAACGTCTTCACCTGAACCTGTGACATATAGTCGAGGAATGAGCTTCATCCAAACTCAGTAAGGAAAAACTCATAGCATGCTTATTGTAACGGCAACATAGATCTTATGGCATAATGAAACAGAATAATCGAGACGTATGCACAGTGTATGGTCATGGCCTGAAACATAGGTACAAAGCTTGTTCAAAATCCAAAAGAGATAGGTCCACATCTTCTTCCAACACAAGAAAAGAAAAACTTAAAGTGGTATGCTTAAAGTAATAGAAAGAGGAACTATAGCCTCAAGCCCCGATGGAATACCCACCATCGTCGCTCATATAAACCATTTTCACATATATCCAAGGTCCCATAAAGTTGGACACTTGGCCGAATATAATTACCATTATACGATAGGAGTCACAAAGCACATAACACAAAGGTGTACGGATTAGCCACCGTACCGATCGGGTATTCACATACAACCTTAAATCAAAGTGCATACATATAGCTTATCGCCGTGTAAAGTAATAATTATAATTTAGATCGCAAGTCGGAATGAAGAGTGAAGATCACATGCACAACATTCTAGGTTGAATCTTAAAAGATTCCATCTCCTACATGAATCAAAGACGCACGGATACACATGTCTTTTCAGATTAAAATCGTAACCACACATATAATCAATTCAAAGAAACATTACGTCATAACACACATGTTAACGTAACAATGCACATGGTGTCAAGTGTTTCTTACCTCGAGATCTTAACCCGCACTAGCTCACACCGCCGTTTGGGTTAGCCCCCTTCATCATATAATACTAAGTCACCTAAAATATAAAATCCAATGTTCACTCATTAGAACAATGCTAAACATATTAGGATAACTCCCCTCAAAATCTTATAGCCAAAACTTACCAAAATTCTGAATCTGGGAATTTCAATTGATCGATCGGTCGAGCTCTCACAGAAGCCAAAAAATCAAACATAGTTTGATCGAACGAATCCCCTTTCGGTCGATCGAAAACTTATAATTCGATCGATCAAAAATATTTCGATCGGTCGAATCTTCCAAAAGCAATTTAGCTATCACACAGTTCGATCGAACGAATCTTACTTCGATCGATCAAAAACTCTAATTCAATTGATTGAATATAGTTCGATCGATCGAGTTCTCACAGAGGGTTTTTCCACGTTCCTGTTTATATACGTTTCGATCGATCGAGTGTGAGATTCGATCGATCGAACCATTTCGTTTGATCGAATTTAACTTCGATTGAATGAATTTCCTCATACTTTGAAGTTTTCACATTTTAAGTCCAAATCGATCAATCGAACTCAATTTCGATCGGTCAAAATTAACAGATTTCACCTGTTTAAGGGTTTTCCCCCTCTTCATCAAGTTAAACTCAATTTCTTATGCTCCCGTGATCTAAATTTATGTAAAAATAATTAACGACATAATTTCAAGATCTCGACCAAATTTTCATACCTCGATTTCCTTCGAATCTCTAATCCTCGCCTCTAGATTTGACTCGGGATCACCAGAAGAACAGCGGCTCGTTCGTCGCTCTAATTACGTAACCACAAGTTGGAGAACGGATTGTTCTCGCATGCAATTAGTGTTTAAATCTCGAATCTCTCCCTCTCTCCTCTTAACTCCCTATGATCAGTAATTACTAAGGTGTTGAATGCAAAAACCTAAATGAGGTATTTAATTCCTCTTATACTTGAGTCCTAGGCTTAGGCGTAAAATAGCTGCACTAGCATTGGGTGTACGAGAGTGCACTAACCCTCAACCTAGCCTACATATGTCAAATCACATTCGTTGGATTTGATCTGTAGACATTACATTGACTATCGATACCGTCCCCGATGTGCGGACTGTCGAGCACACATACCGAGGCATGCAGATCAAGGTTTTTAAATGTTTGGGACGTTACAATCAATTTACATTATATGAACATTCCTTATTGTTTAGCCAAGTGTTTGGATCATTTAAGGCGGGCCTCTACTTGCCGACAAGTGATATTGATGTAAGTAAATTAGTCCTTGTTAGTGGTCTATAAGATCCAAGCTAGTTCCATCAGATATTTTCAATATGTTAAATCCCTCCATTTCTTCTTGTGGTACGAAGAGCCTACGGTTGGTGGCAGCAAAGTTCATGCCGGTTGTAATGGCAAGCTTGTCTGGAAGCACACCTTGGCTCGGTGCCCACGCTGCCAAAGGACCTGCAAGGCCGTTACGTCGTGCTCTTTGGGTAAAATTGCCCTCTATATTGTTTTAAAACCATTGTTATTAGTCCATATAATTACAATTATTATGTTTGGAGTTTGATCAGTTTTTGGTTCTTGGCTACACAGGGGCTTGATCTTAGAACCACTGCTAGCATGTTTGCCGACGCCAGATGCATCAGCCAGAAGACCCACAGGTGGATCATATCGTTCAAAGGTGGCATTGGAGAAGCCTCATGACAACTTTGACAACATCATACGGAGGGTGGAAGTTTAAGGGGGAGATGGAAATTTGGGTAGGGAGCTGATCTCGATCAAGGAATTTGGAGTTGGTGTCTTACCTACTTACTGTAACCAAAAGTGATTATCTGATCTTGTTTTCTAATTGTTATGGAAAAGAAGATGCAAACAGACTTGTGTACTGCCAAAAATTGAATGCCCTTATATAGGTTTTATTTTATTTTTTTTCTATTGGTTTTTGTGAAAGGTCCATATCAATCTGCTTCTTCTTGATATGAACCAGGTTATATAAACTTATATCGGTGATTTTTGATCTTCGAAATTGAGCGTGGGAAACATTTTTGGTCAAGTAATGTATTCTTGCAATTATTATTCGCCGGGAATTGAGTTGGAGGTGTACTTGAAAGTTTAGTGGAGGTGACCTTTCAATCAACTACAGATCCAATGTTTAGTGCATACAAATGAGAGATGCAACATGCAATGTAGTTGATGGTCACTGTTCTCTGACACCCTTCTCCAAACCTTGTAGTGGATGGTCACTGTTCTCTGACAACCTTCTCCAAACCTTGTACGGAGCAGGGTGACCATTTCAAATTGGAAGAGAAGACTTCCTAGTAAGTGCACATAATACTTTTGACAAAATGCCTAAAGGATTACTTCTCGTAATTTTTTTTAATTTCCAGTTGGTCAGAATATCTTATGCATAGCTGGTACCACTGATGTAAATTGAAAAGGTAGTCCCCTGCATTTATTGTTAGCTATTGGAAAAATATTCATGCATTGAATGTTATGTTTATGGAAACTTATGAATAAAGAAATTTTTGGAAAATTTTGGTTTTCAGCTCCTGTTTCGATTCGCCAGAACGTCGAGGCCTCAATTTTATGATTTTTTCCAGATGGCACCTCATGTCAGTGTAGAAAAGGCTGCTTCCAAATGTAATATGAGGCTAAACATCTAAATATGATTTGTTTTATAATCATGAAATTACATTGAATGGGTTTCCTTTGTGAATTCCACAACGAGCCTCAATCTTTTTGAACGTGTGACATATATTTTATTATGTGTAAATGGGTAGCCAATTGTCTGCTGCAAGCCCTTCGGGTATTCCACCAAGGCCCCAAAACTCCAACTGGGGTGCTTTATGAAAGAGTTTTTAACGAGAGTAGTGGAAAAGAGAAGGTTTCGTGGGCCGGCGATCCGACGCAGGCAAATTTCATCCTCTAGCCTGCATTGAAATGGGAGAGAACTTGAATAGTACCTTTGAATTTCAAGCAACAAGAGTGATAATTAATAAGTCTAGGTGACTTACCTCCCCATTCCAGCAATGACACTCAAACTGATGGCTTCAGGCTTTGGATCTAAGGTCTTCTCTCACTAGAGAGAGATCTAAACCCATCTATAAGGAGATGATGTTGAGGGCAAATGGACCATCTAGCTCTCGCCTGAACACAAGCAATCGGTGGTTGGTAGAGGCACACATTTGAATTCAATTCTAAGCGTAGTAAAGCTAGAGAGTTAATAGGCAAAACAATAAATTCAAATCTGATTTATGGAACGACATTGTACAACTTTTTGAAACTGATTTGTGGGCTGCACTTGGCACTAGCCAAAAGTAAATTATCTTCCTTGACTATATATATAAAATCTCGGGTCATGTTGGAACGTCGGATGCATCATGCCTAACCGAACTTGCTATATCAAGTTTATGTGGTTGCCATGAATTGAGTAGGCTGTAATCATCAAACCCACCCAGGACAAATCAGGGTAGATCTTCTGTACATCCAGGGGGGAAATATCTCCAAATAATACAAGCCTACTGGAACTTCATTAAAGAAATATATAATGCAATAGTTGCCATATAAAATGTCTGATTAACATAGAAAATACATATCAACTACATTAAGGTAATGAAACAAGCTTACTGGAACTATTAGATACAAACAAGAGAGAGAAATAAAGATCGAGAGTAATCCGATCGCAACTGAGATGGCAAGAAGATGCGACAGTGGCATATTGAGTAGTGATTTTTGCGCCGTCTTTTCTTCCTTGACACCATCAATATTTCTCGAGACTCCTAAAGCCATCATTGACCTCTGGAAGTCCATTTCGGCCTCTGAAAGTGTGTGATATCCTTTATAACTAGCTCCTTGAAAACCATTAACTTGGATGTGACAATCATACTACCCGTCATATATCTCAGGCCGTCGACCGGTAAATATGACATAATACTTCCATTTCGTCATGCTGAAATATCCATAAAAAGAGCATTATTTAGAAGTTAATTAATCATTTTCACTTGAAAATTCTGAGAATGGGATCGAAAGGGCCATTGCGGGGTGGCCTAATGCCGGTATTTGAGAAGCCCGATTTTAATTTACGGTAAAAAGGAAACTAATGCCGATATACTATCCGGGGTGGGCCCAGCCCGAACTGCGGGCTGAATGTTTAACCCCCAACTCGACCCGTAAAAACCACGCCCTATTAAGATAAGGCCAAACCCTGATCTCGAGTTGGGTTTTTCCCTTTGTCTAAACCAGGTTAGGCATTGAGAAAAACCAGGTTCTTAGCATAGTCACAAATATCGACTTCGGGATTTTTTCAGTGGGGGTCGCTGTTGTACATTTCAAATTAATTTTGATACTGTTTGGAAAAAATTCGGTAAAGTATCTGGGATTAAAAATATACAAAAAATTAAACTGAATATAATTTAAAAAAATTACCAAAATGTATACTAAATTTCAAACTTTAAATATATAAATATAAATAAATATATATATATATATATTTATTTATTTATTTAATAGGAAAATTAAATTTTCCAAAATTTACTGAAAAATGCCAAAGAAAACGGTAAAATACCGAAATTACCAAGTAGTATCGAAATTTTCTTAGCTATTTTGTTTGACCCCCATTTTGGAAATTTCCCAGCGAAATTTTTCAATATGGTTCTGAGGTGATCAAACTGGCCAAAAAAAATAAATAACAACAAATATATATATATATATATAGAGAGAGAGAGAGAGAGCGAGATTGTGTACAAAACCTGATTCGGAATTAGAATCCACAAGAAAAGAGGGCTTCTGCTTCTGATTCCAAGAAATTAGATGGTCAAGATTGGGCAAGAGAGAGAGAAGGGATCGTGGTTGGGGCACATCGAGCTAAAAAAACCCTAGAGAAATCGAGCACAAACCCTAGAAACTGCACAAAACATAAACGATCGTCACTTCATGGCTCCTAGTTGGAACAAGAAAACTTTGCGCCTCTCTCTCAAAACCCTTCAAACGATCCCCAAAAGCTTCTAAACTACCCTTTATAGAAGGGTAGTTTGGTAAAATCATATCGATTTTATAACTTACATGTGCTACTAATTTCACAATCTCAATTAAATTAGAACAAAAAAAACAGTAAAAACCTTTTTCTCCAAAACTTTTCCTACCTGTATAATAGGCTAAAATGTTTTATTTCTAAGGTTGTTTTTCTAAAGTCCCCAAAAGTTCGCTTATTTATACATTTCAATTTCATTCAAATTTTGAAAAGATAAATATTGTAAAAATAGCATCAAAAGTTTATTTTGCCCCCATTTTATTTTAAGCATTTCTCCTTTTTAGGGGTAAAATGTTGATGGATGTTACTTATATTTTATAATAGGGCAATGATAGCTATCTTAAGTGGGTGAAAGATGTGACTGGCAATCGTGAGGTTGTATCGAAAATGAACCAAAGTTTCAGTCTTTTGACCATTGGAATCATGCTAGTAATATTAACTTCTTTATGATAGCACAGAGGGCATGCCTTCCTCATTAGAGCCTTTCTCATTAGAGCTTTAGGCTGCGTATGGCATTGCTCTTTGGTAGCCCCTACCATAGCAAAGCTCACTTGCTTTACCAGGTTCCCATCTTCTTTGTTAACATCCCGCTACCTGCTTTAGCAGGTACCCCTTCTCCTTAATAACTCTTTACATAGCAAGATTTTATGCATGATTGTAATATCCCGAAAAATGGAGCGTTGGACTTTGACCTCGGGATCCGTGCCCGACTGGTCATAGGGTTGACCAAGTGATTGTCAAACAATGAACTTATGGAGTGAGGAACTGAAGTGGTGCGAATGTGACCTAAGTGTAGAGTATGGTGTTAAGCTAGAGTCACATACACCTATCTCTGGTGTATGCGCTTAACACCGAAATAGGAGAGAAGATATAAGGGTTTAATAACCCTAAAAGTTCTTTTGTTGGTTGTTGAAGAGAGAGTTAAGAAGAAGAGAGAGAGAGAGAGAGTAAAGAGGAGTTATGGTGGTTGGATTGAGGGAAGATTGAGCATTGATTACCGGATTAAACGCGTTTGGGGCCGTTGAAGCTAAAGCTGGAGCCCTAGCCATTCCAACCTAGACATTGATCAATTTGAGATAAATTGAAGGTGAGTTTTGATTTAAATTAATGCATAGATCGTTGATGAGTTAAATTCAGTCTAGCATAGTTAATATTATAGATTAAAGACTTAGAAAAAGAAGGGAAAAGAAAACGAATGGGTTTTGGAAGAACAGCCCGAAAGGGGGCTGAATCGGGCCAAATCAATTAATCGAAATTGAGATTCAATTAATCGATTTTGGTCTGGAAGTTAAAAAGTCAAGGATGCCCGATTTCGATTAATCGAATTGGATTTCGATTAATCGATTTTGAAGGTCGATTAATCGATTTTGAAGGTCGATTAATCGATTTGAAAATCGACTAATCGACTGGGTACCTCTAGTGGCTGGAGAAACAAGACGTGGGGAAATCGATTAATTGATTTTGGATTTCGATTAATCGATTTGGGATCGACTAATCGATTTCGGATTTTCGACCACTCGATTTGAGAATCGACCTTATTATGTTGGAGACTTCGATTAATCGATTTGGGATCGATTAATCGAATTTGAATCTCGATTAATCGATTTTGGGAATCGATTAATCGACTTTGGCAGTTTTACTTAACTTTCTAGTTTTTCTTTGAGATTCATTGAGGGTCTAGAACCTTCTTTATTACATCTTTAGTGATGTATTGCATGTGTTGTAATGTACCATAGGGGTTACGTGTGAAAGCGAGCACAAGGAGCTGCGTGGAACCTTAATGCTTGGACCTTCAGAGAATTGAGGTAGGGAACACCTTGAACATCTACTTTAATTACAAGAGCATGTATGTAGTGATATATTTATCAGAATTAAAAATGTTTTAACTATGAAAAGCTTTGTGAAAATGGGTGTGTGCGTGACACCAAGAATGTGATAAAGGCATCTGTGTGATGCGAGTAACTAAGATCAAGTAATCTAATGAGAATGAAACATCCCCAGGGGATGAGAAAGTAATAAAGGTATCAATGGATGCGAGTACGTTATACATCCCAGGGATGTATATATGATTGAATAATTACTGTTGAGGCCTAACTAATATAAGATAGCACTTTACACGGTGAACAACTATATGTAAAGCACATGTTATTTCTGTTATTTGAGGTTTGTTTAGAATATCCCACCGACATGACGGGATACCCATGATTTACGCGGCAGGATATCCGTGACCGCATGACCAATCCGCATTACACCGGTCTGAGGTCTATCCATACGATAGCACATCCGAGGATGTTGAGTTGAGATTTAACCCCGCCGCTTATTGAGAAAGGGGCTTGGATAGTATTCCCAGGGAATATATTTTACAACTGTCTATTTAGGGGACGATGGTGGGTATTCCATCGGGGCTCGATGCTATATTGCTCCGGGATTACTTAAGTTGAAGATTTAAGTTTTTGCTTTAAGCCTGTTTAGTATCATTCATGATAAATCAACAGTAAAGTAAGACATACAAATTACCAGTAAATCTTGAATGCAATTACCATCTTTTGAACTGTTTTTTAGCTAATGCATAGACACATCATGCTTAGAATATCATGGAATATATGTGAGTTTTGATTTATATGTTCATTGTGTTGTTCCCTATTGAGCTAGGATGTAGCTCACCCTTTAGACTATACGTCACAGGTCCTTTGTTAGCAGCAGCTGAGGCTTCGAGAGACGTAGATCCGGGTGATTCGGACAACGTGCCTGGAAACGAGTTGGAGCCTCATCCAAAGGGCTTCTTCTAGGAAACTCTGCTGTGTACTTTGACAGAGAGTAGTTTTTTAGAGCAGATTGTACGGCTTGATATGTCAAACCTTTATTTTTGTCAAACAATGTAATTAGATGGATAATTCATTTGGGCGAACCATCTGGGGTGATCAGTTTAACACCGACGGTTCAGATTGGTTCTTTGTTCATGCAGTGACATGAAAGTAGAACTATCTTTTGAATGTGCCAGTTGGGCATATTAATTTTTTCACTTTATGCAATTATTTACCTTATTTGTTTATCTTTACTTGTTATACCAATGTTTCGTGCATAGTTTTGGGGCACGGTTTGGAGGATCGTGCTGATGGCACGGGTTTTGGGGTGTCAAAATCCGGGCTGTCACAGTTGGTATCAAAGCCTTTTCTTTTAAAAATTTTGACAATCATTCTTTTATCAGAGCATAGGGACTTCTGCTAATGAAAACTTTGTTTTCATGTGCAGACCGTTATGTCTTCTAAAGGAAGGGGCCGACCTAGGGGCGGCCATAGTAGAAGCTTGCGTAGTCGAGATGATTTTATATCGGACGCGAATAGAGAGCCTATAGGACATGGAGGGGCTTCTGGCAGTGGTGGCCAAGGGAGCCAAGATCAGGGAGAGAACCGAGATCGAGATCGTCAGGATCAAGATCAAAGAGAACAGGAAAGAGTTAGAGAAAGGAATGAGGATAGAGAGGAGCGTCAGAGGATGATGCACACCATGGAGATCATGGCAGCTGCTATGGCTCAACAGGCAGCATCTTTGGGAGCTCATATAGCTCATGAGCAGCATCAGCCACCGACACCGCCAGTGGCTCTGACAGCGCCAGTATCTTCTGCTTTTACCGAGTTTAGGAGGATGAGACCTCCTAGCTTTTCAGGACAGGCAGACACTATGGCAGCTGAGAACTGGCTGAGTGAGATAGAGAAGGTGTTCAGTGTGCTCACTTGTACAAAGGATGAGAGCGTCCGTTGGGCAGTTTATATGTTGGACGGGGAGGCTGGGCCTTGGTGGAAGTCCATTTCTAGGACTAGGGCTCAAGAGACCCCAGACATGCCTTGGACATGGGACAAGTTCGTCGAGGAATTTAACAAGCAGTATTTCCCGAAAGTGGTGAGGAACCAGATGGAAGTCCAATTTTTATAGTTAGTACGAGGGAAGATGACTGTGACAGAATACGAAGTGGAGTTCATGCAACTCACTCACTTTGCGCCCGACTACGTCATCACAGAGATGATGAAAGCAAAGAGGTTTCAGCAAGGTTTGAAGCCGGACGTGAGGGAAGGAGTAGCACCATTCCAACTGAGGACCTATGGTGAGGTCATAAGCAAAGCACTCGTAGTGGAGGAAGAAAATAATAATAAATACTGCTAGAGAGAGCAGCAAGGAAGGTGGAATACAGACCAGAGCAGAATGAGGAATTATGAATCGGTGAACAAAAAGCCGAGGTTCATACCAAACAATTAAAAACCACCGTTCCAGGGAGGTTATGGGAGACCTGCGCAGCAGAGCAGCCAACAGAGATTTTCATTACTCGCGTCGAGGAGACCAATACGCTACGAGAGCCCTGGTATCACTACCAGAGTGACAGTTACACAGGGGTTCTCGCAAGCAGCTTCTTCCACACCTCGTGAGACTTGTGCCAAGTGTGGCAAGTCTCATAGAACAGCTGACTGTAGGCAAGGAACTCAGGGTTGCTTTCGATGTGGGCAGGTGGGCCACTTGATCAAGGAGTGCCCTGAGATGAACAAAGGGAAGACAACTTCAGCTCCTATTCTACGACCGATACAAGCAATGAAGCCAATCGTCCAAGGAAGAGCCTATGCAGTCACAGCTCAAGAGGCTCAGAATACAAACGATGTTATTCAAGGTGAGATTCCTTTTAAATAAAGAATTTTAATTCTTGAAATTTTTAGATAGAGAAGGCGCATCAATATTTAGAAAATATAAGAAAAACTTGTATGTGATAAATTCTAGTATGATGATAAACACTATATATATATGTGTATGTATGATTAGGTATGTTACAAATTTATAAGAAGAGAAGCAACGTGACATACGAAGCTCAAGTGTTGATAGACCCAGGGTCTACTCACTCATTTGTTACCTCTCGCTTCACAAAGAGGAGGAAAGTTGACCCAGAGGAGTTAGACGTTGTTTTAACTGTGATTGTTCCTACGGGGAAATCGGTTGATACCGAAAAGGGTTGCAACTTCGTGATCGTGAGGGTCATGGATGGAGACGTCTTTGAGCTATTGGCGAACCTAATTCTGTTAGACATGCAAGGATTTGACGTGATCCTTGGCATGGATTGGTTATCGACCCACTGTGCGATGGTAGATTGCAAGAATAAGGTCGTCATCTTCAGACCCAATACGAGGAGATCATTTAGATTTCGAGGAGAGAGGTCTACACACATGCCACTTATCTCAGCCGTCAGGGATGAGCGCTTGATCAGAAAGGGGTGCAGTGGATACTTGGCATTCTTGAAGGAAGATAAGAAGGAGAAGAATGTTATTTCCGAAATAGCCGTGGTGCGAGACTTCGCTGATGTAATTCCGGAGGAGTTACCCTGATTACCTCCAGAGAGAGAAGTAGAATTCGCCATCGACTTAGCACCAGGATCGGAGCTTATTTCTAAAGCACCATATAGAATGGCTCCTGCTGAGTTGAAGGAGTTGAAGGAGCAGTTACAAGAACTAATGGACAAGGGGTTTGTTAGACCGAGCGTGTCTCCATGGGGAGCACCAGTCTTGTTTGTAAAGAAGAAAGATGGGTTACTGCGTCTGTGCATTAACTATCGACAATTGAACAAACTTACCATTAAGAATCGATACCCTTTGCCTAGGATAGATGACTTGTTTGATCAACTGCAAGGAGCGAAGTATTTTTTCAAGATCGATCTGAGATCTGGATACCATCAGTTGAGAGTCAAGGCAGAGGATATTCAAAAGACTGCATTCAGGACTCGGTACGGACACTATGAATTCTTTGTGATGCCATTTGGGTTGAAAAATGCTCCGGCATCATTCATGGATCTGATGAATAGGGTGTTTAAACCACATATAGACTCTTGTGTCGTAGTGTTTGTCGACGACATCCTGATTTATTCAAAATCAGAGGAAGAGTATGAAAAGCACTTGAGAGTAGCCCTACAGACTCTACATGGACACCAACTATATGCCAAGCTCAGCAAATGTGAGTTTTGGTTAGAAGAGGTTAGCTTTTTGGGACACATTGTCTCAAAGCTTGGTGTCACTGTAGATCCAGCAAAGATCGAAGCAGTAGTGAATTGGGAGCAACCAAAGATCGTGACTGACATCCGTAGTTTCCTTAGATTAGCAGGTTACTATCGGCATTTCGTTGAGGGTTTTTCAAAGATATTAGGACCACTCACGAGACTTACACGGAAAGACGCAAGGTTCGAATGGAGTGAGGCATGCGAGAAGAGTTTTCAAGAACTCAAAAAGAGACTCACTTCGGCTCCAGTACTTGAGATTCTTTCAGGCAGTGGAGGGTTTGCAGTATACAATGATGCTTCGTATAGTGGTTTAGGCTGCATGCTAAATCAACACAAAAAGGTGATAACATATGGATCGAGACAGTTGAAAGAGCATGAGAAGAATTATCTGACACATGACCTGGAATTAGCAGCGGTCATTTTTGCGCTGAAGATTTGGAGATATTACCTATACGGTGAGACTTTTGAGATTTTCACTGACCACAAGAGCCTCAGATATCTGTTTACATAAAAGGAACTAAATATGAGGCAGCGCAGATGGATGGAGTTTCTTAAAGACTATGACTGTTCCATACAGTACCATCCAGGCAAGACTAATGTAGTGGCTGATGCCTTAAGTCGGAAGAGCTCAGCTAAGTTGGCTAGTTTAATTTTGGGTATGCACCGATGGAAGTTATTTGAAGACCTGGCATTATATGATGCGAACATTGAGTCGCAAGCTACAATAGTCTTCTTGGCTAATATCTCAGTGAGACTGGTGATATTTGAGCATATCCATGAACTACAGATGAAAGATCCGGTGCTAACCAAGATTCGTCAAGATGTAACTGAAGGCATTAGATATGAGTTTTCGATCAAGGAGGATGGTTCCTTATTGTTCAAGGGCCGTCTCTGTATTCCGGACAATGCCGGTTTACGGCGAACAATTCTTGATGAATCTCACAAGTCAAACTATGCTATCCACCCGGGCAGTACAAAGATGTATCAAGATTTGAAAAAGAATTACTGATGGAGAGGCTTGAAACAAGATGTGACAGAGTACGTGTCGCGGTGTTTGACGTGCCAACATGTGAAGATCGATCATAGATATCCCGCAGGTCTATTACAGCCTCTACCTATATCGGAATGAAAGTGAGAATCGATCTCTATGGACTTCATCGTTGGACTACCGCGTACAGTAAAGAAGTACAATGCCATTTGGGTAGTAGTCGATCGATTGACCAAGTCAGCGCACTTCTTGCCTTACAACATGATGTACACGACGGGAAGACTGGCAGAGCTGTATATGAAGGAGATTATCCGTTTGGGATTCCGAGTAGCATTATTTCAGACCATGACCCATTGTATACATTAAAGTTTTGAAAGAAATTTTAAGCAGGAATGGGAACGCGACTAGATTTCAGTACGGCATTCCATCCGCAAACCGACGGACAGACTGAGAGGGTCAATCAGATCATTGAGGACATGCTTAGAGCATAAATGTTAGAATTGCAAGGATCGTGGGATCATCACCTACCTTTGATTGAGTTCGCATATAACAACAGCTTTCAGACGAGCATTGGGATGGCACCATATGAAGCACTTTATGGATGGCGATATTGATCGCTCATCAATTGGGAGGAAACGGGTGAAAATTTTATTTTAGGACCCGAGGTACTTGAAGATAATGCCACCTATGTTCGTATGATAAGGGCAAAACTCAAAGCGGCTTAGAGCAGACAGAAAAGCTACGCCGATATCAAGCAGACGAGTGTAGACTTCAAGGTGAGTGAACACGTGTTTGTGAAAGTGTCATCTATGAAGGGGGTGATGAGATTTGGAAAGAGAGGGAAGCTAAGTCCCCGCTATCTTGGACCGTTTGAAGTTTTGGGTCGAGTAGGGAAAGTTGCTTACCGCATTGGATTGCCACCGTTATTTGATCAGGTACACAATGTGTTCCACGTATCTATGCTCAGGAAGTACCTTAATGACCCTGATCACGTGTTGAGCGGTCAATCATTTGAGATGCATGAGGACATGACTATGATCGAAGAGCCGGTGGAGATTTTGGATCGAAAGGAACAAATGTTGCGAACAAAAGTGATTCCATTAGTACTTGTTCGATGGAAGCATCATCCGGCCGAGGAAGCTACATGAGAACGAGAGGCCGACGTGAAAGAACAGTATTCGAGCTTGTTTGCGACAGCTTGAGAGTCAAAATCGTATCATCGCAAGCATGTTTGTAGATTTAAACCATATGTTGTAATCCAATGTCGATCTTTTGATCAACGTATGCAATAGAAACAATTTTTAATATGCATAATGTTCCTAAATACAAAGTCGAATGCGTACTTAGAATTCAACGTAGCCATGACATGGCCGTGATGATGTATTTTGTAGAACCAATGACCAATTGGTCATGTTTTATTAAGGAACCAAAGGAGACAGAAAAAATTTAAAATCTGAAGAATCTAATCAAAACCAATTAATCGATTTGGGAATTCGATTAATCGATTTTGCTCGATTAGTCGACTGGCATGCGCCAGTGAGTAGAAATTTAATAAGGATTAAGGAAATGAAAGAAGTGAAATTTTGATTAATCGATTTGGGTTTCGATTAATCGATTTTGGATTTCGATTAATCGATCTGGAGATTCGATTAATCGATTAACTTAAGAATTTTAGAAAATTTTGAAGAATTTTATACGATTTCGATTAATTGAAGGAGAATTCGATTAATCGATTTGGGATTTCAATTAATCGAACTGGAGGTTCGACTAATCAAGTCACCTGAGAAATTTGGAAAAAAATTCGAAGAACCTTACGATTTCGATTAATCAAAGTGAAATTTGATTAATTGATTTTGGGATTTCGATTAATCGAAGTGAATTTCGATTAATCGACTGGCTCACACCAGTGAGCTCGAAAAGCTAAAAATTTAAATGACCACGATTTCGATTAATCGAAATGATTTCGATTAATCAATTTTGAGTTTCGATTAATCGATTTTAGAAATCGATTAATCGATTTTGCGCGGCTGAACCTAGTTTTGAAACTCGATTAATCGACTTTGGAAATCGATTAATCGAACCGAGGCCTATATATATAAATCGAGGGAGATTTCTCCCCATTTGAAAATTTAGGGTTTTCTGTTCTTGCGCGCCACTTCATCTCCCTTATCGAGCAAGCGTACCAGCTAGGGTTTTGGGGAGTTTGGATCGATTTTGGATTGAAATCATTTACATTCGGATAAAAAACCTAAGGTAAAACCCTAGTTTTCGTCCTTTTCCATTTCAAACCATATAAACCCTAGTTTTGCAAATTTCTTTCCAAAAATGCCGCCTAAAACCCGTTTGTCTTCGAAGGAGGCAACGTCTAAGCTTTCGGTCTGGTGTAAGAATGCCGCACCGCCACCACCTACCCCATCACCTGTGAGGACTCCATCACCGTCGGCATCAGATACCACATCCGGTTTAACGAGCGCGTCTTCGCGCGAATCTTCACCAATGCCACCACAGCCCGTCAACGTACTCCAACCAAACGAATGGTGGGTGGCAAAGACCTTCGAGACCGAGTACATTATCGATGTGGAACTATTTACAAATCCCGATGTGGCGGGCGAGACCCAATGGGCTCGAAATTATCTCGTAAAGGCCGGTCTCGGCAACCTTTTGAAACCAATCTGCAGGTCCTACTACCCTAGATTGGTCCGACTATTTTACCAAGGGCTGACGGAGGGGCCTACTGAAGACATAGTCATGACCAAGATAGAGGGTCGTGACTACACCTTCACTCGTCGCCACATCCATGAGGTCATCGAATGCCACCTAGACTTCGTGCCCGAAACCACCCTCTTCCCACCCTTTGCGGAAGAGGTGAAATTTGAAGAAATTATGACCCGTTGGACCAAAGGGAAAAAGGGGTCGGGATCGTCTATTAGGAGGGTCGATCTCTCACATTACATGTGGATGCTTGATTCCATAATCAAGTGCAACCTCTACCCGATGCGTCACGACACCGAGCGGGTGGAAAAAGTGTAGCAGGAACTCTATGCGGCCTTCTGTGGCCGTTGGTTTGATGCTACGATGATCATCCTAGAAGGGATGGTCTATATAAAGGGGAAGTTGATGAAGGGAAATTTGAGGCCCAAAGAGAAGATGTCGTATGCTCGCCTCATTTCGAGCATGCTGGAGTGTTACTCAAACGCTCTTGAGTACGCTATCTCGCCCCACGAGGAGATGGCTACGGATCGCGTGAAGCAATTCTCCATTGCTTCATGGAGAAGTAGCTACAACTTACTCAAGCGGACCCTACCAGCTCAGGGCCCAGATGCAGCACCACCAGTAGCACCACCACCACCCCCACCACCACATCAGGACCCACCTGTGGGGGGAGCACACCCCATTGAGCCACCAGCTGAGGGGGCACCCTCCCATACCACCGCCTCGCCTATGCCGCTGTGGTAGTTTGCGCAACCACAAGCGTCTTCTTCACGTGTGTTGGCTCGGATGGAGGCCAAAAATGAAAGGATGAATCGACGGATGGACTTTTTGATATTCCACACTCTATGGTACATCTATCCGTTGGACTACCAACAGCGCCTCGCGCAGGAGGCCGACTAGACTGCGGGTCAGACTGCTTTCCATACTGGTGCCGGTTTCCACGCGAGTACATTTGCGGCCGATGCATCTGGCTCGGCGCTCCAGCAGCCCGAGCAGCCTACGGAGACGCCCCATCCACCACCTGAGCAGCCAGTTTCGTCAGAGCAGCCCGCCCTTGCGTCAGATCATCCAGGAGAGGGGACGGCCTGAGCGTCTGACGATGCTTTCATTTTGTGAGCACTTTTTGGATATTTTAGAACTGTTGTATTTAAGTTTCCCAATTGTAATTATTGACAACAGTTAAAGAAACTTGTAAATGTTGAAATTTTTGATAATGAAATACAGATCAACTTTTTGTGGATGTACTTGCATTATTTTTGGTTCTTGCACTGTGTGATGTGTAACTCGTTCTCGTAAGTGGGTACTTGACACCGCTGTGTGTGGGGTCCCACACCAGCGCACCTTTGGGTTATTTTCGAGGACGAAAATTCCCAAGGTGGGGAGAATGTAATATCCTGAAAAATGGAGCGTTGAACTTTGACCTCGAGATTCGTGCCTGACTGGTCATAGAGTTGACCAAGTGATGGTCAAACAATAAACTTATAGAGTGATGAATTGAAGTGGTGCGAATGTGACCTAAGTGTAGAGTATGGTGTTAAGCTAGAGTCACATACACCTATCTCTGGTGTATGCGCTTAACATCGAAATAGGAGAGAAGATATAAGAGTTTAATAACCCTAAAAGTTCTTTTGTTGGTTGTTGAAGAGAGAGTTAAGAAGAGAGAGAGAGAGAGAGAGTAAAGAGGAGTTATGGTGGTTGGATTGAGGGAAGATTGAGCATTGATTGCCGGATTAAATGCGTTTGGGGCCGTTGAAGCTAAAGCTGGAGCCCTAGCCATTCCAACCTAGACATTGATCAATTTAAGATAAATTGAAGGTGAGTTTTGATTTAAATTAATGCATAGATCGTTGATTAGTTAAATTCAGTCTAGCATAGTTAATATCATATATTAAAGACTTAGAAAAGGAAGGGAAAAGAAAAGGAATGGGTTTTGGAAGAACAGCCCGAAAGGGGGCTGAATCGGGCCAAATCGATTAATCGAAATTGAGATTCGATTAATCAATTTTGGTATGAAAGTTAAAAAGTCAAGGATGCCCAATTTCGATTAATCGAATTGGATTTCGATTAATCGATTTTGAAGGTCGATTAATCGATTTGAAAATAGACTAATCGACTGGGTACCGCCAGTGGCTGGAGAAACAAGACGTGGGGAAATCGACTAATCGAGTTGGGAAATCGATTAATCGATTTTGAATTTCGATTAATCGATTTGGGATCAACTAATCGATTTCGGATTTTCAACCACTCGATTTAAGAATCGACCTTATTATGTTAGAGACTTCGATTAATTGATTTGGGATCGATTAATCGAATTTGAATCTCGATTAATCGATTTTGGGAATTGATTAATCGATTTGGATTTTGATTAATCGATTTTGGGAATCGATTAATCGATTTGTGTTTCGATTAATCGATTTTGGGAATCGATTAATCGACTTTGGCAGTTTTACTTAACTTTCTAGTTTTGCTTTGAGATTCATGGAGGGTCTAGGACCTTCTTTATTACATCTTTAGTGATGTTACCATAGGGGGTACGTGTGAAAGCGAGCACAAGGAGCCGCATGGGACCTTAATGCTTGGACCTTCAGAGAATTGAGGTAGGGAACACCTTGAACATCTACTTTAATTGCAAGAGCATGTATGTAGTGAAATATTTATCAGAATTAAAATGGTAATTACATGCAAGATTTAACCTTGCCGCCTATTGAGAAAGGGGCTTGGGTAGTATTCCCAGGAAATATATTTTATAACTGTCTATTTAGGCGACGATGGTGGGTATTCCATCGGGGCTCGATGCTATATTGCTCGGGGATTACTTAAGTTGAAGATTTAAGTTTTTTGCTTTAGGCCTATTCAGTGTCATTCATGATAAATCAACAGTACAGTAAGACATACAAATTACCAGTAAATCTTGAATATAATTACCATCTTTTGAACTATTTTCTAGCTAATGCATAGAAACATCATGCTTAGAATATCATGGAATATATGTAAGTTTTGATTTATATGTTCATTGTGTTGTTCCCTATTGAGCTAGGATGTAGCTCACCCTTTAGACTATACGTTGCAGGTCCTTTGTTAGCAGCAGCTGAGGCTTCGGGAGATGTAGATCCGGGTGATTTGGATTACATGCTTGGAAACGAGTTAGAGCCTCCTCCCGAGGACTTATTCTAGGAGACTCTGCTGTGTACTTTAATAGAGAGTAGTTTTTAAGAGCAGATTGTACGGCTTGGTATGTCAAGCCTTTATTTTTGTCAAACAATGTTATTAGATGGATAATTCTTTTGGGCGAATCATCTGGGTGATCAGTTTATCACCGATAGTTCGGATCGGTTCTCTGTTCATGCAATGACATGAAAGTAGAACTATCTTTTGAATGTGCCAGTTGGGCATATTAATTTTTACGCTTTATGCAATTATTTACCTTATTTGTTTATCTTTGCTTGCTATATCAATGTTCCGTGCATAGTTTTGGGGCACGGTCTGGAGGATCGCGCTGATGGCACGGGTTTCGGGGTGCCAAAATCCGGGCTGTCACAATGATTTTACCTGTTTAGCAGTTCTACCCTTCTCTCTACTCACTCCTTGTCAGAGCTGATTTTATTTGCTCTGATTGGGATCTAGTAGAGAGCGGGGAGGTTACAGCTAGTGTAAGTAAATCATGCATAAAATCTTGCTATGCAAGGAGTTATCAAGGAGAAGGGGTACCTCCTAAAGCAGGTAGCGAGATGTTAACAAAGAGGATGAGAACCTGCTAAAGCAGATGAACTCTACTATGGCAGGGGCTACGAAAGAGCAAGGCCATACGCAACCTTACAAAATACGAAGTATTCCATTGACAGGTGCGGATGAGTTCCCTTTACCATTTTCCATCAGCCAGTTTGACTATGTTGCATAGTCACGAAATTCTACGACTTTTTGCAGAAGTTGGAAATAATTTACGAGTTTTTGAATGATTGAATAAAATTGTAATTTTCTTGCGAGTTCATCACAATATTGTGAATTTAAAGAATTATTCGTAATGTTGAAGAAATATTTTCGAATATCTCTAAATTTTCTAAAATAGTTCTTTTTTTTATATAGTTTTTTCAAATTTGTAATTTTTATAGTTTTTAATTAATCTGTTTTTATAATTCCTCTTTTTCTTATTTTACCGAATTTTGACCTATTTTCTCGAATTTGATGAATTTTGCTGAAATTTTCCAATTTTTAATTAATACACTTTTATAATTCCTCTTTTTCCAAATTTGACCTATCAACTGCAACATAGTAGATAGATGTATGGAATATCTACTGCAACATAACATCTACATGGACCTTAAAATGGACATGAATATGTAGGTAGGTATGGTATTATGTACAGATTCTTCCTTCGCTTGAAATCCTATATAAATGAAAGAGTGTTATAAAAATGGTTTTAAATATAGGCCATATCTGATACATATTGGCAGATATCTGTCGGATTAAGCTCCATCCAACATGATAAACACCCTCTATTTGGTATGGGGTCAAATATTTGATCAAACAGATCGAATATAGGCCTAAATGCATAGTGCCAAATTTCGCCGAAATTTGGCAAAATTTTGCGAAATGGGGGTCAAACGAAAATTTTGGGAAAATTTCGGTTTTCGGTATTTTTCGGTACTTTTCAGTATTTTTCGGTAAATTTCGATAAATTTCGGTAAAATTTTTTAAAATATTTAAAAAAATATTATATATATATTTTTAATCCCCAAAATTTTTCCGAATTTTTTTCGAAAAGTATCGAAATTAATCCGAAATGTACCGAAAGGACCCCCCACCGAAAAATTCCCGAAAACAAAATTTGTCACTATGCCTAAATGTATCACACAAAATACAAAAGATGCCAATTTTGCAATTCTTATTATTATTTATAAATATTTAAAGATAAAAAAATTGTGCTTGAAATATTGGCCAATTTGGCCGATATGTATTACATATATCTGATTAGCGTTGGCCTGGGACCTGCTTGATTTGCCGATTTATATCGGTTTCTAAATCCATCGTTATAAGTGAAGATCGCGCAAACTGCCAAGTTTAAAAAAATTTGGATCTTTCAGCTGAAAAAATTGTACGATTAATGTGGCATCACACCAGCATCATAGGATTATCAATCTTATGAAGAATCCTTTGTTAGATCAAACACGTAAAATTTTTGATTTTACATGTCAGAAGAATCCTTTGTCAGGTCAAACACGTAACATTTTCGCTTTTACATATGTCAGAAGAATCCTTTGTCAGATCAAACACGTAAAATTTTCGCTTTTACATATGTCAGAAGCATTGAACAGGAATTGAAACTTTCAATAGAAATATATAATAAATATTGGGTATCGTTTACAACCAGGTCGTTGTAGTATAGTGGTAAGTATTCCCGCCTGTCACGCGGGTGACCCGGGTTCGATCCCCGGCAACGGCGATATATTTTTTAACATTACTTTCTGGTTCGATTTGGCGTGTAGGGTCTTTTGGTTCTATCGGTTCCTTCTGGTTCGATTTGGCGTATAGTCTTTTGGTTCTATCGGTTCCTCTCTGTTGATCTCGCCGTATACTCCGCGCATTTTAAGATTTCCCTCATCAGTATAGAACCAAAAGCGCTTCTTTATTCAATTAGTCGCGCGGTGCGTAGTTTAACACACAACAGTCACTTCTTCTTTGTGGCTTTGTGCAAAGCAAACCACTGAAAGTTGGTATGACCACTTAGCAGAGGAGAGAGAGAGAGAGGAGATTGGTAATGGTATGGATTCGAAAGATGGAGATAACGATCTATTCCAAGGGATGGTCCTGATTAATCCATCAGAACAAATCGTCGATCCATCAACCCCAAATCATCACCATCAACAGCCACTCGATGAAAACCTCTTCTCTGATCTCACTCTCGTCGTCAACGAAATCCTAACCCTAGATTCACAACCAGAACCATCTCCACCACCTAAAACAACAATCGATGCTGCTCTCTCACTCAAACCCCTTCCATCTAGACGGAAAAAGAGAGCTTCCGTGCGAATCGGATATGGCAGAGAAGAAAAAGAGCCCGACGAATCTGATTCCTCTCTTCTCCAATTGCCACTCGTGTCCGAAGATCCTCCGCCGTCGAATGATTCTCATGGAACTCGTGATGCTTTTCCATCGGTTCTCCCTCCATCTCCTCTGGAGATCGCGATACCTGAAACTGAAGTATCGTCTCAGGCTGCTTTGTCGAGTGACAATGGTGAGATCAAAGATTTTAGTATTATGGAAGAAGTAGTAGCAGAAAAAGAAGAAGAAGACGTAGCAGCAGGTGGTTTGATTGAGGAGAAATTAGAAGTGATTAGAATTCAGATTTCAGAGAAATTGGAGCGGATTCAGGAAAAGGCTGCTTCAGTTTCTGCTACGAGAAAAGAAGCTGCGAGGATGCGGAGGAAAGCGAGCGAGGATTTGAATTTAGCATCAGTTAAGTATAAGGAACTTGAAAAGGAGCTTGAAGATGCTTGCGAGGCTGAAGATTTCGAGACAGCAGAAAGGGTTAGCGAGAGTCTCGGGGCAGCAGAGAAGGAGAAAGAGGAGTTATTGAATGCTTTGAGAAATGCAGAGGCCGAGTGCAATTTACTAGATTTGAAGATGCAGGAGGTTTTGGAGTTGCAGATTAGAGTGGAGGAAGAAGGAGTGGAGTTGCTGGAGCAATTTGCAAAGGTGAGAGTTTGAATTGCTTGATCGCTTATGTTTGATTTCATTGCTCGAAAACTCATAATGTTTATTTCAATAGCTTAGTATGCAATATGTAGACCAGATGAGAGATGAAGTTATGACATGGTTTAAGAGGTATATGAATGAGCTCCTATCCTTTTTCTTTTGATATCAACAACTGAAAGAAAATATATTCTATACTAGAGAAACTTAAATGAATCCTTAGTGTTTCGTCGTGTAGCTGAGCTGGGAGGTTGATATCACACTCGAGATTCATGGAGTAAATAGGAACCCATTTCTGCATAAATCCTTCATCAGGAAGACTACTATGAGCCTACAACCCAGGAAAAACAGCTCTAGATTCTCTTCTTAGAATGAAAAGTTACAGCGCAAGAACAAAAGAAGGTGCTGTTGTAAAGTGAGCTACTTAGTAAACTGCACCGAGCAAAAGAAGCAAAAAAAACAGAAGCAAGAGGGAAACAGAGAGAGTACAACCACCATCCCCAAACCCATCTAGACTGAACTGCAGGCCAGTTCATCAAGAAAAAAACTAGTCTGTATCCCAAATTCCATTGGCAATAATCAGGCTCCAAATATTCCTAAGCTGAACCTCGGAAGATGAGATACACTCACTTGTTGGTTTTTTTGTGTTAACAGAGGACCAAGTTTTTTGCTATTGTAGGATTTATGTATTACCAAAACAATCAAAATCCATCCAGGCCCCTCTCAACAAGGAGCTAAGAAGGGGGGAAAAGGAAGAAGAAAAGGAACCCGGAAAGGACGCTGACAAACCAAAAGACCCTTTTTACTAACCAGCAAGCGCTTTAAGACCTAGACAAAAGCAGCCAACCTCACCAAAGCCTACGCTGCAAAACCTAACACCAAGCACTTTCAATTTCAAATTTTAAATTTGAAAGTGGAAGTCAACATCGGATACCAACCAGACCTCCCAGGCCCACACAATGGTCAATCACTCTAGTGACAATTGACTTCTTACTGCCCCCCCTTCCACACAAGCAATCACCCTCCATACATGCAGGGGCATTCGCCACGATACTCTGCACCCTGCCAATGCTGCGACAGATCCCACAATACCACTTATGCCTGAAACTCCAGAAGTAGTGCCAAAACGGCTTATAATGACGACTTAGATCCTTACCATCGTTTTCCACAACAACTCCCTCTCCTCCAAAAGGTAATCCAATCTCAACCGCTTCGACCATCACACGTGACTTGTTGGTCTTCCCTGATTGAGGCGCCAATCAGCAGTTAAGCTTCTGCTGTCTGAATCCCAACTTATCTTTCCAAACACTACGGCTTCATGGAGAAGCAAAAGAAAACCCAGTAAAAAAAGTGCGCATCTCTACCTGTTAAAATAGTCTTCTCCTTTTCTATCATCATCCTGATCGACCACGTCAATCAGATCCTTTTCCTAGCGAAGAGCCTCCTACTCACGTTCCAAGATTCACAGCGAACGCCCTCGTAGAGGTGTGTCGCTGGTGAACGAAGAATGATGTTAAAAAACCAATTCCGCGATAAAGCTTTTCTCTCATATGGGGCAAAACCATGCTGAGGATAAAAGTGCACCAGGAAACAGAGCAATGAGCCGCTAGCTCGCTGCCATATTCACAGTTGACTCCTCATAGAGATCATCCACTCTGCTATTGACGTTGATCTCGCTCGGGATTAGTGTTACCTTGACACTTCTACTTTTGGGAATTTTGCTGTGTCGACACTTGGTGGCACTTGGCAGATGTGCTGACACTTGGACACTCCTCAAACAACACAAAACTTCTAGATATATGCACACAACAAATTTGCGTAGAAAATAAATTCATGACAATAAATTGCATTAAATTTTCCCTTCCTGGGAGAGGGTTTTATGGAAATGGTGGGCTTTACAGTTCCGTGTATCGCAGTCGATGTTCTGTTAATTACACCAAAATAATGAATACCTCTGATTAAAAGCTACTAAAGGAAAGTAAAATAATAAGAAACATCTTTAAATTTAAGTCTTCATGAACATCGTATTCTTTGACATCAATGTGTCACGAGATAAATGCGCAATATACTATCTTCGTCAGAAACTTGAGTGATATGGAACGTGGGACAACAGATGAAAGGGCCTCTTCGCCGAAAGCTGAACTCATCTGATTGATAGGAGCGAGGAGCTCATGGATGATTCTTAAGACAAATTCTTGATGTCTTGTCTTGAAGATGACTCGAATATGAGTCTATATCTTTTGATGGCTGATCATCAGAATGATTAGTATTTTTAATTATAGGAGTACCCAACCTTGGTTTGATATCATCAAATTCCTTAGAATTCGGTAATTATCATCATAATAGGCTTCGTTTTAGATTTGAACCTTTCGTGATTTGATCATGATAGATTTTGGTCATATTTTAAGACAACTACCAGTCATCTAGGTCCCAAATCTATGATTTTATCCATATGTGATGATTCTATCGTTGGATCGAACCATGAATCATGATATCATCTATATGTGATGATCGTACCATTGGATCAAACCATGAATCATGATCTTATCTATATGTGATGTTTTTACCGTTGGATCGAACCAATATCTTCAAAAGAATTTCCGAACTCGAGGTTAAAGTTCAAATCCTTAATTTAAGGGAGTGATAACCCGAACCGTGAGGGAAACTCCAATGTCAAGGGTATGATCACAACTAGTCAACGTGAAGACTATGATCATGATTATGTGATCCTATAATCGATTGGAATTGACTAAGGTCAAGATTGGTCAAGGTAACGATCATTTGGTTGTAGTCGCAATCGTATAAAGTGCCATTCATATATAATGACCGTGACCATATAAAGCCATGATTAACGTCTGATTTGATGACGGAGACGCCAACATTGTAGACATCGGATACGGACCGTTTCGTGTGTACCGACGTCGAAAGAAACGGAACGAAAATCAGGACCAGGCATAAAGGACGAAAATTTCAGAACCAGGCGTAAAGGGCGAAGAAGAAATTTTCGTTCGGTCGAAAACTAATTTCGATCGAACGAAATTTTCGTTCGATCGAACACTTATTTCGATCGAACGAAATTTCATTCGACCGAATACTAATTTCGATCGAACGAAAATTTCGTTCGATTGAATACTTATTTCGATCAAACAAAATTGAGCGAGAATGAATTTTTTTAGAATTCGAACTTA
This sequence comes from Chloranthus sessilifolius, assembly GCA_021018995.1. Taxonomy (NCBI): domain Eukaryota; kingdom Viridiplantae; phylum Streptophyta; class Magnoliopsida; order Chloranthales; family Chloranthaceae; genus Chloranthus; species Chloranthus sessilifolius. Next base: position 28,532,662 of record CM037587.1, on the reverse strand, counting down.
TGTTTTAGGGTCAAATTTGTCTTTTTATTATGTTTATTTTCGTTTTAGGGTTTTATTTTAAGACCTATATAAGGTCTCCATAAACAATGTAATTAGTTTTTGATTAATGAAAAGAGAGTTGCTTTTGTGAAACCCTAGAGAGCTTGTGAAAAGTTTTCAATCGAGGGAGTGAATTCTTCAAACCTTGAGGAGTGAGCAATCATTTCTCGTGCGACTTGGTGCGAAGCCGACGTACAGCCGTGGTGTGAAGCTTCGGAAAACTCTTAGTGTGAAGCCTTGGAATCTATCCTTTTAGTTTGTCTTTTCTCTAGTTATTGTCAGGTATTATCTTTCTTTGTTTCCATTGATAAAAGAACAAAAATTCCCAAAAAAAAATCTTATTCCATGATATCTTTAATTTCCCCTTTTAAACTATTTATTCAAGTTTTATTTCATTCAAAATCCCCGAGGAATCAAAAGACGATATTGCAATTATCACTTGATGCCCTAAACTAGAGCGAAATTCGAGTTCCTTCATCGGAGTCATTTTTCTAGATCGGGAAATCTTCACGCATGCGAACGCTAGAATGGATTAATCTAATTGTTTTATTAATTTCATTGAATTATTTTATGTGTTGATTGATTTCGACTATTTTCGTTGTTTACTTCATTCTAAAGTTAATCCCAAATTTGCATATTAGGGTTTTAACGTTTTTGTCCTGCATCAGTTTTGGTATCAGAGCACAGTCTTAGTTTAGGGTTGTCCGTGCCTTATAGATTTTAGGGTTCACTTGATTTTAATATACTTTGTCTTACATCATCTAGTCTTGCATAACCCCATCATGGATACCAGCAGCTTAGAAGCCCTTATTAGAGATCTTGCGTCTAAAGTGACCGCTAGTCAAACCAGGATGGATGAGCACATCTCTGATTAACAAGCCCGACATGAGGTTTTAGAGACTCGTTTCGAAGAGATCAATGAGCTCATCGTTGAGAATCACAATAGAGTCAACAACTGTGACCGTAGGAGAGATGTTCCTCCCCGACGTGAGGTCCAAACCAATCTGGACGATAAGGTCATGAAATCTGTGAAAATGGACACCCCTACTTTTGACGGGAAAAGACAACCCAAGGTCTTTCTCGAATGGGTCGCCAACATGGAAAACTACTTTGAGTGGTATGCCATGTCTGAAGAGCGCAAGGTCAGATTTGCCAAAGTCAAGCTTATGAGTCAAGCCAAACTTTATTGGTTGGGAGTGGAGCGTCGTAGGCAAATCCAGGGTCTTCGTGTTATTTTCACGTGGACTGAAATGAAAGTCCAACTGCATGAAAAATACGTTCCCGTATCATATGATGAACGTATTCTTGATCAGTGGCAGTCATTGCATCAAGGAGATTCTCCAGTTACAGAGTACATCGATAGGTTTGAAGGCCTGATGACCCAGGCCGATGTCGATGAACCAGCAAAAGTTACCCTCTCCCGATTCCGAATGGGTCTTCGACCAGAGTTACAGAGGGAACTCATTCCTTATCCTGTTGCGGATCTCGATGAATGTTTTGCTAGAGTCGAAGAATTAGAACGGTATCTCGACACTCCCAGTAATGGCCGATCTAAATCTTCCAAACTTGAGTATCACTCTAATCCTACGGATAAGGTATATACCGCCTCTAGTCAATCCTCAAAACCCGTGGATCTGCATATTGACAAAGGAAAAGGACCATTGATCAAGAGTTCTAGGCGTGCCCCGCAACAATGTTATAAGTGTCAAGGTTTTGGTCACTTTGCATCCCAATGTCCTAGTAAGAGTTAAGCTTTAATTATTCAGGAGTATGCCGAGAAAGAAGGTAATGAGTTACACAAAGAAGTGTATGAACCGTGTGAAACACCAAGTGATGATGAAGGTGAAGTTCCGGTCAGAGCCGTAGGTTGCATTAGGGCAGTTCCTATTACCGAGGACGGTGTTGATAGTGTGTCCATCCCAAGTGAGTCTAGAGAGTTGGTAGGAGTATATCATTATTCTGATTTGCATGGGATTAGCAGTCTGAATTTATTGAACATCGAAAATACGCATGATCGTACTAACACATTGGATATGTTTAATGCATTTGATAGTTTTGTGTTAATTCCTGATGGTTCTGAACATGTGGAATCTTTCCCATTCTCAGAAAAGGGTAATGATGGAGATCTAGATCTTCTTTTAGACAAGGGCAACCATCCGATAGTTGCCATAACGACTCTTACGCTTATTCTTGATCCCAGTACCCCGCCCTTTGATCCATTCATTCTTGAGCATCCAATCGAACCACACCCATTTTCCCAATTTCTATCTCGTACCTCACCTGTGCAACATGAGAAAAGGTCGAATGAGGAGGTTATAGAATTCCCAAGCTTCAATGCCAATACAGGTAAACATCACGAGTATCTCACAATGTGGAAAGGTAAGCCACGAATGAAGCTTCCAAAGTGTGCCATCCATGGATTCCCTAACTCATTGGAGATGAGTTTTTCCCACTCGGGGAGAATTGACGGGGACGCCGACATTGTAGACATCGGATATGGACCGTTTTATGTGTATCGATGTCGAAAGAAATGGAACGAAAATCAGGACCAGGCGTAAAGGACGAAAATTTTAGAACCAGGCGTAAAGGGCGAAGACGAAATTTTCGTTTGATCGAACACTTATTTCGATCGAACGAAATTTCGTTTGACCGAATACTAATTTCAATTGAACGAAAATTTCGTTCGATCGAATACTTATTTCGATCGAACGAAATTGTGCGAGAATGAATTGTTTTAGAATTCAAACTTATGTTTTAGGGTAAAATTTGTCTTTTTATTATGTTTATTTTCGTTTTAGAGTTTTATTTTAAGACCTCCTATATAAGGTCTCTTCATAAACAATGTAATTAGTTTTTGATTAATGAAAAGAGAGTTGCTTTTGTGCAAATCCTAGTGAGCTTGTGAAAAGTTTTCAATCGAGGGAGTGAATCCTTCAAACCTTGAGGAGTGAGCAATCGTTTCTCGCGCGACTTGGTGCGAAGCCGACGTACAGCCGCGGTATGAAGCTTCGGAAAACCCTTTGTGTGAAGCCTTGTAATCTATCCTTTTAGTTTGTCTTTTCTCTAGTTAATGTCAGGTATTTTCTTTCCTTATTTCCATTGGTAAAAGAACAAAAATCCCAGAAAAAAATCTTATTCCATGATATATTTAATTTCCCCTTTTGAACTATTTATTCAAGTTTTATTTCATTCAAAATCCCCGAGGAATCAAAAGACGATATTGCAATTATCGCTTGATGCCCTAAACTAGAGTGAAATTCGAGTTCTTTCATCGGAGTCGTTTTTCTAGATCGGGAAATCTTCACGCATGCGATCGCTAGAATGGATTAATCTAATTGTTTTATTAATTTCATTGAATTATTTTATGTATTGACTAATTTTGACTATTTTCGTTATTTAATTCATTCTAAAGTTAATCCCAAATTTACATATTAGGGTTTTAGCGTTTTTGTCCTGCGTCGTTTGATCTCTCAAATTCGTAGATACAACCTTCAACATACGAAAAGTCAACTTGCAACTGATAGTTGCAACCCTCATGCATAGGGACCTTAGGCATGGATGTTATAACCGAAATTGCCTAAGTACAACCCAACTAAATGAGTGTTTTAGGCATGGGTGATATAACCCAAATTTGCCTAAGTACAACCCAAATAAATGAGGGTCTAAGGCATGGGCTAATAATAAGCCCACATAACCTAAGCATCATGGATCAAAATATCGGACGATACCGATACGTATTGTCCGATACGTATTGTTTTGGAGGGTATTCGATACGATAAAATGGGTTTTTATCGGGTACCCCCTAAAACAGTCAAATTATTGTGCGATACGTGCAAATTATCGCCTATATCATCCGTATCAGACGATAATTTGAAATTATCGGACAATAATTTCAAATTATCGTTCGATAATATGTTTTTTTTTTTTTTGAGGATCCCTAAGTTAGAGAAATTATCGTCCGATACGGGCAAATTATTGCTCGTATCAGACAATAATTTCCAAAAATTTCAAAAATTTGGAATTTTATAGTATTTTTTGAGGTTTTTTTTGGAAAAAAAATGTATTAGTTTGATACATTCAATGTATCGGTGATACATTGAATGTATCGGATGATACGCGATACGTATCGAAAATCCGATTTTTTGAACCATGCTAAGCATGACTCAAGTATATGAGGGTCTTAGGTATGGGTCTAGTATAGACCCACATAACCTAAGTGTGACCTAGATTGAAAGGACTTAAACATGGGCCAACAAGTAGGCCCACATAATCCAAGTGTTGGACTTGGTGAGGAGAGAAGAACAATGAGAGAGATACCTTGAGTAAGGTATCTCTTAGGATCTTCTCGTGGAACTTAAGTAGATCTTCGGAGTAAGATTTCTGGACCCATAAATCTGAGGGGGAGGCTACTATTTCTTAAGAATTTCCGCAGTGGTTACTAGAAGTTACCATCCGACGGTCTCTGTAACTTTCAATGAGATCCACAATGAAAATGGGCTGCATGGGTCTTACGTGTCGCACGAATCGATAAGAAGTGACATTTGCATCTGCCTAGGTGAACATCATCGCCTATGCTGCCCATCAAACCAATAAGATTTGAGGGACATGGGATAGGCTCACACGACACGAGAAAGTGGGCCATTTCGGCACTTTTATGGGTGTTTGTTAAAGTGGACCCACTCAGGTTGACCCTTGTGTGGGCTACATGGTAAAGAGAGAAAAAGAGGGAAAGATGGAGAAGGAAGAGAGAGAAGAGGGAGGGTGATGCGAACTTTAGATCTGCCTGTTTGAATCGTAGCCGAATAAAGAGGAAACGTCAAAAGAGAATGTAGACCCACGAATGAGTTTTTAAAAAGGGCCCGTTAAAGACCTGTGTGCATATTAATTTATGCAATATTTTATCTAGGTTTAGTTTCTTTTCTTATTAGGATTCTTTTAATAAGTGACTTTTTTTCATGGGTTAAAATATCGGGTTACCGATACGTATCGTCCGAGCTCCAAAACAATACGTATCGGACGATACGTATCGGTATCGGTATTGGACTCGAACGATACATTGAATGTATCGTTCGATACATTCAATACATTTGAAGGACTCGAACGATACATTCAATGTATCGTTCGAGTCCAATACCGATACGTATCGTCCGATACGTATCGGTATCGGACGATATTTTGATCCATGCTTTTTTTAGTTATAGTTTCCTTATTTGAATTATTTAGGGGTCAGACATATATATGTGATATGTGACTGTTAATCCCGTCACTTTCTGCGCAACCATCGGAAAAGTGGTCATAAGTCTACCAATATGTGTCGGAATTGTGTGATTCTTATCTTGTTGGAAAGCTACTTCGATAAACTTTCAAACAAGACTAATTTCACGTCAATCGAACATCGTTTGATCCTTCAAAAGTGATCGCGTAATAAAAAAAGGGATTAATGGTGAAATTAATTATGACCGTTAAATTAGAAAGTTTTAATGATTGATTAGGGGTTTTATTTTAAGTAGTATTCTTAGGGTTTCTTTTTTTTTATAAATACACATTGTAATCTCTTATGAGAATTATTATCGATGAATGAAAATTATGAGTTTTGCTTTGTGCGAATTCTAGAGAACTTGAGATGAGTTTTCGATAGAAGAGTGATTTTTCTCCTGCTTGTGGTTTGGTGTGAGGCGAACTTTCTTTCTTGGATCTTCTTCTACCCCTATTTTCCCTTTTATTTTTGTTTTAATTGAAGAGCGAGAACCCTAACCCCTATCTTGCGGGATTTACGCTATTTTAGGGTTAGTGTGCGATTTTTCTCGCATTAAACTGGTATCAAAGCCCAAGTTCAACACTCGGCACGTGAAGTCCATCATGAGTAAAGAACAGTTTATCGAAGCCTTGCACGAGTTGAATGGATTCATGATGGCTAGAATGGGATCGTTCGTGGATCGGCGAAAGCTCTTTGATTTGTATAAGACAATTAGTAAGATTAGACAAGCATGGGAGGCAGTGAAAACTAGATCGCAGCGTCTGAGGTATTTGAATTCAACACCTCGATATTGGCCAGCTTTATATGATCGAGCGTTTACTCTTGAGATTAGACGTGAGTTAACAAATACACGTCGGATAGCGGAGACATTAAACAAGGGTCTCTCATTCAAAAATTTCTTGAGGATTTTCTTCTCAAACTACAAGAGGAAATTATATCGGTGAGACATGAAGCTTTGAGATTTAAGCTTTCAAATCACGTGTCCGTTAACCCAACCACATCACCAACCATCTGTTGTAATCCTATAACAATTTCTCATCCCATAATTGTTGTGAAACCTACACCCGTTACGGAATCCATTAACGGTGTAAACTCTATGCCGGTTGCAGCCGCCGTAACAACTTACAACCCAAAGCCCATTCAAGAAATCAAGCTTGTCACCGTTGTTATCCTAACCGACCTCATCTCACCTAAAATTGTTATCGATCCTCTACCTAAACCCGTGATAGCCCCAAAATCAGTCGAAGAGTTGGTACTGGTTGATGAGAACCCTCTTCCGATCAATAGCTGTACTAATCCCAACACCGTTGAGGAGCTCGAGATCATTGAAGACCAAGTTGCCGCAATCAGTCCTCTCGAGCCCGAGATCGTCGAAGCACAATTATTTGAAATGAAAACTATCGCACCCACGACCCACAGGTCCCAAGATCGTGTTGGTTGCATGTTGATGTCCATTCCTGTTGGTGAATCGAAGATCAAATAGATCGAATCCGAGTGAAATCCTGTTTACTTGTTCAAGCCGCTTTCGATCAAGGTTCCCTATATATTGTCTGTGATCGCAACCGTGAAGATCCATGCCAACCAAAGTTCGAGGTCGAACTTTTTCGAAGTAGAGGGGATTGATGCGAACTTTAGATCTGCTTGTTTGAATCGTGGCCGAATAAAGAGGAAACGTCAAAAGAGAAAGTGGACCCATGAATGAGTTTTTAAAAAAGGTCTGTTAAAGACCTGTGTGCATATTAATTTATGCAATATTTTATCTAGGTTTAGTTTCCTTTCTTATTAGGATTCTTTTAATAAGTGACTTGTTTTAGGACTGGTTTCCTTATTTAAATTATTTAAGGTCAGGCATAAGCATGTGATATGTGACTGTTAATCCCGTCACTTTCTGCGCAACCATCGGAAAAGTTGTCATAAGTCTACCAATATGTATCAAAATTGTGTGATTCTTGTCATGTTGGAAAACTACTTCGATAAGCTTTCAAACATGACTAATTTCACGTCAATCGAACATCGTTTGATCCTTCAAAAGTGATCGCGCACTTTAAAAAAGGATTAATGGTGAAATTAATTATGACCGTTAGATTAGAAAGTTTTAATGATTAATTAGGAGTTTTATTTTAAGTAGAAAAAATTCTTAGGGTTTCTTTTCTTTATAAATACACTGTGTAATCTCTTATGAGAATTATTATCGATGATGAATGAAAATTATGAGTTTTGCTTTGTGCAAATTCTAGAGAACTTGAGATGAGTTTTCGATAGAAGAGTGATTCTTCTCCCGCTTGCGGTTTGGTGTGAGGCCAACTTTCTTCCTTAAAGCGATTCCTTGGATCTTCTTCTACCCCTATTTTCCCTTTTATTTTTGTTTTAATTGAAGAGCGAGAACCCTAACTCCTATCTTGCGGGATTTATGCTATTTTAGGGTTAGCGTGCGATTTTTCCCGCATAAGAAGGGACCCACGCAGGTGGGTCCCTGCGTGGGTCAATGGGGGAAGAGAGAGAAGGAAGGGACCCATGTAGGTGGGGTCCTTGCATGGGTCAAGGGGGAAGAGAGAGAAAGAAGAGAGAGAAGGAAGGGACCCACGTAGGTGGGTACCTGCATGAGTCAAGGGGGGGGGAGAAAGTGGGAGAGAGGGACCCAGACAGGTGGGTCCCTGCGTGGGCCAGAGGAGAGAGAAAGAGAAAGAGAGAATGGCAGAGAGGGACCCATACAGGTGACTCCCTGTGTCGGCCAAAGAAGGAGAGAGGAGAAAGAGTGTTAGAGAGAGGGACCCACGCAGGTGGGTCCCTGCATGGGCCAAAGAAGGAGAGAGAGTGAGAGGGGGACCCACACAGGTGGGTCTTTGCATGGGCCAGAGAGAGAGTTAGAGAGAGAGAGTGGGACTGATGGGGACATCAATTCAAAGAACCGCCTATGATTTATTGAAGGGGAAAGAAGCGTCGCGAAGACTCCTAATCGAAGAATGAGGATGTCTTGAAGAAGTGAAGCACGGACATCCGTGACTTCAGGACAGGCGTCCATAAATTATAAAGTTTCTGTTTTAGTGCATGACAGTCCTCCGTGAATACTTGACGGACATCCGTGATTTTTAGTTAGCGGTTTTAGTTAGTTTATATTTCAAAATTATGGAACTGTTTCGGATTTGGTGGACATCCATGAATACATGACGGACATTCGTGATGATAGGACAGACGTACGTGAGTCAGTTATTTTCTCAAATTCGAATGTTTGAGTAGTTGCCTATAAAAGGTATTGTAAATACTATTTTGGAATGAATGATTATGGATTATTGCTATGCAAATTGAGAACTTTTATTAAGATTTTCTCAAAAATGTAGGGGAACGAGAGTGTGATTCTCTAAAAAATGATGGCCAAAGCAAGTGCTACAGGTGTCTTGGCTTTGGACATTTTGTAGCACAATGTACTTCCATGAATTTGTTCATAACATAAGAGATTGAAGATGAACAAGAAGACGGGGAAGTAGAAGTTTATGAACCCAAGTCATTCCCTAGTGATGTAGGGGAACGAATTGTAGCTTGTCTTAGGGAAGTCTCCTACCCTGTTCAGGAGAATAATACCTAGTAGGCTTTTGTGGTTAGATGTGCTCTAACCCAATCAAAGGAGAGTGATGACTGGCGAAGGGATAACATCTTTTTTACCATAGCCAAGTGTGGTGAGAGAGCTTGTAGAGTCATAGTCGATAGTGGAAGCTGTACCAATGTTGTTTCCGTTTCTCGCTTGGGACTTACACTTGTACATCACTTGTGACCTTATAAAATAGCTTTGGTCGATTCATCATCCATCCCAGTTTCACATAGGTGTCAGGTTCCTATACAGTTTGAATCGTATAAGGACACCTTATGGTGTGATGTTGTGCCTATGGATGTTGGGCATATCATCCTTGGGAGGTCTTGGTTGTATGCCAAAGAGGTTACATTGTTTGGCAGATCGAACGTGTGTTCTTTCGTGCACAAAGGTAATAAGATTAGAATAAATCCTAGAGCGCCTACAGTAAAAACAAACAAATCAAAGGATAAAGGCTTAGTTGAGAGAGAGAAGCTACCTAAGGCCATCAACATTGTTAGCCCTTTAGAGTTTGAAAAAGGTGCTATAGAAGAGAACATTGTTTATGTTATCGTTACTTTGGAATCAACTAATGAGTTGAGTGTTAAGTTTCCAAAAGAAGTTGAATCCGTGATGAGGGAGTTTCATGATGTCTTTCCCATAAATCTCTCGAATGAATTACCACTTTTAAGGGACATTCAACACGCTATTGATTTGGTTCCCGGTTCTACTTCACCTAATTTGCCCCCCATTATCGCATGAATCCTTCCGAACACTCGGAGTTGAAAAGGCAACTTGATGAACTTCTCCAAAAGGGATTCGTCAGGGAAAGTATGAGTCCTTGTGCCGTGCTTACGCTGCTCATGCCAAAGAAAGATGGATCTTGGAGGATGTGCATCGATAGCCGCGCTATTAATAAAATCACGGTCAAGTATCGATTTCCTATATCGAGGCTGGACGACATATTAGGCATGATGGTTGGTGCCACCATATTTTTAAAGATTGACTTGAAGAGTGGATACCATCAAGTTCGAGTTCATCCCATAGACGAATGGAAAACAGCCTTTAAAACCAAAGATGGTTTATATGAATGGTTTGTCATGCCTTTCAAGCTTTCGAAAGCCCCAAGCGCCTTTATGCGGATCATGACATAGGTTTTGAGGCCTTTCATGGGCAAGTTCCTCGTGGTTTACTTCGATGATATCCTTATCTATAGCCGCAACAAGGAACAATACTTAAACCATTTAAAGCAAATCTGTTTAACTCTCAGAGGAGAAAAGTTATACGCAAACCTAAAGAAGTGTACTTTCATGATGACTAGTGTTATCCTCTTAGGATTTGTTGTAACCTCTGAAGGAATGATTGTGGACTCGAAAAAGGTCAAGGCTATTGTGGAGTGGCCTGAGCCTAAAAGCATTCACGAAGTTCGTAGCTTCCATGGGTTAGCTACGTTTTACAGACGGTTCACCTGTAATTTTAGCACAATAACGACTCCTATCACCGATTGCATTAAAAATGGGGAGTTTAGTGGACAATTGTCGCGACAAAAGCATTTAGGGAGATTAACTCTTGTATGACTGAAGCTCCTGTTATGGGCCTTCCGGACCTTTCTAAAGTCTTTGAGGTGATATGTGATGCGCCCGGAGTAGGTATTGGTGGAGTATTGAGCCAAGAGGGTCACCCTATAGCTTATTTCAGTGAAAGCTAAATGAGGCCATGTAGAAATATTCTATGTACGATAATGTATTCTATGCGGTAGTTCAATCTCTCAAGTATTGGAAACATTACTTATTACTGCAAAAATTTGTTTTGTTATTAGATCATGAAACTCTGAAAATTTTCAACTCTCAAAAGAAACTAAACCCGCGACATGTGAAATGGGTTGAATTCAAGGGTTCACCTTTGTGCTGAAACATAGGGTTTGAATAGAGAATAGAGCTATTGATGCACTTAATTGTAGAGTGACGACGTTGCACTCCATGAATGTTGAGGTGACTGGATTCGATCGTTTATTGGATGATTATTCTACGTGTCCAAATTTTGGAGAAGAGCACTTCAGTTGTGAGTGACCAATCTGAAAGAGTGTGTAAGTATTCCATACATGATGGGTATTTATTTTTGAAATGCCGCTTGTGTATTCCCCGCAGTTCTCTACGAGATTTCCTCGTTTGGGAATTACACGTCAAAGGTGTCGTCGGGCATTTATGCCGTAAGATTGCTACATTGGTTGAAGATAGGTTTTATTGACCCAATCTCACACGAGATGTTACCAAAATCATTAATCGATGTCGTGTTTGCCAATTGGCAAAACAAAGGAAGCAAAACACAGGGTTATATACACCATTACCTGTGCCACCCACTCTGTGGCAAAATCTTTCTATGGACTTTGTGCTAGGGCTTCCTAAGACCCTCCGCAAGCATGATTCAGTGTTTGTTGTTGTGGGCCATTTCCATTTCATAACTTGTTCAAACACCTCAGATGCAAGTAAAATTTCTACACTTTTCTTTAGTGAGGTTGTTCGTTTGTGCGGTTTGCCCAAAACCATTGTGTCGGGCAGAGATGTTAAATTTGTCAGTTATTTCTGGAAGACATTGTGGCATAAAATGGGGACGAGGCTTCAATTCTCATCGGCATATCATCCCCAAACTGATGGACAAACCGAAGTTGTTAATCGGACTCTAGGAAATCTCTTAAGGTGCTTGTAGGTGAACATGTTAGAAGTTGAGATTTCATCTTACCTATCGCAGAGCTTGCCTAAAACAATTCGGTTAATAGAACCATTGGGATAAGTCCATTTCAAGTTGTGCAGGGTTACGAACTTAGAACACCCATAGATCTTATTCCGATGTCAGTTCATCAGAGGTTGTCAGAGTCTGCATCTACATTTGCACATCGCATTCATAAACTTCATGCTGAGATTAAAAGAAGAATTAATGTGAGTAATGAAAAATATAACTTTTCTACAGATTCTCATTGAAGGTTTAAAGAATTTCAAGAGGGTGGTTTTGTGATGGTTTGAATTAGATTTGAGCGTTTCCCTCAAGGAATTGCTAAAAAGTTACAGGCTCGTAGTGCTGGACCCTATAGGATTTTGAAGTGTGTCAGTCTTGCTTATATACTAGACTTACCACCAGAATTGGGTATTAGTACAACTTTCAAGGTGGAGTATTTCGTACCATCCTATGGCCCTGCAATTATACCACCTAATCCTTTTGAACCTTCCACATCCGATTTGATCTCTATTTCCCTCTCTATTCCATTACCTCCACCCACACGTCCATCTCGTAAGATAATTGAGAAAATTTTGGAAGATCAGATTGTGTCTACAAATCAAGGGGGATTTCAAAAGTACCTTATCCAGTGGCAGAATAGGCCAAATTCGAAAAATACATGGATCACAAAAGAAGAGTTCTAACAGCTTGATCCGGACCTTTTCGAACACTATCACAATCAACATTTATCGGGATGAGTTCTTCTAACCTGGGGGAATTGATGGGGACATTCGATTCAAAGAACTGCCTATGATTTATCGAAGGCGAAAGAAGCGTCACGAAGACTCTAATTGAAGAATGTGGGCATTCTGAAGAAGTGAAGCACAAACGTCCGTGACTTTAGGACGAACGTCTGTAAATTAGAAGGTTTCTGTTTTAGTGCATGATGGACATTCGTGAATACTTGACGAGCATCTGTGATTTTTAGTTAGCGGTTTTAGTTAGTTTATGTTTCAAAATTATGGAACTATTTCGGATTTGACGAACATCTGTGAATACATGATGGACATTCGTGATGATAGGACGGATGTTTGTGAGTCACTTATTTTCTTAAATTTGAATGTTTGAATAGTTGCCTATAAAAGGTATTGTAACGACTATTTTGGAATTAATGATTATGGATTTTTGCTATGCAAATTGAGAACTTTTATTAAGGTTTTCCTCGAGAGTGTGATTCTCTCAAAATTTAGAAGAGTGAGTCTTAGCGTGCGGTTTGGTGCGAGGCCAACTTTTCAGTCCATCATATTTATTCTTACCCCAGTCTTTTGTGTAAGTGCTTAATCATATCCTAATTTAATTCCATTCTAAGCCTTTTGATTTCTACATACCTAGAGTTCCTCCTTGTTAATTCTGCTTGAATTTGAAAGAATCTACTTGTGAGTTCATTCGAAACCCTAAACTGTTGGAGATCTAGTTGTTCGCTAAGAACACTAGTCTTCTAGATCTTAACGGGAACGTACTGGCAAAAGTAACACTAATTTTGGGCTAAATCAAATTATTTAATTGAAATTCTCTTTAATTTTTGTTTCAATTACTTATGTTAATTTTCGATTAATCTCAACCCATCACATTTGCATCGTGTTAGTTTCTGCATCAGGGGCCTACGTAGGTAGGTCCCTGCGTGGGCTAGAGAAGGAGAGAAAGAAAGAGAGTGTGGAAATGGACTGGGACCTACCGACCTACACAAGGGTCAACTTGCGTGGGTCAATTTTTAGAGAAGGAATGCTGTTTTATGTAAGTATAGTCCATCTCTTTTGTTTTGTTTTTTACTCTTCTCTGAGCTCTGGAACCAGAAGAACTTCTCAAGTAGAAAAGTGTCTTTTGTATTTTCGCTTACTTGAAAATCCGTGCTAACAATATATATGAAAATTCTAGATAATACCATCAAAATGCTCATCGTTTTGACGATGATAAATGCACATCATTTAACGAAAAAATTGTATAAAGTTCAATAACTACTAAATAAAAGATTTTGGTCGTTGTAAACGATTTTTATACTATAGTATACTTCTATTTAGGTTCATGACATATATTATTTATATTTTCATTGCATATCTTAAGAGGTTCTCTAATATTTTTTTATTTATGTTATTTATTTAATATATTTTTCTTACGGCCGTGCTGCCGTATTAGAATCTTTAGAAATTGGCGTGCCAAACATCTATTGGCACCTTTACACTTGACACCCGTGCCACGTGTCTAGGTAACACTGCTCGGGATGCTCTGTAGACCCTCAAATCTTTCGAGGGTATTGGCCAGAGCTGCCAGCCCAAAGGATCTCAGTTTCTTTCTGACATCCTTTATCGATCCTTCAGGACGTATCGATCTAACCATCTCAACCAACTTCTTAGAACTCATCTTCTCAAGCGAAACCTTGTTTTCCTCCTCAAACAAAGCCCTCCTCTCTTTAATGAGTCCCTCGGGATCTCTACATTTGAAATTTGGTGCATGTTAGCATTATTAGTAATCTTGCACATGAGTTATGGTGTGTGTTATATAATGTTGGGTGTGCATGTAGTAATGTAGAGATTAGTGAGGAGCATTTCCTCATTAAGTCATTCTTCTCTAATCTTTCTCCTTCTTTCTTTTCCCTTTCTTCTCTAATTCTTAACCTCCCCCTAACTTTCATCATCTTCAGCTAACCTAACCCTAATCCATTTCTCTTCTTGGTATCAGAGCCTAGACCCATCCGTCCTCGTCGTCACTGTTGACGTCAGCCAAGTCAAACTGTTTGATCTCGGATTGACCCAAATCCACACCAGCTGTATCTTTTTTGTTGCGAGTACTATTGCCTTGATCGATGCTCTTTGAGACTGTTTTGATGGAGTTTCTATTCGATTTTTAAATCCTTTGAAGATTATCAAATTTCTGGTTTTCTACATCCCAGATTCTCGTGCATGCTTGGTACACCACAGGATTAGATGCAATAGCTTTGGTTCCCCCTTGACATCTTCTGCAACTAGATTTGTGAAGATTGATGGTGTATCGAGGGCACAAATTGTTGGTGTATCGAGGTCTTATGCCGATTTTCGTGTTTCTTCATCATCACGTCTCCGGTTCAGAACTGTGAATTTTTTTATGCTAGAGCCCTTTTGTCTGCTTGATTTGTTCAATATCCGTAGTACCGCCAGTGATGCTATGATAGTGGTTGCTATGAAGGACAACTTTTTCCCTTTTGGTGACAGGATGATGGTTATTTGAGCAAATAATTGGTGCCCTTTTTACTTATTTCTCTGGCAGCATCTCTTTGCAGTCTTATGTGGCTGTAATACTCCTACATGTAATGGGTTTTTACCTTCTTTGGCCTACTGATTTGAAGATAGATCTGTCTATACTCTTTTTAGTTTGTTAATATGTGTGATAAATATATCGGAATGAGTGTCAACAACTTCCGTCCAACATGACTACTATCAAATTAAATTCTACCAACTATCTCCAATGGAAGAGGGCCATTCTTTATACATTCAAAGCCAGAGGAAAGTGGGTCTCCTTAATGCGTTGAACCTAAGTCTAAACCTGGATCTCCCGATTTAGCTGATTCGGCTGGTTATTTAAATTTCTAGAACTTCTATGTTCAATGTGTCTGCATCCTTATTGTGGAGTAAGCTTGAAGAAACATTAGCCTCGGCTAAGCATGATATCCGCATCTATCAGCTTACACATGGTATCCCAGAGTCTAGACAGGAGATATGACTATGAGAGAGTACTACTTTAGCAGGCTTTAGAGTTTGTGAGAGGAGCTCAGTTATTATGAGCCTATTTCTTAGTTTAGTGAGGTCGTTACCTCGATTCTTACTCGATGCCATGAGCGTCAACAAATTTATACTTTTCTGGGAGGTCTTCTTCCAGAGTATGAACAGACTTGGATACAGATTCTTACCATTCGTCCTCTTCCATCACTTAGTATTTTTAGGGGATTTTGTTTTTTGAGGAGCAATGACGTTTCTATTATGAGAGTTCTCCTTTTGTTACTAATTCTCACCCTTAGTCGGTTGTGGTAGAGGATCTGATTGTGGTCGTTACAGGGGTCGTGGAGGTAGAGGTCGTGGTCGATCTTCTGTTGTGTGCGCCCATTGTAGCAAAGTTGGAGATGGTCATGATCATTGCTTCAAGTTACAAGGATATCCTGACTCCTTTCAGATGAGATCTATTGCTCACACTGTTACTGCTTATGGATCTGAGCCTACTGTGGATACTGGTACTACTTCCTCTTGGATTTTCGGAGTTCTTTACGAGCAGACATATTAAAGATGGTTTGTGTGGAGTTGAGAACACACTCCTACTGCATCTCTTACTGTTGCAAGTTCCACATTTTAGCGTACTCCCCCCGATGCTGTAAAATTAGGTTAAGTAAATGATAAACTACTTTAAAACTGATGTTACTGTTAAAAAAAAAAAACACAACCAACAGCCTCTGATATTGCCGTACTCACAGAATTCTGGATTTCAGATTTGGCATTGATAGCGGCAGAGTATATGGTAGATCTGGTCACTATCACAGTAGAAGTTAAGGCACGTTGTAGTTAGCATAACTCCATGAAAGCAGCAGTAATAAGCAACATAATAGGGATCTAAATAGACCACCAAAATATTCCCAGGATCAGTCTTAAAAGACTGGATTTCCAGAGTAAAAAGAGGATGAGAACCCTCACTTTCAGCACTCAGCACTTCAGCATGGCTCAAAAGCACAGTATTCCAGAGTCAAAACCCTAAATATTTCTCAAAAAAACAAAAAAAACGAAACACAAGTATCTTATTCCAGAATTCAATCCCCAAATCTTTTTTTTTTTGGGTTTGTGTGCATTTATATAAAGAAATGAAATAATCTCTTAATTCAATTCTATGTAGATGTCCTACTAAACATGGATCCTAGGTAAAAGTAAATAAAGAAACCTTTTTGACCCTAACTCTACCTCCTAAACTTTAGGGCTCTAAGACTCAAAAAATAAATGAAGTAGTACTAAAATCTGCCAACTTTGACCACCGCGAGCCTCCTACTTTTTAGGGTTCGACACCTCCCCAATATTGAGATAAAGTAATAGATTTTTGAACCTCAAGATAATCACTGAGACCTCCAATCAAGCTAACTCTAATAAGATTTCACAGCCCAGAAAAATTCTGAAAATCCAGCTTGCACGTGGGTCCTTTAGTGGATCATTTGACCCAAAAACCATGCCCAATAATTGAGTTCACTAAAGGCCCACTGGGTCTTTATTTAAATTCATCTCAAACTTAGTAAAATTCCCTTGTACTGGCTCTGTTTAAGACCTGTTAAGGTCCATTAAATCTGCCCTATTTTGGCCCAGTCCTAACCTCAGGTCCGACCCCATTAAACCCTTTTTTTGGGCCCCAAAATATCATGAAATCTGGATTCTTTCTCCCGTTTCGAGCTCTGTAATTGCAGCGGCCTTCTTGTCATCTTGCAGTGCATCACATTTGGGCCTGGACCTTCAGGTACATCTGCATTTGCTGCCTCCATTTCTTCAGTCTCCTTACTGGGTCAGATTCTGGCACTATGGATCATATGATGGGTGAGTCTTCTACTTATTCACCTCCTAGTACACTGCTCAAGTTCGTCTTGTAGATGTTCCTTCACTCCCGTTCTTGGAGTTGGGACCATTCCTTTATTCCCTTCTCTCCTTGTCACATACCCTTCATAACTCTCATTTTTCTACCAATTTACTTTCGGTTAGTCACCTTATACAACAATTAAATTGTTTTGTTATCTTTTATCCTTCTCATTGTATTTGAAACTCTTATCCATCTCATATGCATCGTTCTCATGTTCCTTTTGATTTAGTACATTATGATGTTGGGATTCTTCCCTTGTTGTGTCTTTGGATGCTTGTAAATACTATGCTATTTTTGTTGATGATTATACTCAGCCACTTGGGTTTATCTTTTGAAATCCAAAGACGAGGTTCTTTTTTTTTTTAAATTTCAGGAGTTCGATTCGATGGTGAATACTCAATATGGGGTTGTATCAAAACTCTTCATATTGACAATGATGGAGGGTATACCTTTCATGCCTTCGACAAATATCTTCGGTCACATGGAATATCTCATCTATTGTCCCGTCCTGACACTCCTCAACAAAATGGTGTTGCAGAGCGTAAACACAAACATTTTATTGTAGTGGCACACTCCCTGTGATGAGGTATGCATGTTCCAATTGGTCAATGGCTTTCCTCCCTGCATGTTTCTTAATTAATCGCACTACCACTCATGTGTTAGATGGTGGTATTCCTTATCAGTATTTGCTTTCTCAAGATATAAAGTTTCTTGTGACACCTAAAGTTTTTGGATGTGTTTGCTTTGTTCAAAATCTTGGCCCACATAGACAAAAATTGGATGATAAAGCTATCAACTATGTTTTCATTGGTTATTCTACTCAAACCAAAGGATATAAATGTTATGATCCCACGTCTCATAGGGTTTACATGCTCATTGATGTTTCTTTCTTTGAGGATGTGGCTTATTTTTCCACTGATCGAATGACGCCTTCACTTATTCTTATTGTTCCTCTGCCGGTTACCATAGTATCGACTTCATCAGGGCAACGTAAGAAAAATTATATCATTTACTAACATCAAAAGTGGCATGGCACCTCCTCCACTATGCAACAACCACTTCCTCTTCACAAGCTCCTCCTATAAATACTTCTCCTTCATTAGTTTCCTCTCCTATTGTCATTGATACTCTTACCAATGACGTGGTTGATTTTAATGTTCCTATTGCTCTATGAAAATGGGTTCACAATGTGTCACTACTTTTCAAGGGTTAAAATATCGGATTTTCGATACGTATCGTCCTGAAGTTCAGGACGATACGTATCGCGTATCGTCCGATACATTGAATGTATCGGTTCAATACATTTTTTTTTTTTTCAAAAAATCTAAAAAATCAAATTATCGTCCGTATCGGACGATACAGACGATACGTATCGTATGTATCGTCCGTATCGTTCGATACGTATCGCGTATCGGCGATACATTGAATGTATCGTTTTGATACATTTTTTTTTTCAAAAAATTAAAAATCACATTATCGAACGATAATTTGAAATTATTGCCCGATAATTTTAAAGTATCGTCCGATACGGGCGATACATTGCCCGTATCGGACGATAATTACCCTATTTTTTAGGGGGTACGATACATAGGCAATGTATCGTACCGCCCAGGTCCAAAACCGATACGTATTGGTATCGGACGATTTTTTGACCCATGCTACTTTTATCCAATTGTCAAATATGTCTCTTATCAGCCTCTTTCTGCTGTTGATAAAATATTTCTTTCTTATTAGGATACTGTTACCATAGGTCAAAACCTCTGAAATCCAATATGTATCGTCCAACCTTTTGGACGATACGTATCTACGTATCGGCCGATACATTGAATTATTTTATATATATATATATATATATATATATATATTAAATCTAAAAAAATATCTTGAAAATCTGGAAAAATATTTTAAGGGTTTCCAACTTACTTTCAAATTTTTTAAGGCATCTGTGATACTTTGGAGTGTGTTATTAGTGATTCGGGGGCATAGAACATAGTACATGAACGGTATACATGAAAATAACATTAAAGTCTACTGATTATAAAACATAGTACCTGAATATAAAAGACCTAAAGCCACATTGAATTCCTTAGTGGTTCTTTGTCATCGTCATCATCATCATCACACCGACTTTGCCTATAGTGTTGGCCATTTTGATACCGATGATCATATCCCCCCCTTCAATCTGAGGCATAGGGTATGGGTTAGTATAATATGAATATGTCGGTCCTCCAAAGCACCTATACCAGCGGGGTAGTGACTAACATATTCATATTATCATTACCATGGGGTTTGTTTATCATCACCATCTACCAACCTTAACACCTATACCAGCGGGGTAGTGACGTCGATCATGTGCTCAACATCTTCTCAAAAAAGGTAGTTGTAGATCAAATCAAACACTTGAGCTCAAGTAGGTCTCTTTGCTCGGAGTTCTAATTTATATTTTGCCTAGTCTTCAGATGACGCCATTGTATTCAGCTCTCGCTTATGTCTCAGTAAGCTTTGGAGTGCTAAAAATTGGGTGGAAAACCGTGTAATCCCATGCCGGAGGAGCTCATTTTTAGTAAACCCCCTCATCAAATTAACCAGCTTATCACTATTGTACAGGAACCCGGTAATCATTCTTCCCTTTTGAATAACTGCATTTGCCTTCTTCTCCTTTCCTAACTCCTCAAGAATGAGGTCCACGGAATGAGCGACACATGTAGTTCAATACATGTGACATCTCTTCAACATTAACTTTGTACCAACCCGCTTTATAATTGGTGGCATTATCTGTCACAACTTGCACAACCCTATTCTCTCTAACGTCCTCAACTACCTTATCAATTAATTGAAATAAGTATTCAAACGTCTTTGCGTGGCTAGATGCATCCACGGATTTCAAGAAGATGGTACCCGCATCGCTATATACAAAAAAATTGATCAAATGTTTTTCATAAGCCCGGTCCACCCATCGCACATAATTTCGCAACCTCTCTAAACCCACACTTTCTCGAAACTTTTATCGTAACTTTCGATCTCCTTGTACTCATCATCAAGGAGGGGCCCCAATACCTCCTATGCAGAAGACTTTTTAACTCCTGGCCCAACTTCTGCACTAGTATCAATCATACTTTTAAAGCATGGAGATTCCACTACTTGACTTGGAATATGGTTGAATGCCAAAAACTTGGTAATTGTCTTACCAAGTTTCTTCCCCCTGTCTTTAGTAAGGTTGCGCTCGGCTCAGCTTTGTTTATTTAGAACTTTCTGTCCTATACATGAACGTATCCAAAGGACCTGCAGTACATCTCGTGATTTCTCTCATGGTTGCTGACCTACGCAACCCTGCAATACCCTCATCAACATCAACATCAACATCAACATCAACATCATGTGGGTATTGACTAGGCTCACCACCACCAGTACGCATAGATGCGTCCCTCACACTGGCCTTAAACCTATACTCTGCCTCTTCCTGCTCTTGTTTCAATCTTGCTTCTCCTGCACTGTCTCTCATGACTCTCGTTGTCATTGCTTCGACATCGTCATCATCATCATCATCAGGTCCCTTAGGTCCTGATTGAAGAAACTCTGGATCTCCCCTCCTTTTTTGCTCATACAT
The DNA here is from genome assembly GCA_021018995.1 of Chloranthus sessilifolius. Lineage (NCBI taxonomy): Eukaryota > Viridiplantae > Streptophyta > Magnoliopsida > Chloranthales > Chloranthaceae > Chloranthus > Chloranthus sessilifolius. The sequence goes on along the minus strand of CM037587.1, from coordinate 28,511,851 downwards.
CTCCCTATTTCTGTCTGCATCTTCACTCTTTTTGCCCTTACCTGCCTTCACTGTGGCCCTCATAGCCATCATTACCTCTTTTGAAACTTTCTCACAGCCTGTAACTGTATAATGCCACCTCCTTTCAATTTCTTTCCACACAATGTACATTCAATTCGGAGTCTATCACCCCCTGTCGCTCTGCCATATTGCCAGACTGGGTCTCTTGCCCACGTACCATATTGATTTAATTTACCTACAATTAGAAACCATTTAGCATAAATTAGAAGCATCTAAACAAATTAAAAATCATTTAACATTAATTAATATGTGACATGTAATTAATACATGACATATTAATAATTATGTCACATATAACATATTATTAATTAATATGTGACATCACACTAAAAAAAAAAAAAGAATAATTAATAACATATTAATAATTATATGTGACATATTGTTAATTATATGTCACATATTATTAATTATGTCACACATTATTAATTAATATGTGACATAATTAATAATATTTGACAATATAACTAACAATAATATCATAATACTATGTGACAACAAATAGCAATAATATCATAATATTAGCCAATATAAATATCATAATATGTGAAAATATAAATATTTAAAAAAAAAATATAATTAATATTATTATTAATTTTTTAATGAATTTTCAAATAATAATTAATATATGACAATATAGATCTAGGTTAGGAACCAAATGAACCTAGGTTTTTAGATCTAGGTTAGTGTAATAAAAATAAATCTAATTTGAGACAAATTTGACACATTTAGGGCCTAAAATTTGGGGGGTTTATTACAAAACCCACAAATCCGGCGAAACGACGTTGATCCTGAGTATTTTCGGGTGGTGGAAGCCTCTAAAAAAAATCCCAGGTGCTTAGAAGGAAGGAGGAACAAGGAGAAGAGAAGAGAAAGAAAAAGAGATAAAATGGGGCAAAATGAGGGTGCCCCAAGTTTATAAGTGGCTGGGGCCCACTTTCAGAAAATTTGAAATTATTGTCCGATACAGTTGATAATTTGCCTGTATCAGCCGGTAAATTGGTCCTTTTTGGGGGTGGCCGTATACGTCTCGGAAGATACGCATCAGATTTGGACGATATTTTAACCCATGACTGTTACTATTCCTCTCTTTGTACATGCTGCCCTAGCTCACCCTCGGTAGAAGGTGGTTATCCTAGGAGAAATGAATGTCCATTCGAAGGAATCACACATGGGACTTACTACCTCTCCCTTCAGGGAAAACAGTTGTTGGATGGAGATGAGTGTTTGTTGTAAAGAATCATCAAGATGACACAGTTTCTATATGCAAAGCTCTCTTGGATGCCCAAGGGTTTACTCAGACCAACGGTCTTGATTATGATGCTACATTTGCTCTTGTAGTAAGCTTACTTCTGTCTGATTTCTCCTATCTATTACAACAAACCAGAATTGGTCTCTGTTCCAGTTAGATGTGAAGAATGCATTCTTAAATGGTGATCTCCATGAAGATGTATATATGAGACCTCCTCCCGGATTCCTGCTTCAGAGGGAGTCCTCTAACAATTTAGCGTTGTAAGGGCATTTATGGGTTGAAGCAGTCATTTCGTGTATGGTTTTACCGCTTCAGTGGAGTATTCTTTAGATCAGATTTCAGAGATGTCAGTCTGAGCATAGAGAATATTGCATTTGTTCACTTCAGTTTGATGGGCCATGCTATGTTGCTTGTCTATGTGGATAACGTCATACTCACTAGAGATGATTCAAATTTCATTTCCTATGTAAAGGAGAACTTGGTAGAAGCTTTGAAGTGACTGATTTGGAGACGTTGAAGTACTTTCTGGGCTTGGAGATTGCACGTTCGAGGAAAGACATTTCTTTCTCAGAGAACATATGTCTTAGATCTTCTCAAGAATACTTGGATGCTGGATTGTAAGCCTGCCTCATCTCCTATTGATCTGAAACTATACCTTCATGAAAAAGTGGGGGAGTTACTTTCAGATCCTCATGAGTATCAGCGAATTGTAGGTCAATTGATCTACCTTACTTTGACTCGTCCAGATCTTACCTTTGCCTTCAGCCTGGTTAATCAGTTTATACATGCACATCGGGTCTCTCATATGGCTGTTGATCATAGGATTTTGAGATATCTCAAATCTAACCTAGGATGAGGAGTTCTTACCATTCTCATTGTCATCTTCACATATCTAGATATTTTGATGCAGACTGGGCAGGTGCTGTTACCGACAAAAGATCTAACTCTGGTTATTGTGCATTTCTCTGAGATAATCTAGTGGCTTAGAAGAGCTAGAAAAATAACATGTGGTTCTTGCTCTAATACCGAGACAAAGTATCGTGCTATTGCTCATGGTGCCTGTGAGATGTCGTGGCTTCGATCTCTCATGACTGAGCTTGGATTCCCTATTACTGATTCTATGTCCTTTCATTGTGATAGTGAAGTTGCGTAGAAGATTGCCTCGGCTTTGTATTACATGAGAGGACAAAGCACATAAGAGGTGGACATTCACTTTGTAAGAGAAAAATTGTCAGATCACTCCTTAGAATTTGTTGATGTTGCATCTTTCTCAACAACTTGTTGGTGGTTTTACCAAGCCTCTGGGTATTACCATTCTATAGGACATTATGGTCAAGCTGGGCATGCATGACATCCATGCTCCAGCTTGAGGGGGAGTGTTAGCATTATTAGTACTGATGTACATGGGTTATGTTAGTTATTGTGGTGTGTGTTACATAATATTGGGTGTGCACTCTCTTTGTCTCTCTCTCTCTTCCTCTCTCCCCCTTCTCTTTTCCCTTTCTGCTCTAACTCTTAACCTAACCCTAACTTTCATCATATTCACCTAACCTAACCTAACCCTAAAACCTCAAACCTAACCATAATCCTTTCTCTTCTGCGCAAAGTTCATGCTGCTTTCCTTATCAAATCCATTCCATCATCAATACTCTCTTCGAAACCTACTTCCTCAGATCTGATGGAAAATGAACATTCTCAAATTGGATCTAGAGTGAGACCCGCATCCCAATCAGGATTTGCTGCAAAACCTCGATCTGGAGATAGAGAGGTTAACCGTGCAGGCTGGAGCCTGTAGAAAATGATGAAAGAGCATCCTGTTCTCTCGCCCATTTCTTTCTCACTCGTCTTCAAGGCCACTGCTCTGTCTCTATTTCTAGTTCACTGTCGCTCTCTGGTAGCGGTATCCTCGTGGCTAATTCTCCTTTCTATGTTCACCCTCGATTTTCTCCTCTATCTATTTGAATGATTTTTTTTTTCAGCCTTGTGGTCAGGTTTTCTAATCTTTGGGTTATGTTATTTGTAGATTGATTGGTAGAGTATATATATATATATATATATATATATATATATATATATATATATATATATATATATATGTAGTTACACCACATCACCGGTCACATGTCTTGGTTGGCCGCCCAAACATGATGCAATAAAAATGATCAACTTTGGCCCAAAATTAACAGTGGAAAATCATCCATTTTATCAATTTCTTTTTAGATGGTCGTTTATCGATTTTGGGCAAGTTGTCATGGCACCTGATTCTCGAGTTGGGTGCCACCACGTGGCATCCAATTGGCCTCGAAGGACATGAAAACGCTGCCTTAGATGGTAGAATCCCGGGTATATCTCACTCTCTCTTTATATATATATATATATATATAGTTTATTTTCTGATGTAATAGGGACCCTGTGTGCCGTGTTTTGTAGTGGAGGTAATGTGATAGAAAGTGGGTTCGACTTTTTAGGAAGCTATGTAGATGGGTCAAGAGTACAGAACGATTTGGTTGTTCACATGTCATTTTACTGTGACCAGTTATCATGTCACGGGAAACATGCGTAGTAGTGGTAGTTTCTTGTATGTAAGCATGACACATTTAAAGTGTCATTCCAAGGGTGCCTGGAAAGTGTGTGCTCTCAGTATTCTTCCATCTCTAGTACTCAGACGGCTAGCAGAAGGTTCAGTTGGGCTGCTTTAGTATGCAACGGGTGCAATGGATTTTTGGTGATTTACAAGGGCACACATACATGTCTGAGTGCAGTCCCGTTGGATATGAAGATTTACAAGGGTACAAGTTTTCAGGCATGGCACTCTTTTTGTGTTGCCCATTGTTATGAAGATTTTATTAAAAAATGAAGTAGTCCAATATAGAAATACAAATCTAACCAGCAAATGAAGATGATATCATGGAATGTTAAGAGGGATGGGGCTTGAGATCAAATATGTCATTCAATGATGTTAAAATAAAAGGGAGGTGCCTTTTAATCACAGAATGTCGATGTTGTCCCACTTCAAGAAACCAAATAAATGAGTTTAGTCACCATATTTCTAGAGAAGTTTGGGGCGTGGGGATTCAGATTGGGTCTCTTGTTTAGTGATTGGATCTGCTGGGGGATTGCTACATTATGGCATATAGATTAGTATTGGAGCAAAGTTACTTGGGGGCATAGTCACCAAATTCTCCGAATTTTTGAAAAATTCATGAATAATTTGCGAATTTAAGGTTCTACGAATTATTCGCGAATTTTTATAAATGTTAGTGTATTTTTTAAAAATTCACGAACTTCACGATTTTTTCAATTTAATGTGATTTTTAATATTGTTTAGAATTTCTTATACTTTTTAGACTTATTTTTTATTTTTTCACCGAATTTTTGCCTAACTCGCCAAATGATGCGGGAACTTACTAAATGCAATGCTAGGGCTGAGATTAGGATTAAAATTAATTTAACTAATAAAAAATAAAAATTTCTCATAACAAATTCCTATGGAAAATTCTAGAAATCCAATTAGATGCTTTAATTTTGACCCAAAATAGCGTTACTTTCGTGCATATTCCCTATCGCGGATCTAGAAGATTAGGGTTCTTATGAACGGCTAGATCTTCGATAGTTTTAGGGCGTCGAACGAACTCGCAAGCGGGTTCTCTCGATACCGAACAAAATTAAAAGGCTAATAATGATTTATGATGAACTAATAGGTTGATTTTGGATTTTATGAAATAAATAAAATAACTAGGGTTACGCTACTTACGCAAACCGTAGATCTAAAGAAGGTAGAGATGGAAGAAGAGTTGGCCTCGCACTAAACCGCAAGCGGGTATCGAAGAATCGCTCTCCGTTTGAGAGAATCATACCCTTACGAAAGTTTAGAACTCTTAATTTTGCATAAACAATTTTCATTAACCAAAAAGTTATAATAAAAGTATTTACAAGCCTTTAAATAGGCTAACCAATGCATAAAACTAGAAATCCTAGTATAACTTTAATTCCTAGTGCAAATAAAAGAAATATCCTAATTCTTCTAAAACAATAAAATAAAGTCATAAAACAATAAGGAAACTAATTCTATTTCTAATAAAAGAAACAACTCTTATTTTCTAAAATAAAATAATAAAAGAGACTAATCCTTATTCAATTAGGATTCTTGAAATTCGTCACTTTCTGTGCAACTTCCGAAAACTAATCATAACTTCTTCAATACTTGCCGGAATTGCACGTTTTTTGGCTCGTTGGAAAGCTACTTCGATAAACTTTCAAATATGACCAATTTCGATCAATTCGACTTTGTTTGACACTTCAAAATAGGCGAAACATAAAAGTGACGGGATTGAAGGTTGAAAACCCTAATAAATTTAGATTTTCTTCTTTTTGATCAAACGGGGTCTTTACCTGGCCTTTTTTTAAAAACCCATTCGCGGGTCCACTTTCTCTTTTGAAGTCTCTTTATCCGACCGCGATGCAAACATGCGGATCTAAAGTTCGCATCAATCCCCTCTACTTTGAAAAAGTTCGACCTCGAACTTTAGTTGGCATGGATTTTCACGGTCACGATCACAGACAATATATAGGGAATCTTGATCAGAAGTGGCTTGAATCAGACGTCCCCATTAACTCTCCCTGGGTTAGAAGGATGCATTCCCGATGAATACTGGTTGTGATAGAGGTTCAAGAGATCCGAGTCAATCGGCTGAAACTTTTGTGTAATCCACGTATTCTCTGAATCGCTCTTGTTCTTCCACTTGACCAAATACTTTTGAAGTCCATGGACACAATTTGATCGTCCAACACATCTTCGATGATCTCACGAGTTTGCCAAGTAGGTGGGGGTAGCAATGTGGGTAAGGGAATTATTGATTCATCAAATGTAGAAGGCTCAATGGGGTTGGCAGGGATGGTTGAAGGGCCATGGAATGGAACAAGATCCTCTATGTTGAAAGTCGTGCTAATTCCTAAATTTAGTGAAAGATCTAAGATGTAAGTATTAGAACCGACACGCTTTAAGATATGATAGGGCCCAACATCGCGAGCTTGTAACCTCTTTGCAACTCATTGCGGGAATCGCTCGGGTCTATTCCGAACCATCACAAAATCACCCTCTTGAAATTCTTTGAACCATCTATGGGAATCTGCAGAAAAAGTATTTTTCATTGTTCGCATTAATTCTTTTCTTACTCTCAGCATGTAACTCATGAATGCAATATGCAAAAGTGGATGCAGACTCTGATGACCTTTGATGAATGGACATTGGGAGAAAATCTGTGTTCTAGTATTCGACTTACCCTTCCACTGGATGAGGTATGCCTTATGTTTCTCAGATTGCGTTCTCCTTGCAATCCAAGTGTTGTCAATTTTTGGTTTACTTTTTCACTTAAGAAGATACTCTCGATATGCTTGATGTGTCTTTACCTTGGTAACAAAATATGGATCTCTCAAAACTTTTCCATCTAACCTCTTCATATATTGTTCAGGCGGGTATTTGGAAATCAATGAGTAGATAGGATTGGGCTCCGGTGGGTGGGCATCAAGGAATGGGTCCGAAGGTTTTTTTGCTGGGCCTAAAAAAGGTGTACGTGCATCTGCAGACTCTATAGGCTCATGTGTAAGTGACACTAGTGACACTAACGACTCTTGTGTAATCGACTCAACTGATACTAACGACTCATGTGTGAATAACGCAAGGGGCACTAATGGCTCATGTACACTCGACTCGATTACCTCGTGTGTATTCGCTTCAACCAAAACCAAAGACTTTGGGGTACTCGATTCAATTGACCCTAATGGTTTTTATGTACCCATTTCGTTGGGCTCACGTGTACTCGATTCAAGGGGCACCAACCAATGTTCTTAAAATCGTCAGGCGTATGGATGTTGGTGAAATCAAGGTAGCCCCAAGATCTATGCGCTAGATATATATATATATATATTAATTTAATCAGAAATGTATATATTTTAATATATATACATTTAATTTTATATCTATGAAAAACACAACATTAGATTAGACTATCAGAGGTTTAGAGCAATAAAATAAATGATTATTTTTCAAAATAAAAAACATTTATGATTCAAGTTTAAACATACAATCATCACTTAGAAAAAAAAGTTTAATCGCACAATTCTACAATCACTTAGCCCAAAATGAAATATCATTTATACAAAGTACAAACAGTAGTGTTCTTTCCAAATTTTCATCATCTAAATCATCTAACGGTTCATTTTGAAGATCTTCTTCGTCGTCGGAAGGAGTAAACTCGATATTATCATCTCCTTCGTTTGTTGGTTCTCCATCAACATCTTCTTCATTTATTTCCCTCCATATTTGTGCTGCAGATCTAGTGCTCTTGCTTGGTTGTGCTTCTACATTTGCACCCGAAGCCTCGCCAACAAGACCCCACGTCAAAGACTCACCAGGAAATACTTGTTCTTCATTGGGGTCAATTAACCATTCAAGCACCCCTTCATTGTCTTCAGAAGCTAAAGTATCTCCTTTATCCTTTCCTTTAGAGTTGGCGTCTAGAAGCTTCGTATTAAATTGCACATACACCAAATCATTCAACTTTGATGCCCCAATCCTATTTCTTTTTTTCGTGTGAATCTGCGTAAATAAAACAATAAATATAATTATGAATAATTGAAAATATAATTATATATACATAATTATAACATAAATAAATAATTAAAGTCTATTACTATCTCAAAAGTACTCCAATTTCTCTCACATCCAGAAGAGCTACATGCCAAATTTAAAATTTGTATGGCCATCTTCTGTAAGTTAGGAGCATCCACACCATACATTTCCCACCAAGTAGCTGCTAATCAATTTTGAAAAATAAATTAATTAACTAGAAACATTGCATAGTTATATTACTTAATTGAAGATTTGAAACTTATAAAATAAATTAACTATACCTGGGTTAGGCCTCTTATGAATCAATTGAAGTTTCTTCTTCTCCACATTCCTTTGCCTAATTGTCATGAGATCTCCAAAAGATTTTTCACCATCCATAAAACAACCCATCTTGTCCATAATCTGGTCACTAACTTCGGGATCAATAAATTTTGATATGCAATCATTCACTCCTTTCATAAACCATTTAGCTCGTTGAATTTCCTCTCTTTCTTTGTAATAGTAGAAAGGATTCAAGTGGTGTCCCGCTGCAACCAATAGATGTTCAAGGTGTTTTTTAAATCTCTCTTCAATAATTTTTATCACCGCTCCAATTTGAGCCTCATTGTCTTGGAAAAAGTTCTTAATTTCATTTTTTGCGGCTTCTATGGAAGCATAAATGAACCCCATTGAAGGGACATCCGAATCGACCATTCGTAACACTTTTACGAGCGGTTGAAAGACTTTCAACGAGTACATCACGTCATTCCAGAAGGTAGTGCTCAATATAATACTCTTTGCTTGTTTTCCTGATCGTTCCGTGTTCCATCTGCATTTCTTCCATTCATCAGATGAGAACATCTCCCTCAACTTGAGCCTTAACTTTAAATAGCTCTGTAAATTGAGGTATGTAGTGGCAAAACGTGTGACCCCAGCTCTAACAAGATATCTTTTTTTCGTCTTCTTCCGCATCATACTCAATACCCTCACGTGGCTATATATAAATGTGGACACTGTCTTTGCCTTTTGAATGACCCTCTTTACCTTCGGTAGCTTCCTAATATCCCCAAACATTAGATCTATTGCATGCGCAGCACAAGGAGTCCAATAAATCTTTGGGTAATGTACTTTCAATACCTTTGCTGCAGCTAAGTTATTTGCAGCGTTATTAGTAACTACCTGTATAGCATTCTTCTCTCCCACTTGTTGGATGCACTTTTCAACCAATTCATAAATGAATTGTGCATCATGAACATCTGCTGACACTTCAACCGACCTTAGAAAAGTCGTTCCAGAACGACTATGCGCTAAGAGATTCATTATACTTCTCCCCTTCCTATCTGTCCATGTATCAGTCATTATGGAACAACCAAGCCGTTCCCATGACTCCTTATGTGAGATCAATTTCTTCTTAATCTCTTCAACTTCATTCGCCGACAAAGTATTCCCCAATTGCAAATCTGAAGGGGGAATGTATCCTGGACCATATTGGCCTATTGCTTCACACATCTTCAAGAAATATTTACTGCTAATTGTGTGAAAAGGGATACCGTTTACATAAAACCATCTTGCAACATGGTTATCTACACGTCCCTTCAGCTCCTTCGTAAGCTTCTCTGGAATGACTGTTTGGCGTAATTTTTCTTTTCCTTTTACTTCTTCTAATGATTTACGGGCCACAAAACTATCCATTGGCCCTTGAGTGTGTGGTTTCTTTGAGAAGAAATGTCGACTTTCTCTATTAATCTTATCACTACTAGAACCGAAGTCTCCATCACTGTAAATCGTCACAGACTCTTGTAACGATTGAACTTCTTTCTCTTTTCCATCTTTCTTCTGTTTAATCGAGTTCAAAACATCAAGCATCTTTTGCCTAACATCTGCCGGTACGGAAATGCAAGAGGCAATGTCTCCCTTAATTCCAGCGAGGTGTTTCTTCAATCGGTTGATGCTCGCTGTATATTCCTTTTTGCAATACATACATGTAATCTTTCCCACCACTTTTGGATCCTTTAGAAAACAGTGTTTCCAACTAGGATCGTCTTTTTCTTTTCCGGATGCACTAGTCGATGCTATGGAAGACGACATATCTTTTGAAAAAAAAAAATCAATAAATCAATGGTCATATAAAAAAAAATTTAATACAAATATATATATTAATGAATAATGATAATATATATTTCAATACGAATATATATATTGATATATATTCTGAAATAGATATAAATCATATAATGATATCTATTCTCAATTATTATATATATACAAATTTTATTTGAATAACTGGTACTCACTGGCACACACTGTCTCACATGCTCAACAGCTCAAGTATTTCATTTTATTAAAAAAAAAGTTGTCAATCATGTCAATTTTAGATGTAAGAGGTTTTTAAGGATCCACACTTGATAAAAATTCATTATAGAGATTCAGAGATACAAGACCGATAATGTAACTCGTAAATTTTAAACTCAAGATTATATGATTTATAAGTAATCTAATTCAAAACTCAAGAATCAAGATTTCATCACATGTCAATAAACAAGCAACCATTTCAGTGCATTTTACAAGATCCCAACTTGTTAGAATATGTAACCCATTAAAGAAAAATAAACAATTGGAAGCTCCTAATGATCACATCAAACAATTTCATTTAGATGGTCACAGTAACCACCCGTGAGAAGGACCATTGATTGAATGATCGAAAGGTTTAAATCGATCAGTCATCAGCATGACAACATGTGTATCAAGATGACGAAAGTCGAAATAGACTCGTAACTTTATGTAAATGACTATAAACTGTGACTGCAACAACTCTCATGTGTAATGTGTTAATGAAAAAAGATCTGAGGACAAATGGAGTAGGCCATAATATTTTCTTATTTGTTTAATAAGATTATTTGAATATATATATATATAGGGTGCCATTACTTGCAGTCTTGCACGCGCTTTTCAAGTGATTGCACCCGATTGCACCAAATTTAAAAGAAAGACTTGCAAGTTGCAAGTTTGGTGACCTCTATTATGTGAAAACAGTCAAAACACCATTTAAGCCGTTTGATTTGACGCCCATGATTTAAAGATATCAATTGCAAAATATTAGAACAAAATATAATTTTCATCATTTGATTAAATGGAGTCAAAGTCTATTATATAATTCAACAGTTGACTACAATAGATCATATGACACGTATCGTGTTTTGCTCCAATTTTATGTACCAGATATCTATTAATCATAAACTTCAAATCAGACGGCCCATATTACATTTTTACATATCACATGTTCCTAAAATACCAAGTCATTCTTTAAAATTTAAGTTCAATGCAATCACTTGAAAAGCATGTGCAAGTAATGGCTCCCTATATATATATATATATATATAGACACACTGTACCGTGCAGGAAAGAAGAGAACCAGAAAAAAAAAAGAAAATCAGAAAAAAAACTTGCTTGAGGGTGCCTTTTGCCGAGCTTTGAAGAAGAAAAATAAATTTGAAAAAATAAAAAATTAGTACACGTGGACATCTGAGAAGAAGAAGAAAAAAACTCACTCTACGGCCTGAGAATGAGCTTTGATGCACCCGTGAGGATCACGGATCCCTATGCGTCGAAAAAGAACATCAGATGATGAAAAAAAATTAAAAAAAATATATATATAGAAGAAGGGGGAAAAAAAATTGAACAAAAAAAAAAAAACTTACCGGAGGGTCGCTGGTGGTCGCCGGTAGTCACCGGTGGTCGCTGGTGAGTGGAAGAGAGGAAGAGTCGGTCGTTTGAAGCCGGAAGCCCTAAACCCCCAAACCCTTGATTGCAAATGAAAAAAAAAAACGATATATATATATATATATATATATATATATATATATATATATATAGAGAGAGAGAGAGAGAGAGAGAGAGAGAGAGAGAGAGAGAGAGACCCGCCCCGATTTGATTTTGGACCCGCCCGGGCGGGCTTGGCGGGCGCCCAAGCCTCAACCCGCCTCGATGGCGCCCATAAAAGGATCTGGGGACCCGATCGCTCGAGGTTTTGAAACCTTGGCACCAACAAGTCGTGTGTACCCAACTCTACGGATACCAATGACTCATAGGCAAGTGACTCGATTGATTCACGTGTGGGTGACTCAACATCACTACTCACAAGGGAAATAGAAGTCTCTTTAATACAAACTAGACTTTCTTCAGCTTCTATCTCCTCTTCACCCAGCACGGTACTAGGGTCGTACACTTCTTTCACTTCCCTATTCTCCGACTCCTTAGGACTCACTCTTTTAGTCAATAAATTCGGAGTGGAAAATTGTGGGGCATTGGTATGCAAAGTGCCCGAACCCTTGACACTTAAGGCAATCAGGACCCCTATCTGTCTTGGTTTTCAAATTTTGTAGAAGGTGACGGTGTGTTAAAGAGACATTTTTCGATAAGTTTCACCGTCATGTCCTCCCATGTGGAGATGTGTTTATTCCGAAGAGATTCAGTATAACGTTCTACGCGAGTCTAAAAATTTTTGGCATTACCCTCAACTTTGTTTTTGCTAACTTAATTTTGTACTCATTTGGTACGCCATACCAATCAAAATATTCTAACCACTGTACGAAGGTTTTGGGGTTTAACCATCCCTCAAAATTTGGAACCTCATTCCGAATAGATTTGAGAAACTTCTCGGTAGAGTCGTACTCGGGTTCACGATGATGAGGGTATTCCCTAACTCTAGTCTCATCACGATTTTTGGGACTTTACCAAGAATTTGGAGTGTAGCGGTTTCCTTGTTTGGCTAGTACCATGGTATCAAATATCGGCCGATACCGATACGTATCGGCGATATGTATCGATTTTTGGCCAAATCGATACGTATCGGTCCCGTATCGGCATCGGTATTGTTGATACGTATCGGCCGATACGTCTTGGTTTCAATCGAGTTTTTGCTTTTTTTTTTTTTTTTAATTGGTCGATTCGTATCGGTATCGGCTAATTCATATCGGTCCCTCCATGAACCGATACCCGATATTTGTATCCGATTTGACACCTTGGCTAATACCCTTTCATGACGGGTAAGGAATTCACGGTGACGTATAAGTGATTCATACATGATGCTTGACATAAACATAGTACTAAAAAGACAAACACTATGAACCAATAATGGATGAGGACTTTTGTCAAACACTAGACGTGCACACTAATGAATACTTATGAAATAAAATGCAATAAGATTGAAATGATATGCAATTATGAAACTAAAGGATGCAAGACAAAAGTTAGACAAAGGCTTAGACGAAAGCTAGACAAGAAAAAACTTATACAAAAGCTGGAAAAAAACACAGACAAAAGCTAGGCGAAAAATTTTCAGACAAAAGTTAGACAAAATATTTCAGACAAAAGCTAGACAAAAATAAGACAAAAGCTAGACAAATGAAATAATGAATCTAGAATGGCGTAAACCAAATAATAAAAGAAATAAACCCTAAAACCTATATGAACATTGAAACCCTAAAACTAAACTAATGCTCTGATACCAATTTGATGCGGGAACTTGCTAAATGCAATGCTAGGGCTGAGATTAAGATTAAAATTAATTTAACCAATAAAAAATAACAATTTCTCATAACAAATCCCCATGGAAAATTCTAAAAATTCAATTAGATGCTTTAATTTCGACCCAAAATAGCGTTACTTTCGTGCACGTTCCCTATCGCGGATCTAGAAGACTAGGGTCGGTTCTTATGAACGGTTAGATCTCCGACAGTTTTAGGGTGTCAAACGAACTCGCAAGCGGGTTCTCTTGATATCGAATAAAATTAAAAGGCTAATAATGATTTATGATGAACAAATAGGTTGATTTTGGATTTTATGAAATAAATAAAATAACTAGGGTTACGTTACTTACGCAAACCGTAGATATTAAGAAGATAGAGATGGAAGAAGAGTTGGCCTCGCACTAAACCGCAAGTGGGAATCGAAGAATCGCTCTTCGTTTGAGAGAATCACACCCTCACGAAAGTTTAGAACTCTCAATTTTGCATAAGCAATTATAATTAACCAAAAAGTTATAATAAAAGTATTTTCAAGTCTTTAAATAGGCTAACCAATGCATAAAATTAAAAATCTTAGTATAACTCTAATTCCTAATTCAAATAAAGAAATATCCTAATTCTTCTAAAACAATAAAATAAAGTCATAAAACGATAAAGAAACTAATTCTATGTCTAATAAAAGAAACAACTCTTATTTTCTAAAATAAAATAATAAAGAGACTAATTCTAATTCAATTGGGATTCTTGAAATTCGTCACTTTCTGTGCAACTTCCGAAAATTGACCACACTTTCTTCAATACTTGTCGGAATTGCACGTTATTTGGCTCGTTGGAAAGCCAATTTCGCATCAATCCGACTTTGTTTGACACTTTAAAATAGGCGAAACATAAAAGTGACGGGATTGAAAGTTGAAGACCCAAATAAATTTGGATTTTCTTCTTTTTGATCAAACGGGTCTTTACCTGACCTTTTTTTAAAAACCCATTCGCGGGTCCACTTTCTCTTTTGAAGTCTCTTTATCCGACCACGATTCAAACATATAGATCTAAAGTTCACATCACCAAATTTTACCGAATTTAAAGCTTGCCAAACCTTGACTTGGTGATTATGCTTAGGAGCCACACTTACGTGTGCTGGTCTCTCAAATTGAAGAATCGTTGAACTGGTCCATCACCAACATATATGGGCCAAACTATGTAAAGCATTTTGGAAACTTTTGGACAGAACTCAATGAAATTAGAGGAAGTGGGAGGCCCCTTGGTACTTACCATGGGGAGTTTTAATATCAAAAGCATAATATTTAAATACAAAAATATCAGATAATGAAATAATATTGGAAAATTACGTAGGGATTCAGCGAAAAGAAAATGATAAAATTCCCAAGAATTAATTAAAATTGGAAAACTGAAATCATAAACGATTCATTTTTTTACCGGCCATGTCAACGCTGAACTCAATGAAATTAGAGGAAGTGGGAGGCCCCTTGGTACTTCCATGGGGAGTTTTAATATCAAAGGCATAATATTTAAATACGAAAATGCCAGATAATGAAATAATATTGGAAAATTACGTAGGAATTCAGAAAAAAGAAACTGATAAAATTCCCAAGAATTAATTAAAATTGGAAAACTGAAATCATAAACGATTCATTTTTTTTACCGGCCATGTCAACGCTGAAAAATATAATTTAGCTCTTTTATTTGTTACAAGCCCATTATGGATTGATGTACCATTGAAGTTCTTGGTCATGGACGAGAGAAATACAAAAATTTAAAAAGATCCCTACTACTACGGTGTCTGATATAATATCTTTAGCTCATGCTTGTTTTATGGTTGTAGGATCTTATACTCGATTGTGCTACCATTCCGTCCAAAACCAATTGGTGATGAAAGAGGCACAATTCAATATTTTAAGGTGTTGGGAGCATGGATCAAAATCTCAATCTCGGTTTCGGTTTCGTTCATGACCCGAACCGTAAATTGGTCAAATTATCGGTAAATTTTGGTAAATTTTGGGTATTTTTGAAAATATGCTCCGAACTTTACTGAACTATATTTTTTTGGTTTTTTTAAACTCTTTAACATTATTAGAACACATATTTACACTAGTGATGCTAATTTTCGTCTGTTTAAAGTTACATATGTCTATTATCATAAAATTTGAAACATAAAGTAAACAAAAATGACTTCATTACCTGAACTCGAGCGGTCACCTACTCAGCCACGTAGAGTTTTGTGGTGGTTCTTCTTCATCAGCATCCCGAGCATCATTTTGTTGTCATGACTTATAATATTATCCGTATTCATAGCCATATGCCCTGTGCTAAGATGCTTCTTGTGCTTGATCATGTTGGGGATAGTAGTATGCATACGATCCACCAAATAGTTGTGAAACGAAACTCTCATTTCCTGGGTTGCTTGGCTGAGGATACTGTGGGTTGTAAGATTGGTCGGTAGGTTAGAAACCTAAATCCACTAAAGCTACTAATTGTAGAGTTAATGGCGTCTTGATCTTGTGGAGTTTGGTAGGACTCTGATGGTCCTCTTCCTTTCAGCCCTCTTTCTAAACGTGAGAGTATCATACATACTCATGTCATCGTCAGTCCACTGTCCAACTTCACTTAAAGACTGTCCATACAAAGTACTTCCATCACCACTGTAAGTTTCACCCCCCCACCGTGTGCCCTCTCCATCGCCATCGTCACCACCCCTAGTACCATAATTATCACCACCACCTCCCCCATCATCATCACCACTACCACCTCCCTCATCATCTCTAGGAGGTGATCTTAGGTGACAAAACCTTCGCTTTCTACGAGATTGTGAGGGTTGGTCTTCGGCAGCTATTTTAGCTTGAGTCTAACTATTCTGTGCCCTCACTATCCAAAATTGGAAGTCCTCTATCCTCAATCCACTCTCTCAAAGGATCATCTTCCGAGAAAATGTAATCCAATTCGATCTAATTGAAACATTAATTAATACGTTTTATTAAATATTATAATTGAAATTCATGGATCACTTTGAAAGTAAACTTGGTTTTATAAGATATTCTTACCACGGCTAGCTCTTTTGATATTTTTGACCATCAACCTCATATTGTAATGAGCGTAGACTAAATGTTCCAATCTCTCCATGGTTAGTTTATTCATTGTTTTTGTATGGATAAGAGAGAAGGTGCTCTAATTTCGCTCACAATTAGAGGATAATGTAGTTTGACTTAGCACTCAAATTGCTATCCTTCTTAAATTTGGGGATTTCTTCACATCACCGAAGTTTATCCACCATTCGGCTGCATTGAATAATGTAGATATATCAAATTTAATAGACAATGAACTCTCATAAGTAAAATAAAATTCAATTTACCTGAGTTGTTATAGATCTCAGATAACACTAGGGGAGTTCCAAAAGAGCCAATTTTATATCGAAAGAATTCAATTTGCACAACATTGCCAAACAATGAAGACCAATGTTACAGGCAGAAGTAACAATAATCTTGATAATTTTATGAGAAAATTAATTATTTGTTACCTCTCTTATTGCCTTCCCTTGAACGTTGATGTCTGGCTCCATCTTTTGCATAACGCTTAGTAAGACACTATAGACCTCATTGTCTACACTAAGATTCCAATTGTATTGATAGACGAGGTCCCTGTTGAAATGTCTCAATTAATTAGAACAATAAACATAAATCTAGCGAAAATATGATTCTCAATTAATTAAGATAATAAATTACCTGCTGCATGTAGATTTTGGTGGAATTGCTCGTTCCACTTTTTATCGTCCACCTTCCAGACTCTCTTGTAACTTTTGGGGTGCTTATTTCTAATGGCCAACTTTGCTTTGTTCATGGCCTCATAGACGCACCGCGTAGTGGGTTTGTCATCCCCATCTACCAATCTTAGTATGTGCACTAGCGGCTCAAGAACATTTACAACGTACTCGACACTGTCCCAAAATGTGGAGCTAAAAACAGTATCAACCACTTTGTTGGCTAATGGCCGTTTTGCCTTTGGAAGGCGGCCTTCGTAACTTGCCCATTGTTGAGATGCAATCAAACTCTTCAAACCTGCCTTGTACTTATATAAGCTTTGAAGGACAACGAAGTGGGTAACAAACCGAGTGATTGCAGGCCTCATAATGTCCCTTTGGTTCGTGAATGCTCTTATCAAGTTAACTAAGCTTGCACTTTGGTAGATGAAACTAGTTATCATCTTACAATTCTGTATAATTGCATGCACACTTTCCATCTTCCCGAGGCCTGTGAGAATCAAGTCAATACAATAGGCTGTGCACGAGGTCTAGTAGATGTGTTTGAATTTCATTATCAATTTGTTTCTAGCTGCCTTATAGTTTGCTGTGTTATCGGTGATGATTTGTACAACTCGTTGTGGCCTAATCGACAGAACAACTTCATCCATCAATCCAAACAGATAGTTGGTATCCTTTGCCACATTTGAAGCATCAACATACTTCATGAAAATTGTCTCTTGGTCACTGTACACTAAGAAGTTGATTAGGGTCTTCTTAGTAACACCCCTCCAATCATCACACATAGTTGTGCAACCTTCACACTTTCTCGAAGCTCTTTACATACTCCCTTTCACACTTTCTCCAATCATCCACTTCTTCGTCTAAATACGGGTCAACTATCTCATAAGCAGTTGAGATTTTTACACCAAGCCTCGCTTGGGTACTAGTGCCCAACATGGTCTTAAAGTATGATGATTCGACCACTTAAGTTAAAATATGGTTGTACACAACAAATTTTGTTATTGCTTTACCTAATTTTTTACCCCAGGTCTTTAACAACGTTGTGCTCAGCTTTGATTGTTTAGAGCTCTCTGATCTGTATAAAAATGGATCCATAGGTCCCACTGGATATCTAACACTACCAGAATCAGAACCACCCTCTCGTAAAGTGGATGACCTACGTAAACTTGTGTATCCATGGGTTTGGGTATGACTTGACCCTCCCCCAACTGCTGCTGTAGATTGTCCATGCAAACCAGAATTTCCGAACTACATTCTCTTCATCCTCATATCTTCTCCTTTCATTCAAACTCTGCCTCATTACCCTCCTAAGCTGACTCTCTTCATCACCTTCATCATCATTATCATCATCCAAGTCAAATGAAATTTCACCACGGTGAGGCTGTGATATGGTTTCCATAAATTCTCGAATCCTTCTCTCGGTCTCTACTCTCTTCCCTTTTGTGATCTGCATTTGTTTTTTTTTTTACTTTCTCCCTAATTTCCTTGGGCATGTTAGAACATGGCTGCACGTCACCCTGCTTGCCAGCTAAGTGTTCCTTAAGTCTGCTGACACCGCTACCCTTTAACTCTTTATGACAGAAGTGACATTTTGAATTTAGCCTCTTAGGCTCCAAAGGAGTGCCATACTCCCATGCAGGATCGAAATCGCAAACCATTTCAATATCTCAAATCTTGAATTTGTAGAAGAAAACATTATTCCCATTAAAATCTCATTTAATTATCATTAAAAATCATTTATATATCTCATAAATGACATATCCCATTCCCATTAAAAATTATGATTAATCGAATATATATTTCTTATAAATGACATATCCCATTCCCATAAGCTAAATATATCCAATTGATAATTATCACCTAAAAAATATATCCCATTGATAATTATCACATATAACTATCACATAAAAAATACGTCCCATAATAAACATATCCATAAAAAATACATCACATAAAAAATTGCATCCATAACAAACATATTTATGTAAGTCATATTTAACTAATAATTTAAATAAGCCATATTTATATATATAATAAATATTATATAACTAATGAGTAATTCAGAATTTCGGATTATAAAGAAATAAACTAAATTAATGAGTAATTTGGATTATAAAGAAATAAAAAAAATTAATGAGTAATTTGGTAACTTACTGTAATTTTGGGCGAGATGCTGTCAAAATCCGGCAAGAATTGAAGAGAAACCGGCTAGATTTGGCGAACTCCGGCGAGATTCGGTAAAATCGAGTTGATACGGCAAAACCAAAGAAGATTTGACAACTAACGGTAAATTTCGGAGCGATTTTGTCAAATTCCGTCAAAATCCGGCGAGAAAATGCCTAGATTCGGCGAACTCCAGCGAGATTCGGCGAAAACCGAGTTGATACGGTGAAACACGAGAAGATTCGGCAACTAACCGTAAATTTTGGAGCGAATTCGTCAAATTCTGTTGAAATCCGGTGAGAAACCGGCTAGATTTGGCAAACTCAGGCGAGATTCGGCGAAAGCCGAGTTAATACGGTGAAACCCGAAAAGATTCGGCAACTAACCGTAAATTTTGGAGTGATTTCGTCAAATTCCTTCAAAATCCGGCGAGAATCTGACGAGAATCTGGCTAGAATTGGCGAACTTCGGCGAGATTTGGCGAAAATCGAGTTGATACGGCGAAACCCGAGAAGATTCGGCAATTAACTGTAAATTTCGGAGCGATTCCGTTAAAATCCGACGACAAATCGGCTAGATTTGGCGAACTCCTGCGAAATTCGGCAAAAACTGAGTTGATACGGTGAAACCCAAGAGGATTTGGCAACTTACGGTAAATTTCAGAGCAATTTCGTCGAAATCCGGCGAGGTTCCGACGAAAAAATGCCAAAATCCGGTTGAGGGAGAGAGAGGAAGAAAAGAAATGGGTTTAGGAATAGCCCCAAAAAAATTTAAAAAATACACAACTTTTCTCTCGGCCGATAATTTGAATAACCAAATTATCGGCCGATAATTTGGGTTAAGGGTGATAATTTCAAATTTTCGGGCCCCATCCAAAAATTTGCAAAATTACATCTCAGAGGGGCCTGAAACCGAATCATCTTGGCCGAAATTTTGAAATTTCGGCTGAGATTTTGATCCGTGGTTGGGAGAGCGTTTTGAGCGTGGCCTCCCCTCGTGCCCGCGAGGGTTGTACAGGGACCCAACACTGGTATTACAACTATGTGTTGCATGAAATGAGTTTGCTCTTCATGGAGTTTTAGGCTTGTTGTCATTTGCATGCTTCTTAAGACACTGAGAGGAGCGGATTTATAACAATAGACAATTTCATGTACCTGTTAGATAGCAAAATTTTAATATTGGAACTATTTGGAAATGATCATTAATACGTATAAGCCTACTGCTACCATTAGTGAGGATGCCTGATTTTTAAATATGTAATTCCTATCTTCTTGCTTGTTGTCAATAATATATATAATCAACTGAATTTAATTTTTTTTGGGTCCTTTTTGAATTGATGAAAAGAAAAATAGTGAAACTATGTAACATCTTATCTTATTTTCCCAGGATGCTGCTGATAGTGCAGATATAATTTTGAGGAATGCAGAAGAAGTTTCATCTAAACAAATGGAACATTGGCTATCTTTGACTGAAGCTGTAGACATAAAAAAAATGGAATTGGACATTGAATCAGATCTGATAAATGATGCACGTTATGGATTGAAAGACTTCATCAAGCGCTCAGTTGAAGATGACACGAAACAGAAAGAACTTTTAAGTAAAAAACGAGACACGCTGACAGAGGAATTGGATGAACTACTTGTTTTGGTGAGACAAAAGGAAGCAGAGATTACTGAAACCAATTCCAATATCGAAGAAGTTGAGAGAAGGATTTCGAGTGTTGTTTCTGGATATTCAGAGGCACAGACTAATATTGACAAAAAGTATGATGACTTGCAGATAGCCCTATCCAGAATTGAATCAGAGGGTGGAGATTTATCCACAAAGAAAAGGGAATTTGATGAGTCCCTCTATCGGGCAGAGGAAAAGAGCAAAAAACTTAGGGAACTTGCAAGTGTCTCGGCTGATGAAGCAAGAACAAGCTTAGAACTTGTTGGCCTACGAAAAAGTTTGGTTTCATCCATTTTGAAGTCCAGGGAGGACAAAGTGAGACTTGCTAAGACTGAAGAGAAAATTTCGGAGGATGTCCAAGTATTTAGACATCAAGTTTCTGCTGCAAGAGCTTCTCTGCAGGTTTGCTACTCTTTCTGAAGATCTTGTCGGTTTTTATTTTGGGGTTTTTGCATTTACGGCCTTGAGATATGTCTTATTTACACTGCGTTCCCTGTGTTTTACCTATTTACATTGTGGACCTTGCTTTTTTGTTTCCTTTACTTATTACCCCTACAGTGATTGATTCTCCGATGAAATAACCATCGACTGCTTTGAGTCAGTTGATGGAGATTTTTTTTTGCCCCGATCTTTGATTTAATTGAACTTGAGATCATGGACCTACAATCAGATGGTCAGATTTTGATTTAACATGGCACACATCTTGAGAAGTGATCCAAGAACCACTTTTTTGTACACCCATGGTCATCACGTGGAATCAAAAGCTGATCACCTGATGACAGACTTCTGATCTCAAGATTCACTGGGTGGAAGATTGTGGTGAAAAAATGATCTCCATTGTTTGATTTCGAGCAGTGAAAGATTAGTTTTGTAATAGTCAACAACTGATCCGTTACTGTTGGGGGTAATAAGGAAAGACAGAAGCAAGGGCTGCCGTGTAAATAGGTAAAACACAAGGAGCGGAGTGCAAATAAGACATTTCTCAGGGAGGTACCAAAAAAAACTTTTATTTTTATTTATAAAGAATTTGCTTACACATGAAGAAACATCTGTGAATTTCCAGTTTTTGTAGCTATCTGCCGTCTTTAGGTTGAAGGCTACATAACTTGGACAGAAGCATGCTGGTATTGGACACAAGGAGGGAAAAAATCATTTGAATTTCCATTTCTTTTAGCTCTCTTCCATCTTTTGATTGCAAGCTATGTAACTTGGACAGAGACACGTGCTATTGCCAGTGTTACCTCGACAAGTGGCACGTGTGCCAAGTGTCAAGGTGTTACAATTATCTGACACAACAATTTCTGAAATTTCTAATACGGCGGCTCAGCCTTAAAAAAATAAGTATTTGAATAATTTTAATATATATATATATATATATATATATATATATATATATATATATATATATATATATATATATATATATATATATAGTAAAAAAACAAAACAAAGGTGAATCCTAGAGAGCTAATAGAGAAACTTACCTATGAACACATAATAGTGTATGCCATGGATTTAACTGGTTATAAATTTTTTTTATGTCTTTTCATTTATAATTTACTACCGTCACATATTATACAAATGGTTTTCTACACCCAAGCCTTTTCATTTATAATTTATTAACTTTGCATAGTGTTTCCTTAAGTGGCAACTCATTTTACCGTGTTGAAACTAGGCACACTTTGACGGCATCAAGTAGTATTTTTTGTTGTCTTGTCGTATTGTGGAAGTGTCTAAGTGCCTCCAAGTGTCGACACGAAAAAATTCCCTAAAGTAGAAGTGCCTAGGTGACACTGGCTGTTACTGGATACAGATACCTCGTGTTGCCTGCTGAACACAGCAACTTCAAGATGCCTGATACGATGACATGGTATTATAAATTTATTAGCATATTAAAACTGTGATATTCAAATGCATATATATATATATATATATATATATATATATATATATATATATATATATATATATATATGTATATGTATATGTATATATATGGGAAATGTTCATATGACGCTAGTCATGGAACATAAGCCGATGACTCGAGCTCTTATTGGCTGCCTGTCACATCAGGTGACTTAAAAAGTCAACCTGATGTGACTTGTAACCAATGGTAGCTCGAGTCATGGGATTATGTCCCATGACTCAAGTGAGAGGATCATTACCCTTTATATATATATATATATATACTCTTCCAATGAAAAATGAGATTTTGTGTCCCGCATCAGTATCCTTGTTGCATAGGCTGAAGTAATAGTTGTTCTCTCTTTCATTGCACCAGTTTTGCTGTCAAGAATGGTCTAGAGGCGACATCTTTTTATTTTTATCAGTAAAGACAATATTTCAATTAGAAAATAAAATTCACCTTGGATCAAGCATGAGCGAGTGGCTCAGGCAAAATGAATAAAAAGAGAGCAAAAACAAACGAAACAAAAGTGGCACCCATTCCACAACGAAAGGCTCAGCAAGATAAGAGAGACCTAATGATCTCCTCAATAACGCAGTGCATTGGGTTACAGCTTTCCTAATGATCTCCTCGATATCGCAGTGCATTGGGTTACAGCTTCCCTAATGTTCTCCTCGATATCGCAGTGCACTGGGTTACAGCTTCCCTCAAATATTCTTAGATTTCTTTCTTACCATAAGGTCCAGAAAATGGCACAGGGGAGCAGTTAAATCACCAGTCTAAGTTTAGGATGAACACCTCCCACGAATGAGTCAGCAATGACCTCCTTACAAGATCCCGGCAAATAGCCAACAAGACCCAAAGAATACCTAAATGTGTTCCAAACAACCATCGCAGCTGAGCAATGTAGTAGCACATGATCGGCAGTTTCCTCAACGTTGCACATTTCTCATCTATTAGCCAAAGTAAATCCTCTGCGGATTAGTGTGCCAATGATAGTTCTAAAACTCCGTGAGTCAACGAGTTAACTTGGCTGAGGTACTCGACTCGCAGGAATTTCGAGTTGAGTCCGAGTCAAGTCAAGATTTCGCTAGGATGATGCAATTGGGGTTCATATACTACCCTTATATTAAAAAAAAAATCATGAGATAAGGTTTTAGAAACCCTATCTTTTTAAAAAGTGTTTAACTACCCATTTTATCAACATATCTTTCCATCTTATAACATTTAATAATAAATTATAAGGTATATATATTTCAAAATATATACTAAATTACCGAGTTGGAGCGAGTCAAGTTTATCCGAGTCTTCGAGTTAACTCGACTCAACAAACTTTCGAGTCTAGTTGAGTGTTCGCATTTTAAAACCATGGTGTCAGCCGTCTTGATATGGTTCCATGCTGCCTGCCTGATGAAGCAAACAACTCTTGGGGGAGCTTTAATGCGCCATAATCTAGAGACGACATTTAGCTTTCACATTATGTTCAAGAACGATGATTCACATTGAAAATGTTCAAATTGTTGCTGCTTGACCAGCTAGATCAATCTGTTTTTATTGAAACCTTCAGTTACTCAGTAAAGTCAAATGGCTCTTTTTATTGGAACCATCAGTTACACAGTAAAGTTTAATGGCCCTGGTTAAATTTTGGGGAGCTTCCTCTTTCTGGTTTGGTAATCAGCTTTGCTCTCCATGTCCTTTCTGTTATATCTTTCCGTAAATCACAATGAAGTATTGATTTTTTTCGAAGTATTGGATCGAGGAATACCTTCAATATTTTGTAGGCGTA
Source organism: Chloranthus sessilifolius (assembly GCA_021018995.1). NCBI lineage: Eukaryota > Viridiplantae > Streptophyta > Magnoliopsida > Chloranthales > Chloranthaceae > Chloranthus > Chloranthus sessilifolius. The sequence continues at coordinate 28,487,109 of CM037587.1, read as the reverse complement.
TATTTGTTTTACAAGTAATGGAAAAAATTTATTGAAAGGGAAAAACAAAAGATGCAACAAGTTAGGTGGGTCTCCAAGCTGGATAATTTTAATAGGAATATGCCCTTATTCATGTGATTTGACCTGGACAATTGAGAAATAGAGCCTATTAGTGTTTGGACCTTATTACTTGATATGAAACTGTAGAAAACAAAATTGTTCTTGACACTATCCTCTCTAAAATTAACACTTCTTTTTAATCAATTGAAGCTATAATTTCATTAAAAATGATGTTCTATCAATGTAAAATACAACTTCGTATGCTAGAATCTGTAGATTATTTAGTTTCTCTTATTTTATTTTTCTTTGTATTTTTTATCAAGTATACATGTTTGTCCCGACCATAACCACTTTGTTCCTTTCCAATAGCATAAAGCCGAACAAAAAGAACCAAAACGCTCATATCGTTGATTGCGGTATAGTCAAAAGGGCACCTGCTCCTGCACCTGGCCTGTTTTATGTGCTAGTGTATTCAGGGGCGTGCCTAAGAACACCTTTCTTGCCTAGGCGTGCTTCTCAAGGTTTGCGCCTAGGCATGCCTTAGTTTAAATATACTATATATTCATGTGTGTAAACTTATTATATAGTTATATATGTAATTATAATATTATAATTCTATAAATTAAAGTTATAAATCCTATATAACTTAAGTTATAATTAACTTATAGGCTACTTTAATATAACTAGCTTGTAAAATTATTACTTGTTTGTTATTGGTTGTTACCTAGTAGTTACCAATTAGTTAAATCATTTTTTTAGTGCTCATAATGTTTAATTGTTTATGATGTTTACTTATTTTTCTGTATTTATATTTGTTAGTGTTAGTTACTATTTTTTATTCTATAACTTGTTAGTTGTTACTTGTTAGCTCATTAGTTATGACTTAGATAGTTACTAGTTTATTAAATTATATTTTTAAGGGGTTTTTAGATTTACCCTCCTAAGATATGTCTTATTTGCACTCCGCCCCCCATGTTTTACCTATTTACATTGCGTCCTTTGTTTTTATGTTTCCTTTCCATATTACCCCTTATAGTGACGGATTCTCCAACAAAGTAACATTGGACTACTTTGAATCAGTCGTTGGAGTGTTTTTCGCCCTGACCATTGATCTAATGTATCTTGAGATCATGGACCTACAATCACATGTTCAGATTTTGATTTCACATGGCACACATGACACATCTCGAAAAGTGATCTAAGAACCACATTTGACATACACCCATGATCATCACGTGGAATCAAAATCTGACTGCTTGATGGGAGGCTTCTAATGTCAAGATTCACTGGGTGGAAGATTGTGGTGAGAAATAATCAACATTATCTGAGCCAGAGCAGTCAAAAGGTTTTTGTAACCAATCCGTCACTCTAGGGGGTAATAAGTAAAGGAAACACAAAAGCAAGTGCCACAATGTAAATAGGTGAAACACGGTTGGCGGAGTACAAATAAGACATATTTCAGGGGGTAAATGCAAAACCCAATTTTGAAAGTCCACATAGTGTTTAATTGTTGGTGACGTTTATTTATTTTTTGTATTTTACATGTATTGATTGTTATTATTCTTTATATACATGTTTATGCATAACGGATTTTGATTTGGGAAAAGGGCATATGGGTTCGAGCGCATGGATGAACCCATGCGGTGGTACCTAAGATCATGTGCCATGTGGCATGTGATCTATAAAAATTATTTAGAAGAAAAGTTTTTTGGTGTTCAAAACCTTGTCAAAGTTTGGGTTTCTTGCCCCAAACATCCCCGTGCATTGATTTTTTTCCCCTTCGACCATATTTTGGGCGGAAGATATCCACCTTTTTTAATTATTTTTTACATGGACCTGATCGACCTAGGGCAAGTTGTTGTGGCAGCCCAATCCCCTTGATGGGTGCCACGTGGACCCACCTGGTTTGAATGCATGGATCCACCTTTCGAACCCATATCCCCGGGTCTCTTTTGAAGTATAAATATATTTAAAAGTTAAATATTGCACATAATTTATAGAAATATCGAATAAAATTATATATATAGTCATTCTATCCATGTAAAATAAACTTCCACTCATACTCATCTAACAAGCAGATCCTCATATCCACTTGTAGTTTCTCTATATTCATTTATCTTCTCTCTGGCAACCTCTGAAAGTGTATTGTTGTTGTTCCTTGAAGGAGCTATCTTCAACCAGGGCAAGCATCCAACAAGAAATCGCTTCATCCAAGCAGAGGATAATATTCTTAGACAAGAGAGGCCCAGAGCTGGAGGCAGAAAAGAAAGTTGCTGCTGCTGGGAGAAATTTCAAGGAAGCAGGACGAATAGCTGCTGAGGCAAAGAGGCTAAGCTTAGAAAAGGAAACCGAACAGAATAAAATGCAAAAGGCTGTTTCCGATTTGGATAAGTTAGATGAGGAGATCACGGACACGGTCAACAAACTGCAGGAGACTGAGGGTTTGATTTTATCCAAGGAAAAAGGAGCAGCAATGGCAGGATGCGAGAGGCTAAGATTAGTTGCTGCAGCTGCCATGGCTGAGAGATCAGCGGCTCTCGAATTTGGTGATCTTGAAGAAGCCAATATATTACTTGTAGAGGCCGAAGGTGCAGAATATGAAGCAACTAAGCTTCAACAAGCTTATGGGTTTGAAGCCGAGGTGTTTGGAAAGGTGCCCAAAAACCTCATTTCCATGGCATTCATCACAAAACTAGCACGGAAACAGTTATCTGAAATGGCTGCTTCTGTTAATATCTCTGCAGAGTAAGGCTGGCAATTATTTTTGGCTGGTGTTACTACCACACCACTTTATGTTATAGCCCCTTCTTAAATAGAGGAAAAATCTGTTGACTAATTTAAATCGGAAGATGCAGATCATTTTTCGTCCCAATCTTCCACAATATAGATGTTGAGTCACGGGCCTACTATCAGATAATGGATGCTGATTCCAACGTGACACAAAACCCAAAAAGTGAATGTGAACCACGTTTGATGATACATTGATCATGCTCACTTTTGGGGGGGTGTGTCATGTGGAATCAATATCTATCCGTCTGATGGTAGGCTTATGAGCTTAAGATCTATTGTATGGAAGGCTTGGCCGAAAAACAATCTCCGTCATATGATTTAAAACAGTCAGCGCACTTTTCCTGTTTAACTGAGGTGGTTGTAGCATAAAGTGGTGTGGTAGTCACACCAGCCTTATTTTTTTATTGGAAGTGGGATCCAACAATGGAATAGGGGATGCACAGCACCCTAAGACGGTTCTAGAATGCATATATGACAATTCTGAGCGGGATATATATCTTGTACAAGTTTTTGCTCACTGTGATTAGGTTCTTGTCTCTTATCTACAGCCGATTTCGTTCTCGTAAAGCTTTTGTTACGTCCGAAATTTGTGAGTTGGTTTGGGCGTCACTCAATTTTTTATAGATCATTCCTAATAATGTAAGTTTCAGTTATTTTTACAAGCTGATTGGCATCTGCATAATTTCTGATTGAATAACATGTTATTTTAAATATCATTACTGCACTGTGATTGAATTTCTCTAGTCTCATGTTAGAGGTAAATTTTTTATACATTTCCTCCAAATTCGCATCAAGTGCAAGAGTTCGGTTCAGTTGCCGTAGCATATGAAGTTCTCTATGTGGTTGTTACAATTTAGAAAAACCTGGGTTCGAGCAACAATTCCACTTGTTATATACTAAATTAAATTGTTTGATCATATCATTTGTTTTTAGGAGCTACAACTTGCACACAAGATTTGTATCATCACTCATGGTTAAAAAGAAAGACCTCACTATGTTGGGAATTGTGTCATGTTGAACACCATCCAAGCTGTATGATTTGAAGGCCATGATGTAGAGATATTTTGAGGCAAAAAAATTGGCACGAAACATGATCTCTATCATCTGATTTGTTACAATCAACCATTGAATCAGATGATGTCCATTGACTGAATTCAATCAGATGGTAGAGATCGCTTTTCTTTCCAATCTTTGGCCTCAAAGATCTTTCCATCATGGTCTTCAAATCATACGGCTTACACATCCCAAAAATAACGAAGTCTTTCTTTTTAACCATTGTACCACGGTACAAATGTAGTGTGAAAGTTGTAGCTCCCTTTTTTTATGCATATAACATATAGCCATATAGGTAATCTCCCATTCACCATGCACCACTCGATTGGCAGCTTTTGTTTCTTGACAGGGTATAAAAAATCAAACACTATCTTTCAGGGCATATACAATAACATGCTAATGTTGTTCTAAAGATAAAGAAAGAAATATGAATCTTCTTGATTTCTCAAAGCATCCATTGTTGAATTGGAGAAGAGGAGAAAGTATCAACATCCTATTGGAAACCATCTCCTAAGACGGCTTTTGTGTTCGATCCGCCTCTCCTTTTGCCGCTTATTTTCTATCTTTTCTCCAGCACTAAAACCTTCTTTGAAATCTTTACTCTGCAAGAACTAAAGCCAGTGAGAAAGACGGAAAAAATTACTCGCACACCTTGATGACTTCATCCAGATCAACTCACCTCTAACTTGGTTGTCGCGCCTTGAAGCTCATGATAGCCTCTCTGAAACTTCTCGCTCTGCTTCTCACGTCCTTGGGTGAAACTACAGGATGGTGACAACATATGCTGCTTCCGATCTGGCACGTCTTGAAGGCATTTGATCTCATCTGATGGTTTCGTTGAAGAGCTTGCTGTACCGCCCTTCTCCAATTCATAGCTTAGCTGATAAACGTGAAAACAAGTGGAAAAAAAATCCTTGAAATTTCTACATCGATTTTCTGTCCAAAATATAATGTGGTGCGGAGCCTGTTTTGTAGATTTTTGAAATGGTATATTTTGGTTGAAATTTACCTGTAAAATACGATTCTCGAGTAATAAGAGACGGTCCATGAGAGATCCTTTCAAATGAACTTCTCGCAGGGCTGAGGGCAGTGACTTGCGTTGGTGAAAGTCGATGGTTTTCGGGTGTGGCAACTGATGGTCGCTTCTTTCCAAATCTGTGGGAAAATGGCTTTCAGAGAACCTGTGCTTTTCCTCCAATTGATTCAGCTGAAATGTATTAAAAAAATTAATTAGAAAAGGTACGGGAAACAGACCATTTTAGTTACAGTTTTCGTACCCTGTGTTCAAGCCGATCCAATCTCTGAAGAAGAGGCTCAGGCAGAGAGAAGTCACTTCGTGTGAGCATTTTGGTTCCTACAGTTGAATCGCCCATCTCAGATCACACGAGGCTTGGAGAGAGAGAGAGAGAGAGAATAATGGTTTTGTAGCCAAGTGGACATGGAATATGGTAGGCCGAGTCGTTTGTTTTCAGCTCTTTTTTCTGTTGAGGAAAAAAGGGCTGATTTTAAGCAGCTGATCACACAAACACCCACGTTCATATCTCCATATAGCATTATATATATATATATATATTGGAAAAGGCCTTCGTATTGGGAGGATGGTCACCGTCCTCCAACATTTCACGTGGAGCTCCACGTAACACTCAACATTTTTTGGGTGCCACGTGGACCTTGGGTGCATTGCTTAGATCATCTTTGAAAAATAAAATAAATTAAGAACTCATCTCCACTGTGTATATTTTGGACCGTGAAATGTGGACCAATGAAAATCGTTAAACTTTGACTTGTGAGTTTAAAAACAAAATTTTGATTTTTTGTTTAATATTGATCTAAACTATCCACCTGTGCTCCACGTGGATCTTGGAGGACGGTCACCGTCCTCCATTGGAGGACCTAACCGGCTCCCTATATATATATATGCTAGTAAAACGGCACGTGCAAATGTATGTGGGCATTTAGCTCATTGGTTCGCTTTGTTTGAATTCGGATTCGCAATTCTCTACATCAAACAAACGATTCCCTAGGGGTAGGATGAGTTTTAAAAGTATTTATTAATTTTATAATATAAAATTGCACACTTTAATATAAAGAAATGCAAATGAATACTTGGTTAGCTACAAAATTTAAAAATGATAAAATATTGGCTCAAACTCACTCTTTATGCTTTTAAAAATCTGTTTTTAAAAAATAGTTAGCATTGACCAGTCAATTCACTTGTCACGCCAAATTTGATCAAATTAACTGGTTCGTTGTACCCAATTCGCTAAGAATTATGCCACTTTTCTCGGGGAGATCATTCATCCATGATGCATAATAGCCCCTCATATCAGGATTGAGAGAATCTCCGCCCAAAAATATGTCTCACTGCTATCGAGGTAATATCTACTTATGCACTGGGGTTAATTCTGTCATTTCTGCTGGGTTGATCCACACCCTCAAAGAACACTACAGTTGAGATATTGTGAACCTTCCAATGAAATATTAAATTTACATTAATATCATCTGAAGATAATAAAAAGCTATAATCACAAAATTCGTTGAGTTGACTTTGTTCTATGAATACAATTGATCGAATGATTTATAGTTTAAACTGAATTTATTTGTATCCAATGAGTCATACTTGTGAAACATGCCGCTGCTTTGTTATTTCATTTGCTTTATCTTCCATTGAATTTGCTACAATGGACAACTTTAGTTTTCGGAATTCACCATGAATTTGCTTTGCATGCATTTACATTATATCAATCACCCAATTGATTTTTCAGATTTTAACATGTTAGTGAAGTTATATATGATAGTAAATTAGCAAAAAATTGTCATTGAGAGAATTTCTTACGTGAGAGAGATTCGGCTAAAGTGTGTTGGCAAATTTTGAATGACAAAAATATAGGGTTACGATGAGTGGAGAAATAAGGGTAGATGAGGGGTATTTTGTTTATAAAGTGTGGAAACATAAAATTGACCAAAATTAGGGGTGATTCGTGCTTTTAAGAGTAGTAAGATAAGATTACCAATAGAAAAAAGATATTTCAATAAGGGAGGTTTTTTTAAGATCTCTCTTTATAATAGTGACAAATTTTATTTTCGGCAATATTTCGGTAGGTGGTCATTTCGGTTCATTTTGAATAAATTTTGGGGAAGTACAAAAAAAATACATAAATTATGTTTAATATTTATAAATTATTTTATTTTATTTTTTAAAATAATGAAAATTAAAAGAAAAATCATTGTTTCGATAAAATTTCGTTAATTTCTCTGAAATTAATGAATTTTCGACGATTTCGGAGAAAATACCAAAATTTCGCCAAACGTTTCATCCAACCCTTGTGTTGATGAATTTCAGAGAAATTTTAAAAATTTTTAGAGCAATTTGTCACTATGCACTTTGTAAATATTTAGATTATTAAAATATTCTTATAATTATAATTGGATAAAACTAATAATATAATATATATTTTGGTAATTTAATTGTCAATAATACAATATATTTTAGTCACAAATTAATATTATGTAATATATAATTAAAGAGATGCATGAGCCACAGTATCGCATGCTAACATTTTATCAGTTACTATGATGGTTCGATTATCGATATCCCCGACGACAACGAAGTGGTTGTCTTCCCTGACAACGAGCATGTGGTTCTCCATCCCCCTGAAGAAGTTATCGTCATTCCTGACAATGATGACCTTCAAGTTATGCTGCCGATGGTGAGAGACTCCGAGCCCCTTCTTCTCCCGGTTCTAAAGCCGGTGCTTCTTCTCTCGGCTCCATAGCCGGTTCTTCTTCTTCCGCCTCCACTTTTTCCTCTTCCACCCCAGCCACAACGACCGCCACCATCTCCAACTCAACTTTCTCATCCACCACCGCTAGTATAATAAACTCCCCACATCCGCCTACACCTCTACCTCCATGTCTCCCACCATTTACACCTCTACCGCTAACTCCTCCACTTCCGCCTCTTCCATCACCACCTTCCTCACCGCATGCGCTACTGTCTCGTCGACTCGTGACCCATCCCCAACCATCACCTCCAACATTTTCATAAAATGTGGCATCCTCCCACAACCAACCACCGCCATAAGAACTTTGTTCAATTTCATCAGACCCATTTACATTATACCCATTTACGATAAAGAAAGACAGTGTATACGAAGACGGTGTATAGGAAGACAGTGTATAGAAAGTATTTTGACGTAAAAAAATAATTTTGATTTATGAATGAAATATTTTAGCATGAGTAGTAAGTTATTTTTTACTTGATTTTAATTACAGTTCTAGTAAGATTAGGATATCGAAAATGAAGTGTCGGCACTAAAAATACAATGTGATGCGCTAACGCCTCTTGAACGATTATTATTCACTAAAAAGTACCACTTTTCACCTCTTAACCAAGCCTTTGATGGACTTTAAAACATACTAATAATCATTTGTTAAGTGTGCTTTATAGTTAGCAATAATCTGTACAGCTTAACACAAAATCCATCCTTGTTGGCCCAAAGAAGAGGAAGAAGACATGCAAAGATGACAATTGAACCAAAGCCTAATGAAACACCTTAGTAGTACTCGCCATGGTGACTCATGTGTTGATCATCATTGGCCAAAAGCCTAGCAGATGAATGAAATTGGCTGAAAATGGAGAAACTACAAAAGCAGTAAGTGTAATGCATCAGAGCATAGAAAGACAGATCTCGCAGATTTGAGAAGCTCCCGCGCGAAGCTAAGGATGTAGTGAAAGATGCCCTCGTGCAGATAGGATGCACAGTTAAGAGGAGAGCTGTGAAGACATTGCGAAAATCTCGTGGATTAAAATTCTCAGAATTTGTGGTCGCGAAGCTCTCGCGGAGATCAAGCCTTAAAGCAATCGCGCGAAGAACATAGCGAGTCCATGTATGTACTGAACTAAAATTTACCTCGCGGAGTTTGTGCATGGCCCTGGAAGAGAGAGAGACACCCATAATTCTCCTCGCACAGATCTCGTGTACTCTGAAGCCTTACCAATTACTATGTGAGCGCAGAAGCATAACTGTGTGAGTACTTAGTGAGAGAGAGAGCTTCTAAAGCTCTACTGCACGATAAGTCTAGGCACTCAAGATCATCTCCGTGATAGCATTGCAGCGCAAAGGAACTACGTGATTAACTAAAGATTCATTGCGCGAGTGACCACTTCCCACCAACCAAAAGCTACTTCGCGAAGGCCCTGCAACTGCGTGAATAAGTGAATGCATATACCAGCCCCGCGAAGCATGGGCTCCCCACCTCTTAGTTTTAACTCAAGAACCTTTTGGGAATTTCCCAAGGCTAGGGCACACATCCCGAGGCACAGATATTGAGGCGCATGTCTCAAGGCATTCAAGGGATGTAACAATACCACATTTGCTAGAAAAATTAGGGTTAATCCCTTCAGAACCAAGGCCGTATGGACAGAGTATATAAGCTATACTTAGAGTTTAGTTTTATCATCAACCCTTCTTTTCATCCTCTGTCGACTGAGAGCACCAGCAGGCAAGGGTTAGGGTTTGATCACTTCTTTTTCCCTTTTTTCTTCTCTCTTATCCTAGCACTTGCTGGCTAATCCCCCTGTAAGCAGTTACATTTAATTTATTTCAGTTTGTAATAGGTTTTATATACATTGGGATTTTGGATGAGCAGTTGTGTACAGGCTGCAGCCTGGAGACAGTTCATTGTAAGTTTTGTGTTTATCAATGGATTATTATTTTAATGTCTAATTGAATCTAAAGATCTTATGGTTTCTTTAGATGTCTATAGGATCCATGTATTTGTGACTAGCCCATTTAGTTTCTAGTAGATCTATTATTTACCATTTGATTTCTCTTGGTTTGATAGCCCCATGGAAAGTAATGCTGGATTTGTAGTGAGATCTGGGGAACTAGAAGGCTTGTGGATCATGGTGGTTGCAGCAATTTTCATGTTATTTCTCAGACCTCTATGGTATGGACAGACTAATAGGATACCCTGTGACCATTCGAATGGACAGAGTATAGCCCTAAGGTTGTATCCATTCACATGTTTGAGAAAGATTCTTCTCCCCTGTACATGAGCTTCTAGAGCCTTGTGAGCAGGTTTGTACAGGAATTGGCTCTTCTCTATTTTACCTAGCCGACATCAGATGTTAGATCTGATCTCTCTATAGTAATTACAGCTTGAGGCTGAGTCATTATAGGCCATTTGTAGTAATGACCAGCTGAATCTAAAATCCTATTCAACCAATTGCATGGTCTTTTTTATGGGCACCAGTGAGCCGTTGGCCTTGGCAAAGCACTTAAGATCTTATGGGTTGGAATACCTATGGATATCAGCCAGATATATCCGCAGATCTGGGGAGCTTGTAGCACTAACATTATATAGTACTGTAATAGTATTCATGGCTTGATCTGGTCCAATGACTAGGGAAATGATTAGTCCACTCCTATGAACTAGTTTAGCAATTTATGGTTTAACTAATGGGATTTGACAGACTTTATAGGATAGGCTGTGACCATTTGAGTGGACAGCCTATAGCCTTAAGAGCGCCCCAAATGACATGGGTTAAACTAGATATTTCTACCTTGTTGAGGGTTTTGATAGTGTCTCAGCAAGGAGTACTGTAGAGACAGACTAAATCTGAGTTACATTACTGCTCTAACTCTGAACTTAACCTGCTTACTTCTCACTAATTTGTATATTTTATTTTGGTGCACACCATCACCACCTTCTTCGTGACCAATTTCTTTAGGATAGGGCTACACTTTATTTTTCTATTATTAGGATTAATTTAGTATAGTTGTGACACCCAACTCCCTTTTTTTAGGATTGTTAGATTTGTAGCCAGATCTGGAGGCCTACTATTATAGCCTATTTTGGGTTATAGATCAATTTCTCTGTGGGACAAACTCTTACTTATCAAAACTTGCTACAATAGGCCTTGTATCTTGCAGGTCTAGGATTACTTTAGTTGTGCTGAATCAATTCTTTTATTTTACTTTGTTTTTAAGTGGTTTTCACAACACAATAACCAAAGAACACTAGGGTTTGACAACGACGATGCGACCACACTTTGATTGAGAGGCACCTGCGTCTCCTACTATTCAAAGTGTTTGCGCTTTTCATAATATTGATTCACTGTGAATCAATGATAACACACTTTCCATCCTCTCCTATTCTTTTTGGCTTTGTCCAACATTAGCAGGCATCCGACCCATGTTCAATTTCATCTGACCCATTCACGATAAAGAAAAATGATGTAAATGGGAAGCGACGTCACAGAATTGGGAAGCGCCTTCGCATCAACCAAGAAGCGATAACGCTTCAACTAAGATGCGATGATGTTTCAATTCAAATGTGATGTAAATGGGAAGCGACATCACAGAACTGGGAAGCCCCTTTGCATGAATCAAGAAGCGATAGTTTTTTCACTAAGACGCGATGACGCTTCAATTTGGCTGCGATGGCGCTTCGACAACCAGACCCATTTACGATAAAGAAAGATAGTGTAAAGAAAGATGATGTAAAGAAATAATACACTTTCCATCCTCCCCTATTCTTTTTGGCTTTGTCCAACATTAGCAGGCATCCGACCCATGTTCAATTTCATCTGACCCATTCACGATAAAGAAAAATGATGTAAATGGGAAGCGACGTCACAGAATTGGGAAGCGCCTACGCATCAACCAAGAAGCGATAACGCTTCAACTAAGATGCGATGATGCTTCAATTCAGATGTGATGTAAATGGGAAGCGACATCACAGAACTGGGAAGCCCCTTTGCATCAATCACTAAGCGATAGTTCTTTCACTAAGACGCGATGACGCTTCAATTTGGCTGCGATGGCGCTTCGACAACCAGACCCATTTACGATAAAGAAAGATAGTGTAAAGAAAGATGATGTAAAGAAATAGATTTGATTTATGAATGAAAACTTCTGTACCTAGATTAGTAAATCTTTTTTCTTCATAAATAACTCTTAGTAAAATGATGCTCCATGAGTAAAGATAACTGTTCATGAAAATTTATCATTGTCAATGGTTCCAAGTTGAGTCGCAAGCGCTTTACTTGCCTGAGATCCAATAGGCGTACGGGATTAAAAATAAGCGCCAGCACAGACGCTTCAATGACGAAACTTTCATGCTTTAATAACTTAGCGTCGTCGCTTCATTCATGTATGCCGTTGCTTCTCGTAAGTGGCGTCGTCCCCTTTGAATGATGGTCACGCAATGTGGAAATCAATCCTTAAATCACTGAGAATGAACCCATAAGAAATTTTTTTTAACATATGAACAGATTTATCATAGGCTAGCCACATGACAACAAATATAATGTATCGAAGTGTCAGCACATCAAAAAAGACGCGTCAAATGGAAGCGATGACGCTTCAAATGGAAGCATCTGTGCTTCTTAATCCAAGCAATTATGATTTTCAAGAAATTGAATCAGTGTGACTCGGTGAGACTATACGTTCCCTTGTGTTATCTTCTGTTTGGCTCTGTCTAGCGCTATCAGGCATCATCCTGACCTTCAGAAGCATGCAAGTTGTGATTTTATGTCCCAACTGACCACAACCCTTACAATGACATCTCTTCTTTTGTGCGTGTTCAAAACCAACCTCGATTCCAGACTTCATTCTGTCATTTTTGCTTGGCTTACCTTTAGTGGCACATCGTATTGGGTCTCACACTGTAATGTTGGCATATTCTTGTAATGAAATTTTTTCGCTAGGCTGGGAGGAGGCGCCCGAATAGGATGCGATGCTAGTCCCTCTTTCATTCTCCTCTTCCGTTCTAATGACCTCTATACCTTCTAATAGTTTCATCATCCCTTCGAACATGTAATCCATCAAGTGATTCGATTCTATCCCCAACTGAATTAACTTCAGTCCAGCTTCTCCCACCTTCCATATTTTCATCCTAGAGACAAAATTGGAATCCTCTTAGTCACTCACCCCCAAACTTAGAGTAATGTATCTAGCATCTTTCGTCCATCGACGCAAAATATACTTAGAAAGAATTTAGTCTACCTCTTTCTTAAAGTAAACTTTGAAGATGTGAGAACACAACAAACCCTTTATCTCGAAGTGCTTGCACTCACAAGTGGTCGTGGCATCTCCACATTCGAAACGAACTTTGAATGTTTGACTGCTATCCTCCCTGGCATCCCCACCACTTTTACTAGTTTCACAAAATTGGAATACAATAACCGTCCCAGCTTCCTCTTCGAGTACCTTTTGGCTTTAAAAAAGGTAAACTTTCAGAATTCCGAGTAGAATCTGTTGAACATGGTTCCTGTATACATAGCAACGACATGTAATAGAGAGAATGAACCTGAGTAATGAGGGAAAAAGAAGGAACCTGTACCAATTTTTGAATTATTTTACTGCCATTATAATCGACAAGACCTTTCTTTTGGGAACAATGCTTCCTTCCTCCCTCGGTCAGGTATAGCCAACAGTGTTCCCCTATTGCCTACTTTACTTATCACTGACACTAAGAAACCCCTGCTATGACTAATCATGATTTATATAAAAGCACTTTTCACGTGTCCACTCCCCATAGGAGGAGCTTAGAGAAATCTCTACCCCAAGCGCATTTTCTTTTTTCCCTTATTATATATATGTATAGACTATGCACTTGTCTTTGTTATAACTTATAACCAGCAGAGTGAAGAAAATGTGGCCGTGACTTTCCCTTCTTTATGGGATTAATACAATAGCACCTTGTTTTTTTAATGGATTAGCTGCTATTGAAGCTAAAGACCCCTAAAGGGTACAATGGTGTTAACTTTATGAGGACGGGGTGGTCGAGCTAGATTTGTCCCCGTGGCACCTTAAATACAGGTTTAAATGCCACATGGATGATCAACCAATATGAGATCAATTGCTTACAACTGATTGGCGAAACAAAAGATTGGTTCCCTTGCCATCATCTCTTGCGAGATCCAATGGGTGTCACGTGGCACTCAAAATACAGCGCTTCCAGCGTTCTTAGGTTGGAGAATGGTCAACCGTTGTCAGAGGCTCACACGACCACTGAACCTTTTTCATATGCTTGCTAATAGAATGTATGTGTGATGCTTTTTTCATATATGTTAGTAGAATTTATGTGGTGATGCATGTGAGTATTCTACGCACGTGTGAGAAAGAAGTAAAAATGTGTGAAGTATGATAGATTTTTGAATTTTTAGGGGAGAATTTTGAGGGGAGCCTTACAATAATCAGTCACCAAATTCTCCAAATTTTTAAAAATTCACAAATAATTTTTGAATTTGATGTTCATGAATTTTCAAAAATTCGTGATTTTAAACATGTGCAAATAAGTTATAGTTTTTTCAAGAAAAACGTGATTTTTATTTTTTATTTTTAAATCTTTAATACTTTTTAATCTTGTTTTTTCTCTAAGCTTACTCTAAGGTACCATTGGTTGCATGTCACATCAGGATGACTTTAAGTCTCTTAATATGACATTAAAGCCAACAGGAGCTCAAGTCATGGGTTTATGTCCCATGACTCGAGTCATATAATCATTTTTCGATTCCCTCCTCTAAGGTACACGTGGCACTGTTTGGGTGCCACGTGGAGCACGGGTATGTTATTTTAATCAATTTTTTAAAAAGTATAAGTCAAACTTTGACTACTTTCAATGGTTCAAATTTATGGCTATATAAATATATGGTGAAGATGATTTTTCAATTTTTTTCAAAGATGATCTAAGCAATGTACTCGTGCTCCTGTTTCGGGTGCCATGTAGAGCTCCACTGGGACCTTGGAGCAGTGGCGGAATCATGATTGTCATCTAGGCGGGGCATAAAATGAATTAGATATAAATTTTGTGCAATGATTATAAATTTAAACTAATTTATATTATAAAATATAATTTTCATTAAAATTACATAGTTTTTTTTTTTTTTTTGATAATAAAACAGTGACAACTGTATATCATTCATCTATAAAAAAATCAAACTCTGAATCCATTGCCAACTATAAAGAAAATATCTTTTGAAGCAATTGTCCTCGACGATTTGTCATATTCTGAAAGTAAATATGCAATTATATAATTATCGAGGCTATCAAATATATCTTTCTCAATATATATAATCTAACAGTCACATCAATCCATCTCCCATTTTATTACGAAGTCTATTTTTTAGAATATGCATAGTAAAATATGCTCTCTCAATAGTAGCATGACGATTGGAAGAACTAATGCTAGAGTTATGAGCAAATAAATTAAATTATACACAACGTGCTTTTTCGTCTCTACCAGCTTCTTTGCAAGGTCATTAAGACCCTTCAAATAAAAAAACTTTCGCTCGAGTGCATGTCCATAATAAATGTCTTAAGCTGACTTCTAAAAACTAGCCGATTTACTTCTGAAAATTCAAGTGGATAAAATTGTGCAAGACGCAATAACTTTTGCTCGTCAAAAGCTAAAAATGATTCTTTTTTATTGAAGCAAGCCATACAAAATAGCAATTCAATGTTTACTTCAGTAAAGTGATTATTAAGCTCTTGAAATTGCATATCAATGACAGTATAGAAAAACTCAACCTGATAGTGGTGTAGATTTGTGATTTCTTCAGCTCTATGACGTAGTCATCTATGCATGTGTTTGGTGAGTTGATTTCGAAGAAAATTCCTAATGATATCTTGCCACACTGAAAGGGAACGTCTGGTTACCTCAGTCATGTACCAGATTTTACCTTTGATAGTGGCTATCATATCACGTAGTCTTGGTAGGAATGAGGTGAACAGTAGGTAGTTTTAGATTTTATTTCGAGAAATATCCTAGGAGAGTTCTGACTCATCGTTCGAAAGTGAAAAAATAAAGGGGTGAAAAAGGGAGTAAGGCTCAATGATGTGGGGACAGTTTCCTACTTGACAACTCTTAAAAGGGATAGACAACAACATTTTTCTTGGGTATGATGACTGGTTTGTTATTCCGTCCAGATGCTTTGTGCTCTCGCGAGGAGAAAGTAGTAAGGTTGTGTTGAGCGGGATTAAGGTGCGGCTTTGTGGTGTGAAATGTAGTGACACGACTTTATGCGGGAGTGTAGACACCCCAATTTTTTTCTCTCGGAGTATATAAACCTGTTCAATTATCCTTTGACCTTGTCCATGTTGGCGTGTCTGCCTTCCCTCAAATGAGGGTCTAAAAGCATCAATAACTAGGCAGAACACACACACAGAGACTTGCAAGTACTCAGGGTCTGTTGTAGCAAGTTTTACAAAAAATGGTGAATAAGGGAATGTCCACAAGTCTGTTGTAGCAAGTTTTACAAAAAATGGTGAATAAGGAAATGTCCACAGGGAGGTTAGTTTGAAAATATGATAAATCTCCAGATCTGTATTAGATCTGGCACCCTAACTATTACTAATTTAGCTAAAAGACAGGGGAGAGGTTTTAAATGGATTGTCACTTAAGCTAAGCTAAAATTAAACATAAACTAACTTGGATAGAGGTTAGGATCTTAGATCTTGCAGGGGAAAGAGGTAAAAAGAACAGAAAATGGAGAAGAGTAGCTTGGAGGTTGGTTTTCACTGAAATCAGATTCAATTAATCATGCTACAGAGGTTCAGAGCACATAAATTCCTTGCTGGCTATAAGCACAGCTGCAGGGTATAAATTCTACTCCAAATCACAGGATCCACCTGGTCTTAAGACTATGATCTGCCCACTTTAATGGTCACAGTCCATCCTATAGACTTTATCGAATCCATGGATTGCAGCAGATGAATCCAATTGGAGCCTCAGCTTAGATTCATCTTAAGGTTATGATCTGTCCACTTTAATGGTCACAGACCATCCCAGGGATCCCCTCTAAAGCCAGAGCATCAATTAGAACAATTAAAATCACTACAGATGCTGCAATTCCCAGCTCACAGACTCAAGGAATCACAGGAGCATCAAATCCAGGGAGATCAGGTGGTATCCAAGAGGTCTACCAGTTAAGTGGGTGAGCTGATATATAGACTCCTCTACACAGATCCGATCGATCACCAAATGGAACCAAAGGAACTTTAGATCTAATTAAAGCATTATTATCAGCATTGACATTGCAAACAAGGTCACTCTATAATGGAAATATTCTCAGATCTGTAGTCTGTGCAGCTAGGAACCTACAATAGTACTCTTAACCTTACCTAATTACAGATCTAACTTCGCTCCTCGCTACTCAAAGGGACTTAGCCAACCATGGTTGGGCTAAAGGAGGGAAATGGGATTTCTCTGCAAGCTCTAATCTCCAGAATTTGGCTCAGATCTCGATCTGCCCTCAATGACAATTGGGGGTCTCTATATATAGCTTTTTCCTCTATTTTTTCTGCCAAAAATCTCTTTTAGAAGGTCGTCAGAGTTTGTTAGAGTTCTGTTAGAGCACGTGAGTCGGTTAGGGCTTCCTAGGGTATCTTCTGGAATCGTCGTGTCGGTCACCAAGTGCCTCGAGTTGGGTGCAGCAGGTCACTGAATCACAACGTGTGCATAGCTGAATTTCTAAGAAGTTCTGCACACAATTTTGACAGGTTCAGGAAGTTTTCGACAGGTTGGAATAGAGTATTTTTGTCCTTTCGCTAGGTTCTCAGATCTCTTCGACAGGTTCCGATAGGATGAGCCTTCTCTTAGAGTTTCAGCATTCTCTGCCCTTGGCTTGGAGTATTCGACAGGTTGGAAGGGCTCTTCGACCGGTTGGAGAACCATTTTGACAGGTTCCGCTCTGCATTCCACCATTTCGATAGGTTTTCAGTCTTATCGAAAGGCTCAATCACCCTTCGATAGGTTCAAGAAACCATTCGATAGGTTCTATTGACGCTTTAGGCAGGTTTTCGATAGGATGATTTCTTCCTTCTTTTCAACTGCTCGATAGGTTCTTGGATCCTATTGAACTCCTCAATCCACACGAATTCATCCTTCTTTTGCCTTCAGATCCTATCGAAACCTCTTCAATTGCATGAATTCTCCCTTTCTTTGCTTTCAGCTCCTATCGAAGTCTTTAGGTAACCAATCGATAGGATGCTTTTAGCTTGTTTTCACTTCCTTCGCCTTGCCCTGCTGTAGCTATGCGCTCCAAGGGTTCATTGATGTGCTGCCCTCTGGTGTGCTGTTGCTAGTTTTATCCTGTGCTGAGAGATAGCTCCTTTTTAGGTATTCTTGAGTGATTTTCTGCATTAGTGTCCTCTTTCATTGCTGTGTACAAAATGCTCTTGACAGAAGCTTATTAGTGGGCTCACAGGTCTATCAATGGTCAGGTTAGAGGGTGAAAAGTGGCATTTTTCACCATTTAACAGTCCACGATCTCCGGAAAAGGACTGACCTTCTCTGAAGACCTTCAAACCCTAAATATAGGGACTATATGCTATATGCATAGTATATAGTCTAGGTATGGGTTGAAAATATCAACCTAGAAACTCAGACCCATCAAGGCTCAGAAGTCCTTGAATTACGTGCATGACACTACACACTTAATTCAATTGCACGTCAATCTACCTATGCGCAATTAGTCCCACTTGGACTAGGCACAGACTTCCGTGCACCACTCGAAGTCCTCAATTCCACGCACCACCAGAAGTCCTCGATTCCATGCACACACCCCTGCGTGGAATCGATTCCACGCACAGGACCACAATCGAAATTAGTCTAGACATGGACTGGGACTCTACTTCCCAAGATCGCTCGAATTCCCCGATCTCGCGCAGATCTCCCTGCGCATAACTGGTTTCCACGAATAGCCACATGCACAGAATTGGTTCCAAGGCACACTGGAACTAGGACACCCGCCCAGATGGTCACTCCTTAGTTAGTGACATACTCAAAGTGAATTAAGCGCATTATACTATATACAGAATTCGGTTGAGCGCCTCCGGTTATGCGCGTAATCCACCTATTGCGCACATGGCCCATACGCGGAATTAGCCTGATACCTATAAAAAGACCACCCTACCATGCCTAAACACCCAATTTCAATAGCAATCTTTTCTCTCTTGAGCTCAGGCCTCTCCCAAGCTCGAGTTCTTCTCTCTGCAACACTGAAAGGAGGAAGAAGCACTAAGCTTAAGGTAATCTCTTTCTACTTCTTAATTTCTAGTTCTAGATTCTGATTTCTTACCTCTAGTTCATAGCCCTCAGTTCTGGTTTTAATTCTTAACTTCTAAATTCTTAATTTCGATCCTTGAATTCTCAGTTTTCAATTCAAATTCAGTTTTTAATCTCTAATACTTATAAAAATTGCTTTAGCCAACTGATTTGCCCAAGGAAACTTATGGAGGGTACCTGGGAATGGGGCTGATCCTCCTTAGCATAATGAGCCATACCCACATTTTTTCTAGTCAGAGTAACATTAGGAGACTAAAATAATTAGAATTAGAGTGGCAGTAAAAACTCAGTCAATTAAAGTTAGTGTAGTACTAGGAAACTCTAATCAGTCAAACTTAGAATAGGATAAGGAAGCTAAACTAATTAGATTTAGAGCAGGATTAGGAAGCTAGACTAGACATACTATAGCTGTTGGAGTCGGCAGACCGACGTTCAGCAAAGGAGTTACCCCACACCCCGTGAATTGTGAATAGTTACGTGTTGCAGCACCGATAAACATCTGCAGCTGGCGCTCGCATTAACTTAGGTACTTCTCCTTTAGAATTTACCTCTTTTACTTTTTACATTTAATATTTCTTAGTTTATTATTCCACCGCCCTAGCCAAAGTCCACAGGACCGAATTGGGCCACTTATTTCGGGGACCGAGAGAAACCTAGAAAAAGCGCATATCAACAGACTGACAATCGCGATGGGACTCTTTTCTGTTAAAGTAGTTCCTGTCTAGTTTAACTTTATTTTTCTACTTTATTTCTTTACTCTGCTTAGTTTAGTTTTATTTTTCGCTTTGCTACACACGCTCACCCCCTCGAGAGCTCCCCGAGAGTTTCTGCCAAAGATTAGAGATGTCGGGAATATGTAAGATAAACCTGACCAGAAGTGGTAATTCGCCGCTATGGGGGTACCACGATAACCCCATATTTAATGCTTAACCATCCTACGATTCACCACCCTTTTCACCCTGAGGTTAACATGGCCGGCGACGAAGAACACCCCTTTTCAACCCCGAGCACCAGTAACAACGACGAAAAAGATAGCAGTATCGAACAGAACTTCACTGCTTGACAACTAGGGGAACTCAGTGTCCAAAAATTATAAAAAGGAGGAGAAGAAGTCGAAGAATTGCTCCGAGGCATGGCCGTCGCATACTAAACTGTCAAAGATCAACAAGACAAGGAAGAACAAGAATGACAGAGAGGGGAGAGGTTGTCACCTACTCCGAGCAAGGTATCAGCACATATATCACCGCTGAGGCGAACCGCTCTCACCCTCTTTGACAACAATCTCTAAGATAGGGCTCACCCTCGGATTATCCAGAAAGACGCCATTGTAAGAGTAGAGGATCTCCCAAAGATGCTCCACGAATACATGGCTAAGAAAAGCCGCCATGGCTTGTCATTCGGGTGTGATAGGTTTTGTTGGGATCTCGAGTTTAACCTACTTGCAGGGTTTAAGCCACAAAAGTTCAGTAAGTATAACACCACCGGTAACCCAAATCACTATCTAGCATTATTCTGCAATAATTGTCGGACCGTTTAGGTCAACCAAAGGCTCCTGATACACTATTTCTAGAGATCGTCAGAAGGGGAAGCTCTCGATTGGTTTGTCAGGCTACTGCTTCATAGGATCGACACATTCGACGATCTTGCCAGTCAATTCTTAGACCTGTTTAAGCATTTGATACAAGAAGCGGTTAGTCTCAGTGATCTAATGACGACGAAGCAAGAGCCCGAGGAAGACTTCGCAGACTTCGTCACACGTTGGAGGAAACTCGTCGCTCGCATTGGAAGCCAGATGAAGGAGAAAGATGTGATTGACATCATTATAGACATCGTCAAGGAACGTCTTCGATATGCCCTTATTATAAGTGATTGCCCTGATTTCTCTACCCTTCACCTCAGCGCCAATCACATCGAACGACACATCAAGATAGGAGACCTAACCTTTTCAATAATAACATCAGAACCAATACCAAAACCAGAACCAATACCCTAACCAAACTACCTACCAGAACCAGAATCAGAATATGACTCAAAACCGGCCAGCTAACCCTCAGAGGTATAATAATGTACCCCCACCCAGAACTTCAACCAACAAACTGGGGCCCTTACCAACCAAAACGCGAGTATTATCCTCCATTTCCTGACACCATCTCCAACATATTTTGCCTTCTCAGTAATGAAAATCTCATCCGATTCCCACCAGAACGACCCCGACCTTGTCTTGAGAACCTTGACTACAGTAAAATCTGTACTTTTCATTGATTCACAGAACATAATATAGAAGACTGCTGGGTTTTACGAGATATTGTCTACGACATGAATGATCGAAACCAGATTGACTGGAAATCCCTCTAAAATTCCAACCAAAATAATAATCAACCCCTACAGAACCTAGGGATCATCAATAATCCCATGCCAAATCACAACCAAGGGTTGGTCGCCCACATCACCACAGTAGATATCCTGGGCTGACTCCCTTTCCATCCTTCTACCTCCATCACCCACATCAGTCGTTCGGATGCCCCAGCTAATCCAGTCGAACCTCTGAGACCCCCCATCGTTCGCCTACATCCTTCATCCCTGATCACTCGGATCGCTCCTCTGAATCCTCCACCTTATCTTCCCTTCACCCAAATTCGAATCCAATCATTCAGAGCGCGAAGACCAAATCTTTTACCTATGCAACCCTTGACTCCCCGAAATTCTGAAACAACTCCATCATCGCTTTCCTTATATGACTCCGAACCTAAAAACGAAGACGATACCCTTCAAACCACGTCCCAAATCTCATCATGGGTTGAAGGGCTCTCCAAAAACACTTCAAGCCAAGAGCATGAGACCGTGGTGGAACACTGACTAGATGTAGAGAGGAGTCAACAAAAATAGGAACCTGGTGAGGAGGAGGCACTGATCTCCGCCTTCTTCAAAGAAGAAGACTACACGCAATATCTCTCACCATGTAATGACATAGCTCCTGTGCATATCCCTTCTTCAAGTTTCACCTTGTTCACGACAAGCGCTTCAGAAAGCTCGTCAACAAAAGCTACCACGTGGATCAAGGACCAACATCCAACGTGCCCAACCCTTAAATCAAGGACCAATTATCCACCGTCACCATCGCCCCTGGGAGAAGCAGAACGTGGGCACTCAACCATCAGAAAGGATAACAAGAGAAAGAGGAGTAACCTTACCTCCCCCACCTCATGTAATCCTTCCACCTCCAACTCCGACATTGGTGCCTCAACCACCACAACCGAATGTGAACAAAAACCATAAGCTTGACAAAGAGCCAGCACTAGAAATAGGCCAGGAGTACGACCTCCTACGACACCTTGGGAGAGTGCCAACGCAGATATCCATACTTGAACTCATCAAGAAGTCGTCAGAACACCACCGACTGTTAATAAAGGCATTGGACGAAACCCACATGGATGAGGACACTACCTTGGATGAGCTACATGAGATTGGCTCGATTATGACTCAACCTCAAGCACTTACATTTATAGAAGTAGATATGCCCAAAGAATCATTGCGCGGAAGCTCAACCCCTATATACTTGACGGTCATAATCAGAGGATTCTTAGTACCTCATGTGTTGGTTGACACAGGAGCAAGACTTAACATCTATCCTATAACGACGCTCAAGATGCTGAAGTACGCCGAGCAAAATATAAAGCCTTCGTCGTTATCCCTCATCGCATATGATGGTTCTCGGTGTTTCGTCAAAGGAACTATCAAGTTATAAGTCCAACTTGGGCCAGTAACCTAAGACGTTACATTCCACGTTTCCAACTCTTCTAGTACCTATAACCTAATACTGGGAAGAAAGTGGTTGAAATCCATGATGGCTGTTGTGTCCACATACCACCAGTGCATCAAGTTCCTCCGCGAGGATTCTATCATGAGGCTATATGCCGATGCGCCCCTCCAGGAAATAGATACAGACTATACGGCAAGCATTCCAACAGTGCATGACTCTATGCTAAATACCAGCCACATGAAAAGGGTGGAGACTCTTGATGACACATCGGTAGCAGAAATCAGCTATCCCTCATCCCCCTCATCTTGTCAACAAAAATTAACGAAGAGAGCAATAGGCCCTGACCTCACATGCCTGTATGACATAAACTCAACTGCAACCAAGGGGTGGGACCTTATGTATAAACTAGGATACGTCTCGCATACGGGAATCGACAAGAATAAGTAAGGGCGCATAAGCCCTGTCGTCCCGAAGAAGGTTCCTAAGCCCACCGGGTTAGGCTACCAATCAGACAACAAACAGGCCGAACGTTTCCAAACCTTGCCCAAGTGGTCACTTTATGACCACTTTGTGTACGGAACCACTGAGAAGGTTGATGTGCCGAAGAGAGAAAAATCCTTCACCAAGCCCCAGATCACAGAAATTGAACAAGTTGCTGAAACTTTCACCAACCTGGTAGATCTAAATCAAGAAGAAGACGAAGATAAACCGCTCGTGGGAGTCAGGCCGTTGTTCAAAGAATTCCCTGCCACAGAGGAACCCAAAACCTAAAAAATTGAGCCCCTCGTAGAAGACTGCGAGTCGACCGATGAAGAAGACTTCCACATAGCAGCCATAGAGGCCAAAGAAGAGCCAATGCTCGATGCCCTTCAATCCCCAGGATCATCACCATCGGAAGAGGGCCGACAGCCACCGTCAAGCTATGATGAAGACTATTGGCTGAATCTTCCTACCATGGAACTAGCAGAACATCTGAGGGTAGATCATCTGAGATTATTCAGGGAAGACGACCAATCCCAAAATGAGGATTCAAACTTCGATGATGGTTTTGATTACCAACTCATACTTGATAATTGGGAATGCCCATGCCGATGCTCCTACCCGAGGACATCCTACTACAGCTTGTGCACCTTTATGCTAAAACGATGCAAAAATGCTATCTTAGATGAAATTCGACAAACAACTGACGAAGGAGGAGTCTCTCAGGTACCTCTACCTAACTGGGAATGCTCGTGGGAAGATCCGTGCATCCTGTGCTGAAACAACCCCCCTTGTAGAGCATGCCTCCATCATCAAAGACATTGGGAACTGCTTGAGCACGGACTCACCGCAAACAGAACATCCTCGACTCAACTCCCCCAATTCTGAAGATGAAGACTTAGGTGATTACAGCTTCCAAAGCTCCATTGAGGAAGAGGCAAACCATATGATAGAGGAGGACGAGCCTTAGCAAGAAGACTCTAGTTCCGACAGCAGCAATCTCGAATGCCTACCCAGAGGATGGGAATCCCCATCGGATTGCCCCTGCATCATTCAGCCATATCTGCTCTACTGCAGATCGTGTATTATCATACTACAGTATCTCGGGCCGTCCAACCTTTACATCACCCCGAGAGAAAACCCAATCCCCGAAGCCTCGTGGGCAGAGCTCATCAGTGAAGACAACTCAGAATCAACTACTCCTCTCAGTATTGACTCGACAAGGAATGTGTCTGGCCGTCCACTTGCGAAATCCTCCAAATCAACCCATCATGTGAAAAATGCACCTTCATGATAAGCCCCTCACCGTATGAAGAAGGGATGACCTTGTCACTCTTTAAGGAGCTCAAAGCTGCCTCTCTCCACCAAGAATGTCCCCAACGAGGCCTGTGCCCCCTATATCAGGACCAACCTCTTTGCAGAGCATGTGATTTTATACTATAGAATCATAGTCCATGAAAAGGGAAACCATTTATGCTGACGACACCAAAAGAAGAGTTAAAAGGCTACCTGGCTGACAAGGAGAGCGAGACAATTCACATGTTAGAAGAGGTAGGAACGCCAGCTGCACCACCACCCTCATCACTCATTCGGAAGATCACGCTAGACGAGGACTGTAAAAAAAATGCCAAATTCTGAACGAGTCCACGTCATCCGAAGGCTCGCATGAATAACTCTAGCAGCCATCACACCTCCTCAACTTGGAAAAGCACTTTCGTCGGTTCCTCCTCAGGAAGTCGACCCTATACCATACTTATTATCAAAAAAAAAAAAAAATAGAAAACCCCAAAACCCCTAAAAATCAAAAAATCAAAAAATAGAAAAACTAAAAAAATTAGAAAACCTTGAAAAAGAGAGGGAACCATTCATCCCAGACCCATTCAACAACTAATAAAGCGACTCTTCCCTTAAGGCTATGGGTAGTGGTTACGTTGACGGAGTCAAGGAAGAACCAATCAATATACCCGTGCAAGGTTGTGCCGCCACTTTTGACACTGCAGAGCCGCACCTTGAGCCCGCTCGATGCAACCTTACTACTTTACTCTCGCAAGAGCGCAAAGCATCTCGACGAAATGACAAACCAGTTATCATACCTGACAAGATACTCTAAGATTTTGAGAGGAGGATGAACAAACTGGATCTACACGTCACCGAAGATGTCACAGTTATCAATTGCGTCGATGAAGGGTTACCTCTCGCAAAACTAACCCCTCAGTGTAGCGATTTTACAGTTTATGAACTAACCGATGATGAAGGAGATGGGCCAATTACTGAGGAAACACAAGGCTTCCAATGGGTCCTCAACGCTTCGACGACTAAACTCAAGCCGTCGCCGAACCTACAGAAGAAATTAACTTTGGCATCGAGGATAAGCCCAAGAAGCTACTAATCAGTGCAACGCTTAGCTCCAAGGAACGACAATAGATTATCAAAGATCTTCAAGACTACCTCGGCTCCTTCGCATGGTCCTATGAAGAAATGCCTGGTCTGGACCCAAGTTTGGTAGAACACCGTTTAGTCTTGGAGCCCGATGAGAAACCCGTCAAGTAGAAACTCAGAAGAATGCACCCGAGACAACACTACAAGTCAAAGAGGAAGTTGACAAACTACACAAGACAAAATTCATCTGATTCATCCTCTACCCCAAGTGAGTCACAAATATAGTACCTGTCGCTAAGAAAGACGGCAGAGTAAGGGTGTGCATTGACTTTCGAAACCTTAACCAGGCATGCCCAAAGGGTGACTTTTCTCTAACACACATCGACACTCTAGTTGATAACATTGCAGGACATGAGATGCTGTCCTTCATGGATGGTTTCTTCGGATACAACCAGATTAGATTAGCAGAAAGTGACCAAGAAAAGATTTCCTTCACTACAACATGGGGAACCTACTGTTACGTCGTCATGCCTTTCGACCTCAAGAACGCAGGTGCCACATATTAACGCTCCATAATAACTATATTTCATGACAAATGCACAAGTGTGTAGAAGTCTATGTCGATGACATATTGGTGAAGTATTAAACATGGGCGGGACATGTTGAAGCCCTTTGACTGGTGCTGCAACGATCCAAAAATTATCAATTGAAGATGAATCCAAAGAAATGAGTATTCGGGGTAACCTTCCAAATACTACTGAGATTCATAGTCAGCAAGCAAGGAATCGAAGTCGATTCGATGAAACTCAAAGCAATTCTCGAGATGCCACCTAGCACCAGCATAAAGGAATTACGGGGCCTGATAGGAAGACTACAATTCATCAAGAGATTTATCTCCCAGCACTCAGACAAATGCGACCCTTTCTACAGACTACTCAAAGGAGGAGCTGAGTACATATGGGATGACAAGTGTCAGCAAGCTTTTGACAACATCAAGAAGTACCTCCTCAACCCACCGATACTATTGCCACCAATCCCCGCAAGACCTTTGATCCTCTATGCATTAGCCAATGACAAAGCAATGGGGGTCATCTTGGGTCAATATGATGAAGACGGGAAGAAGGAGAAGGCCATCTACTACCTCAGCAAGATTATGGTCGAGTACGAGCAGAAGTATACCGCAATGGAGAAGACTTCCCTAACACTAGTGTGGGCCTTGACAAAATTATGCCACTACTTCAGAGCGCATAAGATAATGGTGCTCGCACGCATGGACCCTCTGAAGTACGTATTCAAAAAGCCCACCACATTCAAAAAAATCACTCGATGGCATATGCTACTACAAGATTTCGACATCACCTACATCACACAAAAGTCGATTAAAGGATAGGCGAACACTGATTACCTTGCAAATCTTCCACTCCCAGGCAATGAGCCAATACATGCTGACTTCCCGATGAAGACTTGCTCTCGATTCATGAGGAGGAGCCCAACAAAACCTCATGGACTTTGACGATACTCTCAATCACAAAGGGAAAGCCATCATGATAGTTCTACTAAGCCCAGAAGGAGTCGTCATACCTAAAGCTTTGCAACTCGACTTATTAGTCATCATCAATGTCGCAAAATATGAAGCCTTCATTGCCAGACTATGAGCAACACTACAACTAGGTGTCAAACAGTTGAAGACAATTGACGACTCCAAGCTTGATATATCACAGGTGATCATAGAATGGAAGACAAAAGAAAGAAGACTAATGGCATATTTAGAAATAGCTCAGTTCTTAGTAAGGAAGTTTGAGAGGATTTCCTTTACGCATATCCCAAGCTTAGAGAATGAGATGGCAGACTCCCTCATCATGCTAGCCTCAGTCATATAGATCCTAGTCAGACGAAGCATGAAATCCTTCTTCATCGAGAAATTGACCATACCAACACACGAAGTGGCATGGAATGTCAAGCCAGAATTACTAGATCTCCTGAAGACCGTAAAATAAGAAGAAGCATCCACCGCGGAAAGCCCCAAGTAGAAAGAAGCTATTGTTGCAATCTTCAGATTTGAGAAGTCACCAACCGACGACGGACAACCATGGTACTACGATATATGAAACTTTATGAAATATCAACACATTCCCCATATGCGACGAGGTTTGAATTAAAGACAATAAGGAACACATGCGCCAGGTACTGTATCCTAGGAGAGGTCTTGTACAAGAAAGACTTCACTAAAGGAGTCTTACTACACTATGTCACCGTAGCCAAAAGACAATATATCATCTGGGAAGTGCACACCAGTGCTTGCGACACCCACGCTGGAAGATAGAGACTCATAGATCAAATCATACGACAAGGCTACTACTGGCCTACAATGACAAAGGATTGCCACCTCTACATTCATGCTGCAAGTAGTGTCAAGAGCACGCCGCACTTATCAAAGCCCTGTCAGTTCCACTGAACCCCATGGTTTCACCATGACCATTCTTGATGTGGGCCTTTGACATTATCTGGCCCTTCACAGACACGGTCGGGAACACGCACAAGCACGCCTTCATACTCACTGCGACTGAATACTGCACCAAATGGGCAAAAGCCGAGTCATATGTCAGAATTACTACTTCGGTGCTCGTGAAGTTTATTATTTAGAATATCATCACAAGGTTTGGAGTTCCTAGAATGATCATCACCGACAATGGACCACAATTCATCGCCGAGAAGATGAAGAGACTATGCGAGAGATACGACATAGACCTGCAACACTCGTCGCCTTTCTACCCTCAAGGGAATGGGCAAGCGGAGGCCATGAACAAGATGCATATCAAAATTCTGAAATGAACAGTAGAGACAAGCAATGGAGCTAACTGGCCCGATCAACTACTCGAGGCACTTTGAGCCTACAAGACCTCTATTCCCATTGCTACTGGCCAAACTCCCTATCTTCTCACTTATTGGATGGAAGTAGTCTTATCGTACGAAATATAAGTACCATCCTTACGTGTCAAACTTGACGATCAACTATCCATAGACGAAAGGAGGGTTGTTTTGCTTACCCAGTTGGAACAACTCGATGAAACGCATCTAAGGGCGGCCGATCACACTTAGGTATTCCAAAGGAGAGTGGTCAGGGACTACGATAAGAAGGTTCTCGAGCGAACCTTCGAAATAAGAGAGTTAGTCTTGAAGAAAACCATTCCTTCTAAGCATACTCACCCGAAAGGGAAACTAAAGCCAAACTGGGAAGGCCCGTATGTTATAGCGGTCGCGTATCCTGGGAATGCATACAAGTTTGTAAACCAAAATGAGGAGGAACACCCTAACCTGTGGAATGCCATGTACGTTAGAACATACTACCCTTAGCACCATGACTGTCATATCTCGTAGACGAACATAGATACCACCTTCGTAGTCATTACAAGTCATTCGCTAGTCGTACATCATTATTTTCGATAATATCTCCCAAAATTTTCTAACTCATCGCCCACCTCCTTATTCGGGCTATTTGATCGAAAGGATTAGTCAAGTACCCGACTTCTTTTAAAAGCATAGGCAACACCCGATTCTCACCCCTTTCCCCCACCATTGGAGGAGATGGTAGAGCATAAAAATAAAGATGTTAGGTTCAATCAAACCTCACTATTCTTACATCAGCAAGCCACTTTTAAAGTATAACGGAGTGAGAGCAATACGACGGGTGAATAAGCTAAAAAGCCTAGGGAAGCATAAGTAAATTGTGAGGACATTCCTGGTATCCTTATCATGAAAGTATAAGCAAACTACGAGGGCACCCCCGGTGTTCTTACGTTACTAGTATCATCGTAAGGTGGTGGGAGGAGGACAAACTCTTGCTAACCATAGAATGTGAGACTTTGAGGGTGCCAAAACATGACGGAGAGCTCGACTATGGCACTCCACACCAACCGAGGAAAAGATTGTTGCTTATCCCTTTTAAAGTTGTCAAGTAGGAAACTGTTGCCCACATCATTGAGCCTTATCCCTCTATCCTCCCTTATTTAATTTTTGGACGATCGGTTGGAACCTTTCCTAGGATATCCTCAGGAATAAAATCGGAAACTTGTGAATGACGACTGATGCAATCACCTACTGCCTACCATTCACCTCACCCCTATTAGGACTACGTGATATGACAGCCCTCACCAAAGGTAAAATCAGAAGCCTGACCGGTATAACAAGACATCCCCTTCTAGTACGGCAAGGTTTTGTCAGAGGATTTTTCTTCAAAATTATCTGCCTAAACACCCACAGCTCTATGCTGACCAGTACTCGCCAACCCAGGAAAGTTCCATTACAACTCGACACTGGGGCATTATTTTATTCAGGAGGAGGATTACACCAAAGGCCCTCTGCTTGTTCATAGTTGGATGTAGAACAACAAGGTCATCTCTCAAGGAAGACTACCAAGGAAATTACACTTCCTATCCTATCACGCTCCTACACGGGGGCATT
Organism: Chloranthus sessilifolius; assembly: GCA_021018995.1. Taxonomy (NCBI): domain Eukaryota; kingdom Viridiplantae; phylum Streptophyta; class Magnoliopsida; order Chloranthales; family Chloranthaceae; genus Chloranthus; species Chloranthus sessilifolius. The sequence goes on along the minus strand of CM037587.1, from coordinate 28,457,069 downwards.
TTTTTTTAGTTTTAAAGTTTTTTTTTTTTAGTACTTTGCTTTCCCTGTTGCATTATTCCTTTCCTTGTAATGAAAAATAGTAGAAAAAAGAAAAAGAAAAAGAAACAAAATAAAAAAATGATGCCGCTTCTACTACCAAACTCCAATTTGAGATACCTCTCCCCTTGACAAATAGCAAGGGGGAAAATAAGATTGTTGATAAACTTTGCTTCCATGTGCAAATACCAAGACGCCTTCAACTGCTAAGAGGATAGCTCGAAGGCATCCTAGTCTAGATAACAGATGACGGCTCCGGAGCAAAATAACTAAAGATGTGTGAGGAAAAAGAGAAAAGGAGCGAAACAAGGTACATCTGAACCAAAACCGGTAGTATAGTGGTGAGTATTTCCGCCTGTCATGCGGGTGACCCGGGTTTGATCCCCGACAACGGCGCCAAAAACTTGTTGGTTTATTTTGCTTGCATTCTTTTTATTATAAAATATGACAGAGATAAAGAATGCTAAGGAGAATAGATCCAAGGGGAAGAAAATAAAGAGATTAGAACACATCAGTAAAACAAATATACAATCCTGCAAGATCTAGGGCTGTTGTAGCAAGTTTTGATAAGTAAGAGTTTGTCTCATTGGAAAAATTGATCTAAAAGAAAAACCAATACTAGATCTCCAGATCTGCTACAGATTTGGCAGTTCTATACCTAAGCTAAGAAAGCATGGTAAAGAGAGGGAGTTTTTGGGTGTCACACAAACTAAACTAAAAACATAAAGAAAACTAACCATAAAAACAACAATAAAGAAGGGGGGTTTAGAGAAGGATGGAAATGGTATGGTAAAATAAATAAAAAATTGTGAGAAGTAAAAAGCTAGGGATTTGTTTTCACTACAAAAATCATGGTAGAGCAGAGTAGAGGTTGGATATGCAACTGCCCTTCATTTGGCTACAAGCACAAATGCAAGGAAAAAGAATCTAATCCAACCTGAGATATGGACTAGTCTTAGGGTTATATCCTGTCCATTTGAATGGTCACAGGGTATCCCAGAGATATACTCCAGTCATGTGGGTTAAAAATCAGAACAAAATAACCACTGCAGTCACTATGTTTACAAGGCTACAAGCTCATGCATTTATAGGTGCATAAAACCCATACAGATTAATATGCACAGCACAAGAAACTCACAGATTTAATGAGACAATTAACACAACTTTCATTCCTTAAAAAGGTACTTACAATGCATCAACCCTCAAGGCTGCAGTCTCTGCAAACCTCTGAACCTTTTACAATGATCTCACACAGTCATTTTACATCTTTGAATCAATCCTATCTATTACAAAGAACTTAGCCAGCAAATGCTGAGCTAAGGGAAGAAGAAAAGGAAAAGAAGACCTAACCCTAAAGGTGACCTAAGGCAAGAATATCCTCACAGCTCCTCTTGCATCAGATATCTTTTTTTGCCTTTTTACAGGGCTTTTATATAGTCTCCTAAATTGCCTTTTTGCATTGGCCAATCAGAGAGGAGAAGAATCAAGTTAGTTAGGTTCGAGCTGATGTGGCCTATTTTTAGCCAAGTGTTGCCCATGACAGTTAGGGCAAGCAAAGAACATTAGAAATGTACCCTAGGTGCTATAAAAGTCTCAAAATACCCTTGAAGTTTGAATGGGAAGGCTGGAACCTGAGCCTCGAGTGGTTGAGGCTCTAGAATGTGTATCTCGAGTGGCTGGGAGACTTCTGAAGCTTGCTCGAGTGGATGAAGTTTGAATGGATAAAGCTGCTTGAGTGGATGGAGCTTCAGGTGGTTTCAGGCATGTGTTCTCGAGTAGATCTCGAGAGGTTCTTTGCTCCAGAAGTGTAGCTCGACAGGATGGCTTCAGCTGCTGCTTGAGTGGTTGAAGGTCTTTAGCAATGAAAGCTCGTGAGGTTGCTGGGAACTACTCGACAGGCTTAAATGTGGCAGTCTGAATTGCTCGACAACTACACAGCTCTAACTATGAAGTGCTCGAGAACTGCTCGAGCTTGACTTTCTGGAGGTGTAATCTGCTTGAAAACCACTCGAGCTTGAGTGTTTTGAAGGCTTATCCTCTCGAGAGCTACTCGACATGGGATTTTTGAAGAGGTAACTGCTCGACAGCTACTCGAGGTAGAGTTTCTATAGCTATGTTCCACTCGAGACAACTCGAGTGGATACTTTTGAAGGCACATAGCTGCTTGAGAGGTTGGATTTGCTTTGCTGCTCTATTCTGTCTACTCTGCTGCAATACTCCACTGAGTATGAGCCCCATTTCTCTTTACTGTAGGGCTTCTAGGGGCTGGGGCATGCTAAATGGCTTCTATGGTGTGGTCCACTATGGTGCATTCTCTATCTTTCCATCAGGTTTAAGGCTTGACTCTAAATTCTCTCTTCTTGGCATTCCCCAGATGGACTATTGCATTAAGCTGCAGTTTATTTCTAACTACAAAACTACACTCAAATATTAGTTATTAATAGCTCAAAGGTCTATTAAAAGTTAGGTTATGAGGTGGAAAGTGGCATAAATCAGTGATTAACACACCCCCAAACCTAATCTTTCCTAGTCGTCGAGCAAAGGAAAAATGAAACAGTTATTCTAAAAAATATAAATACCACTTTTGCGAATGCATTTAGCTTATGCATAAAGCCTTTTAAACCCCTAGGTGATCCCTAGTGGAGGAGTGAAGTCTCCTGAGGGTTTTTAGTGAAGATACCCACAAACTTTTCAACAACATAGTTAAGCATAGTGAAACATGTGGAACAACAAATTTTAATAAATAAAGCTTCATTACACACCTTGTACATTCAAATTTAAAGGAGGTTAAAACAATCATGGCAAACAATTTAACACATGAATCAACATTTCTTTTCATCACTTCCAATCAATTTACATCAAGAGTGTAGTGTGTGAAAATCAGTACTAAGCTCACCATTGATTTAAGAATCAAGTTTAAACATTACCCACTGAAGTAAATCTTTAGACTCAATCCTTACTAGGGCTGTCTCTTAGAAATGAAGCTCAAGGTGTTCACATTCTCATCAACTCAAGATCAGTTGCAGACCTCAAATAGGCTTGCAAGCATGAGCATAGGCATTGTTTCTAATTTTTAACCTCCTCATATACTTTTCACTACAGATTAGACACCCCCTTGTCTCCACATGACAACTCATTTCACTTTAGACCAATAGTCTTTTAGATGGGTTGTAATGTGACTTATGGTTGAAGTTTAAAAAGAATAGAAGGGGTAGAAAGGGTTCAAAGTTGAGAAATCAACAAGGGAAGGAGGTGGTTCATGACTTCACCTTCTTCATTTGATCACAACTTCATCTTCATTTGTGTTCTTCAGATTTGAAGTGGCCAACTTCTTCTCTTCTTTTTACTTTTTCAGATGAAGTATTTCTCTTGACTTCTCTTTTCTCTTTTATGTATTTTTTTATTATTTATTTATAATTTTTTTATATAAAATGCCACAACTATACAACTGATACACTCCTGCTTATAGCATTCTTCTCTTCTCCTTTTACCAAATGTTGAACCCAACTCACCTATCTTCAACATCTTCTCCTTTACCTCCTGAAATCTCAGAGTGAAGGTAAGGTTGAATCAGGTCATGAGGTTTAGGTTCAAGTACTCTGGTGTTTGTCAAAGAAAAATAGAGTTAAAGGCTCAAAGAGTGTATACAAAGCAGTTTCAAAAGGTAGAAAATATAAGGCTCAAACTGTCCAAATGAAGGCCTAAAATCACCTCATTGGTGTCATGAGTGCTGTCGAATAGTTTCAATTTGGGGGGCCTAACTTTTAGTAAAAAATGTTGATTCAGTCATTCCTTAGAGCAGAAAATTTACCAAAGACACTCTTCAAAAGAAATTTGATAGGCCCAAATCTCACTGGGTATAGTCTTCAATTTACTCATTGGGTATATCCGCACCTGTTTCTCTCCTCTCTGGTTTACTGAGTACTGATTGTGAAAAATTTTCCTGATGTTAACTTCATGGGGGTGTTAAAATTTTTTAAATGTTTTCAGCTTTAAAATATCTGCCAACAATTTTAATCTCTTTTTTCACAATTGGTCAGGTGAGAATTAACTTTATTTATTTCAGTCTAACTACATTGCTGCACTAAGTTTAACTACTTCATTGGACTACCCTGCCATACCCCCAAACCTAAGATAAACAGTGTCCTCACTGTTTCAAGAAGTTTGAAGTGATGGGCAGCAGGATACATAACAGAGTGTAACATACAACAAAAATGATAGGAACAAAAATTTTAAGCCAATAAGGGGAACAAAATTAACACAATTAATTTGGACACATAAACTGAAATTTCATTAACAAAATTCTCTATGAAACAGAAGATTGACAAAATTTTCTATAAATTTATAAGTATCAAAGACACACAATATTTACAAACATGTCTAAAATAATCAACTACAGAAGCCACTAAAGAAAGTAACTACATCTACAACTAAAAGTGGTCTGAATTAGAGTCTAAATCTATGTGTTCAATAGACTTTTCCTTGCTCTTCTTGATATTTTCAGCTTGTGCAGCTCCAACTTTTGATCTTGTAGCAACAGGCTTTTTGGGTTTATTGCTACTCTGCAGTGGTGTAGGCTCCTAGATTTTTACTCCCTTAGTTTCTGTTGGAGGCTTCACATCCTTAGGACCAATCAATGAGACTGTGTTGGTTAATGTTTCCTCCAGCTTGGAAAGCTAAGTGGTCCTTTGTTCATACATCTTACACACTACTGCAGAAGTGGCTAGCTTCTTCTCCATGGCCTCCATCTCCTTTTGATGATCCATTAAAGCTTTTTCTATCATTTTCCAATATGCAGTTTTCATAAGTGCTAGTTGGTTTTCACAGGCCAGCAGTACCATATTGCTGATAGACTCCACCACCAGATGTACATTCCTTTTAATGTATGGATTGTCATTCATGTGAGTAGTGAGGATAGCAAATGGAGGTAATGGAATTTAGTCAGCAAAGACAATGGCCCAATTGGAAGAATCAATTTCAAGGGTGGGGATTAGAGCAAGCTCATTGCAAGTATTGGTGGATGGGGAAGGGCTGGATGGGAGGGCAAGTGGTAGTACCTCTTCAGTGGGTTCGAGTTGGGGGAAGGGTGAGATTGCAGAAAAGAGAACTAAAGGTAGCTCTTCAGTGGGTTCATTCTCAAAGTCTGTTTGGGTGGCAGCATCAGCTGTCACCACTGATGTAGAAAGCTGCTAGTAATGATGAGGTATAAGGACATGGGTAGGTGTGGGTGTAGGTGATTGGAGTGTAGGTATAAATGTTTGAAGGGTTGATTGGATGGAATTTAGGTTGTGTTGGATGGTGACTTGGTTTTCAGAGTTGGTATGGATTTGGGCTTGGAGAGAGGTTGGGAGGGTGATAATCTGGGATAAAGGGTCTGGTAAGGAAGGGGGAACACAGGTTGGATATTGGTTTGGGTGGGAATTAGTTGAAATGGTGAGGTAGGGACATGACTAAATTTGTATGGGTGTGGGGATTCAGGGAGAGGGTTGTACTCATACCTAATATCTCCCACAATGGAGTCTATTAGGGCTGAGTACCCCTCTATTGTGAATTGGTCTAGGTTGGGTGAAAATTATAGGGAATTGACAGGGGTAGGAATTTGGTTAAAGGGCTTAATGGGGGTTAGGTTGTTCAATGCTAGTGAACATTGGTTCACTGTCATCATAGGTAAAAGGTGATGGTGGGTCTAGTGTGGGGCTTAGGATATGCAGGGGTTCTGGGCTTGATGTGGGTTGAGGTATGATAGTGGATGGGTTTGGTTCTGTGGGTGGTTGGTGGGTTTTTCTCTTGTATGTTCTATGGATGGGGGGTGTGGGTAGGTTGAAAGGGAAAGGGATAGGAGTTGGATTAGGAAGTGGAATTGGGTCTGTCACAAGAAGTGAATGGGAAGGTAGGGTTGGTGGAGTGGGGACAGATGGGACTGATGCAGGAATAGGAGAGGTTGTGGAGGTTGGAGAGTTTACTGATGGGACTGGTGGTGGAATGGAAGGTGGGGGAAGTATTGAGCTACCTATAGGGGTGACTGCAGAGGTATTCCCGAGAGTGGATGTAGCAGGAGCTGCTGAAATGGTTGCAGTAGTGGTGGCTATAACAGGAGTTGCTGTAGTGGCTATGGGAGCAACTGCAGGACTGGCAGCATAAGTGGATGCCACATGATCCTTCTTCTTCCTCTTCATCAGTTTCATGTTGATGCCTCACAATTTCTTTCCATATACTACAGGGGCAGCTCATCAGTGGGCTCTCCCATCTTCTACACATAACTTTTCTTCTTGAGCAGGGCTGTGATCAGCTTGCTATAGGGGAGCCCTTGCAGCTTCTGCTTTTTCTGCACCTTGCTATGAGTGCTCCTCATTCCCTCAAATATTAGTTTGGCAGCCTCAAAGTAATGCCCTTTAGAGAGTGAGAATAAGGCATCCACTATTGGGTGCCTCCTTTCTTATTGGTGACCAACCACAAAGATGTTCTTTCTTAGAACATTGTTCATAAATAGTAAATAAGGACTGAAGTCACTTCTCATCAAAGATTCTCCACTGACTTTCCTTCCCTTAGTTAGATGCTAGGAAATCTGTGTAAATAAAGCACTGACTAAGGCTCCCAAGCTATAGGATGGGTCATATGATGCTGTGATGCCCAAAGCCTGTGCAATGCCATTTGTATCTACAAGTGCCTCAAAATCATCAATGAGGATAACCATCACAGGATCCTTCTCCTATGATCCTCCTCCAGATTCCTTCAATGTTGTGTTCTGGTACAAAAGCCTCACCAGCCTATGATACACCAGTTCTTCTATAGGCACCAACAGTGAGTCCAGGGAAGCCTTGGTAAAAAATGCAATGGCTTCCACAACCAAGGCTTCCTTATTAAAAAATGCCTTATCAAAGGCTGTCTCTGGCACTAAACTCAGGGCAGCCACAAAATCTTTTAGGGTGGCCAATGGGTCAGACTCAGAGGTGGCTCTCTTTCCTTTCTTCTACTTCTTGGGTTTAATAGTTTTGGGCTCTTGGCTTACAGTTCTGGCCCTTTTCTTAGGGGCAACTAATTTATCTAAAACTATTTTTCTCTTTAGATTTTGTATAGGAGCATCAGGGGCTAATGATGAAGCTATCCTCTGGGACTTTTTTTGTTGGAGTTGGGGGTTGGGTTTGGGAAGGATTAGGTAGGATTTGTAGGGTTTTTCCAAAATCCGGGATTTCAGCCATTGAACCCTAGTTTCAATCACACAAATTTAAAGCCCTAGGTGTCTCACAACTTCAATAAACACACAAGCCACAAAATAATCCTCAGTAAATATAATTCAATCTAGTGACAAGAAGCAAAAAGATGAACATACTGAGAAGAATTTGTAAACTTAAGAAGGAACTAGGGCTTTGTTGAGTATGATCCACAGTGGATCAAATCCACATGCTTCCAGGTGCAAACTGAACGGCTTGTGTAGCTTAACAACTTGGCAAAGGTAGGGGTAAATGGTGGAGTAGGTTGTGCCTTGAATAAGGAGGAAGTCTTGGGTCGGATGTCTGTGCTTGAGAGAATTTTACACACAATAGAGTGAGAGAATGGACTGTCGAGGGGTTTATACCTTGTAACCCTGAGTTTCAAGAGGTTGGGTGCTTAGCACATTCAGCTCAAGAAGATCTCGAGCAGATGAAATATACTGAAGTCAGCCTATCGAGCTGTGAATGTGAATTGCTCGACAGGCTTTAAAACTGAGAATTTGAGCTTCGAGAGGCTATGCCTTCAGGTGTAACAGCTCGAGAGGTTCTCGAGGAGATGATTTTATACAATACAGCCTGTTGAGGCTTGGATTTCCTTAAGATATAGTGCCTCGAGAGATTGCTATGGAGTGTTAGAACCTCTCGAGAAGGCCAAATATGTATGCATAATGTCTCGAGATGATGCCTGAGGGCTCCTGATCCTCTCGCGAAGGCTAAAAACTCACAATTCACTGTTGTGCTGACAGTCACATTTCCATGCTAGACATATACACACTCTCATGCATTAAAATCACTGCTTTCCTATGCTAAACACAGACATCCATGCACCACAATAACTCATAAAAATGCACAGATCAAGATTCATAAAAACAGACCATAGAAACACAATATGTAAGGAATTCAAAAACACAAACAACAACTATGATACATAGTGTATAAGTTTGGAGATCACTCAATAGTGGGAGGTTCTTAAAAGTGCATGGTTTCAGAGAGCACCACCGTATTTTCTACACAAAGTTTGAGCCTCTAACCATTTACTTTAATGACCTTTCCAGAAGTGGGGTCCATGATCTATACAACACCAGATGGGAATGCATGAATTACAGTATATGGCCCATCCCATCTGGATCTTAATTTTCTTGGAAAGAATTTGAGTTTTGAGTTAAAAAACCATACCTTGGCTCCATCAGCAAAGTCCTTCCTCAGAAGATTTTTGTCAAAGAAGGCCCTGGCTTTTTCCTTGTAAATTATGGCATTAGAATAGGCATCCAGCCTCAGTTCTTCCAGCTCGGACAACTGTAATTTCTTGTTCAAACCTGCAGAAGTTAGATCCATGTTTAGGCTTTTAATGGCCCAATAAGCCCTTTTCTCTAAGTCCACTAGGAGATGACATGCTTTGCCATAAACTAGTCTAAATGGGGACATTCCAATGAGAGTCTTACAGGCTGTTCTATAAGCCCACAAAGCATCATTCAATTTCTAGGACCAGTCCTTCCTATCTGTCCTGACTGTTTTCTCCAGGATATGCTTGATTTCTCTATTAGAAATTTCTACCTGCCCACTGATCTGTAGGTGGTATGGAGTAGCAATCCTATATGTAATAGTATACTTTTTGAGAAAGCTCTTAAAGTGTTTATTACATAAATGGCTTCCCTCATCACTGATGATGGCTTTAGGTATGCCAAATTTGGAGAATATTTTTTCTTTTACAAACTTTAGGATAACTATATGATCATTTATCCTTGTGGCTATAGCATTTACTCATTTAAAAACATAATCCACAACCACAAGAATAAAATTAACGCCCATAGAAGGGGGAAAAGGACCCATAAAATCTATCCCCCACACTTCAAATAGCTCTACAATAAGAATGGGCTGCAATGGCATGAAATCCCTTTTTGATATGCCACCCATCTGTTAATCAGTGGAAAATATCATTTTTCACCTCGTAACCTGACCTTTGATGGACCATTGAGCTAATTAATAATGTGTTTTGAGTGTTGTTTGTAGTTAGCAATAAATTACAACCATAGTGTAGAAATCCACCCAAAAGTGCCAAGAAGAAAGGGGTGACAGTCAAAGCTTCATATATGTTGGAGAATTGTAGCAGATAGGAATCACAAACCATGCTATAGCTGGATACACATGGCAAGAAAGTAGCAGTAACATTTGATGAAGGATGAACTCCTTGAATGGTCTTAAGTGCTAGCTAGCTGAATTCCATGGTGCAAGGAAAAGCAACCTGTTAAGAGGATTGGATGTTGGAAATGAACTCCACGAGAGGATGTAAGGCTGAAGTATAACTTGTCGAGAGGTTCAGAGAACCTATCAAGTAGAAGGAAAAGGGCAGCCAATTTCTCGGTTACATTGCATGCAATCAAACTGATCATGTTGAAAAGAATAGACTAACCTGTCGAATACATACTTGGAGCAGCGTTGGATCTCAAGCAGATGGGTGATCTTGTCGAGAGGTTTGCTGAAGCTAAAGAAAAAAAAGTTGAGCAGTTCAACTGAACCTATCAGGATGAAGTTTAAACCTGTCGAAGAGATAAAATCAACTTGGCAAATTGGCCACAAATGCAGCTGGAACCTATCGAGAGGTACTTTGAACCTCTCAACTTGAGAAATCTGAACTTCCTACTTGTCGACTGAGAAACCTTAGGCTTCAGTGACTTGATACACATGTCTAGAGATGTGCTGACAGCCTTGGAGGGTATTTTTGGAACTTCATGGGCACAAAAGAGAACCTCCCTAACTGCCTCACATGTGCTCAACTAGTTCTAACAAGATTATAAAAATTCTTAGAGGAAACGCAGCCACCCCAACAAGCCTGATAACAGATTTGATTCCCTTTTTGATCTGATTGGCTAAAACTGATCTGAGACGTTTAGGGGAAGTGTATAAATAAGGGAGAAACACAGCAAAGAGGGCATTCAAAGTTTGAGCAAAAATTAGAATTAGTTTCCCTCTAAAATTCTAGTCTTCTTCTCTCTTTTCTATTCTCTCTTTAGCCTAACCATGGTTGGGTAAATTCTTCTAACAGCTAGGGTAAGGTTAGATCTGTAAATTAAGTGGTGAGATAGCTTTGTGTGAGGATTGGATAATACAGAGACTACAGATCCGAGAGCAATTTGTTGTAAGATGTATTAAATCAATAAATTGTTGGTTGTAAAATTTATTTAATCTGTAGATCTGTTGATTTACATCAAATTTCCATAGATTGTATGCCCTTGTGGATGCCTGAGCTTGTAGCCTTGCGTCCACAACATTTAATCTGTAGATCTTGTTTCAATTTGGGCCTTTGGATTGAATGAAATCTCTAGGATGATCTGTGACCATTGAAGTGGACAGATCATAGCTTTAAGATCAATTCAAACATTTAGTTTAAGTTGGATTATTCTACCTTGCATTTGAGCTTGTAGCCAAATGAAGGATGGCTGCAGATCCATCCTCTGCACTATTATTTAACCAATCAATTTATCAGTGAGACTAATCCCAGGCTGTTAATTCTCCACATTTGATTTTTTTTTATCAAAACTTTTTATCTCTCATTCGAATTTCTCTCTTGCTCATCTCTGGTTCATTTTATAAATTTGTGTATAATTAGATCTGATTGTCTGCTATTTTTAGTTAAAAGTGACAACTAAAACTCTTTTCCTATTTTTCTTTGCTTTTAGGATAGATAGGAAGAGCCAGATCTGTAATAGATCTGGGGATTTACCAACATTTAGATCACTTTTGTCTGTGGACAACCCATATTTCCCTTTAGAACTTACTGCAACAGGCCTGGATCCTTGCAGGACTGTGCTTTGTGATTTGATACATTCACCCTCTATTTTTTGTTTAATCATCCATTTTTTAATAAAATTTTGACATCACAAAGTAGACAACAAGTTTTTGACGCCGTTGCTGAGTTTGGTAAATCTGAATATTAGTTAGAATTTTCGAAGTCATAGTATTTTGTAGTTTGTTGAATTTGGTTTTAGATCTGAAGTTATAGTCAGGAGAGCAGTTCATAGCTTACAGCTGGAGCACATCTTGCTGGAGTTTGCATTTTCTATTCCTCTTATTATAGTTTTAGTTTTGTCATTTTATCATTTCTTTATTTCAGCAGTATTCTGTGTGTATGGTGTTTGCCTGATGTATATTGTTGTTGTTGTCTTTATAGTGTATGTGTTGTATGCTTGGTAGAAAATCCCTTAACCTAGAGCTTGTCCCTCTAGACCTTGAAGTTGAAAGGCTTCTTAGACCTAAGCACCCCCCACACACACCTGTTCTTAATTGTGAGCCATTTGTGATGGGGGAGCAACAAAGGACCTTGAAAGAATTTAATGCACCAAGGGCATATACATCCCCTTTCTGCATTCAATTCCCTACTGTTCAAGGGAATTATGAGATAAAATCATCTATTATCCAGATGCTGCCTTCATTTCATGGGCTGAGCAAGGAGGATCCTTATAAACATATTGATGAATTCCTTACTCTTTGCACTACATTCAATATTGTTGGCTTGGGAGAAGAAACCACTAAACTGGGGCTCTTTCCTTTTTCACTAAAGGACAGAGCCAGAACTTGGCTATCCATGTTCCCAACCAACAGTATACAATCCTTGAATGATCTCCAATGCCAAATTTTGGCCAAAATTTTCTCAATGTCTAGAACTAGCCAATTGAGGAAGAGTATCATTTCATTTGCTTAATCCCCAATTGAGGATTTCCATCAGGCATGGGAGAGGTTTAAGGAACTGTTGAAGCAATGTCCCCACTACCAAATTTTTGAGTGGCAGCTTGTCCAAAGCTTCTACCAAGGAATTAATCCCAAGAGCAGGGATATGGTGGATACCTCATGTGAGGGTACTTACTCCACAAGACTGCTGATGAGGCTTGGGAGCTTTTTGATGTAATCAGTGAGAATTCCATACAACAGGAATCTCTGTCTTGCAATGATATTGAGACTCCAACTAGAATGGTAAGGGAAGCCACCTCTAGAGGAAGAATGTATGAGGTCAATGTGTCCAATGACCTAGAAAGAAAAGTGGATAGTCTAAGCCTAAATTTTGATAAGTTGATGAGTGTGACGCAGCCTAAAATGGTTGCAGAAATTGAGGAGACATGTCTGATTTGTAAATCCCCCACACACTCTATTCAAGACTATCCTTCTGCTGGTCACTACCCAGAGCTTGTCATGGAGCATGCAAATGCTGCTCAGTCTTTTGGGCGGCAGCAGCCCGCTGGGTATGCTTGGAGGAACCACCCCAATTTGAGGTGTAGGCAAGACAATTTTCAATCCCAGTAGCAGCAGGCTATGCCTTACGGACCTTCCCAACCATATCAGCAAAATTACTTCCCAAGGCATCAGTTCCAATAGCCTATGGCACAACCAATGGCTCTGCCAAATCACCAAGGTCCACCAGCACTAGCACCACCACCACCACAAGCAAGAGCACTCTCCTTTGAGGAACAAGTTCTGTCCTCATTTTAAAACCTAAATTATTTATCCCAAACTATAAATTATCATAGCCAAAGCATTAAAAAGATAGAGGACCATCTTGGTCAGCTATCTAATACTTTGACTAGGAGAGAAGAGGGCAGATTGTCAAATCAGCTAATGAACAATCCTAAAGGTCAATACATGGTGGGTGAGTCTTCTTTAACTCATGAAGAAGCTAAGGCCATTACTTTGAGAAGTGGCAGGCTAGTGGATAATCATGTTGATGGGTAGATCACAAGGATTACAGCACAAAAGAACCTAATCAGTGACAGTATGCAGCAGGAGCATCATCTAAAAAATAAAGGGGCTGCTATTGAGTCCCAATAGAAAAATAAAAATGAAAATAAAAATAAGGAAGAAACTTCAAAAAATGTAAAGGCTGCAGATAACAGACCAGTATCTCATCTGCCATTTCCTCATGCCCTTCAAGCACCTTCTCCTTTTGATAAGGGGAATGCTAAAGTACAGGAAATGATGAACACTCTTAAACAAGTAAAGATTAACTTACCTTGATGCCATAAAGCAAGTTGCAGCCTATGTAAATTTTTTGAAAGATTTGTGTACCCATAAAAGACAATCTAGGATTCATTTATTCAAGAAAGTTTTTTCTGCTGAAAAAGTAAATCATGTTTTGTCCATTGCAACCCCAGCTAAACTCCAAGATCCTGGAGTTCCCACAATTCCCTGCATTATTAGGGATCATATCATTGAGAAAGCACTGTTAGATCTGGGAGCCAATGTTAACTTACTTCCATATTCTGTATATGAGAAGTTAGGTTTGGGGGAGTTAAAACCCATACATATTGTTTTACAACTGACTGATAGATCTGAGAGGAGACCTGTGGGCATTATTGAAGATGTACTGGTTAGGGTTCATAAATTTTTTTATCCAACATATTTCCCAGTTTTGGACATGGAGCCTAGTAAATGCACTACCTCTATCCCTGTAATTTTAGGCAGGCCATTCTTGGCCACTTCTAATGCCTATATCCAGTGTAGATCAGGGGTAATGGAGGCATCTTTTGAAAATATGAAAGCCAAGCTTAATATTTATAATGCAGCAAATCAATCTCACTTGGAGAGTGAGGATTGTTTCATGATTGATTTGCTCAATGAGCTTGTTGAGGAGAACATGCCCAAGCTGTTGAATTGGGATGATGTTGTTGATATTTTTGAAGTTTGGACTGTAACTGTTGTAGGGGAGGCCCCCACACATGTGACTGAAGAGGTGAAAACCTTGAATTCTGTAGTGAGGCTAGCAAAGCATTCTCATTAGAAACCTACTGTGCTGCCTCTTCCTTCTTTTAAGGCACCTTTGCTGCCTTCACTAATCAGTCCACCTAATTTAGAGTTAAAACAGCTCTCAAAATCTTTGAAATATATATTTTTAGGGCAGAATCAGAAATTGCCTGTGATCATTTCTTCTTCCCTCACCATGGAACAAGAGCAGAAATTGATTGGTGTGCTCAAGATACATAGGAAAGCAATAGGATGGTCTATTGTTGATTTAGGAGGAATCAGTCTAGCTGTGTGTATGCATAAGATTCACTTGAAAGAGGGTTCCAAACTCTCTAGAGAGATGCCGAGGAAGTTAAATTGTCACATGCAAGAAGTAGTGATGAAGGAGGTGGTCAAATTATTAAATGCTAGGTAATTTACCCAATTTTAGATTCTGAATGGGTGGCACCTACTCAGGTGGTCCCTAAGAAGTTTGGAATCACTGTTGTACCTAATGAATATGGAGAATTGATGCCAACTAGAGAGGTCACTGGTTGGATGGTCTGCATAGACTACAGAAAATTGAACTCCAAAATTAGGAAGGACCACTTTCCACTGGCTTTTATTGACCAGATTCTGAATAAGTTTGTAGGCAAGGATTTTTATTATTTTCTTGATGGATACTCTGGTTACAACCAGATCCTTGTATATCCACAAGATCAAGAGAAGACTACCTTTACTTGTCCATTTAGCACCTTTGCTTACAGAAGGATGTCATTTGGACTGTGTAATGCTCTTGCTACTTTTCAGAGGTGCATGTATGGATGTATGCCATATTTTCTGACATGTTGGATAAGTTTTTAGAAATTTTTATGAATGATTTTTCTGTGTATGGTGATGATTTTGATCAATATTTACACCATCTCTCCCTTGTACTTTAGAGATGTGAGGAGGCTAACTTAGTATTGAGCTAGGAAAAGGGCAATTTCATGGTCACCCAAGGAATAGTTGTTGGTCATGTGGTTTCTTATAAGGGGATTGAAGTGGATAAAGCAAAGATAGATCTGATTTCACATTTGCCTCCTCCAAAGATTGTGAAACAGGTCAGATCCTTCTTAGGACATGCTGGTTTTTATAGGAGATTCATCAAGGATTTTAGTAAAATTTCCAAACCTCTATGTCACCTGTTGTGTCAAGAGGTACCATTTATGTTCACTGATGAATGTCTCACTGCTTTTGAGGTGTTAAAAAATTGTTTGACTTCTGCACCTGTCATACAAGCTCCTGATTATTCTCTGCCATTTGAGTTGATGTGTGATGCATCAGATTTTGTAATTGGTGTAGTTTTGGGGCAGAGAAAGGAGAAACTACCTAGTGTAGTGTCCTCTGAAAGCAAGACACTGATTGATGCTCAATTGAACTATACCACCACTGAGAAAGAGTTGTTGGCAGTTATCTTTGCTTTGGAGAAATTTAGATCTTATGTGCTAGGATCTAAGATCATTGTGTTCACAAACCACTCAGCTTTGAAGTACCTTTTATCTAGGAAAGAAGCAAAACCAAGATTAATCAGATGGATCCTCCTGCTGCAGGAGTTTGATCTTGAGATTAAGGACAAAAAGGGTGTGGAGAATGTGGTAGCAAACCACTTATCTAGGATTTTGACTGCTGATTTTGCTGATTTGCCTGTGAATGATTCCTTTCCTGATGAGTAACTTTTTGCCATCAATGTGATTGTACCCTGGTTTGCTAATATTTTGAATTATCTTACAGTTGGAAGGATTCCCCTACATTGGTCTAAGATGGACAAAGACCTATTTTTCTCTCAGATTAAATATTTTCTGTGAGAGGATCCTTATCTTTACAAGAGTTGTGCAGACCAGGTGGTGAGGAGATGTGTTCCTGAAAATGAGTTCTACAACATTCATACAATGTGTCATGAGCAGGCCCGTGGAGGTCATTTCAGTGGAAAGAAAACTGCTGTAAAAGTGCTCCAATCTGAATTTTACTGGCCATCCTTGTTCAAGGATGCAGTGGAGCATTATAGAACCTGTGAGAGATGTCAAAAGATGGGGAGTATATCCAAGAGAGACTCAATGTCATTGCACCCCATACTTGTGGTAGAATTGTTTGATATTTGGGGAATAGATTTCATGGGCCCTTTTCCTCCTTCTTTTGGGTTTAATTTTATGCTTATGGCTATGGACTATGTGTCCAAATGGGTTGAAGCCATTGCCATAAGAACCAATAACCACACAGTCGTCCTTAAAATTTTGAAGAATAATATTTTCTCCAGATTTAGCACCCCAGAGCTGTCATTAGTGATGGGGGGAGTCATTTCTGCAACAGATATTTTGAAAGCTTGCTTAAAAAGTACTCTGTTACACATAGGATAGCCACTCCCTACCATCCATAGACCAGTGGGCAAGATGAAATTTCTAATAGGGAGATTAAGCACATCCTAGGGAAAATTGTGAGGACTGACATAAAGAACTGGTCCCTAAAGTTACAGGATGCTCTTAAGGCTTATAGGAATGCCTATAAGATCCCAATAGGGATGTCTCCTTTTAAATTGGTATATGGCAAGGCTTGTCATTTACCAGTGGAGTTAGAACATAGGGCCTACTGGGCCATTAAAGCATTGAATTTTGATCTAACTGCTGCTGTTTTCACGGGAAATTGCAACTTTCAGAACTGGAGAAATTGAGATTGGATGCCTATGCCAACGCTAAAATTTACAAGGAAAAGGCCAAAGCTTTCTATGACAAAAATCTTCTTAGGAAGGAGTTTGCTGAAGGTAATAAGCTATGACTTTTTAATTCAAAACTCAAGTTTTTCCTAGGGAAGTTAAAATCTAGATGGGATGGGCCTTACACTGTGTTGCATGTCTCCCCATCTGGAGCTGTTAAGATCATGGATCCCAAGGATGGAAAGGTCATGAAAGTGAATGGTCAAAGGCTAAAAATTTGTGTGGAGAATACATTGGAGCTTGCTGAGACCATTAACCTTCAAGAACCTCCCAATTTTGTCTGAGTTTCAACACTGTACATTTTGTAAAATAGTTGTCATTTAGTATGTTTTAGTTGTTTTTAATTCTGTCTTTTAAATTGGATAGTTTTGTAATTTTTATTTAGTCTTCCACTTTGCATAATGTCTGAGCTGTGAAAGGTCCTGTAATGTTTGGAAAACTGATAAATGAATTGGTGTTGAGGTAGAGTTCTAATTTTTATTGAATATAGACAGTATACAGGTGTGGAGTAGTCATGAATGAAGTACTAAGACCTGTCGATAGGTTGCAAGTTTAAATTGATAGGTTCTAAAGGTGTTTCATGAGGATTAGACACATACTGAGACTTGTCGAGAGGTTGAAGAAACCTCTCGAGTCATGTTATCTAAAAATAATAGTACCTGCTGAGAGGTTTGAGGAACCTCTCGAATTCTTCTTCTGAAAATATTGGTATACTCATGTGCTTTCAACTGTTCGATAGGTTGATTCAACCTATCAAAATCGTATTTACAACCTATCGAAGTCGTATTTCTGGGTTTTAAAACCCTTTGATAGGTTTATTTTGGGCAGTCTCTGTTTCTGCTCGCAATCTCCTTCTCTTCTTCACGAAATCTCCTTTGCTTCTTTCCTCTCCAGCCCCCAGGCTACTTTTTCAATTGCTCTATACTTTTGTCAATTGGATCGCCCATGCGAAGTCATCATTTTGCACCAAGTTATTGCTGGATTGGTTCTCTATGCTACAGTTACTGAGAAACCCTAGGTTTTGGGTAAGTTCTTCACAGTCTTTGTTTTGTGAATTTTTTAAATCTTTGGTTTGCATTTCTGGATTACTTGTTGTGTGACAGGGATGATTTGAGTAGTCATATTGTTTGGATTGGAAGAATTTTGTGAATTTTTAGAGAATCTATGTTTTCAATGGCCAAACTTGAGGAATCTTGAACCGATTTGCTCCAACCTCCTTCCAAATCCACTAGAAAATCCCGTAGGATTGCTGCTTCACAATCTCAAGTGGATCCACCTGCTAAGAGGAAGCTGAGTATGGATAAACTCAAGAAGTCTTAGAGTTCTAAGAAAGCCAAAACCAGTGAGGACATTGCTGAGGAGTTACCTACTCTATCTATGCCCCTCACAACCCGAATGAATTTGTGGATGATTTAGGTATGATATCTGAGCCAACATTTGATTTTGCCTTTTTCACCAAGGTCGAGGAGTGTAGTGACACTCTAGCGTATTTGGAAAAGGCTTCTTTGAAACCTATTTTGATCCCATTAAAGGAGAAGGTATATCCTAGATTAGTTAAATTGTGGTATCAAAATATAAGGAAGAAAACGATGCTAGGGGCTACTGATCCTGTGCTTGTGGCCCTGATTGATGATTGGGAGATGGTAATGGATTACAGGGATATTGGTTTGGTGTTGGGGATTCCATTTCAATTTGATCCATCTAGCAGTTTAGAAGCTCCTGACTGTGTGTCATTTCGGGTCATGGCTAAACAGTTGACTCAAGGAATTGTTGGATCTGGGGAGTCCTTGATGAGAAGAGATTTGGACCCTAGGTTACTTTTCATTGATAGCATTTTGAGGAAGACTGTCTTTATGACTAAGCATCAGCAAGAAAGAAGACACCCAATAGTGGATGACCTTTATTTTTACTCTAAGGGTCAATTTTTCAATACCCCTTAGCTGATTTTTGAAGGAATGGTGGATGTTCATGAAAAAATCAAGAAGGCACAACTTGTGCCAGGTCTTCCATATAACAGAATTATCACAGCTCTGTTGAAGCAAGGGAAGTATACATTTAAAGAAGGAGAGCCAACTGAGGCATTGGCTCCTAAGGCATTGGGAAAGAAAGCATGGTCAACTAGTATGACCTTGATTGGAAAGAGGAAGAAGCAAGTTGAGAGCCCCCTGCCAGAAGCCACAGTGGTCATCACAACACTTACTGCTCCTTTGGCCATGTCAGAACCTGCATCTATAGGCTTTATAGCTACATTTGCTGTCAGTGTGGTAACAGCCATCATTACCTCATCAATTGCCCTGCCTTCCATACCTACACCTATGCCTCTCACTTCCACAACCACACCTTTTACAATAACCACAACATCACTCGTGTCAGCTCCTCCTACCATTGACCCATTGACCTTGCACACACCTACCATTAAAACCACATATAAGAGGAAATCCAAACAACCTCAGCCAGCAACCAGTATATCTAGCCCTTCAATCCCAATCTTAGAAATTCCAATCCATGACCCATCTTCACCACCCACTGATATACCCTTACTGACCCTATTCCCTCCATTTCCTCTATCCATACTCAGGATGTAGAGCATTTCACTTCTGAGGGGTATTCATCCCTGATTGACTCCATTGTGCACGATATTGGGTATGAATACACCCCACTCCCCGACTCTCCACAACCTACTCCCTTCCAACATGTTTCCACATCACCTTTTCAACCAATTCCATCCATTCAACCTATTATCCAAACACAATCCTTATCAGACTAATTTACTCAAATCCTTTCCCTCCTCCATTCTATCAATTCGCAGCTTCATACTAACACTGCAAATCAGTTTGACATGGATACTTGCCTCCATTCTATCCAGTCCACTTTAATCCCATCTACCTCAACCACTCACCCTCATACCCCTACACCCTACACCACTCATTCCTGCATCACCATCACATTTTCCTCCTCAGACCTCCCCTTTAGTAGCCACTACCATTGCTGCTACTCAGACAGACTTTGAGTCTGCTGAGTTTCTCCCTATTCCATTAACCTCTACAGCCATTTCAACCCAAACAAAATTCACCCTATCCTCTTCCCACACCCAGACTGACCCTATAGAGGAGGAGCTGACACCCATACTTCCACTATCACCTTCTATTCCATCATCTTCATCGACTCCATATCATATTTTGGATAACCCCAATGAGAGGACATTGGTTTCTACCTCTTCAAACCCCATGCCCCCATTCTCCACCCTCAAGAGAGCTATGGATGAAAACCTCTATATCAGGAGGGATGTGATCAGAGGAATGGTTGAGATCAACACTACAATCAAGCAGCCATTCCTAGCTCAGATTGCACAATTACAGCTGGATCATAGAGTAGAGAAGAGGCAGCGAGAAAAATTATTGCTGGAAACCCTCACATTATATGAA
Organism: Chloranthus sessilifolius; assembly: GCA_021018995.1. NCBI lineage: Eukaryota > Viridiplantae > Streptophyta > Magnoliopsida > Chloranthales > Chloranthaceae > Chloranthus > Chloranthus sessilifolius. The sequence goes on along the minus strand of CM037587.1, from coordinate 28,436,940 downwards.
GAGGAGATGAAGAAATCTGAAATATTGGGAAGAATGGTAGAGACACTTGAAAAATCTTTCTCAGCAGTGCACCCAACCTCAGCTGGGGTGTCCATCAATGAGCCTACCATGCAGTAGGGCAACACCAAGCCACAGAAGCCAGCAACCAAGAAGACACAGTCTGGTGTTGCCAAAGCTGAGAATGTGAAGAAGGAAAGTTTTAAAGAGAAGTATCAGAAAATTTTAGAATAATATGGATGGGCACTAGTTACTCTATCTAGCTCAGATTTAGATTGGGAGTAGGATGTTTTAGGCTTTTTACCATTTTAAACATGAGAATTTTCTGTGCTGTATATCTTTTGCATTTGTTCCATTTTGTCCAGATTACTGCTTCCTTTGTAAATTCTTATTATGAATGAAATATCTCTTGTCTATTTTAGCTGTGTCTTCTACTTTCGTTTTTTTGTACATAACATTCTCTTCTTGTACAGTCCTATTCCTACCCTGCTACCTTCTTTTCATTGAACTAGTGAGGACACTGTTTCTCATAGGTTTGGGGGTATGACAGGGTAGACTTTTAAAATAATTAAAATAAGTGCAGTAGTGACTAGTAGGATAAAAATAATTAAAGCAAAGTTTTACCTAAGCAAATTTGTACAAAGGAGAATTGAAAAATGATAGTAAACTATTTAATGCTAGGATCTTTTAAAATTCAACACTTCCATGAAGGAGGTCATCAAGAAATGGTTGTTGTAATCAATATATAGTGAACTAGCAAAGAGAGAAAAAGGTAAGAACATGCTCTATGAGTGCAAAGGAAGACCATACCCAATGAGATTTGGGCCTGTAAAAACAAAGTTCTTTGAAGAGCGTTTTGACAATTTTTTTCTGCTTTAAGGCTTGATTAAATCAACCTCTTTTTCACTAGAAGTTATGCATCTCCAAGTTGAAACAACTTGACAGTACTCATGACATTTAAGACATGATGTAAGGCCTTCATTTGGACAGTTTGAGCCTAAAAATCCTTACTCTTTGAACTGCCCTTGATACACACTATTTGAGCCTTAAAAATCCAAGCCTTCTTTAACAAAAATAAGAGAATTTGAACCCAAACCTCAGTGAGCTGATTTAGTCTGACCCTCACTCTGAGATATCAGAAGGTAAAAGAGAAGAAGTTGAAGAAGGCACATTTAATGACAGCTGTGTGTCAGTTGTGTAGCTGTGGCATTCCAGCCCATATAAAAAAAAAAGGAAAAAAATATAATGAAAAGCATACAAAAAGAGAAAAACAATACAAAAAGGAGAAAGAGAAGTCAAGAAAGTACTTCATTGGTAAATTTGAAAAGAAGAGAAGAAGCTAATCACTTTGGCTCTGAAAATTCAAAGAAGATGAAGCAATGTTGAAATGAAGAACGTGATGTCATGACCACCTCCTGTCCTTACTGATTTCTCTCTCTCTCTCTCTTTTTTTTTTTAATCCCTTTATTCCCCTTTATTCTTTTAAAATCTTAACCATAAGCCACATTACTATCCAATAAAAAGACCTTACTGATCTTAAGTTGATTGAGCTGTCATGTAGAGATGATGAGTTGTATGATCTATGGTGAAAAGAGATAGAGGATTTCAAGATTTAGTAGCAATGCCTATGCTCATACTTGTAGTCCTATTTGAGGGCTGTAACTGCTCTTGAGCTGGAGTGAAATTGAACCCCATCAAATTCATTTATGAGAGTAGGCCTTTGAGAGAATTGGGTTTGAAATTGAATTTATTGGGGCACTATTTGAACCTGATTCTCAAATTAATGGTGAACTATATACCGTCTTACACATTATTCTCTTGATGATTTCAGATTGGTTGTGATGGGTTGCATAAGGATTTAGGTATTAAATTGTTTTACAATTATAGTTTTAAAACTTCTAAATTTAAAAAAAGCAAGGTATGGAATGAAGCTGAGTTTGTTGAAATCGAACTTGTCACTGTTGCACTTGATTTAACTATGTTCATAAGGAAGTTTGTGGGTACCTTCATTAGAAACCCTCAGGAGACTTCACTCCTCCACTAGGGATCACCTAGGGGTTTAAAAGGCTTGATGCATATGCTAAATGCATCTGCGCTCTTTATAAAAGTGGCATTTATTTCTTTTGATAATTATTTTTAATTTCTTTTTTGCTTAGGAACTAGCAAAGCTTAGGTTTGGGGGTGTGTTAATAAGTGAAAAATACTATTTTTTACCTCCTAACCTGACCTTTGATGGACCTTTGAGCTGATTAATAATGTGTTTTGAGTGTTGTTTGTAGTTAGCAATAAATTACAACTATAGTGCAGAAATCCATCCAAAAGTGCCAAGAAGAAAGGGGTGGCAGTCAAAGCTTCATATATGTTGGAGAACTGTTGTAGAGAGGAATCACAAACCATGCTACAACTGGATACACATGGCAACAAAGCAGCAGCTGTATTTGATGAAGGATGAACCCCTTGAATGGTGCTAAGTGCTAGCTAGCTGAATTCCAACCTCTCAAGTGATGTACAAGCTGTGGAGCAAGGAAAAGAAACCTGTCGAGAGGATTGGATGCTGGAAATGAACTCCATGAGAGGATCTAAGGCTAAAGTACAACTTGTCAAGAGGTTCAGAGAACCTATCAAGCTGAAGGAAAAGGGCAGCCAATCTCTCGGTTACATTGCATGTAATCAAGCTGATCCTGTTGAATAGAACAGACTAACCTGTCGAATACATACCTGGAGTTGTGTTGAATCTCGAGTAGATGGGTGATCTTGTCGAGAGGTTTGCTGAAGCTAAAGATAAAAAGTTGAGCAGTTCAACTAAACCTATCGGGATGAAGTTTAAACTTGTCGAAGAGATAAAAGCAACCTGGCGAGTTGGCTACAAATGTAGCTGGAACCCATCGAGAGGTACTTTGAACCTCTCAACTTGTAAAATCTAAACTTCGTACTTGTCGACTGAGAAACCTTGGGATTTAGTGACTTGATACACATGTCTAGAGGCGTGTTGACAGCCTTGGAGGGTATTTTTAGAACTTCAGGGGCACAAAAGAGAACCTCCCTAACTGCCTCACGTGTGCTCAACTAGTTCTAACAAGATTATGATAATTCTTAGAGGAAATGCAACCACCCTAGCAAGCCTAATAACAAATTTGATTCCCTTTTTTATCTGATTGGCTAAAACAAATCTAAGACGGTTGGGGGAAGTGTGTAAATAGGGGAGAAACACAACAAATAGGGCATCCAGAGTTTGAGCAGAAATTTGAATTAGTTTCCCTCTAAAATTCTAGTCTTCTTTTCTCTTTTCTATTATCTCTTTAGCCTAACCATGATTGGCTAAATTCTTCTAACAGCTAGGGTGAGGTCAGATCTATAAATTGAGTGGTAAGATAGCTTTGTCTGAGGATTGGATAATGCAGAGACTACAGATCCGAGAGTAGTTTGTTGTAAGCTGTATTAAATCAATGAATTGTTGGCTGTAAAGTTCATTTAATCTGTAGATGTGTTGATTTCCATCAAATTTCCATAGATTGTATACCCCTGTGGAAGCCTGAGCTTGTAGCCTTGTCTCCACAGCATCTGTAGTGGGTTTCTTGTTTCAATTTGGGCCTTTGGATTGAATGAAATCCCTAGGATGATCTATGACTATTGAAGTGGACAGATCATAGCCTTAAGATCAATTCAAACCTTTGGTTTAAGTTGGATTATTCTACCTTGCATTTGAGCTTGTAGCCAAATGAAAGATGACTGCAGATCCATCCTTTGCACTGCTGTTAACCAATTAATTTATCAGTGTGACTAATCCCAGGCTGTTAATTCTCCACATTTGATTTTTTTTTACCAAAACTTTTTATCTCTCATTCGAATTTCTCTCTTGCTCATCTCTGGTTCATTTTATAAATTTGTGTATAATTAGATCTGATTTTTTGCTATTTTTAGTTAAAAGTGACAACTAAAACTCTTTTCCTATTTTTCTTTGCTTTTAGGATAGATAGGAAGAGCTAGATCTGTAATAGATCTGGGGATTTACCAACATTTAGATCACTTTTGTCTGTGGACAACCCTTATTTCCCTTTAGAACTTACTGCAACAGGCTTGGATCCTTGCAGGACTGTGCTTTGTGATTTGATACATTCATCCTCTATTTTCTGTTTAATCATCTATTTTTCAATAAAATTCTGACATCACAAAATAAACAACACCATCCTTTGACATCTCAGGCAGGTTTTGCAATGTTCAAAAGCATCCTTAAATAAGGATGGCCAGTAGAAATCACATTGCAGCACCTTGGCTGCTGTCTTTTTCCCTCCAAAGTGTCCCCCACAGGCATTTTCATGACAGATGGTCATAATATTAGGGACTTCACTTTCAGGGACACACTTTCTAATCACCTAGTCTACACAATATTTATAGAGGTATGGATCCTCCCAGAAAAAATACTTGACTTGTGAAAAGAACAAGTCTTTATCCATCTTAGACCAGTGAGGAGGGATCCTTCCTATAGTAACGTAATTTACAATATTGGCAAACCTGGGAACACTAGACTTGATGACAAACAATTGCTCATCAGGAAAGGAATCATGAAGTGGTGTTGTAGCACATTCATCAATCAGGATCTTTGACAAGTGGTTAGCAACCACATTTTCTATCCCTTTCTTATCTGTAATTTCAAGATGAAACTCCTGCTGGAGTAAGATCCACGTAATCAGTCTTGGCTTTGCCTCCTTCTTTGCTAGTAGATATTTTAGGGTAGAGTGGTCAGTAAAAACTACAATTTCAGACCCTAGTAAATAAGGTCTAAATTTGTCTAAACCAAACACAACAGCCAGGAGCTCCTTCTCAGTTGTTGTATAGTTCAGCTGAGCTTCTGTCAGTATTTTGCTAGAATAGTAAACTACACATGGTAGTTTCCCTCTTCTCTGTCCCAAAAGAGCTCCCATAGCAAAATCAGATGCATCACACACTAGTTCAAAGGGTAGGGCATAATCAAGTGCTTGGATCACAGAGGTAGAGGTTAAACATTTATTTAAAATCTCAAATGCATTCAGAAATTCAACATCAAACACAAATGGTACCTCTTAACAAAACAAGAGGCACAGTGGTTTGGAGATCTTGCTGAAGTCTTTAATGAACCTTTTATAAAATCCAGCATGCCCTAAAAAAGATTTGACTTGCTTGATTGTTTTTGGTGGGGGAAAGTGTGAAATCAAGTCAATTTTTACCTTGTCAATGCCTTTTGGGATACCACATGGCCAAGCATAATGCCTTGGGTGACCATGAAGTGGCTTTTCTCCCAGCTCAAAATCAAGTTGGTCTCTTCACACCTTTGAAGTACAAAGTTGAGGTAATGCAAACACTGATTGAAATCATCCCCATAGACTAAAAAGTCATCCATAAAATTTTTAAAAACTTATTAATCATATTAGAAAAAATGGCATACATGCACCTTTAGAAAGTTGTAGGAGCATTGTACAGTCCGAATGACATCCTTCTATAGGCAAAGGTGCCAAATGGACAGGTAAAAGTGGTCTTTTCCTAGTCTTGAAGATATACTGGTATCTGGTTGTAACCAGAATATCCATCAAGAAAGCAGTAATATGCTCTGCCTACCAACTTGTCCAAAATTTGATCAATAAAAGGCAAAGGGAAGTGGTCCTTTCTTGTCTTGGAGTTCAGTTTTCTATAATCTATGCACACTCTCCAACTAGTGATCTCTTTGGTTGGCATTAATTTCTCATACTAAGTTACTGTCACTGTGATGCTAGACTTCTTGGGGACCACCTGGATAGGTGATATCCAATCAGAATCAGAAATAGGGTAAATGACCCCAACATCAAGCAATTTGACTATTTCTTTCATGATTACTTCCTACATGTGAGGGTTCAGCTTTCTCTGCATTTCCCTAGAAGGTTTGGATCCCTCTTCCAAATATATTTTATGCATGCAAATAGATGGGTCAATTCCTCCCAAATCAGCAATAGTCCATCCAATGGCTTTCTTATGCTTCCTGAGATCACCTAGCAATTGCTCCTCCTGCTCAATTGTCCATCCAATGGCTTTCTTATGCTTCATGAGAACACCTAGCAATTGCTCCTCCTGCTCCACAATGAGGTAGGAAGAGATAATTACTGGCAACTTTTCATTTTATCTAAGGAAAGCATATTTCAAAGACTCTGACAGCTGCTTTAGCTCTAGATCTGGTGGATTTTCCATATAAGGCAGCAAAGGTGCCTTGGAGGGTTGAGGGATGGGAAGCAATGTAGGTCTCCATATAGAGTGCTGGACTAACCCCACTGAAGAATCCAATGTATTTCTTTCTTCAGCAACAGGTGTTGGGGCCACCTGCTCAACAACCTCAGTCCACACATCTTCAAAATCATCACACATCTTATCCCAATCCAGCAGGTTGGGTAAGTTCTCTTCCACCAATTCATCTAGTACATCTACTGTAAAACAATCCTCATTGTCAAGTTGAGGCTACTTGGCAGCATTGTATACATGCAACTTAACCTTCATATTTCTAAAAGTGACCTCCATCACTCCAAACTTGCATTAAATGTAAGCATTGACAGTGGCCAGAAATGGCCTGCTCAAAATAACAAGAATTGGAGTGGTGCACCTGGTAGGTTCCATGTCTAAAACCAAACAATTAGCTGGGTAGAAAATTTTTTCTACACCCACCATCACATCTTTCACAATGCCCATAGGTTTTCTCTCAAATCTATCAGCCAATTGGAGGACCACCTGTGTGGGCTTTAACTCCCCCAAACCTAGTTGTTCATACACTGAGTATGGCAGCAGGTTGACACTAGCTCTCAAATCTAAGAGAGCTCTTCCTATGGTATGGTCACTTATAATGCAGGGGATAGTAGGTACCCCTAGGTCTTGAAGCTTAGCCAGTGTAGTTATAGACAAAATAGAATTAACTTTCTCAGCTGCAAAGACTTTTTTAGACAAATGGATCCTTGCTTTTCTCTTTTGGGTACATAAGTTCTTAAGAAATTTAGCATAGGTTGAGACTTGTCTAATGACATCAAGCAAAGGTAAATTGATTTTTACCTGTTGGAAGGTCTCCATCATCTCTTCCAATTTTGTATTCCCTTTATCAAAAGTAGAAGACCCTTTTAAAGATGGAGGAAATGGCAGATGAGGTACTATTGGTACCTCAGCTGCTTGCCTAACATCCACATCAAGAATTTTTTTCTTTTTATTTTTTTCATTATGTTAGGGCTTGACAGCAACCCCATTAATGTTTTCCTACTGCTCAGCAGTATAAACTAAGTTCTCTTCCTCTGCACTCTTCTTTTCCTCACAGCATACTTGGCTATCCACCACTTTACCACTCTTCAAGGTGGTGATTGCCTTAGCTTCCTCATTAGTTGAGGAACCTTCACCAATCATATACTATCCCTTAGGGTTGGTCATTGTCTAGCTTGGTAGTCTACCCTCTTCTCTCCTAGTCAGGGTATTTAAAATTTGACCTAGCTGGTCTTCAATTTTTTTAATACTATGACTGTGAGAGTTCACAGTTTGTGACAAGGAGCTGAGATTTTGTAGTGAGGACAAAACCTGCTCCTCAAAGAAGGGTGCTCTGGTCTGTGGTGGTGGTGGCAAAGTCAACTGATTTGGCTGTGCCACAGGCTGAGGAAATTTTTATCTTTATACACAACCTTGATTGTACTGCTATTGTGGTCTATATGGCATTGCTTGCTGCTGCTGTTGGGGTTGTTGGAAATTATCCTATCTCCATCTCAGGTTGGGGTGGTTCCTCCAAGGATACCCAGCAAGCTGTTGCCCATATGATTGAGTTGCATTAGCATGCTCCATAACCGGTTAAGGATATATCAGCAGATAGACAGTCCAACAGTGAGTGTGTGGGTGATTGGTATATCAGACATGCCTCTTCAACCTGTGCAGCAGTTTGGGGCTGCAACACATTCAACACTTTATCAAAATTTTTAGACAAATTATCCGCATTCCTCTCTAGGTCATTGTACACATTTAGTTCATATAATTTTCCCTTGGAAGTTGTTTCTTTTGCACCTCTAGTAGCTGGTTCAATGCCATTTCTTGACAGAGACTCCTGCTGCATAGAATTTTCACTTATCACATCAAACAAATCCTAGACTTCCTCATCAGTTTTACTGAGATATGTGCCACCACATGATATATCAATCATGGATCTACTTTTAGCATCTATCTCCTGGTAGAAGCTTTGGACAAGCTACTACTTGGAGATTTGGTGGTGTGGGCACTGCCTCAACAATTCCTTAAATCTTTCTTAGGTTTTATAGAAATCTTCAGTTGGGAACTGAGCAAATGAAATTATGCGCTTTCTCAATTGATTAGTTCTGCTCATGGGAAAAAATTTAGCCAAAAACTACCTTTGTAGGGCATTCCAAGATGTTATGTTGTTAGGTGGGAGCATGTTAAGCCAATTTCTAGCCTTATCCTTCAATGAAAAAGGAAAAAGCCTCATTTTGGTAGCTTCATCTCCCAGGCCAATAATTTTAAATATCGTGCATAAGATAAGAAACTCATCAATGTACTTGTAAGAGTCTTCTTTACGTAACACATGGAAAGATGATAACATTTGGATGGTCTGAGATTTGATCTCATAATTACTCTCAGATGCAGGGAACCGAATGCAAAAGGGGGATGAATATGCCCTAGGTGCATAATACTCCCTTAGAGGTCCTGGTTGTTCTCCCATCACTAATGTTTCTACAGGTTCAACAGGGGTATATATTGGTTGCCTAGGTCTAAGGACTCTCTCCATTTCAAGATTCAAAGACTCTAATTCAAGATTCAAAGACTCTAAGTACTTATAACAATGCAGCAGAAAATATATAATAAATAAAAAGCAAAACAACACACCAAAACTGATATTTAAAGAATGCATAAATGAAACTAAGACAAGGGAGAAGAAGATGCAAACTAAGGTAGGTTGTGCTCCAGCTGCAGCTATTTGCTCCCCTTTTGCTACTTCTCCAGTTCTGCACAAGTCCCAAAAAATATAGCTATAATTTCTTCAAATAGATAAAATACAATATACAAATCTGAATACAAATATAAAGAAAAACTTAGTTCAAAGATCCCTAGTAGCGGCACTAAGAACTTGTTGGCTTATTTTGCTTGTGTTCTTTTTATTATAAAATATGACAGAGATAAAGAATGGTAAGGAGAACAAATCGAAGGGGAAGAAAATAAAGAGATTATAATACAATAGTAAAACAAATACACAGTCCTGCAAGATCCAGGGCTGTAGCAAGTTTTGATAAGTAAGAGTTTGTCCTACAAGAAAAATTGATCTAAAAGAAAAATCAATAGTAGATCTCCAAATATGCTACAGATCTGGCAGTTCTATACCTAAGCTAAGAAAGCAAGGTAGAGAGACGGAGTTTTTGGGTGTCACACAAACTAAACTAAAAACAGAAAGAAAACTAACCATAAAAACAACAATAAAGAAGGGGAGTTTAGAGAAAGATAGAAATAGTGTGGTAAAATAAATAAAAAATTGTGAGAAGTAAATAGCTAGGGATTTATTTTCACTGCAAAAATCATGCAGAGTAGAGCATAGGTTGGATCTGCAGCTGTCCTTCATTTGGCTACAAGCACAAATGCAAGGAAAAAGAATCTAATCCAACCCTTAGATATGGACTAGTCTTAGGGTTATATCCTGTCCATTTGAATGGTCATAGTGTATCCTAGAGATATACTCCAGTCATGTGGGTTCAAAATCAGAACAAGATAACCACTGCAGCCACTATGTTTGCAAGGCTATAAGCTCATGCATTCATAGGGGCATAAAACCCATACAGATTCACATGCACAACACAAGAAACTCATAGATTTAATGGGACAATCAACACAACTTTCATTGCTTAAAGAAGTACTTACAATGCATCAGTCTATGCAAACCTCTGAACCTATTACAATGATCTCACACAATCATTTAACAACTTTGAATCAATCCTATCTATTACAAAGAACTTAGCCAGCAAATGCTGAGCTAAGGGAAGAAGAAAAGAAAAAGAAGACCTAATGTTAAGAACTGGAAAATACCATTTTCCAGCCCTTAACCTGAGTCTTGATAGACCTTTGAGAGTACTAAATAAGTGTTTTTAGCATTTGTTTTACAGCTAACAATGAAGGCAGGCTTAACCCTGAAAATAGCTTAAAAGTGCCAAAAGGATGATGACTCATGCTAATCTAGGGAAAGAAGGAGAAGGAACAACCTCATTGGCCGTCAAAATGCCTAAACTAAAGAGAACAAAGGCCTGGTTTCAACCTGGAAAGAGGTTTAGAGCTATTCGAACAGAAGAATGCATAACATAATGCTTTTCAAAAAGAACTTGAACTTTTTGAAAAGAACCTGAACTTTGCGAAAAGAACTAAAAGCTCCAGGTTTAGTTTTCGAAGAGCACCTGAACTCTTCGAAAGGATCCCTGACCTATTCAAAAAGAAGAGAACTCCTTGCGAGCGACACGCTGTGCAAAAGAGCTTGAAGTCACAAGATTTTGTGAAAAGTTCTCCAAATGCATTTAAATGATATCCTGAAGATTCCCAGCATCTACAAGGGCAATTCAATAATCTCTGCACGTGCCCCAATGCATTTAAAAACCCAGGGACATTTTGGAAGATTCTAAGCATGAACCAAAGGCATATTCCACCCCATGTGAACACCCAAAGATGAAATTACTTGGCGGGAACTTCTAGAAGCTCAAACAAATTTTTGAATTACATAACAGAATTGATGCTTTTGTCACCTGATTGGCTGAACCAGATCAAGCAATTCTGATTGGCCAAAACAGATCTGGATCCTTGTGCTCGACTCCTATTGGTTGATACAGATCTAACCAATTCTGATTGGTTGATACACATCTGAGCTAGACTTGGGGAAAACTATAAATAGACGAACCATTTGCCCAATTTGGGTATCTAGATTTTGAGTTTCATTTCTATTGCCCCATTTTCATTTCAGATAGCTTGTCTGAAACTTCTGTAATAGTCTAGCTTTTATTTGTAATTGAGAACTGTGAGATATTTCTGTAATTCATTTGAGAATTGTATTCAAGACTACAAATCCGAGAGCTGTTTAAGCTGTGCTCTGTAATTGTAATGGTGAATTTGAAAAGGTTGCTGTGAACAGTACGTTCTCAATCGGATTCGTGTTAAGGGTTCCTTGAGATCTCCTTATTCATTAGATTCCTTTAGATTTACTATTTTTAAAGCAATTCCCCTTAATTCATTGTCCCTATGAGAATCTGCATTTGTAACCTGATTTCTCACAGCATTTGTAGTGGTGTTTTTTGTTCTTAATCAAGGATTCGGATTGAAGACTATTGGATGATTTGTGTCCATTGAAGTGGACAGACCATAGCCATAAGTTCAACTCAATTCCAATCCTTGAGTAGGATTACTTTCTCTTGCATCTGTGCTGGTAGCTAGAGAATTGGATAATATCTCATGTGTTTTACATTCATTCTCATTCTGCAATCAAGTACTAAGTCGAAGTTAGATATTATTTCTCCATTCTTATTAATTTACATCAAATCTCCCCAACTCGGATCTGGATCATTTAGTTTAATTTTTACTTTTCTCATTTAGTTATTATGACAAATTCAACCTCCCATCTTATGTGCCTTGTAGATAGGATCAGAGGTCAGATCTGGTAGCTCAGATCTGGAGGCTTATCTTACATTTTAAATCAATTCCCTGTGGATGATCTTGTACTAACTTACATTTAAAACTTGCTACAATTGACCCTGATCTTGTAGGCTAATTAACTTCTCTTTGTACTGATATTTCTTTATTCTTTTTAGTTTTCCAAATTCAGTATAATTCATTATTTGCATATCTATTTTCAAAACACAAATAAATCATGCACACTTAGAGTAAAGCAACAAGTTTTTGGCGGCGCTGCCAGGGAATTTATTTTAAAATTGGTAGACCTAAGTTTTATTTTTTTTTATTATTACATCAGTGCTAACTATTTTATTGTTTAAATCTGTGCAGTTATTCTTATACATTTGAGCGTGGAATCTACTTTGAAAAGAATACTGAAGGTTTGCTTTGCATAAATTTTATTCTCTATTTCTGTATTGTATGTTTGGTAGGAGGACTCTCAATCTTGAGATTGTCCCTCTGAATTTAGAAGTTGAAAGGCTACTAAGAACCAGACAAACATCACAGAATTTTGCTGAGAGTGCTACTATGGGTGAGCAGCCTAGACTTTTGAGGGATTACTTTGCACCTGGTGCATATAATTCCCCATTTTGTATCCAATTTCCTACTGTTGAAGGAAATTATGAGATCAAATCATCAACTATCCAGATGCTGCCTTCCTTCTATGGTTTGAGTAAGGAAGATCCATATAAACATGTGGATGAATTTTTGTCTCTTTGTACAACATTCAACATAGCTGGACTGGGTCCAGAGGCAACCAAGTTTAGGCTCTTTCCTTTTTCATTAAAGGACAAAGCTAGAGCATGGCTGTCCATGTTGCCACCAAACAGCATTACTTCTTGGAATGATTTGCAATGTCAATTTTTAGCCAAATACTTCCCTCTGTCTAAGACCAACCAGTTGAGACAAAATATTGTTTCCTTCTCACAACACTCAACTGAAACTTTTCATGAAGCATGGGAAAGGTTTAAAGAACTTTTAAGGCAATGTCCTCATCATCAAATTCCTCGATGGCACCTTGTTCAAAGTTTCTATCAAGGAATTGATCAAAAGGGAAAGAATATGGTAGATGCTTCCTGTGGAGGCACCTATTTGCAAAAGACAGTTGAGGAGGTCTGGGACCTATTTGAAGTGATTGGTGAAAATTCAAATCAACAGGAATCTTTGTCAAGAGACATTGAAAATCCTGCTCGGTTGAACAATCAGCAGACCAACAAAGGAAAGATCTATGAGGTGAATGAGTTGGAAAGGAAAATGGATAATTTGACCACTAAGTTTGATAGATTGATGGACTCACTTAAAAATCCAATGGTTGCAAGAGTAGAGGAGGCATGTCTGATATGCCAGTCCTCTACTCATTCACATGATCAATGTCCAGCTGCACCACAGTTCCCAGATCTAGTGGTGGAGCAAGCTCATGCTGCCCAATCGTTTAGACAGATGCAATCAAATGAATATGCATGGAGAGGGCACCCCAATTTAAGGTGAAGCCAAGGCAATTATCAATCACAACAGCAGCAGTAACCAAAGAATCAAATACCTTTCAAAACTGCTCAGCCTTACCAGCAGAATTTTTATACCAAGCCAAATTTTTAGCAGCCCATTCCACAACAGATGGCACAACCTGTGTAGCAATCTGCTCCAGTTCAAACCCCTTCTAGATCCCCTTCTTTTGAAGACCAAGTTCTAACATCACTCCAGAATTTAGGGTTTTTAACTCAGACTGTAAACTTTCACAGTCAGAGCATAAAGAAGATTGAAGAAGCATTGGGTCAACTTTTAAATACTTTGGCTAAAAGAGAGGAAGGCAGATTACCCAGCCAACCCTTGAACAATCCTAAAGGATAGTTCATGGTTGGAGATGCCTCCGTTTCACATGAAAAAGTAAAAGCTATTACTACTTTGAGAAGTGGAAGAGTTGTAAATAACAATGTGAATCCTGAAAAAGAAGAAGAAAAAATTGAGGAAACTGCTAGAGATATGCAACAGGAGCAGCATGATATTAGCATTGGGGGTACTGATGTACCTCAGAAAAATAAAAAAAATGAAAAAAAAAAAAAATCAAAAACATTATGGTGATGATTCTAAAGCTATAAATGAAGGATTAGTTCCTCATTTACCTTTCCCCATGCCATGAAATCTGCATCCTCTTTTGATAAAGGGAACACAAAAATAGATGAAATGATGGAGACTTTCAAGCAAGTCAAGATAAATCTACCTTTGCTCGATGCAATCAAACAAGTCCCAGCATATGCAAAATTTTTGAAAGATATTTGCACTCACAAAAGACAATCTAGGATACAGTTATCCAAGAAGGTCTTTACTGTGGAAAGAGTTAAACAGGTTTTGTCCATTACCTCACCTCCTAAACTTCAAGATCCTGGAATCCCCACAATCCCTTGCATTATTGGGGAACATACCATTGACAAAGCTTTATTAGATTTGAGTGCTAGTGTCAACCTGCTTCCATATTCTGTATATGAGAAACTAGGTTTGGGACAGTTAAAACCCACTCATATGGTGTTACAACTAGCAGATAGATCTGAAAGAAAGCCAGTTGGGATGATTGAGGATGTATTGGTAGGGGTAGATAAGTTTTTCTACCCTGCTGATTTTTTGGTATTGGACATGGAACCTACAAAAAGTAGAACTTCCATCCCTGTCATTTTGGGGAGACCATTCCTGGCTACAGCCAATGCTTGCATTCAATGCAGATCTGGTATTATGGAAGTGTCTTTTGGAAATATGAAGGTAAAGTTAAATATCTACAATGCAGTTACACAACTTTAATTCAGTTATGAGGAATGCTTTCTTGTTGATTTGTTGGATGAACTGGTAGAAGAAACTTCGCCACAGTTTTTACAGTGTGAAGATTTAACCACAGATTTTAAAGATGCTTGGAGAAATGCTGTGGAAGAAACAATTTGTACCTCAAAGTCTGAGGAAGTTAATGCTATGCAAGAAACTCATGATCAATCAGCAAGGTGTTTTTCATGGAAACCTGTTGTTCTTCCCCTTCCACAAACAACCAAGGTACCTTTGTTACCTTCTTTTTTCAGCCCACCTGATGTAGAGCTGAAACAGTTGTCAGAAAATTTGAAATATGTGTTTTTAGGAAACCATAAAACATTGCCTGTGATTATTTCTTCTTCCCTCACTGAGGAGTGGGAGGAAGAGTTGTTGATTGTATTGAAACAACATAAGAGGGCAATTGGCTGGACTATTGCTGATTTGGGAGGAATCAGTCCAGCCGTTTGCATGCATAAAATTCACTTGGAAGAAGATGCAAAGCCTTCTAGAGAAATGCAAAGGAGGCTGAACCCTCATATGCAAGAGGTGGTCATGAAGGAGGTTGTTAAGTTGTTAGATGTTGGGGTCATTTACCCCATTTCAGATTCAGCTTGGGTAGCACCTACACAGGTGGTACCTAAGAAATCTGGGATCACTGTTGTAACCTCAGATTCTGGTGAGCTTATTTCAACCAGACAAACAACTGGTTGGAGGGTTTGTATTGATTACAGAAAGCTAAACACAATGACCAGAAGGACCATTTCCCTCTTCCATTCATTGATCAGATTTTAGATAAATTAGTAGGAAAAGCTTATTACTGTTTTCTGGATGGTTACTCTGGTTACAACCAGATTCCTGTGTATCCACAAGATCAGGAAAAGACCACATTCACTTGCCCCTTTGGCACTTTTGCCTATAGGAGGATGCCTTTTGGTCTTTGTAATGCTCCTGCTACCTTCCAAAGATGTATGTATTCTATTTTCTCTGATATGATTGACCAATTTATGGAAATTTTTATGGATGACTTTTCAATATATGCAGACAGTTTTGCCTAGTGTTTACATCATCTTAGCTTGGTGTTACAGAGATGTGAAGAAACCAATTTAGTTTCGAGCTGGGAGAAGAGCCATTTCATGGTCACCCAAGGCATTGTCCTCGGCCATGTTGTCTCCCACAAGGGCATTGAGGTGGACAGGGCAACAATTGATTTAATTGCACATTTGCCTCCTCCCAAAACTGTTAAACAAATCAGAAGTTTTTTGGGACATGTTGGATTTTACAGGAGGTTCATTAAGGACTTCAGTAAAATATCCAAGCCTCTTTGCCATTTACTGTGCCAAGATGTTCCTTTTGTTTTCAATAATGAATGCCTGAAGGCATTTGAATTCTTAAAAAATTGTTTGATTTCAGCTCCAATACTACAACCTCCAGATTATTCACTACCTTTTGAGCTGATGTGTGATGCATTAGATTATGCTTTGGGAGCTGTTCTTGGGCAAAGAAAGGATAAGCTGCCTCATGTCATAGCTTATGCCAGTAGATCAATGATTGATGCACAGCTCAATTACACAACAACTGAGAAGGAGCTGCTGGCAATTGTTTTTGCTTTGGAGAAATTTAGGTCATATGTTTTGGGTTCACAAATTGTAGTGTTCACTGACCACTCAGCCCTGAAATACCTTCTGTCTAAGAAGGATACCAAACCAAGATTAATCAGGTGGATCCTCCTATTACAGGAGTTTGATTTGCAGATTAAAGATAAAAAGGGTGTGGAGAATGTGGTGGCTGACCACCTGTCTAGAATTCTAACTGCTGAGATTGATAGGTTGCCTATCAATGAATCTTTCCTTGATGAGCAACTTTTTGCTATCAGTGTACACACCCCCTGGTTTGCAAATATAGTCAACTTTTTGGCTACTGGAAGAACCCCTCAACACTGGAATAAAATGGATAAAGATATTTTCTTCTCAAAGATTAAACATTTTATTTGGGAGGATCCTTATCTATTCAAGATTTGTGCAAACCAAATAATTAGAAGATGTGTCCCTGAAGAAGACTTTCATAGCATACTTTCCATGTGTCATGAACAGGCCTGTGGAGGTCATTTTAGTAGAAACAAAACTGCTGCAAAGGTTTTGCAGTGTAGATTTTATTGGCCTACACTTTTCAAAGATGCACTGCAGCACTGTAAGTCTTGTCAGAATTGCCAGAGATTGGGCAGCATTTCCAAGAGAAACTCAATGCCTTTACAGTCCATTTTGGTAGTTGAATTGTTTGATATTTGGGGGATAGATTTCATGGGACCCTTTCCTCCTTCAAATGGTTTTAATTTCATCTTAGTAGCTGTGGATTATGTATCCAAATGAGTTGAAGCCACAGCCACTAAAACCAATGACCATAGAGTTGTCCTGAAATTTTTAAGGGACAACATTTTTTTCAGGTTTGGTTCCCTCAGAGCTATTATCAGTGATGGGGGGAGTCATTTTTATAATAAGCATTTTGAAGCTTTATTGAAAAAGTACTCTGTGACTCATAGAGTAGCTACTCCATATCATCCACAGACCAGTGGACAAGTGGAGATTTTCAATAGAGAAATCAAACATATACTGGAAAAGACTGTGAAGAAGGACAGAAAGGATTGGTCCTTTAAGCTGAATGATGCATTGTGGGCATATAGGACAGCCTATAAAACCCCAATTGGCATGTCCCCATTCAGATTGGTCTATGGCAAAGCATGCCATTTTCCAGTGGAGTTAGAATATAAGGCCTTTTGGGCTATTAAAACCTTGAACATGGATCTTACTACTGCTGGTAATCACAGAAAACTGCAGCCTGCTGAGTTGGAGGAGTTGAGAATGGATGCATACACCAATGCAAGATCTTACAAAGAAAAAGTTAAGGCTTTCTATGACAAAAATCTGCTGAGAAAAGAGTTCATAGCTGGCTCTAAGGTATGGCTATTCAACTCAAAACTTAAGTTTTTTTCTGGAAAGCTGAGATCCAGGTGGGAAGGGCCATATACTGTCATTCAAGCATCTCCTTCTGGGGCTGTTGAAATTATGGACTCAAGTGATGGGAGAACCTTGAAAGTAAATGGTCAGAGGCTCAAACCATGCATTGAAAATACCCTGGAGCCTGTGCTGACCATTTATCATCAAGAGCCTCCACAAATCTGATGATAAACAACTGTATCATATGTATTTTACTTGTGTTTGTTTTGTAATTTTTGCATAGTTTATTTCTCTCTGTTTTTAGTCATGTTTTACACTCAATTCGAGAAGTTTACAATATGTGAAAAATCAATTCGCAAAGGAAAAAAATTTCATTTCGAAAAATTTAATTTCCTTTTCGAAAAGGATCTGGACCTGTAACTAATTGCTTGAAAAGAATGATTAACTTTTCGAATAGTTGGTTCTGAAGCCTTTTGCTTTTCGAAAAATTGTTTCTGAAGCTTTTTGCTTTTCGAATGGTACTGATGCCATTCTCCTTTGTAAAAAGGACTGTTTTGAACTTTTCGAAAACTTCAAAGATGCTTTGCGAAAATCGTTTTGAGCATATTTAAACCCTTTCGAAGCAAGGGTTTCATATTCGAAAGCCTTCCCAGAGTGTCCTGTTTCACAGAAAACCCATTTTCCTTCCATCCTTGGGTGCTTTTAGAGTTCAGATCCAATTTCCTTCATATTTGTTCCACTGATTAAGCTTGAAGAGAGGGACCTTTTGCTTTTGATGCTAGTGGATTTAATCAAGCGATCAAAGATTTCAAGCAAAACCCTAGATTTCGGTATTTTTCTTTGCATATCCTCTGTTTGTGTTTTGCAAAGTTCATTTATGTGTCAGCATACATTGTGTGAGATTCAAACAAAGTTTTAAAATGGGGAAAGCTGAAAAATCACTGGCTGCAATGTTCCCTAAGTCCTCTGCTAAGAAAATTAGCAAACCCTCCACAAAAGGAAAAGCCAAAACCTCAGCCAAGAGGAAACTGTCGATGGATAAAGCTGATAAAATTGAGAAAGGGAAGAAGGTTAGACATGAGGAGCCCATCCTAGCAGCTGACCCTAGTCCGGAGCTTGAGGTTCCTCCTCTTCCTATGCATTTGGTGCTGCCAAACCCTTTCATTGAAGCTCAGAAGTTGATCCCAGAGCTTATTGTTGATGAAACCTTTTTCTTGAACAAACCTGAATATAAGCTATCCTTGAACTACATCAGGGATGCTTCACTGAGCAATATCCTAACCCCTCTTCCAGAGAAAATATATCCACGAATGGTGAGATTATGGTACCAAAACATGGTAAAAGTGACGGAGAAGGATGCTGATGTCCCTACTCTTGTAATTTTCATTGATGATTGCGATTTAACAGTCACTTATGAAGACATTGGAAATGCCTTGGGAATACCATTTCAACATGATCCGGCTGGTCCTTTGGCTGCACCAGAGACAACTTCTTTTAGAGAAATGGCTGCACATCTAACCCAAGGCATAGTTGGAACTGGGCAGTCCATCATGAGGAGAGACTTAGCACCTCAGTTTTTGCTGATGGATTCCATTATGAGGGGATGTTTTTATGTCACTTGGCACAGCCAGGAAAGAAGAACACCCATTTTAGAGGCCCTCTTTCATTTCTCTAAGGGGCAATTCTTCAATGCCCCTATACTAATTTTTGAAGCCATGGCTGACATCAGTGTCAAGATGAAGAAGGAGCAGAAAATAGTTGGAATATCATTTGGTAGGCTGATCATAGCCTTACTAAGAGCCAAATTTGACATTGATGAGCAAGAGCCATTTGAGATTATCTCTCCTCACGCTTTTGGGAAGAGGGCTTGGACTACAAGCCAGCCCAAGAACCTGCTATACCTGCACCAGCCCCTGCAGCTGCCATTGAACCTGCTTTACCAGGCCCTGAGGTGACCAGCTCTTTAGCTGCACCTATTTCACTTGCAACTGACATTGAACAAGTTGTCATTACTGAGGTGACCAGCTCTTCAGCTGCACCCATTGTTGAAGAGGCCATCATCTTACCCACTTCACCTAGCACAGCTCCTATTCCTTCACCCATTCCAATAGTTCCATCACTCATAACCACCATAATCCCAATTGCAGACTCTCCCTCTACACCAAACACTCCAGCCATACTTACACCACCAATTTCACCTAACAATGTCCAAGATATGGCCACAGATTTTGTTGAACACTCTCCTAGCACTCCCCTTCTTCAAAGCTTCTCAGGTTCACCTGCTCATTCAACTCATACACCTGAAGTCACTCATACCCTTGAACCTGAGATATTCACACAGAGGCCTATTCATCTTTGATGGGATCTATCTTGGAGAATATTGGGCTTGAATTTGTACCCATACCTGATCCTCCTCCTTTCAGCCATTTGACTACTTCCCCCTTTACAGCCATTTCACCCATTGCCCCTCAACCATCTACATCAATTTTACCAGCCCCTACTTTGCATACCACACCCACACCTGACATAATTAGCCAAATCTTTACCTTTCTCCAATCCATCCAAGCCCAACTACAGATCAACACAGACAATCAGTCTGTGACAAATTTCCTTCTCCAAACCTTAGCCTCCACATCCCAAACAACCACTTTAGCCACTGTACCTTCTGTTTCTGACCAAGCAACCCAAACAGATCCGGAGGTAATAGTTTTAGATCCACCCATCCTCACTGTGTCTGACCATGCTACCCAATTCGAACCTGAGGCAATACTTGTGGATTCACCTACACCCATCCTTAATGTCTCTGCTCAAGCCACCCAAACTGACCCTGAGGTAGTGCTTGTAGATTCATCTTCCCCTTCCCCCATTGCTGGAATACATATGGTCCCCTACCACTCCATTACCATCCCACGTTTTTCCACTCTTAAAAGGGCTATGGAAGATAACCCTTACATCTTTCGTGATGTCCTTAAGGGGATTGCTGATTTCCACACTTACATCAAAACCCCTTATGAAGACCAGATTCGGAAATTGGAGCTGTTTATGAAATTTGAGAGAGAGAAGATGCAGGACCTATTGGGCCAAACCTTTCAGATGGTTAGGAGTGAACAACACAAAGTTACCATGTTGCAAGCACAGCTTGAACAAGAAAAATTGAGGGCTACTAGACTTGAAAAATATATTGGCCTCACCAAAAAGATCAAATCTGAGGAATACATCGAGCTGCAAGCCACAATCCAGGAGAAGGCTAAATCGAGTTCAGACTCCAATACTGACTCAAGTTGTGACTCTAACAGTGATTCCAGTTCTGATCCCATTGAACCAACTTATGATACAGATTTTGACCCCAGTTATTAGAATACATTGTACATGTTTGTTTTGTTGGGTCTGTAGTATGTAATTCCTATTTACTGTTAACTTTTGTTAATTTGTAATTACCGTGCATTTCTTTTCTTTATTCTCTGTCAATATGATTTTTATTTTTTGTTCTTTTCGTTGCTTATGCACTCCTAGACCAGTGAGGACACTGCTCATCATAGGTTTGGGGGTGTGGCAGAATTGCCAATAGTTTAGTTAACATCAGTGCAGCTTATGATCAGCAAAATTTTTGAAGATGAAGTAATTTCACACCTGTTGTTTTGAAAAATGAGGAAGTTAAAACTTTTTAAAATTAATTTCCTAGTGTAATTCTAATACTTTCATGAAGTGAATGTCAGAAAATTTCCAAAAGAAGATTGATGTTTAGTAAATCTAAAAAGAGAAAAAACAGTGATGATATACCTCAGGAGTTTGATGGAAAACCACACCCAGTGAGATTTGGGCCTGAAATGTATTCTTTGGAGGTATGAAGTGGCAATTTTTTCTGCTCTAGGGACTGTTTGAACCTGCTTACTATCACTAGAAGTTACACATATCCAAATTGAAATAATTTTACAGCAATCATGATATTAAAGACATGATGTAAGGCCTCCTTCTGGACAGTTTGAACTTCAAAAAGCCCCACCTTTTGAAACTGTCCTTGATACACACCATTTGAGTTTTATAAATCTAAGATTTCTTTGAAACCTCATCAACCTCATTTAGCCTAATCCTCACTCTAAAAATTCAGAAGGTAAAGGAAAGGAAGCTGAAGAAAGGAGAGTTGGGTAACAGTTGGTGATAGAAAAAGAAAAATAGTTGAAGGTGAAAAAAAAAAGAAAAAAAAGAAAAAAAAAGAGAAAAAGATGGCCACTTTGGCTCCGAAAATTCAAAGAAGAAGATGAAATTGTGCTGAAATAAAGAAGGTGTCCATACCACCTCCTTACCTTGACTGACTTCCCAATTTTAAACTCCATTCCACCCCTTTATTCTTGATAAATTTCACCCATAAGCCACATTACAACCCAAGTTAAAGTCCTTACTAATCAAAGATGGATTGAGCTGTCACATGGAGATAAGGATTTGTGTAATCTATGGTGAAAAGAAGCGTTGAATTCAATCGAAAAGCAATGCCTATGCTCCTGCATACAGTCCTATTTGAGGGCTGTAACTGCTCTTGAGCTGTGTGAAATAGTACAACCCTCTTACTTGCATGGTGAGTGAAAATCCTAGAGAGAGTTGGGTTTGAAATCAACTTATTGGGGTAACATCAAAACTGAATTTTCAAATAGAAGGCAAGCTTTTCATTAATTTTTCTTGTAAAAAAACTTTTTGACACAAACTGAGTGAATGGTGAAAGGAATTACAGCAGAATTTTAGTTTTAAACTGATATTTTCTTGATATTCCTCTCACAGCCTAACAGATGCAGGTGTGAATAATTTGACTGGATGAAAGTCTGCTTTAATAGAACTGTAGTAATATTAACTGATTTATTGGAGAAGTTTGTGGGTACCTTCACTGAAAACCCTCAGGAGACTTCACTCCTCCACTAGGGATCACCTAGGGGTTTAAAAGGCTTGTTGCATATGCTAAATGCAACTGTGCTCCCTACAAAAATGGCTTTTTCATTCTGTTTTCAAATTTTGTCTTTGCTCAGGGACTAGCAAAGCTTAGGTTTGGGGGTGTGTTAAGAACTGGAAAATACTATTTTTTAGCCCTTAACCTGAGTCTTGATAGACCTTTGAGAGTACTAAATAAGTGTTTTTAGCGTTTGTTTTACAGCTAACAATGAAGGCAGGCTTAACCCTGAAAGCAGCTTAAAAGTGCCAAAAAGATGATGACTCATGCTAATCTAGGGAAAGAAGGAGAAGGAAAAACCTCACTGGCTGTCAAAATGCCTAAACTAAAGAGAACAAAGGCCTGGTTTCAACTTGGAAAGAGGTTTGGAGCTATTCGAACAGAAGAATGCATAACAGAATGCTTTTCGAAAAGAACCTGAACCTTTTGAAAAGAACCTGAACTTTATGAAAAGAACTAAAAGCTCCAGGATTAGTTTTCGAAGAGCACCTGAACTCTTCGAAAGGATCCCTGACCTATTCGAAAAGAAGAGAACTCCTTGCGAACAGCACCAGAATAGTGCGAAAAGAGCTTCAGAAGTCACAGTACTTTACGAAAAGTTCTCCAAACTGTGTGAAATGATATCCTGAAGATTCCCAGCATCTGCAAGGACAATTCAGTAATCTCTGCACGTGCCCCAATGCATTTAAAAATCCAGGGACATTCTGGAAGATTCTGAGCACGAACCAAAGGCATATTCCCCCCCATGTGACCACCCAAAGATGAAATTACTTGGTGGGAACTTCTAGAAGCTCAAACAGATTTTTGAATTACATAATAGAATTGATGCTTCTGTCACCTGATTGGCTGAACCAAATCAAGCAGTTCTGATTGGCCAAAACAGATCTGGATCCTTGTGCTCGACTCCTATTGGTTGATACAGATCTAACCAATTCTGATTGGTTGATACACATCTGAGCTTGACTTGGGGAAAATTATAAATAGACGAACCATTTGCCCAATTTGGGTATCCAGATTTTGAGTTTCATTTCTATTGCCCCATTTCCATTACAGATAGCTTGTCTGAAACTTCTGTAATAGCCTAGCTTTTATTTGTAATTGAGAATTGTGAGATATTTCTGTAATTCATGTGAGAATTGTATTCAAGACTACAAATCCGAGAGCTGTTTAAGTTGTGCTCTGTAATTGTAATGGTGAATTTGAAAAGGTTGCTGTGAACAGTACGTTCTCAATTGGATTCGTGTTAAGGGTTCCCTGAGATCTCCTTATTCATTAGATTCCGTTAGATTTACTGTTTTTAAAGCAATTTCCCTTAATTCATTGTCCCTGTGAGAATCTGCGTTTGTAACCTGATTTCTCACAGCATTTGTAGTGGTGTTTTTTGTTCTTAATCAAGGATTCGGATTAAAGACTATTGGATGATCTGTGTCCATTGAAGTGGACAGACCATAGCCATAAGTTCAACTCAATTCCAATCCTTGAGTAGGATTACTTTCTCTTGCATCTGTGTTGGTAGCCAGATGAAGAATTGGATAATATCTCATGTGTTTTACATTCATTCTCATTCTGCAATCAAGTACTAAGTCGAAGTTAGATATTATTTCTCCATTCTTATTAATTTACATCAAATCTCCCCAACTCGGATCTGGAACATTTAGTTTAATTTTTACTTTTCTCATTTAGTTATTGTGACAAATTCAACCTCCCATCTTATGTGCTTTGTAGATAGGATCAGAGGTCAGATCTGGTAGCTCAGATCTGGAGGTTTATCTTACATTTTAAATCAATTCCCTGTGGACGATCTTGTACTAACTTACATTTAAAACT
Source organism: Chloranthus sessilifolius (assembly GCA_021018995.1). Taxonomy (NCBI): domain Eukaryota; kingdom Viridiplantae; phylum Streptophyta; class Magnoliopsida; order Chloranthales; family Chloranthaceae; genus Chloranthus; species Chloranthus sessilifolius. Next base: position 28,412,769 of record CM037587.1, on the reverse strand, counting down.
TGCTACAATTGACCCTGATCTTGCAGGCTAATTAACTTCTCTCTGTGCTGATATTTCTTTATTCTTTTTAGTTTTCCAAATTCAGTATAGTTCATCATTTGCAAATCTGTTTTCAAAACACAAATAAATCATGCACACTTAGAATAAAGCAACACCTAACCCTAAAGGCGACCTAAGGCAAGAATATCCTCATAGCTCCTCTTGTATCAAAATCTTTTTCTGCCTTTTTATATGGCTTTTATACTGTCTCCTAAAATGCCTTTTTATATTAGCCAATCAAAGAGGAGAAAAATCAAGTTAGTTAGGTTTCAGCTGATGTGACTTGTTTTTAGCCAAGTGTTGCCCATGACAGTTAGGGTAAACACAGAACATTGGGAAATAAGCCCTAGGTGCTGTGGAAGTCCCAAAATATCCTTAAGTTTGAATAGAAAGGCTAGAACCCAAGCCTCGAGTGGTTGAGGCTCCAAAATGTGTATCTCGAGAGGTTCTCAAGTGGCTGGTAGACTTTTGAAGCATGCTTGAGTGGATGAAGTCTAAATGGATAAAGCTGCTCGAGTGGATGGAGCTTCAGGTGACTTCAGACATGTGTTCTCAAGCAGATCTCGAGAGGTTCTTTGCTCCAGAAGTGTAGCTTGACAAGATAGCTTCAGCTGCTGCTCGAGTGGTTGAAGATCTTCAGCAATGATAGCTTGTGAGGTTGCTGGGAACTACTCGACAGACTTAAATGTGGTAGTCTAAACTGCTTGACAGCTACACTGCTCCAACTATGAAGTGCTCGAGAACTGCTCGAGCTTGACTTTCTGGAGGTGCAATCTACTCGAGAACCAGTCGAGCTTGAGTGTTTTGAAGGTTGATCCTCTCGAGAGCTACTCGACATTGGATTTTTGAAGAGATAACTGCTTGATAGCTACTCAAGGTAGAGTTTCTGAAGTTGTGTTCCACTCGAGACAGCTCGAGTGGATACTTTTGAAGGCACATAGTTGCTTGGGAGGCTGGATCTGCTTTGTTGCTTCATTCTGTCTACCCTGTTGTAACACTCCACTGAGTATGGGTCCCACTTCTCTTTAACGTAGGGCTTCTAGGGGCCGGGGCATGCTAAATGACTTCTATGGTGTGGTCTACCATGGTGCATTCCCTGTCTTTCCATCAAGTTTAAGGCTTGACTCTAAATTCTCTCTTCTTGGCATTCCTTAGATGGACTGTTGCACTAAGCTGCATTTTATTTCTAACTACAAAAACACACTCAAACATCAGTTATTAATAGCTCAAAGGTATATTAAAGGTTAGGTTAGGAGGTGGAAAGTGGCATAAATCAGTGATTAACACCTGTATATATATATATATATATATATATATATATATATATATATATATATATATATATATATATATATAAAATCCTTTTTTTACATCAAACACTAGGGGCATACCCCTTGTATATATAAGAAAAATAACATAAAAGAATACACCCTACTCCCTACGCTGCCTTTGGGATGGCCGGTCGCCACTGTCCTAGTATCATCGATCCATGGGTTAGGAGATTGATCCACCGATACCTCAATCCAAGCCCCCAGAGTAGGTGGACATACCCTGGGAGGGGAGGGCTCGACAACGAAACCTCCCTCGCTCCCCTGACAGGCTGATCGTCTGGATCGCAAACGCAATGGACCCTCAGCAAGTAGCTCTCATAATTAAGTCCACATGAATGTAATCCTTGACACGCTCGCTTGTCGTACGATGAGGCTGGCCAGCTAAGGAGTCAGTAGCCACAGACTCCGATTGGGTGAGACGATCGACCATCCTGCGCACCCCCTGCTCACTCCTCAACAACCGGTACTGTAGTCAGTCTATTGTAGCGTGCATCTCTACCTGCACCGTCTGACGGGCGGTCTCTACCACCTCCGTCTGGGTTTCCTGCACAATAAGCATATCAACGAGCAAGTCCTCGTGACTGTGCACACCCAAGAGAATCCTCGCCCCCTCTGGAACAGCGCATGCCCGCGCTGTCTCCAGACATGACTCCTCGAGCTGACAAGCCTGCATGACAACATAAAATGAAGAGCCAAGCATACCCACAAAGGAATAAAAGGTTGAAAAGGGAGAGATGCGTACCAGATCTACCTACTCCCGAAGAAGGCGCTCGACAGTGGTGGCAGTCATCTGGTCAGTTGGTGGTGTCGGTTGAAGAGGAACCTCTGGCATAGGCTCCCACAATATAAATAAAAGCACATTAGATACTACCGTACCACAAAACCAAAACTAAAGACTACACTAGCTCAACATACCTGAGTAGGAGGAGTAGGAGCCTCAGGAGTAGAGTTAGGAATGGCTTGCACAAAGCAAACCAGACAACAAACACAAAAACGCGTCAGATGAAACCCACCAACAAAACAAACAACCAACACACACATAAACTAAAACACATACTATACCCGACTCTCTTCACGTAAAGAGGCAGCTGCAGCCTCCCTCGTCTGAAGATCCTCGGCAAGCTAGAGCTGAAAATATTTGACGTGATGTCAGTAGGTCACTAATAAAACAGAATGAAATGGCTCAAAAAAGAAAACTTACCCAACGCTCTAACTTAGCTCGAAGCTGAGTGGTAACCAGAACCTCTCGACTAAAGGATGCCACTGAAGACGGGTCAAACACTGGAGTAGATACTCTAACAGTAAAAAGCTCCGCCCTCTGCAAATATAACAGACAATGAACGCATTAGAAATAATAAAGACAATAACACTAACAACTAACTAAAAGCCAAATCCAAAACACTCACCAGGTTATCAATCTCTAAACGTAAACTGGCCTCCATCTCACGACCAGCTTACTGCTGACCCTGAAATAGCTCAATCAATTGTGCCTGACGAGCCACCTCACCCTCTCTCACCGCCTGAGAAATACGCAAGCACATCAACCTACTAAAATGAGACAAGTAAACCAAATACAACCAAAAATGAAACAAGCTAACAAACTCACTAGAATACGATGGGTTTCCTCTAGCTGATTCTCTGCAGCTGTTATTCATTGAAATGTACCACTTTTCACCTCTTAACCTAGCCTTTGATAGACCTTGAAGCGACTAATAATCATTTATTAAGTGTATTTTATAGTTAGCAATAATCTATACAGCTTAACATAAAAGCCATCCTTATTGGCCAAAAGAAGAGGAAGAAGACATGTAAAGATGATAGTCGAACCAAAGCCTAATGGAGCACCCTGGTAGTGCTCACCATGGTGACTCATGTGTTGATCATCATTGACCAAAAAGCCTAGAAGATGAATGAAGTTGGCTGAGAGTGGAGAAACTGCAAAAGCAGCAAGTGCAATACATCAGAGCATAGAAAGACAGATCTCGCAGAGTTGAGAAGCTCCCTCGCGAAGTTAAAGATGCAGTGGAAGATGCCCTCAAGCAGTTAGGATGCGCAGTTAAGAGGAGAGTTGTAAAGACATCACAAAGATCTCGCGGATTAAAATCCTCAGAATGTGTGGTCGCGAAGCTCTCGTGGAGATCAAGCCTTAAAGCAGCCGTGTGAAGAAAGCGAGTCCATGTGTGTACTGAACTAAAATTCACCTTACGGAGTTCGTGCATGGCCCTGGAAGAGAGAGACGCCTAAAATTCTCCTCACGCAATTCTCGCGCACTTTGAAGCCTTACTAATTACTAACCGAGCACAGGAGCATAGCTGTGTGAGTACCAAGAGAGAGAGAGTGCTTCTGAAGTACTACTGTGCGAGAAGTCTAGGCACTCCAGATCATCTCCGTGACAACATTACAGCGTAAAGGAACTACAAGATTAACTGTGCGAGTGAGCACTTCCCACCAACTAAAAGCTACTCTGCGAAGGCCCTGCAACTGTGCGAATTAGTGAATGCATATGCCAGCCCTGCGAAGCATGGGCTCTCCACTTCTCATTTTTGCTCAAGGACCTTTTGAGAATTTCCCAAGGCCAGGGCACACATCTCGAGGCATAGATTTCGAGGCACACGACTCAAGGCATTTAAGGGATGTAACAGTGCCACGTTTGCTGAAAAAATTAGGATTAATCCCTTCAGAGGCAAGGTCGCATGGACAGAGTGTATAAGCTACACTTAGAACCTAGTTTTATCATCAATCCATCTTTTCATTCCTCTGTTGGCTGCGAGCTCCAGCAGGCTAGGGTTAGGGTTTGATCACCTCTTTTTCCTTTTTTTCTTCTCTCTTAATCCAGCACTTGCTAGCTAATCCCCCTATAAGCAGTTAGGTTTAGTTTATTTCAGTTTGTAATAGGTTTTGTATACATTGGGATTGTGGATGACTAGTTGTGTACAGGCTGCAGCCTGATGACAGTTCATTACAAGTTGTGTTTATCAATGAATTACTATTTTAATGCCTAATTGGATCTAAAGATCTTATGGTTTCTTTAGATGTCTATAGGATCCATGTATTTATGACTAGCCCATTCAATTTCTAGTAGATCTATTGTTTACCATCTGATTTCCCTTGGTTTGATAGCCCCATGGAAAGCAATGCTGGATCTGTAGTGAGATCGAGGGATCTCGGAGGCCTGTGGACCATGGTGGTTCTAGTAATTTTCATGTTCTTTCTCAGGCCTCTATGGTATGGATAGACCAATGGGATACCCTGTGACCATTCGAGTGGACAGAGTATAGCCCTAAGGTTGTGTCCATTCACATATTTAAGAATGATTCTTCTCCCCTACACATGAGCTTCTAAAGCCTTGTGAGGAGGTTTGTACAGGAACTGGCTCCCCTCTGTTTTACCCAGCCGACATCAGATGTTAGATCTGATCTCTCTGTAGTAATTGCTGGCCGTTTGTAGCAATGACCAGCTGAATCAAAAGCCCTATTCAATCTGTTGCATGGTCCTTTTTGTGGGCACTAGTAGCTGTTGGCCTTAGCAAAGTACTTAGGATCTTATGGGTTGGAATACTTATGGATGTCAGCCAGATCTGTGCGCAGATCTGGGGAGCTTGTAGCAGTGGCATTATGTAGTGCTGCAATAGTATTCATGGCTTGATCTGGTCCAGTGGCTAGGGAAATGATCAGCCCACTCCTCTGGATTAGTTTGACAATTTCTGGTTTAACTAATAGGATTTGACAGACTTTATAGGATAGGCTGTGGCCATTTGAGTGGACAGCTTATAGCCTTAAGAGCACTCCAAATGGCATGGGTTAAACTAGATATTTCTACCTTGTTGAGGCTTTTGATTGCATCTCAGTAAGGAGCACTGCAGAGACAAACTAAATCTGAGTTATATTACTGCTCTAAATCTGAACTTAACCTGCTTACTTCTCACCAATTTGTATATTTTATTTTAGTACACGCCATCACCACCTTCTTCTTGACCCCTTTCTTTAGGATAGAGCTATATTTTATTTCTCTGTTGTTAGCATTAATTTAGTATAGTCGTGACACCCAACTCCCTTTCTTTAGGATTGTCAGATCTATAGCCAGATCTGGAGGCCAACTATTACAGCCCATTTTAGATTCCAGATCAATTTGTCTGTGGGACAAACTCTTACTTATCAAAACTTGCTACAATAGGCCCTATATCTTACAGGTCTAGGATTACTTTTGTTTTGCTGAATCCATTCTTTTATTTTACTTTATTTTTAATTGATTTCTGCCACACAATAACCAAAGCACACTGGGTAAGAGCAACAACAGCAGCCTTGACATCGACAATCCAGGTCGCCAGGGAATGCAACTTCCCTGCATTAGGACGGGGGACACTCCCCATCCGCTCCTGTGCAAGATATAGGGCCTCAATGTCGTGCAAACCCTCGGGCTCAGCTGGCCTAGCTCTAGCTCAGCCACTCGCTCCCTCAAAGCCCTGACATAATCAGGTCCGCCAAGGCTAAAAGAACTTTTCCCCTGAAAGGGGAATCATGGGAAGTGTCTACCGCCAAGATCCTCAAACCATCTCGTAAAAGCCCTAGCATCTGCCTCGTCACGAGCCCCAATCACCTCAGTCCCCCCAACCCTGAAATCTGCATACTGCTCTAGCATCTTCTTCTAAAAAAAGCGGTCAGGGGGACCAGTCTTCTTCTTCGCCACTCATGGGAAAAGCTCCAGAGGGACTTCCTGGGGGAGGCCCAACTGGTACGCAACTCACGAAAGGTGGATCCGCTCCCCCATCTCAAAACAAGGGACCCATATCTCCCGCCTGAAAAACCTTAACCAGACTATATCATAGCTTGGTCGGCCCCTTCGTCATCCCCATAAGGTCTCCAAATGACTTGTAACCAAAAACAAAGGAAACAAACATGTCAGTAAAACTGAAAATACCAAAATGAAACAGAACTAACAAAACATAGTGAACACACACACCTGACCGAGGTGCATATCTTCAAACAACCACCTCGCAGTCTGGAGGTCTGTACTCCTTCGGTGATCTCCCGTCAATGTTCGCCATGCATACATACGCGAAAATGTAGGCGGGTGCCTGGAGGAACCCAACGGCTAAGAAAAGTGAAATGGTCGTACGCCTAGAACTAAACAGGGTGAGACAAATCAACGTCAATGAGAACTCCTAAAAGAAAACAATGATCCCTAAAAGACCTATAAGACTACAACCTCACCCGAAGGATAGGAATGAACCCGCTGATGGTTGCAACCGTCCTTGCATGAAGAAATAACTTCCCATAGAGATGGGCTAACGTTGCCGCACCCCATGCATATGATGACACTCGCTCCAAGTCCACGAGTAGTGGCAGAAATAACTCGGTAATACACCCCTGGGTGGAAGAATAAAATAGAACTCCTCCAAAAAAGTTCATCAGGAAGGCCTTGATGACGTGATCAGCCTCCACCCCTGCCTCTAATATGGGGGCAGGAGCCTTCATAGCCACACAATGCTCCTCATACACCGCCGTAGACTCTGGGTGACATATCGGAGGGACAAACCCCACAACAAAGGTATCAAAGAACCAAGTGGTCCGGATCAACCCTAACCCTGACCCGCTAGAAGCATACTCGAGTCCGAGGCACTCTACACACGCTGCTTGGTAGTTAGACAACATCTACTCGGTCACAGGCTCGCCCTCGAACCGCACGCCTGTCACATGTACCTAGTCCTCTGGGGTCAAAAGTATCATCCTCGTAGGAAACCACAGCGCTTGCTGCTCTTCCCTCCATCTCTCTATTATGGCCCCAACCAAACCAATGTCGGGGTGGAAAGGCTCGAGCCCCAGAATCGGCTAGAAACTAAAAGAAGCTAGTCTCGCTTGTTGGAATGCAGGGAGAACAAGGTACCAGGCATGGAACTTTGCCCACACAGAGCTAATGCACAGAGACAGTGGCTCCTAAACGCATGACAACAACAAAAATAAATAAATAATAAACAATGACTTGCTATGGTAACAACATTAAAACAAACAAACTAACGACAGAACGAAGCCAATACGAATAATAGCAAAAACGATAGTAAACAAACATGACGAGAGAAAAAACGACGCATAAAAAAAATAAAGCAAGACGACGAAAAATAATACATGCGATACAACGATAATCTTAACTACAATACGCACACAAAACATGGTAATGGCAACAACATAAGGCAACGAAATAAACATGACCTCAAACTATATACAACTATGATACATGAATGCGCACACACACTAAAACTAAATGCGAGTTTTGCATAAAATCGAAGGGTTTCCATATCCTAGATAATCTACGTCGTAACCAACACTAGAAAATTAAAAGAGACTCTTGGTTTCAAACGCCTACCTAGTTCGTCGCGAAGGCGTCTGCTAGTGGAATCTGTATCGAATGCTCAGCCCGTGGCAAGTCAGCACCCTTAGCAATGCCGGGAGGAACCTCGCCCTCATCGCTGGGAGGGATCTCACCCTCATCAACCACAACAACCACCTCAACGACACCCTCAACCCTGGGAACACCTTCATTGGGAACCTCAAGAACATCCTCCCTCTACACACTCAGAACCTCCAGGACACCCTCACCCTCTAGCATCCACTTCAGCTCTGAAACAATCACACTACTCTCCAGTTCCATCTCATAAGAAAGTGCTCGAAAAACTAAGAAAAACACAAGAAATCACGCTAAAATCTAATGGACAGATTACGAGATATAGAAGAAACACAGAAATTTAGGCACCCAAGAAGCAAGGAAGCACAGAGAGCAAGAAAAACCAGAACACGTAAGTGAAATGAGAAAATTTTTTGATTTTTTATAGACTCCAGTCAAACTCCGCACAATGACCCACGCGTGGAATCAAATTGAGCGCACCCTTACCCACGTGGATTCCCAATCCCGCGTAAACCCACGTGCGCGCAACAAGCCCTCCGTCCATCTACGTGGGTGACAAATCAAACCCACGCATTATCCTATGAGCCGAATTATAATCCCACGCCTCCACCGCTACGCGAGATCCGAAGCATCGCCTCGACATCTAAATGCTCTGACCCACTGACCTTTTGATTACGCGTAGACACCACCACATGTAATCGAGTCACATGCAAACACATCAGTGCGTAATCAAGCCGCTGACTCTTAAATCCTGTGCTTTATGAAATGCATGCAATTGAATTCTGCGTTAAGCCGTATGCACGTAATCACAAAAATCAAACAAAAACAAATATAATAATGTATACACCGAGGCCGGTAAGGCCTCTAAACGCAAACACAAAGGCCGCCTAACACATATGCATGCACATTAACAGACAAACAACAAAGGAGAAGATAAAATAAACAAGATTATATTGATAACAAAAAATTATTACAATTGACATCGAGGGCATACCCCCTGAACTTACAACCCAAAATGAAAACTGAAACCTAACCTACAACCTAAAACGAAAATCGATGATAGACGTGCATGAGCGTCCAATCAGAAGCATCAGAAAAGATGGGAAGAGGATTGGTTGGGTAACACATTCCCTCCACTTGTAACACCCCCTTTCACCATCTCCACCTCCTCCGATGCTGCCTTCACTACTTCCTAACGACAATGATGGAGAGGTATCACCCCGCCAGCCGATCACCTCTACTACGACGGTGCTTCTAATAACACCTCCCTTCAACTATGGCGACACTTCCAAGCAACATCTTCATTGAACGTCACCTTAGGGCGAAGATCGCGTGAAATCATGAAGAAGGGGAGAAGAGACATTGAGACCGGCTAAGAGAAAGAGACGCCAGAAAGGAATGAAGAAGAATGAGAAAACCCCACAAATATATAGGCACCTGGTCAATTGCGCGCAGCCGATCTCGCACGTACTTCAATTCCGATACGTGGATCCAAAATGCTACATGCAGCCTAGAGTGCGTAATTCAACCCCCGCCGAACCATGCATGCGATGATCCATTCCTGCGCACGATCACTTGTGCTGAATTCAAAAGACGTTGAAAAGTTCACGGCGCGGAATCCGAACCGGCGTCTGAATAATCGCGCCATGAAACGGTTGACTCTTCAATCTCGTGTCACCTTGATTGGGCGAAATCAGATTACACGTCCACTATAAAGCGCGCAATGAGCCCGTAGACCATTCGATCCCGTGCCACTGAACCTGCGTGTAATTCAATTCCACTCATAGACACGTGTAATTCCCCAGTTATAGAAAAAAAAATATGCACAGACCAGCAAGGGCCAGAAACCGAACTATGGAGTTTAAGCATGCTTTGAACAAACAACCCAGACTTTCAAAACACACCCCACACCATCCTGAACGCACTCTACACCCATCATATGCACTCTGAAAATTAGACTAGAAATCCTCCACCCATAAATACACCCTGAAAATGACCACTTAAACACATAGACCAAACTAGAGTAAACCAGACCAGAGCAAGCCAAACTGAGTTGAACCCAGAATCAACTAGACCAAAATTAAATCGAAAATGGATCAAACCAAAATTAACCAAGTCGAATCAAACCCGAAATGAAGCAACAATAAATAATAAATAATAAAATCACCTTTTCATAACTATGACAAAATCGTTACAAATTACACCAGGGGCATACCCCCTTTGAATACATGTAATGTCAAACAAAAGATGAATTTGAACTCAAGACAAACACTCAAAGACACCCGAGCCCACGAGCACTCAGGGAAAGGCACCCGAGTGATAATATATAAGAAGGGGAGAGATGACTGAGACGCCCGAAGAGGAAGCATGAGCTAAGCAAGTTCTAACATAAATCTCATCTTCACTACCTTTGTTGTCTGAGTTGTCGCCTATGATGCAATCTTCCAAGTCAGACAATCAAGCGGCAACACAGCGGAGTCTTGGGTTGGCAGAAAAGAAAGAGCGGCTCACAGAAGGCCACTCAGAGGCGAAAGGATACACCTATAGAAGGCCATTTTAGAAACCCTCCAAAGGAGGGTTCACAAAAAATCAATCGACAAGGCCTACCAAGGAGCAACTAGGATCGATCACGAGAGCTCTGATCCATCTCTTTTCCTCGATTTTCTTCCCGCCACCTTTATCTCTTCCACCTCTTCTCCCTACGGAGTAGCCCCCCATGTGCTACTCCTCATTCCCAATACTGCTCATTGCCAAAAATAAATCGCCAGTACAAACCTATTTAGGACATAATACCCGGGATAAAATATAAAATGGAAGAAAGGACATTAAGAAAAAAAAATTCTAAATACTAAAGTTGCAAAGCCCACAAAAATAAAATAAACAAAATTCAAAATAAAACCCATGCCCCTAAGTGCCTATTTATAGGCAACGACCCCTTAGTCACAATGAGACAATTGTCTCATTCACAAGCCCCCTTCATCTATCTTAACTAAAACAAGATCCTTAGCCCCTTGAAAGAAATACAATCCATGACAAATTAAGATAAACCAATGGGCATGAAACACTTATCCCCTAAAAGAAGCTCCAATCCATGACAAATGAAAATAAACCAATAGCCATGAGACATTTAGCCCTAAGAGAAAAATAAATCTATGACAAAATAGATAAGCCAATGGCATGAAAACACAGAACACATTAATCTTGAAACCTAAAATCATACCTTTCCAACAAGTGTCACCTTTACAAAATAAGAGAATAAATCAACACCCATACCTTAAACAAAACAAACACATGAAATCCCCCAAAAAATAAGGAAATAAAATACAAAAATCCAATAATAAAACTCTACACCATGATTGTAATTGGGCGTCCTTACACCACAATGGACACCCCAGTCCGAGACTGAAAACATGAATAATAAAACTAAACTAAACTAAAATAAAATAAAATACAATACAATAAAATAAAATAAAATATAAATACAAACAAAATCAAATAAAATTACACCAAAAATCAAAATCACACAAAATACAACAAAAATCATACAAAATACAAATAATGAAAGCAAAAGGAAAACTGCCCCCCACAGTCACCAAATCACCCCTCGACACCTGCGACTCATTCCGCTACGGTAAAATCAACCGACAAAATGAAATAAAATAAAATAAAATAACATCATCGCTCATAGTCCCATCGCAAATGACACAACCCAAAAATTCAAGAAACCTCCCGACGCCCTGTTGCAATCGGAACCTCGATAAAATAAAATTAATAAACAATAAAAGTCTTAGCCCAATATAAAAGCGAATGATAACGATACCCGAACAATAACAAAATAGCCACAAGACAAATCATTCCCTCACTACCCCACGAACACTGACCCACCGCGATCGGAATCACTCCCCCTCATCCCATCGCGTGATCTCACATACCGACTAGAGAGAAGGCCCTGCTATCCCATCGCACCTTTGCGATAACATGTCCTACCAAGACAGAATGCACACGTAACCAACGTTGTCCCAACACCACAAGTCGCTGGCACAAATCAGTCATGCTTGCTCGTCCCATCATGACGCCAAAACCCCACCACACCATCAGCACAAAAGAAAAACAAGTCCCATCGCATGACCCGAGATCTGCCAGAGAAAGAAATGAACAATCATTTTCCCATCACGACATCGAGGAGCCATCACAACTTGCCACAGTGAGCAACCAGACGAGGAACTCAACCAATGTCCCATTGCGGAAAGCATGCCCAGGCCCCCCAAGGCCCCCATCACACCAACGATCATCAGACTCGGCCACTATAGAAATGGAAGAAGAGAGGAACCTTTTCGACGTCGCAGCGCGTCCATCAAATATCAAGTCCCATCGCAAGCCTCCCATCATGCTCCCCGATGTCCCATCACAAGACAAATCAGGTAAGTATCACCCTCCTCTACTCAATATTCCCTGTAAAATATGGTTAACTAACATTAAGTCAAGGTGTTTCAAAAATCCGATTCTCTTGACACATGAATTACTGTAGTCCTCCTATAAGAGATAATCATCAGTATCTGTGAGAAGGTTAGATGGGGTATTTGACATACCAAGTTTCGTCTTGACAATAAAACAAAAGTCAGGTCCACAAATCTGGTACCAATGGATCTGCTCAGCGACGTCTTAGAAGCCATATTTTTTAAAGTTTTACCACCGAATTGATCTTAAGTTAAAAACCCAAAATTTTAAAACTCCTAAAATTCTATCTCTCATCACTCCAATCCGTTCTTTCCCTTGGGAAGCGAACATCGAGTACTCAACTTTGAAAAATCACAAATGTCCACTGGAAAAGACACCCTCGACGCACCATTGGTGTGAGCAATAATGCGCTCAGTCTGACATGACTTGCGAAAGCCTTCAACATCAAATTACATCATATTATCTGGTCACTTGACCTTATCTCTGGACATTCGTATGATGCACTCAGTACCTCGATTGCATCAATTTCCCTCTGTTTGACTGCCCCTTATAGTAGGTCACGACGGGATGCCACTTGCGCTCGAAGATGAAGATACACCTCTCGACAGCTACCACTAGGCCCCTGAATGCTCCTCCCTAGCTTGCACTGGTTGATAAGAAAACCAAGCATTCCATGCCAGCTCCCTAGTTCACACTTGTGATTTCCTGAAGAAATGAGAAGGCACCTAGGAAGAGGGGTGTCTACTTCTTCGATGCATTCTTAATCCACAAGAATGCATTGAAGAGGGGCATCTGTAGACACCCCAATTTTGCCCTCTCAGAGTATACAAACCTACTTAGTCAACCTTTAACCTTGCCCACGATCTCCGAAAAAGGATTGACCTTCTCTGAAGATCTTCAAACCCTAAATACGGGGACTATATGCTATATGCATAGTATATAGTCGAGATATGGGTTGAAAACATCAACCCAAAAGCTCAGACCCATCAAGGCTCAGAAGTCCCTGAATTACACGCAAGACACTATGCGCTTAATTTAATTGCATGCCAATCTAGCTACATGCAATTAGTCCCACTTGGTCTAGGCATAGACATCTGCACACTGTCCGAAGTCCCCGATTCCACGAACACACACCTGTGCAAAATCGATGCCATGCGCGGGACCACACGCGGAATCAGTCCAGACGTGGACTGGGACTCTACTTCCCAAGACTGCCTGAATTCCCTGATCTCACGCATATCTCCCAGCGCGTAACTGGTTTCCACGCATAGCCACAGACACAAAATTGGTTCCAAGGCACATTGGAACTAGGACACCCGCCCAGACGGTCACTCCTGAGTTAGTGATTGACTCAAAGTGAATTAAGCGCATTATACTATGCATGAAATTCGATTGAGTGCCTCCGGTTATGCGTGCAATCCGTGTAATCCACCTATTGAGCGCATGGCTCCATACACAGAATTATCTTGATACCTATAGAAAGACCCCCCTACCATGCCCAAATACACAATTTCAATAGCAATCTCTTCTCTCTCGAGCTCAAGCCTCTCCCAAGTTCGAGTTCTTCTCTCTGCGGCACTGAAAGGAGGAAGAAGTGCTTAGCTTCAGGTAATCTCTTTCTAGTTCTTAATTTCTAATTCTAGTTCCTGATTTCATACTTCTAGTTTATAGCCTTCAGTTCTAATTTTAATTCTTAACTTTTAAATTCTTAATTTCGATCCTTGAATTTTCAATTTTTAATTCAAATTTAGTTTTTAATCTTTAATACTTATAAAAATTTCCTTAGCCAACCAATTTGCCCAAGGGAGCTTACGGAGGGTACCCGGGAACAGGGCCGATCCTCCCTAGCATAAAGGGCCACACCCTCCTTTTTTTCTAGTTAGAGTAACCTTAGGAGACTAAATTAATTAGAATTAGAGTGGCAGTAGGAAACTCAATCAGTTAAAGTTAGAGTAGTACTCGAAAATCCATAATCACTCAAACTTAGAATAGGATAAGGAAACTTAACTAATTCGATTTAGAGCAGGATTAGGAAGCTAGACTAGACAGACTACAATTGTTGGAGTCGGCCGCCCGACATTTAGCAAAGGAGTTAACCCACACCCCGTAAAGTATGATCAGTGACGTGTTGCAGCGTCGATAAATATCTGCAGCTGGCGATCGCATCAACTTAGGTACTTCTCCTTTACAATTTATCTCTTTTACTTTTTTATATTTAATATTTCTTAGTTTATTATTCCACTGCCCCTAGCCAGAGTCCAAAGGACATAATTGTGCCACTTATTTTGGGGACCGAGTGGAACCCAAAAAAAGTGCATACCAATAGGGTGTATCGTTGATTCTTCCTTGATTTTGTCGACGTAACCACCACTCATAGCCGTAAGAGAAAAGTTTCTTTGTTGGTCGATAAATGGGTCTGGGATTAAGGGCTCTCTGTCTTTTTTGAAACTTTCTATTTTTTTGAATTTTTATTTTTCTATTTTTAGGGGTTTTATATTTTTTTATTTTTTGATAATAAATTATGGTACAAGGTCGATTTCCTAAAGAGGAACCGACGGGGCTGTTTCTCTCAGTTGAGGAACCGTAAGGGCTGTTGGAGCCACTTGTGCGAGCCTTCGGATGACGTGGATCCATTCGAAATTTGGCATTTTTTTTGTAGTCTTCCTCTAGCGTAATCCTCAGGATGAGCAACAAAGGCGACGGTTTGATTGATGTTCTAGCTTCTTTCATGGCCCGGATAGTGTCTTCTTTTGAGTCACCCAGGTAGCCTTCAGCTTCTGGTGGGAGTGGCCATGTCTGGTTATCTGCTGGTGGTGTCGAAGGTCCTTCATCCTATGCCTTACAATTTTCTAGAACGAAAGCGCATGCTTCGCAAATGAACAGATCTGGATGCAAGGGGCATAGGCTAATCCTTGGGCATTTGAGGTTCAAAGAGCATAGTTATTTGCAAAGTGATAGGGAGGGAGCCTTTGTTTGTGGCAAGGGACTCAGTCTGAAGAGACATCTCTCGCACGGTGGATCGATTTGAAGGAATCCATAGATATACGGCTAGACATACTCCTCTCCAGGTCGGGGTCTTGGGTAACGGGTAGTTGGTCCTGGGTCTATCTAGCTGTCATTCCCTGATTGCGGGTCTTCGGTACTGTGAGAATTAGCTTCATCTCCTGGCTCGAAGTCTTTTAATATGACGGTGCATGCCCTGCAGTGGGGTTGATACAGGTGAGTGATGCAAGGAGATTTCCAGGGGCATTCCCATCCTTCAGAATCGAGTCGGGGTCACTGTTGTTGGAACTGGACTCGTCCTCTCCGCTTGACAGGCTTTGGAGGCCTTGGTCTAGTTGTTCTACTAACTCGAGAGCTGGGAGATCTATCTAGTAGTCTTCATTGTCGCTCGGTGGCGGTTGCCACTCTTCCTCTAACGACCTCCAGAATATTTAAAGCTGAGGTGGTCCTGGAGATTGGGGAGCATATAACTCTAGTTCCTCTTTAACCTCTATAGCGGTAATGTGAGAATCTTCTGCCTCAGTCTTTCAACGAATCTCCTCTAGGATAGCTCTCTCGCATCATTGCATCATAATTGTGCACAGGCTATAGCAAGGTGTTTTTGGGTAGAGACATCGGCATGGGCATCACCAATTGTTGAGTATGTGTCGGTAGTCAAAATCGCCATCAAGATTTGAATCCTCATTCTGGGGCTGGTTGCCTTCCCTGAACAATTTCAGACGATCCGCTCTCAGATGATCTTCTAGTTCTATGGCAGGAAGATTCATCCAATAGTCTTTCTCATTGCTTGACGTCGACTACCAGTCCTCTTCTGCTATTTCTCGAGGCTGGGATGACTATGAAGATCGAGGGGTATCTGGTTCCAGTTCTTCGTCAACCCCTAGAGCTGCGATATGGAAGCCTTCTTCGTCGGTTGACTCTCAGTCTTCTATGTGTGGCTCATGCTCTGGGGGCTTCTGACTTTCTGTAGCAGCCGGTTCTTCAGTCCTGAACAATGGTCTAATTCCCTCGAGCAATCTATCTATGTCTTCATATCGGTTTATGTTGTTAGATTGGTGAAGGCTTCAGCCATCTGCTCGATCTCCGTGATTTGGGGTTTGGTGAGGGGTTCCTCTCTCTTCGGCACATCGACCTTCTCAGTTGTTTCATACACAAAGTGGTTGTATATCAACCACTTGGGCGAGGTTGGCGAGAGGTCAACTTGTTTGCTGTCTGGTTGGTAACCAAACCCAGTGAGTTTACGAACCTTCTTGGGGACCACATGGCCTATTCTCCCCTAGATATTTTTGCCAAGTCTCGTGTGTGGGGTGTATCCTAGCTGGTACATGAGGTCCCACCCCTTCGTTGTGGTGGGTTTATGTTATATAGTTGTAGGTCGGGTCCAGTCGCTCTCTTGGTTAGTCTTTGTGGACATGTTGGAGGAGACCTTGGGTGGCTGACTTTCACTATCGATGTGTTATGGGAAGTTCCTGTCTTCTTGATGTGGCTGGTAATTAGCGTAAAAACGTGGGTCTTTGGGATGCTTGCCTTGTAGTCGGTATCCATTTCTTCGAGGGGTGCGTTGGCATATATCCTGATGATGGAGTCCTCGTGGGGGTACTTGACGCACTGGTGATATGTAGACGCTACGACCTTCATGGATTCCAGCCACTTTCTTCCTAAGATCAAATTATTGGTAATAGAGGAATCAAAAATGTGGAATGCGACGTCCTTGGTTACCGGCCCGAGCCGGACTTGTAGCTTGATAGTTCCTTTGACGAAACGCCGAGAGCCATCATATGCAATGACAACGATGGTCTTATTTCTTGTTTCGTACATTCAAGCATCTTGAGTATCATCATAGGATAAATATTGAGTCTTGCGGCAATATCGACTAATGCATGAGGGACCGAGAATCCCCTTACTATGACCGTTAAGTATATGGGGGCTGAACTTCCCCGTAGTGATTCCTTCGGCATGTCAACGTTTGTAAAGGTAAGCATCAGAGGTTGCGTTATAACCGAAGTGATTTCATGCAACTTGTCTAGGGTAGTGGCTTCATCTACACGTGTCTCGTCCAGCACCTTCATTAATAGTTGGTGATGCTCGGGTGACTTCTTGATAAGCTCAAGTATGAATATCTGTGTTAGGACTTTCATGAGGTGTTGTAGGAGAATATACTCTTGGCTTGCTTCTAGTGCTGGCTCTTTGCCAAGCCTTTGGGCTTTGTTCATGTTCGGCTGGGGTGGCTGAGGTTTCAGTGCCGAAGCTGGAGGTGGAGGAATTACGTGAGGCGGGGGAGGCAAGTTTGCTTCCCTTTCTCTTGTTATCCTCTCTGATGGTTGAGTGGCTACATTCTACTTCTCCTGGGGGAACGGCGGTGGTGGATAGTTGGTCCCTAACTTGAGGACAGGGCATGTCGGCTGTCGGTCCTTGAGCCACGCGGTAGCTTGTCCTGATTAACTCCTTGAAATGCTTGTCACAAATAGGGTAAAGTTGGAGGCAAGGATGCATACCGGGGCTATGCCATTTCAGGGAGGGAGGTACTGCGTGTAGTCTTTCCTCTTCCACGAAGGTAGAAATCAGGACCTCTTCATGGCTTGGTTTCTCATCCTACTGGACTACTTCAGTGGCTGGCTTGCTTCGAGGTGCTACTTCAAGCTCTTGGTTGGTCGTGTTGTCGACCTGTGATAAATCTTGAGTGGGGAGTCTACTGTCTTTTGGTTCATAGTCATAGAGGGGCAATGTGAGTGGAATTGGTTCTGGGTTCGGGGAGACATGGGGGCGAATCATAGGACGGTTCGGCGTCATATATGGGGTTGTCATGGTACCCCCATAACGGCTGGTTACCGCTACTGGTCGGGTTTATTTTACGTATCCCTGACATTTCTAACCTTTGGTAGATACTCATGCGCTCTTGGAGAGCTCTCGAGGGTGCGAGTGTGTGCAAGAAAGTGATAAAGCGAGAATAAACTAAACTGAGTAAAATAAGTAAAATAAAGCAAGAAATAAAGCTTAAACTAGACATAAACTACTTTAGCAAAAAAAGTTCCATTGCGATTGCCAGTCTGTTGGTACACTTTTTCTGGGTTCCTTTCGGTCCCTGAAAGAAGTGGCCCAATTTGGTCCTAGTGGACTCTGGCTAAGGGTGAAGGAATAATAAGTTATGATATATTACATGCTGAAAGGGAGAGGCGAATATTAAATGGAGAGTACCTGGGTGATGCGATCGCTAGCTGCAGATGTTTATCGACGCTGCAACACGTCACTGATCACGTGTGGGGAGATGCAGGATTAATGGTCAATGTGGGATTTTTTTTTGAATTTTATGGTTTATATATGTTGAGTTGGAGTTTGGAAGGTTTTTTTTATTGTCGCAATTTTTTGTGTTTTATGGTTTAATTGCAGAATTCACAACTATTTGTGCCTGCCTAGTTGTTACAGGACTGCTTGGAGTGAAAGGAGTTTTATTTCTTCTTATGTAAATAGGGATTTGAATGGAAGAATTTGCGGGATTTTAATATTTTAATAAAATTTTCCTAAAGTTCGATTCTAGGGATATATATGATAAAGATTGCGGAATCATTGGATGATTTGATTTATATATGCAATCTGATCGTGAATATGAGATGTAACTGGAGTTGTATTTTTTTTTATAAGGCTGCCTATAATTTTGGTGTTTATTCCTGATAAGAAAAGTGAGATGAAGTGGTATTATTAGAGATCTCGAATATGCAATGGAGGATTTGTATGCTGCTTCCAAATTTTGTTCGATTTCTCTGTGGTGATTACCATTTTAGTTTTCAAAATTTTGGTGTTCTTGTGTTTTAATTTTAGGTTGATTTGTTCAATTTCAGGAAATGTAATTTGAGTTTGTTCCTTTTGTAATCGAGGATCAAGTTTACAAGTATGAATTGGATTTGCTTACATTGTTTACATTTCCATTATAGATTATTCCAAGTTATTCTTAGTACTTTTTATCAAATTTTTAGCTTCCATTTTTCTTTCCTTTTAGCATACTTGTTTGTTTCTACCCGATTTATAATTTGCACCAACATAATTTTATTGGATTTATGTTCTAATCTTTCTGTTCTGATTTTCTATCTAATTCTAGAGCTATTTAGTACTTACCCATGATCAACTAGTTTTATTGACAAATTTTACTTTCCCTATCAGTGTATGGGTGCCACGGAACCCGCCAAGTTATTCATTTATCGAGTTTGATGATTGTTGCGATGCAGATGATGTAATTACTGCATTAGATGGTAATACTAGTTCACCTACTACTTCGTTTGTAATTTTCATTCGTAAGGTTTCTATACTTTCTGTACATTGGGATGCACATCTAGTTATTTAATGCTTTGCGATTTTGCCAGCTTGCTTGTTGAGCATAAACAAAATAATTGCTTGTGTTTTTAGATGACTGGTCTAACTTGCCTTTTCTCTTTCTAGATTTACCTTTTCGGTTTTTCTTTTTATCTCTTCTACTACAACTAAAAGACTTCATGCTTGCTTTATAAAAAGATAATTGGGGAAATACGTCCGGAAAAAGCCCTGAAGGGCTGCACCTAGAAGCCAGATTATATGCCACCTGGCATGATCAACCCAAAATAACACCCATTTTGGGTTGATCAGCCATGGGCACTTTTTGGCCTATTTTTATTCGGGCCTACATACCTCAGCCCATACCCTGCACATTTCGGGCCGGGCCACTAGTTTATATAGAAATTAACTGTGACGACCCGACATTTCCAATCCTCTAGGTATAGGAAAGGCCGGCTCGCCAACCTATCGATTAAGCGATAAGCCGGACAAAACACAAGCAAATATCAAAGTAAAAGCGCAATTAACTCCATTTTTATAAGGAAAGCGAAAAATAAAAATAACGGTTCTAACTCCAGGCAAAATCATGGGCAGAAGAACTGAAAAGAACCATCGGTGATGGCCAACCATCACAGAAACATGATTTACAAAAAGAACGTAGTCAGGATCGCTCTCGTAGCCCAGGGAAGCAGTGGCTAAATCAGTACCTGTTACGTATAGTCGGAGTGAGCTAACAACAAAGCTCAGTAGAAGAGACTCATATCAATCACATTATATCTCAATAAGCATGATTTTCAAGACATACGGAATAGATGATTTTCAAAGTAGAGATTCAAAATAGAATAGATAACTGGATGTCAATGCTATAGTCAAATGTAGTTTCATATACGAAGTTTTAAAGCATATTCTTAAATTAGATTCAAAACAGGTAAAAGAGTTCAGATGTTCATTATTTCTTAGTTCATATATATAAAGCTTATCTAATTCATGACTTAAAGTCTCAACTTAATCTATCTCTCAAATTAATACATCATGAGAGAGAAAGTAATGGCGATGGGAAACCCTACTAACCATCGTCGTTCAATGAACTATTTTTCTGAAATTGCAACAAGCCCCTGCGTTATGAGGGAAACTTGCGCTAGGTTGATTTATCGTCATCACGGTTCATGAAATTTAGGGTTTCATTTTAAATAACCTCAAATCAAGTGCAGATTCTAATACATAATTCATATGTAAATTATAATACATAATTCAGAGTTTCAGATTTAGAGCAAGTTCGGATTTTCAGAGTTCTTATTTTAGATTCAGAGTTCTTAATCAGGTTTAAGTTTACAGATGCAAAGTTTAAATGTCATATGCGGGGTTTAAAAGATCATAACACAAAAATATCCATGTGAATTAAAATAGAGTACAAGTGATGATGAGATTCTCCTACCTTAGTTCAGAGTCGAGTGTATCGGAGGCAAAGCAAATGCCCACTCAACGATCTCCAATCCTTAATTTATATTACAAGCATTCGTGTATATACATGTTACTGACTAATTATCATATCAGCCAAAGTTTCTAAAGTTTTCTCACAACTAGGCGAAATAGACAAGTTTAAGGTAATGTTGAATCATGTGAAAACTTGTCCTTACTTTACCCAAAATTTTGGCCTTTATAACATTCGATTCATAAATTTATCAATTCATAAAAGTTATAGGGCTTGTTATCTTTTTTCCAATGCCTCAAAAATCGTGTCAATCTGAGTTTAGAATAAAATGTTATAGCTGAAATACCAAAGCAGTGTCGGCACATCAGAACTTCGAATTCAAATTCGATGTTCGAATTTCTTCATAAATGGATTTTCAATTTCGAATGTCGACTTCAAATTCGAACTTCGAATTTCCAATTTGACGTTCGATTTTCTTGGGTTCAGAACCGTTTGGGTTGCTTCCTTGGTCTATTTTTCCCTTCAAATCTTATCGGATTCGCTCTATTTTTGCACCCACACATACACTAAACTAAAATAAGATTTAATATATAATCTGAACCATTAAAATCAGAGGGAAACTAACCTTTTTGCCAATTGATTCTACAGTTTTAAGAAATATTTCCGAAGAGGGTTTTCAAGCAAAACCTTCGGATTTCCTCAACGATTGATCTCAATCTCTTCAAAACACAGAAGACAATCGTGAGATGATCGGCGTCACAAACGTTGCGAAAGGTACTGAATTTACAGAGCTTGTAGGTGATTGCACGGTTGAAAGACCACAAGGGTTTCAAAGGTGACGGTGCTCAAACAGGTTGGGTCGGTTCTCTCCACTCTCACTCCCTTTCTTTCTCTACAAAAAATTTCAAATGGCAAAGCTTAGCCATTAAGCAACTTCCTCCTCTTATAACTGAATGAAACCCAAAAATATCAAGGATATTTATTTTCTAAATTCTATCCCCTTAAGGTTCAGTTACTGTGCTGAGCGACACACCAAGAGTTGGTGCACGACTTTTCCACTAAAGGCTCAAACAAACATTTAAACCATGATCCGATCCACACAAAGTGATCCTAACACTATTTAATGATTTATTATTAAATAAAACCCATGCTGACATCGGCCACCGTGCCGGACTCGTGCACGAAATTAGTCAAACTCGGGTTCAAAAATATCAGGATATTACATTCTCCCCTCCTTAGAAATTTTCGTCTTTGAAATTGTAAAACATACTTAAACCGGTCTACGGGTAACCCCATCCGAAACAAAAGTCCTTAATCAAAGTAAACTCAAACAGTTCTCAATCTAAAGAGAATGGGTCATAGTGCGATGGCTTTACAAAGCACGCGGTCAAGGGATGAGATCCATAGTAACCTAAATGTACTACGTGTGGCACCCCATAATACCATAGTGGATTGCATCCGTACATGGATGCCAACACCCCAAGTGTCATATGCAGAGAAACATACCTCACTATGACTCAAACTTAGGACACACATCTCGCACCCTCTCTCTTATCAGACAAACACACCCATTCTAACAAAAATTAATCAGAGTGTGGAAGCGCAACCAACCCCAAAAACGGACAAAACAGGAGTTCTCATACGGATTCAACTCGATAATTACTTATTGAAAATAGATAACAGACATATGTACGAAACCCCACACAGGCCTATCCACATGGGCCGAAACAAAGCAGTTATAATTCTGGTCACAGTTTATGATATAGAAGTAGTTGATTAAATATTGAACCATTAGGCTCAAGAAAATTTTCCAACCAAATGAAATATTTTAAAAGAAATTTTTTTTTATTAAATATGAAAGCTAGAAATTGAAAGAAGTATGTATATATTTCATATATGACAACGTTTACAAAAATTAACATTTACTCAAAAAGATGTGGAAACTATTCACGAATCTCAATTTCACGTTTCTCAGTGGCTTCCTTCGAAGAGTGGTTCCGCCATTTTACAAGCACTAAAGGAATCCGCTTTGCCCATAAGATATATTCTTTATGATCCAGTATTTGTTCCAGTTCTTCAACTACTGTTAGACCGCCCTATAGCTCGATGGGCTAGTAGTCTATCACGTGAGTCACGTCGAGAATATATCTCCGTAGCATGGACACATAAAATACGTTGTGCATGCTAAATAGTTGGGGTGGTAAAGCTACTCTGTAAGCAACCTCTCCGACTTGGCCTAGTATCTCAAAAGGCCCCACATAGCGCGGACTCAGCTTTCCATGCTTGCTGAAATGCATCACGCCTTTTGTAGACGAGATTTTGACAAATACATAGTCTCCCACCTGGAAGTCAACATGATCCTTTTGAGGTCGGCATAGCTCTTTTGACGACTCTAAGCAACGTGTAACCTCTCACGGATTAACCGAACTGTCTCGGTCATACTCTCCACAATCTCTGGGCTTAAAATGAGCTTCTCACCCACTTCTTCCCAATCAAGCGAAGACCTGTACCGCCACCCATACAAAGCCTCGAATGGTGCCATTCCGAAGCTAGCCTAGTAGCTATTATTATAGGTGAACTCGATCAAAGGTAAGTGTTGGTCCCATGACCCTTAGAAATTCAACATGCAGGCACATATCATGTCCTCAATGATCTGATTCATCCTCTCAATTTGCCAATCGATCTGAGGCTAAAATGTCGAGCTGAAATCAAGCCTAGAACCCATCCCTTCCTGAAATCGCTGCCAGAACTGAGATGTAAACAACGGATCTCTATCTGACACAATACTAGCTGGTATACTGTGTAGTCTAACGATCTCCTTGAGGTACAACCCAGCGAGTTTGCTGGCAGTATATGTTGTATTGTAAGGTAGGAAATAAGCAGACTTTGTTAGCCGATCGACACTGACCCAGATGGCATTGTTCTTCCGTAGAGTTTTCGACAACCCCAAAATGAAGTCCGTTAAAATGGCTTCCCATTTTCACTTGGGTACAAGCAATGGTTGTAACAATCCTGCAGGATTTCGGTGATCAACCTTGACCTATTGACATACCAAACATCGTGAGGCGTACTCATCTACATCTCTCTTCAAACCGCTCCACCAAAAGCTTTTCTTCAAATCCTAGTACATCTTGGTACGTCCAGGATGAATGACATAGATAGACTTGTAAGCATCTTCTAAAATGGTATCGCGAAGCTCAGTATTGCTTGGTATGCACTCCCGATCTCGAAATAATAAAGTTCTATCTTCTTTGATGGAGAAATTTTCTTTACTTTCCCCAATCACACCCCGTCTGATAGCCATAAGTTCATCATCTGTCATCTGAAGCTTGCGGATGTTCTTCAAAAGAGTAGAACGTATCACAAGTGTGGAGATCAAAGCACCTGACCTTTTCACGTCAAACCTCGTGCTGCATAAGGCCATATCTTTAAGTTAGTGTCATATGTGCACTCTCATAATAAGATGTGACAACTAAGCAGAAGACCTCCGGCTTAGTGCGTCTGCTACCACATTTGCCTTTCCGGGGTGACACTGGATGACACAATTGCAGTCTTTTAAGAACTCTATCCATCGTCGCTGCCTCATGTTCAATTTTTTCTGCGTAAATAGGTACTTGAGGTTCTTGTGATCAGTGAAGATATCAAATGTCTCCCCATAAAGGTAATGCCTCCAGATCTTTAGAGAAAAGATCATTGCAGCCAACTGAAGGTCATGAGTCAGATAATTCTTCTCATGGACCTTTAGCTGCCTAGAATCGTAAGTGATGACTCTCCCATTCTGATTAAGCGCGAAACCCAATCCTTTATATGAAACATCACTATACACTGCAAAACCTCTACTGCCTGACAGTATAGCAAGCACTAGTGCAGTGGTCAATCGCTTCTTGAGCCCCTGAAAACTCTGTTCACATTGTTCCGTCCAATCAAACTTAGCGTTCTTTTTTATAAGCTGTGTAAGCAGACCTAATATCTTGGAGAAGCCCTCAACAATTCTCCTATAGGATATTCACATGCAACCGTGATAAGAGCAAATTTTTCTTCTCCTCCTTATGAGCTTGTAAATAAGCAAGATACCCGCAGCAACTGCTCCTCATCATAAGCTCTGCTCATATCGCTAAAATGAATGGAGCAACGTTGGATTTGACTTGACAAAATCAGAATGATTTTCTCTTTGGAGGCGGAAATTCACAATCTTTCGAAGACAGTCCATGCGCGCATGATATGCAGAAAACCAATCCATTCCTAGGATAACATTGAATCCTTCCATAGTCAATATAATCAGATCGACTATCGTCTCGTGGTCCTTGACCATCACAATCACTGATTGACACATGATATCTGTGCTTACCGAGCTTCCCGTAGGAACTGATACTACCAAAATAAAGTCAAGGGGCTTGGGAACAATGCCCAACTTCTCTGCGAAAAGTGGAGTGACAAATGAATCAGTAGACCCGAGGTCTATCAACACTCGCGCTTTAGTTTTACATACGTCGCCATCATGATGCATAACAAGTGTACATTTTATTAATACATATGGTTTAATTAATATATTTGTAATTTGAGTGATGTTCATGCATATCTACATACAATAATTTATACAACATAATGACAAATATAATTTATTGAGTCAATCTAAAATTTATTATCCGAAATTTTAATGATACCTTGAATCACATCATTCAACGTTTGGGCATTCTGTATAGTCACGGAATAAGCTTGACCTTGAACAGTAGGTCGAGAAGATTTCTGTGGAGAAGCTGAAGTGGTCCTTCCCTTGTCCTCCTCAGGACAATCCTTGACCATGTGGCTAATTTTCTCACACCGAAAGCATGCTCCAGTGTTCCTCCTACAATTCTCGGTCCTATGCTTCTTTCCGCATCTTGCACACATATCAAAAGTTGCGAATGAGGAGATACATAAGGTTTGTCGTACTGATGCTCTAGCTATTGTTGAATCTAAAGAGCGAGAGGATACTTGGATAACTCCTTTGACTGCTTGAGCATTCTGTGTAGAGATGTCAAGGATACGATCCTGAACTGTGGACTGAGAGGGATCCTGAGTTGTTGCTAATGTTGTCACCTCTCTTCCCAAATGGGGACAGTCTCTTACCAGATGTCTAATTTGTCCACACCTAAAACATACACCTGTGGCCCGTCTACAAAACTCTGTCTTGTGCTGCTTCCCACACTATGAGCATAACTCAACCTGTGCAGATGGCGAGGTGTGCGTAGTGTCTCATAATATAGCTACGAGTAACGCTGTCTGTTGGGCCATTATGTTGACTATTGTTTCCAGCAGTTGTCTAGTTTGTTCGTGACCATGTCCTTCAGTGTGTATAGTTCTCGCTCATTTGCGAGGCATCATATTGATGTATCAATAAAGGTTTCAATTAATAGATGGTCCCGATGTCCTGATAGAACTCTAACACTCATAGCCTATGTTTAGACAGACCTAATGTCATTTTCCTACTTAGACCTATGGCTCACAGTCTCCCATAAGACCTAAAGCCTAAGTCCCAACATAATCTAAAGTCATTCAAAGATTTCAGAATAGGGATAGTGAATCCTTCCCAAGTTTCAATAGAAACTACTGTAATAGTTTTGATTTCCCGAAAGACCTAACGCCTAAACTCTGATACCAAATGTTACGACCTGACTTTTCCAATCCTCTAGGTAAAGGAAAGGCCGGCTCGCTAACCTATAGATTAAACGATAAGCCGGGCAAAATACAAGAAAATATCAAAGTAAAAGTGCAATTAACTTCATTTTTATAAGGAAAGCGAAAAGCAAAAGTAACGATTCTAACCCCAGGCAAAACCATAGGCAGAAGAATCGGAAAGAACCATCGGTGATGGCCGACCATCATAGAAACATGGTTCACAAAAAGCATAAAGTATAAATATAACCATTCTAATACATAAAACCAAACAGGCCGAACGTACCAAGCCCTAGTATAAACCCACAAAAAGTACACAACAGGAAGGATCCTAAACAGGAAAGAATTCCTCAGGAGGAACCTCAGACTCTTCCTCAGGAACATAGTCCGGATCGCTCTCGTAGCCTAGAGTAGCAGTGGCTAAATCAGTACCTGTGATATATAGTTGGAGTGAGCTAACAACAAGGCTCAGTAGAAGTGACTCCTATCAATCACATTATATCTCAATAAAAATGATTTTCAAGACATACAAAATAGATGATTTTCAAAGTAGATATTCAAAATAGAATAGATAACTAGATGTCCATGCTATGGTCAAATACAGTTTCATATGCAAAGTTTTAAAGCAGATTCTTAAATTAGATTCAAAACAGGTAAAAGAGTTTAGATGTTCATTATTTCTTAATTCATACATGCAAAGCTTATCTAATTCATGACTTAAAGTCTCAACTTAATCTATCTCTCAAATTAATATATCATGAGAGCGAAAGTAATACTGATGGAAAACCCTATTAACCATCGTCGTTCAATGAACCCTTTTTCTGAAATTGTAATAAGCCCTTGCGTTATGAGGGAAACTTCCACTAGGCTGATTTACCGTTATCATGATTCATGGAATTTAGGATTTCGTTCTAATTAACCTCAAATCAAGTGCAGATTATAAAACATAATTCATATGCAAATTATAATACATAATTCAGAGTTTCAGATTTATAGCAGATTCGAATTTTCAGAGTTCTTAATCAGGTTCAAGTTTACAGATGCAAAGTTAAAATGTCATATGCGGAGTTTAAAAGATCATAACACAAAAGTATCCACGTGAATTAAAATAGAATGCAAGTGATAATGAGATTCTCCTCCCTTAGTTCAGAGTCGAGCGTATTGGAGGCAAAGCAAATGCCCACTCAACGATCTCCTATCCTTAATCTACATTACAAGCATTCGTGTATATATATGTTACTGATTAATTATCATATAAGCTAAAGTTCCTAAAGTTTCTCATAACTAGGCGAAACAGACAAGTCTAAGGTAACGTTGAATCATGTGAAAATTTGTCCCTATTTCACCCTACCCTAAATTTTGACCTTTATAACATTTGATTCATGAATTTGTCAATTCATAAACGTTATAGGGCTCTTTATCTTCTTTCCAATACCTTAAAAATCGCATCAATCCGAGTTCGAAATAAAAAGTTATGGTGAAATACCAAAGAACTGTCGGCACATTTGACCAAATTCGAACTTCGAATTCAAATTTGATGTTCGAATTTCTTTAAAAATCGATTTTCAATTTCGATCGTCGATTTCAAATTCGAACTTCGAATTTCCAATTCGACGTTCGATTTTCTTGGGTTCAGAACCCTTTGGGTTGCTTCGTTGGTCTATTTTTTCCTTCAAATCTCATCGGATTCGCTCTATTTTTGCACACACACATACACTAAACTAAAACAAGATTTATTCTACAATCTAAACCATTAAAATCAAAGGGAAACTAATCTTTTTGCTGATTGATTCCACAACTTTAAGAAATGTTGCCGAAGAGGGTTTTGAAGCAAAACCTTCAAGGTTCCTCAACGATTGATCTCAATCTCTTCAAAACATAGAAGACGGTCGTGAGATAATCGGCGTCACAAGCGTTGCGAAAGATATGGAGTGTGTGGAGCTTGTAGGTGATCACATAGTCGAAATACCACAAGGGTTTCGAAGGTGACGGTGCTCAAACAGGTTGGGTCGGTTTTCTCAACTCTCACTCCCTTTCTCTCTCTACAAAAATTTTCAAATGGCAAAACTTAGCCATTAAGCAACCTCCTCCTCTTATAACCGAATGAAACCCAAAAATATCAAGGATATTTATTTTCTAAATTCTATCCCCTTAAGGTTCGGTTACGGTGTTGAGAGGCATACCAAGAGTTGGTGTACAACTTTTCCATTAAAGGCTTAAACAAACATTTAAACCATAATCCGATCCACACAAAGTGATCCTAATACTATTTAATGATTTATGATTAAATAAAACCCATGCTGACATTGGTCACCTTGCCGGACTCATCCACGAAATCAGTCAAACTCAGATTCAAAAATATCAGGATATTACATTACCTCAAATGACTGAGTTGGGACGGATTTGGTCCAGGCTTAAACGGTCTGATTTTTAATCTGGTTTTGGAACAAATATAACAGCCAGTTCATATGCTTAGGAAATCTTGTATGAGAAGAAGGCCATTAGATGGTGTCAAATGCTTGATTAAAATCAACCTTGATGCACATTCTACCAAGAGAGTTCTCAAGAAGAAAGTTTCTTATAAACTTATGGGCAAGCAGAATGTTATCTTGTATCTGTCTTTGAATACAAGGGGGAAAAAATGCATCATTGAATTTGTCATACTAGATTGAGACATTGCAAAGCCTTTTATGAAATAAAAAAAATATTTGGCTTTAAAGATAATAGTCCCAAAGAATTCATTGATATCCTCACTAAGATCACTGCAAAGAAAATGCATTCTTCTCTTGGGGTTTGGCAAACAGGCTTGCTACCCCCCCCATCCCCCACCCGTGAGGCCACCCTAGAGATTTATATGCCGTACTGACCCGACGTGTGCTAACTTGGGGTCCACACATGCCCTTGGGATTAGTTTGGTGCTCTAAGAGGCCCGGAACCTAGGCTATCAAAAAATGAAAATGCTTTCTTCTCACCTAGCTAGTACAAGTTCCATTCTTTATCATAGCTGTAATAATGAGAATTCAAATAATTGTCATCTTGGCTAGGGGAGAATGTCTTATTGTAGTCACTTCCATATTTATGTGAATGCCCTTTGGGGACTAATCTAGCCCAGTATCCATATACCCATCTATATGATTTTGATTTTGTCGTATCAAAATAATGACAACTATATACATGCTTTCTTGGCGGTGAAGGCACTATTTCCTAGGTGTGATTCTGATGGAGTGTGTCCGTTTTCCCATTTTTTCCTTCATTTCAAGTTGAGCAATGTGAAGTTGGGTTTTCGAAGGAAGCAAGGATTACAGTTATGGGTTTTTCTTACTGGAGTTGTTAAGTGTACATGAACGTTTCAACGGAAACCAATCACAACTCGTGCAGAATCTAGTAGATCTGGTAATTTATTTAACCTTTTATTTTTGTATGGTTAGATATCAAATTTGGTTTCTCTTTGTCTAATTTATATAATATTTTAGTATCCTATACTTCAGTTCTTATGCATTTAGAATTATACTATATATTAGATATCTAGGGATAAGTTATGATGAGTTATATTTATTAGTAATTTGGGTAATGGTTCATAAGAGGAATTTGGGAAATGTGACATCTTTTGTTGTAGTTTTTGGAAGACATTCCATTAAAATTCGATAATTTCAGGATAAATCCCACGGAAAAGTATATTTCCCATTTCTTGAAAGCCTAATTTGCTTCTTTTACCTGCTTTTTTTTTTCTTCTTGTAAGTTATAATCAACAGATTGACATTCCTATACAATGTGTGATGAGAAACATGCAGCCCCTGAATACTATAGATTAGGGTAGTAGATGAAAACCTACTAGAAACCTCTGTTCCGGTGTCAAAACACAGTGAACTAGTCCCTAATACTATGGTAACTAGGTTTGGGATTTCTGCATAAATACACAGATAGAACAACAATCAGAACTGCAGTTCAACCCCTTCAAATCTCTGTTAAAAA
This sequence comes from Chloranthus sessilifolius, assembly GCA_021018995.1. Classification (NCBI taxonomy): domain Eukaryota; kingdom Viridiplantae; phylum Streptophyta; class Magnoliopsida; order Chloranthales; family Chloranthaceae; genus Chloranthus; species Chloranthus sessilifolius. The sequence goes on along the minus strand of CM037587.1, from coordinate 28,382,178 downwards.
ACAACTATGACAACAACAATAATATCACAAAACCTACCCAGAAATCCCAGTAAATTTTGTAAGGTTTACATTTGACTATGTTTCATAGCCATATAACAGAATCTTCCTAAAGTTTCAGCACAAAAATAGCCCAGCAAATCAAGGTATTACCTGTCGGGATCCAATCAAAAGCAAGGAATGCCAGTTCCATGTGAGATATGAGGGCCAAAGATGCATCCTCATGGCTATCCGAAAAATACCCTCCAAATCTTGCAACTTTCGGTGGAAATTGCATGTCTTTAATGAACTCATACCCAATCTAGAGTGATACTGTGGCTTGTACTCATACCCAATCTAGAGTGCAAGTGGCTTGCAAAAAACAACGAATTAGATGGACAGGGGAGCCATAAGAACCTATTTGTCACACTCTACTCCAAACTCCGTGTCGATCTCCTTAGACATGTGTGTGCCAAGATGGTGGTATACTTCTTGGTTGGATCAAGGTTATCTTTCTTTAGCTTTTACCTGCCCTTTAAACTGAGTTAAAAAATCATAAAAAACAAGATTGAATCTTACTGCCGTTGTATGCTATCCTACATTGGCTGACGTCGTGATAAAGACCTGTTGTGATGTATATCATCTGTACGCCATCCGACTTTGTCATTCTCGGACAAACTTCGTGCTTCTTGATAAAAGGTGTTTTTTATCTTTCCTTCTTTTTTTTAGGGTTTTGTGGTTTTAATATAAAAGCTTATTTTTGAAAAAAATCTGTAAGAAAGCTAGCTAGAGCTTCTTCCCTCTTTTGAGCGAAAACCTTTGATCATCTTCTTCCTTTCTCTTTGATTCCTTTTGAGGGTTATGTAAAAAGACTTTTACTCAAAGAGAGCTATTTTTTTCTTCACCATCATTTTAACTCATCTTGCTTAAGTGTGTTTGAGTGTTATTTTCATCCCTAGATAATAGGGTATGTGCTAGATAACCTTGTGGATTTCAAGGTGTTTCGTTGTGTGATCATCAACGAGAAAGACTAGCGTCCGAATCTGAAGCTATCAAGGTGACCCGAGAGGGGATGTGGTTTTACATTGGGGTTTGATAGGGCACCCGCATTTGTCAGTATATCATTCGAACTCATTGTAATTTTCATCTTCATAGTGGATTTGACTTGTGGACTTTGGTCCCGTGGTTTTTCTCAGAGATTGAGTTTCCACGTAATTGCTTGTGTTGTGGTAATTGTTAGTGTACTTTTATGTAATCACTAGATTAATTAGAATTAATCGAATATCCATTATTCTCCGTAGATCTACGGAATTTTATTTGGTATCAAAGCCGGTTCGCTCGTACTGATTCTTTCTGAATTGAGCGTCTATGGCGTATTCGGGAAGTTCTGATTTACCTAGGGAGCCACAACACAACCTCCATTGTTTGATGGATCTAATGACCCCTATTGGAAGGCTCAGATGAGGGCCTTTCTCAGATCCATGGATATCATGGTCTGGTCTGCTGTTGAGACTGGTTGGTCTCCACCTAATGAAATGGTTCATCTTGATGGAATCGAAAAAATAACCATTAGACTCGTAAATCGTTATAGTGATGAAGAAAAACATGTTGCTAATGATAATTCTAGGACTTTGTATGCCATTTTTGGAGTTGTAACAGCTTCTGAGTTTAAAAGAGTGTGTAATTGTGAGGTGGCTAGGGATGCCTGGTTGATTCTTGAGACCACTTTTGAAGGGACTCCACAAGTTAAGATTAACAAACTGCAAATGTTAACAACGCAATTCGAAAATCTTAGGATGAATGATGATGAGAAGTTTACGGATTTTTATACAAAATTGAATAATATTGTCAATGGGTCTTTCTACCTTGGTGAAGAGATGCCATCTTATAAAATTGTCAGGAAGGTTCTGAGATCCTTACCTGAAAGGTTTAGACCTAAGGTGACTGCTATCTCTGAGAGTAAGAATATTGACAAGATCAACATTGATGAACTTGTGGGATCTCTTTAAACTTATGAATCTGAGATTCAGGTCGACCAAAAGCAGAAAAATGTGGCCTTCCAGTCCTCTAAGAAAAAGATTGATGATGAGGATGGGGAAAGCGGTGATGATGAGGATCTTGCCTTGTTTGCAAAGAAATTTAAGAAATTCTTCAAAAATAAACAAAGTGGTGACAAGTCGTATGAGAAACCTAAGACTCCCACATCTAAGCCTCATAAGGAGTCATCTGAGGAAACTCAATGCTTTAAATGCCGCGGCTATGGGCACTTTGCTCATGAATGTCCCAACAAGAAGAAAAATCATGGGAAATCAAAAGCCATGACTGTGGCAAAAGAGGATGACAGCAGTGATGGAAACTCCTCTGATGAGTCTTATGTCTCTCATGGTTTTCGAGCATTTGTTGCCTCTATCCATGAGGATGCTCGTGGTGTTTCTCATCCCTATTCTGTTGACTTGGATGAAGAGGAGGATGATGTTGACATTTTTGAAGTTTATGATGAGCTATATCTTGTGAGTGTTAAATTGAATAAGGAGAAGATGATGTTAGTTAATGATGTGTCATCCCTCATGTCATCTTGTGTTGTTAAAGATGTTGAGAATATTTTTTTGATTGAAAATTCTAAATCTTTGGAAGATGAGATAAAAAACTTAAGGGATAAAATTAAGTTTTTGGAGTTTGAAGGAGCCAAGTATTGTTCAAAATACAATGGTTTGATTGTTGAAAATGATAGGCTGAGAAATGAACTCTCTAATGAAAAAGATATTTTAGGGAAGTTACAAAATGCAAGGGTGGATTCTCAAAAAGCCTGGGAGGCTTGCAGGAGTTGGGGTGATAAAACTGGTTTGTGTTTTATGGAATTAAATCACTCCTATCCTATGAAGAATAAAAAGGTAGAAAAAATGATTTTTGTTCTCAAAGTTCAAAGTAGTTTTAACTGTGGTTCTTCATCTACTCTACCTCCTCTCTTGCCCACTCCTTTCCATGGTAGATTGACTAGTGGCGGAAGAGGTCCTATCTATTTTTATTGTTGAAGAAAAGGACACATAAATTTATCGTGTCCTGTTAGAAAAATGGATCTATTTCGCTAAAAACATGACACTACTGTGATCTATTGATTGAGGAGTCTTGAGAATTTGATGAAGTGAAAATGGGTGAAGAAACTATCTGAAAATGTGTTGGTTGCACAGACTGCTTTGCAAGCTTTTGAGCTATCTAAGTGGTTTCTTGACAGTGGTTATTCAAAACACATGACTGGAAATAAGTCTTATTTCTCTTCACTTGAGAAGTGTGAATCTGGTTTTGTCACCTTTGGAAATGGGGGTTGTTCAAAAATTATTAGAAAAGGAGTGGTTGATGCTCCTGGGTATCCTAAACTCTCTGATGTTTTGTATATTGATGGACTAAAAGCAAATCTTATTAATGTCAGTCAATTATGTGATGATGGAATGAACATCACCTTCACGAAGTCCGGATGTTCTGTTTTTGATAAATCTGGAAAAAATTTCTTAAGTGGAATTAGATCGTCTGATAATTGCTATACTTTTTATGTGCTATCTGAACCTACTTGCCTATTGACCTCGAGTGGTGAGCTTGAGTTGTGGCATCGTCGCCTTGGTCATATGAATACTAAGGACCTTGTGAAAATTGCTAATGACGAAATTGTCAAGGGCCTTCCCAAACAAAGAAAGATATCTGAATCGGTCTATGGTGCCTGTTAGTTGGGCAAGCAGACTCGAGCGCCTCATAAGAAACTCTCCACTACTTCTACTTCTAAGGTTCTTGATCTCATTCACTTTGATCTTGTCAGACCTATGAAAGTTAGTAGTATTAGAGGCAAGCGATATATCTTAGTTATGGTCGATGACTTTTCTCGGTATGCTTGGATCGCCTTTTTGAGAGAAAAGTCAAATGCCTTTGATGAATTTGCCATTATTGTTAGACGATGCCAAGTAAAGAAAGGTTTTAATGTTAAACGTATCAGGAATGATAGGGGTGGTGAGTTTAGTAACTCCAAATTTGATGATTTTTATCATTCTCTGGGACTTATGCAAGAGTTCTCACCTCACACTCCTCAACAAAATGGTATTGCTGAAAGGAAAAATTATGTGCTTCAAGAAATGGCTCGTGTCATATTAAATGCCAAGGATTTGGCCCAACACTTTTGGGCTGAAGCCATCTCGACCGCTTGTCATATTTCCAACAGGGTCTTTGTGTGTCCCGGTACTATACACATACCCTATGAGATTTGGAATGAGAAGAAGCCTAAAGTGAGTCATTTTAGGACATTTGGGAGTCAATGCTATATCTTGAATGATTGGGATAACTTGGAAAAATTTGATCCTAAGAGTGACCTTGGAATATTTCTTGGCTACGCTCAAAATAATTGAGCTTTTCGTGTCTTCAATTTGAGGACTCAGTCTATGATGGAATCATACAATGTGGTCATTGATGATCTTGCTAGTTCTAGTCATGCTAGTGATATTGGTGAAGACAGTCTGTTTCCTCACCGCTCTTCTGACTCTTGTTCTCCTTCTACTCTTGTTGATGAGGGTCCTTCTACCGTTGTGACCATTGATCTTTCCACTTCTAGTGTGGAGGAACCCCTTAGTGTTAGGAGGAATCACCCGTCTTATGCAAGGGATATGAAAAGTCACTCCTTTAGTGATATTTTGGGCGATCCTAGTGCTGGTCTTCAAAGCCGTCGTAGTTTGAAGCAAGTTGCTAACGCAATTTGCAATGTTTGCTACACTTATAAAATTGAGCCAAAAAACGTGAAGGAAGCTCTTCTTGATAAAAATAGATTTTGGCCTTACAAGATGAGTTACTTCAATTTACCAGAAATGATGTGTGGGATCTTGTTATTCATCCGTCTAACACTCGCGTTATTGGGACAAAGTGGGTATTTAAGAACAAGACGGATGAAAAAGGGAGTGTCATTAAAAATAAGGCTAGGTTGGTTGCCCAAGGCTATACCCAAGTTGAGGGTATTGATTTTCATGAAACTTTTACGCTTGTTGCTAGATTGGAATCAATTAGAATGATGCTGTCTGTTGCTTGTAATCTTGGTTTTAAACTTTTTCAAATGGATGTTAAAAGTGTCTTTCTAAATGGCTTGTTGAAGGAGGAAGTGTATGTTGAGCAACCGAAAGGTTTAGAGGACCCTCACTTTCCCCTTCCTGTCTATAAGTTGAAGAAGGCCCTCTATGGGTTAAAGCAAGCACCTCGTGCTTGGTACGAACGCTTGACGACGTTCCTCTTATCAAATGGCTTTGATAGAGGGGGAGCTGATAAAACTTTTTTCATCCTAAGAGAGGATGGTGCCTTGGCTGTGGCACAAATTTATGTGGATTATATTGTGTTTGGATCCACACATGAGCCCAAAACTGAATGGTTTTCCAACTTGATGAAATCTGAGTTTGAAATGAGTCTTCTTGGCGAGCTCACATGCTTTCTTGGGTTGCAAATTAAGCAATGCTCTTCTAGCATTTTCATCTCTCAATCCAAGTATGTGTGTGAGTTGGTTAAGAAATTTGGTCTTATGCATTATAACCATGCTCGGACTCCCATGAGCACTACCTCTAAACTCTCTAAAGATGTTGTGAGAGTGGAAGTGAACAACCCTTGTATTGGAGTATGATTGGGAGTTTGCTCTATCTGACTGCCACTCGTCCTGATATTGCTTTTAGTGTTGGGTTCTGTACGCATTATCAGGCTTCACCTCATGAGTCTCATTTGAAGTGTGTTAAGCATGTCATCCATTATGTGAACGGATCTTTTGGGTTGGGTCTCTGGTACCCTTTTGATACTTCATCTTCTGTTGCATGCTTTTCGGATGCCGATTGGGCTAGAAATGCGGATGATCGTAAGAGCACCAATGGTGGTTGCTTTTACGTTAGAAATTGCCTTGTGTCTTGGTTTGGCAAGAAACAATCCTCCATCTCCCTACCTATTGCTGAGGCCGAGTATATTGATGCTGGGAGCTGCTGTACTAAGATTCTATGGATGAAGCAAATGCTTCAAGATTATGGGATTGATCAAGATGTAATTACTCTCCATTGTGATAATACTAGTGTCATTTTTGAAAATCCGATTCAACATTCTCACACTAAGCATATTGACATTCGGTTTCATTTCATTCGTGAGCTTGTTGAGGACAAGGTCATCTCTCTGACTCATATTGACAGTGACCGTTAACTTGCTGATATTCTTACCAAACCTCTAGATATTGCTTGTTTTAAATATCTTCACAAATCTATTGGTCTGTGCTGTCTCGAGTAGGGCTTGTATGTTCTTTCTTTTCTTCTATTTTTTTATTTTTTTATTATTTTTTTGTTTTGTTTTTATTTCTCTATATTGCTTTTCTGATCTCTCTTTTCTTGTTGTTGCCTATATTCCTCATTACTTTTGATGAAATTTGTGTTGGATGTTATGCTCTTTTTATATTACCTATAATGACTTGTGTGGTGTCGTTGTTGTCTGAACCTCGCTGTTGATGTTTTTTGGTTGCTTTACTGCATATGATTGTGTGTTCTTGTTATATCGGTGTCTCATGAAGACTTGTTCTCCCATTGTCTATCCTTGTTCAGTTTCTCTGTTGGTCTTCACTTAGGGTGACTTTCTGACCCTTGTATCTCATGTGGATATGTGAAGCTTTCCTTACTGTGTGGTGGTCACAATACGCACCTAGTTAGTATAAGTTGGAGTATCACTCCGCAGGTTGTGTGAGATAGCTTCCATTGGTTTGGACAAGTTAAAATTGTTAAAGAAGTATGTTGTGAAATTTATTCTCCTGTCCCAATTGTGGTCTTCTTGTTTTGGATCTTCTGTATCATGGTTGTCTAGTGGTGAAGATATTTTAAGGGGTACACTCCTTGTGTGTTTTGTTTGTGTTACATTGTGAGAGCTACCCACTGCGAGCAGGATGGACGGCCTTGCTAAGCGTCTTACCCACGTAAGCACTGTGCCTACATTCCCGTCTCGTAGGAGAGGCAAGGGCAACATGTATCTGGCTGTTTTGTCTTTCGTCCTTAATCCACCTCTGAGAAATGCTTCGGTTAGTGTTCCTTCTTAGTGTTTGTTTACGGCTAAACTTGCATGTGTGACAACGGGAGTTTGTTAGTGTTTTCATGAGATAATTTTTTGGTTATCACAATCATGCTTGTAGCTTTGTGACCCTCTTACTGATTCTGCTCTGTTTCTGACTCTGGATGCTCCTTGGTTGTGAATAAGTGGTGTAATAGTGGCATAACCTCTAACTCGGATATCTCTCTATGGGCATCTTTTGTGTTGTTGAAAATAAATAAATAAATAAATAAAATTGGTTGACAGCGCGCTGTCATTATTTTTATCTGGCACTATTCTTCTTCTCGCGTCTACATTGATGTGTGTACACTACGTACGCCTTCTCTAAAAATCTTCTCCCTTTACTGTGTCACGGTTACTGTGGCGTGCCGCCCATGTGCTGGGTTTGAGTTTTATTTTTTTTTCTTTTTCTTTTTTTTTTGGTCTCCTTGGGGGTGCGCTGTGGATCTGACACAACGTGCTGTGTAGTCTGGTTGCCTTCTTTTTGATAGCGCGTCGTGCAAATATCACAGCGCGTCGCCATTGTTACATCTTATATCGACTGTGGATCTGGTTTCACAGTGACGACGCCCCATTTTCTTATCCATAGCGCGCCGTTGTCTCTGTTGCTTGATTGATTGTCATCATGGCAGCGCGCCGTGGTTATCCTCACAGCGCGCCATTATTGGGGGTTTCATTTTTCGAGGCCGTTTTCGCCCCGTTTTCCAGTGAGAGTAGTTACTCCATTTATGATAGCGCACTGTCATCTTGTCCATGGCGCGCCACGGTCCTTCTTTTGTTTTAAAACTCATTTTTTTATTTCTCTTCTCCGTCATTCCGTCTTCTCCTCCTCTCCTTCTCTTTTCCTCCCTGGTTCATCTCCCTCCCTTCCTTCTGTTCTCTCTCCATCTCCTTGCTCTTATTCTTGTTCTTGTCATCGTGCATGGCTCCCTCTAAGAAGCAAAAGACTAAGGGCTCCTCTTCTAGTGCCGTTCCCTCAGATCACTTTCGGTCGTCGGATGTCGAGCAAAACTTCACTTTTCTTCAGGGCCGCCCCCTTGCTACGGAGCGACACTTTGATCTTAGTTGCCTTGAGGAATACTCCTTCTGCGGTAAGATCTTTTTTCATGGTTGGGGCCCTCTCTTCTCCATTCGTGGTTCGACTTACAAGGATTTGGTTCCATTCTTCTACGCCAACTATGATCCTGCCTCTAGTGTTTCCTCCGTTGATGAGTGACGATTGGTGCCTTTTGTTAATGGCGTGAAGGTCACGGTCACCACCACGCTTATTTCCCGCATTCTCGGAATCCCACTCGTTCCTAACGCGAATCTTTTTCCCTGTGATCCGACGACTACCCCCGTCACGTCCTCTGATTTCGTCTGGCAAGACCTTGTTGATTATGTCTGTATTCTTCCCGACATCAACCCTCAAACTGATATTCCTGGGAAGTTCCTCAAACGCCATTTTTATGTCTTGCGTATCCTGATCTTCGGCACCCTATGGCCGAAGACCGATAATCTAAATGAGGTTCCTCTCCCTGAAGTTTATCTTATGTGGTTGATCGACATTGATCTTCCGGTTTGTGCTTGCACTGCCATTTGGCGGTTGATACATGGTCGGTGCATCAAGCCACGTGATCACTCTGCCATTATATTTCCTATCATTGTGTCCAAAATTCTTGACTCCTACATGAGTGTTCCGGTTCATTCTCCTATCACACTTCAATGCACTAATTTTTTGAAAACTTATCTTAACACTCTTGAGACCACGTGGAAGAATCACACTGAGCCAGCCGGTCCTCCTCCTTCTGTGCCTACTTCTGCCGCGGCTGCTTCCTCGTCGGCTCCGGTGCGTGATCGAGCTCTCTCGACCCTTGACTTTCAAAATTTGGTTATCTCTCGGTTCGACTATGTCGATCGGTCTATTTGGGTGGTTCAGGCTGATTTAGGTATTTTGTGATCTTCGGTGGATACCTTGGCATATGAGTTTGATCTTATGCTGGCTAGCATGGCTACGGATGATGAGGAAGATGCTAGGCCTGGTGCTGCATCACCACAATGATCAGGGAAGTATTTCTTATCTTTTGTCCATTTATTTTCGATTATTTGGATTCTATGAAGGATATTTGGTTCTGGATAGTTGGTTTATCATTTTATGGATATTTTGACATGTAGTCTTTTGAAATGATGGTTCGCTTATTCCTATTAATAACTATCTTTCTGTCGATTGCCTTGTTGGTGGATGTTTTCTGTCTTTGCTTTACTGATTTGGTGGGTCATACCATACTGGTGTGCGTGGTAATTATGCCTCCCTTTGTCCATTCTGACAAAAAGGGGGAGAGAGTTTCATCTAATGTGGTGACCATGTTTATATTATCTGTGGATGTATGGTATTGGCTATTTGTTTTGCAGGTGATGGTTTGTGATGATTGTGGTGACTCATCTTGGCTTAGGATAGGCATAGAGTTAGGGGGAGATCGTGTGTCCATGTATAATTGCTTATTTCTTTATCGCATATAGATCAATGTATAGGTTAATGGGACTTATTTGATGAGTTGTAATTTATCTTGATGTAAACACGTTTTTGTCGTAGAATGTGACAAATGGGGAGATTGTAAGAACCTATTTGTCACACTCTACTCCAAACTCCGTGTCGATCTCCTTAGACATGTGTGTGCCAAGATGGTGGTGTACTTCTTGGTTGGATCAAGGTTATCTTTCATTAGTTTTGACTTGCCCTTTAAACTGAGTTAAAAAATTATAAAAAACAAGATTGAATCTTACTGCCGTTGTATGCTGTCCTACACTGGCAGCACGCTGTGATACTTATCACAGCGAGCCGTGATGATAGCACGCTGTGATGTATGTCACAGCGCACTTCCATCAAAGCGCATTGTGACATTAATCACAGCGCGCTGTCGTTCTCTGGATAGCACTTCGTGCCTCCTGATAAAAGGTGTTTTTTATCTTTCCTTCTTTTTTTTAGGGTTTTGTGGTTTTAATATAAAAGCTTATTTTTGAAAAAAATCTGTAAGAAAGCTAGCTAGAGCTTCTTCCCTATTTTAAGCCAAAACCTTTGATCATCTTCTTCCTTTCTCTTTGATTCCTTTTGAGGGTTTTGTAAAAAGACTTTCACTCAAAGAGAGCTATATTTTTCTTCACCATCATTTTAACCCATCTTGCTCAAGTGTGTTTGAGTGTTGTTTTCATCCCTAGAGATTAGGGTATGTGTTAGATAACCTTGTGGAATTCAAGGTGTTTCGTTATGTGATCATCAACGAGAAAGACTAGCATCCGAATCTGAAGCTATCAAGGTGACCCGAGAAGGGATGTGGTTTTACATTGGGGTTTGATAGGGCACGCGCATTTGTCGGTATATCATTCGAACTCATTGTAATTTTCTTCATCTTCATAGTGGATTTGGCTTGTGGACTTAGGTCCCATGGTTTTTTCCAGAGATTGGGTTTCCACGTAATTGCTTCTGTTGTGGTAATTGTTGGCGTACTTTTATGTAATCGCTAGATTAATCAGAATTAATCGAATACCCATTATTCTCCATAGATCTATGGAATTTGAGGAGCTGCATAATCAGTTCGTTGATGCCGTAAATCGCCTCGGAGGTGCAGCAAGTGAGTAGTGTAACACACTCTCATCTTAGTTCTATTTTTATCTTTTCCTTTTGCTTGGCAAATATTTATGGGTATGTGATATGCAGTCATATTGTTCAGAGGCAACTCTGAAGCGGATTTTGTAGCATTATTAAATTTGATTTTTATGTTTAATGATAACATGTGAGTCAAACCAAGTAAGCTTAGATCTGGAGGAGTTGTGTCCCAAATTCCTACTCAAATCCATGATCTTGCCAAGTCATAGCTTGTTTACTTAGTTAAAGCAATCTTGCTTTATAAGTGTTTTTTTCATCTTAATTTTTTTCATGCTTTCTTATCCTCTTTGAAATGCATCGCTATTTTTCCAATCATCTCAATGGCATGTTTGAGTTTTTTTTTGGAACACTAATGGTTATAGTCTTGAACATGGATTAGATATTCCTCAACAACTGTCCTCATATACTGTTCAAGGGATCCTCGGGCACTGGAAAGAAAGCCCTGATCATGGCTTTGCTGCCCGATATGCAAGCCAAATTGATAAAATAGAATTTATGAATTTGTCCAAAAGCTGCAAACATAAGAAAGCCATGTGAATTTGCAAATAATCATCTCAGCAGCAAATATGGCTGGCAGTCATTTCAAAAATAGGCCCAATTAAATTTACTGCTGTATTCACATGTTCTTTTGGTCAATTTTACTGCGACATTATTTATTTATATTTTTTACTATAAAAAATATCATATAGTATTTTCCGTGCTTTAAAAATGGGCCCAATTAGGCCACACGCTACAAACTGCACTTATATGTGAATACTTAGACGGGGCCTAGTTAGGCCACATGCTAAAAGTTTATTTGCCCGAATGCAATTTGGTAAGCATGTCATTAGTTTATCATTTCGTCTTACATAATATTTGCTTCATTAAAGACAGCCTGATTTCCTAAATTTTGGTTTATTATTTATGACTATGGTTTTTCCTTGGTAGCAAAATGACTTCTGGAGAGCAGAATTAAGAGATTTACCCTTCTGGAGATCAGAATAAGATATTCTAGAACAAGATAGTCTCAACTCTCTGTTCCAACCGGAACACTGTACTCATGGGATCCTAACTCAACTTACAGTCATGAGCCCCCATACTTCGAAGACATGACCATGGCTCCACCTGGTCCACATGGAGTGAAAGATGCTTATTGCTTGCTCAACTTTGGCAACAACATTACAACCGATCACATTTCACCGGCAGGTAGCATCCACAAGGATAGCCCTGCTGCAAAATACCTTCTTGATCAACAATATAATATCCCGAAAATTTGCGTTGAACAGTGACCTTGGGATTCGTGCCCGACTGGTCATAGGTTTGACCAAGTAGGAGTCAAACAGTAGACTCATGAAGTGATGAACTAAGATGAGGTCAATGTGACCTAAGTGTAGAGTTAAGTGTTCAACACATAATCTAGAAGGGAGATAAAAGGGTTTAATAACCCTAGTGTTTCATTTATTGGTTGTTGAAGAGAGTTAAGAAGAGAGAGAGAGGGAAGTAAAGAGGGGTTGTTGAGCAAGGAGTGAATGCAAGCCAAGGAAGGATTCGAGTATTTAAGGCCGGATTCAACGCGAAGGATTCCTTAAAGCCAAAGCTGGAACCCTAGCCATTCCAACCTAGAGATTCAATCAATTTGAGATTGATTGGATGTAAAATTTTGTTAGCATTAAATGCATAGATTTATGAGGTTTGAGTCCAGTCAAGAACAGTAAAATCATAGGATTGAAGGTTTAGAAAAAGAAAGAAAATAGTTTGAGAAAGATTTGGAAGAACAGCCCGAAAGGGGGCTGAGTCTGGCCAAATCGATTAATCGAAATTGGGATTCGATTAATCGATTTTGGCCAAGAAGTTGAAAAGTCAAGGAACCCGAAATCGATTAATCGATTTGAATTTCGATTAATCGATTTTGAATTTCGACTAATCGATTTGGTGTCGATTAATCGACTGAGAACCTCCAGTGGCTGGAGGAAAGTGACCTGGGGAAATCGACTAATCGAATTGGAATTTTGATTAATCGATTTCGGATTTCGATTAATCGATTTGGGATCGATTAATCGATTTTGAGATTTCGATTACTCGAATTGAGAATCGACCTTTATGTTAGAGACTTCGATTAATTGATTTGGGATCGATTAATCGAATTTAAATCTCGATTAATCGATTAATCGATTTGGGTTTCGATTAATCGATTTTGGGAATCGATTAATCTAATTGTATTTCGATTAATCGATTTTGGGAATCGATTAATCGACTTTGACATCTTTGCTTGATTTCTTAGTTTGACCTTGAGATTCTTGGAGGGTCTCAGACCTTCTTTATTATATCTTTAGTGATGTGTTGCATGTGTTATGTTGTACCATAGGTGGTACGTGTGAGCATGAGCACAAGGAGCCGCGTGGGACTTTGATGCTAGGAATTTCAAAGACTTGAGGTAGGGAACACCTTGAACATGTACTTTAATTTGCAAGAGCATGTATGTAGTGATATATAATTTCAATCGGAAATTGTTTTAGTTAAGTAAAGTTTTGTGAAAAGGGTGTGTGCGTGACACCAACAGTGAAACTAAGAATAAGGCATCCCCAGGGGATGAGAAAGTAACAAGATAGCAAAACGATAAGAGTAATTGGATGCATCCCAGGGATGTAGACAAGATTGAGTAACATTTGATAAGGCCTAACTGATATAAGATAGCACACTTACACGGTGAACAACTATATGTAAAGCACCCGTTATTTTTGTTATTTGAGGTTTGACCAGGATACCCCACCGACGTGGCAGGATATCCGTGACCGATACGGCGGAGAAACCGTAAGCCTGTACGGAGGTTTATCCGTACACAGTAAGTACATCCCAGGGATGCTGAGATATGAATGAACCCCGCCGCCGATTTCCAGGGAAAAGGGGCTTGGGTAGTTTTGTATTCTCAGGGAATACGTATAACAACTGTCTATTTAGACGACGATGAAGGGTATCTCATCGGGGCTCGATGCTATATTACTCGGGGATTACTTAAGTTGAAGATTTAAGTTTTGCTTTAGGCCTTTTCAATGCCATTCATGATCCAGTAAAAGAAAACTGTAAACTGTTATTAAAAGCAATTGTACATTATCATCTTTTCAAACTGTTTTCTCAGTAATTGCATAGATCCAGCATGCTTAAAAATATCATGGAATATATGTGAGGTTTTAACTTATATGTTCACTGTGTTTGTTCTCTATTGAGCTAGGATGTAGCTCACCCTTTAGACTATACGTCGCAGGTCCAGTACTAGCAGCAGCGGAGGTCTTGGGTGACGTGGATCCTGGTGAGTCAGATCACACCCCCTTGAACGAGTTGGAGCCACCTCCAAAGGACTTCTTCTAGAGGACTCTGCTTTGCATTTTGAGAGAGTTGTTTTGTGAGTTTATTTGTTACGGCTTGGTATGTCAAGCCTTTGTTTTTGTTTAAACAATGTAATTAAATTAAGATAGTTCTTTTGGGCGAACCATCTGGGATGATCAGTTATCATCGATGGTTCGGATCGGTTCTCCACTCATGTAGGGGCATGAGGGTAGAACTGTCTTTTGAGTAATGTTTAAGGTTATGATATTTTTGCATTTTATATCACCTGTCTCTTTTGTTATAATTTGCTTGATGTACCTATGTTCCGTGCTTAGCCAAGGGGCACGGGTTTTGGGGTGCCGAAATCCGGGCTGTCACAAATAAGCTCTTGAAGGCAATGATGAAGTGATGGCAAGGGACACCTTTGGGAATATTCATCTTGTCAACAAGCTCTTGAAGGGAGAAGTGGGGCCAATGACGACTCATATTCCAACAGGGGAGAAACTCTATGTATTTGATGCAGCAATGACGAGTTTCTTCAACCCTTTTATGAGATCTCATCTTGATATATTTGCAAAATATTAGAAATTCTTAAAAGTAAAATTTTTTAGTTGACAGATGCAGTCTATTATAGATGGAATATAAATCATTCTTCATTTAAAGAGCTATATGTGAAAATCCGGAGGCATCTTTCTAAATGGAGATGCCGGCTATTTTCTGAATAATTTTGATATTTGAATGCCTACTTGAAAAGAATACTGATTGCTATATTCTTCTTTTCATGGAAAAATAGAGAGCCACAACTTGCCTCCAAATTATTCTTTTCTTATTAAAACTTTTCCTTGTTTTCTGGATAATTTAAGTAATATGATTTTTCCCCCTTCTTTCATTTTATCAATGGAAAATGTTTATTTAACTTGTTTTGGAAGTTTGAATCTTCTTTATTATTGGTGTCCAAGGTGTCCAAATATTCGAGTTGTTTCTTAAGGTGGAGGTCATTTGTATGTCAATATCAGAAGCTGTAAGTCTTTACAGATCAACATGCTATTATTTACTAATAATAGTTTTATTAAATTGGGCTTATTTGAATTGGGTTGGGTTTAGACTTCTTTTGATTGGGTTACATTAAAAGCATTTTGGATCAGGTTTAGTGTCACAACCCAAAATTCTACCCCATCCCAAGGGCCTAGAATTCCGAGTTATGACCCACACATATCCCGGATATGCTAAGTGGATATACACCTAATCAGAGTTCTTGCGCACGTCTAGTTCCATGAAATCCATGAAACCCAACATACCAGGGTGGAATATAAAGCAATTATAAATGTTGAATAAATCTAACAAAATGCGATAGAATACTATAAATCCATAAATAACATGTAAGTCAAATCGGAGACAAATCCGATAAAAATAAAAGCATAGAGTCAATGATAATAATATAAGGCAAAGTCCAATACCGAGTCTATAAAATCAGTATCCGGCGCTTTGATCAAAATCAACACTGTAGTCCTGATAACCGGCAATGTCACCTTCCAAAGGCTCTTGGTAATCAACGTCCACTGGGTCGACATTCTCAGCACCAATCAGATCAGAGAAACCCACGTCCACACCATCAGTATAGTCACCTGCAATTGTTAGATTATCGTGGGATGAGTTTACTCAGCCACGTGAACTCAGTGGATACACCACCAATCCACCCCATACTACTCAGGTGCATTGTGGGTGCATCAAGTAAGTGATAAACATAATATCTCAAAGAAATTAGAACATAATAACAAGATCAAGTGCATATCATAAGCTCATATCCTAATTATTAATGTAAGACCATAATCTAGACATTCATATCCTAACGTACCTTACCATATCTCATATTATACCATACCTCATAACATACCATGTCTTATTATTCTCGCACATACGTCTGTACATCGCATGAGCGTAACTAACATACTCATAAAATTCTAAACGACCTGTGCCAGAGTCGCTGCTCGAGCTACCATGTGAGGGTCACCATAGTATCATACCACCATATCATAACGCCCTCCATATCATATCATATCATACACCCCATCCAGTCACAGGGGCGACCGGCGACTCATAACTCATAATGTCTCCCAGAGGCATCCATCTTGACTGAAAGACGTTGTTGCCCTTACGGTGGCTACGCAAGGAACGGCACGTACAGAGACTTAAATTATTAATCTTTTTATGGCCTATACAGCGGTGTCTTATTATCGTAACATATCTTATCATATTGACTCATATCATATATACTGATTCACATCTTATCCTACCGACTCATATCTTATCTTATCATATTAAAACTCGGGGTGATAGAGTCACCGTTTATGCCATCGTATATGAGGCTACACTGAATTCGCACTCACCCTACTCGTCATGGTGTCCCATACCACCATGAGTTATAAGGCATGTGAATACGATGTATTCTTCACTTCGATACCATCTCAGTGAATTATCACGCTCAAGCATAGGCATGATCTCATACACTCTCGCGTCATCTGACCTAACATGACCTTAACTTATATCATTATCAAAGTAGAGATACAGAATCATCACATGCACGAAAAGGTTTTTATTTAGATTATTGTTATATTTATACATATATTTCTTTACATAACACACCAATAAATATAGAGTAGGGGAGTAATTAAGTGTTTTCGATAACTCGAAGGTCAGAGTTCGATTTTCACTAGGTATTGAAGTTCTAACATTTCGTGTTATCGAAGAGGTCGTGTTGAAGCGATAGAATGATACATATATAGTGTACTATAATTAAATGTTTAGATAAAATGACAGTATAATTTAAAGTGGAGTGCATCACGACCATCGATCGAAAGGTGTAAGTGGTTAGTGTGCACTAAGTTTTTTGGTTGTGCCATAGTAAAATTTTTAGCGTAAAATCAGATTGTCTGTTCGAACGATAATCGATTAATTTAGAGTCAATAAATTGAGTTTGAAATTGGATTCCATCATACCTGTGTATTATAATATAGTTTTATATTAATAAAATATTATAGTAAAAGAGTATAATAATTATATAGTAAAAGTTATATAATATATCATTAACCCATGACATAGATTAAAAGAATTGAGGACACCCGATATTTTAAATATAATATTATAACCCCACTTTAATATATAATATTATATGATCATTAGCCTTTATTATAATATAATATTATATACTCACATACTATATGCCCTCATTTTAATATAATATTACATAATACCAGTTTTAATTTTAATATAATATTTATATAATAGTAGCCTTCATTTATTATGAATATAAACCCTAAAGGTCGGTTGAGCGTCAAACCTTATTCAAATAAAAGACAGAACTCAAGGTTACTCAGTGGGTCGATGGATCGAATACAATGGTCAATGTATTGAAGCACAGACAGGGCATTAAACTCATGCTTGCATAGCACTTGCCCAAGCAGAACTTATTTAATAAAATAATAGTATCTGAGTGTGTAGTATAGTAACTTATATTACTTATAACAAGAAAGTACTTAAATACCTCGTCTTATATATATATATATATATATATATATATATGATTAAAATATAATATAGTACTATTAAATAATATGTTATACTATATATGATTATAATATAATATAATTTTATATGTATTGTGAGAGCTCAATCACCCGAGACCTTTTATATAATATATATATTAAAAATAAAAATTTCTCAGTCCATAATAAGGTGTAATCATTACACATGTCAACGAATAAAAGAAATCGATAGATTTAGTAGAGATTCAATTTTGTACCGAATCGATCAATTAAGGAGTGAAATCTATTAGTCGATATCTAATAAGATATATATATATATATATATATATGGTCAATTTAACTCAGAATCCGATGATAGTAGTATCCATAAATTGATAAAATGAAGAATGTCATGCCTCCACCGCATAAGGTGAGATTCATATAATTTTATTAAATATCCGTATAAGTAAAAGAGATTTATAATATATTATATTATTATATTTATTGTAAGTCTCATCACACCATCATTACATTTACAAGTTAAAATAGTTATAATATAATATATTATTATATTATTACAAGTCTTATGATACAATCATTACATAAGACAAGATTTATATTATTCTATTAAACACCTGTACAAGTTACAATATAACAATATAATTTATTAATGTGTTTTTACAATTCTCATCATATAAACTTGTACAAGACAAAGGTCAAGCAATTGAGCATAGCATCAATCGATTGAATTATCTTAGAAGGCAGAAACCGAGTATCGACCGGCCGTAACTTGTCTGAGTTTCTAAACAAAGTGGGGCTCCAGAACTATAATATTTTTAACACAAAAAAAATAATAACAACAGAATAATCAAAATCAAAATATAAATAGAGTTAATTATTTATTTAATCTCTGAATAACATTATATCAAAATAAATCTAAGATTTATTTAATAACCCGTCGATACGCGATCGAATCGTACGCCGCCTTCTTCCACCATGATTGAGGTTTAAAACTCACGTAGTAAAGTTTGATCCTTAGACCTCTTATCTATAACTAAAGTCTTTCAACCACTAAGCCACTACACAACTTATGTCAAATAAAGATGATTTTAAATACAAAACCTTTTGAAAAATTAAAATGTGTATTTTCTCAACTAGAGTAGGTTCCGGTGTGGAGCACAAACACCATGCTTGGTGCAAAACCAATCTAATACCACAAATTCAGTTTAAAAATTTTAGGGTCGTTACATTTAGCCTTATTAAGTTCTTACTTAGCCCAATTTAGAATGGGTAGTTATGACGATAAGGAGTTCGAGTCAACTATGAAATTGATTGGGGCTCAGAACCTGTATGCAGTGAGCTTAGATGGATGGTGCGGGTTGAGGCCAAATCAGGCCCATTACTAACTATACATCATTATTGATAAACATGTATAAAAATATGCAAACGTGTTTTTAAAGTACGAAACTTTTAGGCTCATTTTAATCGAAGTTAAACCCATAAAATTGCGTCGAAATCAGTTCATGTGAACTAGGATGTTGAGGAGTAGGTATATGACTTGGTCGACCTTTATTTGATCATTATTAGATTTTAGTTATATGATTAATTTCAAAAAAATACATTCGTGACTAAAATGACCATTACGCCATTGAAACTTTAAATGCCCATATCAGCCTCAATTTTCATTAAAATTGAGCATACAAGTACTTGTTTTATTCATTGTGCTACAGACCATTGTGCAAACGTTATTGTTACTTTTTGTTATGTTGCAGCTTTGTCATCTGTTCTCTAAGCACCTTGCTTGGATCCAGATTTTGTCTTGGCTGCCTCTTTGAAATCATTCTTTTGTTTCCTTTAATAAATTAGCTTAATTGGTTCCAAAACTTTTTCGTGGCACGTATGTTGCACACTGCGAGTGCTGCATAAAGGCATATTATAGAAAAACAAAGTTGTCTTTGAAAAAAAAAATTTCGGGAATTCTAAAAACATATTTTATTAGGACTCCAACATGGATCACCACAAGGACTGATCCTTCAAATGGATTTATCATTTGTTTGTGTTTCAAGAGAGTAAATTTAGAACTTAACAGCAAACATGAGTAATTTGCCTTTCTATTAGAATATCGTTTTGACAGTGTTGAAATCTATTAGTAGGAAGAATTGGAAATCTGGTTGGTGCTTAATGGTAATTGGTACTTAATGGCAATATGGTTGTTTTATTTATTTATTTTTCTCTTTGTACTATAGCTTCTCCTTGCGGGCACAGGTATGTATTCCTTTTCTTTCATTGCCCTGCTATATTTATATGCCTTTACCTGAAAAAAAAAAAAAATCTTGTTGATTTCATAAAAACTCTAGTAGATAGTTGCTTCTTGCTGCTATCTCTTGTTGGATGCGTAATCAATCCTAAAGGATCAGCCTCCTTCATATGGATGCATTAGTGGATTTATCATTTTTATGCTTAGGTGAAAAATGAAATCCATTTTCTTACCTGCAAGGGTTTTTATTCTTCAATCAATTTCAATTTCTTAATCACTACTTCGTATTGTTGCGTTTATAATTAGGGGTTGGTTTGGTTCGCAGGTGGCTTCCATTCTATGGTCTCTGAGAGTTATGATCATAAAGGATATGATTTATTTAATACATGTCAGGGGACTTGCTGAAAACATGTTTTCAAGCCTTGAATTGGCGGCACAGCTTCATTTTCTGGGCCTCGATCAGGATCCCTCTAAGGTTTCTTTTCCCTTAAAGGTTCCAAATATGGTCTCTTCTTATTCAGATGTGGTCTCCTTTCATCTTTTGTTGCAAATTATGTTACAGAAAGAACAAGAATTAGTCACAACGCAACTTTTATTGATTCAAAAGTTCTTTCATCAGTATTTTCTTTTGACAAACTGAGTAAAGATCTGATGCTGAGCATGCTTCAGATGATGGTACTAAATATGGAATCATCAGAACAAGTGACAGATGATCATCAGTCCTAGTTTGATGGGCTTATTGTTTCTCAATCATCTCAATTTATAGATCTCAGTTGCTGCATGCAAGACACTGAGGTCACCCCACCAACCTTAAATGGGTAATTCCCCTCCTGATCATAGCATTTGTAACCAAGTACAAGCTTGTGCCAATAGCTAAATGTATCGCCTCGAGTACTGTCGATACAATTTTGTATCGGCAAAATGTGTGGTATTGGGTGGTACCCAAGACGATACATTTGTCTTGGTAGGCTCCAGTACAGAGACGTATCGTCTGATATGCCTTGGTCTTGTCTGAGATCTTAATCTATGCAAACAAATCTTTCACTGTCCAAATCTTCTGTATGTTGATTTATTTTTCTTCCACAAAATTTGATGTTTATCACAAAAAAAAAACAAACGGTCACATACACTTGCTATGTGCACACCAGACTTTTGCTATGTGCTGCTAATGCAAAAGTGTTGTTAATGCCATACCAACTTTTGCTATGTGTGTACCAAACTAATCTAAGATTTGACATTTTTCTAAGACTTTTTCTACTGTGGCTCGTACCCATCATCATCATTATAGCCTTATCCCATATGTTTGGGGTCTTCATGGATCTTATATAGAGTTCATTGGAGTGGTACTAATAAGATTGTAGAAGATTGTAGAAAGTTATTGGAGAAAAATTGCATTTTTTATGCATATCTTCAATCAAGGTCATGAGGACATCTACTAGAAGGATCTAGTTTTAGCCCAAGAGAATAAAGAGTAGATGATAAGGTCTCTCTCTCCAACAAACAAATACTAAATTGGCATATTTCTATATGTAGCCAAAGAAGCATAAACCACTTGAGATAAAACCAACTTCCATACTGTATTAGATTAGAGAGAAACACATGTAGATGCTAAGATTTCAACACCAACTAGTTTTTTATTTATAAAATAGAAAAAAATTATAGTTGTTCCTTGGACTTAGTTTTTAGAATTGCAAGGTTTCTTTAATTTTTTCTTTGGCTCTATATATCACCATTTTATGGCCATAAAATTAAGTTGAAAGAGGCATTGTGGCTACGAGTTGCAGTGTAGATATAATTCTACCCACCAATTTGGATATCCCTAGTCCCTAGAGCTTCTCCAAAGGGCAGATGGCAAGTAGCAAAAATTTAAAATGAGGGGGTGGTGGGGACAATATATTCTTCTCATGGTGCAAGTGTATATTTTTCACCTCCCTAGAATATGGAAACGTTATTTGTATTGATAGTAGGATAATAAAAAAAAGCATCTTTCAAATGCATTTGGAGGGCATTATGATTTGTGAGTCATCAAGTAAAAATTAGGGAACAATGTTCAAAATACTGACTGATGCATCATGTATCGGCCTAATATTATTTAGAAACCCATAAGGGTGTTGGCGTCGTAGTTGAGGTTATGGGTTTGCTCCCCGTAGGTCTTAACTTCTAGTCCCCGTTGCGCTAACTGTCTGTGGCGGCTATGTGTGTTTCTGCGCATCCTAGGTATTAGCTTGTTGGTAGAGATCACCAAAGGGGCGTATCCGATAGCACACCCTAGATAAGAAAACAAAAAAAAAAGAATCACGAGCTATTACCCAAATTATTTCTGGTATTTCTAATACTAATTTTATCGGTCGGCCCTTCTAAAAAATAAAGTGCAAAATAAGTTAAGGGTAAATGAATTATTTATACAGCAGCGAGCAAGTCCAACTGGCTGAACCTGATTTCCTATATTCAACCAATTTTAGAACCCTTTGATAGAAGGAAATCTTGACTTCAAGTCATCTTTTTAAAATGGAAACTGTGGAAGCATTACAAAAAAAATAAGATTATTAGCGGCAGCAAAAAACTGCCGCTATTAATAAAAAATCTATTAAGACTATTAGCGGCAAGGGTATTAGCGGTAATTTTTGGCTACCGCTAATAGCTTGTTTTTTGTAGTGAAGTTGATGTGGAAACTTACTAAATGCAATGCTAGGGCTGAGATTAAGATTAAAATTAATTTAATCAATTAAAAATAAAAATTTCTCATAACAAATTACCACGAGAAATTATAGAAATTCAATTAGGTGATTTAGTTTAGGCCCAAAATAGCGTTACTTTCGTGTACGTTCCCTATCGTGGATCTAGAAGACTAGGGTTCTTATAAACGGCTAGATTTCTAATAGTTTTAGGGCGTCGAACGAACGCGCAAGCGGGTTCTCTCGATGCCAAACGAAAATAAAAGGCTAATAAAATTAATAATGAATAAAATATTGATTTAGGGCTTTTATGAGATCAATAAACTAATTAGGATTACGCTACTTACGCAAACCGTAGATCTAAAGAAGATAGAGATGGAAGAAGAGTTGGCCTCACACCAAACCGTAAGCGGGAATCGAAGAATCGCTCTCCATTTTGAGAAAATCGCACCCTCACGAAAGTTTAGAACTCTCAATTTGCATAAGCAATTTTCATTAACCAAAAACTAATAATAAAAGTGTTTACAAGCCTTTATATAGGCTAACCAATGCATAAAATTAGAAATCCTAGTATAACTCTAATTCCTAATTCAAATAAAAGAAATATCCTAATTCTTCTAAAACAATAAAGTCCTAAAAGAATAAGTAAACCAATCCTATTTCTAATAAAAGAAACAACTCTTACTCTCTAAAATGAAATAATAAAAGAGACTAATCCTAATTCAATTAGGATTCTTGAAATTCGTCACTTTATGTGCAGCCTCCAAAAACTAATCATAGCTTCTTCTATACTTATCAGAATTGCTCAAATTTTAGCTCCTTGAAAAGCTGCTTCGATAAGCTTTCAAATATAATCAATTTTATATCAATCCGACTTCGTTTAGTACTTTAAAATAGACCAAACATAAAAGTAATAGGATTAAAAGTTACTCTTCTTTCTATAAGTTACGTTTTTTCTTTCGCCTCCGATATGTTATGGGCGGTTGCTTGAATCAGATGTCCCCATCAACTTTCCTCGGGTTAGACGGATTCATCCCCGATGAATGTTGGTTGTGATAAAGGTTCAAAATATCTGGATCAAGCTGCTGAAATTCCTCCTGTGTAATCTAAGTATTCTCTGTGTCGGTCTTGTTCTTTTACTTGATCAAGTACTTCTGATGTCCCCCGTGATTGGTGGATACAATTTGATCTTCCAGTATATCTTCGATAATCTCACGGATTTGCCGAGTAGGTGGGGGTAACAGTGTGGGAAGGGGAATAATTAGATCATCGGATATAGAAGACTCAAAGGGGTTGGCAGGGATGGTTGAAGGGCCATGGAATGAAACACGGTCCTCCACATTGAAAGTCGTGCTAATCCCTAATTCCGACGGAATATCTAAGATGTAAGCATTAGAACCGGCACGCTTCAAGATCTGATAGGGTCCAGCACTACGAGCTTGTAACTTCTTTGCAACTCCTTGCGAGAATCGCTCGGGTCTATTCTGAACCATCACAAAATCATCCTCTTGGAATTCTTTGAATCGTCTAGAAGAATCTGTAGATAACTTGTGTTTTTTATTCTTTAAATTAATTCTTTTCTTAATCTCAGCATGCAACTCATAAATGCGATGCGCAAATATGGATGCAGACTCTGATAATCTATAATAAATGGACATTGGAATGAGATCTACTGGTGTCCTAGGTTTATACCCATGCACAATTTGGAACGACTCATGCCTGTGGTCCTATTAATCGAATTGTTATAAGTAAACTCAGCGACAGGTAAGAAGGAATCCCAACTCCTAACGTGCTCGCCTACTAGACACCTTAAAAGATTTTCTAAACTCCTATTGACAACCTCAGTTTACCCATCAGTTTGGGGATGATAAGCAGATGAAAATTATAGTTGAGTCCTCATTTTGTGACATAGTGTCTTCCAAAAATAACTGACAAATTTAATGTCATGGTCAGACACTATCGTCCTAGGCAAACCGTGTAGACGAGCGACCTCGTTAAAGAACAGGGTAGCATTGTGACTAGCATTGGAGGTCTTAGCACACACAATGAAGTGGGCCTTCTTAGAGAAACGGTCCACAACAACGAGCATCGAGTCGTGCTTTCGGAAGGTTTTAGGGAGGCCTAATACGAAGTGCATTGATAGGTCTTGCCACGAGGTGTGTGACACCGGTAAAGGTGTATACAATTCCGTGTTCTATTTCTTTTACTTTGCCAACTGGCAAATACGACACTGGCTGATAATTTTTGTAATATCTCTGGTGAGATTGGGCCAATAGAATCGGTCTTCAACTAATGCGACAGTTTTATTGCGACCAAAATGGCTAGCAACCCCTCCGGTGTGTAATTCTCAAATGAGAAAGTTTTGCAAAGAAGTGCGAGGAATACACAATCGAAATTTCAAATACAAATACCCATCTTGTAGGGTATTTTACTCCCTCTGATAGGTTGTCCACTCACAAGTGCGGCATGCTCTTCGCCAAATTCCAGACATGTGGGATAATCCTCCATGAGGCGATCGAATCTGATTACCTCAACACTTAATGAGTGCAACGTCGCTATTCTATGGCTAAGCGCGTCAGCCACTCAATTCTCCACACCGGCCCTATGTTTCAGCATGAAGGTAAACCCTTGAAGTTGTTCAACCCATTTCGCATGTTGTGAGTTTAACTTTTTTTGAGAAATTTAAAATCGCAGGGCTTTGTGGTCCTAGAACAAGATGAATTCATGTGGTAGTAGATAGTGTTTCTAATATTTAAGGGATTGGAGTACCGCGTAGAATTCTTTATCATAGGTCAAGTACTTCTGCCTGGCCTCATTTTGCTTTTCACTGGAATAAGCTATCAGATAACCCTCTTGGCTCAATACTCCTCTGATACCTACGCTTGACGCGTCACAAGCAACTTCGAAGACCTTAGAGAAGTCGGGAAGGCGCATGACAGGAGCTTCCATCAGTCGAGACTTAATCTCATTGAAAGCCTTAGCCGCAACAGGTGTCCATTTAAAATCCTCCTTTCTGATGCAATCGATGATAGGGGAAGTTATCATACTGAAGTTACGGATGAACTGCCTGTAGAACGTGGCTAAATCATGAAAGCTACAAACTTCGTGAATGTTTCGAGGTTTTGGCCATTCAACGATAGCTTTGACCATTTCGGGGTCTACAGTCATTCCATCAGAGGTCACGATGAACCCTAAGAATACAATGCGATGTGACATGAACGTGCACTTCTTCAGGTTCACGTACAACTTCTCCCCTCGGAGAGTCACACAAACTTGCCTTAAATGGTCAAAGTGTTGTTCTTTGTTATGGCTGTAGATGAGGATGTCGTCAAAATAAACCACAAGGAACTTGCCGATGAAAGGTCGTAACACTTGCGTCATGATACGCATAAATGTACTCGGGGCGTTCGAAAGCCCAAAAGGTATGACAAACCATCTTTGATTTTGAAGGTAGTTTTCCATTCGTGACAAACTCGGATTTGATGGTACCAACTCTTCAAATCAATTTTTGAAAAAATTGTGGCACCTACCATTATGTCTAACATATCGTCCAATCTTGGTATCGGGAACCGATACTTGACCATGATCTTGTTAATCGTGCGACTATCTGCACACAGCCTCCAAGTTCCATCTTTCTTGGGCATGAGCAGCGCTGGCACGGCACATGGACTCAAGCTTTCCTTTATAAATCCCTTTTGGAGAAGCTCATCAACTTGCCTTTTTAACTCCGAGTGCTCGGATGGATTCATACGATAGTGGGGCAAGTTGGGTAAGGTAGCTCCAGGGACCAAATCGATGGCGTGTTGGATGTCCCGTAGAGGTGGTAATTCATTTGGAAAGTCTTCGGGAAAGACATCTGCAAACTCATTCATGATTGGTTTGACCTCTTTTGGAACCTTAACGCCTGATTCTTTGGACTTTTCAACAGTGACAAGGACATAGACGATACCCTTTGTCTTAGCGTCTCGTTCAAACTCAAGAGGGCTAACGATGTGAATGGCCTGAGATGTCTTCTCTCTCTCTAATAGGGCTTTATCACTTGACTTTGTTGACTTCACTGTGGGTGCCTTCGGAGGTAGTGGATTGAGTTGCATTTTCTGACCTTTGTGAGTGAAGGAACACACGTTCGATCGATCGAACAGTGTAACATCCATGTCATACAACCAAGGCCTTCCGAGGATGATATGCCCCACATCTATGGGCACAGCATCACACCACAAGGTGTCCTTATATGATCCGAATTGTATAGGAACCTGACACCTTTGTGAAATAGGGATGGATGATGAATTAACCTAAGTAATCTTATAGGGTCGTGGGTGAGTCACGAGCGTAAGCCTCAAATGAGAAATTGTACTTTCAGAAACCACATTGGTACAACTTTCACTGTCAACAAGGACTCGACAGGTTTTCATTCCATACGTGGCTATGGTATAAAAGATATTATCTTATCGCCAATCATCACTGTCATTCGATTGGGCTAGAGCACATCTAACCACAAGAACCCGCGAGGTATTATCCTCCCCAACGGGATAGGAGGCGTTCCTAAGACATGCCATTGTTTGTTTCCCTACACAATGTTCTTTTTCACTAGGGAACGACTCAGGCTCGTAAACTTTAACAGTGCCTTCATCATTCTCATTTTTGGTGTCCTCAGCTATGAACAAATTTCGGGATGGGCATTGTGCTGCAAAATGCCCGATGCCGTGATACTTATAACATTTATTTTGATCACCACTCTTGGGGACTTCGAGCATTGGACTCTTACCCTTATCGACTCGAGTTACCGGTGTAGTAACGGGGTTGGACCTAGCAGACGGGGCACTAATGTTGGGCTTTGAATTTGGTGCATTGGACCAATAACTAGACCTATAACTAGATGGAGTACTAATTTTGAGGTATTGCTCTAGCTCTTCGACTCTAGAAAAACATTCGTCTAGATTATCAACAGGGTATGGAATAAGTTCCCTTTGCAGTTCTGGGTGAAGGCTCATTCAAAATCTGGATAGGGTAACCTTTTCCGATTCAGTCACATTGGCCTGGGTCTTTAATTCTTCAAATTTATCGATATATTCAGTGACCGATGAATTTCCTTGACGCAATGAATGCCACTGATAAAAAATGCGTTCCTCGTAGGATAGAGGAACATATTTATCGCTCAACTGGTCCTTCATCTCTTCTCAAGTGGAAATGAGAGTAAGACCGTTGGACTGTCTTCGGCACTCTAGACCCATCCAATAAAGTCGAGCTTAGCCTGTAAGTTTGACCTTTGCAAAG
Organism: Chloranthus sessilifolius; assembly: GCA_021018995.1. Lineage (NCBI taxonomy): Eukaryota > Viridiplantae > Streptophyta > Magnoliopsida > Chloranthales > Chloranthaceae > Chloranthus > Chloranthus sessilifolius. The sequence continues at coordinate 28,354,446 of CM037587.1, read as the reverse complement.
CGGACCTTTCGCTCTTCGGACATAGCGTACCACTCGAAGTAGTTTTCCATACCAATGACCCACTCGAGAAAGACTTTAGGTTGTCTTTTCCAGTCAAAAGTAGGGGCGTCCATTTTTACTGATTTTATGATTTTATCGTCCTGTTCGGTGTGGATTTCACGACAATGAGGAACTTCCCTCCTACATTCATGGGTGTGGACTCTATTGGGGCTTCCGACGATGAGCTCATTGATTTCTCCCATGCAGGTTTCTAAAGTTTCATGTCGGATTTGTAGGTCTTGCAACTGTTGTTGCACCTGATTGTGGTGTTCATCCATCTGGGCGGTTAGGTCTCTAATCAGGGCTTCTACCTTGTTGTGATCCATGATGATGCAAGGAAATTTTAAACAAAGACTAGACTAAATTTAGTCAAAATTAGGGCTGAGATTAGGGTTTAAATTAATTTAATCAATTAAAAATAATAATTTCTTATAACAAATTATCACGGAAAATTCTAGAAATTCAATTAGGTGATTTAATTTCTGTCCAAAAGAGCGCTCCTTTCGTGTACATTCCCTATCGCGGATCTAGAAGACTGGGGTTCTTATGAACAGCTAGATCTTCGATAGTTTTAAGGTGTCGAACGAACTCGCAAGCGGGCTCTTTCGATACCAAACAAAAATAAATGGCTAATAAAATTAATTAGGGGTGTTATCGGGTCGGTTCGGGTCGGTTTTGGGGAAAAATCGAAATCGAACCGATAACTATCGGTTTCTATTTTATGAAACCGAAACCGAACTGATAAGGTTTAAAATTGAAATCGAACTGATAGTTATCGGTTCGGTCGGTTTTCGGTTTCCAAACCTCAATTTTTATTTTTATTTTATGAGGAAGCCATTGTCAATTCATAAGGTCAGATCATTGAAGACTCTGTAGGTTGTTGCCTATATCGCTAATTCTCTATTAACCCTCCAAAAGTAGGTGATTGATCAAATGACTAAGAATATTTCCAAGAAATTAATGCACCAATTGGACAGTCCAGATTGATGGGTATTTTCTATATAATTTTATTTTAAATAAAAAATGGCAAACATATCATTAGAGAACAATTCAGGAAACCAAAATCCCAAATGTAAAATCCCAAAACTCAAATAACACATATACAAACTACAAAGGGAGTCCTAAGAAAACCCAAAATCACAAATTCAAATACACTATACAGAAATCACAATTAAACAAAATGGGGTCTTAAAACCCCATAAATGCATATCCTTTAAACCCATAACCACTCCCCAAAGCCTATAACTTAAATGGTTCTTCCAACAACATAAAAACACAGGAGAATATAAGATTTCAAAGGGGAAAAATAAACTTTCTTATTTGCAACCTAAGTTTTGTATGCACTATGCACTTATGTAGCCGGGTAGTACCATTATCGATTTCTTATCGGTTCGGTTTCGATTTTTTAACGTTAAAACCGAAATCGAACTGATAACTATCGGTTTCTATTTTTCGAAATCGAAACCGAACCGATATGTCCCAAAACCCAAACCGAACCGAAAATCGGGTCGGTTTCTGCATAGTCCTAAAATTAATGATGAATAAAAGATTGATTTAGAGCTTTCATGAGATCAATAAACTAATTAGAATTACGCTACTTATGCAAACCGTAGATTTAAAGAAGATAGAGATGGAAGAAGAGTTGGCCTCGCACCAAACCGCAAGCGGGAATTGAAGAATCACTCTCCGTTTTGAGAGAATCACACCCTCACGAAAGTTTAGAACTCTTAATTTGCATAAGCAATTTTTATTGACCAAAAACTAATAATAAAAGTGTTTACAAGCCTTTAAATAGGCTAACCAATGCATAAAGTTAGAAATTCTAGTATAACTCTAATTCCTAACTCAAATAAAAGAAATATCCTAATTCTTCTAAAACAATAAAGTCCTAAAAAATAAGTAACTAATCCTATCTCTAATGAAAAAAACAACTCTTACTCTCTAAAATAAAATAATAAAAGAGACTAATCCTAATTCAATTAGGATTCTTGAAATTCGTCACTTTATGTGCAGTCTCCAAAAGCTGACTATAACTTCTTCAATACTTATCGGAATTACTTAAATTTTGGCTCGTTGAAAAACTACTTTGATAAGCTTTCAAATATGACTAATTTTATATCAATCCGACTTCGTTTGACACTTTAAAAGAGGCTAAATATAAAAGTGACAAGATTAAAAGTTACTCTTCTTTCGATAAGTTACGTTTCTTCTTTCGCCTTCGATATGTTATGGGTGGTTGCTTGAATCAGATATCCCCATCAGAAGTCAAGATTAATTTTATTTATATAGGTTCTACTATAACCAATATGACAGGTTTTTAGCATATGGCTCCCATGGTTAGAAATGGAAAAGCTATTTTAAATTATAGACAGGAGGGCAAAAGTACACTGCAGGAATATGTTTAATATAGGGAACAAAGGAGACTCATAGATCAAGACCTACTGTGGTATTTGGCTCTTTCTTTAATACTACCTCTGAAACCCCATTTGATCCCCATGGTTCTCATGGTATGAAGACCCATCTTCCTTGGTTTGCCAAATTATAGAAATATGCACTTTTTTTTTTTTTTGTTGAATTTCACATAAAGTAGATAATATGACTTTTAAAGCCCATCTTTGGTCTAATCCTTCACACCTCCATGTTTAAGGCAAGAACCTCACCTCCACCTTATCCTTTAGTGGGTCTCACATTTTGTGATAGCCCATGACTCTAATTCAAAAATAAATAAATAAATATCACATTTTGTGATAGCTCATGAGAGAAGTAAGCTAATTTGGGCTTATTAAGATATTTATTTCTTACCTAGTTGCTAAAATTTCAATATTTGTATTCATAGCTGCAATTTTGTTTTCTGTGGGGATATTATTGTTCCATATGGATTCATAATTGAAGATGAAACTTTGATGTAAACTACAATTTTATGCGAACTAAATCTGACACTAATTTTGATGCAAACTACAGCTTTATGTAACAATATTTGATCAATAAAATAGCATAACAAAGGATAATCCCCAAGAAAACTAGACAATATCAATGAAGAATCCCTAAGCTCATACAGCCATTGAGTAATGAATCTATCAAGCATCCATATTTGTCTATAGGCATCGTGCTGGTAAGAAAGTATCATCTTTTAAAATACTCATAAATGTAAGAAAATAACTTCTTCTAACTAGAAATACTTATAAAGGTTGTTTGAACTCACTCAAATAGTTGGATTATTATTAGCGACTTCAGTGTAGTATGGACTATAGGCATGCTAAAATGCAAATTTCTCTTCCAAACTTCATTGTATGCACTTACTTGGTTTGGTTATTCTTGTTCTTCTTATTCTTTTATATATTTTTTGGTGTGTTTGAACTTTGAATGCTCGTGCTTACTCGCTTAAAAACACCATTATTATCTTTCCACTTCACATGCTCATTAGTTATTTGCTTTCCAATTTGGCTGAAGCACTTGATATGCAACCTCCAGTGATGCCAGAGGATGGTCACACAACTAGTTGCAACATGAGTAGATGTCATATCTCCTGCTGGTACATAGTCTTCTGTCCTTGAGCTTATGTGGGATGATGAGGATACACGAGCTTTCTATGAATGCTTACCAGACCACAGGTTTGCTCGGAAGTATGATTTAAACTGGTTGTTTAATGCTTTTGATTATTTTGAAAACAATTTGGTGATAAAGTTATCCTTCACCATTGTCTTGTTAAATGAAAATTATTGAATCCGATTTTATTTTTATATCCTGTCTCTTGTGGTCTACACAGAGCATTTGTTCCTGCTGTATTATTAGAAGAAGCAGAGCCAAAGGTAGCTGAGAAAAATTCTAAGACATAAGAGCAACAAAATGTAAGGATGCAGTACCTTGATTTTATTACCATGCTTTGCAAGTTCATTTTTAATGTTGTGACAGTAGAGTCGTTATCTACTTGGTAAACAAATGGTACTGTTATTATGCTAGAAAGGAATCTAACATACCCATTGCAACAACTAATGCACATTGTGTTACATGTGATCTTGATTCACTGATGCCTGGCAGGCACTGCTACAGTTAATTTTTAACTGATAACAAAGTAATATATTAAAAAAGGAGAGGGCAAGAACTACATACAAGTAGTTCAACTAGTAGCCGATCACTGACACATGTTTCAATCTCGATTCTATGTTGTCACGGTTGTTTTTCTTATTAGAATTAAGCATTGGAATCAACACTGTATAAGCTCAAACAATTGTCTTTTAAGAGAGAGCTCATCTCTTACCTCTAGGGTTTAACATATAATGCTTTAGTGCTCCTTGAGTTTAAATTATTGCAAGTAAACCAAAATTTTTAAGTTTTATATCTCCTGCCTTATAACCATTTTCCAACCCTAAACAAATATTAGTGGCTGAAAAGAAGGCTCATGATGGCCAGTTGAGGAAAATAGGACATCTAGAATTGATAGTCAGGCCACTCATGCAAGAGCAGATGTGCATATTAGAAGTGATGGCCTGATACAATTTTTGCAAACTGGTTCTGACACTGGAATCATAGATGTGCAAATTAGCTCTAAACTAATTCATTGTTTTGTGGAGACTTAAATTAAAAATGGAATATCCACTATTGGGAAGTTCTTTTTAGTTTTTACACATGAAACACCTTTCCCCAAAATTGACGAAAAAGTGTTTCACATGATCACTTAAAATGATACCTGGACCTCCTGCTAATTCTTTTGGGTTCACTTTTTAAACCTGCTTGCAGGCTTTACATTTTTTAAACCCGACTGTGGAGACTGAATATTCGGTTGCAAATGCATGTACCCTAAATAATATCTATCTCACAATTTCAACAGTCAAATAAATTTCCTGCCTTTGGAATTCCAATGCACAATTGATTGGAAGGCCTTGAACATTAGTGGTTAGAGATGGGTGGTCACTTGCATCTTTGATGATGCCAAGAAGCATGCTATATAAAATACCACACTTATGGAGTTGGGTTTTTTAGGTTTAAAATTGCTAAGCTTTTATGTTCTTTTTTATTTTTTGGAACTCTGCTACTGGCTTGCTTTCTCCTAATGGTGTTAACTATGAAGGTACTAATCTGTCTTTTATATTTAGGCTTTCAATTTAAAGATTGGTGGAACAAGATGGAGTTTCTTATCTGATTTTCCCTTTTTTCTTGTTTGTTTTAGTGCAAGCTTTGATGGAGTATGAAAGCTGCTTTGAAGGATCCACATGGTGTTTTTGAAATTTGGGATCAAGACTCTATTGATCCTTCTAGTTGGACTATGGTTACATGTTCACTTGAAAATCTAGTCACTGGATTGTAAGTTTAAATGCTAAAAAATCAGTTTTTTTTTACATAAATTTGTTTTAAATATTTCTTATTGGTATGAAAATAAAAACCAAAGAAGAGACTCATCTTTCTGTTTGTGAAGTTCTTTTAATGGTGGTGTTGTAGAGGAGCTCCAAGTCAGAATTTAGCTGGTACTCTCTCTCCAAGTATAGGGAACTTAACAAATCTTCAGATTGTGTAAATGCCCACAAGAAGATACTGTGATTTTAATATTCTTTTAATCAGAATTTTTTATATGTTTATCTGAATTCATTTTTACAGGCTCTTACAAAATAACAATATATCAAGACCAATTCCACCAGAGCTTGGGAAGCTCACAAAGCTTCATACACTTGATCTCTCTAATAACCTCGTTACTGGTGATATTGCCACTTCTCTAGGCCACCTTAAAAGCTTTGAATACCTGTAAGTAGAACATTTAAATTATTTTAAGTTTTAAATCTTTAGGAGAATCCATTTATGTATTGAATTATTGGGTTCTTGTTTATGAATCTAATCATAGGTATTTGAATTCAAATCAGGAGGCTTAACCATAATAGTCTATCAGGAGCATTTCCTACTTAAAATAGTAGTGTAATATTCCACTCTCTAAAACAATAGTTTTTAAAGTTAAAATAATGGTTCAATAAATCATCCTCTTATCCACTAATGAGCAAAGTTTTCACAACTTTTGGGCATTTTGAAAACAGGTGCTTAACAAAAATCTAATGGCTCATTCTTTTTACCATTAGATGGGGACTCCTTAGATGGAAGTCATCAATATCTTAGTTTAATGATTTTCTCCTTTTGATTTCAGGCGAAGCTTTTCGATTTGAAGCTCACCTCAAACGGATCACTAGGGGACGGGGACACTTGGTAGGAGAGGCGAAGCAAATATTTTTTTTTTCTTTTGTTTGAAAATGGGCCATGAGGTCCTTAGATTGTTAACTCTCTTTATTTTCTTCTTTTTGTTCGAATAAAAGGATTGGACATGTAGAGTTTAAAATATTTGATTAATTTGAAAGGTTGGATCATAGTTGAGATGCAACCTTATGTTTGAATAAAAGAATTGGGCATCTATTTTTTTTATTAATGGCATTGAATGATTTGTATTTGGGTTGAGTGGATGTGTTTAAATATGAGATTAATAGCTTTTTTTTCTCTTTATATAATTTTTTTTAAAGCACTAAAAAAAAAGCATAAAAAAATTACATTAAAAAAAGCATAAAAAAAAATATTATTTAAAAAAAAATTGCATAAAAAATCGTCGACGTAATTTTAAAAAAAAAAAATTATATAAAAAAATCATTACCAAAAGCAGTGATTTTTTCTAAGACTGTTAAGAGCAGTCGTTGTTGAAGTTCATAAACCACTGTCTTGTATAGTGGTAAATAATAACAAGAGATGCTTGGGTTTGGGCGTTTATTTTAGATGGAACTATCGTGATAATAAGACGATTTCTATTGTCTTATTAATCGTCTTTAAATTGCGTTCCATTGGTAGGTATGTGGCCGTCCTATTTCTAAATTTAAGACGGTTGCAGACGGTCTTATTTAAAGACGAAAACACCAAGTCTCATTTTATGTCTTTTTTAGACGTTTTTGACGTAGTGTTCTAATCCTAATCTTCCTTGCTTTTAATAGTAGATGCGCGTAGGCCTCTTTCCTTTATTTCAGCAATAGAGATCTTCAGGATTCTTATCGCAAATCTTCTCAGATCCATAGATTGCAAGACTTTTATTTTAAGAGTTCTTTCTCTTTTGTGCATGGCGGTGCAACTCTTCACATGATCTTCAGCACCAACTTGAGCTTTAATGTACCAAATCGTAAACACGATTTCATTCTTTCTTTTGTACGATTCCTAGGTTTCGATCGATCGTATCCCCACTTCGTGCTTTCCAGTCTTTGGCTTTCTTCTGTAGAATCGTGAATGTGATTCTTCTTTTCTTCTTTGGTTTCGCACTCTCGAGATTACGATTTGGATCGTAAGCTCTCTTTCAGTTATCTGATTGGAGACTTTGCTACGATTTGGATCTCATTCACGTGCGATCTTCTTCTTTACTACTTTTTAGGTTTATTTTAGCAAATATTAGCATTTTCACTCTTTTATGCTTATTGTTCTAAACATCTGCAGATTAACATCTCATTAGTAGTAAACTGAGGTCTAGCATCACAAAGTTAAGGGTGATAAAATAGTAAATTATGTGACTGATCACCTATGCACTAAAGGCATCCCATTAGTGTTGATTTAGGGGCAATACCACACCTGAGAAGAAGCAACCTAGGAGTGAGAAGTTGAAGTCAGAGAAGAGTATTGCAAACTTTTCAACTGACAGGTATGCAATATTCGAGGATAAAAACTTTTATAAGAAGGGGAGAATGTATCAGCCCTGATCTTTGAAACTTTGATCATTTGACTTTTGCCTCTATTTTGATCATTTATGTTTAAATAACTGTTTTACCCTTATTATGATAAGATTTCTAATCAAAATTTTGACTAAAAGTCAGCCCTTTGACCAAAGCCCCTTCCTTGACCAACTGTTGGTGTGTCAGCACAGACTCTTTCAATTTCATAAGAATACTTATCATTTCATGTGGCACAATTTCACCCAATTCAAGTGACTTAAAGTCCATTTTAGTGACTTTTTGATTGACTGGTCAACTATTGACCAAAAGTCAACTTTTGGACTTTCATAGGTTGATTGTAAAAGACACCCACATACACTTTTATAGTGGCTGATAGCCCCTATAGCTTAGACTAGGTCATTAGTCAAACCTGGTGTGCCCCTAGTAATTCTTTAACTTACATTGGGGTGCAATAAGAATATCCTAAAGTTGGTGTGCTTGTAGGAAATTTTAGTGATTACTTTAAGATGTTTAAATACTCTTTTACTCTATTAGTTTTTAACACCTTAAATGATCTTCTAACAAGCTATTTTTTAAGAAAAATCTCATGCACATGAAACATCTCCCAACTCTTTTATAATTTTTTGAAACTCTCTCTATCTCTAACCCTCAATCTCTAAATCCTAAAATCCAAAGCCTTATACTACAAAAAAATTGGGTTTTAGCAACGTTGGTTTAACGGTGTTTGAATAAAAGGGCCACTAAAAATACCTTTCAACGGCGCTTGTAATAAAAGTGCCACTAATTGTTAATGATTTCATTTCGCGTCATTGTGCTGTCTACTGTGAAAATGACGCGCTAATACAATATTTGCGGCGCTTTATTTTGCAAACACCACTATGCAGAAAATTAAGCGTGATGTTTTTTATTAGACGCCACGAATTAAAACATTATGCGTGACATTTTTTATTGGACGCTGCGATTTAAAATAATTTGCGTCACTTTATTTTACAAATGACACTATTCAAGAAATTAAACGTGACATTTTTTATTGAACGTTATGATTTAGAATATTATGCGCGACATTTTTTATTGGACGTTGCGATTTAAAATAATTTGCAACGCTTTATTTTGCGAACGCCACTATTCAAGAAATTAAGCGGGACATTTTTTATTGGATGTCGCGATTTAAAATACTATGCGCAACATTTTTTTGTATTAAACGCCACCATAAACGTAGGTATTTAGAAGGCGGGAAAGAAATATTGGCGTGCACCTTGATTAGAATGGAGTATTAGATTTGGGATCGGAGAACTCAAAATCCAAGGGGATTGGAGAACGCACATCAATTAGAAAGGGGGTTTTCCTGGTTTCCTCTTAGTCCATCATCTTCTCCAAATAACGCATCTCCAAGGTTCAGTTGGGTGCTAATCTGCCTAGATCGGTTTTCTGAGGTATTTTCTCTATTTTTTCTGTTAGATTTTTGAGGTTCTGTTTGATTTAGGAGAACCCAGTTGGGTAATCTTGTGTTTTTTGGCTGTTGATTTTATCTTTATTTTTTTTTAGAAAAACCATTTCCAGTTTATGGGTTTTGAAATTTTTTAGGGTATTTTAAATATAGTTTTTTGAATAGAGGAGAAAAATAGATCCAAAAATATTGGTTTTTTTTTTTGGCTTTTCCAAGGTTTTGTTTATCAAAATGTAAGTCTCTGTTGATTAAAATCAAGACACTTTATTCTTAAATTTCTTTTATTTTTGGTGATTTCTATGTGAGTTTTGGCTCAAGAACTTGGCGTTCAACCATTGATTTAATAACCTAAATTTTTAGATCTTTCATCTCATATAGTTTTTCTATTGATCTCAATGATTTTTGGTTTAATACATTACAAAACCCATCTCTAGAAGATAAAAATATGTCTTCCCCACCATTAGCCCGTCCTCCTACCAGCCAGCCTTTGTAGCAGTCTTAGCTTAATATGTAGCCCCTGAAGTAGTTGACTATGGATAAGCAATAGAAGCCCCTGTCTAGTGTCCACTCCTCGTATAAGGTTTCATCCCTGTCGTTATGTCTTCTCCTTCCCTTGCTAAGAGGCATTCCTTCCCCTTTCATTCATTCCTAATGAATAGGGATCTTAGAGAAGACAGTGAGTGTGATCAAGACAATTCAAGTTGAGCTAGGAGTGAAACCTGCCGTGTTTTGCACAAATGATTATCTTTCGAAAAGCTAGGCTCCCTTAGTTAGTAATAAAATCATGAAATTTGAATCTCCTCTAACTAAACCTAACCTATAGAGGAGCTAAAGAGACTTGCTTTTTTTAAATGCCCAAAAGCCCTATATAGTAAGGGGGAAGCAACTACCTCAACCGAACCGGAATTACAAAAGAAGCATACCGAGCCAAGAGATACAAGACCTGAATCTGATCCTCAAAACGAGTGGGTTGGCAATGGACATACCAAAAATATCGGGCCCTCTGACGAAACCATGGCAAATTCCGGGCCCATCTTAGCCTATAATGGCTTCTGCAAACATATTTCAATGTTGAATTGGCTCTGTTGGAGTGAGCATTTTACCCCCTTTTTAGTGTTTTATTTAGCTTAATTTAGTTTTATTTTGAGGTTCTATGTTTTATCATATGTAATCTAATTTTATATAATTTGTTATTTCCTCAATGTTATGGATTATAGGTTTGGTTTAGTAATTTGTTAATGTGTTTTGTTGTTTATTTATTTATATATATTTTTTGTTAGCTTAGTATTTTCAAATGGGACAGGGCATACACCTTTAGGGAATTCTATGTGTGAAGAAAAATCCCATTCACTAGAAGATTCTAGGTTTTGTTTTACTTTAGCTATGGGCATGTAATGATCTCTTAAGTTTTTACTTAGTAGATTGTTAGGTTCCTCTTCCTTAGTTGTGAGAACATGAAGACTTTGTTCTTGATTCTTCGTTACACTTGGTTTTTATTTCTACAAAAATGTGTTATGCTTTTAGTGAGGCACTATTTTTTCTCATTGTATTCACATGCTCCCTAGTGATGTAGTTAGACATGGCTTTAGGCCTTTTCTTTTTTTCTTTTAGCCAGCCATCCATATTCATAACCTCAACACATGCATGTGTGTTCATGGACCGTCTTAGAAAACTTGGGAGATAAATTCTTCTATACATTTATAAATTCATGTATGTGTAAAATCATGTATGGAAAAAATATCCTTTTTGAAGTTGTTTGATGTTTGTTTGCTAAAAATAGGCAATATTAAGACTTTCACCTTTAGTTGCCATTAAATCTAGATCTGGGTCATGGTGATGGGCACTTGTTCTGGATTTATATTACGGGCCGTCACTCCAATGATACTGAAGGTTGTCTCTTACAATGCAATATCATTAACATGGACAAGAGGTGCATAACTAACTAGTGCATGGTATAATTAATGTTCCCTTGATCCTTAACCTATTTGGTACAAAGACAAGTTTTTCATTCTTCAAGTCTACAACATTAACCATTTTTCTTCTTTTTTTTCCTCTTTCTCTTCTTAGAGTTGGGAATTAAGTATATTGTTTCTATAATCATATTTATTTTGTTTAAGACATTTAATATAATCTTATTTATTTTGTGCCATTGTTTCTTTTCTATTTATTTCATTAATGTCTTTCTCTACTCTTCATTTTCATTATCATATTTTTTTAGGATTTTTAATATACGAAGAAGGTAGTGGTCAGGATCATCCAATCTTTTGCATTATGGATAAGAGTTGGATATAATAGCATAGGGCTTCCAAAGTACATTCAAGGGGAGAAAAGATTGATCGACTTTGCAATATCCCATGGAGTACATGTTCAAGGAAGGTTCTTGTGTCCCTGCACGAAATGTTATAATACGCACTATCAGGATGAGGGTGCATTATATGAGCATTTGATATGCAATGGGTTCATCCAAAAATTATACTATATGGAGTTTTCATAGAGAGGATGTTATTTCTATAAATTATAGGAAAGATAATGTGATAGACAATGGATCCGATGAAGATGACATCGGTGACTACATGAGGACTATGGTGCATGATGCATTTGGAATTCTAGAAGTCCATGATGGTTTAGTAGACGGAACAAATGATTTACTCAATGAAAGTGTCACAAAATTCTACAGATTAGCACATTATATCGAAAAAAATTTATATCCGGGGTGTAAATCACATACGACATTATCTTTCATTATTAGGTTATGGCATATCAAATGTTTAGGTGGATGGAGCAATAAGTCCTTTAGTATGTTGCTTGATTTGTTACAAGAAGCTTTCCCTGAGGGGTCTACGTTACCAAAATATTTTTCACAAAGCAAGAAAATTATTACAGACTTGGGTTTAAATTATAACATAATTGATGCCTGCCCAAATGATTACATATTGTATTGGAAGGAGTATGCCGATAAACAATCATGCAACGTCTGTGGCATGTCACGATGGAAATCTCAAGCAAATCATGTAAGAGGCTATAAAAAAAATGTAATATCCCGAAAAATCGCGTTAAACAGTGACCTCGAGATCCGTGCCCGATTGGTCACAGGTTTGACCAATTAGGAGTTCAATGGTTAACATAGAGTGTGATGAACGGATGAGATGTGATGGTTTGAGAGATTGTGTGGTGTGTGATGTGAATGTGAAGTCGCATACACCTACAGCGGTGTATGTGCTCAACACACAAGCAAGGGGATAGATAAAAGGGTTTAATAACCCTAAAATCTGTATTTTGGTTGTTGAAGGAGAGTAAAGAAGAGAGAGAGAGAGAGAGAAAAGTAACGAGGGGAGTTATTGCAACTGATTGGAAGGGGGATTCAAGCGATAAAAGCCGGATTCGACACGGTTTGGATCCGTTAGAGCCAAAGCTGGAACCCTAGCCTTTCCAACCACTAGATCTAATCAAATTGAGATTTGATTGAGGTAAAATTCTTGTGAATTAAATGCATACGATATGGGAGGTTAATCGTAGTTAGAATGGTGTAAAATGTAGGGAAAAAAGGCTTAGAAAAAGAAAGAAAATAAATAGAGAAAGATTTGGAAGAACAGCCAGAAGGGGGCAAAATCTGGCAATTTTGATTAATCGAAATTATATTTCGATTAATCGAAACTGGCCAAGAAGTTGAAAAGTCAGAGGACCCCAATTTCGATTAATCCAATTGGGTTTCGACTAATCGACTTTGGTTTTTGATTAATCGAATTGAGAATCGATTAATCGACTGGGAGCCTATAGTGGACTCCAGTGAAGAAAAGAAATGGGCTTGATGAAATCGACTAATCGAAATGAAGATTCGATTAATCGATTTGTAATTTCGATTAATCGATTTGGGATCGATTAATCGATTTTGGAAACTCGATTACTCGAGTTGAGAATCGACTTGATAGAGCAGAGAATTTCGATTAATCGAATTGGGTTTTCGATTAATCGAATGGGAATCTCGATTAATCGATTTGAGAATCGATTAATCGATATTGACTTTCGATTAATCGACTAAGCCAATTGATGTTGGCTTCTGAGTTTGACTTTAAGATCTTTGGGGGGTCTTGGACCTCCTTTATTGCATCCCTTGTGATGTGTTTCACATGTTATGTGGTACCATAGGTGGTACGTGTGAGCAAGTGCACAAGGAGCCACGTGGGACCTTGATGCATTGATCAAACAAAGACTTGAGGTAGGGAACTCTTTGAACATGTACCTTATTTTATAAGAGCATGTATGTAGTGATATAGATTTAAATTCAAATGTTTTATTGCTTAAAGAGTTTGTGAAGAAGTGTGTGTGTGTGACATCAATAAAAGTAAGCATAAAGAGTCATCCCCAGGGGATGAGGAAGTAAAGATATAAGAGCATCAGGTGTGATTCAAGTGAATGGATACATCCCAGGGATGTACCCACGATTGAATCATGTTTGATAGGGCCTAACTGATATAAGATAGCACATTTACACGGTGAATAACTATATGTAAGGCACCGATATTTTTGTTATTTGAGGTTTGATAGGGTACCCCACTGACGTGGCGGGATATCCACGACTGACACGGCAGGATATCCGTGATCGATACGGCGGCGAAACCGTAGGCTAGTGCGGAGGCTTATCCGTACACAGTAAGCACACCCCAGGGGTGTTGATTGAGACGAGTGAAACCCAGCCACCAATCCCCAGGGGAAAGGGGCTTGGGTATTATTTGTATTCCCAGGGAATACGTTAAAACTGCCTATATAGATGACGATGATGGGTATCTCATCGGGGCTCGATGCTATATTGCTCGGGGATTACTTAAGTTGAAAGTTTAAGTTTTGCTTTAGGCCTTTTTCGCATCATTCATGAATAAATAAAGACATGAGTAAACTACCAGTAAAATGTAATGCTTTTTAACTGTTTCATCAGTAACTGCATAGACACATCATGCATGGCATATCATGGAATATATGTGAGTGATAATTTATATGTTCAACTGTGTTTTGTTCCCTATTGAGCTAGGATGTAGCTCACCCTATAGACTATACGTCGCAGGTCCACTACTAGCAGCTGTCGAGGCTTCAGGAGACGCTGACCCCGGTGAGTCGGACCTTGCGGCCGGAGAAGAGTTGGAGCCACCTCCTGAGGACCTCTTCTAGAGGACTCCGTTGTGCCGCTTTGAGGGCTTTTTGGATAGAGATTTGTACGGCTTGGTATGCCAAGCCTTATTTTGGCTAAACAATGTACATGTATAAATTGGGATTATTCTTTTGGGGCAAACCATCTGTGATGATTTGCTATCATCGATGGTTCGGATCGGTTCTCCATTCATGCAGAGGCATGAGGGGAGAACTGCCTTTTGAGAAATGCTTTTATATAGATTTAAATTTCGCAGTTTCATTTACTATTTCATTTTGTGCTTGATATGCCAATGTTCCATGATTAGCTAAGGGGCACGGTCAAGATGATCGTGCTGATGGCATGGGTTTCGGGGTGCCGAAATCCGGGCTGTCACAGTTGGTGTCAAAGCTATTTCTTTTAGCAATTTCGACAATCGTTCATTTGGTCAGAACATAGGGGCTTCGGCTAACGAAACTTTAGTTTCAAATGCAGCCGCAAATGTCATCTAGGGGAAGAGGCCGACCAAGGGGAGGCCAACAGAGGAGTCTACGTAGTGGAGATGATTACATCTCTCCTACTAATAGAGTGCCTTTAGGAGGTACTGAGGCCCCAGGGGACAGTAGTAGTAGACAACATGATGAAGAGGATCGTGATCGTCAGGATCAAGATCTAAGAGAACAGGAGAGGGTGAGAGAGAGACAGGAAGATAGAGAGGAGCGACAAAGGATGATGCATACTATGGAGACTATGGCAGCTGCCATGGCACAACAAGCCGCATCCTTTGCAGCTCATGCATCAAGAGAACAGCAGCCACCTACACCACCTGTAGGACCCGCACTGCCTGTGCCCTCATCCTTTATAGAGTTTAGGAGGATGAGACCTCCTTCATTTTCTGGGCAGGCAGACACCATGGCCGCTGAGAACTGGCTTATGGAGATGGAGAAAGTTTTTAGCTTGCTGACATGCACGGAAGATGAGAGTGTGAGATGGGCAGCTTATAAGTTGGACGGGGAGGCTGGGCCTTGGTGGAGGTACGTGATACGGACTAGGGCTCAGGAGACCCCAGAGATGCCTTGGACGTGGGAGGAGTTTGTTGAGGAGTTCAACAAACAATATTTTCCGGAAGTGGCGAGAAATCAGCTTGAGATACAATTTCTACAGTTAGCGCAAGGGAGAATGACAGTGAGAGAATATGGGGTGGAGTTTCTACGACTTGCCCGTTTTTCTCCGGATTACGTCGCTACCGACGTGATGAAGTCCAAGAGGTTTCAGCAAGGTTTGAAGCCTGAGGTTAGGGGAGACGTAGCTCCATTTCAGCTGAGGACCTATGAAGAGGTCATGAGCAAGGCGTTGGTTGTAGAAGAGGAGAACAATAACAGATATAGACAGAGGGAGCAGCAGAGAGGAGGAAATGAACAAGGAAGGACGGGGACCTATGAACCGGTGAACAAAAAGCCGAGATTCGTGGCCCAAAATCAGAGACCAGAGTTTCAGGGAGGTTTTGGAAGGCCGGCGCAGCAACAACACCAACAGAGGTTTCCATTACTTGCGTCGGGGAGACCTTTACGATATGAGAGCCCTGCCATGTCTACTGGCACCACTATCACACAGGGTTCTCGTACTGTTTCTTCCGCACCTCGGGAGACTTGGGCAAAGTGTGGCAAGCCTCATAGAACAATGGATTGTAGAGCGGGGACTAGGGGTTGTTTTCGATGTGGCAAGGTCGGCCACTTGATCAAGGATTGCCCCGAGACGGATAAAAGAAAGATGGTTTCTGTTGCAGCACCACGACCCATTCAAGCAAGGAAGCCGATCGTTCAGGGGAGAGCCTATGCAGTCACTGCTCAGGAAGCAGGGAACGTGCATGACGTCATCCAGGGTGAGACTCTTTTAAATTAAAGAAAATTTCGTTTCATTAAAATTTTAGATAGAGAAGGTGCATGCATTAGGATTTGTATAGATTCTTTTCCTCAATACTAAATTTATATGTGAATTAGGGGTGTAAATTGATGTGTAAATTATTGTATGTATGTATGTATACTATAAGTACTTTAACTATATATGAAAAAGGATGCTTCGTTGGATATGACGCTAGAGTGTTGATAGACCCAGGGTCTACCCACTCATTCGTCACTCCACGTTTCGCCAAGAAGATGAAGATTGTTCCAGAGGCGTTGGACTTCATCCTATCTGTGTCTATTCCGACTAGAGAGTTAGTGGACACGGAGTTAGCTTGCAAATCCATCATTGTAGTAGTTCGAGACCTAGAGGTGCATGAATTGGAAGCGAAGTTGATACTGTTAAACATGCAAGGGTTTGATGTGATCCTTGGCATGGACTGGTTGGCGCAGCACTGTGCAACCGTCGATTGCAAGAACAAGGTAGTCATTTTCAGACCCAACACAAGAAGATCATTTCGCTTTCAAGGAGTGAGGTCGTCATCTGTGCCACTGATCTCAGCAATAAGGGCCGAGAAAATGATCAGAAAGGGTTGCAGTGGATACTTGGATTTCTTAAAGGAGGACAAGGAAGAAAAGAATGTGATTTTTGAGATAGCAGTTGTGCGAGACTTCGCCGACGTGTTTCCAGAAGAATTGCTTGGATTACCTCCAGAGAGAGAAGTAGAATTCGCCATCGACTTAGCACCAGGAACGGAGCCTATTTCAAAAGCGCCATATCGAATGGCTCCTGCTGAGTTAAAGGAGTTGAAGGAACAACTACAAGAGCTTATGGACAAGGGGTTTGTTAGACCGAGCGTGTCTCCATGGGAAGCACCGGTCTTGTTTGTCAAGAAGAAAGATGGGTCAATGCTGCTATGCATTGACTATCGACAATTGAACAAACTCACTGTGAAGAACCGCTACCCTTTGCCTAGAATTGATGATTTATTCGATCAACTGCAAGGAGCAAGGTATTTTTCCAAGATCGATCTGAGATCTGAATACCATCAGTTGCGAGTCAAGGCAAAGGACATTCAGAAGACAGCTTTCAGGACACGGTATGGACACTATGAATTCCTTGTGATGCCGTTTGGGTTGACGAATGCTCCGGCATCGTTTATGGATCTGATGAACCGAGTGTTTAAACCACACTTGGACTCCTGCGTCGTAGTGTTCATTGACGATATATTGATATACTCCAAATCCCAGACGGAACACGAAGAACACTTGAGGATTTCCCTACAGACGCTACGTGAACACCAATTGTACGCCAAACTCAGCAAATGTGAGTTTTGGTTGGAAGAGGTTAGCTTTTTGGGACATGTCGTCTCAAAGCATGGTGTCATGGTAGATCCAGCAAAGATAGAAGCAGTGGTTAAATGGGAGCAATCAAAGACAGTGACCGATGTTCGAAGTTTTCTGGGCTTAGCAGGCTATTATCGATGTTTCGTCGAGGGGTTTTCAAAGATATCAGGACCTCTCACAAAGCTGACATGAAAAGATTCAAGATTTGAGTGGAGTGAGGCGTGCGAGAAGAGTTTTCAAGAGCTCATGACGAGACTCACTTCAGCTCCAGTGCTAGTTATTCCTTCGGGCAGTGGAGGATACGCCGTGTACAGCGACGCGTCATACAATGGCCTAGGTTGTGTACTCAACCAACACAAGAGGGTGATAGCTTACGGATCAAGACAGCTGAAAGAACACGAGAAAAATTATCTGACTCATGACTTGGAACTAGCTACAGTCATCTTTGCGCTGAAGATCTGGAGACATTATTTGTATGGTGAGACTTTTGAAATTTTAACCGATCATAAGAGCCTCCGATACCTATTTACACAGAAAGATCTCAACATGAGACAGCGCAGATGGATGGAATTCCTCAAGGATTACGATTGCTCCTTACAGTACCATCCAGGAAAGGCGAACGTAGTAGCAGATGCCTTGAGTCGGAGGGGTTCAACTCAGTTAGCTTGTTTGATTTGGGTATGCACCGATGGAAATTATTGGAAGACCTGGCACTCTACGATGCAAACATTGAGTCAAAAGCTACCGGATCATTTTTGGCTAACATATCGGTAAAGCCAGTGATATTTGAGCATATCCATGATCTACAAATGAAAGATCCGGCATTAACAAAGATTCATCAAGACGTGAGTGAAGGCATCAGGTCGGACTTCTCAGTTAAAGAAGATGGTTCTTTATTGTTTAAGGGCCGTCTATGCATTCCAGACAATGCCGATCTAAGGCGAACCATTCTTGATGAAGCCCATAAGTCAAACTATGCTATCCACCCTGGTAGCACCAAAATGTACCAAGACTTGAAAAAGAACTACTGGTGGAGAGGTTTGAAACAGGACGTGGCCGAATACGTGTCACGGTGTTTGACTTGTCAGCAAGTGAAGATTGATCATAGACATCCTGCTGGACTATTGCAGCCTTTACCAATACCAGAATGGAAGTGGGAATCGATCTCGATGGATTTCATTGTTGGATTGCCGCGTACTGCCAAGAGACACAATGCCATTTGGGTCATCGTAGACCGATTGACCAAATCAGCACACTTTTTGCCGTACAATACGATGTATACGGCAGGAAGATTGGCAGACTTATATATGAAGGAGATAGTAAGACTACACGGGATTCCAAGCAGCATAGTTTTAGATCGTGATCCACTATATACGTCCAAGTTTTGGAAGAAATTTCAAGAAGGAATGGGAACACGACTAGACTTTAGTTCAGCTTTCCATCCTCAAACTGATGGGCAGACAGAGCGAGTGAACCAAGTGATAGAAGACATGCTCAGAGCGTGCATGCTAGATATGCAAGGATACTGGGATGAGTATCTACCGTTGCTCGAATTCGCATACAACGGTTTCGAGCATTGGCATGACACGTATGAAGCTACGTATGGGCACGATGCAAATCACCGTATGAAGCTGCCGGCAACCTTCTCAAACCAATGTACCTATTACCTAGATTGGTGACCATGGTATTTTACCACCGCTTGTGGGCGGCCGAGAGTGCGATGATGTGATCAAGACCACCATTGAGGTGCATTGGGTAGACTACGATCACCGTCACATCCACATATAGTGGGGAAGGTCAACCTCTTTAGGAGGATCCCCACCCCTATTACCCTTTGAGGAGGACCCTCGATTCGAGAGGTCCTCCCATGATCAGCGGTGGGAAAAAGGGTGGATCCTCCATAAAGTCGAGGTTGACCTTCCCCACTATATGTGGATGCTTGATTGGTGATCGTGTAGTCTCGACCCTCAATGGTGGTCTTGATCACATCATCCGTCGGGCCGTCCACAAGCCCCTGGTAAAACAATCTCACCAATCTAGGGTAATAGGAACCCCGGATTGGTTTGAGAAGGTTGCCGAGACAGAGCTTCATACGGTGATTTGCATCGTCATCCATACAGAGCTTCATGCCAATGCTCGCTTTCGAGCATGTTGGAGTGCTACTCCAACAATCCCTCCTACACCATCTCACCTCACGAGGTGAGGGCTACGGATTGTGTGAAGACGTTCTCCAAGTCTTCATGGACCCGTAGCTACAACCTGCTCAAGCGGACCCTACCGGCTCCGGGTCCCGCTCCAGCAGCAGCAGTCGCACTGCCACCACCCCCACCTCCACAGCAGGACCCACCCGTGGGTGGGGCACACCCGGCCGAGCCATCAGTTGAGAGGGCTACCTCTCATACCATAGCGTCACCGACACCGCCCGCTCACTCCGCGCCCGCTACACCCACCTCATCATACCACCGGTGCGCCGCTCCATCCGGTCCTACCATCGACGACGTGTTGGCTCGCATGGAGGCCAACAACGAGCGGATGAACCGAAAGATGGACTTCTTGATGTTCCACACCCTCCGCTACATCTACCCGACAGACTACCACTGCTATCTCGCTCAGGAGGAGGAGTGGACTGCGGGACGGACCACCTTTCACAGAGGTCCCATTTTCCATCCCACCACTGCCACTACTGACGCGACTCCTTCCACATCTACGTCTGCTCCGCCGATAGAGACGCTCCAGCCACAGCCGCCGCTACCTCCACCTACTCAGCCATCACGGTCTCCACCACGCAGCCCACTGACCCAGCTCACGAGACCCCACCCTGTAGTATTTTTACATTTTGATTATATACCTGTAGATTTGTCTTTGTACGCCAACTTATCTGGCATTGTAAAAATTTTCAATTATAAATACAAAGCAAAATTTTTGTGTAAATTGTTCCAATTCGTCAAATTTAATTCTATGCTGGTATTTGTAAATATCTGAATGCGTCTAAGTCTACTCGACCACCTCACCTGCGAGTGTGGGGGGGGGGGGGAGACACCCAGACCGATGCACTTTGGATTATTTTCGAGGACGAAAATTCCCAAGGTGGGGAGGATGAAATATCCCAAAAAATCACGTTAAACAGTGACCTCAGGATCCGTGCCGGATTGGTCGCAGGTTTGACCAATTAGGAGTTCAATGGTTGACATAGAGTGTGATGAACGGATGAGATGTGATGGTTTGAGAGATTGTGTGGTGTATGATGTGAATGTGAAGTCGCATACACCTACAGCGGTGTATGTGCTCAACACATAAGGAAGGGGATAGATAAAAGGGTTTAATAATCCTAAAATCTGTATTTTGGTTGTTGAAGGAGAGTAAAGAAGAGAGAGAGAGAGAGAGAAAAGTAAAGAGGGGAGTTATTGCAACTGATTGGAAGGGGGATTTAAGCGATAAAAGCCGGATTCGACACGGTTTGGATCCGTTAGAGCCAAAGCTGGAACCCTAGCCTTTCCAACCACTAGATCTAATCAAATTGAGATTTGATTGAGGTAAAATTCTTGTGAATTAAATGCATAAGATATGGGAGGTTAATCGTAGTTAGAATGGTGTAAAATGTAGGGTAAAAAGGCTTAGAAAAAGAAGAAAAATAAATGGAGAATGATTTGGAAGAACAGCCAGAAGGGGGCAAAATCTGGCAATTTCGATTAATCCAAATTGGGTTTCGATTAATCACAATTGGCCAAGAAGTTGAAAAGTCAGAGGACCGCGATTTCGATTAATCGAATTGGGTTTCGACTAATCGACTTTGATTTTCGATTAATCGAATTGAGAATCGATTAATCGACTGGGAGCCTACAGTGGACTCTAGTGAAGAAAAGAAATGGGCTTGATGAAATCGACAAATCGAAATGAAGATTCGATTAATCGATTTGTAATTTCGATTAATCGATTTGGGATCGATTAATCGATTTTGGAAACTCGATTACTCGAGTTGAGAATCGACTTGATAGAGCAGAGAATTTCGATTAATCGAATTGGGTTTTCGATTATTCAAATGGGAATCTCGATTAATCGATATTGACTTTCGATTAATCAATTTTGGAAATCGATTAATCAACTGAGCCAATTGATGTTGCCTTCTGAGTTTGACTTTAAGATCTTTGGGGGGTCTTGGACCTCCTTTATTGCATCCCTTGTGATGTGTTTCACATGTTATGTGGTACCATAGGTGGTACGTGTGAGCAAGTGCACAAGGAGCCACGTGGGACCTTGATGCATTGATCAAACAAAGACTTGAGGTAGGGAACTCTTTGAACATGTACCTTATTTTACAAGAGCATGTATGTAGTGATATAGATTTAAATTCAAATATTTTATTGCTTAAAGAGTTTGTGAAGAAGTGTGTGTGTGACATCAATAAAAGTAAGCATAAAGAGCCATCCCCAGGGGATGAGGAAGTAAAGAGATAAGAGCATTAGGTGTGATGCAAGTGAATGGATACATCCCAGGGATGTACCCACGATTGAAGCATGTTTGATAGGGCCTAACTGATATAAGATAGCACATTTACATGGTGAATAACTATATGTAAGGCACCGATATTTTTGTTATTTGAGGTTTGATAGGGTACCCCACCGACGTGGCGGGATATCCACGACTGACACGGCAGGATATCCGTGACCGATACGGCGGCTAAACCATAGGCCCGTGCGGAGGCTTATCCGTACACAGTAACCACACCCCAGGGGTGTTGATTGAGACTAGTGAAACCCAGCCACCAATTCCCAGGGGAAAGGGGCTTGGGTACTATTTGTATTCCCAGGGAATACATTAAAACTGCCTATATAGATGACGATGATGGGTATCTCATCGGGGCTCGATGCTATATTGCTCGGGGATTACTTAAGTTGAAAGTTTAAGTTTTGCTTTAGGCCTTTTCCGCATCATTCATGAATAAATAAAGACATGAGTAAACTACCAGTAAAATGTAATGCTTTTTAACTGTTTCATCAGTAACTGCATAGACACATCATGCATGGCATATCATGGAATATATGTGAGTGATAATTTATATGTTCAACTGTGTTTTGTTCCCTATTGAGCTAGGATGTAGCTTACCCTATAGACTATACGTCACAGGTCCACTACTAGCAGCTGCCGAGGCTTCAGGAGACGCTGACCCCGGTGAGTCGGACCTTGCGGCCGGAGAAGAGTTGGAGCCACCTCCTGAGGACCTCTTCTAGAGGACTCCGTTGTGCCGCTTTGAGGGCTTTTTGGATAGAGATTTGTACGGCGTGGTATGTCAAGCCTTGTTTTGGCTAAACAATGTACATGTATAAATTGGGATTATTCTTTTGGGGCGAACCATCCGTGATGATTTGCTATCATCGATGGTTCGGATCGGTTCTCCATTCATGCAGAGGCATGAGGGGAGAACTGTCTTTTGAGAAATGCTTTTATATAGATTTAAATTTCGCAGTTTCATTTACTATTTCATTTTGTGTTTGATATGCCAATGTTCCATGATTAGCTAAGGGGCACGGTCAAGATGATCGTGTTGATGGCACGGGTTTCGGGGTGTCGAAATCCGGGCTGTCACAAAAAAGTCCCTAAAAAATTCTACGTCATTTCCCTCTAAAATTTAGACTTCAAAGGTTGTACATGTCATCAAAAACTGCATATGATATGAGATGGCATGAAGAGGGTCACACTAAAGATGGTATATTAAGGTATCTTACAGATTCTCAAGCATGAAAAAACTTTGATCTCTCGCAATGTTAGACTTGGGTTGGCAAGTGATGGCTTCAACTCTTTTAAAACAATGAGTATCACGCATAGTAGTTGGCGTGTGATACATATTTCGTATAATTTGCCTCTATGGTTGTGCATGAAACAACCGAATATGATCCTGTCATTGCTTATACCTGATCCATCTGGCCCTGGATATAACATTGATGCATGCTTAAGGCCTTTGAATGATGAGCTACAAGAATTATGGGAATTCGGAGTCAATACTTATGACGCTTCAAAGAAAGAAGCATTTCAACTGCGTGCGTCCTTGCTTTGGACCATTAGTGATTTCCCAGGATATGCTATATTGTCAGGTTGGAGCACGAAAGGAAAATTGGCATGTCCTGCATACCATAAAGATACATGTAGTCACTACTTGTAAAATGGTAGGAAGCATTGTTATATGGGTCATAGGTGATCCCTACCGTCAAATCATAAGTTTCGAAAATAGAAATAATCTTTCGATGGCACTGTATAAATATTTTCGGAAATGAGCAAGTGAGGAAAATATCAAGAAACAAAGATACTACAGAATTGCCATATAACTGGAAGACGAAGAGTATATTCTTTGAGTTGCCTTATGAGAAGCATAATTTACTAAGGCACAATTTAGATGTGATGCACAATTTAGATATGATGCACATTGAGAAAAACATATGTGACAATATTCTTGGAACTTTATTGAATATTGAAGGAAAGGCGAAAGATAATTTAAAAGCACGTCAAGACTTAAAAGCAATGAGGCTAAGACAAGAGCTTCACCAGGAATGGAAGGAAAATAATCGAGCTTATCTACCACCTGCATGCTATTCTATGACAAAAAATGAGAAAAAGAAGTTTTGTAGTGTGTTAAAAAATTTGAAGGTTTTGGATGGTTACTCCTCTAATATAGCAAGGTGTGTTAATGTTAAAGACCATAAAATCTTTGGCCTAAAAAGCCATGACGGGCATTCCATTATGCAACAATTTCTTCCACTGGCGATTCAGAAATTACTGCCCAATAACGTAATGTCTACATTGATAGAATTGAGTGCATGCTTTCGAAAATTATGCTCGAAAGTTTGTGTGGTCGATGATTTGGAGAGACTCGAGGATTGCATTGTGTTGGTTCTTTGTTACTTAGAGAAAAATTTTCCTCCAACATTCGTCGATATTATGGTTCACTTGCCCATACATTTGGCAATAAAGGCACTGTTAGGTGGTCCAGTCCAGTATCGATGGATGTATCCAATCGAAGGGTATTTTCTTATAATGTTTTAAATAAATTTTAATTGTTTGATGTTTCACTTGCCGATGCTATTTTTTTTAACTATAGATATCTCTTAACATTGAAATCATATGTGCGTAATCGAGCTCAACCTGAAGGATCCATTGCGAAAGGATATATCGCAAATGAATGTCTCACAATTTGCTCAGGGTATTTACAAAATATTGAAACAACGTTAAACCGACCCCTACGACATCATGATGAAAGTGCTCTCAAGGGTGCCTCACCATTCATTCTGAAAGAGGTAGAATGGACACAAGCACATAGATATATCCTCTTCAATCATGAGATGGTCAGAAGTTATCTAGAGTTAGAACATGAGACTTTATGATATTACTTTTCAATATTATTTAATGACTAGTACTCCTTAAGATATTATGATGATACAGGCAACACAACAAGCTATTGCTTTTGACGAATTCAAATGCATCTCCTCGTGATATCCAAAAAATGCACAATGAATAATTTGTTAGTTGGTTTAAAGAACATGTAAGGGGAATCTACTTATTAGTATAAATTTTTTAGAAGAATTTAAAATATTATTTAACCTTTGTCTCCACTTTTTATAAATTCTGAAGTTGCGAAAACCTAATAGACCATTGCCAGAAGGTCTTCATCTACTTTCCCAATGTCCATAATTTTCAGCTATGAGGTTCACTAGCTACATAGTTAGTGGATATAAATTTCAGACAATCGGTAAAGAGAAGAGTGCTAGGACCCAAAATAGTAGTGTTTCCGTCACAATAGTGACTATGAGTTATGCAAGTAAAAAGGACAGAATACCCGTTGCAGGAGAGATAACTTACTATGGTCAATTAACAGACATAATTGAGTTGACATATTTTGAGGAGCTGAAGTTTGTACTATTCAAATATGACTGGTTCGATGTACCGTCATAAGGAAGGGGAATTAAGACCGATGAATTGGGATTTACACTTGTGAATTTAAAAAACAAATTATTCTCTAGTCTACAAGCAGCCGATGAAACATACATATTGGCATCTCAAGCTAAGCAGGTTTTTTATATTGAGGATCTAACCGAGCATAATTAGCATATGATTGTCAAGATTAAGCCTAGAGACCTATTCGATATGAGTGGTGAAGATGTTGAGTTATTAAACAAAAGGACCATATGGAAACCAACAACTAAATGAAACAATAGAACACTGTACTGATGTTGTCAGCTGAGTGAGGGAAGATGTTACTGGTTCAACTATTGTTGTACCTATTCATAAGCATTCTGCTGAACAAAATCCTTCAATTGATGGTATTAGCGATGAAGATGAATCAAATTTCGATATAGAAATGGATGAAATTGAAAATGAGTGATTTTGTAAAATTTTTTGTACACACAAATTGTATGACGGCCCTTTCTTGTTAGTTGTGTTTTTTTTGTATATATGTACTTTTTTTCTTCATTGAGTGTGGATTGGATAATTTTTATGCACTTACTAGATAACTTTTTCATCTTATGAGGACAAACGCAGTTTCTTAATGCAAAATAAGAATATTTTTAGCTCAAAAATAAATATCATCTTTGAGTACCATATCACGTTATACTCTTTTTTTATAAATGTTAACAAAGTTCAAAATCTCTTGTTTCGAGTACGTATCGACCAACTCCAATGTCTTCCAATATTTATAATTAAGTGTTTGAAGTTGTGCTACCATTTACGAGAGCATATATATGATCTACTTTTCGTATTTATGTACAAATATGAACAATATTAGACTAATTTTTTAGTGTTCTTTTGTAAATTTAAGCAGATGGAACCTCTAGAATCATCATCCTTAGATGGTACTTCTCAATCCTCAACAAAGAGATGAGGTAAAACAAAGTGTGCTTATCTTAATTCCTAACCAAATGGTAAGAAGGTGAACATTTTAAGCTATGGAGGGCGACTAGTAGGGGATGGTGCTAAATATTTAGCTAGCTATTGTGGCAAGTAAGAAGAGATCCTTTATGTTGCCCCTTGATAAAAAGGATTGGCATCAGGTGGAAGGTGAATTGAAGGAACGTGTATGGAAACAAGTTTTGGTAAATATGTGCTTTTTTTTTGCAGTATGCATGTTTTTCTTTATTTTTGCCTAATTTAAACTTGGAGCAGAGTAAATAATAATTGGATCAAGACTTTTGCACTATCTTGGTAAACAAAGTTTGATATTGAAGAAGGGCTATGAAAAAATATAATGAAATCCGTCAGCAAACAATGGAGGGATTACAAGAGCCGTTTGAAAATTAAATTTTTTGATACTCTTAGCAAAGATGATGATTTCATTGCGAATTGCCCTTAACAATATACTTCAAAAGCTATGGGAAAATCTTATCTACTTTTGGTCTATTGAGGAGGGGAAGGTATGTTTAAAATATATAAGGTTTTTGACATATATTTTATATAACAAATGTCTCATTATCTAATAATTTGTGCACTATAGTAAAAATGTGTAAAAAATAAACTAATCTGAGGTCAACAAAAATTATCTCATACATCTGGATCTAAAAGCTTCTCGAGGGTATTTCATGAGTAAGTAAGCATTTTATTTCATAATATTTTTTTAATGAATTATACGCCTTCAACTAAATTTTATAATTAATTAAAATGAGTGGTTATTCTTTGATACAGAGTATGACGAGCGAGAGACATGAAGCGCTAAGCTGAGCAGATGTTTTTATCTTAACACATCGTCATAAAGACGGAACGCCGATCAACACTTTTGCTGGAGAAAAGATCATAAGATTACAATTCTAACCATCAATACTATATCATTTCACTTATACTCTTTTTTACCACTTGAAATTAGACAATTAATTGAAATTTAAATTATTTTAGAAAGAGATACAAGATTACCATTCAGCCCTACCGGAGGGATCACAAGATTTGATCTCTCACACTGACGTGTATGCTCAGGCCATGAGAAAAGAGAGACATTGTGACAGCCCAGATTTCTGCATCCGTAAACCCACGTCGTTGGATCGCCGATAGGGCGATCCCCGAACAAATTGAACATTCGTACACTTGGTATATCCACACATAAAGCGGTAAACAAAACACAACTCTAACTAATAGATAAAGTCATCATATAAGAAAAATAAATCTCCAGTTCTACTATCAAAGTGTGCTCAAAATAATGATTCTAATCCCATGCAGCATTACATGGGCAAAAGAATCGAAAGGAACCACCGGTCATGGCCACCCATCACTGAAATATGATTCAAAAAATAATATTTATAATATTTACATGAATCTGAAATCTAACATAGTGGCTGGACGTACCAAGCCAAATCCACACACCAAAACTCAAAAGTCTAAGACAACAATTTCCCCTTAAGGGAAATAATCTTCAGGGGAAGGTTCTAACTCTTCCTCTGGCACAAACACAGGATCCTCAAGCTCACAGTCCTCCGTACCAGAATCTACACTTGTACCTATGATGTATTGTGACAACCCGGATTTTGACAATGCTTTAGTATTTTGATCGTGAATTTTTGCTTCGATCTCCGATTGTCGTGATTCTTATGATGTTGGAAATAAAATAGAAAGCTCTACAATTTTTATGAATTTACAAACTTATGAATCAATTGTTTTAAAAGTCAAAATTGAGTGAGAAGTTGGGCTAGGTTCCGAGTTAGCATGTTTTGACTGAAGTGTCGAAATATCGTCGGTAATTTTACCGTAACTTTCTACCCCGAACTCAGAATCATATGATTCTTGAGGCGTTGGAAAGAGAACAACGATATCTATAATTTTTGTAATTTGAATTACTCTTAAATCTAAATTTTTAAAGGTCAAAAGTTAGGAGGAAATTTGCATCAAACTCTAGGTTAGCACAAACTTGTCCGTTTTTGCTTCATTTTGAGAAAACACTTATATATGTCTAAGTTATTAATGATTAGAGTTGATCCTTGATACATCATCATATATTTGTGATGTAGATTGAGGGCGTAAATTCATCGATAGAGCTTTGCTTGGCTTAGCGCAACTTCAAGGTTAAGGTGGGAAAATTCCAATACACGATTACATTTTTATTTGATTTCATAGATGCTTGATATGATCGAATGAAATGTGATTTGAATTTTAAATTCTAAATTCTGTCAGTTTTGAATATGATTTTTGAGCTTTGACTTTTGAACTCCGAATGTCATGAAGAACTTCGAATCTTTTGAATCTATGCTTTTAGAAATGGAAATTTGATGTTTGCTGAATCTATTTACATTTATATTTTCGAAATGCTTTCGATCATGAAAAATTTATTTTGTTGGAGTTTTTGAATGCATTGGATAGTTGAATATGTATATGAACCTGAAACTCATGTAAAAAAAACTGAATATATATGCTATGTAAGTAAATCCAGCGTGTAAGCTTTATCATAATGTGGATCGCTATGAGCGGATTATATGTATATGTGTGGACTGCTATGAGTGGATTATATGGTACCTTATGGGCCGCTAGGACGGAATCGAACTGACACGACGGGTAACCGTGAATCAAACCGGCATGGCGGTTAAACCCATGAATCGAATCGGCATGGCAGGATATTCGTGAATCGAACCGACACAGTGGCTAACCATAAATCAAACTGGTACGACATTCTCCGTGAATCGAAATGGCACGGCAGTCTCTGTGAATCGAACCGACACAGTGAGATATCCGTGAATCGAATTGTGTAAGCTAAGTAAGAAAGTGTGAAACATATAAGTAAGCTAAGTAAGAATGTGTAAGACTTATAAATAAGCTAAGTAAGGATTGTGTAAGACATGTAAGTAAGCCAAATAAGAATGTGTAAGACATGTATGTAAGCAAAGTAAGAATATGTAAGACATGTAAGTAAACGAAGTAAGAGTGTGTAAGACATGTAAGTAAGTCACGTAAGAATATTTAAGATATGTAAGTGAATGTGTAAATGCGTAAGCAACGTAAGAAATATATGAGTTGTGAGAGAATGTGATTCGAACTCAGTAAATAAAAGATAAGAAATATGCTTTTGATAAGAGATCAGTTTCGATTTTATTAATAACATGTCTTTGAAATCAGTTTCGGCTTTGATAAAAAAACGTCTTCGAAATTAGTTTGCCTTTGAAATCAGTTTCGGCTTTGATAAGAAAACGTCTTCGAAATCAATTTGCCTTTGAAATCAGTTTTGATTTTGTTAAGAAAATGTCTTTGAACTCAGTTTCAGTTTTGATAAGAAAATGCCTTTGAACTTAGTTTCAGTTTTGGTAAGAAAATGCCTTTGAACTTAGTTTCAGTTTTGATAAGAAATGCCTTTGAAATCAGTTTTAGTTTTGATAAGAAAATATTTTGATCTTGTCTTTGAATCTATGCATGTGATGAGATGTATATTGGTATTAGTTTTCTCCATTGAGCTTAGATGTTAGCTCACCACGACTATACGTCACAGGTGTAGCTTTGAGGAGAGCCTAAACTACATACTTGATGAAAAGGAGCTTCTGCATAAAGATTTGTACTATATTTCAGGATCGTAGTTTTAGTGTATCATGGACTTTGGTAAGTTCGATCTTGGTACGTTCATGCTATTATACATGCATGGTACACTACTGTTGGTGATAGTTGGTCATCATCTGTGTTTGTTTTGTTTTGTACATATTAGGCATTAGAACTGGAGATTTTTATTGATGACATATATAACTTTGCTCTGATTTTCGTATGCATATGGATGTGCTAAGTATTCTGTATCAGATTGTGATCTTCGATTTGGCGGTCTGGGTTTTCCCATTTGTATAAGTTGAGAAAAAAAAATTGTCTCAAAATTTTAGGTTGGGAAAATTCGGGCTATCATAGTTGGTATCAGAGCATAGGCGTTAGGTCTTATTGGGATTTGAACGCGATGACATTAGATTCTGTCAAAACTTAGGAGGGGTTCACAATCCCTATTCTGGAATTTTCTAGAAATTCAGAGCCATGCCTTTGAAGGACTTTAGGTTTTGTCAGATCTTAGGCATGAAGTCTCCCATGAGACTGAGAGCCCTTGCTGTAGGTGCAAGAATATGGTAGTAGGTCCAGAGATGTGACATTAGGTTCTATCAGGACATAGGTTGTAAATTTGTAAAAGTTCTTTTTGAATATAATAACCGGCTATTATTTGATACCTATATTTAATTGCAATAAATTACGATTTATTCGAGAAGTAGAGGACGACCGAGAGGCAGTCGCGATAGAAATTTGAGTAGGGATGAGAACCATGCGGTGACTAGTGGAGATCAGACACACCCGCCTGATGAGAGAGATCATCAGAATGAAGTAACGGATAGGATGGCACAGGCCATGGAGGCCGTGGTCGCTGCCATGGCCCAACAAACTTAGCATATTGTACTATTGACTGAGCATACCGCACTACTAGCTGCTAATAACGTGAACCATCAACAGCCACCACCACCACTTCCTCTAGCACTATTGCCCTCATCATTTGTTGACTTTAGGAGATTGAGACCTCCTAGTTTCTATGGGCAGACAGATCTGCTTGAGGCGTAAAAATGGTTAAGTCAAATCGAGAAAATCCTATAGAGACTTCAAAGCACGGAGGATGAGAAGGTTGGTTGGGCTTCCTTCTAGCTTGAGGGTGATGCCGATCCGTGGTGGAAATCAGTATTGAGGAAGAGAGAGGTCGAAGATCCTCACACTCCATGAACTTGGGCGAAATTTGTTGAGGTGTTCAATAAAGAATATTTCCCCAAACAAGTGAGGAATCAGATGAAGAGAGATTTTGCTAATTTGGAGCAAGGAAGTATGACCGTATGAGAGTATGGTACTGAGTTTATGAGGATATCAAGGTTCGCACCGGAACTAGTGGCCACTGAAGTGATGATGGCCAGTAAATTTGACGAAGGCCTAAGGCCAATTGTACGAGATAGGGTTTCGATGTTCGAGCTAGAGACCTATCCCAAAGTGATTAGAAAAAGGATTGTTGCTGAGAGAGACATAGAAAATATGTACAAGAGATGAGAGCAGCAGAATAAAAATAACATAGCGGGTCAAGGAAGGTCAAGTACTTATGAGTCGGCAGACAAGAGGCCAAATTTATTGATGTTGACACAACCTCAACCTACTCAAATTGCCTACTCAAGACCACCCATGTGCACACATGGGGTGCCCCTATGCCTTACAAATCCCACGACCGCTGGGGCATCGAGTGTACTACAAATTTCCCATACTTCCTCGTCAGCACCGATTGAACCATGCCCACGATATGGAGGGCAACACAAGATAGTGGAATGTTGGTGGGTCACAGGGGCTTGCTTCAAGTGTGGCCGAACAGGACATTGATAAAGGAATGTCTCAAAGAAAACAAGGAGAACACGACATAGGCATCTACTCAAGGGTCATGATAGATAACTTCTGATCTAAACCTGGTTGTGGTGAAGTACCTTGATCGATATATTGCATCTTTTTATGATTATGACACACCCTGGCTCTATTATGTGGTTAAATTATGTTTTAGATGGTGGGTCTTCTTAATGGTTGACCTTTTTAAATAATTTTTGAAAGGAATTTGACATGATTTTGGGAGCTTTAGAATGATGGGCAGTTATTTTAGGGTGTAATAGATTGCAAATTCTAGGTGCTTTGAAGGTTTACTCGTAATGAATGATGGCATGGTTGCCATGCCTTGGTTTTTATATCATTTTGGTGGTAGAGGGTTTTGTATAGATTTAATGATGAATACATTACTATCAATGTGCCTTTCTATTGCAGGGTGGATGAATTCGACTAGTCATTGAGGTCAATGGTAGTCATAATTGATTGATAATCTAGTTGTACCTAAATATGCTAAGATAGTGGGGGATATTCAGGATAAACGTTTCTGTGTGTAGGATAAAAAGTAAATTAAAAATTGATTGATAAATCTATTGCAGGCATAATCATCGAAATAGTTGTGAGTATCACGATTGCAATAGTTATGGATTTATAGTATGGTGGTCACTACTGTGGTAAATATGGTGGTAAATATTTCTATGGTTGAGTTTTAAAACAATGGTTAACTTAGTTGATGGAATTCCTACTAAATTGTGCTTAATTATGATTGTGTGGTGGCATGGCTGCCATGCTTAATTGTTCTTATGTGTGTGAACGATTCTCTTGAGGCTAGCATGGTTAAGCTAGTGTAGATGAGTTGGTATCATTAATTGTGGAAATCTTTTGCTGAATTTTTTAGGGCGAAAATTCCTTAAGAGGAGAGAATATAATGACCCTAATTATTTTTCGTTGATGTTGAGTCGTTTACTCTTGAGGAGAATATCACTATGTCTATTCAAACCTGTGAGATATTCATACCTTTTCGACGTGGGCACATCAATTTTCGAGGACGAAAATTCTTTAAGGTGGAAAGAATGTAACATCTCGAAAATTTTAACTTTTGAAGAGTACGCTTCGGTGTGTGTGCCCTACTGGTCACATACCCGACATTGTAAAATTAATTAAATAAATTATTTTGGGCTAGGTCTTAAGTAAAAAAGGCTGATTTAGATTGTGTGGGTCATTAGATGGTTTCGTGTACACCAAGCTTTGGGGTATCGGCTTCACACCAAATCCAATAGATAGGTGGTTTAGGTGTGTAGGCCCCACATCGAACCAATGAGTATTTGGATAGTAAGAAACACCTTGCTTAGGTATATTCATTTCAAGAAAAATCAAGTTCTTTAGCTAAGGCTAATACCTAAAAGGCTGTGTGTGTTTAATAAGGGAACCACCCCCGTTCACTTAAAAAGAGCAAAGCTTCTTTGAGAAGCTACAACCTATTTGCTTCGCAAAAGCTTGCGGGGTTTGAGTTCTAGAGAGAGGAAGAGAGAAAGAAAGGAAGCTCAAAATTTAGTGTGTGTGGTGTGCAAGATTGGAACGGTGAGTGAGGTGGTGGATTTGAGGATCGAAGAGAATCCCCAAAGTTCCGACTTCGAAACCCTCGTTTGGATGTTAGCGCGTGGATTGATGAATTGATTACTCAAAGGTAAGAAAATTTATATTAATTTGTGATTTATAATTGTGTTAGTTTTTAGTTATGATATGAGTGAAAGATTTGAAGAAAATGAGTTAAATTTGAGAAAAAAATGAGTTTTGGGAAGTTAAAACCCAAGTTTGGGCGAAATCTAACAAAATCGTTCGATCAAAATTAGTAACCGATCGAACGATTTTGTCAAGTGTAAAATCTGAAGGTTTCTGGTCGGTTTGAAAACCGTTCGAACGAAATAAGTAACCGTTCGATTGATTTTGAAAACCGTTCGATCAATTTTGTCTGAGAATGTCGACACTACTTTGGTATTTTGAATGCATTCGACAGTTTTTCTTACATGACTTTCAAGTTCATATACATATTCAAATGCCCAATGCATTCAAAAACTCCGATGAAAATAAATTCTTCATGATTGAAAGCATTTCAAAAATATAAATGTAAATAGATTCAGCAAACATCAAATTTCCATTTGTAAAAACATAGATTCGAAAGATTCGAAGTTCTTCATGACATTCGGAATTCAAAAGTCAAAGTTCAAAAATCATATTCAAAACTGACAGAATTTGGAATTTTAAATTCAAATCATGATTCAAATCACATTTCATTCGATCATATCAAGCATCTATGAAATCAAATAAAAATGCAATCGTGTATTGAAATTTCCCCACCTTAACCTTGAAGTTGCATTGAGCCAAGCTAAGCCCTATCGATGGATTCCTACCCTTGATCTATATCACAAATATATGATGATATATCAATGATCAATTCCAATCACTAATAACTTAGACATATATAAGTGTTTTCTCAAAATGAAGCAAAAACGGACAAGTTTGTGCTAACCTAGAGTTTGATGCAACTTTCCTCCCAAATTTTGACCTTTAAAGCTTTGAACTCAAGAGTTAGAAAATCACAAAAATTGTAGATATCTCTGTTCTCTTTCTAATGCCTTAAGAATCATGTGATTCTGAGTTCGGGGTAGAAAGTTATGACAAAAATACCGAAGCAGTTTCAGCACTTCAGTCAAAACATGCAAACTCGGAACCTGACCCAAATTCTCACTCAAGTTTCAGCACTTCAGTCAAAACATGCAAACTCGGAACCTGACCCAAATTCTCACTCAATTTTAACCTTTAAAATGATTGATTCATAAGTTTATCAATTCATAAAAGTTGTAGATCTTTCTGTCTTATTTCCAACTCCATAAGAATCACAGCAATCGGAGATCGGAGCAGAACTTTACGATCAAAATACCAAAGTAGTGTCGACATGCTCTGACAAAATCGATCGAATGGTTTTCAAAATCGATCGAACGGCTACTTATTTTGTTCGAACAGTTTTTCAAACTGATTGAACCATTTTAAAATAGACTAGAAACCTTCAGATTTCACACTTGACAAAATCATTCGATCGGTTACTAATTTCGATCGAACGGTTTTGTCAGATTTCGCCCAAACTCGGGTTTAACTTCTCCAAACTCATTTTTTTTCTCAAATATAACTCATTTTCTTCAAATCTTTCACTCACATCATAACTAAAAACTTGCACAACTATAAATCATAACTTAACATAAATTTTCTTACCTTTAAGCGATCGATTCCTCGATCTACGCACTCACATCCAAACGAGGGTTTCGAAGTCGAAACATTGGGGATTCTCTTCGATCCTCAAATCCACCACCTACTCACCGTTCCAATCTTGCACACCACACATACACTAAATTTTGAGCTCCCTTTCTTTCTCTCTTCCTCTCTCTAGAACTCAAACCCTACAAGCTTTTGCAAAGAAAATAGGTTGTAGCTTCTCAATGAAGCTTTGCCCTTTTGAAGTGAAAGGGGGTGGTTCCCTTATTAAACACACACCCTTTTAGGTGTTAGCCTTACCCAAAGAACTTGATTTTGCGTGAAACGAATACACCTAAGCGAGGTGTTTCTTACTACACAAATATTCTTTAGTTCGGTGTGGGGCCTACACACCCAAACCATCTATCTATTGGATTTGGTGTGGAGCCGATACACTGAAGTTTGGTGTATACGAAACCATCTAATGACCCACACACAATCTAAATCAGTCTTTTTCCCTTAAGACCTAGCCCAAAATAATTTATTTAATTAATTTTACAATGTTGGATATGTGACCAGTCGGGCACACACACCGAGGGATACTGTTTAAAGGTCAAAATTTTTGGGATGTTACACATATAGTCGAAGGGTGAGCTAACAGCTAAGCTCAATAGGGAAAAAGTCCATAACATGCTTATCATCACATCACAAATATTTATCATGACAAATATCGAAATAATTTCGAAACTGAAATCAAAAGCATTTGAATCAAAATGAAGCTCATGTAGATGCAACTTTCAAATTTAATCACATGATTTGCTATGTCTTTCACACACACAAAAGGAGACTTAAATTGATTACTTAAATACAATCTCGAGCATATATAGCATCGAGAGCCACGTATATACCGATGAGAATACCCACCATTGTTGTTCAATAAACTATTTCACAAAGCCAAGCACTTGAGCTACGTTAATAGGGTCACTTGTGCTTCACATTGACCATTCGCCGTCCACAATGTACGGATATCCCGTTGTACCGGCTATACAAGTTATACGGATATTCTGCCGTACTGGTCACTGTAATCTCGCCTCGTCAGTCACGGATATACCGCCGAGTCGGTTGGGTATTCACTCACAAACTTTAAATCAAACTGCGAAATTTAACTTATAGTTTGTCATCGTGAATTGTAGTAATATATAGCTAGGTTTTGGGTTTGGAAAACTGAAGTTCACACACACACATACTCATGTCTGACTAAGTTCACACGTACCCATATTCGTGTCTTACTGAGTTTACGCACACACGTATTTCACGCACACACATATTTACACTTGAATTCGTGTACAAAGCTCATGCATGTTAAATAAAGAAGTTTCATGATTTTCACACACACATATTGATCATATCAGAATTCATATGCTTATTGTAACAAGACACATGCTATAGGATTTTTCCTACCTCACGCGAAGTCCACACAAAGGTCATTCTTGGTCAAAGTACTCCCTCCATCACCCACACATGGTCTTAACCTAAACACATCACATTTATGTCTTACACATCAGAAGTGACGAAGAAAAATAGGTCTTAAAAGTCTTTTTTCTCAAAACAGACAAATGCCAGAATCTGGCAAAAATCGATCGATCGAATCCCAATCTGATCGATTGGTTCACAAAATCGATCAATCGAAATATATTTTGATCGGTTGGTTTCCTTCCAAAAACACACGCATCTTTGTTTATATAATCTGTCCCACACTCGATCGATCGGTTCTCAAACCGATCGATTGGTTTACTCAAAAACCAATCTCTTCTTCACATCTCATCCTGTCGACTCTACAAGAACCTGTCGACTTCACAGGTAATCCTATGAACCCTTCAGGCAACTTGTCGACCCTTCAATGGAGCCTGTCGACAAACAAATCGATGAATCGAATTTCCCTTCGATCGATCGGTTTTCAGTCAGAAAACCTTCTTTCTCTGTTCTGTCAATTTTCTTCACATTCTATCAAAATCGATCAATCGGTTCTCCTTTTGATCGATCGGATTTGACAGACTCTTAGCAACACGGGTTTCTTCTTTTAAGTTTGGTTTTCCCCCAAATTCTTAACACATTTATTATAACCTTTTCAAGGCATTTATTGCCCAACCTAATATCATACCCACACATTTATTTCAAGTCTTTTAGGGCATTTATTGTCCATCTATAATCATAAATAGCATGATTAAAACACAAGCCTCACCTTTGAATCAGAAATCTTTGCACATTGATAACCTAGACCTTTAAATCTCTGGCTTCTCTTTCCCCACTCATAAAAGGGTTTGCAAATCTTCTTCTCATAGTCGATTCGAACGCATAGGAGATCAACCCCTTCTTTAACACGTTAATAGGAAGAAAGAGTCTCTTCTCTCTTCACAAGGCTTCTTCCTTATACAAACCTCAAGCCACAAAGTAGAGAAACTAATTCCTTATCTAAATTAGGCTTTTATACTTAAAGTTTTAGTTTGGGTGTTAAGCCGGTACACCATACTTCGGTGTACGTCATCTCATCTAATGGTCATTTTATCTTTAGTTTTTTTTTATCCTTGTTCTCCTAACAAATCACCTTTATCATCTTGGACTACGTGAACTGACAGACACGCATCCGAGTCGGATGGTTTGAAAATCAAAATTTTTGGGATGTTACATTCTCCCCTCCTTATGAATTTTCGTCCGCGAAAATTGGCTAAGGTCCTTTGATTTGAAAGCTATTTGTCACGCCCCTTGGAGTTGCATACACATGAACTAAGGTCACCTAATGAAAACAAAATCCTTCCCTTGTTAAGAGAACCCAATCCTTTAACAGGTTCTTAATAAGACATATCTTATATAAAAGAAATCACGTACATCATACACATATATCAACACTACCATCATAGACCATTTAATCACATATCTACATCATACGAGTCAATTTGACTTGTCTATCACACCTGCATGAAATTCAACATTTAATAGTAACATTGACACGTGCCCAACATTCACAATCATATGCACACAAGACATGAATTTCTAACCAAAATGCTGAATTTATACAGAGCCAAAAATAAATTTTTGTAGGTCTACCTAGACCAAATAGTTTTCCAATTACACAAAACAGCAAAATGAAGTTAATTCAAAAGTTTATCATCCCCTCATATCTCAAAGGTCCTGTGGCATATCAGAAGGTCCAGCCTGCTCCTCATCAGCCTCCCCGCTGCCAGAAATAGACGCTCTAGTGGCGTGGTACCAAGGGTCAGGTACATAGGCACGAGCATCCACAAGCTACGTCATATAGTCCGTAGGGTAGGCATGCTGCATGAGGCGCGTAAAAATGCTCTCATGGTAGTCCATCCGAGGATGCAACAACTGATTGCTCTCGTCTAGTTGAGTCATGTGAGCGAGAACATCATCCATCATCGCCGTCGCTGGACGCTGAGGTGCTGGTACACGTTGAAGTACTTGCTGCTGTGGCGGTTGAGCCGGTGGTATTGGCTGCTCTCCTTGTTCTCCATGTGCCGCGGCCAGTGCTACTGGCTCCAAACCTCTGGCTTGCGCACTCTTCACTAACTGGTTGTAGGTCTTCTTCCAATCCTTAAATGTATAGAGTTTCTCATTATCTGCTTTTCGTGGTTCGGAGTCTGGTATATCATACTCCTCTCCCCCTCCGTAATAATCCTCAATCATGCTCGATATCAAGCGAGCATAGGGTATTTTATCCCTAGGGCTTGCTCTGCCCTTTATCATTTTTCCCCTGGCGTACACAATGCCATCTCGGACTAGCTCTAGGGCATGACACCATCTACCCATAAATGCTGAATATAGTGCTTGTTGCAAAACTTCAACTCGTTCGGTTTTTTGCCTCATCGAGTAAAGATTACACTTGAAGATAGTGTCTAACATCCACATATCATGGGGCAAATCCGCCCTTTTTATAGCTTGGCCTGACCCGTGTCTTCCTTGGGTCATCCTTGCACACACCTCGTGAAATTCTACTTCTTCCGGGTAGGGGTCCAACAATTTTAAGTTAGTGCCCCATTCCACATAGCATTGTAAGGCATATATTATACATTCGCAGTCAAATTTATACTCTCTATTATCAATTTTTGTATAAATCACTGTGTCGTATTCCCCCTCGTACATGGTTTGATAAAATAATCTCACTAATCTAGGGAAATAATAGTCTCCTAAGGGTTTGAGCACACTGTCGAGTCCGACCTTTTTAATATAGTCCATAACCCACCGAGCAATCTCTGTCTCACTTAATAGTGTTGGGTCAAAAGTTTGTTCAAGCATAAAATCCTTTGCGGCCCACCATGCGTTAGGTCACTCCAATGGTGGTGGTCAACGCGAAGAACCCGCATGCGCCATGGTTTGGTTCAAAGTGGAAGGGTTTGAGGTCTGTTTGCCCTTTGGTGCCATTATAATTCAAGAAAAACCCCAAAAACAAGGGTTTGAGCTCAAGAACTTTAAGAAATTCCAAAGAAAACGTATGATCTTACCTCTAAAAGTGATTTGGAGTCTAACTCGTGAAGATTTGAACCCTAAAGGTTGAAGATTGATGACTGGAGATCGGCGTTGGAAAACCCTCAGGAAATAGCAACGAAGCCCTTAAGAAACCCCAAAAGTTTAGAGCAAATGAAAAAAAATAAAACTCGAATTCCTTTTATACCGCTCGAATCAATCGATCGATCGATTCCTTAAATTGATCGACTGGTTTGCGCAATAAATGAGCATGTCGGCCACTTAAATTCAACCTGTCATCTCTTAAAATTGAGCCTCTTGAGAATTTTCGATCGATCGAATCTTGGTTTGATCGATCAGTTTTATTATAATGAGCCTATCGAGCCCTAAATGATCCTGTCGACCTGAAGAATTGAACTGCTCAACATAATTCGATCGATCGGTTTCTAATTCGGTTGATCGGTTTTCAAATCGATCGATCTATCGGTTTGGACTTCGATCAATCGATTTTCACTAATAAACATTTGATTCTCTGCTTGGTCATTTAATCAATCCGTTTTCACACTCGTTCGATCGATTTCAAAATCGATTGTTCGGGTTTCATTTCAATTGATCGGTTTTGACAGAAAACCTTCAACTTGTTGGGTAAGTCTTCCTCTACCTATTTTTTGCAAGTTTGATTTCAAATTTTTAATTGCTCATTATCATATAACTTAAAATGGAGCCTTTTTCATAGATGAAACAGTTACATAATCGACAACACCATGCATACAAAATCTTTGTATCAATAATTACATGACATCAAAAGTCCCTCGAGTCTCATTGAAACAAGTGTGGGTATTGCTCGAGAATTTTTTCTACATGCTCCCAAGTAGCCTCCTCCCGGGAATGATTCTTTCATCTTATCAACACTAAAGGAATGCGCTTATTATGCAACACTTGCTCCTTTCGGTCGAGTACTTGCATAGATTCTTCCCTAACGGTCAAGTCCTCGTAAATCTCTATCGGCTGATCATCAAGAACATGAGTCGGGTCCTTCACGTATTTTCTTAACATTGATACATGAAACACATTGTGTACCCTATCAAGTTGCGGGGTAATGCGACCCTATATGCAACTTCTCCCACTCTTCCCAAAATCTTATAAGGTCCCATATAGCGTGGACTTAGCTTCCCATGCTTTCCAAAATGCATTACTCCTTTCAGAGGTGAAATCTTTAGGAATACATGGTCCTTGATCTGGAAGTCCACACTCGTCCATTTTAAATTAGCATAACTCTTCTGTCGGCTCTGAGCAATCTTTAGTCTCTCTCTCTAATCTAACAGACTGCTTTAGTAACTTGCTCAAGGATATCTGGCCCTAAAACAAACTTCTCTCTGGTTTCTTCCCAATTGAGCGGAGGTCTACATCGACACCCATATAAAGCTTCATAAGGAGCCATGCCAATGTTTCCTTCGTAACTATTATTATATGCAAAATCGATTAATGGTAAGTGCTAATCCCATGATCTTATAAAATTGAGCATATATGCTCTGAGCATATCTTCAATTACCTAATTTACCCTTTCAGTTTATCCATCTGTCCGAGGGTGGAATGCTGAACTAAAATCTAACCTCGTACCCATTCCTTCTTGAAACTTTTGCCAAAACTGAGAGATATATAATAGGTCGCGATCTAAAACAATGCTCTTTGGAATACCATGTAATCTAACAATCTCTCTCATATATAGATTGGCCAATTTACTCGCTGTATACGTAGTATTATCGGGTAAGAAATGTGCTGATTTGGTTAGTCTATCAATGACTATCCAAATGGCGTTATGTCGTCTTGCCGTCCGTGGTAATCCCAAAATGAAATCCATGGATATTTACTCCCATTTCCATTCTGGTATCGACAGAGGTTGTAGCAAACTGGATGGATGTCTGTGATCTACGTTTACTTGCTGACATACCAGACATCTTGAAACGTACTCAGCCACATCTTTCTTCAAACCTCACCATCAGAAATTCTTCTTTAAGTCTTGGTACAGCTTTGTACCACCAGGATGAATGGCATATCTTGATTTGTGTGCTTTGTCTAAGATAGTTTGTCGGAGATCGGCATCGGTTTGTATACATAGACGTTCTCTAAACACAAGCGATCCATCCTCTCTTATGGAGAAATTTGAATTTGTGCCTTTCATTACCCCTTGTCTAATTTTCACTAACTTTGTATCTTTCACCACTTCAAAAGAATCAAAGGAAAACCCCTCAATCTATTGAAGGCACGGAAATCAATGTAAACAACTAAATCCCCCAAAATGAATAAAAAAGGAGTCACCTTCATTTGATTGACGAGGGTGTATTGGGTGTCAGAAATTACGAAGCCTAAATAGAGGCACTAAACACACTAATTAGAGAGTCCAGGATGTGAAATAGGCCACAGATTCGTACTGAGGGTGCTCAGAACCAACCTGACGCAACTAATAGTGGCGTTAGAGCAAAAGGTCTCAGATTAAAGATGGCACAACTAATAGTTGTGGCAGTGTACTTTTGGGTTTTTTTGCATTGGCACAACTAATACTTACGCCAGAGCAAAATGGTTCTCCAGTTTCTATGACAACAACAATCTCAGTTTGAAATGGGTCTCCAAACTAGCTTTTGGTGGAAGTTGGGCTTCCGGGGACTGACTGATTTGATGATATGTCTCTTTTCTCTCCAACCTTAGGGGTTTAGAGGCTAAATTAGGTTCACTATCACTCTCTTTTTCCTGGGTTTTAAACTTGGAATAAGAAGGTTACCCACCCGATATACCTCAAGTGCAAACACTTTTCTTAGGTACTAGGTGGGCTGGGACTTTTTCGGATCATCACCACTAGGGGTTGCCGCCGTATAAGACTCGGGCGGTTGTATGTGTGCCTAAATAACCCAACCCTTTGAAAATCTACCCCGCAAAAATTAATTTTAAATCCCCTTTGTTGGTTCAATTTTATTTTTCACTTTTAAGGGAGTTTTCTTAAGGTTAAAGACCGGGGGTGATGATCCCGTGCCGCCTCTACGGGCCGACATTCATTGTTTGTAATATGATTGCGAAAATGTAAGTGCACACGTAGGCCCGCCAAACAGCTAAGGCAATTTAAATGATGTAGTAAGAAATTTAAATACAAAGCGCAAGTAGGCCTGCCAATCGGCTAAGGCACTTAAAATGATGGAAATGTAAAGAAAATTAAAGGCTATGCGCAAGTAGGGCCGCCGATCTGCTAAGACTCATAAATGACGTAAAAATAGGGGTAAGTAAAATGATGTAATCGGAGGGATGAGTAAAAAATAGTAAAAATAAAATAAAAAATAGCAATAAAAGGTTAGTAAAATCAAAGATAAATAGGCCAAGTTCAAGGGGAAGCTCAACTAGCTACTCCCCAGTAGAGTCGCCATCAATGCAACCGTGGGATTTTTGACGATCTTGTCGCGACGATGCACTCTCTAATGAAATATTCAAAGTCACCACTCGAAGCTTTTGGTGTCTCGAAAAACCTAAATCAATTTTATAAGCACCAAAGTACCACAAATATGACTCTAAATCTGGTCTACGCCAAAGGTTCTTGTGTAGGGGCTTCGGTTATCGATTGGGGAGGTGTTAGGCACCCAATCAACCCGCTTAACGTGGTCTCTACTTATGGCCAAAAGTAAAATAAAGTAAAAGAAAAGAAAAGGCTTCCTCTTGCCCAAATGGGTCTTAAAATCCTATTTGTGTCCCTACGTTCCTACCGAAAACTTGATGACGTAAAGGCACAAATGGGAGGATCGAGGAATAACCGAGAAGGAAGAGGAATAGAGGGGAGAGCCGGAGCTCTCGGGCCCTTGTTGCATTGCTGTGGAGCCTTGCG
Source organism: Chloranthus sessilifolius (assembly GCA_021018995.1). Classification (NCBI taxonomy): domain Eukaryota; kingdom Viridiplantae; phylum Streptophyta; class Magnoliopsida; order Chloranthales; family Chloranthaceae; genus Chloranthus; species Chloranthus sessilifolius. Next base: position 28,311,002 of record CM037587.1, on the reverse strand, counting down.
TTGGCTTGTTTCAGTGAGCTTTTGAAGGTTTGTATGATGAGAAATGGGGTTCTAACTCCTATAGCTTACCAGCTAAGAGGTAGAGAGGGAAGGCTAGGGGGGTAACACACCTCTAACCTAGAGCTTATGGGTGAAAAGCTAAGGTCTAAAGGGACTTTTAAAGTTCTAAAATTTGTATGGGAATGGTGCACTAGAGGAGAGAAAGAGAGAAGGGATTCCTTAATCTCTTAATTACAAATTTTTTCAAGCCATTTGCAATGGGGGGTGCCTCTTTATTTATAGGAAAAAAGAAAGGTTAGGAGGGTTCTTAGGGGCTAATTTGGTTTAGCAATTAGGTAATAGGCCATCTAAAGTTTCCTAAGGCTTTTAGAGCCTTGAAAAATGTGAAGGGATGCTCCAATGGTGGATGATAGGGTGAAGCTTTAAACCACTTAAGGAGTTGCATATAACTAGTAAATTGGTGCAACAGAACTAGTAAAACACACCCCAAAGGTCAACATGGTCAATAAGTCAAACCCCAATCATAAAATTCCAGGCAAAAACCCAAAGTTACTATTTATATGCCTGTAAAACAGTAATGCACAGTAGCTTTGGGAAGTCGACTGCCCACGGGGGACCCACCTATAACTAGCGCAACTATTAGTTGCGAGAAGCCATTTCTGGAGAGAGATGGGGTGGTGCAACTATTAGTCTCGCCAAAACCAAAGTTACTATTTATATGCCTGTAAAACAGTAATGCACAGTAGCTTTGGGAAATCGACTGTCCACGGGGGACCCACCTATAACTAGCGCAACTATTAGTTGCGAGAAGCCATTTCTTGAGAGAGATGGGTTGGTGCAACTATTAGTCGCGCCAAAACTAAAGTTACTATTTATATGCTTGTAAAATAGTAATGCACAGTAGCTTTGGGAAGTCGACTGCCCACGGGGGACCCACCTATAACTAGCGCAACTATTAGTTGCGGGAAGCCATTTCTAGAGAGAGATGGGTTGGTGCAAATATTAGTCACGCCAAAACCACCTATAACTGGAGCAACTATTAGTTGCGCCAAATCCCTAAGGGGGTACGCATGAATTTACCATTCTGCCCTTCTCGAAATGCGATATCTTTGCGTGTACAACTTCGATTGGGGTGATTCTCGGCCCGTTGGAAAGCTGAAGACTTCTACTTTTCAATGGCATGAGATTCGATTGTAGTAGAAGGTCGTAGCTAGTTCTGATGCACCATTCCTTATCCATTGCTCGAGAAAGCTAGGTTTAGGTTCGGAAAGGGTTTTAAGGGTCGGGATGGCTTCCTAAAGGTTCTGAAAGGTTACTAAGGGAACTAGTGTGATTCCTAAGAGTTTAGGATGGCTCCTAAGGTTTCGGAAGGGTTCCAAAGGATTCCATACATGCCATCAAAAGTTCGGAGGTGCGCCTCCCTTGAAATGTATTTCGATCGGGCCTTGGGCCAAATTTGGGTGTCTACACATAACTAGACTCACAATAGAATTAAGAAATTCAAACCAATCAGGATTATAGCAACCATCACAGGGAAAGAAAAGGAAAACTAAACTATCTAAATTATAAGAAGAGCCATAGCTGCTGATGTTTACAGGCTAACGATTCAGTAAAGAAGTAACCCACACCCGCTCTAAAGCATAATCACTGACGTGTTGTAGCGTCGTTAAATGTCTGCAGCTGGCGATTGCAACAAACTAGAAACCTTCCTAGAAATTCTCTTTTTTTTATTTTATTTTATAACATTTCAAACACCACATCGCTAGAGTCCACCTAGACAGAATTGGGCCACTGATTCAACGAGGACCGAGAGGAACCCAAAAAAAGTACACACCAACATACTGGCGATCACGATGAGACACTTTTGCAAACTCTTTCTTTCTTAGAAAGTTAGTTTTTATTTTATTTTCCCATTTTTTTCCCATTGCATCATTTAGATTTCTTTTAAATATATGAGTCTTCATCAAAGACTCGAGATGCCTTGTATACGAAGAGTGAGCTTAGGAGACCCACCATTGTGGGGATATCATGACAACCCCATGTACGAAGAAGAATCAATTTACAATTCCAGCCTATGACAACCTGAGATTAACATGGCTGGCGAATAAGAAAATCCCTTCTCTACCCCGTACACCGGTAATAATCATAATGGGAAGGATGGTAACACCGGATAAAACCTCACTCCTTAACAAATCGTAGAACTCAGTATTCAAAGAATACAAAGAGGAGATGATGACTCCGAGGAATTGCTTCAAGGATTGGTTGCCACATACGAGACCATTAGGTCACGACAATATTCAGAAGAATGAGAATGATAGGAAAGGCCACCGCCTACCCCGAGCATGGTGTCGGCCTGCGCCACACCATTGAGGCAACCTGCCCACACCTTCTTTAACGAGGACTCTCCAGACAAGATTGGCTCCTGGGCCGCTCCAAAATATAGCACTATCAAAATTGAAGATCTCCCTAAAATGCTCGACGAGTACATGGCCAAGAGGGAATGCCCTGATCACTCATTTAGATTCGACAAATTCTGTCAGGCTGTTGAATTTAACTTACCAATAGGATTTAAATCGCAAAAATTTATTAAATATAACGGCACGGGAAATTCGAACCATTACTTGGCCCTCTTTTGCAACGATTGTCAATCCATACGTGATAATCAAGGACTTCTCATCCACTATTTCCAACGCTCATTAGAAGGAGAAGCTCTAGCTTGGTTTGCTGGACTCCCACTTTATAAGATAGAAATATTTGATGAATTAGTCAGTCAATTCCTAGACCAATACAAATATCTCACCCAAGAGGCAGTCAGTCTCAACGATCTGATGGCGGCAAAGTAAGGACCCGATGAAGAATTCACCGATTTCGTCACCAGATGGAGGAAACTCGCTGTCAGGATTGACACTCCAATGAAAGAAAAAGACTCGGTTGATATTATTATCGATAATACTAAAAAACCGTTGAAGAGCAGCTTATCATAAGTGATTGCCCCAACTTCACTGCACTCCACTCCCGGGCATCCCGACTAGCGAGACACATTAAAGGCGGAGATCTCGCCCTATCTATAGTTACATCAAAAGTAGGACCTTCTAGTGAATTAAAGTCAAAAAATAATAAGAAAGCCTCAGGAACTGAAAAGGTCAACACCGTTGTAAATCAAGGATAAAACTCCAGGAACGAGAACTTCCAATCATGAAATTTCAGGCAAAATCAAAATCAACAATGGTACATATACCAAAACCAAGGCACTAATCAACAAAGATATGCAAACTTAAACCACGGTTAGAATAAGAATCAGGGCCAATACCATAACAGGAACCAATATCCCAACACCTACCAGAACCAAAATGTGACACAAAATCGATCGGCCCACGCACCAAACTACAATAATGTACCCCCACTACAAAACTTCAACCTAGCAAGAGGCCCCTACCAGTTGAGGTGGGAACACTATCCCCCTTTACTTGATACGATCCCCAATATCTTTTGTCTCCTTAACACTCAAAATCTCCTCTAATTCCCCCAGGAAAGACCCCGACCATGGTCGACAAATCTAGATTATAGAAAATACTGTACATTCATTGATACGCGAGACACAACCTAGAAGACTACTGGGTCCTCCGAGATGTGATCTATGACATGAATGATTTGAACCAAATCGACTGGGAAGCATTAGGAATCCTAACCCTAACAATAACCAACCCCAACAAAATATTTGGGAACATTAATAATCCTATGCCTAACCACAACCAAGCAACACCGGCCCAGGTCACTACCGTGGATCTTTTCGGTCAATCCCCCTCCCAGCCCTCCACCTTTATCACTCGCATCCGACCTTTTGACACTTTTTCTACCCCTACGAGAGTTCCTTTACCCCGTATTCCTCGGCCTTGATCACTCGAATCGCCTCGCCGAGCTCACCTCCTTACCCAAAATTCACTCAGATATGAGTCCACTCCTTTAAGGCCCGAAGACCATTCCTCCATAGTCGCCCACCAGAATCTTTAACCCCTTCAAATCCTGAGCAAACACCGTTGCCACTCCCTTCGTCTAATTCTGAGCCCGAGTATGGAGATCATGTCCTTCAAACTGCAGCCCAAATTGCCGCAAGGGTAGAAAGTGTCACTCGAAAAACTCCAAGCCAAGAAAATGAAACAATGACTGAGTGTTCACTAAACATAGAAGAAAGCGAGCAAGAAGAACATCCCGACCCATGCGAGACACTAGTCTCTACTTTCTTAGAAGAAGAGGATTATACACAGTACCTCCCACCTTGGAGCGGCCCAGCGCAAGTATGCACTCCGACCTAGAATTTCACTCACTTTATAAACACCTCAATGTCGAGTCCCACCGAGTTCCATCAATAATCGACTTGCTTGATTCTTAAATTAGGAACCAACTATCCACCTCTGGCTTTCCCTAGAAGTAAGGATTTCACAAACGTACAACCATCAGAGGGGAGCGTGCGAGAAAGGGAAGTTAACTTGCCGCCCCTGCCTCACATTATCCCTTCACCAATCCCTGCACCTCAACCACTCCAACCACCTGCACCCAAGGCTCATCAGCCAGGGCAAGAATATGACCTTCTGCAGCATCTTCAAAAGATCCCATCAGATATCTATACTAGAACTCATCAAGAAATCACCTGACTATCACCGACTACTAATAAGGACACTTGAAGACACACAAGTGGATGAGGACACAACATTGGATGAGCAATATCAAATTGCCTCGGTCATGGCACAACCTCCGACACTCACTTTCACGGACGCAAACATGCCTAAAGAGTCCCTTCATGGAAATGTGGCTCCCATATACCTTACGGTCATAATCAGAGGATTCTCCGTACCCCATGTGTTGGTTGATACAGGACAAGGACTCAATATTTGCCCTATCATAATGTTAAATATGCTCGAATATACGGAGCAGGATGTCAAACCCTCGGTACTATCACTCATAGCTTATGATCGCTCACATCATTTCGTCAAAGGAACTATCAAACTACAGGTTCGCCTCGGACCTGTAATGAAAGACGTCACTTCCAATGTTTCTGACTCCACTAGTGCGTACAATCTTATCTTAGGAAGAAAATGGTTAGAATTAATGAAAGCCATCATGTCCACATATCATCAATGTGCCAAATTCCCATATGAGGACTCCATTGTCCGTATATACGCTGATGTATCCCTCCAAGAGATGGACACTGATTACACTGTGAGTATTCCGACTGCCCATGATTTCGTATTGAGCATAGGCCACATTCAAAAGGCTCGAATCCCTAATGAGACAACCATTGTGAAAGTCCATCCCCCTACCCCTCCTAGTTCTCCCCCAACACGTCAATAAAAATTAATGAGAAGAGAGGTTGGCCCAGACCTCACCAAACTCTACGACATCAATCCAACCGCGACAAAAGGGTGAGTCCTTATGTATCAGCTCAGGTACATCTCCCACACCTGACTTGATAAAAATAAGCAAGGTCATATAGGACACATTGTCCCAATGAAAATACGTAAACACGTAGGGTTAGGTTACCAATCGGACGACTCGCAAGCTGACTTGTTCCCTACCTCACCGAAATGGTCTCTATATGACCACTTCGTTTATAGGACCATGGAGAAAGCAAATGCACCAAGGCAGAAGGAAGTGTCTTTCACTAGATCCCAAGAAGTGGAAATTGAATGAATGGCTAAAGCATTCAATGATTTAACCAATCTGAATGACGATATGAATAACCCCTCGAGGGAGTCAAACCCTTTTTTGACACTAAGGAGCTTATAGAAGAGAGAAAGAAAGAACCTCCAGAACTCGAGCCGCAAGTGGGAGATTAGGAATCCACTGACGATGAAGATTTCCACATAGCTGCCTTGCAAGATAGTGAAGAGCACTTACGCTTAACATGAGAAGGAGATGACACCCCACAAGAGGGATTTAACTCGCATAGCATTCACCTCGGCCTTGGCCTTGGGGGATGGGAATGCCCGTGGGACTCCCCGTGTATCGCTCACCCATACCAACCCAACTGTAGGGCATGCACCAGCATATTAGAGTGCTTCACTAGTTGGGTTCGACATTCCGCAATGGTAGAATTGAACGATTTTGACCCCATAGCAACGGAAGTAAGTAACAACCCACCAACTCAGCTATCGACACAAAAAGAAAAAAATTCCAACAGTCATTTGGTTGACCTAGGGGGAAACACCCGCACCGCCCTCATTGAATTTGAAGAGGAACTTGAACTAGACACTCCTCCATCCTCAGACACGCCACAACTCCAAATATTTTGGAAATCTCTCGAGGAAGAATGGCAACCCTCTCCGAGTGATGACGAGGACTACTGGATAGACCTCCCTGCACTCAAGCTAGTAGAGCAAGCTAACCTAGGACTTCAAGCATTGTCAGATCAATAAAACAAGTTTAACACTAGCCTCGGGTCCAACTTAGAAGGATGGGAATGCCCTTGGGGATCTCCCTGCATTTCTCACCATTACCAGCCTCGTGCAGAGCTTGCATGCTTATCCTAACATACTATGAAGTTTAAGGGAAAGAGCTCACTACCCCTGAGGATCCCTTAGGAGATCACCCTCAACAGGAAGAACAACCATATTATACCTCAGAGGAGGATAGTTCGATTGATTACGATCTCCAAAGCTTCTTTCAAGATGAGGCAATCAATGCAATAGAGGAAATTCGAACATCAATACCACTGTCATCGACGTTGCCTATTCAAAAAGTCTCATTAGATGAGGACTTCAAAAAAAAAATTGCCAAATTCAGAACAAATCAATATTTTCTAAAGAATCACTCGAACGGCTCCAGCAGCCGTCTCACTCCCCTAATTAGAGGAAGCAAATCTCCCGACGCCTCTTGAGGTGACCGACCCTGTACCATATCTACTATCGAAAATCAAAAAAATAGAAAAAGAAGAAACCCTAAAAATTTGAAAATACAAAATTCAAAAAAATCAGAAAACCCCAAAAAAGAAAGAGAACCCTTCATCCCAAACCAATTTTACGGCCAACAAGGAGACTTCTCTGCTAAGACTTCTATGTCATCTCCCGCACGAGGACCTAAGGAGTCCAGGCTAAACAACAAGCTAGTGATTATACCAGACAAAATACTTTACGACTTTGAGAAGAGGATGAATAGCCTTAACCTTCACCTTACCAAAGATCTCTCAATCATAAATTGTGCTGATGAAGGGCTACCTTTCGCAAAATCGAATCCCCAGTGTAGCAATTTTACAGTAATGAGCTTACCGAGGATGAAGAAGAAACACCAATCCCCGAGGAGGCGCAGGTCTTCTAATAGGTTATCAAGCATTTTGACGAGCAAACCCAAGTTGTCGCGGAGCCTACAGAAAAAATCAACTTTAGCACTAAAGAGAAACCCAAGAGGTTACTAATCAGCGCAATGCTCAACTCTAAGGAACGTCAACAAATCGTACAAGTCCTACAAGAACACCTCGACTCCTTTGAATGGTCCTGTGAGGATATGCCTGGTTTAGACCCAAGTTTAGTAGAACATCGTCTTGTCTTGGAACCCAATGCAAAACCTGTTAAGCAGAAACTCTGTAGGATGCACCCACGAACGGCCCTTCAAGTTAAAGAGGAAGTTAACAAATTACACGAAGCCAAGTTCATCCGAGTCGTCCTCTGTCCCAAGTGGGTGGCCAACATAGTACCTATCACTAAGAAAGACGGTAGAGTACAGGTCTGCATTGACTTTCAAAACCTCAACTCGGCATGCCCAAAAGATGGCTTCCCACTTCCGCACATTGACACTCTAGTCAACAACACCGCTGGACATGAGATGCATCCTTTATGGATGGTTTCTTCGGGTATAATCAGATCAAATTAGTAGAGTCTGACCAAGAGAAGACCTCTTTCACCACACCATGGGGAACTTACTGTTACGTTATTATGCCTTTTGGGCTCAAAAGCACAGGAGCCAGGTATCAACGTGCCATGATGGCTATTTTTCATGACATGATACATAAATGTGTAGAAGTCTACGTCGATGACATATTAGTTAAGTCCCAAATGCGGGCAGGACATGTTAAAGCACTCCGATTAGTGCTACAAAGAGCTAAGAAATATCAGCTAAAAATGAACCCTAAGAAATATGTCTTCGCAGTCACCTCCGAAAAGTTACTCGGTTTTATAGTCAGCAAGCGAGGGATCGAAGTCAACCCCGTAAAGTCAGAGCTATCCTTGAGATGCCACCTCCCAATAATATCAAAGAATTACGAGGCTTGATAGGAAGATTGCAATTCATCAAGAGATTTATTTTCCAATATTCATACAGATGTGATCCTTTCTATTGACTACTTAAATGAGGAACTGATTACAAATGGGATGACCAGTGCCAGCAAGCCTTCGACAATATCAAAAAGTACGTCCTTAACCCACCAATAATATCGTTACCAGTTCCTGGAAGATCCCTAATCCTCTACCTCTCAGCGGACGACAAAGCAATGGGAGTATTTCTTAGACAATATGAGGAAGATGGCAAGAGAGAGAAGGCTATCTACTACCTCACTAGGACGATGGTCGAGTATGAACGGAAATACACTTTAATTGAGAAGACTTGCCTCACGTTGGTGTGAGCCTCAACCAAATAATGGCACTACTTTAGAGTACATAAGATACTAGTACTAGCCTGAATGAACCCTCTGAAGTACGTATTCGAAAAGCCCCGCAACATAAGGAAAGATTGCTCGTTGGCATATGCTTTTACAAGAATTCGATATCACTTACATCATGCAAAAGTCGATCAAAGGACAAGCAATTGCTGATTACCTAGCAGACCTCCCACTCCCGAACAATGAGCCCATACACAGATTTCTCTGATGAAGACCTACTCATAATTCATAACGAAGAGCCCAATAAGACGTCATGGACCCTTTACTTCGGCGGTGCTCTAAATAACAAAGGAAAAGGCGTCAGGATAGTCCTCCTAAGCCCGAAAGGAGTTTTCATACCTAAGGCTTTTCAATTAGATTTTCCTGTCACTAATGATGTTACAGAATATGAAGCTTTCATAGTTGGACTACGAGCAACACTATAATTAGGTATTAAACAATTAAAAACCAGTGGTGATTCCGACATAGTAATCTCGCAAGTCAAATCAGAATAGAAAACCAAGGAAAGGAGACTAATGGCATACCTAGAAACTGCTCAGTATTTGGTAAAGAAATTTGAAAGAATCTCTTTCACGCACATCCCTAGATTAGAAAATGAGCTCGCAAACTCTCTAGCCACACTATCCTCGGCCATCCAAATACCCATCAGGCAAAATACCAAGACCTTCTTCATCGAAAAGCTGATAGTACCCACTCACAAGGTAGCATGGACCATCAAGAGAGAATTACCAATCCTCCCCACAAGTACAGGACCAAAAGAAGCAATCACTTTGGAAAAGCGCGTCAAGTCAGAAATCGAAGTCGCTATGTTCATATTTGAAAAATCACCAACGACGACGAACAACCATGGTATTTCGACATCTGAAACTTCTTAAAGCATCAGCACATCCCTCCATACATCATAAAGATTGAACGAAAGACTATAAGGAATTGATGCGCCCGATTCTATATACTCGGTGAAACATTATATAAAGAAGCCTTCACCAAAGGAGTACTGCTACAATAGGTCACAACCGCCGAAGGACAATACATCATTTGAGAAGCACACACTAACACCTATGGTGCCCATGCCGGTAGACAAAGACTCGACCATCAAATCACATGACAAGGCTACTTCTGACTGACAATGATAAGAGATTGCCACCTCTACGTCCAATTCTACAAGCAATGCTAAGAACATGCCACACTTACCAAAGCTCCATCAGTTGCATTGAATACTATGACCTCATCGTGGCCGTTTTTGATGTGGGCCTTCGATGTCATTGGACCTTTCATAGACATGATTGGGAACACTCACAGGCACGCATTTATACTTACGACAATTGAATACTATACCAAATGGGCAAAAGCTATATCGTATGTTAGAATCACCGCTTCAACACTCGTAAAGTTTATTGTTCAGAATATTATCACAAAGTTTAGAGTACCCAGGATGTTTGTCACCGACAATAGACCACAGTTCATCACAGAGAAGATAAAGAAGCTATGCAAGAAGTTCGGTATCGATCTACGTCACTCATCACTGTTCTACCCTCAAGGAAATGGACAAGTAGAAGCTATAAGTAAAACGCTAATTCAAATTTTGAAATACATAGTAGAAACAAGCAATGGAGCTAACTGACCTGAACGACTACCAAAAGCACTCTGAGCCTACAAGACCTCTATTCGTATGGCCACTGGCCAAACTCCCTACCTCCTTACCTACGGGATGGAGACAGTCCTACCATATGAGATACACGTATCATCCTTATGAATTTAACTCGATGATGGGCTATCCTTAGACAAGAGGAGAATTTCTCTACTCATGCAACTGTAGCAACTCGATGAAACACGACTAACGGCAGCTAATCATGCTTAGGTATATTAGAGGAGAGTGGCCAGAGCTTACGATAAGAAAGTCCTTGAACAAACCTTTAATATTAGATATTTAGTCTTGAAGAAAATCATGCCTTCCAAGCACGCCCACTCGAAAGGAAAATTGAAATCGAACTTGGAAGGCCCTTATATTTTAACAGTCGCATACCTTGGAAATGCATACAAACTGGCAAACCAGGATGGGGAACAACTCCTTAGCCCTTGGAGCACCATGTACCTTAGAAAATACTACCCTTAGCCCCATGATCATCACATCTTGTGGTTAAATACTTATACTTATCACCCCCATAGTCATCACGACCCATTCATTGGTTGTACGTCATCAATTCGCAGAATATCCTTAAGACCTCCAATTTATCGCCCACTTTCCTTATTTAGGCAATCTGATCAAAAGACTAGTGACATATCTAATCTCTTTAAAAAGCATAAGTAACACCCGTTTCTTATTTCCCCTTCCCCGCCATTGGAGGAGACGTTAGAGAAAAAAAATGCTAGGTTCAATCAAAACTCACTATTCTTACGCTAGCAAGATGCTTTCAAAAATATATATATCAAAAAAATTGAGTGAGAGCATTACATCGAATGAATAAGTCAATGAGCTTAGGGAAGCATAAGCAGGCTGTGAGGACGTCTCTGGTAACTTTACTAGAAATGTATAAGCAAACTGCGAGGGCATCCCTGGTGTCCCCATACTACTAGATACCGTCGTAAGGTGGCGGGAGGAGGACAAAATCCTGCTAACCATAGAATGTGAGATTTTGTTGGTACTAAAACATGACAAAGAGCTCAATCATGGCACCCATATCCCTCTGAGGAAAAGATTGTTACTCACTCCTTTTGGAAAGCATTAGATACAAACTATTCCCTACATCACTGAGTCTTACCCCCATCTTCTCTTTTTATTTTCGAACGATAAATCAAAAGCCCTACAAGATACTCCTAGAAATGAAACCGAAAACTGATGAATGATGACTGATGCAATCACTTACTATACCTATCATACTTTTTCCTAATAACTACAGGATAGGATGATCATTACCCTAACTATAAATAACCTAATCAAAGAGACCTCCCTCGGTTCGATGACAGTACCAATCAACCTTTTTTCAAAACTAACTCACCAAATACCCATGACTGCTTAAAGACCCAAAGTGCTCATCTAAAGCCCAAGAAAGCTCTATTGCATCTGCACACTGGGACATTTTTTTAGATCAGAAGGAGAATCACCTTAGAGACACTGACTCGTCCACAAAGAAGATGCGAAATAATGAAGTCACCATCCAGAGAATGCTATCGAAGATACTATACTATAGATCCTACCATGCTCCTACACTAGGGCATTTTTATTTTTATTCTTATTTTATTATTATTTTAGTTATTTGCTTTACCTGTTGTATTATTTCTATTTCAAAAAGAAAAAGAAAAACAAAAAGAAGAAGAAAAAGAAATGAAAAAGAGCAACATGTCCATCTTTTACTACCAAACCCCGGTCTGAGACACTCACCCCCCTTGATAACTAGCAAGGGAGAGAACAAAAATTACTGATAGCATTACCTTTACATGTGCAAGCACAAAGCAACCTTCAACTATCACCAGGCCAGCTCAGGAAGCATCCAAGTCCCAATGACAGTCGATGACGCAAAAGAAACTAAAAAGCGAAAGACAAATGCAAGAGATAATCAAAAGGAAAGGAGCGATCAGGTACATCTAAACAGAAAAATCTCCATATATATATCAAAATTTTCTTTCTTTTTACACTTGTCACCGGGGCATCCCCCTGTATGTACAACACACAAAAAAAAAAACACACACACACACCCCTACTCCCTACGCTGCCGCCGGGACGGCCGAGCACCGCTATCCCAAGTATCATCAGCTCGGAGGTTCGTAGACTGGTCCTCCAGGAGTCCTCAGAAACACTAGACGACGTGACCACACTACAGAGTCCTCCTCACTCATCTGACTAACAGACCGCCTCGATCGAGAATGAGGAGGATACCCCACAAGAATCTCACGAATGATAGAATCCTCATGAGCATCACCCCTGACACGATCACGTGACATGTGACGAGATTGCCTAGCTGAGGAATCCGTAGCCCTTGACTCTGATCCATCAAGCTGACTAGCCAACTTACGCACCCCAACTCACTCCTCGTCAGACGATACTGTAGCTGATCTAGGGACACCTAGATCTTTGCCCGCTTTGTTCGATGCACCGCCTCTAATGCCTCAGGCTGAGTCTTTTGTGTAACCATCATCTCGATGAACAGGTCATCGCGACTTTGTGTCTCCCCGAGGATCCGTCACTAGACGGGCCTCCTTAAGCTGACAAGCCTGCGTAACCACACCAAGCCAAAGAAAACAAATATATATATATATATATATATATATATGAACATAAAAAAAAGAAACTTTGAAAAAGAAAGAGTCATACCAGATCTAGCCTCCCCTCCAGAAGTCGCTCAACTGTCATAGCAGTCACTGGATCAGCAGGAGGCATAGAGGGAACAACAAACATAGGTGGCTGCAATAAGAACAAACAAATACATCAAACATCACTATAATGACAAAGAAATTATGAACACAATAATTAGAACATACCTAAGAAAGAATAGGAGCAGACCCCTGAGGGGGAGCCTCAGGCACAGAGTCCGAAACAACCTGCACAACACCAAACAAGCCAACATAAAAAATGTCAGAACGAATAAGATGAAATAACCTTAGCTGAAGTACACCAAACCAGAAACTATACCAGACTCTCGGGACATAGAGAGGCAATAGTCGCCTCCGTCGTCTGAAGATCCTCGATAACCTAACGCTGAACTACCACGTAATGTTAGTAAATTATCAAGAAAATGAAATAATAACACCAAACATTCTAATACAATTATACGAACGAGTCAAAAGATTGAATGGAGCTTACTCAGTGCTCTAGCTTGGCCTGAGTACTTCTCTTCCCTTCACCTTCGTTGCAGGACCTGAGAGTCATCAATCTGTTGTTATGTTTTGGGGAGGTGAGTTTGGCGATGAGACATGGCGGTTCTCCCCTTATGGTCATGTGCTATGACGAATCCAGCTAGTTGTAGGCACGATGGAACCTAAGGGGGACTCTAATGGGATGTTCGTGTCAGAACTTGATATTGGTCTAGTGCGATGGGAGGTTGGAGGGTCCCCTCTATTCTCTTGGCTTCTATAATTGTAGGGGCTCGCTGGTTATCGTGTGATGGGGTGGTGGAGGGTCTATCCTCCTCTACTACTAGCAAGTGTGTGCTTCGGCTGCGGTGGAGTCTGATGATTGTTGCGTGACGAGGGATTGGGAAGTGGGTTCTTTGGTTTCACGATGGGACATAATCGATCCCTTCCCTCTGTTGGTTATGCAAAGTTATGCGATGGGATTTCGGGGAGGTGTCAGTTGCGATGGGGTTTGGAAGGTTCGGCTCTCTATGATGGGACATTGACTGGGCCTTCCCTTTTTATTGTGCATCGTGACGGGATATGCCCGAGTGTCTTGGGCAGTAGTGTCACGATGGGACAGGTTTGTGATGAGATCAAGTTGTAGTTGCATCGTGACGTGACATGTGTGTTGAGCATTGATTTTCACCACTTTTTACCCCTTTAACCTGGCTTTTGCTAAGCCTCAGAGCATTTAATAATTGCATTTTAACATTGTTTTTCAGTTAGGAATCAGTTGCATCCTTAGTGCAGTTTTCCAATAAAAAGTGCCAATAAGGAGAGTTTTGGAATCAATTAACAACTAAGAGTGAGAGATGAATGAAATGACTTCAACTCTGTGCACATTAGAGGTACTTTGAGGGTCACCTTTAGCAGCTACATGTCAGATGGCTGCAATGCATTCTCAAAGGACTGCAATGAACTCTCTTGAGCAACTATAATGAATGCACAGATGTATTCAGCATTTTAGCAGAGGCATCACATCAGTTACAACTCCAAACCAGCACCTTTCATCTATACTTCGATTCAATAGTTGCACTTGGTGTGCACAATAAAGCCACCTCTCTGTTCAGTGTTGAACCCAGCGATGCACCTATAGAATGCAGCCCCAACTTCTCCAAATAGCAGCAGCTCCACCCATGAAAGCTTGCACTTAATCCCATCGATTGGATTAAAAGCCCTTTAGCACTCCTATCAAGCAGACCAGCTGCCTAAATTAAATGCACATCAACATGTTGACTGCAGCAAGCTAAGTCTCCATCCAAGCTCCTTCCAGCAGATTCAACACCGTTTGAATTATTAAACTGTAGCAGCATAGAGCACCTTCAAGACAATTACTTGAGAAGATGAAGCTCTAATCAACAAACCCGTCGAAGGGTTTGATAATACATTGTTGCACCTTCAGTAGCAAACCCATTGAAGAGTGTAGTCCCAAGCTTCAGCCTCAGCACCTGTCAAATACATTGGTGCACTTTCAGCATCCTGTCGTATGAAGCCTCCATGTTACAGCCAACCTTTTGGCAGCTTTGCAGCTCCCTACAGCAAACATCTCGACCAGATCAAATGCCCATCCTCAGAACCTATCGAGTTGCACCATTAAAGAGCAGCAACCTCCCGACTTCTCAGCTTCAGCAGACCATTGAACCTGTCGACATTTTGTTTGCTACTGCAGTCATCTTGTCGAGCAGTTCAGTTCCCAAGCTCACCTATTGAAAGGATAAAATCTGCAACCCCATTGAACCTGTCGATATCTTTGTAAATCAATCCAGCCATCCTCTCAACTTAAAGAGGTACCAATCCTGTCGACTTTCAGGTGCATCTCAAACTTCATCCAGTCGATTGGTTCAATTCCTTAAGCTTCCATCCTCTCGAAATGCAAAGCTTCAGCAACCTTCAATCCTTTCGAGCAGATGCCTTTGCCATTTGAACCTGTCGACCAGCAAAGCTTCCAGCCCTTCATCCTATAGAAAAGCACCTCCCATCCTCACGACAAGTCACCTAAAGTTGCAGTTTTTGAACCTCAAACATTCATCCTCTTGACCAGTAAGTTTCCAAACCAGCAAACCTATTGACCTCTATTCCCTAACCTCACGAAACCTTGCTGTAGCTGCTGCCTATAATCCACATCCTCACAAACAGCAGCTCCCAACCTTCCACATCTGCTTGACACCTTGCTGAAGCAGCGCCCATCCTCCCATACATCCTATCAACTTTAGCAGGCAACTATCTTCTATCCTCTTGACTTCATCTTCTCCACCTCAGTGCTAAAACTGCAAAGTTTAATAAAGCTGCATATCTAAACCCTCATCAGCCCATAGCTTTTCAAGATAATCCAACTCGGGTCCTTGAGTTTCAACCATAAAAACTGCTGATCTTACTATGTACCCATGGCATTGAGCATGTTTCCATTTGAGGGCTGTTTGGAAATAATAGCAGTAGGGGCAGCTAAGAGGATGGTGAGTTTTATGTGAGGCATTCTCAGCATTTTGTGTGTAATTATTTGAGGTGTGCAGTAAAAAATATTCTTGGTTGGCAAGGTTAGATTTGGGAATTTCAAAGCATGTAAGAGGTCTGCACATGGGCAAGTTATTTGCAGAAATTAAATGAATGGTGCAGCTGGAATTATTCTTGGTTAGCAAGGACATTTTTGGGAACTCCAATGCACAAGGAATTCTATACATGGGTGTGAACTGATTTTCAAATATTTGGCAAGAATTCAAACTACTTCAGCTGCATAAACAGAACTGGATCTCCCTCTCTTCTCTCTGATTGGTTGAAATGCTAAAATAAGGATTAAAGCATCAAATCCTCTCCTCTGATTGGCTGGAATCCAAAGCACTTGGATCACTGCATGGGTATAAATAAAGCTCCTTGCTGCTGTAATTTCTAAGTAAGGAATCTATAGAATAACTTTGGTTCTCCTTAGCTCATTTAGGTTTAGTTTAGTTTTTATTTTTCCTTTTTCTCTTCCCCATTCTCCCTCTAATCCAGTCTGTTGGATTAGATCTAGATAAGCAGTCCAGATCTGGTTTGTAATTGTAAAATTGAGAGTTTCAATGGCTTTGTGAATAGATTGGATGTTGCACAGATTGCAGATCTGAGCTCAATAGGCTGTAAGCTTTATAATTACAGTAATTATAGTTTTTAAAGGTGATTCTGATCTAAATTTCACTTTTTCGTATTTGATTTCCCTGGATTAGATATTCCTGTGAATGCTTGAGCTTGTAGCCCGGCACCCCCAACATCTATAATAGCTTTCCTGATCCAATCGAGATCCTTGAATTAGAACAATCTCTGGGATGATCTACATCCATTCGAGTGGATAGATCATAGCCTTAGGATTGCTTTAATTCTTTGGTTGAGATTAGATTCTTATACCTTGCATCTAAGCTTAAAGCCAGATGAGGGATTGTAGCAAATCAGTTCTCTACTTTGCTATTAAACCAATTGATTTTCAGTAAGAACCAGTCCCTAGCTGCCTATTTCACACCATTTTCTACTTTATTTTACCATCCATCTCCTTCAATCTTATAGATTTAGTTTTATGTTTCAGTTTTGTAAATTAGATCTAGTGACACCCGAAAAACTCTCTTTCTTTCAGAGTTTAGGCTAGAATTGCCATATCTATAGCCAGACTGGTGGTTCACTATACACCTCTTAGGTTTTAGATCACTACTCCCTATGGAAAAAACTCTTACTTATAAAAACTTGCTACAAATGAACCCTGTATCTTGCAGGTCTAGGATAGTTTTAGTGTGTTGATTCCATCTCTGTTTTATTTTCATTTTAAATTGCTTTTACGACCAACAAATAAATCAGCACATGAAAAATTCACAACAAATTTTTTCCCCAACCAAGCTTTAAGACCATGGAGTTCCCACAATCTCCTGCATCATTGGGGATCATACCATTGAGAAGGCCTTGTTAGAATTGGGAGCTATTGTAAACCTACTTCCATATTAAGTTTATGAGAAGTTAGGCTTGGGAGAATTGAAGCTCACACATATGGTGCTACAACTAGCTGATAGATCTAAAAGGAGACCTGTGGGAATGATAGATGATGTGTTAGTTGGGGCTGATAAGTTTTTCTACCCAGCAGATTTTCTGGTGCTTGACATAGAGCCAAGCAAGTGCACCACCTCTATTCCTGTGATTTTGGGCAGGCCTTTCTTGGTCACTGCCAATGCTTGTATTCAGTGTAGATCAGGAGTAATGAATGTGTCATTTGGCAACATGAAAGTGAAATTAAATGTTTACAATGCAGCCAGCCAGCCTCACTTGGATAGTGAGGATTGCTTTTTAATTGATGTTTTGGATGAGCTTGTGGAAGAGACTTTGCCCAAGCTGCTACATGGTGATGATTTTTGTGATGTTTTTGAGAATGTGTGGAGTGCGATTGTAGAAGAGAAAGCCCCTACACCCATGGTTCAAGAGGTGAAAGCCTTAATTTCTGATGTGGGGCCAACAATAAGGTATCCTCCTTCGAAACCTGCTATGTTGCATCTTCCACCACCATCAAAGGCACCTTTGTTGCCTTCTCTCATATGTCCACCAGATGTGGAGTTGAAACAGCTACCTAAGACCTTGAAATATATTTTTTTGGGGGCAAACAAGAAGTTTCCAGTGATCATTTCTTCCTCTCTCACTGATGAGTAAGAGGAAGAGTTGTTGGGTGTTTAAAGAATCATAAAAGAGCAATAGGATGGACTATTGCTGACCTTGGGGGCGTCAGCTCTACTATGTGCATGCATAAAATCTACTTGAAAAGAGGGTTCCAAACCCTCTAGAAAAATACATAGAAAATTAAACCTCCACATGCAAGAAGTGGTAATGAAAGAAGCGATCAAATTGTTAGATGCTGGAGTCATCTACCCAATTTCAGATTTTGAATGGGTGGCACCTACTCAGGTGGTCCCTAAGAAATCTGAAATTACTGTGATTAAAATTAATTCTGGTGAGCTTGTTCCAACTAGGGAAACCACAGGTTGGAGGGTGTGCATAGACAATCGGAAGCTCAAGTTGGAGGGTGTGATCAACTCCCTTGCCCTTCATTGACCAAATTTTAGATAAGTTGGCAGGCAAGGCTTTCTATTGTTTTCATGACGGATATTTAGGGTATAATCAAATCCCTGTTTATCCACAAGATCAAGAAAAGACAACTTTCACATGCCCATTTGGCACCTTTGCCTATAGAAGGATGCCATTTGGACCCCTGCAACTTTCCAAAGGTGCATCTATGCTATATTTTTTGACATGATTGATCAGTTTTTAGAGATATTCATGGATGATTTTTCTATTTTTGGGGACAACTTGAGCCATTGTCTACACCATCTCAACCTTGTGCTGCAGAAATGTGAGAAAACGAACTTGGTTTTGAGTTGGGAAAAGAGCCATTTTATGGTTAATCAAGGCATTGTCCTTGGCCATGTGGTGTCCCACAGAGGCATTGAGGTGGAGAAGGGTAAAATTGATCTGATTGCACATTTTCCCCCACCAAAAATTGTGAAACAAGTCAGATCTTTCTTGGGGCATGCTTGGTTCTATAGGAGATTCATCAAGGATTTTAACAAGATCTCAAAACCTCTTTTTCACCTGTTGGGCCAAGAGGTTCCCTTTGAATTTAATGATGAATGTCTTATGACTTTTGAGCTTTTGATAGGCTGTTTTACCTCGGCACCTATCCTTCAAGTACCTGATTTTTCTTTGCCATTTGAGCTGATGTGTGATGCATCAAATTTTGCTATTGGTGCAGTCTTGGGATAAAAGAAGGATAAGGCACCTTGTGTGATTGCTTATGCAAGCAAAACCATGATTGATGCTCAATTAAATTATACTACAACTGAGAAAGAATTATTGGCAATTGTCTATGCTTTAGAGAAATTCGGGTCTTATGTGTTGGGATCTAGGATAGTGGTCTTCACAGACCACTCAACCCTGAAGTACCTTTTGTCAAAAAAGATGCCAAGCCAAGATTAATCAGATGGATTGTCCTATTATAGGAGTTTGATCTTGAGATAAAAGATAAAAAAAGAGTTGAAAATGTTGTTGCAGACGACTTATCCAGGATCCTAGCTGAGGAGTTTGATAGGCTGCCTATCAATGATTCTTTCCCTGATGAACAGTTGTTTACTCTCAACACCTCCACACCTTGGTTTGCAAACATTGTGAACTACTTGGTAGTGGGTAAGATCCCCCGAAATTGGGTCAAAATGGATAAGGAGTTGTTCTTTTCAAAGATCAGACATTACATGTGGGAGGATCCATACCTGTTTAAGCATTGTGCATACCAAGTGGTGAGGAGATGTGTCCCAGATGATGAATTCCACAACATACTAACTATGTGTCATGAACAGGCTTGTGGAGGCCATTTAAGTGAGAACAAGACTACTGACAAGGTGCTCCAAAGTGGATTTTATTGGCCCACTCTCTTCAAAGATGTATGACAACATTATAAAGCTTGTGAAAGATACCAAAAGATGGCAAGTATCTCCAAAAGAAACTCCATGCCATTACAGTCTATACTTGTGATTGAACTCTGACATTTGGGGGATTGACTTCATGGGTCCTTTCCCTCCTTCCTATGGTTAAAATTATATTCTTATGTCTGTGGACTATATGTCCAAATAGGTTGAGGCCATAGCTACAAGAACTAATGATCACAAGGTTGTCTTCAACTTTTTGAAGGACAATATTTTCTCTAGGTTTGGCAACCCCAGAGCTATCATTAGTGACGGGGGGAGCCATTTTTGCAATAGACAATTTGAGAACTTGCTTAGAAAAAACTCGGTGACACACAAAGTTACCACCCACAAACCAATGGGTAGGTGGAAATTTTTAATAGAGATATCAAACACATTTTGGAGAAAACTGTGAGAGTAGATATGAAGGATGGGTTCCTAAAGTTATTGTTAAGTAGTGAAAAATACCATTTTTCACCTCCTAACCTGACCTTTGATGAACCCTTGAGCTAACTAATAAGGTATTTTAAGTATGTTTTGTAGATAAGCAATAAATTACAGCCTTAGTGCAAACATCCATCTAAAAAGGCCGAAGAAGCAACCTACTGCTCAACATGTGCTCAAACAACCCAAAGTCCAACCAATCAAATAGTCCACGGAGCTTTAAAAGTTCATGAGAAGATCATGGGCCCAATTGGGTGTGCTTGGGACCAATTGCAGTTGCAAGGAATACCAAGGGGTTGCTGAGTGTTGAACAAATGAAGACAGCACACCAGTTGCAAGGAATACCAAGGGGTTGAGAGGTCCTAATGCTTAAAAGCTAAGATGTTGAGAGATTGCCTCAACCTATCAAAAGGTTCTGAAAGAAAGGAATGAAGCTGTCGAGAGGTATGATGTGTATAGGAAGCTGTTGAGAGCTTCCCAGTACCGTCGAGCAATTGGGATTGAAGAAAAGAACCATCGAGAGGTTCTAGGAGTGCAGGCTTACTTATCGAGAGGTTAGAGGTGCTTCAGAAGAGAACCTATCAAAGTCTTACTTGAAGATGCAGAGGAGGTTGTGAGGATCCAGCAACCAGTCAACAGGATTTTGTATAAGATGTCGAGAGGATTAAGGAAGCTCGGGCAGAAGCTAAGATTTTTCTGTCAATCCTGTCGACTAGTTCACAAAACCTGTCGAGGTGCATAGAGCATCCTGTCGAGAGGTTCTGGAGTCAAAAGTAAAGATCATGTCGAGAGGATGGAAGAGCAGTGCAATGCAACCTGTCGACAACTCAGCTGAAGCAACACTCATCCTTGCGAGGTTCAAGCAACCTGTCGAAAGCTCAACGGGAGCTTTATAAAGATGTCGATAGGATTGTCTATAAGTTGTCGAGAGGATCACTACATAACTGGACAGAAGGTGAAAACAAAAATATAAGTTTTATTCTCTAATTTACTTACTTGAAGAGAGATTTCATAGTTTTAGCATCTTCTTCGATTGAGTTGAGGTCGAGCAGAGACGATCGACTCTAGGGTTGTGGCAAGGAAGTACAGGGAAAAATGGTAAAAGAAAATACCTAAATGGGAGCCAAATCAATGAGAACCAGAGAGATATGGGAGAGATCTGAGAACGAGAGAGACTTGAGAGAGATCTAAATCGGAGCTAAATCGGAGAGAACCTGAGAGATTTGGTAGAAATCAGTTAGAAGATAGAGATTTGGGAGATATCTTTGAGAGAGAGAGAGAGAGATTTGGAAGAGATCGTTGGTTGGGGTTGTAGTTGCGACCATTGGTTTAAGTTAAGGAGGAAAACTAAATTAAGAGCCCGCGCAGGAAATGAAACGACACATCGCTTGTATTAATTACCCGCTTGTTTAAGTTACGAAGCGGCGGACATGGCGCTAGTATTCTTATATTATTTGTGGCAGTCATTTTATGTCCGTAGCTGAGAGGGTGCCGCTAAAGACCCATTATTTTGTAGTGTTTTCAGTCGCGCAGATTGGGTTTCTTGTTGATTTCTAGGCATGAACAGGTTGGATTCTTCCAAAAATAAAAACTCCAAGATTCTATTCTTTCCTAGTTTAATTTAGATTCGTTCTAGGATTTGTTTCCTAATTGAAATCAATATTCTAAGGCCTTATATATCTATAAATAAAGACCCTAGGTTTAGGAAGAAGATAGCTTTAGCTGTAGGGCTTTTTGCTCATAGATTTAGGTTTTCTTTTAGTTTCTTTTCCAGATCTACGAAAGTTTGTGAGATTGAGGATTTTGTAATCATCATTCTATGATCGATTCAGCGATGATAAAGATCATAGCAACGATGTGATCAAAGATAAGTATTTAATTTAATTTATGTTTCTCTTTTATTTTGAATTTCGTTTATGGTACGTTTGCATGTTGGAGGTTCCAAGAGTCATCGAGAACGAGCGATTGTAAAGGTTTCATTATGTTTAATCTAATTTCAGTGGCCTCGTAGGGGTTGGGGTTCGATTAGATAGGATATTCATTGATGGACTAGGCCTTGTAGGGTAGTTTTAGTTGGTTATGTGCAATGATTCTTTGATGTTTAGATTTATCTAACTCATATATGATGCAACAGAGCTTCTAGCCTGGAGCGGAGATACTTCGGATTCATTATAGAAAAGAAATAGGGTTTATTATATACGAGCCTGAGATCCAAAAGAGATCCTAGACTGCCTTCTCATCTCTTATTTCAAAACTGTTTAGGTTTTTTTTATATTGTATTTAGGAAACTTAATTTTATATATTTATTTTATTAAAATAAAATAGAGATTAGATAAGATAAAATATAAGTCTCTGTGGTTCGACACCCTTGTACTTGCCCTAGTACATTCGAACTTGTACACTTGTAAGGTTTTGATTTAAAACAATCAAGTTTTTGGCGCTATTGCCGGGGACTATGATTTTATTTGAACTATTGCCTTTTAGTTAGTATGTATTAGTAATTTTTTTTTAATTCTAGTTTATTTTATTTTCCAGATTTGGATACCGAAGTCCGAGCCTATCAAAGCTTCTAAGGGGACGCCCGCGAGAGGCCAAGGTATGTACGTTTATTTTCATATTTAGTTAGGTTTTTATAGTTTTATTTTTATTTCTAAGTTGATTGATGTTTGTGAGTTATGGAGTTTCCTACAAATTTGATAACCCCATCATCTGATGGGTTTAATTATGAGACTCCATATCACTATTGGGATGGATATGGGGAGAATGGTTCTCATTGGCGGGTCCCAAATTGAGGTTTTGAATTAAATCAGCCTTTTGTGCCAAATTTTTCTAACCAACTTCAATGTGACCCGTAATCTTCACAATCCCCATGGAGTTCTTGTTTCTAACAGAATTTGATAGAACTCTATGCCCAATCGACCAATTATTTTCAATTACATATCCAGTCTCGTGTGAAAGGTAATTATCTAAAGGGGCAGTTGGACGCTATTATGGATAGGAAGGTTGATGCCTTGATTAGGCGACCAATATACATTCCGTAAGACCATTGGAGTTCTGGTTTAAAATACCGGATTTTACCTGTGATAAAAAAAAAATCCAATCCCAATCGGTCAACTATCTTAAATTATATAACCAGTCTCGTGCGAAACTTGTACATCAAGTAGGGCAATTGATCACTGCTATTGCTAGGGACGAAGATACCTTGCTTAGCCAAACTATAAGTTTCCGCAAGACTAGGAGTTGAAAGGAGAATCTACTGCCGCCCATGAGCATGAGGTTGAGACCGTGACCCTTAGGAGTGGACATGGGGTAGACTACAAGGAAGATGTTGGCCCACATAAGATTGAGATAACAGAAGATAGCCAACCAACTTGTGACACCCCTCTCATACCAAAAGAACAATTACACGAGGAGGACACAATTCCTTGTTGTACATCGATTGAGGAGTCGAGCATTACCTATGAGGCACCATATGTGCCCAGAGATCCATTTCTGCAATGCTTAGCCAAACCCTCAAGTCAATTGGTTGTCAATAATGACTTATTCGGTGCTTTCAAATTTCCAACACACGCTGAATCTGAATATGTCATGGTTTATACGGTGGATGAGTTGGTTGACAAACCACCCACAAAAAGCCTGAAGACCTTAACTGACAAAATGAGTAGCCGATACATGCAATATGAACGGCCCTTTCATGTGCCTCTCGTGACTTGAGGGGGATCCGGCTGAAGACCAAATAAACTTAGCGCTTCTTGGGAGGCAACCCAAGCCCTTATCCATTAGTAGTTTAGGATTTAATTTATCTTTATTAGATTTAATGATTTTTGTTTGTGTGCAGGTTTTAGGAGTAGAAATAAATAAATAATTACAAATTAATAAAAATAAAAAGAAAAAATTGGATATGTTTTAGTGAGATCTAAGAAGAGAACTAGTCTCTCTCCCCAGATCTTGACTGGTCGATATTGATTTCGACTAGTCAGTTTGCTCAAGAAAAGAAGAAAGGGAGAATTTTGACTGGTCGAGACTGATTCTCGACTGGTTGAAATTATAATTATAATATAAACATGACTTTATGTTGTGTTTTGATCGGTCGAAATCAGTTTCGACCGATTGAAACTAGAACTACTGCTTCAGAATCGAAGCAATTTGGAGAGTTAAAACTTTCCCATATTTTTGACCAGTCGAAATGGTTTCAATTGGTTGAATTCCATGAGTTTCTGGGCTATATAAAGCCCCAAGATTGGTCAAAACCACTTTTCGACCGATCCAAACCCTAGCTTCCTTCTTCTCTTCTCCTTCCCCGAGCCCTGGGCATCGTTGGTCCTTGTACCATATTGTTCAATATTTTTCTGATTGCCCTCTTGCTTGCTTTGTTTGTTTATTGTTTTGAGCAATGAAGGCATTGCACCACTTAGGTTTGGGGGTGTTTGTGCTTATTGTGTTGTTTGCATTTTTACATTTTTGCATCTTATTACAACCACTATTTTCGCACCCTCAATACCACAGTTTTGTTTAGTTCTTGAACCAACATATGCCTTATTTTCACGTAGTTTTCAAACTGTGGCTGTTTATACATGTGAGTTCTAATTTTAGAATATTCATGCCATATTAGGACTGCTATTGTCTAGGATTATTAATTCCAATGTGAACATTTAAAGATCGGTATGAATTTCATGCTTATATAATTTTTGCACTTCTATCGTACTTAAGTCTGGAAATCAAAGGATTAGTTTGAATTTTGAATCTTAATATCCTAGGAAAGACTAAACCTAATGACCTTTAGATCCATCCATCCGTTCTTGATGTGTGCTTATATAAACTCAGAGTGTCTTTGAATACGTGCGTGCTTACTTAATCTCATACGTTATCTATTGGTTTGTTTACTTTGTATTGCTTTATATCACTGTACTAGAACACATTGCACTTTAACTCAAAATAAATAGGCATCGTTACCACCTTGTGAAAAGATGATCAAAGGTCGTCTTTGACTCATTTGAACCTAAGATGCCCCACCTCATACATTTTACCTTTTACCACCCCTTTTGTGTCGGGTTGAAATTTTTTACTTTTATATGTTTTTGACAAGCCACAATAACCATACCCCAACATCATTTCTGAAAATTAAGCCTCACCCTTCAATCTTTGGGAAATTGGGAACGAGGGATGAGAGTGAAATGGAAGGAGAATACATGAAAAGGCATGATAGTGGTATTGCCTAGGAGCATATGGCAGAAATTCATTTGAGAAAGGGGAGAGAAAAAAAAAATGAGAGAAAAAGAAAAGGTTGAAAATAAATGTGAGACCCTTTTAATTTACATTGTAAGTCCTTCTCACATGTGTGTGAAAATGTGAACCATTCATCGAAGCGAGTTCGTTTTGAGTGTATACCTAAGGTGAGGATTAAGTCAAGACTTGGGATCCGATGATTCCTGGTTTGGATTAGTCCCGCGATGGAAAGATTTTAGCATGGGTTAGCACATACATGACACTCTAGGCATGAATGAAGGATTTATCCAAGAATCGGAGCATTGGGTTAATTTGAATAGGTAACATTAGAATTAATATGGCATTGGTATTTGAGACTGAAAGTTTGCATGTTAAAGTAATTATTAGTTTTTTTTTCCAAAAGTATATACATTATGAAAACCAATTTTGAAAACTTAATTTACCTATGGTTTCAAAAACTGTTTTGGAAGTTTGGGGGTATCTTCACTGAAAACCCTCAAGAGACACAACTCATCCACTAGGGATCACCTAGGGGTTTAAACGCTTGTTGTATTCGCTAAATGCAATCGTGCTTCCTATGAAAGTGGCATTTATTTTAATAGAGTACGTGCATTAGTTTTTAATTTTTCCTTTGCTCGAAGACTAGCAAAGTTGAGGTTTAGGGGTGTGATCGATCTCCAAAATAGTATAATTTACACCCAAATCTTGGTATTGCTAGGCTTCATTTAATTACTAATATTTACTTTTAGTGCATGATTGAGTATAATAGGTTTTGAAGTCCTAAAAGCGCAAATGTGGTTAAAAGAGTAAAGTTAAGGAGTCTCGAGGCTATGACAAGAACCAATCAAAACAGCAGAGAGAGAGAAGAGTGTCATGGTTTACATATAAATTTACAGGAGCTAAGGCCTAAACCATTGGAAATTAGAGGTTCTTAGCTTTCCAACGAGCCAAGAATCATCGAATTCTGAATTGTGTACCAAAAGTTATGGCCAAATGAAGAACGCGAAAAAATACAAGAATGCGCAGTCTCGACCAGTCGAGATTGGGAACTCGAGTTTGGACGAATAACAACAACAGATTTGACCAATCCAACTCTTTAAAGTTTCAGAAATTGAAATTTGGACTGATTGAAACACCCATTTCGACCAGTCCAAACTCAACATCGAATTGAGCATTCTTATTCTTACAATTTTGACCAGTCGAGCTCCATTCTCTATTGGTCGAAGTTGATATTTCTCGCTGATTTTCAGATGCACAGATTGGGTTTTCTTGCTGATTTTCAGGCGCGAATAAGTTGGATTCTTTCGAAAATCAAGACTCCAAGATTCTATTCTTTCCTAGTTTAGTTAGATTCATTCTAGGGTTTGTTTCCTAATTGAAATCAATGTTCTAAGGTCTTACACATCTATAAATAAGCACTCTAGATTTAGGAAGAAGATAGCTTTAGTCGTAGGACTTTTTGCTTGTATTTTTAGGTTTTCTTTTATTTTATTTTCCAGATCTGTGAGATTTTGTGAGATTGAGGGTTTTGTAATCATCGTTCTAGGATCGATTCAGCGATGATGAAGATCATGCAACGATGCACAGTTAAAACGTCCCGAAGCTTGGGATCTCTTGTACGATCAAAGATAAGTAATTAATTTAATTTATGTGTCTCTTTTATTTTGAATTCCGTTTATGGTACGATTGCATGTTGGGGGTTCCGAGTGTCATCGAGAACGAGCGATTGTAAAGGTTTAATTCTGTTTAATCTAATTTCAATGGTCTTGTACGGATTGGAGTTGGATTAGATAAGATATTCACCGACGGACTAGGCCTTGTAGGGTAATTATAGTTGGTTATGTGCAATGATGCCTTGATCCTTAGATTTATCTAATTCATATATGATGCGATAGAACTTCTAGCATGGCGTAGGGGTACCTGAGATTCATTATAGAAAAGAAATAGGGTTAATTATATACGAGTCTGAGATCCAAAAGAGATCCCAGACTTCCTTCTCATCTCTTATTTCAAAATTGTTTAGTTTTTCTTTTTATTTTTATTATATTTAGGAAGCTTAATTTTATATATTTATTTTATTAAAATAAAATAGAGATTAGATAAAATAAATGATAAGTCTCCGTGGTTCGACACCCTTGTACTTGCCCTTGTACATTCAAACTTGTGCACTTGCAAAGTTTTGATTTAAAATGATCAGAAGCATCCATGTAAACTTCATAATTACTAGGTCCAGAAGGTAAAGTGAGTATGACAACTGTCGTGAGCTTCTGCTTCAGTAAATTGAAATTCTGCTCACACTGGTCGGTCCATGCAAAGTTGTTGTTCTTGTGGGTCAACATAGTGCGCGGTAGTTGATCATCTTAAATATAAACCTTGCAAGTGTACAAGTTCGAATGTACTAGGGCAAGTTCAAGGGTGTTGAACCACAGAGACTTGTCATTTATCTCAGCTTAACCCCTGTTTTATGTTAATATAAGCTGTATACAGTTAAATTTTTTAAATAAAATAAAATAAAAGAAAACCTAAAAACATATCTGGATAAAGATACAAGAAGGCAGACTGCGATCTCTCTAGGAACTCAGACTTGTATATAATAATCTCCTATTTCTTTCCTATTCTGGATTCCAGGTACCCCAGCTCTAGGCTACAACCTCTATTGCTTCGTATAAGGATTAAGCCCTATTCATAGTAACGAACCAGTCCTTGGATATGATCTCTCTAATCACTAGCGACCTAAACATAGCATCAAAGTACCATTGCATGTAACTAACTAAAACTACCCTATAAGGCCGATTTTGTCGATCAATATCCTATCTAATCCAACACAAATCCCTACAATGCCACTGAATTAAACTAAATAGAATTAAACCTTTACAATCACTCATTCTCGATGATTCTCGGAACCTCCAACATGCAATCGTACCATAAAACAGGATTAAAAATAAAGAAAGAAATAAAAGTTTATTAAATACCCTTATAAAATTTTACAAGAGATCGCAGCCTAGAACTTTTAACCATCCATCAAACGAAAGACCTTCCTCATTGCTGAATCGGTCCTCTCCCGATGACTACAATCAATCCCACACTTTTCTAGAACTGTAACCTAACCTAAACCTACGAATACTCATGCCAAAACATTCTAGAAAAGTCTTGCCAAAGAGAATTCCCTAAAACCTAACCCTGGGGTCGTTATTTATAGAGTAAAAAGGCCCTAGAACATTTGTACACGGCAAGTATCCCAAGAAATCCTGAAGAATCAACTTGGTGAAGAAGAATCCGGAGTGGATCTCGGAAGCCAGAAGAAATCCGGCTGGAGAAGCTTTCTTTTTGCGTGGAAACTCTAGTTCGACCGGTCGAAATTGAATCTCGACCGGTCAACTTTAAGATTGCTACAGATCGTCCTTCGCGCTCTTTAACTTGGCTTCAAAATTAAAATTCAATCGATTGACTTCCAATCTTGATCAGTCATAATTAAATATAAATAGTACGTCAAAATCTCTGTTTGATCTCGACCGATCGATTTGGACTCGACTAGTCCATTTTTCCATTTCTGAAGCATGGAGAATCTCGATCGATCGAAATAGCCATTTCGACCGATCCAGATGGATTCTTCTCTTTCCTCTATTTCTTCTTCTGGGAGCCTTTTACTTCACGATCTTGACTGATCTAAATGACCATATAAGTCATCTTTTCAGCCAGTTTCCTTGGATATGCTTGCCATAGCTTCGGGTTTCTCCTATCTTTGCTCATTTAACTCATTTTATATTTATCTAGCCTTTGCACCTGTTGCAACACAACACGAACTAAAAGCATTCATTAGTAGTTAAGTGAGGGCTAATAAGGTCGAAATTTGGGTATATTTTATACCATTTTGGAGACCAATTAGTAGTGTCAGACGAAAGAATCCTTCCATGTATTTATGGTAATATTCGGCTAAGCCGAGAAAACTTCTCACCTCGGTGACATTATTCAGTGTTTGCCAATTCGCAATAGCTTCAATCATTGATGGGTCCATAGAAATTCCTATGGTGGAAATCATGTGACCCAAGAAAGCTACCTTCTCAAGCTAAAACCACACTTGCTCAATTTCACGTATAACCTGTGCTCACAGAGGGTCTGGAGTACAAAATGAAGGTGGTACTCATGAGCTTCTTTTGTATTATAATAGATAAGGACATCTTCGATAAACACAACAACAAATTTATCAAGAAACTCTTTGAATACGTGGTTCATCAAATCCATAAACACGGCAGGCCCATTCGTAAGTTCAAAAGGCATAACAAGAAACTCGTAGTGTCCATGCCTTGTCCCAAAAGTAGTCTTTAAAATATCTTTTGCTCTGACTTTCAACTGATGATATCCAAACCTGAGATCTATCTTTAAAAAGAAAATAGCACCCTGTAGCTAATCAAATAGGTCATCGATATGAGGAAGGGTGTATCAATTTTTCACAGTGACATTATTCAGCTGTCGGTAGTAATATAGAGTCTCATCAACTCATCTTTCTTCTTTACAAATCAGACCGGTGCTCTCCATGGTGACTAATTAAGGTGGATAAATCTCCTGTTAGACAATTCTCGCAATTAAATCTAACTCCTTCAGTTCTACTGGTGCCATTCGGTACGAAACCTTTGCAATCAGTAGGGTATCAGGCATGAGATCAATCTTAAATTCTACATCTTGGTAAGGTGGAAGTTTAGGTAATTCTTCCAAAAAAATATCAATGAACTCCTTGAAGATAGGAATAACTGAGAGGTTCCCTTTCTCATCACATTTACCGTCAAGTGTAGCAAGTAGGGCTGCTACTCACCTTTTAATGCCACAAAATTTGAATGAGGGGCTCCCAATCGGTCGGAAAATGGCTACCTTAAAAAAGCCATCAACTGAGGCATGATAAGCCACCAACCAATCCATACCGAGGATTATATCAAAGTCTAAGAATCTGAGTACCACAAGATCTACGGGTAACTCATTTGTCCCAACAACTAAGATCATAGCTTTAGAAACTTTAGATGTCACTATCACTTCTGACGGCATAGAAATTGAAAGCGTACTATCCTGTGATACGGGTTTAGCTCCGATTTCATAAATGAAACTCAGTGTAATCAATGAGTAGGTCGATCTAGAGTCGATCAAAACCCAAGCATGACAATCGGATCAATCGATAGGTCTAGAAACTTTCATAGTTCCTGAATTATATGAGAGTTCACACGTGGTCTAAGTTATGCACGCACCAAAGCATTCTTAAGAAAATAATAAAATAAAATTGTACACAAAACAAGTTATAAAAGCAATCGAAAAGAAATAAAGCTTAAGAAAAAGTAGACAAGGTGAAATTCGTACCTTGAACGACCTCATCAGTAGCCGAGGTGTCCTGATGTGACATGGTAAAAACTCGACCATGCGCTTGACGCTGCTACGACTGTTGTTGCTAACCTCTCAAAGTGATATTTATGGCAGGGTCTCGCTCTGGATAATCTCGAATAAAGTATCACGTCTTCTTGCATCGGAAACACACTCATATACAGTAAGCATTCACCCGGCTTGTGCCTCTTGCTGCATTTGGCACATATTTCATATGTAACATAAGGGCGCTAGGGAAAGGTACTCATAGGAGCTGCAATCTTCTGATACTAAGCTGGGGCATTTATAGGATATGCAGCAGATACAACACCTCTCTGAGTAGGTTGGGTTGTAGTCGTCCCTGGAAGAGTGTAACCTGACGATGGTGCAACTCTTTCGTAATCAGAGACGGGGGCAACTCTCTGAAGTGGGTGAGTCTGAGGATATGAGGCTACACGTTGTTGTCGTTGTACCGGTGCGAATAGGTGTTCTCGAAATAAGGGACGAAGACCATTCTCGAGTCAGTTTATGTTTGGTACAGCCCACCTTACAATTATTATATGATTAAAATAGCCAATTAAAAGGCACAAATTATAGCAAAGTTAAATCAAGGTGAGCTGTCAGTCTTGCAAGATCCAGGGCTGTTGTAGTAAGTTTTAAGAGGTAAGTAAGGGTATGTCTACAAGGAAATATGGTTTAACTATAGTAAATCTCCAGATCTAGAGTAGATCTAGCACTCTATCCTAATTTAAACTAAACTAAAGCAGGAAAGATGAGAGTTTTTATGATTTTGTGACTTTTACTACAAATTATAAAAGATAAATGCAAGTGATCCAGATCTAATCAAACATAGAGATGAGGGAAGGTATAGAAGAGATGAAAATTTAAAAGGTGAAGAACAGCAGCTAGGGGTATTGGTCTACTGAAAATTAAAGGAATCAAAAGCAGTGCAAAGAATTGATTTGCAACAATCCTCTTTTCTGTCTCCAAGTTACCTAGGTTCCCCCGAATCCACCAATGGATCAAAGCAATCCTGAGGTTAGGATCTTCCCTTCTACTGGATATAGTTCATCCCCGAGATTGCTCTAACCTATTGATCTACCCAGGTTCTCTCGGCAGAGGTGAGATATAAGAATCCAATCTCCACCAATGGATCAAAGCAATCTTGAGGTTAGGATCTACCCTTCTAATGGATACAGTCCTAAGGTTATGATCTGCCCTTCTACTAGATAAAGTTCATCCCCGAGATTACTCCAATCTATTTATCTTGATTGGAACAAGAAAACTATTGCAGATGCTGCAGATGCCAGGCTACCAAGCTCCCCATTTATGACCGACATCCACAGGAATATCCAATCCAGGAAAATCAAATATGAAGAAGTGAAATATAGATTAGAATCACCTTTAAAATCCATAATTATTTTATAAACTTACAATACTATTGTGCCCAGATCTGTAATCTTTGTAATATACAATCTCTTAATTTACAGGTCAAGACCTCACCCTAACTACTAAAAAGAGTTTAGCCACTCATGATTGGCTAAAGAGAGAAGGAGAGAAGAAGGAAGGAGGGAGAATTTGGAGGGAAAATGGATCTCACACTATGCACTGGTTCTCTCAAATTCTGGATGTCTTCAATGTAATTTTTTCAAGCATTATACTCTCCTCCTCTGTCCTCAGATCCGTTTTAGCCAATCAGAGCCCAAGAGAATAATTCTATTATTCTGGGCTGCTGATGTGGCTAATTTCTCTTCTAGAAGCTCTTCTCCCATTGGTCCACAATTAGCAAATGCCTGTGAGGCCACTAGAGTTTCCAATCATGCATAGTTGAATACCAAAAATACCCCCAGGGGTTGCTGAAGTGCTTTAGAACTCGTGCACAAGATTTTGGAATTGGCAATTGCTGAAGGAAGAACATTGAGAAGTTGTCAGTTCAAGTGTTCTGAATTTGCATTATGTTCACAACGACAAGTTGCAGTGGCTGTCGACAGCTTTGTAGACTTCTCAAGAGGTTTGGAGTCTTCTCGACAAGATGAGTGGCACTCGTCGATAGGATTAGAGTAGCTCTCGATAGGGTTTGGTAACATCTCGAGATATTGATTTGAACTTGTCGATAGGATTGAGACCTCGTCAACAGGATTGGAAGCTCATTTCATTGTTCTGCCCATTTCTCCATTCACACCTCTTGACAGGTTATACTAATCCTGTCGACTGATTATACAAGTCAACACTGAGCTCTCAACAGGATTGGGTCAATCCTCGTGAGAATAAGTATGGCTTTGTCGATCGGTTGTCTTCGACTGCTCGACATGTTCAGCTTCAACTTCTCGATAGGTAACTGGATCCTCTCGACTTCCCTTGCATCTCCAGGTATCCTCTTGACAGGATCCACAATTGCATCTCCAACCTCTCAATCGGTAATTGGATCCTCACGATAGCTTAATGGCACCTCTCGACACTTGGTTTTTGATCATCAGAACCTCTCAATAGCTGGACTTAATCTATTGATAGGTTCTGCCTTGTGCTTCTACAAGTGGCACACATCTTGGGTGTGTTATTCTTCATTTGTTCAACACTTAGCAGCCTCTTAGTAGGTTCAATCTTTATTCCTTGTAGTTGGACTTGGTCCTAGGCATTTCCAGTTGGATAGCACATTACTTCTTGGGCTCTTTTAAGTGAATATCTACACTAAGCTTGCAATTCATTGCTTATCTATAAAATATACTTAAAGCACATTATTAGTCAGCTCAAGAGTCCACCAAAGGTCAGGTTAGAAGGTGAAAAATAGTATTTTTTACCGCTCAATACACCCCCAAACCTAAACTTTGCTAGTCCCTGAGCAAAGGAGAAAGTAAAAACAATTTTTGAAAATAAAAAATGCTACTTTTGTAGGGAACACAGATGTATTTAGCATATACATCAAGCCTTTAAACCCCTAGGTGAACCCTACTGGAGGAGTGAAGTCTCCAGGGGTTTATACTGAAGTTACCTACAAACTTCTCTAATGATTCAGTTAATATTAGTGCAGCAAATTGAAACAAAATTCAAGTAGTATAAAATTTATTCCACACCTTGTCTATTCAGTTTTAGAGGATTCTCAGCAAAAATATGACAATTTAAAACTAAAATTCTGCTGTAATTCTTGCACAATCAATCAGCTCATGTCAAGGTATTTTGTATAAAAATTAATGCAAAGTTTACCCTTAAATTGAGAATCATGCTCAGGTAGTGCCCCCATCAACCCTAATTTCAGACCCAAAGCTTACCAGGGCTGTCACTCTCAACAAAAATAGAAGGGTGTATCAATTACACAGCTCAAGAGTAGTTATAGCCCTCAAATAGGACTGCAAGCATGTGCACAGGCATTGCTCCAATTTCTGAAATTTTCTAACTCTTTTCACCATAGATTAAACAAATCCTTCTCTCCACATGACAGCTCAATCCAATTCAGATCAGTAAGGACTTTTTATTGGGCTGTAATGTGGCTTATAGGTGAAGTTTACAAAGAATAAAAGGGTGGAATAGGATTCAAAATGGAGAAATCAGTAAGGTAAGGAGGTAATTTGTAACTCAACCTTCTTCATTTCAGCACAGTCTTCATCTTCTTTGAATTTTTAGATTTGAAGTGATCAATTTCCAATCCTCATTTCAATGTATCCAATGAAGTGACTTCTCTCTTATTTTTGTTTTACTTTTCTATTTTTCTCATCATTTTTTAATTTTTATTTTTTATATATGGGTTAGAATGCTACAGCTACACAACTGACATACAACTGTCATCAAATGTATTTTCTTCTTCTTCCACCAAATGTTGAACCAACTCCACCTATTTCAACTTTATCTCCTTTACCTTTTGAAATCTCAGAGTGAGGGTCAGGTTGAATCAGGTCACTGAGGTTTGGGTTCAAGTACTCTGGTTTTTGTCAAAGAAAGCTTAGATTTTTTAGGGCTCAAATGGTGTGCATATGTACCAAGGGCAGTTTAAAGGTGGGAAATTTTAAGCTCAAACTGTCTAAGGAATGGCCTTACTTCATGTCCTCAATGTCATGAATGTTGTCAAGCTGTTTCAACTTGGATTTGCCTAACTTTTAGTGAGCACAGGTAGATCCAGTCAGTCCTTAGAGCAGAAGAAATTGCCAAACACTCTTCAAGGAAAAACATTTCAAACCCAAATCTCACTGGGTATGGTCTTCCATCAAACTTCTGGGGTATATCCTCACAATTTTCTCTCTTCTCAAGTTCACTAAGCACTAATTTTTTTAAAATTCCTAACATTTTCTTCATGAAAATGTTAGAACTATAACATGTTATAGTTTTAAAAAGTTTATAATTTCCTCTAAATATAAAATATCAGGTGTGAAATTATTTTATTTTCTCAATTTCTATTAAAACCTTGCTGCACTACCATTGACTATCCCTTGGCAAACCTTGCCACACCCCCAAACCTATGAGGAACAGTGTCCTCACTGCTTGAAAGAGCAAGAGATGTGCAGCATGATAAAATCATATACAGAGAAGCAAGGAAAGAAAAATAAACAAATAAACTGCAGCTAAACAAAGAACAGCAATACACAAATAAAATAAGGACTAGTAGTAAACAAAACACACAAATGAGGACAAGAAAGCAGACAATAACACAGAAAGACAACAAGAAAATCATAGTAAATAGACTAAAGAGAAATCTATTGATAACACCAAAATATGCGCAATGTAAAGGAAAGTGTTCTACAAGAGATTATGCCAAAAATATCCTAACTGTACAACTCTAATCATCTGACTCTTCAGCAGCCTCAAGTGGATCTTTGAGTCCTTTACCCTTTTCTATCTTCTGAGTAGCAGCAATGGACTAGGACCTTGTGGAGGAAGGTTTTCTAGTCCTAGATGTGGTTTTCTTTGGAGGGGGTAGCTTCGGCTTAAAAGGGGGCTCCTTGAATTTGATGTCAGGCTTGACTTTGCTAGGCTCCTTTGGTTGAGGAGCTGTTGCCAAGGGAGGTGCATCATGGTTTAATTCTTTGGAGAGAGCCTCAGCTAACTCCCTGTCAATCTTTTCAGTTAAGTTCTTCTGCATGGCTGCTATAATCAGCCCATACTCATGAGCTATGTCCTGTGCTACTCTCAGCTGTGCCTGCAGGGCCTTTATCACATCCTCCTGGCCCTCAGCTCTATTCTTCTCCTGGTTATATTGCACCATAATTTCCTACCAACCCTTCTTTATCTCTTTATTCTCCAGCTTGTAAGTCAGTTGTAGAAATTTGATGTGATCAAGCAGAGGCTGCCTCACAGTGGTTCTCAGGTCAGCCATGCCTCTAAGTACATCTCTCTTAATATAGGCATTGGCTTGAATGGCCCTGAGGAGAGTAAGGTAGGGAGGTGGGGGATTAAGGTAAGCAGGTAGGATAGACTGATCAATAGGAGGAGTAGGGCCATCCAGCTGTGGAGGGGGGATGGATGAAGGCATGGGTGGGGTAGAAGTAGAGGGAATGGGCTGGGGAAATGCAACCTCTGGGTCAGGGTCAGTTTGGGTGGAGGCAGTGGTACAAATAGGGAGAGGAACTTCAGGGATAGGATCAGCCAATTGTAAGGGTTGTGGGGAAGTGGGGGTAGTGGTAATATGGATGGGTAAAGGGATATCTGGCTTATGGGATGGTTGGGTTAAAATTTGTAAAGTGGAATTGATGGCTAGCATAGTGGAAGGAATGGAGGCTTGGTCTTGGAGTGTGGAGTTCATGGCTTGGAGTATGGCCTCAATTGATGATTGGGTTTAGGTGTTGGCCATCACTTGGGATTGAAGAAAAAGTAAAAGGTGAAGGATATGGGGTAAAGGGTCAAGTGTGATAGGGGCTGTTGGTTGGATTGGTGGAATTACTGGAAATGGGGAAGTGTGGGTATGTTGTGGAGAGGTGGGATGTGGAGAATTTGGTAGTGGGTTGTACTCATGCCCAATATTGTCTACAATGGATTTTATCATAAATGAATAACCCTCACTAGTGATCTGGTCTTGGGTATGTGGAGGGGAGATAGAAAAAGTGGGATCAAAGTCAAAGGAAATGGATGGAGGGGAAGAAGTGGTTGGGTCAGCTGATGAAGCTGGTGCAGGGCTCAAAGATGGAGTGGCTAATATGGATGGGCTGGCTGGAATGGTGGGTGAAGGTAAGGTAGGGATTGGGTCAATGGTAAAAGGGATGGATAGAGGTGTGGATGTGGTGATGGTGGAAAAGGATGCTAAAGTGCTGGGAGGTATGGAGGTAGGAATGAAAGGTAGGGAAACTGTTATGGATGGTGTGATAGGAGGAGGAATGGTGAGGCTGGCCCTCTCAGAGCTGACATGGGATACAACTGGGAAAAATGGAGGCACAAATGGGGGAGTAGCAAATGTAAGCAAAGGCTCAAAGGAGATTGCTGCAGAGGTTTCAGGTGGAGGTATGGAGGTAGTGGCAGCTGTAGGGTGAGGCTCCGAGGTCACAGAAGCAAATGGGGGTGCATGTGGAGCTTCTACCTCACTATCTTCATTGGACTTGTTTTTACTCTTGCCAATGAGGGTCCTACTGGCGACCAAGCCCTCTTCCCAAAAACTTTAGGGGTCACCTTTACCACTGGCTCATCAACTTTGAACACAAAATCCTTTCTTTTTAGCAAGGCAGTGATGAGCCTGCTGCAAGGGAGCCCAGGTAGGGGCTTGCACTCTCCTGATTTTATCATTTATATCTACCATTGCATCAAAAATTAATTTTACAGCATTCATAAACTAGCCCTTGGAGAAGAAATATAGGGCATCCACTATTGGCATTCTCCTCTCTTGTTGATGCCCACTCACATAGATATTCTTCCTCAAAATGGAGTCAGAGAATAGCATGTTGGGGTGCAAATCTCTTCTCATGATTGAGTCCCCAAACCCCACAATGCCTTGAGTGAGGTGCCTGGCCATTGCTTTGAAGGAGACATTCTCGGGTTCAACCAGGCCATAGACTGCATCAAAAATGGAAGGAACCCCCAATGCTATCCCTATATCTCTGTAGTCGACCACCAACTCTATATGATCAATCAAAATTACAAGGTAGGGCTCAATTGACTCTTGCTTGGTTTCTTTCTTGAGATTCTTATACCACAACTTAACTAGCCTTGGGTAAGATTTTTCAGTCAATGGACTCAACATGGGTGTCAGGCCTGCTTTCACCAAATAATTCAAAGTACCCTGACACTCCTCTACCTTAGAGAAATAAGGGGTGTCAACAATAATCTCTAGGATTAGACTTAATGCATCCACAAATTCATTGGGTGTGGATCTAAGCAAAGGGACTTCAGGCTCCAGTTCAGGGTTAGGATCAGCCTCAAAAATTTCAGGCACAAAGTTAGGTTCTGTCTCATGGGCCTCCTCAACAATGTCTTCACTGGTTTGGGCCCTGTTTGATTTCTTGGATTTCTTAGATTTCATAATTTTCTCAGCTTGGTCCATGACCAGCTTCCTTTTTGCAGGTGGGGTTTCCTTAGGCTTTGTGGTTTGCCTACTGAACTTTCTAGTGGCTTTGGTTGCAGATTTGGTGGGATATTTGAAAAGGGTGGCCAAGGTGTCTTCTTGGTCAGACATTGTATACTCAAACAAATCCAATTCACTTCCAATCACCACACAGACTTATTGAAATATTCAAATTACTCACACAGATTAGAAATTGAAATGCCAAGCTTGGAAATCATAAAGAGGAGCTGAAGAGAAGCTTACCAGCAGAACCTAGGGTTTAACAGATCTTAAAATGCGCAGCATCAAACCAGCTCAGACCAGGGGCAAAGTGTAGCTTTTGATGTATTGAAGCAATGGGGCAAATAGCCAGGAAGTTACTGTAATAGCCAGTGAGATAGAGAGAGAAGAAATAAAATGGAAAAATCACCAAAGCAAACTTAAAGCGCAAAGAGAAGCTGTCGAATGGCAAAAATGGAGTTGTCGTTAGGTTTAAAGCAGTGAGAAACAATTCTCGACAGGATTGGGGCAAGGTGTCGATAGGTTGATGCAACCTGTCGAAGAGTAGAAAGTCACTGATCCTCACGAGAGGTGCATGTGATCCTGTCGAAGAGTTCAAGAATACAAAAATAATCGTTCCGAGAGGTTCACAAAACCTCTCAACAGGTTCCTTGAAATCAATATGCAATCCTCTCAACAAGTTCTAGGCTTCAGAAAAGTTACTTTGAGAGGTTCACAGAACCTCTTGATAGGTACCCTGAACTTGTCAAGAATTCAACCAAAAGTCTTCAGAACCTATCGAAATGCTCCTAGATCCTATCGACAACCATTTTTACACCTTCAAAACCTGTCGAGAATTAGTTCACACCTCTCGATAGCGTCTAGATCTTGTCGAAAAGTAGACTGGGAACTCTCAGAACCTGTCGATATGTTCATAGAACCTATCGACAGGTTGTATTTCAGTTGAAAGAGGCTTGTACTCAGTTCCTAGTTCATTCCCCAATAAATTTGACACTCCAACTCTGTTCACTTCACGACTTTGACTCATTTTCCTACCTGAGGTACTAACACTCATGGAAAATTTATGTACAATGCCAAACTGAACTGAAACAAAAATAGAAAAAATCAACAAAAATAAATAACTAAAAACATAAGTTATTATATATAGTATACATTTGTTGAAACTCAGTCATGTCATGGAGGTTCATGATAGCGGATGGTCAGTACAAGCTCCACCACATTTTCAAAAACATCACCAATATCGTCACAAAGATCATTATAATGCATCAGCTTGGGAAAAGTCTCTTCCACAAGCTCATCCAAAACATCAATTGAAAAACAATCCCTATCATTCAAGTGAGGCTGATTTGCTGCATTGTAAACATTCAATTTAACCTTCATGTTGCCAAAAGACACCTCTATTACTCTTGATCTACACTGAATACAAGCATTGGCAGTGACCAAGAAAGGTTTGCCCAAAATCACACGAATAGAGGTGGTGCACTTGCTTGGCTCCATGTCAAGAATTAGAAAATCTGTTGGATAGAAGAATTTATCAACTCCAACTAAAACATCCTCTATCATTCCCACGGGCTTCCTTTCAGATCTATCTGCTAGTTATAGCACCACATGTGTGGGCTTCAATTCTCCTAGACCCAGCTTCTCATATGCTGAGTATGGAAGCAAATTCACACTAGCTCCCAGATCTAATAAAGTTTTTTCAATGGTGTGATCCCCAATGATGCAGGGGATTGTGGATTCCAGGATCTTGAAGCTTGGTTGGAGTTGCAATAGATAGCACTTGGTTCACTTTCTCAACACAAAAGACCTTCCTGGATAAGTGTATCCTAGACTGTCTTTTGTAGGTGCACAATTCTTTAAGAAATTTTGCATAGGCCGGAATTAGATAGCATTCCGGCTGCGTATCACCTCCTCAACCTTAGCATTCCCCTTGTCGAAAGGAGAAGCTACTTTCAATGTATTAGGAAATAGCAAATGGGGAACTGTCCTCCCATTTACAGCCTTAGCAAGTTCATCCGATTTTTCTTTATTTTTATTTTTAATTTTTTGTAGGGGCACATCACCCCCTTATTTTTTATATGTTGCTCCTGCTGCATATTTTCAGGAGTTGTGTCTTCATTTTCTGCACTTGACCCATTAGGCTTATTACCAATTTGGTTATCCACCAGCCTCCCACTCCTCAAGGTAGTGACAGATTTTGCTTCTTCATAAGAAGACGTCTCACCAACCATGTACTGCCCCTTTAGATTATTCATGGGCTGACTGGGCAGTCTTTCCTCCTCCCTCCTAGTCAAGGAATTAGATAGCTGGCCAAGGTGGTCCTCTATCTTCTTGATGCTTTCATTGTGGGAGTTAACAGTTTGAGATAGAGAGCCCAAATTCTACAGTGCAGCCAGAACTTGATCTTCAAATGTGAGAGACCAAAAGGGTACAGAGGCTGGTGCACTTTGATGCACAGGCTGAACCATTGGCTGAGCCATAGGCTGTTGGTATTGGGGCCTTAGAAAATAATTCTAATGGTATGACTGGGCATTCCTATAGGGCATGGACTGTTGTGGCTGCTGTTGTTGCTGGTTTTGAAAGTTGTCTTGCCTCCACCTCAAGTTGGGGTGGTTTCTCCAGTGATAGCCAGTAGTAGGTTGTTGTCTATAGGACTGAGAAGCATTCACATGTTCCATCACAAGATCTAGAAATTGGGCAGCTGAAGGACATTCCTTAAGAGAGTGAGTGAGGGACTGGCATATGACACTTGGAGACTACATTGCTCCCATGAGCTTATCAAATTTTTGGGTCAAGCTGTCCACTTTCCTCTCCAAGTCATTGTGTCCATTCACTTTATACATTTTCCCTCTGGTAGTATTTTCTCTCACCAATCTAGGGGTCTCAAAATCTCTAGCCCAGGCTTCCCTTTGCATAGAGTTTTCACTGATGATATCAAATAGCTCCCAAGCCTCATCAGCAGTCTTGTGGAGGTATGTACCACCACAAGAAGCATCAACCATATCCCTGCGTTTAGGATCAATTCCTTGATAGAAACTTTGGACAAGTTGCCATTCAAGAATTTGATGATGGGGACATTGCTTTAGGAGTTCTTTAAATCTCTCTCAGGCCTGATGAAAGTCTTCAGTTGGGGCTTGAGCAAATGAAATAATGCTCTTCCTCAACTTACTTGTTTTGGATATGGGGAAAAACTTGGCTAAAAACTAACATTGAATATCATTTTATGACTGAATATTGTTGGGTGGGAGCATTTACAACCAAGTTCTGGCTCTATCCTTTAGTGAAAATGGAAAGAGTCTCAACCTGGTTGTTTCCTCTCCTAAACTTGCAATATTAAAAGTAGTGCATAATCCTAAAAATTCATCAATGTGTTTATAGGGGTCCTCTTTGCTCAGGCCATGAAATGAAGGTAACATTTGTCTGATGGAGAACTTGATCTCAAAATTTCCTTGAACAGTAGGGAATTGAATACAGAAGGGGGAATTGTACACTCCTAGTGCATTGAATTCCTTTAGTGTTCAAGATTGTTCACCCATTTCAGAACTATTACAAGCAATCACAAGTGTGTGTAAGGGATGCTTGGGTCTAAGAAGTCTTTCAACCTCAAGGTCCAAAGGCGCAATCTGAGGCTTAAGAGATCTCCTCCCAAGTGCTAAGTAGTGAAAAATACCAGTTTTCACCCCTTAACCTGACCTTTGCAGGACCTGTGAGCACATTAATAAACCTCTGCTGAGTCTGTTTTACAGATAGCAATAAAAGATAGGAAAAATACAGGAAACCACTCAAGAATGCCACACAAGGAAATTTATCTCTCAGCACAGTACAGACCCAGCAATAGCACACCAGAGGGCTGCACACCATTGGGCCCTTGGGACGCGTGGCAACAGCAGGGCAAGGGGAAGTAAGTGAAAATAGGCTGAAAATATCCTATTGCGAGGTCATTTGAAGACTCTGATAGGAGCGAAAAGCTAAATTGGAGGAATTCGTGCAGTTGGAGAGGGTTCGATAGGATCTGAAGACAAAGAAAGGATGGATTCATATAGATTGAGGAGTTCGATAGGATCCAAGAACTTATCGAGCAGCTGAAAGAAAGGAAGAAACCATCCTATCGAAATCCTGTCTGAGGTGTAAGGGGAACCTATCGAATGGTTTCCTGAACCTGTCGGATGGTGGCTTGGACCTATCGAGATGGAGACGTTAGAATAGAACCTATCGAAGGGTGCTTGAGCCTTTTGATAGGAGTAAGAGCAATCCTATCGAAATGATGGCATGCAGAGCTGGACCTATCAAAATGGTCCTCCAACCTATTGAAAAGCTTCTCCAACCTGTCGAATGCTCTAGACAAAGGACTGAGAATGTTGAAGCCTTAAGAGAAGAATCATCCTATCGAAACCTATCGAAGAGACCTGAGAACCTATCGAAAGGGGCAACAAAGCTCCATTTGAACCTGTCAAAAGCTTCCTGAACCTATCACAATCGTGTGAAGAACTTCTCAGAAAATCAGTTATCGGCACGCTGCAACTTGGTGACCTGCTGCACACAAATCGAGGCACTTGATGACCAACACGATGATCCAAAAGATGCCCTAGAAAACCCTAACCAACCCGCGTGCTCTAACAGAACTCTAACAAACTCTGAGGACCTTCTAGAAGGGGATATTGGCGAGAAAAATAAGGGAGAAAGCTATATATTGAGATCCCCAATTGCAATTGGGGGAGATCGAGATTTGGATCAAATTTTAGAGATCAGAGATTGCAGCAAATTCCATTTCTCCTCTTTTAGCTCAACTATGGTTGGCTAATTCCCTAGGAGCTGCGAGGTTGGGTAAGGTTAAGAATGTTATTGTGGGTTAATTACTGCACAGACTACAGATCTGAGAGCATTTCATTGCAGAGAGAGTGTTATTGCAATATAAATATTATTTTTATTGTTTTAATTGGATCTATAGTTCTTTTGGTTTCATTTGGTGCTCGATCGAATTTGTGTAGAGGAGTCTGTTGCTCAGCTCACACACTTAACTGGTAGACCTCTTGGATACCATCCAATCTCCCTAGATCTGATATCCCTATAATTTCTTATGTCTGTGACCTCGAAATTAAAGCATCTATAGTGTTTTTAATGCTCTGGTTGAAACCTTTGGTTTGGAGGAATTCTCTAGGATGATCTGTGACCATTAAAGTGGACAGATCAGAGCCTTAAGAGTAGTCCAATCTCTGGTTTCAATTGGATTCTTCTACCATAAACCTTTGGATTGGATGAAGTCTATAGGATGGTTTGTGACCATTGAAGTGGACAGACCATAGCCTTAAGATCAATTAAATCCTTTGGTTTAGAGTGGAATCTTCTACCCTTCAGCTGTGCTTGTAGCCAGCTGAAGGATTTGTGAGCTTTGAACCCCTGTAACATGATCAGCTCAACCTGATTACAGTAAGACCAATCTCCAAGCTGCTCTTCTCCATTTTCTGTTTTTAAACCCTTCCATCTGTAAGATCTATATCTCTGGACTCGATCTCAGTTAGTTGAATTTTAGTTGTAGTTTAGCTTAAGTGACAACCCTTTTTACACTCTGCCCTGTCTTTTAGCTGACCTAGCATTAGTTAGGGTGCCAGATCTCTTACAAATCTGGAGATTTACCATATTTTGAACTCACCTCCCTGTGGACATTCCCTTACTTACTCTTTTAAAACTTACTACAAAGGACCCTGTATCTTGCAGGTCTAGGATATTTTTGTTATGCTGAATTCATCCCCTATTTTACTCTAATTTTATTTTGTATTCATCATTATACAATAAATCAGCACACCAAAATTGCCCAACAAGTTTTTGGCACCGCTGCCGGGGAAGTGTTTTTGAAATTGGTAGATCTAAGTTTGATTTAGCTTGGACCATAGATCTGTAGTAGTTTGTTTGATTTTTCACTAACTCTGTAAGTTTTGTTATTTTTCCAGTATTCTGTTTGTAGTTCATCAGATATGAAGCTGCTGTGAAAGAGGAGCATTGTGCTGGAAGCTGCTCTTGAGTTTGCATCCCTCTGCTCCCCTTTATTTGTCAGATCTATTAATTTTTAGATTCAGTAGTCATTTATTTTTGTTCTTGCTTGTAGTGTTTGAAGATTTGCTCTGCATTAGATATTGAGTAGTGTATGTTTGGGAGAAGAACTCTCCAACCTCAGATTGTCCCATTATATCCAGAGGTTTAAAGGCTTCTAAGATCTAGACAAACTCTACTCACATCTGTTGCTGCTGAATTTCCCGAAATGGGTGAGCAATAACAGCCTAGAACTCTCAAAGAATTTAATGCACTAGGGGTTTACAATTTCCCCTTCTGCATTCAGTTCCCAGCTGCTCAAGAAAATTATGAAATAAAGTCTTCCATAATCCAGATGCTACCCTCAT
The DNA here is from genome assembly GCA_021018995.1 of Chloranthus sessilifolius. Lineage (NCBI taxonomy): Eukaryota > Viridiplantae > Streptophyta > Magnoliopsida > Chloranthales > Chloranthaceae > Chloranthus > Chloranthus sessilifolius. The sequence goes on along the minus strand of CM037587.1, from coordinate 28,266,188 downwards.
TTCATGTCCTGACCAAAGAGGATCCTTATAAGCACATTGATGAATTCTTAGAATTTTGCACCACCTTCAACATCACAGGTTTGGGGGAGGAGGCAACCAGGATGAGACTCTTTCCTTTTTCATTGAAGGATAGAGCCAGGACCTGGTTGTCAATGCTTCCACCCAACAGCATTCAGTCCTGGAGTGACCTTCAATGTCAGTTTTTGGCCAAATTCTTCCCCATGTCCAAAACAAGCCAGTTGAGGAAGAGCATCATCTCATTTGCCCAAGATCCAACTGAAGATTTTTACCAAGCTTGGGAGAGATTCAAGGAACTCCTAAAGAAATGCCCCCACCATCAAATCCCTGAATGACAATTGGTTCAAAGTTTTTATCAAGGGATTGAATCAAAAAGCAGAGACATGGTAGATGCTTCTTGTGGTGGCACCTACCTCCATAAAACTGCTGAGGAGGCCTGGGAGTTGTTTGATATTATTAGTCAGAACTCTATGCAAAGGAAACCCTTGTCTAGGGACTTAGATCCTCCTAGATTGGTGAAAGAGAATACCACCAGAGGAAAGATGTTTGAGGTAAATGTGTAAAGTAATTTGGAGAGGAAAGTGGACAGTCTGACACTGAAATTTGATAAGCTCATGGGAGCAATGCAGTCACCCATGGCTGCTAGGGTGGAGGAGGCATGTGTTATATGCCAGTCTCCTACTCACCCATTGAAGAATGTCCATCAGCTGTCTAGTTTTCAAATTTTGTTACGGAGGATGTGGCTGCCACTAAGTCCTATGGGCAACAGCCTGCTGCTGGGTACCAATGGAGGAACCACCCCAACTTGAGGTGGAGACAAGATGTATACCCAAGCCAACAGCAGCAGCAACAGCAGCCCATACCCTACAAAAATGCTCAACCCTACCACCAAAGTTATGTTCCCCAGCCTCATTACCAACAGCTCATGACCCAGCCTATGCAGCAACCTGCACCCCCTCCAGCTGTGAGATCACTTTCTTTCGAGGAACAAGTTCTAGCCTCATTACAGAATTTGGGTCCCTTATCTCAAACTGTGCACTCTCACAGTCAAAGCATAAAAAAGATAGAAGACCATCTTGGTCAGCTGTCTAATGCATTAACTAAGAGAGAGGAAGGGAGGCTGCCTCGCCAACCACTGGATAACCCAAGGAGACAGTTTGTAGTAGGTGAAGTTTCCTCCACCCAGGAGGAAGCTAAATCTGTTACTACATTGAGGAGTGGATGGCTGGTAGATAATCAAGTGGGCTGTGAGCCTGTCAGAGATTTGGGAAAAGAAAAAGAAGTGGTTTTCGAAAGGACACAACAGGAGCCACCAATTATGGACAACTAGGAACCTACCAATTTAAATAAGAAAGAGAATGAGGATTCTCAAGAAAATAAAAAAGTTAAAAAGACAGATGACCAGTTGACTAAGGCTACAAATGAGGGAGTAGTCCCACATTTGCCATTTCCCAAGGTATTGCAAGCACCTTCTCCTTTCGACAAAGGGCAAGATAAAATAGAGGAAATGATGAAAACTTTTAAGCAAGTGAAGCTCAACTTGCCTTTACTTGATACAATCAAGCAAATTTTATCCTATGCCAAGTTCTTGAAAGACCTGTGTAGCCATAAAAGATAGTCTAGGATACATTTATCCAGGAAGGTCTTTTCGATAGAAAAGGTGAAGCAGATATTGACTATAGCCATCCCAACAAAACTCTAAGACCCTGGAGTCCTCACTATCCCTTGCATCATTGGGGATCATACCATCGAAAAGGCTTTGTTAGATCTGGGAGCTAGTGTGAACTTGCTTCCATATTTAGTATATGAGAAGCTGGGATTAGGAGAGTTGAAGCCCACGCATGTGGTCTTACAACTAGCTGATAGATCTGAAAGGAAACCTGTGGGGATCATTGAAGATGTTTTGGTTGGGGTTAACAAATTCTTTTACCCTGCTAATTTTCTGGTGCTGGACATGGAACCAAGCAAGTGTATTACTTCCATACCTATAATATTGGGAAGGCCCTTTTTGGCCACAGCTAATGCTTGTATATAATGCAGGTCAGGAGTCATGGAAGTATCCTTTGGGAACATAAAGGTTAAATTGAATGTGTACAACTCAGCCAATCAACCCCATCTCGATAAGGACTATTTTTCCATAGATGCGATAGATGAGGTTGTACAAGAAAATTTGGATATGCTGCTGCATGGTAATGAGTGGTCTAATGTTTTTGACAAAGTATGGAAGGAAACAGAGGAAGAGAAGGCCTCCACCTCTGAGATTGAACATGTGAAAATTTTATCCTCTGAAGCAAAGCCAACACAGCTTCACCCATGGAGGCCTGCTTTGTTACCTCTTCCACCACCCTCTAAGACACCCCTATTGCCTTCCCTCATTAGTCCCCCGATATGGAGTTAAAACAGCTCCCAAAATCTTTGAAATATGTCATTTTAGGAGACAATAACAAATTGCCAGTGATAATTTCTTCTTCCCTCACCCTTGCGCAGGAAAAAGAACTACTTTGTATGCTAAAAAGGTATAAGAGGGCAATAGGATGGACCATTGTAGACTTAGGGGGGATCAATCCTGCTATGTGCATGCATAAAATCTATCTTAAGGAAGGCTCTAAACCTTCTAGAGAGATGCCAAGGAAACTAACCCACACATGCAGGAAATGGTGATGAAGAAGGTAGTCAAACTCCTCGATGCTGGGATAATTTACCCTATCTCGGATTCTCAATGGGTGGGACCTACCCAGGTAGTACCCAAGAAATCTGAGATCACAGTAATGGAAGCAGACTCAGGTGAGCTGATTCCAACCAGACAGACCACTAGTTGGAGGGTATGCATAGATTATCGAAAGCTCAATGAAAAAACCAGCAAGGATCACTTCCCATGGCCCTTCATAGATCAGGTCTTGGACAAATTGGCAGGCAAGGCCTATTTCTATTTTCTTGATGGATATTCAAGGTACAATCAGATCCCTGTCTACCCCCAAGACCAAGAAAAAATCGCATTAACATGCCCATTTGGAACCTTTGCATACAGAAGGATGTCATTTGGGTTATGTAATGCACCTGCCACTTTTCAAAGATGTATGTATGCCATCTTATCTGACATGATTGATAAGTTTTTGAAGATCTTCATGGACGATTTCTCCATTTATGAAGATGATTTTAGCCAATGCCTACACCATCTCAGCTCTGTGCTGCAAAGGTGTGAGGAGACCAACCTAGTTCTGAGTTGGGAAAAGAGTCACTTCATGGTGACTCAAGGCACTGTCCTAGGACATGTTGTCTCCCATAAAGGAATAGAGGTTGATCAGGCTAAGATTGACTTAATTGCACATTTGCCTCCTCCCAAAACTGTCAAACAAGTCAGGTAATTCTTGGGCCATGTTGGGTTCTATAGGAGGTTCATCAAGGACTTCAGCAAAATCTCCAAGCCTCTTTGTCACCTGTTGTGCCAGGAAGTTCCCTTTGAGTTCAATGATAAATGTCCTGCTGCTTTTGAACTGTTAAAGACTTGTTTGACTACAACTCTTATCTTGCAAGCCCCTGATTTTTCTCTACCATTTGAGCTGATGTGTGATGCATAAGACTTGGCTATTGGTGCAGTTTTGGGCCAAAGAAGAGACAAGACACCATGTGTGGTAGCGTATGCTAGTAAATCAATGATTAATGTTCAATTGAATTACACCACAACAGATAAGGAGCTGTTAGCCATTGTATTTGCTTTAGAAAAATTCAGGTCTTATGTGCTGGGATCAAGAATCACTGTGTTTACTGACCACGCAGCCTTGAAGTACCTCTTGTCCAAGAAGGAAGCAAAAGCAAGACTAATTAGATGGATTCTTCTTTTGCAGGAATTCAACTTGGAGATTAAAGACAAGAAGGGAGTTGAGAATGTGGTTGCTGACCATCTGTCAAGGATCCCAGAGGCTGGAACAGAGAGCTTGCCCATCAATGATTTGTTCCCAGATGAGCAACTTTTTACTGTACAGATAAGTATGCCCTGGTTTGCCAATATAGTAAACTACCTTGTTGTGGGAAGGATCCCTCCACATTGAAATAAGAATGATAGAAGTCTGTTCTTCTCACATATTCGATATTACATGTGGGAGGATCCTTACCTCTTTAAGCATTGCGCAGATCAGGTGATAAGATGTTGTGTACCTAAGATCGAGTTCAAAAACATTCTAATCATGTGCCATGAGCAGGCTTGTGGGGGCCACTTCAGTGGTAACAAGACCGTGGCGAAGGTGCTTCAAAGTGGTTTCTATTGGCCTACTCTGTTCAAAGATGCCCAGCAGCATTGTAAAGCTTGTCCTCGATGCCAGCAAATGGGAGGCATTACAAAGAGAAACTCCATGCCTTTGCAACCTATACTTATTGTCGAATTGTTTGACATTTGGGGAATCAATTTTATGGGACCTTTCCCACCCTCCTATGGATATAATTTCATCCCTGTACCTGTGGACTACGTGTCCAAATGAGTAGAGGCCATAGCTACAAGAACAAATGACCACAAGGTTGTCATTAAATTTTTAAAAGACAACATCTTCTCAAGGTTTGGCATCTCCAAAGCTATTATTAGTGATGGGGGAAGCCACTTATGTAATAAACCTTTTGATAAACTGATGAAAAAATACTCTATGACTCACAGAGTAGCCACTCCCTACCACCCACAAACCAGTGGACAAGTAGAGATTTCCAACAGAAAAATCAAACACATTCTAGAGAAGACTGTGAGAACTGGCAGGAGGGATTGGTCCATAAAATTGATAGATGCCTTATGGGCTTATAGGACTGCCTATAAAACCCGCATAGGTATGTCCCCATTCAGACTAGTTTATGGCAAGGCATTTCACTTGCCTGTTGAGTTGAAACACAAAGCATATTGGGCTATTAGATCAATAAATTCCGATTTAAACTCTGCTAGTATACATAGGAAACTTCAGTTATCTGAGCTGGATGAGCTGCGATTAGAAGCTTATGCAAATGCCTGGATTTACAAGGAGAAGACAAGCCTTCCATGATAGACATTTGCTACGGAAAGAATTCAAGACAAACAACAAGGTATGGATGTTCAACTCTAGATTGAAATTCTTTCCAGGAAAGTTACAATCCAGATGGGAGGGGCCTTTCGCAGTTGTACATATTTCTCCATCTAGGGCCGTAGAAATCATGGACCCTAGAGATGGTAGAACCATGAAAGTGAATGGTCAAAGGCTAAAAATTTGTGTTGAAAACATTGTTGAGCCTGAGGAGACCATTGATCTTCAGGGTCCTCCAGTTTAATACCTGATTTCATTATGTACTATATGTATCATATTTATTTTTGTCTTGATAGTTTGTTCATGTACAATCAAATTGCCATGCTAGGGGTAGGTTGTCATCTTGATAGTGCTTACAGTTTAGGGATCATGGGAGTATGTTTATAAGGTTAATAAATAAATTATAACATAACAGTAGGAGTTCGCTGGGTGCTGAGATTGAACACTACACTGAAATACAAAGTTATTGGGCTGTTGGGACCTTTCGATAGGTTACTTGCACCTTTCGTGAGTTCAGTCGATAATTTCGATAGGATATTTGAGGTTTTCGATAGGCACTGAAACTGGTCGATAGCTAAAATCAGCACTTCGATAGGATCAAGAGGGACAGAAAGAAAGTTTCGATAGGTTCTGGATACCTATTTGGAACCTACCAAAATGATGGATCACCCACCATATACCTATCGAAAGGATGATTCCACCTATCAGAATCTTATCGAATCATTCTATTTGAAAATTTTATTCGCTATGATTTCGACAGGATGCCTTGACCTATCAGAATCATTCATCTCATCTTATCGAAATCGTCTTTCATTCTCTATAACCTTTCGTTAGGACAACCTCTTCCATTCAACACCTACTGAAAACCCTAGCTCCCTCTTCTTCATTTGCCCTTCTTATTATCAGAGCACGTGTTCATCCTTATCCACAAATCGGTGTCTCAACATTCATTGCGCATACTTTCTTGACTTAACTACCACTCCTAAAAATAGCACATCATGCAGTCCGCGCTCTATTTCCCACACAGCAACCACCGCTCCATTTATTCCAACTTTCACTTTCAACCTAGAAGAATGCAAAAATTTATTGTACTGATTCATATTCCAACGCCCATGCTCTTTAAATATCAGCCTCGTCCAGCCCTTCCACATCCATTTCCCCTTGACTTGTGCAATCCTTCCATCCCATACTCATGGCCGACGATAAACCTCAAGACTTGCCGATCAAGTTCTACCCAGTTTGGCCCCCACCGCCACCACCGGTCGAGCCTGATCCCCTCCAATTTCTCTGGGATGAATACGAAGAGGTACAGAGAATCCTGGCTAAGGAGGAAAGGAAAAAGAACAAGAGGGAGAAGAAGAGACAGAAGACCGAGCCTCCGGCATCCCCACCTACATCCTCCCCCACTACCCCACCCCCTGCCCCCTGATCCATAATTGTTGTTTTTCTTTTTCCTTTTCTTCCTCCCATCCTGGTTTGCAGCTCCTCTTCCACCGTAAGCAGGATGAGGATATCCCTGCACCAAGGAGACGACAAATTTTCAGTAATAATAGATTTGTAGTGTTTTATTTTCAATATAATGTCTTTTTAATGTTATCTGTGCTTGTCTACCTTCAATTTCTTTTTCTCTTTCTTTTCTCATATTATGTCTTACTTTTTTCCTTACTACCATGCTCCCAACAGTGCAGACACTATTTAGTTTAGGTTTTGGGGTATGGCAAGTATGCCAATGAAATGAGTTAATGACAATGCAGCTAGGCTAAAAAGGAGTGGTTGGAATTAGAGTAAATTCTCACCTGATTTTTGTTTGGAAAAGAGGAAATTTAAAAAAAAAAAAAACTGTTTGAAATTAAAATAAGTTGTAGTTCAACATTTGCCATGAAGTAAATGTCAACAATTTTTGAAAAAAATTTGATGTGTAGTGAACCTGAAATAAGAGAAAACTGTAAGGATACACCCCATAAAATTTGATGGAAGGCCATACACAGTGAGATTTGGGCCTGAAAAATTTCTTTGAAGAGTGTCTTGGCAATTTTGTTCTGCTCTAAAGACTGATTGGACTCAATTCTGCTCACTAGAAATTAGGCAAATCCAAGTTGAAACAGCTTGACAGCATTCATGACATGGAGGACATGAAGTAAGGCCACCCCTTGGACAGTTTGAGCTTAAAGATCCTACCCTTTTGAACTGCCCTTGATACACCCACTTTGAGATTAAAAGTCCCATTTTTCTTTGATAAAAAAATCAGAAAATTTGAACCCTAAACCTCAGCAACCTGATATAGCTTGACCCTCACTCTGAGATTTCATAAGGTAGAGCTGGTGTAAATTTTGGTTTAGAAAGGGGGAAACGCATTTGGTGGTGTTGGGGCATTCCAATACATAAAAAAAAAAAAAAAAAAAAAAAAGCAAAGCAAAAGGATGAGAAAGAGAAGTCACTTCATTTGAAAATCTACAAGAAAATAAGAAGCTGATCACTTCAAGTCTAAAATTCCAAAAAGAAAGTGAAGAGGTGCTGAAATGAAGAAGGTTGAGCTGCAGACCACCTCCTTACCTTTACTGATTTCTTAATTTGAATATCTTTTACCCTTTCAATCTTTTACAAACCTCATCCCTAAGCCACATTACAACCCAATAAAAAGACCTTACTGATCTAAAATGAATTGAGTTGTCAGGTGGAGATAAGGATTTGTTCAATCTATGGTGAAAGGAGTTAGAAAATTTCAGGAATTAGAGCAATGCCGATGCTCATGCTTGCAGTCCTTTTTGAGGGCTGTAACTACTCTTGAGCTGTGTGAAATTCTACACCCTTCATTTTTTGTTGTGAGTGAACAGCCCTGGTGAGACTTGGGTCTGAAATCCAATCTGATGGGGGTAGTATCAAAACAGAATTCTCAAGTTAAAGGTGAGCCATGCATTAATTTTTAGGAGAAATGCCTTGACATGAGCTAAGTGATAGTGAAGGATTACTGCAAACTTTCAAGTTTTGAGCTGATCTTTTTTCTGTTGAAATTCCTCTAAAGAATTGAATGGACATGGTGTGTATTTATTTTATTTACTTAAACTCTGTTTTAGTAGGATGCACTACTATTAACTAACTTTGTTGGAGAAGTTTGTGGATACCTTCACTGAATACCCTCAGGAGACTTCACTCCTCCACTAGGGATCACCTAGGGATTTAAAAGGCTTGATGCATATGGTAAATGCATCCGTGATCCCTACGAAAGTGGCATTTTTAATTTTCTTTGTTTCTCCTTTGCTCAGGGACTAGCAAAGCTTAGGTTTGGGGGTGTGTTAAGTAGTGAAAAATGCCAGTTTTGACCCCTTAACCTGACCTTTGCAGGACCTGTGAGCACATTAATAAATCTCTGTTGAGTCTATTTTGTAGATAGTAATAAAAGATAGGAAAAATATAGGAAGCCACTCAAGAATGCCACACAAGAAAGTTTATCTCTCAGCACAATACAGACTCAGCAATAGCACACCAGAGGGTTGCACACCATTGGGCCCTTGGGACGCATGGCAACAGCAGGGCCAGGCGAAGGAAGTGAAAATAGGCTGAAAATATCCTATCGAGAGGTCATTTGAAGACTCCGATAGGAGCTGAAAACTAAATTGGAGGAATTCGTGCAGTTGGAGAGGGTTCGATAGGATCTGAAGGCAGAGAAAGGATGGATTCGTATGGATTAAGGAGTTCGATAGGATCCAAGAACCTATCGAGTAGCTGAAAGAAAGGAAGAAACCATCTCATCAAAATCCTGTCTAAGGTGTAAGGGGAACCTATCGAATGGTTTCCTAAACCTGTCGAATGGTGGCCTGGACCTATCGAGATGGAGACACTGGAATAGAACCTATCGAAGGGTGCTTGAGCCTTTCGATAGGAGTAAGAGCAATCCTATCGGAATGATGGCATGCAGAGCTGGACCTATCAAAATGGTCCTCTAACCTGTCGAATGCTCCAGACAAAGGACTGAGAATGCTGAAGCCTTAAGAGGAGAATCATCCTATCGAAACCTATCGAAGAGACCTGAGAACCTATCGAAAGGGGCCACAAAGCTCCATTTGAACCTATCGGAAGCTTCCTGAACCTATCGAAATCGTGTGAAGAACTTCTCAGAAAATTAGTTATGCACATGCTGCAACTTGGTGACCAGCGCGATGATCCAAAAGATGCCCTAGAAAATCCTAACCAACCCACGTGCTCTAACAAAACTCTAACAAACTCTGAGGACCTTCTAGAAGGGGATATTGGTGGGAAAAATAAGAGAGAAAGCTATATATTGAGATCCCCAATTGCAATTGGGGGAGATCGAGATTTAGATCAAATTCTAGAGATCAGAGCTTGCAGCAAATTCTATTTCCCCTCTTTTAGCTCAATTATGGTTGGCTAATTCCCTAGGAGCAGCGAGGAGAGAGGTTAGATCTGTAATTGGGTAAGGTTGAGAATGTTATTGTGGGTTAATTGCTGCACAAACTATGGATCTGAGAGCATTTCATTGTAGAGCAAGTGTTATTGCAATGTAAATGTTGTTTTTATTGTTTTAATTGGATCTATAGTTCTTTTGGTTTCATTTGGTGCTCAATCGAATTTGTGTAGAGGAGTCTGTTGCTCAGCTCACCCACTTAACTGGAAGACCTCTTGGATACCATCCGATCTCCCTAGATCTGATATCCCTGTAATTTCTTGTGTCTGTGACCTAGAAATTGCAGCATCTGTAGTGGTTTTAATGCTCTGGTTGAAACCTTTGGTTTGGAGGAATTCCCTAGGATGATCTGTGACCATTAAAATGGGCAGATCATAGCCTTAAGAGTAGTCCAATCTCTTGTTTCAATTTGATTCTTCTACCATAAACCTTTGGATCGGATGAAGTCTATAGGATGGTTTCTGACCATTAAAGTGGACAGACCATAGCCTTAAGATCAGTTAAATCCTTTGGTTTAGAGTGGAATCTTCTACCTTGCAGCTGTGCTTGTAGCCAGCTGAGGGATTTGTGAGCTTTGAACCCCTGTAACATGATCAACTCAACCTGATTGCAGTAAGACCAATCTCCAAGTTGCTCTTCTCCATTTTCTATTTTTAAACCCTTCCATCTGCAAGATCTATATCTCTGGACTCGATCTCAGTTAGTTGCATTTTAGTTGTAGTTTAGCTTAAGTGACAACCCTTTTTAAACTCTCTCCTGTCTTTTAGCTGACCTAGCATTAGTTAGGGTGCCAGATCTTTTACAGATCTGGAGATTTACCATATTTTGAACTCACCTCCCTGTGGACATTCCCTTACTTACTCTTTTAAAACTTGCTGCAAAGGACCTTGTATCTTGCAGGTCTAGGATATTTTTGTTGTGCTGAATTCATCGCCTTTTTTACTTTGATTTTATTTTGTATTTATCATTATACAATAAATCAGCACCCCAAAATCGCCCAACACCAAGCATACACACAACAACAACCAAGTATATCTCAGATAATCACAGCAAAAAAATCAACAAAATAATCACAAAACACACAACTAATGTTATAGATCTACAAAACTACAGATCTAGAAATGTAAACAAAGTTAGGGGATGCAAACTTAAGCAAAGATTGCTCCTCCAACTGGTACAAAGGTCCTCTTAGCACCACAGATCCAGATCTGAAATAAAAATTAAACTATAAAGATACTATAGAAACAATTAGTCAAACACTTAACAAGCAATTAAAACTAAACATCTAGAAATGAGAAAAACTTAAATCTACCAAGTTAAAAACACAGATCCCCGGCAGCGGCTCCAAAAACTTGTTTGGTATGGCCCAACTTGCAATTATTATATGCTTAAAATAGCTAATTAAAAGGCACAAATTACAGCAAAGTTAAATCTAGGTGAATTGCCAGTCCTGCAAGATCCTGGGCTGTTGTAGCAAGTTTTAAGAGGTAAGGATATGTCCATAGGGAAATGTGATTTAACTATAGTAAATCTCCATATCTAGAGTAGATCTGACACTCAATCCTAATTTAAACTAAACTAAAGCAGAAAAGATGAGAGGTTTTATGGTTTTGTCACTTTTACTACAAACTACAAAAGATAAATGTAAGTGATCCAGATCTAATCAAACACAGAGATGGGGGAAGATATAGAAGAGATGAAAATTCAAAAAGGTGGAGATAGTAGCTAGGGGTATTGGTCTCTTACTAAAAGTCAAAGAAATCAAAAGCAGTGCAGAGAACTGATTTACAACAATCCTCTTTTCTAGCTCCAAGCTACCCAGGTTCCCCCGAATCCACCAATGGATCAAAGTAAACCTGAGGTTAGGATCTGCCCTTCAACTGGATACAGTCCTAAGGTTATGATCTATCCTTCTACTGGATACAGTTCATCCCCGAGATTGCTCCAACCTATTGATCTACCCAGGTTCTCCCGGTAGAGGTGAGGTATAAGAATCCAATCTCCACCAATGGATCAAAGCAATCCTGACATTAGGATCTGCCCTTCTACTGGATACAATCCTAAGGTTATGATCTACCCTTCTACTGGATACAGTTTATCCCCGAGATTACTCCAATCTATTGATCTTGATTGGAATAAGAAAACTACTGTCTATGTGGCAGATGTCAGGCTACTAAGCTCCCCATTTCTGGCTGGCATCTACAGGAATATCCAATCCAGGGAAATCAAATATGAAGAAGTAAAATATAGATTAGAATCACCTTTAAAATCCATAATTATATTGCAAACTTAAAATACTATTGTGCCCAGGTCTGCAATCTGTGTAATATATAATTTCTTATAAGCTTCTGAATCTCTCAATTTACAGCTCAAGACCTCACCCTAACTACTGAAAAGAGTTTAGCCACTCATGATTGACTAAAGAGAGAAGGGGAGAAGAAGGAAAAAGGAGGGAGAATTTGGAGGGAAAAATGGATCTCGCACTAAGCTCTGGTTCTCTCAAATTCTGGATGTCTTCAATGTAATTTCTTCAAGCTTTATTCTCTCCTCCTCTGTCCTCAGAACAATTTCAGCCAATCAGATCCTAAGAGAATAATTTTGTTATTTTGGGCTGCTGATGTGGTCGATTTCTCTTCTAGAAGCTCTTCTCCCATTGGTCCACAATTAGCAAATGCACGCGATGCCGTTAAGGTTTCCAATCATGTGCAATTGAATACCAAAATTACCTCTAGGGGTTGCTGAAGTGCTTTAGAACTCGTGAACAAGATTTTGGAATTGGCAGTTGTTAAAGGAAGAACATTGAGAAGTTGCCAGTTCGAGTGTCGAGACATTCAGGGATCCTCTCGACAGGTTCTGAATTTGCATTGTGTTCACATCGACAGGCTGCAGTGGTTATCAACAGCTTTGTAGACTTCTCGAGAGGTTTGGAGTCTTCTCAACAGGATGAGTGGCACTCATCGATAGGATTAGAGTAGCTGTCGATAGGATCTGGGAACATCTCGAGATGTTCATTTGAACTTGTCGATAGGATTGAGGGCTCGTCAACAGGATTGGAAGCTCATTTCATCATTCTGCCCATTTCTCTATTCATTCTCTCGACAGGTTTTACTAATCCTGTCGACTGATTATACAACTCAACACTGAGCTATCGACAGGATTGGGTCAATCCTCGCGAGAATAAGTGTGGCTTTGTCGACAGGTTGTCTTAGACTGCTCGACAGGTTCAACTTCAACTTCTCGATAGGTAACTGGATCCTCTCGACTTCCCCTGCATCTCCAGGTATCCTCTCGACAGGATCCACAATTGCATCTCCAACCTCTTGATCAGTAATTGGATCCTCACGACAGCTTAATGGCACCTCTCGACACTTGGTTTTTGATCATCAGAACCTCTCGACAGCTGGACTTAACCTCTCGAAAGGTTCTGCCTTATGCTTCCACAACTTGCACACATCTTGGGTGTGCTATTCTTCATTTAGTCAACACTCAGCAGCCTCTTAGTAGGTTCAATCTTTATTCCTTGTAGCTGGACTTGGTCCTAGGCATTTCCAGTTGGGTAGCATATTGCTTCTTGGGCTCTTTGAAGTAAATATCTGCACTAAGCTTGCAATTCATTACTTATCTATAAAATATACTTAAAACACATTATTAGTCAGCTCAAGAGTCTACCAAAGGTCAGGTTAGGAGGTGAAAAATAGTATTTTTTACTGCTCAAGTTTACTATAAGCAATCAGTTTGGCTCAGAATCAATCGATCGGTATTAAGGTTGATCGATCGATGAAACGAATTCGGAATAGGTCTCTATGTACTCAACTATTATATAAGAATATTATTATAATAAATTATTAATAGCACTTGAGTACAACATATGAGTAGGGTGGCTTATATAGGAGTATTATATAATAAAAGTTATATATTATATTATTAAATTCATGGTATGGGTTAAAAGAGTTCAGAACCCATACTTTAATATAATATTATATAATATAAGCCTTTAATTTAATATAATATAATATACAAAAGTGGTCATTAGACACTCAAGTGCACTCAAGTGCAATGTACTGTTCAATGGATTTGACAATAGTTGATCGGCTGAGGTTAGGTAAGTCAATCGATTGACTATTGACAACAAAAGTGCAAAATAAGTCTGTCTAGAATCAATTGATCAATGTTAGAACGCAGTGAATCCATATAGCCAATTTGCTTTGCTGTCCAAAAAGAAATTTGCTTAATATAATATTAACCCCTTATATGCTAATAAGTAAGTTACCTAATATAATAATATATCATTTGGGTACTAGCACTCGGGTACTTGTCTTATATAAGCACATAACAATTATATAATATATAATATGTTATTTCCTTTATAATACAAGTCGACATCCACCCTTATCTTAAATATGAAATACCATATTTTAAAGTGGCTATTATAGGTACTATACCATAATCAATGGATTCAGCAAAAAGTTCAATCAATTGAAATACCCCATCATTCAATTAAGAGACAGAAACTGAGTGTATCGATCCATCTAACATAGAAATCGATCGATCGACTGTCGATTTTTCTAAATTTAGGGTTTGTTTTATTAGCCCGTTGATACGTGGATTGATGTTCGACATTCCACGTGATGGCCCGTCCACGATTACTCTATCTTCCTCCTCGATCTTGACGGAAGAAATAAATCAAGGTGTTCTTTATAGAAAAACACACCAAAGGTTTTTGGGGAGAGATTAGGAAGTTTTTAGAAAAGGGTGGGTGGAGAAGAAGAAGTTATAACTGCTAAGATTTTTAAAGAGAAAAGAAAGAGATGGCTAGGGTTTTTAAGAAGAAGAAAAGTGAAAAGTGGTTAACGTAACTTAAACTTAAATGGGGTTTTCTCAAATAGGTTAGGTTCTAGTATGAAGCACTAATACTGTGCATGGTGCAAAACACATCTAACGCCATTAAATAAATAAATAAAATCCAGGTCGTTACAACAACGATGAAAAATGGTTTCCATCATCTGATTCAATGCATTCAACAATGTTAACACTACAAAAATAAGATGTTTCAGCGGCACGTGCTGTTAAGGGCTGTAGCGGCAGTTTTTGGTAGCGACAATTTTTTGTTAATAGCGGCAGTTTTTGGCTGCCACTAATAATCTTATTTTTTGTAGTGGGGTGAAACCATTGCGGGAAAAGAAGCTTTGGTTGTAAATACTGCTATAAAATAAATATGCACAATGCATCAAAAATTTTGAGTCAGTATTAGGCAACTATTGAGTGTAGAATTTAGATGGGATTTTAAACTTGTGTATATATGTGCAGAGTAGATGATGGTTAGATCAATCGTGCTCAAGTTTTCATCGAAAATGCATCTCAATCGTGTGATTAAGAATGGATCAAATCTCATTCAGTGACATAAAAATGAACAGCTATGTCCGAAAATATTTTATCTGATATTCTTCTATATTGTTTAACAAGTTATTGTTAATCACAAGATAAAGATGCATTTTGGATGAAATCTTCATCATGGCTGATCTAATAGTTGTATAATTTGCATCCAATTTTCCACCTGATGAAAACCCTAGTGGCATGTGTTCAAAATTTCGTTAGCGTAGAATGCAGATCCAACATGGGTAAAAGCTCATTACCAAGTGCAGGTACCATATGCTGGGGAGCTGGGAGTGGAAACACTACAAATAAAGGGACCTATGCCGACGGCTGGCAGCCGTCGGCATAGATTATACTAGCCGTCGGTAAAACTCTACGGCAACGGCTGGAAGCCGTCAGCGATACTTTTTTCAGCGTATGTATTCACCAAAAGTTTTTAGCCGTCGGCCTAATTCAAAGACCCTATGTCGACGGCTATCGCCGTCGGTGTAGATTTAAAAAAATATTTTTTTTTTTTTAAATAAATGGGCTTACGCCGATAGTTTAAGCTGTCGGCGTAGAGTTTAATAAATAGCCCTACGCTGACGGCTACACCTTCGGCCGTCGGCATAGGTCCTTTTTTTTTTCCCCCCTACCTACCTAGAGGTCACAAACGGATCCACCTGAGTAGCTAGATTTTCTGTTTTGAATCGGCTAGAAGAAGAGTGCTTCACAGATTCATCCTTGGATCGCTTCAACCATAAATTTCATGTCGATTGCTCGGTCTTATGCTCCTATGAAAAACTCAAAAAGTGCCTCAGACTTGAGAGCAGTGTGAAGAACTGCTCGATTGCCTGGAGGTCAACGAATTTTGTAAATGTGACCACAACTCTTACAGTGGATACTACCGGAATCGCTACCTGATAATGAAAATGCAAAATCTGATTTAACTAATTCTTTGAAAATGAAACGATGTACTACACGATTAAGGCAATTATAACAAGACCAAACAATTTTTCCACTAGAATCATGACTTGTCAGTTAAAATGTAAAATCTAATCATCTATTTCTATGAACACTAGACAATAATATAGTAAGGTTGTCAATTTGAGATTGAGAAAAAATGTAAAATCTGATAATTTATTTTTTGTTTTGTTTAAATATATCTATTGATTTTCGTATGATATAGTAGATCAATCTCTTTTACTCCTGGGGAAACACGCATTTCTGCATCTACATCGTAAATCTACAGCTAAAACTAGTTTTTGCGGACTTTTCAGGCATATTGATAGGTTATTTGTTCATTTTCTGGCGATTCTTTGCCGGATCTCATTACAATTCTGCTTCAAGTCTGAAATTAAGGGCTTGACGAGGTGTTTGAGGAGGTTTTTGGTGGTTATTATGTTATGTTAGATCTTTGTATTGGTTTTTTATGAGAAGGTAGGGGAAAGAAGGATTTTTGAAGGGATGATGCATGAGCGAGCTTATTTTGTTCGCAGGTTCTCCGTTGTTTTAGATCTTTGATGTATGTTGAGGTTGCAGGGAGAGGTTAGTATTTTGAGAAGGAAAAAAGACCTCTCTAATTTAGATTTTTGAGGTCTCTGTTTGTTGACGAAGAAGCAAAGCCCATAATGGAAGCCACCTTATTTCTGTTTCTTAAGCTAAGAGAAAATAATAATAGGAAATCATTCTTTAAAAATAACAGCAAATTCGAAGTTAATAATTGAGCAATGTAACAGATAATATTGGTCAGATACCTTTCGACGTTAGAGTGGACAGCAACAAGATCTACATCATCATTAGTTCCATTCTACAGTAAACCAGGGACTAGAGCCTGAATTGTCTAAATTGAAGGCCCATTAATAAAGAAAGAATCATAAACCTGTAGCCTTGCTGAAAAAGGGATACAAGCTAGCCAATTTGAAGCAATATCTGCATATATAAAAGAGATCTGTAAGATCAAATAGGGTCTTTATGGTAATACTACATAAAAAAATTTGACTCGAGTAGCAGACAAAAGTGATAATTGGCATCAAGCATGTTTTGAAAGTTCAGTAATTCTAAGTTCTATCATTTGAACATGTTAGTTTTTGGAATTTATAAGCTGTTACTAAAGAGAATAATGAGCATACCAGTTCTAGGGAAGTTTAGATACGTTGAGGATAATGATAAAAATTATAGAGGTAAAGCTTCCTTTAGTCAGCATGAGAAACCCTCTATATGAATATGACACCTCAAGAACACAAACGCTAAAGCAGGATGCTGGTTTGGCTGCTTTGCAGGAAGCTGTTTTAAGTTAAATCGGGGTGGACAATTCTGTTAACAAACAATATCTAAGACCGGCTTCACTGTCAGAAAACAGGGAGCGGTTTCTTAAAGCCACACTAACCATGGCCTATAAATTATTTCGAATCCATGCCATTTGTACTGGAAAAAAGCCTGTGTGCCCTAATTGGAGAGTTTGAATGCAAAAAAAGCCCATACATTATGGTGCTTACAAATCTGGAAGTATGTGTTCTCTCAAATACAACAGTTTTACCTTCCAAATGCTGATTTCAATCTCAGCATTGAGTTTTTTAGAAACTGAAAAAAATGAACTGACCTTAAATTGAAAGGTCTTTGAAATCTTCGCAAAACTTCGTTCGATGATAGCTTTAACTGCTCTGTTGAAAATCACTCCCTGAGCTAAGGTGCTTGAGCTTGTGTCCACTGACATATTTCACCTTATTTGAACCATAGAGCTATAGAAAAAAAAGAGGATGCCAGAATCAAACTCTAGGTAGAAGCCGTAAGATCTTAGGCCATCAACATACAATAGGTCTCAATTTCTAAATATCACCACTCATCAATTTACATATTTATAAACTGTGTCACACCATTACCATATTCTTCGAATTTAAAAATAATGTACGTTTGTATAGAAAACAAGAAAATGAAACAATGACTAGAATGCGTTATTCTCCGAATGTAGCAAATATTGCATGAGATGTCAGAACACAGAATTGAATTACATATCCACCATTGAAGCCACCATCTCCGGATCTTCGTCGAAAATGTACTCCTCCCCTGCTTTGTCGTTGGATCTGAAGAACACCATCCAAAACAAAACAAGAACCATTTCTCATAAATCGGTTAAAAATTCATGTAATGAAAGTATGAAACTAAATCTACTTGGATCTGCCCACAAATTCTACGGCTATAGCAAAAGAACTGAATATTTAGCTAATGGGGAGAAAATCAGAGGAGGTGAACCTATAGAATCTTGCAACATAAATGAAAACAAGATGATCTGGACCATTAGATTATATCATTATGGTGTTTCAAGCTAAATACAATTCTAATACGTCAGGCAGTTTGTAAACTTTAGCCCGGCCTGAACTATAATCAGGTCAGGTTTGCAACTATTTTTAGGATTTAAAATATTCGAGCCTATAAAAAAAGCTCTTTACGAGCCCGGGCCATTGACAGCCTTACACACCTAGAGGTGAAGGAAATAGGTCGGGCTTGTCTGTTGGGCTAATATTTTAGGCCCAGCCCATCCAGCTAACATGGCTAGATCCAACCACATTTTCAATGAAGCAAATTAAGAGGTTGATCATCTAAAAATTTGGAATCTGGTAGTTGATCATATGGTGTTGTACAATAGCCTAAGCGTGGCCCGAGCCTTAAGTCTCAGGCTCATGCTGGCCCATGGTTGATTCGAGTGAATTGCTGACATCGGGCAGTTGATTCCCACCATGGTTTTGAACCTCAGCACCAGTCATCTTATTGGTCGATGCCTAGACTGATATGTATCAGCCAATAGTGATACATATCAGTCAGTATCGGCCGATAAGGGAAGGAATAAAAAGATCAGTATGTATTGGCAGATACCAAAGATGATTCCAAATCATAGCATGAAAGATTTAGTTCTATACAGTCACCAATTTTTTATCCATATATGTTTCCTAAGCATATTTTTTCCCTCTAAGAATAAGTCCTAAACTGAAATGCAGATCATATAAATTTTACAAAGCTACCACTAGCAATATGGCAATGCATTATCACTAAATACATTGTCAAACTCAGTCATCAAAATCTGCAAAGCTACTATATAATCGAGTCAGCTATTACCCTTTCCAAGATGGTTTCCACATCCGCCCTTGATGGAACATGTGATGAATAGCTTTCTCGCACTTGGCTCATGAATTCCGAGCTACCACCGGAATCCCACGACTCGTCCTCCATATAATCATTCTCTCCAATTGGGTACCTGCCCGGCCCTGCTCCCACTCTCTCGCCCGTAGGATTCGGCGGCCTCAGCCTGACCGTTTCTCTTGACGAACTCACATCAGAGTAAATAGGAGGCTTCTAATCACTTCGTCAGGCTAATATTCAGAAAGCATATACGTTGATTTGTTGCCGTCAACTTCAGAACACAAAATGTAAATAGCACTCTAGATGGATGCTCCCAAACAATGAAAATATTGAAAATCGAAAAGGGCAAACCCTTACTGCGATTGAAAGCATCACAGAGACCTGACTGTGCCAGAGCAAATATAACATCCTTCGTTGCAAAATCTCTAGAATTTTATATCTCTTCTTAGGAAACTGTAATCTCATAAACCAATGAGCTCCTGGGACTTCCTGCATTGTCAGACAAACAAGATGATGTGCTTTTTAGGTCAATATTTAAAATATTGTTATCTATGAAAAAACATATATATAATTAAAAACAAAAGAGATTTAACATATCACCCTATGCATATCATTTTTTGGGCTTAGGAATATGACTCCCAACTTTTATTGCCGATGTGGCCCAACTGTTATTGTCGATGTGGCACCCTGGTCAATCTCCTTTTCTATCTTAGAAGCCACACTGATGCGCCACACTTTTCTGTCTCGGGAGCCACACTATGAACACGCAAATCAGTAGAAGTTTACCTTTGACCTTTCACTGATCTGTTGCTCAAAATTATTATCACATTCACCGAGGTTCGGTTAGAGATTGACCCGAGTGCCACTACTGGAACTCAAGTTGGGTATGTTATAAACAGGCTGGTGTTACTACCACACCACTTTATGTCACTGCCACCTCGGTTAAACAAAAGAAACTTCGTTGACCACTTTAATCAAATGATCCTGATCTTTTTTCATCCCAATATTCCACAATAGATTTTGAGATCAGCCTACCATCGAATGGTAGGATTTTGATTCCATGTGGCACACATCCCAAAAAGTAAACATGATCATAACATACCATTAAAAGTGGATCACGTGATTTTTTTGGGATGTGTGCCATGTGAAATCAACATCTGACTGTCTGATGGTAAGCCCATGAACTCAAGATCTATTATGTACAAGATTAGGAAAAATAATAATATCCATCGTCTGATTAAGCAGTCAACGGATTTTTTCCTTTGTTTAAGTGAGGTGGCTGCAACATAAAGTGGTGTGGTAGTAACACCAGCCTATAAAAAGTCTATTGGCAATTTTCAACAATTCTTTTGTAAAAATTTGTGGACAATATAGAAGTCAGCATACTAGAAAGTCTTTTACTCACTTAAAATTTAAAGTGGAAGTGCATCTAGTACAGTATATTTAAACAGATAAATCAGGTTAATAGATTACTGAGCTTCAGTTTATGAAACTAGAACCTAACCTCAAAGTATGTGGATGCACTCACCTGGGTATTATAGCCATTAGGAAGCAGAGTAATGAAACTATGAGCATTAGCTGCTGCAGTAGCAGCTTTGACTTCAGCAATTGTTGCATATGCTTTCCGTAAAGTATGTTTTCAGGTATGGTTGTCGCGAATAGAGCCGGCTCTTGGTTTACCAAACCAATCTGATCTCTTAGCCACTGCAAATGAAGGGTCCTTATATCCACATTATCAAGCAAAACCTGCCCTGCAACACCAAAAAGATAAAAATAAACAAAATAGAAGCATAAATGTATATGTTTCTATAAAAAATTAAGGTTTTAATTACCTTGGGAGTGCAGATTTCTGCCCAGAATTATGTGTTCAAACAGGCCACTTTCACTCTCATAACAACTAGAATGCCTAATACTTTAAAGTTTAAACCTGATGGCCTGATGCCAATCTTGTTTCATTGTTGTTCAAGGACGGAGTAAGTCATGAGATTTGTTTAGTTGGGACCAGCAAGTTCGGGTTTGGGTCAAATCGGGATTGGTCAGGCCCAATAATAAAAAGCAGGGTCTAGTTTCATCAGGTCAGCATATTCAACTGCTGGATCTGATTTGAGGTAAATCACGAGATTCAATGGTTGGTTTCTGATTGTTGTTTATGGGCTGCTCCGTCTGTCAGATTTCGTTCCCCATTTATAATGCTCACGTAATACTGAGGTATTTGTGGTCTTGACCATGGTTCGATATATCGGAAGTGATCAATGGATCGGTCAGCCCAAAACTGATCCAGATCGGGTCGGCAGATCGGTTCGGGCCATCCCACCCCCAAAATTTATATGGGGATCTGTGCCATGCGGACTAAAATAAAATTCACGTCTGATAGGTGAGACATGATCTGAATATCCATCGTCAGCCAAAAAGGGGTTAAACACGATGGCCATTTTCAGATCCGAAGCCATAAACGGCTTTTTAGGGGTTGTACATGTGAGCACTTTGAGAGGATGACACAGAATGTTATCTCTATCATCCGATTGAATACAGTCAAAGGCTGGCATCTTATTGGATGGTCGAAAATTGCATATCCGGATTATAGAGACCATTTTTCCTGCTCATTTCATGCCACAAAGACCTTTACATCATATTTTCAGATATGCTGGCCTAGATGGGTATTCCACATGGCACAGATCTCAAAATAACAGTTTATTACTTTTTAATCGTCGTGCTACAATACAAAGCTCTTTGGACTTTTTGTCTCATCTACTAGTTGAAAACCGTGGGTAATTTGACCGTGATGAGTTCCATGTGATGTTAAGGCCACTTTTTCGGATTGAATATCATGTGAAATAATAACTTGCCGATGGATGGTAATCAAGTGTATCCCCTGTTTCTAGAGTCTATCATCTAGAATTCCCCTCGAAACTCATTAAACAAACTGATGACAAGGAACAAAGGTAACCAATGAGAACTTAATCTAACGATCACGATATATTAACCATGAATGAGGAAAACATGAAGGTCATCAAACACCCACCACTACAAGAACCAAAAAACATACTAACAAAAATAAAAATAGAATAGAACCAGAATATTTCAATCTCACTGTCATTATAAGTTTAACAAGATAACTTTTTATCTTGTATCAGTTGTGTTCAAACCCATATTCATCAATAACCATACCAATATATATACATTATATTTATTTTGGAACCAAATAAGTTCTTAGTCGAAGTCGGCTCGAACACTTCGAGCATTTGAGGTTTTCAATCGGTTGAGGGAGGAGCAGTTGTTTATCAACCGAGAGAAGGGTTCATTTCTGTAAAATAAATATAATGATGATAATAATAATATCAGGTTTGTGTTTTTTAATCCCCAATAAAAACCCAAAACTATATATATATAAAAGCAAAAAGTACATACGGATGAAGATCAAAATAAAAGCACGGCAAATAATCATAAAAATCCCAAAACAAAAGAAAAAACTATCTGCAACAATACAAAAGATGATCAAAAACAGAAAAAATGCCCAATAAATTATAAAGACCTGATCTTCAATGGCGTCGTCTTCAACAAAGCTCTTCAATGGCATTGTTCAATGGCGTCATCCTAAATGTCTCACGGCATTAAAATCTCAAAGATTAGGTCTCGTTGACGGAGAAGGGAAAGCTAGATAGGGTTTCTTAGGGATTTTGGGTTTGAGCGAGAGAGATTTGAGCAAGAGAGGTTTGAGTAAGAGGAATTTAGGGTTTGAGCGAGAGGAAATGAGGGAGATTTAGGGTTTGAGCGAGAGGGAATGAGGGGAGAAGGGAGATGGGAGAAGGTTTGAGTTCGGGAGAAGGGAGAAGGAAAAAATTATACTTATACAGGGGCCCGATTGAGTCGGTCATGGGCTTAAGTGGAGGGGCGGGGTGGTAGCCCAAAGCTTCCCCCACACCGACGGCTCATTAATTTCAGCCATCAGCGTATACGGTATTTTTTGTAGTGAAAGTGGATTTCACCCCTGATTTTTAGACACAAAGTGGTTGCTCTACAAACTCAAACCGCCTCTTCATACATGACAGCCCAAGCCCAAGCCCAAGCCCAAGCCAGTTACCCAAAACCCGATCAATTTTTGGTGTCATTTGAAATTGCCGAGGTAAGTTACATTTTATTCAAAATGCACCCAGCTCTTGCGTTGATGATCAAAGCTAGCATGGCTTGAAAATCAAAGTAAAACTAAATTTTTTAGTTTGATTAGGCTGTGTAAGAAATAACTTTCACTAGAAATTGATTTCTCTTCTTTGATTAATTTGTTTAATTTGCTTGGAAAATAATTTGAAAAAAGATTATTTTGTCTAAACAGGAAAACAATAGCCCTTAGTATTTTGAAAAATAGGACATTTTATTTTTATCATAATGTTGAAATCATAAAAAAGTCATTATTGTATTGGTTTGCAACTCAATTTCAATAACCTCCCACGTTGAACTGATTTCTTTGGAAAATGACTTGGTACATGGAAATTGAGTTTCTACTTGCACGGTTGTGCCCACTTAATTTCATTCCCATCTCTTTACAATGTTATTAACTAGGAACATATGAAAACAAATGAATTGAATCATATGACATAGTTCATGTTTTGCGTCAATCTTTTGCAAGAAAGACCTTTAAATCATGACCTTCAAATTAGACGGTTTAGATAGTATTTTCACATGGCACAAGCACTACAAAAAATAATATTATTAGCGGTAGTTTTTTTGGAGCAAAAAACTGCCACTAGCAGCAGCTTTTGGCTGCCACTAATAGTTTTATCTTTTGTAGTGAAGTGTCTAAAATATCTTCTTTTAAATTGTGTGTTTGGGCCAACTTTGTGGGTGAAAGTAATGGCTCAAAATGAATATTATCAAAAGAAGAAAATATTAGCATGGTTAACTTTATTTGTTCTCAGCGAATCTTTGAGAAGATATTTTAGACACTTTTTTGGGGTGAAAGTAACCATACTTTATTTGTTTGGGCCAACTTAGTGCTTGTCATATATATCCCAAAATTATATGACAAACATACTCTCTCAAACCTGATTTTCAGGTCACTTTTTTGGGCGTGCCACATGAAGTCAAAGAGTGACTGTCTCATCAGACAACCATGTTCTTGAAGATTAGGGCAAAAGATGAGCTCCATCATCATAGCACTCAAAGGTTTTTTAGGCGTAGATGCCCTCAAAGCTTCCGTGAGTGCAAATGAAGGTACTATATTAACATTGAGAATAGTAGATTCAAGAGATTTGTCATAGATATATAAACGAAAAATTAACACCACCATTATTTTACATTTCGATCTCTCACATTTCAGAGGATCACAAATCAAAGAATATCAAATGTATATAAAAAAAAATAAAAAATAAAAAAACAAAGAAAAGATCAATCATGCAACCCATAATCTTTAAAAAAGAAAAACAATAGAAAGAGTATCTACTTTGAAGCACCCTTTTGCCCACCACTGCTAGTAGAGTAGTTGGAAATGAGATCTGGGAGTTCCATATAATGCGCAGAGGGATTTCCAGTCTTCAATAGTTGGAGTAGATGCATAAAGAGATCGATTTCGCAGGCTATCCTCAGAGCTCCATTATAAGAATAGCCGAATTCTTCGACGGAGTGCTGTAAGAGGTTCTCAAAAAGGGGATGGTTTAAGTAATTGGCTTCAACCTCGAACTTGCACAGCACTTCTTTCCCTACGTAAACTCGAACGTGGCCTTCGGGGAGGTCTGAAGGGAAGCTTTTCACTCCACAGCACAATAGCTTCTTCATAAGCCCACTCATTGTGTTCTTTTAG
Source organism: Chloranthus sessilifolius (assembly GCA_021018995.1). NCBI lineage: Eukaryota > Viridiplantae > Streptophyta > Magnoliopsida > Chloranthales > Chloranthaceae > Chloranthus > Chloranthus sessilifolius. Next base: position 28,241,428 of record CM037587.1, on the reverse strand, counting down.
TTACTGTTCTGCTTTCTTTTTTCTTCTTTCTTCTTCTTCTTCTTCTTCTTCTTCTTCTTCTTCTTCTTCTTCTTCTTCTTGATTGAAACTACAATGGGATCTTGGGTTCATATATTTATAGCCTTTGTACGATAATATAATAGTAGAACAATAGATGTTGCTTGGCTTAAGCTTGAGCTTGAGATCTGGGAGGTGAATTGACTTTGAATTAGAGTGACTGGTTCTCAAGTGTCAACGTACCCGGCGGTGCTCGGGTCAGTCTCTCTCTCCCTCACCGAGGAATGAAGGAATATTCATATTTTTTAATGGCAAATTATAATGAACGGGGAAACATGCTTACGTGGTGCAATATAAGTGGCTGCCCCCACTATTCTTGCATCGAGCCATCAGCAGTTTGTTGAATGGTGTGCAGTTTCCTGTTTACCCTATAACATTGTCCTTTCTTAATGCCCAATCAGTGAAAGACTGGAAGGTCAAAAGAATACTTGCACTGAGTCCAAACTTTTGAACAGTTGTGAATTTTTATGGGCTTGACTACTTTGGCATGAGGAGATTGACCCAATCACCTACTCGGGCCGGATTTCTAATACCAACTCTCATTCAAGTATTCCCCTCATGAATTTTGGCACGGATTTGGTGCCATATACCAGTACATACTTAGAGGTGCAACATTTGCACCGAAAATTGAAACCGATTGAAAAATCGGTCCACTAAATCGGACCAAAACCAATTCAACACCTAAAAAAATTGAACAGATTCCCAATCGGTTCATTTTCGATTTTAGGTGGCCGAAACCTAAAATCCGTTGGATAGGTTAAGAAGACCAATAGAGAACATATTTTTTTTTAAAAAGCAGAAAACTGAAAATTAAAAAACTGGAAAGAAAATAAACAAATAGCCGAAACTAAGCTAAACCTCTTTTTTTTTTTTTTCCTGATTTCGGTTTCAAAATTTCGGAACTTAACCGAACCAAACAGATTTTTTTGGTTTGGATTTCAGTTCAGGATAAATCAAACCGAAAACCAAAATTTTTTATTTGGGTTCGGTTAACCCAATTTGCACCCGTATTTATACTATATTAGGCATGGGCTAGTAACCGTATGATAGGGTTTGTCAATAAATTGGGCCATAATTTTGGCTGCCAAATTCTTACACACTCGACTCAACTTGCTGAGACAAAGATGCATGCATGGCCGTGACCTAAAAACGACCGAATTTAAAACCACTAATTCCTTTTATTTTATACGTGCAATATCCACCGGTGGCCAACGGTATGTATCCTTACCATCGTTACTACGATATAAAAGCAGAAATAGCTTCTGTCAAATTTTATTTTTTTTCACAATCTATCAATTTTTGTTTCCAAAAGGTACATGCATAAATTGGTCCTAAATATCTCATATCTCATATATATATATATATATATAAGGCAAGATTACTAATCTAAAGTGCCCCTAAATATCTCATATCTTATATAGATATTGCAAGAGTCCTAATCTAAATTGCCTCTAAATATCTAATTTTTATTTCCACACATACGTCTGTAAATTGCTCCTAATTATCTCCTATCTCATATATATATATATATATATATATATATATATATATATAGTAAGAGTCGTAATCTAACTTCTTTTGCCACCTAACCTTGGTCCATAAAAATTTCTCACAAGATTGAAAGTGCAAAAATAGTCTCAATATCTCATATCTCATAAATATATATATATAGCAAGAGTCCTAATCTAACTTCTTTTGCCACCTAACTTAATCCTAGTCGATTATTTGGCTTTCTTAAATTGGCAGAGGCTCTTAGCTCTTGTACACTTTAATTGATTGATTTGTTGTTGGTTACAATTAATCATTGGGAAATGGTTAGGTTCAACTTGTTAAATCAGATGTGAGTTCAATCAGTTTTACAGCTATTGGATTGTAGGGAATAGGGGTGTATTCGGTTCAATTTGGTTGATTTTGGATCAAAATCACAAATCAAACCGATTCTAATCAATTTCTAAATGTTCAAACCAACCCAACCCAATGTGATTTGGCTTCGGTTTGGTTCGGTCTGTTTCAATTTTCCTATAACTTCTACTTGCACATCAAAAAAATTTCAATTTCTCAGCCTATTTTACACTATTACTATTTTCATATTTTCCGGAGTCGTTTAACTTTTGCTCAAATACACTTTTACTAACTGAACCTTTAGAAATTAGTACCCTAAGTCTCAACTCCCTAATTCAACTTCTTCTGAGATTCGAGCCTTTAAGTAAGGTAGTGAAACACTAAATTTGGGCTCAAATTTTAGGTGGAAAATCCAAAGTTCAATCGTCTAATTGACTCAAGTTGAATATATATAGGAAAAGGGTTCCGACCTCCAATGGAACTCCATGTAGGATCTTGGAGGACGCTCACCGTCCTCTATTGGAGGTTGGAGCCCTTTTCCTATATATATATATATATATATATATATATATATATATATATATATATCCAATTTAAGTCAACTAGACAATTGGGCCTCGAATTTTCAGTCCAAACTTGAATGAGACGATTTTTCATTCCACTCCTCTACAAAATCGATCTTTAGATCATGTATCACCGATCAGATGGTAAGATGTTGATTCCACATCACACAATCACCAACAATGATTATGATCATTGGGGGTAGCATGAGAAGGGGTTCTTATGTCAATTTTTGGAATGTATACCACATGGAATCAACATCTCATTATCTTATAGGTGAGCCAAGCCAAGCCAACCTAAAGCCAAGTTGAGCAAAGTTAAGGGAAGGCATGCGTTAAGGTTGATACCAATAAATAGTGCAATAATAAATAGAAGGAGTGGCAGCTTTTTCAAAGAATGAAAGAGTGTGAAGGTGTGTACGAAAATGCTTTTTCTTTTTGGCGAAGTCAAGACAGCTAGAAACCGCGTATGAGATGGAAATTAATAGGGGAATTCAAGAAGGCGGTGATATTATTTAGCCCCTGCACCTTTCGTGTCATAAATTCTGAAGCACCAAGGAAGGTCATCACTTCCATGTGGATGTTAAGGGTTTTATTGTTTTCTTAATGCCATTCAAAACCGTAACCATTTTTATTTCATATGATCATACTTATTTATTATAAATGTTATTTAAATGCGATTTTAAATGATACAATAATACGAGCTCAAACGACATGATGAACAATGCATTTGAAACTTAGATCATGTCACATGGCATGTAATCTCAAACAACACCTGCTTTGGGATTTTTGGGATCATGTGATTTATAAATAAATAAAAATTTCAAAAGAGTTCTTTGGACGGTAGCTAGAAATCTGTTTTTTTTTAATTAACTTTTTTTCATTGACTTGATCTTCTTTGGACAAGTTTGTTGTGGCACCCGATCCCCGGGATGAGTGCTACATGCGCTCCAGCTGATTCGAATGCATAATGTTGGGTTCTTGGCTTGTTTTGGGTTGCTCGAGCGGGAACCAAATCCGCTCGAGCGAGGTGAGCACTAAGACAAGGGTTTTCTCGGGTTCTAGTCACTCGAGCGACTTTGGTTGTTGCTCGAGCGATCGGTGACATCCAAGTTACGTGCCGACTTCGTTTTTTGGCCAATTTCATTTGAATTAGAAGTAGGATTTGGGACTTTTATATATAGGAAGACCCTTAGTCGAATTGGGAAGAGGCTACACTACAAAAAATAAGACTATTAGCGGCCGTTTTTTCCAGTCATGCAAAAACTGCCCCTATTAACAAAAAAACTATTAAGACTATTAACGGCAAAAGTATTAGCGGCTGTTTTCTGTTAATAGCGGCATTTTATGGCTGCCGCTAATAGTTTTTTTTTTGTAATGCTAGATAGAGAGGTTGAATAGGAAAGCTTGGGAAAATCCAACTAGGATTTTTTGGGGTCTCGCTTGTGCATGTTTGTTTGAGAGAACCTTCGTGTTTATTTTTTGAATTTGGGGTTTTATATTTGTGCTTAGATCTCTGTGCTTCTCTTGCGTTTGGGTAAGATTGGAGAATAAGATCTCCTTTATTTTGTAGCCTTTGAGCATCTTCATCTTGATAGTGGAAACACTTTGTTTCATTGCCAATGGACATAGCCTTAGGTCGAACCACGTAAATCTTGTTTTTGTTTGTGGTGTGACCTCTTTCTTTTTCTACCTTCTTCTGATATTTATTATTTGGTTTATTGGTTGTCTTCTTCGCACGTGAAAGTTATTAACGAGATTAGAAATGTAAAGGCTTTGTAAGAGATTTTTGCACAATAATTGGTATCAGAGCCTAAGTTTCAATTTGGGCAACATTTTACTTTCGCGAGAATTTTTCGCTTATTGTTAGTGGTTTTTACAATTTGAGTGAAGATGTCGGCAGTTGGTTCATCCGGTAAATCTATGCAAAGGACTACGATCTTGAATGCAAAATTTGACGTTGAGAAATTTAACGGGACAAACAACTTTGGGATGTTGCAGTGTGAAGTGTTAGATGTGTTGATCCAACAGGATTTGGACATTGCATTGGAAGATAAACCGAAGGGAATGACAGAAAAAGATTAGGATAAGATTAATTGGCAGGCTTGTGATACAATTCGGTTGGGTCTTGCTAAAGATCATAAATATTTTGTAATGAAGGAAACAAAGGCAAATGATCTTTGGAAGAAGTTGGAAGATAAGCATATACGAAGAGCATTGAGAAATCGACTTTATTTGAAGAAGAAACTTTTCCGTTTCCAATATCGATCAGGTATTTCTATGTCTGAACATTTGAATGATTTTAATAAAATTCACGCTAATTTGTAAAAATTTAGTTGTAGAAATTAATGATTAGGATAAGGCCCTAGTGTTGAATTCTCTTCCTAATAAATATGAGCATTTGATTACCACCTTGTTATATGGGAAGGAAGAGATTAGATAAGATGTGTCTAATACTTTGATAAATAATGAGTATCGGAAAAGGGATAAAGAGACACATAAGGACACATCTAGTGAAGCTTTAAGAGAAAAGTGCAGATCGGAATGGAAAAGGTCTAGTAAAAGAGATAAGTCTCTGTCAAAATTAAGTGATGTTGCGAGTAGGAGAAGAATTGCAAAAGATGAGTGTGCCTATTGTCATGGTATAGGGCATTGGAAGAAGGACTATCCAAGTTTCTTGAAAAGGACGGGAAAACATTCAACGTGAACGTAGCAGATGAGAGTGGTGGTTCAGAATATGTGTTGACTGATTCGTCATTTATTTTCCATTCAGATGAGTGGTTTTTAGATTCGGGGTGTACTTACCATATGTGTCCCAATTGGGGATTGGTTTTCCAATTTTACGAAGTTGGATGGTGGAGTAGTTCTTATGGAAAATGATAACACTTGTAAGATAAGAGTACGAGAAACATCCATTTGATGCTACATGATGGAACGGTTCAGGTATTGACGGAAGCTCGATATGTACCAGACTTGAGAAAAAATCTCATCACTTTGAGTGTTTTGGAATCTAAAGGTTTCAAATTTACTTTGCCAGGTGGAGCTCTCAAAGTGGTAATGGGGGCATTGCTTGTGATGAATGACACTAGACGCGAGAATTTGTATCTTCTACAAGGAAACACTGTGCTATGTGGAACATCCACGATTGTTGATATGAAGATTGGTACTGCAAATAATACAACAAGCATTGGCAGTTTGGCACTTTCGGTGTATTGACAATTTGACACTTCAGGTGCATTGGCAATTTGACCACTTTCAGGTGCCTTGGAAGTTTGGCACTTCAGGTGCATTGGTAGTATGGCACATTCAGGTGCATTTACAGTTTGACACTTTCGGTGCATTGACAGTTTGGTACTTCAGGTGTATTAGCAGTTTAGTACTTACTTTCAGGTGCATCGGCAGTTTGAAACTTTTGGGTGCATTGACAGTTTGAAATTTTTGGGTGCATTTGTATAGGCAGATTGATACTTTCGAGTACATTAACAGTTTGGTACTTCCGGGATGCATTGGAGTCGGTGGGCACGTTTGAAGGGAATTTTGAAGTTGAAATTGAAGATGAGTGGTTTTATTTTTCTTTGTTCAAATGACATGAGACTTCATGTCAAGGTGGAAAATTATTAATGGTTTGAAAATCTTGCCAAGGTGGAGATTGTTAAATTTTTTGCTCATTTTGGGTCACTCGAGCGGGAATAAAATCCACTCGAGCGAGGTGAGCACTAAGACAAGGATTTTCGCGGGTTCTAGTCACTCGAGTGACTTTGGTTGTTGCTCGAGAGACCCGCGACATCCAAGTTATTTGCCGAATTCATTTTTTGGCCAATTTCTCTTGGGTTAGAAGTAGGATTCAAGATTTCTACATATAGGGAAACCCTTGGTCGAATTGGGAAGAGGCTAGTTAGAGAGATTGAATAGGAAAGCTTGAGAAAACCCATCTAGGTTTTTTTGGGGTCTCGCTTGTGCATGTTTGTTTGGGAGAACCTTGGTGTTTGTTTTTTGAATTTGGGGTATTATATTTGTGCTTAGATCTCTGTGGTTCTCTTGTGTTTGGGTGAGATTGTAGAATACAATCTCCTTTGTTTTGTAGCCTTTCAGCATCTTCATCTTGATAGTGGAAACACTTTGTTTGATTGCCCATGGACGTAGCCTTAGGTCGAACCACGTAAATCAAGTTTTTATTTGTGGTGTGATCTCTTTCTTTTTCTACCTTCTTGTAATATTTATTATTTAGTTTATTGATTGTCTTCTTCGCACGTGAAAGTTATTAACGAGATTAGAAGTGTAAAGGCATTGTGAGGGGTTTTTGCACAACAATTGGTATCAGAGTCTAGGTTTTGATTTGGGCAATGTTTTGCTTTCGCGAGAATTTTTTGCTTATTGTTAGTGGTTTTTACAATTTGAGTGAAGATGTCGGGAGTTGGTTCATCCAAAAAATCTATGCAAAGGACTACGATTTCGAATGCAAAATTTGAAGTTGATAAATTTGACGAGACAAACAACTTTGGGATGTTGCAGTGTGAAGTGTTAGATGTGTTGATCCAACAGGATTTGGACATTGCTTTGGAAGATAAAATGGAGGGAATGACAGAGAAAGATTGGGATAAGATTAATCGGCAAGCTTGTGACACAATTCGGTTGTGTCTTGCTAAAGATCATAAATATTTTGTAATGAAGGAGACAAAGGCAAAGGATCTTTGGAAGAAGTTGGAAGATAAGCATATGACGAAGAGCATTCAGAATCGGCTCTATTTGAAATAGAAACTTTTCCGTTTCCAATATCGATCAGGTATTTCTATTTCTGAACATTTGAATGATTACAATAAAATTCTCGCTAATTTGAAAATTTTAGTTGTAGAAATTAATGATTAAGATTAGGCCCTATTGTTGAATTCTCTTCCTGATGAATATGAGTATTTGATTACCACCTTGTTATATGGCAAGGAAGAGATTAGATATAAGGTGTCTAATACTTTGATAAATAATGAGTATCGGAGAAGGGATAAAGAAACACATAAGGATACATCTACTAAAGCTTTAATAGCAAGGTACAGATCGGAAGGGAGAAGGTCTAGTAAAAGAGATAAGTCTCTTTCAAAATTAAGTGATGTTGCGAGTAGGAGAAGAATTGCAAAAGATGAGTGTGCCTATTATCATGGTATAGGGCATTGGAAGAAGGACTGTCCAAGTTTCCTAAAAAAAGACAAGAAAACTTCTTATGCGAACGTAGCAGATGAGAGTCGTGGTTCAGAATATGTGTTGACCGGTTCGTCATTTATTTTCCATTCAGATGAGTGGTTCAGAATATGTGTACCTACCATGTGTCCAAATTGGGGATTGGTTTTCCAATTTTACGAAGTTGGATGGTGGAGTGGTTCTTATGGAAAATGATAACACTTGTAAGATAAGTGGTATGAGAAACATCCATTTGAAGCTACATGATGGAACGGTTCAGGTATTGACTGAAGTTCGGTATGGACCAAACTTGAGAAAAAATCTCATCTCTTTGAGTGTTTTGGAATCTAAAGGTTTCAAAATTATTTTTTCAGGTGGAGCTCTCAATGTGGTAATGGGGGCATTGGTTGTGATGAATGACACTAGATGCGAGAATTTGTATCTTCTACAAGAAAGCACTTTGCTAGTTGGAGCATCCACGGTTGTTGATATGAAGATTGGTACTGCAAATAACACTGCAAGCATTGGCAGTTTGGCACTTTCGGTGTATTGACAGTTTGACACTTCAGGTGCATTGGCAATTTGAGCACTTTCGGGTGCGTTGGCAGTTTGGTACTTCAGGTGCATTGGTAGGAGAAGAATTGCAAAAGATGAGTGTGCCTATTATCATGGTACAGGGCATTGGAAGAAGGACTGTCCAAGTTTCCTAAAAAAAGACAAGAAAACTTCTTATGCGAACGTAGCAGATGAGAGTCGTGGTTCAGAATATGTGTTGACCGGTTCGTCATTTATTTTCCATTCAGATGAGTGGTTCAGAATATGTGTACCTACCATATGTGTCCCAATTGGGTATTTGTTTTCCAATTTTACAAAGTTGGATGGTGGAGTGGTTCTTATGGAAAATGATAACACTTGTAAGATAAGAGGTATGAGAAACTTCCATTTGAAGCCACATGATGGAACGGTTCATGTATTGACGGAAGTTCAGTATGTACCAGACTTGAGAAAAAATCTCATCTCTTTGAGTGTTTTGGAATCTAAAGGTTTCAAAATTACTTTGTCAGGTGGAGCTCTCAAAGTGGTAATGGGGGCATTAGTTGTGATGAATAACACTAGACGCGAGAATTTGTATCTTCTACAAGGAAGCACTGTGCAAGGTGCAGCATCAACGGTTGTTGATCTAAAGATTGGAACTGCAAATAACACTGCAAGCATTGACAGTTTGGCACTTTCGATGTATTGATAGTTTGACACTTCAGGTGCATTGGCAATTTGAGCACTTTCGCGTGCTTTGGCTGTTTGGCACTTCAGGTGCTTTGGTAGTTTGGCACATTCAGGTGCATTTATAGTTTGACACTTTCGGTGCATTGACAGTTTGGCACTTCAGGTATATTAGCTGTTTGGTACTTACTTTCGAGTGCATCCGCAATTTGAAACTTTTGGGTGCATTGACAATGTGAAATTTTTGGGTACATTTGTATAGGCAGCTTGACACTTTCGAGTACATTAACAGTTTGGTACTTCCGGGGTGCATTGGAGTCGGTGGGTACGTTTGAAGGGAGTTTCGAAGTCGAAAATGAAGATGCGTGGTTTTGTTTTTCTTTGTTCAAATGACATGAGACTTCATGTCAACGTGGAAAATTATTAATGGTTTGCAAATCTCGCCAAGGTGGAGATTGTTGGATTTTTGCTCATTTTGGGTCACTCGACTGGGAATCAAATCCACTCGAGCGAGGTGAGCACTAAGACAAGGATTTTCTCGGGTTCTAGTCACTCAAGCGACTTTGGTTGTCACTTGAGCGATCCGCGACATCCAAGTTATTTGCCGACTTCATTTTTTGGCCAATTTCTCTTAGGTTAGAAGTAGGATTCAAGATTTCTACATATAAGGAAACCCTTGGTCGAATTGGGAAGAGGCTAGCGAGAGAGATTGAATAGGAAAGCTTGAGAAAACCCATCTAGGTTTTTTGGGGTCTCGCTTGTGCATGTTTGTTTTGGAGAACCTTGGTGTTTGTTTTTTGTATTTGGGGTTTTGTATTTGTGCTTTGATCTTTGTGGTTCTCTTACGTTTGGGTAAGATTGGAAAATACGATCTCCTTTGTTTTGTAGCATTTGAGCATCTTCATCTTGATAGTGGAAACACTTTGTTTGATTGCCCATGGACGTAGCCTTAGGTCGAACAACGTAATTCTTGTTTTTGTTTGTGGTGTGATGTCTTTCTTTTTCTATCTTATTGTGATATTTATTATTTAGTTTATTGATTGTCTTCTTCGCACATGAAAGCTATTAACGAGATTAGAAGTGTAAAGGCTTTGTAAGGGTTTTTTGCACAACAATTGGTATCAGAGCCTAGGTTTCGATTTGGGTATCTTTTGTTTTCACGAGAATTTTTCGCTTATTGTTAGTGGTTTTTACAATTTGAGTGATGATGCCAGGAGTGGCTTCATCCGGTAAATCTATGCAAAGGACTACGTTCTCGAATGCAAAATTTGAAGTTGAGAAATTTGACAGGACAAACAACTTTGGGATGTTGTAGTGTGAAGTGTTAGATGTGTTGATCCAACAGGATTTAGAGATTGCTTTGGAAGATAAACTGGAGGGAATGACAGATAAATATTGGGATAAGATTAATTGGCAGGCTTGTGACACAATTCGGTTATGTCATGCTAAAGATCAGAAATATTTGTAATGAAGGGGACAAAGGCAATGGATCTTTGGAAGAAGTTGAAAGATAAGCATATGACGAAGAGCATTGAGAATCGGCTCTATTTGATGAAGAAACTTTTTCGTTTCTATTATCGATTAGGTATTTCTATGTCTAAGCATTTGAATGATTACAATAAAATTCTTGCTAATTTGTAAAATTTAGTTGGAAAAATTAACGATTAGGATATGGCCCTATTGTTGAATTCTCTTCCTGAGGAATATGAGCGCTTGATTACCACCTTGTTCTATGGGAAGGAAGAGATTAGATATGATGTGTCTAATACTTTGATAAATAATGAGTATCGGAAAAAGGATAAAGAGACACATAAGGACATATCTAGTGAAGCTTTAATAGCAAGGTGCAGATCGGAAGGGAGAAGGTCTAGTAAAAGAGATAAGTCTCTTTCAAAATTAAGTGATGCTGCGAGTAGGAGAAGAATTGCAAAAGATGAGTGTGCCTATTGTCATGGTACAGGGCATTAGAAGAAGGACTGTCCAAGTTTCCTAAAAAAGGATGAGAAAACTTCCAATGTGAACGTAGCAGATGAGAGTGGTGGTTCAAAATATGTGTTGACCGATTCGTCATTAATTTTTCATTCAAATGAGTGGTGTTTTGATTCGGGGTGTACCTTCCATATGTGTCCCAATTGGGGATTGGTTTTCCAATTTTACGAAGTTGGATGGTGGAGTGGTTCTTATGGAAAATGATAACACTTGTAAGATAAGAGGTATGAGAAACATCCATTTGAAGCTACATGATGGAACGGTTCAGGTATTGATGGAAGTTCGGTATGTACCAGACTTGAGAAAAAATCTCATCTCCTTGAGTGTTTTTGAATCTAAAGGTTTCAAAGTTACTTTGTCAACTGGAGCTCTCAAAATGGTAATCGAGGCATTGGTTGTGATGAATGACACTAGACGCGAGAATTTGTATCTTCTACAAGGAAACATTGTGCTAGGTGGAGCATCCACGGTTGTGGATCTGAAGATTGGTACTGCAAATAACATTGCAAGCATTGGCAATTTGGCACTTTCGGTGTATTGACAGTTTGACACGTCAGGTGCATTGGCAATTTGAGCACTTTCGGCGTTGGCAGTTTATCCCTTTAGGTGCATTGGTAGTTTGGCACATTCAGGTGCATTTACAGCTTTATACTTTCAATGCATTGACAGTTTGGCACTTCAAGTGTATTAGCAGTTTGGTTCTTACTTTCGGGTGCATCGACAATTCGAAACTTTTCGGTGCTTTGACAGTTTGAAATTTTTGGGTGCATTTTTACAGGCAGCTTGACACTTTCGACTACATTAACACTTTGGTACTTCCGGGGTGCATTGGAGTTGGTGGGCATGTTTGAAGGGAGTTTTGAAGTTGAAATTGCGGATGAGTGGTTTTGTTTTTCTTTGTTCAAATGACATGAGGCTTCATGTCAAGGTAGAAAATTACTAATGGTTTGCAAATCTGGCCAAGGTGGAGATTGTTGACTTTTTTGCTCATTTTGGGTCACTCGAGCGGGAATCAAATCCACTCGAACGAGGTGAGTACTAAGACAAGGATTTTCTCGGGTTCTAGTCACTCGAGCAACTTTGGGTGTCGCTCGAGCGACTTTGGTTGTCGCTCGAGCGACCCGTGACTTCCAAGTTACTTGCCGACTTCGTTTTTTGGCCAATTTCTCTTGGGTTAGAAGTAGGATTCAAGACTTCTACATATAGGGAAACCCTTGGTCGAATTGGGAAGTGGCTAACTAGAGAGATTGAATAGGAAAGCTTGAGAAAACCCATCTAGGGTTTTTTGGGGTCTCACTTGTGCATGTTTATTTGGAAGAACCTTGGTGTTTATTTTTTGAATATGGGGTTTTGTATTTGTGCTTAGATCTCTTTGGTTCTCTTGTATTTAGGTAAGATTGGAGAATACGATCTCCTTTATTTTGTAGCCTTTAAGCATCTTCATCTTGATAGTGGAAACAGTTTGTTTGATTGCCCATAGATGTAACCTTAGGTCGAACCACGTAAACCTTGTTTTTGTTTATGGTGTGATATCTTTCTTTTTCTACCTTCTTGTGATATTTATTATTTAGTTTATTGATTATCTTCTTCGCACGTGAAAGCTATTAACGAGATTAGAAGTGTAAAGGATTTGTAAGGGGTTTTTGCCCAACTATTGGTATCAGAGCCAAGGTTTTGATTTGGGCATTGTTTTGCTTTCGCAAGAAATTTTCGCTTATTGTTAGTGGTTTTTACAATTTGAGTGAAGATGTCGGGAGTTGGTTCATCCGATAAATATATGCAAAGGACTACGATCTCGAATGCAAAATTTGAAGTTAAGAAATTTGACGGGACAAACAACTTTGGGATGTTGCAGTGTGAAGTGTTAGATGTGTTGATCCAACAGGATTTAGACATTGCTTTGGAAGATAATTCGGAGAAAATGATAGAGAGAGATTGGTATAAGATTAATTGGCGAGCTTGTGACACAATTTGGTTGTGTCTGGCTAAAGATAAAAAATATTTTGTAATGAAGGAGACAAAGGCAAAGGATCTTTGAAAGAAGTTGGAAGATAAGCATATGAAGAAGTGCATTGAGAATCGGCTCTATTTGAAGAAGAAACTTTTCCATTTTCAATATCGATCAGGTATTTCTATGTCTGAACATTTGAATGATTATAATAAAATTCTCGCTAATTTGTAAAATTTAGTTGTAGAAATTAATGATTAGGATAAGACCCTATTGTTGAATTCTCTTCTTGATGAATATGAGCATTTGATTACCACCTTGTTATATGGGAAGGAAGAGATTAGATATGATATGTCTAATACTTTGATAAATAATGAGTATCGGAAAAGGGATAAAGAGACACATAAGGACACATCTAGTGAAGCTTTAATAGCAAGGTGCAGATCGGAAGGGAGAAGGTCTAGTAAAAGAGATAAGTCTCTTTCAAAATTAGGTGATGTTGCGGGTAGGAGAAGAATTGTAAAAGATGAGTGTGCCTGTTATCATGGTACAAGGCATTGGAAGAAGGATTGTCTAAGTTTCCTGAAAAAGGACGAGAAAACTTCCGATGTGAAAGTAGCAGATGAGTGTGGTGGTTCAGAATATTTGTTGACCTGTTCATCATTTATTTTTCCTTCAGATGAGTGGATTTTAGATTCGAGGTGTACCTACCATATGTGTCCCAACTGGGGATTGGTTTTCCAATTTTACGAAGTTGGATGGTGGAGTTGTTCTTATGGAAAATGATAACACTTGTAAGATAAAAGGTATGAGAAACATCCATTTGAAGCTACATGATGGAACAGTTCAGGTATTGACGGAAGTTCGTTATGTACCAGACTTGAGCAAAAATCTCATCTCTTTGAGTGTTTTGGAATCTAAAGGTTTCAAAATTACTTTGTCAGGTGGAGCTCTCAAAGTGGTAATGGGGGCATTGGTTGTGATGAATGACACTAGACGTGAGAATTTGTATCTTCTACAAGGAAGCACTGTGCTAGGTGGAGCATCCACGGTTGTTGATCTAAAGATTGGTACTGAAAATAAGACTGCAAGCATTGGTAGTTTGGCACTTTCGGTGTATTGACAGTTTGACACTTCAGGTGCATTGGCAATTTGAGCACTTTCGGGTGCGTTGGCAGTTTAACATTTCAGGTGCGTTGGTAGTTTGGCACATTCAAGTGCATTTACAGTTTGACACTTTTGGTGCATTGACAGTTTGGAACTTCAGGTGTTTTAGCAGTTTGGTACTTACTTTCGGGTGCATCGGCAGTTTGATACTTTTTGGTGGTTTGACAGTTTGAAATTTTTGGGTGCATTTGTATAGGCAGCTTGACATTTTCGAGTACATTAATTGTTTGGTACTTCCGGGGTGCATTGGAGTCGGTGAGCACGTTTGAAGGGAGTTTTAAAGTTGAAATTGAAGATGAGTGGTTTTGTTTTTCTTTGTTCAAGGTGAAAAATTATTAATGGTGTGCAAATCTCGCCAAGGTGGAGAATGTTGGATTTTTTGCTCATTTTGGGTCACTGAAGCGGGAATCCAATCCACTCGAGTGAGGTGAGCACTAAGACAAGGATTTTCTTGGGTTCTAGTCACTCGAGCGACTTTGGTTGTCGCTCGAGCGATCCGCGACATCCAAATTATTTGCTAACTTCTTTTTTTTGGGGCATTGGTTGTGATGAATGACACTAAACGCGAGAATTTGTATCTTCTACAAGGAAGCACTGTGCTAGGTGGAGCATTCACGGTTGTTGATATGAAGGTTGGTACTGCAAATAGCACTGCAAGCATTGGCAATTTGGCACTTTCGGTGTATTGATAGTTTGACACTTCAAGTGCATTGACAATTTGAGCACTTTCAGGTGCGTTGGCTGTTTTGCACTTCAGGTGCATTGGTAGTTTTGCACATTCATGTGTATTTGCAGTTTGACACTTTCGGTGCATTGACAGTTTGGCACTTCAGGTGTATTAACAGTTTGGTACTTACTTTCGGGTGCATCGGCAGTTTGAAACTTTTGGGTGCATTGACAGTTTGAAATTTTTGGGTGCATTTATAGAGGCAGTTTGACACTTTCGTGAACATTAACAGTTTTATACTTTCAGGGTGCATTGGAGTCGGTGGGCACATTTGAAAGGAGTTTTGAAGTTGAAATTGAAGATGCGTGGTTTTGTGTCTATTTGTTCAAATGACATGAGACTTGATGTCAAGGTGGAAAATTATTAATGGTTTGCAAATCTCGCCAAGGTGGAGATTGTTGGATTTTTAGCTCATTTTGGGTCGCTCGAGCGAGAATCAAATTCACTCGAGCGAGGTGAGTACTATAGTAAGACTTTGAGTCCTGTTGCAATGCCACTCGATTTTCTCTATTTAACAACATATTTGCACAAGGTTTTCGTGGTTGTTGCCTCTTAGATATTCCGAGGCCCAATGCATATCATATGCTTCAAGTAGGGCTGTAACTAGGCCAGTTAGACCCGATGCAGTGTGAGCGACTTGACCTGCAATGAGTTCGATAGGTTTGATAATCCCCCATTGAATAGGAAAAAGTCTTGATCCTAAGCTATATATGATTACAGACACTACATGGCATATCACGTTTTGGGTGAGGACTTAAGCTCATGCCTAAAATAAAATCGGAGCGGTGACTTAAGCCCAGAACCGAATAATATTGTAACATGTGGGTATGAGTTGTAGCAATTTGGGTCCAAAATCCCAACCTATGTTGTCAGATTGAGAATCTCGAGCCGCTTATTGAAGAGGTTGGGTTTGGGTCATGAAGGTTTTTTTTAATCAGGTTCGGTCGGATTTGAGTTGAGGCCTTAAGTGATCTGAATGGGTTGGCTTCTTCGGGACCTAACCTGACCTATCATAGGTCTGGTTCAAGTTCAAAATCTCAACCCGGATCAGATTGAAAATCTTGATTCGTTTATTTTAGGGGATGAGTTCAAGTCTTGGGTTCATGACCTGAACTCGACCCACAAACCCGGCCGACCCACACCGAGTTTTTGCTAATCAAGTTGAGTTTGGCTTGGCCTGTTTAGGTTGAGACATGAAATAATCGGGTTGGGTAGGGTTTAGGTTGAGGTAGACTGTAATCGGGTTGAACCCAATCCGACCCGATTACAGCCATAGCTATAGAGAACTTGATTCAACATTGAATCATGAGCCCAAATAAACATTTGACGGCTATGTATGCTCAGGCTGGGCAGTAGGATCCATAATTGACCGCTTTGACTCAAACGATTGTTTTATACTAACCTTTCATACAATAGATCTTGGTATATCAAACGACCAATTTTTGATTCATTGTCACATCCTAAAAAGTGACCTTAAAATCTCTTATGAGCGTGATGTGCACCATCTTATTTTAGGGTCACTTTTTGGGATGTGTCTCATATGGAATAAATTGATCATTTGATAGTATGCCCATGATCTCAAGATTTATTGTACGGAAGTTTAGGAAGAAAAATAATCTCTATCGTCTAATTCAAAGCGATTAATGCATACCTGCTGGTGGAAATGGCTGAGGTCACAAAGTTTCACAGGGTGTAAATAACTATACCATTTACAATATTGCGAAGAAAATTGCTATTTAAAAAAGGTACCTCGCCTATAGATTTATTGGAAGCGCCTACATTAAAAATCCAGTGAAACTCATTAACTGCTTGGAATCAGATGATGGAGATCATTGTTCACCCTAATCTTCCACCCAACGGATCTTGAGACCATGATCTCACTATCAGACAGTCAGGTTTTGATTCCAAATATCAAAGATCTCAAAAATTTTATAAAATCACGTTTGAATATGATATAATGTCATATGATTTTAGGGCCAATTTTTTAAATCTCTGTCACTTAAAATAAAATATTGACCACTTGATATTATGCACATGATCGCAAGAACCATTATGTGGAAGATTGCAGTGTAAAAAAAATCTGTCATCAGATTCCAAGCAATTAATGGGTCACATTGCGCTTTCCGTCAACATTTAGCTGCGCGAACAGAGGTACCCGAAAATAATTTGGGAAGTAAGAGATGGTGGACTATGTCACTTCAATTCACTTTCAGTTTCTTTCAAAAAAACCAAAAAAAAAAAAATCCCTTTCATTTTTATAAATTTGTGTGCACAAAATGCTTCTAACGTCAAATCTACGTTGCAAGACATCGGCATGTGCAATTAGTTGGGACTAGAATTGCCCGAAGTTACCTGTCCATCCTCAGTTTGAATTGATATTACATTGGAAAGAAAAAGGCTATTGGCCCATACTGATATGATCCCCCTGTCTACAGGTAGGGGTGAAGATTCGGTTAACCGAATCGAATCCAAAAACGAAAATTTCAATTTAAACTGAACCGAAATTGAATCAAAACATATCATGTCAGTTTTGGTTATATTAAATTTCAAAAATATGAAACTGAAACCGAAAAAATTGGTTCATGTCAGTTTCAGGCTTTTTTTTTTGTGTTGTTATTCTCGATATTTTTTGGGTTTATTCTATTTTGGGTCAAATTTCCGAACCTATCCATTTGTTTTTCGATTTTAGCCACCAAAAATCGAAACTGAACCAATTGGGAATCGAGTTCGATGTTTTTGGTTTTGGGCCAGTTTCAGTCTTGTTTGGCAGACAGGTGTTTCATTCGGTTTAGATTTTTGGTTCAAATTTTGCATTCCTATATACTAGGTGCTGGAACTAACAATTGGCCCTTTAATTACAAAATTACTGCCCTTGGAATTCGAACCCATGTCTTTACGCTTTACAGACCAAACCTTTTACCATCACACCAAGCAGACCCCTAGAAAGGCTATTAAATATTTGCTATGCTAGTCCCTAAGGCTGCGTTTGCGTTAGCACTTTCAGGGCAAAGAGCAGCTCTTTTATTCTTTGGCTCCGACAGAGAACTGCTTTCATGTTGGTAACACAGCTCCTCAACCCATTTGTTCTTTTAGGGAGCTGTTTTAATTAATAAAGTCATAAAATTACTTTCTGTCTGCTCTATTTCAGAGCAGATTTTATCTGCTCTGATAGAGAGTAGGCAGAGAGCTGCTTTTGCTCTTATAAGAGCTAACCCAAACACACCCTAACTATTGGATGGTGAGAGCGGTGGTCGAGATACAAACCTATCTTTTAGTTATTTTGTCTGAACATTTTACCTCAAAGATCTTTATATCATAGTGCTCATATCTTTTTTTGGATGATGAGGTTTCCGGGCCTCTCAGCACCCAACTAAGTCTTTGGGCATGTGCAACACCTGCACATCACACATATTAGGTAAGGAGGAATTAATGATTGCAGGAAGCCAACAAAGGTGGGATTCGAAATCATGAAGTCGTGGTCTTGGCCACTGTGCCAACCCTTGTTGATTTCACCCAAGGCCAACCCTAGGTGGTATCCAGTGGAGCGGCGGACACAGGCCACCAACCCGCTTAGGCCATCGGCCCACATATTAGTTTAAAAAAAAATAAAAAATTACACATTAACAATAAAACGATCTGACCATCTAATAGGTGCATCATGATCTCAAGATCTATTGTGTGGAAGATTAATGTGAAAAAAAACTCCATCGTCTGATTCATGGCCTTGAATTAGACGATGGAGAATGTTTTTCGTCCCAATCTTCCACGCAAAAGATCTTAAAGTCATAGGAAACCTACCAGGCGATGAAATCTTGATTTCACGTGACACACATCCCGGGGACCGGTCATGGGAGCTATTACGATTTTTTTTTATATTAATATAAATATGCCCCATTTCAAAATCTCGACATAGGCTACTAAAACCTCATAAACGATCCAGGTTTCATGGATATATCAAGGAAGCAAATATCGGCCGATACTAATATGTATCGGTTTTCTGGCCAACCGGTACGTATCAATCCCAATAAGTATCAGATATCGACTGATTTTATATTATTAATTGGTAATTGCAATGATAAAGCCTGAACAAGGTTACGTGTGTCAACGGCTCAACGCGGTGGTGACATACATCTCTGTCAAATCAACTCTTGAGTGTCTGTAAACTTTAATGACAAAAAATCAAAAGGCAATAATAATGTGTACCTCTAAAGGATGTGTTCACTGAAAATGACGTCTGTACACTTTAACTCTTATCCGTAAGAAAAATAGGGTACCTCTAAATATACCAATGTGTTTACTAATAGCGCCAGCATCCCATACACTTAAAACCAGTTGATGGCTTCGGATTTGAAGATGGAGATTGCGTTTGTAATAGTCCCACATCGGATAAGGAAAAGTCCTGACTCTGGGCTATATGTGATTGTAGATGCTATATGTCTTGACGCGTTTTAGGTGGGGACTTAAGCCCATGCCAAAAATAAAACCGGGGTGGGGACCTAAGCCCAGAACCGGACAATATTGTGGCATATTGTAATAACCCTGAATTTCGTAAACCGTATAGGTTTGGTGTGAACATTTGTATGTGGTTCACAAGGGAACCCATGCACATATACACAACTTAGAATGTGTATGTAACTAACACATTAGGTGTTAGAGGTTTATTAAACACCTATGTATGGTGTGTGTGAGTAACAAGCTAACAAGCTCAAATATTGAGATAAAATGGGTCTCCCACGTGGGACTCTTTTTGTTTTGGTTATTGAGTTGTTGAGAGAGAGAAAGAGGGTTTCTTAAAGAAAGAAAGAAGGGATTTTGATTCGTGGGATTTGATCCAAGGAAGTGCAAGGGAGGTTGAGCAAAGGTGTAAGAGGATTAGGGTTGCACGATCGCGACGATCTCATGTGGATTTATGAATTTAAAGTGAAGGATAGAGTAGCTTTGGATTTCTTATTAGCCTTGTGGGTTGTTAAGGGACAAAGATCCAATCCATGGAGTAATCAAGGCATTAAGGGTAAGGATTTAATGTTATTTATCTTGAAAATATAACATTTAATGTTCTTTAGGAAATAGAGTTTAAAATAGTTAAGATTTGGTGAGGATCGAGTTTGGGAAAAACTCAAATATGAAATGTCTCTCATCCTCGCGCGCAAGAGCTTAAAGGCTCGCCCGCGCGAGCCTCAGAGATATGACTTGGACAGCCTCGAGATAATTTAAGAAGAATTGTGAGAATCCTGTGTCTCGCTCGCGCGAGGACTAAAAGGAAAAAAGGGCTCGCTCAAGCGAGGCTTCGTGCGACACTCTTCAATCAACTGAATGTCAGTTCGGTCGCGCGAGGTTTAAGCCGATTTTGCTTGAGCAACTGAGCCTTAGGGGCTCGCTCGTGCGAGGAACAAGGTACTTCATCTTGTTCTTTTCTTTTGAATTCTTCAGTAGTATATGTCCTTTGTTCTTTTAGGCATTCTTATAGGATGTTTGGATACTTTTGATTAAAGGAGCGACATGAGGATATTATGAGAGTGTGCGCATGATGCTAATTTGTTTAATCTCTGTGTGACTCCTTTCGAGGTAGGGAAAACTCCGTAGTATGTGTATTTACTTTTAACTAGCATGTGTGTAGTGATGTGATACAAATGCATGTGCTTTCTGACTTTTATCTTCAAATAGCATGAATTTAATTAGGTAGTTTAAACATGCCATATTAGACAATGTGATGACTAAGAGGAAATAGTGTGCGTTTGCATGTGCCATGTGTGTGAGTTCTAAATCCTCAATTGTGGGGCATGTGAAAGATGTGTGTGTGTGTGTGACATCAATAGTGATGAAATGAAGTATGTGTGGACATGTGACAACCTTGATTTACTATAATTAGCACAAACTCACGGTGATAAACTATATATAATCTCACACATTGGATTTAAGGTTTAATTGTGAATACCCAACCGACATGGCGGGATATCCGTGACCTACACGGCGGGATATCCGTAATCAGTACGGCGGAATATCCGTACAAATTGTGTACCGGTTCGACAGGATATTCGTTCTTTGATTTCCAATAGTGAAAATACTTCATTCGGCACAAGTCACCCCTTGGAAAGGGACTTGGGCATTGTGTAATGGTTCATATGAACGACGATGGTGGGTACTTCTATTGGAGGTTCGATGCTATATTGCTCGAGCAATTATTTAAGTGATTTCCTTTAAGTGTGTGCATATATAAGGGTTTGTTCTGTTTAACTAGTAGAAATGTGTTTTGAAATCATGCATCAGATAGTCTCTTTGGTCATAACAAATGTTTCAGACTTCATCTTCATGCTTAGAAATGTGTCATAAAATATGTGTGATGTTAGATAATATACATGCTATTTGTTTTCCTTACTGAGCTATGATGTAGCTACCCTTCGACTATACGTCACAGGTTTAGATATAGCCGAGGACACTGAGGACCATGATTTGAAGGACTCGGACTACGTACCTTTGGAGGAGTCGGAGCCCCCTCCAGAGGATTTCTTTTAGTAGACGTGTGCTGTGGCACCTTGATAGTTTTGAGAAAAGTATTGAAAGGCTTGGTATGCTCGGCTAAATTATATTTTGTAATATGTTAATTCGATGATACTTATTCTTTTTGGTGAATCATCCCTAGGTGACTTTTGACGTGTCACTGATGGTTCGGTTCGATTCTTTTGTTCATGCAATTGGCATGAGGATTGAACTGTCTTTTGTGGGTAGAATTATCTTGAATATAAATGAATATCAATTGCTTTATGTAGATCTATTTGATTAGTTAGATGTGTTTTGCTTTCCCGCATTAGCGTGGATGTACCAAGTGTTCTATGTGAAGTATAGGGTACGACCTCAAGGGTTGTATTGACAGTACGGGTTTCAGGGAGCCGAAATTCGGGCTGTCACGCATGTGGGTCTGAGCTTTCACACAATAGTATCAGAGCTGAGGACGACTCTTCTATAAGGTGGGGGGATTGTAATAGTCCCATATTGGATAGGGAAAAGTCCTGACCCTGAGCAATATGTGATTGCAGATGCTACATATCATGACGTATTTTGGATGGGGACTTAAGCTCATGCCAAAAACAAAATCGGGGCGGGGACCTAAGCCCAGAATCGAACAATATTGTGGCATGTGGGTCTGGGTCTTCGCAGCGTTTCACCCCTATCTCCCATAAAATGGATCTTTATATCATGTATCTTCTATCAGATGGTCCTTATTTGATTCCCTATGTTATAGATCCTAAAAAGGTGGATCTTGAATCCTATGACAAACATCACACTCAAACGTGATTTTAGGGCCATATTTTGGCAATCTGTGACATGTGGAGTCAAACACTGACCGTCGGATAGGTGCGAAATACTCTCAAGATCCTTTGTGTAGAAGATTGGGGAGAAGCACGATCTCCATCATCTGATCCAGAGTAATCAACGGGTTTTAAGAGATCTAGGATATTGGTGCTTTTAGTAAATGTGTTGGTGTGTTTAGATATATCCAAAAGGTAAAAGCAAAACAAACCCTTGTCATTTCAATGATGTGAAAGTCACAATTGTCATTAAAGGAATGGTGAGAGACACCTTCCAATTTTCAAACATTTTTTTAAATGAACAATATATATCGGTATCGATCGATTCATATCTACCTCCATGGACCGAATGTGTTTGGTTCATACTTCACACAAGTTGAATGAGAATCATTTTTCATTTTTTAAATGAACAATATATATTAGTATCGATCGATTCATATCTGCCTCCATGGACCGGATAACTGATACCGAGTTTAATTCCTTGGGATATATAATTCCACATGACATAACACCTATCCCAAAATGGTAACTTGAGTACTAATTCACTTGTTTAACTCGGCTTACTTAATTGTAATACCAAGATGAAAGGCGACTGTAAGAGGGTACAACAGTTTATCTCACATCAATAGTAATAGATTATGCTTCCAGTCATTGTAATAAGGAAAATTGCAAACGATGGACAATTCTGATGCCGACAAAGTGAAGGGGTTGATATGACACGATGTAACTGGCTGCACAAACATATATTAAATGAGCCGGCCGTACTTGCAATCAATTGTGTCATATACGATATCAGTCATTTGCGCTTAGCCCGCCTATAATCTGTCCACGTTATAAGGATGTCCTTGTAATAATAACTTGGGTACTTCTAGTAGCGCCTACCATATTATTGGTGGGTGCCTATACTGAAAACCATTGATTGCATTGAACTTGACAATGGTGATAATTTTTTAATTTAATCTTTCATCCAATAGATCTTGAGATCATGAGACTGTTATTAGCAGGTCAATTTTTTTTATTTCATGAGACATAGATCATTAAAAGTTACCCTAAAATTGAATTGGAGCATGACGTATGCTATGTGATTTAAGAATCGCTTTTTCTATTAACATGCGTGAAAGATTGGAATGAAAAATGATTCCAACAGTCGATAGTTAGAGGCCCCACCACTTATCTAAGTACACGCAATAGGGTTAGCCTAATAACTTATCCAACAATTAAAACTGTTGACCAATTGGTTTCTAGATCTGACGGTCTAAACCAGTAGACACACGAGTTCCCGCAAAAACCGCTCAGTGACCCTAGTTAGTTGAGCAATTAACTACATTCGAACTCGGTCATAGATATTCTAGCTAGTCAAGGGTAATCCTTAATCACAGATAAAACATTGGATAACTAAATGCTGGGGCCTCAACGGCTGGGTTTGAGCTCAGCCCGGCCCTCAATGGGCCAAGGTAGGTAAGCCCAATATATAAATGGGCTGACCCTGCCCATCCTGATTAGCAAATAGGCCCGAATATGGGCTAATTCCAAAACCTGAATAAGAATGGGCACGTTTATGCCCAACCCAAATCAATTAAATGAGTTCTTTTATTTAAAAATTGTCAGTTCTGTCTATTAGAAGTTTCTATTTTGGTGGCTATAATTATAGTCAATCCATTGACCGATAAATGGTGTAAGATTAATCTTGAGATGTTGTAATTTTTAATTTGGTGAATTTGAGAAAATAAACAACTAATAATTAACTAAGTTTTAATTTAGGGTATGATTGTAATTTTCAACTATAATATAATTAGTAATTTAAGTTCTTAATGAGAAAGCCTCATTGGCTATAAATATAAGGATACTTGGTCTCAACGATTGCTCACTTCAACACCCTCTTTATTAGCAAAATCATCCCTATTGTGCTTGGAGCTATTGAAAATGAGGAGATCATTGAAGATTCAAGCAACAACTCATCTTTCATGACTGACAATCAATGTAAGTCTTATTGACAGTATTAATAATAAATCAATCGCTCTTGATCTTCCATGGCCAAAGATCCAGCCATCTTCGTTGATTTAACAGTTGGTATCAAAGCTTTCGTTGAGGCCACAGTTGATCAAGGATCATTGAATGACTTAGATTTTAAAGTATTTTAGAAAATTTTACTTTTTACTTTTTTTAGGGTGTTGCAAGTCTACAAGGTCTACCATGACTGGCAACAACGGAGGTTTCAATCCTCTCGTCAGTGGGATAGCATGGTTTCTTGTTTCTGTGCAGAAAGTTTTCTTGAAGATGACAGTTTTTATTAGATGCTTCTAAAAGCACCAAAGATTGTGCTTTCCTTAATAGGGCAATCTTACAGTAATAATATAAAAGTTGCAATAACTAAAAGGACATCTTGTCTTTTATGGGAAGCTGGTGTTTTAGTAATTTTACTCTCTTGATCATCCCTTCTATACTTACTATTTTATCTTACGCAGGTGTATAGTCTATCTATATGAAGCACAAATCACATTAATCTTTTCTCCTAGGGGTTAGTGTCACGACCCGAAATTCTACCCCATCCCGAGGGCCTAGAATTCTGAGTTATGACCCGCACATATCCCAGATATGCTAAGCGGACATACACCTAATCAGAGTTCTCGCGCAATAATAATTTCACAAAATCCGTGAAAGCCAACATACCATAGTGGAATATAAAATAATCATAAATGCTGAATAAATCTGATAAAATGCTATTAATCCACAGGTAACATGTAAGTCAAATCGGAGACAAATCCGATAAAAATGAAAGCATATAGTCAATGATAATGATATAAGGCAAAATCCAATACTAACTCTACTAAATCAATATCCGGTGCTCGGATCAAAATCAACACTGTAGTCCTCCTGATAACCGGTAATGTCACCCTCCAAAGGCTCTTGGTAATCAACGTCCACTGGGTCGACGTTCTCAGCACTAATCAGATCAGAGAAACCCACGTCCACACCGTCGGTATAGTCACCTATAGCTGTTAAATTATCGTGGGATGAGTTTACTCAATCACGTAAACTCAGTGGGATACACCACCAATCCACCCCATACTACTCAGGTGCATTGTGGGTGCATCTTGTGAGTGATAAACATAATATCTCAAAGCAGATAGCAAAAGAATGATAAAATCACATGCATATCGTAAAGCTCATATCATAAATGCAAGACAATGATCTAGACACTCATATCCTAACGTACCTTACCATATCTCATAACATATCCTACCATGTCTTATTATCATTCTCGCACATACGTAACTAACATACTCGTGAAATCCTAAACGACTTGTGCCAGAGTCGCTGCTCGAGCTACTATGGGAGGGTCAACATAGTATCATACCACCATATTATAACGCCCTCGTATCATACTCATACTCCACCATCCAGCCAATGGGGAGACATAATGGCCAAACTCACTCATAACATACTCATACTTATAATCTCTCCCAGAGATCCGTCTTGACTGAAAGACGTTGTTGCCCTTACGGTGGCTACGCAAGGAACGGTACGTACAGAGACTTAAGTTCTTTATCTTTTGCTGGCCTACACAGCGATGTCTTATTATCGTACTCATATCATAACTTATCTTATCTCATACTCATATCTTATCATACTTTTATACTTAATCCTAGGACAAACTATAGTGAGGGAACTTTCCTAATTCACGCTTTCCAAGAAAAAGGTTTCGTAGTAACCTGGATGTACTTCGTGTGATAGTTTATACTACCATAGAGGTGTTGCATCCGTACATAGATACCAATATTTTGAATTTCACGTGACCATAGAAGAACCTCACCACAGCTAATGCCTATGGTAGAACCTCATAACTTAACTCATAATTTATACTATCATCTTTGAACTCGGGGTGATCGGGTCGCCGTATATGCCACCGTATACGAGATTACACTGAATTTGTACTCACCCGACTCGTCATGGGTCCCATTCCACCATGAGTTGTAAGGCATGTGAATACGGTATATTTCTCGCTTCGATACCATCTCAGCGAATCACCACGCCCAAGCATAGGCATGATCTCATACACTCTCGTACTCATGATCTAACATATCCCTAACTCATATAAATTGATTTAGTTGCAAATACAAAAGCATCACACATACAGAACGGTTTACACTTAGATTTGGATTATGTTTATATTTATATTTATTTACATAATACACCAATATAATTATAGAATAGGGTTATAAGTGTAATTTCGATAATCGTAAAGGTCAGAGTCCGATTTCATAGAGGCATCGAAGTTCTAACACTTTGTGTTATCGAAGTGGTCGCATTGAAGCGATAAAATTATATATATATATATAGTATACTATAATTAAATGCTCAAATAAAAAAGGGCAGTGCAATTTAAAGTGGAGTACGTCACGACTATCGATCGAAAATGCAAGTGATTTCAGTGCACTTAGTTTTGGTCGTGCAAAGGCGGAATTATAAATAAGGTCATCTGTTCGGATGAGAATCAATTGATTGATTTTGAAATCAATCAGTCGAGAATATATTATTTGAATTATTTAATTCGGGTCAGAATCAATTTAAAGTGAACAATGGTTTAATTTTGTTTAGGATCAACAAATCAATTTGATGTGTCAATGAATTGATAAAAGCACAACACAACGAATCAATTTGCTGTCAAGAAGAAATTTCTCAAATAAATAATAATACTATATAGGTATAGTGTGAGGCGGGTTATTATAGGTTAACATATTACAGAATCTAAACTATATAATATAGTATACTAATTATAATAATATTATAATTAGAAAAAAAGGGGCACAGGAAGGATTCGATATAATGAAATCTAGGCAACTTGAGTTATTAAGTAAGGTATGGTACTTGTTTTAAAGCATGGGTCTCACTAGTCTATGTGGAATCGGTTTCAATTTGGGTACATGCATAGGTTTGTGTGTTGGCTTTATGGCCTTATTTATTCACGTAATTTCTCTCTCCAAAAATAAACCTTCTTTAACAGTAACAAGTCTACAACATGTGTAGAAGGTTTCAATATTAGTCTGAGCCATATTTATCAATTGGTGGTGAATGGGCATTTTAGAATCGCCCAACCTTGCTTTCACCCGGTTGATATTTATATAATATTTTATATAAGTAAAGTTATACATATTACTTTACTTGATATATATATAGGTAAAGATAATATATAAATGATATAATTATAATATTCTTTTAAGTAGTATTCCATATATAACAATCATTACTTTACATGTACAATATAGTATGTTTAAGTCATTTCCTATCAAACCATATAAATATAAAACATTCTAATTTAATAATTATTTTATTAGTTCCCAAAATAATATATTGGAAACCCACATAGCAGCCTCAAAAGTGGTCACGTGCTATGCAGATGAAGTGCTATAATGTATACTTTTACCTGATGCTAATGGCGATAAACAAATGTACATGAATTTGTATTTGTCTTAGTTATTTTAATTCGACTGGGGTCTGATCTCCAAGTTCTAGAAAATCGACCGTTCAGTTGCTTTAGGAAAAATATGTCAAGCAGATCATTAATCTGATTTTCTACTTACAAAACTAACATGATAATTATTTCAATACATTAACCAATTGTTTTAAAGGTGGAATTTGAATGTGCAGTTTTTAGGCACTCGTTATCTTTTGTTTTCTTGCAATTGATTCTTAACACTTTTTAAACAAATCTCATTTTAATCATTTTTCATCTATTTTGGATCGACTTTTGGGTCTTATTAATATTATACTTGGAGCATATGATGACTATGCATCCAATGAACCGAGCGGCTATATATTAATTTATTGGGTATACGGCAAAACTAAAAGTAGAAAAGATATTCGATGATAAATCTCAATATATAACAAAATAATTAAATAATATAAAAATGAGGATTAGTCATACTTTTCAATCCTAAAGTGATATTGCATAGAAAACAAATATATGATTCATTTTATAGTCCGTCGATACGCGATCGAATCGTATCCTACGCGACAGAATTTGAGTAGAATGAGATGGATGGATGGGTACCCACCTCTTGAAGCGTGCTCGGCGAATCGATGGCGATTAGGGCGATAGAGATCGGCGTCCACACGATGGGCCATCCCCGATTACGCCGTCTTCACCTCGATTTGACGATAGAAAAATACCACGGTGGTTCTTGTGGAAGAACACACAAGAGATTTAAAAGAGATTAGGGTGTTTTTAGAAAAAGGTGGCTATAGCAGAATATAATAATGGTTTAGGGTTCTCCGTAGCTTTCTTATTTATAATATATGGGCATTAATTCGGTGTTAAGCGGTCGCACTAAATAAGGGTGTATAGGCTTTTATTTCAAGGTTTAAAATAAAAGTTTAAACTCACATAGTAAGATTTGATCCTTAGACCTCTCTTGTTTATAACCAAAGTCTTTCAACCACTAGGCCACCACACAACTTATGTTAAATAAGGATAATTTTAAATATAAAAGCTTTTTCAAAAATCAAAATGTGTACTTTTTCAACTAGGATAGGTTCCGGTATGGAGCACTAACACCACGCTCTGTGTAAAACAAATCTAACACCACAAATTCAGTTTTAAATTTTTTTAGGGTCGTTACAATTAGGCTTTTCTCTTAATTTTATTTTGGAATTTATGATGTTATAATGTGAGAGCCAGATGCCATAATAATGATGGCGCCATAATAATGAATGCCATCACTAGCCACGTTTCCATATCGATAACTCAATGATATTATTGAGATTGATATTGTTTTTATGTACATATCCTTTGGAGAATCATTATATTTTTCCTTTGTACTCAACTTGGAATACATATCCCGTTTTCGATTTTAACATTCATTAGAGTATGTAAATTGTCATTTTGTTTTGATTTGCAAGACCTACAATATGGGACCTCTATTACTCCCATTCGGAAAGTGTTGAAATTACACTATTTTGTTTATTTGCCTTGCTTTATATAGATGATTAATGAAATATGTTATTGTTTGTGTTAAAAATATTTTTTATATAAGCATACTTATTTCCATTGGAATTATAAATTGCGGCTTATGTTGTTTCCTTAATGATTTTGTGACCACCTAGAAAGTTACTTTTACTTTATTTTTTGTAAGTCTCCTGATGTTTTTTGATGTAAATAACCCCAATTGAAAACATGAGTTGGAAGGATTATTCTATCCAACGGTGATGGTCTTTTCTGGTGCTGTATTTTTTGTAATGCGGTTAAATTTTAAGTTTTTTATTTTTAAAAGGAGAGCATATTACAAATTCAATGAAAGTGTGTAGTAAACATTGGCATCACAACTTGAGAGAGTACTTTTACCCAACGGTGATAAATCACTTAATATTGTGTGATGGTTATATTTACTATTCATTATTTTGTGTGTGGGTATTACTAGCGTATTGTGACTCGACCCAACGAATGATCATAACGATACAATTAATACCACAATCAATAATATAGATTCAGGAAGCAACTAGTGTGTTATGACTCAATCCAAAGGAGGGTTATAATGATACAAATTGCTTCTCGATAAATCACATTAGTTTTATTTTTGTTATATTCCTTGACATAATTTAACTCTAGCATAAAACACTATGAATATAACCTTGTGGAATAGATAGTTACTACAATTGCATATAGACATAATAAAACTCTTAATTATTATGTAGCATTGAATCCATTTTCTATTACTACTATGATGGGTGGAATTGAACCTTTGAGTAGCTTAAACAATGACAAATGGAAGGAACAAAGTGCAATTGTTCTAGGTTGCATGAGTCTTGACTATACTATATGATTTAATAAATCTAAGGTGCTCACTGCCGATGCCTTAACTGAGGATTTAAAAGTAAACAATACGGATTTAAAAAAGTGGGATAGATCAAATCATATGAGTCTCATGATCATAAAGAGTTTCATTATTAATGTGATCCGAGGAGGTATTCCTGACTCGGTCAATACAAAAAAATACATGTAAGCCATTCAGAAATAATTTCAGGAGACTTATAAGACATTTTTCAGTAGTTTTCTTATTAAAATGAAAACTATGAAATATGATGGTGATAGTGGCTTATAAGAGCACATTATGAGAATGAGTGACATGACGACTCAATTGAAGGAAATGGACATGAGATTTTTTAAGGGTTATCTTGTTCACTTTATTATGACTTCTCTTCCTACATAATTTGATTTGTTCAAAATTAATTATAACATTAAAAAAGATAAATGAAAGATGAACGGGCTAATCGCTCACTATGTCCAAGAAGAAGATGCCTTTATGACACAGAACGGTATAGTTGAGCGATGAAATCATACTCTCATTGATATGGTAAGAAGCATGTTGTGCAACTCTAAGTTATCTGTGTTCTTGTAGGGAGAAACCTTGAAAATAACAGTACATATTTTGAATCGGGTTCCTAGTAAGGTTGTTCTTGAAACTCCTTATGAGCTATGGGTAGGAACAAAATCGGCTTTAGGATATCTACACATTTGGGGTTGTTTAGCTGAAGCAAATGTGTATAATCCACAATTAGAAAAATTGTATCATAAAATTATAAGTTGTCATTTTATTAGTTACCTTGATAAGTTAAAAGACTATAAATTTTATTTCCCCACTCATAGTACTGGGATCGTTGAGAGTAGATATGCAAAATTCTTTGTGGACTGTGAGAACAGTGAGAGTGTTGAGCATAGAAAAATTACTTTTGAGGAGAATTGAGTTATAATTCTTATCCTTTTTATTTAAGAAAAGGTAACACCAATACCAATTATTTAAGAAAGTGTTGATGCACTTAAGGCTATACCTATTGAAATACCATACATTGAGGAGGCACTTGCTCCTATGGTGACGGTCAATGATCAATCATTGCGTAGTTAAAAGAGAGCAAAAAAGTCAGTTATTTCTGATGACTATATCATCTATCTCAATGAGCGTGGGTATGATTTTGGAAATGAAACAAATCTTATTTCTTTTAACTAAGCTATGATGAGCGATAAATCAACTCAATGACTCAAAGCTATAAAGGATGAGTTGGAATTAATGAAACATAACTCAATTTAGGATATTTGTGAGTTACCTGAAGGTTGTAAATGAGTATATAAAATCAAGCAAGACTCTAAAGGTAATATAGAAAGATACAAGGCTAGGTTACTCGCTAAAGCATTCACTCAAAAGGACGAAATAGACCATAAAGAGATATTTTCTCCTATCTTTAGAAACAAATCTTTCAAGATAGTCATGACATTATGATCAGTCACATAATTTACCATTTTATCACCCTTAACTTAGTAATGCTAGGCCATAATTTGTTACTAATAAGTTGATGATGTGCAAATATTAGAGATAACCAGCAAAATAGAGTAAAAGCATTAATATTATAAACTTAAAAAATAATAAGAAAGACGATTGAGCGAAAAAGATATTTTCTGCCTACTGAAAGTCAGAGAATCGTAATTTACGATTCTAAAAAAAGAGACAAAAAGAAGAAAAGTGAAAAATCGTAATTAAGAGAATTGTCAACTATGAGGATGCTATGAAAGATAGAAAATTGTGATTAACGATTTTCTAAGGTAGAGAAGAAAATGAGAAATTATGATTTACGATTTCTCAGAAAAGAAGTTTTCCTACTGTTGTTGTTGCTGTTGCTACTGATAACATGCATATTATACCGCCATAAACAGAATTAGAAGCTATATGAACTTAGAAGTCCGGTGAATCACGGATCTGAGAAGATTAATGAAGATAAGCTTTAGGAAATCTTAGTTGCTGAAATAAAAGAGAACAATCCAGAATCACATCTACCGTCTAAGCAAGGAAAGATAAACTTAGGAATTAGAGTTTTATTAAAAATCTTTTGTTTTTAGTAGCTTTTTTTTATTAGAATTAGAAGTCTTTGTAAACCGAATTCTTATGATTTATAAATAAGAGAGTTTGGTATAAGAATAAACATCGAAGAATTTCAGCATCAATTGATGCCTAAGGTTAGATTTTCTTCTGATCAAAATAGTATACAATAGTTAAAGTAGATTAGATATTAGAGGTTTCTCAAGAGCAATTGACACCTGTAATTGAGTGCTGAAGATTAGTGTAGATATCCTAGTTTCTTAGAAGCAATTGAGGACTGCGGCTGAGGGGTGAATTTATTTACTTTCTAGTTTATATTTTATTTTCTTTTATTTACAGCTTTGTAAACATCTTCAAGTTTTAATTTGACTTGACGACTTAGGTTAGAATTTGCAGATTAGTGTAACGATTTTTACTTTTTCATTTTCAGTTTTCTAAAGTTTGATTGATGCCCAAATTTTAGGAAGTTATTGATTAGATTAAATCTGTATTGATAGGATCTTATATTTAATTGACGACTAATGTTAAGAAACTAGAGATATGGTGTAATGGTACTGTTTATTTTCATACATATCTGATGGCTGAAGATTGAGATTGACGACCTCTATCTGAAGAAGAAAGATTTAGAATTTATTTTATGCATTTTATATTAGAAATTATTCTTTTATTCATATTTCTCTAGTAGATTAGATCTTAAAGGTAAATATAAGTTTTTAAGATAAGAATTTAAATAGAAGATATAGATGAGTAATTAGATAAATAAACTTCCTAGTGGGAACGATCCTATGTTAGTACTATGATTTTCATTGTGCGCTTGTAATAGGTTAAGATTTGAGTTTAAACACAATTTTAATATACATAACAAGATCAACTATGTTTTTGGCGCCGCTGCCGGGGAAGCAAAATTTATCTTTATTTATATTTTTATCTGATATTTTTATTCTTTTCGAAACTAATATTTATCTTCTCTTTTTATATTTATTTTTATTTTTAAACTTTCTTTGATGACTTCTTCATCTTTTGCAAGTTTATTCGGAGTAGCGAATCAAAAGTTTCCAACTTCTGCCGGCCATAGAATTTAGAAACTTTGATTTATTTCTTTCCTTGCTTTCTAGAATAAAAATCATATAAACTTGAACTAAAACTATACATATTGCATTCTAGCCAACCTGCCTCAATTCTAAATCAATATGGATCTGGCAGGAGTAAACCAAAGTCAGGCTAGAACAATGGGGGAATACTATGCATTGACACCTCTTCTACTACCCTCATGTATTCGAACCCCTATTGCTAGTTATGAGGCTTTCGAAATCACTCCAAATACGCTTCAAATACTTCCTACTTTTCATGGGCTGATTGAGGAAGTCCCCCAATGGCATTTAAATAATTTTATAAAAATGTGTAACATTATTAGAATCAAAGAACTGACAGGAGTATTCGTTCATTTAAGGTTATTCTCATATTCTCTTAGAGACGAGGTAAAGCAGTGGCTACACTCTTTACCCCGACATTTGATTGTTGATTGGGAGGGATTGAAACGCGAATTCCTTATGAAGTACTTCCCAATGTGCAAAACAAATAGAATCTAACGTCTCATTTTAACATTTCATTAATTTCCAGATAAACCTCTTCAAGAGAGTTGGAGTCGCCTCGAGGATCTTCTCTATATGTGCCCTCATAATGAGGTCGCAAAATGAAAAATAGTGCTCACTTTCTATGAAGGATTAAATGATCAAACTAGGTATATGATTGATGTTGCCTATGGTGGTCTGTTTCGTAATTTAACAGCAGTGAATGCTTGGAAACTCTTCGAGACCCTTAGCAAGGAAACGATGCAACACCATACACCAGATGAGATTGATTCGGAGGCTTTTAGGACCCCTATGCAAGAAGGATTATATAAATTAAAGTCAATGATGAAAGCTCTTCCGAAGCTGAAGCTTTGGAAGGGAAAAATTCAATCTCTGGTGGGTATAAAATTGCACCCAACATCTAGACAAGGTAAAGTTTGTGGTCCTAACCATAGCCCAACTCAAGTAGCCCCAAAGCATCCTACTGCTCCTTTTTGCCCCACAGCAGCCCAATACCACACTGCTAATGAGAATGTCATGTTGTAAATAGCGGACAACTGGGTGCAACATAGCCGCATCCAGACAAAGTTACTCAATCACCTGCGATAATCCTTCGTAAGGTTGGAAACTCAAATTGAGCAGCGAAACCTTATGGGAGGAGAGAGTAACGTATCACCTTCACATACAGTTGGTATGTCTAGAGGATGTATATCTATAGGAGGCACATCAACTCCCTTTGTTTTTAATTAGGTCCCTCTAGAACCCGTTGAGCTACCGATTCACCCGTAGCAAAATTTTATAACATATGTATATCAGCACTATTATTATTATTTTTTTTTCGAAGAGCTCCATACGATTCCCAATATATAAAATACACCCAATCGTATGAATATCTCTCTTTTTGTTTATAATTGGGTTTAAACATATAGATTTACAAGCAACAATGCTGAATCGTAGCAAATATAATTAAACTGAAGAGTCTTTTCAGCGCTTCACTTATAACTAGAATTGTAAACAACAATTCTAAGAAACAAGCAATTTCAGTGGTCTGTCTTATCAGTTACATTGGAATACGGACCCATTCAATCCATATGGGAGACAAACAACTTCTGCATTCAAGACTACCAGTTCCCAACCACCCTAGCCTAGGAACCTACACAAAGACATTTACTCGAAGTGACGGTTCAACACCCTTCCCTATAAATTCATACCCATCCATAGACTAAAACTATTTCATAACCTTTCTTCTTCCTCCGTCCTTAACTCTAAACCCCATGCTGGAAGAGCATAACCAGAATGATTTCAGTAAGCAACTTTATAAAATTCTCGAAATACATAGAACTAAGTTCCTGGCTGCATAAAAGAAAGTAGAAGATCTGAAGCGCCAGTGACCTACTCGAGATACTGGATCGTCCATTGAAACTACCCTTGACCTTAAACCTAACCCATATCCGAAATCATCTACCAAGAACCCATCTTCCCCGACTTCCTAACCTTAATACCATCACAACTCACCTCGAATGCAAACTTTCATATGTTGATGGTGGGTTGAGCCGTCCCTCACCACCCTTCTTCATTGCTAATCTTCTCCCTTCGCTTGCGCTACATTCCTTTCATATAGTTTTCTCAGGGGAGCAGTATAGGCAAAAGATGAATCAGAGAGGTGTTTGTTTCCCACTCTTCAAAGGACTTCCACAGTGGGATTGCATTTCTTTCGCGAAAGGAATGATAGGTACCTCTATCCCATTGTGGAAGGATGACGATGTGTCCACTTCCATCTCCTTAACTTCTTCAATCAACTACACTAAGGGTGCAGTTGATGAATCAGAAGAGATGCGAGATGCTCCTTTTTGGGGATGTACGATAAACAAGGGCAGCATAGTGGAAAGTGTTCTGCAACTTTTGAGGAGGCGACCCTGCAAAGGCGTGGATATGCCTGTGGTAGGAAGGAATGAGAGACTTTGATTAAGTGTAGTTAGAAGCCGGAGGACCGATCTTCATTGAAAATTTCTCTCGAACACAGCTGTCAGTGTCTTAGTTTAGTGTATGTTTAGATTTTTTCTAGGATTTCTTTTGAGGTAATTAATTTTCTTTTCATGTTTCTGTAATTAGTTCATATATATATATATATATATATATATATATAAAGACAAATATATCGTTTTCTTTCTTTGATGTTTTCGCTATTTTGACTAACAGTGTTACTAACATCTAACTTATTTTCTATTAGAACCAGTAGTATTTTTCTCCTAAGTTTGGGGGGAAGATTTTTTTGATTCTTTACAGATTATAAACCCGGTGCCTAACCCAGTAATAGGTAATATTTTTCTGTTTGTCCCCTATTTTACACAATGAGGACATTGTCCTATTTAAGTTTGGGGGCGGATATACATATGAATTTTGAAAATATAATATATTAGTATAGAATTTTTTTTTAGTTAATCATTATATGAGAATTATAAATTTTTTTATCCAAATTTTTAGCAATTCATCATAGTAGTAGTTCAAAAATCAAAATAGAAATAGTTACAATTCAAAGTAAAACATCTCTAGAACATTGTATTAGGAGAACACTTGAAACTATACGATTGATCTGAACTGCATATATTTTAGATTATAGTTTCAAAATCATATAATCAATGAGCCTATTTTCTCTTTTATTCTAAGAAAGAGAGACTATTTTTATTTATGCTAAATTTTCTTG
Source organism: Chloranthus sessilifolius (assembly GCA_021018995.1). Classification (NCBI taxonomy): domain Eukaryota; kingdom Viridiplantae; phylum Streptophyta; class Magnoliopsida; order Chloranthales; family Chloranthaceae; genus Chloranthus; species Chloranthus sessilifolius. The sequence goes on along the minus strand of CM037587.1, from coordinate 28,205,300 downwards.
AACTTTTTTACTATTAATCTCATATTGTTGAACTTAGAATCAAGATATTCTGTAAATATGATGATTTATATGTTTAGAACTGTCTAATGAATATATCAAGCAATAAGGCATCTATATTAGTAAATCGTGAAAATGACCAAAGGCCATCTTTTGTTAAATTAAAGCTAAAAATCCAAAAATCCAAAAATCTCAGAACATTTTATCCTTTGAACCCATATTAGAAGCCTAAAACTGAATTTCTTTGTACCGATATTTTATAAACCTTTAACTATATGTACTACCCAAAACTTTCTATCCTTTAACTCTTACAATTTCTGAGAGTTTAGAATAAGGGGAGAAGAAGGAGTGAAAGGAGTATATACGTAATAAATAAAGGATCTGCTGAAAAGGATACAAATAAAAAAAAATATATATATATAATTGTATGAAAATATGAGAAAAGAAAAGAAAAAAGAAAAAATCGTAAAAGACAATTCTCTAAAAAAGAGAAGCAAAAAGCTTTCAGTTAGAAAAAAAATGGGATTTATGCTAGAAAAGAAATGAGAAGAAGTTATCTAAAATAAGGATACTTACTGAAGCTGAATAATATAGAAGAAGAGAAAGGAAGACCTAAATTCTCATAAATAATTTTTAATCCTCTTTACCTTTTTCTTTGAAACCTTCTAAAAACTCAAAGCCCCATTACAAGATGAAGGAAAGACTTTTGTGATTTACGATTTGTAAAAGTATGAGTCTAGTAGAGATATATAAAATAGATACAATGAATAAATGAAGAACTTATATGAACAGAATTGATTACTCTTTTAATGAGATTTATCTTCTTAGTTAATTGTTTGATGAAATTTTCATATATATCTACAATATCATGAGAACCCAAGATTTTGATTATTATTTGAGAGTATGCCAATAAGTGAGAATTTGGATGAAAGTATTTTCTAAAAACTACAGTTTAGAAAAATCTATGATGAATAAACTTTTCACTGATATGCACACACTCCACACTATATCAAATTGAAATTATTGAGTTATGATAGAGGATGATTACATTGATGGAAAGCTAAGGGTAAAAGATTTGAAGATTTTTGAAAAATAATGAACATATAATGATTGACTAAGAATTAGTATATAAAATCTATATTTTGAATTTTTAGTTTTAAAAAATAATAATAAATAAATATAGTATTTTGAAAAATCCAAAAATATTTGAATTTGTAGGTAACTTTACTGAAAACCTTCAGAAGACTACATCTCCTCCACTAGGGATCACCTAGGGGTTTAAAGGCTTATTGCATCCGCTAAATGCAATCGTGCTTCCTAAAAAAGTGACATTTAAATTCATAGTTTAGATATTTTATGTTTCCTTGTTTGCTAGGGACTAGCATAACTTAAGTTTGGGGGTGTGATCGGTCATATAATTTATCATTTTATCACTCTTAACTTAGTGATGTTAGGCCATAGTTTGTTACTGACAAATTGATAATGTGCAGATATTAGAGATAATTAGTAAAATAGAATAAAAGTGCTAATATTCATCAAAATAAACTAAAAAAGCATTAAGAAAGACGATTGACCGAAAAAGACGTTTTCCCTACTGAAAGTATGAGAATCGTAATTTACGATTCTACAAAAAGAGAGAAAAAGAAGAAAAGCAAAAAATCATAATTAAGAGAATCTTCAACTATGAGGAAGCTATGAAAGATAGAAATTTGTGATTAACAATTTTCTACGAAAGAAAAGAAAATGAGAAATTGTGATTTGCGATTTCTCAAAAAAGAAGTTTTCCTACTGTTGTTGTTGCTGCTGATTACGTGCATATTACACCGCCATGAATAGATTTAGAAGATATATAAAATTAGAAGTCTGGTGAATCACGGATCTGAGAAGATTGATGAAGATAAGCTTTAGAAAATCTCGATTACTGAAATAAAGGAGAACAATCTAGAAGCACATCTACCGTCTAAGCAAGGAAAGGTAAAATTAGGAATTAGAGTTTTATTAGGAATCTTTTATTTTTAGTAGTTTCTTTTATTAGAATTAGAAGTCTTTATAAACCGACTCCTTATGATCTATAAATAAGAGAGCTTGGTATAGGAATAAGCATCGAAGAATTTTAGCATCAATTGATGCCTGAGGTTGGATTATCTTTCGATTAAAATAGTGTACAATAGCTAGAGTAGATTAGATATCAGAGGTTTCTCAAGAGCAATTGATGCCTGTAATTGAGTGCTGAAGATTAGTATCGATATCCTAGCTTCTTAGAAGCAATTGACGACTACGGCTGAGGGGTGAAAGAAATATTTATTTGCTTTCTAGTTTAGATTTTATTTTCTTTTATTTACAGTTTTGTAAACATCTTTAAGTTTTAATTTGAATTGATGACTCAGGTTAGAATTTACAGATTAGTGTAACAGTTTTTACTTTTCCATCTTCAGTTTTCTAAGGTTTGATTGACGCCCAAATTTTAGGAAGTTGTTGATAAGATTAAATCTGTATTGATAGGATTTTAGACTTGATTGACGACTAATGCTAAGAAATTAGAGATAAGGTGTAATGGCATTGTTTATTTTCATAAATATCTGATAGCTGAAGAAGTAGATTGACGACCTCAATCTGAAGAAGAAAGATTTAGGATTTATGTTATGAATTTTAGATTAGAAATTATTCTTTTATTCATATTTCTCTAGTAGATTAGATCTTAAAGGTAAATAGAAGTTTTTAAGATAAGAATTTAAATAGAAGATATAGATAAGGAGTAATTAGATTAATAAATTTTCTCGTGGGAACGATCCTATGCTAGTACTATGATTTCCATTGTGCACTTGCAATAGGTTAAGACTTGAGTTTAAACACAATTTTAATATACATAACAAGATCGACCACATTGGTAGCTCATTTTGACTTAGAATTACATCAAATGGATGTAAAAACAATTTTTCTGAATGGAGACTTACATGAAGATGTCTTTATGACACAACCTGAAGGTTTTCAGGTTGAGGGGGAGAACCATTTAGTTTATAGACTCAAAAGGTCTATATATGATTTAAAGTAGACATCTCGATAATGGTACTTAAAATTTTATGAAGTCATTTCAAACTTTAATTTTAAAGAAAATATTGTGGATCAATGCAGATATCTTAAATCAGTAGGAGGAAATTTATCATTCTTGTTTTATATGTTGATGATATATTACTTGTTAGTAGTAGTTTGAGCATATTAAATGAAACAAAGAACTTTCTATCAAAGAATTTTGATATAAAAGATCTTGGTGAAACTTCCTGCGTGATAGGAATTAAGATTCATCGATGTAGAGCTCGTGACATATTAAGATTGTCTCAAAGAACTTATATTGATAACATTCTCAAAAGGTTAAACATGCATAATTGCTCCGCCACTGTTGTTCTTGTGATTAAGGGTGATAAATTTAGTCTACTTCAGAGTCCCATGATCGATTTAGAGAGAAAGCAGATGGAGATAATTTCCTATGCATTGATAGTTGGGAGTCTCATGTATGCATAAGTTTGTACTCGTCTAGACATAGAGTATATAGTTGGCATGTTTGGTAGGTATCAAAGTAATTTTAGTTCGGACTAATGGAAAACAGTCAAGAAGGTTTTTCACTACTTATAAGGTACAAAAGGATATATGCTCATGTACAAAAGGTCGAATATCCTTGAAGTATGTCCACATCGGGTTATCCTCGACTATGCTGGGTGTCAAGACACCCGTAGGTCTACATCGGGTTATATATTTATGCTTACAGGTGGACTTATATCTTGGAAGAGCGTTAATCAAACGTTGACTACTTCTACTATAGAAGCAAAGTTTATTTTGAGGTAACATGTGAGGCGTTATGGTTAAGGAATTTTATCTCAGGGTTCGAATTATTGATAATATTTCAAGGCCACTGAGACTCTTATATGACAATTCTGCTGTGATAGCAATCTCTAATAAGAACAAGACTAGTAGTGTAATGACTCAGATTTTCGTATCGTTGATATACTTAAATTTCTTATATGTGCTTAATAACGTATACTCCACATGCCTTGACTTTTCAAAACGTTTAAACTAAAAATACACGTTTTGGTTTACAAAGCTCTTATATTTATTTCTATCATTATTGACACAGGTTACATGGTAGCTTACTGATTAGAGGCTTGAGTTATAGACAAGTGGTCGGAGGTTTGAACCTTGGTTGGTAGGTTTTAAACCTTTATTTTGGACCTAGAAGTAAAAGCCTATACATCCTTCTTTGGCGTGACAACCTAACACCGGATGATTCCTAATAAGTTATAAAAATGTGTGTTACGGAGAACCCTAAATCATAATCTCTTTGAGAGTTCTTCTTAAGAATAGAGTTGTAAGTAAACCTAGCCGTTTCCATCCTTTTCTTTTCTTTTCTTAAGAAACCCTAGCTGTCACCACCTTCTTCTACAATCTTCTTCTTAAACCCTCCAGATAATCTTTTGGGTATTTCTCCAAAAAGATCACCTTGATCGTTTCTACCATCAAGATCAATGTGGAAGAAGGAAGAAGAAAGGAATCTGAGACGAACGATAGCATTGAACATCATCTCCTCAGCCTTAATCACCGTAGATTAACCATTCATGCTTTAAGAGGTGAATAACCATTATTATCATTTTTGGAACTTATTTTCTTATTTTTCATATCTTATTTTCTTATTTTTAGATTTTATTTTCTTATTTTCGGACCTTAATTCTGAACCCTAGACACTGTAGAAATTTAGAAATCTTCCAATTGACTTCACAGTTCGATCGATCGATTCTGAATTTGATCGATCAATTTTTACCTCGAGTTACATTTCAGAATTGCAGTCGCTGTTTATAACTTTCAACTATATAGTCGATTGGTCGAAATACCATATCATTCGATTGATTTGGAAAAGACATCTCAAGTATCTGATTGTATAACTTCGATTATACAATTGATCGATCGATTGTGACACTTTTGGAATTAGTCAATTCGATGCCGAAACCAATGTCAGATATATAGTCACTTAGCTTTTTAAATTTGATCGATCGACCCTAGCTCTCTATCGATAGAATCTAGACAAAACAAAGAGCGAAGATTATATATATAAACCATTTTATAGTTTTGACTGATCGATGGGCTAGGTCGATCGATCGACTAATCACATTATTCGAAGTCTGAATTGACCGAATGACGTCTGAATTATTAATTCCGATCGATCGACTCCTTTATTTGATCGATTGATTATGGGCAGAACTGATTGAGCCGGTTACATTAATTTTAAATCTCGATCAATCGACCATTGATATGTCACTTGTGTATGTAATATAGAGGAGTGTAACATCCCCGAAAATTTAGGCTTTGAATAGTTTCCTCGGGATGTGTGTTCATCTGTGCACTGGTAAAACCAAGTGGAAGTTAACTTGATGACTTAGGTTAGATTAGGTTTGATGTGAATGTGCTTGTGAGTGTGGTGATAGATGTTATTATGAAATCACATACACCTGCTATAGGTGTGTGTGCTTTGTACCAAATGTATGGAATGAGTTTAATAGCTTAAAGGATAAAGAGAAGTCATTTCTCTTTGGTTTGGTATGTGATTAGGGATTTATGAAGAGAGAGAGAGAGTAAGGAGGAGGGAATAAATGCTCGAGGATTTCGTGTGGATTGTAAATTAAAGGAGCACGTGAGCCATTAATCACAACGGTAATGCGTGGGGATTCGGGGAATCGAGCTAAGAACCCTAGCCCATGACCCAAGTCATTGAATCAATCATGAGATGGATTTGAGGTAAGGCTTTATTAGATTGCAATGTGTATGATGTTGTGCATTAATTTAATGATTTAATGGTGAATTAAAGAGATAGAAAGAGGAAACGTTTAGAGAGAACAAAGCAAGAGGAAATGCCCGAAGAGGGCTGAGTTCCTGTCAAAATCGATTAATCGATTTGAAAATCGATCAATCGATTTTTGACAGAATACAAATCTCAGCACTGATGCCCAAAACCGATTAATCGAAATGAATTCGATTAATCAATTTTTGGATTTCGATTAATCGATTTGAAATCGATTAATCGTCTGGGTACGCCCAGTGGCTAGAAAATGAGGAGTCTGGGAAAACAGATTAATCAATTTATGGTTTGATTAATCGATTTGGGAATTTCGATTAATCGATTTGGTATCAATTAATCGATTTTGAAAATTCGATTAATCGATATGGTGATCGATTAATCGATTTTGATAGTTTCTGAGTGAGTTTTGTTTTAGACCTTGGGGTTCTGGGAGGGCCTTGTACCTTCTTTTACGCATCGTTCTTGATGCTTTGCATGTGATATGATGTAATTTAGGTTGAACACTTGAATACGATCATGGGAAGCCACTATGGACCTTGACGCTTGGAAATTCAAATGCGTGAGGTAGGGAATACCTTGAACATGTACTTTAATTATAATAGCATATATGTAGTGATATGGAAATGAATAGTTATGCGTTGAGAGCATAGAGATGCGCATGTTTTTCTTAAAAAGTAGTCGAACATGTGAAATTAAAGTGTGTGTTTGGGTGAACACTAAGTAAGGAAATAAGTATGCTATGAGTATATGACATCCCAAGGGGGTGTGAATGATATAAGGGCATCTAAGTGATGCATATGAGCTGGTTACATCCTAGGGATGTATGGAAAATTGTGAACATCCGAGTAAAGTGAAGTAAATTAAATGAGAATTGAACAGACCTAAAATACTATGTTTAGCACAATCACACGGTGAATAAATATATGTAATTGCACATTTGATTTAAGGTTTGGTGAATACCCACCGACACGGCAGTATACCCATGACTGACTCGATAGGATATCCGTAACCAGTACAGCGGCCAATTAGTACGCCAGTATAACATCCCAGGGATGTATGTGAGCTTTGTGCCCCGTTGCCTATGAGGAAGGGACCTGGGTAGTATTACTTGAATGAAAAATAAATAGAAAATAGTCTGATTGGACGACAATGGTGGGTATTCCATCGGGCCTCGATGGCTATAGTGCATCGAGGATTATTTAAGTTATTGATTTAAGTTTTGAGGTCGATCTTTATCTTTTGTGAACAAGTTGAGAACAAGTAAACACATGTAGAGTAACAGATGCATTCAATTCATGCTTCTAGTAAATTAAACAATTTTTCAGCTATTTTTATTGATAAATCATGTTTCTAAATGTCATGGAATATATGTGAGTAAGATAGATTTATATGTTCATTCTGTTATTTTCCTATTGAGCTATAATGTAGCTCACTCTTTAGACTATATGTCACAGGTTTAGTTTTAGCTGTTGCTGCTTCGGGAGACATTGATCCAGAGGATTCAGATTACGTGCCTGGGGAGGAGTCAGAGCCCCCTCCCGAGGATTTCTTCTAGAGGACCCCTACGTACTTTGATAGATTTTTGAGAGAGAAAGTTGTACGGCTTGGTATGTCCAACCCTATTTTGAGAAAATGTAATATAAAATGAGACATTTTTTTGGTGAACCATCCATGGTGACTGTTGAGTCGTCACTGATGGTTCGGGTTGGTTCTCTTGCTCATGCAATGACATGAGATCAGAGTTGCCTTTTTGAGTTATGTGTTCTGACTTATATTATAGAAATGGAGATTTAGTTCAATATTAGTTCTTATGTAGTTGATATGCTTTATTGTTCCTTGGTCATACCAAATGTTCCGTGCAGGCTTATGGGACACAGCCTCGAGGGTCATGTTGACGACACGAGTTTCAGGGTGCTAAAATTTGAGGTGCCACAGTTGGTATCAGAGCAATTTCTTTTAGAATTTTTTACAAGTCTTGATTTTATCAGAACATAGGACCTTCTACTAATGAAACAGTAGTTTCATGTGCAAAGCGTTATGTCTTCTAGAGGAAGAGGTCGGCTCAGGGGCGACCATGAAATAAACTTGCAAAGCAGAGACGATTTTGTCTCGGCTTCAAATAGAGTGCCATTGGGGAATAGTGAAGCTCCAGGAGGTAGTAATCAGGGGAACTGAGACTAAGAAGAGGATCAAGGTAGAGATCATCAAGATAGGGATCAACGAGAACAAGAAAGTGTTAGAGAAAGAAACAAAGAGAGAGAAGAGCGTCAAAGGATGATGCACATCATGGAAACTATAGAAACCGCCATGACTTAACAAGCGGTGTCCTTGGCAGCTCATAATGCCAATGACTAGCATCGGCCACCTACACCTCCAGTGGGTACTACATAGCCATTACCCTCAGTATTTATAGAGTTTTGGAGGATGCGTCCTCTGAGTTTTTCAGGGCAAGCAGAGCCAATGGATGTAGAGAATTGGTTGAGTGAGATGGAGAAAGTGTTCAGTGTGCTTACATGCACTGAACATGAAAGTGTCCGTTGGGCAGCATATTTGTTAGATGGGGAGGCAGGCCCATGGTGGAAGTCTGTGTCTAGGACTAGGACTCAGGAAACCCCAGGATTGCTATGGACATGGGAGGAATTTGTGGGTGAATTTAACAAATAATACTTCCTTGAAGTAGTATGCAATCAAATGGAAGTTAAATTTCTTCAGCTCGAGCAGGGAAGGATGTCAGTGAGGGAATATGGAGTAGAGTTCATGAGGCTTGCTCGTTTTACTCCTGACTTCATAGTTACGGACTTGATGAAAGCCAAGAGACTACAATGCGGCTTGAGGCTGGACATCAGGGGAAAGGTAGCAGCATTTGAATTGAAAACCTATAGAGAGGTTATGAGCAAGGCCTTGGTGAAAGAAGAAGACAATGAAGATCAATACTGAAGGAGAGATCAACAAGGGAGAGGAAGGACGGATCAAAGTAAAGTGGGAAACGACGAGCTAGTAAACAAAAAGCCGCGATTCATAGCACCCATGCAGAGACAACAGTTTCAAACCGATTATATCAGACCGACACAAAAAACAAATTATCGGAGATTACCTGTGCTTACGTCTGAGAGACCGATCAGATATGAGAACCCTGCTACTACCACTGGAGTATCAGTTACCCAGGGTTTCTCACGGGCAGCTGCTACTACAGTTGAGACTTGTGCTAAGTGTAGCAAGTCTCATAAAATAATAGATTATAGAAGGGGTACTTGGGGTTGCAATAAGTGTGAAAAGATGGGCCACATGATCCAAGATTGCCCTGAGATGAGTAAAGAGAGAACGACTTCTACTTCTATGCCAAGACCGATACAAGTAAAGAAGTCGGTCGTACAAGGAAGAGCCTACGCTATTACCGCCCAAGAAGCACAAAATACTAATGACGTTATCCAAGGGGAGATTTTCTTTTAAAATCAAGAATTTTAATTACTTAAAGTTTTTAGATAGAGAAGGTACATCCTTGTAGGAAGTAGAGTAGACTCATTCCTTCCCATAAATTTTGATGTATAAGTATGTTATATATATATGTATGTATGAAATAAGTAACTTACAATTATACGGAAAGGAAAGTAACGTTGCTTACGAAACTAGAGTGTTGATAGACCCAGGGTCTACCCACTCATTTACTACTCCTTGATTTGTAAAGAAGATGAAGGTCAACCCAGAGATGTTGGATTTTGTCTTGGCGGTATTTATTTCGATTGGAGAATCGGTCGATACGGGCATGGTTTGTAAATCGGTGATAGTAACCATCAGAGATAAGGACGTCTATGAATTGGCAGCAAATTTAGTTCTGTTAAATATGCAAGGATTCGACGTGATCCTTGGTATGGATTGATTGTCAGCTCATTGTGCAATAATAGATTGTAAGAATAAAGTCGCCATCTTCAGACCTAATACGAGGAGATCATTTCGATTTTGGGGAATGAGATCGACGTTTATGCCACTTGTGTTTGTAGTCAGGGCCGAGCGCTTAATTAGAAAGGGGTGCAGTAGTTATTTGGTATTTTTGAAGGAAGATAAGAAAGGGAAGAACATTATTTCAGAGATCACAGTTACGCGTGAATTTGAAGATGTATTTTCGAAGGAATTACCAGGATTACCTCCTGATAGAGAGGTGAAATTCGCTATCAACTTAGCACCTGGAATAGAGCCTGTTTCTAAAGCACCATATAGAATGGCTCTTGCTGAGTTGAAAGAGTTGAAAGAGAAGTTGCAAGAGCTCATGGATAAGGGGTTTGTAAGACCTAGCGTGTCTCCTTGGAGCACCGGTCTTGTTTGTAAAGAAGAAAGATGGGTTGATGTGACTGTGGATCGACTATCGTCAGTCAAACAAATTAACCATCAAGAATAGATATCCATTACCTAGGATTGATGATTTATTTGATCAGCTATAAGGAGCGAGGTATTTTTCTAAGATCGATCTGAGATCTGGATATCATCAGCTGAGCGTCAAGACAGAGGACATCCAGAAGACAACATTCAGGATACGGTATGGACACTACGAGTTCTCAGTGATGTTGTTTGGTTTGACGAATGCACTGACATCATTTATGAATTTTATGAATTGGGTGTTTAACCACACCTGGACACTTACGTCGTAGTATTCGTCGACGACATCCTGATATATTCCAAGTCAAAGAAGGAACACAAAGAATATTTGAGAGTTGCTCTACAAACTCTACGTGAACACCAACTATACGCCAAACTCAATAAGTGCAAGTTTTGGTTGGAGAAAGTTAGCTTTTTGGGACAGGTTGACTCAAAGGATGGTATCACAGTAGACCCGTCTAAGATCGAAGTAGTGGTAAAATAGGAACAACCAAAGATGGTGACAGACATTCATAGTTTCCTTGGTCTAGCTGGATACTATCGACATTTTGTGGAGGGATTTTCCAAACTATTGGGATCGCTTACGAGACTTACAAGGAAGGATGCAAGATTTGAGTGGAGTAAAGTGTCTGAAAAGAGTTTTCAAGAACTCAAAAAGAGACTCACTTCAGCCCCAGTACTAACGATTCCTTTAGGCAGTGGAGGGTTTGCAGTATATAGTGATGCTTCACATAATGGTTTGGGTTGTGTACTCAATCATCACAAGAAAGTGATTGCTTACGGGTCGAGATAGCTGAAAGATCATGAGAAGAACTACCCGACACATGACTTGGAACTAGTAGCGGTCATATTTGCATTGAAAATTTAGAGACATTAGTTATACGGTGAGACCTTTGAGATCTTCCTTGACCATAAGAGCCTCAGGTACCTATTTATACAGAAGGAATTAAATATAAGGCAACGCAGATAGATGGAGTTTCTCAAGGTCTATGATTGCTCCATACAATATTACCCAGGCAAGGCTAATGTCGTAGCAGATGCCTTGAGTCGTGAGAGTTCAACTCAGTTAGTTAATCTAATCAGGGGGATGCACATATGAAAGTTGTTTAAAGATCTTTCATTGTATGATGCAAATATCAAGGTACAAGCTACAGGGGCTTTCTTGGCTAACATCACTGTGAGACCGATGATCTTTGAGCATATTCATGAGCTACAGATGAAAGACTTGAAGTTAACCAAGATTCGATAAGATGTGATTTAGGGCACCAAACCAGAATTCTCAGTGAAAGAAGATGGTTCCTTACTATTAAAGGGATGCCTTTGTATTTCAATTGATGCCGATCTACGACAAACTATTCTCGATGAGGCTCATAAATCGAAATATGCGATCCACCTCGGTAGCACCAAAATGTATCAAGACTTGCGGAAGAATTACTGGTGGAGAGGTCTGAAGCAAGATGTAGCCAAGCACGTGTCAAGGTGTTTGACATGTCAACAGGTGAAAGTGGACCACAGACATCCTGTTCGATTGTTGCAACCTCTACGTATATTAGAGTGGAAGTGGGAATCAATCTCCATAGATTTTATTGTAGGGTTACCGCATACAGCAAAGAGATACAATGCCCATTGGGTAGTCGTGGATCGACTGACCAAGTCAGCTCACTTCTTACCCTACAACATAATGTACACAACAGGAAGACTCGCATAGTTGTATATGAAGTAGATAGTACGGTTACATGAGATTCCCAATAACATCGTCTCTGATTGTGACCTGTTATATACTTCAAAATTTTGGAAGAAGTTTTAAGAAGGCATGGGTACGCGATTGGACTTCAGTTCAGTGTTCCATCCGCAGACCGATGGGCAAACAGAGTGGGTAAATCAGGTGATAGAAGACATGCTTAGAGCGTGTATGCTTGAATTACAAGGATCATGGGATCAACACCTACCGTTGATCAAATTTACATATAATAATAGCTTCCAAGTGAGCATTCGAATGACACCCTATGAAGCTCTCTATGAAAGGCGATGTAGATCGCCTATCAATTGGGAAGAGACCGGCGAAAAGTTTATTTTAGGGCCAGAGTTCCTTGAAGATAATGCCATCATTGTTCGTATGATCAGTGAGAGACTTAAATCAGCTCAGAATTGACATAAGAGCTATGCCGATATCAAAAGAACGAGTATGGACTATGTCGTTGGCGAGCATGTGTTTGTGAAGGTATCACCCATGAAAGGCGTCATGAGATTCTGGAAGAGGGAAAAGCTGAGTCCCCGTTATCTTGGACCCTTTGAGGTTTTGGGTCGAGTTGGCGAGGTCGCTTATCGCATTGGATTACCTCTGTTATTTGATTGGGTATATAACGTGTTTCATGTATCCATGCTCCGAAAGTATGTAAATAACCCTGCCCATATCTTGGGAGGTCAGCCGATCAAAATGAACAAAGATATGACCATGGTAGAAGAAGCGGCTCAGATATTGGATAGAAAAAAAGCGGCTCAGATATGACCATGATAGAAGAAGCGGCTCAAATATTGGATAGAAAAGACCAAGTTTTACGCACGAAGGTGATTCCTTTAGTACTGGTCAGGTGGAAGAATCATCTGGCCGAAGAAGCTACTTGGGAACGCGAGGCGGATGTGAGGGAACAGTATCCGGCCTTGTTTGCAGAGAGCTTAGAGCATTATTATATCATTGCATGTATTTTTGTAAATTTGACACGTCTATGTAAGCAAAAGTTTGCATGCCTATGCCAACTTATTTAGGAAATGAAAAGAAAAATGTTGGTTATAAATGGACCTTGTGTAAAATCAAAAATGTTTAGCATGATGGTAATGGCATTATGAAATGAATGGACAATATGTACTGAGAAGCAGAAGAATTGTCAGCAAGGGGTTAGCTTAAAAGCCATAGAAAAACTGACGAAAAGACAGAAGCTAATGAAGAAAAATAAGGAGTAAAATTTTTTACAGTTCTATGAAAACCGATTAATCGATTTACAAATCGATTAATCGATTTTGATTTTTGATTAATCGAAATTGTTTGATTGAGCGACTGGCTCACATCAGTGAGCTGAGAAACCTGGAAAAATAATAACATTCAATTTCGACTAATTGATTTTAAAAATCGACTAATCGATTTTTGAAGCTGATTAATCGATTTCGAGCAGCTGAATTTAAGTGGTGAAAATCGATTAATCGATTAATCGATTTTAAAATCCATTAATCGATTTTTGCCTATAAGTAACAGTTTTGGGAAAATTTTTCCCATTTCTAATTTCAAATGGATTTTTTTCTTTTGAGCGCCTTTTCTTTTTTCCTTTGGCTAGCGAGAGTTGCAAGGATTTGGGGGCTTCGGAATCGAAAACAAATAAAAAACCCTAACCATTCAGAACGAACGCGAACAGTAAACCCTAAATCTTTCGATTTCATTTCATTTTGAGTAATTCCAACTCTAGGTTTCAAGATTTTTCACTTTTAAACCTAGAATGCCACCTGAAACTCAACTAGCTTCGAAGCAAGCAGCTTCTAAATTACCCGTACGGCGTAAGAATGCAGCGCCACCACCACCTTCACCTTCACCTTCATCATCATCATCATCAGCAGCATATTCGGCGAACGCGTCATCACACGAATCGTCACTGCCATCATCTCAGCCCGGCCATTTACCCCAACAAATTGAATGGTGGGCTGCAAAAGGCTTTGAATATGAATACATCATAGACCAAGATCTCTTTGAGTGTTATTCAACTGCCGTGGAGGACGTTCTTCCTCTGATCGAGCCGAGGGCCACTGACCGTGTCAAACGTTACTCCATTGCTTCCTAGAGCCGAAGCTACAACCTTCTGAAGAAGGTGCTACCACCGGAGGGCCCAGCACCTGTCCAAGCTGGTGATGCCCCACCATAGCAGGACCAACCAGCAGTAGGGAAGCAGCCTCCTGACCCTGTATAGCTGGCAGAGCAACCTTTTGTACCGCCTCCTGCTCCTACACAGTCTGCTCCTACTACTCCTATGCGTTCTCACAGGAGACGGGCATCTCAGGCCCCACCATCGGGTACTATCGATGACGTTCTCACCCTCGTGGCAGAGAACAACTGCCAGATGCTAGCGCACCAGAGGCGTATGAAGGAGAGCAACACTCGGATGGACAACCGGCTGAATTTTCATGAGGCGCTGATCTACCAGACCATGTAGCTTATGTATCCCAGTGATTACCATCAGCGCATAGCAGCGGCGTAGACATGGACTTCTGACGCATCGGGTTCTGTAACATGCGAGCATGATGACGAGGATTAGCCAGGGGACGAGACTGCATGACTGCTAGCTTTTGGTGTTTCTTTTTGAGTTGTAATTATTTTTTTAGGTTGTAATTATTTGAAAATTGATGTGCTAAACTATATGGCATGAATGCCATTTATTTACTTATTTTGTGCATTTTGGGAACCGTTTGGAAGATCTAAACGGTTTAAGAACTTCAAAAGTATCTTTTTGGGGGAGATGTAACGATAAACCTTGACTGTGTAGGAATGGGTGCGTGTAATCGATGTATGGAACATTATGGCATGGTTGCCATTGTTTCCCTTCAGTTAATACAATTTCGATCTTTGTTTATCTGTAGTTCTATTTACTGATAGTGTATGCAAATGTAGGTAAGTTTTATGCAGGATGTGTTCTGACGACATTGCATACATTGTCATGTGCTTCTGTGCATGGGTCTTCCATGACGGAAAGCCCTTGGGTACATTTTCGAGGATGAAAATTCTCAAGGTGGGGAGAATATAACATTCCCAAAAATTTGGGCTTTGAATAGTGTCCTCGGGATGCGTGCTCATCTGGCCACTAGTGAAACTAAGTGGAAGTCAACTTGATGACTTAGGTTAGATTAGGTTTGATGTGAATGTGCTTGTGAGTGTGGTATTAAATGTTATTATGAAGTCACATACACCTGTTATAGGTGTGTGTGCTTTGTACCAAATGTATGGAATGAGTTAAATAGCTTAAAGGATAAAGAGAAGTAATTTCTCTTTGGTTTGGTAGGTGGTTAGGGATTTATTAAGAGCGAGAGAGAGAGAGTAAGGAGGAGGGAATAAATGCTAGAGGATTTCGTGTGGATTGCGAATTAAAGGAGCGCGTGAGCCATTAATCATGACGGTAATGCGTGGGGATTAGGGGAATCGAGCTAATCAAACTGATGCCCGAAACCGATTAATTGATATTTAGATTTTGATTAATTGATTTGAATCGATTAATCGTTTGGGTACTCCCAGTGGCTGGAAATGAGGAGTCTGGGAAAACCGATTAATAGATTTTTGGATCGATTAATCGATTTTGGAATTTCGATTAATCGATTTGGGATCGATTAATCAATTTTGGAAATTCGATTAATCAATATGGTGATCGATTAATCGATTTTAACAGTTTCTGAGTGAGTTTTGTTTTAAACCTTGGGGTTCTGGGAGGGCCTTGTACCTTCTTTTACACATCGTTCTTGATGCTTTGCATGTGATATGATGTAATTTAGGTTGAACATTTGAATACGAGCATGGGAAGCCACTATAAACCTTGACGCTTGGGAATTCAAATGCATGAGGTAGGGAGTACCTTAAACATGTACTTTAATTATAATAGCATGTATGTAGTGATATGAAAATGAATAGTTATACATTAAGAGCATAGAGATGTGTATATTTTTCTTGAAAAGTAGTCGAACATGTGAAGTGAAAGTGTGTATGTGTGTGGGTGAACACTAAGTAAGGAAATAAGTATGCTATGAGTATGTGACATCCCAAGGGGGTGTGAATGATATAAGGGCATCTAAGTTATGCATATGAGCTGGTTACATCCCAGGGATGTATGGAAAATCGTGAACATTCGAGTAAGGTGAAATAAATTAAATGAGAATTGAATAGACGTAAAATACTATATTTAGCACAATCACACGGTGAATAACTATATGTAGTTGTACATTTGATTTAAGGTTTGGTGAATACCCCACCGACACGACGGTATACTCATGATTGACTCGACAGGATATCCGTGACTGGTATGGTGGCCAATCCGTACGCCAGTATGACATCCCAGGGATGTATGTGAGCTTTATACCCTGTCGCCTATGAGAAAGGGACCTGAGTAGTATTACTTAAATGAAAAATAAATGAAAAACAGTCTGATTAGATGACGATGGTGGGTATTCTATCGAGCCTCGATGGCTATAGTGCATCGAGGATTATTTAAGTTATTGATTTAAGTTTTGAGGCCGATCTTTATCTTTTGTAAACAAGTTGAGAACAAGTAAACACATGTAGAGTAACATATGCATTTAGTTCATGCTTTTAGTAACTTAAACTATTTTTCAGCTATTTTTATTAATAAATCATGTATCTAAATGTCATGGAATATATTTGAGTAAGATAGATTTATATGTTCATTCAGTTGTTTCCCTATTGAGCTATGATGTAGCTCACTCTTTAGACTATACGTCACAGGTCTAGTTTTAGCTGCTGCTTCTTCGGGAGACATTGTTCCAAAGGATTCAGATTACGTGCTTAGGGAGGAGTCAGAGCCCCCTCTCGAGGATTTCTTCTAGAGGACCCCTGCGTACTTTGATAGATTTTTGAGAGAGAAAGTTGTACGGCTTGGTATGTCCAACCCTATTTTGAGAAAATGTAATATAAAATGAGACATTCTTTTGGTGAACCATCCATGGTGATTGCTGAGTTGTCACTGATGGTTCGGGTTGGTTCTCTTGCTCATGCAGTGGCATGAGATCAGAACTACCTTTTTGAGTTACGTGTTTTGACTTATATTATAAAAATGGAGATCTAGTTCAGTATTAGTTCTTATATAATTGATTTGATTTATTGTTGCTTGGTCATACCAAATATTTCGTGCAGGCTTATGGGACACGACCTCCTGGGTCATATCAATGGCACGGGTTTTAGGTTGTCAAAATCTGGGCTGTCACAAGGAGGGAATCAGGCGCAATCAATAGGGATCATCTCACTTTCTTCTTGCGACATTAGGGCCCGAGGTAGGGGAATTTCAACGATCAATTGTGTCCTGTAATTTTGGTTCATAGGTATTTGGTGGCTTGAATGAATTAAATGCCGTTGGTTATTGGTTATGATGCATGGTAACTTGCTCTTATGACTTGCTGAACACACGTACATGAAAATTGAAACTTGAAAAGCATTTGGATCTAATTGAACCTATTATGAATCTCATTGAATTTGTAAACATTAGAATCTCATTGAACCTCTTATGAATCTCATTAAATCTTGGAAACATTATAAATTGATTGAATCTCTTGTGAATCTCATTGAATTCGAAAACATTAGAATCTTATTGAATCTCTTATGAGTGTCATTGAATTGTTGGAAACCGATTCTGAACTTTGAACCAATGAAAAGAAGATACATGATTATAAAGTATGAATATGATATTATATTTTAGAACATTGCATGTGATTTGAGGTTGATATGAACGGATCCCGTGTGACGACACACACTGAACTTTGCTTCGGTACACACTTAATCGTGCTTCGGCACACACTGAACCGTGTTATTGCACACATTGAACCGTGACGACGACTTTGAATTGCATGAACTTTCTCACAACGTAGGGGCTACGACATTCTGAAAAATTATTCTGGAACGACGATGGCTTGGATCCCCATAGGCTTTAACATAGGCTCTAACGCTATATTTGCGATAGAGATTAGTTAAGTTATATTTTTAAGTCATGCATGAACATACGAGTTTACATATGAATGAAAAGTAAAGAAAAGTTTCATGATTGGACACTCATAAGAAATTACCTTTTTGATTTTCTGAATATGACATCAAAACTCTACCATAAACTATATAATTGAAACACCTATTGGCATTTGAAGTTATTATCTATAATAGTCCCACATCGGATAGGGAAAAGTCCTGACCCTGGGCTATATGTGATTGCGGACGCTATATGTCATGACATGTTTGGGGTGGGGACTTAAGCCCATACCAAAAATAAAATCGGGGCGGGGACCTAAGCCCAGAACCGGACAATATTGTGGCATGTGGGTCTGGGTCTTCATAGTTGGTATCAGAGCATTTTCTTTTAGAAACTCTGACAATCATTCTTTTGTCAGAGCATAGGGACTTCTGCTAATGAAAACTTTGTTTTCACGTGCAGACCGTTATGTCTTCTAGAGGAAGGGGCCGACCCAGGGGCGGCCATAGTAGAAGTTTGCGTAGTCGAGATAATTTTATCTCGGATACTAATAGAGTACCCATAGGATAAGGAGGGGATTCTAGCAGTGGAGGCCAAGGGAGACAAGATTAGGGAGAGAATCGAGATCGAGATCATCAGGATCAAGATCAAAGAGAGTTAGAGAAAGGAATGAGGATAGGGAGGAGCGTCAGAGGATGATTGTCAGAGTGGAGACCATGGCAGCTGCTATGGCTCAACAGGCAGCATCTTTGGCAGCTCATACAGCTCATGAGCAGCATCAGTCACCGACACCTCCAGTGGCTCCGACACCGCCAGTGTCTTTAGCTTTTATCGAGTTTAGGAGGATGAGACCTCCTAGCTTTTCAGGACAGGCAGACACTATGGCAGCTGAAAACTGATTGAGTGAGATGGAGAAGGTGTTCAGTGTGCTCACTTGTACAGAGGAAGAGAGTGTACGTTGGGCAGCCTACATGTTAGACGGGGAGGCTGGGCCTTGGTGGAAGTCCGTTTCTAGGACTAGGGCTCAGGAGACCCCAGACATGCCCTAGACATGGGATGAGTTTGTCGAGGAATTTAATAAATAGTACTTCCTTGAAGTGGTGAGGAACTAGATGAAAGTTCAATTTTTACAATTGGTTCAAGGGAAGATGACAGTGAGAGAATACGGAGTGGAATTCATGTGACTTGCTCGCTTTGCGCCCGACTACATCATCACAGAGATGATGAAAGCAAAGAGGTTTCAGCAAGGTTTGAGGGGAGGAGTAGCACCATTCCAACTGAGGACCTATGGTGAGGTCATGAGCAAAGCGCTCGTAGTGGAGGAAGAGAATAATAATAAATACCGTCAGAGAGAGCTACAAGGAAGGTGGAATACGGATCAGAGCAGAATGAAAAATTATGAACTGGTGAACAAAAAGCTAAGGTTCATACCAAACAATCAGGAACTACCGTTCCAAGGAGGGTATGGAAGACCGATGCAGCAGGCCAATCAGTAAAAATTTCCATTGCTTGCATCGGGGAGACCAATTAGATACGAGAGCCCTGCTATTACTACCAGAGCGATAGTTACATAGGAGTTCTCGCGAGCAGCTTCTTCCACACCTTGTGAGATTTGTGCCAAGTGTGGCAAGTCTCATCGCACAGCTGATTGTAGGCAAGGAACTTGGGGTTGCTTTCGATGTGGCAAGGTGGGCCACTTGATCAAGGAGTGCCTTGAGATGAACAAAGGGAAGATGGCTTCAGCACCTATTCCACGACCTATACAAGCGAGGAAACCGATCGTCCAAGGGAGAGCCTATGCAGTCACCGCTCAGGAGGCTCAGAATACAAACGATGCCATTCAAGGTGAGCTTCCTTTTTAATTAAAAAATTTCAATTCTTGAAATCTTAGATAGAGAAGGTGCATCTACATATAGGAGATATAAGAAAAACTTACATGTGATAAATTCTAGTATGATAATAAACATTATATATATGTGTATGTATGGTTAGGTACGTTACAAATATATAAGAAAGGAAGCGACGTGACATACGAAGCTCGAGTGTTGATAGACCCAGGGTCTACTCACTCATTTGTTACCCCTCGCTTCACAAAGAGGATGAAAGTCGACCCAGAGGAGTTAGACTTCATTTTAACCATGACTGTTCCTACTGGGAAAGCGGTTGATACTAAAAAGGGTTGCAACTCCGTGATCGTGAGGGTCATGGATGGAGATGTCTTTGAGCTACCGGCGAATCTAATTCTATTAGACATGCGAGGATCGACGTGATCCTTGGCATGGATTGGTTATCGACCCATTGTGCAATTGTAGATTGCAAGAATAACGTCGTCATCTTCAGACCCAACACGAGGAGGTCGTTTAGATTTTGAGGAGAGAGGTCGACGCACCTACTACTTATCTTGGCAGTCAGGGCCGAGCGCTTGATCAGAAAAGGGTGTAGTGAATACTTGGTGTTCTTGAAGGAAGATAAAGAGGAGAAGAATATTATCTCTGAGATAGCAGTTGTGCGAGACTTCGCCGATGTATTTCCGGAGGAGTTACTCGGATTACCTCCAGAGAGAGAAGTAGAATTCGCCATCGACTTGGCACCAGGAATGGAGCCTGTTTCTAAAGTACCATACAGAATGGCTCCTGCTGAGTTGAAAGAGTAGAAAGAGCAGCTACAAGAGCTAATAGACAAGGGGTTTGTTAGACTGAGCGTGTCTCCATGGGGAGCACCGGTCTTGTTTGTAAAGAAGAAAGATGGGCCAATGCGTCTGTGCATTGACTATCAACAATTGAATAAACTTACCATTAAGAATCGATACCCTTTCCCTAGGATAGATGACTTGTTTGATCAACTGCAAGGAGCGAAGTATTTCTCTAAGATCGATCTGAGATCTGGATACCATCAATTGAGAATCAAGGCAGAGGATATTTAGAAGACTGCATTCAGGACTCGAAATGGACACTGTGAGTTCCTAGTGATGCCATTTAGGTTGATAAATGCCCCGACGTCATTCATGGATCTGATGAATAGGGTGTTTAAACCACATCTAGACTCTTGTGTCGTAGTATTTGTTGACGACATCCTGATCTATTCAAAATTAGAAGAAGAGCATGAGAGTCACTTGAGAATAGCCCTATAGACTCTACGTGAACACCAGTTATACGCCAAGCTCAGCAAGTGTGAGTTTTGGTTAGAAGAAGTTAGCTTTTTGGGACACGTTGTCTCAAAGCATGGTATCATTGTAGATCTAGTAAAGATCAAAGCAGTAGTGAATTGGGAGCAACCAAAGACCGTGACCGACATCCGCAGTTTCTTTGGATTGGCGGGTTACTATCGACGTTTCGTTGAGGGTTTTTCAAAGATATCAGGACCACTCCCGAGACTTACACGGAAAGATGCAAGGTTCAAATGGAGTGAGGCATGCGAGAAGAGTTTTCAAGAACTCAAGAAGAGACTCACTTCAGCTCCAGTGTTAGCTATACCTTCAGGCAGTGGAGGGTTTACAGTGTATAGCGATGCTTCGTATACTGGTTTGGGCTGTGTGCTTAATCAACACAAAAAGGTGATAGCATATGGGTCGAGACAGTTGAAAGAGCATGAGAAGAATTATTCGACACATGACCTGGAATTAGCAGCGATCATTTTTGTGCTCAAGATTTGGAGACATTACTTGTACGGTGAGATGTTTGAGATTTTTACCGATCATAAGAGCCTCCGATATCTGTTTACACAGAAGGAACTAAATATGAGGCAGCACAGATGGATGGAGTTTCTCAAAGACTATGACTAGTCCATACAGTACCATCTAGGCAAGGCTAATGTAGTAGCTGACGCCTTGAGTTGGAAGAGTTCAGCTCAATTGGCTAGTTTAATCTTGGGTATGCACAGATGGAAATTGTTTGAAGATCTGGCACTATATGATGCAAACATTGAGTCACAGGCTACAGGAGCCTTCTTGGCTAATATCTCAGTGAGACTGGTGATATTTGAGCATATCCATGAACTACAGATGAAAGACCCGACGCTAACAAAGATTCATCAAGATGTAACTGAAGGCATTACATCTGAGTTTTCGATCAAGGAGGATGGTTCCTTATTGTTCAAGGGCCGTCTTTGCATTCCGACCAATGCCGATCTACGGCGAACAATTCTGGATGAATCACACAAATCAAGCTATGCTATCCACCCAGGAAGCACAAAGATGTATCAAGATTTGAAAAAGAATTACTGGTGGAGAGGCTTGAAACAAGATGTGGCAGAGTACGTGTCGTGGTGTTTGACGTGCCAACAAGTGAAGATCGATCATAGACACCCCACAGGCCTATTACAGCCTCTACCTATACCGGAATGGAAGTGGGAATCGATCTCTATGGACTTCATCATTGGACTACCGCGTACTGTCAAGAAGTACAATGCCATTTGGGTAGTAGTTGATCGGTTGACCAAGTCAGTGCACTTCTTGCCTTACAACACGATGTACACGGCGGGAAGACTGGCAGAGTTGTATATAAAAGAGATTGTCCGTTTGCATGAGATTTCGAATAGCATCGTTTCAGACTGGGACCCATTGTATACATCAAAGTTTTGGAAGAAATTTCAAGAAGGAATGGGAACGAGACTAGATTTTAGTACGGTGTTCCATCCACAAACTGACGGACAGACTGATAGGGTCAATCAGATTATTGAGGACATGCTTAGGGCATGTATGTTAGAATTGCAAGGATCGTGGGATCAGCACCTACCCTTGATTGAGTTCACATATAACAACAGTTTTCAGACGAGCATTGGGATGGCACCATATGAAGCTCTTTACGGACGGCGATGTAGATCGCCCATCAATTGGGAAGAAACGGGTGATAAATTCATTTTGGGACCCGAAATGCTTGAAGATAATGCCACCTATGTTCGGATGATAAGGGTCAAATTCAAAGCGACTCAGAGCAGACAGAAAAGCTACGCTGATATCAAGCAGACTAGTGTAGACTTTAAGGTGGGTGAACACGTATTCGTGAAAGTATCACCTATGAAGGGGGTGATGAGATTTGGAAAGAGAGGGAAGCTAAGTTCCCGCTATCTTGGACCATTTGAAGTTTTGGGTCAAGTAGGGGAAGTTGCTTACCGCATCGGATTGCCACTGTTATTTGATCAAGTACATAATGTGTTCCATGTGTCTATGCTCAAGAAGTATCTTAATGACCCTGATCACGTTTTGAGTGGACAATCATTCGAGATGCATGAGGATATGACTATGATCGAAGAGCCGATGGAGATTTTGGATCGAAAGGAATAAGTGTTGCGAACAAAAGTGATTCCATTAGTACTTGTTCGATGGAAGTATCATCCGGCCGAGGAAGCTACATGGGAACGAGAGGCCGACGTAAAAGAACAGTATCTAAGCTTGTTTGCGACAACTTGAGAGTCAAAATTATATCACCGCGAGCATGTTTGTGGAATTAAACTATATGTGTAATTCAATGTCGATCTTATGATCAATTTATTCAAGAGAACCATTTTATCCACATAGGGTCTTAAATGCGGTGTTGAACGCGAAGTTGGAATTCATCATGGTCACGACATGGCCGCGATGATGTATTTGTAGAACCAATGACCAATTGGTCATAGTTTACCAAGAGAAATCAAGGAGACATGAAAAGTTTCAAATCTGAAGAATCTGATCAAAATCGATTAATCAATTTTCAAATTGATTAATTGATTTGGGAATTCGATTAATCGATTTTGGTCGATTAGTCGACTGGCATGCGCCAGTAAGTGGAAATTTGATAAGGATTCAGAAAAATGACAAGGTGAAATTTCGATTAATCGATCTGGGTTTCGATTAATCGATTTTGGATTTCGATTAGTCGATCTGAAGATTCGATTAATCGAATAACTTCTGAATTCTAGAACAAACTTGAAGAATTTTGTATGATTTCGATTAATTGAAGAGCAATTCGATTAATCGATTTAGGATTTTGATTAATCGAACTGAAAGTTCGACTAATCGAGTAACTTAAGGATTTTAGAAAAAATTTGAAGGACTGCACAATTTCGATTAATCGAAGTGAATCTCGATTAATCGATTTTGGAATTTTAATTAATCGAAGTGAAATTCGATTAATCGACTGGCTCACACCAGTGAGCTCGAAAACTTAAAAGTTTAAATGACTACGATTGCGATTAATCAAAATGGTTTCGATTAATCGATTTTGGGTTTCGATTAATAGATTTTGGAAATCAATTAATCAATTTTGCGCGGCTTAACCTAGTTTTGAAACTCGATTAATCGACTTTGGAAATTGATTAATCAAACCGGGGCCTATATATATAAATCGAAGGGATTTTCTCCCCATTCGAATTCATTTAGAAATTTTCCTTGCGCGCCTTCTTGTTCTTCTTCTCCAACCAACCGAGCAACCTAGGGTTTGGGCTTTTCGAATCAATTTCGGATTGAAATCGCGTTACATCGGATCAAAAACCTAAGGTAAACCCTAGATTCGAGTGGTTTTCTTCAATTTAAGCTATTAAACCCTAGTTTTGATAAATTTTCTCTAAGATGCCACCTAAAACTCGATTGTCTTCGAAGAAGGCAACCTCCAAGCTTTCGATCCGACGTAAGAACGCCGCATTGCCACCACCTACCCCATCACTGGTGAGGACTCCATCACCGTCGGCATCGGATACCACATCCGGTTCGATGAGCGCGTCTTCGCGCGAGTCTTCGCCCATGCCACCACCACCCACCAATGTACTCCAACCCAATGAGTGGTGAGCGGCTAAAATGTTTGAGATTGAATACATTATCGATCAAACCCTATTTACAAACCCTGATGTATCGGGCGAGACCCAATGGGATCGTAATTACCTTATCAAGGCCGGTCTCGGCAATATTTTGAAACCAATCCGCGGGTCCTACTACCCTAGATTGGTCAGACTCTTTTACCAAGGGCTGACGGACGGCCCTACTGACGACATAGTCATGACCAAGATAGAGGGTCGTGACTATACATTCACTTGTCGCCACATCCACGAGGTTCTTGAATGTCACCTCGACTTTGTACCTGAGACCACCCTCTTCCCACCCTTCGAGGAAGAGGTGAGATTTGAGGAGATAATAACCCGGATGATAAATGGGAAGAAGGGGTCGGGATCCTCTACTAGGAGGGTCGACCTTCCCCATTACATGTGGATGCTTGATTCCATAATCAAGTGCAACCTCTACCCGTTGCATCACGACACCGAGCGGGTGGAGATGGTGCAACAGGCACTCTACGTGACCTTCTGTGGCCGTTGGTTTGATGCCACTATGGTCATCCTCGAGGGGGGATGAGATACATCAAGGGTAAGTTGATGAAGGGAAACTTGAGGCCTAAGGAGAAAATGCCCTATGCTCGACTCATCTCGAGCATGCTGGAGTGTTACTCAAATGCTCCAGAGTACGCTATATCGCCCCATGAGGAGAGGGCTACGGATCGAGTGAAGACGTTCTCAACCTCTTCATGGAGTCGTAGCTACAACCTACTTAAGCGGACCCTACCGGCTCCGGGTCCAGCACCAGTAGCACCACCACCACCCCCACCACCACATCAGGATCCACCCGCGGGTGGGGCACACCCAGTTGATCCACCAGCAGAGGGGGCACCCTCCCATACCACCGCCTCTCCTACGCTGCCAGCGCAGTCTGCGACAGCCACACCGACTTCTTCATATCGCCGGCGAGCGGCTCGCCAAGCTCCTACGATTGAGGATGTGTTGGCCTGGATGGAGGCCAACAATGAGAGGATGAACTGACGGATGGACTTTTTGATGTTCCATACATTGCGGTACATCTATCCGTTGGACTACCAGCAGCGCCTCGCGCATGAGGCGGAGTGGACTGCGGGTTGGACTGTCTTCCATACGGGTCCAGTTTTCCACGCGGGTACCTCTACAGTCGATGCATCTGACTCGACGCCCCAACAGCCCGAGCAACCAGCTGAGACGGGTCACCCATAGCCCATGGAGACGACCTAGCCACCACCGGAGCCGCCCGTTATGTCAGAGCAGCTTGCTCCAGCACCAGTTCAGCCAGGAGAGGGGGCCGCGTGAGCTTCAGCGGAGGATATTTCTTTTTGATTGTAATTCAAACACTATAAATGCTCAACTATGTAAAATTTGAAAAATTATAATGAAATCAAAATTTTTTTGGACTTACTTTATGTTCTGTTTTCTAGTTCTATGTAATGTGTACGTATTTTTGTGAGTGGGTACGTGACACCGCTGTGTGTGGGGTACCACACCATAGTGCCCTTGGGTTATTTTCGAGGACGAAAATTCTCAAGGTGGGGAGAATGTAATACCCTAAAAAATTGAGCATTTAACCTTGACCTCGGGATCCATGCCCGATTAGTCATAGGGTTGACCAAGTGATGGTCAAACAATGAACTCGTAAAGTGATGAACTAATGTAAGGTCGATACAACTTAAGAGTAGTGTATAGTGTGAGTTAGTGGTCACATACACCTATCTCTGGTGTATGTGTTTAACACACAAGCAGAAGAGAGGATATAAGGGTTTAATAACCCTAGAATCCTTTTCTTTGGTTGTTGAAGAGTTAAGAAGAGAGAGAGAGGGAGAAAGTAAGAGGAGTTATTGAGGAAGGAGTGAATGCAAATCAAAGGACTAATTAGAGCATTCATTGACGGCTTCAAAGCGATTTGGGATCGTTGAAGCGGAATGATGGAACCCTAGCCATCAAACCCAACAAATCAACCCTTAGAAGGATTTATTAAGGTAAGTGTGATTTGATTTCAATACATAGAGAATGATGAATGAAATTATGTCTAGCATGTATAAAATCATAGATTAAAGACTTAGAAAAAGAAGGGAAAAGAAAGGAAAAGAATTTTGAAAGATTAGCCAGAAAGGGGGCTGAATCGGACCAAATCGATTAATCGAAATTAGGACTCGATTAATCGATTTTGGTTTGGAAGTTGAAATATTATGTAAGCCCGATTTTGATTATTCGAATTGGATTTCAATTAATCGATTTGGATGTTCGATTAATAGATTTGGAAATCGACTAATCGACTGTGTACCTCCAGTGGCTGGAGAAACATGACCTGGGGAAATCGACTAATCGAGTTGAGAAATTGATTAATCGACTTTGGATTTCGTTTAATCGATTTGGGATCGACTAATCGATTTCAGATCTTCGACCACTCGATTTGAGAATCGACCTTATTATGTGAGAAGCTTCGATTAATCGATTAATCGAATTTGAATCTCAATTAATCGATTTTGGGAATCGACTAATCGATTTGGGTTTCGATTAATCGATTTTGGAAATCGATTAATCGAATTGTGTTTCGATTAATCGATTTGGAGAATCGATTAATTGACTTTGGCAGTTTTGCTTGACTTTATAGTTTTACTTTGAGATTCATGGAGGGTTTAGGACCTTCTTCATTACATCTTTAGTGATGTATTGCATGTGTTATGATGTACCATTGGTGGTACGTGTGAAAACGAGCACAAGGAGCCTCGTGGGACCTTGATGCTTGAACCTTCAGAGAATTAAGGTAGGGAACACCCTGAACATGTACTTTAATTGCAAGAGCATGTATGTAGTGATATGTTTATCAGAATTTCAATGTTTTAACTATGGAAAGCTTTGTGAAAATGGGTGTGTGTGACACTAAGAATGTGATAAAGGCATTTGTGTGATGCGAGTAATTAAGATCAAGTAATCTAATGAGAATAAGACATCCCCAGGGGATGAGAAAGTAATAAAGGCATCAGTGGATGCAAGTAAGTTATACATCCTAGGAATGTATATGTGATTGAATAATTACTATTGAGGCCTAACTGATATAAGATAGATCTTTACACGGTGAACAATTATATGTAAAGCACATGTTATTTTTGTTACTTGATGTTTGTTTAGGATACCCCACCGACGTGGCGGGATACCCGGCATTAAAGAATATAGCTGTGACAGTCTGGAATATCCTGTGATGGCCAATGACCCAATCCATTACACTAGCATCCGTACATCCTAGGGATGTTGAGATGAGTTTTAACCCCGCCACCTAGTGAGAAAGGGGCTTGGGTCGTATTCCCAGGGAATACATTCTAACAACTGTCTATTTAGACGACGATGAAGGGTATCTCATCGGGGCTCGATGCTATATTGCACGAGGATTACTTAAGTTGAAGATTTAAGTTTTACTTTAGGCCTGTTCAATGTCATTCACGATAAATCAACAGTAAAGTAAGACATGCAAATTATCAGTAAACTTGAATGTAAATCATCAGTTTTTAAATAGTTTTCTAGCAAATGCATAGACTCATCATGCTTAGAATATCATGGAATATATGTGAGTTTTGACTTATATGTTCATTGTGTTTGTTCCCTATTGAGCTAGGATGTAGCTCACCCTTTTAGACTATACGTCGCAGGTCCTTTGTTAGCAGCAGCTGAGGCTTCGGGGGACGTAGATCTGGGTGATTTGTATTTCATGCCTGGAGACAAGTTGGAGCCTCCTCCCGAGGACTTCTTCTAGGAGACTCTGCTGTGTACTTTGATAGAGAGTAGTTTTGAGAGCTAATTGTACGGCTTGGTATGTCAAGCCTTTATTTTGATAAATAATATAATCAAATTGAATTATTCTTTTCGCGAACCATCTCGGGTGATCTGTTTATCACCGATGGTTCGGGTCGGTTCTCTGTTCATGCAGTGGCATGAAAGTAAAACTGTCTTTTGCATATGCCAGATGGGCATATTAATTTTTCCGCGTTATGAAATCATTTGCTTTATTTATTTATCATTGCTTGCTATACCAATGTTGCGTGCAAAGTTTTGGGGCACGGTCTGGAGGATCGTGCTGATGGCACGAGTTTCGGGGTATCGAAATCTGGGCTGTCACATTATCCTAGAACATAAATGTGTTGTGACTCTTTGTATTATGGCATCCTAGTCATTGATATTGATATGATCACCGAAACTATGTATTGGAAGGTGAAGGTACCATTGGTATTTGGGATTGCTCTACTGAGCATGTGAATTTTTAGCTTACCTCGACACTGTGTCATAGGTATCGATGCTGATAAAGATCTTGAGTTTGTAGAGGATCCTGATTTTATGCCAGAGGATGAGGAAGATCTTCCACCCGAAGATTTCTATCCTTAGTAAAACCTTTGCTATTTGACTTGGTACGACTTTATGAGTTCTTTAGAATAATTGCTAATTGCTTTCTATAAACATTGATGTAAAATACTACTGTTTGTGTGACGTACGACCGTCACCGATGGTATATTATTTCGTATCAGTATTTTCATTGATGGATGTTGGATATTTATTTTAGTTTTATAGACAGTTTGATTTTCATAACCATATCATTGCTTTAAGAAAATAACAAAAATTTTACCCAAAGGCTTTGAATTAAGTTTAATGACCCAGAATTCCATGTCATTTTGGTATGGAAATTTCGGGTCATTACAGTTGTTATCAAAGCTTAGGCTTTAGGTTCTTATTGGGACATGTGTTAAATTTTGATGACTTCCTTTGATCTGTCTAAGTATGTTTTGTTTATTTTCGATCTTGACAGATCATTATGGCCCCTCGCCGTAGAAAAAGGACAGTCAATACAGAGGGCACATCGAATGGGGTAGGAATCACCACTAGTTCCAATGGCTTCCCATTGGGAGGAGGAAATGATGATGGATGTGTTTGACAATTTTTGAAAACAATGGCTAATACTATGGCACAACAAACCACCTTGCTTACAACAAGGCAGCAGCCCTCCGGATTTCAAGAATTCCGAAGGATGAAGCCTCCCAGTTTCTTGGGTAAAGCAGACCCGCAAGAAGCTGAAAACTGGCTAAATTAGATGGAGAAATTTTTTTGAGTGAGACCCTACACTGAAGACGAGAGAGTCAGATGGGCTTCATTTCAGCTAGAAGGAGAAGCAGACCCCTGGAGGAAGTCAGTTGAAAGTACTAGAGCACATAATACACCAAACACACCTTGGACTTGGACTAAATTTATTGAAAAATTTAATGAGAAGTACTTTCTTGAATTTGTCAGAGATCAATGAGAGATAGATTTTATTTCCCTGGAGCCAGGCCAAATGTCAGTTGCCAAATACGAAGCAGAGTTCACAAGGCTCTCAAGGTTTACACCACAACATGTTGCTATTGAAGTCATGAAGGCCAAAAAGTTTGAACGTGGCCTAAAACCGAATATTCAGGAGAGACTTTCACTCTTCAAGTTAGGAACCTATGCAGAAGTCATGGATAGGGCTCTCATTGCTGAGCGTGATCTAGAGAAATTATATAAAAGAAGAGAGCAACAAAATAAGAATAAAGTGAGTTGAGCACAATCATTTACCAATGATCAGATTCATAAGAGAACCAAGTTCTCGGCTTCAACACCTTCTCGACCAGTTCAGACCACCGATTCTAGACAAGTTTCTTCAACCCATGAAACTTTTCGTTCCTCACATCCTGCTACAACTGTAACATCGGTAGTATAGAGGACTTCACATACCACTTCGTCTATACTGTCTGAGTCATGCCCATGATGTGGAAGGCATCACAAATTGGAAGATTGTCGACGGACCACGGGCTCATGTTTATTTTGCGGCTAGAAAGGACACTTAATAAAATATTTTCCTGAAAGGAATAAGGAGAAGATGACACCGAAATCTGCTCAGAAACCTTCTCGTCCTATAGTTCAGGGATGTGCCTACGCAGTTTTTGCACGTGGTATCCAAGTGACAAATGACACCATCCAATGTATAAATTAAATTAATTGACTGTCATGTTATTTGTTCTATTTTATTTGCAGTAGATAAATACTCTTGAGAATTAGTTTGAATTATATGATTACATGAACACTACAACACATTGTATATATATAAGTGACTAATTTAAACATGTGAACCATAGGTACCTTACATATGTACCAGAGTACATACATTTGTCAGCATAAGGCACGTCTCTTGATAGACCATGACTATACACACTCATTTGTGATCCCTTGATTCGCTGCTATATTGAGCATTACACAAGAACCTTTAGATTTTATATTGTCCGTTTCGATTTGTACTGACAATTCTATGGTCACAGACACCATATGCTGATCGCTCATCATTTCAGTTGAGGATCATGAAACGATGGTTGATCTACTTATAGTAGACATGCAAAGATTCGATGTAATCCTCGGTATAGATTGGTTATCAGCCTATCATATGAGTGTTGATTGTCTCTGAAAGGTGGTTACTTTTCGTCCCTCAAAGGGAATGCCTTTCCGGTTCCATGGTGTTAATTCAAGCGTCACACCATTTATCTCGCCATTCGAGCTAAGCGTCTATTGCAGAAAGGATGTCGAGGGTACCTCGCATTTATGCAAGATCAACGTGAAGAGAAAGTCAACATTGCTGATATTTCTATTGCATGCGAGTTTCCTGATCTATTTCCCTAAGACTTACAAGAATTACCACCAGATAGGGAAATTGATTTCTCAATTGATTTGATCCCAAGCACAGAACCAATATCAAAAGCTCTATACCATATGGCACTAGTTGAATTGAAAGAGCTCAAAGACCAGTTGCAAGAATTATTGGATAAGGAGTTCAGTAGACCTAGTGTTTCCTGACAGCCCTATACATTATGTTCTGTCTTAACCTATTGAAAGCGAACAATGGAAATCATAGCACTCGCGATAGGATCGTTCCCACGAGGAAGGTCGAAAATCATAAAAACTATTATTTTCCTTTAAAGAATAAATAATGGTTTTTTCAATTAAACTAAAGTGTAAGCAAAATAAATCTAAATCTTCAAACTTCTGGATTGTGGTCATCAATCAGTTTCCTTCGGTTCTTAGATATATATGAAAATTAAAAATACTCTTACACTATATCTCAGCGTTCCAGAGTTTGGTCATCAATCAAAAACTAGAATTCTTTAATATAAATTTATACTAATCTACAACTTTCCAAGAATTTGGGCATCAATCAAATACTAGAAAATTGAAGATGGAAAATAAAATACCATTACACTAATCTTCAAATTCAAGACATTAGGCGTCAATTAAAATCAATAACTATCATATGTTTACAAAACAGTAAATCTAAACTAGAAACCAAATAAAAAGATCTTTCATCTCTCAGTCACATGTGTCAATTGCTCATGAAAAACTACAGATACTCTACTCTAATCTTCTAGTCTCCGATCACAGTCGTCAATTGCTTCGAGAAACCTTGGATATCTAGACTAAACTAAACTAGGGTGATCTTTAGGAAACCAAACCTCAGTCATCAATTGATGCTGAGAGTTCCTTCGATAAGATTATTCTGGGTGCCGAGCCCTCTTATTTATAGATCATAAGGGGCCGGTTTACATTATTCGATTCTTAATAAAAGTAAATTTCTAAAAACAAAAGTTTCCTAATATAATTAAACTTCTAATCCTATCTTCTTTGCTTTAGTTATTACATGTGCGTAAGACTTTTCTCCTTATTTTTAGCAGCAAAGATCTTCAGAATTCTTTCACTAATCTTCTCAGATCCGTAGAGTGCAAGATTTCTAATTTAAAATTTCTTTTTGTTTTGTGCATGGCAGTGCATCTTTTCACATGATCTTCAGCAGTAGCATCTTTAATATACAAAATCATAAATACGATTTTTCTTCTTTCTCTTTACTATTCCTTCAACACGATCGATCATTTCTTCAATAAGATTTCTCTAGTCTCATCTTCTTTTGCATTGCAGAATCGTAAATACGATTCTTTCTTTCTTCAGCTTCTCACGATTTCTTTTACGATTCCTCATGGCTTCTCTTGTTTCAGACTGGTCTTGTGTATGATTGGGATCACATTTTTGAGCGATCGTATTTCTTACTATTTTTTTAGTTCATTTTTGGAAATATTAACACTTTGGCTCTTTTCTTCTCATTGTTCTAAATATCTACATATCATGATATCATTAGTAACAAACTAAGGTATAGCATCACTAAGTTAAGGATGATAAAATGATAAATTCTGCTATTGATCACACCCCCAAACTTACGTTTTACTAGTCCCTAGCAAACAAGAAAAGATAAACTAATATAAAAATTTAAATCTACTTTCATAGGGAGCACGATTGCATTTAGCAGATGCAATAAGCCTTTAAACCCCTAGGTGATCCCTAGTTGAGGAGTTGTGTCTCCTGAAGGTTTTCAGTGAAGTTACCTACAAACTTCAAAATATTTTTTGAATTTTTCAAAAAGAAAACAAACTCTAAAACTAAAGTAAATCTAGGTACTTAATGGCTAACTATTATATGTTTGTTTAGATTTTCAAAAACATGATTCCGTCAGGTATAACTTCCCATCCTAGCAGTTTTCCTTGATCAGATACTCAACAATTTTACTTTATATTAAGTGTAGAGTGTGTGCATATCAATAAAGAATTCATTCATTATGAATTTTTTTAAACTGTAGATTTAGAAAATAATTTCATTCAAATTCTCACTGTTGGCATAATCTAAAAGAGAATGTTGAAAATATTGGGTTCTCTCAATGATATATATAAGGAATAATTTCAAGGACAAATGACAAAAAGATAAATCTCATGAAAAAGATAATCAATTCTATTTCTTATGCATCCTGATTCTCTATAGTATTTATCATACATATCTCTACTAGGCTCATGCTTTTGTAAATCATAAATCAAAAAGGGCTTTATTCGGCTTGTAATGGGGTTATGGGTTAAAAGGTTCCAAAGAAAGGTAAAAGGATTCGAAAGTTCTGGGAATTCAACTCATCTCTCACCTATCTTCATCATCTTTTTCTTCTTCTTTTACTTCAGTAAGTATTCAAAAAGTTGGATAACTTCTTCCCATTATTTTTTTCTTTAGTAAATCCCCTTTTCTTTTCATTCCTCTCATTCATACATCTTGAAAATATCTTTCTCAATTTGGAAGCTTTTTGCTTCTCCTTTTCTCTATATTTTCCTTTTTCGCCCATATTTTCAGGAAAATATTTCTTTATTAGTTGTACCCATTTTACATTCCCCTTATCTATTCTTGCATACTCCTTTCACTCTCTTATTTCTCCGTCTATTCTAAATTCTCAGAATCATAAGGATAAAAAGATCGAAATCTTTGGGTAGTATATATGGTTAAGGGTTTATAAGATCTTGGAACAAAGAAATTCGGTTTAGGCTTTAATATGGGTTTAGGGGATAAATATATTTCAAGATTTTAGCTTTTTTGGCTCAAATGAACAAAAAAAATGACCTTTAATTAATTTTATGATTTACTAGCAAGAATGTCATATTGTTTTGATGTATATAATAAACAGTTCTAGAAAAATACTTAACATAATCATAGAATATTTGATTCAAATAAATAAAATAATGAGATTTCATTAAAGCATAGTCAAGAAGTTCAAGAAAATTTGAATTCGAATAGAATAACAGTCTCTCTCTCAAAGAAAGGAAATAGTCCCAAACGCTCACTGGTTATATGATTTTGAAACTATAGTCTAAATATTGCAGTTTAAATCAAAGTATAGTTTCAAACATTCAATTCTGATACAGTGTACAAGTGAGCTAAACATAATATTAACTGTCTTTATTATTTGATGGTTGAACTTCTACTAGGATGATGGTTATACTTATGGAATCGTACTCTATCTAATCATAATTCTCATGTAACGGTTAAAAGGAAAAGTAAAAATTTAAAATAAATTAATCTAAAAAATATAAAAATAAAGTAAAAACTTAATTAAATCTAATTAAATCTACATAGAAAGTGAAATTTATCTAATTTTATTTTTATTTTTATTTTTTCTCAAATTCAAAACTAATATACATACACAATGTGTGTTCTAGCCCAGATTTCTCAGAAACCCGTGCCGTTAGATCACCCATAAGGCGATCCCGAAACACACCGAACACCTGGTACATCCACACATAAAGCAAAAACAAAGTATGTATTCTAACTAAGTCGATAGAGTCATCATAAGGAATATAAATCTCCATTATTATACAATGACATAATCAAAAGTGTAACAAAAGATGATTCTAATCTCATGTCGATCGCATGGACAAAAGAACCGAACCGAGCCACCAGTGACAACAACGGTCACTAAAACATGATTCGTAAAATAATGCTGTATAACATAATTACAAAATTCTTGTTACTGGTTGGACGTACCAAGCCTTACAAAACAATTCTCAAAGTAAATGCAGCTCTGTCTACTAGAAGAACTCGTCCGGAGGAGGCTTAGTCTCCTCCTCGGGCACGTACTCAGGGTCCTTCGGATCTACGTCCTCAGTACCCACATCAATACATGTACCTATTATGTATAGTTGAGGGATGAGCTACAATAGGGAAACATAATTAACATGTATATTTTACACATCACACATACATCTCATGACATAATTCAAAACACACTTTTCTTACTGAGAGTTACAATTTAAAAGTATTTAAATTGACAAAAATGAATATCAAATGCATATTTCCAATTGCACTTAACATAATTTCAAAAACTTGCTCTCATAACACACACTTAAAACTGAAATATTCTCTTGAGCATATATATAGCGTCAAGAGCTACACACATACCGATGAGAAATTCCAACCATCGTCGTTCAATGAATAATTTTACACATTTCTCAAGCTCCTTAGAATGAGGTGACTTGGGCCGCATAAAGTATTACCGTAGAATTGTAATCAAAGAACGGATATCCTGTCGTACCGAAGCACACTTAAGGATATCCTGTTGTACTGGTCACGGATATACCGTCGCAACGGTAGGGTATCCACACACATGAACCTTAAATCAAAGTGCTAAATCTAACATATAGTTTATCATCGTGTATTGTGGTAATTTATAAGAATTTGAAGGTTCAAAGTTTGCACACACACACTTATTCGTATCCTTTCTTGTGTCACACACACACATGACTATTCTCTCACACATACACACGAATCTGATGTCACACACACATGTATTTCTTCAACGGTACACATGAACACCCACTTTTCTTATTTATAATCATGAATGAAATTCATGCTAAATCACTGACAAAAATCACACAAACACATACTATTATCATATCACTAAATCCATGCTAGTTATAATCAAAATGCACATGTTATGGAGTTATCCCTACCTCAATGCAAAGCTAAATGAAAGCTTCTTACTTCAAGCTAGTCCCTTGCTTACATATACATGCTCATACCTAATACACATCAAATCATAGTCCACACATTAGAAATGACGTAAAATAGGAAGGTATAAAATCTACCCTAAGTCCTCTTAACAAAACAAAACAAAGAAAAATCTTGAATCTGTCTAAATCGATCGATCGATTCCTAAAACTGATCGATTAGTTTCTAAATTGATCAATCAAATTCTATTTCGATTAGTTGGTTCCTTCAGAAAATTATCTACTTCTGGTGCCACAATCCGATCGATCGGTTCCCAAATCGATCGGTCAAATTTCAAATTGATCGATCGAATTTTATTTCGATCGATTGATTTCTTCAGAAACTCTTTAACACGCACGCTGGTTTCCACAAATCGATCGATCAGTGTTCAAACCGATCGATCGGTTTCTCAAGAAACCTTCCTAGTTTCACTCCTAACAAAATCGATCAATCGGATACTTATTTCGATCGATCAGTTTTGTCAGATTTCTCACATCTTGGTTTTCAACTTCCTAAACTCATTCTTTTCAAAAATCTTAACTCCTATTCTTCTAATTTCTCATCCACATGCTAACTAACAACTAACGTACATATTCATCCCAACTAAACATATTTCTTCTTACCTCAAATTGGTTGATTCCTCGATCCACGAGCTCACGTTTCAGCTAGGATTTCAAAGACTGAATTTAGGGATTCTCTTCGATCCCATACCCTTAATTTCACACGTAGGTTCAGATCTTGCACGCATACGTACAAATTCAAGGCTCACTTCCTTCTCTCTCTTCTCAATAACTTCTTCTCAACAATCTAAGCAAGAGAATTGAATTCTCTTAACATTTAACTTTTAAACTCAAAAACAAATGTTTGGGTGTTAAGCCAATACACTGTATCTCAATGTACACCATATTATCTAATGGTCCGTATGCCTTCTTTTATCATTCTTACTCAAAAACCTATGCTAACTTAACTCACTTTAATATTTTTATTACGTCAGGTGCATGACCAGTCGGGCATGTACACCGAGACAAA
Organism: Chloranthus sessilifolius; assembly: GCA_021018995.1. Classification (NCBI taxonomy): domain Eukaryota; kingdom Viridiplantae; phylum Streptophyta; class Magnoliopsida; order Chloranthales; family Chloranthaceae; genus Chloranthus; species Chloranthus sessilifolius. Next base: position 28,168,175 of record CM037587.1, on the reverse strand, counting down.
TTGTTGAAAGGTCAAAAATTTTTGGGGCATTACATTCTCCCCTCCTTAGAAATTTTCGTCCTCGAAAATTGGCTAAGGCACTTTGGTTTCGGAGTAGGTTGTCACTCCCTAGGGTGTCGAACATGCAAAACAAAAAACTGCTAATGAGAATGAATTGTTTCCCCCTTTAAGAGAATCTAATCCTTTGACGAGGTCATAATTGTTGGTGCGCGTTTTTTCTGGTTTCCTCTCGGTCTCCATTGAATCAGTGGCCCAATTTTGTCCAAGTGGACTCTAGCGATGCGGCGTTTGAAATGTTAGAAGTAAAATAAAATAAAAAAAGGGGGGAGGTTTTCTAAAATCAGGCCGTATGATTAAGGACTGGTTCTAGAAACTATGAACTAGAACCCAAGAATAATGATAGGACTAGAGATTAAAATTTTAGAATATAATTGAGTCTATGGTTGATAGATTGGGCCGTTAGATTAAAGACTGGTTCTAGAAACGAAGAACTAGAATTAGATATTAAAATTACGGTCCGAAAAAGGGTGCTATGGTCTAAGACTGAATTAATATTAATAATAAAAATGAAGAAAATCCTAAGTCTAAGAACTAAGAACTACAGTCAGAAATTAAAAGTAACCTAAGGTCGAGGCTACGAAGAGAAATCTCGAAGATTCGAAGCTTGAATGTCGAAATCATGGCTAGGTTGCTCTATGGGTTCGTCCTCGAAGTTTTATGGTTTCGAACTCCCAAAAGAATTCTATTCTCCTAAAATTCCAGCCTCTTTGCGTTGTGTTCTATGGGTCAAATTAAAAAAATCTTTTATAGGTTTTTCTTCAATTACGTGCCATTTTTCAGGCGTTTAATCGAATTACGCGCCCGTTTCTCAGTGCTTAATCGCTTTGAGTCGGTCATCGACTCAGTGAGCGATCGGCTAACTTGCTCAGCGAGTTTCTTAATTCTAATCACATTAGAACTAATTGCGCACCTAGTGTGGAATGCACAATCCGATTAAGCATCTCATGTGAAGTGCTTGATCGAAGAAGCTTGGGGGTCAAGGACGGTAAGACTTGGTTGGGCGTAGGCCAATTGCGCGCTGGTGGTGGGGCACGTGATTGATTCTAGAAGTGGTATGGGAAAGGAAAGCTGGTCTGAAAAGTGGACTGATTGCACGTGTGTGGTTTTGCATGCAATCGAAGTGCACGAGTGGTTCTAGGCGCATAATTCGAGGCTTTCCAAGTTCGGGTCGAGTCTGAAATGCGAGACTATTGTTTCAGCTTACATTTCGACTATATACTATTATTTCAGCATATACTCTCCCTACGTCGAGGTCTGAGCCACAAAGATATTGTTTTAGTCTATGTTCAGCTATGTACTATTATTTCAGTGTATGGTTTCCCATGTTAGGGTCATGGGGCCTGAGCCATAGAGCTATTGTTTCAGCTTATATCCAGCCATATACTATTATTTCAGTATATGGTCCCACATTAGGGCAAAGGGGTCTGAAATGCTAGACTATTGTTCCAGTCTGCATTCTGACTATATACTATTGTTTCAGTATATAGTCTCCCTACGTCACGATTTGAGCCACAGAGCTATTATTTTAGTCTGTGTTCAGCCATGTACTATTATATCAGTGTATAGTTCCTTATGTTAGGGTGGTTAGGAGGCCTGAGCCACAGAGCTATTATTTCAGGTTCTGTCCAGCCATATACTATTATTTTAGTTTATGGTCTCATATTAGGGTTATGAGGTCAAAGGTTGATCGAGCAAATTTGTATATTCCGAGAGGGTAAAATGGGGGTGTCTACAGATGCCCCTCTTCGGAGCGTTCTTGCGAAGTAAGAATGCGTCGAAGAAGTAGACACCCCTCATTCGAGGTGTCTTCTCGTTTCTCTTGGGAAATCATAAATGTGAACTAGGGATGCTGACATGACATGCTTGGCTTTTTTAACTATTAGTGCAAGCTAAGATGGAGCATTCTGGGGCCCAGTGGTAGCTGTCGAAAGGCGTGTTCCATGCCGTGGATGCCCAGGGGTGATCCTGTCGTGTATTGCAACTCACTGTCATAGACAGTCAATGAGGGAAGTCAGCGTATCCTATTTCCCGGGTGCAAGGGGCATCCAGTCGCATGGCACAACTTGCTGTGAGTGACATTCAAATGGAAAGGAGAAATACCATATCCTAATCTGTGGGTGTAAGGGGCATCCCGTCGCATGTTGTGACCTGCTATAAGGGACAGTCAAACAGAGGGGTATGACATAGTCGAGGTCCCAGGGGGCATCATACAAATGTCCATAAATAGGTCCAGGTACCAATAATTCAATGCAATATAATGTCGAAAGCTTTTACAAGTCCTGTCAGACCGAGTGCGTCATTGCTCACACCAATGCACGTCAGGCGTTCCTTTTCTAATAGGAGTTTGTAAGTTCTTTGATTAAATATACTCATTGTTCTATTTCCCAAGGGAATGGCTGGTTTGGGCTAGTAATTGAAGTGAATTTTGGTGAATTTTGGTAAGTGAGTCTCTTCGTTTATTATTTTTTTGGTTTCTTTCATCTTTTTTTTTACTTTGGGAGTAAGATTTTTGGTTTTGGAAGTGGGAGTGAAAGATTTTTTTTTAGAAGTAAAGGGTTTTGAAATTTTGGGGGTTATATAACTTAAGATCAATTCGATGGCAAAAAGACAGAAAACATGGCTTCCGAGATGTCGCTGAGCAGATCCACCGGTACGGGATTTGTGGATTGTCAAGATGACACTTGGCATGCCGAATACTCCGTTTAACCTTCTCAGCGAATACTGATGATTGTCTCTTATGGGAGGACTATAGTGATTCGCAAGTCAAGAGAGGTGGGTTTTGAAAATATTTAACTTAATCATAGCTAATTATATATATTCGAAGAAATATCAAGTAATTGAAAAGTGGGTAGTACTTACCTGGGGGTGATACTTACCTGAATTGTCCGTAGCTTGTGCAGTCTGTGATGGGACTAATGGGTTGTTGGGGTGATGCTGCGATGGGACTTTGGAGATTTCTTCCTTTCTTCATGTCAGTTGCAGTAGAGCTTACCGATTGCCAATGTGATGTGATGTCTTGGAGAAGTGATGTCGTGATGAGACTTGGGGAGACTTTTCTTTCTTCGGCAGCGTGCTGGATGAGTCCTGGCAACTGTTACATTGCGAGCAATTCGGGAGAGAGCTCTTTGCTTTAGTGATGGGACACAATCGAACTTTCTCCCTTTTTTGTCATACGGCGTGGTAGGTGTTGTCTGAGCTTTATTTTTTTTTTCAGGTAGTGATGTTCGTGATGGGATATTGGTTGAACATAGTTAGCAATGGGATGCGGGTAGGATATTTGCGTGATAAGTGTGCCTTGTTTCTTTCTTTGGCAGATCTTGGGTCATAAGAGATCCTGCTGTGGTTGCATAGTGATTGGCTTCGTCTTTGGGTAGTGTGCCTACATTTTTGGGGGACTTGCTCTTAGCTTTTCATGATGGAACATGAGGGCATGGCTAATTTATTATGATGGGACTGGATATTGAGGTGGTATCATGTGTGTGCCTTATCGTGCGTGATAGGATTACGCGATGGGGTTCTCCTTCTTTGGTGGGACCGTGAGGGTGTTATGGTAAGGGATGCATCTCTTGCCGCGATGGGACTAGGGGGCGGTCAATGCTCCTGGTAGGGCTGCTTGACAGGGGAAGGGTAAGTGGCTGCATCATTCTTTTTGAACAACGTGTGAGGCCACGTGATAGGATAGGAAAATTTTGGCCAAGATGGGGGAAAAGGTGTGAGGGTCGATTAGTTCCGGTATTGTGAGCTTGGCACATGCCGCTCGATATAATTGCATGCCTATTTCCAGGCGTGCGATCACAGGTTCGAAGGGCTGTTTATGCGTTTGTCAGTGTGCATGTGATTGGGTTATGCGCTTTAATTCTTGCGCGTGATTGGGGCGTCACCAGGTCAGTGTACGAGCGACCTTTCATATTGTGCGTCTGGAGTGTGTCGTTTGATAATATTACAAGGTTCATGAATTACGAGTGATCGGAGCGTCACGCCATGGCGCTAGTGATAGTTTCATTGCGTGCTTCGATTAAGTCGCGTGTTTTGGATTGTGCGTCGTGTGATGCGCATGACTGAGTTAAGCGCACGTGTTCGGGCGTGTGATTAGGTCTGTACTCTATTTAAGTGAGGGAGCCTTTATTTATTTTGCATTCCTCGGTTTAGCCTCGAGTTTTACTTTTTCTGGATCTCTTAGGTTCTAAAATTCTGGTGTTAGCGATATAAGATGATCTAACCGTCTGATTGGGATATCATTTTTTCCTATATTCATTATTTCATGTGATCTTTGCACTAAGGTGATGCTCGGGGATGACATTATTTTGGGAATGAGCGTATTGGGAATGAAGACGATAGTCTTCACATCGACCCCTTTTAAGGATCAGTGAAGGCAGCGTATAGGAGGCGGCTGCGGAGGAGATGAAGATGGCGGAAGAGGAGTAAAAAGTGGAGGGATGTATTTGCCAACCAATCTTTCCTGAAGCCTTCGATTGGACGTTCCAGGTCGGGCACTGCTCCTCGCTTGGTCTCCGGTTTTAGGTTGTAAGTTAGGTTCTAGGTTTTCATTTTAGGTTGTAAGTTTAGGAAGTATGCCTCCGGTGAAACTTGTAAAGATTTTTGGTTTGAAGAGATTTTTTTTTTGCCTGTTGTGCTTAGTTATTTGTTTTAAACTTATTTAATGGATTAGTGAATGCGTATTTGGTTTGTTTGACTTAGTTTTAGGATTTAGCTTAGTGTGTTGGGATTCATTCCGGATTTATTCAGGGTTTATCCCATGGTTCATTTGCTTTGTCGAGTTTTGTTTAGAGAGTTTACTTGGTTCTGTTAGTTTGTTTGGGGCATTTTTTTTTGTCCCAAACAAGTTAGGGTCTCACTTTAGAGAGTTTTCTTTTTGTTTATAGTTTAAGGTCTTTGTTTTGGCCTTAGGTTTGATTTAATTTGAGTTTTGGTCTTTTGTTTGATTCAACATGAGACTTGTTAAAAGGTGTGAGTTTTCAAAGGTTCTAGATGGGTATTAAGTATTTAAATCCTATTGGTTTATCTAGGCTTGGGGGGATTGTGCTTTTTTAAGGGGGTATGTGTTTGGTTTGGATTTAATTAGATTGGGAGGGTTTAAGGCTGTGACACTTGTCATTCTATTATTTAGGAAGGTATAGTTTATATAAGTGTAGGCCAAAGGCTTTGGGTTGTTGTTGTTTTGGGAATTTCGTTTCAAGTTTTAGAATTAAAAGTTTGGGGCATTTCTTGTGGTTTAGGGCATTTTTTTATATTAATGTCTCTTCTTCCTTTCTCTTTCGTATCCCGGGTATTGAACCCGAAGGGTTGTGATTATTAAGGAGATTATTGGGAATGAACGGGATTGGGAATGCAAGGTGACACTAGGGTTGGTGCCATCACTCCAACTCGAAGTGGTTTCCCAAATAAATCCGGATTCATGTGGATTTTAAGTTTCTTATTTTAAATTGTATATTCAGAGGGTATGCCCTCGGTATGTTTTGTAATTATGTTATTTATTTATGAACTGATTATGTTTTTATTTCATTTATGATAATTTCCATTTAGTAAATTTTTGTTTGGTTTATTTTGATAGCTTGCTTGAACTTGTTTTGGGCATGAGGTTTTAAGTTTGGTTTGATTTTATTTAACTATTTTGATCCGGGGTGTGATTGGGAGCAATTTTTTGGTTTAGTTTAGTTTAGGTTCAAGTGCATGAATGAAGGGAGGCATTTTTGTTATTTTTTTGTCTAGTTTGGTCATAGTTGAAGTGTGTAAGTGATGGGGACATTTTTTTCTAGTTTTGGTTTGGGGTGTATATCTTCTTGGTCAGAAGTGTTTTTGGATTGGTCTTAGCAAGGGCGTAGTTTAGGTGGGCAATTAGTATTGGAAGTCTCCTAATTTGGTCTTGTGTCGTTCCTGTTTTGGGCATATTATTTTTTTATGTTCCTGGGGGATTAAGCGCTTTACTACGAGCGCATAAACAAATTGCATGCCGACATGGGAGTGCGTGTTTTGGAGGGTCGAAAGGTCATTAAGCGTTGGCGTTCGATCGTTTAACTGAATTCAGTGCAGGATATGGGGTGCAGGATTAAGGCGGTGGCTGGTCATTGTTGCAGTGACTATTGGCATTCTCACGCTCGAATTCAGGCGCTTGAGGTGATTACGCGCCTGATGGACGACGTGCAACCATGCAGTCGGGTTAGTTTGAGCAGGCAATAAGCTATTTGCGCGCTCGAGGATGAGCATTTGATCTGAATTAAGTGCAGGAACCGTGGTGCGTGATTCGGTTAAGCGCATGAGTTTACACGCACGACTCAGCCATGTCTTATAAATAGTTCAAAAACATTCCATTCTTCCCGCGCTATCCATTTTGGTCTTTGATTCTTTGTTTTCTTGTTTCCTTATGCTCTAGTTTTCATGTTTCTGTGATATCTTGCGATCTGGACACTCGTTTCAGGCGCTATTTCTTTTGTTCTTTCTAGATTTTTGAGCTCTTTCTCCCAGGATGGAGGGTGAGGGTATTGGTGGGCATGATCTTACTGTTTCTGAGTTGCAGAGGATGATGATGGGGGAGATAGGTGAGACGTCTGAGGCTCGGACCGATGCTGTTGTCAGGGAGATAGTTAGAGAGGAGTTACCAGAGGTTGACCAGATGGAAGTCAGGGAGGGGGTACTGGAGATTGAGTAGGGTATAGTTGAGGAGGAGGGTGAGAGGGTTGAGGGTGATAGAGCTAAGGATGAAGGAGCTGAGGAGCACCAGGGTGAGGAGCGTCGGGAACGCATACACTTTCCGTTGGAGGATTTCTTTGCTTGAGGCTGGGTAGGTACTCGTAAGCAAGAGTTCCTTCAATTTTCTAGGCATTTAGGTTATGACATAGACTTATTAGGATCTGGAAACCCTTTTAATTTATGTTGAACCTACATCGATTATTGAGTGTGTGCTCACACATGCATCATGATGGCATCTAGGGGTAGGTCATGTTTCTATTCAGTTATTCTTATTGTGTTTTGTGTATTCGTTATGAGTTGTTATTGTGTTTTTGGGGCATATTTCAGTTGCTTTTAGCTCTAGATTTGTTCATCTTTTGTCATAGGTATGTGTATTAGTCTTATTTTCTTCTGCTTGTGTTTTGTTCGATAGGAGCCCCCACAGATGGTTATCAGCTCGGTGTGGACCGAGTCCCATACTTGGTATTGTGCCTTGCCAGAGTTTTAGCGGGTGCGGTTGGTGTCTTTTGGCTTCGAGCCGATCTTGGAGCTAGAGCCCTTTTAGGTCAATTGTGGCTTGATTGCGGTGATTCTGGAGAGGTGGAGGGAGGTGCATCAGGCGCTTTTCTTTCCAGTTGACATGATATTGCCGACTCCAGAGGACTGGGTTCGCATCATCAATCTTCATTTTGAGGGTGAGTCGATCACGGGGCGGATGGCGAGAAATTATTTGGAGATGTGTGAGGAGATTCTGGGTGTACCGTATAGATCGAGTGGATCGGGGCCGGGTGTAGTTCGAGTCACCTGGCTCTTTGATACATTCGCTAGCGGTTTTGTCACTTCGAGGAATCATTCAGAGGCGAGGGCATCTTATGAGGCACGGTGTGTGGTGTTGGCGGGTCGGGAGCCCGTGGTTGAGCTGGGCTTGGCTACGGATAGAGTGCTTCGAGCATTTTTGATGCATTTCCTCGGTGCAATATTCTTTTTTTCTTCGACTCAGGGATGCGTCACCGAGTTGTTTCTGATGGTTCTCAGGGACTTGGATTGGGTCCCTACTTACACGTGGGGTGCGGCCGCATTGGCACATCTCTATGAGCAGCTTTATCATCGAGGACGAGGCGTCGCAACGATCGGAGGTTTCCTTCCATTCATCCAGTTGAGTTTTAGTGAGTTGATGTCATGACGTCTTTATTATTTTTTTTCTTGGTCATAGCAGCCATTTAACATTTCTCTTTTGTATTTTTTTAAGTTCTAGGTGTATGATCAATTCGCTTTTCTTCATCCGGGAGTTTTGTTGGAGGTGACGTTCACGTTTTCGCAGATGCACGTGTGAAGGGAGGCGTTGAGGGGCTGTCGCTGGTCTTCGGATCTTCAAACCGCGCGCAGTTTTTTGAAGGATATTCATGCAGAGAAGGTATATATATCATTGTGTCTATGTTTGGTTTCATTTTATTTCAGGTTTTTAGGCTCTGAGAATTTATTGATGGGTTGGCCTGTTTATTTGGTTAGGTGATTTAGAGGCCGTACGAGGCCGAGGAGGATGCGGGTGTGCCAGTGATCCAGTCTGGTTAGCCCTTCTTTAACATGGATATATGGGTCCCTTGTTTTGAGAGGGTGGAGAGGATCCACCCATCTCAGGTGGTGCAGCAACTGAGACTCGCTCAGGGAGTCCCTCCGGAGATTTGCCACTGGGTGGTGAAGAGGATTACCGGCCCCCCTAGCCGGTACTTTGCAGAGCGAATGGCGCTTCAGATAGCAAATTTTAGAGCTGGGGGGACCAGGGTCACAGGGGCGAGTGACGAGGCGGATGTCCGAGAGTATAGGAGATGGTTTAGTGCATTGGGTGGCAGGCGCCTCTTCACACGTCCCTTCCATGGAAGTGGCTCATTCGCTATCGGCCGGCCGAAGTAGGCATCGACATTGAGGGAGAGGCTGACTACATTGGAGCAAGGCCATCTCACAGTGAGCGTGCGGGGGGCGTTAGATGCTCTCCATAGGGCGATGGAGCAGATGGGGTGTGCTCCTCATCCGGATGAGGAGATGCTACACTCCTGGGTCCTCTCAGTGGCTCAGCCTAGTGCAGTGGAGGATGAGTAGGGGGCTCGGCTAGCAAAGACTCGACGGCTCCTGGTGAGTTAATTTATTAGTTTTTTTTATATTATGTGGATTTGGTCTTCTGATCGTTCTGACATGGTTTTGGTGTCTAATTTTATTTTGGACTGTCTGAGAGGGAGGCCGTGGTTTCCAGTCACGTGGCGATGATAGGGTTATACGCAGTCAGTAGCAGGCCGGTCGAGAGGTGGAGGTCAGTTTTTTATCTGAGATTGATCGATTGGTAAGTGTCTATATGAACTTGGTTTTGTTAATTATTAGCGCGAGTTCACCAACTGATGTGTTTATTGTTATTTGTAGAGAGCCGAGCTCGCTCCTGGAGGTCCCATTATGGCGTTTGATCCATCTTCAGTTGCTTCCTCTAGTCAGGAGGATCCAGCAATGGCTCAACTTCGGACCGAGCTAGAGGATTGGGTAAGTTTCCTTAATCTTTCAACTCGTTTATGAAATTGTATTAGTTTGTTAAATGTTGTTGCTTCTCTTTCTTAATAGTTTACTAACATCGCGTGGTATTTCAGCATCAGATTGTCGAGGATCTTCAGACGAGGGAGGCGACTGCTGCCTCTCTATGCCCGAAGAGTCAGGTATAGTTTCTGGTATGGTGTTCTTCAGTTTAGGTTATTTCATTCTATTTATTTTGACATATTTGGTGTTGGCTTGTTTGGTTGTCTGCACAGGCTATTCCAGACTCTGCTCCCGAGGCTCCCCCTCAGGAGTCTATCCCTATTCCTTCTCAGGTATGTTTCAGTTATTGTGTTTGTGGTTTGTTTGTCATTATAGTGTTACCTGATGCATTTGTTTGTTCTTCTTACAGACACCTACGTTCGCTATCCCTTTTGCGCCTCCTGCTAATCCAATGACCGCTGCGACGGTTGAGTGCCTTTTGGAGGAGAGGCTGGATCTGGTATGGTTCTTTCCTTTTCAAAGCTTTTTCTATATTCATATATATATGTTGGTTTTCCTTGACTTGGTCTGGTTATGCAGGCTTGTCAGCTTGAGGAGGTGCGAGCGTGTGCCACTCTTGAGGCGAGACGGATCCTTGGGGAGACGCAGAGTCGCGAGGACCTGTTCATTGAGATGATGGTCACACAGAGGACTCAGACTGAGGTGTTGGAGGCAGCATGTCGGATGACGAGGGCGGAGATGCAGGTGTCTCTGGATCGGCTGCAGTATCGTCTAATGAGGAGTGAGGGAGGGGTGTGTAGGATGGCTAGTCAGCTTGATTGATCGGAGTCAAGGGCTACGGGTCCTCGGCTGGGCAGTCTCATCATACGTCATGTGATCATGTCAGGGGTGATGCTCATGAGGATTGTATCATTCGTGAGATTCTCGTCGGGTATGCTCCTCATTTGCGATCCCGATGATCTGTTAGCCAGATGAGCGAGGGGGGTTCTATAGCGGGGCCATGTCGTCTAGAGGTTCCACCAATTCCGGGTGTCGGGATTGTATTTTCAAAAGATCAGTCTACGGACCTCCGAGCTGATGATACTGGGGACAACAGTACTCAACCCTCCCAGCGATAGCGTAGGGGGTAGGGGTGTGTGTATTTCTTTTTTTTATGTGTGTGAATTGTACATATGTAGGGGGATGCCCCCGGTGACAAGTGTAAAAAGAAAAGAAAACTTATATATATATATATATATATATATATATATATATATATATATATGGAGATTTTGGTTTAGATGTACCTGATCAGTTGCTCTTTCCTTTTGATTACCTCTCGCATCTATTTTTGCTTTTAGTTTCTTTAGCGCTGTCGATTATCATTGGGACTTGGATGCTTTCTGAGCTGGCCTGGTGATGGTTGAAGGTTGCTTTGTATCTGCGCATGTAAAGGTAATGCTATTAGTAATTTTTGTTCTCCCCCTTGCTAGTTGTCAAGGGGGGTGAGTGTCTCAGACTGGAGCCTGGTAGTAAGAGATGAACATATGCTCTTTTTTTTTTCTTCTTATTTTTTTCTTATTTTTATTTGTTTTGTTTTTTGGAATAAAGATAATGCAACAGGGAAAGAAAATAACCAAGATAAAAATAATAAAAATGCCCCATTGTAGGAGCGTGGTAGGGTTGACAGTATAGCATCTTCTGTAGCATTCTCCAGATGGTGACTTCATTATCTCACATCTTCTTTGTGAATGAGTCGGTGCTTCTAAGGTGATTCTCCTTCTGACCCCAAAAAAATTCCCCAGTGTCTAGGTGCAATGGAGCTTTTCTGGGTTTTAGATGAGTGCTTTGGGTCTATAAGAAGTCATGGGTATTTGGTGAGTTAGTTTTGAAGAAAGGTTGATCGGTACTGTTATAGAACCAAGGGAGGTTTCTTTGATTAGGTTAGTCGTATACGGGGGTTTATCTTAGGGTGGTGGTCATCCTATCCCGTGGTTATTAGGGAAAAGTGCGGTAGGTATAGTGAGTGATTGCATCAGTCATCATTCATCAGTTTTAGGTTTCATTTATAGGAATATCCCGCAAGGCTTTTGATTTATCGTCCGAAAATAAAAATTGAAGAGGGGGGTAAGGCTCATTGATGTGGGGAATAGTTTGTATCTAATGCTTTCCAAAAGGGGTGAGTAATAATTTTTTTCTCAGAGGGAATACAGGGTGTCATGATTGAGCTCTTCGTCATGTTTTTGTACCATCAAAATCTCATATTCTATGGTTAGCAGGTGTCCTCCCGCCTCCTTACGACGACATCTAGTAGTATAAGGACATCGGGGGTACCCTCGCAACTTGCTTATACACTTCTAGTAAAGTACCAGAGATGTCCTCACGAACTGCTTATGCTTCCCTGAGCTCATTGACTTGTTCATTCGTCATAATGTTCTCACTTGATTTATATATATATATATATATATATATATATATCTATTTTAGAAAGCATCCTACTAGCACAAGAATAATGAATTTTTATTGAACCTAGAATCTTCATTTTTTTTCACTCTAACATCTCTTCCAATGGCGGGAGAAGGGTAAATGAGAATCATGTGTTACTTACGCTTTTAAAAGAGGTTAGATAGGTCACTAGTCCTTTAATCAGAATATTCTAAGAATGGATGACATACGACCAATGAATGGGTCACTAGCCCGAGTGAGAAAGTGGGTGGTAAACTAAAAGTCTCAAGGATATTCTAAGAATTGATGACATACGATCAATGAATGGGTCGTGATGACTACGGGAGTGATATGTATAAGTATTTAACTATGAGATATGATGATCATATGGTTAAGGGTAGTATTTTCTAAGGTACATGGCATTCCAAGGGCTAGGGGGTTCTTCTCCGTCTTGGTTTGCCAGTTTGATTTCAGTTTTTCTTTCGGATGGGCGTGCTTGGAAGGCATGATTTTCTTAAAGACTAATTATCCAATATTAAAGGTTCGTTCAAGGACTTTCTTATCGTAAGCCCTGGCCACTCTCTTCTGATATACCTGAGCATGATCAGCTGCCCTTAGACGTGTTTCATCAAGTTGCTCTAGTTGTGTGAGTAGGGCGGTTTTTCTCTTGTCTAAGGATAACTCATTATCGAGTCGAATCTGTAAGGATGGTATTTATATCTCATATAGTAGGACTGCCTCCATCCTATAGGTAAGGAGGTAGGGAGTTTGGCCAGTGGTCGTACAAATAGAGGTCCTATAGGCCCATAGTGCTTCTGGTAGTCATTCAGGCTAGTAGGCTCCATTGCTTATTTCTACTGTGCATTTCAAAATTCGAATTAGCATTTTGTTCATATCTTCTGCTTGTCCATTTCCTTGAGGGTAGAATGGTTATGAGTGACGTAGATCGATGCCGAACTTCTTGCATAATTTCTTCGTCTTCTCTGCGATAAATTACGGACCGTTGTCTATAACGAACATTCTAGGTATTCTAAACCTGGTGTGATATTTCGAACGATAAACCTTACGAGTGTCAAAGCGGTGATTCTGACATAGGATTTTGCTTCTGCAAATTTGGTGTAGTATTCGGTTGTCGTAAGTATGAATGCATGCTTGTGAGTGTTACCAACTGTGTCTGTGAAAGGTCCGATGACGTTGAAGGCCCACATTGAAAACGACCACGACGAGGTCATAGTGTTCAATGTAATTGATGGAGATTTGATGATCATTGTCGGCCAGAAGTACCCTTGTCGTGTAATTTGATCGGTGAGTCTCTGTCTACTGGCATGGGTGCTGCAGGTGCTAGTGTATGCTTCTCGGATGATGTATTATCCTTCAGTGATTTTGACGCATCATAGCAGTACTTTTTTGGTGAAGGCCTCTTTATATAATGTTTCACCGAGCATGCAGAATTAGGTGCATCGATTCCTTATAGTCTCCTGTTCGATCTTTGTGGCATATGGAGGGACGTGTTGATGCTTCAGAAAGTTCCAGATGTCGAAATACCATGGTTGTTCGTCGTCGGTTGGTGATTTTTCAAATCTGAACATGGCAACTTTGATTTCTGACTTAACATGCTTTTCCGGAGTGATTGCTTCATCTGGTCCTGTATTCGTGAGGAGGATTGATAATTCTCTCTTAACGGTCCATGCTACCTCGTGGGCGGGTACTGTTAATTTTTTGATAAAGATAGTCTTAGTTCTTTGTCTGATGGGTGTTTGAATGACCGAGGCTAATGTGGCTAGGGAGTTTGCGAGCTTGTTTTCTAATCTAGGGATGTGTGTGAAAGAGATTCGTTCAAATTTCTTTATTAAATATTTAGTGATTTTTAGATATGCTATCAGTCTCCTTTCCTTAGTTTTTCATTTTCCTATAACTTGTGAGATTACGTGCTTGGAATTATTGTATAACGCCTAATTGTAGTGCTGCTCGGAGTCCAACAATGAAGGCTTCATATTCTATGATGTTATTAGTGACAGAGAAATCTAGTTGAAAAGCCTTAGTTATGAAAACTCCTTTCAGGCTTAGCAGGACTATCCCAATGCCTTTTCCTTTGTGATTTAGAGCATCGTTAAAATAAAGGGTCCATAACGTCTTATAGGGCTCTTCGTGATGAATCGTGAGTAGGTCTTCATCGAGGAAATCTGTGTGTATTGGCTCATCACTCAGGAGTGGGAGGTCTATGAGGTAATCGGCGATTGCTTGTCATTTGATCGACTTCTACATGACGTAAGTGATATCGAATTCTTGCAATAGTATATGCCATCGAGCGATCTTTCCTGATGTTGTGGGCTTTTCGAATACGTACTTTAGAGAGTTCATTCGGGCTAATACTAGTTTCTTATATGCTCCGAAGTAGTGTCGTATTTTGGTTGAAGCCCACACCAGTGTGAGGCAGGTCTTCTCCATTAGAGTATATTTTCGTTCGTACTCGACCATCGTCCTACTAAGGTAGCAGATAGCCTTCTGTCTCTTACCGTCTTCTTCATATTATCCCAAGATTACTCCCATTACTTTGTTGTTCGCTGAGAGGTATAGGATTAGGGGTCTTTTGGGAATTGGTCGTGATAGTATTGGCGAGTTCAGGAGACAATTTTTGATATTGTCGAAAGCTTGCTGACACTGGTCATCCCATTTGTACTCAACTCCTCCTTTAAGTAGTCTGTAGAAAGGGTCGCACTTGTTGAATGTTGGGAGATAAATCTCTTGATGAATTCCAGTCTTCCTATCAGGCCTCGTAATTCTTTGATATTGCTTGGAGGTGGCATCTGAAGGATGGCTCTGACTTTAGTAGGGTTGACTTCGATCCCTCGGTTGCTGACTATGAAATCGAGTAATTTTTCGGAGGTGACTCCAAAGACACATTTCTTCGGGTACATTTTTAGCTGATATTTCTTAGCTCTTTGTAGCACTAGTCGAAGTGCTTCAACGTGTCTTGCCCGTGTTTGTGACTTCACTAATATATCATCGAAGTAGACTTCTACACATTTATTCATCATGTCGTAAAAAATAGTAATCATGGTGCGTTGATATGTAGCTCCTACATTCTTGAGCCCAAAAGGCATGATGACGTAACAGTAAGTTCCCCATGGTGTGGTGAAAGAAGTCTTCTCTTGGTCGGACTTTACTAATTTGATCTGATTATACCTAGAGAAATCGTCCATAAAGGAAAACATCTCATGTCCAGCGGTGTTGTCGACTAGAGTGTCAATGTGCGAAAATGGGAAGTCATCTTTTGGGCATGCCTGATTGAGATTTCGGAAGTCAATGCAAACCTGCACTCTGCCATCTTTCTTGGCGACAGTCACTATGTTGGCGACCCACTTAGGGTAGAGGACGACTCGGATGAATTTGGTTTTGTGTAATTTGTCAAGTTTCTCTTTAACTTGAAGGGCTATTTGTGGGTGCATCCTATGGAGTTTCTGCTTAATAGGCTTGGCATCAGGTTCTAAGACAAGATGATATTTTACTAAACTTGGGTCTAAACCAAGAATATCTTCATAGGACCATGCGAAGGAGTCGAGGTGTTCTTGCAGGACCCGTGCAATTTGTTGACGTTCCTTAAAATTAAGCGTTGCGCTAACTAGTAACCTCTTGGGTTTCTATTTAGTGCCAAAGTTGATTTCTTCTGTAGGTTCTGCGGCAGCTTAGGTTTGCTCATTGACACGCTTGATAACCCGTTGGAAGTTTGGCACCTCTTCGGCAATCGGTGTTCCTTTTTCATCTTTGACAAGCTCATACATTGCAAAATTGTTACACCGGGGATTCGATTTTGCGAAAGGTAGTCCTTCATTGGTGCAATTTATGACCGAGAGATCTTTAGTGAGGTGAAGGTCAAGGCTATTGATCCTTTTCTCAAAGTCGCAAAGTATTTCATCTTGTATGATCACCGGCTTGTTGTTTAGCCTGGATGCCTTGCGTCTTCGTGCGGGAGATGGGGTGGAAGTCTTAGGAGAGAAGTCTCCTTATTGGCCGCAAAATTGGTTTGGGACGAAGGGTTCCCTTTCTTTTTTAGGGTTTTATGATTTTTTTAGATTTAGTATTTTTGAATTTTTAGGGTTTTCTTCTTTTTCTATTTTTTTGATTTTCTATAGTAGATATGGTATAGGGTCGGTTGCCTTAAGAGGCATCGGAAGAGTTTCTTCGTCTAGTTGAGGGAGCGAGACAGCTGCTGGAGACGTTCGAGTGATTCTTCAGGAAATGTGAATTTATTCTGATTTTGGCATTTTTTTTTGAACTCCTCATCTGATGAGACCTTTTGAATAAGCAATGCAGGTGACATCAGTTTGACGTTCATATTTTCTCTATCACATTGATAACTTCATTTTTGAAGAAGCTATGAAGATCATAATCAGTTGATCTATCATCCTTTGAGTTATAGTACGGTTGCTCTTTCCATTGAGGGTGACCTCTTAAAGGATCCTCAAGGGTAGCAAGATCTTTCCTTTGAACTTCGTAATATGCTAGGAAAAGTGTGCATGCTTGACAACGAGGCTGATAATGGTGAGAAATGCAGGGAGATCCCCAAGGGCATTCCCACCCTTCTAAGTTAGAGTCGAGGGTGACATCGAACTCATCTTCTTGATCTGATAGTGCTTGAAGTCCTAGGTTGGCCCGCTAGCTCGAGTGCAGGGAGGTCTATCCAGTAGTCCTCATCATCACTCGGAGGGGGTTGCCATTCCTCCTCGATAGATTTCCAAAACATTTGGAATTGCGACGTGTCTGGGGATGGAGGAGTGTCTAGTTTAAGTTCCTCTTTGAACTCAACGAGGGCGATGGGGGTGTTTCCCTGGGTCGACCAGATGACTACTGGAATTTTCTTCTTCTTGTGCCAGTAGCCAATTTGGTGGGCCGTTACTCACTTCCGTTGTTATGAGATTAGAGTCGTTCGATTCTACGGTTGTGGAATGTCAGACCTAGCAAACAAAGCGTTCCAATATGCTGGAGCATTCCCTACAGCGGGATTAATATGAGTGAGCGATACAGGGGGAGTCCCATGGGCATTTCCATCCTCCAAGGTCAAGGCCAAGGCAGATGCTATGCGAGTTAAGATCCCCTTGTGGGGTGTCATCCTCTTCCCATGTTAGGTGTAAGTACTCTTCACTTTCTTGTAAGGCAGCTACATGGAAATCTTCATCGTCAGTGGATTCCCAACCTTCTACTTGCGGCTCGAGTTTGGGAGGTTCTCCCTTTCTCTCTTCTGTAAGCTCCTTAGTGTCAAACAAAGGTTTGACTCCTTCGAGCGGTTCATCAATATCGTCGTTTTGATTTGTCAAATCGTTAAATGCTTTAGCTATTCGTTCGATGTCTGCTTCTTGGGATTTAATGAAGGACACTTCTTTCTGCCTTGGTACATCCGCTTTCTCCATAGTCCCATAAATGAAGTGGTCATATAGAGGCCATTTCGGTGAGGTAGGGAACAAGTCAGCTTGTGAGCCATCCGATTGGTAACCTAACCGTATGTGCTTGCGTATTTTTGTTGGGACAATGGGTCTGACGTGACCTTGCTTATTTTTACCAAGTCCTGTGTGGGGGATGTATCCAAGTTGGTACATGAGGTCCTAACCTTTTGTCGTGGTTGGATTGATGTCGTAAAGTTTGGCGAGGTCTGGGCCAACCTCTCTTTTCATTAATTTTTATTGACGCATTGGGGGAGAACTAGGAGGGGTAGGGGGACGGACTTCCTCGACAGTCGTCTCATCAGGGATTTGGGCCTTCTGAATATGGCCTGTGTTCAATATAGAATTATGGGCTATCAAAATACTCATAGTGTAATCAATGTCCATCTCCTAGAGGGGTGCATCAGCGTATATATGGACAATGGAGTCCTTGTATGGGAATTTCATGCATTGATAGTATGTGGATGCGACGACTTTCATTGACTCTAACTATTTTCTTCCTAAGATAAGATATGTGCTAGTGGAATCAAAAACATGGAAAGTGACATCTTTTGTTACAGGTCCAAGGCGAACCTGGAGTTTGATAGTTCCTTTGACGAAACAACGCGAGCTGTCATAAGCTATAAGTGAAAGTGAGGAGGGTCTGACATCCTTCTCTGTGTATTCGAGCATCTTTGACATCGTGAGAGGGTAGATATTGAGTTATGTTCCGTATCGACCAATGCATGGAGTACGAAGAATCCTCTGTTATGATTGTAAGGTATATGGGAGCTGCACTTTCACGGAGGGACTCTTTAGGCATGTATGGGTCTGTGAAAGTGAGCACCGAGGGTTGCACTTTCGCGGAGGGACTCTTTAGGCATGTATGCGTCTGTGATTTGATGAAGCTCGTCTAATGCTGTGTCCTCCTCCACTTGTGTGTCCTCAAGTGTTTTTATCAACAATCGATGATGGTCAGATAATTTCTTGATGAGTTCTAGTATAGATATCTGGGGGCCAGAATCTTTTGAAGATGCCGTAGAAGGTCATATTCTTGCCTTGGCTCAAGTGCAATTTCTTTGCCTAACCGATGAGCCTTAGGTGTAGGTGGTTGGAGCAGTTGAGGTACAGGGATTGGTGGAGGGATAATGTGAGGCCGGGGTGGCAAGTTAACTTCTCTTTCTCTCATGTTCCCCTCTGGTGGTTGTGTGCTCGTAAAATCCTTATTTTGAGGGAAAGGCGGAGGTGGGTAATTGGTTCCTGATTTAAGAATCGGGCAAGTAGGTTGTTGACCGACCGCTGTGGCTCGACGTCGATGTATTTGTAAAATGAGTGAAATTCAAGGTCGGGGCGCGTAATTGCATGGTGTCGCTCCAAGGTGGGAAGTACTGTGTGTAATCCTCTTCTTCTAGGAAAGCGGAGACCAGTGTCTCACACGGGTAGGGATGTTCTTCTTGCTCACTCTCTTCTATGTTTAGTGAGCACTGAGTCTTTGTTTTATTTTCTAGGTTCGAAGTCTTTCGAGTGACACTTTCTACCCATGCGGTAATTTGGGCTACAGTTTGAAGAACATGGTCTCCATACTCAGGCTCAGAATCATACGAAGGGAGTGGCAATGGCGTTGGCTCAAGATTTGGAGGGGTTGAAGGTTCCGGTGGGTGACTATGGAGGAATGGTCTCCGGGCCTTAAAGGAGTGGACTCGTATCTGAGTGAATTTGGGGTAGGGAGGCGGGATTAGCGGGGTGATGTGAGTGATTAAGGCTGAGGGATGCAGGGGTAAAGGAACTGTCATAGGGGTAGCAAAAGTGTCAGAAGGTGGGATGCAAGTGATTAAGGTGGAGGGTCGACCGGAGAGATCTACGGTGGTGACCTGAGCCAGTGTTGATTGGTTGTGGTTAGGCATGGGGTTATTAATGATCCCTAAATTTTTTTGGGGTTGGTTATTGCTAGGATTAGGATTCCTAAGCGCTTCCTAGTTGATTTGATTCCTGTCATTCATGTCATAGATTACATCTCGGAGGACCCAACAGTCTTCTAGGTTGTGCCCCGCGTATCGATGGAACACGTAGTATTTGCTATAATCTAGATTCATCGGCCAGGGTCGGGGTCTTTCCTATGAGAATCAGAGGAGATTTTGAGTGTTAAGGAGATGAAAAATGTCGTGGATCATATCAGGTAAAGGGGGATAATATTCCAGCCTCTACTGGTAGGGGCCTCTAGCTGGGTTGAAGTTTTGTGGTGGGGGTCCGTTATTGTAGTTCGGCGTGTGGACCGGTCGATTCTGCATCACATTTTGGTTCTGGTAGGCATTGGGATATTGGTTCCTATTCTGGTATTGGCCTTGATTCTTGTTTTGGCCTTAGTTTTGGTTCGCATATCTTTATTGATTGGTGCCTTGGTTTTGGTTTGTGTATCGTTGTTGATTCTGATTTTGCCTGAAATTTCTCGATTGAAAATTTTCGTTCTCAGGGTTTTGTCCTTGGTTGACAAAGGTGTTAACCTATTTGGTTCTTGAGGCTTTCTTGTTATTTTTTAACTTTGATTCACTAAAAGAGCCTACTTTCAATGTGACTATAGACAGGGCAGGGTCTCCGCCTTTAATGTGTCGCGCGAGTCAGGATGCTCGGGAGTGGAGTGTAGTGAAGTTGGGGCAATAACTTATGACAAGCGTGCTCTTCAACGGTTCCCTAGTATTGTCGATAATAATATCAACTTAGTCTTTTCCTTTCATTAATGTGCCAGTTCTGGCAGCGAGTTTTCTCCATCTAGCGATGAAGTCAATAAATTCTTCATCGTGCCCTTGCTTGGCCTCCATCAGATCGCTGAGACTAATCGTTTCTTGGATTAAGTGCTTGTATTAGTCTAGGAATTGACCGACTAATTTATCGAATGCCTCTATCTTATAGAGCGGGAGTCCCGCGAATCAATCTAGAGTTTCTCCTTCTAATGAGCATTGGAAGTAGTGAATGAGAAGTCCCTGATTATCATGTATGGATTGATAATCATTGCAAAAGAGGGCCAAGTGATGGCTCAGATTTCCGGTGCTGTTATATTTGGTAAATTTCGGCGATTTGAATCCTATTGGTAAGTTAAATTCAATGTCTCGAAAAAAGTTGTCGAGTCCAAATGAGTGATCGAGGCATTCCCACTTGGCCATGTATTCGTTGAGCAATTTAGGGAGATCTTCAATTTTAATAGTGTCGTCTTTTGGATCAACCCATGAGCAAACCTTATCTAGAGAGTCATCGTTGAAGAATGTGTGGGCAGGTTGTCTCAATGGTGAGGCGTGGGCTGACACCGTGCTCAGGGTAGGTGGTGGCCTTCCTGTCATTCTTGGTCTTCTAAATATTGTCGTGACCTAATGGTCTCATATGCAGTAGCCAATCCCTGAAACAATTCCTCAGAGTCATCATCTCCTCTTTGTATCCTTTGAATACTGAGCTCTATGATTTGTTGAGCGGTAAGGTTTTGTCCAATGTTACCATCTCTCCTGTTATGATTATTCCCAGTGTGTTGGGTGGAGAAGGGATTCTCTTGTTCACCATCCATGTTAATCTCAGGTTGCCGTAGGTTGGAATTGTAAAGGGATTCTTCTCTGTACATGGGGTTGTCATGATATCCCCACAATGGTGGGTCTCCTAAACTCACTCTTCGTATGCGAGATATCTCGAGTCTTTGACGAAGACTCATGTATCTAAAGGGATTCGAAACAACGCGACGGAAAGTAAAATAGGGAAACAAACTAAACTACCTATCTAAAGAAAGGGAAGAGTTCAACAAAAATGTCCCATCGAGATCGCCAATCTGTTGGTGCGTGCTTTTTCTGGGATCCTCTCGGTCCCCGTTGAATCAGTGGCTCAATTCTATCCAAGTGGACTCTAGCGATGCAGCATTTGAAATATTAGAAGTAAAATAAAATAAAATAAGGGGGAGGTTTTCTAGGAAGATTCCTAGTTTGTTGCGATCGCTAGCTGAAGATATTTAATGACGCTGCAACACGTCAGTGATCATGCTTTAGTTCGGGTGTGGGTTACTTTTATACTGAATCGTTCGCCTGTGAACTTTAGCAGTTATGACTCTTCCTTATAGTTTAGATAGTTTAATTTTTGTTTCCCTCCTTGTTATTATTGTAATTCGAATCGGTTTAGATTCCCTAATTCTATTGTGAGTCTAGTGGTGTAGGTTTATTATAGTGAGCTAATTTGACATTATAATTCTATTAGGTGTCTAATTAATTTAGTTTCCTAATTAATTCTAATTAATATAGTGTCCTACTACTACTAGAAGCCCAATTAATATCGGTCTCCTAATTGTACTAGGAATGCAGATATGTTAATTTCAATGAAACTCTAATTAAATCCAACATGCTGATCATACTAGAATTTTAAGCAAAGCAATTATAATAATTCCACTGCAATTCTAATTGAAATAGAGAACTAATTTTAATAGGAATCTAATTTAAGCAATGAATTAATTTTATTAAAATCTATTAAAACAAATAAACTAATCTTATTAAGAAATCTGATTAAAATAAATAAACTGTTTTTCCCTAGAATTAGAATCAAAGCAATGTATTAATTATACCAGAACTTTAATTAATAAAAAAGGAATTGACTATACTGGAATCTAATCAAGCAACGAATTAACTATGTTAGAATCATCTAATTAAAATAAAGGAACTAATTTTTATTAGAATTTTTATCAAAGCAATTATTCTAGGGATCTAATTAAAATAAAGCATGTAAATTAATTATACTATAAATCTAAGAAAGTTATGGACTTGATTTTCTAATCCTAATTAAAGCAGTAAAATAATCATAAAAAAATGATTTTGGGCCTGCTATGCTAAGGATAATTGGCCTCTTTCCCGAGTACTCTCCGTAAGCTCCCTTGGGCCAATCGGGTGGCTAAAATTATGGACAAATTAGATTTTTGGATTACAAAATAGTATTATTGGATTTTCGAAGTCGTTTCCGGGATTATAATTAAGAATTAAATTATAAAAATAGGATGGTAGAAGACTAGATTAATGTTTAGGGTTTTAGCAATATTAAACTAAGGAATTAAAACTAGAATTTAAAATTTTAAGAACTGAATTCGGGTCCGAAATTAGAAAATCAAGCCGTATGATTGAGGACTGGTTCTAGAAACTATGAACTAGAACCAGAGATTAATGATAGGACTGGAGATTAAAATTTTAGAACAGAATTGAGTCTATGGTTGGGGGATTGGGCCATCAGATTAAGGATTTGTTCTAGAAGCGAAGAACTAGAACCAGATATTAAAACTACAGCCCGAAAAAGGGTGCTACGGTCTAAGACTGAATTAATATTGATAATTAAAACTAAGAAAATCCTACGTCTAAGAACTAAGAACTACAATCAGAAATTAAAAGTTACCTAAGGTCGAGGCTACGGAGAGAAATCCCGAAGATTCGAAGCTTGAATCTCAAAATCATGGCTAGGTTGCTCTATGGTTTCATCCTCGGAGTTCTCTGGTTTCGAAATCCCAAAAAAATTATGTTCTCCTAAAATTCCAGCCTTGCTGCATTGTGTTCTGTGGGCCGAATTAAAAAAATCTTTTATAGGTTTTTCTTCAATTACGCCCCATTTTTCAGGCATTTAATCGAATTATGCTTTGTTTCCCGATGTTAATCACTTTGAGTAAATCCTTGACTCGATGGCAATAAGTTTCCTAGTTCTAATCACATTAGAACAAATTGCGCGCCTAGTGTGTAGTGTGCAATCCGATTAAGCGTCTCATATGAAGCGCTTGAGTGACGAAGCTTAGGGGTCAAGGACGATAAGACTTGGTCGGGCGTAGGCCAATTGCGCGTTGGTGGTGGGGCACTCAATCTGATCGCACGTCGTGTGGCACATGATCGAATCTCGAAGTGGTTTGGGAAAGGAAGGCTGGTCTGAAAAGGGGACTGATTGCACGTGTGTGGTTTTATGTGCAATCGAATTGCGTGCATGGTTCTAGGCGCGTAATTCAAGGCTATCCGGGTTTGGGTCGGGTCTGAAATGCGAGACTATTGTTTCAGCTTGCATTTTGAGTATATACTATTATTTCAGCATATAGTCTCCCTACGTCGGGGTCTGAGCCACAGAGCTATTATTTCAGCCTGTGTTCAGCCATGTACTATTGTTTCAGTGCATGGTTTCCCACGTTAGGGTCATGGGGTCTAAGCCACAGAGCTATTATTTTAGCCAGTGTCCAACCATATACTATTGTTGCAGTGTATGGTCTCATATTAGGGCAAAGGGGTCTGAAATGCTAAACTATTTTTTCAGTCTGCATTCCAACTATGGTTGGTTTATTACCCAGGTACTTGCTGAAGTTATTAAAGTGATGAGATGGTAAAAATAAGAAGACAAAGGTGGAGTGAAATGGCTATGGAATCAGCAACATAGAGTACACATAGCCTGCAAGATACAGGGCTATTGTAGCAAGTTCTAAGTAAGAGTTTGTCCCACAGAGAAATTGATCTAGAATCCAAAATGGGCTATAATAGTAAGCCTCCAGATCTGGCAATCCTAAAGAAAGGGAGTTGTGTGTCACAACTACACTAAATTTCCTACTAAAAAGAAGAGAAATAAAGTGCAGTCCTATCCTAAGAAAGGGTTATGAAGAAGGTGGTGGTGGTGTGTCCAATTAAAGATAAAATGGTGGGAAGTAAATTACTAGGCCTAATTCAAATCAGTTTTGTAACTCAGATCTAGATCTGCTTCTGTAGGAATCCCTGCTGATGTGCTATCAAAAACCTCAGCAAGGAAGAAGAATCCAACTCACTCTTGTGATTCAACCTGGTCTCTTAAGGCTATAACCTATCCACTTTAATGGTCATAGATTATCCAATAGGGAGGGTTAAAGCACAAGAAGAAAATCAGAAAACCAATTTGATCAAATGGAGTAGATTGATCTAAGGCTATAACCTGTCCACTCAAATGGTCATAGATTTTCCAATAGATGTCCTCCACCCAACTGATCAAATCGAACATTAAAATTATTACAGACACTATGTTTGTCAGGCTACTAGCTCCCCAGATCTGTTACAGATCTGGCAGGCATTCATAGGAATTTCAACCCATAAGGGACTTAAATGCAGCTGATCATTGCTGCGAAAGACCTGCAATGACTCAACCCTCAAGTTTGCAATCACTACAAAAAAAGTCAGATCTAACATCTGATATTGGTCAAGTAACATAGAGGGGAACAAGTTCCTATAACAACCTCTCACCAGGCTACAAGCTTAAGTAAAGAGGAGAAGAATCCTTCTCAGATCTGGACTTGGAATCACCCTAGGGCTATAGTCTGTCCACTTAAATGGTCACATGCTATCCACAAAGGTTATCCTCACCATAGAGGTTTGAGAAGGAACAACTGCTACTGCCACCATGGTCCCAGGGCTACAAGCTCAAGCTTCCATGGGCCTTTTAATCAGCCCAAATCCTAAATGCATGCTATAGCCTGAACAAAAATACGGGCAAATAAGAAAATAACAGATTGAATGAATATTTAAAGTGTAAATTCTATTGATCAACATTACCTATAATGCAATTTCTCAAGGCAGCAGCCTTGTGCATAACTGCTCAACCAAAGATCCCAAAGATTACATGACTCATTATAAAACTAAATGAAACTACACCTAACTGCTTACAAAAAGATTTAGCTAGCAAGTGCTAGGGTAAGAGAGAAGAAAAATAGAAAAAGAGGTGATCAAACCCTAACTTTAGCTTGCTCGAGCTCAAAACCTACAGAGGTTGAAGGAGAGATGATAATTCTAAGTTACAAACACAACTTATATACTCAGTCCTAATGCCTTGGCTCAGAGAAGAGTAAACCCTAATTTTTCTAGTAGATGTAGCACTGCTACAACCCTTGGATGTTTTAGAATGTGTGCCTAAAGATCAGTGCCTTGGGATGGTTGTCCTAGACCTGGGGAAATCCCCAAAAGGTCCTTAAGTTAAGACTGGAAAGTGGAGAGCCCAAGCTTTGTGACGCTGGCTTATGCACATTAATTCTCTCGCGTGGCTCGTAGTGTACTCACGAGGGAAAATTTGGCTTCAAATGTTGCTTTCTCGTGCAGAAGGATTTAGGGTTGTCGTGTAGTTGCTTTTTACTCTTTAGTTCCTTCGCGTAGCTTGGAGAGTCCTCGCGAGGTAAGAATTAGCATGGAAGGTTTGTTCACTCGCGCAGGTGGACTTCGCATTATTGAGCACCTACTCTGGCTTTGAATGCACTCGAACAGAAGAGTTTGCGGTGATTTGCTTACTCGCGCAGTAGAGCTTCAGAATCTCTTATCACGAGGTACTCACACGGATGCCTTTACATCTCGCTCAGTTTCTTGTTGAGTGGGTACCACATCTCACTCGGTACAAGGTTAAGCTTCTAGGTGTGTGAGAGCTGCACCAGAGAACTTCTGGAGCTCTCTCTCCTTCATAGCCATGCTAGAACCTCGCGAGTTAGCTATTGTTATTTGTGAAGATTGGCCTCGCATGATAGTGCGCATAGTTGATATAAGCCTTGATCCTTGCGAGAACTTTGCGAGATAGATTTCTGAAGGCTTAGTGTGAGAGAGCTCTATGAGTTCTTTTCGTGTTGATTTTAGCTGAAGTGCGCGACTGTTGCGTGAGAGATTGCTCTGTGATAATCCCTTCACTAAGCTTTGTGACATCTTTGCGAGCTCTATTGTGCTATATGTAACATCTGCACGAGGGAGCTTTCTTTTGACTTTAGCCACGCAGCACCTCAAGCTGTCGAGATAGTTCATTTCTCATCTGCGCTGTCACATTCTTCACTGTTCACATCTATGCTTCTTTCATCTGCTGGACTTTCTTGGTCCATTATGACATAAATAGTCACCATGGTATGTACCACCATGGTGTTCCATAAATCTCTGGCTCATCTGTCATTCTTGGCTTGAATTCTCTCTCTTATTGGCATCAAAAGTATGGACTTTATGTTAAGTTATACAAGTTATTACTAGTCTACAAAACAAGCTAAACAAGTGTAATTAGTCAGCTTCAAAGTTCAGCAAAGGCTAGGTTAAGAGGTGAAAAGTTATACTTCTCAGTGAATAACACACCCCCAAACATAATCTTTGCTAGTCCTTAAGCAAAGCAAAATTTAAATAGCTACTCTGAGAATGTAAATGCCACTTTCATAGGGAGCACGGATGCATTTAGCTTATGCATCAAGCCTTTTAAATCCTTAGGTGATCCCTAGTGGAGGAGTGAAGTCTCTTGAGGGTTTCCAGTGAAGATACCCACAAACTTCTCAATGAAACAATTAATCCAAGTGCAACACAGTGGTTAATTAGTTTGAAATAAATACAGTTCATTCCACCCTTGCTCTGTCAAAATGAAAGGAGTTCCAAAGTAGTGTATGCAAACAATTTAACACCTCAATCATGCATGCATGCTCATCACATCCAATCAGCTGACACCAAGAAAACAACATGTGCAAAACAGTACTAAGCTTATCAGTATATCAAAATTTAGGTTCAAACAATGCCCCAATGATTTCAAGCTTAGACCCAATGCTTACTAGGGTTGTCTCTCACAAATGAATTTAAGGGTGTAACATTTCACAGAAGCTCAAGAGTAGTTACATACCTCAGATGAGTTTGCAAGCATGAGCATAGGCAGTGCTTCTAATTTTTGATGTCATAAAGTACTCTCACCATAGATTAGACATTCCCTCATCTTCACATGACAGTTCATTTGACCTTGAATCAACAAGGGCTTTTCATGGGATGTAATGTGGCTTATTGGTGTGAGTTGTAAAGAATAAAAAGGATAAAGAGGGATTCAAAATTTATAAATTAACACAGGTAGGAGATGATTCATGACTTCACCTTCTTCATTTAAGCACAACTCCATCTTCTTTTGAAATTTCAGAGCTAAAGTGGCCAACTTCTTCTCTTCTTTTCAACTTTTCCAATAAAATTCTTCTTTTAACTTCTCTTTCTTTTCTCTTTCCTTTTTATTTCTTATATATATATATATATATATTTTATAATGGTTATCAGACATCTACAACTGCTACACTGTTATTTACAGATCTGCTCCTCTCTTCTTCTCCTTTCACCAAATGTTAAACTTTACTCACCTATCTTCCACATCCTCTCCTTTACCTTCTAAATTCGTAGAGTGAGGGTAGGGCTGAATCATGTTAAGAGATTTAGGTTCAAGTACTTTGGTGTTTGTTAAAGAAAAATGGGGCTTTAAGGCTTAAAAAGTGTATGCACAAGGGTAGTTTCACAGGTTTGATCTTTTAGGCTCAAACTTTTCAAATGAAGGCCTTGATCCTTTCCTTAGTGTCATGATTACTGTCAAACAGCTTCAACTTGGGGTGTCTAAATTCTAGTGAAAAGGGCTTGACTCAGTCAGTCCTTAGAATAGAAAAAAAGTTGCCAAAGACACTCCCAAAAAAAAAAATTTACAGGCTCAAAGCTCACTGGGTATGGTCGTCAATTGAGCTCAAAGGGGTATGCTTTCACCTATTTCTCTCCTTACTGGTTCACTAACTACTATTTATAGAAAATTTCTTGATGTTCACCTCATAGAATTATTGATTTTTAAATGATTTTAGTGTTAAAAAGGTCTGTACAGTATTTAAATTTTCTCACTTTCAATATTGTTTAGGTGAAGTTCATTCGATTTATTCCTCACTTAGTTAAGATTGTTGCACTTAGGTTAATTATATCATTGGCAATCCTTGCCACACCCCCAAACCTATGAGGAGCAATATCCTCACTGATTCAAAGATGAAAGGGTATGTGCAGCAGGGGACATACACAAAATCAGACACAAAATAAAGTAAGTAAAAGCATTAAAGAAGGCACACACAAACAACTAAAAATAAACTAACATATATAAGGATAGAAAGGGAACCAAACAAAACATTAGAAAAAGAAATTTCATTTATACACAAAAATTTGTACAATGTAAGGGAAAAGAACTATGAAAAAATAATGCAAAGACATCCTAACTAACTACAGGTGCATATCTAGACATCCTAATTATCTGCTGACTCATTCATGACTTGGGGTCCTTTTCCATTTTCTTTCTCTTGAATAGCAGCAGTAGAACTAGAAGGAGGGGAAGGCTCAGTTGCTTGTGGAGGAGCTATGCCAGTTAGTTCAGCAAGTCTCCTTTCAAGTATTTCTGCCTTCTTTTCAGCAAGCATAGTTCTAGTTTGATAGAGTTCCTGAGTGGCCTTTGCGACATCTTTGGAGGCAACTAATCTTTTTTCTAGGCCATTTATTCTCATCTTCTCCATGGCTGTAGTATGCTTTTCAGCTTCATACTGGATCAAAATTCTACCACATCCCTTTGATATACCCAATAATTGAACTCTGTTATCCAACTCCATTCAATTGATTTTCTCTTCATAGGGCTGCCTGATGAAGGTTCTAATGGTAGCCATGCCTTTAATTACATCCCTTTTAAGGTACGGGTTCTGTTGCATGACATGGAGGAGAGTGGAGTATGGAGGAATGGAAAAGGATGAAATAGGTAGGATGGGCTGTTCATTACTAAAGGAAGGGCCAGCCAGCAAGGGAGAGGGGTCGGATGATGGCATGGGTGGGGTCAATAGTGAGGGTAAAGGGTGATGGACTGCAGGTTCTGGCTTTGGGTTTGAAGTGAGGAGGTTGGGATTAGGTCCTCCACATCTATTGCAGCATCAGAGGTTGCTACAGCAGGTGGGATATCAGGTAGGAGAATAATGGGCAACTAGATTGGTTCAGGTTATGGTTCAAGTTGAAGGTCAGTTTGTGTGGAGGCATTGGTAAATGTAGTTGAAGGGGTAAGGGGAACAGGTTCAATGGGTGTAGGTGTGGTTACAGCTGGGGTTGAGGGTTGGGTTTAAAGGGACAGTGTGGATTGGATGGCTTGGAGGCTCGTATGGATTGAGGTCTGGTTTTGGAGGGTAGAGGTCAGGGTGTGAAGGTTGGCGGTAATGGATGATTGGGTTTGGGAGTTGGCCAACACTTGGGTTTGAAGGGAGAGTAATAGGTTGAAGATTTGGGGTATAAAATCAGGAGTGATGGGTGAAATTGGTTGAAATGGGGAAGTGGGTGCATGAGTGAAGGTGGAGGGCTATGGAGATGGAGGTGTAGGGGCAAATTGATGGGGCTGTGGTGAATCTGGAGGAGGGGAGAAATGTGGAGGGTGAGGGGAGTCTGGGTGAGGGGTAAACTCATAGTTAATGTCTCCTATGATAGAGGACATCATGACTGATTATCCCTCTTTTGAAAAAGGGATTTGGTCATGGGTAGGTGGAAATGGGATGGATTAGCCTAAAGGCTCACAGATAACAGCTTCAAAAGGTGTGGAGGGTTCAATGGGTTGAGAGGGGGTAGCTGAAGAGTTGTGAGGGATTTCAAGGATGCAAGGCTTAGGTTCAGAGATTTGGACTGTTGGGGGAGGAGGTAAGTCAATGGTTAGGTCTGGGATAGTTGTGGTTTTAGGAATTGGGGTGGATTGGGAGATATAAGTGGGTTGGGGCTCTTTGTGGGCTTCGGTTAATCTTCTTTTCTTTTTATAGGTGGTTAGCACAAGTGGGGATGTTGGAGGGGCTGGTATGGTCTCTTCAAATATGGTATGGATGGGTGGGCTTGGTGTGGCTGATGTGATGGGTGGGAGTACAGTTAAGGTAGCAGTAGGTATGGTGGCTGTGGTAGTTGGTAGAGTTGGCTGGGGTGAGGGTAATGGGACTATGGGAGGTTGTGAAATATAGATCAGAATCACCTTTGAAATCTACAATTATATTATAAAATTGCAACACGATTATGCTCAGATCTATAATCTGTGCATCTTACAGTTCCATACAATGCTATTGAATCTCTCAATTTACAGCTTAAGACCTCACCCTAACTACTGAGAAGAGTTTAGCCAATCATGATTGGCTAAAGAGAGAAGGGAGAAACGAGGAAGAATAAGGGAGAATTTTGGAAAAATGGATCTCGCCCTAAGCTCTGGATTTCTCAATTTCTGGATCGTTTCTTCTGTATTTTCTCCAAGCTTTTATACTCTTAGCCTCTGTCCTCCGATCCGTTTCAGCTAGTCAGAATGCAAGGGGATAATTCAGTTATCCTGATGTGGCCAATTTCTCTTCTGGAAGCTCTTCTCCCATTGGCTCTCATCTGACAAGTACATGTGATACCGTTAGGGTTTTCGTGCATGGCCCATTGTGTGCCAAAAATACCCCCAAGGGTCGCTGACGTGCTTTGGAACACATGCATAGGCTTCTAGCATGGACAACTGCTGAAGAAAGAACTGAGAAGTTCCCCAAATTGAGTGTCGAGAGGTTTTGGGATCTTCTCGACAGGTTTTTCCTTGCTTTACATGTCTGTCAACAGGTTTGTAGGCCTATCGAGAGGATTGACGGCGCTTGTCGATAGGATTGACAATTATTTCATTCATCCCCTCGATAGGTTATAGTCGACTTATTGATTGTTTGTAGCAGATCATGTCGACAGCTTGCTTTCATCCTCTCGAGGACTAGACCTAGCAGGTATCGATAGTATTGACATGTGAATCAATCCTCTCACTATCTTCTCATTTAGGCACTAGATCCTCTCTACAGCTTAAGAGAACCCCTTGCCAGCTTGATTTCTATGCTTTCTTGACTGGCACACACTTCTAATGTACTGTCTTTCATCTGTCTCACCCTCAGTCTCCTTTAGGCGGATTCAATCTTCATCCCTTGGCATTGTACTTGGTCTCAGATGCACCCAGTTGGGTTCATGGCCTTCAATGAGTTTCTAAGGCTTTGTGGATTATTAGAGTTTGAGCATAGGTTGAGGCTGCAGATTGCTTATTTGGCCCTTTTTGTTGGCTGTCTATGCTAAAGCTGCAATTTATTGTTTATCTATAAAACATACTTAAAAACACATTATTAAACACCTCGAGGGTTTTCCAAAGGTCAGGTTAGGAGGTGAAGAGATGGCATTTTTCACTGCTTAACACACCGCCAAACCTAAGCTTTACTAGTCCCTGAGCAAAGGAGAAAGTGAAAACAATTATTGAAAATGAAAAATGCCACTTTTGTAGGGAACACAGATGCATTTAGCATATGCATCAGGCCTTTTAAACCCTAGGTGATCCCTAGTGGAGGAGTGAAGTCTCCTGAGGGTTTACAGTGAAGTTACCCACAAACTTCTCCAATAAGTTAAGTTAATATTAGTGCAGAATATTGAAGTAAGCAGTAAGAAATCATAAATTTCAATCCACACCTTTGTCCAATCAGTTTTTAGAGGATTCTCAGCAAAAATATGGTAGTTTAAACCAAGGTACTTTGTGGCTCCTTCATTGGCACTCAGCTCATGTCCAAGTACTTTGTGTGAAAAATAGTGTAAAGTTTACCATTAAATTGAGAATCATGTGCCAATTATGCCCCAAACAAACTTGACTTCAAACCCAAATCTTACTGGGTAGGCACTCTTAATAAAAAATAGAAGGGTGTAACAATTCACTCAGCCCAAGAACAGTTACAGCCCTCAAATAGGACTGCAAGCATGAGCATAGGCATTACTCTAATTTCATAAATTCCCTAACCCTTTTTACCATAGATTAAACAATTCCTCATCTCCATATGACAGCTCAATTAATTTCAGATCAGTAAGGTCTTTTTATTGGGTTGTAATGTGGCTTATGGGTGAAATTTGTCAAAGAATAAAGGGGTAAAATGATTCAAATTGAGAAATCAGTAAAGGTAAGGAGGTGGTTCATGACTTCACCTTCTTCATTTCAGCACAATTCTATCTATTTCTTGAATTTTCAGATTTGAAGTGATCAGTTTCTAATCGTCTTTTCAGTCTTTCAATGAAGTGACTTCTCTTTCTCATTCCTTTTGTTTTGCTTTTCTATTTCTTCTTAAATTTTTTTTTTTTTTTTTATGGGTTGGAATGCCACAACTATACATCACACTAGCCTTCAAATATATTTTCTTCTTCTTTTAAACAAACATCGAACCTTGCACCTCTAACCTCACTTCTCCTTCTATTTCCTGACTTCTCAGATTGAGGGTGAACTGAAACAGGTCGAGAGGTTTTTGGGTCAAATTTTCTGGTTTTTATCAAAGAAAATTAAGAATTTTAAAGCTCAAAAGGTGTGTGTCAAGGGCAGTTCAAAGGTGGGGCATTTTAGGCTCAAACTGTCCAAGGGATGGCCTTACTTCATGTCCTCAATGTTAAGAGTGCTATCAAGCTATTTCAACTTAGAATTTCCTAACTTCTAGTAATCAGAGCCAGGTCTAATCAGTCCTTAGAGCAGGAAGAAATGTTGCCAAGACACTCTTCAAAGAATTTTATTTATTTATTTATTTTCAGGCCCAAACCTCACTGGATGTGGTCTTCCATCAGATTTCTGGGGTATAACCTCACAATTTTCTCTCTTTTTCAAGTTCACAAAGCACTAATTTTTGAAAAGTTCTTGACATTTACTTCCTGCACATGTTGGAACTCCAACACTTTTAGTTTAAAAAGTTTTCCATTTCCTCTTATAAAGAAAAATTAGGTGGGGATTTTCCTTTCATTTTTCACAGATGTTTGTTCAATTTTGGCTGCACTAACATTAACTATCCTATTGGTAAGGTATACTTTGCCACACCCCCAAACCTATGAGGAGCAGTGTCCTCACTGTTCAGAGAGAAGGGTCTAGTGCAGCCCAGTAACAACATAAGTACACAGAGAAAGAAAACAAACAAATGGCATAAATAGTAAAGAAACTAAGTAACATCAAAAAGAAATTATATTAAAATATCTACAGGGAGTATGCAGCACTGAAAAGTAAATCTACATGAAGAAAACTAAAGCATGCTACAATTATTTGCAAGCATCATCAGGCCATTCATAGAGATCCACTTGTTTCCTAAATTCTTTGTTGGAGAGAGGTCTTTTCTTCTTGGGTTGGGGCTTCTAGGTTGTCTGGCTTGGTGCCTCCTCAGACTAGGCCACAAGTCCTTTGTCTTTTTTTAGAGTAGCACTAGATGGGACAGATCTTTTTACAGTGACCTTTCTCCTTGAAGAAGTTCGCTTAGGCTCTGGAGGGCCAGGTTCAGTGTGGGGAGGAGCAACATCCACAGGTGGAGTAGGAGTAGGTTGAGTGGAAGTGGGATTGGAGGGAGGAGCAGTAGCTAGGGGGGTTGGCTGAAATGGTTGAGAGGTCAGCGCAACAATCCTTCTCTCTGAAAGTTTAATTTTTTTCTGTTCATGGAGATTGGACTCAGCGAGTTCTTGGGTGGCTTTATTTATCTCCTGGGCATTGTTCAATTTTTTCTGGAGGAATTCAACTTGCTTCTTCTCGGCTGTGGTAATGAGACGCTCAGCAGCAGCAAGTTATTTTGTTGACTCATAACGAACCAGTATTTCCTTCCAACCTTGCGAGATATCCCGGAGCTGGATTCTGTGCTCCAGCTCCATGTCAGCAATCCTCTCCTCATATGTGGCTTTAAGGGAAGCGCGGAGAGCAGTCATTCCTCTTAGGACATCCCTATTGATGTAGGGATTATCTGCATTACATACAAAAGAGTGAGGTAAGGGGGAATGCAGAAGGAATGGCAGGGAACAATGGGGAGGGAAGGAAATGGAGTGGAGGAAGATGAGGGAAGGTAGGATCCAGTTCCTCAGGGGAAGGTAAAATGATAGGGCTAGGCGGGAAATGGGGTGGAGGAGATTCAGGGTCAGTTTGGGTGGAGGCATATGTGAAGGCATGTGTAGTGACCTCTGCAATACGGTGTGGGGAAGAAGTAGGTGGCTGTGGAGCTGGTTGGACTAAATTGGTCAATGAAGATTGGATGACTGCTAAGGTCTGGGCGATAGGGGCCTGGTTGAGAAGGGTGGAAGTCATGGATAATAGTGTGGCCTCAATGGAAGATTGGGTAGTGGTATTGGCTATGACATGGGATTGTATTGATTGGAGGAGGTCTCGGATTTGGGGAAAGGGTCAGGTTTGATAGCAGGTGGGCGTTAGAAGAGAGGGGGTAGTGGAAATAAGGAAGTGTGGTCATGCTGGTTAGAGATCCTCTCAATAGCCATTTCAGCTTAGTGCAAACCTATTCTCAATAGGTTCCAGGTTCCAGAGACACAAATACTTCGAGAGGTTTAAATATCCTCTCAGCATGTATCCTGAACCTATCGAAAACTTCACCGAACCTATCGACGATCACTTTTACACCTCCAATACCTGTCGACAATTAATTCAAACCTCTTGACAGGTTAAAATGTAATTCAACTCGATTTAAATCATTCCTTAGTACCCCTCTACACATCATTTTATCGACTCCCACGTCAACTCACACAGTTGCTGCTTAAAGTTAGCCAATGAATGACTCCAGATTAGTGCTTGCATATATTACATCTTATTTAAAATGCTAAACAGTAATGAACAAAAAGCAAAAACAGTAACAAAATCAAAACAAAATAGCTAGTAAACATAGTGTACATCGTTGAAATTCAGACCTGCTATGGGGGTTCATGGAAATGGGTGATCTTCCCTGGCATCACTGCATTTTCAAACATATCACAACCATCATCAAGCAAATTATCATAGGGCAGCAACTTGGGCAAATTATCAACTACAAGCTCACCTAATGCATTAATGAAAAAAAAATCCTCACTATTCAGGTGAGTTTGATTAGCTGCATTATAAACATTCAATTTGACCTTCATATTGCCAAAAATTACTTCCATGCCCCCTGATCTACATTGTAGGCATGCATTTGTAGTGGCCAAAAATGGCCTGCCTAGGATCATAGGGATAGAAGTAGCACACTTGCTCGGCTCCATATCAAGCACTAGAAAATTAGCAGGATAAAAAAATTTATCAACACCAACTAAGACATCTTCTATGATCCCCACAGGTTTCCTCTCAGATCTGTTAGTTAGTTGTAAGACTACATATGTGGTCTTCAATTCTCCTAAGCCCACCTTCTCATATACTGAATATGGAAGCAAATTTATACTAGCTCCCAGATCTAACAAGGCTTTTTCAATGGTATGATCCCCAATGATGCAAGGGATAGTGGGGACTCTAGGGTCTTGGAGCTTTGTTGGGGTTGCAATATTTAGTATCCGCTGAAAAAACTTTCTTGGAGATATGTATCCTCAATTGTTTTTTGTGGGTGCAAAGGTCTTATAAAAACTTGGCATAGGCTGGAACTTGCTTGATTGCATCAAGTAAAGGCAAATTGATCTTTACTTGTTTAAAGTTTTCCATCATTTCCTCTACTTTGGCATGCCCTTTTTCAAAAGAGGAAGGTGCTTGCATTGCCCTAGGAAATGAAAAATGTGGGATTGCTCCCCCATTTGCAGCCTTAACCAACTCATCATCTTTCTTTTTATTTTTATGTTTTTGTTGAGGATCATCATCTTCCTCTTTATTCAACATGAGTTGCTCTTGCTGTACATTCTCTGTAGTTACTTCTTTTTCTTTTTCTGAAATTTTCATAGGCCCACAGCCTACTTGATTGTCCACCAGCCTTCCACTTCTCAATGTGGTGACAGATTTGGCTTCCACATGAGAAGAGGAGACCTCACCTACTGCATATTGTCTCCTTAGGTTATCCATGGGTTGGCTAGGTAACCTCCCTTCCTCTCTCTTGGTCAAAGCATTAGACAGCTAGCCAAGATGGTCTTCTATCTTTTTAATGCTTTGGCTATGAGAGTGTACAGTTTGAGACAAGGGCCCTAAATTCTGCAATGAGGCCATAACTTGTTCCTCCAAAGAAAGTGATCTTGCAGTTGGAGGGGGTGCAGTTTGTTGTACAGGCTGAGCCATAGGCTGAGCCATGGGCTGTTGGTAATGGGGCCTTAGAAAGTAACTCTGTTGGTAAGGCTGAGCATTTTTATAAGGCATGGACTATTGTGGCTGTTGTTGCTGGTTTGGAAGAGTATCTTGTCTCCACCTCAAATTAGGGTGGTTTCTCCATTGGTAACTAGCAGTAGGCTGTTGCTCAAAAGACTGAGTAGCAGCCACATGTTCCATCACAAGATCTAAAAATTGGATAGATGAAGGGCATTCCTCAAGGGAGTGAGTG
Source organism: Chloranthus sessilifolius (assembly GCA_021018995.1). Classification (NCBI taxonomy): domain Eukaryota; kingdom Viridiplantae; phylum Streptophyta; class Magnoliopsida; order Chloranthales; family Chloranthaceae; genus Chloranthus; species Chloranthus sessilifolius. Next base: position 28,132,022 of record CM037587.1, on the reverse strand, counting down.
GGGGACTGGCATATAACACATGCCTCCTTTATTGTAGCAACCATGGGCGACTGCATTGCTCCCATGAGCTTATCAAAATTTTGGGTTAAGCTGTCCACTTTCCACTCCAAATCATTGTGTCCACTCACCTCATATATTTTTCCTCTCGTGGTACTATCCCTCACCATTCTAAGAGTTTCGCAATCCCTGACCAATGTCTCTCTATGCATAGAGTTCTCACTGATGATATCAAACAGTTCCCAAGCCTCAGTAGTTTTGTGGAGGTAGGTACCACCACAAGAGGCATCTACCATATCTCTGCTTTTAGAGTCAATTCCCTGATAGAAACTTTGAACAAGTTTCCATTTAGGAATTTGATGATTAGGACATTGCTTTAGGAGCTCCTTGAATCTCTCCCATGCTTGGTGAAAGTCCTCAGTTGGGGCTTGAGCAAATGAAATAATGCCCTTCCTCAACTGGCTTGTCTTGGACATGGGGAAAAACTTGGCCAAAAACTGACATTGTAGGTCACTCCAGGACTGAATACTGTTGGTTGGGAGAATTGACAACCAAGTTCTGGCTCTATCCTTTAGTGAAAAAGGAAAGAATCTCATCCTGGTTGCTTCCTCCCCCAAACCTGCAATATTGAATGTGGTACACAGTCCTAGAAATTCATCAATATGCTTGTATTCTTTGCTCAGGCCATGGAATGAGGGTAGCATTTGGATAATGGAGGACTTGATCTCATAGTTCCCTTGAACAGCAGGGAATTGAATGCAGATGGGAGAATTGTAAACCCCTGGTGCATTGAATTCCTTCAAGGTCCTAGGTTGCTCACCCATTACAAAATTATCAGAATTAAGAACAGAAGTGTGTAAGGGGTGCTTAGGTCTGAGAGGTCTTTCAACCTCAGGATCCAAGGGAGCAATATCAGGATTAAGAGATCTCCTCCCAAGCATACCTACCTCAAGGATCAAGAAGAACACAACAAATCACAGTACAAGGAACAACAATTCAATCCCAAGATAGACAACTACACAACTACTGATATACTAAGCTACAGATCTAGAAATAGAAACAAAGTTAAGAGATGCAAACTTAAGCACTGAATGCTTTTCCAAGTGATATGGAGCTCCTCTTAGCTCCACAGATCCAGATCTGAAACAGAGTTCAACTACAGCAAAAACTAAAGTAGCAATTAATCAAACACTTGTCAAACAATTAAAAATGTTAACCAAAAAAAAAAAAAAAGAGAAAAACTTAGATCTACCAAGTTAGAAGCACTGATCCCCGGCAACGGCACTAAAAACTTGTTGGACCATTTACCTTGTGCTTGAAAGGGGGTTTAAAATCAAACAATTATTGAATCTATGGATTGTACACACACCAAGGCAAACAGGCTCACAGACCTACAAGTATTCAGGGCTATTGCAGCAAGTTTTAAAAGGGTAAGTAAGGGTATGTCCACAGGGAAATGTGATCTAACTTTCCGTAAATCGCCAGATCCAGAGTGGATCTGGCACGATATTCTAATCTAAGAAAGAGGAATATGTAGTTTGTAGTTAAACTACATAATTAAGTGCTACTAATCCAGACCTAATTCAACACAAAGATCAGGGGAGATATAGAAGAGATGAAAAATCAAAGGATGAGAACAGCAGCTAGGGGTATTGGTCTCTCACTGAAAATCAAAGGAATCAATGGCAATGCTAAGATCTGATTTGCTATAATCCTCTTTTCTGGCTCCCAGCTTCCCAGGTTACCCTGGCAGAGGTGAGGTACAAGAATCCAATCTCAAGAAGAGAATTGAAGCAATCCTAAGGCTATGATCTATCCACTTTAATGGTCACAGACCATCCTAGAGATTGTTTCGCTTCAAAGATCTTGATTAGAACAGAAAAATCATTGCATATGCTGTAGATGTCAGGATATGAGACCCTCATAGGCTACCATCTACAAGAATATCCAACCCAGGGAAGACAAATACGAAAAAGTGAAATATGGATCAAAATCACCTTTAAAATCTAATATTATATTACAAAATTACAACACGAATGTGCTCAGATCTGTAATCTGTGCATCTTACAGTTTCTTACAGTGCCTTTGAATCTCTCAATTTACAGCTTAACACCTCACCCTAACTACTGAGAAGAGTTTAGCCACTCATGATTGGCTAAAGAGAGAAGGGAGAAACGAGAAAGAAGAAGGGAGAATTTTGGAAAAATGGATCTCGCCCTAAGCTTTGGTTTTCTCAATTTCTGGATCATTTCTTCTGCATTTTCTCCAAACTTTTATACTCTCCTCCTCTATCCTCAGATCCATTTCAGCCAATCAAAATATAAGGAAATAATTCTGTTATACTGATGTGGCCGATTTCTCTTCTAAAAGCTCTTCTCCCATTGGCTCTCATCTGACAAGTACATGTGATACTGTTAGGGTTTCCATGCGTGGCCCATTATATGCCAAAAATACCCTCAGGGGTCACTGACGTGCTTTGGAACACATGCACAGGCTTTTGGCGTGGACAGCTGCTGAAGAAAGAACATAGAAGTTCTCCAAATCGAGTGGCGAGAGGTTCTGGGATCTTCTCGACAGGTTTTGCCTTGCTTTGCATGTATGTCGACAGGTTTGTAGGCCTATCGAGAGGATTGACGGCACTTGTCGATAGGATTAAAAATTATTTCATTCATCCCCTTGACAGGTTATAGTCGACTTATCGATTGGTTGTAGCAGGTCCTGTTGACAGCTTCCTTTCATCCTCTAGAGGACTACACCTAGCAGGTATCGACAGGATTAGGTGTACTGCACGACGGGTTCAATTGAACCTCTTGACATGTGAATTGATCCTCTTACTATCTTCTCATTTAGGCATCAGATCCTCTCGGCAGTTTAAGAGAACCCCTCGACAACTTGATTTCTATGCTTTCTTGACTGGCACGCACTTCTAATGTGCTGTCTTTCATCTGTCTCGCCCTCAGTCACCTCTAGGTGGATTCAATCTTCATCCCCTGGCATTGTACTTGGTCTTAGGTGCACCCAGTTGGGTTCATGGCCTTCAATGAGTTTCTAAGGCTTTGTGGATTGTTGGAGTTTGAGCATAGGTTGAGGCTACAGATTGCTTATTTGGCCCTTTTTGGTCACTGTCTATGTTAAGGCTACAATTTATTGCTTATCTATAAAACATACTTAAAACACATTATTAAACACCTCGAGGGTCTTCCAAAGGTCAGGTTAGGAGGTGAAAAGATGGTGTTTTTCACTGCTTAACAGTCTCCTCAAAATAGACTTTCTCAAAAATTATTTCAGCCTCCAGCTTAATGGCAGTCACCCACTCAAAGGGGGTTGTCAAGTATGCAGTATCCTCTTCCTCTCCAGCTGCAACCTCAAGGACCTCTTGGGCCACTTCCTTGCCCTTTTTCTATTTCTTCTTAGATTTTTCAGGGTTTTTAGCCGATAGGTGCTCTCTGACCCTTTTCTTTGGGGCAGGTTTCTTCGTACCACCTTGGGCCTCAGAGGCCACACCCTTGCCCTTCTTCACTAGGTAGATTTCTTCTCAGTTGGTTGCTCCATTTGGGGCTCAGCCATCTGAATAGGCATCTTAGAGGTCTCCACTGTGGAGGCCTCTACAATCCTTACTGATTTTCGAGTTGCCCCAAGGGTGCTAGTGTGTGGAGGGTTGAGCATGGCAGTCAATGTGTCAAAAAACTTTGAACCCGTGGCAATGGCTACTCACTTCTCCAAATTAGGGTTTGTAGCTCTCAGAGTATGAAATGCACACTTCACAGAAAATATTGCACCCAAATCTTCCCTTCTTAATTCTAAATTACTAATCAATCAAAGTAACAGAGAGAGAGAGAGAGTGAGAGTTCTTACCAAACTTAAGCTATGGTTCCACCTCACACGTTGCACAAATATTCAAATCCGCCACAACCTAGCTCAAAGTGACCAGCAGGTGACGGAGAGTAAAATAGTAGGAGGATGCTGTTGGGGGTGGAGTGGACTAGGCTGTAGGGAAGAAAGAAGGGAGAGGGAAGCTCGATTTTGCTCAGTGGAAGTTAGGGCAAAAAGATATGAAATGAAGAAAATCATGATGTTTATAAGGCGGATCCCGTGCCTTGCACGGCTGTCGCCAGGTTCTCGTGAAGTAGACTTCTTGTGCACTTAACATCCAACCTCGCGAGTAGTGCTGTTGCAAAGAAGAACAGAGCCTCACGAGGTATTCACGGGGCTGATGTAAAGCCAAGGTGCGTGAGATATCTCTTTTACCTTTCACGCAACTGTGCTATTGTTAAGTGGTGAAAAATACCACTTTTCACCCTATAACCTGACCATTGATAGACCTGTGAGCACACTATTAAGCCCTTCTCAAGTGCATTTTGTAGACAACAATAAAAGAATATACTAATGAAGAAAAGCACTTAAGAATGCCCAACAAGAAGCCATCTCTCAGCACAGGACGAACTCAGCAATAGCATACCCAAGGGTAGCACATCATTGAACCCTTGGAGCACGTGGATATAGCAGGACAAGGTGAAGAAAGTGAGAATAGGTTGAAAATGTCCTATTGATGGGTCACCTGAAGAGTTCGATAGGAGCTGAAAGCAAAGAAAGAAAGAAAGAATTCATGCAGTTGAAGAAGTTTTCGATAGGATCGGAAGGTAGAAGAAGGATAAATTCGTGCGGATAGAGCAGTTCGATAGGTGTTAAGACCTGAAAAGTACCACTTTCCACCCCTTAACTTAATCTCTGTTAGACCCTTAATCATTTAATAAAAGTGTTTTAAGCATGTTCTGTAGGTAATAACCAGCGGCTGCCAATAAATCCTTAACCATGCCAAGAAGCTCACTGTTGCCCTAGAACTACCTCAGCAGAATAAAGGATGAACCCAGAAAGAGAGTTGGCTGAAGCATAGGCACATCCAAGCAAAAATAAATCAAGAAGAATGCCTCGCACAAATGTCGTAGGGTTCAATTGAGCTAGAGATAATGCCTTCGTGCAGCTGTCGTGGTCTTCTGGAAGAAGCACAACAACTGGTCGCACAGTTTGCACACCGTTCTTGTACGGTTTGGTACCAGAAAGAATTGAAAAGCAGGCTTCGTGAGGTCCTCGCGAGGCTCAGTCTAAAGCATTTACGCAGTCTCGCGCAGCTCAAAAGAAGAACCGTTAAGCTTCACACGACTCACTCAGAAGAGAGAGCTTCAAGTATTCCTGTGCGCAACTGTTGCGCAGTGTTTGTAAGATACAGACCTTCAGAGAAATGCTCGTACGACCCAGAAACTCATGAACACTGCTTCTTCGCGAGGATCTCTCGCGAGATTCACCAAGGGACTAACCGCACGAGCAATCCCCGTGCCATTCAAAGCTGAAAGAGCAATCTCGCGATAGCCATTTGTATTCTGCGATAACTAAAATACCAATCCCGCGACTACATGAATTTTAAGTCAATTCAACCCCGTGACGCTAATTCTACCACGCGGAAAGATCTGAAATCGTTTCTACCCAGCGAGGATCGAATTCTAAACATCTCCCCACTTCTGCAGGGGCAATCCGAGAATCTCTAGCAATTAGGGCACGCATTCTAATGCTTCAATCTCTGTGCACATGCCTCGAGACATCTAAGGGACAAGAATGGGCCATAATTACATTGAGAAATTAGGATTTTCCTAACCCTAATTGGAGGGGAAGACGACTGCTATATAAGCCTAAGCTTAGCTTAGGTTTGGGTGTTGATCCTTTTTGGGACTTAACTTATGTGTTTCTTCTCCAAAAAAAAACCAACTGTAGAATTACAGTAGGTTAAGGTTAGGGTTTAGGAGTTTTCATTTTCCTTTTTCTTTCTCTCCATAGTCCAACACTTGCTGGCTATGCCTTTTGTATGATTATCTGGTATAAATTTTAATGGAGTTTTTGTAATAGGATCTGTTGCATGTATGAGATGTTATTTTTGTTGTGAGTTGTGCTGTACAAGGCTGCTGCCTTGAGATCCTCTATTGCTAAGTTGTTTTGTAAGCAATGGAGGATTGCTTCTAAGGTACTATTTAGATCTAAGTGACCTGTGTGTCCAGGTTAGGCACTTTGCAGGCCTTCCCCCACAACAGGACCCACTAAATCTGAATCCCCATGGGAACTTGTGCTTGTAGCCTTGTGAACATGGTGGCGGCAGCAATGTTCTTGTTCTGTCTTAGCCATTTGTGAGGAGGATAACCTCTGTGGATAGTCTGTGACCATTCAAGTGGACAGATTATAGCCCTAGGGTGAGGCCAAGTCATGGAACTAAGACAAATTCTTCTTCTCTGCACTTGTGCTTGTAGCCTTGTGAGAGATTGTACAGTGACAGACACCCCTATAGTGAATAGATCCACCATCAGATTGCAGATCTAAGTTGGCCGTAGAGATTGTAGGCTTGTGACTGGATCACTGCAGTCTTTCTAAAATAGTGATCAGCCATGCTTAAAAGCTAATACTCAAACTCTTGCTGGTCCTGTGTGTCCAGGCTTGTGCACTTTGTAGGCCTAGCCCCATACACAGAACTTTAGAGGATGAGGTTCCTATGGATTCTTGAGCTTGTAGCCTGGATGAAGTGGTGCCCACAATGGTGAACTTGTTCTGACTCATCTCTGGATTGTGGTTCCCCTATTGGATAGTCTGTGACCATTTGAGTGGACAGGTTATAGCCTTAAGGGATTGGATCATGGCACATGAGTGAGTTTGATTCTTTCTCCTCTGTGGTGATAATGTAGCCATTGGGCAGGATTTCTATAGCAGCAGATCTGAGTCTGAGTTACAAGACCCCATCAGATCTGTACCTAATAACATACTTCTCACCCTTTGATATTTATTTTCTCACACTCCATCTGTTTTCTCAACCCTTCCTATAGTTTAGACATTAGGATACCTTAGAATTTAGATTATAGTGACCCTAAATCCCCTTCCATTTAGGATTGCCAGATCTATAGTAAGATCTGGAGAGCCTACTAAGGATAGCTCCCTTGGAGCGTTAGATCAACTTCCCTGTGGGACAAACTCTTACTTATCAAAACTTGTTACAACAGGCCCTGTATCTTGCAGGACTGGACATATTTTAGGCTTGCTGCTCCGTAATCATCACTCTACCTTTCACTCATTTTTCATTTACCCCATTCTTATTACTGTCTTCAATAAAGTCAGTAGCAAGCACTTAAAATAAACCAACAAGTTTTTGGCGCCGCTACCGGGGAAATTGATCTTTTAGTAGACTCTAGATTTTTTATTCTTTATTCTTTGGTAGCTGTACTTGTAAATAATTAATACTACTAAATTACATTTGAAAATTTTCTTGCAGATCTGGACCGTAGCAGAGAAGGAGAGTAGAATTGCACTGGGAATCTAGCTACCTCTATTTGCACTTCTCTAATCCTCAAAAACTCAGTCTATTTCTCCTTTGAAGATTCCATAGTAGTTGATTAGGATAGTTGCAATTTTTATTAAGTGCAATGTGCCTGCGAATAGTCTTCCCTGCTGTTGGTGTCTGTGCATGTTAGGAAGGAGATCCCTCAGTCCTACATTAGAGCCTGTTAACCCTGAGATAGAAAGGGGTAGAAGACTGAGAAGGCATAGACACACCACAGTTGAACCCCCTTTTGAAATTGAGATAGCAGTTATGGGTGAAGAACAACCTAGAACTTTGAAGGAATTGAATGCTGCAAATGATTACAATTCTCCATTCAGCATTCAATTCCCAGATGTTCAAGAAAACTAGGAAATCAAAACTTCCATCATCTAAATGCTTCCCTCTTTCCATGGGCTTAGCAAGGAAGACCCTTACAAGCACATTGACCAGTTCTTGGCCCTGTACACGACATTCTCCATTGCTAGTTTGGGACTAGAAGCCACTAGGTTAAGGCTCTTTCCTTTTTCCCTAAAGGAAAGGGCCATGACCTGGTTATCCACTCTCCCAAACAACAGTATCACTTCTTGGAAAGACCTCCAGACAAGATTTCTGTCTAAATTTTTCCCAGAGACCAAGACCAACCAATTGAGGAAGGGCATACTGTCTTTTGCCCAGTCCCCAACTGAAGATTTCAACCAATGCTGGGATAGATTTAAAGAGATGCTCAAACAATGTCCCCACCACAAGATCCCTGACTGGCAGCTTGTCCAGAGCTTCTACAATGGGATTGATGAGAAGAGCAGAGACATGGTAGATACCTCTTGTGGTGGAACGTACATGTATAAAATAGCTGATGAGGCATGGGACTTGTTCGAGGTCTTAAGTGAAAATGCTTTCCAGAAGATGTCCTCATCTAGAACCGTTCAGGAGCCTCCTCCTAAGCTGGGGCTTGCTGAGACTTCTAAAGGAAAAATGTATGAAGTTAGGGGAAATGATGACCTGAGAATGTAGATGGCCAATCTTACTGAAAGATTTGATAAACTTCTGACTGTGGTGCAGCCCAGAATGGCTGCACAAGTGATGGAGGCATGTCTGATATGCCAATCTCCACAGCACACAGTGGAAGAGTACCCATCTACAGGGTAATACCCTGAGTATGTAATGGAACAGGCTGCTGCTGCCCAATCTTTTGGATAGCAACAATCTGGTGGCAACGGTAAACAACCATATGGATACTAGCATCAAACTGCTGGTTACCAATGGAGAGACCACCCAAATTTGAGGTGGAGGCAAGACAATTATGTACAGTCACAATAGATGTTGGCCTTACCTCAAAGGCCATAGTAGCAGTTTAACTAGGGTTATGCCCCAAGGTTGAATTTCCAACAGCAGCAGCCCTAGCAACAAAATCAATTGGTAGTTCCCCCACCTCAGCCCTGAAGTGCTTCTTTCGAGGACCAGGTTTTGGCCCAATTGCAAAGCCTTAGACCCTTCAATCAGACTGTGACTTCTCACAATCAAAGCATTAAGAAAATAGAAGAGCAGCTTGGCCAAATAGCTAATGCTCTGGCTAAAAGAGAAGAGGGCAGGTTGCCAAGCTAGCCAGTAGCCAACCCAATGGGCCAGTATTCCATCGGAGAAGGCTCCTCAAATTTTGAGGGGGCCAATGCCATCACAGCCTTAAGGTCTGGCAAGCTGGTAGACAACCAGGTGGGAAAAGAATAAGGAGAGGTCTTTCCCAAGGAAATGTCAAGTGGAAGTGATAAAGACTTTGTTAGGGCACAGAGTCAAGAACTGCCTGCTACCCTTCAACAAGGGAAAAATAAAGAGGTTGTAGTTGAGCCTCAGCAGGAGATAAAAATAGATAAAAGAAAAAAATAAAAGTTCAGCCACAGGCTTGCAGCTGAGGAACCAGCAGTACCTCAGCTGCCATTTCCTCAAGCTTTGAGTGGCCCTGCCCCTTTTGATAAGGGTCAGGCACAGATCGAGGAAATGATGGAGACCTTTAAGCAGGTCAAAATAAATTTACCCCTGCTTGATACAATCCGACAGGTCCTAGCCTATGCAAAGTTTCCGAAAGACCTCTGTACTCAGAAAAGGAAGGCCAGAGGTCATTTGTCAAAATAGGTCTTTGTGACTGATACAGTTAATTTTGTATTAACCATGACAATGCCTGAGAAGTTGCAAGACCCAGGGATACCCACTATTCCCTGTATTATTGGAGACCACACAATTGGGAGGGCCCTATTAGATGTTAGCTCCTTTGCCACACGGTGTATCAGCAGCTAGGTTTGGGGGAGCTCAAGCCCACCCCCATTGTTCTTTTGATGGCTGATAGGTCTACGAGAAAACCCATGGGAGTGATTGAGGATGTCCTAGTGGGGGTAGACAAGTTCTTCTATCCTGCAGACTTCCTTGTTTTGGACATGGGTTGCAGCAAGAGTACATCCCCAATACCTGTTATTCTGGGCAGACCATTCTTGGCCACTACCAATGCATGCATTCAATGCAGGTCTGGGATCATGGAGGTCACTTTCAGACATATGAAAGTTGAGCTTAATATGTATAACAGTGCAAAGTACCCTCAGCTGGACAATGAGGAATACTTTGCAGTGGATGTACTAGAAGAAATTGTTGAAGAAGAACTGCCCACTCTGCTAGAGTGGAGCAACATTGTCACTGATTTAACTGAAGTTTGGAACATGGTGGAGGAAGGAAGCCTAGCTTTAATGCCAGAAGACATACCCCTAGTGAGGTCTTCTGTGGGCTTAGTGCAACATTCCAATTGAAAACCTACATTGCTTCCCCTTCCCCCTACCAACAATACACCAATCCTGCCATCCATCCAACAAGCCCCTGATCTGAAACTCAAGAATCTTCCAGAGACATTGAAGTATGCTTTCCTCGAGAATGACAAGAAACTTCCTGTAATTATCTCCTCTTCTCTTACCAGTGAGCAAGAGGAGGAATTGCTAACAGTTTTGAGGAAACACAAGAAAGCAATTGGCTGGACCATTACTGATCTAGGAGGGATTGATGCATCAATCTGTATGCATAGAATTCATCTAGAGGAGGGCTCAACACCCTCTAGGGAAATGCAGAGGAAATTGAATCCTCACATGCAAGAAGTGGTTCTGAAAGAAATCATTAAGTTGCTGGATGCTGAGGTAATTTACCCCATCTCTGATTCTGAATGGGTGGCTCCAATCCAGGTGGTACCCAAGAAATCTGGCATAACAGTGATCACAACAGACTCAGGAGAGTTGAGACCAGCTAGGGAGACCACTGGCTGGAGAGTTTGCATCAATTATCGAAAACTCAACTCCAAGACCAGAAAAGATCACTTCCCTCTCCCTTTTATTGATTAAATTTTAGATAAGTTGGCTGGAAAAGCTTTTTACTATTTTCTTGATGGGTACTTAGGGTACAACCAGATCCCTGTACTCCCCCTTGATGAAGAGAAAGCTACTTTTACTTGTCCTTTCGGCAGCTTTGCTTACAGAAGGATGCCTTTTGGACTGTGTAATGCCCCAGTCACCTTTCAGAGGTGTATATATGCCATCTTTTCTAATATGATTGATAAATTCTTAAAAATTTTCATGGATGATTTTTCAGTTTATGGGGATAGCTTTGACCAATGTCTATAATACCTCCATCAGGTCTTACAAAGATGTGAAGAGACCAATTTGGTCTTAAGTTAGGAGAAGAGCCACTTCATGGTAACACAGGGAATTGTGTTGGGCCATGTGGTCTCTAAAGATAGAATTGAGGTAGATAAGGCCAAAGTTGACCTCATTAAAAATTTGCTCCCTCCGAGAATAGTTAAGCAAATCAGATCCTTCCTTGGGCATGCTGGATTCTACAGGAGGTTCATCAAAGATTTCAGCAAAATTGCTAAACCATTGTGCCACCTGCTTTGCCAGGATGTGCCCTTTGACTTCTCTGCTGAATGTCTGAAGGCTTTTGAAACTTTAAAAGTCTGCCTCACCTCTGCCCCAGTAATCCAAACACTTGACTATACCCTGCCCTTTGAGTTGATGTGTGATGCATCTGACTTGGTAATAGGTGCTGTCCTGGGCCAGAGAAAAGATAAGCTGCCTGTGGTCATTGCATATCTCAGCAAATCACTTGTCAAGCTCACCAACTACAACAACCGAGAAAGAGCTCGGCGGGTTTTCTTTGTGACAAGTTTAGACCTTACCTACTTGGGTCTAAAATCGCCATCTTCACGACCACTCAAAGATTAAAGTACCTCTTGTCCCAAGGAGGATGCAAAGCCCAGATTGAATAGATGGATACTCCTGTTGCAGGAGTTTGACATCGAAATCAAGGACAAGAAGGGTGTAGAAAATGTGGTGGTTGACCACTTGTCCAGAATTATGTTGGAAAAAGGTGTTGATGACCTTGCTACAAATGATGTCTTCCCGGATGAGCAACTATTTGTCATCCAGTCTTTAGTTCCCTGGTATGCACATATTGTCAATTATCTAGTTATAGGCAAGATCCCTTCCCATTGGACAAAAATAGATAAAGACCTATTTTTCTCATAGGTCTGGGAAGAACCTTGCTTGTACAAGTATTGTGCAGACCAAATCATTCAGAAATGTGTTCCCGAAAGTGATATCCCCAGTATTCTGGCCATGTGCCATGAAAATGCTTGTGGGGGTCACTTTAGTGGGAGAAAAATAGCTGACAAAGTATTGCAGTGTGGGTTCTATTAGCCTTCTCTTTTCAGAGATGCCTATACACACTGCAAGGCCTGTGAAAGATGTCAGAAACTAGGAGGGCTGTCTAAAGGAAATTCAATGCCTTTATAGCCCATCCTTGTTGTAGAACTGTTTGATGTATGAGGTATTAATTTTATGGGCCCGTTTCCTCCTTCAAATGGTTTTCATTTCATCTTAGTGGCAGTGGACTATGTTTACAAATGGGTAGAAGCCATTTCCACAAGAACTAATGATAATCAGGTTGTCCTCAAGTTCATAAAGCAGAATATCTTCTCCAGATTTGGTACCCCTAGAGCCATTATCAGTGATGGGGGGAGCCATTTCTGTAACAGAAATTTCGAGAGCTTGCTCAAGAAATATTCTGTCACCTATAGGATTGCTACTCCCTACCACCCACAAACCAGTGGGCAAGTTGAAATTTCAAATAGGGAGATCAAGCATATCCTTGAGAAGACTGTGAGGAATGATAGGAAGGATTGGGCTGACAAGCTTAATGATGCACTGTGGGCTTATAGGACTACCTATAAGACTCCCATTGGTATGTCCCTATTAAGACTGGTCTATGGCAAGGCTTGTCATCTCCCAGTGGAGTTAGAACACAAGGCTTATTGGGCCATCAAATATTTAAATCTAGAACTAACTTCTGCTGGTCATCACAGGTTGCTGCAGCTGTCGGAATTGGAAGAACTAAGGAGGGATGTGTATGCCAATGCCAGGATCTATAAGGAAAGGTTTAAAGCTTTCTTTGACAAAGGGCTGTTGAGAAAGAGTTTTATTGCTGGTGATAAGGTTTGGTTGTTTAACTCCAAACTTAAATTTTTTCCTGGCAAATTGCAATCTAGATGGGAAGGTCCTTACATTGTCATGCATGTTTCCCCATCTGGTGCTGTGGAAATCAAGGATCCCAAGTCTGGGAGAACCTTGAAGGTGAATGGTCAAAGGCTTAAGCCTTCTTTTGAAAAACCTGCTGAACTCATGGACACCATTCATTTTCAAGGAGATCCTTCTTCAAACTGATCCACAGGTGTGTCATTACTGTATCATATGTATTTTGTTTTGGTTGATTTATCTTGCTCTCTTTGGTTTCTATTATTTAGGATTTGTTCGTGGTCTTATCTAAATCTGGACCAATCTATTTTAAGCTTTTGATGCATGGTTTGATTCTTACTATTTTTCAATTGATAGCTTTTGTTGCACGCCTAATATGGGAGGTCATTTTTGATTGAATGATTGAGTTTACATGTGTCTAGAGGTAGCCATAGGAGAGAGTCATCCCCAGGATCCACCCACAGCAAACATGCTCTCTATTTTATACCTTTCTGTCGTGGGGTTCAAAAAGGGGAACCTGGGTGACTATCGCGAGATTCAAAAGCTCTCGCGAGGTTAAAAAGGAAGTCTGGGAGAATTTCACGCAGTTCACATGGAAACATTCAATAGCTGTCGTGAGATTCATGCGTACCTGAGAACGTCTCGCGCGATTCACATAGGGCCATCCATCAGTTATCGCGTGATTCATTTACACCAGCAAACCTCTTGCACGGTCCACATCGAGCTATTCAGTAGTTATCGCAAGATTATCAGGCTGTCGCGAGGTTCACAAGGTAAACTAGGAGACTCTCGCACAATTCAACAGAAATACTTCATTTACTGTCGCGAGATTCTAAGTCTGTTGTGAGATTCAAAATGAACCTCAGAGCTTTTCGCGCAATCCAAAAGAGACCTAGGAGCCGCTCACGCAATTCACATGAATTAATCTAACTCTGTCGTGCGCTTCAAGGACAACTTGAGAGATTATCGCGCAATCTAGATTTAATCAACACCTTCTCTAGGTTCATTTCCAAACCCACGACCAGATGTTCTAAAGCACGCCGAGCTTCGCGATAAGTATTTCAACCCCGCGCTTTATTCCTTTTTCATTATTTTCTTCCTTCTTCCCTCTCAAACCCTAACCCTAGCTTCCCTCTCCCTCCAAAGATCACTCCTACAACTCATCATTCACTGCATAAATTTATAGAGTTGTTCTAATACCACCCCCATCCATTTCCCTCTGCTCAGAGATCTTGAGGTGCCTTATGCGTCAAATCAAACCAAACCCTAGATTTCAGCCTCCGTTTCTCATACTATAGGACATAGTTAGACATGGCTCCAAAAACTACACAGAAGAGAAAAGGGAAGGACAAGGACCCTGCTGAGACCACCCCTAAAAAGACCAAGACTTCAAAGTCTCCCAAAAAAGGAAAGGAAGTGGTTGAGGAGGCGGCGATACCAACCACTAAGTTCTCTACTCCTTCTGAGCTCATGGAGTCAATTCCATTGGAGCCTGAAACAACCTTTGATGTACCATTTTTTGAGAAAGAACCTCTCTCTGCCCCTGCAGTACAATTTATGAGCAAAGCGGGCCTGATGCCATTGATGAGAGGAATTTCAGTACTAGCCTACCCCAGGCTAGTGCAGCTGTTTTATCAGCACATCAAGGTCAAGAAGGACAATGATGGACAAGGGTGCTTGCTGGTGCTGATTGACGACTTTGATATGTTAGTGGGCTCCAAGATGATCACTGAAGTGTTGGGCATCCCAGCAGCATTCAATCCTAGCTGTGGATATGGCCCCCCTCTGAGTGCATCGATTGATACAATTGCACGGGCCCTAACTAGAGGATTAAAAGCCATCGGGGACTCAATCAGAAGGAGGGAACTAGAACCTAAACTGCTGTTCATTGACCAAGTCCTGTGGAAGAACATATATTGCTCAGGACATTAGCAAGAGAGGAGAACTCCCATTGCGGATGCTGTCTACTCCTACCACATGGGCCATGGCTTCCATGCAGCTTGGCTAATATTTGAGGCTATGAAAGACGTAGTGGAGAAGTTAGGGTCAAACAAGTAGCCTCACACTCAACCCTATGCAAGAATCATTACCTTGCTGTTGATTAAGGGAGGCTACAAGATAGGAAGGACTGAGCAGACCACCACCCTTTCCCCTACCACCTTTGCCAAAAGGCAATGGAGAATCGGCAGGAGCTTGATGGGGGGCTAGAAAAAAAAGAAAGCTGAGGCTCAGGCCCTGCCCAAGCAAGAAGAAGAGGCAGCCGGATCAGGGTCTACCCCTGCTACAAAGGAGGTGCCCCCAGAGCTTACCACTTCCATAGCTACAGCAACACCTGTTACCCCTGCATCCACCACCCCTCTTGCATCCATCTCTCACCCCCCTTTATTTCCATTCTCCTTGTCCACTCCCCCTTCACCCGTGCTTAGTCCATGGGAGGACTCACCATCCCCTACCTTACCTCAGTACACCGCCACAATTTTACCCTTATCTCCACTTAAGCCTACCAGCCCCCCACTCATCTCTTACAAAAAATGAAAAACCACTGGGACCATCCCAACCATCTTCCAGACACCACCCTCAATCCCTTCTATCCCCATTGACACACCCCACCTTACAGAAAGCACCACCCCAACCATATCTACTACACCCCCCCTCATAGACATTGACTTAACCCTTAACACATCCATAGGCTTCCAAGCCTTTATATCTACCTTCCTTGAAACAATACCAGCCTACTACACCCCTCTCCCAGACTCCCCAACTACCTCCCAACATCACTCCCCAGAACCCCCCTCTTCCCCTCCCTCCACTTTCCATCATGCACCTTCCTCACCTTTCCAACCAGTAACCTCCTCTTCCCAAACCCAACCTTCTTTCCCTGACACACTACTCCTTATCCTTTCCCTTATCTAAGACATTCAAGCCCAGCTATCCACCAATACCCAAAAACAGGATCAGATGCAAACTGAACTCACCTCCATCCAATCCACCCTACACACCTTAACCAACCCACCCATCCCTCCACCACCCACTTCACCCCCTGGTCCTGTTTACTGACAAAGACACCCAAACTGACTTCCATCCTGACTCACAACCCCCACCACCATCCACATTCCCTAATCCACCCCCATTTCCTTTTATTCCTTTCACCATTCCCATTTCCCCCCCCCCACCACCCGCTACACCTACTTAGCCTACCCCATTCTCATTTCCCCCTATACCCTTCATTCCACCTCTTATCCTACCACCTCCAACGTTCATTGACAAAAAGACACAGACTGACCCAGAACTTATCCCCCTGTCCCCTCAAATAGGCCTACCCACTGTTACCCCACCTCCTCCCCCAAGGACCAAGCACACTTTGCTCCTTCTACCTCTTATATTCCCATCGCCCCAAAACATCATTTTTATAGCCCTCCCTACCTCACCATCCTCCATCATATGAGAGACAATGCTTACCTTAGGAAGGATGTCTTGAGGGGCATGGCCAAGCTTCGTCAGTCCATTGAGTCCCCCTTGCTGGTGCAGATTGATAAAATGACGGAGGAATACCGACGACAACTTCTGGGCATCTCATTGGGGTGGACTAACATTTTGGATGCATACCAAAAGGCCAAGGCTACAGCTACTTATCATCAGATAAATTGGGAGTATGAGAAATCCAATGCTGCTGCAGCGAATGCCCGACAAGAATGCTTAAAAATGGCTTAACAATGCACAGGAAATCCAAAAAATCCAAAAGGAGATCCATGAGACTGACATTCTCAAACATCAAATCTATATAGCCTCATTGGAATTCGCATTGGCTGCTGCCAGAAATGTCCCTCTATAGTCGACCCCCATCTCTATTCACATGCGTGAGCCTGAGCCAACTACTACTCCAGCTCCACCTACCCAGTCTGCGGAGGCACAACCTAAGCCCCAGCAAGTCAAAGGAAAAGCTCTTGCTTCACCTCCTACGGAGTAGC
Organism: Chloranthus sessilifolius; assembly: GCA_021018995.1. Classification (NCBI taxonomy): domain Eukaryota; kingdom Viridiplantae; phylum Streptophyta; class Magnoliopsida; order Chloranthales; family Chloranthaceae; genus Chloranthus; species Chloranthus sessilifolius. Next base: position 28,115,151 of record CM037587.1, on the reverse strand, counting down.
CTCCAATTACAGAGCAATCTACTCCTACCACGGCCTCTGCTAAACCACTACAGAAGCAAACTTATCGTCAGCGAAGGAAAGTCACTGCTTAGAGGTCTGCTCCCAAAGCTGTCCCTTTAAAAATTGGCAAAGAGCCTGTTGCCCAGTCTAAAGAGGCACAGTCCCCTGCCCAAACTGAGTCCACTGGCAAAGGGAAATCCCTAGTGGTCCACACTGTAGAAACAGAAGCCAAAGGCAAAGGCAAAGGAAAATCCCCTGCCACCCCCCTGCTAAGCGTAAAGGAAAAGTCCCTCAAGAACCCAAGGAACCAAAAGATTCCAAGCCACCAAAAGTAAGGGTGAGGGCACCTAAAGCTCCAACTGTAAAGAAAACACCAGCCGAAAAGAAAAAGGAGAGGAAGGAAATGAAGAAATAGGACAGAGCTGCCCTTAAGGCACAGGCTAAAAGGATGGGCTGGGATTTCCTTATAGATTTGGAATCAGATTAGATCCCAATTTTTAGATTGTAGATTAGGTTTTTCTTCTTGTAACTATATTTGTAAATATTTTCTTCCACTTTAATAGAATTTCTAGTTTTTGTCTATTGCTCTGTTCTGTGTGCTTCTTTCTGTTTGTTTACTAGTTTTCATTTTATTCTTTTTTGCCATTCATGAGAGAGGGGTTTAGGGCGGCTATGCTTCTTTACAATAGTAATCCGTGTGGAGGACAAATGTAGATGGTGGCTATATAAATCTATGCAAATACCTGCCTCAGGGATTTCAATGGCTTCTTGTTCAAATTGATGAGCCATGTTAGGCTATCTCGCGGAGATCCCCAGCTCACCTGTGCGAGAAATGTACTTTACTCATCACTGATTGTTCTTCGCGAGGATTCCCGCACGATACACTAACCCCTTTAAATGCCATGCCTATCTTTGGGCAATTAGTTAATGCTCATTCTCTTTTCCAAAGAGCCAGTTGTGTGTTTCTTCTTTTCCCACACAACGCTCATTTATTGCCAAGTTTGAAAAGGGGCACAATTTCAATTCCGCCGATTCATGTTCCCTCATCCCTCTCTTTTAAACCGGCCATCAGTCCCTTTTCATCTTATCCCTCTTATTCTTACCCTAGAAGTCCCTACCTCCTCACACAAATGGCGGATGACAATTCCTTCGGGTTCCCAATCAAATTCTACCCCATATGGGAAGATACCCCACCGCCAAAGGAGCCGGACCCCTTGCAATTTCTCTAGGATGAATTTGACGAGGTCCAGCGGATCCTCGCCAAGGAGGAAAAGAAAAAGAGAAAAAAGAGAGAAGAGAGAAAAGAAGAAGAAAAAAATGGCACTACTTACATCTCCCCCTCCATCTTCCTCAAACCCTCCCCCGGCTACACATTGATCCCCTCCCCCCATTTTGTCTTTTCCTTTTCAATATTTTTGTCATATTTTCTTTTTATTTTAATGCAAGTTTCTTTTAGTTTCATACTGTTCTGTTTGTATTTTCTGTTTCTCTCTCTTCTTCTGTGTTTATTTCTGCTTGTCTGCTTGGATTCTTCTGCCTTTTTTTATCACCTCTGAACCAGTGAGGACACTGCTCCGAATGGTTTGGGGGTGTGGCAGTCTGCCAATAGACCAGTTAATCTTAGTGTAGTAATGGTAGTAAAAATGGGATGAATAAAGTCAATTTCCACATAACTTGATACAATGAGGAAATATGTAAAGATTTAAATATTTTTGCGGACTTTTGGAAATAGACAAAAGTGATCTTGACACCACCATAAGGCCAATATTAGAAATTTCTTGAGCTAAGCACTCAGTGAGCCTAAGAGGAGAGAAACAGACGAAAATACACCCCATGAGTTAAATTTGAAGACCACATCTAGTGAGATTTGGGCCCAGCATTTTTGTTTGAAGAGTGTTTGTGGCATTATTTCTGCTCTAAGGACTAATTGAATCAAGACTTTTTCACTAGAAGTTGTGCAACTCCTAATCAAAACTAATTGACAGCACTCATGAGATTACATAAACACCAGAAAACTTGCACCTTAACCTCATTACCTAAGTCAACCTTACCCTCACTTTGAGAATTCAGAAGGTAAAGGAGAAGGAGGTAAAGATACTGAGAATGGTCCAATATTCTGTGGAAGGTGAAGAAAAGCAACTTGTGAACAGCTGTGTATCAATGACAGTTGTGTGGCATTTCATCCAAAGAATGAATAAAGAAAATAAAAAGAGAAAAAGAAAGAGAAGTCTAGAGAACATCATCATCTAAAAATTGAAAAGAAGAGGAGAAGCTGGCCACCTTGTCTCTGAAATATAAGAGGACGATGAAGTTTTTACTGAAATGAAGGTTGTGAAGTCATGAACCACTCCTCACCTTGCTGATTTCTTAATTTGGACTCCCTTTTTACCCCTTTATTTTGTACACCCCTCAGCCATAAGCCACATTACAACCCATTCTAAAAGACCTTGTGGATCCAAAGTCAAATGAGCTGTCATGTGGAGATGAAGAGTTGCCCAATCTATGGTGAAAATCCTTGAAGATGTCAGAAATTAGAAGCTTGGCCTATGCTCATGCTTGCAAGCCCATTTGGGGTCTGCAACTGCTCTTGAGCTGTTGAGAATGAGAACACCCTCAGGTTATTAATGTTGAGAGATAGCCCAAGTGAGAATTGGGTCTAAATTTTAACCCCATTAGGGAAGTATCCAACCTGGATTTTGAATTAAAGGCAAGCAGAGTACTGATTTTTATACATTGAAATTTTAATGTTAAATGAATGGTGGTCAGGCAAACACATGTTAACTTTTAAGTTCTAAATGGCCTACAACCATTGCTGCAATTTCCTCTAAGTGTTAAATGGGTGTGGAATAAAACTTTAAACATTCGAATCTGTGTTGTCATTATCTACATTATACTTAACTGATTTTAATGGTGAAGTTTGTGGGTGCCTTCACTTAAAACCCTCAGGAGACTTCACTCCTCCACTAGGGATCACCTAGGGGTTTAAAAGGCTTGGTACATATGCTAAATATATCTGTGATCCCTATGAAAGTGGCATTTAATTATAGCTTTGCTAAGGGACTAGCAAAGATTAGGTTTGGGGGTGTGTTAAGACCTGAAAAGTACCACTTTCCACCCCTTAACTTAATCTCTGTTAGACCCTTAATCATTTAATAAAAATGTTTTAAGCATGTTCTGTAGGTAATAAGCAGTAGCTGCTAATAAACCCCTAACCATGTCAAGAAGCTCACTGTTGCCCCAGAACTACCTCAGCAGAACCAAGGATAAACCCAGACAGAGAGTTGGCTAAAGCATAGGTACATCCAAGCAGAAATAAATTAAGAAGAATGCCTCGCGCAAATGTCGCAGGGTTCAATTGAGCTAGATATAATGCCTTCGCATAGTTGTCATGGTCTTCTGGAGGAAGCATAACAACTAGTCGCGCAGTTTGCGTGTCGTTCTCATGCGGTTTGCTGCTAGAAAGAATTGAAAAGTAGGCTTCACGAGGTCCTTGCGAGGCTCAGTCTAAAGCATTCGTGCAGTCTCGCGCAGCTCAAAAGAAGAACTGTTAGGCTTCGCACGACTCACTCAGAGGAGAGAGCTTCAGGTATTCCTGCGAGCAGCTATCGCGTACTGTCCGTGAGATAAAGACCTTCAGAGAAATGCTCGCGCGACCCAGAAACTCATGAACACTGCTTCTTCGCGAGGATCTCTCACGAGATTCACCAAGGGACTAGCCGCGCGAGCAATCCCCGCGCCATTCAAAGATGAAAGAGCAATCTCACGATAGCCATTTGTATTCCGTGATAACTAAAATACCAATCCCGCGACTGCATGAATTTCAAGTCAATTCAACCCCGCGACGCCAATTGTACCACGCGAAAAGATCTGAAATCATTTCTACCCAGCGAGGATCGAATTCTAAACTTCTCTCCACTTCTGCAAGAGCAATTCGGGAATCTCCAACAATTAGGGCATGCACTCCAATGCTTCAATCTCTGTGCACACGCCCCGAGGCATCCAAGGGATAAGAATGGGCCACAATTACATTGAGAAATTAGGGTTTTCCTAACCCTAATTGGAGGGAAAGCCCACTCCTATATAAGCCTAAGCCTAGCTTAGGTTTGGGTGTCGATCCTTTTTGGGACTTAACTTCTGTGTTTCTTCTCCAAAAAAAAAACCAACTGTAGAATTACAGTAGGCTAAGGTTAGGGTTTAGGAGTTTTCTTTTTCCTTTTTCTTTCTCTCCATAGTCTAGCACTTGCTGGCTATGCCTTTTGTATGATTATCTGGTATAGATTTTAATGGAGTTTTTGTAATAGGATCTGTTGCATGTATGGGATATTGTTTTTTTTGTTAGTTGTGCTGTACAAGGCTGTTGCCTTGAGATCCTCTATTGCTAAGTTGTTTTATAAGCAATGGAGGATTGCTTCTAAGGTACTATTTAGATCTAAGTGACCTGTGTGTCCAGGTTAGGCACTTTGCAGGCTTTCCCCCACCACAGGACCCACTAAATCTGAATCCCCATGGGAACTTGTGCTTGTATCCTTGTGAACATGGTGGCGGCAGCAATGTTCTTGTTCTGTCTTAGCCATTTGTGAGGAGGATAACCTCTGTGGATAGTCTGTGACCATTCAAGTGGACAGATTATAGCCCTAGGGTGAGGCCAAGTCATAGAACTAAGACAGATTCTTCTTTTCTGCACTTGTGCTTGTAGCCTTGTGAGAGATTGTGCAATGACAGACTCCCCTATAGTGAATAGATCCACCATCAGATTACAGATCTGAGTTGGCCGTAGAGATTGTAGGCTTGTGACTGTATCACTGCAGTCTTTCTAAAACAGTGATCAGCCATGCTTAAAAGCTAATACTCAAACTCTTGCTGGTCCTGTGTGTCCAGGCTTGTGCACTTTGTAGGCCTAGCCCCACATACAGAACTTTAGAGGATGAGGTTCCTATGGATTCTTGAGCTTGTAGCCTGGATGAAGTAGTGCCTACAATGGTAAACTTGTTCTGACTTATCTCTGAATTGTGGTTCCCCTATTGGATAGTCTGTGACCATTTGAGTGGATAGGTTATAGCCTTAAGGGATTGGATCATGGCACAAGAGTGAGTTTGATTCTTTCTCCTCTGTGGTGATAATGTAGCCATTGGATAGGATTTCTATAGCAACAGATTTGAGTCTCAGTTACAAGACCCCATCAGATCTATACCTAATAACATACTTCTTACCCTTTGATATTTATTTTCTCACACTCCATCCATTTTCTCAACCCTTTCTATAGTTTAGACATTAGGATACCTTAGAATTTAGAATATAGGGACCCTAAATCCCCTTCCCTTTAGGATTGCCAGATCTGTAGTCAGATCTGGAGAGCCTACTAAGGATAGCTCCCTTGGAGCTTTAGATCAACTTCCTTGTGGGACAAACTCTTACTTATCAAAACTTGCTACAACAGGCCCTGTATCTTGTAGGACTGGGCATATTTTAGGTTTGCTGCTCCGTAGTCCTCACTCTACCTTTCACTCATTTTTCATTTACCCCATTCTTATCACTTTCTTTAATAAAGTCAGTAGCAAGCACTTAAAATAAACCAACAATAAGGTCCAAGAACCTATCGAGCAGCTGAAAGGACTGAAGAAACCATCCTATCGAAAGCCTATCTGAATCGTCAAAAGAACCTATCAAATGGTTCTTGAACCTATCGAGATGAAAGTGCTGGAATAGAACCTATCGAATGGTGATTGAGTCTTTCGATAGGAGTAAGAGCAATCCTATCGAAGGGATAGCATGTAGAAAGAAACCTATCGAAATGGTTCTCCAACCCGTCGAAGAGTCCTTTCAACCTGTCGAATACTCCAAACCAAAGACTGAGAAGGCTAGAACTCTAAGTGAAGGCTCATCCTATCGGAACTTATCGAACAGTTATGAGAACCTAGCAAAAAGACCAAAAAGCTCTATGTCAACCTGTCGAAAGCTCCTTGAACCTGTCGAAATCGTGTGCAGAACTTCTCAGAAATTTAGCTGTGCGCACGTGGTGATTCAATGACCTGCTGCATGCAACCTGAGGCACTTTGGTGACTGGCGCGATGCTCTAGAAGATGCCCTAGAAAGCCCTAACTGACCCACGTGCTCTAACAGTACTCTAACAAACACTGACGACCTTCTAGAAGGGATTTTTGGCAGGAAAAGCAGAGGAGAAAGCTATATATAGAGATCCCCAATTGCCATTGGGGAGGATCGAATTTCTGAACAATTTCCTGGAGATCAGAGCTTACAACGAGATTTTATTTTCCTTCTTTTAGCCCAACCATGGTTGGCTAATTCCCTAGGAGCAGCAAGGAGTGAGTTAGATCTGTAATTGGGTAAGGCTAAGAGTGTTGCTGAGGTTAATTGCTGCACAGACTACAGATCTGAGAGCATTCCATTGTAAGAGTGACCTTGTTTACAATGTAAATGTTGTATTCAATGTTTTAATTAGATCTAAAGCTCTTTGATTCCTTTTGGTGCTCGATCGAATTTGTGTAGAGGAGTTACTTGATCAGCTCACCACTTAACTGGAAGGCCTCTTGGATATCATCTGAATTCCCTGGATTTGATATCCCTGTAATTTCCTGCGTCTGTGACCTAGAAATTGCAGCATCTGTAGTGGTTTTAATTATTCTAATTGCGGCTCTGGCTTTGTAGGAGATCTCTAGGATGGTCTGTGACCATTAAAGTGGGCAGATCATAGCCTTAAGGTAAATCTAAGCTCAGGCCTCAATTGGATTCATCTACTGCAATCCATGGATTTGATAAAGTCTATAGGATGGTCTGTGACCATTAAAGTGGGTAGATCATAGCCTTAAGGCCAGGTGGATCCTGTGATTTGGAGTGGAATTTATACTCTGTAGCTGTACTTGTGGCCAGCTGAGGGACTTGTGTGCTTTTGAACCCCTGTAATATGCTTAGCTCAACCTGATTGCAGTGAAAACAATCTCCAAGCTGTTCTTCTCCATTTTCTGAGTTTTTAAACCCTCCATCTGCAAGATCTGAGGCTCCAGATTCGATCTAAGACAATCTGCATTATAATTGTAGTTTAGATTAAGTGAAACTCCAATCTAATCTCTCCCCTGTCTTTTAGCTAGATCAACATTAGTTAGGGTGCCAAATCTCTTACAGATCTGGAGATTTACTCAATTCCAAACCACCTCTCTGTGGACTTCACCTTACTTACTTTTAAAACTTGCTACAAAGGACCCTGTATCTTGCAGGCCTAGGATTTCTCACCTGTGCTGAACCCATCTCTGTTTTCTCTTGATATTTACACCATAAATCAACACACTGGAAATTCTACAACAGGTTTTTGGCGCCGCTGCCGGGGAGGTGTTTGTGAATTTGATAGATCTAGTTTTGTTTTATAAATCTGTAACTATGTGTTTGATTTTACTAACTGCATTTGTAAGTTTTACTGTTTTTCAGTATTCTTTGTGTGCATTCCATCAGATCTGAGTACAGAGTGAGGAGAGTCGTGCTGAAGGCTGCTCTATAGTTTGCATCCCTTTTTCCCCTTTTTATTTCTCAGATCTGCTAATTTTTTTTTAGATTAATTAGTCAGTTGTGTTGCTTCTTTTTGTTGTGTGAGGGTTTATTCTGCATTCAATTTGTGAGTGTTGTATGTTTGGTAGGAGAACTCTTCAACCTCAGATTATCCCACTAAATCCAGAGGTTGAAAGACTTCTAAGATCCAAACCAACTACATCCACAGCTGTTGAAATTGAATTTGTTGAAATGGGTGAGCAGCAGCAGCCGCGAACTCTCAAGGAATTCAATGCACCAGGGATCTACAGTTCCCCCTTCTGCATTTAATTTTCTGCTGCTCAAGGAAACTATGAAATCAAATCTTCCATCATTCAGATGTTGCCCTCATTTCATGGCTTGACCAAGGAGGACCCTTATAAGCATATAGACGAATTCTTAGGACTGTGCACCACCTTCAACATCACAAGTTTGGGGGAGGAGGCAACTAGGATGAGGCTCTTTCCTTTTTCATTAAAGGACAGAGCCAGGACCTGGTTGTCCATGCTTCCACCCAATAGCATTCAGTCCTGGAGTGATCTCCAATATCAATTTTTGGCCAAATTCTTTCCTTTGTCAAAGACCAGTTAGTTGAGGAAGGTATCATCTCTTTTGCCCAAGATCCAACTGAGGACTTTCACCAATCGTGGGAGAGATTCAAGGAGCTCCTCAAGAAATGCCCCCACCATCAAATCCCTGAATGACAATTGGTTTAAAGTTTTTACCAGGGAATTGATGCTAAAAGCAGAGATATGATAGATGCCTCTTGTGGTGGCACCTATCTCCATAAAACTACTGAGGAGGCATGGGACCTCTTTGACATCATCAGTGAGAACTCTATGCAAAGGGAAACCTTAGCGAGAGACCTAGAGCCTCCTAAATTGATGAAAGAGAACACCTCAATAGGAAAGATTTAGGAAGTGAGTGTGCCAAGTGAGTTGGAAAGGAAAGTGGACAGCTTAACTCTAAAATTTGATAGGCTGATGGAAGCAATGCAGTCACCTGTGGCTGCTAGAGTGGAGGAGGCATGTGTCATATGTCAGTCCCCTGCTCATCCCTTGGAAGAATGCCCATCTGCTGACCAATTTCCTGATTTTATAACAGAGCATGTGGTCTTATGGGTGACTTAACTGCTAGGTATCAATGGGGGAACCACCCCAATCTGAGGTGGAGACAAGATGGATACCCTAGCTGGTAGCAATAGCAGCCCCAGCAGCCCATGCCCTACAGAAATGCTCAGCCCTATCGAGAAGGTTATACCCCAAGGCCTCGACGTTAAACCCATGGCCCAACATGAAGCTCCTCCTGCACAGTCGCACCTCATTAGAAAGCACCATCCTTTGAGGAACAAGTTCTATCTTCATTACAGAGCTTAAACACCTTAACCCAAACTATGCACTCTCACAATTAGAGCATAAAAAAGATAGAGGACCAACTTGGTCAGCTGTCTGATGTTCTCACTAGGAGAGAGGAAGGAAGGCTGCCCAGCAAACCACAGGATAACCCACGAAGACAATTTGTAGCGGGTGAAGTTTCCTCCACTTATGAGGAAGCCAAATCTGTTATAACTTTGAGAAGTGGTAGGCTAGTGGACAATCAAGTGGGCCGTGAGCCTGTGACAAGCTTGGAGGAAGAGAATGGAGTGATATTTCCTAAAACACAACAAAGACCACCAATGGTGGACTTGCAGGAACAATCAGCTGTGAATAAAGAGGATAATGAGGATCCTCAAGAAAAGAAAATACTCAAAAAGAAGGAGACCCCATTGGGTAAGGCTGCAAGTGAGGGAGCACCCCCACACTTGCCATTTCCTAAGGCACTACAGGCACCTTCCCCTTTTGACAAAGGGCAAGGTAAAATTGAGGAAATGATGGAGACTTTCAAACAAGTAAAGATCAATCTGCCTTACTTGATACCATTAAACAAGTCCTAGCCTATGCCAAATTCTTAAAAGATCTGTGCACCCATAAAAGACAGTCTAGGATACACCTATCCAAGAAAGTCTTTTCAGCAGAAGAAGTTAAGCATGTCCTGTCCATTGCAACTCCCCCCAAATTTCAAGACCCTGGACTCCCCACCATCCCTTGCATCATTGGGGATCATACCATTGACAAAGCCCTATTAGATCTAGGAGCCAGTGTAAATTTGCTTCCATATTCAATTTTTGAGAAGCCGAGCTTAGGCAAATTAAAGCCCACACATGTTGTTCTACAATTGGCTGACAGATCTGAAAGGATACCTGTGGGGATAATCGAGGATGTTTTGGTGGGAGTTAACAAATTCTTTTATCCTACTGAACTTTTGGTGCTGGATATGAAACCAGGCAGGAATGCCACCTCCATACCTGTGATCCTAGGCAGACCCTTTTTGGGCACAGCTAACGCTTGTATTCAATGCAGGTCTAGAATAATGGAAGTATCATTTGGAAATATGAAGGTCAAGTTGAATGTCTACATTGCAGCCAATCAACCTCATCCTGATGAGGATTGTTTTTCGATAGATATAATAGATGAGGTTGTGCAAGAAATCTGAGTCTCAGGCACCTCGTGAGGTAGAAAATCTGAGAATTTTGTTCTTCGCAGAGTTCCACATTGCTGCCAAGATAGAGCCTCGTGAGGCTTACTATCAGGTTTCAACAGGTGCCCTTTTTCTTATGAATCTCTCGCGTGGTACAAAATCTTCATCAAAACCTCACGAGAAAGCTTCAAATGGCTCGCGAGTGTGTAATTCCTGCCATTTAGCCTCACGAGAAAACAAAATTTTAACCCTTTGTTTCAGTGCTACACATTGGCCAGTGCATCCATACTATTATGCACCTCTCCATTGTGCATCATCACCAAATCCTTCACATGTACTCTATTTCATTATTATCATTGTGTGTTCATTATAAACATCTCTACATAAAAAATGCAGAGTTCTAAAGATAGTTTTTTAGATCAAATTCATGATATTTATTCTGAGAGCACCCCAACCATCAGCAATAGATATGGACATCAAATTCAGATGACAAATATGCACATGTACTCAAAATAGAATGGAACAAAATAAAATCAAACACACAAGAACATCATCATCACCCTAAAAGCAGGAATTAAAAATTTTCTACGCAACACAAAACAAGAAGACACATTCAACACTTATGGTACACATGTTACAAAGCTGTGGATCACTGAGCAGTGGGAGGTTCATGTAGGTGAATGGTATGAGGAGGCTTGTTAAGACCTGAAAAGTACCACTTTTCACCCCTTAACTTAGCCTTTGATTAGACCCTTAGCCATCTAATAAATGCTTGTTAAGTGTTTTCTGTAGGTAATAAACAGCAGGGCAATAAAGCCATGAATCCTGCTAAGGAGCCTGTTTTAGCACCAGAAGTCCCTCAGAAGAGTGAACCATGAATCCAGACCATAGAAGAGCCTCGCACAGCTGACAAAGCTCCAGAGGATTCAGAAAAATACACTTCGCATAGTCCTCGCAAAGTCCCAAGACTTCATAAACAAGTTCTCGCGCAGTAGAGTGACAGAAGAGCTTCAGAAGCCTTGAGTCGCGCAGCTCTCGCAAAGTTTAAAGTTAAAGGTCACGCAGCTCTCGCGCAGTTTAAGAAGACCCCTCTCACCCTCACGCGGTTTGCTCAGAACAGCTGAGGAGAGAGAGCTTCAGAATCCTGCCTCGCGCAGTTGTCGCGCAGTAGCCGTGGGATGCAAATATCAAGAGAACCTGTCGCACAGTTCAGAAAAGCCTCAATGCCTCGAGAGGATCCTCGCGAAGATCTATTAAGAAGTGAACTTCTCACATTGTTAAGAAAGAAAGCAGTCTCGCGAAAGCCAGAATTAGCCTCGCAAAGTGAAGTGGAAAGCTCGCGTAGTTCCCACGCTATTCACAATTATCAATCCAACTGCACGAAGCCCAACCCAGCGAGAGCTTAACTGTCTACCTTGCGACTGCTCAAAGCATTAAGAAGCTGCAACCACGCGATGTTTGAAGCTTTAATGTTAAACTCAACCACGCGAAGACTAGAGATACCATGCGACAAGTCTGGGAATCGACTGCAACCTGGCGAAGTTCTGAACTCCAACTTCCATCATTCTGCAGAGGACTTTCTGAGGATTTCCAAGGATTAGGGCATGCACTCCCACGCTCAAATCTCCGTGCATGCGCCCCGAGGCATCCAAGGATCATTATTCGGCCACGTGGTATCGTTAAAATTAGGGTTTCCTAACCCTAATGCGCCGCCACTCCACTGCTATATAAACGTAAGCCTGGTTTAGGTTTGAGGGGGAGAAAAGAAATGAAAGAAAGAAGAGGGAGACTTGGAGTTAGAATTTAGAAGAGGAACTCCTATCTCAGATTTTGTAATTTTCTTTTCCGTTCTTGTTCTTCCTGTAACTATAAGTAGTTTTCTTTTTCTTCTTTTTCTTCTCTCCATGGCTCAGCACTTGCTGGCCATGCCTTTGTATGCCTATTGAGGTTAGATTAATGGAGTTTTTATAATAGGGTTTGTACTCTAATGGGATTTGTGTATTTGTGAGCTGTTCTGTGCAAGGCTGCTGCCTTGTGATCCGCCATTGCTTTGGCTATGTTTCAAAGCAATGGAGGACTGATTATAAGGATCCACTCAGATCCAAGTGACCTGTGTGTCTGGGCTATCACGGTCCTATACAGCCTTAGCCCCACCACAGGACCCACTAGATCTGAAATTCTCATGGGAGCCTGAGCTGGTAGCCTTGTGACCATGGTGGTAGCAGAAATTAACTTGTTTTGTCTTGGGCTCCGTGAGGAGGATAGCCTCTGGGATAGTCTGTGACCATTTAAGTGGACAGGTTATAGCCTTAGGGTGAATCCAATCCGCCAATCCAAGATGGATAGACTCCCCATATATTTGTATAGACCCGCCATCAGATGTTAGATCTGAACTGGTTATGGAGATTGTAGGCTTGTGACTGGACCATTGCAACCCCACTCAAGCAATGGACAGCTAGATCTAAGGTGGTACTCAATCTCTTGCTGTTTCTATGTGTCTGGGCTATCATGGTCCTATACAGCCTTAGCCCCACACATAGGGCTTTAGAGGTTGAGGTTCCCTATGGATTTCCTGAGCTTCTAGCCTGGATGAAGTAGTGCCTACAATGATTAATTTGTTTTGACCCATCTCTGGACTGTGGTTCCTCTATGGGATAGTCTGTGACCATTTAAGTGGACAGGTTATAACCTTAAGGGATTGGATCATGGCACAGGGATGAGTTGAATTCTTCCTCCTCTTTGGTGATAATGTAGCCATTAGACAGGATTTCCATAACATCAGATCTGAATCTGAGTTACAAAACTCCTCTGATCTAGACTCAATAACCTACTTCTCACCCTTTTATATTTATTTTCCACAATCCATCCATCTTCTCAACCCTTTCTGTAGTTAACTCATTAAGCTATCTTAGAATACTTAGAATAAGTGACTTTAAACTCCCCTCCTTTTAGGACTGCCAGATCTGTAGTCAGATCTGGAGGGACTACTAGAGATGGCTCCTTTGGAGCTGTAGATCACCTTTCCCTGTGGGACAAACTCTTACTTATCAAAACTTGCTACAAATGGACCCTGTATCTTGCAGGTCTAGGATTTCTCAGTTGTGCTGATTCCATCCTTTGTTTTACTCTTTCTTTGATTTTAAATTATTTTTACCACCAACAAATAAAACAGACAGATTGAGAAGTCGCAACAAGGCTCCACTAAATGCTCTACACAAATTTTTAGCCTTTGACCATTTAGTTTCATGATCTTCCCAGACATAGGATCTAAGATCTCCATAGCACCAGAAGGGGAGGCATGAATGAAAATGTAAGATCCATCCCATCTAGATTTTAACTTCCCTGGAAAAAAATTTAGTTTGGAGTTGAAAAGCCAAACCTTAGTACCAACATTGAAGTCCTTCCTCATTAGCTTCTTATCAAAGAATGCCTTTGATTTCTCTTGTATATCCTGGCATTTGAATAGGCATCCAGCCTCAGCTCATCAAGCTCTGCCAGTTGCAATTTCCTGTGAGGACCAGCAGTAGTTAGATCAAAGTTCAATGTTTTTATAGCCCAATAGGCTCTGTGCTCTAACTCTACTGGTAGGTGGCAGGCCTTGCCATAAACCAACCTAAATGGGGACATGCCAATAGGGGTCTTATAGGCTGTCTTATAAGCCCATAGAGCATCATTCAGCTTTTGTGCCCAATCCTTTCTATCAGTCCTTACAGTCTTCTCCAAGATATGCTTGATATCCCTATTGAAAATTTCAACTTGCCCACTGGTTTGTGGGTGGTAGGGAGTTGCAATTCTGTGGGTAATAGAATACCTTTTGAGGAGGTTCTCAAAAGGCTTGTTACAGAAATGGCTCCCCTCATCACTAATAATAGCCCTGAGGGTGCCAAATCTTGAGAAGATATTGTCCTTCAAAAATTTAAGGAAAACTGTGTGGTCATTGGTCCTTGTAACAATGGCTTCCACCCGTTTGGACACATAGTCCACTGCCACAAGTATGAAGTTAAAACCCATAGAAGGAGGAAAGGGGCCTATAAAATCAATGCCCCAGATGTTAAAAAGTTCTACCACAAGGATGGGCTGTAATGGCATTGAGTCTTTCTTGGAAATGTCCCCCAACCTTTGACATCTCTCACAGGCCTTACAATGCATATTTGCATCTCTGAACAAAAAAGGCCAATAAAAGCCGCATTGGAATACTTTTGCTGCAGTCTTTTTGCAACTAAATGACCTTCATAGGCTTGCTCATAGAACATTGAAAGAATGCTGTGGAACTCACTTTCAGGCACACATCTCCTAGCAACTTGGTTTGCACAATGCTTGTAAAGGTATGGATCCTCCCACAGAAAATATTTGACTTGAGAGAAAAATAGGTCTTTGTCTATCTTGGTCCAGTGAGGGGGGATCCTACCAATAATAAAAAAATTGACAATGTGTGTAAATTAGGGCACACTAGACGGCATGGCAAATAGCTGCTCATCAGGGTACAATTCATTGACAGGTGTTACTGCACATTCTTCCAAAATAATTCTAGAGAGGTGGTCAGCCACCACATTCTCAACTCTCTTTTTATCCTTGATCTCATGATCAAACTCTTGTAATAGGAGGATCCATCTGATCAACCTTGGTTTGACATCCTTCTTAGCCAATAGGTATTTAAGTGAGTGATCAGTAAAAACAACAATTTTAGACCCCAGCAAGTAGGGTCTAAACTTGTCCATAGCAAACACCACAACAAGCAGCTCCTTCTTAGTGGTGGTGTAATTAAGCTGAGCTTCAGCTAGTATTTTGCTGGCATAATAAATCACTACAAGCAGCTTATCTTTCCTCTGTCCTAATACAACACCTATGGCTAAGTCTGATGCATCACACATCAGCTCAAAAGAGAGTGAGTAATCTAGGGCTTGGATGACAGGAGCAGTGGTAAGGCACTTTTTTAAGACCTCAAAGGCCTTAAGGTACTCAGCAGAGAAGTCAAATGGCACATCCTGACATAGCAGGTGGCACAATGGCTGTGCAATTTTACTAAAGTCCTTAATGAACCTCCTGTAAAATCCAACATATCCTAAAAAAGATCTGATTTGTTTGACAATCCTGGGTGGGGGCAGGTGTAAAATCAAGTCAACTTTAACCTTGTCAATCTCTATTCCTTTGTGAGAGACCACATGACCTAATACAATTCCTTGTGTCACCATAAAGTGACTCTTTTTGCAGTTTAGGACCAAATTGGTCTTCTCACATCTTTATAAAACCAGCTCAAGGTGACTCAAGCATTGGCTAAAGCTATCCCATATATTGAGAAATCATTCACGAAGATTTTCAGGAACTTATCAAACATATCAGAAAAGATTGCATACATGCACCTCTGAAATGTGGCTAAGGCATTGCACAGTCCAAAAGGCATCCTTCTGTAAGCAAAGGTGCCAAAGGGATATGTGAAACTAGTTTTTTCTTGATCCTGAGGATACACAGGGATTTGGTTATACCCTAAGTATCCATCAAGAAAGCAGTAAAATTCCTTTCCAGCCAGCTTATCTAGAATTTGGTCAATGAAAGGGAGGGGGAAGTGGTCTTTCCTGGTTTTGGAGTTGAGTTTCCTATAATCAATACAAACTCTCCAGTTAGTGGTCTCCCTGGCTGGCATCAACTCCCCAGAATCAGTAGTGACAATTGTTATGCCTGAATTTTTAGGCACCACTTGGATAGGTTACACCCATTTTAAATCTGAAATGTGATAAATTACCCCTGCATCCTACAGTTTCACTATCTCCTTCAAGACCACCTCTTGCATGTGAGGACTAAGCTTCCTCTGCATCTCCCTAGAGGGTTTAGCACCCTCATCCAGGTAAATTCTGTGCATGCAAACTAGGCATTAATGCCTCCAAGATCAGCTATTGTCCACCCCATTGCTTTCTTGTGCTTCTAGAGAACACTCAATAATTCCTCCTCCTACTCATTAGTGAGAGAGGAGGAGATAATCACTGGAAGCTTGTTGTTTTTGCTCAAGAAGATATATTTTAATGTGGCTGGGAGCTATTTCAGCTCTAGCTCAGGGAGACTTTTAATGGAAGGCAATAAAGGTGCCTTAGTGGTTTGAGGAAGGGGCAACAATGTAGGTTTCCAACTGGAATGCTGTACTAGGCCCATAGAAGACTCCATTTTGGTGTTGTCTTCTGTCATGAGAACTTGGGCCTCCTCCTCAACCAAACTCCAAATATTTTTTAGGTCATCATCAACATTCCCCCAATCCAGCATATTGGATAATTCTTCTTCCACAAGGCCATCTAGTACATCTATTACACAACAGTCCTCAATGTCCATCTGAGATTGCCTAGCAGCATTGTACACATTTAATTGGGCCTTCATCTTCCCAAAGGTCACCTCCATCACCCCTGAACTGTATTATATGCAAGCATTTACAGTGGCCAAGAATGGCCTTCCAAGGATGACAGGAATTGGGGCTTTACTTTTGCATGGGTCCATGTCCAAAATAAGGATATTAGCAGGATAGTAGAACTTGTTCACCCTCATCAAAACATCCTCCACCACACCCATAGGTCTCCTCTCAGACCTATCAACCAGTTGGAGCACAAAAGATGTGGCTTTTAGCTCCCCCAAACCTAGTTACTCATATACAGAATATGGGAGCAGGTTCACACTGGCCCCTAAGTCCATGAAGGCTCTTTCAATGGTGTGGTTTCTAATTATGCAGGAGATAGTAGGTACCCCTGGGTCCTGTAATTTCTCAGGTGTGGTAATGGACAAAACTGATTCAACATGTTTAACAGTAAAAACCTTTTTGGACAGTTGCACCCTTGCTTTCCTCTTTTATGTGCAGAGGTCCTTTGAGAATTTGGTATAGGCAGGGACCTATTTTATGGCATCAAGAAAGGGAAAATTGATCTTGACTTGCTTGAAGGTCTCCATTATCTCCTCCATTTGAGCATTCCCCTTATCAAAAGGAGATGGGCCAGCTAATGCATGAGGAAATGGCAGCCGTGGGACTG
This sequence comes from Chloranthus sessilifolius, assembly GCA_021018995.1. Classification (NCBI taxonomy): domain Eukaryota; kingdom Viridiplantae; phylum Streptophyta; class Magnoliopsida; order Chloranthales; family Chloranthaceae; genus Chloranthus; species Chloranthus sessilifolius. Next base: position 28,098,094 of record CM037587.1, on the reverse strand, counting down.
CTGGTGCCACAGCTGCATGCCTAATCACATCATGGTCAATTTTTTATTTTTTTCTTTTTTCTTCACTTATTGTTGGCTGTTGGGGCTTAATATCAGCCCCTTTATTTTACCCTTGCTGATCCACAGTAGGGGATGACTTCTTTGGATCTTCACCACTCTCATTTCTTTCTTTTTCACTCTCCATGACCTCCTCTGCTGTCCTGCCCACTAAATTATCAATCACCCTGTCACTCCTTAGGGTAGTGATTGCATTAGCCTCCTCATGGATAGAGGATCCTTTTTCAATCATGTACTGTCCTTTAGGGTTGGCGAAGGGCTGACTAGGCAATTTACCCTCCTCTCTCCTGTTCAAAGCGTTACAGATTTGACCCAGCTGGTCATCTATTTTTTTAATGCTTTGCCCATGAGAGTTCACAGTTTGGACCAAGTTCCCTAAATTTTGTATAGATGCCAGCATTTACTCTTCAAAGGAAGAGGATCTGGGCTATTGTGGGGGCAAGACCAACTGATTGGGCTATAGGGTAGGCAACTGAAAATTCTGTCTTGGTGGGTATCAGTGATTAAATTGGTGTTGAGGTCTGTATGGAGCTGCCAACTACTGCTGCTGGGGCTGAGGATATGTATCTTGTCTCCACCTTAAATTTGGGTGGTTTCTCCATGTGTACCCAGCAGGTTGTTGCCCATATGCTTGGGCAGCATTGGCATGTTCCATTACAAAATCGGGGAATTGGTTGGCCGATGAACAATCTTGGAGTAAATGTGTGGGAGATTGGCATATCAGACATGCCTCATCCACTTGTGCAACCATCTTAGGCTCCATCACATTCATCAATTTATCAAATTTTAAACTTAGATTGTCCACCTTCCTTTCCAAATCACTTTGCACCTTAACTTCATTCATTCCACCTCTAGGGGTGGACTCTTTCACCAATTTAGCAGGGGTCTGGCTATCATTGCGAGATAGTGACTCCTGCTGCATGGAATTTTCCCCTATGATGTCAAACAGCTCCCAAGCCTCATCAGCTGTCTTGTGGAGGTAACTACCACCACATGAGGCATCCACCATATCCCTACTCTTGAGATTAATTCCTTGGTAAAATACTTGCACTAGTTGCCCCTTTGGAATTTGATAGTGGGGCATTGTTTTAACATCTTTTGAAATCTCTCCCATGCTTCATAAAAATCCTCAGTTGAGGACTGAGTAAATGACAAAATGTTTGTCCTCATCTGGCTAGTTTTATTCATGGGAAAGAATTTAGCCAGAAATTGGATATGGAGATCACTCCATGTTTGAATACTATTGGCTGGGAGCTTAGAGAGTTAGGTGCTGGCTTTGTCCTTTTGTGAGAAAGAAAAAAGCCTCAGTTTGGTGGCTTCAGGTCCTAAGACAGCAATATTTAAAGTGGTGCAAAGTGCCAAAAATTGGTCAATGTACTTGTAAGGATCTTCCTTATTGAGCCCATGAAAAGATGGCAGCATGTTAATGGTGAAGGACTTGATTTCATAATTTCTCTCAACTAAAGGGAATTGTATGTAAAAGGGAGATATGTAATCCCCATGTGCATTGCATTCCTTCTGGGTTCTTTGCCTCTCAGCCATTGTTGTTGTTCTAAGTGTGCATGATTTATTTGTGTTTTGAAAACAGATTTGCAAATGCTAAGTTATACTGAATCTGGAAAATTAAAAAGAGTAAAGAAATATCAGCACAGAGAGAAGTGAATTAGCCTGCAAGATCAGAGCCAATTGTAGCAAGTTTTAAATATAAGTGAGTAAAAGATCGTCCACAGAGAATTTGTTCAAAATGTAAGATAAACCTCCAGATCTGAGCTACCAGATCTGGCCTCTTATCCTATCTACAAAGCACATAAGATGGGAGGTTGAATTTGTCACGTTAACTAAATGATAAAAGTAGAAGTTAAACTAAATGATCCACATCTGAGTTAAACTTATAAAAATGGAGAAATAATATCTAACTTTGATTTGGTCCTTGAAACACAATGAGAATGACTGCAGATCAAATGAGAGATGATCCAATCTTCATCTGGCTACAAGCACAGATGCAAGAGAAATAAATCTAACTCAAGGATTAAATTTAGGCTTATGGCTATGGTCTGTCCACTTCAATGGCCACAGACCATCCAATAGTCTTTAATCTAAACCCTTAATTCAGAACAAGAAATATCACTACAAATGCTGTGAGAGATTAGGTTATAAACACTAATTCTCACAGGGTTAATGAATCAAGGGAAGTTGCATGAAAAACAGTAAATCTAAAGGAGTCTAGTGCAATAAGGAGATCAGAGGGAACCCTTAACACGAATCCAATTGAGAACGTACGGTTTACAGCAACCTTTTCAAATTCACATTTATAATTACAGAGCACAGCTTAAACAACTCTCAGATTTATAGTCTTGAATACAATCCTCTTTTGAATTACAGAGGTATCTCACAGCTCTCAATTGCAAGTAAAAGTTAGGCTATTACAAGGGTTTCAGCCAGTTAGTGATCCGAAATGGGGAATAGAAATGAAACCCAAAATCTGGATGCCCAAATTGGGCAAATGGCTCATCTATTTATAGTTTTCCCCAGGTCTAGCTTAGATGCGTATCGACCAATTAGAAGTGCTCAGATCTGTATCAACCAATGGTGGTCGAGCACAAGGATCCAGATCTGTTCTGGCCAATCAGAATTGCTCGATCTGGTTCAGCCAATCAGGCGACATAAGCATCAATTCAGTTATTCAATTTGAAAATCTGTTAGAGCTTCTAGAAGTTCCCGCCAAGTGATTTCATCTTCGAGTGTTCACATGGGGTGGAATATGCCTTCGCTTCGTGCTTAGAATCTTCTGAAATGTCCCTAGGTTTTTAAATGCATTGGGACGCTGTTGTCGCTCTAAGTGTGCCATAATTGTGTGCATTATGAATCAAAAATTAAAGAATTAAAGAATGCTAAATTATATGGATGTTAACTTATGAAAGGGATATCAGCACATTGGGGCTAACACTGGCCTGCAAGATCAGGGCCAGTTGTAGCAAGTTTTAAAAGTAAGTATTTCAAGATCGTCCACAGAGAAGTTTATCTAAAATGAGAGATAAACCTCCAGATCTGTGCTACCAGATCTGGCTCCTTAATTATCTAAATAAAGAATAGATAAAAGAGAGTGTTGGGTTTTGTCACGTTTAACTAAAAGCAAATAAAGAAAAGAACTAACTACGTGATCCAGATCCGAGTTGTGGAGGTGTTTAAAATAAGACAAATGCAGAAATAATAGCTTCATGTATTTTAGCCTTTGAATTTTAATGGAGAATCTGTAGTTCAACAGTGATTCAATCTTCATCGGCTACCCGGCCACGGATGTAAAATAAATCGAATTAAGGAATAGGTTTAGACTTATGGGCGTGATTTGATGATCATCACTAGTGGCCTATTCTTTATTTGAACATGAACATCATCAGTAAATGCTACTTGAATTAGGTTACCAACGCTAATTCATACGAGGATGATGAATTAAGGGAAGTTGGATGCGGATGAGTGAATCTAAAGAAGTCTAATGCACTAAGGTGAACATTGAACCCTCGACATGACTCCAATGGAGAAGACACAAATTACAGAACCTTTTAAAATCCAACGTTACAATTACAGAGCACGGCTTCTTAGAGAGCCCTCGGACTTACGATCGAGCTTCTCGAGCCCTCAGTTCTGATCTTGAATCCGAACTTGGAAGTACAAATCACCGCAATGGCTCTCAAAGGTAAAATACAAGAAGGGATTACGGGGAATCGGATGAGCTTCGGCCGGAATGGGGAAGCAGAGATGAAAACTCTAAAATCTGGATGCCTCAATTGGGCAAATGTCTTCTCAATTTATAGCTTTCCTCTATCCTGCATGAATTGACCAATCGAAGTGCTCGGATCTGGATTGCCCAATGGTCATGAGCACGGGATCCGGATCTGTTCGCCAATGAAAATGCTCTCGATGCGTTCAAATAATCAAAGAAGCATCAATTGCTATGGGAATTCAAAAGTTTGTTTGAGCTTCTAGAAGTTCCCGCCAAGTGATTTCATCTTTGGGTTTTCACGTGGGGTGGAATATGCCTTTGGTTTGTGCTTGGAATCTTCCGGAATGTCTCTGGGCTTTTAATTACATTTAGGCGCGAGTTTACTAAAATGCCCTTCAAAGTGGTATAAATCCCGATGCCATTTCCGAGTTTAAGGGTCTTTTCAAAGTAGTTTGGCTCCGAAGTTCTTTTAAGTAAAGCATTTTGGCTTCAAGTTCTTTTCAAAGCATCTTGGCTTCAGTTCTTTTCGCAGGACTTTGGCTTGAAGTTCTTTTCGCAGGACTTCTCTTTTCGCAGAGGTAAATCTTCTATTCGAGGAGTGTTTTCTTCTTTTCGCAAAGTTCAAGGTTCTTTGCGAATAGTAAAAGTTCTTTGCGAATTGGACTCTAGGCTCCCATTCTTCTTTGCGAATGGCTCTCTCTCTTTTTTCAGGTCTTTGTCTGCTCTTTTAGACCCTTTTTAGCCATTGCTGAGGTTGTTTCTTCAATCCATCTTTCAGCTTGACATGAGTTGTCAGCTTTTTGATCATTTTAGGATGCTTTTCGGACTTGGACCTGTCTAATTGGTTAGCTGTAAAATGCACACTAAAGCACTTATTTAGTCTTCTCAAGGGTCTTTCAAAGCTCATGTTTAGGGGTAAAAAATGGTATTTTTCACTACTTAACAGACGCGTGCAAAAGATTACTGAAATACCCTTGCAGAAGCTAGGAATCTCCAGAATACCATTTCACATAGTTTAGGAAACTTTTCGTAAGGTACTGTGACTCCTGAAGCTCTTTTCGCAAAGTTCAGGTTCTGTTCGCAAGGAGTTCTCTTCTTTTCGAATAGGTCAATCATCCTTTCGAAGAGTTCATGTGCTCTTCGAAAACTAAGCCTGGAGCTTTTAGTTCTTTTCGCAGAGTTCAGGTTCTTTTCGAAATGTTCAGATTCTTTTCGAAAAGTACTCTGTAGTGCATTTTTCTATTCAAATTGCTCCACATTTATTTTCTGGGTTGAGACCAGGTCTTTGCCTCTTCAGTTCAGGCATTTTGACAGCTAGTGAGGTTGTCCCTTCTCTTTCTTCCTTTCGATCGACATGGATTATCATCTTTTTGGCACTTTTAGGCTGCTTTCATGGTTAAGCCTGTCTTTATTGTTAGCTGTAACACAAGCAATTAAAACACTTATTTAGTTCTCTCAAGGGTCTATCAAGGCCCAGGTTAAAGGGTGGAAAATGGTATTTTCTAGTTCTCAACACACCCCCAAACCTAAGCTTTGCTAGTCCCTGAGCAAAGATAAAATTAAAAATAGAATAAAAAGCCACTTTTGTAGGGAACACAGTTGCATTTAGCATATACAACAAGCCGTTTAAACCCCTAGGTGATCCCTAGTGGAGGAGTGAAGTCTCCTGAGGGTTTTTAGTGAAGGTACCCACAAACTTCTCCAATAAATCAGTTAATATTAATGCAGTTCTGTTAAAGCAGACTTTCATCCAATCAGATTATTCACACCTGCATCAGTCAAGTTATAAGATGATTTTCATGAAAACATCAGTTCAAAATTGAAATTCTGTTGTAACTCTTTTACCATTCACTTGATTTGTGTTAAAAAGTTTCTAAAAGAAAAATTAGTGAAAAGCTTGCCTTCTATTTGAGAATTCAGTTTTGATGTTACCCCAATGAGTTGATTTCAAACCCAACTCTCTCCAGGGTTTTCACTCAACATACAAATAAGAGGGTTGTACCATTTCACACGGCTCAAGAGCAGTTACAGCCCTCAAATAGGACTGTAAGCATGAGCATAGGCATTGCTCTTTAGTTCTGAATTCACTGCTCTTTTTACCATAGATTACACAGATCCTTATCTCCATGTGACAGCTCAATCCATCATTGATCAGTAAGGATTTTTCTTGGGTTGTAATGTGGCTTATGGGTGGAATGGAGTTCAAAATTGAGAAGTCAGTCAAGGTAAGGAGGTGATAGACACACCTTCTTCAATTCAGCACAATTTCATCTTCTTCTTTGAATTTTCAGAGCCAAAGTGGCCATCTTTTCTCTTTCTTTTTCAAACTTCCAATGAAATGCCTTCTTTTTTTTTTTTTTTTTTTTTTATCAAGGTAACATTGACTGGAATGCCACATTTCTTCTGCTGATATATTATTTCCTTCAATTATGATTCTTCTTCTTTTATCAAACTGTTACTCAATTCTCCTTTCTTCAGCTTCCTTCCCTTTATCTTCTGACTTCTAAGAGTGAGGATTAGGCTAAATGAGGTTGATGAGTTTTCAAAGAAATCTTAGATTTATAAAGCTCAAATGGTGTGTATCAAGGGCAGTTTCAAAAGGTGGGGCTTTGTAAGGTTCAAACTGTCCAAAAGGAGGCCTTACATCATGTCTTTAATATCATGATTGCTGTCAAGTTATTTCAATTTGAATATGTGTAACTTCTAGTGAAAAGAAGCAGGTTCAAACAGTCCCAAGAGCAGAAAAAATTGCCAATTCATACCTCCAAAGAATACATTTCTGCAGGCCCAAATCTCACTGGGTGTGGTTTTCTATCAAATTCTAAGTATATCATCCTTTTCTCTTTTTAGGTTCACTACAACATCAATTTTTTTTTTTTTTTGGAAAATTTCTGACATTCGCTTCATGAAAGTATTAGAATTACACTAGAAATCAATTTTAAAATCAATTTCTAAAATCAATTTTGAAAGCAAAATTTTAACTTCCTCATTTTCAAAACAACAGGTGTGAAATTACTTCATTTTCAAAAAATAAAATTCTGCTGATCATAAGCTGCATTGATGTTAACTCAATTATTGACATTTCTGCCACACCCCCAAACTTATGGTGAGCAGGGTCCGCACTGGTCCGAAGCAAAGAAAAGAAACAATCAATCAGAAATCATAATGATAAGAAGAAAGAACAGAAATGCACAGTAATTACACAAGAAAAACTAGAATTTTATATTACAAACTCATAACACAGATAAGTACAATGTGATCTAAAAACTGGGGTCAAAATCTGTATCATAAGTTGGTTCAATGGGATCAGAACTGGAGTCACTGTCAGAGTCAGAACTAGAATCAGTATTGGAGTCTGAACTCGATTTAGCCTTCTCCTGGATTGTGTTTTGCAGCTCAGTGTATTCCTCTGATTTGATCTTTTTGGTGAGGCCAATGTACTTTCCAAGTCTAGTAGTCCTCAGTTTTTCCTGTTCAAGCTGTGCTTGAAACATGGTCACCTTGTGCTGCTCACTCCTAACCATCTGAAAAGTTTGACCCAGCAGGTCTTGCATTTTCTCTCTCTCAAATTTCATGAATAACTCCAATTTCCGAATCTGGTTTTCATAAGGGGTTCTAATGTAAGCTTGCAAATCAGCTAACCCCTTGAGGACATCTCGACAGATATATGGATTCTCTTCCATAGCCCTTTTGAGAGCGGCAAATCTGGGAATGGGAATGGAATGGTAGGGGACCAAAGGTATCCCAGCCGTGGGAGTGGAGAGAGAGGGTCCAAGAATGACCTCGGTCATTCCGATTGGCTTGATCGAGAAAGTAAGGAGAGGTGAAGGGGCTCAACAAGAGCTACCTCGAGGTTGATTTGGGTAGCATGGGCGGTAGTGGTGAGGGTGGGTGGATCAACCAATACTACCTCGTGTTACATTTGGGTAGCATGGTCATCAACAGCAGGCATAAGTGGCTGTGTGGGATGTGGAGGCTAAGGTTTGGAGAAGGTCATTGGTCACAGACTGATTATCTGTGTTGATCTATAGTTGGGCTTGGATGGATTGGAGAAAGGTAAATATTTGGCTAATTGATTCAGGTGTGGGTGTGGTATGCATAGTAGGGGCTGGTAAAACTGCATTGGATGGTTGAATTGTAATGGGTGAAATGGCTGTAAACGGTGAAGTAGCCAAGTGAGTGAAATGAGGAGGGTCAGGTATAGGGACAGATTCAAGCCTAATGTTTTCAAAAATAGACCCCATCAATGATGAGTAAGCCTCTGTAGTGAAAATCTTAGGTTTAGGGGTATGAGTTACTTCAGGTGTATGAGCTGAATGAGCAGGTGAACTTGAGAGGCTTTGGAGAAGGGGAGTGCTAGGAGATTGTTCAATAAAATCTGTGGCCAGGTCTTGGACATTGTTGGGAGAAATTGGTGGTGTGAGTATGGCTGGAGTGGTTGGTGTAGAGGGGGAGTCTGCAATTGGGATAATGGTGGTTATGGGAGATGGGACTGCTGGAATGGGTGAAGTGGCAGGAGCTGGGCTAGGTGAGGAGGGTAAAATGACAACTTCTTCAAGAATGGGTGCAGCTGAAGAGCTGGTCACCACAGGAAGGATAGTTTGCTCATTGTCGGCTGTAAGTACAATAGGTGCAGCTAAAGAGCTGGTCACCTCGAGTCCGCAAAGCGAGTTCTAAGGTAGCCGCAGGAGTTCGGTGTCTGTATGGTCCACTAGCAACGCAGATGCAGTGTTCGATGTGCAATTGCAGGCTCACCTTCCTCTCTCATTACATTCACATTGCTTGGCTTGTAGTCCAAGCCTTTTTCCTAAAAGTATGAGGAGCTATAACTTCAAATGGCTCCTGGTCATCAATGTCAAACTTAGCTCTTAGTAGGGCTGTGATCAGCCTACCAAATGGGATTCTAGCTAATTTCTGCTCCTTTTTCAACTTGGCACTAATATCAGCCATGGCTTCAAAAATTATGAGGGCATTGAAAAATTGCCTTAGAAAATGAAAGAGAGCCTCTAAAATTGGTGTACTCCTTTCTTGTTGTGCCAGATGACATAAAACTTCCCCTCAAAATTGAATCCATCAGTAAAAATTTAGGTGCTAGGTCTCTCCTCATTATGGACTGTCCAGTTCCAACGATCCCTTGGGTTAAATGTGCAGCCATTTCTCTGAAAGAGGCTGCTTCTGGTGCAGCCAATGGACCAGCAGGATCATATTGAAAAGGTATCACCAAAGCATTCCCAATGTCTTCATATGTGACAGTTAAATCACAATCATCAATGAAAATAACAAGAGTAGGGACATCAACATCCTTCTCTGTCACTTTTACCAAGTTTTGGTACCATAATTTCACCATTCGCGGATAAATTTTCTCTGGCAGAGGGGTAAGGATATTGCTCAGTGAGGCATCCCTAATGTATTTTAAAGATAGCTGACAGTCCGGTTTGTTGGAGAAAAAGTTCTCATCAATAATAAGCTCAGGAATCAGCTTCTGAGCTTCAATGAATGGCGCGTACCAAATGCATAGGCAGAGGAGGAATCTCAGGCTCAGGACTAGCAGCTGTTGGGATGGGTTCCTCATGTCTAACCTTCTTCCCTTTCTCAATCCTATCAGCTCTATCCATTGATAGTTTTCTTTTGGCTGAAGCTTTGGTTTTTTCTTTTGGGGTTGGTTTGCTAATTTTCTTAGCAGAAGATTTTGGGAACATGGCAGCCAGTGAGTTTTCAGCTTTTCCCATTCTAAAGTTGTGTATAAAAATGCCCACAACAAATGCTGACACCAAATAAAACTTTGCAAATGATAAACAGAGGATATGCACAGAAAAATACCAAAATCTAGGGTTTTGGTTGAACGTGTTGCTTGCTCGCTGAAATCCACCAGAACCAGAAGCTAAAATCCCCCTCTTCAAGCTTAAATGATCGAACAAATGTGAAGAAAAGTGTGGCTGAATTCTAAAATCACGCAAGGAAAGAAAGAAATGGGGTTTCTGTGAAACAGGACATTCTCAGAAAGCTTTTGAATATGAAACCCTTACTTCGAAAGGGTTTAAATATGCTCAAAGTTATTTTCGCAAAGTAATTTTTAAGTTTTTGAAAAGTTCAAAACAGTCCTTTTTACAACAGAGAATGGCATCAGTACCATTCAAAAAGCTAATAGCTTCAGAAACAACTTTTCGAAAAGCAAATAGCTTCAGAAACAACTATTCGAAAAGCAAATCATTGCTTTCGAGCAGTTCATTACAAATCCAGATCCTTTTCGAAAAGCAAATTGAACTTTGCGAAAAGACAATTTTTACTTTGCGAATTAATTTTTCACATATTTAAACTTCTCGAAAAGAGAACAAACATGACTAAAAACAGAGAAATAGAAAACTATGCAAAAACTACAGAACAAAAACATATTGTACAGTTGTATACCATCAAATTTGGGGAGGTTCTTGATGATAGATGGTCAGCACAAGATCCTGGGTATTTTCAATGCATGGTTTGAGCCTCTGACCATTTACTTTCAAGATTCTTCCCTCACTTGGGTCTAAAATTTCAACAGCCCCAGAAGAGGCTGCATGAATGATAGTATATGGCCCTTCCCATCTAGATCTCAGCTTTCCAGGAAAAAACTTAAGTTTTGAGTTAAATAGCCATACCTTAGAGCCAGCTATGAACTCTTTTCTCAACAAATTTTTATCATGGAAGGCTTTGACTTTCTCTTTGTAAGATCTTGAATTGGTGTATGCATCAATTCTCAGCTCCTCCAACTCAGCAAGTTGCAGTTTCCTGTGATTACCAGCAGTAGTCAGATCCATGTTCAATGTTTTAATAGCCCAAAAGGCTTTATTTTCTAACTCCACTGGTAAATGGCATGCTTTGCCATAGACCAATCTGAATGGGGACATGCTAATTAGGGTTTTATAGGCTGTCCTATATGCCCATAATGCATCATTCAGCTTAAAGGACCAATCCTTTCTGTCCTTCTTCACAGTCTTTTCCAGTATATGTTTGATTTCTCTATTGGAAATCTCCACTTGTCCACTAGTTTGTGGATGATATGGAGTAGCTACTCTATGAGTCACAGAGTATTTTTTCAATAAAGCTTTAAAATATTTATTACAAAAATGGCTTCCCCCATCATTGATAATAGCTCTGGGAAAACCAAACCTGGAAAAAATGTTATCCTTTAAAAATTTCAGAACCACTCTGTGATCATTGGTTTTAGTGGCTGTGGCTTCAACCCATTTGGATACATAATCCACAGCTACTATGATGAAATTACACCCATTGGAAGGAGGAAAGGGACCCATGAAGTCTATCCCCCAAATATCAAACAATTCAACTACCAAAATGGGCTGTAAAGGCATTGAGTTTCTCTTGGAAATGCTGCCCAATTTACGGCGATTACAGCAAGACTTCTATCTTTGTAGAGCATCTTTGAAAAGTGTAGGCCAATAAAATCCACACTGCAAAACCTTTGCAGCAGTTTTGTTTCCACTAAAATGACCTCCACAGGCCTGTTCATGACACATAGAAAGTATGCTATGAAAGTCTTCTTCAGGGACACATCTTCTTATTATTTGGTTTGCACAAATCTTAAATAGATAAGGATCTTCCCAAATAAAATGTTTGACCTTTGACAAGAAAAGATCTTTATCCATTTTATTCCAATGTTGAGGAATTCGTCCAGTAGCCAAAAAGTTGACTATGTTTGCAAACCAAGGGGTGTGTATACTGATAGCAAAAAGTTGCTCATCAGGGAAAGATTCATTGATAGGCAACCTATCAATCTCTGTAGTTAAAATTCTAGACAGGTGATCAGCCACCACATTCTCCACACCCTTTTTATCTTTGATCTGTAAATCAAATTCCTATAATAGGAGGATCCACCTGATTAATCTTGGTTTGGTGTCCTTTTTAGACAGAAGGTATTTCAGGGCAGAGTGGTTAGTGAACACCACTATTTGTGAACCCAAAACATATGACCTGAATTTCTCTAAAGCAAAAATAATTGTCAGCAGCTCCTTCTCAATTGTTGTGTAATTGAGCTGTGCATCAATCATTGATCTAGTGGCATAAGCTATGACATGAGGCAGCTTATCCTTTCTCTGTCCAAGAACCGCTCCCAAAGCATAATCTGATGCATCACACATCAGTTCAAAAGGCAGTGAGTAATCTAGAGACTGTAATATTGGAGCTGAAATCAAGCAGTTTTTTAAGAATTCAAATACCTTCAAGCATTCATTGTTGAAAACAAAAGGGACATCTTGGCACAATAAATGACAAAGAGGCTTAGTTATTTTACTGAAGTCCTTAATGAACCTTCTGTAGAATCCAGCATGTCCCAGAAAACTTCTGATCTGTTTAACAATTTTGGGAGGTGGTAAATGTGCAATTAAATCAATTTTTGCTCTGTCCACCTCAATGCCCTTGTGGGAGACAACATGGCCAAGGACAATGCCTTGGGTGACCATGAAATGACTCTTCTCCCAACTCAAAACTAGATTGGTTTCTTCACATCTCTGTAACACCAATTTGAGATGATGTAAACACTGGGCAAAGTTGTCTCCATAGATTAAAAAATCATCCATAAAAATCTTCATAAATTGGTCAATCATATCAGAGAAAATGGAGTACATGCATCTTTCAAAGGTAGCAGGAGCATTACAAAGACCAAAAGGCATTCTCCTATAGGAAAAAGTGCCAAAAGGGCAAGTGAATGTGGCCTTTTCTTGATCTTGTGGATACACAGGAATCTGGTTGTAACCAGAGTAACCATCAAGAAAACAGTAATAGGCTTTTCCTGCTAGCTTATCTAAGATTTGATCAATGAATGGTAGAGGGAAATGGTCTTTTCTTGTTATTGAATTTAATTTTCTGTAATCAATACAGACCCTCCAACCAGTTGTTTGTCTGGTTGACATAAGCTCACCAGAATCTGAGGTTACAACAGTGATCCCAGATTTCTTAGGTACCACTTGTGTAGGTGCCACCCAAGCTGAATCTGAAATGGGGTAAATGACCCCTGCATCCAACAACTTAACAACATCTTTCATGACCACTTCTTGCATATGAGGGTTCAACCTCCTTTGCATTTCCCTAGAAGGTTTTGCATCTTCTTCCAAATGGATTTTATGCATGCAAACAGCTAGACTGATTCCTCCCAAATCAGCAATAGTCCAGCCAATTGCCCTTTTATGCTATTTCAATACAATCAACAACCCTACCTCCTGCTCCTTTGTGAGGGAGGACGAAATAATCACAGGCAATGATTTATGGTCTCCTAAAAACACATATTTCAAATTTTAAGCAACTTCAATTCTACATCTAATTGATGAGAAAAGAAGGTAGCAAAGGTATCTTAACTGTTTGTGGAAGGGGAAGAATAGCAGGTTTCCATGAAGAAAACCTTACTGATTGATCATGAGTTCCTTGCACATCATTAACTTCCTCAAACTTTGAGGTACAAAATATTTCTTCCTCAGAATTTCCCCAAGCATCTTCAAAATCTATGGTTAAATCTTCCCACTGCAAAAAGTGTGGTAGGGTCTCTTCCACCAGTTCATCCAATAGATCAACATGAAAACATTCCTCAGAACTGAATTGAGGCTGTGTGACTGCATTATAAACATTTAATTTCACCTTCATATTTCTAAAAGAGACTTCCATAATACCAAACCTGCATTGAATGCAAGCATTTGCTATAGCCAGAAATGGTCTCCCCAAAATGACAGGGATGAAAATTTTGCTTTTTATAGGTTTCATGTCCAAAACTAGAAAATCAGCAGGATAGAAAAGCTTATCTACTCCTACCAATACATCCTCAATCATCCCAACTGGCTTTCTTTTAGATCTGTCTGCTAGTTGTAACACCACATGAGTGGGTTTTAATTCTCCCAAACCTAGTTTCTCATATACAGAATATGGAAGCAGGTTGACACTAGCACCCAAATCTAATAAAGCCTTTTCAATGGTATGTCCCCCAATAATGCAAGGGATTGTGGGGATTTCAGGATCTTGAAGTTTAGGAGGTGTGGTAATGGACAACACCTGATTAACTCTTTCCACAGCAAAGACCTTCTTGGATAACTGTATCCTAGACTATCTTTTGTGAGTGCAAATATCTTTCAAAAATTTTGCATATGCTGGAATTTGTTTGATTGCATCAAGCAAAGGTAGATTTATCTTGACTTGCTTGAAAGTCTCCATCATTTCATCTATTTTTTTGTTCCCTTTATCAAAAGGGGATACGGATTTCATGGCATGAGGAAATGGTAAATGAGGAACGAGTCCTTCATCTACAGCTTTAGAAGCATTATCAGAGTCTTTTTGATTTTTTTGTTTTTCATTTTTTTGATTTTTCTGAGGTACATCAGCACCCCCACTGCTAACATTATGCTGTTCTTGCTGCATATCTTTATCATTTTCCTTAATTTTTTCTTCTTCCTTGTCAGTACCCACTTTGTTATTTATAATTCTTCTACTTCTCAAAGTTGTGACAGTTTTTACTTCTTCATGAGAAACAGAAGCCTCTTCAACCATGAACTGTCCTTTGGGATTGTTCAAAGGTTGGCTGGGTAACCTTCCTTCCTCTCTTTTAGCCTAAGTATTTGAAAGTTGACCCAATGTTTCTTCAATCTTCTTTATGCTTTGACTGTGAAAGTTCACAGTCTGAGTTAAAGACCCTAAATTCTGGAGTGAATTTAGAACTTGATCTTCAAAAGAAGGGGACCTGGAAGGGACTTGAACTGGAGCAGATTGCTGTACAGGTTGTTGTGGAATGGGCTGCTGAAAATTTGGCTTGGCATAAAAATTCTGCTGATAAGGCTGAGCAATTTTGAAAAGCATTTGGTTCTTTGGTTGCTGCTGCTGTTGTGATTGATAATTCCCCTGGCTCCACCTCAAATTGGGGTGCCCTCTCCATGGATATATATTTGACTGCATCTCTCCAAATGATTGGGCAGCATGAACTTGTTCCACCACTAGATCTGGGAACTGTGGTGCAGCGGGACATTGGTCAAGTGAATGAGTAGGGGACTGGCATATCAGACATGCCTCCTCTACTCTTGCAACCTTTGGATTTTTAAGTGAGTCCATCAATCTATCAAACTTTAAATTATCCATCTTTCTTTCCAACTCATTCACCTCATAAATCTTTCCTTTGGTGGTTTGCTGATTGTTCGTCCTAGCAGGATTCTCAATATCTCTTGACAAAGATTGCTGTTGAGTTGAATTTTCACCAATTACTTCAAATAAGTCCCAAACCTCCTCAACTGTTTTTTGCAAATAGGTACCTCCACAGGAAGCATCTACCATATTCTTTCCCTTTTGATCAATTCCTTGATAGAAGCTTTGAACAAGCTGCCATTGGGGGATTTGATGATGAGGACATTGCCTTAAAAGTTTCTTAAACCTTTCCCATGCTTCATGGAAAGTTTCAGTTGAGTTTTGTGAGAAGGAAATAATACTTTGTCTCAATTGGCTTGTTTTAGACATAGGGAAGTATTTGGCTAAAAATTGACACTGCAAATCATTCCAAGAAGTGATACTATTTGGTGCTAACATAGACAACCATGCTCTAGCTTTGTCCTTTAATGAAAAAGGAAAGAGCCTAAGCTTGGTTGCTTCTGGACCAAGTCCAGCTATGTTGAATGTGGTGCAAAGAGACAAGAATTCATCCACATGTTTGTATGGATCTTCCTTACTCAACCCATGGAAGGAAGGAAGCATTTGGATAGTTGATGATTTGATCTCATAATTCAACAAGAGGAAATTGAATGCAAAATGGAGAATTATAAGCACCGGTGCAAAAGTAATCCCCCAAAAGTCGAGGTTCTTCACCCATAGTAGAATTAAATTTTGTTGATGCCGGTTCTTAGTAGCCTTTCAACTTCTAAATTTAGAGGGACAATCTCAGGGCTGTGAGTCCTCCTACCAAACATACAACATGTAATGAGTAGAATCGATTATGCACAAGAAACCTTGAATTCCTTTTAAAGTAGATTCCACTCTTCAAAATGTATATGAATAACTGCACAGATATAAACAATAGGATAGTTTAGCACTGATGTAAAGATAAAAACAAAATGAAAACTTAGGTCTACCTATTTTAAAACAAATCCCCGACAGCGGCGCCAAAAACTTGTTGTTGTTCTAAGTGTGCATGATTTATTTGTGTTTTGAAAACAGATTTGCAAATGCTAAGTTATACTGAATCTGGAAAATTAAAAAGAGTAAAGAAATATCAGCACAGAGAGAAGTGAATTAGCCTGCAAGATCATGGCCAATTGTAGCAAGTTTTAAATGTAAGTGAGTAAAAGATCGTCCACAGAGAATTTGTTCAAAATGTAAGATAAACCTCAAGATCTGAGCTACCAGATCTGGCCTCTTATCCTATCTACAAAGCACATAAGATGGGAGGTTGAATTTGTCACGTTAACTAAATGATAAAAGTAGAAGTTAAACAAAATGATCCAGATCTGAGTTGGGGGGATTTTGATGTAAACTTATAAAAATGGAGAAATAATATCTAACTTTGATTTGGTCCTTGAAACACAATGAGAATGACTGCAGATCAAATGAGAGATGATCCAATCTTCATCTGGCTACAAGCACAGATGCAAGAGAAATAAATATAACTCAAGGATTAAATTTAGGCTTATGGCTATGGTCTGTCCACTTCAATGGCCACAGACCATCCAATAGTCTCTAACCTAAACCCTTAATTCAGAACAAGAAATATCACTACAAATGCTGTGAGAGATTAGGTTACAAACACTAATTCCCACAGGGTTAATGAATCAAGGGAAGTTGCATGAAAAATAGTAAATCTAAAGGAGTCTAGTGCAATAAGGAGATCAGAGGGAACCCTTAATACGAGTCCAATTGAGAACGTACGGTTTACAGCAACCTTTTCAAATTCACATTTACAATTACAGAGCACAACTTAAACAACTCTCAGATTTGTATTCTTGAATACAATCCTCTTTTGAATTACAGAGGTATCTCACAACTCTCAATTGCAAGTAAAAGTTAGGCTATTACAAGGGTTTCAGCTAGGCTAGCTGATCTGGAAATGGGGGAATAGAAATGAAACCCAAAATCTGGATGCCCAAATTGGGCAAATGGTTCATCTATTTATAGTTTTCCCCAGGTCTAGCTTAGATGCATATCGACCAATTAGAAGTGCTCAGATCTGTATCAACCAATGGTAGTCGAGCACAAGGATCCAGATCTGTTCTGGCCAATCAGAATTGCTCGATCTGGTTCAGCCAATCAAGCGACATAAGCATCAATTTTGTTATGCAATTTGAAAATCTGTTAGAGCTTCTAGAAGTTCCCACCAAGTGATTTCATCTTCGGGTGCTCACATGGGGTGGAATATGCCTTCGCTTCGTGCTTAGAATCTTCTGAAATGTCCCTAGGTTTTTAAATGCATTGGGATGCGTGCAAAAGATTACTAAATTACCCTTGCAGAAGCTAGGAATCTCTAGAATACCATTTCGCATAGTTTAGGGAACTTTTCGCAAGAATCGTGACTCTGAAGCTCTTTCGCAAAGTTCGAGTTCGTTAGAGAGTTTTCTTCTTTTCGAATAGGTCAATCATCCTTTTGAAGAGTTCAGGTGCTCTTCGAAAACTATGCCTGGAGTTTTTAGTTCTTTTCGTAGAGTTCAGGTTCTTTTCGAAATGTTCAGATTCTTTTCGAAAAGTACTCTGTAGTGCATTTTTCTGTTCGAATTGCTCCACATTTATTTTCTGGGTTGAGACCAGGTCTTTGCCTCTTGATTCGCATTTTGTGACTAGTGAGGTTGTCCTTCTCTTTCTTCCTTTGGATCGACATGGATTATCATCTTTTAGCACTTTTAGGCGCTTTCATGGTTAAGCTTGTCTTTATTGTTATGTAACACAAGCACTTAAAACACTTATTTAGTTCTCTCAAGGGTCTATCAAGGCCTGTGTTAAAGGGTGGAAAATGGTATTTTCTAGTTCTCAACATGACCATGACCATTGTCTTAGTTTCATGATGAGGGCCTTGTGTGGTGTTTCTTGGTCTAAGGACCCTTTCAACCTCAAGATTTGGAGGTTCCAACTCAGGGTGAAGGGACCTTCTTTCAAGCATACATACATAAACTCAGCAAGTAAAGAAAATGCTCACAACACGCAAAGAATTCTCAAACCAAATTAACAACTAAACAAATTTACACTAAATTAATTACAGGGAATTCAACATCAAGGGACTAAGTTTTTGGGTAAAAGAAGTGCAAACAGAGCTAGCTCAACTCCAGCTGTAACTCTAGCTTTTCCCTGCTACTGTCGTCCAATTATGTAAAAATTTCACAAAAATCAGTAGCACTTTTAATTCTATTTAAGGCACAGCTACAAAGAATTTTCTAAACTAAAATATAATACAACTCAGGTCTACTAAAAAGATCAATATCTTCGATAGCAGCACAAAAAACTTGTTGGTTTATTACCTAGGTACTTGCTGAAGTTATTAAAGTGATGAGATGGTAAAAAAAGAAGACAAAGGTGGAGTGAAATGGCTATGGAATCAACAACCTAGAGTACGCACAACCTGTAAGATACAGGGCTGTTGTAGTAAGTTTTAAGTAAGTAAGAGTTTATCCCGCAGATAAATTGATCTAGAACCTAAAATGGGCTATAATAGTAGGCCTCCAGATCTGGCTACGAATCCGACAACTACATTAAATTACCTACTAAAAAAAAAGAAATAAAGTGCAATCCTATCATAAGAAAGGGTTATGAAGAAGGTGGTGGTGGTGTGTCAAAATAAAGATAAAATGGTGAGAAGTAAACTACTAGGCCTAATTCATATAAGTTTTATAACTCAGATCTAGATCTGCTTCTGTAGGAATCCTTGTTGATGTGCTATCAAAAACCTCAGTAAGGAAGAAGAATCTAACTCACTCTTGTGATTCAACCTGGTCCCTTAAGGCTATAACCTATCCACTTTAATGGTCACAGACTATCCAATAGGGAGGATTAAAGCACAAGAAGAAAATTAGAAAATAAATCTGATCAAATGGAGTAGATTGATCTTAAGGCTATAACCTGTCCACTCAAATGGTCACAGATTATCCATTAGATGTCCTCCACCCAACTGATCAAATAAGAACATTAAAATTATTACAGACACTATGTTTACCAGGCTATAGGCTCCCTAGATCTATTTCAGATTTGGCAGGCATTCATAGGAATTCCAACCTATAAGGGACTTAAATACAGCTGATCATTGCTGCTAATGACCTACAATGACTCAGCCCTAAAGTTTGCAATCACTATAAAAAAATTCAGATCTAACATCTGATATTGGTCAAGTAACACAGAGGGAAACAAGTTCCTACAACAACCTCTCACTAGGCTACAAGCTCAAGTGTAGAGCAGAAGAATCCTTCTTAGATCTGGACTTGGAATCAGCCTAGGGCTATAGTTTGTCCACTTAAATGGTCACAGGCTATCCACAGAGGTTATCCTCATCACAGAGGTCTAAGAAGGAACATGTAAACTGCTACTGCCACATGGTCCCAGGGCTACAAGCTCAAGCTTTCATGGGCCTTTCAATCAGCCCAAATCCTAAATGCATTTTATAGCCTGAACAAAACTATGGGCAAATAGGAAAATAATAGATTTAATGAACATTTAAAGTGCAAATTCCATTGATCAATATTACCTATAATTCAATTTCTCAAGGCAGCAGCCTTGTGCATAACTGCTCAACCAAAGATCTCAAAGATTACATGACCCATTACAAAACTAAATAAAACTACACCTAACTGCTTACAAAAAGATTTTGCTAGCAAGTGCTACGCTAAGAGAGAAGAAAAATAGAAAAAAGAGGTGATCAAACCCAAACATTAGCCTGCTCGAGCTCACAGCCTACAGAGGTTGAAGGAGAGATGATAATTCTAAGTTACAAACATAGCTTATATACTCAGTTCAAATGCCTTAGCTCAGAGAAGAGTAAACCCTAATTTTTCTAGTAGATGTGGCATTGTTACAACCCTTGGATGCTTTAGAATATGTGCCTCAAGATCAGTGCCTCGAGATGTGTGCCCTAAACCTAGGGAAATCCTCAAAAGGTCCTTGAGTTAAGACTGGGAAGTGGAGAGCCCGAGCTATGCGAGGCTGTCTTCTACGCATTAATTCTCTCGCGTGGTTTGCAGAGTACTCGTGAGGTAAAATTTGGCTTCAAATACTGCTTTCTCGCAGAGAAGGATTTAGGCTTGTTGCACAGTTGCTTTTTACTCTTTAGTTCTTTCGCGCAACTTGTAGAGTCCTCACGAGGTAAGAATTAGCTTAGAAGGTTTGTTCACTCGCACAGGTGGACTTTACATTATTGTGTAGCTACTTTGGCTTTAAATGCACTCGCACAAAAGAGTTTACTGTGCTTTTCTTACTCACGCAGTAGAGCTTCAGAATCTCCTTTTGCGAGGTACTCGCATGGATGCCTTTACAACTCGCTCAGTTTCTTGTCGAGTGGGTAGCACATCTTGCTCGGTACAGGGTTAAGCTTCTAGGCGCGTGAGAGCTGTGCCAGAGAACTTTTGGAGCTCTCTCTCCTTCATAGCCATGCGAGAACCTCACGAGTTAGTTGTTCTTTGTGAAGATTGGCCTCGCGAGATAGTGCGCGTGGTTGATATAAGCCTTGATCCTCGTGAGAACTTTGCGAGCTGGATTTATGAAGGCTTAGTGCACGAGAGCTTCGTGAGTTCTTTTAGTGTTGATTTCAGTTGAAGTGCGCGACTATTGCACGAGAGATTGCTCTGTGATAATCCCTTAACTAAGCTATGCGACATCTTCGTGAGCTGTATTGTGCTATATGTAACATCTGCGTGAGAGAGCTTTGCTGCAACTTGAGCCACGTAAGGCAGCACCTCAACTGTACGAGATAGTTCTTTTCTCATCTGCTGCTATATAGCTGCTGCTGTTTTAGCTCTCTTTACTCACATCTATGCTTCTTTCATCTGTTGAACTTTCTTGGTCCATTATGACATGCAAAATAGTCACCATGGTGTGTACCACCATGGTGTTCCATCAATCTCTGGCTCAGCTGTCATTCTTGGCTTGAATTCTCTCTCTTCTTGGCATCAAAAGTATGGACTTTGTGTTAAGCTACACAAGTTATTACTAGTCTACAAAACAAGCTAAACAAGAGTTATTAGTCAGCTTCAAGGTCTAGCAAAGGCTAGGTTAAGAGGTGAAAAGTGTTCTTTTCAGTGAATAACAACTATATACTATTGTTTTAGTATATAGTCTCCCTACATCGGGGTCTGAGCCACAGAGCTATTGTTTCAGTCTGGGTTTAGCTATGTACTATTATTTCAGTGCATGGTTCCCTATGTTAGGGTCATGGGGCCTGAGCCACAGAGCTAGTGTTTCAGCCTTTGTCTAGCAATATACTATTATTTCAGTATATGGTTCCATATTAGGGTTATGAGGTCAAAGGTTGACCAAGTAAATTTGTATATTCCGAGAGGAAAAATTGGGGTGTATAGAATGACTTCATATTTTTATAAAAGTTTCTAGCCAAAGCTAGGCCAAACTCTGAACTAATCAACAATGTATAAAACCCCATGCACAACATCCTTACATTCACTATCACAAGCAATGGAATCACACATAAATCATTTGGGTCAATTTAATCCATCTATCGTACTTGCACGAAAATCATTCACAACTGTATGCCCTCTAAAATTTTTAAAACTCCCATTCATATGCAAAATTTAACATTCTAGAGATGGGTTGAAATTTATAAAATTATATATATCGATTCAAAAAGTGGTAACCATACCACGATAGTTTACCATCCAAAAGTGGCAACCATGCCACCAGTTTAAAGGATTTACCTCCAAAATTCCCTGTTTTAATTACATTGAATCCAAAAGAAACATCCTTAGAAGATCTCAAAAAAATAAACACGTGCCTATAATCCTCGTATCTGCGCTCAAACCACCGCATCACCCGACTGCTCATCGTCCTCGCCATCTGGCATGCCCGCCCAGAAATCGATGCCTCTGGAATCCAAGCTCGTGCCGCCACCATGCATTGTAGACAGTCCCCTGGGTACATAAAGCCCATCGTCTCAGCAAGCAAAGCATCGTGATAGTCCAAACGTCGGCCCATCTGATGATTGTTCTCAGCCATGAGAGCGAGAACGTCATCAATGGTCGTAGTAGAGGCACACTGAGGTGGTGGGGGCACACATATCGGAGCACGCCGCTGTGGTGGAGCAGCAACTGCTGGCTGATCTTGGTCATGAGGAGCATTAGGTGCTACATAAGGTTTAGGTGGCACTTATTCTTCCTCATTCGGTCCTTTCTTCAATCGGTTATAAATTTTCTTCCACTCTTTGAGAGAGTAAAGCTTGACGTTGTCGGTTAATCGTGATTCATCCTTTGAAATCGTATATGCACTACTTCCGGCATAATCCTCTATCATAACAGAAAGAAGACAGGCGTATGGCATCTCTTCGGTGGGTTTTGCTTCCCCTTTAAGCATCTTTCCCCTGGCATATTTCAAACCCTCAAAACAACTTTTAGAGACTAAACCATCGACTCGTAAATGCAGAAAACAATGCCTGCCGTATTTCCCCGACTCTCTCCATCTTATGTCTCAATGGTTACAGATTGCACTTAAAAATGGTATCAAGCATCCAAAGCTAATTGGGTAAATCTACCCTCTTTATAGCCGAACCGGACCCCTGCTTGCCCTGGGTCATTTGTTCCTTCACAATGTCAAAATCCACGGTGTCTGGGTAAGGTTCCAGTAAATCAATCCCTTCATCATAGTTCACATAGCACTCCATTGCATTGGCAACGTCGTCATAAGTAAACTCATACTCTCTATTATCTATTCTCGTACAAATTGTCTTTGGTCTATTACCGACATACATATTTTGGTAAAACAATCTCACCAAACGAGGGTAGCAATACTCATGAAAAGGTTTGAGTAAACTCTCTAATCCGGCCTTGTCGATGTATTGAAAGGCCCAAGTGGTTTCACCCCACTCTTTGAAGAGCTTTTGATCAAAAGTTCACTCCGGGTCAAAACCCTTCAAAGCCCACCACTCGTTGGGCGGCTCACGTGGTGGTGGTGGCTGCTATGGTGGTTGTCATGGTAGTGGTGGTTATTGTTGTGGCGGTGGCTGCCGTGAAGAACCCGCTTGTCATGTCGGTTACTTCGATGCTTAGCGCATTTAGGAGCCTTTTATCCACAACAAACCAAAAAGAGACTAGGGGTTTTCTAGAAATAAAAAGCAACTAGGGTAGAATATAGAAATGATAATTTCTAATCTCCAAAATCTTAGGATTTACCTTTTGAAAGTGATTCGATCTCGATCTAGCAAAGAATCAAGCTCCTAAAGGTGCCAATCGAAGGTTGGATGTCTCCAAGCAAGAGCACAAGAAAAACCCCCAAGGAAAAACAAAGTTTCTAATTTTTTTTTGAAACTGAAATGCACGACCCCTTTATAATTTCTGAAATCGATCGATCGGTTTCTCTCATAAATGCATTGGTCGACCATTTCGATTGGTCGAATCCAAATCGTTTGGTCGGCTTCAAAATTCGATCAATCAGTTACTTATTTCGATCGATCGGTTTTCACCAATCCTTATCGGTTCAAAATTTGTTCTCAATTTTAGTGATTTTGATCAATCAATGTGCATTTCGATAAGTCGATTTTAAAATCTATCGATCAGTTTTAATTTTGATCGATCTATTTTCATAGACAAAGCCTGTGTCTCATTTTTATCAAATCGATCGATCGATTTAGGTTTCGATCAGTCAGTTTTGACAAAAAGCCTCAAAATTTGTATTTTTCACTTCAAATTGATTGTAACTTCTAAACCATCAAATACTTTGCTCTTTGTAGCTTCATCAAGTTACATTTACACATCAAAACAAAATTTTGTAACTCATTGAAATTTAAAAATTCTAAACTTTTTCTCAATTCTCATTGAACAACTAAGGGTGTTGATTGTAGATTTCCACCTCGCGCTCTCAAGTAGCTTCCTCTGCTGAATGGTTCCACTACTTAACAAGCACTAACGAAATATGTTTCATGCGCAATACTTGCTCTTTCTGATCAAGTATTTGAACCGGCTCCTCTCTCACGGTCAAATCTTTATAAATCTCGATCGGTTGATCATCAAAGATATGTTCAGGGTCCTTCACATATTTCCTTAACATAGATACGTGAAACACATTGTGTACCCTATCAAGTTGTGGGGGTAAAGCAATTATGTATGCTACTTCACCAACTCGGCCCAAAATTTCAAAAGTCCCTATGTAGTGTGGGCTTAGCTTTCCTTGCTTTCCAAAATGCATCACTCCATTTATTGGTGAGATCTTGACAAACACATGATCACCAACTCGAAAATTGACGCTTGCCCTTTTTATATCGGCATAACTCTTCTATCTACTTTGAGCTATCTTGATTCTCTCACGAATTAAATGAACGACCTTAGCATTGCTCTCAATAACTTTTGGACCTAATATGAAATTTTCTTCGATCTCTTCCCAATTGATCGGTGATTTACATCGCCGCCCATATAATGCTTTGAAAGGTGCCATACTGATACTCATTTGAAAACTGTTATTGTATGTAGACTCGATCAACGGTAAGTGTTGATCCCATGACCCTCCCAAGTCAAGCATACATGCTCTAAGCATATCTTTTATTATCTGATTCATCCGCTCGGTTTGTCCATCCGTCTGTGGGTGAAATGCCGAATTGAAATCTAATCGCGTACTGATTCCTTCTTTAAATTTTTGCCAAAACTTTGAAGTATATAACGGGTCACAATCTAAAACAATACTGGTTAGAATTCCATGCAATCGAACTATCTCCTTCATATACATCTCTGCTAGCCACCCTGCCGTATACATAGCATTGTATGGCAAGAAGGGAGTTGATTTGGTGAATCGATTTACAACCACCCAAATGACATTGTGCTTCTTTAATGTCCATGGTAATCCCAATATGAAGCCCATAGAAATTGATTCCCACTTCCACTCTGGTATTGACAGAGGTTGCAATAAACCCACCAGATGTCTGTGATCCACCTTCACTTGTTGACATACTAGACACTTTGAAACATATTCAACAACATCCTGTTTCAAACCTCTCCACCAATAGTTCTTCTTCAGATCCTGGTATATCTTGGTACCACCAGGATGAATAGCATACTTAGACTTATGGGCTTCGTCTAAGATAGTTTGCCTTAGGTCGGCATCGATCGATATACATACACGTCCTTTGAATAAAAGTGATCTATCCTCTTTGATGGAGAATTTTGGTCTACTGCCATCAATCACACCTTGCCTGATCTTCACTAACTCTACATCTTTCAATTGTAACTCATAAATGTGATCGAAAATCATCGGTCTAATCGTGATGTTAGCCAATAAGGCTCTTGAGGCTTGTACCTCGATCTTCGTGTCATACAAAGAAAGGTCCTCTAACAGTTTCCATCTACGGATCCCCATAACAAGGCTTGATAATAGAGCCAAACTCTTCCAACTCAAAGCATCTGTTATAACATTTGCCTTGCCTGGATGATCCTGAATGGAGCAATCATAGTCTTTGAAAAATTTCATCCATCTTCTTTGCCTCGTATTTAGTTCCTTCTGTGTAAACAAATATCTGATTCTTTTATGATCCGTGAAGATCTCAATGGTCTCTCCATACAAGTAGTGTCTCCATATCTTTAATGCGAAGATCACTGCTGCTAGTTTCAAATCATGTGTTGGGTAATTTCTCTCGTGGTCCTTAAGCTGTCTCGACCCATAAGCAATAACCTTCTTATTCTGGTTGAGCACACATCCTAAACCATTGTGTGAAGCACCACTGTACACAACAAACCCTCCACTGCCTGAAGGAATAGCCAACACTGGTGCTGTAGTTAGTGTCTTCTAAAGTTCTTGAAAACTCTTTTCACACTCTTCAGTCCACTCAAACTTCGTATCCTTTCTTGTAAGTTTAGTGAGCGGTCCTGAGACTTTTGAAAATATCTCTACAAACCTTCTGTAATACCTAGCCAGATCAAGGAAACTGTGAATCTCAGTCATAGTCGTTGGTTGTTCTCATTCCATTACTGCCTCGATCTTTACTGGATCTACTGTAACACATTCTTCTGAGACTACGCTTCCCAAGAAGCTTACTTTCTCCAATCAAAACTCACACTTACTGAGTTTCACATACAGTTGGTGTTCACGTAGCATCTGTAGAGCAATCCTCAGATGTTGTTCATGCTCCTTCTTTATTTTCGAGTAGATGAGGATGTCATACCTATGTGTGGTATGATTTAGATTGAATACGAGGACCATTCGATGGATAACTAGCCTCGATTTGAATGACTCTACTCGCGACGTTCCGACATGAAAAAGTAGGGAAGAACACTTTGCTGAAACTTTGTTTATTTCTTGAATTCATGTTATTGATGCAAGTATTAAATAATGATGTTTCTAGAATTGTTAGACAAGAATATTGCCATATTTTAAAGAATATGAATTTGGATTTATGCATGTATTTTTCATGCTTTAGTACTCGTATCTTGATATGTTATTGCATATGATCTCGATACGCCCTGAAATTCTATATGTGATTCATGTCATTGCTATCAGTATGTGTGCCTCGCATTTAATACATCGTTGTGGTCAACTCGATAAGTTTCAGTCCTTGTTTGTTGAATCGTGTATATACTTTGTGGATCATGTGATCACTCATGTCTTGGTGATTGTGAGATCCGGTTCAAATGATCCTATTAACTTGCTCAGGGGCTTGGTAATGGCTCAAGTGACCTTGCTAACTTGCTCAGGGCTTGGCAATTAGGCTCAAGTGACCCTGTTAACTTGCTAAGGGGCTTGGCAATCCGTCTCATTCCAAGTGACCCTATTAACGTAGCTCAGGAGCCTGGCTTCGTGGTTCAAGTGACCTAATAACATAGCTCAGGGGCTTGACATCTTGGTTCGGGTGACCCCATTAACGTAGTTCAAGGGCTCAATTTCGTGGTTCAAGTGACCCTGTTAATGTAGCTCAGGGGCTTCACATCTTGATATTTGATTTTGATGTGATTCTTGCTTATGTCTTGTGATGTGTTCTCTCAATTTGTTATTTTGCTCGTATACACTTTATTTGATCCCTTTTGCATTAGTTTGAACATGACTATCTACACACATGAAATGAAATGTCTTGATGTCTTAATCCGTAGTTTTTACTCTTTCATTTGCTCTAGTATGAATCAAGATCTATGAATGAGTATGATAAAATTAATATTTAGCTATGTTTTTCCCTATTGAACTTGGATTGTAGCTCATTCCTTGACTATCTGTCACAGCTGCAGGACCTGACCCTGAGAAAGATCCAGAGTGAGAAGAAGACTTGGATTACATGCCTGAGGACGAGGAGGAATTACCTGAAGAAT
This sequence comes from Chloranthus sessilifolius, assembly GCA_021018995.1. Classification (NCBI taxonomy): domain Eukaryota; kingdom Viridiplantae; phylum Streptophyta; class Magnoliopsida; order Chloranthales; family Chloranthaceae; genus Chloranthus; species Chloranthus sessilifolius. The sequence continues at coordinate 28,070,893 of CM037587.1, read as the reverse complement.
TCTACTGTTAGTTGTGTTGAGTTGAGAAGTTGAGCCTTTGGTGTTTTGGGGATATATGTTATAGTAACTTGATAAAACTAAGTACATTGTGTAATTTTTTGGTTCCACTGTTTAGATGAAGGTCGGCCTTCATCGGTGGATGGTTATTTTTGTATAGTTTTTGGATATGGAGCAGGTTACCCCTATATATATATATATATATATATATATATAGTCTGTTGTTCATGTATTCGCTCTGCTATCTGCTTGCATACTTTGTTTCCGCATTCATGTATGCTTACCAATAAGGGATGGTTTAATCTCTCCTAGTATTTAAGGTATGGGAAGATTGAGCTGTTGTGAAGTGAGGTAAACACTTCAATACCATGTTATGACTGTAATTCAGATCCCATGTGTGATTTGACAGTTTGGGTTTTTGTGGTAAGGAAGTCTGGGCTGTCACAGGTGGTATCAAAGCGTAAGTACTAGATTCAATTTACTATGGCAGAGCGGATCCAATCTTGACACCGTGCTCCATGAATGCCTCTAAGGCTATGGTTTGAATTCAGAGTTATGACTTAGGTTGAAACAATGACAGTAAGTTCAGAGCTGAGACTCTAGCCTGAAGACCAATTTGACTTAGAGCTTGCTTGGTCATGGCAGGTCAAGATGCCTCCACGACGAGGAAGTCCAAGGACTGTGAATATTGGAGACACCACGAATGGTGAGGGAATTATCACAGGTCCAATGCGATTCCTATAAACAACAACAACAATGCATCTGGAGTGGGGAACAACACTGGAAATGCTCCAGGAGGTGATAACAACCAACAATTTTTAGAGACTGTGGTAAATGTTGTGGCGTTGCTTACAGAAAGACATCACCCGTTGGGCTTTTAGGAGTTCAGGAGGATGAAGCCTCCTAGCTTCTATGGGCAAACTGATCCGATGGAGGCAAAACAATGGTTAAATCAGATTGAAAAAGTACTGCAAAGAATCAGGCACACTGCAGAAGAGAAGGTGAGTTGTACCTCATTCCAACTCGAGGGTGAAGCAGACCCTTGGTGGAAATCGGTTGAGAGAACCCGAGCGCCAGGGACTCCTTTGACATGGGCTGAATTCACTGAAGCCTTCTATGAGAAGTATTTCCCGGCACCAGAGAAGCGTCAGTTGGAAATTTAGTTTACGAACTTAGTGCAAAATCTTGAAGCTAATTAAAGAACAGAGAATGCACCTTCGTGGTCTACACCGTAGGGACTATTTGGCTTGTCTAAGAGACCCTAGAAGTTCGACAGAGGAAAGAAGGATGGACCCAAGTTGAGAAGAGAGTTGCAACAAGCTATGAACAGTTGCAGAGGATAAAAGAGTTGAAGGCTCGAGTAGATCTCGAGCAGTTCAAGTGCAACTTAAATATGCTCGAGTGGTTCTTGAGCAGTTAAAACCTTTAGAAAGCTCTCTCGAGAAGATCTCAAGAAATTCAAGCCTCCATCATTAAGCCAGCTCGAGTAGATCTCGAGCAGTTCAGAATAGAGGGAACTTCAGAAATTCCTCTCAAGCAGATCTCGAGAGGTTCATAGCTTCAGAAACTCATCTCGAGCACATCTCGAGAAGATGAGTTAATTTAAAGAACATCTGCTCGAGTGGATCTCGAGCAGATACACCTTTAAAAAATCACTCTCAGCCCACTCTATCTACTGAAGTTGCATAATAGGAACCATTTGAACTTGTGCCATTCACTGGTCAATCCTCAAGATGATCCACTCAAGGCAAGATTCATCCTCTCAAGGCTTGGGTTCTAGACTTCCCATTCAGCATTGTTTTAAGGATTCACACATCTCTATCCCATGCAAGCAATTCCATGCATGACAACTTTTTCTTTCGCGAGCATTGAGATTTTTGTGTATGGACTGTATAAAAGCTATAATTTTAGCTAGGAATAATCATCTAACATTTACCTAATTTTTCTCTGAGCTAGTAGGCTTTCTAGGCTTAGGTCATTTAGGGTTAGGTCATCTCTTTTAGTTTTTTCCCCTCCTTAGCTCAGCACTAGCTAGATAAGTTATTTTGTAATAGATAGAATTGAATTTATGTTGTAATAAAAACTTGTGTAAGCTTGTGAGGGGTATAGATCTTTGCATTGACTACAACGTTGAGGGCTAGCCATTGTAAGTTTCTTCATGTGCAATGCAAATCTATTTTTATTAATTCATTCAATCTGTTATGTTTTTATGTTTCACACATGAATTTTATGGATTATAGGTGTATGCAATCCACAAAATTATTAATGAGAAACATAAAAACATTACAGATTGAATGAATCAATAAAAATAGCTTTGCATTACACATGAAGAAACTTACAATGGCTAGCCCTCAAGGCTGCAGTCAATGCAGAGATCTATGTCCCTCACAAGCTTACACAAGTCTTGATTATAGTAGAAATTCAATTCTATCTATTACAAAAGAACTTAGCCAGCAAGTGCTGAGCTAAGGAGGAGAAAAAAATAAAAGAGATGACTTAACCCTAAATGACCTAAGCCAAGAAAGCCTCCTAGCTTAGAGCAAAATTAGATAAATCTTAGATGATTATTCTTGGCTAAAATTACAGCTTTTATATAGTCCATACACAAATATCTCAATGCTCTGGCCAATCAGAAAGATGTTGCTGTCATGGCCAATTTGTGGCAAAGTAATTGCCTTGGGATGTGGGGGACAGTTAAGCACATTGGGATGTGTGCCCTAGATGATGTGGAATTCCCAAAATATCCATGCATGCTGAATGGAAAGTTTGGAACCCGAGCCTCGAGAGGATGAATGCTGCCTATTATGCATCTCGAGTGGATCTCGACTGGTTGAATTGACAGCTAAATTAGGCTCGACGGGATCAAATGGCTCCAATTATGCAGCTTGAGCAGATGAGGCTTCAGGTAATTTGGCTCGAGAGGCTCTCGATAGGCTAGATTTATTGCTCGAGTGGATGGTTCCTTCAATTCTGAACTCGAGAGGTTGGAATTAATCTGCTCGACAGGTTCTTTCAGAGCTTCTCGAGTGGCTACATTCATACTTGGAGTGCTCGAGAACTACTCGAGGTGATTTTCTGAAAGTGTATTTTTTGAGATCCATTCGAGCAGATGTTCTTTGGATTAACTCATCTTCTCAATATGTTCTTGATCGGTGCTGAAATATGACTATATTTCATACCTTAAATCCTACACTTAGCCGTTCGATGAAAGTATTTGATGGTTGTTGTGAGGTTTTGATGATAACAGGTGTTTCTGACCTTTGGATCTTCCAAGTGTATAAAAGAAAGAAAATTAAAAAGCTATGGACAAAAGGGTACTTGAGTCGCTAGAGAATGCCGTGAAGAACTCAATCCTCAAACATTGAAGTTGCCACGAGGAACAAAGTGTGCCATAAGCCTTCTTCCTTGAAAGAATGGCTTAGGTCTTACGCCACACATAGTCCCTATGGCGTAGACATACAACCTAGCGCCATTCAATTCAACCAAGATTTGGTTTTGAATTCTCTTTCTAGCGATGTGGATGAATAAAAGCAACCACGCTAACTAGTGAAAGTATCCTTCTCCAATTGAACCACGCCAAGAGCACTATCCAACCCAAGGTTAAGAGGTGAAATCTAACCTAGCGAAAGTAATGCATTTCAACTCAATCTTCTACGAGGCAAAATTGAGATTTCCACCAATTTAAATGCCACTTTTAGCAGAGCAATCGATTTACATGAATTTCATTGAACAAAAAAAGTGTCTTAAAGGAGGTCAAATTCAAAGCCTCAATCGATTGAGACTCAAATCCTAATGAGATCTAAGCCTCAATCGATTGAGGCAACTAGGGTTAGTTTGAATCATATTATAAATAAGAGGCCCACGGCTTTGTAAAATTTTGATGGGAGAGTTTTCAGAAATTTGTGTAATAATTTAGAGAGAGACTTTTGTAGGGTTTTCTTAGAGTAATAAAATTGTGTTGAGATTTTAAGAATATTTTATTTTTACACCTTCTTTCTTTACTTTGGGAATGGTTTTGAATGAAATTGAAGATCTTTACCCAATGCTTACATGAGGGCTCAAAATTGAATTGAGGATTCATCCCATAAGTACCCATATTTTATGTTTAATGCCATAGTTTGATAATTTCATCATCAAATTGTTTTTTCAAAGTGTAGTGACATCATCATGTTTTCACCATGAGATCTAAATCCTCATCTCCACATGCAATGCTCATTTCACATGATCATACAAGGTATTTTGATGGGTTGTTTGATTTTTAGGTTTGAAAAGAGTAAGAGGAGTCATGATTCAAATTACTAGTCATGTTTCTCTTAGAATGATGGTGTTTGATGTTAATAAAATTGTGGGTTTAAAATAGAAAAGGATATAAAGTGGGCAAATTCTCTTTTTCTTTTTTAAAATTTGTTCTTAGATTCTCTTTCATAATTTTTAGATAAATTTATTTTCTTTCTTCCAATTAGAAAAGTGTTAATTTTGGTAAAAATTAAATCGCCTTGGTACTTTCTATTTTCTAAATTCTAGGAAGAATTGATTACAATTTCACCCATTTCAACTTTTATTCGACACCTTTTAAATTCTGAGTGAGGGTAAGGCTCTTGTACAATTGCAAGGTTTAATTTAAAAGTATCAAGTTTTTGAAGAGAAATTAGATTTAAAGGCTCAAATTTTGGTATAATTAGAGATTTTTGTTTTTATATCAATCGATTGAGAATAACCCCTCAATCATTAACTCTATTTTAGTGTGTGTGTGTTTATAGTGACAATCGATTGAGCCTAACTTTCAATCGATTGAGTGTGTTTAGTTAGCCATTCCGAGCACAAAATTTTCTAAATAGAAAAATCAAAAACATAAAATTTCTTTCCTTAATTCTCTTAGATTGATCTTCTTTAGGAAGTTTAGGGCTTATGTCTTCTTTTTCTCTTTAGATTTTATAGGATTTTCTAAAATAGTTTTAGGAAGTTTATTTTTCTTGATCTTTTAGGAAGTTTTTATTTAGGAAGTTTATATTTTATTTTTATTCTTTTAGGAAGTTTTTATTTTAGGAAGTTTATATTTTAAATTTTTATTCTTTTAGGAAATTTTTTAGGAAGTTTAACTTTTTTATTTCAAAGTTGATTATTAATAATAATTTAATAATATTTCATTGATCTTTCCTTACCGGGTCTATTGACTATGTCAATCGAACCTAAGATAAATCAAAGTGTCCTCACTATTTCAATGTATAAATGAGGTATGCAGACTGAACCTCAAACTAAAGTAGAACACGTCAATATATTCCACCACTAATGTTAGATCCCTTCGAACATAAGGATCAATAGACATAGATTTGGTGAAGGGTGTAAAACCTGGGAATTGGTATCACCTGCTCCAGATTAGTTACTACAAGTGCTTCTTCTTCTCCTTCTACAGACACCCTCATAAGAGACATCTGGTATTCATAATACTCCTTCACCGTTGCTATCACTTGCTCCACCACTAATGTTAGATCCCTTCGAACATAAGGATCAACAGACATAGATTTGGTGAGGGTGTAAAACCTGGGAATTGGGATGGATGAAGCAAGGATAATGACCCTCTCATCAGGGTCATCAATCCTAGGGCATAAAACAGAGGTGGTGGTCAGGTCAATGTAGGTGAGTGGAGATGATGGGGGTGAAAGGATAGGTGCCAACTCCTCCTCATAGATGAAGGGCAATGGTATCAAGGGCAACTCCTCCTCTTCAAAATCAGTTTCTGTAGTAGTAGAGGTGGAGGTAGATGGGATAAGGGCTAGCTCTTCATACTCGGGGTCGGTCTGTGTGGCAGTAGCTACTGTAGTCACTGAAGTTGAAGGTTGGGATGAAGGCACTGGTGTGGGTGTAGGTTGTTGGGCTGTTGGGAGTAAGGTCTAAAGTGTGATTTCGATGGATTGGAGGCTGTTTTGCATGGTGGCCTGATGCTCAGTATTGGTAAGGAGTTGGGTTTGGAGAGAGGCAAGGAGGAAAATAATTTGGGAAAAGGAGTCAGGTATGGCTGGGGTTATAGGTAGGGTGGGTGGGATATGTTGAAAGGGTGAAGTAGGGGAATGGTTAAAATGGGTAGGTTGTGGAGAGTCTGGTGTTAAGACCTGAAAAGTACCACTTTTTACCCCTTAACTTAATCTCTGTTAGACCCTTAATCATTTAATAAATGTGTTTTAACTCTATCCTGAAGGTAATAAGCAACAGCTATAGATAAGGCCCTAACCATGCCAAGAAGCATACTTTTACCCTAGAAGTGTCTCAGGAGAAAGGAAGTTAGACCCAGACAGAGAGCTGGCTGCAGCATAGGCACAGCACAGCAGGAACAAGTAAAGAAGAATGCCTTGCCCAGATGTCGCAGGGTTCAATTGAACTAGAGAGAATGCTTCACGCAGTTGTGGCGGGCTTCTGAAGGCAGCACACCAACTGCTCGCGTCGTTCTCATGCAGTTTGATGACAGAAGGTATTGAAAAGCAGACTTCATGTGGTTCTCGCGAGGCTCAGTCATAAGTGCTCGCGAAGCACTCGCGCAGCTCAAAAGAGGAGCCCTTAATCTTCACGTGATTCACTGAGGAGAGAGAGCTCCAGGCATTCCTGCGCACAGCTGTCGCTTAGTGGCCGCGGGATACTGACCTTCAGGGAACTGCTCGCGTGATCCATAGGCCTATGCATACTACTTCTTCATGAGGATCTCCGTGAGATTCACCAAGGAACGAACCGCACGGGCAATTCCTGCGCCATTCAGAAGGAAAGAGCAATCTCGTGATGACCAAATTATCAATCCCGCGACTGCAAGAGCTTCAAGTCAATTCAATCTCATGACGCCAACTCTATCACGTGCCAAGACCTGGAAAGCCTTACTACCTAGCGAGGCTCGGGATCTTAACTTCTTCCCCCTTCTGTAGGGGAAATCTGAGAACTTTCAGGCACGACTCTAATGCTCTAATCTCCGTGCACGCCCGAGGCAACTAAGGAAAATAATGATTGCATAAAATTAGGGTTTTCCTAACCTTAATGCTACTACAAATGATCGCTATATAACCTTAGCCTAGTTTAGGTTTGGGAGACTTTTAGTCAGACTCCTTCTTGAGTCGATTATAGAATTGCAGTAGGCTAAGGTTAGGTTTTAGGCAGCTCCTTTTTCCCTTTTTTCTTCTCTCCACTGTCCAGCACTTGCTGGCTATGCCTTTATATGTCTATTTGGAATAGTTTTAATAGAGTTTTATAATAGGATTTTATGCATGTATGAGATTGGTATTTTGTGAGTTGTTCAGATAAGGTTCTTTTGTGATCCTCTATTGTTAAGTTGCATTGTAAGCAATGGAGGATTGTGTTTAAGGATTTATTTAGATCCAAGTGCCCTATGTGTCTGTGTTAGGCACACAAGGTGCCTGCCCCACCACAGATCCACTAAATCAATCCCATGGGAGCCTGTCGTAGCCTTGTAAACATGGTGGTGAATGTTCTTGTTCTACAGGAGAAGGATAGCCTCTGTGATAGTCCGTGACCATTCAAGTGACATATTATAGCCCTAGGGTGAGGCCAATCCATGATCTAAGATGATTCTTTTCTCCACTTGTGCTTGTAGCCTTGTGAGAGATTGTGCAGATAGACTCCCATGTATTTAGATAGACCCACATCGATAGATCCGATATGTATGAGAGATTGTAGGCTTGTGACTGGAAGTCTTTCTAAAGTAGTGAACAGCTATACCTAAAGCTAGTACTCAATCTCTTGTTGGTCCTGTGTGTCCAGGCTAGTGCACGCGTGCCCAGCCCACATAGAACTTTAGAGGTTGAGATTCCTGATTCTTGAGTGGTAGCCTAGATGAAGTAGTGCCTACAATGATAAACACCACCCATCTCTCTGATGTTTCCCCTATTGGATAATCTGTGACCATTTATGGAGTTATAGCCATAAGGGATTGGATCATGGGGTGAGTTGGATCCTTTCTCCTCTTGGTGATAATGTAGCCATTGGACAGATTTCTAGCGCAGATCGAGTTTGAGTTATAAGACCCATCATTTAATGGCTTACTTCTCACCCTTTTATATTATTTTCTCACACTCCATCATTCTATTAAACCTTTTCTATAGTTTAGGCATTAGGTTACCTTAGGATTTAGACAATAGTGACCTTAAATCCCCTTCCATTTAGGATTGCGATCTATAGCCGATCCGAGGGCCACTAAAGATAGCTCCCTTGGAGCTTTAGATAAACTTTCTGGGACAAACTTACTTATTAAAACTTGCTACAACAGTCCTCTATCTTGCGGGATTGTACATTTTAGGCTCGCTTGTAGTTTTCAATCCACCTTTGATTCATTTTCGAAGCACTTAAAATATCCTAACAAGTTTTGGCGCCATTGTCTGAATCTTGATCTATTAGTAGACCCTAGATTTTTGTATTCTTTATTCTTTGGTAGCTATGCTTGTGAATAATTGATACTGCTGATTTACATTTGAAAATTTTCTTGCTGATTTACATTTGAAAATTTTCTTGCAGATCTGGATAGTAGTAGAAGGAGAGAATTGCAGAGTCTAGCTACCTCTGTTTGCATTTCTCTAACCCTCAAAATCTCAGTCTATTTCTCCTTTAAAAATTCCATAGCAGTTGATTAGGATAGTTGTAATTTTGTTAATTGTAATGTGTCTACAAGTAGTCTTCCTTGGTGTGTGTCAGGAAGGAGATCCCACATTAGAGCCTCCAAACCCTGAGATAGAAAGGGGCAGAAGACCAAGAAGGCCTGACACACCTTGAGCCCCTCCTAAATTGAGATAAAGAATATGGGTGAAGAGCAACCCAAAACATTGAAGGAATTGAATGCTCCTGATGATTATAATTCCCATTCAAAGATTCAATTCCAGATGTTCAGAAAGAGATTAAAACCTCAATCATCCAAATGCTCTTTCCATGGGCTCAGAAGAAGACCCTACAAACACATTGACCAATTCTGGCCTGTGCCCAACATTCCCAATTGCTGGTTTGGGATCGAAGCCACCGATTAAGGCTCTTTCCTTTCTCCTAAAGGAAGGTGACCGTTAGCTACTCTCCCAAATAACAAGATTACTTCTTGGAAAGACCTTGAAGATTTCACCAAATTCTTCCAGACAAAACTAGCCATTGAGGAAAGCAATACTTGCTTTTGCCCAATCCCTAATTGAGGATATTAATCAATCATAGGATAGATTTAAGGAGATGCTCAAATAATGTCCCCACCACAAGATCCCTGACTGGTAGCTTGTCCAGAGCTTCTATAATGGGATTGATGAGAAAAGCAGAGACATGGTAGATGCCTCTTGTGGTGGAACTTACATGCATAAAATAGCTGATGAGGCATGGGACTTGTTCGAGGTCATCAGTGAAAATGCTTTCCAAAAGATGTCCTCGTCTAGAACTGTTCAAGAGCCTTCTCCTAAAATGGGACTTGCTGAAACTTTCAAAGGAAAGATGTATGAAGTTAGTGGAAATAATGACTTAAGAATGCAGATGGCCAATCTTTCTGATAAGTTTGATAAACTATTAACTATAGTGCAACCCAGATTAGCTACACAGGTGATGGAGGCATGTCTGATATGCCAATCTCCACAGCACACAGTGGAAGAGTGTCCATATGCACGGCAATATCCTGAGCATGTGATGGAACAAGCTGCTGCTGCCCAATCATTTGGCCAGCAATAATTTGTTGGCTACAACAAACAGCCATTTAGATACCAGCACCAAAATGCTGGTTACCAGTGGAGAGACCATCCAAATTTGAGGTGGAGCCAAGACAATTATATGCAGCCACAACAAATGTTGGCCTTACCTCAAAGGCCACAGCAGCAGTTTAACCAGGGATATGCCCCAAGGTCAAATTTCCAACATCAGCAGCAGCCCCAGCAGCAAAATCAGTTGGTAGTTCCCCAACCTCAGCCTCGAAATGCTTCTTTCGAGGATCAGGTTTTGACCTTATTGTAAAGCCTTAGAGTCTTGACATAGACTGTGACTTCTCATAGTCAAAGCATAAATAAAATGGAAGAACAGCTCGGCCAAATATCCAATGCCTTGGCAAAAAGAGAAGAGGGCAGGTTGCCAAGCCAGCTAGTGGCCAACCCTAAGGGCCAATATTCGATTGGAGAAGGTTCCTCAAGCTTTGAGGGAGCTAATGCCATCACAACCCTAAGGTCTGGTAGGCTGGTAGACAACCAGATTGGGAAGGAACAAGGAGAGGTCATCTCCAAGGAATTTTTGAATGAAAGTGAAAAAGAATTTGTGAGACCACAGATCCAAGAGTCGCCTGTTACCCTGCAATAAGGGTAAAATAAAGAGGCTGTAGTTGAGCCTCAGCAAGAAATAAAAGATGAAAAAAAAAAACAAAAGTTTAGCCATAGGCTTGCAGCTGAGGAACCAGCAGTACCTCAATTGCCATTTCCTCAAGCTTTGGGTGGCCCTACCCCTTTTGATAAGGGGAATGCACAGATAGAGGAAATGATGGAGACCTTTAAGCAGGTAAAAATCAATTTACCCCTGCTTGATGCAATTTGACAGGTCCCAGCCTATGCCAAATTTTTGAAAGACCTTTGTACCCAGAAAAGAAAAGCTAGATGCCACTTGTCCAAAAAGGTCTTTCCAACTGATACAATTAATTCTGTATTAAACGGGATAATGCCAGAGAAGTTGCAAGACCCAGGGATACCCACTATTCCCTGCATAATTAGAGACCACACAATTGGAAGGGCCCTTCTAGACCTTGGAGCCAGTGTTAACCTGCTGCCATACAGTGTGTATCAGCAGCTAGGTTTGGGAGAGCTAAAACCCACCCCCATTATGCTGTTAATGGCTGACAAGTCTGAAAGGAGACCTATGGGAGTGGTTGAGGATGTCTTAGTGGGGTGGAAAAGTTCTTTTACCCTGCAGACTTCCTTTGTTTGGACATGGGCTGCAACAAGAGTACATCCCCTATACCTATTATTTTGGGCAGGTCATTCTTGGCCACAGCCAATGCATGCATTCAATACAGGTCTGGGATCATAGAGGTAACTTTTGAACATATGAAGGTCGAACTTAATGTGTACAACAGTGCAAAGTACCCTCAGTTTGACAATGAGGAAAGCTTTGCAATGGATGTACTAGAAGAAGTTGTTGAAGAAGAACTGCCCACTCTGCTGGAGTGGGGCAACATTTTCACAAGTTTAACTAAAGTTTGAGACATAGTAGAGGAAGGAAGCCCAGCTGTTATGCCAGAAGACATGTCCACATTGAAGTCTTCTGTGGGCTTAGTGCAGCATTCCATTTGGAAACCTACATTGCTGCCCCTTCCTCAAACCAACAAAGCACCAATCCTGCCATCCATCCAACAAGCCCCTAATCTGGATCTCAAGAAGCTTCCAGAAACATTGAAATATTCCTTCCTTGAGAAACATGAAAAATTTCCTGTAATTATCTACTCCTCTCTTACCAATGAGCAAGAGGAAGAATTACTAATAGTCTTAAGGAAGCACAAAAAGGCAATTGGCTGGACCATTGCAGATCTAGGAGGGATAGATGCATCAATCTGTATGAACATGATCCATCTAGAGGAGGGCTCAACACCCTCCAGGAAAATACAGAGGAAATTGAATCCTCACATGCAGGAAGTGGTCCTAAAAGAAATCATTAAATCGCTAGATGCTGGGGTAATTTACCCCATTTCTGATTCTGAATGGGTGACACCTATCCAAGTGGTGCCCAAGAAATCTGGCATAACAGTCATCACAACTGAGTCTGGAGAGCTGAGACCAGCCAAGGAGACCACTGGCTGGAGGGTTTGCATAGACTATCGGAAGCTCAACTCGAAGACCAGAAAAGACCACTTCCCTCTCCCCTTCATTGATCAAATTTTGGATAAGTTGGCTGGGAAAGCTTTTTAATTTTCTTGATGGGTACTCAGGGTACAACCAAACCCCTATGCACCCTCATGACCAAGAGAAAACTATATTTACTTGCCCTTTTGGCACCTTTGCTTACAGAAGGATGCCTTTTGGGCTGTGTAATGCCCCAGCCACCTTTCAGAGGCGTATGTATGCCATATTTTCTGATATGATTGACAAATTCATAGAAATTTTTATGGATAATTTTTATGTATATGGGGACAGTTTTGGGCAATGTCTACAACACCTCCACCTGGTCTTGCAAAGATGTGAGGAGACCAATCTGGTCTTAAGTTGAGAAAAGAGCCACTTCATGGTAACACATGGTATTATGTTGGGCCATATAGTCTCTAAAAATGGGATTGAGGTAGATAAGGTCAAAGTTGACCTCATTGTAAATTTGCCCCCTCCAAGAATAGTCAAACAAATCAGATCTTTCCTTGGACATGCTGGATTCTACAGGAGGTTCATTAAAGACTTTTCTGCTGAATGTCTTGAGGCTTTTGAAACTTTGAAGATTTGCCTCACCTCTGCCCCTATACTCCAAACACCTGACTATGCACTCCTCTTTGAGTTGATGTGTGATGCATCCGACTTGGCAATAGGTGCTATTTTGGGTCAGAGAAAAGATAAGCTGCTAGTGGTCATTGCCTATCTCAGCAAATCACTTGCTGAAGCTCAGCTGAATTACCCAACAATTGAGAAAGAGCTTATGGCAGTGGTTTTTATTGTGGACAAATTTAGACCTTACCTACTTGGGTCTAAAACTGTAATCTTCATAGACCACTTAATATTGAAGTACCTATTGTCTAAGAAGGATGCTAAGCCCAGGCTGATTAGATGGATACTCCTGTTGCAGGAGTTTGACATTGAAATCAAGGACAAAAAGGGTGTAAAAAATGTGGTGGCTGACCACTTGTCCAGAATTGTGTTGGAGAAATGTGTTGATGACCTTGCAACTGATGTTTTCCCAGATGAGCAACTGTTTGCCATTCAATCCTTGGTTCCTTGGTATGCACACATTGTAAATTATCTAGTTATAGGTAAGATTCCGACCCATTGGACCAAAATGGATAAAGACCTATTTTTCTCACAGGTCAAATTCTTTTTCTGGGAGGAACCTTGCTTATACAAGTATTGTGCAGACCAAATCATCCGAAAATGTGTTCCAGAAAGTGATGTCCCCAGTATTCTGGCCATGTGCCATGAAAATGCCTGTGGAGGCCACTTTAGTGGAAGAAAAATAGCTGACAAAATCTTGCAGTGTGGGTTCTATTGGCCTTCTTTATTCAGAGATGCCAATACACATTGCAGGACCTGTGAAAGATGTCAAAAATTAGGAGGGCTGTCCAAAAGAAACTCAATGCCATTGCAGCCCATCTTTGTTGTGAAACTGTTTGATGTCTGGGGTATTGACTTCATGGGCCCCTTTCCTCCTTCAAATAGTTATCATTTCATCTTAGTGGCAGTGGATTATGTTTCCAAATGGGTAGAAGCTATTGCCACAAGAACCAATGATAATCAGGTTGTCCTCAAATTTATAAAGTAGAATATCTTCTCAAGATTTGGCACCCGTAGAGTCATTATTAGTGATGGGGGTAGCCATTTTTACAACAGAAATTTCGAGAGCTTGCTCAAAAAATATGCAGTCACCCATAGGATTGCTACTCCCTACCACCCACAAACCAGTGGGCATGTTGAAATTTCTAATAGGGACATCAAGCACATCCTTGAGAAGACTGTGAGGACTGATAGGAAGGACTGGGCTGAAAAGCTAAATGACACATTGTGGGTTTATAGGACTGCCTATAAGACTCCCATTGGTATGTCCCCATTCAAATAGATTTATGGCAAGGCTTGTCATCTCCTAGTGGAGTTAGAACACAGGGCCTATTGGGCCATTAAACATTTAAATCTAGACCTAACTTCTGCTGGTCATCACAGGTTGCTGCAGCTATCAGAATTGGATGAGCTGAGGATGGATGCATATGCCAATGCCCGGATCTACAAGGACAGGTTCAAGGCTTTCTTTGACAAGGGTCTGTTGAGAAAGAGCTTCATAGCTGGTGACAAGGTTTGGTTATTTAACTCCAAACTTAAATTTTTTCCTGGCAAACTAAAATCCAGATGGGAAGGTCCCTACATTGTCATGAGTGTTTCCCCATTTGGTGCTGTGGAAATCAAGGATCCCAAGTCTGGGAAAACCTTGAAGGTGAATGGTCAGAGGCTTAAGCCTTGTTTCAAAAAACCTGCTGGACGCCATTTACTTTCAAGGGGATCCTTCATTAAACTGATCCACAGGTGTGTCAATATTGTATCATATGTACTTTGGTTTTGTTAGATTTATCTTTCTTTCTTTTTTTCAAATTCTCTAGGAAATTTTAGTGGCCCCACCTGAATCTGGACCTGTCTGGTTTGAATTCTTTATGCTTGGTTTGATGATTACTGCCCTTGGATTGATGGTTTTTGCCTGAATGCACAATGTTGGATGGTGATTTTTGCTGTCTATGCTTTAATGTTTGATCTTAATGTGTCTGGGGGTACCTATGGTGGAGATTCATGCCTAGGATCCAGTCACAGCACAAATGGAAATGGCAAAATAGAGAGCAAATGCTCTCTGTTTACTACTTTGCTGTCGCTGGGTTTAGAAGGAGGCCTGAGAGACTCGCGCAGTTCACATAGAACACTTCAATAGCTATCACGAGATTCAAGTAAACCTAGGAACCTCTCGCATGATCCAAATTGAGCATTTCAGTGGCTGTCGCGAGGTTCAGCAGGAAGCCTGGGAGACTCTCGCACAATTTAAAAAGAATACTTCATTAGCTGCCACGAGATTCAAAGTGAACCTTAGAGCCTTTCGCACAATCCAAATGGAGGCCTGGGAGCCTTTCGCGCAATTCACATGGAATTCTTCACATGCTGTCGCGCGCTCTAAGGTCAACCTGGGAGATTATCGCGCAATCCAAGTTGAATAGCACCTACTCTAGGTTTCCTTTCCAATCCCACGACCAGATATTTCCAAAGTGCGCCAAGCTTAGTGACAAGTATTTTAACCACGCGCTTGTCTCCCTTTCTAGTACTCTCTCTTCCTTCTTCATCCAGCGAAACCTTAGCTTCTGGCGCTCTTCTCCCTCTTTCCTCCAGCATCCATCCTACAACCCATCATTCACACCAGGAATCTACAGAGTTGTTCCTAACATCATCTCCATCAATTGCCCTCTGCTCAGAGATCTCGTGGTGCCCTGTGTGACAGATCAAACCAAACCCTACAATTTTAGGGTAAGCACTCAAATCTCAGTCCCCATTTCTCATATTCAAAAGTAACATTTGGAATGGCCCCTAAGAGTGCACCAAAGAGAAGGGGTAAGGATAAGGCCCCTATTGAGCGTGCTGCTAAGGTCAAAACTTTAAAGGCATCGAAAAAAGGGAAGGAAGTGGTTGAGGAGGTGGAGGAGCCAACCCTTGAGTTTTCTACACCCTCGGAGCTCATGGCTTAAATCCCCTTGGAGCCTGAGACAACTTTCGACTTGCCCTTCTTCGAGAAGGAGCCTCTCTCTACCCCTGCCATACTGTTTATGAGCAAGGCTGGCCTGACACCCTTGATGAGAGGAATTCCAGCACTAGCCTACCCTAGGCTAGTGCAACTCTTTTACCAGCATATCAGGGTCACCAAGGATAAAGATGGACAAGCAGGTCTACTAGTGTTGATTGATGATTTTGAAATGTTAGTTAGTCCCAAGGTGATTGTAGAGGTATTGGGCATCCCAACTGCATTTGACCCTGGCTGTGGATATGGCCCCCCCTGAGTGCCTCAATTGATACAATTGCAAGGGCTTTGACTAGAGGATTAAAGGCCTCAGGAGATTCTATCAGAAGAAGAGAGTTGGAGCCAAACCTCCTTTTCATTGACCAAGTGCTGAGAAAAAATATTTACTGCTCAGGCCATCAGCAGGAGAGGAGGACTCCTATCGTTGATGTTGTCTACTCCTTTTCTCCGGGCCATGGCTTCCATGCAGCCTGGTTAATTTTTGAATCAATGAAGGATCTGGTGGAGAAGCTAGGGCAAAACAAGAAGCCACATACACTTCCCTATACCAGAGTCATCACCAAGCTGCTTCTCAAGGGAGGGTACAAGATAGCAAAAAAAGAGGAGACTACCACCCTTGCCCCTACAACTTTTGCCAAGAGACAATGGGGAATCAGCAAGAGCTTGATGGAAGCCTAGAAGAAGAAGAAAGCTAAGACTCAGGCCCCTCCCAAGCAATCTGAAGAAGCAGCTGTTACAAGACCCGCCCCTGTTACTACAGAGGAGATTCTAGAGCCTGTGACCACCACTGCTGCAGCAGCCACCTCAGCCCTCCCACCTTTTACTCCAGCATCCCCTACCCCTATTCCATCTCTCTTTCACCCTCCTCTTTCTTCATTATCCATCCCCACACCCCCTTCTCCTGTGATTGATACCTGAGAGGAGACCACTCCCCATGTCAGCCCCTCACCATCCCCTACCCTCTCTCAATACACAACCCCATAACCCCCCGCATCTTCACATAAACTTGACAACCCTCCACTCATTTCCTACAAGAAAAGGAAAACCACTTAGACAACCTCGACCATCTCACAGACACCACCCACAATCCCTTTTATCCCCACTGACACACCTCACATTGAAGAAGAAACCACTACTGCCATGCCTACTACATCTCCATTCATAGACATAGACCTCAACCTTAACACAACCACAGGATTCCAAGCCTTTATGGCTAGTTTCCTTGACACCATGCCCACCCACTACACCCCCCTCCCGGATTCCCCAACTACATCACAACACCACTACACACACCCAAGATCAGATGCAGATAGAACTCACATCCATTAAATCCACACTTCACACTTTGACAAACCCAGCCACCCCTCAACCAACCACTCCAACCCCCCTGGTCCTTTCCCGACCCAACCCTGTCCCCATAATCCAGCCATTCTCTTTCATACCTTTTCCCATTCTCTTTCATACCTTTTCCCATTCTCTTTTTCCCTGTCCCCACAATCCCATTCTCTTTTTCCCTCCCTCAGCACCCCCTACTCCTAGTGAGCCTACCTAATTTTCTTTCCTCCCCATGCCTTCCATCCCACCTCTTATCCTACCCCCTCCAACATTCACCGATAAACAGACACAAACAAACCTAGAGCCTGTTACCCTCCCCCAACAACTAGACATACCCATCGATAAATCTACTTCCCCCACCCAGGACCAATCACATTTTGCTCCTTCCACTTCCTCTCTTCCCATCGCACCTAAACACTCTTTTTACATCCTCCCTACCTCACCATCCTACATGCCATGAGGGAAAATCCCTACCTTAGGAGGGATGTCCTGAGGGGCATGACCCAACTTAGGTAGTCCATTGAGACCCCCCTGCTGCAGCAGATTGCTGAAATGGAGGAAGCCCATAGAAAGCAATTACTGAGAATCTCCCTGGGGGACCAACATCTTGGAAGCCTATGAGAAGGTAAAGACCATGGCGGCGTATCATCAGATGAATTTGGAGCTGGAGAAGGCCAATACCAATGTGGAGAGAATGAAGGCCAAGATGTTTGAAAAGAGACTCAACAATGCCCAGGAGATCTTTAGAATCTAAAAGGAAATCCATGATACTGACCTCCTCAAGGCAAAAATTCAGATCTCCTCATTGAAAGTCAGACACGTTGTCGAATCAGCAAGAGCCCACCCACTCTCGCATTCTTGCCGTAACTCGAGCCTAAACCTTCTCCAACCCCAACTGCCCAGTCTGAGGCAGAACCAATTGCCCAACTAGATAAAGGTAAGGCCCATGTCGCCTTCCTCCTCACCTCCCTACAGCAACCCCACCTACCCAAACCCTCACAGACTCCAATCGAGCAAACTTATCCTAAATAGAGAAAGTCATCGCTAAGAGGACTCGCACAAAGACCTCTAGTAAAATTAAGAAAGAGCCACCAAAGATGAGGAGGCAAAACGCCCTGGCCAGCTTGAACCCAAAGCAAAAGGGAAGTCCCCAGTAGCCCCCATTGAGGAAGACAAAGGAAAATCTCCTATGATCCCTCTTGAACCCAAAACCAGAAAGATGAGGGTGAGGGCACCAAAGGCTCCAACAATGAAGAAACCCCCACAGCCAAAGAAACCAAGGCAGCAGAAGAAAAAGAGCCCAACTGAGAAGCAACCTAGGAAGAAAAAGATCAAAGCTCCCTCAGATAGAACCAAGTCCAAGCCCAGTTCTGAGAGCAAAGCTGAAATGAGGAAACATGCCAAACAGATGGGTTGGGACTGGTTTACAGATTCAGATTTTGATTCCTCTTCCTCTTAGACTAGATTATACTTAGGCTCTTCTTTCCTTTCCCTTCTTATCTTCTCATTGTAATTATAGTTGTACATATCTTCTCAGTCAATAGAATTTTTCTTCTTTTTGTATATTGATTTATGTGCCATATCTGTTATGTGTGCTTGTTTATTTTTTAAATTAGTCTTAATATTATTCACTTTTGTCAGTAACATGGGAGAGAATTTTGAGCAAAGTACTTGCACTGCAGCTATTTCGACTCTGTTTGCATCAAAGCGTTTTATCATTTGTGATTTTATAATCGCGGAGCTATGATTCTTCTGCGCGCTTTTCCTTCTCATAACTGTATAGTTGTACTATGCGAGAATATTAGTCCATGAATACCAGTGTGCAGCTACGCGATACACGAGATTACCTTAATTACCAAGGCTAAAATTAGACCATCATTTAGTGTGAGCTCTCTTTTCCCATAATCAGTTGTGCGATTTATCATTCCCCGAACAATCACAATTTATTGCCATGCTTGGAAAGGGACAAAACTTTAATATGCCAATTCATATTCCACAGTCCAAGTATTATAAATACGCAGTTAGTTCGTCTTCATCTCATCCTTTCTCCTCTAACCTTAGCAGTCCGACCCTACCCATAACCATGGCGAATGACAAACCCATCGAGTTCCCAAACAAATTTTATCCTATGTGGTTGGATCCCCCACCACCTAAGGAGCCGGACCCATTACAATTTCTTTGGGATGAGTATGAAGAAGTCCAGAGGATCCTGGCCAAGGAGAAGAAGAAAAAGGAGAAGAGAGAGAAGAAGAAGTAAAAAATTGAACCACCTGCATCTCCCCCACCATCTTCTTCCAACCCCCCACCACCTGCTTAACTCACATCTCCATGATCCTCATCTTTCACCTCCTCCCGGCTTATAGTTCCTCTTCCATGGTAGGCTGAGAATATCCCTGAGCCAGGAGGAAGAACCATTTTGTCTGACAAGAAGTGTTGCTTAGATTGTTCTTCGGTTTATAATTTTCTATTTTTTTATAATTTGTTTGCTTTTGTCTATCAATATTTTGCTTATATGTGTGCATAAATCCTCATTCATTTTTGTGTGTTCTTTTGCTCATTTATAGTTTCTGTTTTCTTATTTTTAGGTTTTATGCTTGCTGCACATCGCACATTTTGAACTAGTGAGGACACTGCTCCTCATGGTTTGGGGGTGTGGCAGGGTAGGTCTGCCAATAGAGTAGTTAAATTTAGTGCAGTAATGATGGTGTAACTGGGATGAATAAAGTCAATTTTCACCTAACTTGATACAATGAGGAAATTTGTGAAAAAATTAAAATATTTTTTACAGACTTTTCAAAACTGAAAATGTTAAAATCTTGACACCACCATGAAGCTAACATCAGAAATTTTTTTTAGTTAGTACTCAGTGAACCTAAGAGGTGAGAAACAGGAGAAAATACACCTCATGGGTTAATTTGAGGACCATACCTAGTGAGATTTGGGCCCATTATTTTCTTGTGAAGAGTGTTTTTGGCATTATTTCTGCTCAGAGGACTGATTGAATCAAGACCTTTTTACTAGAAGTTAGGCACCTCCAAATCAAAACTGATTGACAACACTCATTATACTAAGGAAATGATCCAAGGCCCTCATTGGACAGTTTGAGCCTGAAAATCCAACCTTTAAAAAATTGCCCTTTTGCATACACTAGTTGAGCCTTAAAAATCCTACTTTTCTTTGACAAACACCAGAGCACTTGCACCTTAACCTCATGACCTGATTCAACCTCACCCTCACTCTGAGAATTCAGAAGGTAAAGGAGGAGTTAAAGATAGTGAGAATGGTCCAACATTCTGTGAAAGGTGAAGAAAAGAAACTTATGAACAATAGTATATCAATGATATTTGTGTGGCAGTTCATCATAAAAAATCATAAAAAGATTGAATAAAAATAAAAAGAGAAAAAGAAAGAGAAGTCTAGAGAAGAACATCATCTGAAAATTGAAAAGAAGAGGAGAAGCTGGCCATTTTGATTCTAGAATATATCAAGAAAGATGAAGTTTTGCTGAAATGAAGGTTGTGAAGTCATGAATCACTCGTTACCTTGCTGATTTCTTAACTTTGATTCCTTTTTTACCCCTTGATTCTTTACATCCCTCACCCATAAGCCACATTACAACCCATTCAAAAATACCTTGTAGATCCAAAGTGAAATGAGCTGTCATGTGGAGATGAGGAGTTGTCCAATCTATGGTGAAAAGCCATGAGGATGTCAGAAATTAGAAGCTTTGCCTATGCTCATGCTTGCAGGCCCATTTGGGGTCTGTAACTGCTCTTGAGTTGTTTTGAATGTGAACACCCTCAGATTATCAATTTTGAGAGATAGTCCTGGTGAGAATTAGGTCTGAATTTTAACCTCATTGGGGTTGTATCCAACCTGAATTTTGAATTTAAGGCAAGCTGGGTACTGATTTTTACACATTGAATTTCTAATGTAAAATGAATGGCGGTGATGTAAGCACATGCTAAATTTTGAGTTTTAAATGGCCTTCATTACTGCTGCAGTTTCCTCTAAGTGTTAAAGAATGGCTGTGGAATGAAGCTTTATACATTGAAATTTGTGTTGTCATTAACTGCACTATACTTAACTGTTCTAATGGTGAAGTTTGTGGGTATCTTCACTAAAAACTCTCAGGAGACTTCACTCGTCCACTAGGGATCACCTAGGGGTTTAAAAGGCTTGGTACATGTGCTAAATGTACTCGTGATCCCTACGAAAGTGGCATTTAATTAGTTACGACTTTACTAAGGAACTAGCAAAGATTAGGTTTGGGGGTGTGTTAAGACCTAAAAAGTACCACTTTTCACCCTTTAACTTAATCTCTATTAGACCCTTAATCATTTAATAAATGTGTTTTAAGTCTATCCTATAGGTAATAAGCAGCAGCTACAGATAAGGCCCTAACCATGACAAGAAGCATACTTTTGCCCCAGAAGTGTCTCAGGAGAAAGGAAGTTAGACCCAGACAAAGAGCTGGCTACAGCATAGGCATAGCACAGCATGAACAAGTAAATAAGAATGCCTCACGCAGATGTCGCAGGGTTCAATTGAACTAGAGAGAATGCTTCATGCAGTTGTCGCGGGCTTCTGAAGGCAAGACACTAATCGCTTTCGCCATTGCTCACGCAGCTTTGATGATGTATGTATTGAAAAGGAGCAGACTTCTGGTTCTCGTGGTGGCTCGATCATAAGTGCTCATGAAGCACTCCGATCTCGCCACTTAAAAGAGGAGCCCTTAATCTTCACGCGATTTACTGAGGAGAGAGAGCTCCAGGCATTCCTGCGCATAGCTGTCGCTTAGTGGCCGCGAGATACTAACCTTCAAGGAACTACTCGCGTGATCCATAGGCCTATGCATACTGCTTCTTCTTGAGGATCTCCGTGAGATTCACCAAGGAATGAATCGCACGTGCAATTCCAACGCCATTCAAAAGGAAAGAGCAATCTCGCGACAACCAGAGCAATCCCACGATGACCAATTATCAATCCCGCGACTGCAAGAGCTTCAAGTCAATTCAATCCTACGATGCCAACTCTATCACGTGCCAAGACCTGGAAAGCCTAGCTACCTAGCGAGGCTCGTGATCTTAACTTCTTCCCCCTTCTGTAGGGGTAATCTGAGAACTTTTAGAACTAGGGCACGCACTCCAATGCTCCAATCTCCTTGCACACACCTCGAGGCATCCAAGGGATAGAAATGGGCCACGATTGCATCGATAAAATTAGGGTTTTCCTAACCTTAATGCTACCACAGCTGACTGCAAACCTAAGCCTAGTTTAGGTTTGGGGGACTTTTTACTTCTGTACTCCTTGAATCGACTATAGAATTGCAGTAGGCTAAGGTTAGGTTTTAGGCAGCTCCTTTTTCCCTTTTTTCTTCTCTCCATAGTCCAGCACTTGCTGGCTATGCCTTTGTATGTATATTTGGAATAGTTTTAATAAAGTTTTATAATAGGATTTTATGCATGTATGGGATTGGTGTTTTGTGAGTTGTTCTGTACAAGGCTGCTACCTTGTGATCCTCCATTGTTAAGTTGCATTGTAAGCAATGGAGGATTGTGTTTAAGGATTTATTTAGATCCAAGTGCCCTGTGTGTCCAGGTTAGGCACATTGCAGGCCTATGCCCCACCACAGGATCCACTAAATCTGAATCCCCATGGGAGCCTGTGTTGTAGCCTTGTGAACATGGTGGTGGCAGCAATGCTCTTGTTCTGTCTCAGACCTCTGTGAGAAGGATAGCCTCTGTGGATAGTCTGTGACCATTCAAGTGGATAGATTATAGCCCTAGGGTGAGGCCAATCCACAGATCTAAGACAAATTCTTCTTCTCTGCACTTGTGCTTGTAGCCTTGTGAGAGATTGTGCAGAGACAGACTCCCCTGTATTTGTATAGACCAAATATCAGATGGCAGATCTGATCTGGCTGTAGAGATTGTAGACTTGTGACTGGATCACTGCAGTCTTTCTAAAGTAGTGAACAGCTATACCTAAAGCTAGTACTCAAACTCTTGCTGGTCCTGTGTATCTAGGCTAGTGCACGTTGCAGGCCTAGCCCCACACACAGAACTTTAGAGGTTGAGATACCTATGGATTCTTGAGCTGGTAGCCTAGATGAAGTAGTGCCTACAATGATAAACTTGTTCTCTCTGGACTGTGGTTCCCCTATTGGATAGTCTGTGACCATTTAAGTGGACAGGTTATAGCCATAAGGGATTGGATCATGGCACAGGGGTGAGTTGGATCCTTTCTCCTCTTTGGTGATAATGTAGCCATTAGACAGGATTTCTATAGCAGCAGATCTGAGTCTGAGTTATAAGACCCATAAGATCTGTACCTAATAGCTTACTTCTCACCCTTTTATATTTATTTTCTCACACTCCATCATTCTTCTAAACCCTTTCTGTAGTTTAGGCATTAGGTTACCTTAGGATTTAAACAATAGTGACCTTAAATCCCCTTCCATTTAGGATTGCCAGATCTATAGCAAGATCTGGAGGGCCTACTAAAGATAGCACCCTTGGAGCTTTAGATTAACTTTCCCTCTGGGACAAACTCTTACTTATTAAAACTTGCTACAACAGGCCCTGTATCTTGCAAGACTCTGCATTTTTAGGCTTACTGCCTTGTAGTTTTCAATCCACCTTTGATTCATTTTCCAGTAGCAAGCACTTAAAATATCCTAACATCTGGGAGGAGTGTATACTCATGCATGATATCTCCCACAATGGAGTCTATCATGGTAGAGTACCCCTCAGTGGTGAAGTGGTCTTGGTGATGGGTTGGTGTAGGTGTAAGGGAATGGGTAGGGGAGGCAACAATTGGCTCAAAGAGTTTTGTTGTAAATGGTTCAAAGGGGGGTGCAAGGTCTGTGGTGGTGGGATGTGTAATGTCAGTGGCCATTGCCTCACTGTCATCATAAGTAAATGGGGAAGATGGGTTTGGAATGGGGTATGGTATGATAATAGGCTCTAAGCTAGGAGTGGGTGTAGGTAAAGGAATGGATAGGCTAGGTATAGTGGGTGTAGGTGGATCTGATATTGGGGTTATAGGTTGGGTGGGTGGGATTGGCTCTGTGGTTGGTTTATAGGCTCTCTTTTTATATTTTCTTTTTATGGATGGAGTGGGTAGGGTAAACGGAAAATCTATGGGAGGAGTTGGAGCTGACACAGGGATGGTGGTGGTGATTGTGGAGGGTGTTGGAGATGGAATGGTAGGCATGGGTGTAGGAATGGAACTGAGTGGTGTGTGGATGGTGTGGGAGGTAGGGATGGATAGTGGAGTGGAGAAGATTGATGATGGGCTAGTGGGTGGGATATGTGGCACTGAGCTGACTGCTGATGTTTCTGTAGCAAAAGTGGGTGGCACAGGTATTGAGACTGCTGCAGGAATGGTAGCTGATGAGTCCTCAACTGGAGGTGTTGTTGTTGACTTCTCAGGGACCTTCTTCTCTTTCTTCTCCATCAAGGACATGCTAATTATCCACAACCTCTTTCCAAACATCAATGGGGGCAATTTTTCAGTTGGTTCCCCAAACTTCGAGGCATATCCTCCTTGCTTAAGCAGGGCTATTATCAGCTTGCTATAGGGAAGTCCATGGGACATCTGCTTCTTCTAGACCTTCATGTGGATGTCCTTCATCCCCTCAAAAATTAAATGGGCAACATTGAAGGAATGACATTGGGAGAAGGAGTAGAGAGCATCAGCAATGGGATGTCTTCTCCCTTGCTGGTGCCCAGATATAAAAATGTTCTTTCTTAAAACATTGTCTATGAATAGCAATCTGGGATTGAAGTCACTCCTTGTGATGGAGTCCCCAGAAGCTTTCTTACCATTGGTCAATTTGTTGGCAATCACATCTATGGAGGCATTGACTGGAGCCCCCAAATTCCAAGCAGGGTCATAGGCAACTGGAATGCCTAGAGCTTTTGCAATCTCAGTTGTGTCCACAACTGTTACAAATTCATCAATAAGGATGACCAACACCGGGTCTTCTCTATTTGGACCCCCCCAAACTCCTTGAGTCTCATGTTCTGGTACCATAGCTTTACCAGTCTAGGGTACACCATCTCCTCTAAAGGGGTCAAAAGGTTATCCAAGGAAACCTTGGTAAAAAATTCTATGGCTTCAACAGCCTAGGTCTCCTTTGTGAAAAATGTCTTGTCAAAGGCAGTTTCAAGCTCCAACCCTATGGTATCCATGAACTCATTGGGTGTGCTCAGGGGATCAACTTCTGAGGTGGCTTCCTCCGGATGCCTCTGCTTCTTAGTTGATTTTAGGCTTTTGGAGATAGTTCTTGCCCTTTTCTTGGGTGCAGTCCTCTTCTTTGATTTTTTCCCTTGGGGTGCTAGGGCATCAGTGGCCTCCGTAGTGGAGGATGTAGCAATCTTCACTGATTTTCTGATGGTAGTAGGTTTGTCAGTTTGTGGAGGGTTCAACAGTGCTTGTAGGTTATAAAAAAATGGGGAGCTGTTGGCCATCTATCAAAACCCTAAATTTGACCTCTTTAATCACAGATCCTAGGTTGTGTACAACTCTAATGAGGTACCTTAGCAAACTCCTCACAAAAATAAACTCTTACCCAAGAATAACCACCGACTAAAAACAGAGCTGAGCAGAGTTAGAAACTTACCCCAAACCGCTAGAGTTTTGAAATTGCAGATGCATAATGGACCAAATCGAGCATTGCCAGATTTAAAATGCTCGGTCTTGGATGGTCAACAAAGTGGCAAAAGTAGGGTTTGAAATATGGGGAAACAATGACTGTGAAGAAGGGAGTTGGAACGTCTGGCTGGAGAGTGGTCCTCAGGAGGTTTTTGCAGAGAATGAAAATGATAAAGCCAGTCAAGGGGTTTTGAGCAGGGAAACTCGAGCCTCGAGAGGATCTCGAGAGGATGGGTTAAATATAAATGAACCACTAGAGCTGGAATTTACCTATCGAGCAGTTAAGTGCTGATGAAAGTCAGGGCCTCGAGAGGATCTCGACAGGCTTGGCTTCAGGTGATTCTGCTCGAGAGGATCTCGAGAGGATTGCATTTATACATTGGAGCCACTCGAGGCTGTCTTTTATGCAGGGAATGATGCTCGAGAGGTTCCTAAAACCACTCGAGATAGCAAAATTTACCTTGGAAAAGGCTCGAGAGGATGACTGATCCTCTCGAGACAACTAACTTCAATGACATTTCATGCTTAAGCTGTCAAGCCCATTGCTATGTTACACCAGCACACAATTTTATACCACAACCGTTCTATACAATAGCAAATTAGACACATGCTCATTTCATACCATGTTAAACCACAGAAGACCAAGATTCAAACAGACATATCAAGATTCTCAAACACACTCAATACATACATACAAAATTTAAATACACAAAAATAGTAAATGACAAACTAAGGCTGTGGATCACTTATCATTGGGAGGCTCTTGAAGGAACATGGTTTCAGAGGGCTCCATAGTATTTTCCACATAGAGTTTAAGCCTCTGACCATTTACTTTCATAATCCGCCCAGAAGTGGGATCCATGATCTCCATAGCCCCAGATGGGAATGCATGGATTACTATGAAAGGTCCATCCCATCTGGATCTCAATTTTCCTGGAAAGAACATAAGTTTGGAGTTGAATAGCCATACCTTAGCACCATCAGAAAATTCCTTCCTCAACAGGGTCTTGTCAAAGAAGGCTTTCACTTTTTCCTTATAAATCTTGGTGCTTGAATAGGCATCCAACCTTAGTTCCTCCAGCTCAGACATCTGTAATTTCCTATTTGCACCAACAGTAGTTAGGTCAATGTTCAAGCTTTTACTCGCCCAAAAGGCCTTGTGCTCCAACTCTACTACCAGATGACATGCTTTGCCATAGACTAATCTAAATGGGGACATTCCAATTGGGGTCTTATATGCTGTTGTATAGGCCCACAAAGCATCATTTAACTTTACTGCCCAATCCTTCCTATCAGTCCTAACTGTTTTCTCCAAGATATGCTTAATTTCCCTATTGGAAATCTTCACTTGCTCACTGGTCTGTGGGTGATATGGGGTAGCAATCCTATGGGTATAACATACTTCTTGAGCAGGTTCTCAAAGTGTCTGTTACAGAAGTGGCTTCTCCTATAACTGATAATGGCTCTAAGGGTGCCAAATATTTAGAATATGTTCTCTTTGACAATTTTTAGGACAACTTTGTGATCATTTGTTCTTGTGGCAGCAGCTTCCACCCATTTGGAGACATAGTCAAGAGCCACAAGGATGAAGTTAAATCCCACTGAAGGAGAAAAGGGGCCCATGAAATCTATCCCCCATATGTTAAACAACTCTACAACAAGGATGGGCTACAGTGGCATTAAATTTCTTCTTGAAATGTCACCCATCCTTTGGCATCTTAAAGAGGCTTCGCAGTGTGCATAGGCATCCTTAAACAAGGGAGGCCAGTAAAACCCACATTACAGCACCTTTGCAGCTATCTTTTTCCCACTAAAGTGACCTCCACGGGCATATTCATGGCACATAGTGAGAATACTGTGGATGTCACTATCAGGGACACACTTTCTTATAATTTGGTTTGCACAATACTTATACAGGCATGGATCCTCCCAGAAAAAATATTTGACTTGTAAGAAGAACAACTCCTTGTCCATCTTGGACTAGTGGGAAGGGGTCCTGGCTACAACAATGTAGTTTACTATATTGGCAAACCAGGGGACAATTGACTGGATGGCAAATAATTGCTCATCAGGAAAGGAATCTCTCAATGGTGTTGCAGCACACTCCTCAACTAAAATCTAGGATAAATGATCAGCCATTACATTCTCTACACCTTTTTTGTCCTTGATTTCAAGATCAAACTCCTGCAGCAGGAGGATCCATCTAATCAACCTTGGCTTTACATCTTTCTTAGCTACCAGGTACTTTAGGGTAGAGTGGTCAGTGAAGACAACAGTTTTAGACCCTAGTAGATAAGGTCTAAACTTGTCCATAATAAAAACATAAGCTAGAAGCTACTTCTCAGTTGTGGTATAATTCAGCTGAGCTTCTACCAGTATTTTACTGGCATAATAAATCACACAAGGCAGTTTGTCTTTTCTTTGTCCTAACACAGCTCCCATAGTCAAGTGTGATGGATCACACATTAATTCAAAGGGTAAGGCATAGTTAAGGGCTTGGATCACAGGGGAAAAGGTTAGACATTTCTTCAACACCTTAAATGCTTCAAGACATGCAGCATTAAAATGAAATGGCACATCTTGACACAACAAGTGGCACAAAGGTTTGAAAATTTTACTGAAGTCCTTGATAAACCTTTTGTAAAATCTTGCATGTCCTAGAAAAGATCTGATTTGTTTGACTATTTTTGGTGGAGGAAAGTGTGAAATCAGGTCAACTTTTACTTTATCAACCTCAATGCCTTCATGGGAGTCAACATGGCCAAGCACAATGCCTTGGTTAACCATGAAATAGCTCTTCTCTTAGCTCAAAACCTGATTGGTTTCTTCACATCTTTGAAGTACTAGGCTGAGGTAATGCAAACATTGACTGAAACTGTCCCCAAAAATTGAGAAATCTGTTGATCAGTGGAAAATATCATTTTTTACCTCCTAACGTGACCTTTGATGGACCTTTGAGTTGACTAATAATGTATCCTGAGTGTGTTTTGTAGATAAGTAATAAATTACAGTCTTAGTGTAGACATCCATCTAAAAATGCTCAAAGAAGAGACCTGCTGCTCGTACATGTGCTCCTGTAGCCTAAAAGGCCAGCTATCAAGCAGTCTACAGAGTTTCAGAAGTTTGTGGGAATGCCATATGTCCAACTGGGCACACATGGGAGCAAGAGCAGCTGCATTGGATGAAGATTGAACCCCTCAAGAGGCTACTATGTGCTGACAGATGAAGGACAACACCCCAAAGATGTGTGCCAGCTGTGGAAGCAAAGAGCAGAAGAGCTCGGGAGGTTAATTTAACTTGTCGAGAGGTTCTGGTGAGAGAAGTCAAGCGATTGAGAGGTTTGGGTGTTTAAATATGAAGCTGTCAAAAGGTCCCCACATCCTGTCGAGGAGTAAAAGTTGAAGAAAGCAACCTGTCAAGAGGTTCTGGAGCTATATTCCAACCTGTCGATTAGTAGAGTGCATCCTGTCGAGAGGTCACCTAACATGCAGGGGAGCTCTCAAGGTTCCAGCTACATGTCGAGAGGTTCCCCTGAACCTAGCAAGCAGTCAAAGCCAACATAGCGAGGACTTACCTAAAGCTGCATCCATTTTTACGAGGTTGAGTCAACCTATCGAGAAGTCATCTAGCCTGTCAAGAAGCAGAGCAGAACCCGTCGAAAGCTCAATTGGAGCTATATAAGAAATCGAGAGGTTAGATTATAACCTATCGAGAGGATGAATGGAGCTCAGACAACAGTAAGATATTGAGGTTATCCTGTCGACTAATTTAACAGAACCTGTTGAGAAGTCATCCAACCTGTCGAAAGCCTACCCCAACCGATTGAAATGAGCTCCAAGTGGACTTAGAACCTATTGAAAGGTTCCCTGAACCTCTCAACACATGAATTGGGAACTTCTTAGTTCCAACCACATCAGCTGCTCACTTCAGTGCTCTGTGCACGTGTTCCAAGGCATGTTAACAACCCTTGGGGGTATTGTTGGAATATAAAAGGGCACGAATGGAAATCCTTTAACCACCTCACATGTACTTATCCAGTTTGGACCGATTGGTGGAGAGCTTCTAGAAGAAAAATCAGCCACATCAGCAGCCAAGAATAATAGAATTATTCCCTTGAGCTCTAATTAGCTAAAAAAGATCTGAGGAGAGAGGGGAAGGTATAAAGAGAAGAGAAGTTTCAGTAAAGAATCATCTAGAAATTGAGAGAGCTCAGCCTAAACTCAAAATTCCTCTTTCTGTTTCCCCCATTCTCTCCTTAGCAAATCATGGTTGGCTAAACACTTTTAGTAGCTAGGGCGAGGTTGAGAGCTGTAAATTGAGAGGTTCAAGGCTTTGTATGGGATATGATGTTGCACAGATTGCAGATCTGAGCACATTGTATTGTAAGTTTATATTGAATCGGTATATTATGGATTATAGAGTTGATTTTGATCTATAGATCTCTTGATTGTATTTGATTTCCCTAGATTAAATCTCCTCGTGGATGCCTATGCTTGTAGCCTTGCATCCACCACATCTGCAATGGTTTAATTATTCTAATTAAGATCCTTGAAGTAGAGGAATCTCTAGGATGATATGTGACCATTAAAGTGGACAGATTATAGCCTTAGGATCACTCTAATTCTCTGGTTTATGTTGGATTCTTATACCTTGCATCAGAGCTTGTAGCCAGATGAAGTATTGTTGCAAATCCATCTCTTGTATTGCCTTTGAGCCAACCAATTTTCATTGAAAACCAAAATCCCTAGCTACTACTCTTCCCCTTTTGATTTTAATCTTTTTCAATATTTCTTTAAACCTGATTTTTACTCAGTTCTGGATCATTAGCAATACCTTTAATTTTCTATAGTTTTAGTAAAGTGACAATCCCTAAAACCTCTCCTCTTTCCTTGCCTTAGTTTAAATTAGGATAGGATAGAGTGTCAGACTTGTTATAGATATGGAGATTTACCCTATTTTAAAGCATATTTCTCTGTAGACATACCCTTACTTACCCCTTAAAGCTTGCTGTAACAGCCCAGGTTCTTTCGAGACTGGTTGGCTTACCTTGATCCCATTTTGCTGTAATTTATCCTTTAGTTTGCTTATTTTAATCCTTTAATAATTGCAAGGTAAGCAATACAATAAGTTTTTGGCGTCGCTGTCGGGGATCTGTATTTTTAAATTGGTAGATCTAAGTTTTTTTTATTTTAGATTTAGATTTATAATTGCTTGTTTTGTGTTTGACTAATTGTTGTTGTAGTTTTTGTAGTTTAATTCTATATTGTAGATTTGGATTTGTTGTTCTGAGAGGAGCGTTGTGCTAATTGGAGGAGCAAGCTGTGCTAAAGTTTGCATTTCCTAACTCTTTTTATAATTTTAAATCTGTAAATTTTTAGATCTGTAGCAATAGTTGTGTGTTTTTGTAATTGCTTTGCTGAAAATTTATGTTGTGAGTTTGTGTTTCTGCTATGTGTATGCTTGGTAGAAGATCTCTCAATCCTGAGATTGTTCCTTTAGATCTTGAAGTTGAAAGACTTCTCAGGCCTAAGCAGTCCCTACAGACACCTGTGGTTAATTATAAAGTTTCTGCAATGGGTGAGCAACCTAGGACATTAAAAGAATTCAATGCACTAGGGGTGTACAACTCTCCCTTTTGCATTCAATTCCTTACTGTCCAAGGAAACTATGAGATTAAATCTTCCATCATATAGATGATGCCCTCATCTCATGGCCTGAGTAAGGAAGACCCATACAAGTACATTGATGAATTTCTAGGACTGTACACTACTTTCAACATTACAGGATTGGGGGAGGAAGCAACCAGGTTGAGGCTCTTTCCTTTTTCATTAAAGGACAGAGCCAGAACTTGGCTGTCTATGCTTCCAACCAATAATATTCAGTCATGGAATGACCTTCAATGTCAATTTTTGACCAAGTTTTTTCTCATGTCTAAAATAAGTCAGCTGAGGAAGAGCATAATCTCCTTTGCCCAGTCCCCAACTAAAGACTTTCACCAAGCATGGGAGAGATTTAAGGAGCTCTTGAAGTAATGTCCCCATCCCCAAATTCCTGAATGGCAACTTATTCAAAGTTTCTATCAAGGAATTGATCCCAAGAGTAGGGACATGATTGATGCCTCATGTGGAGGTACTTACCTTCACAAGACAGCTGATGAGCCTTGGGAGTTGTTTGATATCAATAGTGAAAAATCCATGCAAAGGGAGACTTTGTCAAGGGACATTGAGACTCCTGTTAGAGTGGTGAGAGAGAACACTACAAGAGGGAAAATGTATGAGGTCAGTGGTTATAATAATTTGGAAAGGAAGGTAGATACCTTGACTCAAAAATTTGATAAGCTCATGGGAGCAATGGAGTCTCCAATGGCTGCCAAAGTGGAGGAGGCATGTTTGATATGCCAGTCCCCCACTCACTCCCCTGAAGAATGTCCTTCTCTGCCCAATTTCTAGATCTGGTGATGGAACATGTGAATGTTGCTCAGTCCTTTGGATAACAGCCAACTGCTGGTTATCATTAGAAACCACACCAACTTGAGGTGGAGACAAGATAATTTTCCAAACTTATAGCAATAGCAACAACAGCAGTCCATGCCCTATAGAAATGCTCAGCCCTACCAGCAGAATTACTTCCCATGGCCCTAATACTAGCAACCCATGGCCCAGCCAATGGCACAACCTGTGCATCAAAGTGCACCAACCCCAACACCCTCTAGATCCCTCACATTTGAAGAGCAAGTTCTGGCTTTATTGTAGAATTTAAACTTTTTGTCTCAAACAGTGAGCTCTCATAGCCAAAGTATTAAGTAGATAGAGGATACCCTTGGTCATCTATCTAATACTTTGATTAAGAGAGAAGAGGGAGGACTGCCTAGTCAGCCTATGAACAACCCAAAAGGATAGTATATGGTGGGTGAGACTTCTTCATATGAAGAAGCTAAATCTGTCACCACTTTGAGAAGTGGAAGACTGGTTGATAACAAGGTTAGTATTGAGCCTTAGAAGAGTGCATGAAAAGAGAATACAACCCATGATGATATGCAGGAGGAGCAGCATATGAGAAATAAGGGGGGTGTTGATGATGAACCCCAACAGAAAAATGAAAACAAAAATAAGGAAAAAACTGATGAGATTGCTAAGGTAGCAAATGGGAGATCAGTCCCACATTTGCCATTTCCCAATACACTTCAAGCACCTTCTCCTATTGATAAGGGGAATCCTAAAGTTGAGGAAATGTTGGAAACATTTAAACAAGTGAAGATCAACTTTTCTTTACTTGATGCTATCAAGCAAGTGCCAGCCTATGTAAAATTTTTTAAAGATTTGTGTACACACAAAAGATAATCTAGGATACACCTATCTAAGAAGGTCTTTTATGCTGAGAAAGTAAACCAAGTGTTATCCATTACAACCCCAACAAAGCTCCAAGACCCTAGAGTTCTCACAATCCCTTGCATCATTGGGGATCACACCATTGAACAAGCCTTGTTATATATGGGAGCCAGTGTAAACCTACTTCCATATTAAGTTTATGAGAAGTTACGTTTAGGAGAATTGAAGCCCACACATGTGGTATTACAGTTGGCTGATAGATCTGAAGGAGGCCTGTGGGAATGATAGAAGGTGTGTTAGTTGGGGTTGATAAGTTTTTCTATCCAGCAGATTTTCTGGTTCTTGACATGGAACCAAGCAAGTGCACTATCTCCATTCCTGTAATTTTAGACAGGCCTTTCTTGGCCATTGCCAATGCTTATATACAATATAAATTAGGTGTAATGGAGGTATCTTTTGGCAATATGAAAGTAAAACTGAATGTTTATAATGCAGCAAGTCAGCCTCACTTGGATAGTGAGGATTACTTTTTACTTGATGTGTTGGAAGAGCTTGTGGAAGAGACTTTACCCAAGCCGTTGCATTGTGATGATTTGTGTGATATTTTTGAGAATGTGTGGAGTGAAATTGTGGAAGAGAAGGCCACCACACCTATGATTCAAGAGGTGAAATCCTTAAATTTTTAAGTGGGGTCAGCAACAAGGTATCCTCCTTGGAAACTAGCTATGTTGCCTCTTCCACCACCATCTAAGGCACCTTTGTTGCTTTTACTCATAAGTCCACCTGATGTAGAATTGAAACAACTACCCACGTCTTTGAAATATGCATTTTTGAGAGCAAATCAAAAGTTGCATGTGATAATTTCTTCTTCTCTCACTAATGAGCAAGAAGAAGAGTTGTTGTGTGTATTGAAAAGGCATAAAAAAGCAATAGGTTAGACTATTGCTAATCTTAGAGGCATCGACCTATGTTTGTATACATAAGATCAACTTAGAAGAGGGTTCCAAACCCTCTAGAGAGATGCAGAGAGAGTTAAACCCCCACATGCAAGAGGTAGTGATGAAGGAGGTGGTATGGGTGGCACCTACACAAGTGGTACCTAAGAAATCTAGAATCACTGTGGTTAAATCTGATTCCGGTGAGCTAATTCCAACCAGGGAAACCACTGGTTGGAGGGTATGTATTAATTATCGACAGCTCAATTTAAAAATAAAAAAATACCACTTTTATTTGCCCTGCATAGACCAGATCTTGGATAAGTTGGCAGACAAAGCTTTTTATAGCTTTCTTGATGGATATTCTGGGTATAACCAAATCCCTCTGTATCCACAAGACCAAGAGAAAATTACTTTTACATGTCTACTTGGCACCTTTGCCTATAAAAGGATGCCATTTCGATTGTCCAATGTTTTGCAACTTTCCAGTATGTATGCCATCTTCTCTTATATGATTGATCAATTTTTAGAGATATTCATGGATGATTTTCTGTCTTTGGGGACAATTTTAGCCAATGTCTACATCATCTCGA